>OY284413.1:161173670-163673670 GCA_958301585.1 Merodon equestris
AAAACATGTCGTTTAAAATCGGAACCACGGCCACTCCCACCTCTTTGGTAGCATATTAATTCCGCGTCGGTGAAACAACACGAATTTTTGGCTTTCCAAGAATTTACCCATTTTTGGATTCCTTCATAGAATTGGAAGACCTGTTCAGATAGGACAGTTGCCATCGAATAAGATAAGTAATATTCGGAACACACAACATCTGGTAAATTCGTCCGCGGGATACTTTTTGAGCCTTTTCAAGTAGATTTTTTACCGATTTTCCTTTTTTCACGATTCTCCATTACAGAACATTTCTGCCTTCTCACGATTTCGACAAAGCAAAATTTCACCTATCTATCTGTCTATCGTTCTTTACGTTCCCTTTTCCTTTTGCCACCTCCCACCCTGGTATAATCGCAGACGTTTCCGAAGAAACAAAAGACATAAGTAGTGGGCAATATTCCTTCATACTCAATAGCTTTTCTAACTCCATGGGCAGCTATCTCCACATTACCACCCTTCACAACTCCCTCTATCAACGTTATTTAGCTGAAACGCAAGCCAATTTTATAAGTGATCCTTAATCCTTCTTTAAATTTGTTAACTACAAAAGAAAATCTGTTGGCTACCCTACCTCACTCTCCTTCAATGATCAAACTTCAAATGACCCCAACATTATCGTCAACCTTTTTGCCACATTTCTTAAACAATCTTTCGCCCTCGACTTCTTTGTTCCGGTCTCCGCTTACTTCGATTATTAATCGAATTATAGAGAGAGATATAGAGATTTTATTTCGTATATAAATTTACAATGAGGTTGTCACACAATTTACATACAGAGATTCGATAACTTATTGTATATCTTTCAGCTGAAACATTATCTTTTAAAACAATAACTAAAGTGGAGGAAAATAATATTGACTTTGAAGGAAACTACGATAGAAACCTTCATAGTGACAAATGAATAAATAAAAATAAATAAATAAATAAATATAAATAAATATAAATAAATATATAAATAAATAAATAAATAAATAAATAAATAAATAAATAAATAAATAAATAAATAAATAAATAAATAAATAAATAAATAAATAAATAAATAAATAAATAAATAAATAAATAAATAAATAAATAAATAAATAAATAAATAAATAAATAAATAAATAAATAAATAAATAAATAAATAAATAAATAAATAAATAAATAAATAAATAAATAAATAAATAAATAAATAAATAAATAAATAAATAAATAAATAAATAAATAAATAAATAAATAAATAAATAAATAAATAAATAAATAAATAAATAAATAAATAAATAAATAAATAAATAAATAAATAAATAAATAAATAAATAAATAAATAAATAAATAAATAAATAAATAAATAAATAAATAAATAAATAAATAAATAAATAAATAAATAAATAAATAAATAAATAAATAAATAAATAAATAAATAAATAAATAAATAAATAAATAAATAAATAAATAAATAAATAAATAAATAAATAAATAAATAAATAAATAAATAAATAAATAAATAAATAAATAAATAAATAAATAAATAAATAAATAAATAAATAAATAAATAAATAAATAAATAAATAAATAAATAAATAAATAAATAAATAAATAAATAAATAAATAAATAAATAAATAAATAAATAAATAAATAAATAAATAAATAAATATAAATAAATATAAATAAATATAAATAAATAAATAAATAAATAAATAAATAAATAAATAAATAAATAAATAAATAAATAAATAAATAAATAAATAAATAAATAAATAAATAAATAAATAAATAAATAAATAAATAAATAAATAAATAAATAAATAAATAAATAAATAAATAAATAAATAAATAAATAAATAAATAAATAAATAAATAAATAAATAAATAAATAAATAAATAAATAAATAAATAAATAAATAAATAAATAAATAAATAAATAAATAAATAAATAAATAAATAAATAAATAAATAAATAAATAAATAAATAAATAAATAAATAAATAAATAAATAAATAAATAAATAAATAAATAAATAAATAAATAAATAAATAAATAAATAAATAAATAAATAAATAAATAAATAAATAAATAAATAAATAAATAAATAAATAAATAAATAAATAAATAAATAAATAAATAAATAAATAAATAAATAAATAAATAAATAAATAAATAAATAAATAAATAAATAAATAAATAAATAAATAAATAAATAAATAAATAAATAAATAAATAAATAAATAAATAAATAAATAAATAAATAAATAAATAAATAAATAAATAAATAAATAAATAAATAAATAAATAAATAAATAAATAAATAAATAAATAAATAAATAAATAAATAAATAAATAAATAAATAAATAAATAAATAAATAAATAAATAAATAAATAAATAAATAAATAAATAAATAAATAAATAAATAAATAAATAAATAAATAAATAAATAAATAAATAAATAAATAAATAAATAAATAAATAAATAAATAAATAAATAAATAAATAAATAAATAAATAAATAAATAAATAAATAAATAAATAAATAAATAAATAAATAAATAAATAAATAAATAAATAAATAAATAAATAAATAAATAAATAAATAAATAAATAAATAAATAAATAAATAAATAAATAAATAAATAAATCAATAAATAATTATAAATAAATATATAAATAAATAAATAAATAAATAAATAAATAAATAAATAAATAAATAAATAAATAAATAATAAAATAATTGAATGAATAAGTTAGTAAATAAATAAGTATATATAAATAAATGAACAAAATAATTAAGTTAAAGGATTCCCTGAAGGGGAATCCAAAAAAAACCGCGAACGCCAGCTCGAAGGCTGGCCCAACTGTTCGACTTACAAGAAAACAATTTTCGGATTATTCTTAATACGTTTATTTCGATGCTACAACTTCCGAATTACTCTCGTCGGCGGTCACAGCGAACTGACTCCCCGATCTGCCCGACTTGTGCTTGTCGCTTCGCATATTCCTCCTTTCCGTGCTGACACAGGTGTTTTGTCCCTCGCCTGTTTGTTGTTCCCAAGATCGTGTTCGGTGCATATTCCACATCCCATATTCGAGTGCTGTTACCTGATCGGAAACGCATTATCAGCCGACTCGCGTATAGTCGAGTCTATGCGATAATTGCCAGACGGAATATGATCCCCCTGTGCTTTTAGGTATCCCGCGAAGTAGCGGGAACCGCACAAAGTGCTGAGTCACCGAGTCCCGTTAATGTGGGTTATCGACCTTTGCCCCTGGCCTTGGTCGATGGTGTTAACTAATTATCTAAGAAATAAATAAATAAATATAATAAATCACTAGATAAATAAGTACAGAAAAAAATAAATAATCAGTTAAATAGAACGAAAATATGTAAAGAGATATTGATTAAGTATTTAGCTGGTTTATGAGAGGGTTGTCTGGAATAACAAGGTTTCGCAAAAAAAGTGGACGTCAACTTGGTGATTCTGTCGGAGATCAGTTCAACATTCGATCGGAGATGAAGATCAGTGGTAGAATGGTATCTAGATAAGTCAAGCATCATTTTCAAAAGTTTATTTTGAGATATTTGCAATCTTTTTATATGGCATTTTGCACAGTTTCCCCATACTTGGCATCCATATAATAGTATTGATTGAAATACTATTTTATGGATAATGATTTTGTTAAAGCTGCTTAGCTTTGACTTTCTATTGATAAAAGGGTAAAGCATTGTGATGGCAATATTAACTTTGTCGATGGTATTTAAGATGTGTTTTTTAAAAGTAAGTTTTCCATCTAAATGTATACCCAGATACTTTACAGTTGGTTTCCAAGCAACATTTACCCCACACACATTAAGTGGATTATGAGGAAGGTAGCAATTCTTTCTCTTTCGACTGAAAAAGATTGATTGCACTTTTTCAGGATTGATTTTTATTTTCCACTTATTAAAATAGTTGACAGATATTCCAATCGCATTTTGTCTTTGTCTCGATATTGAGACTAAACTCATGTGATGAGAATATACCTGTGTCGTCGGCGTAAATAGCTGTTTGACACTCAGGAAGCCGTGGGAAGTCAGAGGTATAAATATTGTAGAGCACAGGGCCAAGAACGGACCCCTGGGGCACTCCCGCATAAGGAGAATATAGAGATGATGCTTTACCATGGACGTAGACTCTAAAACGTCTGTTGGTCAGGAAACTTTGTATAGTTTTAACTAAATACAATGGAAAACCAAAGTTAATCATTTTATAAATAATACCATTGTGCCAAACGGAGTCGAAAGCTTTCTCAATATCTAACAAAACTAAGCCCGTAGATTTGGCCAGATCACGGTTTTTCTTAACGTGCTGACATATTCTGAGAACTTGATGTGACGTGCTATGATGACTCCGAAATCCAAATTGCTCATCAGGAAAGATGCGCCTGTTGTCAATAAACGTTATAAGTCTTTTCTTAATAATCTTCTCGAAAACTTTGCTAAGACAACTGAGCAGACTTATCGGTCTGTAACTGACGGGATTATCAATTTGCTTTCCAGTCTTTAAAATAGGTATTACTTTCGCAATTTTCCAGGTATTCGGGAAATATTGGATTTTCAAGCATGCATTCACCAGAAAAGTAAGAAAACGTATACCTGATTTTGGTAGTTGTTTTAGATACAGGTTTTTAATACCACCAAGACCGTCAGATTTCCTTATTTTCAGACTCTTTAGTACTTCCATTAATTCCATTTGGGATGCATAGTCGTTTGGGGATGGGCTATAGCTATGGAAAAAAAGTCTATTACAGCTTTCATTTACCGCAGAATTAGTAACCGTATCGCCGAGATTTTGTGAAACAGCATGATTTTTTATGAAAGTTGAGCCAAAAATGTTTGCTTTCTCAGTATCCGTATGAAGAGCATTACCTGAGCTAAGCAAACTAGGAATTCTCCTGTTCTCGAATTTCTTCCTCGTACAGTCGATCCCTGTGTCATCGAAAACAAATTAAATAAACTTAATGAGGACTTCACTCCTGGACCTGACAGTTTCCCTGTCGAATTAAAAAAAAAAAAGGTACCCAACCCTCTCTCCTCTCAACAATTCTCAGTTTATCCCTATCTCCAGGTGGATTCCCCAAGTTATGGAAAATCTCTTTTATAACCCCTATACACAAGAAAGGTCCGAAGGACGATATTAACAATTATCGTCCCATTGCCAAACTATCATACATACCCAAATTCTTCGAGAGTATCTTGAACGAAATTTTAAGTTTTCGTTTAAGTCTTTAACCTCCCCTAAACAACACGGTTTCCTCGAATGCAGATCTACAACCACAAACCTTGTTGAATAGTGTCCCTCTCGGCCTTAGAGAATGGGAATGAAGTCAACGTTATTTTAAGTGACAAGTGACACCAAGTTCTTCAAGAGCATTTCCTCCAGTCATGACTCTTCCCTTATCCAATCAGATAGTTTTTCCATCTGGTGTTCCAAAAATTGCTTGGAGGTTAACATCTAGACCGTCTTAAACTAATCAACGTTAGAGGAAATAACAACTGTATTTGACATTCTTTTCATACATTGTCTCCTTTCAAATCCAAATGAAATCATGCTGGAAAGTGTTAATTCGAATTCTTACTTCGATTTCCCCGTTCTTCTTAGTTTCTAAGTTAGACCAAGTGAGATTAGTGTTAGCTTGAATTAAGCTCAATAAATGAGGGTATGAAACATGTGGCCGAGCTTGAGCAGCACATAATAATATATGTGCTTATCCTACCAAATGCAAGGTAGAACATTCGAAATGGATAGCTGGGCTAACCCCACGATTACCCGTAGGGTTATCATTCAAAATCCACTTTTCATTACTATTCACGATAAGCCACAACAAATCTTTCCTTTTATGCCCTTAAAGCAACTGTTTGCAGTGAAAAAACGTCGTTCGCTGTCTCTCGGCTACAACTCGTACGGCATCCAATGCCCTTGTTTCCGAATTATACCCAATGCCTTTAAATATCCCGTTAACTGTTGTCTCATCTTCTCGTACTTGTAATGATTTTGTAAAGTCAGCTAGCCAGTTTGACATGACTATTCATAAAGTAATTCTGTTAATACAAAATTTGGTTTACCTAGAAAAATTTGCAAGGCCAAATCCTAGACATGTTTTCCTGCACAAATTTGCTTAAATGAATTAAGCATTTCGATTCTTCAGTGAAATATTTTTAAAAAATTTTAAATTATTTTTTATTTCTTAGTTAAAGCTTTAAAAATGATGTCCCGGTTGTTTTTTCCAGAATGTATATTTAGTAGGTTGTTGTCTGGCGTATTGTTAAATTCTTCTTCTTGCATTAAATTGATGTTCAATAGGTCGCTTGAAATGCTCGTTCTAATAATATTTAGTGGATAATATTTAGTGGAATGTCTTAGTGGATTGTTTTCATTCCTAACTGAATTGTATATCTTCTCTTTTATTTTTCTCAGTTGCTTCTAAGCCAAGCTACAGTGCTGGCACGCTTATTAGCACATCCCCATGAAAGAGTAAGCCTGACCCTTATTTCAAAACACAACATATCTACTAACTATTATTTGTTATATATTTAAAGAAATTACATTTTAGTAGTTTTTTGAAAATTTAAAATTTTGAATTTTTGGTAGGCTTTCCTTTATAAATAACATTTTTCAAAATAACGTCCGTTTCGCTCTGGCACCTTAATTAGGGTTAATTGAGTTTTATTTGAAATTTTTATTTGTTGTCCATATTTTTTTTGTGACAAGTTGTAAAGTGATAAATGCTTTAAAATAATTATAGGACGTGCTAAGACTTCTATGGCAGGACAGAGGGGGCTAATATGACAAATGTTCCAGAAGGAACAAAACATCAGTCAATTTGCATGAAATATAAATTGTTCGCGAAAGAAGGGGCAAAACGTTTTATAGCATTATAAAAAACTTCGATATATTTGAGAATTAAAGGCGATGCAAGCCTGGAAAAACAAGCAAAAGGGAGGATTCCATTTTAATTTGGTATCGTCTTAAAACCCTTTTACCATTTCCTTCGAAATTCGAGCACGCCTGAAGGAAGAATATGGCTTTGACATCTCGGCCAGAACGGTGCGACAATGGCTTTTGGAAAACAACCTTCGAGGATGCCAGAACCTGAAGAAAAAGAACAGGAAAAAAAGAATTAAATTCGCAAAAGACCATTTTGATACTTCCTCATCTTTCTAGAATTCGGTCATATGGAGCGATGAATCGAAGTTCAACCGCTCTAGTTCTGATGGAAGATCTTTTGTACGACAGCCACCAAACAAACTATGTACATATATGTAGGATCGTGTCGCTCTCAGTGAAATCCATCTACACAGTTCGTTGCCAGCGTTCACCGAGTGCAGACGTTTATTTTCAACCCTCATAATACAATATTCAAATACATAAATGTGCACACTAATCCATTATTAGATACGGTTGTTTTGTTTCCTTATCCTCGGATCCTACAAATGGTGTCAGAAGTGGGATGCGCACTTCCCTAACGAACAACCCAGACGACGACAGCAGTAAAGAATAATAAAATAACGACGACAACGAAGAAGACGACGAATGCTGTGAAATACGTGCTCACAAAAAATTCAGAAGTAGCAAACAACGACGCGCCATCGCGACGCCCCGGCACGCCGGCAAAACAAAGACGACGATCCTGTGACATATACACACCACGCACGACGACAAGAGAAGACGGAGACGATTGCAGTGGTAGCTGGCTGTGTGTAATTTACGAAAAAAAGAAAACGAAGAAGATATTTTCTGTTGTTCGCTTGTTGAATTTGGGCAGTTGTGATTTGAAGTTCGAGGACGACAGTTCAGTAAGATTGTGCGTGTTAAAAAAAAGAAAGAATCAGTATGTCCAAAGACAGAAATTCTAGTGAGGGTGAAGAATCATCCGACATGCTTCCCTTAACTGTAGTGCAGCTAAAAGAAAAGCTACGCGAACTGGGATTAACCACAACCGGGAACAAAGCAGAGCTGAGGAATAGATTAAAGGTGGCACTAGATGCAGGAAGACCCGAAACTGACGAAGACGACGACGGCAGCCACGATGACGGGCTAGATGACTGTGATCCCGTACCCGTTTCTAATTCGGCAAGGATTAAGCACACGGCAGCAGCAAACCCAGCTCAGTGTTCCACTTTAAGTTATAAGGACGTGGAGGATGCGTTAGAGATCTTCAGCGGCGAGGGTAGCCAAAATGTACACCAATGGCTTCGCAATTTTGAAGATACTGCCGATATTTGCGGTTGGTCGGATGCCCAAAAGGTTGTCTACGGGCGCAAACTGCTGAAGGGAGCTGCCAAGTTGTTTATTAGCTTTGAATGTCGGGATGTTCGTTCTTGGGCCAAAATACGATCATCATTAATATCCGAATTCGGAGAGGCAAGGAGCAGCAAAGACGTCCATAGAGAATTAAGCAACGTAATGAAGAAGCCTGACGAATCTGGTCAAGAGTATATCTACAGAGTACTGGAGTTGGCTAGTCATGCGGACATCGACCTTCCGAGTAAAATTCAGTACATCATTGACGGCGTGATGGATGACAACAATGGCAGCAAGGCAATACTCTATGGCGCCGAGTCGGTGAAAGAATTACGCAAAAAATTCGTGCATTACGAGGCAATGAAGGCCAGACCAAAACCTAGGCAATCCACTGATCGTAGTCGCCAAACACGACCTATTCATGCCACGTCAACATGTGCTGGTAGCAATGTGCAACGACGATGTTTCAATTGTGGAAGTGATCTTCACATCAGTAAGGACTGTCCGGATAAAAAGAGGGGCCTAAAATGCTTCGCATGCAACGAGTTTGGCCACCGTGCCCGAGAGTGTACCGAAAGCAAAAAAAATTGCGTCGCTCTTATCTGCAGTGGTAAGAAAACCTACAAACACGTCAAAATAGGTGCCGCTGAGTTAAACGCCCTTATTGACTCAGGTAGTGATCTCAATCTCATTACCTCAACTGGATACGTGCAAGTGGGTTCACCAAAGTTGAAATCGGACATGGTATCATTCCACGGTATAGGTTCCGGAAAGCTGCGCACGCTGGGTAGTTTCCATACAGAAGTAGTAGTTGACAACATAACGCTGAACCTGAAACTTCATGTGATCCCCGATAAGCTGATTCCCTACGAACTGGTCTTGGGAAATGAAATTAGTCACGACGTGGAGATTCGTTTGAAAAAAGGAAAGGCAGAATTCGTCGAGCTGATGGAACCGGAGAACATAGAGGACACAGTTAGCGAACTTATGGCTATCGACATCCAAGGAGAAGACATCGGGATGCTGACAGAACATGTGAATGATGCTGATCACCGGCGAAGACTCAATGATATGATCGCAGAATATCAACCAAGGAAGGTCAAGGATACTGGAGTGAGGATGCGTATCGCTTTAAAAGACGATGTTCCAGTCTTCCAAAACTTCCGAAGGCTGTCGACTGAGCAACGCCGTCAGGTCAACACGATCGTCGAAGGATGGATTAATGATGGGATCGTTAGACCCAGTTCATCCGAATACGCTAGTCCCATAGTCCTAGTAAAAAAGAAGAGTGGGTCCACCAGATTATGCGTGGACTATAGACGTATCAACCAGAAGATAATACGTGACCGTTTTCCTTTGCCTCTCATTGAAGACCAGATCGATAGACTCGCAGAAGCGAAAGTTTTCAGCACGCTCGACCTGCGTGATGGCTTCTTTCACGTCCCAGTTGAGGAGGATAGCATAAAGTACACGGCTTTCGTCACGCCCGACGGACAATTTGAATTCTTGTCAGTTCCTTTTGGCCTAAGTAATTCTCCGGCTGTGTTCCAACGTCATATAAAAGCAGTATTCAGGGAGTTGCTTGCGGCTGGGATAATCTTCTTGTACCTAGATGACATCATTATTCCAGCTGAGGATGAAGAGCAGAGTCTAGATAGAGTTCAGAGGGTTCTCAATGTCGCAAGTGAGTATAATGTTAAAATTAACTGGAAGAAGTGTTCTTTTCTCCGCAGACGCAGAGAATACCTCGGGTATGATATTGAGAATGGCCAGGTCGAACCCTCGGAGAAGAAGATTTCTGCGGTGGCGAAATTTCCGGTCCCAGCTAATGCACACGATGTCCGAAGCTTCTGTGGGTTGGCCAGTTATTTTCGAAAGTTTATCCCCAGCTTCGCAACAGTCGCTAAACCTCTTACCGAGCTGCTAAGAAATGAAGTCAAATTTGTATTCGGACCAAGGCAAAAGCAGGCCTTCGAGGCATTAAAATTCGCATTGACGAGTAAACCAGTTCTTCAGATATACCGGCCAGGAGCAACAACACAACTGCATACGGATGCAGCAAAACAAGGTTTGGGAGCTATCTTGCTTCAAAAGGATTCAACGGAAAAAGCTTACCGTCCCGTATATTACGCTAGTTGGACGACATCTTCGGCGGAGGAGAAATATACGTCATACGAGTTGGAGATTTTGGCAGTCGTTAAGGCGTTGAAGAAGTTCCGTGTGTATTTGCTTGGTATACCTTTCACCATCGTGACGGATTGTCAGGCTTTTGCTTTGACGATGGCCAAAACCGACATAAGTTTGCGCGTCGCGCGTTGGGCACTTTTGCTGGAAGAATTCAACTATACCATCGAACATCGGCCGGGAAAGGCGATGAGACACGTTGATGCCCTCAGTAGATATCCACTGACAGTGTGCCTTATCGACAAAGAAATCCACGCAATTTCATCTCGGATCAAAAGAGCACAAGAGGACGACGGCAAGGTGAGAGAGATAATCGAAGATGTCAACGCGAGCAAGGCAACCGACTTCGAATTAAGAGGAGGTGTACTCTACCGAATCTTCCAACAATATTGCAAAGAAGAAGGCATCGATCACCACATGATTACCACTGGAGTGCCGCGAGGTAATGGTCAGGTTGAACGGGTTAACCGAGTGGTTATTTCTATTTTGACCAAATTGGCGGCACCAAAACCTGATACTTGGTATAAGTTTGTTCCCCAGGTCCAACAGTATGTAAATGCTTCCTACTGCCGTAGTGTGGGAACGACGCCCTTCGAGTTGCTGATAGGAAGGAAAATGCAACTAAAGGACAGTTTGGAGCTTCGAGCGCTCATAGAAGAGGAATTTAGATCCAGCTACGTCCATGATCGAGCCGAATTGAGAAAATTAGCTGTGGAGCAAATCACCAAAGTCCAGGAAGAAAATCAAAGAAATTACAATCGAGGTCGCAGGATGTCAACGAGGTACCGGGTGGGGGACATAGTAGCCATTAGGCGCACCCAGTTTGGCACTGGACTTAAGCTGAGTGGTAAATTTCTTGGCCCTTATAAGGTTGTATCTGTTTTGCGCAAGGACAGATATCTGGTGGAGAAGATCGGAAACCACGAGGGACCTAACACGACGAGTACCGCTGCCGATGATATGAAGCCGTATCCATTATTTCAAGACAGCCATCTCGAAGAGAGCTTCATCGAGGCTGGCCAAGATGACCGAGAGATGTAGGATCGTGTCGCTCTCAGTGAAATCCATCTACACAGTTCGTTGCCAGCGTTCACCGAGTGCAGACGTTTATTTTCAACCCTCATAATACAATATTCAAATACATAAATGTGCACACTAATCCATTATTAGATACGGTTGTTTTATTTCCTTATCCTCGGATCCTACATATATGACCCCAAGTATACCAAAAAAACCGGGGAAATTTGGTGGAGGTAGCATAATGGTATGGAGTTGTTTCAGCGCTTATGGTGTTGGCCCTTTGGCAAATTAGATGCACTAGCATACAGTGATATGTTGTCGGAGCCCCTCATACCATATTTGAAGTATTTAAAAGAATGGTTGGAAAAACATCAAATGTCGGTGATGGATTGGCCTCCTCAAAGCCTAGATCTGAGCCCAATTAAAAATTTGTGGGCCATTATTAAGAGCTATGTCATGGCTCTTAGAAAAAGGAAGAAGGAAGAATGCGCATGAACTCACGTTTTCTATGAACAAAAGAACTGTTGCGTAATTACCCAAAAGGGGTACCCAACTAGATAATAGGCAATTTTATATATTGTAATTTACTTCTAAATTTAATTTGATATCATATATTTTTTTTATATTTTCAGATGTTTTTGTCCTGACTCTAAAAACAATTATTCTCTGTTTTCTGTTTTTTTTTTAATATATTTATTCTTCTTTTCTTCTTTTCCTTTTTCCGGCGATGTTATGGTCAGAAGTGTAGGACCATAACCTTCCCACTTAACTGCATTCCTACTGGTCCGCTTGTGGGGTCCGTCGGTTTGACCTCAGAAAGTAGCGGCAGGCTTCCCGGTTTGGAATTACTTCATCGCTGAGGCCAATCAAATGCTGGTGTTTTTGCATTTGTTTGCCCCAATTGTTTTTCGGCCTGCCTTTTTTTTTTTGTGACACTGGCATGCTCCTGATTTTTTTGTTTGATCTTACTTTTACAACACCGGTGATCTCCAGTCGTGTCAACCCACTGATTTGCATGTACACTTGTGGGGTAGTTTAATGGTGGTATATGTGTCAATAGGCTCACCTTGGTGTTTTCTAAATTGCCTAGATGTGATTTTCGTTTACCTTTGTTTTAGTCGCCTTTTACGACATTTTAATATATTTATTATTGTTAAAATATTTAATTAATTGAGTCATGTATTAATAAAAATAAATATTTAAGTTGCCGAATAAAATGTTTAACAATTACATTAGTTTTATTGCATTACAATTTTGTTCGATAGGGTGTGCCAATTAGCGCCACCACTATATATTATATCCTCGTGTCTCTATTTATTTCCAGCTTTTTTTCCCATGAGGTACATTCATTTGAACAGAACCGTCGAATGGCTAACATCAGAATGAAGAAAAACTGCGTCATGACTCAATTTAATGTGAAAAAAGACGAAAAAGTTCTATTGTCAGAACGAAGAGTGACCATGAAGCATATAGCTGAGGTCCTAAGGATCTCATATGGTAACGTTCAAAGAATCCTTGCGAACGAATTGCATATGAAAAGTTCCCTGTCCGTTGGATACCGGGAATGTTAACCAATGACGAAACAGGAAATGTTTTTGTTACCATGGACGAGGTCTGGATCCGCCTTTTTGACTTCGGTGGAACAGGTTATGGCATTCGATTTTTGTGACGCTGAAGTAATAAATATATGTATTACTGAAATATTTGTAAAAGGTATCCAGTATTTCGGGATCTTACTACGCAGGCCCAATAAGAAGATTGCTGGAGGTCATTAAAGGAAGAAGCGAATAAAAGGCAAACTGCGACCGGGAGTACAATTTTCACCAAGACAACGCTCATAAAGTCGCAGTTGCGCTGGCTATCATTCAAGAAACTCATTCAAACTGCTCGAACACCCACTCTAGGTTCCAGATCTAGGTTCCAGTGACTTCTACCTCTTTCCTCGGCTCAAGGAACACATCTAAGGTAAGAAATCTGAAGACGATAGCGAAGTTATGGCGAAGTTAAGGGAAATCCTGGGTTCAAAAAAAATTGAAAAGAAAGACTAAAGGTATTGACTGGTTAGCAGGCTTTGCAGAAAAATAAATCATTTTTTTAATTATTATACATATAATCAATACTTCCGTGCAGGGACGGGTTAAGAATATCCCTGCAGCGATACCTCTCGCTTGTCGTAAAAGGCGACTAAAACAAAGGTAAACAAAAATCACATCTAGGCAATTTAGAAAACACCAAAGTGAGCCTAGGGACACATATACCACCATTAAACTGCCCCACAAGTGTACATGCAAATCAGTGGGTTGACACGACTGGAGATCACCGGTGTTGTAAGAGTAAGATCAAACAAAAAAAAATCTGGAGCATGCCCGTGTCACAAAACAAAAAAAAAAAGGCGGGCCGAAAAACAATTGGTGCAAACAAATGCAAAAACACCAGCATTTGATTGGCCTCAGCGATGAAGTAATCCCAAACCGGGAAGCCTGCCGCTGCTTTCTGAGGTCAAACCGGCGGACCCCACAAGCGGACCAGTAGGAATGCAGTTAAGTGGGAAGGTTATGGTCCTACACTTCTGACCATAACAACGCCGGAAAAAGGAAAAGAAGAAGATGCCATCAAAACACCAGTGGACCCGTTGCTATGGAAACCGTACTGCCGATCATTAAGAAATTTCTACGATCCAAGGTACGAGTAATTCATAAGCTGATGATTTATCAGTGTTTCCCTTACTGTTGTGTTTTGATGGCATATCTCACCGAAAACTGGAACCAATCTTTGCACCATTTCGGCGAGAGCAAGACTGTTGCGCTCAGTATTTCAAAAGCATTTGACAGAGTTAGGCATCATGCCGTTTTGTGCTACTGCTAATCCAATACACTCCGCCGCTGACCACAGTGCTCTTATCTTTTTATATTCATTCCAGGACTCACGTCCCTGTTCTTCTGCCATAGAGCGTATGTTAAGCGCATTAAATTCCGACCTCGACAGCATTATTAAATTCCAGAATAGAGTGGAATTTAATGCTTTCAAAACACAATACTATCTACAGTCACTCAACCATCAATAATCAGCCGTTATCCTTGAATAGCGCTTGTGTCGATGAAACCGAAAAACTTTACATCCTTGATATGTTTATGAAACTCTTAGTTTGAATAACTACATATTGTATGTCGCCAAGACCGCTGCGAAATGTCTAGATTTCCTCAAAACATGCAAGAAATATTTCATCCCCTCCGATCTGGCTTCAATTTACAAGGCTTGAGTACAACGCTCATATCTAGTCCGGTGCTCCTAAGATCTCTCTGCACCTGCTAGATAGAATACAACAGCGAGCGATAAAACTCATAGGAGACAACAATATCTCCGTACGTAATGTCTCCTATCTTTGTTTTATCGTTATTTTAAGAAACAATGCTCAAGTGAGCTAGCCAATTGCGTTTCTCCCCTTCAAGAATTGAACCGCAATACACGCTTCGCCCGGAATGTTTACTCTTGAGTCTGTCTTCGGACGCACAGTCAAAGTTAGAGACTCGTTACTTAGCCGAACCAAACGAATGTGGAATACTCTTCCCAGGTCAACTTTTCCCACTCATTATCATCCACAACCATTTTTCATTCTCTCTCTCCCTCTTTACCTTCGGCCCCTACTGTGTCTTGACTTCTTGGCATTTAAGGGTAGTTATATTCCTTGTGGCCGCGTCAATTAAAAAAAAAAAATAAAAAATCCGTTCCAAGTAACTTATCTTATATTGATTTCATTAGAATCTTAATGACCACGTCGTGGTACAAGTAAATGGAACAGTAAGCCTGAAGTCATTAACCTTGCAACGTGACGGCGATCCAGTTTAATCAGAAAATTGTCCGTCAAAAAAATGTTAGCCCCATTGTAAAGAACTAGGATCAAACTTCATGTTCTCAGGTTCAGCTACCCCATGTTATCCGGGACAAGCCGGCTATCTCATGCAATATGCAATAATGGGCCTGATTAAGGACGTATAAGATTACCTTCCCTCTGGAATCAAGTAGGCTACTACAACATAGCCCTGACAAGGCAAAAGCGTCGCTGACCTTTACATTCTTGTCAAAATATAAATACTAGTCTGGTCAGATCCTAGGGTATATGAGTACACTTTGAACGACCGTCCAAAGTCCAGGGGCTCTAGACAAAAATTGTTTTTTTTTTTTGTGAACAACAACCAACGCGACAAATTCAGTCGAATCCCTCGAATAATATATAAGACAACCACCTACGGAGAGTAGTGAACGAATATCTTCGACACAAACCATATGCACCCCGTCCAGGTTGTGTGACAAACATGTCACATGTGACAGGTGATTTTTTTCCAAATTACGTTGGGAAACAATGACGTCGACGCTTAATCTGGCCTGTATGCAATTAAACCGTCCGTAAATAAAGCTGATACCAAATCCCTATGCGAACCAGGCGATATCCGGAAAGTTTGGCAGAGATTCTTCTCGGAAACTTAGCACATACATTTCCGAAGTTTCTATCGAGCTTACGGAACCGTTCCCAACTTTTTTCTTAAACGCTGACTTAAAGACTTTTCGCGTACTGTCATGCTCTATAAGCTGAAAGAACGTTTCTCCACTTTACTGTCAGGGAAAACAGAATGATTCAAGATTCGACCATCAGCCTTACGTAATCGGAGTCAATCCCCAATCTAAGGCATCTCGACCTTCTACATAAGCGCCCGCATCATATCCAACACCAAGCTCAGGTGCAAGTGGAACTGCTGAAAATGGCCAGGTGGCCAGATGAATTACAACAAACCTCGGGGCATGAGTCTTGTGTTCGAAGCATAAAGCAAACGAGAGAACGTTCGTTGGATGGATGTATGGATGGCAAGGTGCATGAAAGGACAGACGGCTATTTTCACAGCTTCGTCCTACCTCTGCACAGCTCTTAACTAAACTCAACGACAAGGTGACATTAACCGTACGTACGAGACTTATTTTATTATTGCATTTCATTAAACCGACCAGAATGGGCTGGAGGGTGGAATTTTTATTACTGGAATTTGTTATGTTATGTTACGGAGCGCGTAGGTTTGAATTATTTATAAGTACGAGCTCGCTGGATGGGATGTGGAGCAACGACGACGGTGACAACGACAGGAGTTAGTATGTTACTGGGCTTGTAGGCGAACGGAGACGGGTAGGATGTATCTTGGTTAGTGGTTACATGGTAATTGAAAACAATCTCGCATGTGTGCTCTTTATGTTGATCGGATGTTGTGCCCTCCTGCTACCGTCGACGATGTTGGCAGATGTTGTAAATTACCCGAGTCAAGGTAAGGATGCAAAATAAATTAATTAGCAATGGATCATATGGCAAGGACATCTCGTGTCATACCTTGCCCGTATGCATATGTCAAGCATAACGAACCATGCACCGGCTTTAGAGGATGCTGTGACGGAAAAGTCAGAGATCAAATGGAATTAAGCGTAAGATATTTGTCCCGCACATGGCAGGTTCTGCCCAGGCTCGCAGGTTTAAGTCCACGTCCTGTTAATCATCATAAAAAGGACTTTGAAATTCCCTGCTTAATAAAGCCACCAAATTTATTTGTGGCACCATTAAATTCGCTTCATTTACCGTATCTATCCTGCGTGTCTCTCCACATTGGCTACACAATTTCTCGACTAAATTCGACACCTAATTTTCTTTCATCAATATTTCAGGACCAACAGGCTTCCCACTCATCCCGGTACCGGCGCTTTAAAGCCAAGTATACTAGAAGGCAATAAATAAATTGAAATTTCACGCATTTATCCTAATTTATAGCTCCCCAAACAAATCCATCTCACACCACGCACAGCTCACCGAATTCACAGGGAGATATGTATATGAACCTTCAGGACATTGCTACCATACGAGGAAGAATGAAAAAAAATAAGGAAATAAAAAGGAAATTCTGCCGGATCCCCTCTTACATAGAGATTTAGATACATTGTATCTAACACCTGCCACGGGTACTCAATCAAAAAAAGGTAAACGTTTCTCCCAAGCATAATTTTCCTTCCCCCGGATATGAGCCGTCAAAGTAGGAAAAAAAAATGAAAACAAAAAAGGATATTGTTTTATGAGTCAGAGGGAGAAAGAAAAACCGGAAAACGACCCATAACCAAGTGCAATATGATCGTGTTGCCAAGGCACCGTACCAACTACCCCGGAGCTGCGAATACATACATATTTCAGTTGAAACCTATTTACTATGAAAAAGGATAATTTTAAAAATTGTGCACATGCTTAGCCTTGATGTGTCAGTTGAACGGCGGACGATATGCCATATGGTACAGAGCACAACTAAAATGCCCGACAATTGCTGTTCAAAAAATGAGAAAAAACCGAGAAAAAGTTATAACGCTAGCGGGAGGAAGCGAAAGGGAAGGCCATGAAAGGGAAGGCCATGAAAGAGAATCAATTTTAAAGCAGTTTAAAGATATGAACTGCCAAAACCGGCATAAAGGAAACTTCCATCATCGTCGGATATTATTTTGCCCTTCGTCTGATGAGATTATGTTACGATTCGGTTGAAACCAAAATGTTGAATTTTTGTTAGATGATTCCATGGCCGCAGCGACTGTAGCTGATTTAAGGCGCCCTAGCGCAATAAGTTGTACACAGTTCGGCATAATTAATTAATCAAGATTTTAGCCTTCCCGAGTTGCCGTAAAGTAGAGATAAAACTGATATTAGCTTGGTAAAAAAAAAACCGCGGAACAAAAGAAAAGTATTTTCGAAAACTTAAGAACGCAGTGAACTGAAATAACTCTCATCTCAAGTTGGGTAAATAAAGTCCCAAATGAGATGTGTGGATTTTGTTATTTGGTCGACTTCTCACATTACTTTCTATCTCCGAACTGACTTCACTGACCAATTTTTGCCTAAGAACATAGTTAAAACGAAATAGGTTGGATCTGGAAAGGCGGTAGCTTGCCTAGTCTTTCGTAGATTCCCTTCTGCCCCCCTCAGTCAAAATTACCCAGCAAGTTAGTAACCCCACTGAATGACGTTATGCTCTCTCTCGTCTAAAGGATAACAAGACGTATGAAAACATCTCCCTCTTTGAGGCTTATCTCCGTGATAAACCAGACTCGGTTTGCTATGAAGGTGGAATTAACACTAGCGTAATGGTCTCGATTCAACAGGAAGGTCTCCCTACAGACTTAGCCAGCCGATCATGAGTTCTTCAAAACCCAAGCAGTTACTGTTGAAAGTCTCATGGTTTACCATTCGAAATCTTCGCTTTGACTGAAACCAACTTGATCCCTAGCATAAATAACCAACAATTGGTCTCACCAAATTTTAACGCCTACTGCAACGACGATCTCAACCGACCTACACATAACTGTTCTCGTCGTGGCGTTTTAATAGCCTTCCTAAACTCAATCGACTCATTCCTTATTGCAATATCCTCTTCCCCGTATCTCGACTTCGTTTCAATCAAGATTGTACTGCCCGAAAAGGGCCCTATGTCGTCTGCTTTTATATCTTGCCATCTCAATCTATTGAATGCTATGAACCTGCCATTAATATGACTGATAGCATAAATGATTTACGGTATCCCCATGATGAAATCCTTCTCTTTGGTGATTTCAATCTTCCTTCTCTTAAATGAGCTCCATCAGACGATCAATCATTTTACATTGCCACTAATTCCTCTGCTGGCAAAGAATGTCTTTCTTTAAATCGTCTATCTGATTCAAACCTTAGCCAAATTAGTGGCATGTCAAATTACATGGGTAGACAGCTAGACCTGATTTTTACAACATACCCCCTTAGTTCCTCTGTTTTACTTTGTCCCCTTTCCTTATCAATCATCGACAACTACCACTCTCCCCTTCTTCTCTCATTTTTTCACGACTCTCCACCACTGAACACTTCCTTACGACTTCCACAAAACAACTTTCAACCTAATCATTGAATATCTCAATAGAGCCTCCTTCAATTTTTATAGCCTTACAATAAATGACGTCATATCCATTTTCTACAGAGAAACATTTAATTCTATTTCTCTTTACGTTCCCCTTTCCCGAACCAAACATTTATCTACCTCCCCTCATTGATATAATCGCAGACTCCGCTCTCTAAGAAACAAAAGAAACAAACTGTGGGCTATCTTTCTTCGTTTTCAATCCCCCAAGGTCTTTTCTAACTAATGGGTGGTCCAACCATAATGCACGATGTTAATTGTGAGTCACACCTTAACGTCAAGTTTTTTTGCCCAACTTAATTTGACATTTCTTTGTTTCAGTGTTTGACAAATTCAACCATGGAGTGGTACATAATTGAGCAGGGCGTTAAGATTGTTGAAGCCTTTTACGAAAATGGGCGTTCAAATCAAAATGCATTTCGTGCACTTCGTGATTTTTTTGGTCAGCATAATCGACCAAATGTGTCCACAATCGGTAAAATTGTGCGCAAATTTCAGCAAACCGGGTCTGTAGAAAATGTGAAAACACCTGTGCATGCCCGTCCAGTTCGTTCTACGGAAAACATTGCCGTTGTTCGCGATAGTGTGGCAGAAGAGCCGTCAACCTCGACTCGTCGTCGTGCCCAACAATTGAACATCTCACGAACATCACTGATGCGAATGCGAGGCACACTTTCACCTCAGTGGATTCGTAAACAAACAGAATTGCCGCATTTGGGCAAATGAGAATCCTCGAGTGATTGTTGAAAAGCCGATGCATCCACAAAGAGTGACTGTTTGGTGCGGTTTATGGGCTGGCGGCGTCATTGGGCGGTATTTCTTCGAAAATGAGGTAGAACAACCAGTTACCGTAAATGGTGTTCGCTATCGCGAGATAATTCTCTTAAAACTTTTTGTTTTATTTTCAATTATCATCGTGCGTTTTCGTTGGACCACCCTTTATATTGGTACTTATCTGCAATTTACAAAACTTCATAGCTCCCTCTACGCACACATTTGACCGAAACGCAAGCCAATCTTATAAACGATCCTAAGGCCTTCCTTCAGTTTGTCAACTACAAAAGGAAATCTGATGGCTATCCAACTTCACTCTCTTTTAATGGCGAAGCCCCGAATGATCCCAAAACTATCGCCAACTTTTTTGCCAATTTTTTCAAACAATCTTTCGCTCATAACTCCTTTATACCGTATATAACTTACTTCTAATGCTTACCAAATTTCTCCCATGCACCATTTCTTCCACGTGCTTTTGACCTCCATATCATCGAAAATAAATTGAATCACCATAATGATGACATTGCCCTATTACTAAAAAAACTGCTCCCAAACTTTTCGAAAGTATCTTGTATGGTACTCTAAGTTTCCACTGCAAATCTCTAAGCAACATGGCTTCCTCAAATGCAGACCTACAACCACAAACTTTGTGTCCTTCACACTCTCAGCATTAGAGAATGGAAATGAGGCCGACGTCATTTCAACTGATTTCAAGCTTTCCTCCCACAAATTAACCTCTTCAAACTCTCTTCCCTTGGCTTTGAATCTTCTTATTGAAAAAAAAACGTTACTACGGTGTTCGTTCTTCTGTCTTTCCTAACCCTTTCTTAGCTTCCTCCGGTGTCCCCCAAGGCAGCTACTTAGGTCCACTTCTTTTCGTTCTTACCATTAACGATAGTGAAATGGTGATTAAGTATTCCCACATCCCACCAAGTTCTTCAAGACCATTTCCTCCAGTCATGATTCTGCCCTTATTCATTCAGATTCTTTTTCACGTAAACCAATCAAACCTTCTCTTCGTCTCTACTTCCTCAGCAATAAGCCCATCTCCACCCTTTCAGGCTATCCGCGATCTCGGCATATTATGTCAACAGTAGCTAAATTTTCGCCCACACATCGATGAGATAAGCCTTAAAGCTAAATCGGACGGTCTAAAGAATTCTCGAACCCCTACGTTACCCGATCTCTTTACATAACTTTGTCCGGTCCCTTCTTGAATACACCTCTCAAGTGTGATCTCGTTACCCAGAAACCTACATTTCTAAAATCGAGAACCTCCAACGTCGGTTCCTACATTTCGCTCTTTGAGGCCTGCCCTGGACCAGTACTTTGTTCTTACCGCCCTATCAAGACCGGCTTAAACTAATCAATTTGAGTACGTTGGAAAGAAGAAGGGTAATTGATATCTTCTTCATTCATAGACTCCTAACAGGTACCATTGACTGCGCCACCCTTAATAGCTCCATATCCTTAATACTAACCCTCGTAATACTCGCAATCCTCGTTCCTTCTATCTATCCACCCTCCGCACTTCATACGTCTCCAATGAACCCATTTGCCGTATGCTGGGAAGTGTTATTGCGAATATTAACTTCGATGTCAACCTCAGCACTTCATGCTTAAAACTCCGTGTTCCCAGTAGCCTTCCCTTCTTCCAATCATAACTTCTAAGGATTGCGCCCCTCTCATCTTCTTAGTTATTAAGTTAGATGAAGTTAGCTCTTTAAATGGATGTGTTTGCCTCCCTCCCCCCCCCCCCCCCCCCATGCGGT
This sequence comes from Merodon equestris, assembly GCA_958301585.1. Lineage (NCBI taxonomy): Eukaryota > Metazoa > Arthropoda > Insecta > Diptera > Syrphidae > Merodon > Merodon equestris. The sequence goes on from OY284413.1 coordinate 161,195,676, forward strand.
GTTTGACGCTGTTTAAGCGCAATCCGAAAGAGTTTCTGTGTCGTTTCGTGACATTCGACGATCCACTGGTACACAACAGAGACCAAAGAACAGTCGAAACAATGGACTTCACCCGGCGAATGTGCTCCGAAAAAGGCGAAGACTGTCCCATCGGCCGGAAAGGTGATGGCCACCGTTTTCTGGGATTCACAAGGTGCCACATCGACTACCTGGAGAAGGGCAAAAAGGTCACAGGGCTGAACTATGCCAAATTATTGGGCCGATTCGACGCCGAATTGAAGAAAAAAACGGCCCCACTTGGCGAAGAAAAAAGTGCTCTTCCACTATGATAACGCACTGGCTCACACCACCGCCCTCGCCACGGCCTAATTGGTCGAATTGGGCTACGAACTGCTGCCCCATCCACCGTATTCTCCAGATTTGGCCCCGTGCGACTTCTTTTTGTTTCCAAACTTGAAAAAGTCACTCGCCGGGCAGAAATTTCAGTCGAATGAGGGGGCCTACTTTGCAGACCTCGAGAAAGGCTAAGAACTTATCGGACCACCCTCGTAAGTCGAGAGTGCGTGATGACTGAAGTCAATGGTAAAAGAACCCTTACTGGACAAAAGATGATATTTTGATCTTAGACTTGGGTACTAGCTCAAGGTTAATAATGGAATACAATATTTGCCAAAAGTCTACTTGTGTTCCGCCAATGAAAAAAGGTGGGACAGATAGTTTTGCAAACAATGACAAAAATGTTGTAAAATTTAGTTAATAAAGTGTTTTTCAATTTGCACGGGTAAATTCTGGCGGCCTGTAGCGACCATGTTGTTTGGTGATATCCCGTCAAATCTGTTGTTTATTGTTCAGTTACTGGTACCAAATCACCGGCGGACCCCACAAGCGGACCAGTAGGAATGCAGTTAAGTGGGAAGGTTATGGTCCTACACTTCTGACCATAACGACGCCGGGATAAAAAAAGGAAAAGAAGAAGACTGGTACCAAATCACCATGGCAAGTGATACTAGGGAACAGCACGTCCAAATAGTAAAAAAAAAAATTAGCGTTGCGCTCATTTTACGGTAGACGTGGTTGAGCTCCTCACTCTCCAACGTTTGGTGGCCAAATGTGAGACGACCGATTCGGTAATCAAACAGCCAACATTCGTACGTCAGAGGATCGCAAGATCGGCCGAGAACATCACCGCGGTACAGCAGAACCCGAGGCAGCTGATTCATTGCCACGCACAAGAACTCGGCCTTTCGCAGGCTTTAACTTGCCGAATTTTGCGGCGGGACTTGAACCTACACCCGTACAAGATTCAATTGATCCAGGAGCTCAAAATTCATGACCATAGACAACGCCGTTTGATCGTTGACTGGGTTTTGGAGGGTTTGTAAAATGATCCCACTTTTGGCCAGAAGGTGACAGTGCATCCTAAAAAAGTTAACGTTTAGCATGGATTTTGGGTCGTCAATACTTTTTCTAAACGACGTTGGTGAGGCGGTCACGTCAATGGCGAGCCTTACAGAACGATGGTAATCTTATGGTCTTAATTGAACCTAGACGATATATGGTTCCAGTAGGATGGAGCTTTGTGCCACACAGCAAACACCACGATTGACATTCTACATGAACGATTTTTTTTTTGTGGGTTCTCCTAAAGTCGCAGGTCTATGCGAATAAAACACAATCGACCGATGCCTTCAAAGTGAACATACCACAGGCCATCGCTCAAATTCAGCCGGATCTATGCGGAAGAGTCATTGAGTCAAATTTAATCATTCGGATCCGTACCACCGTAGAAAGCCAAGACGGGCATTTCAGCGATGTCATATATTTATAATGGCATACATGGGCTTTTCAAATGAAATAAGAATTTCGTTATTACCTTACACACAACTTGTCTTATTCCATTTCAACATCTAGCCGTCCTTTTTGAAAAACCTCTTAGCTATGTTTTATTTATTTATTTGATAAGGCTAACAATGTAATGAATAAAATTACAAGCTAGCTGGGGTAAACCAGAGCAGAGGGCCTTCGGCTAGCTATGTTACTATTAATATTTCGTAGCAAAACCTTTCTGCTTCAATACTGTTTGGCATCGCCTTGCCATGGAGTTGAATAAAGCTTTGCACCTTTTGATTGGAATGGATCTTGCTACCTTCACTTTTTCGAAGAACTCGTCAAAGATAGCTATGTTCTGCCCTCTTACAGCCTTTTCAAAACCACCTCATAAGTGTTCAATTGGATTTAAGTCTGCACTAAACGTTGGCTAATCAAAAACTGTAGTCTAATGTCATCAAAAATTTCGTGAGCTTTACGGTATGTTTAGGGTCATTGTCTTGCTGAAACTTCTACATAGCCGGTAAATGTGTTTCTGTCCAGGGTAGCATCACATCTTGCAGAATTTCCACATACTTTTCTTTCGTAAATATGTATATCATTGATTCGGTGAATTGGACCGGTCCCTTCAAGAAAAACATTCCCAGACGTTAATTGTGCTTGACAACTGCTGAAACAAATTTGGAATCAATAGCAGTATTGTGCGCCTACATACTTTCTGCCATCTGAACGTATACAATTAATCCTTGCTTCGTCGCTCTAAAGTTGTTCGTTGTCCATGAGGTATGTGCTTTGACAAATTCGACTCGTCGTTTTTATTGCCTTTATGTTACGAAAGGCTTCTTGCGCTAGATTCGTCCATAAACTCCTACATATAGAAACAGCACTTATTCTCGGATCTGCTTTTGCGATTTTTACGTGGGATGTTCATAATGGTCTGATACTTCCGAAAATGTTCTAGTACATTCAAAATCGTCTTTTAAGAGCATTCGAATTGCATTTTTATCTTTTTGTATGAGGAGCCTGTTGATTGAAGATTCACAATAGCCTTTCGCATGGCTTTTGCCCGTTTGAAAGAAAAAGTCTAGTGGTGTTAAGTGGCACGCTTTTGGTAATCAGTCGACCTTACAAAAAGTCATACGTCTAGAAGAAGATACGAGTACACATACTGAGTGTTATGTGGTGCCGCTCCGCTGGAAATGATATTCATTCACGTCCCGTTAATGTCAAAGTAGTACCAAACATGGATTTTACGAGCCATGCAACTAGTGGACTTATTCGTTTATTGATACATGAAAAGAGCCGTAATCCCCTTAACCAGCGGATATTTGATTCTGAGCCTCTAGAAGCATGAAAGGCAATATCTGTGCACAAAATGTGGTATAAAGTGATTGAAGATAAGCCAAAATCTGGACTTTCAGTTGAATTTTTTCGGTTTACTTACCGTTTTCGGGATATTTTCGCAGTTTTTGTGATGAGCTCTTGCTGTTACAGGTCATATTTAATAACAATTATTATTTTTAACTTATTAAAAAGCGTGCCATTTGAAAAGACACCTCTTGCTTGATGATCCTTTGGTTTAAATGGCAGGACGGTGCATTGTCATGTGATTCTTAGGCCAATAAAAAGGCACAGTTTTTAAATATATAAGTTAATGAAAATATTATTGATTTATTAAAAAAAAATTTTTTTAGGCAGATTGCCTGACCTTTATTGTAACCGGTAAACTTAAGACTAAAGACTACCTAATACTCCACATGCATTTATTGTTGATTATTGCTGAGTCGCCGAGAGAGGTGCATTTGATTGGATTGTTTAATCAGGTGTTTTGATCGTACCTTTTTCCAGATATTCTGTCTGTTAAGTGGTTTGAGCGTTAATTGGGTCGGGTGAATGAATCGCGAATGCAATTCGGAAATTTGATCTATTTTCCGTTAACTTATATATTCTAAGCCTGCACAATTCATCTTGATTTGACGCCTCACAGGGGCACTTTATTAGCTTAATACAAGCCTTAACAATTAAAAAATAACTTAATTAAGTTATTAACTACGTGAGAGGGTGGAAACTATTAAGGCTTGTGTTCTGCAGGGCAATTCTAAAACTGGGCTTTTTGATGTGAAGGTGTTAGCTTTACGCATTATTCTAGACTTTGGTTCATGTTAGCCATAATTTGTGCGATGAGTGTTTATGGTATACGGAAAAGAGGAAGGGACCGAAGATTACGCGGGTTGGTGTTAAGGTGAATCATGTCCAATAATGTTACCGCTGAGCACGTCGTGAATAAAGAGAATATCTGCAACATCGCGTCGTTCCTCAATACGCGTAGCATGGGATTCATAAGTGGGGGCCCAGACTTGATTATCATATTCGCGAAGTGGCCTAACGAATGTAGTGTATAACGATCTCTTAACGTAAGGACTAAAGAATTCTTTGGATTAACGTATCACGAAACCGAAGGCAGAGTTGACACGTTTGATAATGTTGTCGATATGGAAGCGAAAGTTAAGTTCACGGTCACATATGACCCAAGAAGTTGACAGAATAATGTAGGTTCTGAGTGATGAGGAAGAGCGCTTGCGAGAGTAAGTGATGGCTTGGTATTTATTCATATTGAGCTCGAAATGGTTTTTTTTTTGACACCAAGTATTGAACCCGTTAAGTTCATGTTGGAGAAAACATGAGTCAATAAGGGAAGATATGTGTTTAAATTTTTTCATATCATCTGCATATATGGAAAGCTGAGAGTTCAGAATAACGCTGTTAACATCATTAATAGTTAGAATAAAATGGGTCAAGACGACTATCTTGTGGGACACCGGAGGTCGCATTTATTGGATCAAAGATAGAAGATCTGTTAATAACGTTATATTGACGATATTCTAGACAAGGTGTTACGAGAAGAACAAAATATGCCGTCAATGAAATTCCTGTGAAGCTACTAAACTGGGTAAAGTGACATGCGTCCTTTGGATTTTTCGCTCATTGTTTTTTAAACTGTTCGTCCATTATCCATTCGTTGTTGGGACTGAATAAATTTCCTCAAGTTCTTGATTTTATAATTTTCTGTATTTTACTTAGATTTTCCTTACGATCTTGTTTTCAGGGAACCTAAATCAATTTTCCTTCTTCTCAATCTGATACCAGGTTTTACAACCATAAAACGTACAATGACTGGCATTATTACGGTTTGATAAATATGGATTTAAACATTGTGGGACAAGAGAGTTGTTTTGAGTGGTTCCTTCAAATCGAAGAACAACGCGTTTCCTTTCCTTTTTTTCGTTAAATCCTTTTTTTATTTCCATTCCTACATATATCGTCTTTTTTCCTAAATATTTTAAACTTCTCAAAGTGTCCATCGAGTGAGGTTTCGATTTACTCACGTCAGTCTGCCACCACATGTTTGGTGTTCTCTTAATTTTTTTCTAAGCCTTTATCCTTCCCTGCTATTATAATAAGCTTAAGCTAGAGCGCGTGTGTCTGTTTAAGAAAATATTTGACAACACCATCTAACAACTTGGCAGCTGTAATATTCTCGGTGATTATTGCATTATGTTTGGTTCACTCTACAAATATGAGAACAATGACCAGGTTCTTCCATTCCTCGGGGATAGTTCCATTCTTTCATATAGTTGTGATGAGCCCGTGTAACTTCTGTGTAATCCTTCTTCAACATGTTTAATTCGGATGATATTAGCTCGATTCCTGCAACCTTAAACCTCTTGATTGGCTGTTCTATCTGCTCACACAGGTTTTAGCTGTATAACATCGTTTTTCAATGCTACCTGCTTTCCATGGACATTAAGCAGTTCATCGTATTATGTCTTCCATTATGCTGCAAACTCCTTCGTTGTCCGAAACGAGCTCCTCATTATCGTTGCATCTAAATCCTGACTCGCCTATTATGCTTTTGGTACAGCTTTTTTCTCTGCATACATTGCTCTTGTGCTTTTCGCCGTACGTTTTTTCGGATTTAATAATATTTTTCCTTCGTAATTGTCATCTCAAATGCATTACCGCTTCAGGTTTTTTCCAAAGCTAAGAACGTTACGGGATTTGGCAGCTATAACTTTGAAGTATTCAAGGACTTCCTCTACCGTGGCTTACTGGTGACAAACGTCAACGACACCAATACTTAATAAATAGCAAGAATCTTCGGTTCTAACTTCGAAGGATGACGAAACAAAAGACGACCACAACTGGTTGAAAAGCACTTGAACAGTGCGGCACTGGAATAACCTGAATAAAGATTGTACGAGCCGAGGGGGCTTGTTGGTTGAGGTCTAGGTTCTTCTCAAATGGTGCTGCTTTGGTAATTTAGAAAGTAAGAATACCTTCATGTGACTTTGATTTCGGAGCGTATAATCATCAGGTGGCATGTATTGAGAATCGGAGTATACAATAATGGAAGTCACTTAAAGGCATAGCTTAGTAACTCAAAAAAGGCCTCAAATAACCAAGATCAAAATAAGTTTTCCCTAGCCCCAGCGCATGTCGACGTTTTGCCTTATGAGCTAGAGATAGCATAACAATCTTTAATGTAGACAGTGCTGTCTGTCTTTTTTTTATTCTCAGTTTGATTGGAAGTTTGCCTATTTTAAGCACTGTCCTTTCTTCATATTAACAGACATATACATAGTCCTTAGTATTACTGGATCTACCTGTAGTTTTTGCACCTGGGAAAAAAAAACCTTTCATATATTCCTTCAATCCTCATCGATCATTTTTTGATATAAATGCTTACGACTCTACTAATTACTGAAATTTCTCTATTCCCACAATTATATCGATTTAAATCTCAGTCTGATCTTTAAAATCTGATTGTATTCTCTTTAGCGCCTGAATAAACAAAGCCACTCCGTCCCATACTTGTATTTTCCCTCATTCATGATACACAACTTTCGAGGACAGACGTCCTTCCATATCCCCTCATCCACTCCACTACAGTAAACAAAAAAAAAACAAAAAACAAAAAAAAAACACAAAACAAGAAAACAAGAATACAGTTCCAAAAGCATCATCAAACCTACGGGGAACTTATTTTAAAGCTGTTGGGTTGGCTTACATAGGGAATCCATCTATGTCGAGTCACCATCGATCTATCATTTAAAATTTGGTGCCTAAAAAGCCACTTGTATAGCTGAGAACCATGGAAACCACCAACCAACCGACCGACGTCACCTCAAGTTAATCCTGTTATTAATGCTGCCACATGCCAAATGAAGGCATCTTTCGCCTAACAGAGGTCTTCGTTGGAATACGAATGATTATTTATACTTCATTCTCTCTGACCGACAACACGACGGTTGTGCGCGGATTAAGCTCAATTTTAAGAAAATTAAATTAATTTCCCGGTTCTGGATGTGGTTGTGATCCTAGCCGCAAGCTGACATTTATCCTGTTCCCAGGCTGCCTAGGACGTAGGCCTTTAAGTATTTATGATGCGCATAATATCAGAGGGCTGTAAATACGCGCATATGTAAATTCTGTTATTAAATTTCTCCCATTTGCCCGGCGGCGGATACCCCTCCTATCCACAGATTAGGCCGCATGGTATACTGGAATGTATGAATGGAATTCGCCATTAGTCGCTTAAACATTTCATGAAAGCAGCGTTACTGACAGTAAGTCACCAAATTACAATCTCGAAATATAATCTCTCAACTGTATCTATTGGGTATTGTCGGAAAATGCATTTGAATCATATGAGCGTCCGATCATTGAGCATAATTTGTAGCTGCAGAACGCGGTACGTTAGAGGAATATAACTTGGAGTTATCAATTGACGGATTGGCAGATTACAATTCAAGAAATAGATGTCAATAAGAAAACATGAGCTATAACCAAAGCTTGTACTATTGAGTCATTGTGATGGAATGATTAGATAATAGAAACCTTTTGAACGTACAAGGTAGTACAAAATTAATCAATTTTGTTTTTGAATTATGTTTTTACTTAATAATGATGGAAATATTTCCTTGAACTTTTAACATTTTTTCTGTTAAGTGGAAAATATGATATCCGTCAAGTGGCTGCCGCCAGTATTGGTACACATTTGTACCCGGTTTATCCATGACTTTCCGCGAGATTTCCGGTGATAACTATTCATGTCGAATATTTTTCTTAAGGGCTGCGTTTGTCTGAGGCTTGTTAGCATAAACCCACGACTTAAAGTAGCCCGAGAGAAAGAAGTCTCGGATGGTTAAATCGGGCAATCTTGGTGGCCTTGTCAAATCGCCAAAACGGAAGACTATGCGACCAGAAAACGCTTCCTTCACAATATCCATTGTGACTCGTTCTGTGGGTGTGGTTGCATCGTCTTGTTGAAACCACATCTTCACCAAGCCCCGCTCATCCGTAAGTAAAAAGAGTTTTATCATGGCCCTGTAGCGTTCGCCAGTAACAGTGACCGTATTGCCGATGGCGTCCTCAAAAAAATACGGCCTAATCACTCCTCCCGCGTGAACGCCTCACTACACAGTGGCTTTGAGTGGACGTGGCCCCAGAAACTCACGCACTTTGCACGGGAACATGCGTAAGTCTTTCACTAAAATTGGTTGTAGGGTTCGTCCGGTGATGCCCAATTGCGTGGCCTGTCGTCTGGTTGATGTTTCTTCGTCCTCATCGACATCGACAGCCACAGTCGCGATCTTCTCGGCCGTAGGACCAGTCCGGTGGCGGCCACACCCTGCATGGTCTCCTGTGGTTCCAGCCTATTCGAGTCGAGTAGATAAGCGCCGGAATGTCGACGTCGAAATTTACGTTGCCCTAACACCACCGACCGATTATTAGTTCATAAATATCAAATATGATTGACGTACGCCGCCATTTGCAAAAATTTGATTGCAGTCTTATTACTCAGGATAGCTTCGTGCTTAAAATCATGATCTTGTCGATTATTTCCAGCATCCAATCAGCGAAAGTGTGACTTTGTGACACTGTTATATCCACTATACCTCAGACAATAAATATATAGATCATGACTCACCTGGACGTACAATCATCCTCTCAGCTATGACGGCAATCTTTCCAGTTTACCTAGGTTATGGTTCACCGAAGTATTCATTAATCGGTTCAAAATACTTAAGCTTATCGACAAAACTCCTTTTAGCTGTGTGAGAAGGGCTTTGACACCTGCCGAAAACATTGCGGACTTTACGAAATGTTTCTGTTATAGTTTCAAAATTTTGAAGATAGCTTTTATTAATTTAACAAGTGGTTTAGGTATATAGTAATGCAAAGTTAACAACCGGCTTGTTATTACTTATCAAAGGTTTTCACAATGAGAGTGAAAGGGTCACAATTCGACTATGGCGTTAAGTTTATAATAAAATCTTTGGTTGGATAACCCTCAAATAGATAACGCAACGTTTAAGTTGTTAAATACCAGAACACCAAGGAGGTAATAAGAAAACTGGATGAGTTTGCAAGTTCTTAATGAATATGTTGAAGAGAATGAAACTTAAAAGAAGAACTCGTTGCAACGAAGAAGGTTAGCTGTCAATCAAAAGCTTAATTTACTTCTTTTCGTTCCCATCCTTTTGCATTTTCCCGCGTCTTAAACACTTGAGAATGGTTGGGACGATGGTGTTGTCTTTTTCCCCATTAGAAACCACCCTTCTATGCTTCAAGTAAGTGTCAGCAACGTGTATGCCATCAAAGAGTTCAGACCTTTCCGCTGCCGGGCCCTCCATCTCCCGAAGTCGTTGCTCATTGTCTTACACTGTGTCATTCTGCAAGGGCTTAAAAAACAGAAAATTATTTTACCATTCAGTAGAAGTACCTGCCGCCCTCCGATCCACTGCACAATTGGCCGTTGGCATCATATTGAACAGAAGAGCAGGAAATTAAACACCTCAACCTGCTGAAGCGTGTGTTCGTTTTAATAGGATGACAAAGTTCTCTTCTACTTTCAATCACCTACTGAGTTCTTTAGAAGTTCTTTAGGAGAAAGGACACGCTCCGCAAAAAGCATATAGCAGTAACGAGGATGGTTAAAACAGAACTGTTTTTCATAGACAAGATTCCGATTGAATCTCGTTCACCATCCACAACCCACAGAACCAACCATAGCCCATAGAGCCGCCGGTAAAGTGCGAAGGGATTCTTGCTAATACAAAATGCATCTCAAAGAAAGGTCGAAAGGAAATCAGGAGGAGAAAAAGTGTAGGATAGATTTGAAAGAAAAATAACACTGGCGGAAGGAGATGTTAATCCGGCTAGCTTAAGGGTTTCAGGATATTAGGTTCGTGCGAACATTTTTTTGTAAGTCTTTAAGTGATGTGGCGAAATGCACTTTGACTCATCTGTATCGACTTACGACTGTCCTGATGGATTAGGGTAAAGTTTCACGGATTACGTTCCTTGGACCTGCCATCAAACGTAAAGTTGCAAGAAGTCGGGGCTGCTAGTTCCCGTATTCAGTGCACCTGTGACATTTGACTGTGGATGGCATGGTAGTTAAGTAACTTGTGGATTTATCTGGAAGTTTATGACGGAAATATCTGTCGAATCCTTAGACAGTTGTCACGAAAGCGAACTTTGGGTAGACATGGAAAAAGACTACTGTCACAGTCACAAGCTTGGGGGAGCTGTCAGGGATTTTCAGATGAACGCATAGTTATCAACGAATTCAGGAAGTGGTCATAAATAAGGGCTACAAATGCGTCGATATATACGAGCACTAAAGGGAAAATACCTTAATATGTCTCAGACAATTATACTGAGGAAACCATTAATATTTTGACTTGAAATGTAAAGTGAAATGTAAGGTGAGGTGATGGGATTCCAAAGGGTAAATTGCATGAAGTTTATATATTTGACGACACAAGTGTCGGCACCTAAACCGTTGTCTACCAACTTTTACTGACATCTCCACGTGATGGGCCTTGATTGCTCTATACCTCAGTTGTAGATTGGGCCGACTTATTTCAAAGGTGATTGGGGGTAACAAATGAGAGAGCCACCAAGGTACGGATCTAACATTTTCGTTGGTTACCTTGAAGATACTTTTAAACCCTTCCAGGGCCAACCGGTGCAGGACTACGATAATCGCTTAAATATTGTACAGAAACGGACTACCGAAGGCCAGCTGAAACGCTCTTAAACTTAAAAAGTTTAAGCTTTTGAAAAAAGTAGTGAAATCGTTAAAATCGAAAAAAGCTCCTGGTTACGACTTAATCACAAGAGAAAGCGTTTCTTAAGGACTAACCATAATAGACAGGAGCAAGCAGAAGCTTATGTCAGAACCGAACGAAATTCTCCCCTCTGTTTCAACGAACCGTCACGATACCCATAATGAACAGGTGCAAGCAGGAGCAAGCAGAAGGAAAGGAACTGTCAAATTGTTTTTATTCGATTTGTTTATTTTCGGTGTGGCTTTGGCTTTTTCCTTTTTATTGAAATAAAAGCCATCTGCTTTATCATAGAGACACTTATTGTCCTGCACAAGTGAAATCAACTTGTTAACAAGCTCGTATTCCATATTTATTTTATCTTTTTTCTCTTTCCTAACCTCAAATGTCACTTGTCAAAAATTCCGTCCGTCATGTCATCTTTCAAGAAGACCTTCCTTCTGCTCGCATCAGTTAACGAACATTTAACGAAACGTCACATCTGCCCATTGTGGGCATATCATATGCTTTGCATGTAAGAAGACATTCCCCTCTGCTTGCTTCTGCTTGCTTCTGCTTGCTCCTGTCTATTATGGTTAGCCCTTTAAACTTATTTTTCTCGTAAATGCAGCATTTAAATTATAACATGTATATAACATGTAACATGGAAAGTCGCAGAAGTTATCATGGTTCCGAAACCCGGGTAACCATCGACTGAAGTTACGTCGTATGGACCGATTTCTCTTCTACCGATCATCACCAAAGTATTTAAGAGAATTATATTTAACACTAAACGACTAACACTTAAGCCAATTATTGAAGGTCTCTTACCGGATCATCAGTTTAGTTTCAGAAGCAAGCATTCCAACATTAATTAAGTACTATATCGAATGACTGATGTAATTGAAAAAGCGCTAGAATAAAAGTTAATTTGTTCAACCGTCATGGCATCTCAAATGCCTTTGATAAGGTATAGCACAAAGGCTTATAGTACAAATTACGACCTGCTTTACTAGGACAGCTATATAATATTCTAAGATCCTACCTATCACACAGACTCTTCCGTGTTAAGCACGGAAATGAATATTCCGAGCCAAAAGCAATAACGGCCGGTGTACCGCAGGGTAATGTTTTAGGCCCGCTGTTATACTTACTTTATACTCGTGACATACCACAGACAGAAGGCATTGTCTTAGCAACGTTTGCCGATGATACTGTCATCCTGGCAACGGGTAAAACGGTTGGGGAAGCAAATGTCAAACTACAGTACGTTCTAGATCGTGTAAATAATTAGACTAAGGTTTGGCGGATCGCGCTCAATGAAACCGAATCTGCCTACATTAACTTTACCTATAGAAAAATAAATAGCTTACCAGTTTTTTTAAATGCTGCTCAAATTCCATTCGCAGACGAGGCGAAGTATCTCGGAATGACACTTGATGCGATAAAATAAAAAAGCACACGTAAAAAAAAAACAAAATCCGTCCACGTTGATTTCACCAACAAAAAAATTACACACAAGCCAATATTTATTTCAGATGCTCAAGTTCCTTACTCAAACACAGCTAAGTATCTAGGAATGAACTTAGATGCTAAACTAAGATGGAAGGAGCACGTGAAGAAGAAAAAAGACGAGCTTAACATCAAACTAAGAAAACTCAGATGGCTCATTGGTAGAAAATCGCGCCTATCACTCCATAATAAACTTTTAATATATAAACAGATATTAAAACCAGTATGGACATACGGTATCCAGCTATGGGGATGTACTTCCCAATCAAATATTGCCATCATACAAAGATTTCAAAATAAAGTCGTCAGGGACATTGTCAGAGCTCCATGGTATGTAAGGAATACGGACTTACAACGCGATCTTAAACTAGATACTGTAGAGACGACAATCTCTAAATACGCGATAACGCACTTCACAAAGCTGAGACACCACATCAACCAGGAAGCAGCAAGGTTAAGTGACAGCAATGGATTGACCCGAAGACTCAAACGTACTAAACCACACGAGTTATGGTATCAGTCACCTTAGATATTACACCTTTGTGGATAAATCATATCTAACAAAAATTTACTAAAAAAAAAATTTACTTAAGAAATAACAAGGAGAGCTGGAACATAGGTATTGGGGATGGTACTAGTATTATGAAAGTACTCCAAGCTTATTTATAACAAACTGCTTATATACATATAAGCAAGTGCTAAAACCTATATGAACTTATGCAACTATGGGGTTGTACCAAAAAAAAAACTAATGCTGAGATCCTGTAAACTTATTAAAAGAAATTATTACGGGCTTTATTGACAAGTTGGGGGAAATGGCGATATCTATAAAGATCTCGGAATCGTAACAATCGACAACACAGTAGATTTTGCTCGTAGACAATAACGACAACTAGAGGAACACGTTAACAACGCTGTACTTCCAATCTAAGAAGAAGATAATTTATTACGCCATCTACAAAGAACCAAACCGTTTGATTTAGCGCGATAATAAATAATAAATAACTCGTGTTAACTGGCGAACTCTGCAGGAACCATCGCTGGGAGGTGACCTGCCACATTTTAATTTATGTATAATTTTTTTTCTGAGTTGAATAAGAAACTGCTGGATGAAGTTGCAGTCTAAACATTAACATACGTTTGAAGGGAGGTGTTTTTAGTGAGTAAGAATGTCACACTACTATGACCACGCCCTGTCGATACTCATAGTATCCTCATCTCTAAGTGAATTCTCCCGGCTATGGAACCTTTCATTTATAGCCATTATACAAAAAAAGATCCGATGAATGATATTAACAACTATCGTCCCATTGCCAAACTGTCAGACATACCCAAACACTTCAAGAGTCTCTTGTACGAAATTTTGACTTTAACTTTAAGTTATCGCTGCAAGTCTTTAATCTCACCTAGACAACTCGGTTTTAATACTCTTCAAATAGTCTTCAATTGGCTTCGATCCCATTTCATTGAAGTGGATATCTTCATACTTGGAAAATCGCTATTACAGTGTTTCAGATCTGCCTTTTCTAACCCTTTCTCAGCTTCCTCTGGCGTCCCCCAAGGCAACCACTTAGGTCCACTTCTTTTCGTTCTTACCATTAACGATATTGAAATGGTGATTAAACATTCCCACATCTCACTATATTCCGATGACACCAAGATCTTCGAGACCATTTCCTCCAGTCATGACTCTTCCTTTATTCATTCAGATTTTAATAGTTTTGCCGTCTGGCGTTCTAAAAATTGCTTGGAGCTTAACATTTCCATTGCCGATCAATCACTTTTACACGTAAACGAATCAAACCGCCTCCTCGTCCCTTTTTCCTTAATAATCAGCCCGTTTCCAACGATCGGGCTATCCGCGATTTTGGCAAATTATGTGACGAGGAGCTAAATGTTCGTGCGTACTCGTATGTCGACGAGATAATCCTTAAAGCTAATTCAGCACTCGGTTTCGTGAAGCGATGATCTCCGTTACCCGACCTCTCTACATAATCTTTGTCCCGCCCCTTATTGAATACGTCTCTTGATAAAAAACCGCTTTAAAAAAGAGGAAACACCGGCCCGAAATCAACTTCAACTTTTATTTATTATGTAGGCTTACACGACTTCATATACCGAACTATTGCAAAAGACTAAATACAATGCATCGTATGAACATCGGAAGTAAGTTAACAAGAGATGAGAGAGATAGAGAGGTTATAATTGTATATGTTGTATGTGTAAATTCATGTATTGTGGATAACTAATATAATATATTATGTATATAACTACTCTTTTTTAACATCTCTCAAGTTTAGTCCCCTTACCACGAACCCACATTTCTAGAATCGAGAGCATCCATCGCCGATTCGTACGTTTTGCGTTTTCCTTCGAGGTTTTCCCTGAACAATCCTTTGTTCTTACCACCCTATCAAGACTGTCTTAAACTAATCAACATGAACACGTTCTTACCACCCTATCAAGACTGTCTTAAACTAATCAACATGAACACGTTGGAGGAAAGAAGAACTGTATCTGACGTTCTTTTCATCCATCTTCTCCTGCCAGGCACCATTGACTGCGTGACCCTCTACAACTCTGTCTCTAACCCTCACAATGTTCGAAATCCCCGTTTCTTCTATCTACCCACCCGGTACCGCCTGCGGCTCCAAATAACCCATTTCTCGAAGGGTGGGAAGTATTAATTCAAATCTTTACTTCGATTTCAACCTCCTTGCTTAAAAACCTGTCCAGTTTCTGAATTAGATTAAGATAGATTAATGTTAGCTTGAATTAGGCTCAATAAATGGGAGTTTGCCCCCACGAAAAAATTAATTTCGTAATATGTGAACCGAAAGTGTTTTTTTTTTTTTAATTGAATAAATTGATCTTGGACGGAATCTGGTTTCAAAAGATTTTCCTTCAATCGAACTTCAAAGAGCGTCAGAGGAGTAGTTTATTGGCCTCCGAGGTCATACCATTTGACTTCTTTCTGTGGGGTTTTCGTAGGGCATCTATGCCAATAATCAAGCGACAATTCAGCACCATTCACCTTTTTACTCTCCGAAAATAATTGATTTGTAAAGAAATGTGTGATTAATTTAAAGAAAGCTTCCACACCAGTTGTTGGCTCACCCCATAATAGCAGCCCAAGGGGTAATTTGACCAGCAGTTATCTAAAAGCTACAGCCTAAAACAGAATATTTTAAAGGAGCAAATGACAGGTTTGAACTGCTCTGGCACCTATGTAAAGCTAAGAATAGGTTCGTAATCTTATTTGGAAGTTAATATCTCAGTTCGTCCCTAGAATCTCTTTCGCATCGTCAAACTTTTTTAATAAACAGCACACACAACTCGATTTGTCAAAACGGATCAGCATCAAAGCTTTTAACTCGATAAAACACCCTCCACACATATATTTTGGATTCATACGCGTTCGCTTGTCACTTAATTGAATTATTTGTACCTGTCAAAATAGATCAATGTTACTATGCGAGTTAAATGCCTCATTATCCGTTGAATTACATCTCCTAGCTCCGTTCCCTTAACCCCGACCGCTTTGATTAGCAAACTTTTTCATCACAGTACTGCCCAAGGCTTGGTGATGCTTTTAATGCCTTTAATCCCGCCAAAACGTTTTTGTATTCCTCGAATCTCCTTGCTTGTTTCTAATTTCCTACATCAAATCAAGATAATTCGATAAAATTTTCGACAACAAGTCACCAGCCTTCCTGCCCGGACCTCGTTTAATATCTTCTCAATGTAGCTTCAATTAAAAAACCCTCCTGTCCAGCGTTAACCTACATCCATGTAATCACACATACTATACATACGTACATATATACAAACATCTGTGAGTTAAAATTGAAAATCATCTCATTCTGGAAAATTTTCACAACAAGGACACAGTTTGGATGCAGTACCCCAGTCTGTCGGGAAAATCAACAAGGAAGAAAGTAAAAAGACGAGCTAAAGGAGAAGTAAACGGCAACGATGTCAGGGAAGAGGGATGCAATAGAAGCAATCTATTCCGAAAAATGCCCCAAGGTCGGTACCTCCTTTTCACTAATTGCGTTATGATGTTCTCTGCCTTCATCATCGTCTTGAACTTTTATGCTTCCTTTCTCGAACAAACAGCATCCGTCTGAGCGTACACCGACTGGAATCAGCATCACCTACACCCAAATTCAATTAGAAGGCTGTTAAAAAGCTTTTAACCAATACAGAGCGAAGGGCCCGTCCTGGTCTATGGATGGGACACCATAGGGAGCGCTGGGTGGTGCGATGGATTTAACTGAATAGCTGGAGGACTAAAATTACACTTGCGGCGGCATAACCAAAAAGGTCAGCCGCCATAATCTTATTCGTAACAGTTCCTCGTTTTAACCAGATATCTCTTGTATCTTTTGGTCGTACAGGAATAGCATGATAGGTTCTTTCTAATCAGAGCAACAACATTTGGGGATGGACGTGTGGGAATACGGGGCTTTATTTTTCTATACCAAACAGTGCAGCTAATTATGAACAGCTGGTCGTGTCTGCTGGTTACTGTATCCTTGTTCGTAATTACTTTCCGGAACGACGGACGCTTTTGATCATCATCAAAGAAAATAGAGCATAATGACTGTAATGTGGCTATTGGCTGGCTGGGTGGCCGTCTGAATGGGCCGTGAGAGGAGCCTAATAAAATTATATAGTCGAAGTCGTCTGTGTAGTAGAACAGTCGATTGGTTACATCCGTTCATCACCTGGGAATGGGTTGATGGTTTATTTTCATTGCTATGGCGATTTCGGTGACGGTTAGTGTGTGTTCGGGTAAATTAGGTGGATAAAGGTCGCAACCGTTGTCAGGATATGGTTGATGAAGGCCAGAGGTTAATGCGGTTGAGTAAACTGCAATTTGTTTAATTTGTTTAGTTTGAATTTACTCTGGATTGAAATGTACAAATTATGTTTCGCTGCCATGGTGTTTTGCAAAGGAAGAGCTTTTGATGAATTTCTTCACAGAAATTTAGTTCAAAGACGATGATCTGGGAGTAGGAATGACAAGTTACAAAATCTCCTATATTTTTTTTTTGTTTCGTTTTTCAGTCTAATTATTATTTTTTTAACAGCTCTTACATTGTTTGTGTCATGTGTTAAGGTTAGTCATATTCACTTAGTATTGCTATTCTATCAAGGCTGGATTTACACTCGAACTTGATTGATTCATTGTTGAGTGATTTGATACCTTTGACTATTTTTTTGAATAATTTAAATGACTCGTTCTTTCCCCTAAGTCAGAATTAATTGCAGCTTTGAAAGTCATCATTACACGTATAATTAGAGAAATACTTATGAATATGCTAAAAAAGTGATTCTAACAAAGAAGATTCGAGGTTTCGAAGATCGGCGAAACCCTGCGTGATGCCGTAGAGGTTCGAAAATTGAGGCACAGAATTACGTCGGAAATCAAGGACATCGATGAGGTCACCACCAGTGATATCTCAATACCAATTAAAAGAGATCTGCGAAGTCAACGTCCTAAACTTAAGGAAGGCATACGGCACTGTCACGACGGTTGCCGGCAAACAGTGCGAGCTTAATGTTGAAGTCGGGCAAGATAAAAATTGGCTGGGTAAATTGCCGTATCCCTATGTGTGTAGGGCTAACAAGGTGCTTTAGGTCCCTAGAATTGGACCACACGGCACGCAACTGCAAAAGCGAGCATTATCGTTCTAAGCAGAGCAGAAGATGCGGAGAGCCAAGAATTGCACAAAGGACCCAATATGTTTTTGGTGCAAAACGGATAACCCAAACAACGCTCGACATGTGGACGGTAGTGTCAAATGCCCAGTATTAAAGAAAGCCCGTACTAGTAAGCCCTGATGAAGGTTGTGTAGATAAACCTTAACCACTGCACGGCTGCATAGGACTTGTTGGCACAAATGACGAGTGACAGGAGAGTTGACATTGTCCTTATTAGGGAACCATACAAACCTCTGGACGGTTGCAGCTAGATAGACGATAGCTCAAAGAAGGTGGCGACATGGATCTGTGGAAACCACGCTCTGCAAAAAATTGGTGCACTATTCGTCACCGCTAGAGTAAACGGAATCCATTTCTACAGCTATTTAACACCCCCTAATCTAGCACCCAAAGACTATCTGATGGATGACATTGTAGCCGACGCACGTGGGAAGCACCCAGTGGTTATTGCTGGTGATTTCAACGCATGTGCTATAGAACGGTTTCAAAGGGACGAGCTCTCCTCAAGGCATTTGCATTACATGAGATATGCCTGGCTAACAATAGTGCAAAAAACACATTTCGTAAAGCAGGCAAGGGATCCATAATATATATATGTATGTATATCACGTCCATGAGTAACGCGCTCCTGCGTAAAACAAAATGACGAGCCAGCGGGGAATATATGCACATACTTAACATTGGCAAAGAGAAACTAGGCAGCACCCTAAGTTAACAGGGCCGAAGTGGAAAGACTCATACTTCGAAAAAGAGACTTTCGAGGAAATGGTATATTTCGATTTCTATCCAGCAACGGATCAGCGGACAACCTATCGCACCAATTGACTCAATTAATCGCGACAACGTGCAATGCAGTGATGTCCCGGAGATCAGCTAGCAGAAGGGGAGAACCTTGCTACTGGTGGAATGATGAGATCAAAACACTCAGGGCAGAATACCTCCAGACTCTACGCAGATTTAAGCGTTTAAAGGGAAGATTAGGGTTCCAAGAACGACTAGACACCTTCAGATCGGCGAGACGCAATCTTGAAATGGCCACCAAAGAGAGCAAGACAAGATGCTTTAAGCAACTCTGCAACGAAGCAGACATAGATCCCTGGGGGCTGGCGTATAGGATAGTGACGAAGAAGCTAAGGTCCACACAAATATCCTGCCCAACAATACTGGGAACAATAGTAGATAATTTATTTCCCCAAATACAATCTACTTCGTGCACCGCCTCGAGGGATACTAGCATAGACCAGATCCCGCCAATAGCTACGGATGAACTGTACGAAGCATGCAGGAATATATGTAGGTGACAAGAAAACGCCCGCACCTGACGGCGTCCCAAATATAGCGATTAAAGTAGCGGTCAAAAGGAGACCAGACATTTTTATAGCAACGATGCAAGGGTGTCTTGAGGAGATGCAAGGGTGCCATGGAAACTGCAACATCTAGTGTTGCTACGAAGCGGAAACAAACCATCTGGAGAACCTTCGGCATAACGGTCAATATGTCTACTAGGTACAACAGAAAATCCCAGAACGTATCATGTATGGCAGACTACTCGCCGTGGCGGAGGATAGAGGAGTTTTGTCTGACCACCAATATGGTTTTAGAAAATCGCTTTGTACCGTCGATGCAATAAAAGAAGCATTAGATAGAACAGCTGAAGTGATACGGCGGAAAAGATGACGAGGGGGCACAGAGAAATATTGTGCAATAGAAATGCTGGACGGTAAAAATGCATTCAATTCCACAATTCAATTTGTAGTCCTGCACTTGGAGGTGTCTGACCAGAATGGATGCACCACATTACCTTGTGAAGATAATTCTTAACTACTTCACTAACAGGGAACTGGGGTACCAGACGGACGATGGCTTTAAATATTACAATGTTCCCGCGAGAGTCCTCCAGGGATCAGTCCTTGGACCTCTTCTGTGGAACATAATATATGATGGAGTTTTGCTGCCACAAAGAGTCAAAATTATCAGTTTTGCTGACAGCATTGCCGTAGTTACTGTAGCGAAATACTTCCACGAGGTAGAGTCCGCCACGGATGAAGCAATCGCCAAGATCAAACATTGACTAGAGTCTACCGACCTTAAACTAGCTGCCAACAAGACGGAGGCTGTCTTAATAACCAGCCGAAACGCAAGCTTCCGGGTTGGGAGCCAATTAACCAGGTCTAAAGAGGCAATAAAATACTTGGGCGTAATGCTTGACAACCGACTTAACTTTTAGACCTATGCCTAATATAGCAGTAATAAGGCGTCACAAATGCGGGCAGCACTTTCCAGGATGTTGCCAAACATCGAGAGACCGGGATAAGCGGGGAATTCTTCCTCGTAGATTTCTTACTCATGTACGCTGCGCCGCGCCGGTCTGGGCGGGAGCTCTTACAAAATATAAAAAGAAAACTTTCGTCTGTATACAGGCTTTATGCAATGAGTACAGTATGCAGTTTTCGGAAATCTTGGATGAAGCAGCCTGTGTTATAGCGGGTATATTCCCTATCGATATCCTCGCTGACGAGATGCACAGGGTTAACCTTAGGTCAACTACGGTCCGTCAAGAGACCAGCGATATCCGGAGGATAACAGCAGAAGAAAGGGCAAAAGTGGCACTGTGGAAAGCGAGGTGGGATTATACGGCAAAAGGCAGATGGATCCACAAACTGATCCTTACGATCGAGGCTTGACGAAAAAGAGCACACGGGGTTGGAATTACCATCTAATGCAATTTCTATCAGGTCACGACGGCTGTCGAAAATATCTTCACAGATTTGGATATAATAGCTCACCCTTCTGCAGAGAATGTCCAGAGAAAGACGAAGGGACAGAGCACGCGCAAAATAATGTAGTTGTCAATCCCCGATCTTTTAGTAAGCCACATGATAAGCTCAGGGGACTACTGGTTGGAGACCTGCTCCTTCATAACGAGCTTGCAGAACGAGCTAAGGAGACTCGAAAGAGCACATAGAGCACGAGTTGCTAGCCAGCCCAGCGAAGTAATACCTAATGGCAGTCCCGCGGGGAGAGTGACTAAAATGCGCAGGGTGTAGTTTAGTACGTAGGCGTATTCCTGGCATCGAAAATTCACGTTTGCTAATCGTGTATACCAGTAGCTCGTGCTACAGGTATCTTTCGAAGATTGCACATCCTTTTTCGCAACCACAAAAGAAGAAAAAAAAAATCACAAAAGAACCGGCCCGTCGCAAGGCCAATCAGATTGAACAACTAGACCAAGAACAAAAATCTATTCGCGATATCTGGGATACGGGGTGGTCGTGGTGCAATGGTAATCATTACTGTCTGTATAGCCGAATGTCTGTAGTTCAAATCCGTTCATACTTGAAAACAATGAAACAATGAAAAACTGTGCAAACAACATCAGTTGTGAATGTTAAAAATAAAAAATAAAAAGTATGTCAAATACATACATATTTATAAAACTGTTTTGCATTAAAAAATTGGTGTTTTCCAGAATATTTGTGCTAGTGGTCCTAAATGGGTTAATGACATGGAAACAAAAAGGTTACGTGGAACTACAACCAAATTCGACAAATTCAGTCGAATCTCTCAAAAATCCTATCTGGGACAACCACCCTCGGAGAGTAATGAACGTATGTACATCTTCGACACAAACCATATGCACCCCGTCCAGGTTGTGTGACAAACACCATAAAAGCGTACACTCTTGAACCTGCACGATTTATAAAAAAAAAAAAAAAGAAAACAGTGGAGTTAAACCAGGCTATCAATTTTGGACGTAAGAGACCCCAAGAGCCTTTCCTGATCGTATTTCTCCGATACTTTCATTGCAAGAGCAATCTACATAATCTTCTTTTCCTTTTTCCGGCGTTGTTATGGTCAGAAGTGTAGGACCATAACCTTCCCACTTAACTGCATTCCTACTGGTCCGCTTGTGGGGTCCGCCGGTTTGACCTCAGAAAGTAGCGGCAGGCTTCCCGGTTTGGGATTACTTCATCGCTGAGGCCAATCAAATGCTGGTGTTTTTGCATTTGTATTATTTTTCGGCCTTCTTTTTTTTTTTTTTTTTTTTTTTGTGACACGGGCATGCCCAGATATTTTTGTTTGATCTTACTTTTACAACACCGGTGATCTCCAGTCGTGTCAACCCACTGATTTGCATGTAAGTTAGCACAGCACATAAAATCGAAATATGCGATGGAGCGATATCTCCCATAGCAACGGTCGGATCTGGCAAACATCTGCTGTAAACAAATTTGTTTACTACAAAGCCTAGCCAAATCTGCATCTGCAGTGACCGCTAGTGACGCTAAGTCTTAGCACAACATCTGCTATGGCATGGCTTGTAAACAGGTTGTTTACGCCAGAATGTTTGGGAAAAACAACTTCTGCAGTGACCGCTAGCTGTGTGATAATTGAACGACGGTCGCTGGTGCTGACTGGTCTTCTGCTGCATCACCCAAGCGCAGTCTTCGGTTGGTACGCAAGCCAATAAGTCTTCGTATAATAAGTCTTCGTAGAAGACAAGAAGTTATTAGAATAAAAAATATTATATAAAAAAAGGTGTGTGATTTCCTTAATTTGTACACTTGTGGGGGAGTTTAATGGTGGTATATGTGTCCCTAGGCTCACCTTGGTGTTTTCTAAATTGCCTAGATGTGATTTTTGTTTACCTTTGTTTTAGTCGCCTTTTACGACAAGCGAGAGGTATCACTGCAGGGATATTCTTAACCCGTCCCTGCACGTCCCTTTCATTGCAAGAGCAATCTACATAATACCACTGGAAATGCTACCAACGCGCCATTAGATCGTCGCTTCTGTTGTGTTAAGTCTTAAGTGAACTACTGATTTAATTATGATTGCAAGAGGACAAATGCTGCGAAACGAGAAGCTTACATTTATAACAGCTCCTAAACCAGGTGATACGATTATACCATATGCACGAGGACACTTTCCGTATCAAAATCCACCAAAAATCAAAAATATTTAAGAATGACACCATGAATGTCGATGAAAGGCGTCATATAGCTTAGGTCTTGATAGTTCAATTTATCAGTTAAAACTGTTAAAGCTATATTATGTATTATATTAAGAGGAACGCAATGGATATTTTGAACACGTCTTACTCAAAACGTCATATATCATATTCTTAGTTTTTTTGTCAAATGTATTTTCTTAGAATAAATTAAGTTAGTACAGAGGTATATATAAATCGTCGAAAGACAAATTGAAATGTTCTCTTTATCTTAGAGTGTCCGCAAGATAACTATTTTTACGAAAATTAAGATAGTTAATCTAGTTTTAGGCATTTTTTTTCTAGCGTAAGGTAGTTCTAGATAGAAATTCATAGAAATGCATTAAAAAAAAAAATAAGAATATAAAACTGCATCTTCTATTTTTTTTTTTTTGTTAAATTTATATTTATTTAATTTTGTTAAAGGGAAAAAGGAAAATGTGCCTAACACACTCTCCTTAGCTTTCTATATGTGCTATACACAACCCGAGTTCGTCATTTCACAGCGTCTGTCAATACTCGGAATCAAACGCAGAAGAATAAAAGGAAAAGAAAAGGTAACTGTTACGATTCGAGTATAAAAGGGCGATGTGAATTGGACGAATTCGCAGTCTGTTGAGTAGTTATTGAGTGAGCAAACAGCTTTTCGTTGGAGCCACCTCATATTTCTGTAATACGACTGTTAGGGTGTTCAGTAGACGAGGTGAACCATTTTTGGTCCCTCGGCTCTGTTTTTTTTTTTCTATACGAATATATATGTATATACCTATGTATGTGATTCTACAAAAAGCAACAATAAGGATCACTACTTCATTTCACTACTTCAACACATACATAATAGTTTTTCAGTCATGTCCCAGCGATTACTAATGTTTATGAGTGGACATAAGTGTGGGAGAGTGATCGTAAAGTACGACGGAATTGATATTACTAATAAAATCTAAATTTACAACCTCTTATATTCGGCCAAGACGAGTCGCAAGAAACACTCCACACATTTACGTCTCCATTTAAACTTGAGTGAAGCTGTGGATGCCGTTCACTAGATCTGGTGCCATATACGCTGATGTAAGTAGTTCCTAATTAGATGAAATTAAAACCTGGAACTACGACTATAATATTTGCATTTTTTACGCTGTTTTCTGTGGAATGATTTTCTCGACTATTATGTCGATAGCCTCTTTGAGATTAGTACTGCGTGACATTTTGGAGGCTATGGTTTGGGTGTAGGAGGGTAGGATTTGTGTGTAGAGATTGGGTTTTCGGAAGGCCAGTCGTAAATAGCGACTAAATTCCTACGGAATCTCTGGATTACGATTCGGGCCACATCCTAATCATCGCCAAAATTAAAAATTGAATCCAAATTCACAGAAGCGGGTCAGCCCTGGAAAGCAGAAAAAGATCACGCATACAAGATGTCAAATTCTACCAAAGGAAGTCAGCCCTTTTCTTCGGGATGAGAAACAACTATGGCAAAGGAAAAAGTTTGATAAAATTCGGGACGAACGTGCAGGTAAAAACAGGACAGCAATGTATGCAGAGCTAAACGCTGTACGAGACCAAGCAACAATTACTGAAGAATATCATGCTATCATGTTGTTAAATGGTGCTGCCAAATATTCTCTTAAACTGACTGACATTGTTTTATTAACGTGTCGGGCCCATTTAAGTTTTCGCGATTTTATTACTTGGATAATGCTTGAGGCTGAATAGAGTTTCTCAGTTCCTCGAGTTCTTGATATTGTGTGACTGACATCATACCCCAGGAAAATAATCCGAGACTATTAGTGTATTCCCAGCGGGAACTGCTCGACGAGTGACCTCAGGTAAAAAATGGTAATTCCACGTAAAAGTCCACTAGCTATTCATAAATTCTGAAGAGGGATATGATTCCAAACATCATTGAAAGTGTATCATATATAGTACGTGTAATTTGGGAATTCGGAAAAGTTGATGAAACTGATGCAAGTATGCCTTTAGGAAAACAAAAGACACGTTAAAATAGCAAACGCCTTATCGAAATAGACGCGTGAATGATTAAAACAAGGAGGTGCCTTGTCACCATTTATATTTAACTTGGTGCGTAGTGAGTTAAGAGGTCCCTTCAGGGAAATGATAGATAAATAATCCTTAACAGAACTACACCCGTTTTGCCTTACGCTGAGGATCTGGACCTTCTGGGAGATTGACAAACCGACTTGGATGGTGGGCAACAATCCTCTTCTTTCAGTCCTCTTCGTATGCGCATGCTGGAAATGACTAATCGCCGGTTAGTATCGGCTAATGTCCTACTCGCATGCATCAGTCGTGCGCAGTGGACCATTAAGAAAGAGGTAACAACATATTCCTAACTCCCTGGTAGTGTGAGCGAGAAAACCGTGCCGAGGGATGGAAGGCTGATAGCCCATAGTGTACATGCCTTACCACAGGAGAACCGGCTATGCTGTGGTGGATCTTTTCCATACCGGCTTACTGGTGGGATCAAGATAGAATCCAAAAAACGAAAACGCTTCTCAGGCAACGACATCGGGCCCAGGGGAGAACATAAGAGCCAGCACGATCGCCTATAAAAAGAGAAGTGCTGCTTTTCAAGTCCTTAGCCGACTGGAAAAAAGGGCAAGGACAGTTGGGTTGAAAAGGACGTAGCTTCGGAAACTATTGAAGAGCGGAAGAGTCGACCTTCCGCATCCGCCACCACAGCCAAAAAAAAAAGTGGGTGGACAACAAAAAGGCCTCGATCTCACGATGAAACCCCAACCACCTCAAAGAGCACCGCTACGGAACACATTCTCAATGAGGTGGTGAGAGATCACCTAGCAGTAGTGATCATAGATCGAAGCCATGAGGAGGGCCACATGACTCATGAGCACTGGAAAATCCTTGAGGTAAGATCAACCTCAGCCTTCTGTCCATGTGAAATTGCCACGATTCCCACCACCTCAGCCTCCTTCATAACTCGGCAGGAATCCGATACTCCATCCTCTGATTCAGAGGATCTGAATGCTACTGGGACAGAGACATCTGGCTTAAGCGATAGCTCCAATGCTACGTATAACCCAGATAAACTTCCACCACAGTAAGGTTGCAGAAAGTGGAGACGATATAGTCCATATCCAGGAGCCATGGATTAGCAATAATCGCATTCCCCGATTACAAACTGCTACACGCTAACTGCGAAAGTACCCTTAGAACCTGCATTCTAGCAAAATTCCATTTTAATATATTTCTTTTAAGTAATTACAGCACCTGAGACCTCAATACTGCCAGAGTAGAAGTCTCTCGTGAGGAAGACTTATAGATCTCCGCAGCATACCTGGCTTACGACGACATCGGGCCCTTACCATCCACAGCAATCAGAAGGATGATCAGTGAGGCAGAACGGACAAAAACAACGGTCCTGTTAGGATATGACGCGAACGCTCACCACACCGTTTGGGGCAGTAGCGACATCAACAAAAGAGGTGAGGTATTGTTTACGTATATTATTAAAACAGACTTTGTTATTTGTAATAGGGGCAACAGGTCAACCTTCGTAACAAGAAAAAGACAGGAAGTTTTAGATATAACTTTAGTATTAAATTTTTTCCAATATCTCGGTTACAAGCTGGTTGGTATCAAAAAAGAACTCCTTCTCTGATCCCCGTTACATACGCTTCCATCTAAATATTGGATCCCAACTAAAACATCCTTTAGGAACCCTAAACGGATCAATTGGGATAAATATGAGGCTAACCTTAAAGGCGCCCTTGACCCCGCTCAATTAAGTAACCCCAAGTCGCATGCAGACATTAAGCGTCTGGCGACTAAAGTTACTGGAGCTATGAACAGATCCCTTCTTAAGTTTTGTCCAAGTAGCAGACCAACAAAGAGAACTAAACCTCCATGGTAGGCTGCTGATCTTGGTACACTTAGAAAGGAAGGCAGACGGCTTTTCAACAAAGCAAAAAAACAAAACAGAGTAGAGGACTAGAACTGCTACAAGAACAGCCTCAGACTATACAGAACTGAGATAAGAAAGGCGCAAAGGACATCTTGGTGCAATATCTGCTCAGAAATAGAAGACAATAATGAGGCCAGTAGAGTGAGGAAGATACTGTCAAAGGCTCCCACTATTGCCGCCCTTATTAACAAATCAGATGGCACCGCAACGGTGACTAGCGAAGAGTCAGTAGACCTCTTGCTCAGTACACACTTTCCTGACAACGCAGAAGCTAATAACTATAATTTTGAACAACTCATACCGAGTCCTCTGTTCATTTCAAAGGAAGTAGTAAGCAAAAGGAAACTCCAATGGGCAGTAAATTGTTTCCTTCCATACAAACCTGCAGGTCTGGATGGAATCTACCCGGTAGAGATGCAACGTGCTTGCAGTATTCTCGAACCATGGCTTTTGGTATTATTCTCATCCAGTCTAGACTGGGGCAACCAATCTATGCCACTTTCCTGGACGGAAGTAAATATTACATTTATACCAAAAGCAGGTAAAACCTCCCACACAACTGCAAAAGACTACAGACCTATCACTCTTTCCTCTCTTCTTCTTAAGACGCTAGAAGACTGGTTGGCCTGTACATTCGCGAAAAAATACAAAAAAAAAATGCTTTCGAAATCGCAACATGCTTACTAAGGGAAAATCAGTAGACACAGCTCTACACACGATAGTTGGAACCGTTGAAAAAGCACTTTCCAACAAAAAATTCACCATGATTGCCTTCGATATTAAAGGGTCTTTCAACAACATAAAACCACTAGCCTTCACCAATGCATTAAGCAAACTAGGTTAATGGTAATATAATATTTTGGATCAAACAAATGCTTTCAAGCAGGTTGATTCATTCGAAATTCGGCTGCTACCAAACAA
Source organism: Merodon equestris (assembly GCA_958301585.1). NCBI lineage: Eukaryota > Metazoa > Arthropoda > Insecta > Diptera > Syrphidae > Merodon > Merodon equestris. The sequence continues at coordinate 161,223,712 of OY284413.1, forward strand.
AAAGTATTATCTCCACAATTGTGGGTGCTGGTTGTAAACGAAATACTCCTATCCCTGGAGGACAGCGGGTGCAAAGTCATTGCGTATGCAGACGATATTGCACTGTCAATTAGCGAGAAATATCTCCCAACAATCAGGGATTTGATGGAAACAGGCCTAAGCAAACTGGCCAATTGGGCAGAGAACTGCGGGCTTGGAATAAATCCCTCCAAAACGGAGCTAGTTTTATTCACAAGAAAACGGCATATTCCCCAAATCACTCCACCAAAACTCAATGGAACTTACCTTAGATTGCAGACGACGCTAAATACCTTGGCGTGATACTCGACAGCAAGTTCAAATGCAAATTGAATGCGGAAGAACGCATAAAGAAAGCAACAATTACGCTCTACACCAGTAAAAGAGTCTTGGGTGCCAGATGGAGTTTTAAACCCCATATTACTCACTGGATGTACACCTATACTAATATACGGATGCCTTGTCTGGTGGCCGGCACTGTACAGATCTAACTATTGCAAACTCCTAAGCAGAGTTCGAAGGATTGCGTGCATCGCGACAGCAGAGGCACTGTGAACAACCCCTACTGCAGTCCTCGAAACAATGCTTCACCTACTCCCTTTAAACCTCTTTGGCAAGGAAAAGGCAAAGAAATCGGTGCTGCGCTTTAAGGAATCCGCTCAATGGAAGTTCTTCGAAATACGGCACGGTGGTATTCTACGCCAAGGCAATGAAATAAGTGAAGTCACGGACTACTTAATCCTGACACTTGATTTCAAGATTCTCTATAAAACAACAATTCCCAAGCGACGATAATGGGAGGGGAATGAATTTCCAAAAAAGGTACTGTACTGGATATATTCATAGACGGGTGTAGGACAGGCAATGGTGTGGGCACCGGTGTCTATGCACCGACCCTATAAAATAGCCAATCCTTTAGACTACCGAACGTGCTGGGTACCTGGGCATAGCGAGATACCAGGTAATTGTGAAGCAGACGAACAAGCCAAAATAGGCACCACACTGGAGCTCTCGACTAATTAGGGGAAATCTATCCACCAATGGAAATGCAAAAATATAAAATCTCTAAAAATGCACAGCAACAGGCAAATGAAAGAGCGTGACCTTGAAACATGCAACTTTGGGAGACAAACCTGGCCCAGGTAAAAATACGCAGGCGGAATATAACCAACTTAATCGGAGTCCTAACAGGACATTGTGCTTTAGGGAAACATGCCGCAAGATTAGGACTGCCATACAACGACTACTGCAGTAGCTGTCATGATGAGGAAGACGAAGAATCTCCATTCCATCTCTTATGTAATTGCCCTGCTCTAGCTGCCTCAAGAAGACGATTTCTGGGAAAATATTTCCGTAATGAACTAACAGATCTATCCGAAATGGAGAACTACAAAATATCGAATTTTATTCAGCTCTCAAAATGGTTCTAAGAGTAACGGTGACCCCAACAAATGTTGAAGAGTCGACTGTGAAAAGCCACCATGTCTACCGTAAAATGAGCGCAAAGCGCGCAATGTTTGCGTTAACGAACATTCATTTTGACAATCAAGTTGGACGTGCTGTTCAATCATGTTACTTGCCATGGTTATTTGGCATCAGGCACCAAAACAACATGACCGCCAGAGATCGCCAAAATTTACCCACGACAATTGAAAAACGCTTTTCAACACGAAGAATATTCAAAAAATGTTGGGAATTGGAAGCTATTGAAATCCGTCGAATGTCGCCAACTCTTATGGGATAGTAGCACCAAGCAACCTCACTGTTTCTGTTCGGATTTCAACAATTTTGCTGTCACGCTTTGCATCCTCAAAAGATGCAAAAACCCATTTCGTGATTGGACGATCGTTAATAAATATTGTGTTCATTTATTCACGTTTTCATCAGTTGTAAATATATCGGTTCGTGAACCTCGGAAACGTTTATATCACTCGTGGTTACATTCCAAGTGAATAAGTACATAATCGCTTATCGTATCATCTTTAAAAGTTATCAGCGCAACGAAAAGATCCTCCAAGTCGGGCTAATACATGGGGCGAAAGTATAAGTTTTCCATTCATTTGGAAAACGTTAAGTTTTTCTCCGATTGCCAATTGCAGATTGAAGCAATACCGTAAAACTATTTTAGCCCCTAGATAGGTACGTGTTAGTCTTTATTGCCTTCAGTTCTCCTGTTTTGTAAATGTTGTCATTTTTTGTATTTAGGCATTTATCACAAGAACATTGGAGTTTTTGAAATTCCTAGCATGAATTAATGTTGATTGATTGTGTATTCCTGAGTGCGTCAATGACCGTTAGGTTGGAGTTCCTTTAAGCCAATTAGTGCACATGTATGCACTGTCGTTTGTTGTTGACACACAATAGAACTCTCTCCAAACGTCACATCTCGTTCATGTCATTCTTGCATAAGCGAGATTTCCATTTGATTTATTGATACCTACCTCGCCTGTTGTCAAAGTTATGTTATTTGCATACCCAAGAGCTGTGCACCCATTGATTGGCTATTTGTGTGGCAGCTGTGATTTCCGGTTCAGTGAATGAGTTAGTTGCAACCATTGACAATGTGTAACGGAAGAAGGAGTGTAAATTGGTGTCCAAGACAATGATTAGGTTCGTCTACGACTGAAATGAAGTCAATCAAGTATACGACAGTGAGCGACGTTGGTTTGATGAAACTCTGACGTCAGCTCATGCTTGTCTACTTACCCACGTTTTTTTGCAGCGGATCGTAAAGCTTATGCGCAACATAAAACTTGGCTTAAATGTGTTTCACTCATACCCACGCTAATGGTTCCGTCAGTCAATCTTCATTCTCCCTTGTTTCCACCGAAATGGATTTTTCTACCAGCAATTGCTATAGAATTCGCTGCATCATAAAGCACACTGTTCCACCACTGGTTACACCGACAACTCCGCACATATAAGGTCTGTCTTGCACGAGTCTTCCACGAAATAATCCTCCATTAACCGCAACATACGCTCCGACACTTATGCAGATTCGCGACGCTGCCAAAAGCCGCAGTCACATTATTAAAGAACCACGTGAAATCCGAACATACGAGTAAAGTGATGATGAAAAAGCGCGAGCGAAAGCAAACTTACGAGTGAATCAAAAACTAATTTACATATAATAAAGCGTTCCTTCCGATGCAAGGACGACACCGCCATACTCATAGATACATATGTATGTGTGTTTTTAGGGCAGGCAACGCGTCGGGTAGCATATATCCAATTTAAGCTTGCGTGCTAAGGATTGCTGCGAGCACGAGAATTGTTGTTCACGTAGGTGAAATGTGCAGCAGCACCAGGAGTAAGAGGACGAGGACATGATGGTGTTGAGTTAAAAAAATGGGTGTAAACGGCGAAATGGTGAAATGAATATCTACGACAATGTCTTCATTCATCTGGTGGCCTTTCGGGGTTATAGTTTCATAAACCTTCATCACTCCAGTCACTATATGCAAACGCATGTCCTGGCACCGAAAGGGGAGAAACGACAAAAAAAAAATACGTGGCGTTTGATTACAAAGTGACGAAGAAAGTTGGTTATCCTGGGGTTTTAAAGTCAAACGGCATTGATATTGGGCACACACGAAGGTGTACATACGACGTGTTCGATATGCAGCGTATCACGGAGATGAAGCAATTTTTCAAGGAATCTGTGGATGGAGTGATGGAGTTCAGCACCAGACCATGGACGGAAATGTAAAAATGTCAATCATGGCCGGATTGTGTTCGGTGAGTATTCCTTTTGGCCTTGATATGTTGACATGTAGGTGGGGGGGAAGAGATTTTAGAGGATCTGTATGAGTTTAAGCCCTTGGAGCAACAATTTCAACACTACATATGTGGCTCCTTAGTAACAAACTGACCTACGAGTAAAAGAACGATTATATTCTGTGTACAGTTTATATCGCTCACCATTTGATGTAATCTCCAGCTTAAATGGCCCACCATGCAAAAGGAAATTTCATTATTTCGCCGATTGGATTAAGCCACATCGGGCAGTTTTGTTTATGGTTGTATGAGCAAGCCTTGCATGAGCGTTCAAATTTTAGTTGTCTGCTAAACTGGTTGTCTTGACAGCTATTGGCTCTAAAAAGGATTATACATATGTATTTGTCCACGATCGAATAAAAGAGTTTCGCAAATTTTTCGTCAATTTTTTCTTTTGTTCAGCCTGCTATCAGTAAAACGAGACTTTACAAGTAGGGGCCAAGAAATAGGGATCGAAGTCGGAGCCCTTTATTTAGCTTAGACAATCATTAGCTTGTCACAACATGCTGGGGCTGTTTCGGATAAAATCGCATTCCACCAAAATTTTGACTTATTGAGCTTATATTTTGAATCCTTCAACACTTGCCTATTCTCTATTTCTAGGGACAATGCTGCTGACATTGTGCTGCGTATGACACTTAACTGAGGATAACTCACTTGTCAGTTTTATAGTTTCACATACAACTGCATGTTATTGATATATTTAGATCTTATTTAGATTTAGCTATATGACACGAAACATGTCACATGGCACAGATAAGGTGCACTCATGGACTTCATAGGACTGAAAAACCTTACTTTTTGCTTGGGATAGTCCACCTCATCCATAGCCACCTCACCAACAAGTAGTTTAGATGTAACTCAGACGAAGAGTTAAATATTATTACGTCTCCGCCTCGGTACCACAAGTTTGGGTACTAGGTCCTCTCTTTTAGCATCTTATGTATGACGGCGTCCTGCTCTCATAGGAAGTCAATAACATAGCTGTGGTTAAATCGATATAGAGTCGGCGAGTCAGCAACAAACGCAGCAATTGTCCAGATCAAGCAGCGGCTTCATTTTGCAAGTCTCGAATTGGCTGACCACAAAACGGAGCCCATTCTTATCGTGAGTAGAACAACTGTGGAAAATCCGATCAAAAGAAGCGGTAAAATACCTACTGCTGCGTTGTAAAACATATGCAGTCTGCGTAAGCAAGAAAGCGTCATTGCTCCCCGGAATATTATCAAACGTGGATACATAAAGAGTATCTAGAGTGGTCAGCTCTGTTGTTCTATACACTGCACCAATCTGGGCAGAAGCTCTCAGAAGAAAAGCAGCTTGCGGAAACTGTGATCACCGAAATCGCATTTATTGCAAGAGATTGTCGAATAGTTAATGAGAAAAAAAAATCGCCCAGTTGAGATCAGTTTTGATAAAGATTGGAACTTGGCAGTTCGCGGACATGCACAAAATTCGGCCTATCTCTATCTATCTCTCTATCTAAGAATCTTTGCAAAAAGGCATTGATTGATTGAAGAAGAGAGCTGAAAATATAGGAATTTTTTTTCGGTCATCACTACAGCGAAAACTTATTCGGAGGGAAAAATGACTAGGTCAGTTACGAACTCTATCAACTTCCAGACAAAACTTATACTAAACGTCACAGGTTAAAGTTGGGCTATTGGGCAAACACAACCTGCATGTGATTATATCCGAAAAAGGATTCGGGTTCAGGTTTCTTCTTGGTCACTCAGCACCTCGTGAGTGGCAAACGTCACCTCGCGTCATTTGCACTGATCGCGAATATGTTAGACTGGTGTCAGATGTCAGAGTGGAAGTTGGGCATCTGCAATCGGAGGAGGCCATAAAGTATTTTACTCATCCGATGATCGGTCCTTTACAAGGTGGCGCAAAATTAATTACCCTATCGGAAGATTTTATAATTTTTGCAAATGGCGTCGTACGTCAATAACGTTTTACATTTATGAGCTAGACAGCTGCAGAAACAAATAAGCAATGGAGTGCCATACTCTGCAAGAGAGTGGAATAATTGTGTTGATTTTTTTGGCCGATGGTTTTCAACGTCGATTTCCTAATCGTGTCGCGACAACTGGGTGAAAATTCCGGCGCTTAGCTACTCGACTCGAACAGACTGAAGCCACAGGAGACCATGCAGTGCGTGGCCGTCACCGGACTGGTTCAGTTGAGAATATGACGACTGTCGCTGCCGATGTCGCTGAGAACAAAGAAACGTCAACGCAATTAAGCCTCCCCAGATGGACCCTACAGCGAATTTTAGTGAAAGACTTGCACATGTTCCCGTACAAAGTGCAAACAGCGCATCAGTTAATGCCTGCTGACCGTCATTCGCGTGTGAATTACTGTCAAGTAGAGACGCATTTGGCTGATTAATTTTGCGCCACTTTGTATTAAATACGAGTATATCGGATGAAACACCTTTTTCGTGCCTATAGATCTTGAAAATTGCCAATCGAACAAGAAAAAAGACCTACACAATTTAGAAATGTTTGTTAAATTCAAAGCAAAACTCACGCTAAAGACTATGAAGGAAAATTTTGCCGATGCGTGAAAGTCGTTAAGTAGCTTGTTAATACCTTCGAGGTCAAAAAGATTTTGGGTGATCTTGTTTAGTATCACCTTTGAGAGCACCGTAGCGCAGGGGGTAGTATGTCGGCTGCTGACGAGTGCTGAACGAGTTCGAATCCCGATAACACCTCGCGGATCCTCTCCTCGGCGGAGTACTGGGAAACGCCCCATGTTGTACATTTGTATTAGGAATCGGCATTAAGCTTTAGGTTCCGGTTTACTTGTGTGAAAAACAAATCGCGCACAACATAAGAAGTGAATAAAACAAGCTTGGCGCTTCCTTTTCATGAGCTGTAACACCATCTCAGGTGTAAGTCTGGCAGTACAATGGATAGCAGCAGCCTCAAACAAAAAAAAATCACCTTGGATAGGGCAAAAGTCGCTAACACCACAAGGGGCGTTCAAGTCTTTATAACGAATTTAAAATTAAAATGATATTGATTGGATGTTATCAATGAAATGGACCCACTTCTTCGACGTCTTTATCAAATACGAGATCCAACTAGTTAATCTTAGGTTGTACAATTCGATTAAGTGGGAAAAATTATACTCAAAATATGAGCCTCTTATAACCTCTGCTCGGTTTCATAATAGGTACCTATTGCAGGCAAAGTGACTCCAGCGCGACAGTACAGTGGTTGCAAACAAATTTCAAATCACGCCTTTGGCTGTTTGTACATGGTTACGTGTGAAATATAAGATCTTGCATTGTCATGCAGTAGGGTCAGATCATGCCTATTTGTAAACGCAAGCTAGTTTCGCATACACTACATCGATTTCCTCACCTTATTTGGCTCTATTTGAAGAAATGGAAGCTGGGTTGATCCATAATACTTTCCAGATAAAGTCCGAGTTTGTAGTTAGGTTTCTTGTTTACTACAACCATCATCCCACGTGATTATAAGATGTAAAACCGTTCATCTTGGTATCTGATACACACATTTCGAAGCAGCGTTGATTTTGTGACTCATTTATGGGAAATATATTTGCTCAGTCTTTTGATAACTTTCCAACCTTTTAGAAATTAGTATCGATTTATAAACATGGAACATATGTTTTTCCTGCATCATTACCATTGAGTCTACACCTATCATTGCTTTTAAGACAAAACAATGTCTTAATTCATAAGGGAAAAGAGAGAAACGAATTTAAGTCGTTGACAGCATGATAAAAAAAATTTAGAAAAATATAACAGCACTTGCAACGAACCCTATAAGTCTCACATATCACATGTCAAACCCACATAGCATTTGACATCTTATGCGATACACATTTATATTTTCTTCCTTAGACTATGATGTAAAATTAATATGGCCAACCGCTATTGCCTATAATTCAGAGTGTAACTGAATAATAGAAGACTTTTCTGGCTAATCGCTGCTATCTTTATAATCACTATTGTACTTTACAAGCATAAGGAACGGCTCCAAAAAACTCCTGCAGGGCATCGCGGCATTCCTTGACGGATTTGAGATCATACTATAGGAGCCCAACACTTTGAGCGCTGCATGTCTGTCTGAGAATATATTGATCGGTATACCTCTCATGCCAGCCTCTAGGTTTAGGTTAACCCACGTTAATATAGCGTATATTTCGGTGTGGAAGACAGTAGGACTAATTCGATATCATACGATTTCCGATTATCCGATTTCATCCAAGGAAGCCAGCGCCAACGCCGGATTCCATCTTGGAGCCATCTGTGTACCATCCGAGGCCTATAACATTTAGCAAGATGATTCTCGAGGCTCTTAAATCTTTAACAATTTTGTCCTGGAAAATCAGGTCATACTGATCAGCATCCTAATAGTGACCGATAAGACCATTCAATCTACGAATAGGTTTAAATTATAGAGCTCTTTTGAAAACAGGTTCTCAACTTCTATAATATTTCCGAAAATGTATGTTAGGCCCTAGCACATTTTTATACACCTCTGCCACATAGTGGAATGGTGTCTTCGAATTTAACGCCGAAGGAAGAGTTTTCTCCAGCTTTCAATCACTTACCACTTAAAGAACTAACATTGGAATCGTTAGGAATAAAATTAATACTGACTGCGAAAGTTGGCACAAATTGTCAAGGCAGTATTGAGATTTTTGCAGAGAGCTACGAAATGAATTCTAACAGTCTAGATTAGTCACACCCTTTAATTCCGTATTCGGCAGGCGTATAGTACGAAAAGTCCAAAAGGAGAAGGCTGTATCTTCAGGACCATCAAACCATAGCATAGAATAGATTTGCTACCGTATTCACTTCGCTGTGTCTGCCAAAGTTCGACAGCTGTTAATTCATTTTATTGTTGACAGGCAAGTTTAGGATCTTTTTTATCGCGTGTTAAGTTTCTGTTCAATTGGCAATACAAATCAAGCGTAACAGTGTTTTGTATTACTGATAAATCAGTGTAAAAAGTGAAAGGAAAATGGTTTTTTCCACAATCCAAATTCTTTCGGATTCAAGACAAAGGTGAGCTCCAAGAAGCTCACGACCTCACTGCCAAACAAAAAATAAGAATGAAAAAAAACAAAGTTGTTGATCAGCTTGCACCCAAGTTACCAATAGCCAAACATTGCGTTCTCAGATGAAACACCATTTGTAATTGAGCAATATGTCAACATGCAGAATGATCGAGCTTGCTCGCTAAAGAGGTCATACGATAATTTTTGTTTTTTATTGGGTTCGTGCAGGTTCAAGAGTCTCTTATGGTGTTTATCACGCAACCTGGACGGGGTGCAGATGGTTTGTGTCGAAGATGTTTGTTCACTATTCTCCGGGGGTAATTGGCCTAGATAGGATTTTTTGAGAGATTCGACAGAATTTGTCGCGTTGGTTGTAGTTCACAGTAACATATTTGTTTCCATGTCATTAGGGTGTTATATTGGAAATGTACACACAAAGTTTGAATTATTAAGTGATCTTGTTCTGCGAGTGTCATGCCTTCGTCAGCACTTTTTTGATCATCTCTCATTCACAACTGATGTCGTTGCACAGTTTTTCCGTATAGGAATTGTTCTTGACTTGGCAGACTTGAACTATAGTCCTTGGAATCTTTTTGAAGCCGATGACACTCTGTCATTTCGCCAAAGATCTTGGACATTACAACATAGAATGGCCTTACACTTCATCTTCTCTCGACATTATGGCCATCGGTACCAAAAGCACAGAAATAGCAGGAATGGAAGCACAGACCACACACACATTTGCGATGATCTTTGAATTTGAACAAATTTAAATTTTTTTCTGGATTTAATAAAAAATATTATTTTATAAAAAAATATGAACTATGAATAAATAAGTGAAAGACTGACTATTTCTAAGTTACTAGAGCTAGACGATTGCAAAGTCTAGTCCATGGAACTCTTGAAAATATGTTTCCATTTGCAATAAACCTTCGCTGAAAATTATCGACACAACAGGACTTTCAACACCACCGCTTTAAAATGTAGATATCCTAAATATTCCCACACCGACAGTTCCCATTCTATCTAATTGAAATTCCACTTCATTAAAAAACACACAGACGCTTGAGAAACTCACTCAACAAACAATGAAACTGAACATCAACCCGCTCTGGTATCCTGGGCAACCGACATCCTGCCACGAATACGACGCCATCAAGACGAACCAACTGTTCGAGGCTCTAAGCGATTGGATCAATTTTTGAAACTCTGGCAATTAGATATCAGCTGCCACCACTCAAGTTGCCTGAATACAAAACAGCAAACAATGAACCTCCCTTTCCCGCCACTGTTCGTCATTAGTGATGTTCCCAGTGAAACAATTAAAAACAATTGAAGAAATTCCTAGCACCAAGGAAGCACGACACGACATCCTCCTGCTGCGGAAGCAACAAGAATCCACTTGACTTCATTGTTTCCCGACAGTATGTCGTTGAGCTCTTCTCGCTTTTTTGGACAAAATGTTGCATGCAATTAGAAGGTATCGCTACAAATATATTTGCATTGCAGGATATATGTACACATCCTGAGCACTGAGTCTGGCAGGTTGTTCTCAGCCGGGAGCAATGGAGGAGAACTTGGATTTCGGTGCGCTCTTAATGTGTGCTTGGAATTAATGAATATGTTGTCATTACTAAAAATTATGAACGTGTTGTTTCGAAATCCACACTACGGCAACGAGGACGAGGAGGAGTGATACATAGAGACAGGAGAACTACGTATAAGTACGGGTGGATGGCTAGGGATTGTTGTTACAGCTAAAATTAACAAACAACTTTTTGTTGAATTTGGATAAAATGTAAATGAGGAGATGTTGGCAGCGCAAACATGGAATCATACCGGGTTTAATCCATTTGTCGAAATTGGTTGACACAGGGTATATGCTGGTGGCGGCCGTAGTCGGAATGCCGACGGAGGTGGCGGGGTTGATTTGAATGTTTGCTCGGAGGATTTTAATTAGACGAAGGAAGTGTTGTAACTTTTCGCCCTGGCACCGGCTGACACATTGAGATGCGGTGATGTGGGAAAAAATATGGGTGAATTGTCAATGTGGCTTGACTTTCCAGGAGTTTCTGGTTTCTCTTAAGCTAGATGCGGAATAAACTTATTTGAATAAGGAATGGCGGGAGGGAGCTTGTAAATGGGGATTTTACTTTCAACTACTAGCGAAAATCTTTTGAAACTTGACAATATTGCTTTCGGGGACTTTCTGAAGAGTAACTTGGACAAGTCATTTCAAGCACTGGTAGCACGGTCCAAGTAAGAACAAACGACTTTTATAGTACTTGTAAGATAGTATAATATAATTATAAAATATATAATAAAATAACAAAAATACAACAAATAAATGAATTAAATTATGAAAATGAGGAGAACAATTCAAAGCAATAAGTGAAGGTATGAAAACTGTGCAAGGTCTAAATAAAATCATAAATTATTTTATATACCTATATTGGCCTTATATAACAGCTTTCTACATCCTGCACGAATACGCACAATTATTAAGTTAACCTTATCATTGGCACAAAGGAATCGGCTAAATTTATATCCAAGACCTACGGTTTGGGTAGTCATATGGAATTGAGAAAAATTTAGCCCAGCTATTAAAAAGTTTCTTAGAAATCAAAATTGATTAATTACAATATATAAACTTGGAAAGGGCCATTTAGCTATGACAGATATGTCCGAGTTGAAACTGTCCACAAGTTTCCAGGTATTGGGGAGAGAGCGTTATCGGCATACAATCGTGCAGATCAATTTTGGTATTCTTGTGGCAAATCTGTACGGAACAAAAAGGTTGGGGTCAAGATTTGAGCACTGAGGAACTCCAGAAAAATGTTTTTCAGTTAACAGAAAACACACAGAACAACCACTGGAACCAAAGCAAAGTTGTAGTTTAGTACATTGTACCACATGACTGACCATGTGTATGCTAAGGCCTTCAAGGAGTTTTGTAAGCAGAGCAGTGAGATATCATCATTGGATTGTGTTGGATTCGTCGACCATGCTGATTAGAGCTGACTCGTGAAATAAATTATAATGGTGGGGATGGTAATCTGTTTCGCAAGGATTTTTTCAAAGGTTTTAGACACCACATTGCGGGATACTTACTGGATGGAAATCGATGGCCAGTAGGAGCTGAATTTAGGTATCGGGATGAGCTTTGCTTTTTTAACATTCCTTGAAAGATGAAGCAGTATTGCAGATAATAAACAGAGTTGTATTTGAGTAGACAAGCTGAATGAGAAGCTTCAAACACATCAACAGCAACAACAATAACCAAACCAAAGACCAAATAGCAACCGCAACAACAACTACAGCAAAGGTTAGGTTAGGTTAGGTTTGAGAAGGGGAGTGTGATGGTTAGACATCACTTCCACTCGGAGGCCAAGAGGCCCATTGTGATTCCCTTCGTTTGTGTGGGTACACATAAAATTAACCTGTCCTATCACGTGGTGGCTGAAACCACCCCGTGCTCTTGATGCATCTTAGAAGATCCGATATATCTGCATTAGCCACGTCCGCAATCTCTGTAAAGAATCTTTGGCCTAGCGACACTAGGCGTCGATTCTGGAGAGCTGGACAGTGGCAAAGTAGATGTTGGATCGTCTCAGTTTCTTCCTCATCGCCGCAGCTCCGGCAGAGATCGCTGGATCCCGAGTCCCATTTCCGGAGCATTGCTCCAATGGGACAGTGTTCTGTGATCACTCCGACGAGCATACGGATCGAGTTACGGTCCAGCGCCAGGAGCTTCTTTGTTTTTCCGACATTGAGCTCTGGCCACGATGATCTTGTCGTGTAGCTGTCGTTTCTTGTAAGCCAAGACGAGTTGGCCTCTTTGATGATTATGTCGTTTATGATCCGGTATAATGCGCTGATCGGTGGTTGGAATGACGTGTCCGCTTCGCTGATTTCATTTCAGAACCTTGCCTGGCCAGTTCGTCTGCTCTTTCGTTTCCTGCGATTGAGCTGTGGCCCGGGACCCAGCAGGGTTTAACTTTATGGTGTCTGATGGACTTCAGTGAGTCGCGACATTTCTTGACAGCCTTTGATTGTAGGATTCTATTGACTTCAGTGCAGCCTGGCTGTCTACGAAGATGGTGATATCTGATTGTGGGATATCGGCTACCTGAAGGTGTTTGGCTGCTTTCTCTATTGCCAGGAATTCTGCTTGAAACACGCTGCACAGATCAGGGAGTCTGAATGATTCCTGTTTGTGGAGGGTATCAGAGTAGAACCCGGCCCTAGTGCCTGTGCCCATTTTCGATCCGTCGGTGAAGAGGGTGATCTCATGGTCGTTGATTACGGCGTTTGATAGCCACTGTCTGTCGGGGAAAAGGATAGGTATACTGAGAGAGAAGTCATTTTGGGGGAAATATAGTCGGTCGTAGCCGCGAGGCTACTAAAACCATGTTTCCTTCCCAGGTCGTCTATTATCTTAAGTATGGCCGCATATCCATAGTTGGCTTGCTTCCACAGAGAGGGCTCTCTTAGTCTGAGAGCGCTCTTTGCAGCGTAGCCTTTTATGAAAAGATCCAGCGGGAGGAGATGAAGAATCATGTCCAACCCTGCCTGCGGCGTGCTTCTCATGGCTCCCGTTGTACAAACAGCTGCTAACCTTTGTACTTTGTTGAGCATGTTCATATAGCTTTTTGTGCTGCCAGCAGTCCACCAGACTAGGGCCCTATAAGTTAAAATGGGTCTGATGATTGCTGTGTACATCCAATGAATGATGTACGGTTGCAAGCCCCATCTTTTCCCGAAGGTCTTTTTGCGTGCATAAAAAGCGTTCAATCCTTTTTTCATTCTTTCCTTCAGGTTCCTTTTCCAGGAGAGCTTTGAGTCAAGAATGATGTCTAGATATTTTGCTTCCGCTTTGAGTTTGAGTGGAGTGCCCTCTAACTTTGGGGGAGCAAATATCGGAATTTTACTTTTCCTGGTGAACAAGACCAGCTCGGTTTTCTGGAGGTTTATTCTCAGACCGTGCTGTCTTGCCCACGAGGAGAGTTCACTCAGCGCAGATTCCATAGTTCACTGATAGTTGGTAGAAATTTACCTTTTATCAAGATAACCAGGTCATCCGCGTACGCTATGATCTTTGTGTCTTTTTCCATAAAGAATTTGAGGATCTTGTTGACTGTAAGAAGCCACAGTAGGGGGGAGAGAACTCCTCCTTGTGGTGTGCCTCTAGTTGTCACTTTCCTTATAGAATTGTGTCCAATGTCTGCATTGATAATTCTGTTCTTCAACATATTCTCAATCCAGATTACAATGGATTTGTCTACTTTTATGTCCTCAAGAGCTGTTGTTATGGCCTCTGTGTTTACATTGTTGAAGGCCCCCTGTATGTCGAGGAAGGCTGCCATTGTAAACTCTTTTAAGTTCAGCTATCCCTCAATTTCACGGACAACACTATGCAGAACACTTTCCACTGATCTGCCTTTGAGGTAGGCGTGTTTAATGTTGCATAAGTTGGCCTATAGTCCTTTGCGGCAGTATGGGATGGTTTACCTGCCTTAGGTATGAAAATTACCTTTATTTCTTTCCACTGTGTTGGAATGTACCCCGTGCGCAGGCAATTGGAAAAAATGCTTACGAGATGGGGTACAGTGTGGATCTGTGTTTTTTGAAGCATCGCTGGCAAGATATCGTCCGGGCCCGGAGATTTAAAGGGTTTGAACGAATTTATTGCCCATGATACTTTATCCGCTGTGATAGTCTTGTTTATCACTTCTTCGGTTGTGTGAACCGTAGGAACCGTCGTCTCGAAGGAGACTGTGGTTTCAAGGGTTTTACAGCCTGGGAAGTGGGTTTCAGTCAGCAGTTCTAGATTCTGGATTCTGTCCAAGAACCATCTGGTTTACGGATGAATCCCGGGACGCAGGGGTCCTTGGATAGGATCTTCCTGAGCCTTGCGGCTTCGTTGAGATCCTCAATTGATTCGCAGAACTCCCGCCAGGATTTAGATTTTGCTGCTTTTGTTTTGCTCTTGTATTCGTTGAAGCTGGATTTGTAATTATCCCAGTCTTCGGTTCTGTTTGAGATCTTTGCTCTGTTGAATAGAGTTCGGGTCCTGGTCCTGAGTTGCTTTAGATCTGTGGTCCACCAGACTGCGCTGGTCTTCCTGCGAGCACGCTGCAAAGGACAGGATTTGTTGGTAGCCGCTTTCAGAATTCTCACAAGGTTTTCGACTGAATTCTCAATGTAAGTTGGATCAGGATTAGTGGTGGCTTGTGGCGGTTCTAACCTGTTGGCAACTAGGTTTGAGAAAAGATTCCAGTCTGTCTTCTGAGGGTTTCTGAAAGGTTTCGGTTTTTCTTTAATGACGTTAAGGTTGAAGAGTATCCGGCTGTGGTCCGAAAAGGAACAGTTAGTGGACACTCTCAAATCCTCTACTCGGATGGAGTCGGACTAACTTAGTAAAGTGAGGTCAATTACCTCTTCCCTAACCCGATTGTGAAACGTGGGTGCATTACCTTTGAGATAATGAAATCGAAAATGGACTCACCCCTTTTATTGATGTTGCTGCTTCCCCATTGAGTGTGGTGTCCGTTGGCGTCGCAGCCTATCAATAGACACAGTCCGCGTGACTTGGCGTGTCGCACGAGTGTTCGGACTGCGTCTGAAGGTGGATCCTCCTCATCGTATGGTGAGTATGCGGACGATAGGAGCAAAATTGATTTGTCCTGTTGTTCGTACGTTACCACCGTGTGGTCTCCGTTGCTGTACGTACCTAGGAGAAAAATGTTTAAGTATCTCTTGGCGACTATACAGGTTCGTTGCTTACCTTCTGTATGTGGATAGTATAAATTACACTCCTTAATCCCTGAATTTTGTTCCTCAGGAGCCAAGGGTCTTGGATTAAGGCTATATCCACATTTTCCTGCAGCATGTACATCATCAAGTCGTCGGTGGCTGCTTTGCAGTGGTGTAAATTAATTTGCACCACTAGCAGCCTCCTTTGACTTGCCGCGTTCATTGGGGAGCCTTACCTTCAGGGTTCCCAGCCCGAACTTGATGCTGCCAGATCTGCTGCGGATGTATTCGAGTGACTTTTGGTCAATGGTAACCATGAGGTCCTTTCCCACTCCGTTCTTACCCTTGGCTGAAGAAATTATTCTGCAGCTGAGAGTGTCAAGCTCTTTATTCTGCTTGTCAATTAGCTTCAAAATGGATTCGTCCTTTTCGAGAACCGGTGGAGGGATCCATATTGAAGCCAACGTGCGAAGCGGAAGCATCGGACGAGGGATAACCTCGAGTTTAGCGTTCTGCCAGATTTCGCCGCAATTGTCCATTGTGCGCTTTAAGAAGTCTAGGGACCTCTGATTGTCACAACCGACAACTTTGACTCCTTTCTGCCAGCCTGCTCCGTCGAAGTTAATCTCATCGTTGCTATCCGCGACAAGCATCGCTTCCAATATTTTGGCTTCAACCGTTAGCCAATTGTCGGATGTAATCTTCCCATCCGGGTTGAAACGATCGACAATAGCCACTTGTAGACTAAGGGAAGATTAAAGCTGGCTGATGTTTTCGCCTTTTTCGCTTCCCTAAGAGTTTCTTCACCGGAGCGCCCCCTCTTGACGTTCTGCTTCGATCCTGAGGCAGTGTGTCCCATGGAGGTGCCCGGTTGGTGTGCGCTCTTTTCGAAAGTGGACAGTTGTCGAGTCAATTTAGGGGCGTTGGGTTTGATAAGGGCCGTGTTCGATGGCTTATTATTTCGCCCTGTGTCCTTTTTCGATGCGTGAGTGGAGGTAGCCGATTTCTTCTCGAATTTGGCTACCTCTTTCTTGTGCTTCTTGATCAGGAGTTTTTCGCGCTCGGAGAGCGTTGAGGGTTCTCTTGCGTTCATTTTCCTGATATACTGCACCGACCTCTTATAGCTACTCTTTGCTTTTTGGGCCGGTGTTTTTACCTTGCTCGTTTCTACAGGTTTGCCTGTGGCCTTAGGGGCGACCTTTTCTTCCACCAGCTGGGCCTCAGTTTCAGAGTCCACTTGCATGGTGTTGCTTACCTGTGATGAAGCCAAGGATTCATCGTCGGTAGCGGTACCAATCTGTAGTCCCTGAAGGAGAGCCCCGGTTACGCTGTCTGTATCGATCGCGCCTTCGCCGGTGGCAACCTGCGCTGTTTGCCTCTTCAGAGGATGCACTTTACTATTTTTATCTATATTTTCCATATGTGATCCCACGAGTCGCGCAGGAATGGGTGGTCGACCCGTACAGAGCCTCGCAGTATACAGGCTAGGCTATTTGATCCAGGAGGGCGCCAGGTATCCTGGATACACCGTTAGCGACTGGGCTATTATTTAGACTGGGCCCCCAGCCTGGCTGACTCTCGGCACGGTACAGTTTACACCTTAGTCCAGCCCAAGGGAAGGGAGGGAGGAATGGAGGGGATACCCGGGGAAGGAAGGAGGAGGTGATGACTGCAGCTTAGCTTAGCAGCTGTCTCGTCATAGAGAATTCATGTCCAACATGGAAAGTGAATTCTCAAGAGTTATTGACAATTACTGAGCATTCGCACCGCGACAAGGTGTGCAGCCACGCGAAGGAACTACAGCAAAAGAAACAGCCTCAATCGCAGCCACAAGCTAAGCTGGAGAAACAGCAACAACAACAGGCGCAGCAGCAGAAGCAGCAACAGCTCCTTAAAAGGAGAAGGTGCATTCCATCTTTATCTATATCATCGCTCTACGCGAAACTTTGAAGCAATTTTGAAATTAAATGTTGCTATGCATTGCAAGACACTGGAGCAACATAGGAGGATTTAAAGTCCTTTGAAGGTGTCCACGACGGAGTTTTTCACCTTCACATCATAGCCTGAGAGGTTGCAGAAGGCCGAGGAGAAACCTTACTCAGGTTGCATCCAAACACCAGCCGTCACACCCCAGTTGACCTACATTTAAATGGTGACAAGTTCGGGAAGAAAATGGTACAAATGCCCACGGTTGTTCCTAAGACCCCATTGCCTGTCTCTAAGGCACCGGAGGCCGAGGTGGATGTCTGTTCGATCTCGGCCGCAATTCAAGGCCAGATTGAGCAGCTCCAACAACAGATCCGCGAGCAGGTGGTACGCCGGTAGAGAAGTCCTTGCAGATCATGTCGGTGAATGTCAATTCACCAATTAGGATTGAGCGAAGAGCTGTTCATTTAAATTTGATGCAGGACAAAAGCCCTGATGTACTTTTGGTTAGCGAAACAAAGCTAATAACCAGAAGCGCAAAATCCGGCATTGGGCTTTGGTTTCGAAGTTATAACCATACACCCGTGGTTAATGATGACCACTTTCCAAAAATCTGTTAATCGTTCACATCATTCAACAGGTTTTGAACGATGTTCATACAACAGTTCTTTTGGTGGAAATTAGCAATTTCGCCCCCAAGATATCTGAAACAAATAGCCTGGGATAAACTAATCGATATGCCAATATCCTCAGCAGTTGAGCACTTACTTTTATTCTTCTTTGATCTCTCTGATCCAGTTCTTTCAATAGTAAGAAAACGCCAAGCACACCAATTTTAATTTTTTTATTTCTGTGCAACATTTACTAAATATCCGAATTGGCTGACAATATCAACATATGTTAGGAGACACGTGTGCCAACATAAAAAAAAATGAAAATCAAATGTACTTAGGTTGCGAAATTCAAAACGTTTCCGCAAATTTGCGCAACGTTCGGTGGTTATCAAGACTAAATTTGAACATAAAGTCTTTAAGTTTTAAGGTGCCATGGAAAAAGGTTCGCTTAGTGGTAAAGAATGTTATGATTAATTGATGCCAAATCATGTAATTGAAAACAGTTCTCCAAGGGATTGGAGAAGAGATCAACGT
This sequence comes from Merodon equestris, assembly GCA_958301585.1. NCBI lineage: Eukaryota > Metazoa > Arthropoda > Insecta > Diptera > Syrphidae > Merodon > Merodon equestris. Next base: position 161,242,380 of record OY284413.1, read on the forward strand.
GGTATGAATAAAACAGAAGGTCATGGTCTGATACTCATTCGAGTGAAAGGTCTTCTTACACTAGGACGTATGTAAGACCTTCTCTGTACTGCTTCTCATCTTTGAAGAAGTGTAGGCAAATAATGTCGGGGAATTTTCCGGCCCCATTTAAGAAAATTTTATTTATTTATGTATCCATCCATCCAAAAATGTGATTGATTGAAAAATACAATATAATTTTTAATAAAGGCCTGATTTACACCAACAATTGGTTCGCCCTATATCACCATTAACCTTCTGTGTAAATACGGACTAGTTCCGTTAGAGAAATAAGTAGCTAGCTAGTTAGTTCTGCCAGATCCAGACAGTGGACTGGGGCCAAAGGAATGCCGGCATTGATTGACATTATTCCACCAAAATTAAAGGTATAGTAACTAACTTGACGACCATGATTGCCACTTGACTGACGGTATTTATAGCGATATTGGAAATTTGTATTTTTGAATTTATATCTATGAGATAGATTTCTAGCCAATTCCATAACGGATTTTGTTGAGAAACAAAATTAAAGAACTTAAATCTGAAAGCCTCTGTAGTTCCTATACATACCGCCGTCTGGCGGCATATATCGACATGGTTGTTTTGCTGTCAAATCTGCTGTTTATTATTCAGTTACTGATGCCAAATCACCCTAGCAAGTCAGTCGATTGAACAACACATCCAAAATATAGAACTTTATTATCAAAATAAGATGTCGTCAGTGCAAATATTGCGCGTTGCTCCCACTTTACGATAAGCGCGGTCAAGCTTTACAGTCGACGGGTTCGGTAGTCAATCAGCCAACATTCGCACGCCAAAGGAACACAAGATCGGCCTAGAACATCGCCGCGGTCCGTGAAAATGTACAGCAGAACTCGAAGCAGTTAATTCTTTGCCGTCTACAGGAACTCGGCCTTTCGCAGACTTCAACGTGGCGAATTTCGCGACGGGACATAGGCCTACACCCGTAAAAGATCCAATGGACCCAGGGGCTCAAAGCTCACGACCATACACAACGTCGCTTGTTTGCTGACTGGACTTCGAAGTGTTTGGAAGAGGATGCAAATTTTGGCCGAAAAATCGTCTTTAGCGACATGACGCATTTTTGGGTAAATAGCCATGTTAACCAGCAAAACTACAAACAGTTACCGTTTGGCGTGGGTCTTGCCCCGGCGGCATCATTGGTCCGTACTTTTTCGAAAACGAAGTTGGTAAGGTGGTCACCGCCAATGCCGCGCACTACAGTATAATGATAACCAATTTCTTATGGTCCAAAGTGAACTATGTATATGGACCTAGGCGACATCTGGTTCCAGCAGGACGGCGCTACGTGCCACACAGCGGACGACACGATTGGCATTCTGTATGAACAATTTGAGCGTAAGGTTATCTCTCGCCGAGGTGACGTGAATTTGCCAGCGAGGTCATGCGATTTGACCAGCTAGACTTCTTCTGTCCAGTTTTTGAAGTCGCAGTTAATGTCAATAAATTACAATTGACTGATGCCCTTAAGGTGAACATAATACAGGCCATCGCTCAAATTCGAAAGATTCATTGAAAATTAGACCACTGGAATCCATGCGATAGTAAGGACGTAAATTTCAGTGTTAAGGAAGTTTTAAGGAAGTTTTAAGGAAGTCTTAAGACTTATCTGTAATCGAAATATATGCTCTGCAGAAAATATACTACGGCGGGTCAAATATGATCGAGACAAATACTCTTACACGTTTATTTACTATCGAAAAAATTTGCAAAAATTCACAGTTTTTCTACGTAATTCTCCTCAATAGTTACGCATTTTGTCCACCTTTCCGGAAGTTTTTTGATGCCGGTATTGAAGAATTCCTTGGGCAACCCGGACAGCCATGTGCGGACGAACTCCTCTACCTCGTCGTCGGTGTTGAATCTTTGACCTCCGAGGGCTTTTTTCAGTGGTCCAAACATATGGTAGTCGCAAGGTGATAAATCCGGACTGTAGGGTGGTGTTCCAGTACCTCCCACCCTAATTCCGATATTGTATCGAGCGTGAGACGCGCGGTATGAGGACGCGCGTTATCCTGGCGAAGAATCGTACTTCGTGCTGGAATGCTCCTCCGTTTCGAGCGATAAGCGGGTTTCACGTGTGTTTTCAGAAGGTTATAGTAGTAAGCAGCATTGATGAAACGTTGGGTGCGCAGGAAATCGACGTGCAGCAAGCCCCGCCGGTCCCAGAACACAGTACAAATAACCTTACCCGTGGACCTGGTTGTCTTCGCTTTGACTGGCGCCCCTTCCTCTTTCTTTCTCCACTTTTTAGACGACACCTTGCTTTCGGGAAAATAATAGTGTACCCATGTCTCGTCTGTAGTGAAGATTCGCGTTAAAAAACCATCCCCCTCCGCCTCGTATCGCGTCAGCAAGCGGCGACAAACTTCCAACCGAGTGAATTTTTGCTCGAAGTTCAACAGTTTAGGAACCCATCGCGCCGTTATTTTGCGATAATTAAGGTGTTCGTGGATGATAGACTCTACACTACACTACACTATGCCGAGTTCAGCCGAAATGTCTCGAACATTCATCCTACGGTCCTCCAAAATGAGTTGTTCTACGCGGCGAATGTTGTCTGGTGTGATGCTGGTTCGCGGTCGACGATCATGCGGCTGATTCTCGACGGTTTCGCGGCCACCTTTGAATGCTTTGGCCCATTTAAACAACGCAGCCCTACTCAGGCACTCACTACCGAACTGATTTCGCAAACGCAGAAAAATGTCCGTGTTTTTAACGCCTCCCCACACTAAAAAACGAATGACAATACGTTGCGCAACGGCGGTCGGCACTTGACTTTCACTCATGGTCGTAGCACGCGCGTGAAACAAGCGTTACCGACGGAAACTATGCCACGCTCTCGGTAAGAGACACAGATATGACATACTCAAGCCACGACTTTCAAAACATACATGCGCGCCATCTACAGCGTTTGTCTCGATCATATTTGAACCACCCTCGTATATCGTTTTGAAAGTGTTGAAGAAGATCCAAATCGATCGATGTAACACTAGCCTCAAACCGTACACATAATCAAAGTCTATGTTTGACATTAATCTTTTCCAATTAAAACTTCCATATTTTAAAAATCTTCAGAGCATATAAGTGCTAAAGTCATTACCAAGCGGCTACAGAGTTTCTGAGATATTGTATAATTTCACAAATCGATATCATTGAGACCAAGACTTTATACATTGAGATCAGGACTTTACGTTTGGTGTCAGGAGCGATGTACTCTTCACATCAACTATCAGCCGTAGAAGGTCGTTGCCCTATTCATTCTTGTTAGGTTTTGATGTTATTTGTACAATCGGATCTACATTATGCAATGAAATCTTTCTCCAAGCTGTGATGATCCGTCCACTGAGCTTAACGGCTTTGAAGTTATACTAGGGATGGTGCTGTTGGTAGAAAGGACGCCAAACATACTATTTACCACCCGACACCCATCGCTAAGGCTTTGACGCCATATAAACGCCAGATTGCGATACTTTTGTCTGAACAGAACATAGCTATTTTTGACAGGTATGGAAAAGTATTGTATGTAAATTATTTGACCACCAGTGTACCTCGAACATCAAATTCTGATTTCAGAATAAATGGTAGTTACCCATAATAAGTATTTAAATGAATACTTTAGAACATCTGCGACCTCACTGATTGGTTGAATTAATATTGGATTGCCAAGATTGATTTGTCATCAAAATCGATATTTTCTGATGAATCACTTTTTTGGACGGATGGATGAGTAAATAAATATAACTTGTCTGGGGACCGAGACACGAGATTTACAAAAAACAATGCATACCAAAAAGTCACTCTTGCAATAGATTATCAGGAGCAACTTGCAGGGAGTTGTAAATCTCAATAAATAAAACATTGAATACGAGTAATATAAGCGAAAGAACCAACCTTTATGGTACGCCATAATGGATTAGAGATTTGGCAGTTCGAATGGTAACAATTATATTTTCTCGAGCTTAGTAAGCTTTCCTAAGGTTTTGCTAATTTTGGTAAGGCGCATGGGTAATTTATATTCAAATGGGTTATAATATAGAGCATCGTGCCAACCCGTATCAAAGGCTTTTTCAATATATAAAATCTTTCTAGAACCAGCCCCATTGATTCTAGTTCTACGAATTTGTCAGTCATGTGGCAGATTGTTTTATAACCATTACAAAAACTAAACTAAAAATTCTCGGAAATATTATCTGTAACGAAAATATAGATTTTTTTCTAAGTGACATCTTCTAAAAGCTTGCTCGGACATTTTTATTGCAACCGGCCATTTGGAACTCGGAAGTTCGAAGCCTCGTTGACAATCTTTCGCCAAGTCTTTCTGTCATGAGGACATCTAAGAATGAAAATCGGTCTAAAACTTTCTAGATTAGTCTTCAGCTTACTATGTTCAACGATATAAATTACTTTTGGTGTTTTCCAACAATTCGGGAAATAACAGTTCCTAAGGCAACTGCTGAAACTTTTGGTTGAATATTAAATATTCTTTAACTGAGATTATGATACGAGCATGGTCCGATGAGTACTTAGCCTACAAAAGAAAAACAAAAATTTGGGAGAAATGGCGATTTATTTTTCAGTATAGTCTCCTTTTAGCTCGATACACTTGACCCAGCGATGCTCCAACTTCTTTAACCCGTCTGAAAAATACGTTTCCACGAGGTCTGCAACGTAGGCCTTCGTGGCGGCGATGACCTCCTCATTCGACTGAAATTTCTGCCCGGCGAGTGACTTTTTCAAGTTTGGAAACAAAAAGAATTCGCACGGGGCCAAATCTGCAGAATACGGTAAATGGGGCAGCAGTTCATAGTCCAATTTCGACCAATTTGGCCCTGGCGATGGCGGAGGTCTGAGCCAGTGCGTTATCATGGTGGAAGAGCACTTTTTTGTTCGCCAAGTGGGGCCGTTTTTTCTCCAATTCGGCGTCGAATCGGCCCAATAATTTGGCATAGTACAGCCCTGTGACCGTTTTGCCCTTCTCCAGATAGTCGATGCGGATCACACCTTGTGAATCCCAGAAAACGGTGGCTATCACCTTTCCGGCCGATAGGACAGTCTTCGCCTTCTCCGGAGCACGTTCGCCTGGTGAAGTCGAAGTGTTTCGACTGTTCCTTGGTCTCTGGTGAGTACCAGTGGATCCATGTTTCGTCGACTGTCACGAAACGACGTAGAAACTTCTTCGGATTGCGCTTAAACAGCGTCAAACACTGCTCTGAAGTGGTCTCACGGTTGCGCTTGTTGTCCGGAGTCAGCAAACGCGGTACCCATCGCGCCTACAGCTATCTCATACCCAAAATTTCATGCAGGATATGACCCACGCGATCTTTTGAAATGCCTACTGTCTTAGCTATCTCGCGCACCTTCAATCGGCGGTCTGCCAATACGAGATCGTGGATTTTTGTCACGTTATCCTCCGTGGTAGTCGTTTTCGGGGCACCTGGACGTGGCTCATCAAAAACCGACGTGCGACCACGTTGAAACTCGTTAAACTATTTTTGATGGCCGCCATCGAAAGAGAAGAGTCACCGTACACAGCATCCAAACGCTCTTTGATTTCGCTGCGCAATTTCCCTTCCAAAAACAACAATCGAATCACCGACCGATATTGCTCTTTTTAAATTTTTCTAAAATCCGCGGACACTCCCGCTTCCACACGCGGTCAAAACAAAACTACGAGTCCGATCCGGCTGACATAGTAAGTTGCTCTTGCGATACTGGCGCCATCTGTCCGTGATGCTTACTTATCGGGCCTCCCTCGTAGTTGAATAAAAACTTTTAACTGGAGTTTTAGCTAATTATGGGTTAGAATTCTTAAGTTCAGCCTCGATGCTTGAGTCACTGAAATGCATTTATATTCTGCGATTCATACCAAACAAGCTTCAGCAAACAGCTTTCTTATCTTTGCTGGGAAATAAAGAACTTTCATAAAATTACTTAAACCAGAGATTTATTGGAGATCTTTATTTTCGAGATTATTTTTTATATCTACAGATTGGTTTACTTTTTTTTTAAAAGTGAAAGGAATATGCCAATGCTTAAAAGTTTCCGTTTCAAAGCCATTTCCTTCTTTCAGTGTTATGTAACCTAATCAGATATAAAATATTTTTAGCAAAAGGAACCATGTGAATTGCAGTTGCGGAATGTTTAAATATCGCAAGATTGGCCGTTCTGTTATTAGTAGAGGCAAAATTGTTACATAAATAAGCTCTGTAAAGATCATAGAATTCATAATGGGATCACCTGGTACCAGATTCGTGTTTAGAATTGATTTAAATAAATTTCTGTTGGCAGGGGAATAATTTTAGTATTGTGTTGTACCACATGAAATGTTCGATTTTATAGTAAAAAATTTAAAGTCAATATTATTTTTCCGTAAATCTTTATTCAGTCAATATAGGATTCGTTGGCATCTACGATATTCTTCCAACGCTATACAAAGCCAAATATTTATTTTTCGTCGAAGTGCTGACTTTTTAAGGCAATGAAATCTTCAAAGGCTTTTTCGATGCCCACCAAATTGTCACCATAACCTTTTTAGGTGAAGGGGACTTGGAGTGTGTTTTAGTTTTTCATCTGCATCCAAACACTGTCCAGGTCTTTTACGGAATTCACTTCTTATCGCAAGTGACTATCCGCTGCACAAACGGAGCGGTTTAGTTTCTTAATCTAAGCCATGCGCAGATTTCCAGGTGCCATAGTTTTTCATTTCATAGGGTATCCTCTTATCGTCTTTGTTTACCTTCCATATGAGAGAAACGTGTCCACTTATTTTCATTGGGGTTACTCCCATGCTTTGTGCAATCTCCCGCACCAACACTGACAACAGAGTGTCAATGAACTTCGTGAATTATACATTTGTAGAGTTTGAACGAACACATTCAATAAAAAATTTAGTAGGCGGTTGGTGAATGGGTTTATTCGTCATTACGGTTCATGTATTTGATTATATAATTTATATTTCATTCACAGTTTATAATTCACATTCACTTCGCTTAAGTTTGTAGATATATAGGTAATATATATGTACAGAGAGACATGGAAGCATTTGCATACGTCTTCCCCTCCTCACCATTGCAAGGTAGAAAATTAAAAACCCGCATAAAGTAACTAGATTTTTCAGTGTTACTATTTCCAACAGGGACATAACATAGACTGAAATACTTACTTTTGATTTGTTGCGCAAAGTAACATCAGCACAAATTTCCTCAATTACTTTAAGGCATAACGAAAGGCTCAGTTAATGTTCAATGTTTTTTTTTCAGAACCCTCTCAAGACAATGACAAACGTAATTTGAATGAGAGAACGATTTATCGTAACTCAGATCCGAAATAATTCTCTGCCATACGAAAGGTACACAATATCATAGGTACTTCTATTTTTCAAGGAATTTTTTTTTTTTTATAAAACCTTAGCAATGCTTTTAAAATTATATCAAACTACTTTATATAAAACTATTTTAATTGGCAAGAGTGGAGCACTTCTCCTTACCCTTCAGGCATTTTTGAAGGGACTTCTTCAGAAATGTAAATGACAGCAAATGTTATTTAGGTCGCCTGCGAATATTTTTTTTTCCATCTTCGTGCTTTTTTTCAAAGAAAATCTGATTTAATTGCTCAAATCGTCAATATAACTTTCCTTGATTTCGAAGTTATAGTCGACTGACTTCTCTCACTTTTGATTAGAACGCGATCCCTGTGAGAAATTCCAACCCATGTTTAGCCATCGCCATCTCACCGCAATCTTTTCTTCTCCGATAACCAAAGTTTAATCGAACTTTGATTGAAACCCTCCATACTCCGGTTACGCACGGTACCATCCAGTAATTAAGCCCATCAGTTCAGTATCGAGAAAGACAATCTCCGATACCACAATCTCATATTTGTCCTCCGGCAGGACTAGGAAATGTCTAGCGATCCAATCCAATTCAATCCACTTTGACCATCATCGAGAAAACCCTTCACCAAGTGCAGGTGTGCGCGGCAAGGATCTCATGCAAGAGTGTGGCGAACGTCGACAAGGACGATGAGCAGCATTCTGCAACCAAAGATAAATTGAATAGCATTTACGGGTGGCGGTAGTTGCCCATAAATCTTTGTCTCCTTCACCTGGGCTCAGTCGAGTGTGCACTTCGGATCATCAGTGAGATGGATATTCCTGAATTCTGATACCACATTTTCGTACAAATGTCCCTTAATACCCAGCCATCCATGTCCTATGAGACCGTGGACGACTTATTCCACTTCTGCAGTTGGAATAATTAAAACTCCAAAGCTCTTGACAGCAATTTTCTACCAAAGTCACACACTGCATCAGATTCTAAAGTGTCATTTCATTTTCGTTATCACAATCACAACGTCTCTTTGTCTTCACCTCGCAAAGATGTTATCCTTGCTTAAGGATTCACATCCGTGCCGAAGGGGGAAAACCAAGGAGCCCAACTATCATTCGTTGAATTTTAATTCCTGTCGAAAAATGCGAGAAATAATGATGACACTGAACGACGGAAAGCAGCCAAGGAACTAGGAAGATGAACAGGATGAAAAAAAGGATAAATGGAGGGAAATAAATCTTGCACCGGGATTTCCTTAAAAGTCACGTTTTATTGTCTCAGGTCGACCTCTAATTGCATTTCGAATGCAAGTATTACAATTGGGCTTCCGACCCGTCGGTAGTTCCTAGAGGCTTCCTTGGTTGATGTCCTGATATTTCGCGGGGAGTGAAATTATGCGAGATTCTTTACTGAAGGGGGCATGCTCCCTATGTGGGATGCTGCTGCTCTTTGATAGAAGGTGATTTTATTTTTTTTGCGTGCATTCGGCTTGATTCGAGGACCTAATTAGCGAATTGGTCGACGTTGAGCCTTGACTTCGAAATGAATAATTTTCCTGAAAATTCATTGAAGGGTACTGAAATTAAATATTTGCTGTGCAAGTACGAAAGGATGTGACTGAAAAGTGCAGTTTAATAGATTGATTATAAAATATTAATATTTTATTGAAGTGGAGGATTCTACTATTTATAATTCTGGAGTCGATACGAATGCTAGTGATTTAAAGAAATAAAGAGAAAGTTGGGTACATACCCAGTTTTTCTTGGAGCTACTTTTTTTCGTTCAGATTTGAAGGGGACGTATTTGGGTTGTATATTTTGTTTTTCAATAAAGAAAAATTGCGGTTTTATTGTCTTAAGGTCCTAGCGGGTAGAACCCATCGGCGGCGGGCAGACCCAGACGAAATTGGCAGGTCAGTTTTCAGGCGTTATCAATGAAAAAAAAAAGATTAATCCAGGGCTATTCCAATACTGTGTCATTCTATTGTATCCTCATAAAACTCCGATTTTTTTAAAAATAATAATAAAGAGGTGAATGCTTCATACATTAATCTGCCTACAAGTCCAGCCGCGTTCTTCTTTTCCTTTTTATCCCGGCGTCGTTATGGTCAGAAGTGTAGGACCATAACCTTCCCACTTAACTGCATTCCTACTGGTCCGCTTGTGGGGTCCGCCGGTTTGACCTCAGAAAGTAGCGGCAGGCTTCCCGGTTTGGGATTACTTCATCGCTGAGGCCAATCAAATGCTGGTGGTTTTGCATTTGTTTGCACCAATTGTTTTTCGGCCTGCCTTTTTTGCGTGTTGAAATTGGAATGTTGATTGATAACGCCTTTTGGACGGGGTTCAAAGGATCTCTCCTTTGAACATGGCAATACCAACTGAGTCGGTCGCGCTCTATCTTTCTTGTGATGGTTTCTTTTACGTGGAGGCTTCCTCGGATCTTTGAACTTCTAATTCTGTCACGCTTTGTTACTCCCGCTGTCATGCGAAGCATCTTCATCTCAGTTGCCGTTAATTTGCTCTCATACTTTTTGTGCATTGTCCAGCATTGTGAACCGTATGTGAGCGCCGGACGTACAACTGAAGTGTAGAGCCTTCCTTTCAGCTTAGGGGGCATTTTTCGATCACAGAAGATGGCGGAGTTTTCCCGCCACTTCATCCACCCTACGCTTACGCGATGTTTGATGTCGTCATCACAAGTTGCTTCTCTATTAATCATAGATCCCAGATATTTAAACTTTTCACACTTGGGAAGCACTCTTCCATTCAAGTAAATGTCTGGAATAGGCTGATGAGGGTCAGAGAACGGGCAGCACAGATACTCTGTCTTCTTTGAACTAATACGATACCCGTGTCCCTCAAAAATGTCCACCCACACATCAAGTGCTCGTTGTAGGGACGCCTGATCATCACTTATAATGGCCCCATCGTCAGCAAAGAATAGCTGGTGCACATTGGGGTCCGTCACTTTTCCTTCAAGCAAGCAATCAAGGACTGCTATAAAAAGCAGTGGGCTGAGGACGCTCCCTTGGTGTACACCGACTTTGATTGCGAACTCTTCGGTGACTCCTGCGGTGCATCTTACTCTTGTCGTTGCTCTCTCGTACATGTCCATAATCACTCGCACGTAGGTTTCTGGAACTCCTTTTTGTCTTAGCGCTACCCATAAAAGATCTCTTGGTTGCCGGTCAAATGCCTTCTCGAAATCAACCAACACCATATGCAAGTCCTTTGAAGAATCACGATGCTTTTCCATCATGATCCTTATACTTTGGATTGCATCTGTTGTTGATTTACCCGAGACAAACCCGCACTGGTCATCAGATAGTCGTATTATTTTCCGCAGTCGGCTATCTAATACCCGTTCAACGATCTTCATGGTGTGCGACATCAGCTTGACAGAACGGTAGTTATCACAATTTCGCGTATCACCCTTTCCTTTGTGCAATGGAAGAAGATAGCTTTCCCTCCATTGATTAGGCATAGTGTCGCCTCTCATAAGTTTGGAGATAAGAACCATGAGCCATCTAGACCCGATGTCTCCCATCTTTTTCCAGAACTCAGAGGGTATCCCGTCCGGCCCAACAGCTTTTCTTTTCTTGGAGTTTTTAACCGCGTACCGAACTTCTTCGACTGTGATGTCGGGTATTTCGGCATGATTCGGGGCGGCTCTTGGAAAGTACACTCGGGGAAACTGTTCGTTCAGAAGTTCCTCGCAATACTGTCGCCATCTGTGGAGAATTTTTTCGTCTTCCACAAGGAGTTGGCCTTCAGCATTGTTAATAAACTTTGGGAAACGAATCTCCTGAGCATTTCTTCTTCTCTGGGCGGCTATCTTAAAGATATTTGCTCCTTTGTTCAAATTGTTTTGTCGAAGCTCCTGGGTAGCCTGGTTCCTGTCAGACGCGGAAGACGATATTTCTTCCAACTCCTGATAGAGGCCTTCCATGCTTTTCGCTTTGAATTCGGCGCATTTTTTCTTCGCGATACCTTTGCAACATCTATATACCTTTTCACGGCGAGCTTTTTCCTCTCTATTAGTAGAAGAGCACTTTGACCAAGCTTGGAAAGCCATTTTCTTTTCGTGTATCACTGCTTTGGCTTCGTCTGTCCACCACCAGGTTTCTTTTGCGTGTTGGCAGGGGCCTTTAGATGTTCCGAGCAGTGATTTGGCTTTCTCCAGGCCAGATTGTTGTAGGGAATCCCACATGTCTTGTGCTCTGCACTCCTCATTACCGACCTCATCGATAATGGAAGAGAGGTAGTTTTCCATGATGGTAATAAAAGCTTCGCCTTTTCCTTTATCCAGCTTATACCACTTGATTCTCTCAGACACCTTCGTTTGCTGCTTTGACTTCTTTCTCGCATCCAGAAAAAATTCAGTCAGGAGGAGACGGTGTTGAGGGGCGATCGCGTCTCCCAGGATCACTTTGCAATCTTTAGCTCGTGGCTTCATGAAACTGGATACCAAATGATAGTCTATTTGAGTTTCATTTCCGCCGCTGCTATAAGTGATCAGGTGCCGGCTTTGTTTGACGAACATGGTATTTAGCACTATAAGACCGTACGACTTGCACATGTTTAGGATATCTTCACCTGAAGAGTTCCTGGTGCCGTATCCCAGCCCTCCGTGGTAGCCTTCATAGTCTTCGCTTGTCTTCCCGACATGTCCGTTTAAATCTCCCCCAACAAACAAAAGCTCTTCCTTTGGGATGATTTTGACAAGGTTGTGGAAATCTAGCCAGAATGCATCTTTTTCTTTTTGTTCGCATCCTACTTGAGGGGCATATGCGCTTACGATGTTCCACACCTCACCATGCATCACCAATTTGAGAGCCATCAAACGGTCACTGGACTTTGAAATGGTTAAGACGTTGCCAAGTAACTCTGCCGCCAGGATGATGGCGATTCCGTTTTTTCCTTGTTCCAATCCATAGTAAAACATCTTGTAGGCTTTTGTTTTAACGTCCAAGAAACGTGCCCGATTACCGGTGTTTCGCCATTTCGTCTCTTGTACGCACAGGATGTCTACTCGCCTTCTAACCATCATTTCTTCAAGCTCATAGCTGCGCCCACTCATGCTTCCAACGTTCCAACTCGCGACTCTTAAATGTGGCTTACGCCGTTGCATTACTTTGCTATCCCCCGGAAATCCTATAGCTCTGACCCGAGCATTTCTGCTCGTCCCAGGATCACGACCATTAGTAGTGCCTGGCGGGGTAGTGCTTTTCCTTTTAGCGTTCTTTTCCATAATGCTACGGTTTGACCGTTTTCATTCTTCCCTTCCTTTTTGACACGGGCATGCTCCAGATTTTTTATTTTTTTTTTTGATTGATCTTACTCTTACAACACCGGTGATCTCCAGTCGTGTCAACCCACTGATTTGCATGCACACTTGTGGGGCAGTTTAATGGTGGTATATGTGTCCCTAGGCTCACCTTGGTGTTTTCTAAATTGCCTAGATGTGAGTTTTGTTTACCTTTGTTTAGTCGCCTTTTACGACAAGCGATAGGTATCGCTGCAGGGATATTCTTAACCCGTCCCTGCACGAGGAACAAGTCCAGCCGCGTTAAAACTAAAAAAAGGTTTTTCTTAGAAAAATGTGGTTCGGGTTTTTTTTTTTAATTTCTCAAAAACTACAAGACATTTTTGCATCCGGTTTTCTGGTTTTAACTAAAAACTAATAAGAGAATTCAATTTTTGAAAAAAAAATTAGTACTTAATTACATACAATTTTGAAAAAAAATAGTTCGAATTTTTTTTTTTTCATTTTTTTTTTCAAAATTTTGAGTTTGAAAATTAATTTCTCAAAAACCATTCCTTAAAATAGCTTCGTTTGAAAACAAGATGAAAGAAGAGGTTTCTGGTTTTACAAAAAAGTATACCACGGTATTGTGGATGTAACTTAAAATGTAAATTAAGTAAATTTTTTAGAAAATTGCCCCTCCCGGATTGCCCCTCCCATACGATTTTTTTCTTGTCTTGACCAGACCTACACGCTCTAGCTTCTTGACACACTGCTCGTGTGGCACTGTATATGATTTCTGACATGTTAACAGGTAGAAAGTTCGTAGTGAAGTGACTTCTACCCAAACATTTGATATTAACAACGGACTGCAGCAGGGTACGGTGAACTCGCCGATCTAATCGCGTACAGATCAGGTCCAACGATCGACGTCATTATCACTCTCTTGCAGCGTGACTTCGAAAAAAATTCAGCAGTATTGTGATGACTGGAAGTTGAAGACCAACTGCCAGAAATCAGAAACTATTTTGTTCAGAACACCTTTGCCTAGGGCCTCTCGGGACACTAGAAAAAATTGGCGCGGGTTCTCAATTCTTGGACAGGACGGGCGAAACAAAGTGTAGTCAGATACCTTGGGATCTGGCTAGAGCAGTATCTATATTTTGACACACATGTAGATGCTGCTCTGGCAAGGGCCCGATGCGCTTTTGCTCTGACAAGATGGCTGTTTCATTGCAGCCAACTTGATCCTACGGTGAAGGTAATCTGCTACATGGCCTTAATCAGGCGCATGATTGCATATGGATGCCCCGTCTGGTTCAATGTGAGAGCCAGCTTAATGGAAAGGATTCGGGTGTTTGAGAGACAATGTCGCAGGACTTGTCTCGGGTTACATAGGACCCCCGAATCTGATTACACGAAATTTTACCCGAACGAGGTACTATACAATAGGGCCAGGATTGTACGGGTGGATAACTTCCTGACCAAACTGATTCGAAGCCACGTTGCAGGAGCAATGAATTCGGTCAATAGCCTAATCTCCGGGGCTTACTACCCTAATGATTTATATCACGAGAGAGTGCGCCTTAACGGCTTTGTCCCACCAGAAGCATTTCTCTTAGTTTAGTTTAGTTTTTAATTCATTTTTATTCATAACTTCTTAGATCTATCTTACCCTAGACAAAAATGCTTAAAAACTAGCTTAACTATCTTAACAATCTAGATATCTTACTGGCCCTAGGCGGACACTCTAAAATAGACGTAACAACTTAAATCTATGTCTTTCGACGACTATATCAACTTACCACTAACATTACTATATCTAGCTTAAGCTAAGAAAATGTTTTTTTTATTAAAAACTTAGCATATGATCATTTGAGAAGCATTTCTCTCTTTAGATAGATGTGGGCTGATCCAGGATAGATTGGCAGTGCCGCTAATCTTCCACGTGGGTCGCAATTCCGTGGAACGGCGTTCCTCTACGGACCCGCCTCAGGTTCTGTAGATCGGTCTCACGCCGGGATAGAGGGGACGTAGTCCGCCAGCATCAACGCTTTTGGTGGCTGGAGGGAGCTGCGTAAGTGGACATTTCAATGGCTTCAGCCTTTTCAAGGCAGGGCTTGCCTAACACCAATGGCAGGCTTACATAGGGTAGGGTACAGTAGGTTAGGGTAGGATAGAACAAAAAAAAATATTAAAAACCAAAAAAAGTATAAATATATTAAAACCAAAAAAAAAAAAAAGATATATATATATAATATATCTTCTTCTTCTTCTTCCTCTTTTCCTTTTTCCGGCGTTGTTATGGTCAGAAGTGTAGGACCATAACCTTCCCACTTAACTGCATTCCTACTGGTCCGCTTGTGGGGTCCGCCGGTTTGACCTCAGAAAGTAGCGGCAGGCTTCCCGGTTTGGGATTACTTCATCGCTGAGGCCAATCAAATGCTGGTGTTTTTGCATTTTTTTTGCACTAATTGTTTTTCGGCCTGCTTTGTTTTTTTTTTTTTTTTTGTGACACGGGCATGCTCCAAATTTTTTTTGTTTGATCTTACTCTTACAACACCGGTGATCTCCAGTCGTGTCAACCCACTGATTTGCATGTACACTTGTGGGGCAGTTTAATGGTGGTATATGTGTCCCTAGGCTCACCTCGGTGTTTTCTAAATTGCCTAGATGTGATTTTTGTTTACCTTTGTTTTAGTCGCCTTTTACGACAAGCGAGAGGTATCGCTGCAGGGATATTCTTAACCCGTCCCTGCACGGAATATATGTATATATATAATATATGGTATATAAAATGTATATTTATATATATATATATATATTATTTATGTGTTTATATATATGTATTAGTTAAGTTAGAATAAGATAAGTTTAGTTAGGTTTAGGTAGGTTTAAGGATTATATAAAAATATATAAAAGAATGATCATATGCTAAGTTGCCTAATATGCCTAGGACCAGTAAGATATTTGAGTTTTTAAGGATAGTTAAGCTGGTTTTTGCATTTTTGTCTAGGATAAGATAGATCTAAGTACCAATGAACAAAAATGGATTTAAAACTAAAAAAAAACAAAAACAAACATCATACACTTTTTGTGCTAGATTATTGACCTTATCGGCATCACTCTCAGCATTATCCCATTCACAGTCATGGGCGCATTCATGTACGGAAGTGACATTTTCAGTTCGAGACCATTTTAATATTTTACAGGTTTTAAGAGTGACATTAAGGATAACATAGTTTTAGAAATGGCTATAACATTAATATATATACATAAACTTAAATAAAAGTTATTAAACACGGAACTCTTTGAAAAGAGTGGCCTTATTGACAAGGCTCGACCATAACCCTATCTATGCTAACACTCAAATCGTTCATCGTCCTTAAAATGATTCTCAATTCTTATGCAAAATTATGAAATAAGGTTGTTTACTGGGCAATTTATCGAATCTCTACGTTCCTATAAAGAAGTTTCCATTTTTAGCGTACGCTGTATAGCATGTGTTGCGACTTTATTAAAGCCGTATCTCTATAATATTGTATTGAGTCTGACGCTCACATTATTTTAAACATGTCTGCAGAGTATGAGTTTCACATCCAGGTTAGGAATCATAGTATCGATGCGAACGTTTTTTTTCCGAAAGAAGCTTAAAACCGTTATGATATTTTGAATACAAGGGTGGTGCGATAAGTACTTAGCCTCACCGCCAGATGGCGCCAGAATCGCAAGAACAACTTACTATCGTGTAGTACATTATAGTAGACGGCTTGTCGAAATTTCAACCTGGATCGGACTCATAGTTTTGTTTTGATCGCGTGTGGATTCGGGAGTGTCCGCGGATCTTAGAAAAATGGAAAAAGAGCAATAGCGGTCGGTGATTCGATTCTTGTTTTTGGAAGGGAAATCGCGCAGCGAAATCAAAGAGCATTTGGATGCTGTCTACGGTGACTCTTCTCCTTCGTTGGCGACCATCAAAAATTGGTTTAACGTCGACGTCGCACGTCGGTTTTTTATGAGCCACGTCCAGGTGCCCGGAAAACGGCTACCACGGAGGATAACGTGACAAAAATTCACGATCTGAGAAAGCTGTCAACGCGGTGGGTGCCGCGTTTGCTAACTCCGGACAACAAGCGTAACTGTGAGACCACTTCAGAGCGGTGTTTGACGCTGTTTAAGCGCAATCCGAAGGAGTTTCTGTGTCGTTTCGTGACAGTCGACGAAACATGGACTGGGTACACCTCACAGACCAAGGAACAGTCGAAACAGTGGACTTCACCCGGCGAACGTGCTCCAAAGAAGGCGAAGACTGTCCCATCGGACGGCAAGGTGATGGCCACCGTTTTCTGGGATTCACAAGGTGTGATCCACATCGACTGCCTGGAGAAGGGTAAAACGGTCACAGGGCTGTACTATGCCATATTATTGCGCCGATTCGACGCCGAATTGAAGAAAACTCGGCCCATCTTGGCGAAGAAAAAAGTGCTCTTCCACCATGATAACGCACCTCCGCCCTCGCCACGGCCAAATTGGTCGAATTGGGCTACGAACTGCTGCCCCATCCACCACTCGCCGGGCAGAAATTTCAGTCGAATGAGGATTTCATCACCGCCACGGAGGCCTACTTTGCAGACCTCGAGAAAACGTATTTTTCAGACGGGTTAAAGAAGTTGGAGCATCGCTGGGTCAAGTGGATCGAACTAAAAATTTTTGTTTTCTTTTGTAGGCTAAGTACTTATCGGACCACCATCGTATACTATATATGGTCAGAGTTCCAAGGAATCAGAAATGATGGAAATTTTTGATGCAAGTCTACAAGAGTTCAAAATATATAATTATTGGCTAGCCCATATCCGCCATTCACCCGAAACGTATACTCTAGCTTTTGAAGGAATAATTATAAAACCTTCATTTCTTTTCTTAAACGGGATGGTCTTACATATCCAATTATTTGTAGACGTTGGTTGCAATATTGTGGCGTGAGCCTAAGAATATTTTTAGATCTTACTATTTCTATAATGAGCTGTAGCTTATTTATTTTCTCCTGAAAGGAAAAAATCTTACCTAGCTTTAGTTTCGTAAAACCTTTAGACTTCTTTTAGGCTGGAGAATAAACGTTTTATGTAAACTTCTTCTAGTTTTTAGAATTTAGGTTACACTTGGATAACTCTGTAAGGGAGCAATCGATTTTTAAGGACTTTTAGAAATATGAAGCAATGACTCAGCCCATAAATTGAAAAGTGACTTTTTGTTTTGCTGAAATTATTCACGGACCGGGCAGTTTAGCTTAAAGTAGCATCATGGTTACAGAAAAATGTGTTTTGATTTTGTTGCACAGCGAGCAGGAACTTCGATTTGTTACTACTTACGGTAGGCACTCCTAATCTATTTGATCTTAAATTAAGATGAAATAAGTTGTCTAAGCTGCTCCAGATGCTATCGCCATCAGGGAAATTGAACATTGTAGTGAGAAACTGGGGAAGAATGGTCCATGGTAAGCGACAATTTTGTTTATTTTTCTGGCTACATAGAAAATTCTGCGTTGAAAGCTTTTGAGGCGATCCACGAATCAATTCGATTTTTAGCTTCTGCGAAAGATCGAAAATGCTGCTGAGTCAGGCAATATGCCACATGTTGTCGGAAGGGATGAAGTCTGGAAATTATGGGGGATTGAGATGATATTCCATTTTAGTGTCTCCAGGAAAGACTATGGCTTCACTTAGTTACAACAACCCATAATATAACCCGAGTCGATTCTAAATAGCAAATACGCAGCATGAGTTAAGATGCATAGAAGTTTAGTATGGCTGATTATATTGATATGCCACAGGGCTCCTAGGACTCTTTGCTTTCAATTATTATCATAATTAATTAACTTTTCGTTATTAATATTATATTACTCCGAAATTCAGAGCTTCGTAGACAAGCCTCCTAATCATAAGTGTGTTCCTTCCATATATGTATTGATGTTCTATTCCATTTCTTCTAGGTCCATATAGATAGTACGAGTACTGTCCTCTAGTGTGCAGCCTTCCTGGTTGTCTTTTGTACTTTGTTTTCCTTTGGGCATACTTGTATACGAGTATGTTTGATCAGTCGTTTGGCGGTTTTTTCTGCAAGCACACTAGTATTATTCTATTAGAATATGAAGTCAGTTTTTTCAAGAGAATATTTGACAACACCATTTAACAATTTTCATCGCATCTTATTTTGGGTGCATAAAACCCTTCTTCATTTCTCGTGAGGAAACTTCACCGAACGCTTCTCGGTTCCAAATCATAGGACTTCCAACGTTCCTGCTTTTGGACCACTCTCAAAGGGTTCGTATTGTGAGGAATGGCTTGCTGGGTAACGGCCAATGAACCTGCAAGTTATACTTTTTGCTGATTTTTTCGAAATGAAGGCGAAGGACTTAATCCAAGTGACTGTCACTTAACTCGAAAGCCAATATTTTAAAGCACGTTTATGAAAATTCCTAAATGTAATGGTAAGTTGCTGACAGATAAGAAGCTTATTATGTTACGTTCCTGATGTGACATTTCTGATCTGCATGCACCGCCAGCGCCACCTATAGGCAAACGGTGTATTCCCATTTGGACGCTTGATAAGTTATTTATTTGCCTTTTTAAAAACATTTTCTTGGAATAAGCACTTGTGTTCTATATCGAGTTCAACTGACACTCCCAAGACAGGTTTTAGTATCGCTTGAGAGCACCATAGTAAATATATCTCCCTTTCATGATCTTAGGCGAAGGAAGGTCCTTGTTTCTGCCAAACACATTGTTGTTCTTGATTACTTTATTAACATTATTACGTTTAGCAAAATATGAAAGACTTTTCTCTTCCTTTGAGTTATGTAAATTGTCTGTAGAGTCGGTCCAATCCTGTATGCCTTGATTACCAGGCCCAACTTCATCCCAGCTTTGCATTTCGCTCAAAGAAATTAGAATAAATTTCGTCCGCTGATGAGAAAAATATGCAGGAACAGGAAATTGCTTTGTTTCCGCTCTATCCCACTGGAGACAGAACAGTTTCTCGATTTCTCACCAACTTCATGGAAATTCTCAATATCAGAGACCTATTCAGGAAGTCCTACTGTCCGAAACATGCCACCCAAAATGCATTTACTTTTCAAAAGTACTTTCTCCTCCAGCCTTTCATCTCTCCCAAACTCCATCTCGAACTCTTTGAATTGTTGTTATTAAATAGAAAATCAGGGCAACTATCGTATGTCCCATCACTGCTCCTATCTCGTGTCACTTTCATTCATTCGCCCATCGACCCACCAACGAGTCCTGCTTATGAAAATCCTTTGAGCAAGTACGAATTCCGCCCAACGAACTACTGTCATGATAAATTTTCAACTAACTACCGCCGCTCCCCGACTCTCTGTAAATCTCTCATAATCACAATGTGTATAAATGGAGAGGACACTGGACACGCTCGTATCTTTCGTTGACCTTTCAAATGGCTTTTCAAATAGCCGCATGCTGTAGCCGTTAGGCATTATTCGTACTTTGCATTTTAATCGAACAAAAGTTTTGCGAGCATGCACAGCTCCATTCCACCTTTTCCTGCTTTTCATTTACATGTTATCCAGCTCATCTGGCTGTACAAGACAAAAAAAAAACACAAAAAAACGAAAAAATTGAAAACACCGAATAGTCCTTGTGGTTGTTAAAATTAAATTAAATCCACAACATATCCACAGACATGCTCTATCGTCCCTATCGCATCGACTCGAGTTTGAGTAGGTGGTGACTGGGTGGTACTATGATGATATAAGTATCTAAAGCTCAACAGAGGAATGAGTGATGAATTTCCCTCGTTACTGAGCTGCAAATTAAAAACTTTTCAAATATTATGGATACTTGGTTTTCGTTCTTGTCCGTGTGTTGTTGTTCTTCTGCATTGTTTTTGTTTTTGCACCATTTTGAGACAGGACAAGATGAGATGAGAAGGATTTCATCCAAAAACAGAAAACGACACAAACTTGTTGGTAACAAAAAACACGACAAGAAGTGTGCTGGGTAGTAGATACAAACTGCCTCTTGTACTAGGAGCAGCAGTAAGGCCTCTAAAGATTGTCAATGTTGCCTTGGGATGGGAATAGAAAGAAAAATTGGAAAAAAAAACTTCATAATTAAGCACTCGGTGGTGGGTGGATACAGGATCCTTGTATAGCCGGAGTGGATTCCCTCAAGCTTAATTGTTGGTAAAAAAGTTATGTTAAGCTGCAAACTGTAGCTGATTCATTTTAAATTGTTCACAACAATCCCGTTGAGAATGCCTACATAGACTGACGTGTTCGATCCATGTTTTCCATTCTTTTTCGTTCCTGGATTCGTCTTGGCTGATTTCCTTAATAGAAGATAAAGGGATGCAATTCAAACGCGATATCGTCTTCAAATAACCAATCAATGTAAATTGATTGTACCGTCGTACCCCCTTTCGATAACGACAACAAGGACGACATCCATGTGGTTGACAACTCTAACTCCAACTTTAACTCTGACGACAATGACAATGACTACAGGATAGCGGAAGAACATCGCCGTCGTCTGGATGTTTCTCTATTCAAATCGCACAGTTGAGAGTGATTGCGGGCCATGAAACCTGTCCCTCGTTTTCTAGTCGTCGAAATTGATTGTACATTGGAACGCGTAAGCGAGGGTGGCATGAGTAAACGGTTTAATGGTGACATTGGCAATAAATTGTGTCTGATTGCAAAGGGAACTTAATTTGTATAGAGGAATGCATGAAGGAGGATATGATTTTGTAAGTCATATGCACGACGTCAAGGGGAATTTTATGGGGGAGGGAATAAGGAATTCTATTTCCAACGACTTCAATTGGAACATCATTATAAGCTTTGTGGAATGTGTTGACAAAGGACTGTAAACTTGTCAATTGGTCACATCATGTGCATTTAAGGACTTTACTTATTCCACGCAGGCTACAGAGATACCGCGATTAGTGAAGCATGTGTAGATCATTGAAGTAACTTTGCAAAGTTATCGAAGTTGTTCGTGCAATAACTCTTTTGCATCAATGCTATGTGAGGAAAAAATAAATAAAATTTCAAGACAATAAATCAGTCTTCACTCACTCCAAACCAGGAAAGAAAAACTCTGAAGCAAAAAATATAATAATAATGAAAACAAAACTTTTACATTTCTTTGTCCGAAGTTGTTTGAAAAGAGAAGTCTATACTGAGCAGGAGCGGTCGAGTCGCCGGAAAGCGTTGAAGTTATTATGGAAATATGTATGTAAACCGGTTTCAGGTGCAACATACATAGCATTTGGGCATATACAGGGTGTCCCACGAGCAGTGCGCCAAAAAGCTAGAGCGTGTAGGTCTGGTCAAGACAAGAAAAAAATCGTATGGGGGGGGGTCTATTCCCCCCCGTTTAACCGGGAGGGACAATTTTCTAAAAAATTTACTTAATTTGAAAAAAAAAATATTAAAAATCAACAGTCAAATCCAGAAGGCCAGTTCAGGAACTCACCTCAAACGACAAGTTTTTGAGAGCAGAATTTTGTCGATCATTACTGCTTCGAGATGAAACTGAGCGAAACTATTTTGCAAGGATATTCTGGACGGATGAAGCACAGTTTACCAGAGATGGGGTTACTAACTTCCACAATTTGCATCATTGGAGTAGCACCAATCCACACAACAAAAAACAAAATAAATGTAATGTTTGGCTTGGTATTGTTGGACAAACTGTAATCGGGCCCCGGTTTTTGAATGCCGTTATTAATGGAGAATCATACCTGCAGTTCCTACGAGCCCTTTTGCCCGATTTGATCGACAACGTTCCTTTGGCCATAGTATATAATTTTATCTACCAGCAAAATGGAGCACCAGCACACTACAGCTTACGGGTTAGAAACTGGCTGGATTATCATTTTAGTGACCGTTGGATCGGAAGAAGGGGCCCCACGGAATGGCCACCTAGATCACCAGATTTAACTCCTCTAGATTTTTATGTGTGGGGATTCATGAAGGATTATGTTCACGAAGTGGTAATAGTATCTTTGGAACAACTGAAAGAACGGATTGAAGTCGCTGGAGTCAAATTGCAGGAAAATGTGTCAAGCACAGACAAGTGCAGCCATTAGAAGGAGATATAATCTTTGCCTTCTAAAAAATGGGGATCATGTTGAAAATTTATTATAATAAAACTCCGAATTTTTAGAAATAATAAAAAAGAGGTCAATGTTTAATACTCGTACATTAATTTTCCCTACAAGTCCAGCCGGGTTGAAACCAAAAAAAAGGTTTTTCTTAGAAAAAAGTGGTTCTGGTTTTTTTTTAATTTCTCAAAAACTACAAGACATTTTTGCATCCGGTTTTCTGTTTTTAACTAAAAACTAATAAGGGAATTGAATTTTGGAAAAAAAATTAGTACTTAATTACATACAATTTTGGAAAAAAGTAGTTCGAAACTTTTTTTTCCAATTTTTTTTTCAAAATTTTGAGTTTGAAAATTAATTTCTCAAAAACTATTCCTTAAAACAGCTTCATTTAAAAACCAGATGAAAGAAGATGTTTCTGGCTTTACAAAAAAGTACATCACGACATTGTGGCTGTAACTGTTGATTTTTAATAATTTTTTTTTTCCAAATTAAGTCAATTTTTTAGAAAATTGCCCCTCCCGGATAAACGATTTTTACATACGATATTTTTCTAGACTAGACTAGACCTACACGTTCTAGCTTTTTGGCACACTAAACATAGCTAAACATAGCTCTAATTATGCTCGGTCCTAATTATAATTTATATGATGATGTTATTGATTTTAATCTAAGTAGAAATTTGTGCAAAATTGCTTTACTGAATGCTATTATGTACGTAATTTTGATTAATTTTAACTTTATTTTTACATGTAAATACGAGTAATTACACTATTAATTTACTTTAATTCAACAAATACATGAATCTGCTATTATCTACTAAAGATTTTGTACAATTGATAGATAAATAAAGAAATAAATAACTAAAAAATTAAATGGTCAAAACTATGGCAGGCAGACAGTCGGGATCGGGAGAGTAGCCGTCCTTCGGTTTGCGTATTTTGTCGATGATTAGGTCGAAATTATATTCAATGAGGCAAAAGATATCTGGCAGTCTTTCAAATATTGAAAATAATCGTGTTTGGGTTGAAGATCCTGGTCGGTGAATGATTAGCTGAAGAAATTAGCAAAGAAGTTGGCGATTATTTCGGGTTCGTTGAAGAGTTATTGAGAAAATTAAACGTATCAATTTGGATTCAGAAACCATCACAGTACTTCGCATCAAGCGCTCAGAATATGCCAACACGTCAAAAGAAATTTCGATTTGGGCAGATCCACAGGTTTAGTTTTGCTAGATATTGAAAAGGCTTTCGATTCCGTTTGGCATGATGGTATCATTTATAAAATGATTAGGTTCGGTTTTCCCCTATACTTAGTCAAATTCATACAGAGTTTTCTGACTGATAGACGTTTTACAGTCAATGTTACTGATAAAGCATCTTCTCTGCAAAACGTTTGCGCAGCAGTACCACAAGGTTCTGTTCTTGGTCCTGTGCTTTATAATATATACACCTCTGACCTGCCCAGGAATCCAGCATGTGAAATAGCCATTTACGCCGACGATACGGGTATATTCTCTCCACATGAATATAGTCTCAATATTGAAACTAATTTGCAAAATGGGATTAGAATATTCGCTGATTATTTCAATAAGTGGAAAATTAAAATCAATGCCGAAAAAGTGCAACCTATCTTTTTTAGTCGAAAAAGAAAAAGTTGCTGTCTACCCAGTAATCCGCTTAACGTGTGCGGGGTAAATGTCAATTGACAGTCTAGCGTGAAATATCTGGGGTTGTATCTAGATACAAGACTAACTTTCAAAGAACATATTTCAAATACAATCAATAAAACTAATATTGGTATCAAGATGCTTTACCCATTTATAAATAGGAAATAGTCGCTAAGTAAAGCAAACAAAATTATTATCTACATATAAAGTAATTTTCCAGTCAATATTACTGTATGGTTTATTTCGTTATTTGTCCATTTATGTATTTATTTATTTATTATTATTTAATTATTATTTATTTATATCTATTTATTGTTAATATATTATTTATTTATTATTTATTTATATATTTATCTATCTGTGTATTTATTCATTTGTCTATTTAGTTATTTATTTGTTTTATGTAATTATTATATATCTATTTATTTATTCTAATTATTTATTCTATTTATTTATTCTATTTATTTATTCTATTTATTTATTCTATTTATTTATTTTTATGTTTATATATTTTCATGTTCTTTTTATTTATTTAATTTTATTTATTTATCTTTTTTTGGTTTTTTTTTTTGTTTGCATTGAAGGTTTTGCGTGGTTTCCTTCAAATTTATTATTACTTAAATTAACATTATTTCATAACCCCAAAAGATAATTTTTCAGTTGAAAGATATGTATATAGCTATCGAATCACTATATGTAAATTGTGTGGCAACCATATTGTAAAATATCATAGCACGAAATAAAGAAATATCTATTTATCTATCTATCTAAACGTAGCGGGGTAGGTATCGGTTTTTCTTTTGTATCAATGATGAATACAATTTTTGGTGAATACGGATTGAATACGAGACTTAAGAGAATGAAGCAGCTGAGGATTTTGGAATAAAATAGCGCAAGAGTTTCATTTAAGGATATGGGTGAGTTAGGGTCAATAAGGAATATAAAATTAACATTGTTGAACAGATTATTTAGTTTCGTCGACGTCGGCTTTCCGGAAATTAAAACAGTACGTATTTTCGGAAGGTAGAATAGTGAATTGAGTCTCGAACGAAAGAGTTAGCGATAAAGGTGGATGAAGGGGATCTAAAGTAGAGAGAAGATGGTTGCTTGGAGTAATAACGCAGTTTACGGTATCAGATGAGAAAATCAGGCCGAGCTGTATATCCACGTTATTGGTGATGTAACTGAGTTGCAGAAGGCCGGAGTCAGAGAGATGTTTTATAAAAATGATTTCTTTTCCTGAGGAGGGTACAGCAGAATACTTCGCTCTGTACACATTCTTATGATAGAAATATATGGTTTGTTGTAATACAAAAGCGTAAATTAGTGTGAAATTTGGTCACTATACTCGTAGCCTAAATTACTTACTGAATAGATCGATAATGATGACAAATTGGGCGAGAAATATTTTTCAAAGAGCATGGATTTTGATAATTAAATTTACTAATTTGAAAATGCTATTCGGTTACAATATTTTCATAAAAAAATGCCAATGCTATTTTAGTACGCCTGATTTCAACACATGCCACGGGTCACGCACAGATTGTCACGAACTTTATTATCAGTTACCACATTGCCAACTTTTCTCTTTATATGTTCCGTTTTCCTGTAGCGTATGAAGGGATATTGCTGCAGTGGAGATTGATTTGGAATTGAATGCGTTGACAGGAAATACCTAGAAATGGTTTGGACCACAAACGATCTTATACTGATTGCACGGCTTATTTGAAACAGTATTTAAGTAATACTGCTAAGTAGATGTGCCATCTTAATTTTTACTGCCATGAAATAAGTATTAAAAATAGTGTATAAAGTTATATTGATTTTCTTTAAATTTTGCTCCTATATGGGGAATTAAAACTAAATACACGGTCATTAGTGTCACATTTCTAATATTTGTTTTATGAAGTGTAAATTCATATTTTAATTACGGTCAAATATGAATGTTCTAAAATCAGTTTCAGTTTTTGTTATATTTTATTCCTTTGATGGGACATTATAATTAAAAAAAAAAAAAAGGAATCAGTTCAGGTTTGTGTTATTATTTCACACCAGCCATGAATTTCCATATCTTTCTCAGGGTAATTATCCGTTGAGTAGCATTCACTGCTCATGGCTAAAAAAATTATTGAAATTGCATTATTTATTTTTAATCCGATGATTGTCATTCAAGCAATTGTTCACCATTTTAATCCAGCAAACAATTAAACTCATTTGACAAGACTCACTTGTGCACAATCGCTAGGTTATTCTGACAAATGTCTGTTCCTGTTTATAATTCAAAATTAATTAAAATCGCAACTATTTGTTTTCTGTCAAGAAACCACCATCACCGCTATCGATGCATCGCGGTATTCGTATGATATCCAATGCAAGGATTTCTGAAAAATGAAATCAGAAATCCAACCAGCCAGCTGGATCCATCCGTCGGTTCGCGAATCCGGAGATACAAAGTAATTTCTAATTTTTCGCCTGAGCTAACTTCAATATTTCCCTAGATACAAGTACGAGTACGAGTATATTGTATTTGATGGTCTTTTTCTCCCATTTCTCTCGTACGTCATTTTATTTTGTTTTCATTTTCTCCGCTACCGTTCCATTTGAATGAATTAGATACAATTGGATGATTCGACGGCTATCTGCATGCTCTGGGTCGCAGAGATGGAGGAGTACGTGTTCCAACTAGGAATGTCGAACGATTGAGTGTTGATTTTCTTTTTCGTGTTTCCTCTTTTTATTTATTTTTTTTTTTTGTCTTTTACCAGGATGTTGCAAATGTCCTGTCGAGAAAAAATGTATCCATTTATCACGAGAGTTGCTCTTTGTATGGGAATAGCGAAGCGGGATAGATGACTTTTTTTCTATGACGAGCGAATCTTATTCAAATCTGGAATTAATTGTTGAAGGACAACAGAATGTTGTCATTTGCGGATGTACGGATGTGGAATAACTTACAAAGGATTGTGACATTGGAACTGGAAATAACTCCATTTCTTTTTTTGTATTCTAAGGATTTGCGAATGTCAATCCGGTAATGAATATCACAGTGCTCTTGTTTTACATACATATATGAAGCAAATTGATATTTGCGTTGCATGTGCTGAGGATATTTTTTTTTTAATTAGTGACAACATAAGCTTTAAGAGTGATGATTTGATCAAGGTGCGTCTCAGAATGATAGTGCCATCCTCCTAATGTTCTGTGTAAATAATGCGACACGAGTAATCGGAGAAAAAAAATTACTCAGTTTTACTCAAAAATTCAAGTATTTCTAAGTATTAACTGGGTCAAGGGAGCGCCGTGACGCAGTGGGTAGTGTGTCGGCCGCTGACGCAAGATGAGCGAGTTCGGATCCCGATAACACCAACGCCATCGAATGATTATTTCGCGGCCTCCCTACTCGACGGGGTACTGGCAAAACCCCCCGTTGTACACTTGCCATGAAAAAGCTTCTAGGCTCTCGCCGTTCGGAATCGGCATTAAGCTTTAGGTTCCGTTCACTTGTGTGAAAAACAAATCGCATACAGCATAAGTGAATAAAAAGAAGCTTGGCTTTGGCTCCACATGAGCTCTAACGCCATCTAAGGTGTCTGTCTGGCAGTACAATGGACCAGTATTTGTATCTGAGTGCTCCAACAGATAGCAGAAGCCTCCAAAAAAAAAAAAGTATTAACTGTTATTTGTAGTATTTTGGGGAACACACACAAATCTACGCTACGTGAAATTGGAAGGCAGTTAAATTGTTCCCATCCCCTCATTCAAATTTTTCAGAAATCGGAGACTCTTTATGGCACAAAAAGTCATCGGGCCGTCTGCCGGCATATCCTAATCACCAAAAAAAGGCGCATTTTAAGGAAATTGTCTTCCATAAGTTCACCATTTATAGATTATTAAATGCGTCCGGTCGGCTGCAATCGCAAAGAATGAAGTCACAACCACCTTCTAATTAAACAAGAGTTTTTCATTGGCTCATTTTGCGACGCAACTTCCTCTGTGTTGATCCGCAAATATGTAAGTGGGTCTACGAAGTCAACTACTTCATATTGCTTTGAGTTACTTTAAAACTTCGAGTACAATGGTTATACATACATATTTCGATTTCATTTATGCGTAGCATAGCAGACATACAGGATTTATTCCACAAACATTTTTATGGTGTGACTAAGACCTAATGGGCTACAATATTTTCATTTAAATTTTAGAGAATTTCTCAGTTGCACTAAACTACGGGAGGAATCTAAGTAATAATGAGGGTTTATTATTGTTAACTTTGAAATAACCTTCCTAGATATCATACTTTTTTTTTTTTTTGTTGGAGGCTTCTACTATCTGTTGGAGCACCCAGACACAAATACTGGTCCATTGCACTACCAGACAGATACCTTGTCTTTATTGTCTTTTCCCCGTTGTCCGGAGAAAAGTGAGGAGGGGCTTCAGTAATGTAGAGCTAAGAGATTAGGAACCCACCACGTCGGCCCCAAGGGTGCGCCACCGTGCGCGAGTGAAGGCGAGACAGCCGCAGAGAAAGTGTCCTGCTGTATCATCCTCCTCGCAACATGCAGCACAGGTAGGCGTCTCACTGATGCCAAGCACGTAGAGATGCTTGGCAAAAGTGTAATGGCCCATTATGACGCCCGTAAGCCTTCTGCAATCATTTCTCCTTAATGATAACAAAAATATTGCGGACTTCTTGCAGGCATCGGGGCGTACGCGCTTAGTCATCCTGCATCCTGGATATTCCCTCCATCTACGACTGTGTGCTTTAAAGACCCAATTGTTGATGTCCGATTTGACGTGACCTAAGGCGGGTTCAGGTCCGGAGAAACTCTCCTCGGAGTCTGTATTAACGAGTTCATCGAAGATCTTATTTCCTGGTATTCCAGAGTGAGCTGGGAGCCATACAATCCTTACTGAATTTACTCTTCCGACTTTGTTGAAAAAGGCCTAGAGTTCATGGACTAATTTGCAGCTGGATAGAGAGTTGGACCCAACTTTGACTGCAGTTTGGCTGTCACTGCAGACGCAAATGCTTTTTTCCTTCCACCTATGTTTCACAACATAGTGCATGGCCATCAGGATTGCGTAAATCTCCGACAGACCTCCTAACGAGAAGTGCAGTCGAATGTTTTCGCGCTCAAAGAAAACTCCAGCGCCGGATCTCTGCCCAGTCCTGGAGCCATCTGTGAAAATGCGAAGACATTCCATTCCAGGTTCAGTGTCTGACCAAAGCCAATCCTGACGCCATGGAAATGTGACTGTGAAATTACAGCGCAGTAGGATGGCAGCTGTCATTGTGTCAGAAGACATATTCATGAGACAGGGGTCGTAGGATATTTCTCCCGCAAGTACACTTTCACTCCAATGCGAGTTGTACCAAAGACCATTTCATTTTAAGCGAGAAATGGCTTTCAGTGCGCACCGTATGATATACATATATATATGTCAAGGGATGGAAGATTCATCATAGCATCTAGAGCAGTTCCCGGTGTCCCGGGGAAAGCCCCGTGCAGCTGAGACAGACCGCTCTTTGGAGTTTGGTCAGTGAAGCCACAGCGTGTTTGCGTGTTAGCCTGCTCCACCAAACAACCGATGCATATGAGATTATCGGTCTTATTATTGCCGTGTAGATCCAAAGGACCTTTTACGGCGATAGGCACCATGTTTTGCCAAAAGCACCTTTGCATTGCCAAAAAGCTGACAGCGCTTTGGTGGTTTTGGATTCAACATGTTTTGATAACAGAAGCTTGCTATCTAGGATGACTCCCAGGTATTTAGCTTCCGTGGATATCGGGATGGGAACACACTTTAGCACCAGCTGAGTAATGCCAGTATTTTTCCTCCTTCTCGTGAAGAGAATGACATCAGTCTTAAGAGGATTAACCGACGGCCCATTACTCGTGCACCAGTCCTCGATCACATCTAGCGCCGCCTGCGCCTGAGAGAACAGCAGCATTATTCGCATAGATTGCAGAGGCCTTCAGAGCATCGAACAGGGAATCGACCACCATGCACCATAACAGCGGAGACAAGACGCCACCTTGCGGGCATCCCCTGTTCATTCCAGACTTTACACATTGATCGAGGCCTACATCAGCGATCAATGTCCTTTGCACAAGCATTGCATTGATCCACAAAACCAGTGCTTCATCTACGCCATGCCGTCTAGCAGCATTACACATGCTGTCGAAAGTAGCGTTATCAAAAGCTCCCTCAACGTCGACGAGAATGCCTAGTACGTACTCTTTCCTTTCGAGAGCGCATTCAATTCTCCCAATTAGGTTTTGAAGCGCAGTCTCGCAGGATTTTCCGCGCTGATAAGCATGTTGCATGTCCGAAGGGCAACTTTGCGCACGTGCAGCTCTAATAATCTCCCCATGCTTTTCAGCAAGAAGGATGTTAGACTAATTGGTCTAAAACTCTTGGCGAGTGAGTAATCCTCTTTCCCTATTTTGGGAATAAAGACCACTTTCACCGCGCGTCAAGGGATAGGTATGAAGGTAAGTGTGAAAATTATTTTCAGAGTAGTAAGCAGCTGTCTACTACCTTTTTGCAGCATAACAGCCGATCTGTCTTGCACTAGCCCACACTTGTCCAAGTAGAGAAACGCTTCTGGAGGGATTAAACCATTACGGCGCACCCTCTCGTGAAATAGGTCATTAGGGTAATAAGCCCCAAAGATCAGACTATTAATCGAAGTCATTGCTCTTCCAACATGACCTCGAATCAGCTCATTTTCATCATGGTAAAGTACATGAACGAGCAACGTCTGCAAATTATAAAAATTTTCTACCGAAATTCGGAGTCGGTGACCGCAACTTTAAGAGCGTTAACTCCAATTTTCGGTCGTAATTCTCGCCCTAGTAGACAGGCAGTAACAAGCTTAGTGCAAAAATTTGAGTCTATATATTCGTTGTGTGATATTGCCGTGTCAGTGAGACAACGGGTTGGTCGAAGTGTCGAAAATATCGCTGCCGTTCAGGCGTCCGTAGCAAACGATCCAAATCAGTCAATTTCACGGCGTTCTCAAAAATTGGGCATCGCTCAGACCACATTATGGCGTATTTTGCGTAAGGATCTTGGTTTACACCCATATCAGATCAAGCTGACTCAAGAATTGAAGCCGATGGACCATTTGAAGCGACGTACGTTCTCCGATTGGGCTCTGGAGAAGATGCGCCAAGATGATGAATAAGAAAAATCAAAAAGTCAATAAGAAAAATATGCGTTATTGGTCGGGTGAAAATCCACATGTGCTTCATGAATCACCACTTCATCCACAAAAAATAACTGTTTGGTGCGGTTTGCATGCCGGCGGCGTTATTGGCCATATAGTTTTATTACGATTCTTTATTATTTCTCTTTACAACTAATTACATTTATTTTCTTAAGTGTGTCTTCCTCGACGTCCAACAGAGAAGTGACCTTAAAACTAACTTAAACCTATAAGCTGCAAGTTGCAGAGAGCTGTATGATCTATAATGTGACTATATATTTTCGTCGACGATAACGATCGTCACGTTACTGTGAATGGCCAGCGTTATCGCGCCATGATTACCGATTATTTTTGGCCCGAATTGGAAGATATGGACTTCGACGACATGTGGTTTCAACAGGATGGTGCCACAAGCCACACACCACACGTTACAATCGATTTATTGAAGAGTAAGTTTGATGAGCGTGTTATCTCAAGAAATGGGCCAGTCGATTGGCCGCCTCGTTCGTGCGATTTAACGCCTCTAGACTATTTTCTTTGTGGCTACATTAAGTCATTGGTTTATGCCAACAAGCCGACGACGTTGGAAGAGCTCAGAGCCAACATTGAACGCGAAATAGCGGCCGAAATGTGTGGCCGAGTCATCGAAAATTGGGTCCAACGAATCGACCACTGCAAACGTGCTCGCGGTGGCCATATGAACGAAGTCGAGTTCCATTCATAAATGTTTTGATTGTACTTCAAGCCGATAATAAAGTTTTTGAAATATCTCAAACGGTTTGCGTTTTATTTAAAAAAAAAGTTGTCAAGTCCTTTTTGGAAAACCCTATACCAACGATGAGCGCAGCTCTAATTAAAAGACAAAGACCACCTAGATTAACTAGTAGGAGAACTAACTGGGAAAGATTCAGAATCTGCATTGAGGAAAGCACTGAACTCAGAGTACCGCTAAGAACACCCTATGAACTAGAAGTCGCAGTTGATCGTTTTGTCCAATCAGTGCAATACGCGGCGTCGAACAGTACTCCACACCAAGATCAAATTCCGGTCTGTCTAAATGTATCGAATCCGCCAGAAATACGACAAATGGTGAAGGAAAAACGGAAAGTGCGCAAGGGATGGCAACAAACTCGCGCACCGCTGAATAAAACCCGATTAAACCACTTGTGTAATTCGCTCAAAAGGGCAATAAAAGACTACAAGAATGAGCGTATCGGCATTTACCTACAAAACTTAATTTAAGAGAAAGACTCAAATTACTCGCTTTGGAGAATGGGCAAAGGGAGATAAGGAAAAAGCAGACATTTTCGCCGGTTACCTTGAAGATACTTTTAAACCCTTCCCGGGCCAACCGGTGCAGGACAATGATAATCACTTGAATACAGAGACGGACTACCGAGTACCAGCTGCAACGCTCTCGGAACTTAAAAAAGTAGTAAAATCGTTAAAGTCGAACAAAGCTCCTGGTTACGACTTAATCACGGGAGAAATTCTTAAAGCGTTGCCGGAGAAAGCGCTTCTTAAACTTCTCTTTCTCGTAAATGCGGCACTTAGATTAGAACATATTCCAAGCCAATGGAAAGTCGCAGAAGTTATCATGGTTCCGAAACCCAGGAAACTGTTGACTGAAGTTACGTCGTATAGACCTATTTCTCTTCTACCGATCATCTCCAAAGTATTCGAGAAAATTCTACTTAATCGACTTAAGCCAATTATTGAAGGTCTCTTACCGGATCATCAGTTTTGTTTCAGAAGCAAGCATTCCACCATAGATCAAGTACATCGAATAACTGATGTAATTGAAAAAGCGTTAGAACAAAAGTTAATTTGTTCAACTGTTTTTCTTGACATCTCACAAGCCTTTGATAAGGTATGGCACAAAGGCTTGGAGTACAAACTACGACCTGTTCTACCAGGACAGCTATATAATATTTTAAGATCCTATCTATCACACAGACTCTTCCGTAAGCACGGAAATTAATATTCCGAGCTAAAAGCGATAACAGCCGGTGTACCGCAGGGTAGTGTTTTAGGCCCGCTGTTATACTTACTTTACACTCATGACATACCACAGACAGAGGGCACTGTGCTAGCAACGTTTGCCGATAATACTATAGAAAAATAAATAACTCACCAGTTTTTATAAACGCTGCTCAAATTTCGTTCGCAAACGAGGCGAAGTATCTCGGAATGACACTTGATGCGAAATTAAAATGGAAAGCACATGTTAAGAAAAAACGAGTAGAGCTGGAACATAGATATCGGGAATTTTACTGGAAAGTATTCCAAGCTCACTATTTATAACAAACTGCTTATATATGTATAAGCAAGTGCTAAAACCCATATGGACTTATGGTATACAACTATGGGTTGTACCAAAAAAAGTAATGCTGAGATCCTACAAACTTTTCAAAACAAAGTGTTACGGGCAATTGTTAATGCGCCGCACATTGGTCTGAGCGCTGAAAAAAGGTCTTTGGGAAAAGTCATATGTAGTATTTTAAGTTTTATGTCTAAGTACACTTAGATAACCCAAGCATATGATTTCAAGCATTTTTTAATTTTAATTTTATGTTCTTATTTACAAGTCCTCAAAGTTGAAAACAAAATTATTCAAGCCGCGAACCATATTTTCAACAAACTTTTTCAACACTCTTTTTCCGAAGTTCCTCAATATATATTCTGTTACTTTATATATAATTTTATTGGTATAAATTTGAGTATCTAAAATCTAAAAACAATAAAAATAAAACTAATAAAAAAAGGCTTTTATAAGTGGTCTCAAACATTGGTACTAAAAAAACTGGTTTTAGTAAAAACTTTTTGAGATTTAAAATTAGTTACACCTTCCTATACGTGATGACATATATCAACGTATGCTCCATACTTTCAAGTTAAAGCACGGAAAAACTAAAATGCAGATAACTGCATATTTCGGAGTTATAATCAAATTTGTCTCACTGAATCGAATTTCAAAAAATTCGGTCTTGGCGGTGGTATACATATATCAAAAAGTTATAATTTCCTTGCTACCTGCGAACGGGGTACATCCCAACACAGTGGAGAGAAATTAAGGTAATTTTCATACATAAGGCAGGTAAACTATCCCATACTGCCGCAAAGGACTATAGGCTAATTAGTCTCTCGTCATTTCTATTAAAAACCTTGGAGAGACTCCTCGACCTACACATCAGAGGACTCACAAATTCACGAAACCTATGCAACACACAACACGCCTACCTCAAAGGCATATCAGTGGAGAGTGCTCTGCATAGTGTTGTCCGTGAGATTGAGGGCTCGCTGTACTTAAAAGAGTTTACAATGGCAGCCTTCCTCGACATAGAGGGGGCCTTCAACAATGTAAACACAGAGGCCATAAAAACAGCTCTTGAGGACATAAAAGTAGACAAATCCATTATAATCTGGATTGAGAATATGTTGAAGAACAGAATTATCAATGCAGACATTGGACACAGTTCTATAAGGAAAGTGACAACTAGAGGCACACCACAAGGAGGAGTTCTCTCCCCCCTACTGTGGCTTCTTACAGTCAACAAGATCCTCAAATTCTTTATGGAAAAAGACACAAAGATCATAGCGTACGCGGATGACCTAGTTATCTTGACAAAAGTAAATTTATACCAACTATCAGTGAATTAATGGAATCTGCGTTGAGGGAACTATCCTCGTGGGCAAGACAGCACGGTCTGAGAATAAACCTCCAGAAGACCGAGCTGGTCTTGTTCACCAGGAAAAGGAAAATTCCGATATTTGCTCCCCCAAAGTTAGAGGGCACTCCACTCAAACTCAAAGCAGAAGCAAAATATCTAGACATCATTCTTGACTCAAAGCTCTCCTGGAAAAGGAACCTGGAGGAAAGAATGAAAAAAGGATTGAACGCTTTTTATGCACGCAAAAAGACCTTCGGAAAAAGATGGGGCTTGCAACCGTACATCATTCATTGGATGTACACAGCAATCATCAGACCCATTTTAACTTATAGGGCCCTAGTCTGGTGGACTGCTGGCAGCACAAAAAGCTATATGAACATGCGCAACAAAGTACAAAGGTTAGCAGCTGTTTGTACATCGGGAGCCATGAGAAGCACGCCGCAGGCAGGGTTGGACATGATTCTTCATCTCCTCCCCCTGGATCTTTTCATAAAAAGCTACGCTGCAAAGAGCGCTCTCAGACTAAGAGAGTCCTCTCTGTGGAAGCAAGCCAACTATGGACATGCGGCCATACTTAAGATAATAGACGACCTGGGAAAGAAACATGGTTTTAGTAGCCTCGCAGCTACGACCGACTATATTCCAACCCAAAATGACTTCTCTCTCAGTATACCTATCCTTTTCCCCGACAGAGAAGAGTGGCTATCAAACGCCGTAATCAACGACCATGAGATCACCCTCTTCACCGACGGATCGAAAATGGACACAGGCACTGGGGCCGGGTTTTACTCTGATACCCTACACAAACAGGAATCATTCGGACTTCCTGATCTGTGTAACGTGTTCCAAGCAGAAATCCTGGCAATAGAGAAAGCAGCTAAACACCTACAGGTAGCCGATATCCCACCATCTGATATCACCATCTTCGTAGATAGCCAGGCAGCACTGAAGTCAAAAGAATCCTGTATAACGAGATCAAAGGCTGTCAAGAAATGTCGCGACTCAATGAAGTCCATCAGACACCATAAAGCTAAACTCTGCTGGGTCCCGGGCCACAGCTCAATCGCAGGGAACGAAAGAGCAGACGAACTGGCCAGGCAAGGTTCTGAAATGGACATCAGCGAAGCGGACACGTCATTCCAACCACCGATCTGCGCGGCCAACTCGTCTTGGCTTACAAGAAACGACAGCTACACGACAAGATCATCGCGGCCAGAGCTCAATGTCGGAAAAACGAAGAAGCTCCTGGCGCTGGACCGTAACTCGATCCGTATGCTCGTCGGAGTGATCACAGGACACTGTCCCACTGGAGCAATGCTCCGGAAATGGGACTCGGGATCCAGCGATCTCTGCCGGAGCTGCGGCGATGAGGAAGAAACTCAGATGATCCAACATCTGCTTTGCCACTGTCCAGCTCTCCAGAATCGACGCCTAGTGTCGCTAGGCCAAAGATTCTTTACAGAGATTGCGGACGTGGCTAATGCAGATATATCGGATCTTCTAAGATCCATCAAGAGCACGGGGTGGTTTCAGCCACCACGTGTTAGGACAGGTTAATTTTATGTGTACCCACACAAACGAAGGGAATCACAATGGGCCTCTTGGCCTCCGAGTGGAAGTGATGTCCAACCATCACACTCCCCTTCTCTAACCTACCACCATATTTCGAAAAGGAGTACCCCAACTTAACTTCTGAGCAAATAGATATCATGATATCACAAGTACAGAAACGTTTTTTTTCCAATTTTCAAGTCGGTGGATCACAGTTCATAGAATCAAAAGCAATTTTGAAAAAAAATACACGGATTGGCTCGAAGGAATTTTCGAAATAGAATTCAATCAAAATGTACAGCCCGAAAGGTCAACTAATAATGGAAGACCACGAAAGAGTTTTGGAGAATGCTGTGATCGAGCTAAAAGGTATAAAAGAGACCAAATTAGGAATATATTTCCTCAAGAAGAGATAAACTATGCAGCAACATCAGAAAGTTTTTCCTCTTCACGCAGAATTGTTTCCTCAAGCAGAATTGTCGAAACACCAATATGAAGTATTGAGACATGCCCTCAAAGATGAAGGACATGGTGTTTTTCCAACTTATGGTTAATTACTAGAGGCAAAGAAAAGATGCTATCCTTTAAATATACACATTACGGAAAGCTCAGCAAGTGTGAAACTGCAAAATTTGTTAGACCACACTGCAATAAGGTTATTAGAAAGAAAGACAGCAGAAGAGATAACCGCAATTGAAGGAGAGTCTTTAACACTCTATACTAAATGGGGATGTGATGGTTCCTCAGGACAATCCCAATACAGCCAAAAATTTGACCATGAAGAAACTTCGGACACTAATATGTTTATGACATCTTTGGTACAAATTCAAATAACTATGAGGGATAATAAAAATATTATTGTGTGGAATAACGATCGACCATCCTCTACAAGATACTGCAGAGCCATCCAATTTTCTTTTCTTAAAGTATCTGCAGAAATTATACGAGATGAGAAACAAAGAATTGACACCGAAATCAGTAATTTATCTCAGACGATAGTTCAAATGGGCAGTCGTCAGCTCACAGTCAACCATGAACTCATGTTCACAATGCTGGACGGGAAGACAGCCCAAACTATAACAGGAACTCCTGCAGCTTCTTCCTGTTTTATATGTGGAACTACAACTTCGGGAATGAATAACCCGACACAAATAAAAACAAACCTGTAAATAGAGAAGCTTTGAAATTTGGAATGTCTCCTCTTCACGCTCGTATAAAATTTATGGAGTTGCCTACAATTTGCCATTTAAAACATGGAGAACTAACAACGAGTCCCGACAAATTAGAAATGCTCAGAAGAAAAAAATTCATCAGGAATATCGTGAAAAACTGGGCATCATTGTGGATGTTGTAAGACAGGGTACGGGGACAAGTAATGACGGCAACACATCCAGGAGATTCTTTGTCAATCCAACCATCACTTCAGAAATCACTGGAATCAGTGAAGACCTAATTCGACGATTTGCTGTTATTCTTGAAGTAATTACATCGAATGAAAAAATAGATTTCACAAAATATGCAGAGTACGAGTGGGAAACTGCACAAATTTTTGTCGAGAGTTATAAATGGTATAACATGCCAGCAACCGTACATAAAGTGTTGATCCATGGAGAAGAAATCATTAAAAATTGTGCATTTCCTGTTGGATCACTCTCTGAGGAAGACCAAGAATGTCGAAATAAGGATTATAGAGCGTACCGCAGGTTTAATTCGAGAAAGTGCAGCCGAATTGCGACGAATGAAGATGTGATGTATCGTATCCTCATAAATACTATTTAATAATTGAATGCTAATGTGTTATTTATGTTTTTAATATCATTTTTCAAGTATTTCTTTTGTATGTACATAATTTATGATACTTTCTTTAAATAAAAAGTTCAGATTTTACTAAAAATGAACTACTATTATTTTAGTACAACATCAAAACCCTCAAGTTTTAAAAAAATGTGAATAACTTTTTTCTAGTAACTTTTTTTTATAACCAAATTTTCACCAAGTATGTATAAGACCAACCTAGACATGTGTGCCAAATTTCATTAAATTCCGTTAAGTAGTTCAGATCTAACAGACTTTTTTCCGCTCTCCCATACAAACCAAACCACTGTGCGCCGTGGTATCTGCGAAATGACGATATCCATAGAGATCTCGGAATCGTAACAATCGATAACGCAGTTAGAGATTTTGCTCGTAGAAATAAACGACAACTAGAGGAACATGTTATCAACGCTGTACTTCCAATCTAAGAAGAAGATAATTTATTACGCCGTCTACAAAGAACCAAACCGTTCGATTTAGCGCGATAATAAATAATAAATAACTCGTGTGAACTGGCGAGCTCTGCAGGAACCATCGCTGGAAGGTGACCTGCCACATTTTAATTTATGTAACTTAAACTATTTAATTATTAGTTTGATAAAAAAAAATATTTTTATTTCGGCAGCGTAACTGCCTTCCAAAATTACACTGAACAATGTTTCTTATTTTCTAAAGCTTAAATACTAGTTTCTTACTGACTAAGCGGATTCCCACTGCATTGCGCTTCCCACAGGTGTCGTAGTGTTACACTCCGAGGCGTGTTGGAATGCTTCGGTGTCAGGTGGTCCAGACTGCTGGTATGATGTTGGAGCGATGATCAAGCGTTGACACGTTCTTGGAAGGTGTTAGCGAAGATGTAGGGTGCCGTGTGCAAAGCAAGATGTTGAGTGCCGTGTGCAATCGTGGAGTGTCGTGTGGTGTAAGGTTTGGTGTTAACTTGTACATATTAATCTTTTTCTGATTTGAATAAAAAAAA
This sequence comes from Merodon equestris, assembly GCA_958301585.1. Classification (NCBI taxonomy): domain Eukaryota; kingdom Metazoa; phylum Arthropoda; class Insecta; order Diptera; family Syrphidae; genus Merodon; species Merodon equestris. The sequence continues at coordinate 161,282,050 of OY284413.1, forward strand.
CTGCTGGATGAGTGCAAGAACTCAGTTGTAGTCTATGCATTAAAATACGTTTGAAGGGAGGTGTTTTTAGTGAGTAAGAATCTCACACTACTATGAGCACGCGCTGTCGATTCTCATAGTGTCTTTTGAAGATTTTCACCTACCCTCGTAAAAAAAAAAAAAAATACGATTATCATACAGCTCTCGAATATTCCAAAAGTATCGGGAATAGTGAAACTTAGCGAATCAATTCAGGATTCGACGTAACAAAAGTTTGTTGTATCCTATCCTAAACTTTACTTGGTCCGCTAATGGCAAATGGAATTTTCGACATGATTACTACTCCCGATGACTATATTATCCTACACCTTACCAAAAAGTTTCTAAAACTCATACTGCTTATTCCAGAAAAACTTCGATATGCTCATAGTTTTACATTATCGAAATATCATAGTTGACTAATTGAAAAGCCTGATAATGTACCAATGTACCATTTCCAGAAAGAGGAATCCTACGAATCTGTTAAATGAATTAGTCCTTCGAAATCCTCATCTTTCTGGTATCCTTAATTACATTTGCTATATCATAATATTGTTACTACAGATATAATATATCAAAGGTTACTCCAAAGAATACTAAATCAAAAGGGAATTTCCTATCTAGATTATGATTTCCCCCACCCGACTTCAAACTCTCATTATGATAGATACACCAAAATATGGCCATAACTCAAAGACACATCGCTACCATCGTAATCCCCTCGTTAACGAGGTCATTCGTTCGTTTCGTCTCTCGCGGCCTTTACGCCAGATTCAACTAAAAGTCAAATACTTCTCAGAATTTTAACGTGGCATACGACAGCCTTTAATTATCTTTGAAGCGCCTCCTGACACAGACAACCAATCACCTCGACATTTATCAATGCCAATAGCCCTCCCGGAGGTCTGCCTTTCGAGTAACGCTCCAATATACGTGTAATGATTATTTAAATTTCAATTACATTTCAGTAACTTCTTTGAATGGCACCAATCTCCATTCACAGGGCGATATCCTTTTTGGGAGTCGCTCTACCCGAATGTTCTCCTCCCTCAAACTAAATAAAAATAATTTCATTATTCTAATTACCCTAAAATGAAAGCACCGTAAAAACGCGCGCAAAGTGCTTCAAAGTTAACGCAAAAAAGAAATAAACAAAAAAGTACTTTTCAAACGAAAAGGACTCAGTATACAAGGAATGCGAGTAGAGGAAGGAATATTAGCCGAGCAACGACAATGAGATGATTTTGGAACGCAATTATTTAAGTCGTCGATAACATCGAGATCATTTTTGTTAACACTGAAAACAATACACCATAGACGGGTCATCAGCGGCTGGATTGCCGCAACGGAAGGCCTCAAGCGGGAACGCTTCCCGCAGAGTTTGCCGTCGGTTTCTAGGATAGATTGAAAATGTATGTGTCCAGATGACTGTCGTCCTTCAGCTTTATTCGGGGGTCCGCTTCAGTCATTGAATTCAAAGTGCCATTACGATAATGTAAATTTGCTTTAAGGGGGACTCTAGGGCTTAGGAGCTTACTGTGCGAGACACAAAGTACCAGGGGTAAGTGAGTAAGGGAGGTGAACAGTCGGAAAAGTGGATGGTATGAGCAGTAAAAAAGTTTTTCCTTAATTAGCTGGAAGTAGGCAATGTCTGGGTTATGGGTGTCAGTGTACTTATAACGACGATGGAGACTTGTGTAAATACCAATGCTGGCCTTGGTACTTACTTATGGCATCTTCATCAAGGGAGTTATTTTTTTCGGCTCTTATTTCTTTTCTAAGTAGCTCAGACAGAGTAAGTAGTTAAAGTGACTAGTGACGGTGAAGGCCAGAGAGCAAGAGCATTCCACTGGCTTTAAAGTTCATTTTGGTGGAAAGGAGTTTGAAGGTAGGTGGAAGTTCACTGATTAAATATTGTGGATTATGCTTTTTTCGAAATGTTCCCCAACTTGTGCCTTAATTGCTCTTGTTTGTGTTTTGATGTAAATCAGGCTTTTTGGTCTATTGGAACTTAGCAAATACGAATGAAAATACTTTCAAAATGCTTTGTTGTACTCAAGTTAGTCTGGTAGTTATAGACAAGAACATATTATCATACAGAACTTGGAATGCTCAGAGGGGTAGATTGGAAATTCTATGATCCTAGTCTCTACTAGGAAAAGTATAATAAGAGCAAACTCGCTATAATTGTAGACGGAATTCTGCATTACTTTTTTTTTTAAATTCATTTTTGTTTTTATATTTTTAGAAATCACTTATACTAGACAAAAATGCTTAAAACTAGCTTAAATATTAACTGACATAAAATACCTTACTGGCTCTAAACGGACACTCTAAAGCAAATAGAACAACTTAAGACTATGCCCTTCGGCCTTACGATTTACTTGTAATAATTAAAATAAATAAACAACTTAGGCCAAGAAAAGTGATATTTAAAAAAACCTGGAATCAGATCATTTTTTTTAACATAGAAACTTATAACTAAGAATAACTTAACCCTACCTTAACTAAAATATATACATACATTATTTTTGTTTTCGTAATTGTTTTGTATTTTTTTTTTGTATTTTTCTTTTTTTTAAATTAAAGCTAAAACTAAACTAAACCTACCTGCCACCCTACCTGCCACCTTAGCTTGCCCTTACCTACTCTAACCTAACCTACCTTAGTATATGTAAACCTGCCATTGGCATGTGGCAAGCTTTGCCTTAAAGAGGCTGACCTATCAAAGTTAACCACTACGCAGTCCGCTCCAGCCACCAAAAGCGTTGATGCTGTCGGACGACGTCTCCCCGATCTTGGTGCGACACTGATCTACTAAACCTGAGGCGCTCGGGCTCGCGGAGCGCAACATCACGATCGTAGAGGAGCCGCCGCTCCACAGACTTACGGGCCACGTGGAAGATTAGCGGAACCGCCAATTCATCCTGGATCAGCCCACATTGATCTAAATAGAGGAATGCCTCTGGGGGGACAAAGCCGCTAAGGCGAACTTTCTCGTGGTACATGTAATTAGGGAAGTAAGCCCCGGAGATCAAGTTATTGACCGTAGTCATTGTCCTCGCAACGTGACCCCGGATCAGTTTTATTAGAAAATTATCCACCTGTACAATCCTGGCCCTATTGTATAGGACCTCGTTCGGGTAAAATTCCGTGTACTCAGATTCGGGTGTCCTATATAACCTAAGACATCTTCTGAGACATTGTCTCTCAAACACCCGAATCCTTTCCATTAAGCTAGCTCTTACATTGAACCACACGGGATATCCATAGGCAATCATGGGCCTGATTAAGGCCATGTAGCAAATTACCTTCACTCTCGAATCAAGTTGGTTGCTATGAAACAGCCATCTTGTAAGAGCAAAAGCGCCCCAGGCCCTCACCAGAGCAGCATCTATATGTTTGTCAAAATATAGATACTGGTCTAGCAAGATCCCAAGGTATTTGACTACATTTTGTTTCGCCAGTGGGCGCCCGTCCGGTCCAAGAATTGAGAACCCGCGCCAATTTTTCCTAGTGTCTCGGGAGGCCCTAGACAATGGCGTTCTGAACAAAATAGTTTCTGATTTCTGGCAGTTGATTTTCAACTTCCAGTCATCACAATACTGCTGAATTTTTTCGAAGTCACGCTGCAAGGGAGTGACAATGACGTCGATCGTCATCGCGACCCGAACTGTACGCGATTAGATCGTCCGCATACGCTATTGAATGGTGAAGAGAAGTTATCAAATCACTGAAGTAAATGTTGAACAGGATCGGCGAGTTCACCGTACCCTGTTGCAGTCCGTTGTTAATATCAAATGTTTGGGTAGAAGTCACATTGGCAATTTTCACTATGAACTTTCTACCTGTTAACATGTCAAAAATCATATATAGCAGTGGTTTACTTATGCCCAGCCGACTGAGCTTGTAATAAAGACCTTCTAACCATACGGTGTCGAAAGCTGTCTCCAAGTCAATCAAACAGGCACCCGTGCATTGGTTCTTGCATTTGTTCCACTGGATATCCGAGACGAGTTTCGACGCGGCATGAATAGTGTTATGCCCCGCTCTGAAACCGAACTGGTTCTCCGGAATGATTTTATTGTCCTCAACAAATTTAGACAGGGCTCTATGGACCATCTTCTCGAAGACCTTGCTAACACTTGCAAGGAGACTTATCGACCGAAGATTTGATGGGTTAGAGGTATCTTTGGGAATTGGTTGGATAATATGCATTATTCAGTGCATTGTTGAACAGTATGGTGTACATCTCTACAGCCAGTGGTGGGAGCTGTCTGAGCACAACATTAGATATTCCGTCGATTCCCCGGATATTTTTCTCTTCAGTGACTCGAAAATCATCTGGAGATCCCCCGTCGAAATAAACAGGGTATTCGCCCCTTCATTGGTGACGGCATTATTCGCCATGAAATCGTCATTGAACCTGGTAAAGCCAAGGTTCTCTGATCGCCAATGATCGAAATCATTTCTAAGGTAGGAGTGATGAAGCAGGACTCTGTTCTCCAGGTCGTGGTTCGGGCGAATACTATCATTCACCTTGTATACTTCCTGGAAGACAGCTCCTACTATCGCCACCTTCTCCTAAGGATCCTCGATCACGAAGAAATCATCATCCAAGACGGCGCTCTCTGGATCGATGCTAACTGTTCGTAGCAAGCATTCATTGTCTGACGTTCTCGAAAGCTTCAGATCCTGATGTTATTCTGATTGTTTCTCCGAAATATTTTATTTATTTGCGGGAACATACTCGCGCTGTTGGAATTTACAGCACTAATTCTGTTGTTCCAATACAAACTTACAGAAATTCTGTAATTTTCCTTGATTAACTGTTGTATATTTTTAATCAGTGACTTCAGTGTCCTGACCTCCGAGTTTTGTCTATCGGTAAACCGCCTGTACAAGAGTTTGAGTCTTGTTAGGAGTCTACTTTTGAGTCTGTGCAGTGCGTCGATTGTCGCGTTGCGGTATATGTTCGAGGTATCGTAGGGTGTTTGGCGAGGTATCGTATTGTCCGTCGTCTGCTTAATTTTATCATCCATTTGTTTGAGGTACCTGTCAATCTCACTGTTTGACAGGTTCCTATTGGATGGTGGGAAGGAACCACTCAAGGTGAGCGATCTCGTCATGGAATTGGCAAAGCGCGGCCTACGCGCCTACTGTAATCGTAGGGGTGCGTTTGGACATACTCTGCCATGTCCGCGAATTCGTCCGGTAGTGTGATCACGGCACTAAGTCCGCAATGGTCACTGTCGTATACAAAGGTCCGTAGACAGTTAGTAGGCCCTTCGTTCGTGCCAGCTAGTCTCAGTCGAGAGTCAAGCAGCATGAGATCCAGATAAGAGCCGCTCCTAGGATACGACGGACTATCCGTTGCGAGTAACTTGAGTCTGTACTCTATGTTCCGCAAAACCCACCAATGGCTTAGTAGGCTTCCCCTAGTGTTGGGTATGTTGTTTCCCCAGTCACTATGTTTGGCATTCAAATCACCGGTCAGAATGTAGTAGTTTTCCACCAAGTTTAAGTGCAGAGATCGAAAAAGTGTCTCGAGCTCCGCAATGAAAACATTGGGTTGAGGTGCTTCAGGTGCATAGGCAGCTATAATGTACATTTTCTTTCCATTTCGGAGAGGAATGCACACAATACAGGCCTCTAGCACCTGGAACCTCCGCACTTCACCACTATATATAATTTTATGTTTGAAAGTGTTTTTGATGAAGATTGCAACTCCCCCGCCTCGTGTGGCGTTGGGTCGGTCCCTTCGAATTATTTTATAAGAACTGTGCCGGATTTTGTGCTTCTGGTTTAGCTTTGTTTCGCTAACCAAAAGTACATCGGGGCTTTCGTCATGCAACAGATTGAAAAGTACGGCTCTTCGCTCAATCCTAATCAATGAATTCACATTCACCGACAGGATCTTTAAGGGACTCTCTACCAGCGTACCCATTACGATTGTAGTTGCGCTAGGCCCGGCAGAAGCGAGTAGATTCTGTCCACTCGGGTCGCCTGCTCATGGATCTGCTGTTGGAGCTGGCCGATCTGTCCTTGGATGGAATTCTGCATTACTGGCATGGAGAAAATGAATCACATTCATTGTAGCGTGATGCTCTTGGTTCTTTAAGAAGAAAGCGTCTTGGAGCTTACCCCTGACTGAAAGGTTAAAAGTATAAATTTAAAAGCGCTCAAAATACAGCTTTATAACTCAGAGAAGCGTTTGAAGCAAACTTTGTTTCAAAGATGTTGCTGAATTACCGGGACGGTTCTTAAAAGCCTCTTTCTAAGTGCCGAAGTAGAACAGAAGCTTACTAGTAATTGATTTCTTAACGGTCTGCGTGTTCGTGATGCCTATCCATAACTTTTTCGTCTGACCCAACTTATCTTGATCTTGTCTTGATCTACAATAATAAAAGCGTACCAGATAACCATCTTCATGATTGGGCCGATTGCCTTAGGAGTTCGAAATGCCACGCCGTTCACGTTAAGCCCCTCGCAGATATTTTATCACTTGCCATGTTTAAAAGTCATCTAGTGATGGAAGATATCTCACTTCATCTGATTTCTTGGTCTTCGCTCATATCTCTGCCTTCAAAGCTTCAAATTACTATTCAAGAGACTTTGAAATAAGACCGCTCGAGCCTTTGAAATGGATTGGCGTATTGTGTATTATTATCGGGATGACAAGCGAGATGTAATAGCTATGTTCAACAAGTGTTTGGATTCTGTAATTTGGCGCGTTATATTAGTTCAATTCACACAATTTTTCTATTAATACATTGAGAAGCACTAACCAGTCGGGCTATTTATGTGCAAGGTGGCACAAAATTAATCATTCAATTTTGTTTTTGAATTACTTTTTTACTAAATAAAAAAAGTGATCTAAGTAATAGAAATTTTTATTTGGACCCTTACAATTTTTTTCTTTTTTCTGTTAAGTGGAAAAGATGATATCCGTCGAGTGGCTGCCGCCAGTGTTGATACACATTTGTACCCGTTTTATCGCATTTTCCATAATTTTCCGCAAGATGTTTTTTTTTTTTTGCATTCATTTTTTTTTTATTTATAGTTTCTTAGATTTATCTTATCCTAGACAAAAATGCTTAAAACTAGTTTGACTGTCCTTACAAATTTAGGAATCTTACTGGCCATATGCGGACACTCTAAAACAAACTCTATTTTAACCTATGCCTTTCGACTACTATATAAATAACTTACAATTAACCTTATTATGATTAACTTAAGCTAAGAAAAATTCGATTTTCAAAAACTTAGCATATGATCCTTTTTTATATAAGTACATTTATTTATATAAGACTTAAAACTACCTAAACCTAACTAAACATATCTTATTCTAACTTAACTAATATGCATATATATATATAAATATATACTTTATATATATTTTATATATACATATATATTTTTTTTTTAATTTTTATATGTTTATACTTTTTTTTGGTTTTTATTCTTTTTTTGTTTTATCCTACCCTAACATACCCTACCCTACCCTAGCCTATGTGTTAGGCAAGCACTGCCTTGAAGAGGCTGAAGCCATTGAAGCCACTGACGCAGCTCTCTCCAGCCACTAACAGCGTTGATGTTGGCGGACTACGTATTCTCGATCCCGGTGTGAGACCGATCTACAGAACCTCAGGCGCTCGGGCTCACTGAGCGCGACGTCTGGTCCGTGGAGGAATCGTCGTTCCACGGAATTGCGACCCACGTGGAAGATTAGCGGTACCACCAATCTATCCTGGATCAGCCCACATCTATCTAAATAGAGGACAAAGCCGTTAAGGCGCACTCTCTCGTGATATAATTCATTGGGGTAGTAAGCCCTGGAGATTAGGCTATTGACCGAAGCCATTGTCTCGCAACGTGGCCTCGAATCAATTTGATCAGGAAGTTATCCACCCGTACAATATTGGCCCTATTGTATAGGAACTCGTTCGGGTAAAATTTCGTGTAATCAGATTCGGGTGTCCTATGATACCCGAGACAAGTCCTGAGACATTGTCTCTCAAACACCCGAATCCTTTCCATTAAGCTGGCTCTCACATTGAACCAGACGGGACATCCATAGGCAACCATGGGCCTGATTAAGGCCATGTAGCAGATTACCTTCACCCTGGAATCAAGTTGGCTGCAATGAAACAGCCATCTTGTCAGAGCGAAAGCGCCTCGGGCCCTTGCCAGAGCAGCATCTGCATGTTTGTCAAAATATAGATACTGGTCTAGCCAGATCCCAAGGTATCTGACTACACTTTGTTTCGCCAGTGGGCGCCCGTCCTGTCCAAGAATTGAGAACCCGCGCCAATGGTTCCTAGTGGATCGAGAGGCCCTAGACAAAGGCGTTCTGAACAAAATAGTTTCTGATTTCTGGCAGTTGATTTTCAACTTCCAGTCATCACAATACTGCTGAATTTTTTCAAAGTCACGCTGCAAGAGAGTGACCGATCGTTGGACCTGATCTGTACGCGATTAAATCGTCCGCATACGCTATTGAATGGTGAAGAGAAGCTATCAAATCACTGAAATAAATGCTGAAAAGGATCGGCGAGTTCACCGTACCCTGTTGCAGTCCGTTGTTAATATCAAATGTTTGGGTAGAAGTCACGTTGGAAATTTTCCCTACGAACTTTCTACTTGTTAACATGTCAAAAATCATATATAGCAGTGGTTTGCTTATGCCCAGCCGACTGAGCTTGTAATAAAGACCCTCTAGCTATACGGTGTCAAAGGCTTTTTCCAAGTCAATCAGACAGACACCCGTGCATTGGTTCTTGCATTCATTCCATTGGACATCCGACACGAGTTTCGACGCGGCATGAATAGTATCATGCCCCGCTCTGAAACCGAATTGGTTATCCGGGATGATTTTATTGTCCTCAACCCATTTAGACAGGGCCCTATAGACCACCTTCTCGAAGACCTTGCTGATACTCGGAAGGAGATTTATCGACCGGAGATTTGCCGGGTTAGAGGTGTTCTTACCCCTCTTGGGTATTGGTTGCACGACCGCTGTCTTCCAGTGCACTGGATAAGATGCATTATTCAGTGCATTGTTGAACAGGATGGTGTACCTCTCTACAGCCACTGGTGGAAGGTGCCTAGGCACAACATTGGACATACCGTCGATACCTGTGGATTTTTTCCTTTTCAATGACTGAAAGATCATCTGGAGATCTTCCATCGAAATGAACAGGGTATTAGCCCCTTCGTTGGTGACGGCATTATTTGCCATGAAATCGTCATCGAACCTGGTAAAACCAAGATTCTCGGATCGCCAATGATCGATATCACTTCAACTGATCGTCATCTTAGTTACATAAATTGTATAACATTTTGCTTAAGAAAATAATAAATATCGAAATTATAACTTGCTAAAATATATTTTTATTATATTTTTTCCTAATATTTTAGGTCAGTTATCCTGCGTGGAATCGATGAACAACTCTTTTATTTTTTTATGACTTATCTTTGACATCAAAAATAGAAAAGTTGTTCGTCGAATCGTTCTCGAACCATCCAGGGTCAAAGATAAGTCATAAAAAAATAAAAGAGTTCTTCATCGCTTCCACAAAGAATAGCCATTCAGGGTTAAAAAAAATTATGGCTTATACCTAGTTAACCAGGGCAATTCCCTGGAGTAAAAAAACTAAATAAATAATTTTGACCGGCTAGATCAGCAACCCTATGTGCGTTATGTTGAAACCACAAATCGTCTAGGTCTATACAGTTCGATTTGGGCTACAAGAAATTGGTTATCATTGCTATCATTGGCCATCTGATGAACCTCGTGTGGGTTGGTGTGGTCCCTATACGTACATTTTTACCTCTTAACACAGTCGTTTATCGACGGGGCGCTAAATTTGATTTTTCGACCGAAATTGGGGTACACTTCCAAACGCTTCGAAGCCCAGTTAGCGAACAAACGGCTTTCTATAGCCATAAACTTTGGGCTCCTGGGTCAGTTGACTAAAGTTCCAATTCAAAATTCGACAAGTTGAAGCCTGCGAAAATCGAGTTCTTGTGCATGGCGAGAAATCGACTGCCTCGGGTTCTGCTGTAAGCTTTCACAGACCGCGGCGATGTTCTCGACCGATCTTGCCATTCTTTTGCTGGCTGATTGATAACCGTACCGGTTGTCGCAAATCATTTGAACGTAATGTGCTGTTCAGTCATGTAACTCACTACGGTTATTTGGCATCAGTAATTGGATAATAAGCGATCGATTTGATAGATGTCACCAAAATAACATGGCCGCCACAGGCTGTGAAAATCTACTCGCACCAATTGAAAGACCCTTTAACATAACAGCAGCGCAACGATAAGCAACCAACTTAAATTGGCAATTGATCTTTTAAACATCTGCTACATTCCCTTATAAAACGCTTAATTAAATTCGTACAAAGTGGCTCAAAATTAATCATCCAATTTTGTTTTTGAATTACAATACTATACTTTTTTACTAAATAAAAAAACATAATTTTGAGTGATGGAAATCTTGAACTTGCGCATAATACGGGAATTTGGTGCGTATTTAGATCTAACCTTCGTAATTACATCTTCGGTACTTCCATCAGGTTGACCTAGTTTTTAGGGAGAAGGAACCAAAATTGGGAAAATATTATGCAAACGCCCTGTAGAGTGAGTACTCGACAAAGAAAATTGTCTAGGAGTATGAGCATCGTTTCCTCCATCATCTTTGCAAAGAAAATATGGCCCAGTACGTAATGCCACCATATCAGAAATGAAATCAAACTGTCATTTGTTATTTTTCCAATTATTTTTCCACTATTTTTATTGCGTTTTAAAATAAGACTTATCAGACGCTCAGGAACGAATCAGTAAAAAGATCGTCTTTTGCGTGGTTTTCTCTGCCCGGTTTTTATAGTAACTTGATCTTATAAGCATACAAATCAATATATCTATGCCGAATGCTGATATTCCTCATTCTTTACTTGCGATCACCTCAAGAGGACTTGAGGACTTGATGTGTAATTAAACTAAATCGATTTCAAGGACATTGGTACCTCATATTACTTTGCAAACTAGTTAATGTCAATGTTGATGACGTAGCCCTAAAAGATGAGAGTTGTCAGACAAGTCGACTTCCTACCCACATGCTACATAAAAACCAACGAAAACAAAAACTCAAATTTATTACGAAGCTATTCATATCTTTATCCGATGTCTGCCCAAAACAGATGCTTGCCCATAAACCACACATGCATTGCTCCAGATTTCTAATCAAATTTTTATTTACCCTCTTCACTCTATCCCCTGGTGTCTTCGTTCGTTTAAATTGAATTGCAAATGTAATTAAAACAAAAGCAGTTGATTCTCCATGTGTCCGCGAACCCGCCAAAACCAAACTTTGGCTGTGTGTTAGTATAATATAGGCATCCGCATTGGCCTGGTTCTATATCACCAGGATACGTCTTCCTTCCACTCTCATTGCGGGTGAAGTGAAAAACTGCTTTTACGGATTCCACCAATTCGGTGGTTCATTTCGTGCTTTAAATGGTGTTCAAAGGGTATCTGGCGGATGCGAGCGAATTCTCTTTGCGTATCCTTTATTGCAGTTTTCGGTTATCTCAGTGCATTTGCATTTTGCTGCACTTATTGCGTGCGGTATTGGTTGGCTCTAAGTAAGCATCACTGTCGTCGATATTGCTTGATCGGGAAGCATTAAGATGCAGTGGCCATAATATATTACCGGTGCCATTACGAGGTGAGTGCAAGTCATGCGTTGCTAATGACAAGCGATTGATGATGCGGTGCTTCATTGAAAATCGAACTGTAAGGCAATGAAAACTTGTTTTATGTACTCAGATGCAGAATGCATTGAGGAGATTGCCAGCTGGATGCCACTAGTTTGGTTATGAGTAAACGTCAGTACTGCTTTGAGGCCACATTCAATCTGGGTAAATATTGAACGCGAATGCAAACAAACGCTCTCTATGTTGTAATTCTACGTTTGGCTTTCAGGTGGAACAATCAGTGGCTATCATTCAGTGGAATTTGGTATGAGGGAGAATGCTGCTATGGTTGGGAATATGGTTTCCTAGACTTTAATACAATTTGTGAGAGGAGTCGTAGGTAATTGCAGTATGCTAGCTTGTGGGTTATAAAGTGATTTATTATATAGGTACGGAGTAGAACTGTTCTTGCCAACAGTTCCTTATGGGATCTTATTGATGTAGGGTCTGTGGATATGTGATTTTGAGGAATAGCAATCAAATCAAGCATTGAAAATTACAGACTTTCGCTCTATATCGGGCTGAGTGAGTTTGTACTGTATTAGCCTTTAATGCCGTTTACAATGGTTTCGAGTCCCAGCCTTAGAAATTGTATTTCGTGGAGCACTAAGTGGAGTACTGACAAATATATATACTGAATATAATACTGAATATTGTTATCAACAGTAAGTAGTAGGAATGGTACAATTATACTTGGGTGGTATCTGTGAAAGGGAATGTGCTGATGGTATTCAAAAATGGTTTCAGAATACGACGGCAATATATTTGTAACTGTCATTACAAAAAAAAAAGAAACTAAGCCTCTCTGTCATGAGTGTTCTCCGCTCTTCTGTTAAATCTATTCTAGGTCGGTGTTTATATTCTTATCACATCTACGGCACCGCCTTCCTGGCGGCCTTTTTCCCACGGATTTTTCACTCATTATTCTTTTGACATCTGGTCCATCGCCCACTTGTTCTAAATGTCGTGCTCATCTTACTCTTCGCGATACTATTGTATTCTTCGGATAATGCTTGTGATTAGGAGGGCTTGGACCTGATCATACGGAGTAAAGTTGTTCTTAATCTGGCAAGTACCAGCAATGATCGTTCTTACTGGTCACGGTAAGTTGACATACAGCCTCCTCGGGGCACCCTCTGGATAACCTCCCCAACAGCCGTTGACGAGAAAGTTAGAGCTTCTACAAAGCCCTTTTATCCGGCTCTAGATCAGGTGCCCAGGTCCGTCGAAATTGTGGTAATCACCAATTCGCAGCAAATAGTGAATATCTTTAAGCAGCACTTCCAACAGTTGCTTAGGGTGCATAACCAAGAGAGAGTGATATGGTCAGAAGAAAACGTAGCAAAACTAGTCTTTCCACTCAGTTTAGAACAAACCAGCTCAGCCGTAGTTGAAATCCAACAAAGCTGCTGGCTCAGATGGTCTTCAGGCTAAGCTCTTTAAAACTGGTGGTGATGTTTTGGTAAGGATAATGCACCATATGTTAAGTTTGGGAGGATGAAAGCGTGCCCGACGACTGGCATACCAAATTACTGCTCCAGCGTCAATTACCGAGGCATAAACCTGCTCAATGTCGCATACAAGATCCTATCCAATGTACTATGTGAACGTCTTAAAGCGTTTTGCACCACAGCAATAAGCACGTACCAGTATGGATACCGCCCTGGAAAATCGACTATAGAACAGATCTTCACATTACGCTAGACCCTGTAAAAAACCATCGAGTTCCAAGTCGGTACTCACTATCTTTGTATCGACCGCATACAACAGCATTCATCGTCAAGAGCTCTACAGGGCGATGGCCGATTTTGGAATCCCGGGAAAATTCAATCGGATGTGTCGCGCCACACTGGAAGACTCATGATGCACTGTGCAGTTTGGATCCTGTACCTGCGAACCTTTCCAAACTTGCACCGGATTTCAGCAAGGCTATAGAGAAGACACAACCCCGAATCATATAATGATGTGCACGTAGTTCGGAAGGCAAAAATCCGTCGACTCCATTGGCTCGGCCACATCGAGCGCGTGGACTACCGCGCTTCAGCAAAGAGGGTCTTCGAATTCCAACCATCGTTTGCTATGTGTGCATGTTACGTGCCAGATTTCGATAATTAGCGGTTAATTTAGTGCTTAAGGTGTCAATAATTCATATTTAGGTAAACCGTGTACTGTTCCATGATTGGTTCGGAGGTGCAATTTGTTTACCCAACCTATCAACTTCCTATGCTTCCTACAGTTGTTTTTTTTTTTTAATTAACTTAAAATGTGGAAGCCAATTATTTTCACCAACATACTAACGTTGATGTACAAAATCACACATACTTCTAAACGCCTTTTTTAATTGATGAATTCGAAAAGTTTATCCGGAAAATCGAACGCATGATTCTGTATTTGTTCTAGTTTTCAAATCACATAAAAAGAGTTTTATATAAGGTATCGCAAAAAAGTTCATTGCAGAATAAAGCATATTTAATGCCATTATTGAAATCAATAAAACTTCTTCCACCACTTTGTTTTCTGGACTCTATTCGAAACGTCAAATTTTGCAAGACTTGGACGTCAGACGGGATCTCACTCATGGTTTGCATGGTGAGGTTCTTAAGACTTTTCTTACAGCTAGTCCGGGGTGACGCCTGATATGTAGCACATTGTACTATCACGTTTGAATCACATGACATCAGGTTCTAGACCACAAAAAGTCAGTTATCATACCCCAATACCGTTCGCCACCGCATAGATGTCACCTCGGCAAATGCGGCAGTTTTGTTCGCTTACGAAGTTCTTCACCAAGAAATTTGCTTCATCACTGAAGATGATTTTCGCGATAACTTAGTGAATTGCTCCCTCGGTTCACAAATCATTTAGCGAACCGAACACGTTGTAGAGTGATGTATGGCTCCATGGTAAAATTTTAACTATGAGAAAGCAAATTCAGGGTCGTCCAATTTTTGGTACCAAAATTAAAGACCGAATCCGGCAGGGAATTCCAGATTCGTGTGGTTCGGTTAAAGAAGGATTCTCTGTACTTGACAGTACGTCCGAAAGTGGGTTTCAGATTATATTGCAGAGCATTCTTGTGAGACGTCTATTGCGGGAGATATGGGGCGGAATACAACTGGCTATTTCATCAGAGCATTTTTTGTGGAAGTAAAAGAAAGGCAAGAAATATTCCTATCAGTTACCTATCAGTTTTATCGCTCGATTTTGTATTCTGTCTAGTAGGTTTGATGTGAGGGGTTGGATGCACCGTGCGTTTAACTCTAATTTAGGGCGAATGAATGCCTCATAGATTGTAGCTAGATCTAAGGGTGAAAAATATTTCTTGCATCTTTATAAGAAGCCTAGGCATTTCGCAGAATTCTTGGCGACACTGAATATGTGGCCGTTCTAATTAAGATGTTAGCAACACACATACCTAGTATGGAAAGCTTTCCGGTTTCTGAGATGCAAGTGCCATTCATGGATAATGGTTGCGGTTAGTGATACGCTTTAACAACAGAATACAGCACTGTGTTTTGGAGGCATTAAATGTCGCTCTATTCTTTTTATCCCATGAATTTTTGCTGTCAATATCCTAATTTAATGAGCTTAACATACGTTACCGCTCACTGTTTACAGCCGTAGAGCAGGGACGTAAAATGAAACGTATGAAACGCTTAGGGTACTGTCGTGGGCGAAAGAATGGATTGGATTAGAAATGACAGACAAGAGCTTATTTATAAAAATGAGAAAGAGTGCGGAGATAAGACGGAGCCCTGGGGAATACCAGCATTTAAGAAATGGATGTCAGATTTTAATACGTCCAAAACAACTTGAATTGAGCGATTCGAAAGGTACATTATAATACATTGAAGAGGAGACTCATCAATTTCGAAAGCACGCATTTTCACCAAAAATGTTCGTGCCAGACCCTGTGAAATTTAGAAATACCCAGTTCAACTATTTTGCTTTCACCTACTTGGTGAAGCGAGCGATTTCATTTTGTGAGATATGGTGACAGGGCGAGATATGCCGTCAAATCACTAGTGGATCTGTTGCTACGGAAACCATGCTGCCGGTCATTTTGGAGTTTCCGTAATTCATGATATTTCATAAGCTGACGGTTAATCAGCGTTTCCATGACCTTGAAAAGAAGGGACGTTAGTGCAATGGGTTGGTAGTTGGAGGGAGAAGATTCGCCTTTCTTGGTATAGGCTGGACAAATGCTGTTTTTCACCTACTCGGAAAGAGCCCAGAAGAGTAGGAAAGATAGAAAAGCTTGAGCAACGGTTTTGCCAGCGTAGAAGCACCCCTCCTTAAAACTATTGGGGGAGGCAAAGTACAAGTTGGGAGCTGTAAGCCGGCTGCAAAGTAGGCAGCAAATAGGTTAGCTTTATCAAAGGGGTGACAGCTGATTTGTCACTGTGTATGAGCGTTGGCATAGACGACGCAGTTGAGTTTTTTACAAAACCATTTTATACAACTTTTGCTACCTTTTTGACACTGAAGGATTTTACGCCTCAGTATTTGGTCGGATACTGTTTGCCTTACAAGCCCGAAAGCTTAGCTCCCTTAGCCTAATAGCTTCTTTGCAGCTCAAGTCAAACCACGTTTTATCCTTTGGCCTGGTGCTTTTAATCCTACTAGAAATAGAATTTGCCATGCCAATTCGGATAATATTTGTATAATATGCTGTGGCGTTCAAGCCGTTGTCGAGGAAGCGCAACGACCAGTTAAAGACTTGAAAGACGTTGTTAAGGCCGCACCAGTTGGCTTTATGGTATGGCCATACTATTTAGATAGAATTTAGCTGATATCAAAAAAATGCTGACGAAGGTATAACATTCGCAGTGTAAGATCACTTCGAAATTCATACTCTATGTGTGCGTTTCTAATATAACACCTTAATGACATAGAAACAAAAACAAGATACTGTGAACTACAACCAACGCGACAAATTCTGTTGAATTTGTCGAATCCTATCTAGGACAACCACCTCCACAGAATAGTTATCGAACATCTTCGACGCAAACCATCTTCACCCCGTCCAGGTTGTGTGACAAACACTATAAGAGCGTAACTCTTAAACCTGCGCAAACCCTATAAAAACAAAAAAATCAGACGACGGGCCACGCCTGCTGACCGTCAGTCGCGTGTAAATGACTGTCAGGCCATCCTTAATCTCAACAACAAAGAGAACGATTTTGTGTCTAAAATCATAATGAGCGATGAGGCAGATTTCCACTTAAGCGGTTACATTAATAAACAAAATCTCGTCTGGGCACTGAAAATCCGATTGTGATGCACGAAGAGCCATTATATCCACTCAAAGCCACTGGGTGGTGCGGCGTTCACGTCGGAGGAGTGATTGGGCCGTATTTTATTGACGTCATCGGCAATGCGGTCACTGTTACTGACGAACGCTAAATGGCCATGATAAACGACTTCTTACTGCTGGAATTGGATGAGCGGGACTTGGTGAACATGCGGTTTCAACAATATGGTACAATCGCACACACAGCACGAGCCACAGTGGATATTGTGAAGAAAGCGTTTCCTGTTCGCGTAATCTCCCGTTCTGGCAATTGGGCATGGCCAGCAAGATCGCCCGATTTAACCATCCCAGACTTCTTTCTTTGGAGCTATTTGAAGTCACGGCTTGTACCAACAAGCCTCAGATAATCGCAGCCCTTAAGGAGAATATTCGACAGGAATGCGAACAGTTATCCCCGTACATCTTGCGGAAATTTCAGGATCTAAAGCTTCAGAGAACGTCAGACAATGAACGTTTGCTACGAACAGTTAGCATCGATTCCGAGAGCGCCGTCCTGGATAACGACTTTTTCGTGATTGAGGATCCTCAGGAGAAGGCGGCGACAGTGAGAGCTGTCTTCCGGGAAGTGTACAAGGTGAATGATAGCATTCGTCCAAACCACGAATTGGAAAACAGAGTTCTACTTCATGACTCCTACCTTAGAAGTGCAGTGTTGGGACTTAAAATTTTCAAAGTGTGGTAGATCCAGAAAAAAAAAGCGTGGTAGATTTGAAAAATGGGTGGTAGATTTAATTCCATGGAAATACAATAAAATAGCAAAGTAAAATTTATACAACAAAAACAAATATACATATATTTCATTACTATAACCTCAAATCTATCAATTCATTAAGAGAAAAACTAAGAAAAAACATAACAAAAACTTCACTTAAAAATACAGCATGTAATTACTCATCGTTGTGAATAATTAATATACCTATATTTGGACTTATTATAAAAATTAATTAAATTTATGGAAGGACAATTTATCTTTATCAGTCGTTTTGAGTGGAAATTCGAGTAATAAACTGTTAACAGTCTGTATTTGCGAAGCGAAACAGAACATGGAAAAGTAAGCATGAAGAATTCAAAAGAGTGGTAGTTTTCATACTTTGAGTAGTAGATGTGGTAGATTTGAAAATTTAGTGTAGATCTACCACAATAGTGGTAAAGTCCCAACACTGAATTCAGTTCCATGGTTCTTCATCATTCTCATAATTTTTAGTGCTTCCAGAAACCTTCTCGAAATCAGAATCGGAGTCTCCTTCAGAATCAGGTACAGCAGGAATCATCAAAGCAATTGTTCTTTCGTGAATGACAACGGTTTTTTTGGGGGATTGGTCTCATTCCAGTAATCAGTGGGTCAGAATTGAGTAATAATCTATTTATATTGACCCTAGAAAATTTTCTCGCAAAATTCTGCCTGTACAGCCCGAAATGTTTATTTTGTGCCTCAGCGGCTTCTTCCGAGAGCAACCTAATTAGCAACAATGCCCTGTCTATGACAGTAGCATCGTGCAAAAGGATTTTGTGCATCGTAGGTGTCGTAGGATGCCGTTTTGCAGTGTCTATGCAATAATCTGCAAACTTGTGCAAATGGACTTTGTGAACACTTGATATAACTTCAAGGATGACTTTGAGTCGGTAAATGAAATTATAATCAACTCCGTTATTTCCCCAGCTAATTCACGATTGGAAAAAAATCTTCTACTTGTGTTACCATCATTGGTACTTCCAAACCCAACTTTCGGTATATCCACTATTAGACCAGTTTCACGTCCAAATTTCTCTTAAATGATTTTTTCCTCTCCTTAACGTCAACGTCAGATCTTAACTGCCACTTTTTTACAGTGAGTTTGTATGAGAGGTGCAATATGCTCTCAAACAGACGAATTTTGGCGTGCAAAGTGGACAATCCGAATGAAAGTGCGTCTGTACAACATCTCTTTT
Source organism: Merodon equestris (assembly GCA_958301585.1). NCBI lineage: Eukaryota > Metazoa > Arthropoda > Insecta > Diptera > Syrphidae > Merodon > Merodon equestris. The sequence continues at coordinate 161,301,073 of OY284413.1, forward strand.
GATGGTTAAATCGTTGAATTCTTTCGATGTCGCTCCACAAATGTAGCACCTCATGGTTGACGTGGTCTCTTTGGCGGCATTACATACTTTTGCGTCTACCATTGTAAGCATCATAGTATGTTTTACAGAATATGACTTTTCTTTTTTGTTTTTTGTTGGGCTTTAATGGCATTTTCCACATACTCAATTTCTTCTTGGGTTATGTATATCCACAGTTTCTTTAACTAATCTGATTCTAATAGGACGACAATAATGCAGTGAGGAAGGGGTTGGATTTCGCCATACCGTTTTGTTACCACATACCAAACGAAGTGGTACAAAGCTACTTTGAAATATGTTACTATCTGTGGCGTAATTTTTCATCTTTTGTTTGAATTGTGCCTGCTGTGATCCATCACAGCCCCACTTGCAAAACAGCTCTAATGAGTCAGATTCATCTGGTCTTAGATCACGTAAACATCCTTCAAATAAGTCAGTAATCTTGTTGCGGTATGGTTTAATAAATCTTGAAGATTTACATGTGCTTATGTTTCAAACACTTCGTATGACTCTTTGGGAGGATAGCAGTCAATTTTCGCTTTAATGCTGTAATTAGGATACAGCTAATTACTGGCACTTCTTATTATTTCATATTGTCGGCGTTGTACTATTTTGTATGCTATTTTGAATCTTGTAGCTCTCCTTGGGGAATTCATAATCTGCTTAAGTATAATTGAAGCATCTTTCTATCCAGATGTTTGTAATTTCGTTTGTGCAGCAGATTAACACATCATTATCCGCTGTAATACGTTTTCCTTCTCTTACTTCTTTCGCTCAGCTCATTAAATGGTTTTGATGGTCCACCCGAAATTTTAGGTTGCGCTCTCGGTATTTCGAATGTATTTTTTAGCCAACCGTCATTATTATGAAGAAATCTAGCTTCCGTTTTAGCAGCGTTTATCCACCTTTGTTGAAATTCCGACTTAATATGCGAAAATTTGTGCTTCAACGCCTTTCCGAATTTCGAAATACATAACTTAATTTTTCTTCAAAATTAGACGAATTTTGTTCTTTAATTTTATCAGAAAGTGATCTACCAGTCACTACTCTAACACCTGAGTGACCGGGTGACTCTGAAACCAAATAATTACCAAATTAACATAGTGTAAATTCCAAATAAAATTTTTATATAAAATTTTCAAATTTTGACAGTCTTGGTCTGTCACCTTTGGCAAAAAAGCGGGCGGTTATGGGCGGCTAATTAAGCCATAATAATTTTGTATAAACTATAACCTATCGTTATCAATTAACATAATAACCGGGAAGAGCCCCGAAATACAGCAAAAACCTTTTCAAACTTAAAATTGGGTTAGAAATCTTAAGAATTTTAAATTATATTTTCAAACGTCAAATGAAATTATCCTATCACAAGAAATACAGCAATATATTTTAACTATATGCGTTCTTACCTTCTTGATCCATATCTATCACAATATTTTGATAGAAGTCTGTTGTCGCGAAAATATTTAACTTTTTGTAAGATACTACCACACTTAGGAAACGCCTACGATACGTGCCGTTGAAGCGATGACTATTTACCGACAAAACAAGTGCGCGGGTGTATTTGATAAAAGACCGGGAAGGGTTGTCTATTGTTTTCTAGTCATTCGAGAACTATAAAAACCAGTTTTTTTGTACCCGTGACAACTTCTTAAAAATAGATTTTTGATCGGCTAGATCATCAAAATACCCCTATGTGCGACGGCGCTACTAGCCACACAGCGTACACCACGATTGACATTTTGCATGAAGGATTTAATATTAATTTTAATTTTTAATGTTCGTGGGGACAAACACCTCCAATTATTGAGCTTAATTCAAGCTGACTTAATCTAACTTAATAACAAAAAGATCGGGAGAGGAGGCGCGATTCTTAGAAACTATGATTGGGAAAAGGGAGGGCTATTGAGAAGTCGGAGTTTTAGGCACGGAGTGCTGAGGTTGAAATAGAATTTAATATTGGAATTAACACTTCCCAGCATATGGCTGGATAGATGGAACATAGAAGAGACGAAGATTACGTGTATTACGGGGGTTAATCTTAAGAGATATGGAGTTGTAAAGGGTGGTGCAGTCAATGGTACCTGTTAGGAGTCTATGAATGAAGAGGATGTCAGATAACCTTCTTCTTTCCTCCATCGTACTCAATTTGATTAGTTTAACACGGTCTTGATAGGGCGGTAAGAACAAAGTATTGCTCCAGGGCAGACCTCGAATACCGAAAACTAGGAACTGACGTTGGATGCTTTCGATTCTAGAAATATGGGATTGTTGATAAGGGGACCACACTTTAGATGCGCATTCAAGAAGGAGGCGAAAAAGGGTAATATAGAGAGATCGGATCAGGGGGTTTGGAGAATTGTTCAGACCAATACTTCACGCTACCGAGAGCAGAGTTGGCTTTAAGGATTATATCGTCGATTTGTGCCCGAAAATTGAGCACTTCGTCGCGGATAACCTGAACGCTGGAGATGGGCTAATTATCGACGAAGTAGAGACGAGGAGGGGATTTGATTCGTTTACGAGAAAAAGTGATTGGTTGGCATTTGGGAATGTTAAGCTCCAAGCCATTTTTGGAAATGGTTTTGAGGAACTTGGTATCGTCGGCGTACAGTGAGAGGTAAGAATGTGTGATGATTGATGTCGTTAATGGTAAGAATGAAAATGAAAATAAGTGGAACTAGGTGGCTGCCTTGGGAAGAAGCTAAGGAAGAGTTAGAAAAGGCTGATCTAAAACGAACACCGTAGTAACGGTTTTTTAAATAAGAAGATATCCACTTCAACGCAGTGGGCTCAAAACCAAGGGAAGACAGTCTGAAGAGTATTAGTTATTGGGAGATTTTGTCGAAGGCTTTTCTAAAATCAGTTGAAGTGACATCGACTTCATTCCCATTCTTTAATTCTGAGAGGGTGAAGGACACAAATTCGACACGATTTGTAGTTGTAGAACTGCATTTGAAGAAGCCATGTTGCTTGGAGGAGATTAGAGATTTGTAGTGGAAAGTAAGAGGTCATACAAGATTCTTTTGAAAAAGTTTGACTATACGTGACAGTATGGCGATGGGGCGGTATCACTCTTCAGACATTTTTTGTGAATAGGAGTTATAAAAGCGGTTCTCCATATCTGGGGAAATTCCCCAAGGAACAGGGATGAGTTGAATATTTTTGAGAGCGGGTCAGAAGGAATGGAAAAACATATATTTAGTAATGTGGCAGGGGGACCATCGGGCCCAGGAGGAAATTCATCATTAAGTTGGGGGTTAATAGTACGTGGGAGAAATGGTCCAATGGTCCATTTGCTAAGTAGTCGAAGTAAGTAGTGTCCGATACAAAGGCGTCGTCGGCGAAAGATTGCTTGAAATAGTTTGCAAAAAATTTAGCGATAGTTTTGGAATCATTCGAGGTTTCGCCATTGAAAGGGAGTGAAGTGGGATAGCCATCAGATTTCCTTTTGTAGTTGACAAACTGAAAGGAGGACTTAGGATCGTTTATAAAAATGGCTTGCGTTTCGATCAAATGGTGTTCATAGAGAGAATTATGAAGCTCGGTAAATTGCAGATAAATACAAATATAGTTAGAAAAGTCATTGGGGGATTGAGTACGAAGGAAGATTGCCCACAGTTTGTTTCTTTTCTCTGTAGAAAATGGATATGGCGTCATTTATTGTAAGGCTGTCAAAATTGAATGAGGCGCTATCAGGATATTCATTGATTAGGTTGAAAATCGGGTGGATGGTAGTTGTCGAGGGTTGATAAGGAAAGGTGACACAGTGAAACAGAGGAATTAAGGGAGTCCTTTGTGAAAATCAGGTCTAGCTATCTACCCATGTAATTTGAGATGCCACTTACTTGGCTAGTGTTTGAATCAGCTAGGCGATCTAAGAAAAGACATTTTTTGGCAGCAAAGGGATTAGTGGCAATGTAAAATGATTAATCGCCTGAAGGAGACTACTTAAGAAAAGAAATATTGAAATCCCTAAAGTGAAGGATTTCATCATGGGGATCCCGTAAATCATATTAATGGCGAGTTTATAGGATTCCATAAGTTGAGATGGCAAGATATAAAAGCAGGTGACATAAAATGCTTTACGAGGCAGTACAATCTTGATTGAAACAAAGTCGAAATACGAGAAAGAGGATTTGCAAGGGAAGTCGATTGAGTTAAGGACGGCTATTAAAATGCTACGACAAGGGCAGCTTATGGTAGATCGGTCGAGATCGTCATCGCAATAGACTTTAAAATTTGATGGGAATAATTCGAAGATTTCGAATGGTATAGCATGAGACTGTTAAACTGTGTATGAGACTGTGTTCTGATAAAAGAAAGTGAGAGGGTAAAGGTGTGTCTCCCAGAAGTAATCTGAATCGGACATTAAGCTAATGGGATTTGTCTCCGCTAGGTGGGGTTTTCTGAAGAGACATGCATATACGAATAAACCTCAATCGGCCGATTCCTTAAAAGTGAACATAGCACAAGCCATTGCTCAAATTGAGCCGGATCTATGCGGAAAAGTCATTAAAAAATGGCACCACTCGGATTAATGCCACCTTAAGAAGCCAAGGCGGGCGTTTGTTTAATTCCATTTCAATATCTGCCCGCCCTTATTTTGATATTCTTCTTTTTGGCCAAAACTTTCAACAAATAGTTTTGACTTGTTTGAAGCTTACTGACATTACCGTCAGGTATTGATTCTCTAATGGAATGTATCTTCTTCTTTTCCTTTTTTTATCCCGGCGTCGTTATGGCCAGAAGTGTAGGACCATAACCTTCCCACTTAACTGCATTCCTACTGGTCCGCTTGTGGGGTCCGTCTCTAATGGAATGTATGTCTGTATTAAAACGTCATAATTACATCAGTAACTTATGTATGACATCCTGACATCCTTAGTTGAAGTTGCTCGATATGTTGGTGTCATTTGAAATTGTGGTCGACTATTATACCAAGGTATTTACAATTTCGATGAAGATGTCGCACCTGTCGTTTGAGATATTGTTGGTGGTGCTGTTGGCATGAAGACACTGAAGGATAAGAAATTATATTCGGACGTCATGATACTAAAAGTTGTTTTGTCTGCGTCATCTGACATAATTACATCTATTTCCTCTGCAAAATGTTTGTTGCGACATCAACATCTCTCTAAGACATAACGATTGATGCGTACACAAAAACCATGCTTTTTTTCACCGTCCGACGACCTTATATCGAGCCTTGAGACACGCTATATATTGGGGGTTGTTTTACAACCCTTTTCAGAGAGCAAATTGTGGTTTCGTGAGAAATTGTGTAGAAAGTTTTAATAAAGTCGACAATATTTTTGCCTAAGTTTTAGCTTAGCCTGTTTGCGAAATGACCGAGAAGTTGGTTAATATTTTTTCCTGTTTGAAAACTATATTGCCTGGGGTCAGTGATTGTCTATCAAGGAATTGCTTCATTCTCTTAGTCACGACTTTTTTTCAATTGACCATCGGTCAGTAATTGTTAACTTCAGATTTTACTCCGTTTTTTACAGATTGATCAAATTGTCATTTTCTCAAGTTTTGTTATCACGGCTGCTAATAATTCAGCGTTGTTTTTCAGAAATTTTGTGTGTATCCACTTCAAGGCGTATGTGTAATATTTTCCCAATTTCGGTGCCTACTCTCTTACTGGTTGTGTAAACTAGATTTACTAGAACGCAAAATGTGACTTCAAAGGTTAGATCTGAATACGCGCTACCTTCACGTTTTATTTGGAATTTGAGAAAATAACTGCAGAAGCCCAGAGAAGCGGTCGACTACTTGCACTGCCGTGCAACCTGATGAATCTTCCTAAAATGTTAAAGTTCGTGTGAGAATCTCGAACTATAGACTGTAGACGGTCAGTGACGAAATATGAAGAAATTTGTTCAGTTGGGATTGGATCGGAAATAACTGGCCACCAAAATATGGACGCTCTACCGAGTATCACAAAGTTTATCGGAACAACCTTCAATATCGTTAACTTGACGTTTTCACCACTTCCAGATTTGTATGTGGATCCTTACACAATCCAATTACCACAAGAACTGCTTACACTGAAAAATTGCCCACTCAAAGGTGGTCTTGATCGCAATAAACTGAATGCGGAATTCATCAGTGCATCCGGTGTTTTTTCAAGAAAGCATTCAATTGGCCTAAGTCCTGCATCAGATCACGAAGATATCTTCTGTTTTCAAAGAGTATATTCGCCAGATGTTATTCTTGTTATGCAATCTATTAAATCGGACTCTATGGGCCTTGATAACTTATGTCCAAAATTTATTAAATTACTACTGCCGTATACTCTAAAATACACATACATATACTGAACTGTTGCATTACCACCTCAACCTTCCCATTCGAATGGAAAAAAGTTAAAATAATGCCTGAACCAAAATATAGATCAAGGAATGTTGTTGAATACAGACCTTTATCTATCTTATCTTTGAAAATTTGGTCTTGCACCAAGTGCGAAATTATTTAACTAGGAAAAACTATAAAGCTATAATACCGCGCTTTTTCTAGTAGCTGAAGAAATCCGACAAGATTTAGACAAAAAGAAAGCAACTCTTCTTACTCTACTCGATTTTTCAAAATCCTTTGATACAGTCAGCCATTCGATCCTGTGCAATAAGTTCTGGAATAACTTTGGGTTCTCTTCTCCTGCTACTAAACTAATATTGCCGCCTCTTAGTGGAAGACAACAACGTGTAATTGCTGACGTTAGTTCATCTAGCTTTATGAAAATCTTAAATGGAGTTCCAAAAGGATCAATCCTCGGACCTACCTTATTTTCCTTATATGTAAATTACTTGCCTGGAATTATTAAGCACTATAAAATCCATATGTACGTGAATAATGTTCAGCCTTTTCTAAGTCGACTTCTCAAAGAACTTAAAAATGCGATTAACGCACTGAACGAAGATATACAATGGTGGTCACGAATCTAGCACACTCATTTTAGTAAAAAAAAAAGAACTACTGTTGATTTTTATTTATTTTCAAAAAAAAATGGAATCTATTCATACTTTCGTGTTTCATATATGTACATATAAGTAACTTTTGTTAGTCATACGAACCATTGATATACTCGTACATTAAACCTCTAAGGAAAAAAAATTGAAATTTGCCGTTAATAAACTGGACACGAATTTAGCATACTTGCTTTTATTGGAGAAACTCTATTGATGTAACCAACTTACCGTTATTTATCCATAATGGTTGCTAGTATTTGGTAGGAGATCCATTATTCTTTAGGACTGCGGCACATTGTCGAGGTAAACTCTCCACTAAAGCCTCGCAGCGCTGGTTTGGAATGGCATCCCACGCGTTTTGAATCTCCTGCCAAAATTCGACAAAATTCTTTGATTTCTTTTGAGTGATTTGGTGTTTAATATCATTCCAAGGATTCTCAATTGGGTTGATATCTGGTGGTTGCGCAATTTTTAACTACCTTAGAACATGAACATTATTGATCTATAAGCAGAATCTTAACTAGCCGAGAAGTGTGTTTAGGGTCATTGTCATGCAGGAAGCGACAAAAACCGGTAAATTGTCGTCAGTAAATGGTATCATATGGTTTTTAATGATGTTTTTATAAACCTGTTGACACCGTGCCAGGAAAAAGCACCCCAAACCATTATGCTTCCACCACCATGTTTCACCGTTTTTATGGTGTACTTTGAATCATGCAGCATGTTTTGTCACTGCCATGTATATTTTTTTCCATCTGATCCAAGTCTGCAGAAGTATGATTCATAAGACCAAAGTACATTCTTCCAAAAAGAAAGTGGTTTGGCAATGTGGTCTTTTGCGAACTCTAGCCTGGCCTTCAAGTTTTTTTCGACACTAAAGGTTTTCGTTGCGCTATGTACACCCGCAATTTTTTTTCAGTCGCCTCCTTGAGGACACAGTTATACCGTAATTCAATGAAAGCTCATTATTTAGGTCATTGGAGCTCTTAAACGGGTCTTTCACTGAAGTTCGGTAAATGATTTGGTCTTCTTTCGGCGTGGTCTTGCGTGCACGAGGAGCTTGTTTTACATTTTTTGCTATCTTTTGGACATGCCTTATAGCGTTATACACCATCTTCCTCGAACACTCCAAGGATTGGGAAATCTCCGCAATTGTCTTACCTTTGCCTTTCATCCATCCAACACCAACGTCCTTTTGCCATACCTAATTACACTTCTCTTTATTTTTTTTTTTTATTCAACACTAGAAACTGAATAATTACTTTAAACGTTAGTTCGATTTAAAATAAAAAAAAACTGAAAAATTACACAATATTTTTAATCGTACTCTCACCTGGGATACTCACATTAATACAACTATTGCTATGGTTTATGGCGGACTACGCACTCTCTTGACTAATCAGAATTGCTTACCTACGAGAATCAAATTGATGCTTGCTATACCCCTACTTCTGCCAATGCTGCTCTATGGGCGCGAAATCTTCTGCAAGCCTAAATATTACTATATATGAAACTTACTTTCGCTTTATGACTTTTTTAAAGCCATATTCTTATGAAAACACATTATTTACAGCAGCATTCGATAGAGCCTGTTCTACAATTTATCATGAAATATTTTTTTGAGTAATATGAATTATGTTCAGACGATACCTATTAACAGTCATTTGAAGAGCTTCTCCATAACTGAACAAAAGTGCCAAAAGTATCATGCATTCTTTGTATGAATACATTGAAATTCATTTGTTTCAGAAAATGCGCTATGAATAACCAATCAGCCTATTAAAAGGTATATTGGCAGTGGAAAATTAAAAAAAATATTTGATGTATAAATTTTGGGAATCGAATTTACTGCTACAAGGTTTTTTATTGTTCATTTTGTTTTGTTTTGAGGAAATTCAATTAAGGCCACAGCTGTGCATTCGTAAAACATCAATATATTCGAAAATAACTCAAAGGTTTTAAAACAACAGAAAAAATAATATCGAGACTAGCGATATTAAAAAAGTTCCTTAAAAGAAAAAATATTTTAATTTATAATTTTAATTATTTGTCGGCACAATATTCATTTCTGTTCCGCTAGGATGGCGCAGTTGGCCAAATTGTTCACTCAAATATTCCATCATGCAAAATGTTTTCAATTTTTTGGTTTTCGAAAATTCTTCATGACATCACGGACTAAATTTAAAATCCTATAAACCATCGATGGATAAGCCACAGACCCATGAAGTTTAGTCAGGCTTAAATGAATGTTTTCGATGGTTATACAAAAGCATACTTTCGAACCTCATATGTTACAGTAACACGGTCAGAAGTAATTAAAAAAATATTTTTGAAACTGAAATAAAAAAGTGAATAGAACGGACACATAGTAACTCATCCTCCCTGAGCAGGATCGATCAATGTATGTATGCATCCGAAACCTACAAGGATTATTCGAAAGCATTCCGTTGGCGTACAAAGTATGTGGATATCTGAAAATTCCAATCAAATAATTAAAACCGTGAATGAATTTTCACTCCAAAACGAGCTTGGTCGAATCGAATGTATTATAGAAAGCACTGTGCGGCTACGAGTTTTCGATACGAGTGCGAGTGGTTTCGATTGTTTTCGCTTCTGCTTTTGTGTCCTGTTCAAGGACAAACATTTAGTCGAAGTAACAACAGTGGAAGTAGGTGAGTGGCTTTACGGTGCACGAAGGGATTCTTTGTTGGCGAGTAATTAATTCCATTTCAGGAAGCAATCGGCAGAGAGATTGTGATTTCAAGCACGCAGTTAGGTAAACGTCGAACGGAAAGTACGAGTACGGGTAATCGTGGTACGGTTCGTTTCGGTTTTCCCAACGCTTCCTGTCGAACTATTTTTATTTATATTTTTTTTGTTTTATGCTTTTTGCTTCGTATTGCTGCTTTTGTTGTGGTGCTCTCGAAGTTGTGCGAGAATGTTAACGTATTGCACGGGATAAGTGGGCGGTCGTCTATGTGCTGACACAGTTTGGATGTTTGGTTTTGCGGGCGGTAGTGGGAAGTTGTTGTTTAAATTTGTCGCAGAGCAAAAGTTTAATGGGAAGCGAATAAGGATACAACAACAAAAGTCCGTGGACACAAAAACGTGATTCCGATGTTGCACGTTACTTTTAGAGTTAATGAATTAAAAAGATATATAGCTCCGGAAGGAAGTGACATCGGGGCAATTTACGATACTAGTTTTTGCACTTCGTAGAAAGTTAATTTATTACTTCAAGCCCATTGTCTTAGTGTTACAATTTATTTAAAGGCAAGTCCAAAAATTGTTTCGATTCTTGAATACGACTAGCCTAAAATAATTGGTAGGAAGCTGCAACCAATTATTTTAAAGCTCAAAATCTCGTGTAAAAATGTGTCCACGATTCCTCTCTTCAGTTTCTAGTGAAGGATGTACGATGAACGCTACCAGTAGGAGAAGTTTAACAAAAAAATCTTAATACATTAGTACAACCGTAACGTCATTCCAGTCACCCTAGATGCTACCTTAATGGACTCCATTACAAGTGGAGAACGAAGGCTTGGAAGTATTTGTCTTCGATTTTAAATGTTAACCTCAGTTTTTTTCAAAATTCTTAGTCTGTGTGTCTTTCCAATATAACACCTTAATGAAACAAAATAAGTAACTGTGAGCTACAACCAGCGCGACAAATTCAGTCGAATCTCTGGAATCCTATCTAGGACAACCACCCCCGGAGAGTGAACGAATATCTCGGACATAAACCATTTGCATCCCGTCCAGGTTGTGTGATAAACACCATAAGAGCGTAACTCTTGAACGTGCGCGAACCCTATAAAAAAACAAAAAAAAATCTTTGCTAAGTCCTGCTGACCATAATGATAGTTCTATATGGATTTTGAATTCAAGCTTTGTGAACTCAGCGCTTTAGGTGCTGCTAGACTGTCACTAAGTAAACTATATCTTTGATGTTGATGGCATATTGCAACTTCGCTGTTTGAGCTAGAACTACCAACGGCAACGACGGATTCCATCTTCCAGTCATCTGTGTACCAGCCACGTAATGTTTTCCATTGAATTATCATTCTGTCAGATTATAACGCACTTGAAAAGTTCACCAAGAATGAATATACATATGTGAAATAGTGTAAGCCCAATAAGTTATTTTTGGAAAACATTACATGACTCCTGTTGTGCCAAGTGTTTCTCCACCATAACACCTATTCATAGATACAACGCAGCCCACAATGTGTCTATTTAGAAAATGCTAAAACGTGTGAAATATGGAGATGCAGAATACATGTCGACAAGCCTTGGAACACTAAACCCGTCATGTTCGCGGAATGCTCGTAAAGCAAAAAGACAATTATCGCTCGCCTAGAAGAGAATTTAACAACATGTGGGGCACCACAAATCCTTGTACTCCTTGCTCCGATAAGAAAATATTGCTGTTGTGGCTGAAGATGTCGCGGAGAAATCGTCAGGCAATTTACCATTACACATTCATTTCTATACCGTACTGTGGTGAAAGAGTTTTTTATTTATTTTATTTCGAAATGCAGACTATATATTAGCTACTTAAAAACTTATTAAATATTTATTTAATAATAACCTCACCGTTGCCAATAGGAGCAATAAACCCACATTCGTAAACTCTATAAGGAAAGAGGTGCTTGACCTTACAATCTCTATCCCTTTTATCTCAAACATAATTTATGACTGGCATGTCTCCAATGAAGCTTCACTATTAACATCACTGGTGAGGCTAAAGAAGCTGACCCTAGATATCAGCCCAATTTGCCGCCAAGGAAGACACGCTTCTTAAGTCCATCAAATCGACGGCTGACATTGAAGAAGCGGCTTATCAATTAAACGAAGCACTCATCACATCCTTCAAAAACGGCTCTGAACCCAAGCGGTGCGCACTTTAGTGGAATTCACGGCTCGAAATTTTGAGGAAACAGGTGGGATCTCTGTTCAGCAGAGCTAAAAGAACGAAAAGTTTTACTGATTATTACAGATCTGCTCTAACAAAATTCAACCATTGAGGAAATCCAAGACAAGGTTTTAGAGGAAATATTGCGAAAGCGTAGATTCACTACTAACCGCGGCCCGACTCTATAAAGCCTTATGCTAGAAACACGCAAAGAAACCCTGGAGACGTTGCTTAAGGTACATTTTCCTGTTCCTACTACCCTGCTAACACCTCTCGATGCTCTGTTGAGCGTCACAAATTACATCGATAGTATAACAAATAGCCCCTGACAGAGTTAAATGGGCACTTGGGTCATTTAAACCATACGAAGCTCAAGGTAAAGACGGTGTCTTTCCTGCTATCCTTCAGAGAGGATAGAGACATCATTCTAGCACTACTGACAGCTCTCTTTAGGTCCTGTTTTAACTTAGGATATATTCCTCAAATCTGGAAGGAAGTCGAACTTGTCTTCATCCGTAAGATTGGAAAACCAAGTGAACAACCAAAATCCTATCGCCATATCAGCCTAACATCTTTCCTACTAAAAACAAACACCTCTGCATCCAAATCAATATGAACCGCAAAAAACGATCTACTGACAATGTTCTGTATCACTTGGTAGCGGATGAGGACAGTAGTTTCACACGCAAGGAGATCGCAATTTGCGTCTTCCTCGATATTGACGGGGCATTTGATAATACTGGCTATAACTCAGTCACCACTGCACTGTCTCGGAGAGGTGTAGACTACGCCACTAACCATTGGGTTAGAACGATGCACAGGAGCCCTGTTATATTTGCTATATTCGCAGAGGTCTCTCTGACAGTATCGACAGTCAATCGATGCAGATAGTCATCCACGTTATGTAGTCATCGGATACGCCGATGACCTCGTAGTTATTGCTACAGGTAAAAGAGAAATTTCTGCCTGTGAACACGTGCAACTTGCGCTTCAATTTATTTCTGTCTGGTGTAGCAGGGAACGTTTATCGATAAACCCAAATAAGACAACCTTAGTCCCGTTTACAAAAAGGAGAAAAATACAATCTTGCTCCGTCTCCCTAAACGGTACAAACATTGGATTTTCAGAAGAAGTTAAGTATCTAGATGTTGACTTTGATCACAAACTTAACTGGACCTCCAACATCAAAAACAAACTTGCAAAGGCGGCTAAGGCACTATGGGCCTATCGACACACCTACGGTAAAACCTGGGGATTGAAACCTAAGGTAATCCTCTGGTTATATACCGCGATAGTAAGACCCATCATCACTTATGCGTCTGCTGTATGGTGGACAAAAGTTGAACAGAAAACTACAATAGTTGAACTTCAACGCCTTCAGAGGCTAGCATATCTGGACATTACAGGTGCCATGACAACTTGCCCGACAGCAGCCTAAGAGGCACTGATCGGAATTACTTCACTGCACTTTTAAAAGGTTGCTATACGTAATGCGTCACTGTGTCACATTGTGTCACTTGTCCCTCTTATAACACTTTTTTTTTTGTTTTAAATTCATTTTTATTTCATATTATCTTATATCTATCTTACCCTAGTCAATAGTTTAGTTTAACTATCTTAACAAATAAAATAAAATCTTACTAAATATCTTACTGGCCCTCGGTGGACACTCTAAAACAAACAGTACAATCAAAACATACATATGTCCTTCGACTGCTACATAAATTTACTATTAAGCTAAGAAAATTTCCGTGCAGGGGCGGGTTAAGAATATCCCTGCAGCGATACCTCTCGCTTGTCGTAGAAGGCGACTAAAACAAAGGTAAACAAAAATCACATCTAGGCAATTAAGAAAACACCAAGGTCAGCCAAGGACACATATACCACCATTAAACAAGTGTATATGCAAATCAGTGGGTTGACACGACTGGAGATCACCGGTGTTGTAAGAGTAAGATCAAACAAAAAATCTGGAGCATGCCCGTGTCACAAAAAAAAAAAAGGCAGGCCGAAAAACAATTGGTGCAAACAAATGCAAAAACACCAGCATTTGATTAGATTCAGCGATGAAGTAATCCCAAACCTGGGAGCCTGCCGCTACTTTCTGAGGTCAAACCGGCGGACCTCACAAGCGGACCAGTAGGAATGCAGTTAAGTGGGAAGGTTATGGCCCTACACTTCTGACTATAACAACGCCGGAAAAAGGAAAAGAAGAAAAAGAAGAACTTGAGCTAAGAAAAAGGTTTTTTTTTTTAAAACCTAAAAGCATATGATAATTTTTTTTTATATATTTTGTATAAAACTTAAGCCTACTTTAAACTTAACTAAATCTATCTTATTTTAACTAAAATATATATACACAAATATATACTCTATATATTTTATATATACATCGTTTTTTTAATTATATTTATACACATCTTTTTTTCACATTTTAATATGTTTACATTTTTTTTTTCTATTTTTTTTAAGTTTTGTTTTTTTTTGTGATTTATTTTTTTTTGTGCCCTAGCCTACCCTACCCTAGCCTATGTAAGCCTGCCATTGGTGTTAGGCAGGCCTTGCCTTGAAGAGGCTGCTTCTATCAAGGTGCCCGTTGACGGAGTTCTCTCCAGCCACCAAAAGCGTTGATGCTGGCGGTCTAGGTCTCCTCGATCCCGGCGTGAGACCGATCTACAGAACCTGAGGAGCTCGGGCTCACGGAGCCCAACAACACTTTCCTCAGCTGGATATGACTACCACAGTTTCGGACGCATTACCATAATACTGATTGGAATACTGATCCCAAACCGTACAGCTTGGAAAAGCGGCGATCCCTTGCTAAATATCAAAGGCATCAGCTGGTACACAGACAGCTCCAAAATGATTTCCGGCGTTGGCGCCGGCATCTATGGACCTAATCGGAAGATATCTAAGGCCCTGGGAACTAGTCCTAGAGTCTTCCAAGCAGAACTATATGCCATCATAACTACGCCATCTAAACTTAGAGACATAAGAGGTATAACCATCAATATACTCTCGAACATTCAGTTTGGATTCTGTTTTCTTGCTCGTCACGATGGGCTCTTCTGTGGGTTTTGATGATCAAGTTCTCCTGCTCCTGCTCATTGGTAATGTCTGTAACCTGGGACTGAGTGAATCTAATTGTGTATTTTGAAAAATTGGATGGATACAATTCCTGAATGACACCCATGAGGTTCTCTTCAGTTTTTATGGCATTAATTACAGAGGGGTTAAGAAGTTTTTTCAAAATTGCTTTCAGTTTCTCCTCGGTAAACTCTGGCTCGGTAACTGTGTGCCTGTGATAAGTAGGGAAAACAATTTCGAACTTTAGGTTAGAGACTTCGCCAATTTGGATTAAAATTTGGTTCTTAAACACGTTGATGGAGACATCGACACTAGGGATGAGATTGTGTGAAGAGCTCTCATCGCTATGCATTGTAGGCGTGAGGGAATTTATTTGCGACGCTTGAGGAGGTCTAGAAAGCGCGTCCGCTACTATGTTACTTTTACCAGGCTTGTACTGCAATTCGTAATTATACTCCTCAAGAATTGCTTTCCACCGTTTCATCTTACTGTTGTTGTTTTTATTACTCAACGCATAAGTATGAGGTTGGTGGTCGGTAAAGATTCGGACGTGCGCGGACCCATAGAGAAAGTTACACAGAGAGCCTAAGGCCCATATGATTGCTAACATTTCTTTCTCGTTAGCTGCGTAATTTTCCTCGGTCGAGCTAAGCGTTCGCGAAATAAACGTCATTGGTTTCTCATCCTGCGACAGGACTGCTCCAATGGCGTAGCTAGAGGCATCGGTTGTTAGTTCGAGAGGTTTGTTGAAATTTGGATATGTTAGCAGGAGATCTTTAGAGGTAAGGGAATTCTTGATTTTGTTAAGAGAGTCCAAAGCTTTGGAGTCGAGGAAGATTTGTTTTTTCGCGGATTGGTGTTTGGACAGAAGTCCATCCTCCCCTCTTAAGAGGGCTGTCAGGGCTTTGCGTAATCCTTGACGAAACGGCGATAGTAGCCTGATAGGCCAAGAAATGAGCGCAAATCCTTGAGAGTCTGTGGAATGGGAACATTTTTAATGGTTTTGACCTTTGCAGGATTGGTTTGTATCCTTTCCGATGAAATGAGAAAGCCGAGGAATTCTACTTCTTGCTTGAAAAAATGACATTTATCACGCTGCACTTTCATGTTAGCATCATAGAGAGTTTCGAAGACCTCTTCTATGTGCTTAGCGTGCTCGATTTCGTTCTTGCTAAATATAACTATATCGTCGATATAGACATAGCAAGTTTTTCCAATATAGTCTCGGAGGATGTCGTCGAGAGCTCTTTGGAAAATTTATAGCGCGTTCTTGAGGCCAAAAGGGAGTCTGGTGAATTCATATTTTCCGTTGTAAATTGAAAATGCGGTCTTTTCTATATCGGATTCCTTCAACGGAATCTGATGAAAGCCGGACTTAAGGTCAAGAACCGTAAAGTACTTGTTCTTGCCTAGTTGCGTAAGGATCTCATTTATATCAGGAATAGGATAACGATCGGCTATAGTTACGCCATTAAGTTTCCTATAGCCGATCACCATTCTGAACTGCTTTGCTCCCGTGGAGTCCGGTTTTTTTGGGACAATCCAAACGGGAGAATTATAGGGCGACCTGGATGGCCTGATGATGCCATCTGCTAAAAGGTTGGAGATTTGCTTTTCGACTTCTTGTTTGAGTGATATGGGAAATGGGTAGTGCTTGCTATAGACTGGTGAATCATTTGTGGTTCGGATTTCCCCGATGACCTTGGTTGTAATTGGGTTCGGAGAATAGATTTTGGAACCGACTAGCGACTGTATTTAGTAGTTTTTGCTGAGCCGTTGTCATGTTATCCGTTTTGACACATAACGCGTTTACTGTTGGAGAGCTTAACTGATGCAATTTTATCCTAATACACCCGCATATGGTCATATGGTTATCTTTGGAATGTATGACAGCTGACAATTCCCTTAGACTGTCATTTCCTAGAATTCCATGGAAGGTATGTAAAGTTGGCAATAGGAAAAATTTGAGATTTACGTTTTTTTAAATTAAAGAGATTGATTAGTGTATGGTGTGATATTTTAGTGTCCCCAGCTATGGATTTGGCTAGAAAACACTTTTCATTTGGCAATGGTTTTTCGACGAGGGATGGTTGTATGTAGTTCCTTGCCGAACCGGTATCTACCAAAAATGTAAGTACCTTACCGCTCTTCGTCTTACACTCTATATAAGGCAAGGAAGAGCCGTTTAACCGAAAAAAATTAATGTCGCAGTACTCCAGTTCAGGAACTGCTGCTTCTTCTACACTTGGGGGCCCTGTCGGATCTTCTATATGTATGTACGTCCGTGTCCTCTATTGTTTGATCATTGTTAATGTCTAAATTCTGATAATGGTCTGCAAGGTCATCTGGTAAGACGTTTATATGGTAGTTCGGTTGATACCTGAATGGGTTGTGAGCCTGGTTTGTTGGTCCTCCTGGGCCGCTGAATCTCTGTCGATTCTGATAGTTAATGTCTCGTACCTGTGCGCTGGCCCCTTGAGTAGGGACTTCGCGCTTTATCCTTGGTCCTGATTGGTGAGGGTTGGTGTTGAAATTCGGGCGTTGTGGGAAGTTTCGATAATTTTGGTAATTTTGGGTTCGGTGGAAATCCTGACATTGGGGATAACCTTGGTGGTATGAAACTTGGTTCTGGCGTTTAAAGGGATTAGGTAGGTGTGGGTTTTTAACGGGATTTGAACGTTGGAAATAGCTGAAGTTAGCTGCATTTGGCTGGTAAATGGGGCTTCTATTCGGGTTGTGTGGAGGTGTGGCGTTTTGCCCATGAAATGGAGGATTAGGGTGTGAGGCATGTGGCTTTCTTACGGCGCCTTGACCAGCGTGTATGACGTTTGCTCTGAAGCTTTGGTTCTCGAGCTTCAGGCAGAGGTGTAGTGCCTATGGTAGATCAGCAGGCTCTCTTATCCCTAATAGCCTCGGTAAGTCCCCCTCAGTCCTCTGATGAAAGTATTTAATGCCGTATCTCTGTAGGTCTGAGTTAACAGCCTCATTGACTCGGCTGTAATAGACATACATGATATTTTGCTAAGGATGAGGGTTAAATAGGAATACACGGTTTGATAAAAGGCTTGTATTGAGTTACCGCCTTGCACGAGGGAAGACATATTATGTTCCAGTGTGCTAACGTCGCGTTTGTCAGCGTAATGCATTGTCAGACACTGGCAAATACTCTCCCAATTAAGTGGAGTATTGTATGACTCCAATGCTGCGTCCGCTTGACCGATCACTTTGTTCCTAATTACATTAAGGATACCGTAATATTTGGGGGTACCCCTAGTGTGCTCGTAGATCTGGAGGACGCGGTCGACGCTCTTCTTACAGGAAGAAAACTCTCCAGCGTCTCCAGAAAAGTCCTAAGGCATCGAACCACATCCGGAACCTTATCGAGGTCTTCAACTTGTTACGATGTTCGGGAGAGATGGTTTGGTCTACGCCATAAAATTGTTGTGAGTTTGGATTTAAAACATTTTGAATTAGATTGGGACCTCGCTGATTGAGCACACGACACACAATAGACGATATCAGTGTATCGAGTTCCTGGGTCGCTTGTACCTCCGGGGCGATGAAAGGTTGGAATGAAGTGTTATGTTCTGTGTCGCCTGGCGCACCAGAAACGGAGCCCGTGGTTAATCGCGAAGGTGGGGTTGGGCCCATATTTATTGGGACAGAGGTGGATGCGAAGGGTATTTCTGGTGTAGGGTCAACACCTTGGGACCGAGTAATTGGCATTTTTCTCCTCCTTCTTTTATTCTTTACGATAATCTACTATCTAATTACTAATTCTACTTTATTAAAAAGGTTAAACCTTTTATTTCAATTTTTATTGTTTCACACTTACTATTTGCAATTATTACTTTTATTCTTTTCTTTTGTTACTGGTTTACTAATTCTACTTTATTGGTTTAACCTCTTATTTCAAATTTATTTTTTTTTATTTGCATATAATTTCACACCTTATTGATTCTTAATTTCCCCTTTAATTGGTATTTCTTACTTATTTATTTATATTTTATTCTTTTCTTTCTTTCACTTGACACATTTTTAATTTATTGAAACAGCTTCTTGCTTTTTTGAATTTCTATTCCATATACCTACATAGGTGTACTTATAATTATATATAATTGTCAAATTTCTTATACTTCTACAACTTACTAAAGTAAAATCAGCAATATCTGCATGTCGGTGTCCTGGAATTGTTCCTTTTTATCCTGGGCCGGTGACTCGGGTTCCGCAGACACACACTTTACATGGGTTCCTAGAGGTGTTCTTAGTTCCTTCTAGCTGCACTAGAGAGTATATTTCTGTCTCTTTTCTTCCCTAGCGGATTCACTGATGCACTCCTTATTATATTTTTTATTTATTTATTATATTTATTATTTTCCCTTTCTCTTTAAATTTTATCTATGCGTTCTTCTCACTAACTGCTTTATCCTTTTCACTTTGTCGTTTTTCCTTATACCATATGTTCACTTGACCAGCGGGTGGTCATGAAGTGTCAAGTGTTGTCAAGTGCACTTTTTCCCGAACTTTCTGTTTCTCGGAACGCGTACCGGCACTATTCTCGAGCTACTTGAGGTCAACTGTAAAATGCGGTAGCGAGCGCGTAATGGCCTTGGAGTCACTGAAAGTCGGTCGCGAGTGGTTGATGGCTCTGGAGCTATTTTTTTTTTCATAGGCCACTGGTCGAACACTTTCGCTAATTATTATTTCACTTATATGTACTTCATTTTACACACCGCGGGTCCCTGCTCGGGCGCCAATTCATTTATTTTAAACCTTTTTAATTAAAAAAAAATATTTTTTTATTTCAATTCAAACGGGCACAGGTTGCTCTTACAACACGAAATCAAACTTAAATCTAACTCACATAGAATTCTTATTCAACCACGAGACATAAATATGTTAGACTAAATGTCAGACACTTAATATGACATTTGATCTTTTGCAAGTACATGGGCAAATTATGTCATAACATTTCATTTCGTGAGTTTACGTTGGACAAGAAGGTACCCTTCATATTAATTTAGTTACGTGTACAAAAAATGGCTCTAAGAATAAGAAGCAAAAAAATATTTCTTATAAAAAAAATAATTGCTATTAGAGAAATCGAAAAATTAGAAGTGGAAGAAATTGCTAGAAAAAAGCATCGTTTTTGGGTGAATCCGTTTTTGGAATTAAGGGAGGTTCACGAGTTAGAGCAGCATTTGCTAAAAGATATATTGTGGGATGGAGATCATGAATACAAGAATTTTTGTCGGATTTCAATTGACAAATTTACGATGATTCTAAATTTGGTAAGCATTCCTTTTATGTACTTTCTTTCCAGTTTTCATTTCACAGATTGAACCTGCTATAGTTAAAAGGCATACGGTAATGAGGTATGCCATAACACCAAGAGTATAACTTGCAATAACGCTGAGGTATATTGCCACTGGAGACTCTTACAGATCGCTGGAATTTTTATCAAGAATATCCAGGAAAACAATTAGTAAATTTGTTCCTGATGTTCTTTGTGCAATTTACGATGCACTTCAGGTTGCATATATGAAAGTATAAACGCTAACAACATTTACAGGATACCCAATAATTATTTGTTTTCATTTTGTAGACTCCTCAGACGACGAGTGAATGGCTTGGCGTAGCAGGTGATTTTGATATGTTTTGGGACTTTCCACATACTATTGGGTCAATCGATGGAAAACATATTCTGGATCAGATTTTATTAATTATAAAGGCTATTTTAGCATTGTTCTGCTAGCCGTTGTTGATGCATATAGCAGATTTATCTACATCGAGGAGGAATTGGAAGAGCATCCGATGTAATAATATTTAAAAATTCAACTTTATACAAAGAACTAAATGCAAGTCGGCAAGTCAGATACTGTCTGACCGATGGCGACGTACCATATCAATGGATACATATAAATAAATCGAAATGAATATGAAATACCACAAAATATGTTTTTTTATTTAAATGTTTATTAAAAAGTAAACAAAATTTATTAGAAAACACCAATCAAATTTCTGCTTCGAATATATCTGCATTTATTATTGCAGAACGCAAAATATGTATCTCTGCTTTCGATAGATGATGTTAATAGTGAAGACGACAATGAAGACGGCAGTGAAGATGGCGTTGACACCTGCGAATTCAATTCCCTATTTTTAATCGAGCGGATAATATGCCGTGACACCGTTTGCTGCAAATCCATTATGGCCAGTGAAGCTTCCAGCTCCGTCAACTTTCTAAATTGACTCGCAATGCTTCGGCCAATATGGGTATATTCGTCCTCTTCGGGTGGATCTGTCGCCGACTTTAGTATGGCACTTAACGCGTCGTCATATTTAGATTTTTTAGAATCTGGTTTACGCTTCCACAGGGAAGAATGGGACTCTACTGAGGTCGGTACGGTCGGATAATCTTTATTACGTTCATCTTCTCTGGCTTCGGAAGCATACTCCAAGGAATCGTCCTGTAAAAATTATATATACGTATAACGTTAATTTATTTATCTTGTATAAGGCACGTTATTATACTCACCAATCCAAAATTGCTTTTGGTATTTTTCAAAATGATGGCTGCATCGAGGAACTCAAACTCATTAAAATAAAAAAAATGAGAGTAGTACACCTCATCCGCACCACAGCCTGACTTCTTAGAAGCGTCAACTTTTTTTTTCTCGTTCACATATGTGGAACGCAAACTTTTAATTTTTTTTTTAACATCGTCGACACTTCCTTTAAAATGACTCGCGATTTCCATCCAAGCTTTCCGTTTCAAGTCCACCCGCTTATAAAGGTTACTTTGGTAGTTCCAAAGGCACTCATATTTTTTAAATAAATTAATTAAATAGATAACCTCATTCTGCGCCACACGCCACTCCGCCATATTGCTTTGTGCTTCACAATATATTCACTCACACTGACAAACGCTGTCAAAAAAAAGTCCGATTTGATGTCCGAAGGAGATATTTGGAAAAAATGTCCGACATCTATGTCCATCCGAATGTCTGGTCCGAAAACTACCAGTCTACACGAGACATATTTATGTCATGATAGAAATCTTAACACCGCTGATGTCTCGTGGAGACGGGGTGTTAAGTACTAATCGAGTGCAGCCACTTGCATGCATTCCTTCCGGCGATGGGTACTCAGGTGACCGTCGCGTTCTTTTCTAGCGTGGGTGCTCTCAGGTGACCGTCGCATTCTTCTTTAGCGTGAGTGCTCGGGTGACCGTTGCCTGTTGACTCTCTGTTGGACGTGTGAATCTCCCAGACGCTGCGTCGGCACATTTTCTCACGTAGATTTGATTTGTCGTACGTTAACTTATACCACTCGCATTGCGATGTGAAAGTTCGGCCATCCTCGGCCCACGATCGGCGTTCTCGGGATCGATTGCGCATGCCTCCTCATCTACGACTGTGTCCTCCGTTAACCCAGCGCAGCGTCATAGTTATCACGCTATTTGTACCAACTCAGTACACATATGGATTCCCACGATCACCCAATGTGCTGAGTTGCATAGATGCACTTGACCGAACGACCGGGCAACAGTCTAATGTTTCATCCTGCAGCTGTGCACAATATCTCATATTTCCATTTCCATTCCCATTCCCTTACCCAAGCTCCTGCTAAGTAGATATTATTTTTTTTTTTAGAAGATAAATAGTGCAGTAAGATGTAATTGTAGTTTAGTCTTAAGTGAACGCAATAAAGTGACGTTCGTCTCTGAAAAATATTTGTAAAAAGTAACATAAAAAGTCTTTAACTTCATCGGTATCATCGTTATCATCCAAAGTTGCCGCCTCAGCTACTACGTCGAAAAGCCCCTCCTTCGGCAGCTCTCGCCACGGTTAAAGTCTGTCGGAGCTTCGTCTATTACGTAATATTAATTTCTTCAAGGAGCAATGGCGTAGTTGGAGGAACAATTAAAGCCTTCATTTCGGAACATCATAGGTTCAGGAACTTTGTCTCAAAAACAGAGTCCTTGTTCCAATAGCAGTTAAGCAACCTTCCGATGAAATTACAAAACAAGTCCGAAAAGCAATTGAATCACTGGAAATGTCGCTATAGCATATTTTCGAAAAAATGAAGTAACGACTGTCACTCGTTGTGGACATAAAGGATGGTCCGCGATTTCTTACGTGTTTTCAAATGAAGAATGAACACGAATCAGATTCTATACCTCACTAAGGTATCCAAGGCATTCAAATTCAATGTTAAAGTTGACTATAGCTGTGTGAGAAGGCGCTTGGTGATTAGCAAAAGTAGTGCAAAGTTTACAAACGTCTTTCGCGTTATTTTCAACATTTTGTAATGAGTTGTCTTTATTGCACCCCAATGTGCAACGATACATATTTAATAATCGCGTAGTTCATTCTTCTCGAAGATCGTCGCATTAAAAGTTAACTTTAACAACTCAAAAATGAAGTGAAATTTAAAATGACACCTCTTTCTGGATAACCTTTAAGGTTTAATGTGTGGAATTAGCCATTTAAGGCTCATCAGTTATTATAAGGATTCTATCTAGAAATCTATTCCTTTTTCTTAACAACACATGAGTCTTCACGAGCATATGACATTCACATAACTTTTGTGAACTAAACTTATACATAATTACAATGGCATTATGGAACCTGTGTTTTCAACTTTATTATGGCATAAGCTTAACGAACATGTACTGGCAATTGACTCTCCCTGTAATGAAGTTCAGAAAGTACTGATAATTAACTTTATTCTATGTACGCCCTCACACATTTTGTCAACACCCCAATCATGGATGAAGTTCGCAAGCGTCAGCTCCCTTCTCCTCCCATCTCAAGACACTGAATCCCGTTGTCGGGCCACCAGGCAACATGACATTGATTAATGTGCTTACCCAATGCCATGTCCTTTTAATTTTCCATTTCAGTAGTTGCCATTCCACAGTCACTGGCTATCAGTTGGCAGCTGGCCCCTCGGCCCGCGTCACATTCCAATCCAAATTAAATTCTCTGCGTAATTTATCGAATAAACTATTTCACATAATTTAAAGTGACTACAAAAAGTTCATTCTTCCTTGCCGAAATAAAAGTTCCTCGAGCCGCTCATGCTGCTAATGTATTCTATTCTCGTCCTAAGGTCATTCCTTTTAATTTCCATCCTTTTTCAGATTTTTTTGGTCTTGGTTCCTATAAAACCTCATCCCGCGATGCGTTTAATTATCAGTTGAAAATATTTATAAGTCCACTGCCGGCGGCAATGTGCTGGGGTATTTATACGCGTCGATACTATTTACCGCCTATTACTCTTATTTATTCTAAGCGCGTTCCAATACAATTACGGGCTAAGACCGACGAAACATTTCTACCGTACGTCACTAGTCTTTGGTAGGGGCCATCTTCTCACTCAGTACGGTCGGATAAATCATTCCGGTGGAGGGGATGATGGGCATGAGGTACAAAGCACCTATCGACGTGTGTTTAATAGCGCGAGAATATTACCGTTGCTGTTAAGCAGTCCCAACAGTAGATGATTAGATCGATGAATAAGTTCCTCAGCACCGCGCTAAGCCAGGGGTTGTGACGAGATAGAAGGATAAAGTTCCACCTCTTGGTAGTCGATGGCTGATTCAGTGGATTGGTATATATTTCGTGGCAATTTATGCTTGAATAACTATGCTAATAGAATAAGCCGTTCAACGAGCTGTTCAGGTGTTTGGGTATTGGGACGTCAGTTTGGGAAATCTTCGACGTCCTATGAGCGGACCACAATCGATAAATTAGGACATACGAGTACGTGGATTGTTATTCTAAGCAAAAATCGGTGGCAATATTAAGGCTGATGTCTGGTATTTAAGCTTGATAGACCGATAACAGTACAGTTTGTATTGCACTTTGATCAATGTATATCTGGTGATAATGATTGTTTCCAGGGGATTTCTAAATTGCAGTTCTGAGTTTTTCAAATGATCTATTAACTTTTACTTTAGCATTGGTTAATGGCTTAGTACGTGATAAACACTTCTTCGACAGAGGGATTCATGCTCCCAAAACCAGAACCTAATTGATTACATGGTAATCGATATGGAGAAAAACTTAAAGAAATCAAATCATTTTATGTATGGATCCATCCGTTTCCAAGAGAGTTTGCTTGATTGGTTTATATGGTTCAAGCAGTTTCTTTTTTTTATGCTAGTAAAACTATTCGAAAATAGAGTGTTTTTTTATGTCTGCTCAATTCAAGGTGATACACAGCCTCCACGCGGCCTCTCCTGGATAGCTGACCTGGTTGGGGGCTGTCGCAGAAAACAAATCTTGATACAGTGATACAACAACAAACCTCGGATACGGATGGATACAATGTTATCGAGTCTGCACCTGGAATGTGCGATCCTTTAACAAACCAGGTGCAGATAACTAACTGGAAAAAATCCTCGACTGCTACAAAGCAGATATAACCGCACTCTAAGCAGTGCGATGTGGTGGACCACGCAAAAAAGGGCGAAAAACTGTGATATCTATTACGGTAAATGCTATAAGGAAAATAAACAACGCCTGTTCGGACGCGGATTTATTATTCGAGGAATACTCCGACAAAAGTCTTAACCTTCCGCCATGTAAGCGAACGCCTCATAACAATCCGCTTCAAAGGCATACTCTTGAATATAAGCCTAATATGCGTTCATGCCCCTACGATTGACTCTAGGATAACTTCTATTATGTCCTGGACCGAACGTACGCCCAATGCACCAGCTATGACATCAAAATTGTACTAGGGGATTTTAATGCAAAACTGGGCAAAGAGGCAATATTTGAGTCGACCATAGGAAAACATAGCTTACGAGTACATAATGCCACTTCAAGCAAATTGACTTCCTAGCAGGGCGTAACCTCCTTGTAGCAAGCACAAGATTCCCACATGTCAACATCCTTAAAGAACCTGGCGGTCACCAGATCAGTCGACCATCAACCAGATTGATCACTTTGCGATCGACGCCAGGCACTCCTCCAGCATCCTAGATGTACGAACCATCCAAGGAGCCAACATCGACTCGGATCACTACATTGTTCTACAATCGCAGGAGACCGCTAAGATCTTCGCCGGTCTAGTTTCCCTCAACCTCCCGCAAAGTCCAATGTAACCGGCACAGTTCACAGCACAACAGTTTGAGCAGTTTCAAACCGCCGTGCCGCCAGTTAGAAGCCCATGGTTTGCCCCTGGTCAAGCCCATGAAGCCAAGCAAACCGCCTACAAAGCCGGTAGACGGACGAGAGCCGCCCATGAGCTCTACGAGCAGAAAAAAAGAGAGGAACACACGCTTTTAAGGAAGAAAAAAAGAGAGCACGAAAAGTGTGAGATCGAGGAGATAGAGAGATGCTACTATAGAAATTACGCTCGCAAGTGTTACGAAAAAGTAAAACGTACATGTCAGGGCTAATGAATCTAATCTTTGAATCTAAAAACTGACTCAAACAATCTAAACCTAAAATAACCTTAATAGCCATTATTATGGAAAAGATTAACTAGAGGGCGATGGTGGTGGAAGAGGACACTTCTAAGACAAGATTTGATCAGATGTACCTTATAAATAGTAGATCCAAAATAGCAGAGTCTGCTTCGCGTAGCATTGGTACGGCACATGTTACGGCATGGCGGTAAGGGGAATTATTTGAAGTAGTGAGGGGCAGTCAATATTACCAGTAAATAGGTTATAGATAAAAAGTCTGTCTGGGGGTTGAAGGTTGATTGGTTTTAAGCGATCCTTGTAAGGCGGTAAATTGTATCAGCCCAGACAAAATCACGAACGAATAAACCTAGGTTGGACCGCCTCAATACCGTTTTCTAACACCAAAAAGTGAAACTATTTAAGTCGGATGAGGAGCCCAGAGCGGCAGGGT
Organism: Merodon equestris; assembly: GCA_958301585.1. Lineage (NCBI taxonomy): Eukaryota > Metazoa > Arthropoda > Insecta > Diptera > Syrphidae > Merodon > Merodon equestris. Next base: position 161,327,961 of record OY284413.1, read on the forward strand.
AAGATACATTGTACATGTTCGGAGAATCGTCAGCGTGGAGGGAAAGATGAAAGATGAGAATTCGTGATGAAACAGTTCAAATCACTTATGGTTAGTATGAATGCGAATATCAGTGGACCGAGGTGGCTGCCTTGGCGATCTCCAGAGGTGGCATTAGTTGCATCAGAAATAGAAAATTTAAGAATAATATTATACTGCCGGCCTTCGGGGTAAGATTTAATCTATGGAATAAAATCAAAAAAACGTGAAGTCGAAAACGTACGTTTGTGGCAACAAGGTCTACTTCTTTGCCATTTCCAAGTGCGTACAGAATTGTGAGACAAGTTCAATTGGGTTATAGGTTGTCGATCGACCATTCAGGAACCCACTTGATTTAGAGCGAAGATAGGCTTGCAGTGAAAAAATTATGACGATACCCTCTAAGAGTTTGGGATTGAAAGAGAGTTTAGCACAGTGGCGTTAGTTAGACACCTTATTGTTACGTTCTTTTTTGTGAATTGGATTAATGGATTATTGGAGTAATGCTTTTCCAAGGCCAAGGAAAGAGTTCCTGTGAAATGAAACTTTGAATAAAGAGGTGAGAAAGCAGACGGTTACGTTCTTTTTTGTGAATTGGATTAATGGATTATTGGAGTAATGCTTTTCCAAGGCCAAGGAAAGAGTTCCTGTGAAATGAAACTTTGAATAAAGAGGGGAGAAAGCAGACGGTTGTCGCATTTTTTTAAAACCTTGACAGGGAGTTATGTTTACTGACGCTAGAGACGTGTGAAGCAGTCTTTCATATATCGAAAGTAGTCATGATCGGCTGAATAAATTTGCGCAAAGCTGGCCACACTTTGTTTTGTTTTTTGCGGGGGGAACGTAATTCCTTCGTATACCATAATAGAGATGAGGTGCATGTCTTTCGAATAGGGCAAAAATATCATCGAAGGACATGTGCGGATTAGGGTCTAGGAGAAAATTAAAGTTAATATCACTGAGCAGATTATTTAGTTTTGAGAAGTCAATTTTTTGGAAGTTGAAGCAATATGTGTTTTCGGTGAAGTGATTATCAACTGAAAATGATCCTGATAGTGGTGGATTAACGATGAGGTCTTAGTCGCGACAAGATGGGTCTCATCATCAGAATTGGTCCATCTCAAATTCGGAAGATTGAAATCGTCACAGTTGACGATAATGTTATTGAGGTCAGCGATATCAAATGTAGAATATGATGGTAAATGAAGTCGATGGTAAATTGGTAAAAATAAATTGGTCTTGATGGTCATATGAAAGAATAGTAAAGTATAGCTTCAGTTTTGCCGTTTTGGGATTGTCATTAAGGCTCTTGTAAAGTCGAAAATCAGTCGAAATCAGCGAGGTTCAATGTTATGAAAGGTAAAGATCGTAGCGGCTTTGAAATGCTATAAAGAATCCGCGACTGCCCGAATCGTGGACATTAGCACAAAACAGAGTGAAATCTCATGTGAATAGCTCACTGTCTCTGATACAAGGGCATAGATTAATTTCAGTAAGGGAAAAAAGCAAGGGGAAAGGCAGTGAGGCAGTTTTGGAGAAATGGGGAATACTGCGGAACTTTTTGTACGTAGTTTTCTGACATTCTCGTAATAGAGGGAGATGTACAAGGTGGCGCAAGATTAATCACCCCATCGGAAGATGTTATAATTATTGCAAATGGCGCCGTACGTCAATCATATTTGACATTTGCAAACTAGACAGCTGAAGTATACAAACAGGTAAGCAATGAAGAATTATACTTCGCAAGAGCGTGGAATAATTGTGTCGATTTTTTTGACCAACAATCGGTCCGGCGCTAAGCTATTCGACTCGAACAGACTAGAACCACAGGATACCATGCAGGGCGTGGTCGCCATCGGACTGGTCGTTCAGCCAAGATTGTCGCGGCTGTGGTTGCCGATGTCGCCGAGAATGAAAAAACATCAACCAAACGACAGGCCACCCAATTGGGCATCCCCGGACAGACCCTACAGCGAATTTTAGTGAAAGACTTACACATGCTCCCGTGCAAATAGTGCATCAGTTAATATCTGCTGACCGACAATCGCGTGTGAATTACGGTAAAGCCATCCTTTTTTGTTGAAAATCATCATGAGCGACGATGCGCATATCCACTTAGGTGGTTGGGTCAGTAAGCAAAATTGTGGTTTCTGGGGCACTAAAGATCCGGGTATGATGCACGAATAGTCATTACATCCACTGTGTGATGCAGCGTTCACGCCTGAGGAGTGACTGGGCCGAATTTTTTTGAAGACGCTATCGGCAATACCGTCGCTGTTAATGGTGAACGCTGCAAGGCCATAATAAACGACTCCTTACTGCCGGAATGGGATGCGCGGGATTGGATGTGGTTTCAACCAGACGGTGCGACCGCACACGAGCCACAATGGATAGGGCCAACAAAATCGCCGGATTTAACCATCCCTTTCTTTGGGGCTGCTTGAAGTCGCGGGCTTATGCCTCAGACAATCACAACGCTTAAGGAATCTAGTCGACAGGAATTCGAACAGTTATCACTCGAAATCTTACAGAAAGTCATGGAAAATGCAATAAAATGGGTACAAATGTTTATTAACATTGGCGTCAGCCACTTGACAGATATCATCTTTTCCACTTAACAAAAGCAAATTCAAAAGGTCAAAGTAAAGATTTCCATCACTCAATATCATTTTTTTTTTATTTAGTAAAAACGTAACTTGAAAACAAAATTGGATGATTATTTTGCGCCACCTTGTATTATAGTGAGAAATCGGTGAAGAGATATAATGGCGCTTAGGTTTTGATTGTAAATAGTTCTTGAATTTAAGATGCCTTAAAACTAGCCAGCTACTTATTGCTCCCCAGTTTTAATTACTTAAAATACATAATTACTTTTCCATCTATTTTCTATGCTATAGCGTTGCTTAATATTAATTATAGCGATCGTATCGGGAGTCGAAGGGGAGGTGTTGCAATTTTTGTTAAGGAAAAAATACCCAGCAGATTAATCAGCAATTTGAGTTCAAATGATGTTATCGAGTACCTCCTGCTTGAAATGTGGCTTCGATAAGTTGGAGTCATCTAAAAACCCCCAAGATTAAGGGACACCCACATTGTAAATAACATCATCGAATGCTTCGGAGCTTGCTATGACCATATTATTCTTTATTTATTTATGTTTATTTATTTACCTCTATTTTTCGTGATTTCAACATTAATCTGCTAAACCGTAATGATACATAACTAAATCGTTTCATCAGCTTCTTAAGCTCCGTGAACCTAGTGACAGTCAACAACTCGACTCCCACCCACTTAAGCCCTCCAAGTCTACACGTATCAATCTGTTTGTTGTCAATCGAACTGATCTCAATAACATCTATAGCCAGCTTGATGTTTCCGTCTTCTCAAAATCCAATCTCATTGTTCTCTCCTATGACTATGACATCAGTCTTAGTAAATCTTTTGTACCAACTACAATTAGTTATCGAGACTTTAAATCCATCAACATGGCTAGTCTTATCGATGACTCCCTCAATTCTAATTGCCATAACCTGTACTATATGTCTTCCATTGATAAGCAGGTCGAGTTTTTTACATATACGATTAATAACCTGTTTGAGAATCATGTCCCAATCAAAAACCTTACCATCCATAATACCAAATGTGAATGGTAAACTAGACGTATTGAACAACTAATTAAAAATCAAGACAAAAGGTGTAAGAAGTTTAAACTCCCCGAGTTACTAAACGATTTCAAACGCTTCAGGCACCTTGTAACGAAGAAAATCCGACGGTCGAAAACTAAGTTTTTTACATTCGAATCCAAACCCGGCTTTAACGTAAACCAAACATGGAAGATCATTAGGACGCTAGGTATGGATAAACAAATCAAGGCTGAGACCTTTGAAGACATCAATATTGAAAAGCTATTATAAATGAGAAATTCGCCTCAGTCACATCTCCCTCTGACAATGGTACTGGGGATCCGAACGAGTGCGATAGTATGACCCCATTAATATGCCCATCTTGACATATTGCTTTGGTTTTTCTAGAGACTATGAAGAGGATGTGCCTAAAACGACCCTTGCCATCAAATCCAACGCCATTAGTTTGGATTTCATGAACCCCACATTTTTAAAACTAATCAGCCACACCGTCTTAATACCTCGCACATATGTAAAGGGTCCGCCATCTAACGTTTTTTTTTTTCAAGTAGTGCTTATTTCGTGAATGGTAACACTTAGCTCATGTCTGATTTGACAGATAATTAGTTTTATCCTTCCGCTGAACGAATATGGTTGTGTATACGCTTGAACAACGCTTCGCTAAGTGGGCCTGCGATCGACTTATAGAAGATGCCGATTTTGCCAAAAAAATCATCTTTTCAGATGAAGCTCATTTTGATCTCGGCGGGTATGTAAACAAGCAAAATTGTCGCATTTGGGGCACAGAAAACCCGCACGCATACATTGAAAAGCCGGTGCACCCAAAACGAGCCACTGTTTGGTGCGGATTTTGGTCCAGAGGCATAATTGGGCCATTTTTCTTCGAAAATGAGCAAGGAGTGGCCGTTACAGTCAATGGCGATCGTTATCGGGCCATGTTGAACGAATTTTTGTTCACAAAAATTGAAGAGGAGGATATTGGCAACATTTGGTTTCAACAGGACGGCGCTACGTGCCACACAGCCGAAGCTACACTCGATGTTTTGCGCCCTGTTTTTGAAGATCGCATTATCAGCCGCAGAGCTGATGTCGTTTGGCCACCTCAGAGCTGCGATTTGACACCGTTGGACTATTATTTGTGGGGTGCCGTCAAAGATAAGTGTTACGCCGACAAGCCAGAGACAATAGACGCTTTAAAGGACAATATTCGTGAAGCCATTGGTGTTCCGTGCAGGGACGGGTTAAGAATATCCCTGCAGCGATACCTCTCGCTTGTCGTAAGAGGCGACTAAAACAAAGGTAAACAAAAATCACATCTAGGCAATTTTGAAAACACCAAGGTGAGCCTAGGGACACATATACCACCATTAAACTGCCCCACAAGTATACATGCAAATCAGTGGGCTGACACGACTGGAGATCACCGGTGTTGTAAGAGTAAGATCAAACAAAAAAATCTGGAGCATGCCCGTGTCACAAAAAAAAAAAAAAAACGGCAGGCCGAAAAACAATTGATGCAAACAAATGCAAAAACACCAGCATTTGATTGGCCTCAGCGATGAGGTCAAACCGGCGGACCCCACAAGCGGACCAGTAGGAATGCAGTTAAGTGGGAAGGTTATGGTCCTACACTTCTGACCATAACAACGCCGGAAAAAGGAAAAGAAGAAGATTCGTGAAGCCATTGGTGAAATACAGCTGCACACAATCGATAATGTGCTTAAAAATTGGACCGATCGTGTAGGCTACTGCATGGCCAGCCGAGGCAGCCATTTGAATGAAATTATTTTCCATTATTAACCGGAAGGATTGTACTTTCAAATAAAAAAAGAAATTTGAGAAAATATTCAGTAGTTTTTTTTATAGCATTTTCAAAAAAAAAAAAAGTTATTTGGCGGACCCTATATTATATTTAATAGCATCCTTACCACTTTCGTCTACCCTAGCTCCTGAAAGGCTTCTAAAATTATACCCGTCCCTAAACATGAAAATAATAATAAGGAATATCGTCCGACCTTTATACTGCCATTCTTATCTAAGGTTTTCGAAAAGCTTCTGACTACGGCATTGAACTTATTCTTAAATCAACATAAGCTTCTTTCACCGCAGATTAACGCACCTTCGCGTTACTAGAGATTGACTTTCGCTGTGAAAGGACCATGTAATATCGTTAGTATTATTAGATTTCCCTAAAGCGTTCGATACTGTCCCACATGAAATACTTCTCAAAAAACTAAAAAATTTCTTTAATTTGGGTTCCTCAGCGTTAAGACTCAAAAGAAAGTACCTTGGAGATCGCAACCAACCTGTATATGCTAACAGTAACTCCTCCATCTTTCTCAAAACCAAAACGGGGATCCCTCAATGATTTATCCTGGGGCCCTGAATGTTCTCGCTGTTTAATAACGACATTCCTCTCATTCTTAAACACTGTAAGGTGCATATACATATACGCAGATGCCGTATAATTATTCCTCAGCTACCCATTTCACCTATAGATAGATGCAACTGCGAAGTTAATGAGGATCTCCAGGCCGTTACATGATGGTCTTATAAAAACAAACTTAGGCTCAACTCCACCAAGACCCAAGCTATCGTCACAGGTCGTACTATCCTTGACTAAAGTCATTTTCCATCAATCCAAGCCAACGGAAACAACACTGACTATGTAAAGACTATAAAAAACTTTGGAGTCATCTTTAATCAAAAGCTTACGTGGGGGGATCACATCAACAATTTAACAGGTAGAGTCTATGTAGTCTTGCGTATATCATGCTAGACCGGAAATTGTCTCCCAATTAGCATTATGTCAATGCTTGTCAAGACGCTACTGAACAGTATTTTAACGTACGCACTCCTAGTTTTCTGCGATCGCAATATCCACAATTCGCGGAAGCTAAGAGGTGCGCTTAACAGCACAATGCGTTTCATATACAGATTACGGCGTCGGGATCACATCTTGTCATTTGATAAAACTCTGCTTGCATGGACTTTCAAAGCTTCCTTAATTATAGGTTACTAACTCTCCTTTTCAAACCCAAACAGAGGAGAGCTCCACCATACCTTTACCAGAGACTTCGATTTGTTACATCTGAGAGAAGTAGAACATTGTTATTACCCAATTTAAACTACAGGGTGGCAGACAAACAATTTTTCATTTAGGGCGTAAGCCTGTGGAATTCGCTCCCAGTTAACACGAGAAGATATCATAACATCGACAATTACAAAGGACAACTTAGGGAACACCATGGTTTTGCCATTAGTTTTGTCATAAAGTTAGGCAAGATAGAGGCGTACGTTTTCGTTGACTCAGCGTTCTTATCCGCTGTGTTTGGTAAGCTTTACCATGAAAGGGTGAGCCATGTTCCAAAGACAAGACAATTTAATGCCACTCGAATGCTACCAGCCTAATATAAAACTTACCCATGTTGGCAGTCAATATGTTAACCTTTAGCTTTTAAATAAAATATCATTTATTTTTCTTTGTCAATTCATTTTATGCAATTTTATTCGTTTTTTTTTCAATTTCCTTTTTTTCATAATATATATGATTCAACAGTAATACACATTAAACTTGTGTATCGAACTACATAAATTAATTCAATATTTTTTTTTATTTTGTTTTTTTTTTATAATAACTATTTTAATAATATTAATATTCGACTAACCCTATGTTACGAATTTTGAAATAATAAATTTCATTATTCAAACTTCCTTCTGTTTTATGTGTATATATATGTTGTATATATATTTATATATAAGTTGTATATATACATCTTAGACGTATATAAATTCTGATTTTCATCTTGATTTCTTTTTTTTTTCTTTTTTTTATTTCATTTTATTAATTTTCGGTTTTTACTTGCAAGTTAATGTAAATGTGTGTATATCTTTATTATTAATGGTTTTCTTGTTATATTTTTATATTTAAATAGCTGATTACTACGTTTGTCCACAGTTTAAATATAAATAAAAAACTCAGCAGCAGATTTCCATATATGTATAATATATTCATATTCATTTTTGTTTTTTATATTACTTGCTAATCAACTAAGTGAACAAATGGTGATTTAGCAGAAAAACTAGTTATATGTATATTTGGATTTAAGTATTTTTGAAATAATATTCACGTGTAAGGAGAACTTGTTTTCTTCGTTTGCTAAGGTAAGAAATCTGGAATTTAACTTTTATTTGTTCAATATATGTATATATGTGTATGTATATAATGATTATATAAATTTTTTTTTGTCTTTTTTTCGAGTTGATTATATCAATATGCACTTTGCAAAAAAAGGTTATCCTTTCTTATGTTTTTTTTTTTTAACAATAATTTCAGTCGGTCGTTAGGTGAGTTTTTTAGACCATTTAGGTATTTCCAGTTTAAAAATGTATATATATGTTTGTTAATACTATGCTTTATATGTATATATTTTCTTGTATTCTAAAATAAGTTCACTCTACTTTTTTTTTGTTTCATGTTAAATACAACCAAAGGTATAAAAAAATGATTTTTTTGTATTATTATAGAAACAACATTTAAACTGAAGGGAATAAATACAAATATTTTCTTTTTGTCGTTTTTTTTTTAATAATAATAATATTTTAATAATCCTATTATCTAGTTATGAAAGATATATAAATGTACTAGTGTCGTTGTATCATGAAATATCTCATCTTAGTTCTTTGGTTTTTTTATTTTCCTTTGGTTTATTCATTATGGTAATTATTTTCGGTAGGAAATATACATGCAAATACTTGTTGAAAATATTCAATTTTAAATAATTTAGGGACTCAATCAAATTGTTGAAATTTAAAAATAAAATATTTTTAATTTCAGATTTTTATAAAATCCGAATAAGGTACAAACGGAATAGAAAAACAATATGGAACTAATTTTGGAATATTTTTGCACCGAACACTGAAATACCGTGGGACCATGCTGGTATTCCGATCATAAATGCTTACATACGTTAATAAATATAAGCTACATAATAACTAGATACATATAAATATTTTCTTTTTCAGTTTGTGTCTATATTTATATGACAATGCAGTTTTTACTTAAGTATCTTCAAAGGCATTTTATATATTTTATATATTTTACTTTAAAATAGAAAAAATAACACATTTCTGATTTTTTTTTGTTTGCTTTTTCTGTAATTGAAAAAACCTAATATAACACATCGTCTTTTTTCATCAAAAATGTAATTTTAATTTCAAACTACAATTTTGTTGTTCAAAAATTTTCATTTGCTTTTTTTTTCTTTTTAAAATATTGATTGCTTATTTATTGCATTGAATTAAATATTTTAAACAAGAGTTGGAATTTTTCGTTTTAAATTTACTTTTTTTTTCTGTCGTGTGTGTTGTTGAGATGTTGAATATAAATCATGGTGACGTGAGTTTATGCGAGTAGATTGATATTTCGAAAAAAACCTCGGTGAAACCGGTTTCCGATTCTGAATTCGTATGATGTAGTGTTTTTTTTTTTGTATCATTTTTTATTTAATTAAAGATTGGGATAAATTTATAGTTTAGTTTGCTATTCGCTGAAAGTATATAAAAGGGTAATGTTAAAGAGATTGTTTGGCCTCTGGGTTGATTTTGCTGATGAAAAAAAAAGTGCAAAACAAATTTAACGATGAAATAAACAAAACAAACCAATTGAAAAGAAAAACTCTTTTATAGCACCCAAATTCCTGGTAAATAAGGACATATTTTGTATGTTTTTTCTGTTTGTTTAGTAGATGAAAGGAGAATTTTTTGTGTAAGGAGAAAGAGAATGAAAATTTATTTAAGAACCGTCGTATTTAAAATTCATCGAAACAAATTCGTGTGTTTACTTACCTGTCCCTTTTTACGTTTAGACATATATAGTATATATGTGTATGCGCCTGAATAAATATAACAATTCTCTGACTTTTAACCCAAGAAATCAGATCTTTTAATACAAACTGAATGTTTTTTTTGTCCAATAATACTCATATAATAAATATGGGAGGTTTCCTGTTCGAGTAACAGTTTGGTTGCAGCTCAATGAAGGAGATACTCCGATAAGCCACTTGGTCTACAAGTAGTGGAAGACGGTATTACTCAGACAGCAGGAACTGTGGTAGAACTGGAAACCGTTAGTAAAAGAAACAATCCATTTAAACATTTAAGAATAACAAGGCAACAGGGTTCGACATAATAATATCGGAATTAATTAAATATGGATACGAGTTAAGAGGGAAGTTGGATAACGGTCATAATTCCCGTATTTGAAAAGGGTGACCATAAACAATGCAATAATAACCGAGGAATATCGCTGCTATCAAGTTGTTATAAGGTGCTGTCAAATATTATCTTAACACGTTGACTGCCACCATACAAAATAAAAACTATTACCAAAATTTCAAATTGTAAATACCGTTTCACATTAGTTATAACTCGTGTGTCAAGTGTTCTATTGTTGTCTTTTCTCGTTTTTTGCGTGTTTTTTGACTGTGACTACCGGTGGCTCACATGGCATTTTGCTATTGTGTTAATTAGTATGGTGACACGTGTACCACCGCTGGTCACAAATGTATTTTCGTTATTTCGACTCTGATTTTCAGAAACAGAGCTGAAGATTTTGATAGCGATGAAAACTTGATTTTTGAAGGGTCCAATTCCAGTGACTACGTACCAACTGGTTTTAATTACGAATCCTCAGAGGATGAAGATGCTGCCGTCGATATTCCATCAAACGTTTGGACTGCAATAAACGGAGTGTCGCTCAAGACGTTTACTTTTAGCGATCATCCTTCTACACTGGGGATATCTAATATGGAACCGAACTCTATACAACCTATTGATTTGTTTATGAACTGATTGTGTTCCAAACTAATGGAACTAAGTTCTAAGCAAGGTCTACAATACCTCGAAGGTCTCGTATAAAAAAATGGGACGATTCAAATATACCGGAGATAAAAAAATTTCTTAGCCTAACAATTTATATGAGGATATTAAATTATTCATTAATTTCCTTGCACTGGAAGACAAGCCAATTTTATAAGTATAATTTTTTCACCCATATTATGTCACGTAATTGGTTCCAATTGTTACTTTAATTTATCCACTTTAATTTATCAACACAACAATTGGGGAAATTTAAAAATTTCGTTAGTGTTCAAATTCTGGGCGAGTTCCTGGCAGTTGATGAAAGCATGATTCCCTGGCGAGGAAGGCTGCTGTTCCGCCAGTATAACCCTGGGAAATTTCACAAATATGGCATACGAGTAAAGGTGTACAAACTTTGTAATACTACCAGCTCCATTTATGCTGCAAAATGTGGGAGTAACAATCAGAGGGCAAGGTCAACTGAAAGCACTTCACACAGCACTCAAATTTTACTAAACCTTTCTGAACGCTATTTGAGCAAAGGCAGAACAATGATCATCGACAATTTTTATACATCTGTATCACAGGGCAAACATCTGATTGATCGTGAAACACATTTAAATTTGAGGAAAAATAGAGCTGGAAATCTAAAGGACGTAACAAATGTTAAACTAAAAACAAAAAAAAACAAAATAATTTGACGTGAAAACTCGGGAATGATCGTTGTAAAGTGGAAGGACAAACATGATGTGCTTATGCTTAACACGAAACACATTTTAGATGTTGTTTCTGCTGGAAAGAGAACAACGAGGAAATAAAAAAATGATAATGGATTACAACAAAGGCCATTATGAAAAATCATAAAATGGTATCACAAAATTACATTTGAGTTCTTACTGAGTACGTCAGTTGTAAATGCATTAGTCATCGATAAACAGTTCAATAGAAATATACAAATTCTAGAGTTCATGCAATCAATTTTTTTAATCTCCTTGTCAACTTGAGGTAGAGCCTTCAACTTCTTCCAACAGTAAAGTCAAATATGTCATAAAAGAGTTCGACACACGAGGCAAGACTATTCGAAAAACCCAAAAACGTTCTTATAGCTGCTATAACGATATTCAATACAACGAAGACAGAGTTGCAGCTCAAAAAAAAAGGAAAAAGGGTGTCCACAGATTGTGACAATGGTGATGGTCAACCTGCACTATGTGTGGTTTGTTTTCTCAAAAAACATTAATTTTGTACAAATTTTGTATTATTATATTTTTATTTTTTTTTCCAAGAAACTTTGAATTACTATTTTAAGTTACATCATTTACGATAAATTTAAGAAATAAGTTCCAAAAGAAGTCAAATAAAAGAAAATACAATTCTGAAAAATATTACCATAAATAAAGAAAAAATTCTAAGATGTCTTTTCTTTTTTTTTGCATTATATGAAAGAACAAACCTTTACCCAAGTGCCACTGAAGGAAAAATGTACTTTTACAGCAGACCGAAACACTATCGTTCAAAAAAATAAACAAGTCATGTGGCCTCATGTTAAGAAAAATTCAGGCCACCGGTGGCTTATGTGGCAGCCAACGTGTTAAGTAGATTTTGATTTTGATTTTGGTGGTGGCTATATCCCCAGTGTGGCTTAAGTAGCAACCGCTCAACAAGTGGCCAGATTTTCACTATACAACCGCTTCTTGTAAGAAAGGGGGATTCCACGAAACGGTCCACAAACTATACTTACAATTAGATTTTGAAAAGGTTCAAAATGTGAAATTGTTACAAGTATGCCTGCAGGTAATGAGTCAAAGTAGAAAACACCTTATCTGGAGCAAGGATTAAAAAAGGAAGCGCCTTGTCGCCCCTTCATTTTTGAAGTAGTGCTGGAAAAGGTAATGAGGTCACTTTAGGAAAAAGAGAGTGGAATAACACTAAATGAGATAGTATCTGCTCTGGCTTATGCTGAGAAATGCAAAAGTCTAACAATAGCATGGAAAAAAGGTTTTGAAATGAGAATGGATCGACCAGACCTCGCACCTGTCTAAACGTTTTGGAAAAGCGGTTCAAATATCTGGGGACCGGGTTGACTGCCAACAACGACATAAAAAACGAAATGAACCTAAGCTACATGTGGGCAATGCGGACATATTCGCGATGAAGGAACTATTCTCAACAACTAATTTACTCGGCAAGTCAAGTTCTAAATTTATAAAATCAGAATAGTGCCAGGAACATTTTACAGATATGAAACTTGATCTCCGCCCAAGGAAATAAGATTTTAAGGAGAATCCATAGTGAATATCAGGATGAAGAAGCAAGGAATGGAGAAAACTACAATTGAAACCTCGATGACAAACAAACCGCCAAGATTAAGATGATCGGGCCACGTGGAACGGATGGACATTGAACGAACAATTAAAAGAATAATGAGGGGAGAAAACGCCAGGAAGAAAGCGCCATATATGGGAGGAAAATGTAAGGGATGGAACAGAACAGCGAAATATGTAAAGACAGACGAAAATATGTCATGACAGCAAGGCATGGTCAAACCAGGCTCTGAACTTCCGTGCTCAAAATTTCCGATTATGTGGTATCAAAAGAACAAAAATAGAGTAAGGTTTATGAAAAAATGCCCAAAGAAAAATCGAGTTAAAAATGATAACAACGAAAATAAAAAAAATTAGTCAAAATGAAACCGGTTGGAGACTGGATAAAAAATTAAATATGCAGTACTTAGAAAAGGGAAAATAAATTTAGAGAAACAGGTGAAGAGGGAAACTCCACAATTAAGAACTCGAGGAACACTAGCCCAAGCATTATTCGAGCAATGAAATTTCAAAGACTAAGGTGGGCAAGACACGTAGAACGAATGGACAGTAGACGAACAGTCAAACGAATAATAAGTGGAAAACCCCTAGGAAAAAGACCACAAGGAAAGCCGTGCCGGCTTTCACACCCAAAGCAATTAAATTACAGAGTACTTTGCCTAGTAAAGCAGCCTCATTTAAGGAGAAGGATCGCATAAATTACTTGAATGTCGATAGTGGTCAAAACACCAACAATATAGAAAAGTGTGACGAGGGATAGAAAGATTTCGATCGGCAGCAGTTTCGTAACTTATGGAACCGACTGATTCTGAAACGCATGTAACTAAACTGATATCGCGATTAATACCAGGAAACCATATTAAATTATAAATCCTTATACATATGTATAAACTCCTCAGAATAATTGTTTTTTTATTGTTATTTTTTTTTAATTATTATAGGAAGTATTTAGGTATCTATAAAATTTAAGACTTTCAAGCAAATTAATAATCCAATTTTTAAAAGCTATTTTGTTAATTGATTTTGAAACTTCGTATTAGAAAATGCAGATTCATTTTAAAAATCTTCAAAAGGCGCTAGTATAACGTAATATTTTTGGTGACTTTTTGAAATTCGAAATTCTATCCACGTCGTCGGAAAAAACAAATTTTTTGGAACTTTTCACCTTATTAAATGTATTAAGACAATATGAAAAATAAAACAATATATTAAAAATGAAAAATCATTTTGCCGAATATATAAGTCTTAAAAAATTGTATGTTGATATCCTGTTCTAATTAAACCTCCTTTTTGAATGGCCCAGACAAGACTTACCAGCTCTGAAGACACATCTAAAATAACACAGCATCAATTGAACATACATACTTACTTCAAGGTAGTAAAGCGACACTGTTTTCAACGAATTCCACACCAATAAGCAGATAGACATCAAGTCAGCCAATGTACTTACACACGCATACATTAATGTCTACTTGCGCTCATAAAATATGTTCCATTCATTTGTTATCATTAGATAAATGTACATAGATGTATAATAAATGCGAGTGTATCTTGTCGTGTGTGAAGAAATCCAGATAAAATAAATATGTATATAACAATATAATACATATAAGATATACAAAGGAAGATAAATAGATAGATAGATAGATAGAGAATAAGATCAAATGCAGCTTGATGAAAAAGTTCAAGAATCAGAATAACATCGAAAGCGGCAGAAGAGAGTAATTTATCTTTTTGTTTTCATGTCATATCCAACAGAAACAGAACTGAATAACAACGGAAAGTAGAAAACAACATCAAGTAAAATTAAGAAGATTTTTTAATTAGATTTTTTTCTTAAAGTTTATTTATGTAACCATTTTTAGTTGTCTTTGAATTGTTGTTCATCTTTGGTATTGGTTTTCTCCAAGTAACAATAAATATTTGTTTAACATTTTTTAAGGTTTTGTTTTCTGGAATCTTTTGTGTGTTTGGTAATATATAAAATTTGTTTTATAGTTCGTTCCCTACTACGTCTTTCTCAATACATATACTGTGTTTTTAAAGAAATCTATTCAACAAATAAAAAACCAAATTGAACTAAAAATAACAAAATTAGGATCCTATAAGTCTCGGCATGGTTTAATGTTGATTGCAGTGGAATCATCGACTTTCTTCTCAACATCAGGGAGTAATGCTTCCGTCGGCTGCCGACGAAAAGTGTTGGGGTCTAGCACTGAATCCACCTTTGCTATAGTCCACCCTATTTGTTTTATCTAACTTAAAAGTGCGCATGGTACTAAGAAATATTCGACATTAATAACAAAACAAAAATATATTTTTTCTCTTTGTTTATTTCAATCATTTTTTTATTATAAATATTTAACAAGCAATTAAAATTTATATATATTTGTTTTCTATTTTCTTAAGAAGTTCTGAGTAACAGTGTTTTTTTTTTTTTTGCTTTTTTTTAACAGCAGGACATAAGTAGACGGAGGTAAAATTTGACATGACAGGGGATTTAGTGGGTTATCAACGAACGTTTTTTATTTAAACATAATTTTAAATGAATTAATTATATTTTAGTTTTTGTGGCGTCATAATTCGCGTACTGAAACCTCCAAAGAGTCTGGGATAGAATAGATATTCAGGAAAATATTTCGAGCAGGTTGGAGTTTTTTTTATTTGTGAATAGCAAATTTTCAGAATTTATTTAAGATTGAATATAAGTTTTTTGAATAATTAATAATTTAAAAAAGTAAGGTTTCTTGAAAGATACTCAGTCCAATTTTTTTTTTTTTAGTCCCGAAACCTGCTTAGATTTTTCGTTTGTTTTATTTTATTATTTTTTTTTTTTTGTTGCTCGTGAAGCTAATTATAACTATGTAGTTCAGCACCGCAAGGTAAGTCGAAATATATAATTTATTTTAATTTTTTTCAGGCGGAATTTGTATTTTTCTTTATCGATTTCCAGGCGAAATTATGTACGTAATGATGTTATGTCCCTTAAATTTCCTTGCAAAATTTCTAAGGTAGTCTAAATTGCATTTTACGACACTCTTTGTCTACAAGTTAACGTTTATTATTTTTATTAAATTTTTTTTTTCGTTTTCTCTCATATAACAAATTGCTCTAAGTTTCAATAATAATAATAATAATTAAATTGTATTTGTTTTAGTAGTTTAGTTAATATTAATGAAATGTTTTAAACTAACTCTTTAACGTGTTTCTTCTCTAAGATGAGTTTCACAATTATAGTTTCTATAGAAAATCAAAATTGAAAAATAAAATTTAATTGAAAAATAAAAAGGAGAAAAATATTGTTATCTATAATGTGATAAAGTTTTATTATAGTTAAGTTAAAAATTAATTGACACACATATATTTTTATCTTTCTCCTGTGGGTTATTATTAAAAATATTGTTCCTGTTTTTATGTATTGTTAAAATAACTTTAATGTGTAGGCATATGTATGAAGGGACTCTTTATTGATCACCCTTTCTCATGTTGGTTGTCTAGTATTTAGTATTTTAGATAGCAATATTTGTCTCAGTTTATGTTGTTTTGTTATAGTTGTAATAGTAGATGTTGTAGTTTTGGTGGTTGTGGAGGTATGGTGATGTTCATTTTTGTGATTATTTATTTTATTTTCTGTATATTTATTTTTTTTTTTTGGTTTGATATAATTTCATGTTAACAGATAGAAGATACACATACAATATTTATATATATATATTTATTTTGGATGCATTTGAGTATAGAAGAGAGGAAGAAAAGCGTATGTCTTTTTTTTATAGATACTGTTAGCATAAATTTGTATATGTTTATATTTTACTCCAGCTAAACAACAAGAAGAGGAAAGAAGAAAACATAAATATATAAGTAAGGTGTATTGTAAGTAGATGTAGCTGTAAAGTAGAAGCGATACAGATAAGTGCTGATAAATAAAAATAATAATAACAATAATGATATATAGGTTTAAAACGATTTGGTTTTTGAAGCTAATCATGCAGATAATAGAAAAATATCTTACACAAAAACAAAAATTTACCTTAGAGCATATAAATTCATTTTTCGGTTAACTGTACATTTTGAAAAGAATTTGTTAATTTTTCTCTGTTCCCTATAAATATATATGTACGTATTGTATAGAGGAGGCTTTATACACTAAACACTAAACTGGGGGGCAAAAATCTACGCTAGCATGTGATTAAATTCTCATTCGATGCATTTGGTTTTTGTGTATTGCCTTGAAAGCTGGTCAAGTTTTTGTTTTTTTGTAAAAAGTTGTCAGGGATTGTGAAAATATTTACACAGATGAACTTAAGTGAAGAAAATAAGCTAATGACAGAAACCCGAAGATTTCTACTATGAATCAGTTTTTCGAACACTCTGTTTGATGCTAAAATTTAATCGGAATATCAAAAATAATTTTTATTTTCTTTCTTTTACCATGTATTTGCAAATCATATACAAAAACTGATTCAACATTTTGGATCTATCACAGTAAATTCGAATTAAGTCGGTAAAATAAAAATAAAATCAAAGTAGTGTCTGAGGAGCATTTAAGCTTAATGGATGTTCGTGGTATACCAGATAACCTGTGATTACTGTCTTGTTCTCTACATGTTTCTGTTAGATTGCTTTTTTTCTGTTTTCTTGATCACAAATACGCTTTTGTTTCTTGATTGACAAAGAATACAAGTTGATTAACCTAAATTGTATTTGAAGTATCCTTCACCAAATATTACTAAGTAACTACTTACATTCATACTACAACTATGTGCTAAAGGATTCAATCGAAAAAATAATAATTAAATATGGGAAATTTGTTAAAATCCCTGTTTTATTTTACATGTGTAAAAAATAAAATAAGAATAAATAAAATTAATTAAAAAAACTAATCCAACAAAAAATAATGTTAATTTTATTAAAATTGATTTTCAAATTGCATTTGACTTAAATATCTAGATCTACTTACATTTTAGTATGTTCTTCCATTTCTTATTTTATCTTATACTTGATTTTGGGGAGGAAAGAATTTATTTATCGTATATTATGTATGTTTTTGGTTTAATTAATAAAATACGGAACAACAATTCTGCAGATGAAGATTGAAAGTGATGCTTGGTTGGTTGTTGTATAGTAAGATTGTGGATTCAACAGATAGCTAAATGTCTATACGTGAAAATTGGTTTAACATTCGGTTAGTTGCGTTATTCATTTTTGAGGTTCATCCAATTTATTAAATTTTTTTGCTCGCTTGTTTTGGTTTTAGAATAATTCAATTGCTTATCGTTCGACGGAGAGCATGTTTTTATTTTTTATCATTGGGTTTGATTTGAAAGAGAATGATATAAATGTGTTTTGGATGATGTGGGATAAAATCGGTCATATGTGGAAACTTGACGTGATTGGGTATGAGATTGAAATATTCAACCCTACCAATCAGCCCGAATTAACGTCGAATATTTTTTTTTTATATTTCTGTTTGTGGTTTGTTTTTTAATTTTTTTCGCTCTGGTAAATGTCGACTTTGGCAGCTAATTTATGGAAAATTTTGCATTTATTTTATGCACACATGCCAGTTGAGGGCATGTTATTCTTCCAATTTTCATGCTTTTTTTTTTGTTTTGTTGATTTGTAGTGCTTAATGATCTCTGATTTGAATTCCTCTTATTTCTTGTCAAATTTAGATTTAACTTAAATACATGTATATATATGTATATATGTTTTTTTTTCGTTTGTATATATATATATTCAGTTTTATATTTTTGGGATGTTTGTTTTTTTGTTTATTGTTTATTTTTTTTGCAATTTTGTCTTGTTAAATAAATATATATGTGTGGATTTTTTTTGAAATATATATATTTTTTTATTTATTTAATTTTGTTATATATGATCATATATAAATATGATGACATATCACTGCATGACACATTTTCCCTCTATTTGAGTTTTTAGCTCATTTACTTGCGTTTCTATTTGATTTTTCAGTTCTGTAAAAAGAAATTGAGTAATGGAAACAGCAATAAATAAGCATGTTATTGTAGGATAGACTACAATTTGTTTTCATTGTTTTTTCATAAGTTCTGTGTGGTTGTTGTTTTTTTTTTTTTATTTATTATTCAACATATACCATATGTTAATGCATGTTACACAAATATAGTATATACGTAAGTAGGACCACAAGCACTATGATTTTTATTCCAGTTTTTAGTTTCCAAAGGACCTAAGATATTCATTTCAAATAAATTTAATTTTTGAACGCTGTTTTTGTTCTGCACGAAAAGATTATAAACGTGCTGGGGGCTCAAGTTTGAAATGGATTCATTCAAGGCATTAGAGTTTCAAAATTTTATTTAAAAAAAAAAAAGATATTCGTGTTGAAAGGTGAGGTTATAATAGAAATATTTTCGTTTTCCCAAAGTAAAAGGGTTTCTGAAAAGAAGTGACTTGACAGCTGTGAAATAATACGAAAACTAATTTTAAAAGGCTTTAAAAGCATAAAAGAGAGATTCGAACTAAACAGTAGGTTCTTTATTTAAAATACTAAGAACTCAAATACAGGTAGATGGAAAGACTTTCAAAACTACATACAACTGAATTTGGAGGAACTTATTAGGGCTTTTAATTCCAACGAATGACAATAAAGACGCATTCTTAAGCTTTGCTTTCTCTTTTGACTAGAGGACTGACCACAATTTCTGTAAAAATTACTTTTTAACTTGTTTTTTTTTTTTTTTTTGATAAAAAAAAATATCTGCAAATAAAAATCGTCGAACTTGTGGTCCCACCTAATTATCCAGGCCATAGGACATTTAAGAGGGAAAAAGCATTATTAGTTCATTAGCATATCGTGAATTCAAAACATTTAAGTGCAAAATGAAGTAAATTTAATTAGCCACAAAATACAGTATGAAAAAAAAAACACAGTGATGTGCATAAAAAAGAAAACGAAAGAGACTCTTACAGTTTTATTGATTTTTCTGTCTCAGAGAATTTTAAAACTCAAGAGTAAAAGAAAAACACAAAAAGAAATTTAATTCGTTGGAGGTTTTTGCTTCGATGTGAAAAGTACTTTTGCTCCATAATTTTAATTGCATTTAAAATAAATAAAAAAAAAGGAAATAAAACCAAAACTCATTAAGAAATTATTTTGTCGTTCTATCATCAAAGCAATTCAAGTTTCTTTGACGGTTGCGGCGCTCCAGAGGCAAGAAAAAGTGTAGAAGTGGAAAACTATTTACAGGGATAATAAAAATCTATTTTCTTCAACTTCTTGAAAATGAAAAAAAAAACTGTTCGAATCTGAGTGCTCTTAGCTTTGACCCAGATGAGTTACGGAAAATCCATCGAAAACACTTTAATATAAATGAAAGCAATATTTTATAAGCGATTTCTTCTATTCCTTTAGTAGAAGAGAATTTCAGACAACCAACCTTTCGCTGAAACCTCCACACTAGTTGGTATAATTTTAATGCCATCTTAAGACGTACGACAAGCCTGAATGGCAGCTTATTTTAAACATTTTATATCTCTTTTAAAGGACCAATTTATCTCAATGTGCAAGCCGGCAAAATGTACAGTAACCTCAGTAGGTACAACGCGAAATAAAAACTGTAATTCAACCCCACTTAGCAATCCCCTAAAGCTGAAACCTCCAGCAGCGGTCACTAAAATATTTGAACGAATAAATCGCAGTGTAAAACCGACAATTCCTATCGAATTTCCCATACTTCTCCATTCGCTTTAAGCCATCCGCAACTCGGCATCCACCCATTCACCTTTCAGCCGACATTCGTAACATGTTTTCCAAACAATTGCGTCCCGAAAATTCTCCGTAAATTTAACAATAAATCCCCACAATTATATCCACCCGGTTGGTTAACCACTCCCACCAATAAATTATGTTTATTAAAATACTATCCCACTCCTATCCGTCCGAGGAGGGACTGTTCCGAAAGAACGACCGGGCGAAAAGCCTGTTTAAACTAAAATTTATTTCGCATTCCTTTCGGCTAGCGAAAACGCGAAAATTGTACAGAACGAGAAACAGAAATGGAACAAAGGGCGGAAAAACAAAAAACAGTAACAGCGAGCACTACAGAATGTCCTTCAACGAGCGAGTACTTTATGCACACGTATTATTAAAAGCGTTTCGCAACGCACATTATACAATTATGGTTAAGCAGCCAGTTGGGAAGGAGTGAACTGAAAGGGTGCTACCCTTCCAGCGGAATGACCCCTTCTACATCACTTTGGTTCTCGGCGCTTAACTTTCTTTCCGTTCTTTCCCCTTCGCTTTCCTTCCAGTTTTCTTTCGTCGCCTTTTAAACGCGAAAATAAATATCCTTTAATTAACTGGGACTGGGTCATTAAAAGCTGAACAACGTGTCGCCACCGAACCGGAGGGTAACGTACAAGTGCTGCTATAAAACACAGCAGTGTAGTGAAACGTCCTCTCCTACAGCCCACTAATCCCATAAAATGATGCAGTGGGACGGAGAAAATGATTCCAGTAGAAGCATTTCCTTGATGCAACTGTGTTCGGTATATGGCACACTCGTTTATTTAAATTTAACCCATTTTTACAGTTTTTGTTTTTTTGCTTTTCGTTTTTGAAGTAAAAATTCAGACAATGCCTAGCGAGCGGGTCTTAAGGCGGAATTTCCTAAACTTGCGCATGGATGTCGTCCATGGTAAGACGGAAAAAAAGAGTAAAACCGTGAAATCAAATGTGAAAAGCTCCGAGGATTGACATGATTCTTAATTATAATGAAGGGCGGGACCGAGTCCATTTCATTCTTTTATTTTTTTTTCGTACCCTTCCTTTCGAACGTTTTTTGCTTTTTTTCACCTTTTATAGTAATGGCGAAAAGAAGAAATCTCGCGGCATTTGGCGCATAACAAATGGTTCAAGTTAACAATAAGACCCGAGGTTTACCGCCAGGATTTCTTGCTGATGTCGGTCTAAAAAAAGGATGTCCCTGAGGACCTTTTTGTTTAAATGAATAAATTGGATGCCGGGTAATTAACTGGAGCATACACATTTATTTAATGTGCGAAAGAACTAGAAACATAAGGGGATCTAGGTCAGGGCAGTAACTGACATTTTCTTACGATTTGTAAATTCTGAAAGGATTACAAAGTTTTACAAAGAAAGAAGGCTAAGTATACCTGTTATATTTATCCTTTATTTTTATCATAGATGCAGATGGCAATGTATGAAAGCTGTTAGCTTGATTCCGGTCAAAAGTCTTTGCCGACAATATGATTATACAATTCTGTTTTCAGAATTAATATTGTCTTCGAATTGGAGAGGGGGAACTAATTCTTGAAACTGATGTGGCAGACGTTGACTTTGCTTGACATAAGTCCCCACATCTCACCTCAGTGAAACCGCTCTATGGAATGAATCCTGTTTACCACCATTGTCTTAAGCATAGAACTCAATATCAGTATTAACTGCCGGAAGGGCGCATATTGTTTTAAAGAAGAAAATGCATTTGATTTAAAGAGAAATGCGGATTTTAATAGACAACTATTTTGCTGGGGAATTCGTTGATCTATAGACCTAGTTCTGTATAATGCGATCCAACTAGAGCTGCTAATTTAATTCAATTATAAAAATGCAAAATTTGTTTAAAAAAAATATAAGTGGTACATTATATCTGCGGCTCACTGAAGTCTCAATTTCAGAAAACCATACGCCAGCTAAATTTTTCACGCAAAAGAACCATTGTTTCACTATTTGTATGGCATGCGGTATCGTCCTGCTTCAAATAACGGTTACCGGTTCTAATAGCACTGAGGATAAAATCAGTAATATAATGCAATCCATCCCTGCGACAATCACACCAGCATCATTTTGGAAAAAATATGGCCAAAAGATATCTCCGCCCAAAAGTTGAACCAAGCAGTCACTCACTGTGGATGGAGAGTATTTCTCCTGGGTTTTCAAAACCCCGGTGTGTAACGGTCACACTCATATACCCATACAAATGAAAATGAGTCGTAGCACTCAGAATAATTTTGTGTAAAAAACTTCGTTTGATGTAACTGATGTTCGCTTGTAAGCGAACACCTCATAACAATCCACATCAAAGGCTTCCTCGGGAATATAAGCCTAATATGCGTTCATTCCTCTACGCAAGATAAAGATAATCGACTCAAGGATTTTAATGCAAAACTTGACAAAAAGGACATATTTCAGTTGACCATAGGAAAACATAGCCTACATAACACCACTTCCGACAACGGATTCAGGCTAATTGACTTCCTAGCAGAGCGTAACCGCCTTGTAGCAAGCACATGATTCCCATATCTCAACATCCATAAAGGACCGGGCGGTCGTCAAATCAGTCCACCATTGATCAGATTGATCACGTTGCGATCGACGCCAGACACTCCTCCAGTATCCTAGATGCACGAACCTTTCGAGGAGTCAATATCGACTCGGATCGATACCTTGTTGTAGCCAAGGTACGAATGAGGATATCAATGATGCTACAGATGCTGAGACTGTATAACGACGATAATAGAACTGATACCGCTGTCAAGGATGATCCATTCGCAACGGACGAAGATACAAGAGAAATCAGTCCACCTGACTTAAATGAAATTAAGCTTGGTATTTCGAAGCTTAAAACTAACAAAGCCGCGGGCGCAGGCGGCTTAACTGCTGAACTATTTAAAGAGGCTGGAGATGAGTTGGCACCAGCTCATCTGTAAAATATGGTCGGATCAAAGCATGTTCGACGAATGGCATTTCAGCATCGTTTGCCCACTCCATAAAAAAGGAGACCCCTGTAACTGCGCCAACCATAGAGGAATAAGTCTCCTTAACATCGCGTACACGATTTTCTCTGCCATACTGTTTAAATACCTGAAAGCCTTTGTAGATAGCTGATAGGTTCCTATCATTCCTATCGGTCTGGTTGCAGGCCAGGTAAATCCACAATAGACCGAATTTTCACACTGCGGAAAATCTTAGAAAAGACCCAAGAATGCCAAATCGACACACACCATCTCTTTGTCGATTTTAAGGCCGCATGTGACAGTATTTGTGCAGAGCAGATTGTGCAGGATGACAATGGAGAACTATCGCTGCTCCATTAAGGTTGGAAGCGAATTAAGCGAAACCTTCGATGTCAAAAAAGGATTTAGGCAAGGTGACGCACTGTCAAGTAACTTTTTCAACTTGAAAAGATCACACAAATTTCACTGGCCAGCACAAGAGGTACGATCTATTTCAAGACTGCGCAATTTTTTGAGTACGCAGATGGCCCTGATGTAATTGAACGAACACAGCGGGACGTCAATGAAGCGCTCGAAAGCATTGAAGCAGAACTAGCTAAAATAGGTCTTTCAGTAAATGAGGGAAAGGTGAGGTACGTGCTATCATACAAAAAAGACACACAACACCGACGTCTTTGCCAGAACATCACAATTGGCAGCTACAAATGTAAGTGGTCAAGGACTTTGTCTACTCTGGTTGACTAGTGACCAGCGGCAACAACACCAGCGCTGAGATCAAACGCAGAATTACTCTTGCCAACCGCTGCTTCTTTGGGCTCAAGAGGCAATTGAGAAGTAGAGCCCTCTCTCGAAAAACCAAGGTAACACCATATATGGAAAATCACTGATCATCCCGACCCTCCTTTACGGCACAGAGCCCTGGACCTTAACGAAAACGGATGAGGATGCCCTTGGTTGCTTCCAGAGGAAATGCGTTCATTCTATGATACGTTTATATAAACGGAGAGTGGAGAAGAACATACAACGACGAACTATACAGGTTGTACTGCGACATCGGCCTAGTACGACGCCTCCAGACCCAACGTCTAAGATGGGTAAGCCATGTAGAACAAATGGACAACACAGCTCCGGCCCGAAGAGCCTTCGAATCCAACCCTGAGGGACGACGCAGCAGAGGACGACTGAATCTAAGGTGGGACATACAGGTGGAAGGGGACCTTAATCCATTAGGATTGCGGCACTGGAAACAACTGGCAAAAGATAGTGTCCGCTGGAGACGCTTTTGTTTGAGGCCCATGGTCACACCGGACTTAGCGCCATCTAGAAAGAAGAAGAATGTAACTGGTGATGAAGCGTTCATCACTTACGACAACGTCAAGCGAAAACGACCGTGCTCGAATCGCGATGGGCCGGTGCAAATGGTAGCCAACGGTCTATGCCGAGCGATTTTGCTGGTAAAAAATTTGCCTCAAAAATGTCGTGTGAAAAGTAAGGACGACAGCTTCTATGGAAGATACAAAAATAAATTACTTTCAAAGAAACAAGTTATCGAACAAAATGGCGCATACTTGACCTAAATAGCATCGCTCTAATTATGTTAAATAAAGCTTCCAATTTCCAGCTAAAATAATGGATTTCTTTTTATTAAACCTAATACTTCTGGCAACGTCGTCAATATTTTCAGCCAAACTCGGGTGAAAATGCGAATTGCAGTCTTTCCATCATTAACCTAGACTCGTTCAAAATAATCTATTGAATTAACCACAGCTTTACGAGAAGGCACTTTGTAATAATGATCAAAGGCAGTAAGAACTTTACTAAACAATTTTTCGATATTTTTAACGAGACATTTCCAATAGCCTTCTAGCATTAACTTATTAAAAGTAACCGCAGTGATAGTTGGGTGCTGATAGTACAACAACACGCGGAAAATTTAAAATGACGCCTTTGGTTGGATGAATGTTTAATTGTTTGATAGCATGTTCTAGCGGCCTGTTGCCTACAATCTTTCTGTGGCATTAGTTTTGTTATCATAAGCAATTATATACAAAAATCTTGTGTTAACGATTCCAATCGTCTTTAATTTGTCGGTGGAAAACTTTATAAAAACAATGAAAAAATATCGCTGGGTTTATGTAACAAACCTCCCATGCGCATTTTGGAACCAACCTTGCTCAAGTGAATAAATATTGGGTACTCAACAACGTGTGTCTTGTATTCCATACAGGATTCCGCTTTTTCCACTCAGCGGTAATAGACTTTAAGGAGGACGTAAAGACTTAAATTTCGCCTGAGCCAACATAATTGGGCTTCGGACCTTCGACTGAAGAATAGAAGATAGATTCAGTTGGAAGAATGTACTTCCACAAAACAGGAATTTTCTTAAGAGGAGCTTAATGACTCGGCTCTTCTTGCTACGAAACTCAATAATAACACTGTCTTCAGCCTGGCGTTACTATAACATCCTACCGGACCAGGGGGCATGATGATATCATTTACTTTACCGAAGATCTTTTGTAACAGTGTTTCTGGCCTCTTAAGTTTACAGCTTACAACGTAGTCTGAAATGTGTATTGTTATACAATGGAAATAAAATTGCTCGACCCCAATTGGTCATTCTACCATACTAAGGGAAGAGTTTTTCCGTCTTTGTTTTAGAGAAGATTTCATACGCATAATATCAGCGGTCAGTATGCATAGACTTTAAGATGGTTCGATATTAGGCCAATAAGGTGCATATATTAAATACCAACGTTTCTACCTCTATGGTGTGGTCGTGTACGAAGTACCAGTCAAGGTTTACGCTTTTATTGTTGTGAATTCTATGAGTAAGCAATGTTTGGAAAGTGTTAAAAATTACTACCAAAATTGCAAGTTGGTAATCAACATTTTAAGAGCGCTGTCTTCAAAGGCAGGCTATGCTTACTAAAGTGGATAAATTTACTTTGGGATCTTCCCATTACCCGTTGTAGTTACGAAAATATCGTCGCTGCAAATGCTTCAGTTCAAAATGAGCCAAATCATTCGTTTTTATGCCCTTGACAGGGAATCTCTCAATTCATATTGAGGTGAATTTCATAAACAGATCTTGTTCTACACCCTTACAAGATCAATTATCGGCCGTTGGATTTCTTTGTACGGGCTTACATTAATTCGTTGGGTTACGCCAAAAAGCCAACAACGTTAAAAGAACTCAGGAGCAATATCGAACACACAACTGCCAACGATTCGGACGATATGTAACTTCAAAATTCATATTGTTGCGTAATAACGAACACAGCCGGGCATGTAAGTGGGACAAGCTTCAGAGAAGAGGAAGACACCACACCACACATTTCCAGCTCAACTCGTTCTTTTTTCTCAACGTTGCCTTCCGGTTTGGTTTTTTTTACGTGTAATGAATTAGTTGAGGTTAGTGGAAACAAGGAAATAAATAAATGAATTAATTTGACCAGGTTTCTAAATGACATGGAAACAAAACAAAGTTACTGGGAACTACAAACGACGCGACACATTCAGTCGAATTTCTCGAATCATATCTAGGGCAACCACCCCCGGAAAGTAGTGAACGAACATATTCGACACAAATCATCTGCACCCCGTCCAGGTTGTGTGACAAACACAATAAGAACGTAACTCTTGACCCTTCGCGAACCCTATAAAAACAAAATGTACAGAAGGGTGAGGGAAAATCCGTTCCTAAGATTCGATCAGCAAAACCTTGCTTGTCATATGAACTAGATCGAATACCGCACTTGAACATAAGACGTGTACTAAACCGGGAGCAAATTATACGAGTAGTTTATACAAGGTGGCGTAAAATGAATCACCCTACCGGAAGATGTTATAATTTTTGCAAATGGCGGCGTACGTCAATCATGTTTGATATTTGTAAGCTAGACAGCTGCAGTATGCAAACAGACAAACAATATAGCGCTATCACCGCAAGAGCGTGGAATAATTATGTCGATTTTTTGGACCAATAATCGGTCGTTGGTGTTATCGCAGCGTGAATTTCCACGTCGATTTCCTAAGGAGATCATGCAGGGCGTGGCTCTCATCGGACTGATCGTTCGGCCGAGAATATCGCGGCTGTGGCTGCCGATGTTGCTGAGAACGAAGAAACACCAACCAGACGACGGGCCGCGCAATTGGGCATCACCAGACGTGGGGTCCGTCGAACTTTAGGGACAAATTTACACATGTTCCCGTATAAAGTGCAAAGAGTGCATCAGTTAATGCCTGCTGGCCGTCAGTCGCGTGTGAATTACTGTCAAGCCATCCTTAATCTGAAGAACGAAAAGGACTATTTTGTGTCGAAAACATCATGAGGTGCACTTCCACTTAAGCGGCTACGTCAAAACAAAATCTTCATTTCTGTGGCACTGAAAATCCGCGTGTGATGCAGGGAGAGCCGCTACATCCACTCATAGCCACTGTATGGTGCGGCGTTCACGCAGGAGGAGTGATTGGACTGTTATTGGCGAACGCTACAGGGATACGATAAACGACTTCTTACTGCCGAAATTGGATGAGCAAGGCGTGGTGAACCTGTGGTTTCAACAGAATGGTGCAACCACACACACAGCCCGATCCACAATGGATATTGTGAAGGAAGCGTTTCCTGGTCGGGTAATCTCTCAGTTTGGCATTTTGGCATGGCCAGCAAGCTCGCCCGACTTAACCATCCCAGATTTATTTCTTTGGGCTACTTGAAGTCTTGTTATGCCAACAAGCCTCAAATAAGCCTTTAGGAGAATATTCGACAGGAATGCGAATAGTTATCACCGGAAACCTTGCGGAAAGTCATGGAAAATGCGATAAAACAGGTACAAATGTGCACCAACACTGGTAGCAGTCGCTTGAGGGATATCGTCTTTTTCATTTAACAGAAAAAATGGTAAAGGTCCAAGTAAAGATTTCCATCACTCAAAATCATGTTTTTTATATAGTAAAAATGTAATTCAAAAATAAAATTGGATGATTAATTTTGCGTACATCCTTAAAGAAAATCCTCGCCGTTAGGAGTTTAAGGGAATAGAATTGAAGTGGTGAAACAAATAAAGTTCTCTATGAAAAGCCAACAACCATGTTTTTATCGCGCAAATTTAGTAAATTGTAAGGAAACAACCTTTATCGGCTGCATTTGTGCCACTGACTGTAGAACAAATACGTGACACATAAATACCCCATTTTAACTTCGAAGTAAAATAACCAAGGACAACTTTCCATAAGGTCTACCTAACTATTAGATCCTGGAAATATGGTAACAAATTTCAAGTATATAAATTATTCCATTTGTTTCTTCCAATTATCCCATTTCCAGTTACATGTATAAATACCTTTTCCGCCACTCCGTACCTTCAGGAAGTCGTTAAAACCACAAACACAGGAAGGACATTTAAACAAGGGAATGAACAATTAAGTCATGCTAAGGAATTCATCCTCCCATTCTATTTAACATGTAGCAAAAATGTCCAATCCACATCATTTAAAATTCAGAGCACACCATTCACTCCAATTACGATTTCCATACGATCCTGCAGGATTGTGTTTATATACCCATTCAACTGCCCGCGTCATGGTGAAAACCTACAGCTAGACAGATAGATTGAATGCATTCACGTGGTTTCACAAACGGAATTCTGTGAATAATTATCTGTGAAATTTTTATGAAAACCCCAAGTCCTGTGCAGATTAAACACGTGTCCTACAGCTACTACGTCCCGGGCTCTACGATTTAATTGCTGGATAATTGCCTTCTTAAATTGTCTCCTTACGATGAAGGTATGTCAAAAAAGTGAAGTGAAGACACGAACAATTGGAAATCTCTGCGAATCAAGGACTCATAATCCAAAATGACAAAAAAATAAGAGTTTCTCCAACGAAATTGGTTTTTGTTAATTAAGAAAATATTAATAAAAATAAATGAATGAAAAAAAAAAAAAACTTGAATGAATAATGAAAAATGGAAAATGAGTGCGATAGATGGATAGATATAATACATAGATGAAGAGATAGATAGATAGGATAGATTATCAAAGATTCATAATAGCACTACAGTCGAATACGAAGAGGTACATATATACATGACGTTCACAGATAGATATAGCGTGAAATCTACAGATAGATAGATAGAGATCAATTTTTTTTTAATGCGATGATAATAGATACATTTAGCTTCTTCTGCATGAGAAAATCGGTCGCAAAATCCACTTTAACTCGACGAGCAACGACGTCCGATGTAGAAGGACGTCCGCTGATTGTACGATGCATAATTGAAGTCTTCCTTCATTTTTTTGTCTCTTAATGACAATTCACTTTATTCCTTTGTTCATTGTATCTCATTTGCTCCTTCGTTTTCATTCACAGAATAAATTGCTCTTAAGTGGAACACGAATGCACGGGATGCATCACCGAATAGAATTCAAATTTCAACAATGAAAATTGTATTCACATAGATAGAAAGTTAGGCATTCGTAGAGTTAAAAACACCGATAAAAATATGTATAAAAAACGAGCATACGCACAAATAACTAGGAGTTCACATACAAGGATACGAAAGGATTCGGGACTGTCTGGACTTACTTGTAAAATCATCTAACTCTTCTTGTTCGGCTTCGGCGGCCAGCTCCTCGGGCGTCTTCTTTTTCCGCATTAGAGGATTTGGTTCTTCCTGTGGCGCTTGTTCCACAATCTCTTCCTTTTTCTTGATGTTATACTGCAACCAAACAAAAAGACAAAAATACACTACAAGTCATAAATTAACTCGAAATGAATCAAACGCTACGAGTATCTACAGTATACCCTGTATATAGAAAAGGAACTTAACGCGGACCCTCAACTAGCTAGGATGTGCTCTATGCAGCTGTTGGAAATTACATTGTGGTCGTATAGCGATGAGCTTTCACTTCATCCTCGGATCGATGAATTGTGAAAATTGAAGTACCCCGTCAAGTTAATACACTTGCAAGTGGGTTACTACTACGACTATTGGCTTGGCTACTGCTGGGGTACTTGGTGCCCGAACAAGTGGATTGGACTTAAATCGATTACGATGGGAAAGTGAGTTTATGTTTTTCAGTTTCTGGTTCATCGACGGACGACATGCTGGCAATGGATTTGACTTGTTCTTGCGTTGGTTTTCCGATTTTATTGGAATGATTAAATCGAGTGAATTTGTCTGTTTTTATGCTCCATCTGCAGCTTGGGCATTGGAGAGATGTTTTATAAAAATTGCCAACAGACCATAGGAGCGACGGCCGGAATCCCAAGGAGTGAAGCAAAATTAAGTTTATCCACCTCTCGAGAGAAAAAAGGAGAAAAACAACATTGATATACAATACTAACATAATTCAGAAACAAGTAATTCGAAAATCCTAGTTAACTTATCCGCTGTTCCACAGAATGCGAATGCGGAATTGATGATATACAGCTAAGCCAATAGTTATTTCTGAATAACGAATATCAAACTGACGAAGAGTAGCAGGAGAAAATCTTTGAATCCCATTACTGAATTGTTGGTATTTGTTTGGATCGGAGACTGACGGTTTCATATTAGTGCTTCCGTATCAAATGTCAATGTCAGTGTCACGGAAATGTTTAATGGAGGGCGCTATATGAGTTTTACATGACAATAGCAAGTTGTTCAAATATTTAGAGTGGCAAGAGAATGGAAAACAATCACCTTTAGTGGCAGGTTGACAAGTATGGGTATGTTATTGGGATGTAACAAGTTGTGTAGATAACAATTTTGGGATCGAAAGGTAATTTTCATTTTTGGCGAATCAGTGCCTAAGATTAGAGCTTGTCTCAGGCCGCATGTTATGGTATTGCATCAAAATTTAAACTTAAACTTATACACTTGTAAGTATGAAAAACGTCGGATACAATTTTCGATTGATCCGCAGGACTTGGTGGTTATGGTCGATTAGACTTAGACAGTTTTGCTGTGACGCCAAGACCTTTAACCTTCACATGAACAGCAATTTTAATTTACCTACGCGAACCGTATCTACCGGGGTAGATAAAAATAATCTCATATTCTTCGTTTTCATGTAAAGCTTACAAATTGGTTACTAGGCAGATCAGTATGCGTAGGCTTAACTCCGCTACTGAAAATTTTTGATCGAGCGAGCAAATTTGTTGTTTTATCAAATTACAATCATAACCAATACTCTCAAGTAAATACATATAGCTAAGTGTGATACATGAAATTAATTGTCTACTTCCAAGGACGTTTAGATTTAAGATCATATTTTCGAGAAACGTGTTGTTCTGAAGCTTTGACCACATCTTTCGCACCTTTTGCCTTATAGGCTTTTCTGACGAAATTGAAAGCTCGTTGCATGCAATCTATGGATTCTTCTTGGGTACCTCTTAATAGTGTGATGATCCGATCAGCTTTCAATGCCTTTGCCAATTCCACTGTGAAATTCCTCACGCCCCATTGCTCTCGAATACCCGGCGCTCAAGTGACTTACCTCGTAATTGCGGGCATTTGATTTATCAAAAGTATTAAAATGTGTCCAAAATGTTAAGGAATGTCAAAATCAGATGAAAAAGGTATTCAGAAAATCTTGAACTAAATTGGCGGATCTTGGTTCACGCGCAGATTCGAATTTATCGATCATTTCAAATTTTGATTGCACGTGCCTGCCAAAGTCTATGGCACTTTTCTAAACTTTACTTCGTTATTTCTCATTATTTTTCAATCAAACAATTTCATTTGATAATTTATGGCTCATCTACAGACCTAGATCTATCGAATGACATGCTGCACACATGTGTGGTTATAGCCGATATCTACATTTAGTGCGTACAAGATTAGTCCGAAATCGTTTTCGGACCACTATATTCCCCGTACATGCACGCGCTAGGCCAAAAAGTGGGTGATTGCTCTCGCTCCGCTACGCTCCGCTCGATCAATAACGCTCTAAGTAATAATTTTGCTGATAGGTTGTCATTTCATATCAAATATGCATTGTGAAGCGGTACATAACATTTTCGAGATTGGACCAAATCCAGCTACCAAAAACCTAGCAGATGTGGATACCTTTTTTTGTATCATGACTAATGCAATTCAAGACATCATTTGGAGACACACGAACAGAAAATAGTGAATATAGCAAGTGGAATGCTCAAAATCCCGAAAAAAACCCACTGAAATGGAAACTGCTGAATCAGGAAGAATTTGCGGGTTACTTAGGTATTTTGCTAGCCATGGGCTGCTATAGATCCAATTATGAAACAGTGAATAAACTGTGGAAAAAAACACTTTTCCGCTTTATAAAGCAGCAATGTCGGTTAGGCGCTTCAAAGCCATTTCCAGGTTCATCCGGTTTGATTCGGATCACCACTGACGAAGCGGCTACAGATATCTCTGACTTGATCATTTCCAACCTAAAGTACAATTTCAGCCCGTCTTAGTCAATCACAGTAGACGAGCATATCTTCCGATATAGAGGACACACAAAGTTTACTCAATATATGCCGTCCAAGCCAGCCAAGAATGGGATCAAACTTTGGTGGGCTTGTGATTCCAACATCGTACCCCCCCATTGGACAAATATACACTGGGAAAGTGCGTGATGTGAGAGATGTAAATCAAGCCGAGAGAATTGTAAAACAGCTGATTGCTCCTTACAAAAATACAGGTCGAAATGTTTTTACAACCCTTTGATTGGCTAATGAACTAGTTGGTTGGAAAATGTCAGTGTGGGAACCCTAAAGAAGAATAAACGCTATTTGCCTGATAAATTCAAGCCCTCGAAAAGCCGAATGGTTCCTTCCTCCGAGTTTTGATTCAGCCAAAAGGCTGTTTTATGCTCCTACGTCCTAATGAAAGACAAGTCAGTAGTCTGACGTATTTCATCGTGATAAATTCGTTTTCGGATCAAAACAGAAACCGAATATAATCCACTACGACAATCGTACTAAAGGTGGTGTGGAAACCATGGACATGGCCGTTGGCTTTGTTTTATAATTTGTTGGATACAGCAGCGCATGCGGGTTGCATAATTTACTCTACAAATAATCCACAAGGCACAGCAGCTCTGAAACAAAGCCGGAGACGTAAGCTCTTGCAGAGATTAGGGGAGAACTAGTGCATGCCTCTTAACGTAACGGGTTAATTTGCTATACGAAGTGCTATGGAGAGTATTTTAGGTAATTCGATCGGTGCATTAAATTTTGCTGATGAGACGTTTATTCCAGATGACGCCGACGATCGAGATTCCAGTGGTCGCTTGCGACAAGAGGGTGCATGCTATGTGTATTACCAACTAAATAAAAAAAAAAGCGACCTTCACGCCACGCCTGTGCCAAATGCAGAAAACCGATATGCTTGCAATACAGTCTGAACCAGACAAAATGTGAATATTGCCACATGCATTTTTAATTTTTTTTTACATAAACATCGATTTCTTTCTACAATAAAACAAAAAAACAGATAAATTTATTTTTTTATATCTCGTATGACTTTAGTACATACATCTGTATATATGTAGAAATATTTTCTTTATCTAATTCGCCGTTTCATGATATTTCAGTGCCAAACTACGAAAATCTCAATCTCGGGTAGATGCTGTTCATGTAAAGATTGAACAACCGAATATGTAAAGCTACATATTAGAGTGGTTTCAGTTTAGGCAAAATCCATTTAATATTGGGATTTCGGGAGATCATAAGTTGATGCACAGGAAGTCTTATTCTATTTAGAATGAGATTCGCATTGAAATTTAAGTGATATTGCACAACAATTATCCTGGCTGATGCAATAGCAGCAATCATTTATGAAGTCAATTTTGGATGCGTTAGGAGTGCCTTTTTTTGACGAACAGTTTCATCCAGAGCACGACGACGTTTAATTGCAATTTTCATTTGATACAAGATTGACTTTATTTTCGAAAAATGTTCGTTTATTCATCAAATTTAAATTAGTGCCTTTCAAAGCAACCCCTCTCGAATACAACATTTTTGAGCTAGAGCTTTTTCCAACCCTCGAAGCCCTTCTAATATGCGCTTTTTGGTACAACCTTGAGTTCTTCCAGCGATGAGATCTTTATCCCCTCAATATTGGCAATTCTTCGTTTTTCATGGGTTTTTTTTTTTTCAATTTCGGGAAAAGAAAAAAGGCATTGAATACGGTGGCAGAATTATGGTTTTGTTTTTGGTTACAAAATTACGAACAAGGAACAATGAATTAGCATCATGGTGCAACAGCCACTTTTTTTCCCACAAATTCGGAAGTTTTCTTCGTAATGCTTCACACAAACGACGAATAATTTCAACGTAAGGTTCGTAATTATTTTCCGGCAAGAAGTCATGATGAGCCACGCTATTGTACTCCAAGAAAACAGTGAGAAAAACTTTCACATTTGACAGAACTTGATATGCTTTTTCGGTTTTAGCTTCTCTGGTCGCTTCCACTAGATTGATTGGACTTTGTTTCGACTTAATAACCATATGTCCATGTTTCGTCTCCAATGATTTTCAACAAATCTGGGCGTCATTCACATCAATCGGCGTCATTTCCGAGCGATGCGCATGCGATAGTTTTTTTGGCCAAAGTTTAGCAATTTCGGAACTAACTTCCCTGACACACGTTTCATGCCCAAAATATCTAAAAAAAATTCATGATACATAGGTTTACCAACCGATATGCCAATATCTTCAGCAACTTCTCTGATAGTATTGTATTTCAACGATTCCCCATAACTATTGTCTTCACTGCACCAACGTGCTCATTCGTTTTTGAAGATGCATCCAGAGCGGCCATCTTCTCGGCCTTCTATGATTTAATTTTCTTTTGACCCGCCGAACACCACAGTCAACATTTCAAAAGTACGTTGGAGCACTCAATTTCATCTTTCACATAAGATTGAATACAGATTCTTTGATCTATTTTTTTTATATTAAAAAATCGCCAAGCAAACAAGAACACGTTTACCCTTTATATCTTAGCATCCACAATGGCTGACAATGTCAACATAGGTTAGGGGACCTGTCTACCAAAATAATAAAACAAAATATGGAAAATCGAATGTACGAAATTTAATAGTTCACCTTATTTTTTCGAACAAACCTCTTATATTGTGATCGTTTTGAAGGATTGATTTGTTTATACGTTTTGAAATCCTTTTTTATTCTTCAGAATTTCAAAGTAATCTCGCGTCCACGAAATATACTTATGCCAAAGGTTTTTTTTTTTAATTCTTGAAAAAGTAACAGAACTTGATTTTTGATATGGCTTAAGTTCACTCAGCGAAGTAGGCTTAATTTTGTGCACCCGAAACGGTGTCACGGAAGTGACCTTTTATTTTATTTTATATAATAACTCTTCCCATCTTATGGTGCATTTCGTGACCGCACCATAGTCAGAAATTAAGCTCTTAATCCGAGCCCCGGTCACCCCGGTGCCCAAAATAGGACGTGAACTTAAGACTTCTTTAAATAAAATTTGAAAATTGAGTTTTCTATGCCATAGTTGGCTCAATGTAGCTCTGGGATCACGAGAAATAAGATCCCCGATTGCCAGAACAGATTCAGGGCATTGCCTCAATGTACAATGACTTAAAATATATATATATATGTGGAATGAGACCAAACAAACAAGAACTTACACTACAATAAATTGACGAGACAGGACAGCTAACTTAACGAACGAACACATTAGATGACAGACGAGAAAGAGCCAGGACAGCGAAGAGAATTCATTACGTAGAAGAGTCGGAAGTGGAAGGGTCGCTAAACCCCAAATTAGCACTTTTATATGTATTAATAAATGAATTTAAATTTAACGTTGGTGCTTTTTGTTTATTTCCATACGGCTCGACTGAGGATCGCTAAATCCTACATATATATTAAATAAAAGCAATAATTCTAGGTTTAAAGGAACACCGTTACTAGGTAGAAATAATAAGCCAGTCCTTCAAGCTTGTAACAGATGAACATATAAAAATCTGCCTGTTCTATCTAAAGTTGGGAAACGAACTAACAAAGACTGGCAACAGCCTGTCAATCAACCTCCAATACCAACAGACCATCAAGCAAGGAAGACAGATATAGAAGACAAAATAGTACATGAAAATGGGTCTGGAGGGAAATGATATGGGTTGCTTTTGACTAAATAGGTCTATTTCTCCAGATTCGATTCTGCATTTCATCGGGGTATTTCTTTAATCATTTTACATCACATTTTTAGCATCATATTACTCGTCTTGGAAAGTTGTTAAGAGCTCTACTCTAAATTGCAAATGCCACTAGTTATGAGTGTTATTACAATATTTAAGCTGAACAAAACACACAGTCAGGACTTATGTACCAACACAAACTCTTTTCTCCATCGGAAGTTGGAATCGATAGGAAAATCGTATCGACTTTACGAGATTACAAATGATTATCGAAGAAAAACATTCTCTCAGATCTCGCAAGCTTTTGATTAAGTGCGACAGGAAGACCAAAAAAAAAACATATATTACAAATATAGTTTTTTAGAGGAGTAAATATTGAAATTTTAGGGCAATTATGAATGGCGTTCCGCAAGGAAGGTCACTCGGGCCGCTCTTATATTTCCTCTTTACTAGCGGTATACCGCAAAGACAAGCTACAATTTCAATCACGTTTGCCACTGATTCTAATATTTTTGCATCGGGTATACTAAACCGTGTCAGCGACTGGATGACGGTTTGGCGGATCGCGCTTTCCACGAGAATTTTAGGTATGAAAGGTTTTATGAACAGAATTATCTTGGTATGACATTTGGTGTAAGGATATTATGGTGAGCATATGTTAACGTGCAGAGTTCAGAGAAAATTTAGAGAAATTAATTGGTTGCCGGGAAAGTATTTCAAACGAAAATTTGAGAACAAGCTGCTTTATATAAATCGTGCAACCTTTTTTTCCGTTTCCAAATAATTGAATTTTATTATCGAAATTCATGCGCCGCGAAATATATTTTTTGCCAAGCGATTTAAGCCATAGCGACCAAATTTCGCATCGATTTCACGTTACTGAACATCAAGCCACTAAGGCGTAGGGTGCATACAGATACAGAGGAAAATATTGTTGTTGTATTCGCCAGTAATTAAAGACCGTGATATGCCCATTCATTGCACTTCGCAGAAACTGGGATTGTGTAACTCAACTGCGCGGAAGACGTTAGGATCTTGATCTAAAACCTTACAAAAGCTCGTGCAAGAACTGAAGCCCAACTACCTGCCACAACTTTTCCTGTTGGTATTTTTCGGGTTCATGCCCTTAGGAATCTTAACAATTTTTGGACTATCGACTTAGTAGGAGAAAATGGTTAAAAGACACTAAAAGCCTAAAACAATCCTAGATGAGTTCGAGACCACGACTGATGACAATCTTTATTAAGTTACATACATACATATGTTATGTGATTTAATTTAAGAGTATGGACCATATGGCTTCCAATTATGATATTGAATTCAGTTCATGACATGAGGTTAAAGAAGAAAACAGTTTTATCATTGATTTAAAAATAATGTATTTTTAATTCCGACAGTTTATTTTTGGTAATAAGGCTACTTAGTTTATCCTGTAACGGTTCTGTTGCAGAAGGATGCGTTTGGATAACGAAAACACAATCTATTCAGTTTAAGGAAGAAAAATCCCTCAGTTTGCCCAAAGACAAACAACAAACCAACAAACAGGATCAAGAGGAAAACTTTAAATTCCATTATTTTAAAGACGGCTTACGGGATATCTTTCTATTAAGGCGACTGAATGCTGATTTGTTAAAAACCATGTTCTTTTATACCATTTACCATGGCCACTTTTCCTGGACGACTCATGGAAACAGATTGTTTAAATATTTGATGTCGTCGATGATGGTTGTTCGCGGATATCAATTCAGAATAAAAAATGAGTTCGGTGTGACGACATGCCTCTGATTTTGTTTGTATTACCATTTGTATGGATGTACATTGGTGTGGCATTGAAATCTTGTCAAGTGCTTAAAGCAGAATAGAACAACTCTAATCTGCAAGTGGAAACGTTGTGTGGAACACGTTCACATGACATTTCAACGAGCTGTTTAAACACGACGGCCTTGAACTCTTTTAAACGAGCAAACAGACAGTTTGACATGTATAAGTTGTGCTCGTTCATCCTAGCACAACAACATCCTCGTGCTTGCGCGTCCAACACTATCTAACATAACTGCAATGCTGTAGAATTAGCAATGCCCCATGGTGAGATGTCTGTCAATCGCTGCATCTCTCGCCACCGACTCACTCAAATGGGGTGAATGCCGTCCCATTTTTTAGGGTAACCGACTGAATTATTTATCCAAAGTCAATTTTTCTATAAATAATTCACAAATGACATGATACCGTTGTTAGAGGCACGAGTAACACGATAAAAGTCGGAAGGACCTGAATAAACACAACCCTTATTGGACTTTTATTTAACCCAAATCCACTTGAAAGTTAAGTTTATTTCTATTTTCCCAGTTCATCTTTTTTGTTTTAGGTTCAAAATAAACTGGAATGGGAAAAAGATCAGATCATCCTTGTGTGTAAATATTGACATTTGGAGTCCTTCAGGAAGATGGATTATTAAGCGGTTTTCTCTTTACATTTTTTATTCAATCCTTTTCGTCTTGTTTAATATACCTTTTGTAAGTAAGCAGAAGATGGGGTGCTTTCAATGATATGCGTTGGAGGCGATAATTAAAAGCCTGGTCGTTTAAGTCCTAATACTTGAAAGAATTCTGAAATGTATTGTATATGCAAATAATTTTATTTCTTCATCATAATACTTCTCGACATCGAGTTCGTGTATAGGTTTGCCTATGTTATGAGTAGCTTTAGCCTTGCGATGTTTTAAAAACTCACATTAGCCGCTATAGTTAGTAAAATACATTTCATCGTACCTTAGTCTTTAATTGCCAGAGTCTATGCGTACATTATAGTCATTGGACCTATGCAAGTAATCATTTTTGGAGCGGCAACAAAGCCAAAGAAATAAAGTCGGACAGTCAAACAGAAATAAAAGCTTTCAACTCCCGACTCACAAAATCCCCAGAACTTGTATGGAGTGTCTCTGTAAAATGTTTAAGCTAGAAAGACCTATGAATTAAAAATAATATTGGGAACACTGGTATAGATGAGAATAACACAGTAAACAGACTTTTTAGAAAAATTGCAGGAACCCTTTTCAGAGAAACTGAGCCATTCTGTGGGATGAGAAATGATTAGAAATATGCCCAAAATGACTGAGTATCGGGTCGTCCAACAAGAGGTGTTATTTTAATTTAATAGAAAAACGCAATATTTTTACGAAAGGTGGTGAGATTTTTATTTTAGTCTTACGCGTATGTTTTGAGGCTAGTAATGGTCTGTCAAATATCGACCTTGATTCTGCCTAAAAAGAGGCATTATCTTGTTGAAGTTATTTATTAGGTTTTCCCATAATTGTAGCTTCATTTCATAAAAAACGCGCCAGACAACATTGTTCAACACAATTCATTCACCGGCTTCATATCTGAAAAAAAATATGGCCTAATGACACCGCCTGCTCAAAAACCTCACCAAACTGTCACTTATTTTGAGTGGAAAGGTTATTTCATTATTTCTCGGAGATTTTAAAACGCCCGATGCGACAGTTTTGTTTGCCTGCGTAACCAGGCAAATACGAATGAGCCTCATCACTTGGGATAATTTTGTGTAAAAAATCATGATCTCGTATGTATAGGGCGACCCGATTCTTGTGGTGGTCTCGAGATGGACACACTTCAGCTACGGCAGTAATTTTTCCTTTTGGTCAACTTAGACTCTTGCTATTCTACTTACAAAGCTTTTCAACTAGTCATTTTCCGCCGGGGAATTTTCGATAGGAGTCCAATACACAAATCAGCCTCAAAACAAGAGGTTATGAATTACAGACTCATTTCAAAACTTAATTCAATACCGGAAGAGATATTTTAAGGTCATTGTTAAATTCTGTATTTATTTTGTGGTAAAGGCAAGAATCCCAACGAAGCAGCAAAGTTACATTAGTAGATCGGCCATAACGAATTTCGATAACGATCGGCTGATACGATTTATATTTATTTCTCAAAAAAATTTCGATGGAGCACAGCACGATAACTGCTAAGAAACTCGAATTGCTTAGAGTTTCACTCAATTATTATTCCCTGATTTTAAAATTACTTAACGAATCACAGAAAATAAAGCCAGAATTAGAACGATTCCATAATTGCAGGTGTGCCTCAAGGTAGTCATTTGGGACCTATTCCTTTGCTAGAATTTATTAATTAGCTTCCTTCCAGTATTCGATATTCTTATTATTTACTTAAAATAACTGGGTTCCATTAAATCTGACCTTGATTGCCTGAACCAATCTCAAATCGTTTATATATGAATGTAGCTAAATGTAAAAGTTTTGCTCTTAACAGGTTTCTAAAATCGATAAATCTGCCAAAGAGACCTAGGAATTATTTTCGACACAAAATTAAATTTTATATTACATTTAGTCTACTTAATTTCGAATGCTAATAAAATCTCTAGGGTTCTTAAGACGTAACTCTAGACAAATGTCTGACTCGTAAAAGTAGAAAACTTTGTACACACATACATGCTTACATATGCCTATTAAGATTAGGCCTTCAGTATGTTTGCTGTATGTGGTGCGCATAGTACGGAATTCTCAAGATTTTATTTAAGAAAACTCAATTGGATTGGCTATATTTTGAGGTCGTACGGTGACAAATAAATTTAAAGTCTCTCGAAGGTACAAAAAAGTTCCTTCTTATAATTCTAATAAGGACTATAACTTTTTTGTTATGGTTTCGATTACCCTCTTTTTTTCTTGAGCGCATAATTTCAAATGACACCTCTTGTCGAATAACCCTTTGTAACCATGTAAATAGGAAAACTTTATGAACAGTAAGAGTGATTTGCTCACAAGATATTCCAAGCTAAAAGAGCACGCCAAGAAAATAGAGGTTTTAAATAAAGAATCATGCAGATTCCAAGCTTAAAGCACTGACTGGAAATGTCAAGTTTCGGAAGAATATGTCAACTTCACAAAAAAAAAAAAACAATGAACTGCAAGAAAGGTTATGAAATTGGTTTTTCTCGATCTAAAATGACTGGTGTAAGGTATAGAGAAGACCTAAAAAAGGGGCATATTAGACCCCAGATCCGCGGTGCTGTTGAAATAATAATATTATGTCAGACCTGGATAAGAGAAGAAGGTCTGAGAAGAATCAAAAAAATACACATCCACCCCTCCGTCAATTAATTTTTCGGAGATTCTGCGAGTGATTTTGAAGGCAGTGACGAGCGAGCAGTCGCCTTAAATGCTCTGATTTATTGGATAACTGAAAATGTTTTTTTCTAATAGTATTTCACGTGACTGTTCTAATAGTATTCCACTCTACAATCAAGGTGAAGTTAAATAGAAGTATACCCTAAGACTCTATCTCTATTTGTAAATCTTCGTAACTTTTTTCATTCATATAAATCCAATTTCCATTGTAATTCATTACACATCCCCGAACATCCTTTATTCGGGACGAATTACAACCTTGCGCAGAAAATCGTGTGAGAGGCAAACAATGGTATCTATGTAAGAAACTTTTGTTCTAATTCTCCTTTGTTGGTTTATCTGTACTGATAAATCAACGGATTTCTCCCCTTTTCCAAATTTTTTTCTTCGCTGAACTAATTCGTTGCAATATACGAATCTGCTAACCTTTATCTTCTCCATAAAGCAAGAGTAGTTTATCTGTAATAATTAGGGCGAACACCTTTGCGTGCTGAGGAAACTTCAACACACAATCATGTATCTTCTTTCGCCTTCTTTCCGTATCTATCTAATACAGTTTGTACCAATAGAACTTGTAATTTGGAAAGTTTGTCCGATGAACTTGAGATACTTGGGAGCTGATCTATGCTCATAATATTGCCATTCAAGGTACTTTGAGTCACTTTAGTGTAGTTTATGTGCTTGACACATTTATTGTGTCGGCACTATTTACGGTGTACAATGAAGCGGTGGAAACAGATGTATTTTCATCTGTTCATTGGCCTTGATATGTATGTTGACATAAAAATGGAATTGGTTTTCCTTGTGTTTTAGCGCCTTTTTTCTTAAACTTTTTTTGTGGTTTATATGTGGCTTTGCACATAAAAACACGGACATAACAAACTACATAGTTTATGGTTTTGCGTGCAAATTTTCTTACTTTGATTACATTTTTTATAATACTTGAGGTATTTTTAGAACTATGTACAATACATGCTTGCGAAGAAATAGCCTTGTGGGATTAAAATCATTCAAAGAAAAAAAAAATACTTCAAACATATGCACGACTATGAGAACTTAGAAACCTAAAACAGAACCTGTCTTCGAAGAAGTGAAGTGAAATCGGGTTAACCAAATAAATCCAGAAGAATATGTGCGTCAAGAACCCCATGAATCCACAAAAAGTAATAGTGTGTTGTGGATTTCAAGCTGGAGATGCGATTGCACCATATTTTTTCATTGATGAGAATGATTGCCATGTTATGGGCAATGAAATTCGCTATCGTTTTATGCTACAAGACTATTTTCGGACAGAATTGGATGGAGTTGACATCAGTGAAATGGCACTCCAAACCACATACACAGCTTGTCAAACATTAAACCTGTTTTAGGTATAATTTGATGTGATTTACCGTCTTTAACTAATCTTCATATATCCAAGTCGCTGAATTAGACCTACAAGCCAATAACGTTAGTGGAGCTCAGGGGCAACATTCCAGGCGATATGTGTGGACCATTTAGCTAAAAAAAAATAACATATCGCTGATGAGTAATACGATAATTTTGATTGCTTTTTACATTAAACTTCAATTATTGACGGAAATTCGAGTAAAATCGAGAAGACGGTAAGAGAATTAGACGATGCCGCGGACATAGCGGTCATGAAAATGCAGAGCTTTCAGAAAATGTAAATTATTATTATTTTTACCGGTAATTTGGAGTTCGGAAGTTCAGAGTCTTGTTGGCAACGTTTTCCCCAGCCTCGTAGTTACATTACTGTTACTATTAAATAAGGTGATATTTTCTCAAAGTAATTCCCTTAGATATAATAGCCTTGTGCCAGTGCTTTTTCCATAGCACTTCTGATATAATCTTGGGGTCTTCATCTAGTCAAATTTGCAAAATTTTCTCATGTCCTTAATGTTTTGGAAAGATGGGCCACTGGGGCCATGCCCGGTGATAACGATGGTTGATGCATGATTACGCTATTATTTTTAGTCAAAACAATACGCACAAGCAATGTTGAGTGAGCCGGTACATTATCGTAATGCAACAGCCATGCACTTGTTCCCCACAAAAACGTAGATTTTCCTTATATTGCTTCACGAAAACGGCACATAATATTAAGGTATGGATCGTTATTGACCTTCCGGCAGGAGCTTATGATGAACCGCGTCATTGAAATCGAAGAA
Source organism: Merodon equestris (assembly GCA_958301585.1). Classification (NCBI taxonomy): domain Eukaryota; kingdom Metazoa; phylum Arthropoda; class Insecta; order Diptera; family Syrphidae; genus Merodon; species Merodon equestris. The sequence goes on from OY284413.1 coordinate 161,372,019, forward strand.
AACAGTAAGAAAAACTTTCATATTCGAGGGAACATGGCGTACTTTTTCGGCCTTAGCTTTTGTGGTCGCTTCCATTAGGATGATTGGTCTTTGGTTTCGACGTCATTACCATATATCCACATTTCGTCACCAGTGATGACCCTATTCAGCAATACTGAATCATCATTCACATCATTCCACAGTTCCTGAGTGATCCAACGGTTCTTTTAGTCAAAATTTCGGAACAAACTGTTGATACAGCGAAGTTTGCCGATATGCCAATATTCGCAGCAGCCATTAATCGTTGATGTGATGGGGCGTCTAGAGCGAGCATGGTTATTAACATCTTCTCGGCCTTCTGTGAAGAGCTTGTACCACTTATATACATATATATTTTTGGCTCATATTAGACTGGCCAAATTCCACAGTCAACACTTTACATAAAATGGAATACAGATTCTTTGATCCATTCTTTTTAATAGCAAAAAAAACACCAAACACTCCAAAACATGTCTAACTTTTATATTTATGAAAAACAAACTGTGGCGAAATTCAAAAAGTCGCCTTATTTTTGTATCTAACGTATAACTAATAAATAATCATAACATTTCGAAGTTTCTTAGATAAGATTCAAAACAAAAAAGGAAAAAATCTTACCTACTGAGTTACCTACTATTTCGAATATAATAGCGATGGTCAGTTAAAGTCCAAAAAAAATATATACACAAGGTGGCGCACAATTGATCTCCCCATAGGGAGATGTTATAATTTATGCGCTATACTCCGCAAGAGCATGGAATAACTGTGTTGTTTTTTTTTTACCAATAAGCGATCGGTGTTAGCGCAGCGTGAATTTCGACGCCGACTCCTTAATCGTGTCGCGCCAACTGGGCAAACATTCCGGCGCTTCGATTCGAAAAGACTGGAACCACAGGGGCCATGCAGTGCCACCGGACTGGTCGTTCGGCCGATAATATCGCGGTTGTAACGATCTCAACAACGAAGAGGACGATTTTGTGTCGAAAACATCATGAACGATAAGGCGCATTTCTGCTTAAGCGGTTACGTCAATATGCAAAATCGGCGTGTGATGCACGAAGAGCCATTACATCCACTCAAAGCCACTGTGTGGTGCGGCGTTCACGCGGGAGGAGTGATTGGGTCGTATTTTGAGGACGTCATCGGCAATACGGCAACTGTTACTGGCGAACCCTACAGGCCCATGATAAACGACTTCTTACTGCCGGAATTTGATGAGCGGGCTTAGTGAACATGTGGTTTCAACAAGATGGTGCAACCACACAGCACAGGCCACAATGGATATTGTGAATGAAGCATTTTCTGGTCGTGTAATCTGCTGTTTTGGCGATTTGGCATGGCCAGCAAGATCGCCCGATATAACCTTACGTCAACAAGCCTCAAACAATCGCAGCCCTTTAGGAGAATATTCGACAGAAATGCGAACAGTTATCACAGGAAATGTTGCGGAAAGTCATAGAAATTGCGATAAAATGGGTACAAATGTGTATCAGCAGTCAGCACTAGCGGCAGCCACTTGAGGGATATCATCTTTGTAAAGGTCCAAGTAAAGATTTCTATCACGCAAAGTATGAAAAAAAGTAATTTAAAAACGAAATTGGATGAAACTACAGGGTACAATCAACACTTAAGTATAGAACACAGTCTGTGTATCTATTGTAGTCAGGGGTAGCCAGAGCCGAAATTTCCATCAGTAATGTATGTTTTGTGTGATTGTTTGATTCATTTTTCCTATAAGTGAAAGGGACTTGTATGTTTATTGCCAATTTCGAACAGCAAATTTCAAGGAGTTCCAGAGAGTAATTGGCTATGAATCTACCAGGGTCTGCTTGGTATACCATCTGCGACATCCACACGTGTTCGTGTAGCCGCATCAAAGCAAATTTTATTGTAATCGAGGTGAAACAAAAAGAAAGTCGGGTTAATAGGGAATCATTTTTTAATAATGTACAAAATGAATCACTGAGAGGAAAATGAGGTAGCGATGTTGAGTCACTCTAGACTATAAGATGAATTAGCCAAGCATAGATAGAGGAATACATTTTCTAAACAAAACATTTGGGGTTTGTTCAAAAAGTTACGGGAATTGTATAATCTCGCGTAGATAACTAGGCTATATTTATTTTAATGAGTCAACTATGAGCGAAACTAGGGCTTACCAGTGGCGTAAGCGTTTTCAAGCCAAGAAGACGTTTTACATGAAGAGCGCTGTGAGCATCTCAATACTTCAGAGACCAGTGGAAACGTGAAATAGGAATCAGAGAAAAATGTTGGCATATCAACTAATATCATGAAATTTCCTCGAAGGTCTTTGGTAGGAACTGCTGATCTACGAACAAAAACAGCGGCGCATTCAAGTTGCTCGGGGATCAGATGATGAAAAATGAAATTACGGGTAAGACGCCAGGAATAAGATTCAGCACTCAAGGCCTGGACTCAATAAGTTTAATCGAATGTGAAAATCATGTTCACTGTGCCCCATATTTTAGCAATACCTTTAGCAAGCCCTAAGCTATTGGCACAAAGTCAAGTTATGAATAAGGAATACTACCTGGAAGTGAAATACCACTTGAAGCAATCCGAAAAAAGCTCGAATTTACGTCAAAATAACTCATAGCTTTTACATCACGATCTCACCCTTAGCCTCATATTTGCCCACTCTTTATTGCTTGTTTATAAACAAAGGTTTTTTTAGAGCTTTGGTCTTTAAACTGGTAACACTGTTTCAACAGACTGTCGATTTGTGATTAGTACGTTTTGCGATTTTACAATGGAACAACGCATGCAAATTGTGCAAACTTATTTTAAAAAGTTGTAAAGCGCAGTGTTAAGGTGTATCCGAATGACTCGATTCGCTATCGTGCACAGCATTTGGAGCTATGCCTATCCACTTTTTGGAAAATCGAACAGAAAGGTGTTGGCTTAAAAGCTTATAGGACCCAGCTTCTGCAAGATTTGAAACCGAATGACTATCATACGCGTCGTAGGTTCGGGGAATGGGCCGAAACATGATTAAGCTTAATTCTTCATTTTCAACGCAAAATTTGGTTCTCGGAAGAGGCCCATTATTGGTTAAAAAGATATGCAAACAATCAAAATTATCGAATTTGAAGTGGAGAAAACCCAGACAACCCATCGGTTCCAATTGCTCGATAAAGTTGTCGAAAATTGGATTTCACGATTGCTCTTTACTCGAACTAGCCGTAGCGCGCATATGCCCGAAGTAATTTTTAAGCACTAATGGTATAAAATTAAATGAAGACATTGACGTTAGATTCAAGTGTTTTATTTCATATTGAATTTGTATACCTATAAAAAAACATTCTTTATTAGGCTCAAAACAACACTGTGTGTTGACTTTTCTGCTTTCAAAAATTGAACCTTTTAAAGCTCATTTTGTTTAAAGTATAGGTAAGATAAGAATAAATCAAGGTAATGAAAATATTTGCAGACACCTTGAATATATGTAGGTAAAGCTCCTAAATTCAGATACACTAAACTTCAATTCGAATCTCATTTAGGGAAGATTCCTGCCTAAGATCATAGCAAACAAGGTGGCTCAATGATTTTAGCCAAAATTTGAAAAATAAAAGATTGAGGTTTAGCCATTTCCAATTGATCAGGCCTGATATCCATAATCAAAAAGAGTCTTATGATCATGCTTTCCCAATTTTTTTTCAGTATATTGAATATTAAACCGCCATCAAAGAGAATGGATCCTTGATTATATATACTTAACCGAACGAAAAGATAACGCAGACTCCTACCAAAACCAAAATCATATTTTTTGTGGTTTATTCATTTTGGACTTAAACGTCCTCTACGCAAATAGATCTTTTAATTTTAATTTTAAGCTTTAAAAACGTAAATTAAATATTTTCTTAAAATCAGAAGCTGTCACTCATCATCACCATATCACTATAGATAAAAAACAAAAACTGTTAAAAAAAAATATGACACTTAACACGAAATTTATTTTTCATTTTTCTATTTTTAATTATTTATTTATTTTTTGTTGAATAGCCTTAAAGAGATCAATCTGACTCCGTTAGGGAGTCGCTAATATAAACGGACTCCCTACTAGAGTCAATTTGACCCCCCATAAGGTACAAACTATCGCATTTTAAATATTCTTTTGTTTTCGGTATATTTTGAGCATTTTCAATCCCAAAAATTGGAAAGAAAAATAATTTAAATATTTCTAGAACACCATTTCATATCCCTATGCCTCGCATAGCATCTAGCATTTCCAATTATGAACATGTCACACGCTTTTCCTTTTTCCTTTGAAAATTTTGTTTCAGTCCCATCTTCTCGGTTTTTTTATGTCGGAGAAAAAAAAATTCCAATTACAACCGACATCGACGATTGCGTTCCACAAAGAGTCCTTTTCTTAGAGACATTTAATTTAAATTGGCGTCTCTTCTACCGTCTCTTGGGTCTCGTGAAACGAGACATGGCAATTTAAAGGACCCAAAAATATCCTCGTAAAAAAGAAGAGATACTAAAATGGTTCGAGATTAATGATCCTGATGATTTCCTTTGTAGTAATTTGGGCAACGTTGTCGGTCACATTTGGCACGGCGACAGGAGAAAATACCTTTCTATTGTTAATATGAGAGAACATCTGCTGACGGGTTTTAATGGATACGGACTGGGTGACAGGTGACAATTTAGTTGTTTGTGTTATGAAACGAATATCAGGCAGGATGACAAGCAGGTCGACTTTAAAGGGCAAAATGTCTGTTGTTCCGCGAAATATCAGAGATGTGGCAATTGTTCATATAAGCGATTGACCATCTATATAGTTTACTACTATAAGAAGCCTTCGTCATCGCAATACATCTCCCTGGCCTCAGTGAGTAAGCCACGTCTAACAAATTACAATCCCGCACGATACCAACGTTTCGACCTTTTTTTGTATTACCGGTAGTTTTTTACCCCATCTAATGACTTGAGGCTAGAACGAATTAAAATCAATTTGCGGACAGGTTATCGAGTATAACCTTCCGTAACCTTGACATACACAATTCTCGATGATGGCTTTTGAAACGACAAGAAAAGATAAAAAATAAAATAATAAAAAAGGGATCAGGAAAAAAATCCAATATAAGGGATCGAAGTAAGAAAGAAACCGAGCCATAAACACGAACTTCGTGATATATTAGTGTATAACGTGACTATCTCGAAGTTGTGTCATTGAGGGGTGGTGGCAAGCAGGTGTGAGATGGAAGGAGAAATGGATCATGGATAGATGCGTTCGAGTAGCTAAATTAAGCTTTCACCTCGTTTTAAGACGTTTAGTTTCGTGACAAATTTGAATTGACATACTATAGTATGCGTACTCAATTCGTGCGAGCGATAAGTATGACCTGGTAATGTCAAAATAAGGACAAAGTGATTGTAACCCTAACAACGGGGATAGGACTTTAATGCTGAGAGAAGCAGGTGACGATGAAAAGGTGTGCTCCAATGGAGGTGGTAACCCTGTTTAAGGTCAAAGGGGATTATTGGAAAATACGTTCCAGGTCTTACAAATATCCGAAAATAGATCAAATGAAGGTATTTTTTAAAATGGGCTGGTTTCAATTGGAACCAATTGTTGAGGCAGAAGATAATCCAGCTCAAGGGAGCCTTAGATTAGGTATTTACACTCATATCCTTTTAGGAGAAAGGAGAAAAGAAATATTAAAGCTCTATCATGCTGACCAAACATTATATTCTGTTTTTGTATTTTCATTCCCTTTATAGAATCAAAAACGCAAGAGAATTGATAGGAATCAGTCTTGACAAACAAGAAGCAGGGACAATAAATTTTAAGAAACAGCTTTCACTCCTTTTATTTGTAAAAATATAAGAATACGAAGGACTACTTAAATGAGATGCCTTAAGCTCACGCAACAAAATTCCTTTAAAACCTCTTAAGGAAGCAAAAGTAAGAGAGCCTTATAGGAGTATAAATACAGAAGGGTATGCCAACTCAACAAAAAATATAAACGAGAGTGGACTTTTTTTAAAAATACCTCACTTAGCCCCTGCCCTCTTATTATACTGTTGACAAAGACCATGTTGAGGAGCATCGGTATATTTGCTGTGACTAGTGGACATAACCCACTTTAACTCTTTTACCTTCGGACAATAATCGCAGCAAACAAACATGCTGCATGTATGTAGTTCATTTAAATTTGTTCTCGCTCCAGTTTGTCAGAATATCAATCATATCCGTGACACGGGGCGCTTGTGTACTTTGAAGCTTAGATATTTGAACCGGTAGACCGAAAATGGACTCAATATGTTGACAGATGACCCTTGATTCATAGGTTGTTTTACACTTGTTAATGAGTTTTTGTGATACCCCATCTGAAGCGTTGTACTCGTCGTGTCAATATATTAAAAAATGACGCTGGCAGTAGCCCGGAGAAACCTTTTTGCCTGGATTATATTCACGCCTTCATTTGAACAGCTCATCTATCTTACTATATGAATGAATAGCCCCCCCCTAGGGCTGACAGCGTGTCAACCTAAATGAAAACATACAACTATCACTAAGAGATTCCTGCTATGACATATCTGGCCCTGAGGTATACGGGATACAAATCCACATACTTTTTTTGTTTTGTGTGCATTACTCACCTTATCACGAATATCCTGTCTCATTTTTTCCCGCTCCTCTTCCATTCGACGATGCTTCTCCTTTCGTCGTTCTTCGGCCTCACGGATGGCCTCCTGACGCTCTCTCTCCTCCTCCTCTGCCTTCTCTTTGTCGTCGCCATCATCACCGCCATCACCTCCAACTGCGCCTGTAAAACAAAAATGACAAAACCAAACAATCTAATTAGTATTCGTGAAAATTCCAAATCAGCTACACATCTTTATTAAATCTATAAAAAACAAAAGGACAATCAAGGAAAAGGATCAACAGCATCAGCTAACATACACCGCAACCGCCAACGACCAATTGCCTCAGCACTTGGCATCGGTTATCGCTATTGGATTCACAGAATGTTGCTTCCTCGAACCGCAAATCAAATGATCGAACCCAAAGTCATTATGTCGACCGTAACTGGCCCCCCAAAATGTACGGCCATTATGAATATTGGAATACCTTTCGGTCGGATGTAAAGTGAAACCTCGGTTAGGTTCTTAATTAAGTTTCTGAAGACATTTTCGGATTTTGCATCCATGAGATGAGCATCATTTTGGATCGAGAAGTTCTACCCAAAGTCATGGGGGATTATAGGTAGGTATGATGAAATTAACTTCTACCTGAACGACGGGTGTATTTGGGAGGAAAAGTTTAGTTAATTAAGGATATTCGAATTGTCTAATTGGAATTTTGTTGAAAATACTTTTCCTCTCTCCGGATACACAAGTTGTGGTTTTGAATTGTTGAGCGCTCCAGTGATTAACGAGTTTTCGAAGATTTTCAGAGTTACTCAGGAAACTAATAACTCACAGTCAGTTTCGATACAAAAGGTAAACACTGGATTGAACCAGGGAACTACATTGTTAAATGGGGACTAATCGTAAACTGACAGACGAAAGGATGGTTAGTTCACAATAAAAAAATTGATTAAAAGGAAGCAACAGTTTTATTTTATTAAACAAGATTGAAACTGTACCTAGATTTTCAAGTAGATATCATTCCAAAACATCGTCAAGTACTCATTATACAGATTGAAAATACGAATTTAGGGGGCTGCTTTGAACGAGGGTGGAGGACAGTAGTTGCATTTTTCGTGTCACAGTGGTTGGGCGAGGAGATTCTTACGTTCCAGCTAGTCTACAGTTTTGTAGATTTAAAGTATGAGCCAAGTGAAAACATAATTCACAAATGGCTGCCATAAACCGCCATAAATCAACCACGTCCGGGCTCGAGTAGGACTTTAAGAAGGGGAGAAGCAATAAACGAAGTTGCAGCTAGCATTCTTCATAATGCTGACCTCTCAACAGGCAAATAGCCGTCTTTGGTCAACTTATAATCCCATAATCAGGTTATAGTCTATATATTCCTTTGGCTGCGGCCACGCAGTGGGCGAAGAGAAACTGAGCGATTGGGTGACAAGCGATTGAGCGAAAAAAAAAATTTAAATATATCAAATCCTATGGCGGTGGCCACGAAAGCCCTGAGCGACAGAGTGACATCGCTGTGCAATAAAATCTGTTTTAATTTTTTAGTGTATCGCTGAGCGACGGCGTGATTTCCTTTGTTTCTTTAATCTTGGTGAATTTTTTCTAATAGCAAATCATAAGAAGATACTGACATACATACGATGGTTTTGCCAAAATCGATTTGGATACTTAATTTGTATAAGTATAAGCGTCAACATTTACCATACGCTGACCTTCCTTGATTTACAGTGTGTATACTAAATCTTCTTCTTCTCGATCGAATAAATTAATAAATATGAACACGACTATAAAATAAAATGCTAAGAGCAATTGACGAACAGCAATTGACAATGGCATTTTTGCAACCAGTCGCTCAGCAATGATGCTCAGTAAATGGCCACCCATCGCTCAGGCTTGTTGTTCAGGCTTGTCGCTCCGGTCAGGCTCGTCGCTCAGGCTCTTCACTAAGACTCGTGGCTTAGGCTCGTCACTCAGGCTCGTCGCTTAGGCTCTCCGCTCAGACTCGTCGCTCAGGCTCATCGCTTAGATGTCTTGCACCACTACCCGATCCTCGGGGGACTTAAATGACATGATTAGGGATATTGCTGAGCCATAGGAATATATTCATCGTCAAGTAAGATATGCTATGCAAAGTGTATGTTAAGCACAGTGAGAAAAATGTATGTCTTCTCACTACTTTACAATAAAAACATGTTTCAAGAAAATAGTTTTTTTTAGGAAAATCTAGACTCTGCCGTGAAATGCCTCGTAAATAATTCCACCACTTATTATGTGCCCTACAATGGGATACCGTGAATGAGGGATTTATATTACTAAAATCTAACCCAACTCCAAATATTTGAATTGAATTGAAATACAAAAACAGCCTATGAGAGTTCGTGATAGTTTGATTTCAGCACTATTCAAAGCATTCACGCATTCACACATATTAAATTAATTAACCTATTGTGACCTCAAGGCTTGTAATGCAACCCTTAACGCAAAAGAATCGAGTCTATTTATGAAAAAGTGTTCTTGCTCGTAATATATTATTCAATTATAAGTGTCCCATATCAACTTACACTTATATTACAAAGGTAAGGACAAACAAGCAAAAGGACTTACTTCTTATCGGGGTTTTGTGTAGGAAGATTGTAATATCGCATTTCAATTGTGAATAATTCAAGGAAACTAATATTATGTGCTATTAACAGTAAAAATCGAAACAACTAGATAGGGAGATATGGCGAGGTAGAAAGAATTTGAATTCTGAATATTTAGCAAAGACACATAAAAATAGTGCCAATGATTTGAATATTATTACTGTTGTTGTTATTATTATAATTATTATTATTATTATTATTACCGGCCATTTGGAACTCGGAAGTTCAGAGCCTCGTTGGCAACCCTTACCTACGTTTTTCTATCATATTCGCTTTTAGGCCTCCCAAATAGAGCGGGGTCTTCCAAGCGTCTTTTTCTTCTCGGGTTTCCACTCATTATACTTCTGACTGTTTGTCCACTGTCCATTTGTTCTACGCGCCTTTCTCATCATATTATTCACGATTTCATTGCTCGTGGGTCGAATAAAGTACAACGAGTTCTTGATTGTGTAGATTTCTCCATTCCTTCTTCCTGTATTTCACCACTTTCTTTTTCCTCCTTCTTACTGAAGAACCAAGTTTCATACCCCACTAGTGTCACTCGCATTATTATATTGTAGTTTCATAAGTACATATTCCATGTCATATGGTTATTTAGAATAGTTCGAAGGAGCACACGTTGCCCTTTTTATTTAATTTGATCTTTTGCCCTTTTGGCAGTCAAAAGAGTTCCCAGATTTTGAACTCGTCAACTTTTTCAAAACGTGCCATTAGGTGCGAAATTTGGAGCGATCTAAGCCGGTTAGTGACCATATGCCTGATTTTTTTTTATTTACTTCTAACCTATGTACTTCCTTTCCTGTCATCATTAGATTTTCTGCATTTCTCTTACCTGCTCCCTCACTATCTCCAGGAAGATCAAGACCATCAATGAAAACAAGAGCGTATGTGATTCTATTAAAAGTCATTCCCCTATCATTTTTCTGGATGGATAAAACTAAAGACAAGTGGTGTCAAGGCGTCTCCTTGTTTTAATTCTTTACTTATCCGGAATGTTCCAAATAAAGCATTATCTGTATCAGTTTCACCAACTTTTTCGGGACTCCCAACCTTACATGGATATAATACATTTTAGATCGGTTATAAAGTCGTACGACTTTTTAAGATCTACGAATAGTTTGTGGACCGTTTTGTAGAAATCCCATTTCTTTTCTAGAAATTGTCGTATCGTAAAAATCTGTGGTTTGTGATTGGTTTTTTTACATAAGTGAAGTGTGTTTATTGGGTGTTTAGTCGATCTTTCTAAATACGAGAATGGCCGAGTTTTGTCATTCCCCATTTATGATAGTTGTGAGGAGTTCATTTCATTTCTCTGTTAATTTATATGCGATGTTATTCCGATGGTATTCTGTCGACAACTGCGGCTTTTTTAATCTTAAGGCAATGAATTGCTTCCTTTACTTCCTCGATGGCTGGCAATTCTACCTGCTTTTCTGCTGAGTAGAAAACATAATTTTCCATTACTGCTTACTCTCCATGTACATTAAGCAGCTTATCGAAATATCTCTTCTATTGGGATGCAACTTTTTCGTTAAACTCTCCATTATCATCACAAATAAATCCTGGTTTGCTCTAATATCGTTTTTTTATAGTGTATCCAGCATACCATACTTTGTCGTGGTGTTTTTAGCCACCAGCTTAACAAGCAAGCTTCCGGCTTTGACATTGTCCTTTTTTATCCTGAAAGACACAGCTAATTTTCTTTTCTATGTCCGATATCGGGTTTGGGTTAACGTTTCAGTATTTTCTAGGATTTGATGCTTTACAATATAGGCTTTTACTTTTTCCTTGCATGCTTCGTTGAACCAAGACTTCCATTTGAGAGCCTTGCAATGGAATAGTTTGGTTTCTGTTGCAATTTTTAAAACATTTTTTGTTTTTGACCGTACTGCTTCGCCGTTAGTTTCCTTACCATCTAGTAAGGCACACCAGTTATTAATTTCGTCCTGGTAGTGGCACTGGGTTGGAGGTCCCTTAATTTTTCAACATTTTTATTAATTTCTTTTATATACGCATATTACTCTGTTGAACATATCATTTATAATCTCGTAAAATGCATTCTGTACCTCTTTTTCTTCATCTTCCGAAGGAATTTGTATATTGTAAATAAAATTCATAAGTTTTATTGCTATTACAATGGTATTATAATTGGTATTACAATGTGGTGAAATATTGAGATCAAGGGTTGTCTCGCCTAGCTATACTGAGTATAATCGATAAACATGAACGTCTTAGGCAAATTAATGACGTAAATTACCCAACCCGTGTTCGTTCGTCAAGATCAATTCAAAATGTATCCTTTTCACCGGAACTGGCCCTTTGTAACCATTTTGAGTGAAGTTCTGAACCTATATGCCTATCAGCGGACACAAAAATTAAAGACAATAGGTCGCGCACAACCGTGCTTTCCTTTGCTGATTCGGTGCTTGGAAATATTAAACAAAATCATCAAAACCAAAAAGAAACTATGAAACAACCTCACCAGCCATAACGAATTTGATGTAGTTTTCGGGCTAGCGATGCCACTGAGCCATATTTGTTTGAAGAGTATCCTGATGTAACAAGAAATGCCATACAGCTGGCCAAACAATGTCTCTCTCTATCATAAAATATTCGGTTTAAATGTGAGTTCTAGTAGTGCGCCTTAGCACGATTAAACTTATTCCTTAGGGGCTTTGCTAAAAATAATATTGCACCATGGACTTCAACACTAAAAATATATAACTTTAATTCACCGCGCTAATAAAACATTCAACACTTCTCATAGAAGTTTTGCATTATCCTATCGATTTGTTGGATTGTATTAACTTTTGATTTATCGTTAAGATATTAATGTGTGTTAAAAATTATATTTTTTTTTTGGAAACGTAAATACGTACACTACAGCCTAATGACATTTTTATTTGTCGTTCTGAGTAAGAAGTTGATCCATCTCGCGTAGACAAAATCCTTGGTAAAGTCTGGAATATATTTCCATTAATGGCGCATTTAAAATATATTTTTTTATGATGGCAATTTGCGATACGAAAATAAGTTCAACTTAGTCGTTGAACATTTCAAAATTCTAAGCAAATACCCTTTATGACGACTCCCATTTCTCATTTCTTTCAAAATCACTCCAAAATGGTTCGCAATTATCTCACCCTTACCCGAAATGCCTTCAACCCCTATTCATACACGCAAACGGGTTGATCTTCGCTGCGGCAGTTGCAAGCTAATGAAATTGTTGCACAATTAGTTCGCTTGCGTCGGAGAGCACACCACTAGTTTATCCGTACTAAAACTGACACAAAGTACCGAGTTACACTATTGGATGGTGGTTACCTCAGATACGAGTTTGTATGTACGACGTTAATAGGCAGTAGCAGTACTGATGCCCGCAAGGATAGTTACACAATTAAACCTCTACTCAAGCGTGTATGTGCAGTTTAATATTTATGTTAACACTTTATTTCAACACATAAACGGCAATCGTCCGGGAATGAAGGGTACATGCTGTTGGCTTAGCTATACCGTTAAACTCGTTGCAAATACTGCGTTTCCCGAATGTAGTGGTAATTGTTTATTTGTGTTTTAAACTTTTGTTTGATTTCGTTCAGGGAACACTATCGAGATGAAAATTGGCCTCAAGCCGTTGGGGTTGAAAAGCTCGGTTACTATTAAAGGAAGCTATGCGCCTTAAATTAGATACGTTTAAGTAAATATATTCTGCCCATACTTGAAATCCTCAAGAATTGAAACGATTCGTCAGAATTAAAAAAAAAAAAACCTTTATGATAGCACATCTTCATACAGAAGACAAGGAGGTTAATATGCGTCATTAGTTTAGTGACCTCTAAAGGACATTTTGAAGAACGAAATAACAAAGAACCGAAAAAACAAGAGACCATCGACGACGACAAACTTGTTATTGTCGCTTTCCTCATCGCGGCTTCCCCTACCATCAAAAAATATATTGCCTTCTGAAGGGTATTGCTTTCAATTGGATCATGGTAAGGGTAGGTAGCAGTTTTGAAGGATAATGTCAAGTTTGGTGACACAATGCTATCAAATGTTTTGTGGGCCATTTATTTGACTTTCGTTGGTAATTCGGAACTACACTCGAGCGAGTAATTCGAGACCCATCCAGGCACTTCGAGTGGTGGTTGACGGAGGGGACCTGTTCAACAATCACATTGAAACAAATTAATTTGATGTTTCAGTTGCTGTCCCTCTGACGTGCTTTGGCGGGGTGAAATGAAGGCGAATTGATTGATAAAGTATGACAGGAAGAGAAGACTGTTTTCAAGAGATGTTTATACAACGTTTTTGAAGAATTCCTAGGAGGAGGATGGGTCGGAAATGGTTGTTTTCGAACGATAGCAAATTTAATGACATTTTCAGGGTTTCTTTGATATTCCCTTCTTGGGTTAAAGGCTTTTGTTTCCTCCATAAATACGTATGCCAGCGAGTATAAAGCAATGAGAACAAGGCTTATGCATGAGCTTTGAAAACACGGCAAAGAAGTGAGGGAGGAGGAAAGTGTAAACCACGAACCCATGCACCTTGCACGGCACAAAGCCACACGCTGACATTATGTTGTGGCAGGGAAAAACTGTGCATCGCCCGTGGTTGTATGCCGCTTACGTAAGTCCGAATACACAAAGTCACTTATTAGCATTGTGCCGTGATGGCAACCTTGGGAATGCCTCATGCATTCAGGTGTATATTCCTCACTTCTTTTTTTCTTCTGCTCTTACTTTCCCTTCGTATTTTCTTTTGTTCGCGATACAAATAGAAAGAAAGAAGGTAGGTCTTGTTCGAGAAGTACGAGTATAAAATCGATTTTATGAACTTCTTATACGTAGCATACGGTCTACAACAACCCCCGAATGCATATTCAAAACCACTTCTCGCGCATAATGTCAGGCCTAGTAAGTTGAAGGAAAAACAGAATCAAAATAAAATACATTCACATACCAATACACCGCTATTCCTATTTTTTTATTAAAACTACGTTCAAAGGAAAAGTGAAAGACAAAAAACCACAACACGCCATTGCTGTCGCATGCCCTAATGAGGCTTTAAAGACTTGACAAATAGCGGGAAAAGAGGCGAAGCTATGGAAAATCGTTAAATGCATGAAGTGGTCGCGTCTAACCTAATTTCAAAGACTCATTTGGCATTCACATACGTGTCATGCATGCACTCATTTGTACCCCATGGTACTCTTTGAGGACACCTACGAGGCGGTTGCGGCTTATGGAACGCACAAGGTAATAAAAACAAAGACCGTCCAAGGTGCAGTTTCTTCTTCTTTTGGGAATAGTTTATATGGTGCTCAGCTTCAACAAAACCTAACCAAATAGGTTTGTAGTGTCTGCAAAAAATAATGAGGTCACGAAACGACTTGGGCGGCTTGAACAAGGATTTATTAAAATCTTGGCTTCTTCGTCTGAGAGTAGTGTTGAAAATAAAGTACTTAAGTAGTGTAAATGGGATTAATAGAAAAGAAGTTATAAGTCGGTTTTTAAGTAATGCGGCAGAGGTTCTGGAGCTCACTTTTTTCTCAACTCGTTTCTATAAAAAAAAACCAACCGCTGTGTTCGGCGAAATAGTAGTACATACCCAAACAAAAGAAAATAACCAATTTGACACTAGACTTCATTAATTTGTTTAAAATTATTTTTCTTTAGTTTGCTAAACTACTCAAGATAAAAAACCAAAAGTTCTGTAACAATACACGATACTGTGTAAAAATCAATTTTTTTTCTAATTTAAAATACAAACGTTATACAAAAATAATCCTTCAGCCCTTCTCTACTAAATTAAACCTTTAAAAAAAAAAGTAAAAAATGCTCTAAGTAATAACCCTTGGCTTGAATGTAATCATAGACTCCGCGATGCATGGAAGGCATATTTCACTGCTCTACTAAAGATGTTTCTGGGTCTTTAACCCTAACTTCCAACGTATTCCGAACACTTTTGAACAATGTACGAGTCAGGGCTGCATGCAGGCCAAGGGAGAACGCCGATATTATTTTGATTCAAAAATGACATAATTCTTGTAGTGGTACGGTGACATAAATTATCTTGCTCGAAAATGGGCCTCTTAGAGGCATATCATTTCAAAAAAAGTGCAGCATATTCCTGTGCATGATCTTCTCTAAACAACCTCCAAGTCTGTGACACCGTACCATAAAATACGTATCCATACTATAACTTCTCCATTGCCAATATGTTGATGTGGTTATACAAATCGCGCAACGAAGGTCTCAGATGGAAATCCTCTATTTGACACAGTACCAAATTTTTTTTTGAGTTATGTTAAAAAAATAAGGTGACTTTTTCTCTAATTTGGCTAGCTAAGTGCATTTTATTTTTGATAACTTATTTTTTTTTGTTATATTGGTACATACATATATTGACATTCTCAGCCTTTTGAAAATTAAGTTTGGTATGAAAAATAAAATTAAGTGGTCTCGAGTCCATTCTCAACAAAAAAAAGTCTTTAAGTGGTACAAACTCTGTACAGAAGTAGTGAAAATGTTTATAACGTTGGCTGGCCTGCACGCCCCAGCACGCTAACAATGGATGAAAACGTGGAAGCAGTGAAGAAAATCGTTGTAGAGAATCGTCGTATGAGTATCAGATGAGTTGCTTAAGATAGTGGCATACGGGTTGGCTCATGCCATGATTCTTTTTTCAGATAATTTGTGAATCAAAAGTGAATCAGTGAAGTTAGATCAAATAACGATCCAGATTTTTTGAAAAGGGTCATCGCTGGTGACGAAACATGGATATATGGTTATGACATCGTACCCAAAGCCCAATCATCCCAGTCAGAAAAGCCAAGACTGAAAAAAGCACACCACAAGATCAGTCAAATGTAAAAGTTTGGCTAACTCTACATGAGGTCTTGCCGAAAGGTTTAGTGATCAATAAGAAATATTATCTTGAGTACATGCGCTGTCTACCTGATACTAAGAAATCGTCCGAATTTGTGGAATCAAAATTCAAAGCTGTTGGATCAATAAAATTTTCACTCACTTATCGTTTCTTGTTTTTTTTTTTTTTATAAGGTTCGCGCAGGTTCAAGAGTTACGCTCTTAAGGTGTTTGTCACATAACCTGGATGAGGTGCAGATGGTTTATATGGAAGATGTTCGTTCAATACTCTTCGGGGGTGGTTGTATTAGATAGGATTCGAGAGATTCGACTGAATTTGTCGCGTTGATTGTAGTTCACAGTAACTTTCTTATTTCCTTATCATTAAGGTGTTATATTGGAAAGTATACACAGAGTATGAATTTCGACGTAATCTTAGACTGCAAGTGTTATGCCTTCGTCAGCATTTTTTTGATCATCTCTCATTCACAACTGATGTTGTTGCACAGTTTTTTTCGTATAGGAATTGTTCTTGGCTATCGACAGACTTGAACTATAGACCTTCCGCTCAACAGTTGGTGATGATTACCATTGCACCAAGACCATCCTGTGCGTAATTTTTGGCCAAAAACAATACCATACTCATGTCTCAGCCACCGTGCGACTTTTTTCTATTACCAAAATTGAAAATGAAGAGATTTGCCACGATTGAAGAAATAAAGACCGCATCGCGTATCAGAAGTGTTTTAAGGATTGGAAAAAGTGCTAGCGAAAGGGAGAGGAAAATAGATGCTAATGAATAAATAGGAGTCACCTTATTTTTTGAACGAACAAAGCTTCTGCTTTCTGGCTCGCTTAATTAATGGAGTGTGAAATTTCCTCACAAAATTATGATATGCATGATATTCATGGCTCAAACTGATGCAATAAGGGAAGGCTTTTTTCCTTCGAATAGGCAAGAAGAAAGCAGAGAAAACTTATCCTCAAAAGCTCAAACGTTGTGTTATAATTCTGTAAAATACTTTGAACAACAAGCAGAAGGATAGAGGAAATGTTTAAAGCAATAAGATAAAGAATAAGAGCAAAATAGGACGAAAAAATCGGAATTTTTTTAAAACAGCGAAAGCGTTTTGCGACGGCAAAAACTACTTTTTGAAAAATTCTATAATGTAATTAGGGATATTGTCCATAAGTTAAGAAGGCTGTTTAAAAAATGAAAAGGTAGGGATTGAAAGAAAAGTATTTTCGGAGGTAAATGAGACGCGCTAGTAAGATTATTGACCGCAGAAATGTCCGGAATTATTAGAAAACCTATGTCGAATCAATGAGGCGGGTCTTAAAGTCAAAGAATTAGAACCGCGGAATTGTACTCCATAAACCTTTTATTTCCATATTAAACAAAGAAAGACTTGCATCCACACTATTATTTTTAGTGACGGGAACAGGTTAGACTTGGCTTGTTTCGACGGAAAGCAAAGGCATCCCAGTATTTAGCGAAACCTAAATACTGAGCTAAAAGAAAACTAATCTTCAAGGGATGGTGAAAAATGGCGGTGGCAATGGCGTGATGTGAGATAAATTACATATCTAATTCAGCAATTAAAAAAGAAGTCTCCAGCAATGGTTCTAGAGTCAAATTATGTCTTTTAGCTAAATATCGACCTACAGCACACTGCACACAGTGTCAAAATATAACTTCTTGGCTAGCAGATCAAAACGCCTCAAGAGTCAACCGAATCAACCCCATTGAACATTTAGTATGAGTTGAGCTTGAAAAAAAAAAAATCGAAATCGCGCTATCAGCAGCAAAGCCTGCATTAAAGAAGCTCTACAAAAAATCAGCGATTTTTTTCATGACAGTCCACAGGATTTGAAGAGGATTTAAATCTGGAAATTGAGGTGGCAACGACATTAACATTTTTTGTCGTCAGACAATTTTTTCGTTGCTTAATCACCCGGAAGTGTAATTTTATGTCGAAAAACTTAACCTCTAATACAGTAAAGGCAAATTATTATCCAAGGACTGTTAATCTATCGAATGCAGTTGTAAGTGCGTTTAAGTCATTTCATTACCTTCTTTTTAAGCTAGGTATGTGCCTATTTGTCCATTAAGCCTAAGTCATCACGACTTACTCTCAGGCACAAGTACAGTTTCGACATGAACATTCTGTGGGCATGCCTTCAATGAATCTGTTTCTCATATGTGGAAAATCATAATCAATAAACCACCAATTTGATAACTACTGAAGTGCATATAACAGATCCCCAAACTTTGTTCAAAAAGTAACAGGAATTTTGTAAATTTTTAGGTCTGGGTAAGTGAGAGTACTTTTTCAAAGATTGTTTTCTAGTATTTTAAAAAAAGAGTCAAATTAAGGACTATTTTGCAGTGAGTTACGACGTATAAACAAAAATTTTGAACATACTCAATGGAAAAATAGCTAGATCACAAGGGCTTTAGAGGATACAATTTTATCCGTAACCTATTCCATAATTTATACCAAGAATGTTAACCAGCCTCTTCGTTTACTTTTCAGACTTCGTAAAGTCATAGGATAAATTGCAACTTTTCTTGAAATGTCCATTATTCCGAAGAAAAAGCCTTACTTTTGTAAAACTTTCATGTAAGTTTGCGAACTTAATAATCCTGAAACACCTCAATTTCTCTTCGTTCTATCATTTCCATTATACCGACATGTAAATATTTATCAGAACTCAAATATTGTATAAACAATGAAATATTACGCAAATAAGTTCATTAAAACTTCGTCCTTTAAGTCATCATCCACCACGCTGAATGACAGGGCAGACAGATAGATCTCTTGCATTCGCTAGTTTTCTCATCTTTGGCTGAAATAAGTAGAAGAAAAGCTGCTTACAACCCGGAAATGTATTCCAAGTTTTTTCTCATTCTTCCTTCGCCGTTCCATCATAGTTCAAACTTCTTGAGAAAATAGTGAGAGAAGGGCTAAGAACGAATGAGGTTAAGAAGGCAAGAAGCCACAACAATATGCAAAATCAGAACAAGAGGCTTCTTCAATCGGCTGTACTGAATAAGTGGACGCCGTAACATCCTCGTCTTTTTATCCTCTGCACTCTTGGGCTTGATACTTTTTTTTTTTTCTCTGCTTCCTTTTGAAAACGGAACAAAAATTTTGCTCACGTTTCACTTACAACGAATAAAGGAAAAAAGATTGCACACATACAGAGCAGAGGAGAGTTCAGTAATGAGAGAGAGAGGATAACAAGAATACTTATATGCTTACTATGCAAATAGAATCCTTCAGCATAGAGAGGCCGAAGGATATTCTGCGCCTTCTTGAATACCCAGTCCCACGGACGGCAGTATCGCATAGGCATGAGTGTTGAGAGTGCAGTACAGTTGCATGGATGGAAAACTAGTTCATTCATCCATCCATCCATCGAGCCATTCATCAGTCAGTAAATCAACTTTCCACATCGCTCTTGAATGAGTGCCCCCGCTATCACCTATACAAATATATTATATAGATAAAGATAGGAAACGCTAGAGCCGGCTAAGATGGAAGGAAGGATAGTGACTTTTCAAGCTATTTTTTTCTTTTATTTCTTTTCAAGTTGAATTTTTTTTTATGCCACAAGGATCTAGTCTTTAAAGTGGAAAGAATAATGGAAAAGTTTACAGTCTATTTGATATTTTACTTAGTGACGGAAGAAAATGTATCTGGAAATTTTTTTCCCTCTGCGCTTGTTGTCCTTTTAAAGTTTGGAATCAAACGGAAACACCGTCAGCTACGAGGACAGAAACGAGAAGAAATAGAAGTATGTAACTACAATTAAACAGAAGAAAAATGAGGACAGAAATCAGGACGAAAGACGAAAGTTGGATTTGCCGAGGGAAATAAAATTTCGACATGTATTTGGACATCAATTAACCTTGTCCGATGGCGGGCAACGATAATCGGCGTGAAACAGAAGTAATCTTCTTTAAGTAGTTCCATCGCAGTACTATCGCACAGAGTTTATCTGACGAGCGTGTAAAAGAGATCCGGGATAAGTGTTGCGGATTAAAACAGAATTACGAGTAGAGGCGGATGATATAATTAGCAGAGAACTATGTTTTTTTTTTTCTAGAGCTTTCTCTGTCAGTTACAGGGAAGACATTTTTTTAGAGGTGGTGTGAAGTAGTGGCGGAAAATAAAGCACAAGCCAGAGCTGAAAACACTTAAAGTGTTGTCTATCAGAGAGACTTTTTGAGATTGGAGGAATACGAAATGCTGCAACCATTGACGGAATGGCATTGCTTTGCTTTCCTTTGAAGTGTTGTTTGCTCTTTTTAACTAAACTTTATCCGGAAGCAATGCAGATACTCTTAAATGTGCGCGGGAAGAAACAGACGTCGATTCGCGCCTTTTTTGAAATGATGTTTCCCATTGCTTGGCGATTGCCTAGAGGATGTGTCTGCATTTTTCGGAATAGTTTTTAATAATAATTAAGAAATGGTCATTGTCAGTTGATGTCGCATTTCAAAGTTTAGAAATTTTAGACATTTTCGGTTCAAATGCCATAAACGGGTTGTCGAATTATCTTCATAACTTTTTTTTTAACACCAAAGTGATGTCATTCAAAGGAAAGATAAAAGATTTTTAATATCGGAGGACTGCCAATAAGTTTCAACCGACGCGACGATAACACTTTAGAAGCTGGTAACAGATAACCGAATTTAAGTTAAAGCTTATAGTCAAAATTTGGCGCCATCTATCTGATATCAGAAAACGTCGAAGTTGATGTTTCATCTTCAAAACGCAGCCACGCCACGTATTTATTTATATAATCAGGTTATTTAAATGTATCATATTTCAAAACATGATAATCAAAATTTTTGCCAAGCTTTCAAACTGATTTGGAAGAGAAAGTATGGCTCAAGATCAACTTTAACTACCTTATATTAGACGGCATGATATTTGATTGGGATTTAGAAGATTCCTGAACCCGAAATACATTTTTTTTCCTGAGGGTACCCTAGCCTAAGGCCCAAAACAAACTCTTCGTTAAAATAAATTTCATTGGCGTATTCGTATGTGGAAGCCTTAGATCAACACCTATGAGACAACTGCTCGTAGAACCGTCTGGAGAAAAAAAATTGAATTAAATTTGAAAAATCATAATTCCACCATAGCATAGTGATCACATGCCACGGCAATGCCATCGAAATTGTATTGTATTTTGCGATGTTTGTTCCCAACAAATTCTTGACAAAATCCACATCTTAAAAGAGCCTCTCAAAATCTGACGCACGGGCTTAACACTGGACAGTAGAACATTTCATCTATAGAAATATAAACCACAAAAAACTTTGATGATTAAGACACAAGTCTGCATATGAAGAGCCATCCAACAATAGGTGTCACTTTAAATTTGGCACTTTTGTAAAATTGTTGGTTAACTATCGTTATGATGGCTTCTGGTAAGTAAGAGCCAGGCGTTGATGTAATACACACATTCAATACCACAATGAAACAGTGAAAGACCACAAAATCAGTCATAATATAATGAAATCGTTCCACAAAGTTCATATTGCTTTGGGACGCTCATTCGCATGACTACATAGAAATTTAGTCAATAAATTTTAACGTCCCGGTCAGGTGATATGAAGATTTGAACTACATAGTATTAAGTCCATAAGATCAACTGGAAATATCGCCATGTCTGAGAGTGTGACTGAAACTTAAGATTATCCATTAAAAGATTTTCAAAGAAGTCGCATTTTGGCTTACCATTTTTTTTTTAAAGATTATTTCGTGCAAATTTTGACCATGACGACATTTAAAGTGGTATATGTATATGTTGAGTCACTTTTCTAGGATATTGACTACATGTGCAATGTTTTCTTCCTAGGCTGTAACTGACGCTGGCTTATCGGAATAGACGAGTGATATGACATATACCGAATATAGTCTAAAGGCGTCAAATCACGTGATCTAATCAACCAATTCACCGGTCCAAAACGAGGGATTAATTGCTCAATGAACCCAAATCTCAACCGGTCCATCGATTCGCGTGCTGTATGGCATGTAGCATCATCTTCCTAGAACCAAGTGTCTACCAAGTTCAGCTTGTGAATTTTGGGCAAAAAAAGGTTCGAAATCATTGAACGATAGCGAGAACCATTGGCGGTAATGTTGTTTTCACAGTAATCTTCGAATAAGTACGGGTCAATGATTCCGCCATACGATAACCCGTACCAAAAAGTGAATTTTTCCGAGTACATGGCAGCTCAACCAACTACGTCAGTTTCGTTTATTAATGAAACCAGAAATGAGCTTCGTCGTTGAAAATATTTTTTTTGAAAAAAAAAGTGGATCTTCCTCAGTTTTTCTAAGGCCCACTCTCCGAAAATTCGTGGCTGGTCCGTCGAGCTGTACGTTATACGAGCTATATTTTGTAAGGCTTTAGACCAAGATCCTGGCGTAAAATAATTCCAACAGCTGCGAACGGCGACGAATGGACAAATTACGGTCCTCATTAACCCTGGCGGATACAGCAGCAATATTTTCTTCTGTACGCACTCATACGGTTAGGTGGCTTGAGGTCCAACAGCGTGAAATTAGTGCGCAATTTGACGACAATGGTTTGAACTTGTTCAGTAGGTTACTTATGACCATCATGAAATGGTCAAAGTGGTGAGAAACATTTTTCACAGAGCATGAATTACGATAATTAAATTCAATAGCTCCTAAGCTTTATTCGGGTATACGTTCTTCGATTATAAAATGGCGGAATCAAGTGAGCATGTTTGATTTTAACACATGTCACAAATGACACGTAAGCTGCCAAAAATAGAACACTGAAAAACCAAACGGCAGAAAAATGTTGGCTTACACATGCCTATAAAATTCAGTTGACTTAAAAAGCTTAAATTGGAAACTTCGCACAATGACAGGCTAATGCTGATTAGTGGTTGGAAACTAATGTCGTGATATTTTGAAACAAAATTATTTAGAATGATGAGGCTCATTTCCATTTTTTGATTGAAAAAAAAAACAGTAGAACAACCTGCCCATACACAATGAATGGAGTTAAGCTGACGGTACATAATTCGATTCACAAAAAGAAGAGTAAATAAACCATAAACTCTAAAAATCAATGAAACCTGCATTCCATTAAAGCAAGAGTTAACGTTTCTGGGAATAATATTGGACCAAAAACTCTTTTGGAATACACATATAAACAAAATATACTCAAAGGTCATCAAAGCTCTATGGGCTCTAAAACAACTCGTAAGAAAAACATAAGGGCTAAATCCAAAAATTAGTCTTTGGATCTACAATCAAAAGAATAAACCAATCATACTTTATGGCGCTGCTGTATTGTGAAAAAAATGTGAACAACGAAGCACGATGAATAAAATCAATAAAATACAAGGTCTAGCGTGTATCTGCACAACTGAAGCAATAAGAACAATCCGACTGCAGGGATGAAAGCAATACTGAACATCCCACAACTACACACTGCCATACAGGCAGAAGCTGCAAAACAAGCCTTAATCTTACAGCGAATCTACAAATACAAAGATCTTAAAATTGTATGATATCATTACACTATAACCTTCAAAGGTAATCACTCTATCCCCATTGAGAAATGTGCTCGTTATAATTGCATTCGTGACATATTATTGTGTTCCGCACCAGGAAACCCAAATAAGTCGTCGTACGTGCCAGTGGCACTATTTGGGTGATTCACAATATCCCAAGTCTAAATAATAAGACGTACATTTCTCCAAAATGCTGCAATCAAAACAGAATAAAAACAGGGACACGTTCGTCTTTATTTAGCTTAGAAAATGCTTATCGCACTTTCGCCTTGAACTACAATTGAGATGTTTAAGTGCTCCAGCAGCTTGGCAGTTGATAAACTATTTTAATCTTCGTAGCTTATCGGGCGGGCAGACGCCCATACATCTGGGTCACACCAACAACTACGCAGAGCAGTCTACATCAGAGATTGTTTTGTCTGTCCGAAAGTATTTAGATGGACGTCAGACAGCTTAGTTTTATTTCTCAGTTGAGTTGTGCAACTGGTGTGGGAAGGAATGGATTTATGGTTTATCAAGGTGGCCACTACGAGCGATTCGGAGGTTCGTTGCACAACCCGTCGTTAAGACTGATGATAAGAGTGTTATTGGACGAGTTCCATTTCCCAAAAACGGTCAATGGATGATCTCGACTCAAAAGCCGACTCGAATCTTCCCAATCATTATGCGATTAAGTGATTCAATGTCACCTGCCAAATTCCCGTGCCTCAGCAAAGCTCAACTGCTCGCCCAATACTCAATGCCACTAATCACACTAACCCGGGCGACCTTCTTATCAACTTAACAGTAACCGGAGCACAACAAACAGAATCGCTGCCATTCTTCAGTCCGCGATTTCTCTCGCGCCGGCTAGTAGTCTGTCATAGAGCGTCGTTGTTCCTTTTAATTTCCATTGGGTTTCTCGCGCGCGCACATCGTACAGCACAGCCAAACAGGGTGGGTGCTACCACCCGGGGCAAAACAACAAAAAAACAAGAAAATCCCATTCAAAAAACACGAGTCCGCAGCATCAGCATCCCGAAGACCAACAATCGTTCATTTGGGCCGCATAATTAAGGAACAACTTTATATTCAACCGCTTTCTCGTGGACACGTCCCGGCTCTATTGTTATTCGTTCGTGACCCAGGCGACCGGCGAAGAGAAAATAGGCACACAACCTACCAACCTACACAGTCCTAAGCATGGTGTTCGGAATTTTTAGAACAAACAATCGGATTGTGTCATTAGCAATTCTTATTGCGGCCTGTTGTGGCGCTACCAACATCTGCTGTTGTTCGGCAGACGATTCATGGAACAACACCGTCCAGGAGGCTACCAAAAAATTCATCCAACAACTTGTTAACCTTGTGAATACCACGAAGCAGCCATGTCACGATTTCCATAGCTACATATGCGACAAGCTACCCACAGCCTCTATCAGTGCCACTCCACGGCTAAACGATGAGGAAATATTTCAGCACTTTCTGCTCCAGCAGGATGAAGATCAACTAATGGACGTGGAATTGAAACTAAAGCGTTTTTACGAGTCCTGCCAGAACGCCCGCAGCGTGGATGATCTGAAGAGTTCACACTTGTATCGTATCTCCGGCGGATGGCCGGCAATCGAGAGTGGTGGCGCTAACCGCCGCGAGTCACCGCCATGGATGAAGGTTGTAGCCTCCTTCCACGACATTGGCGTCGATTATTTTTTCAAACATCGTGTCGAAATGAAGAGCAACAAGAGATACGTTCGCCTCGAGGCGAATCTAAACCTCAAGTACTCGTTGCTGAAGAACATCCAGTTGGCGGAAGAGCTGCTGAAGGGCTATGAAATCGATCGGGAAGAGGCCCGCTTGATTGCTTTGGACTTTGCCGGACTCGAGGGCTACCGCAGAGAAGTTGCCAAGTCCGAAAGCGGTGCAACGAGTATTCTAACATATGCGGAATTCAAGACGAAATATACCAACATCGACTGGGATACGTACTTCCGTCGAGTGCTCGGCAAGCCACTGAGGGACACGGATGGTATTCGCTTAGAAGACGAACAACGCCTGGAGCGAATATTCGAAATGCTCTCTCGGACACCCAGTACACGTCTGTTGAATTACGTATGGATCGACTACCTCATCGACAAAGGTGTGAGTCATTGTGTAGACTTGGTTAAGGAATACTTCAAGCCGGTCTATCAGTATATCGTTCAGCGGTCGTCGATTGACAAACGACGCGTCGTGAGTTTGTTCTCCGAGATTGGAAGTGTTTACCACATGCTTCTGCCCTCATCCGTGTGGATCGACGAGATTGCCAACGAAAAGTCGCAGCTCTACTTGGGCAAGATGATTCATATGACACTAAACGGTGATGCTAAATTGGATGCGGATTATGCGTCTCTCACATTGACAAAGAAGAATTTCTATCGCAATCTGGAAAAGTGTCAGAAATTTGCCATGACTCGGGCGGGGGGTACTGGGGATGGGCGTCGAATCATAGCATCCTCGTTAGCGTCAATGAGTGACTTGTATGAATTCTTTATGGGACCAATGTACAACGAGCTATTGCCACAACCGTTGTATTACGGATCGATTGGGGAGGCATTCGCAGAAAAGATGATTGACGGTGGTGGTGTTGCTACCATACCGGGTAGCTGGAGGAGCAGCGATTCAGATGAGAAGTATGCGGAGTTTGAAAGGTGTCTGCGGCAGCAAAATGTGAATTTCACGTCGTCGAATGTGATTGCGAATAATCTGGTGCGAAGGTTACTGGCAGAACGGCAGACATTCGAGGCGTTGCGGAATTGGGTGGCTGGAAACGCGGATATGGCGAATCGTGTTCGACAGCTTGTGGCTTCGGTGGAGAGGGAGCTCAATTTGGAGAAGTTGTATTTCTACATGTCGGTGTTCACGCACTGCAATGAGGGCAAGGAGTTTGTAAATTTGTATTTGAAGAATTCAGGAGATTTTGCCGAGACGTTTGGTTGCTCGCGTGAAAGTCCTTTGAATCCGGTTAAGGTGTGTAATGTACTGTAGGTTTTAAGAGCTTAACATGTTGTAGGTATAGTAATAAAACGAATGTCTAAGTGCCAGTTGGTTGTGTTTGTTTTTCACCTTGGATTTAGATACAAGTATTCATACTGCCGTTGGCGTAAATTTATTTTTCGGATAAACTTCCTTCACTCCAAGACTGCCGATGTCAGATTTCCGTCCCATCTATCGAATTTGTTTATTTTTGTTTATATTACATTCTGTGTTTAGGTATATTCCTCAAAAATCTCAACATTAAATACACTTGGTTCCTACGGAAACATTCTGTTCCTCCCAGCAGACGCAACTTCCCAGAAAATTCCAACCAAAGCAACAAAGGAATCTCGGAACTCCCAGGCTCTTAGAAGAACTGATACTGCGGCAACCGCCAACACAGGCATTTTCACGGCACTGCTCTGATTTGTTTAAACTTTGCCATCTAAGACCGAGCAAGTTTCGTTTGTACAAAACTTTTTTAGGGAAAAATGTAATTAACAGTGAAGTGATTAATGAAGTCTTCATTAAGTGATTTCAGCGCTTTACTTTCGTGTAGTCATTATGTAGAGGTGTTTACAAATGGGATGGATGTCGTCTGTGAACTTGGGTTTTGGGGAAGTACCTGGTGAATTTTCCGCAGCGATGGGATTACGTTGTCGGAGATAGAGAAGGCTCGCAAGTTCCATTCTGGTGAGATGTAATTATCGATTCTTTGTGGGGAAAGGATAGAAATTGAATCAAGTATTGTACAATATCAAGGTTGTTTCAAAGTGATTTAACGGACATTTGAATAATTTGACAAATGGCGAATTCAAGTGTTGCCACTTTCGAAAATTGATTGTGATTTGAATAATATAATAGCTCTTAGATAGTTAAGCATGGTTATGGAATTTTTCATGTCATGTCATGTTGATTTATTCAAGATAAAGAAGACTTCTATCACTTGGCCTAACAGGGAAAACATAAGAACGGACGAATGACGGAGATTTGTTTAAAAAAATTACTGGAATGTTGATATTTAACGGGTCATGTAAGTCCACTACTTTTTTTTATTATTGTGTTGATGAATATGTGAGAAGAGTATCATTGCTGTATATAGAAGAGGTCAAGGGTCTTAAAGGTTTATATTAAACATACAATAAAAAGGAGCAAAGTTTGGGAGAAGACAAAATAAATTCTCTGAAAGAAGCTTCAAAAAGTCGTCTGTTCGGAGTCGGTAAAAAAGGAGGTGGACCTCTTCACCTATAACTACACAGTTGATTAAGAGGAGCTACGGCTTTGGTCGTACCTGATACAGCTTTATACGAGATTTGTTCAAGTAGGGAGCAAGCAAGCTAAGTATATTTGATTTTCGATTTTGCTTTGACGTTATATTGTATTGCATATGTATATATGTATGTATAGACATTTTTCCCAGAACGAGTTTTGGTGTGCTCGGCGGCTTTTGAAAAAATGCAAAATTTTCATCAAACGTAGCTGGAATATTGACTGTGGCATATGGCGAGTATTACAAGTATTACAAGCTCCTCACAGAACTCCGAGAAGGTGTTAATGCCAGTCCAGGACGCCCCAGCACGTCAACAATGGATGTAAACGTTGAAACATTGAAGAAAATTGTTACGAAGAATCGTCGAGTGAGTATCAGAGAAGATGCTGAGGATGTAGGCGTACCGATTGGCTCGTGCTATGAATTTTTTTCAGATATTTTGGGCACGATTTTTGAAACGTACATATGTCAACGAAATTTGTCAGGTCAATGTTCACTAAAAGAAACACCGAATGAGCATCAACCAAGAGCTCTTGTATGACGATCCAGATTTGCTGAAAAGGTGAACTGCTGACGAAACATGGACACATGTTAGGATGTCGAAACCAAAGCCCAATCATTCCAATGGAAGTGACCAGAAGAAGCAAAATCGAAAAAAGCACGGCAAGTTCGGTCAAAGTTTTGCTCACTATTTCCATCATGGTGTAGTTCATCATGAGTTCTTGCCGAAAGGTCGACGGGTCGTTTGCGTGAACCAGTGCGAATAAAACGTTCGGACTTGTGGGAAAAAAATGCATAGGTGTTGAATCACGATAATGTACCTGCTAACTCGTTCGTAATTTGTTGGTCAGACACAAGACCGTAATCATTCCTCAGCCACTGTATTAACCAGACTTGGCCCCCATCGAATTTTTTTTCGTCCAACAACTGATTAGACCCATGAAAGGGCGGAGATTTGCCACGATTGAGGAGATAAAGACCGCATTGCCGGAAGAGCTCAAGACTACACCAAAAACGGCATATCAGAGGTGTTTCGAAGAAATAATACTGGCGCAAATGTATTATATCGGAGAAAATCGGTAAAATTAGATTTTGATGAATAAATAATTTTTTTTCGAGAACAATAAAAAGTCACCTTATTTTTTGAACATACTTTTAACAACACACTCCGATATTTTGGGTGTGAAACGCATGACCAAAGTCTCAAAATGGATGAGCTCAGTAGACAATAATAACGCAAAATAATTAAAAAGTGTTTTAAAAGCTTAGGATCAATGGTCGAAACGGAGGTGTTCTTGATCGCCCTGGCCGAAATAAAACTCGACAAGTGCGAACATATATGATAATCATGTCTTCTGAGTCTAGCATAGTATTTTATGAGTTCTTTCTAAACAAACAAAAGCAAGTTCGCGTAAAGAAACCCGAAAAAGCCACGCACAACAATTCTTTTCCACAGAATGACAGTGATGGCGATAAAAAAATAAAATTCCCGGAAATCCCCTTTATTTTTGGAGCACATATCGATAAATTTTGGTATAGAATTGAACTTAAATGAACAGTGTACTTGACAATATTTTCTATTCAAAACCAATATCGTGGAACGGGTTTGAAATTGGGCAATCATGAGCGGAAGAATATCACCAACATATGTATGTGTGTATGTATTGAATAAATTCGAAAATGCTAAGTCCATAGTACGTGACTTTGGAAAGCAACGTCAAATGACACATTGAATTGTGTGGTCCATGTGCCATTGCATGTAGATAACATGAATGTGGTTTTGGCAGTTTTCCAAGCGTGAATATTCATTTATGTAAAAAGGAGATTTAGTTAAAAATTATTAAGTTTATAAGTACTTGGATAGTTTGCAGAAATATATTTTTGCCATTTAAGTCTGTAGGCTGTGTGAAAGTTTGTGGATGCGAAGGATAGAATTTACGTCTGTGAATGTACGTATGTCGGGGATATGACGCGAACAAAGGTTTTAAGCGGTATTAGCAAGAGTGAGGCATTTAATTTTCAAGTAGTATTTTGCACAATTGCCCGCGATTTAAAGCAATAAAGATCCATAAGCAAAAGCAAATCGAGTCGCATCACATACTTAGTTGAAGGGTACTCTATAGTGTGGCAAATTAGAGACAAACAAATGGCTTATGAATATTTCAGCTCTGCCAGTCGACATCAAAATCATCTACTTGGTTTAGATTGCAGGAATGACAAATCATCCTTGCTGAAGTTCTATTATATAACACAACATTTGTGGAGATACGATAGGACGTGAGAAATCGATGCTGACTATTTCAAGAATAATATACCAAAATTCCTGGTTTACATCGCTTTAAATATTATCATTAAAATATTTCTTTTATACAAAAATCAAACATAGTAGGTCATACAATATAAACAAGACGGGATAATGAGGCTGACGTTTTATATAACACTTGTAATTCACTTTGTTAGGATAATTTCGAAAAATTCATTGCAAACATCTCAAATTAAATATTATGAAGGCAATATAACCCTTAACCATATAAAACCAATTAAACAACTCTCACGTCGAACATGAGTTCTAAAATCCTTTTGATAATAACTTTATATGGTTTACTGGCTTATTAAAAATGCACTCAACGTAGAAAGTGGCAACACTTATGTATGTAATCATTCATTTGTCAAATCCACTAATCAGGGCTCTTAAAACTGTGACCCACAAATGAACATGTTTTCCGCGCACGCAACTGAAAAACTGAAAAATTCAAATGAATAGCAACGGACACGCCAACGTGGATACAGTGCGTGCAAAGGAAAAATACGCGTAGTTAACTCCACAGACTTACTTCCTTCTTTGGACGAAGTCATCCGGTTTCACAAAAACTCACCAGCTAACTAAAAGCGAACTTTTTGCCATTATCCTTGCCTGGCTATCGATGCATCCTGCATAAACCAATTTTCCAAAAGGGCAATTAAACTCAAAAATGCTACACACAGCCCCTCCTGGCAGGGATATCCTTCATAGATAGCAGTGTTGTTATAATTTTCTTTTCCGAACCTAATTGGCTTGTCAGTGAAGAGCGTCATTGGCGTAGTATCCATGCAGGTTTACCTTTTGGACTTTCCAAGAATATCGTCTAATTAATTTTTAATAAATCATACGTGGAGCGCAATCGATACGACATCGAGCGAAAAAACGACCCCAAAGGCACATGACAGACATTCGAGCCCGGTCGGCCGGGTCAACTGTTTTATTTATTCTTGGCTTTTGTCGTTATTAGGACTTATGATGGGCTTGCATTTAGGACACGATTGTGTCTATTTTTATTTAATACCATAATTTCCATCATTGTTGACCAAGAGTTATTATGGGAAGCATTATAATTAGGTGGCTGGTGGAAGAGGAGGAACATGGAAGGTTACCTAGTTCCAATAATATGTATGTTACAGACAGGCGGCTGCAAAATAGTATAATTTTTTTATTGTTCTTCTCCGGTATATTGCTGTATCTGTGTCGGAATTTTATATTAATAACAGAGTTCATCCAGATATTCTGTCTCTTGTAATATTTATTCTGTTCGAAAATGTCTCTAAAATACGAGTGTCACAACCATGGCGACTCCAAGAAGGGCATACATTCGATATGAATGTAAATAATATAGGTTATGAAACGTAAATTTGATATCCCATCAGTTTATTATGTAATGTAAAGAAAATCTCCTTTCTAACAAAAAAATTAGAAAGCAGGAGAATACAGAATAGTATTGTGAATCATGAACCGAGAGTTTAGAGCATTTTTGACGTCGATATTTTTTATCTTCAACCTGATTTTAAAATTGTTGAGCCGGGAAAGTCTTTGATTAGATGGCAATAATTTTAGCTTAAATCAGGAGTTTTTCTAAGTGGCCCTGTTTACGTACGTTTTTAAAAACTGGCTAAGAGATCAAGTCAAGTAATGAGTAACGTCATTTTATTTTCATCTAATTTTGGTTTAATTTCGCCTATGATAGGCAGGGCAATGTCTTGTTAGAAAATTAGAGGTCTTATTCAAAAAGTAAGGTGACTTTTTGGATTTTTTTTAAATTATAGGTTATTTTGACACTGACCGCTGTTTCCCCTCAGAAATATTGCCAGAAAGTGCCTCCGCGGAACGAAATGAGTCGCTTTACCCTTGAACAATCTTCGGAAATATGGAAAACTTATTTCCAAAGTGAGTGCTGTGTAGCCCAAACAGTGCGTTTCTTAAAAAGAAGTTTTGGGCGAAATGAAGCGAACGAAATGAACCGCGACTGTTGTACACAAGTTTGTGCAAAAAGTTCGTGAGACTGGTATGCTAGTGGACAACACTCATGGTCCCTGTCGTCGTACGGTTCGCACAGATGAGAATGTGGCTGCTGTGGCAGAGAGTGCGAGACTCAATTCACGAACATGTCGCTTCGTTATTGCTCCGCAGTTTGGACCTTAGAGCAGCTTGAATTGGACAACGAATTTGGGCGAAAAATCATCTTTTCTGACGAGGCGCATTTTCATCTCGGCGGATGCGTTAACAAACAAAATTGCCGCATCTGAGGCTCGGAGGACCCGCACGTTATTGTAGAGAAGCCAATGCATCCACAGAGAGTGACAGTTTGGCGCGGTTTGTTGGGTAGTAGCATCATTACAAGGTCCATTTTTCTTCGAAAATGAGTCTGGGAACAACGTTTCGATCAACAATGGACGTTACACAGCCATGTTAACCGACTTTTTTTTTTATTGAAATTGAAGACATGGATTTGGACGACCTCTGGTCCATGCGGGATGGCGTGCCATTCCAAACAGCCCATGCCACAATCGATCTTTTGCTCATCAAATTTCCAAATCGTACTATCAGCCGTCTTGGCGATGCCAATTGAACGCCTCGGAGCTGCGATTGGACTTTGGACTTTTTTTTGTCGGTAACCGTGAAGGACCGATGTTATGCTAACAATCCGAAAACGATTCAAGCACTTAAGGCCAATATATCCATTTTATTGAAAAAAAAAATTTCCATTTCTGTGAGCTATAGCCCAAAACCATTAACAAGGTCTTGGAAAATTTGAGTGACAGAATGCGCTACTGCGAAGCGAGCCGAAGCAGCCACTTGAACGACGTTGTATGTCACAATTAATGGGAATGTTTGTTCTTACTAATAAAGCCATAATACATGGAAAAGAGTTAATTTTGTTCATTTTATTGCATTTTTAAAGAGAAACTTGTATTTGGCCTAACCTCTTCATAAGTGGTGCAAGCTCTTCACAGAAGTCCGAGAAGATGTTAATGACGATGTCCGCTCTGGACGCCCCAACACGTCAACGGATGCAAAAATTGAAGCAGGAAACAAATCGTAATGGAGAATTGGCCAATCACTATCAGAGCAGTGGTTGAGGATATTAGCATATAGGTTGGGCCATGCCATGAAGTTTTTCCGGATATTTTAGGCATGAAACGTGTGTCAGCTAAGTTCGTTCCTAAATTTCTAAATTTTGACCAACCAACTAAAGAACCCTCGCATGAGCATCGTCCAGGAACTGTTGCTCACTCATCGTTGTTTATGCGTATTTTGTTGGCGAAAAACAATGCCATCATCATGCCTCAGCCACAGTATTCAGCGAATTTGGCCCTCAGCGACTCTTTCTTGTCACAAAATTAAAAATAACCATGAAAGAACGGAGATCTGCCCCAATTGAGGAGATAAACGCCACATCGCTGAAAGAGCTCAAGGATATGCCCAGAAGCGCATATCAGAAGTGCTTCGAGGATGGGAAAAAATGCTGGCGCAAGTGCATTGCATCTAAGGGGTCTTACATTGAAGGGGACATAATAGATATTCATGAAAAACCAATATTTTTCGAGAAAATTAAAAAGTCACTTTATTTTTTGAACAAACCTCGTACCATTGTACCCTCTTATAATGTGTTAATTTTATTCCAACACAATTTGCTAAAGTCTGAGAGCCACTACTCAACATCCTTTGACTTCATTTCTTTACTTCAAGTAGCGGGTAAAAATTAAATATTCTTCAAAGCACTCCTAAGCTACACGGTTTCTAAACAACCACTTTATTTCCGACCGTTTAAAGAAATTCAAGTTGAGAATCGAAATAAGCCGAATTCATTGAACCAAATGGGGACGAGAAAAAATATTCCGTTAACGGCAAAAGAATATTTGAGCATAACATTAAGGCAATGGCTATTACGGTCCACAGGCATGTTGTACCTGTTTTTTTGGTTAAACATCGCCTCTTTCATGAGAGGACAAAACAACTGGGTTGGAAGTAATTCGGGTTAACAGTTTGACTGTATCCACAGATAGAGTTAAAGGTTGTTTTATTGGTACTGCTACCTTTTAGAGCTATGCTCCGGGCAATTTAGATATTTTCGTACCTGAACGTGCCTATGCATAGAGTGGGTGGAGTCGAGCCTTAAATTTAGGTCATCTGTTTGAGTGAAGATGCCACTTCGATGAGTGCAATTCAGGTGAGTTTTAATTTTTTTTTTCGATTTGTATACGACCAACGTAGTGTGTCAAGTGGACTGTCAAGTCAGTCGTTAACATAGTGACATATAAAATATAAACACAGTCAAATGCAAATAGGAAAAGAAAAAATCAAATCAATATTCTCTCGTACACTTGATTAACCTTGTGTTCATGGGATAAATACTTGCCAATCCTACCTATATATAGGTTAAGAGGGGTTAAGAGCCTCATATACCCATGTGTGTGGATTAAAATATTCATCTTGTCACGCAGATTCATTGATTTGATTTTGGTTGAAAGGATCAACAAAAAATCGAAAAAAGAAAATTGAACGACGAACGGGAGGGTGTGGGACACAGGGCTGGCGTTTACCGACAAAATCTAGATTGCTCTCAATTTTTGTCATTTATAACACTCGATGACACATGCATACACCTAAGGACATAACGTTCAAGTGGTGCTAAGGGGATAGCACCAGAAGCCGTTACCATAGCAGTAGGTAGTCCCGGATGGCTGAGGTGTATACAATGGCTTTGTTTCCACCCCTTTTATTTTTGTAAGCACGGTGAATACAGGTAGTACGTATCTATTGACATGACATTATTGACTTTTTTTGTCGCCTTAAATATAGACTATGCAGTTGTGAATAGTCTTTTTATGGAGGGTGATGAGAGTTAGAGGATGGTGATGGGGTTGCTGGTGAAAGATTTTGACCTAGATGCGCCGATTTCTTTCACTTTGATGTGAATGGTATTTACGTAAGTGTCATGAGACTTATGGTCGCGTTAAGAGGATGATAATGATAATTATGGACTTAAAGGGCTTATGACAAATGAGATAAGGGGTTGAAATCAAAAACGAAAAAAACAAAACACATTCGGCTATCGAGTGCCGTGGTTGTTGACCAGAAGTATATCCTCGATAAAGGCGAGACAAAATTGTGACCTTAACATCCGTTCGAATTGTAACCATTCATATTGAATGCCAGAGTTGGTAACATACTTTAATGTGCAGAAACCACTATACCAGGTTACGAGGAAAATAAAGTAATATCCAGCACATGGGGCCACAAAATACATGTAAAAAAAAAATCCGAAACGTTGAAGATTTCCATTTCCATCTTCTCTTCCCATTTTTCAGTTTTATTCATATTCGTTTTATTATTCCGCAACATTGGCATTGCTCCAAGAAGGCACACAAAACTTGTCAAGGACCGCAGCACGACGAAACATCAGCATGTCGCAGGCTTTGTCCTCACAGTAAGGAATATGAGTATGTACGAGCATTATACTCGTACATCTGTCATTTCGTTTTTTTTTATACTTTCATGCTATTAGTAATGTACATACATACATACTACATAGGGGTATAATAGTATGTCCTGTTGTGTGGTTTCTTTTTAGAGGCACACAGGCAGACAATAAAATAGTCGTTTCTATGTATTATGTCATGTTCCTTGGGTAAGGACTGTAAAGGTCTAAATCAGTCCCGTAAAAGACATTCTTTTGTATCATTTGCGGGAAGAAAACTGTAGCTTTTTCTTGGGCTTTCAGCAACTGCCAACTTAATGACTGTAAAAAGCAATTCTATCTATGGGAAATAAAAAAGAAGTATTGTGCGTTCATATTTTAGGTTTTCTGAGGAAATGTCCTTCTTGGTAGTAAATCAACGACAGTGAAGGAGGAAATGGGAGAAGTTTTTCATCGTTGTTATACGAGTACGATGATAACAAAAAAAAAAAAAAGAAATTCAAAATACGACAATCTCATAATTTCTATGTCAAAATAGTTTGCAGTGCGATTTTTATCACTGCTGAAAACAACAATTTTTTTGTTTCATGCTACGTACTTTAATTTCTCTTACCTAAACTCAGCTTTCTTTAGCCTAAAATATT
Organism: Merodon equestris; assembly: GCA_958301585.1. Taxonomy (NCBI): domain Eukaryota; kingdom Metazoa; phylum Arthropoda; class Insecta; order Diptera; family Syrphidae; genus Merodon; species Merodon equestris. Next base: position 161,408,389 of record OY284413.1, read on the forward strand.
ATTTTAAGTCAGAATTACATAAAAAGACTTAATAAATTGGTTTAGGACAAAATCCTCGAAGCTTTCAAAATAGAAAGAATTTAATAAGCTATGGTCCAAAATTTGTTGGCAAATGACCAATTTTAAATATGTTTTTATTTTGTGATTTTCGTCAATATGACACTGTGATTAATGGTATTATTAAACCAAAGTAGCATTTGGCCATTTTTAGCACTCCTAAACTTTGATCCAAAATTATTGTCCCCTTTTCTAAAATGCTCTAAAAATCTCATCGTTTAAAGAAATTATTAGTGAACAATTATGAACAGAATTTTATGAAGTCCTGCTGAGTATCACCGAAAAATATTAATTCACTGTTAAGCCAGACTTTTGAGTAATTTAGTTTAGAACAAAATTTCCACAAAATCTTTAAAAAGTCCAAAATTTGATGAGTTATTGCTATGGTCTAAAATGTATTTCCAAATAAAATATTTTACATTTTCTAATATAATGACGCTTACTTAGTATTTGTCCCGAAATTCAGGCAATCAAATAAAAACTTCATTGGAGACATCTATAATTTTTTTACACTTGATAAGTAAATTTCGACAGAAAAAAGTATGTGTACTGAAATTAAATTCAAAATTGTGTTTGCATTTTGAAACGAATTTAACATTTTTGGGGGAACAATTTTGATCAAATTTTGGTGAAGTAATGCTGGCTGCTATAAAAAAAAACAGTGAATTAATAACTATGGACTAAAATTATTATTTTTGCTCACATGACACTGTTTACTTGGCCCGAAATACTTAAGCTTTTATCCCAAAATTGGGGCGTTGAAATAAATAATATTATAAACCTTTTGCACTCTCAAATCTCGATAAAAAAAATATTGGTTGTACGGAAACCCACTTGATATTGAACATTTTTGATCAAATTTTCGTGAAGTTATGCTGATTTATGAAGTTATGAAGTTATAGACTGATTTTTTAGTCAGAATTATATCAAAAAAGATGATTGGAAGTAATTTAGTTTGGACCAAAAGTTCCACAAAGCCTTTTAAATTTACAATTTGATGAGCAAATAAGCTGTGGTCCCAAATTATTGGATTTTCCAAATTGAAGAAATGAAATTAATTCCTTATTAGGGAGACGTTTAAAAATCTCTTGCACTTACAATAATAAACAAATTCTGTGGAAAAATATTGTCTTCACCGAGATGCACTCAAAATCACATTTGCATTTTGAAGCAATTTAACATTTTTTTGGTGAACAATTTTGAGCACATTCTCGTGAAACGAAAAACGTTACATTTTTTACGTTTTAAAAAATTCGGTCCAGATTGTGAATACTTTGTCAATATTGAAATATTTGAGCATTTGTTCAGAATTCCTTCTCGGGCAAGTTATATAGAAGCCAATAACACGACAAGAGTCAAGACAATTAAAAGACTTCGGAGGGAATTTTCGACCTTTTCAGCCCTTTCACCCTTCTTTGCGAATAGCACACATTGCGAACCACGTTGTCATTGTGAAGGTCGCTTTAATTATTCCAACGTCTCAATTTGGGATTTCGAACAATTCCACTTAGAATACCAAAGCAAAAAATTCTTAAAGGGATAAGGATTTTAATTTAATCATTTTCCGTTTTTTTTTATTCTTGCCCTAATCTAATTTCAAGGAATTTGAAAAAGGACCCAGGGGTGGATTTTTTTTTGTCTGAAAACCGTCTGTGGTATCTATAATATGTATACAAAAAACAAGGGAAAACAAAGAAAGGGAACACGAAAGAAAACACAGAAATTGATGCCGAAATCAACCCTTGCTGTTACCACCAGTCACGTTTTTCAATTTGCCCCAGTGTCAACATCATTCGAAAAGGCTTCTTTCCATCCTCCCTCTTCACAACCCATTCTTGAAAACATATGTTTACGTAATTTGCAAACACACTCAAGCACTGTACTAAAGACGAATCACTTTTCAAAAAAAAACATTAAACAATTAGAAAACTCACTGATAACATTTTCAGAAAATATTTTTCATGTTAAACTTAAACACTAAGTTCAATATTTATAAACCAACAGCACACCATATGGCAGAATGGTAACTCAAAACCGATGGGAAATTTCGAAAACCCACAAAATCTTCGAAAAAAAATTCAAAAATTGTTCAAATATTTTTAGAAAAAGATTTTTTAAATAAATCTAAAAATAATTGTTTTGGATCTTTTGAAGAAAATAATTGAAAATTCATACCGTACCAATGAAATTCATATTTCCTTGGCGCTTTCACTTAATACTAGCTCGCCAAGAAGTCCGTCTTGATATGAAGGCTTGAAATCAAGTTAAAAAATATCGAAGAACTGATGGTACTCGGTAGAAGACCACACTTGCACTGACGCACTCGGTTGTGCACTGAACTAGTATCCATCCTGTTTGAAATGTTCTACTAGTATGTATGGTGATGACTAACTAGGTTCGCGTCGTAGTAGAAGATGTATGATGTTGTTGTAGTCCGCTGTAGTACTAGTACTACTACTATTGGTGTTCGTTGGTGTACTACCCATTTTGGTGATGATGTTATTCTCCTTTAGCGATGTCATCGGGAGTTGGTTTGCGGACTTGTCGTGCGTCGTCGTCGTTGATATTCTCGTCGTCAGTGGGGCACACACAATGCGAAGTTGTTGACTGGCGTGTGAGACTAAACTACGAGTAAATGACGAACGGGCGACTTCGAGGATATGGTGTTTCTCGAGCAGGATTTTAATATTTTTTTTTGCTTTTCCAGAATTTTGTTTTTTCTTCCGCGATTCTGGGGGATACGATGGAACCCCGGAGATGGACCACCGTCGAGGATGTAAGGATGTTTCGGAGTAAAGCTTTTTCCACGAGAGTAGGAGTTTTTATTACTCCTGGCGGGGCTTTTATATCTCTCGCAGTTCATCGACGAGAATCCTTTTTCACTGTAGCCCCATTTATGGCGAGAGGGAGACGGATGGCTGGGAGGACGTGCATTGAGTTCGATCTATGTAAAGAGCCGAGATATACTCCATGTCCATGTACACGAAGGAATTCCTTATGGACATGGAATAGAGTTAAAGCGATTTTTTTTTTCTTCGAACTTCATATGAAATTAATTGTGTGGCAACGGTTGAGATGTTCTCAAGGCGGGTAGGAACCACACATATACACATACGCACACATCCGTCGAGTCACATGGCGAAAGTCAGAGGACGAAGGGCCGGAGAGAGTGAGAAAGGAAGTGTAGCAGAGAGAGAATGAGAGTGTTTACGCGCATGTTACAGGTCGAAAGGGGGACGAAGTGGGGCGGAGGGAAGGCATGCAGAGGTTTTTTCAATTCATTACAGAGATTTGGCGTGAAGTGGATGTTTAGCAACGCGCAAGTCGTGCTATCCGAGCTTTCCCAATCGAATTCACATTGTTCTCGCGTTTTCTCTTTCTCTGTTGGGGAAGCCTACTAGATTCGAACCTTGCGCAGAGGGGGCTGGTGCGTGTGAATTCATTTTCGCTGGCACCGATTGTCAGTGGTGCCAATCGTAGTCGTTTCTTTCTCACTCTGACTAAAGGAGAAATACGCATGGAATCGAATCTTGTGTCGGAATGTAGTAGAGTGGAGACCGCGTTGGGGAAAGGTTCTGTTCATTTTACTTACCCCAACAGTCTTATATACTGTGTGATGGCATTTCGAATGCAAATAGATGTTGTCGTGATTCTCAGAGAGAGAGAGAGCGAGAGGAGAGGCGGTATGGTACATAGGTAAGTTGTACGTACGGTCTTCTTAGCCAAATCACATGGTGTACTTAGTGATTATTATCCTTGCAGCAGCATGGCTCTGTGAGTCAAGTGCGAGGGTAGGTTTGTATTTGCGGTGGTATATGCATTTCCTGCTTGGTGTTGTCTTTGGCCAAGTGCTGTTTTGTCTCCCTTCGTACGCATTTTACTGGGTGTATGTGCTAATGGTTTTCAATTTATGATGCAAAGGACGAAGCCGCATTAACATTCGAGCCTCTTTTTTGTAATATCGATGCCAGCACATAGTGCCGCATTATTTGTCACCCCTCGCAACCATTCCACGGGCCTCCTTCACTGGGGCATTGATAAAATGGGACGGCTCGCGTCAGGGTGATGGGATGGTCTTGTGTGTGAAAATATGTGGATTTTGACCTTAGACCATTCCCAAGAGGATTGGTGGAGATTCATCTTAGGCGAGACGTGAATGGAGTGTTCGTTCTGATTTTAATTTGTTTGGAAGTTATCGGACGTGAGCGATGGGAATAATGTCAAGTGACTTTACAACTTTGCACACAAAGAATTAATGTCCCTGTCGAGTTGACCCCTCCATGCGTGCTCATATCCATTTAAGTATTAAAAATTAGATCACGCCGACAATTGGGAAATATTTGTTAGAGTTCCCTAGGAATTTCCGGCCGCCTACATCTTTCTTCATCCGAATGTACGTATAACAGTATCTCACTTCTCGCCTTTGTTCTTTATTATTCATCTTTCATAATCGCTAGGTCGGTCTCGTAGGAACCTAGGGAAGAAAGTATGAGACCACCCACAATGAGATGCAAGCGAAGGCTCACGTTTTGTACATTAAATGCGTTGTGACTGAACGTGACCCTCCTCGAGTCCAACTTGAAATGGAATTTCGCAATTCCATAGAATTACAGCCAAGATACTGGGACGAAGGCGTGAGGATCATAGTGATGGTATAATGGTAGTATGATGATGGTTAAGAATTTCAGAGGATATCATACCAAATAAGAAGGAAATTTAAAGATTCATCTAACGGTGGAACCGCTTTTTATGGCTTCTGTGACACTTTTTTCCTCTCTCCATGCTATTCGAGTGTAATTCAGTGTGTGCTTCATATGTGAGTGTGTAATCCGGGATGGTTACTGCTGACTGTGACACCCAGAACCCGAGATCCAAATGATTTCATTGCAACGTGCGATGAATTCTAAATTGTCAAATTTATTGCATAAAAAGAAGAAAATATATTTTTTGTACCCATAAGAAGGATCATCCTTGCGATTTGACCGGGAGCCAAGTGATTGTACATGTATGAACCATGAGTATGGCAGCTAGTGGCGTGGAGTGGTGTTGAAAGGAGGAGGAATGAGAAATCAGTGACATTGCATGTTTGGCACTTAAATGCAATATCCAACAGTGTTCGAAGGGTAAGTGCGTGGAAGGATATAAATTGTGGTCGTGATGGGGGAATGCTTTTAATTTAATTTTCATGGTTTAAGATCGACTGAACTTATTCGAATCGGAGATCATAAAGAGGGAGTTTTTAACTATGCAGACATTAAGACATATTAAGGCATATGAAACTAGACGGGCGTCGAAGCGACGGATGGGATACTTACAGGGATATGTGTTTTTGCTTGTAGAAGCAAACTTATTTGAGAAAACATATGTGTTTCTTGGCAAACCACGTGCACACGTTTGGCTGTAAAACTAGATTGTTATAAAGTAAAGCTGCGATTTTTGATGGAAATGAAAGCGTTTATGCTAAAATTTAAGTCCATAGGAATGTATGTATTTCAACAACTTTTGCCCACGCTCTCCTGGTGCTTTGCCACGAAGGGGGTAGTCGCTTCCTACGAAAACATTTGTGTCTAAAGCGAATAACCCTTTAAGAGGAGTTAAAGAGATAAGAAGGCTTCCAAAGCTATGGTGAAAATCTTCCAAATCCAGAGCTCAAAGCTTTGTCGACTATCAAAAATGAGTACTAATGGCGTCAACCTCATTTTAACGCTTAATTTTTTGTTAGGTCGTTATATATGAAAATACTGATAAAATGATCATTAAGTGAGCCTTGTGGTATGAGCGGATGGAACCGCAGCAACAAGAAATTAACGGTGTATGTGTAGCGAGGAACGTTTCGAATTGTAAAAAATTCGGTAAAGTAAATTCTCCACTACAAGGGAAACCAACAGGAAGAGCAGGTGGCTGATGATAATAAAAAACTTGCACCGGATGTCCAACTATGACTGTTCTTAGTCTTGCTGCAAAATTCAAAGTCGTAATCTTCAGACTACTGCATGATGAAAAAAGACTACGGTTGGGATTTGAAGTTTTGCCTCACCCGCCAAGACCACCAAGACTTTCCCCGACCGATCACCTTTTTTTCCCCGAATCTTGGAAAATCAGATTACAGTGCCAAACAAAAAAAAAATTGTTTTCTGTGGCATACATTTTGTTATTGGTCTTAATCAACATCTTTATCAGGCATACCCAAAAAGGTATTTACTTTGTATGGATTGACTCTGGTTCGCGATCATTTGGAAAATAAATAACCCCCTTTCCTAAGTTGTACTAATTTGAGCATGCCCAACCAAATTACGTTTTCTATTCACGTAGATAGTTATAATAGTTTCGGTTAAATGAGATATTAGATCTTAGCTTATTAGATCGTGCCCTATTTTAAGTACATTGCAAGTATTCTCATAAAAAATATGAGTTCGTTTTGAAAGTCTTGTGTTAAGGATCCCAAACAACTTTTGTTTCATATGTGGCAATTTTGTCAGCAAAAACAAAGGAAAAATATCACTGATTTCGTGAAACAAGCTTACCATGCATATTTTGGGATAAAAGTTGTTCCAAAAAATAAAAAGTGGGTGCCGAATACAGTATGTAAGTCTTATGACAAGGGGCTTAAATTTGGAGTGCCGATGATATGGACTGAGCCAACTAATCATTTTAATGACTGTTACTTTAGTGCTGTGATACAAAAAACTGTCGGTACAAAAAACTTACTTGGGCTTATCCTTATGTGGAATCGGCTAAGCCCTCAATATTACATAGTAAAGGTTTGCCAGTTCCAGTATTTTCAGGACCATCGACTTCAAACTGTGATGAAGTTAAAATGTTAGATTAATTAAATAGTCAGAAGAACAATACTGAAAGTGAATTCTAAGAATGTATTTCTACAAAACAGGGATTTTGTCCAGAGTAGCTTAATGATTTGGTTCGTAATTTGTATTCACCAGAGAAATCCGCCCAACTTCTTGCTTCAAGACTGAAAGAAAAAAACTAAAACTTCCTACCGGACCAGAGAGCAAAAAATGTATGTTTCTACCCTCTTTAGTGTTGTGGATCACCACGAACATAAGCCAGAAGATTACCGACTTTTTATAGACAGCTTAAAAAGAAGTCTGGTGTGTATTGTTGCACAATGGAAATAAATTTGCCTCGGTCCCAATTGGTCACTTTACCAAATTAAAGAAAGTGCACCAAAATATTATATAAAAATTGTTTTAGAGAAGATTTCGTATGCACACCATCAGTGGTCAGTATGCGTAGATTTAAAGATCGGTAACTTTCTATTAGGCCAGCAAGATGGGTATACTAAATACCCCTTTTTCCGATTTCTATGAGATAGTCGCCTAAAAAGAAAGAACATTGGAAGAGAAAGTCCTGGCCTTTGAAAGAAAATATGGTGATACGAAAAGCAAATGTCGTTAATGAACCACTTATAGTCCGGGACAAAATCATTCTTCCACCACTTCACATCAAGCTTGGGCTAATGAAACAGTTCATCAAAGTCGTAGATAATACTGGTGACTGTTTCAAGTATGTATGTCAAAAATGTCCAGCCCTGAGTATGGAAGAATTTACAGCAGGCATATTTGATGGGATGTCAATTCACACCCTTATAAAAGATACAGAGTTTACAAGCCATAGGGCACACATAGAATCAAAGGCATGGCTAAGCTTCGTATTAGTAGTCAAACACAAAGCACCAGAATATCCAGAACTAGTAGCTGAAATGCTTCGGAATTTCAACCAAGTTTTAAATTACATTTTTTTACATAGTCATTTGGACCGATTCCCGGACAATCTTCGCAATTACAGCGAGGAACAGGACAACGTTTCCATCAGCGCATTAGAAGAATGGAAGAAAGATACCAGGGCCGTCGGGACAGCCATATGATGGCAGACTATTGCTGCAGTTCAATAAAGGATTTTCCTGAACATAAACACAAAAGAATAGCCCACATTGGCGTTAATAGTGTATTTATAGTTTCTTTTATCGTTATTATAAAACCGCTTCTAAAAATATATATTTTAATATGTAATTATATTTTTTATTTCGACCTTCTTTCAGTCAAATAGTTATAAAGTCTTATCTCGGACACTAGAGTCAGTTTGACAAATCTGATGTTTTTCTCGTATTCACCATACTGAACTTACACAAAACTGACTTCAACGTACCATGCCGCAAAACGACTGTTCCTCAGTGTTATTTATAATTCCAAATGCAATAAAAGTGGATTTCTTCGCCCTAAAGAATAAAAACTTTTTCAAAAGGTGGATCAGGAGACCTTTTTCAGGAAAAAAACTTTGTTAATAGTTGAAATCAACTTTTACCACATAAATCGGCAATTTTATATGAAACGACTAACTAACTAATAATAAGTCACAGTTTCGTAGCCGTAGCAACTTCAACAATTTTTTTAAGGCTTCAGGTTTAATCAAATTGTATTCTCTGTAGAATTCAACTTTCTCTGTCTGCGGCTAAGTGCGTTTAATATATTGTAACATAATCATGTGGAATGCATAAAAAATACATATTTATAGTACTCTGATAGGTAAACGATGTAACAGGTATACTGACTTCTCAAAGAAGGGAAGATTTATAATGGATTCAAACCAATCATACCCTATTAGTCATATTCCAAACGACAAGACTGCAAGCGGTATTGAGAAACTGCCTGAAGTTAATTGGAAGGTTTCGGATTTAGCATCGGTAGGATTGTCACACCAAAAGTCACATAAACGCGGCATGCTAGAGGCAGAGAATGACTACAGAAAAATGGAAAATCCATGAACGTTGCTAGAGATGTTCTTGATACCACCGATGTTTTCCGTATCTTAGCTTAACATATATAACCTTAATAACTGGGATCTCTACCTTCTTGAAGAAGAAGCTTGAAGAGCCAGCTTGCTAATGAATTTTTTTTTTTAATTTTTGCAAATACAGCGCCGATAATTCATAACGTATATGATCAAAGGCATTTTATTATTATTAATTGGACATTGCACAATGGTGAAAAAAAGGCTGAAAATTGATTTCCAAAACTAGTGCTGCGTTACCAAAACAGTGCGAATTAGGAGCAGAAATTTTGAATGAAATAATGGTCAACTGCGCTTGCAGTATAGCCTGCGTGTTATGTAAGTAATTAGTGAAGAAAGGTCGTTCGTCGAGCAAGCTCTGTCGCGAATATTACCTAAGATGCTATGATGTCCGGCTGTGAATTCTGATTAGTGCCTTATAGGTTTCCGAATTTTACCCCCAAACCTTAGGCGGATTATGTTGCCGTTCATTCTATCGGCTCATGCTTGGATATTGTCTGTTCTAAAGCTCAGTTAATCCTCCTAAAAAGGAAGTTATTCTCCTTACGAAAAGGAGAATAATAGCAGGAATGATCCAGCTGGTGCTAAAAGGCGTCATCGTGCCAATCTCCGAAGAAGCTAAATATTCAAACACTATCAATTATGGCTAAAGTGTCGTCGGTTTTCTGGCAATGACAGAGAGCTCTAGCTAAGATTTGGGGTTGAATCCAGAAAGGTTGAAATCAAGATTTCCCTGATCAAGGTCGGAAGACTTAATTTACTGAGCCTTTTTGAGTTCCGAGTCACTCTGATATCCTGGAAAATTAAGTCTCCTATGTGTTCGTCAGAATGGGCTCAGAAGACGACTATTCCGCCTACATCCTTAGTTGGTTCTTCTGGCAACAACTGAGCACTTTATGCATGCAATTGCATATGGCGGAACCATGCAAGGACTCACAGAGTCATAGATTCACTACATATCTCGAGATGCATTAATGAGACTATCACCCATGATACACGTGGTGAGGAAGACGACACGGTGGAGCCCTTTGTTTGCACCTTTTGCAATGTGCTGTGTACCAAATACTTTTGTTCTATACTATTGAAACTTATGAAATGGGTAAAACAAAACTGTCTGGCAGTAAAACAGTCTTAGTAGCTAGTTACCCAGTGGAAAACTTCAGGAAAAGAAAAGAACTTGACTCCACAGACTAACATAAAAATGACATTTTTTTAAGTTGTTACACACGGAATGTAGGATCCTTTGACAAAACTCCTGTGGCCAAAAAACTTGTGGATGCTTTTGACTGCAAAAAGCGAACGAAATTAGACAGTATGGCCTAGTCCTAGTATGACCTTTTTGAACAAAGTCGGAAGACTAAATTGACTAATGCTTGTATGGGTCCCAAGTCACTCTGGGATCCCAGGAAATGATATCTCCGATGAAATCGCTAGAGGGGGCGATTCAGGGGGTTCAGAATCTGAACCCGCCTTAGGTCTACCTGTTTCCACGGTCAAATCTGACATTAACGATTGGGTCTTTAATGAACACAATCGTAGATTGTAGGATGACTAAGCGCGTACGGCCCAATATCTGTAAGAAGTCCGCAACATTTTTCTTATCCTTAAGGAGAAATTATTCCGGAAAGCTTGTGGGCATCAGTAAGGACCATTACACTTTTGCCAAGCATCTCTACGTACTCGGCATCAGTGAGACGCCTACCTGTGCTGCATGTTGCGAGGAGGATGAGACAGCAGAACACTTTCTCTGCGACTGTCCCGCCTTCGCTCGCACACGGTGACACACCCTTGGGGCCGATATGCTCGAATCTCTTAGCTCTACATCACTTAAGCCCCTCCTCACTTTTCTCCGGACAACGGTGAAAATACAATAAAGAAAGGTGTCTGTCTGGTAGTACAATGGATCAGTATTTGCGTCTAAGTGCAAAAGTACAGATAATAGAAGCCTCCAGTAAAAAAAAGCGACCTAGTCAAGGAGGTCACAAGAAATAAATAACAGACGCAGCGATTTTGCAAAGGATATTTAATTTTTAAATTTAAAACATGTGAGAACCATAGATCATGAAGCCTGAAGGATATTCTGCATAAAGACTTCGCATTGTCTAGATGACAATAGCGTTGCGATCTACGAAGAGCAATACGGAATCATGACAGTCAAGTTGGGCGAGAAATTAGCAAATTGGATTTCGGTGGGCCATGTTCCCGGCAGGAAAACCGAGTAACTTAGGCAGACAATTATGAATCGATTCAGTCACTTAGGCATGATTCGTGTGACAAGGCCTCTTACACTAACACTTTACTTTATAAGAAGCAACTTAAAAACAAAAAAACATTGAACATTGAAGACCATTAATTTGGTAGGTATTTTCCAAGTACACGTCTACTACATACATATATAGAATTAGAGCCCTTAGGTCATCAAAATTAGTTTTCGTTTTTTTTAAGCTTTATAACCCTATAATATTTCGAGATTTATGGAGAAGATGTACAAGTCAAGAAGTCACAAGACCATGTCTACCTTAATTGGCATTATATTACGTGGTTATGGGACCTTCCATATTGAAGTATGGCATTGGCTAAATGGGATTATATCTTTTACGAAGGAGATAAGAGATTATTAATGTACTTGGCTTCCTTGTACTTCCTTCGAAACTCACTCAGAATATGGAATTCAAGTCTGTTTTAAAGTATTTGAAAAGTTCTTGAATGTAAAGCCAAAAAAAGTGCTCGAATAACTCGACTTTCTGTTTGCGTTTTCGGAGAAGAATATTATATTGACCAATATAGTGGAGCATTCAGCTCATGAATTCCAACAGCTGATGAATGCTGGATAAGGATAAAGTGGTCCTTTTAATATTACACATACTCGTACATCAATTAAAGTCCACTTTATTCGTCTCAAAAGAGCTACAAACTCAGGCTATATGTATAAGATTTTGCATGAGTTTTGTATGAGTTAAGCTTTATCAAAGCCTCGGGAGTATTCTATATAATAATTCAATAATTGAAGAACCATAGACGAAGTGGTCTTGTTATTCCACCAGGGCGATCACTGAATCTCATTTAATTAAACTTTATTGGCTATAGTGTTTTAAATAAACATGCCTTGGTCAACAAGTAATAGGTTCCACGACAAATAAGAGACTCACTGGTTAAAACCTTCATGAGAACAATAAAAATAAGTGCTAAATACATCTTCAAGGAAAAACTTGAACTGAGATAACAAATAAGGTTATAACGTCTGCGAGCCTAGAACAGCATCCCCTTTGCGATTCTTCCCTTTTTCGTAACCTTCAAACTTCAAAAATATTCGTAACATTCTAAATGAACCCACTTCCTAAATGACTTAGTACCTCAATTGTTGTAGATAATATGATAAAGATAATCCACATTGCTTAACGTATCCATCCTGACACGAAAACTTTTCTAAGCTTGGGAATGTTAAAATCCGGAAATGAATGAAAACTCACCGCAAACGCAAGTCCTCTTCAGCCATCCCGGCCTTCGCTCCAATCGTAATGTCTCCTTAGAACAAGCATCATGTAGAAAACAATTCACTTGAACAATTCGTCAGTCCACATAATCCTCATTAGGAAATTAAGTAGAAACCAACAAAGCGTTCTATTTAAACTCAACGCACACACAAAAGACAAAGATGATAAACCAACAATCGTCAAAAATCCGAACAATGCCCGAGAATACAAAAGAAGGAACAAGACAAAAACAAAAAAAAAAACAAAACGGTATACTAAAATAAAAACATCCAACCGCAAGTCTTTAGTTGCAAGGAATTCGTAGATCCTTAAGGTAAATTCATCCTCCAAGAGCATAATGTCCTGAAAACCCTGAAACTCTCGAACCCAAAAGCCTAAGAAGTTTACCCGAAGAATTTCCCATCCACCGTTGTGCAAAGGAATGTCAATGTAAGAACCTCGGAGTATTTGAAAAAGGAATTTAACTTTTGACTTTCGCAGTACATTTTACGTTACAGAATGCCCACCATCAATCCCACACCGCAAGACAATGAACAAAAAGTCCACTTTTGAATTTGAAATTCCCCAAGTTAGAGAAAGATTTAGATTCAATTAAATAACCAAGAAAAAGATACGAAAATACAGATTTAAATATTTATTTATTCGTCGCTGGGTCAGGAATTATCCATCGACGGAGGACCGTTAAAAGTCAGCACAAAATTCAATAACGAACATCGGGGATAATCCTTAAAATGCCAAAATGATGATTATGCAACTTTTCAAGTAAGCCGGGCTAAAGGGTCAGACCCCCGGCCCTCTGGGTTGACGGTGAGCAATAAGAATCCGATACGCCACGATGAAGGAATTTTTTATCCTTTTAATATCCTTACGTGGCAGTTTCAGTTTTCCTCGAGTCACATGTATCGTATGTACGTAAGGGTACCTCTAAGCTGTTAGGTTCGTGTGCATAGGTATATGTATATGGCAGTCGTTTTTCTTCATTTTTAGATATTAGGAAAAATGTTATTGGAATTTTAATGCTCGAAACGTGTCCATCATGGGAGTCACCTTATTGGCGGCCGGTTAGATGAAACGGCGGTGAATTATTAATGGAGCGGTTATAAATATTCAAACCAATTGAGGTTTGGGTGCTATTGAAGTCTTTAAATATGTATGATATTTAAGTGAGGCATTTACATGAATTCAAAGCAATAAAATTGTGGGTGAGTTGGTCTACCTTCCCACGTTCCCATGTTAAAGACCCCACCTTAAAGACTAGGGACAAGTGAGCCTAAGAGGACTCACTAAAGTTGTGATACTAAAGCTGTTCACAAGATAAGCGAAACCAAGTTAATTCCCTAATGTACAATACAAACCTACAAAAAGTGTTTATTGTACATACTCGCACAGATACAGAGGCTTTTCTCTAAAAAAATGAACACCAGAGACGTTATAACCTTGAGACATGACATAATTTCTAACTCAAAAATCAAATTTTTTAATAGTGAGAATGAAATGAGATTTGACAAGTGGGATTTGGGATTTGGAATACAAAGGGGAACGCCTGGTGTGCCAAAAAGTTGACAAAGTTTTTTGTCACATCGGCGATATGTCATTCCATCAATTATTATTATTGCGGGAAATTACTGAACCGCGAACTTAAGAAATTTTGCTCTCGATTGTGATTTCTTGGTAGGAGAAGTGCCCTTTTTGTACGTAAGTATGTTAGAATTGAGGGTCATTCATATATATGAATAGTTGAGAAAAAAACAATATTTATCTCCAATCGAATTTCTTTCATGAACACGCGAAAAGGGTTTACGAACTTTGAATCCCCTTTAAGAACTTAGAAAAATTTCGAGTCCTTTTGAGTTCACACCCCTCGAGAGAGTGAACTGAGGTTTGATTTGTTGCAATGTTTTTTTATTTAGAAATGTCATAGGCTCAAGCATAACAAGGTCGCAGGAGTCGACCTAATTCCATAGGAATTAATAAACTACACAGCAGAGGAATTAACAGAGAAGTTACCTGGGCTCATCACAACTGTATGACTACACTATCTCCGGGAAATGGAAAAATTCAGTCAATCATTTAAATTTTAAAATAGTGACTGAACAGAATGTTACAATTACCAGGAAATATAACTGCTATCAAGTTGTTGTCAAATATTCTCTTAAAGGGACTGACATCATACGCTTCGGAAGCAATAGGAGACTTCCAGTGTGGCATTAGACGGGTGACCAGATTTTTATAATATGAGAGTTTCTTGAAGAGAAATGGGAATTCCACGAAACGGTCCGCCAGTTATTCTTAGATTTGAAAAAGGTGTATGACCTATAAACCGATTGAAAATGTAACATGTCCTTGTAAGGCTGGGAATACTGGAAAAATTTCTGAAACTGAATAGTTGTTTGAATGGAAACAAGGAACAAGTTAAAGTATAAATCGCCTTATCTGAAACATTAAAGAAACAGGAAGGATTGAAAGAAAGAGCCGCCTTGTCACCACTTCTCTTAAATTTGGCCCTGATATACGTAACGACGAGGTCCTTTCAGGAATGTGAAAGGGAATTAACCTTTAACTAAATCACATTTGTTCCAGTTTATGCCGACTATCTGTTCCTTATGGATAATAAGAAATATAGAAAGCCTAATAATGACAGAAAAAAGAAGAAGGCTTAGAAGTAGAAGAAGAAAAAAACCGATACGAGTACATATATGGTCTGGCCACTGACCGACTCGCTTTAAAGCCTTGTAAAGCCTTGTAACTGCAGCTGCTAAACGCTGTGAGAAAATCGATGAGTTCAAGTATTAGGAAGGCATTGGGTGCCAAAATCGATCTGCTTATATGTAAGTATATCGGAGGCTGCATATGGGGAACCCATTTATCTTCGGAATAAAATATTCAAAACAACTATTTATCTCGCAATGTCAAAATAAATATGATATAATAATGCCAGTGGCAATTTAAGGATGTGAAACTTGGTCTCTGACTGAGAAGGAGGAAAACAGATTTCGGGTCTTTTAAAACAAGATCCCAAGCAGAAATAATGGTAAAAAACAGGACGTACTAACAAGCGAATGCAGGTTTCAAGAATCAAAGGAATTCTATCGTCCCAATAATAAAATCGCGAATCCTGTTGAGCGAGTTGGGAAATATTTACATGACTCTGATATGTCATTCAATCACCCTAAGAGATAAAGAAATTTTTCAAAAATGCAGGTAAGTCTATATAGGTCTAAAAATACTGCTAGATTTAATTGACTGTCGATATTACAATAGTACATTTGTAGTTGAACTGTTTTAAGAATATTGAATATTCATTGAAGCTCGATGCATGGACTCCTCATGAAAACTTTTTCTAAAATCAGAAATAATTGTATAGAAGGTATAATGAACCAGAAGGGAATCAGTTTGAGATACTTCAAAATAATCAAACGGTCGACTATTGTGAACAATTCGATATATTGAGCCCAATAATCAGTCTGAAAATAAAAAAAAAAATTTCGACAGGAAGTACGAGAGTTTGAATGGGAATTTCTCATGCGACCAGAGTATAGTTAAGACATAAGGCTCCGCGACTACCCGAAACTAAAGGCAAAATGGGGAAAAGTTGTACATCATATATGTCGAAAAGCCAAAAATAGGTGTCTTGTAATATTTTATTGTCGCACTATTTATAACGGTTATTAAAAAGGCTACAACAAACTCGAAGGATATTACAAAGTCCAATGTAGTTAAATAGTGGAAATGCACTAAAAGTGTTGGAAGAATCCAACTCGTGTTCATCCGCCAAAATCATCTTTAAATATCATTTCCGTTGCTGAAGGTATTATCGAGAACCCAAATATGACCTTTTTAAAACAGTCAAAGAATTATTCATAAAAATGTTGGCTAACATGCATACATAAAATCCATAAAAGTTGAAACCAGCAAACCACGGGTACTGAAAATTAATATACAAAATTATTTTGAGTGGTAAGGTTCATAACCACTTATCTGGGTAAGTAAGCAACAAAACTGTCGCTTCGAAAACCCAAGAAAATTAGTGATGAGGCTTTTACGCTGGCGGTGTATTGGACCACATTTTGTCGAAAATGATACTGATGCAATCATTTCACTGAATGGATGGCATTTGCACTGCTAACACAAAGGGCATGCCACCAGAACGATTTAATATGCCAAGTAAGTCAATAAGGCGGAGAAGTCCTTAAGTTTTCTTATAAAGCTGAGAATTGATAACGTAGAAATGGAGGCAACTTCTCTGAGGAAGCTACGCTCCCTCACCTACACGTGGTGTGTCTTCTACAATTTTATCATTTTCAAGACTGGAGAGAACAGGGAATAGGTTAAATTTATTAAAGTGTTGTCGCAAGTGTCCAGGACGGCGTTCATAAAGTGTGATTTTTGTGCTGCTTTCTTTTTCAGTGATCTACTTTTGATAGCTCCCACGTGATTCGTGACAAGTGTCAGAAACAGACATGCTGAATTGACATTGCCATTTACGAACGCGCACAGAAGGAAATATTACTGTACTATCCGCCAATATTAATAAAGACCATGATTCGTTCATTCAATGCCATTGGCGCAGCAATTGGGATTGTGTTATTCGATTGCAGGGAGGATCTTGGTCTAAAACCTTTAAAATATAGCTGATGTAAGAACTGAAGGCGGACGATCTGCCACAACCTCGAGTGAGTGAACCTTAGAAAGGCTGGAGGAAAATCTGCTTTTTATTGAAAAATTTACTTCGGTAATGAAGCTCATTTCTGGTTGAATGTGTATATTATTAAGGAAAACTGATATGCTTAGTCCGATGAGCAAGCTCAGGCAATACAAGGGCTACCAATGCAACCGGAAAATGCACTGTTGGATGCGGTAATTTCCAACCTTTTTCGCCCAAAACCGACATGAATCGATGAATAAATTGAAAAATTTATCTCTCGTTTTGGAAGGGGCAAATGAATGGCTATTTTACGCCGCCGTGTATGCCGTTAAGCTACTGTCGACTGTAGCCTCGAAGGAGAATATTGCATGTGTTATTAGAGAGATACCATCCAATCCAATATATTCGAAAAAGTGACTCAAAATTTGACTCCCGGCATAGACCACTTAAAACGATATCAATATTTGTACGAAATAATCTTCAAAATCGAAATGGCAAGCCCTGGTGTAACAGTTTAGATAAGCAATTTATACTTTTGTGTCTTTTTTCTGACAATTAAAAACGAAGCGCTTACAAAATCATATAAAGATGATAACATAGCTGTTATTTGTGAAATAAAGCCGCATTAAGCGAAAATGTGATAATAAAAGCAAAGCGGAAGAAGTTGTCATTTGGCAGATATTGTATTCTCTAGACTTTGTGCTTTAATCTGGAATAAAAATGTCACCACCTCCCGAAAATATGTTGCGTTTTTATATTAATTTGAAATGACACCTCTTGTTGGATAAGCGATATCAACCTTTAACCATATCCTAATAAGAAAGTTCTTACCTTCTATTTGGCGAACTCAAGAAACTTAACGAATTTATTGTTTTACTTTGGTAAATTCTGATTCTTTATACGAAATCACTCAAAATCTCTTAATGAACAGCAATAAACAACAACTTCCTTCCTACATTCAATATTTTCCATAAAAAATTATTGAAGTTATACCTCATGAGTGATTTATGTATTTGCAGACACAAGTTATGCCAGAAACATCTGTTTGTATTTCACACTCCTATTCCGAGCTGTGAACCTCGACACCTGCATTTACAATCACTTCCCTAGATATTAGACCAATAAAAGCGAAACTTTATGAGTGTAAAATCGATTGCAAAAAATAAAAAAAAACTGGAAAGACCACTGTAAACAAACTGCCAACAATGAATAGTTTTACAACCTTAGAGTAAAGCTTAGTGTTCGTCGCCTAAGTGTGCAGCTTGCTTGGATTTATAGTTCTTGTTCGCATTTTAGCTTTTACCTTTTGGTAAAATTTGATGTACGAGTATGGTAAATGGCACGATTCTTCTGTTGTTTGTATGAGTCACCGAAAATAATTTATCTTCCACCACTTTAAACACATCCCTAAGCCTATCGAATTACATTCCACTAATTGTATTCCATCCCCATGGAGGCACGTTAATCCCTATCTAAAAAAAAATCCATATTAGGCCATCAAACACTCACGAACTTTTCTAACATATTAAATTCACCCAACAGCACGGTTGGATAGTCATTGATTCTCTGTTCAATTCGCGATCGAGGAGTTAAATTAATGAAACAAGATATTGAAAGAATAGCAAATACATCTGAGTGAGTAGACAAGATTAAAACAGAAACCTCGGGCTGTTTTTGATGTAAGCCTATTAGAGCTTGTAGAGATAAACGGAATAAAAAAATCTTTCAATGGTTTCGTGTAATGGCTGTTTGGTCGAACTGGCACCGAAATTAATTAAGCTCAATTGTTAGTGGCTCTGTTTGAGTGGATTGTCAGATTCATTATTGATTTCAAATAATGGTTGTTTTAATCCTTTAAAGGCGAGTGGGTGCCAACCGCATGGCCATGATATGCAACTTAGCATTTAATTAATTGGCAGTAAGTCTCAATTTAAAATTGATCGAGTAGTATTTGGTTTTAAAGTATCGTAGAAATGAGTAAGTACGATGGCTGCGAGCTGTAAACGATTTAAAATAGGAACAAACCTCAACATTTCTTATTTGGAAAATATGATTAAGTTAAATATTTTGGATACTTTTTATCTACCTAGAATATGGGCGATGAACCATAGGTTCGAAAATGCCTATTTACCCATTATTCTTTTGAGGAACTTAAAGTTATGCAGGGAGATATCAAACATTGTTGGATTTATCATTAAACGCGGAGTTGGAGGAAAACTGAAGTCATTATTTATCCAAGAAGAAAAACCGAAAACACTTTCAGAAAAGGTTAAACAAGCTAACTTGGGTCTCCACAATCAGGATCAATTACTGACTTATCGCCGGTTTTGTTAGAATTTTCTTACTATAAGCGTGACACTTGCCTGCACGTCACTCCAAATTTTAGGAAAAGACGTTGTTAGCAAGCGAGTGACAAGGCAGCCAACAGAAGTCATTGGTAGATGGTTGGCTTTTAGATTTATCCTTCCTGACCTATGATAATGATGTTGCCATTACATTTATCAGAGTATCAGAGATGACAAGTCAAGTCGTAATTCAAGTTGCGTAATAACAACCGAATGGATTTTTAAGAGCCAAAAAGAGGCTGTCAGGTGCAGCAACCTTTAAGAATAGTTGACCTAAGCGACAATGGTATGACTTGGTCTTAGCTCTCTCGTTTTGTCCATATTTTTTCATGAAGACGGAAAGGTAGACATAAACTTCCGTTACAAATTTTGGTATGCATGTGTCTAAGGTACTACTGTAAAAAGTAGATCGGAGAGTTATAAATACATTTTATTCCAAAAATACATGTAGAGCTCGTCAACCTAACTTCAGATTATTAAATCGTAAAATATGCCAGCCAACAGGCAGAACAGTTGAATTGCATTTTCATGAACTTAAGACTCGCTTTATGACTCCAATCCTTATAAACCTCAAAAGCAATTTGACTTCACGGCAACTTGTATTGAAAGAATGGGCAAAAGTGATGTGGAGCTTAAAAATGCCAGGTTATATGTAGTGGCACTATCGGGATGCCCAATAACCGACAAATATTGTTTTGTAAGTGTGTGGGGTCTTAGAAGCGTTTCTTATTATTGATGCAACTTCTCCTTTTTTTTCTTTTGTCCTGCGAAGCTGATTATTAAAAACGAGTCTTAGAAAGACTGGATTGGTGTAATCAAACACCAGAACAAGAGTGCAATGTCTGAAGGAAAGTCTTAGTAATTAAATCTGATAAACTTTAATATTGGACTTCAGATATGTATCGACATCTGTTTAAAAGAATGGTTTGTTATGCCATGGAGTATGGAATATTAAGTGGAGAAAGTGACATTGAAACGCTCCAGCTGCTCAGTATCAGTCGAATGTTCCTTTCTCGGTGCATTAAGTTATTTGAAGGATTTATAAAAGATCACCTACATATGTATACTTGCCTACCGCGATCAGAAACAGTAAGAAAAAATCAAGGCCTTAGCGTCTACAATCGTCAGACAAGAATCGATGAAAAATGTTACGGAAGTATGCTAGAAGACAGCAAACGCACGCGGAAGTCGAGAATTTCCAGGAATGAAGAGAACATTGAGAAACTTCTCAATGCTTTCTCAAAAAAGCAGAACAATTCTGCTCTCTGACCGGTCAATGTCCACAAACTTACTCACGAGATGTGTAGGTGTGGTCTATCGCATTAGTACCGAGGGGCCCACGGATCGGATAAGAAAATATTCTGCGATCGATTTGCTTCGTGCTCTTTTCACCAAATTTGACCAAATTTCCCACTAATTTCACGTTATTGGACATCTAATCGCGTAGAGTGTTGTGCAGAGAAAATAGTTGGTGCTGTATCCGCCAGTGATAGTGAAGATTGTGATTGGTCCATTCGTCGCTGTTCACAGCAGTTCTTGTTCGCAGTTGGGATTGGGTTTCTTGGCTAAATTGAAGAGGCTTTATATAAAATCTTACGAAATTCAGCTCGTGCAAACGACCTATCACACCCTTGAATTTTCGGTGACTGAGTCTTAGGAAAGAAAAAGTGGAGGAAGATCTTCAATGATGAAGTTTTTTTTCGTTGAATGGGTATTTTAATAAACAAAAGTTTCGTATTTGGTCCGATGAGCAACATTAGGCAAAACAAGAGCTGCCACCCAGAAAAATGCATTATTTGGTGCAGTGTATGTCGGCGGAATCATAATTTTTCCAAACATGTCCGTGAGAACAACGTTACCATCAGTGGCGTTCGCATTGATTTCGAACTTATTTTTTGCCCAAAATGCATGAACTGAATCTGGTCGACATGTGGTTCTAACGGGATGGCGCTTTATGCGACACAGCATGCAAATCAATAGACCAATTGAGAAATGCGTTCGGTGAGCAACTTATCTCTTGTTCTGGACTGAATTGATCGCGCGATTTGACACCCTTAGACTATTTGGTATGGGGATGCATTGAATTACAGTTTTGGAAGACACCTACACGTATTGTTAACGAGACACCGGAAAAGGTGACTCAACATTTCACTCTCTGCATGGACCACTTAAAACCTAGTCATGGTCAACATGTATCCAAATTGATTTATAAAGAGAAGATGGCAAGCATTGATTTATCAACATCAATGGAACTGTATAATATATTTACATTTTTTCTTAAACAAAATTAAAACCAAATTCTCATAAAATCATATTTTATAGCTGCAATGATTTGGTTAATGTGGAATTTTTACCCGTGTAATCATGCACCTTGTAGCATGGAGCACTGCGATCAGACGAGAAGTTCCTCTACTTTATTAAATAAGGTGAGTATGTCTTTCGTAGAAGCTGAGATTATCCCCTCAGGAGTCACAATTTCTCTGAGGCGTAAACGTTTCCTAAGGAGGCAGAGGGCAGCACATTAACATAGTATTTACTCTGCAGTTCTTTCATCCTCAAGACACAGTCGACATTGGGTTTCAGACTACAAAATTTTTCAAACTTGTCTAAGAGAAAATTAATCTTTGACTTGGAAATTTCGCAGAAAGGTTCGGCGCCTATGTATCTTTCGCTGCAAAGACACTGGCACAGGTCCAAAGACCTGTGTACCACCTGAGGCCTTTGACATTTAGCAAGCGATCGCCGCTTTCCCACGCTGTGTGGTTTGGGATCAGTATCACAAATCTTTTATCAAAAGTGAACGCGTGTGGTACGGTGTACGAAACTGTAGTAGTCATATCGAGCTAAGGTGTTGTAGGACGGACATGTGACCCAATGGTCTATATGGGTGGTCTGTTCCTGAGCAAACGAGTCTGATTGCACTGCATATTGCAACCTTTTTAATAAAAAGATGCAGTAGAGTAATTCCCATTACTGTCTCTTGGGCTGCCGTTGGGCAGCTTCGTCTATAAAGGCGAAGTTTAAGCACTGTAGTTTTTCACTCAACTTTTGTCCATCATAGAGCAGACGCATACGTGATGATAAGTCTTACTAACGCGGTATATAAACAGTGGATTACCTTAAGTTTCAAACTCCAGGTTTTACCGTAAGTGCGTTGACAGGTCAACAGTGCCTTAGTCGCATTTGTGAGTTGATTCTTAATGATGAGAGATGCTATTCGCGAAAGGGGGAGGCAATTAAAATAAGACGTGCTAAAAATTTCATCTAAAGAGTGACTACGTTTAGGCAGAGTTAAGACAGATATTTGGTGGATGTTGTATTCGAATTCTAGCCTCGAGGCTAATACTTTACATCTTAATAAAAAGGTCACCACTTAAAAAAAAATTGCATTTTCCAATTGATATAAAATGACACTGCTTAAATTTGATATTTTGGGTCTTGAAAACAGTCTTCGGAAAAGCGAAGGAATTGTTTTCTCAGAAGCATCCACTTGATTAGCTCGGGTCCAACAAATTCTGGCTCGAATTAGAAAAAAGTCATGAAAAATTATATTGGTAATTATGACCCTTTTAGGGCTTGTCCCTCTTAGGTTGGCCATAGTCCAGAGCTGTGATCATATTTTGAAAATACTCTTAAAAATCACGCGAGGCCACTATTGATAAAACCACGCGAAAACTTCCTGGACCATACACAAGACAGATGCCAGTAAACCTTTAAATAAATTATGCAAAGTAAAGTCCACTAATGAAAAAAAATATATTTCGTTACCAATTTATTTAATGGACATAAGCATTTACTCTAATGACGAAGAGGAGCTTTGTGTATTAATAGCTGGTGGTGGTGGACTTAAAGACTCCTTAAGAGTTAGTCGTTCACCCTCTTGCAAGGACAGATACAAAATAAAATGTTTGGTTTCCAAGAAAAGAATAACTTTCTTGGCTATTTTCGCAAAACCAAGAATTTCATAGCTTTTCATTATCCATTGCTCCTAGCAGTAGCAGAAAGAATTCAAATCAACTTCTCCGGCTTGAGCACAGGTGGGCATCGGAAAAATTCTACGAAAATGAAAAGAAGAGCAAAAAAAGAAAGAAAAAAAAAACATCTCATTAATCCAACCCCCTACACACCAAACCAGTCGCTGCGACTACAGATTTGAGTGTTTGCAAATGTTTTCCATCAACATCCTTTGGCGTTTTCGAAAATTTCACGCAATAACAACAACGCTAAGAAAAACAAAACAGAAAGAAAACTTTTGCAAATTTTCCACGATTAATAATGGAGAATTAAAAAGAGGTGTAGAGGCACCCATCCAGATTGATGACCAGATTATCTGAACATTTTTAATATTTCCGCTTCATTTTACCGTCAATTTCCATCAACGATGCGTTCCAAGGGCAATCGACCGTACCTTTTATAGTGATCCATATTACTGGCGCTAAAGCTTGGGTGAGGAGAGAGGAAGTTATATGGACGTAAAACGTCAAGCCTTTATTTCGGGCGGTGGTTTGCGTGATGTAAAACCACTTAAACTGATTCATCACCACCAGCTGGACAAAGGAACGTCGAACAACCAAATTCCTCTTTCAATTCCATTAGTGCGATGGATTCGTTTTGGTTTGGTTTACTTCTACCTCAAGTGTTTGTTTTAGTACAGTCTAATTTTATCTGACGAATTATCGATTTCTAATTCCCCGATTGCAATGAGCTGTCCTTGACATTTGCGTTTCATTGCAGCAGAACGAGAAAATGTAGTAGTTATAGGGTTGTTTGCAACGGCGTGCTAATACTAGTCACAGGTCTACTGCCTCCTGCTTGTTGAGGACTTTTATTTTACAAGCACAGAATACCAATGGTGGTGCACGAGTACGTGTAGGTCGAAAGAAAATAGAAGAATAGAGGAAATCCTCTTCGCTCGAGTCCTTTGAGAATACCAAATGGGATCCGATATAATGGAGGGCATTCTGTTGTTCCTTGTTGGCTTGTGCAGTTCTCAAGACTGCGTGACGCGGAAACTTAAGCCCTGCAGTGCACTAGTTGTTCATTGCAGCGTACAAGGAGTTACAATCGCACTTCGTTGGATTTGTGAGGCTTTTCAATGACCTGAAATTGGCCATCGACAGGCACAGCTGACTCCTGAGCCATGGAAAGACGTCATGCTACCGTATACATAGGTTAGATATCGACCCACTTGTCGTATAGCGCATAATAAAATGACCAACCAACATCAGTGTCACTATCAGGCGACTTCAGATTAAGCTGCTTGACACGATCCCAAAAGGGAATTACCAGCTCTTATCAGCCAGGTCATCAAATAAGCCTTAAGTTCACTGACAGCTAAATGACACTACCCTAAATCGCCGTACCCAACACAGACGTCCGTACAATTATATAAATTTTCCACCCGGATAAATGCCACATTCTGGCTTCGATAAACGCCCCCTTTTGGAATGTTGATATGGGTGCAGGCCCGGCTTTTTCCCTGCTTAGTCTCTTGTATAATGAGGCGAAACCACCATGTGTCTTTTCGTCCTTCTTTTTTTTGAATACTCATCTTTTCTTGTGTTGACAATCAAAAAGACCCTTGTTAGATGCCCGACACACCCAAAGAACAACGAGTATTCCACCGCCCACAATGAAAGGAACTATCCCTCACCAGGAGTCGGAAATTCCCAGATCTCGGTCAACGATATCTGAATGCGAACCCTTTTCAACGAATTACAATCGAAATTAATACAAGCGGTTGATAGTGGTCCACGTTGGGAGTAAAAAAAAAAATTGGTCGATAAATAACAAGGACATCTCCAGCATCCCACATGATTCATCCCCGTACGATATAGTTAGCAGAAATGCCACTTGCATAACATAGCATTCCTCCGAGCGTCACAATAGATGTTACAAGAAGGACGGCACAAGTGGATGCAGGACATATGAATGCAGGACACACACCCATATGGACAGAGAGTATAAGTAGCCCAGATGAATGACACTATCAATCGTAAACATTTAAGGATCCGTTCGCATGTTTATAACTTTCTTTTGTCATCTTTTCGACATTTCGTTATCCTTTTGTTCTAAGGACGATCTAACGTATTTTTTTTTTGTGTTTAACACAACGCTTGACACGCCATGCCATGCACAATGACCATGGCCGAGACAACAACAAGCGACGGGAACAAGAAAGGACATCATTGTCATTGTCATCATCAGTATCGTCCAACTGGAGTGTACATACTATCCTACCAACTCCAGTGTTAGTGTCATTTGAAAAACCGTCTGACAAAAGACATCCTGAACGGTGTATCCTGTGGTTAAAAACTTTTCCTATCTCCATCTGCTTTATTTTCCCATTTTCCCCATTTCACACTAAAAGTCTCGAGATGAAATACAGCCAGAGAACAGATAGCCATGGACCATGGACTACCGAGAGAAGGATGGGGCATTTGTATTATTGCCAATTTGATACAATCTGCGATAATTTTATGATAGATCCCAATTTCCCAGAGAGATGGGGATAGATGACCATCATTACTCGTACGGTGGTTAACTGTCAAGTCCTGCTTCACCATCGTAGATCGACGTAGCAGGACGTGGTAAAGTGATGTTCATTTTTTACTCAATGCGCCGCCAGTTTTTCTCTATTCTCCATTATACCTATGTACATATATCCTGTTCTCCTAAAATACATTCTTTTCTCGTTTTCATCCTCATTTGGCCAGTATTCGTCCTACCTTACATGCGACCAGGTCATTTGGCAACGTCATTTGAGCGAATGGTATTTTTATATTTATTTCAATCACTCAATTCGTTCGTCTTATTCGTTGGAATACATTATTACTCATTCAATAAATTCGGTATTGACTTATCTATCAATTGATGAAATTATTTCAATCTAGATACGACTTACGCAAAGTTTTCGCTTGTTGAGGAATTTCTGTGACTCACAGTTTTGCTTACTGCCTATTGCTTACCTGAAAATAAGAGGAAAAGAAGAATTATTAATAAATTGTTTTATTCATGCGAAAGACGAGCGGTGCGAGTGAAAAGTTTCGATTGGGAATGATAAATCACTTAAATTGGCTCCAGGGATGACGGCGTAATTGATTGGAACAGAAACAAATTATTAATGGAAGACCATACGAAAGCTAAAGCTTAAGTTAATTTGAATTTGCCATTTGTGGCTGTCTAGGAATATTGGGATACTTTTACTGGAGATGGGTGGGTACACCCAGGAATTGGTAATTTTTTGACGTGAAATTAAGATTGAGTGCTTGTGATTAGAATGCGGGTCTTAAAGTGCGGAGGCTTTAAATATGTAATTTGGTCTTGGAGCAGTAGTATATGTTAGGAAGACTAAAGTTGAGGTAATTCAATTAAGAATTAAGTTGTGGAATGGCATATATTATACTTTAACTACGTTGACATAGGGTGCCAGGGATGCATAGTCATCCCTCAGACATGTTCGAAAGTCGCTGTTAAATACTGATCAGTTCTTCTCCCAATCTCCGAAAAAAAACTTACAGAATTCTACATTTAACATAGCATTTAGGCCTTTCGTCTGCTTCTCTTTGGCGAATACGGAGGCTGGGCATCATTTCGGAGTTGTTTTCGGTCAAACACTTACTAACCAGCAATGAAATGTGAGCATGGCACCATCGTGTTACGAAAGCCATAAACCCTCTCTCACCCTAGCGATGTTTGCCTTGTAGGTGGTAATCCTTATTGACATTTTGACCTTGTGGCAAGAATTCATGGTGCACTATACCAATAAATAAGGAGTTTCTCCTTCCAATTCGAACGCATATGAACTACTGTGACTTAATTTCGTTGCAATACCCATACATCTAACATCATTACATCGTTGTGTCGAAGAATCTACTAGATTCACGCATTTTTACATTACAATTCCAAGACTTTGCTGCACTCTATTCCATACTAATATTTAATACAAATTTTCTAATCCGTTTTGTAAGCAGAAAAAGGCGCTTGGCTATCACTGGTACAGCCAATTTACGAACTTCCCACCTTGAACTCTTAAATACAATTTTACTTATCAGACATACCACATAAATTGAAATTTGCCAATTTCCAACAGATGGCATTAGCGATACATATTGGTGAGCAATTGTCAAATGGTAAGCAATTCGAGTTGATGAATCGATGTTTGCCATTTCTTTTTAAGGATTGTTTTGTGCAAACATTGACCATGACGAAGTAGTTCATACGGAAAACTCAATTTTGAGTCACTATTCAAAAATATTGACTGGTATCTGGAGATAAATTGGTCACCGAGCTGGCTTTTCAATTGGTCCATCGATTCACATGTGTGGCATGTGGCGACGTCTTGCTGGAACCACATGTCGATCAGGTTCATTTGATCTTGCATCTTTCTTTAAAAAAAATTTGGACCAATGATTCCGCCGGACCATAAACCGCAACAAATAGTGTATTTTCGACGCTGCGGTAGGTCCTTCAGCTCTAGTTCTTGCCTGAACTATATTTTGTAGAGTTTTAGATCAAAATCCTTCCGTGAAATTTTTCACGTATCTGCGTGCGCGACAAATGAACAAATAGTTTTCATTAACAATTTTTCTATTGCAGTACTTTAATTCTTGCGAACTCTACACATATGTATAGGTGACTTGATATCTAACAGCGTGAAACTTGTGCAAAAATTTGGTCACTGAAAACATGCGTCAAACCTCCTGGATATATGAAGTTTCATGGGCGGAAACGTCGACTTAGACCATCAACTGATCTCGACTGTCCAACGTCAGAAACCTGCAACCACCAACAAAACGGAGGTTAGACATTGGGTGACTGTACGCGCTGCATACCCAGAGACTACAGAAAGACTCTCCCATACAACATGAGATTGCACTGCAGCACTACCATCCAGAAAGTAACCTAAACCACTCTAGACTACCGACCACACTCGACCAGAAACCCGTGGTACGATGGCGAATGTGCCAAGAGCAACATGGGAAGACGACGGAGCCAAAATAAGGGAGGAAAAGAAGCTATTGCGAAAAAATAAAAGAGCCTTCGCAGCATATATCCCTCAAGTATATCGAAGAGGCCCGGGATAGAAAGAAGGGTATAGCCTCCTACTAATACACCAAAGCCCTTGCATCATGTTTTAGAACGGGCGCCCAGGCTCTTCGAAATTGTGAAGGTAATTTTGTCACCGACTCGCAGGAAATGGTGAATATGTTTAAGCAGCATTTCCAACAGGTGCTTAACGAGCATGACCAAGAAAGAATGATAGCGCCCCACCCAGTTTAGAAGAAGTCAGCTTAGATTTACATAAGCTGAAATCCAACAAAGTTGCGGGCCTAGATGATCTGAGGCTGAGCTCTTTTAAACCAACGGGGATGTTCTGGTAGGGATCATGCACCAGATCGTCTGATAAATTTGGGAGGATTGAGGCATGCCCGACGACTAGCATACGAGCTCTATCTCCCCATATTAAAAAGAGGCTATCCTGTGCCTTGCCCCAACTACCGAGACATAACCCTGCTCAATGTCGCCTACAAATCCTATCCAGTGTGCTTTGTGAACGTCTGAAGCCGTTTTGCACCACACTAATAGCACGTACCAGTGTGAATTACGGCCTGGCCAATAGATCAGATCTTCATATTACGCCAGATCCTGGAAAGGAAAGGAGTATCGAGTTCCAAGTCGATATACACCATCTTTGTATCGACTTTAAAGTAGCAAACGACAGCATTCACCGTTAAGAGCCCTACAGGACGGTGGCCGATTTCGGAATCCCGGCAAAATTGATTGGGATAGGTAGTAACATACTGGAAGACTCCGAACCTTTCCAGGCATGCACATGATATCAACAAGGAGACGCGTTGTCGTGTGATTTCTTCAATTTAGTCCTTGAAAGGACGGCCTTCTTCGAAAGCGTCCAATTGCTGGGATACGCGAACTACTTTAACATCATTGCAAGCTCACAGCGGGCCATAGTAGAGGCATCCACGGCAATTGAAGAAAAGGTAGGCCTCGTTGGTTTAAAAGTAAATGAGGATAAAACAAAATATACGAGTATGCTGTGGAATTGTTTGCTCAAAAAACATTTTCAACAGAGTATAGCTTTTAATAATAAAATTCAACAATTTAGGAGCGTTGTTTGGATGCAAGTTTTTCCCTGACAAAACGGCAATATTAACTCAGCATGTTTAACTTTAACACATGTCACGAACACCGCGCTAATTGTCAAAAATAAAACATCAAAAACCAAGTAGAAAAAAATAATCCTCCCGTGAAAATATCGACATCCGAGCTAAGTGTGATGTTCAACAGGAACATAGAGGTTTATTGGTTATAACTTGACAAATTACTGGAAGTAATTTGAATAGTTCAAAAGTGGGTAAATTGGATGTTAAACAAAGGCGAGAGGCACCGAACGTCGTTTCTGAGCGAGCGAACTGCTGTTCCAGGGGTAAGAAAAAAAAGTTTTTCTGCATCTATTGAAACTAGCTATGAAATGTGCATTCACTATGATACTCTTAAACAACAGAAAACGTAGCGGTGCCGGGCGCGTTCATCAAAATCGCCCAAGAAACCAAACATCCTTGGACCGAAGCTCATGCTAAGTATTTTCAGTTCTTGTGCTAGCACAAGAGCTTACTACCGGTCACTACTAAAGCATTTAAGCCAGTCATAGGTGAAACGGCCACAATAGGAGCAAAAACAGAACAAAGTGATTTTGCAGCATGACAGAGCTGGACAACATGTAAGCCCAGAAAAACCTACCTGGTGATACTGAAGTGAGGCGCCACCTGCAATATTCTCAAGGCTTGAGTCCTTCCGCTACCATCTAACAGCATTTACTGTTTTTTGGAGAAGCTAAATATTGGGTTGATTGATAGATCGCCGTGAAAACGTGAGGTTCTGTAGTGTGGAATTCGTTTACTGACAGAGAGATGGGCAAAGGTTATAGCTAGTGATGAACAATACTTATCAGAATATTTTTTGTTCAAAATGGGGCTCAAAGTTTCGAATAAGAGCTGATTATATTGATAAGATGCTTCGACAACCCCAATTAGATTGTACAAACAGTTGTTCTACTCGTAAAAGGAATTTCATTATTTTTCCAACAGATGCACCACTCTTTGGAAGGCCAATTGTCGAAACTGTTGATAAAATCATGGAAATCATCGAGTGTGATCGTCATGTGAGCATAAAATACCGTTTGGAACCATTTGGATAAGACACGCTCGATTGGTGTGGTGAGCCGACGCAAATGATGTCCAAGCCAGCGGAGCTAAACGTCTTGATTCCGATCTCTACCGTCGACATTTGGTCCATCTGAAGGAAGCGTAAGGGATCAGCTTTGGGCAATAGAAAAATTGTGTTCTATAAGGGTAACGCCAGGCTATACACATTGAAGAAGCTATGAGAGTTTAGCTTGGGGGTTTCTTACGCATCCACGAAGTGATTGCCACCTGGTTCTCCAACGGCAAACGATTTTGCTGCTGAAAAATTCGCCTCAGGAGAGGCAATTGAAAAAAACTTGAAAACGTGACCAAAAATGAAGGAGAGCATTCAACAACGATCGTGAATTAATTCAGATTAGTACGGTCAGACTTCTATTCTTTTAACGTCTATGGTTGTTGGGATGTGTTTAAGAAATTAATGCCATAGCTTCAAAAAACCGTTGAAGTCGACATAAGACGATACACAGGTGTAAGCACGTAATGTAACCTGTAGCAAGGTGTAACGACGTAATGGATGGTCAGATTCTGGACTAAGAGTTGTGGCAATTCCTGGAAAGTATTGGGAGTTGAAATTAATTCCATCGAACGGTTGTCCATTAAGTTCCACTACTTTTTTCACATCTTTTGGGTAGCATACGAATATCATGTTGGAAGGACACCTTGTCTCTAGATGCAGTCCACGTGACCCATTTTTTGACATTCACATAAGAAATAAGCTTCTTTTCGGTCAGGACTCAGATAATCAGAGGAAAAAATTAGGAGCATATGGTGGGTGTAATTCGGCTTCCCATTTAGCCGTTTCAAAATATTTTTTTAAGGTATTGCGACGTGCAGACGTACATTGAAGTACTCAAAAAATAATTTGTACCTTTATTGCACGGCTAAGGCACATTAATAATGCAAAATCTATTTTTATTCTGCCGTTAAAGGAGCTGTTCGCAGGTGCCAAAATGCTTTTGGACGTCTCTTGGTTTCAGTTTTTATGGGATACGCTTTTCATGCTTTTGTGTCATTTCCAACCATTTTCTGACTGTTGGTGAGTTAACTCTCAATTCAGAAATTTTTTTAAGCATTTTTCTTTCGAACTCCCTCCCCGCCCCTGCAAAAACAATTTATCTAGAATAAAATTCGGTGAAGCACGAAGTTTTAATTTTCACACTCCAGTCAAAAGACATAATACTAAAAAAGACGTCTATAGACAGCTGTTTTACACCACGGATTAATTCCAATTCCCTTTAGTAGGGTGAATACGTTTTTAGTTCAATGTTCAGTCTCGGCTAAGTGCCTTCTTAAGTAAACGAAAGGTTAAAGTAGCTCTCTGACGCTAGCTCAGTAAAGGTACGTTGGACCTTAGAGGGAAATACGGTCAATTATAGTTTCATTGACTCCGCCGCTGCGGAGTATGAGCTTTAACCGCTGAGTCATTCAAGTCCTGTAGTTGGAATATAAGATTGGGACTTGTAACAATTTCACTCCAGTTTATATTCTTCCAAATAGTAATCTTAAAAATTTCTTTATTTCTGTCAAGACCTATTCCTGTCAAGTCCACACAGACATGGACCCTGTCCAAATTTAGGTACTGGCAAAATAATCAAACTTAATATTCGCTGCTTACAGCAAGATGATATTGATTAATTAAACGCGACACTAATGGCCTTACCTTATTTGTTTGTATAGCAAACAATTTGAAACCCGAAAGTCTTTGAAGCGTGTTTTCATAAATGCTGAGGACCAACGAACATAAAGATGTAAGCAAATTCTTCTTAATTAATATGACTAACCCTCATTAAGCGCATATCTTATAAATAACAAAAAAGAAAAAAAAAAAGAACAAATCAAGAACTTCAAAGCAAATAGCACCGTTTACCCTGCCCATGTTCCTTCTTATCGCTGGACCGTAGATGACTGTGGAGAGTTACCCCTGAGACTCTAACATCATTGTTACCAACGTTGTTCTTCTTGTTTTGCTTTCTTACTTAACTTTTTCAACTTTCATGAGATCCCCTCCTATGATGTCCTAATTAATTACATTTCGATCTGTAACTGGGGTATGCTCTCGTTTTCGAAAGACATATCGACATCCGACTCGTTAGAGAAAAAGAAGTAAATAGAAAACATTCCTAAGTACTCGTTATTACAGTCGTCAAACAAAAAGTACCACCTGATAAGATATTCGCGATAAGAAATGTTCATAAATCGATACACACGCATACACGGGCAGGTCGACATTAGTAATTGAAACTCACCCCAAAAAGAATTTCGAGCTTTTGTTCGCCCAATATCGCAAAATAACTTGTTAATTGTCGACATACCAACAACAAAACTCGGTCAACAACACGTTTATGGATACCAGACACGGAATACTGGCTTTTTGAAAATTGAACCGGCTATGCTGCTGCCACTGATAGGAATTTACCCATTCAGAAGATTTGAAAGAACAAAAATGCAGAGGCAATAAAGGCTAGCGCTGGGTGATAAGAAAATGCTATCACGAATAATCACTTAGATATTGTTAACGACAGCCAAAGGTCAGAAATAAAGTCAGAATTAGAGTTTGGGTCTAACATAGGGTAAATTAGACTCAATCACGAATGCTAGCGAATTGAACGAATTTTTTTTTAGTTCTCAAGCACGTAAGGTAGGCCTGGAGAGACGGTCTTTTTACTTAGCTATAACTACGTCGTACGGTTGAACATTTCTTCGCAACTGTTAGGCTTAAATATGAAGAGACGTGACCAAAAGATAATTAAAGTAAAGTGTGATCCAATGAGAGGTGTCATTTTACATTTCACGCATCTTCTTCACTTCAGAGGTTATTTAAAATACATATATTAATATCCAACCACAAGGGAAAAATCACAACAAAAAATGTGAAGATATTGCGATAATAAATGTGGTTCTGCTTTTGATCATCATTAAATACTTTTTCGGACAGCTGTAATGAATTTAATAACTTACTTCATTATCTTGGAGTGATGTGAATACTCCAAAGTAATCGTCCAGCGAGATCAGCTGCCACTAATAGCTGCGGTAGGTGAAGTTGCTCCATTTCAAGATGATCGCAAGAACTGGGTATACGAGGTTTGTTACAGAAATATGGTGGTCTTCGATATTTAAGGCATGAAGCGTGTGTCAAGGAAGTCTGTTTCGAAATTGTTATATTTTGATAAAAAGAACCATCGGAGATTTGCTGAAGGGGCTCATCATCGAGCCATGAGTATATAGTCATAACGACGAAACCAAAGCCCAATCATTCAAATGGAAGCGACCAGAAGACCATCAGACCATCAGAAGTCCTTCGAACATTGAAAAAAAAACTTCGGGGCAAGTGTATTACATCTAAGGAGAAAAATTAAGAAGTTTAGAAGTGATCGGTTGTGTTTTGCTTTTCCTCTGAGCTTGATCGGTAAAAAGTGCTGTAAAAGCCATTAAATCATAATAAATTGTGATAAGATACAAATCAAAAGACAGTGACTTATTTCGCATATTACTGTGTGCTCTTTTATTGATTTATGTGTATATTCTTTTATTAAAATTAACTTCGTATTGTGCTAATATTGAGTCCAAATTTAAACAGCTAGATTACTTCTCGACGTTAAACTTTTACATAAATATAATAGACGTATACAAATACACATCTTTAGCCTATTCGCTTAAACTATGGATGTATGCAGTGAGTGCTTTGAAAACCTCTCCACTGAAGGGGATTTTGTGACTTGCCATAAGTGCGATCGCAAAATGCACTACGGGTGCTCAACTCTCTCTGAGAAATCTTATCGAAAGATGTCAGCATCGAAGAAAGAGGAATGGAGATGTGCTGCATGTAGAAGAGAAGCTGCAAATCCAAGCACTGTAATAGAAGGCCACTCAAGAATCACACCAACGGGAACGACACCAACTCATCCCCCACCAAAGAGAACCAGGAGCGCAAGCTCCCCCGATGTCAACGCAAACCGAATTGCAAGCAACAACAACTCTATATTGCTGGATGAAATCAGAAATCTGAAAAGTGAAATGTCTGATATTAAGTCCAGCTGCGAATTTGTTGCAAATAAATACGAGCAAATAAACAATCATATGATACTAAACAATGAACTCTTGCAGAAACTGTCAAATGAAATCAAGGAGTTAAAATTAAATAACCTCAAAAAAGATGAACAAATCACTGCGATGGAAACAAAAATAAATATACTTGAACAACAACTTATTAGAAATAATATTGAAATAAAAAACATTCCTCCATCTGCAAACGAAAATTTAATTGAAGTGGTTAAAGCTCTTGGCAAAACAATAAATTGTGAAATAAAAGATTCTGATATTACTGACATTTACAGAACCAAAACAAAAAATCCCAATAACACAACCATAGTCGCGTCCTTCTCAAGCTACATACAAAAAATGAATGTCATAAGAAATGCAAAATCGCTCCGTAGAGTTGAACTAGACAAGATAAGAGAATGCATGCAAAGCGAACAGAATAAAGAGCAACATCGCGGGAAAACATATGGTGAGACAATTGTGTATGTAAACAGTCAGCTGACTCCCATTAACAAACACTTACTTTGGCTAACCAAAAATAAGGCCAGAGAATGCAACTGGAGGTTTGTGTGGGAGGCATCTGGGAAAATACTCGCAAAAAAAGCCGAAAATGTTGAAACCATACATATAGCTACAGTCAATGATGCAAATAAAATTACTGTATAAAAGTTAAAAATTTAATTCAACAAGAAGGTCGAAACAAAGTAAACAATATGATGATGCAAAACCAATACGATGAAGCTGATGTTGAATTTAGGGTAATGCATGGTTTTACTGGTATCGACCAAAATTTTATGAAAAATGTTAGTTTTTGTTGTATATGTTTCAACATAAGATCTATGAGGAAAAATTGGAATATTTTTCTTGCTGAAATTCAGAATAGCTTATGTTATGTTGATGTTATATGTTTAGTTGAAATAAACCTAGAAGAAAATGAAAATGCTCTATATAAAATCGATGGATTTAATGCTGAATTCTATAATCGTAAAGAAACTACAGGGGGAGGAATAGCGATGTTCATTAAAAATGGCATACGCTATGAAAGAAGCTATGTTGAAACACAGTCATATGAAAATTTAAATATTAAAATAGAATATGAAGAAGGCACAAAATATTTACATGCGGTGTATAGACCGCCGAAATATAAGATAACCGAATTTATTAAAGAAATTGACCGAAATATAAAGTATGAAAAAGAGAAAATATTATTAGGAGATATGAATATAAATTTGAGAAATTCATCAGATCCTCAAGTTCAGAAATATGTTGAAGTTATGGCATCTAAGGGTCTGACAAATGTAATCTTGCAATCCACACGCATTGATGCCAGTACAGGATCGTCTACTTTAATAGACCATATTTTTGTAACCATCTCAAAGCAAGATATTAAATCCGCTTTGATAGAAACCGACATATCTGACCACTTTGCAACCATGTATACTTCAACAAACACCAAGAAATGTATACTAAGTACAGAGATAATGCCTAAAATTAGCCAGTCCAAAGTTAATAATCTAATCCAGCAAACAAATTGGCAAGAGCTGTACTATGAAAATGATGTCGAGCGTCTTTATAACAAGTTTATACAAAAAATGAATAGTATATATGCGCAATCAATAGTGACAAGAAACAGAAACAGTCGTCAAAAAAAGCCTTGGGTGACGGCTGAAATTATTTCTCTTTGCAAAACCAGAGATATATTATATAGAAAGTGGAAAAATAACCCTAAAAGCAAGTGCTATGAGTTAGAATACAAGCAATTCCGAAATCTGTTGAACAGAAAAATCGAATTCGTAAGATGTCAGTTTTACAAAAACCAATTTAACTCTGCAAAAAATGACCCTAAAAAGACATGGAAGGTATTAAACGAGATACTTGGGAGGAAGAAAAATTCTGTAGACGAAGTAATAATCAGTAATTTTCCCACAACCATGGATCAGAAAGCAATAGTCGAGGAATTCGCTGAACATTTTGCAAGCCAAGCTACAAAAATTGCACACAGTTGCAACCACAAGACGTTAAATCACCAAAACCTGTATCTTACACAGTCCATATACATGGAGGAAGCTAGTGAGGTGGAAATCTTTAACATATTAACCAGTCTTAAATGTGAAAAAAATGCGGGAGCAGACAATGTAAGAGCGATTGATTTGAAACAAAACGCAGTATTACTGACCCCAATTATAAAAGCAATAATAAATCAAAGCCTTAGCCAGTGTCACGTTCCAACGTTACTCAAAACATCGCTTATAAGGCCAATTTACAAAAGTGGCAGAAAAAACAAGTACGAAAACTACCGACCTATTGCAATACTACCTGTCATAGACAAATGTTTAGAAGAAATCGTTGTGCGCCGACTAAACAAATTTATTGCAAAACACAATATATTACACCCAAATCAATACGGCTTCCAAAAAGGAAAAAATACAGGAAAACTGTTGGCAGAATTTACAAACACGGTGAACATGAGCTTGAACAAGAACCATCACGTGCTAGTAATGTTCATCGATTTTAGTAAGGCCTTCGACACAATATGTCACAAGAAACTCCTACAGGCTCTCGATAGGTTGGGAATGAGAGGCGCACTAGGTAAGTGGATGGAAAGCTACCTAACAGGAAGAACAACAAAGGTGAAAATCTTAAATAATATTAGCGATGAAAGGAAGAGTGTCTTTGGAGTACCGCAAGGCTCAAAATTGGGACCATTACTATTTATACTTTTCACGAATGAGCTTCTTAGCGTATTTGAACGAGCAAAAACCTTTGCTTTTGCGGACGACATAGCTATCGTCGTTAGACACAATTGCCTAGCAACAGCAACAACGATAATGCAAGAGGAGTTCGATAAACTAACGAGATGGTGTCATGATAACGGCTTGGTAATTAATGCTGTAAAAACTAAATTAATGTATATTCGTAATCCACGTCAGCCGCAGACGTCCATTAAAATATACTTCCAAAACAATGATTGCCCAACAACCAAAAGAGGCCAATCAATCGAGATGGTAAAGACGATAAGATACCTGGGGATCACGATCGATGACCACTTCTTATGGCAGGATCATATTAACAAGCTGAGATCACAGCTAAAAAGCGCTATGTTTGCCATGGTGTACCTCAGGAGATATACACCTACAGATGTACAAAAACAGGTGTATTATTCATTGGTGGAATCTCGTTTGAGGTATGGGGTACTAGCATGGGGAAATGCATCAAAAACTCATTTAGATAAGCTGAGAGATCTTCAAAATAGAATAATCGAAATAATAAATGCTAACAATAATTTATTCAAGGTATTAGATGTTAGCTGTCTTTTTAGAATGGAAGTAGTTTTGGAATACTACAATGACCATCATTTCCAGCAACCCATACGCCACAATGTAAACACACGAAGACGAGCACGAGGGTTACTTGAAATTCCTGAAATCTTCAACGTTTATGGAAGACGACAACTCAGCTATGCCGTACCAACAATCTTCAATAGTTTACCAGTTAACATAAAAAACATCATAAACTTTAAAAAACGAAAAAAGAAAATTAAAGAATTTTTTCTAAGTCATAACCATGTAATCAATTAACTTCCTCCTATAAAAGTAATCTAAATTAAAACTAAAAACTGAATATTAAAATTTAAAGCAAAACATGTACTAAAACTTTTAAACAATGTACCAATAAGAATTTCAACCACCTGCAGATAAGCAATAAGCTTCGCAGGTAACTTAAACTTAAATTGTAACGTTTTCAAATTGTAACTTAATACTCCTATATAAATAAATAAATAATCGTTAAAAAAAAAAAAAAAAAAAAAAAAAAAAAAAAAAAAAAAAAAAAAAAAAAAAAAAGGCTGAATACTTTGAAGGGAATAGAATAGATATTTACAAATAAATAAATACGTTTCGAAAAAAAATAAAGTCACCTTATTTTTTTAACAAACCTCGTGTACACCCTTACTTTGCACCGCATTTTACGTAAGGATCTTGGTTTTTATACATATAATATTTCATTTGCCAAAGACATGAAGTCGGCAAACCACCTTGAACCAAGTTTTAACCCTGATTGGGTGCTGTAAATGAGTGACCAAGATCACGATTGTGAAGTTAGTGTCGAACTTATTGGCTCCGATAACACAAGGGAAATAGTGGAACAACCTGTCCATCGATAATGCTTATCAGAGTTTGGTTAGGTTTTTGGACTGGTGGTTTTTCGAAAATTATGCTAGCGCAACCGTTTAAAGGAATAATTCGCGTTATCAAGAGATGTTGCTCGACTTTTTTTGCCTAAAAGCGGTACTATGATTGTCGACGTTGTGATTTGTTTTTAGCAGGAAAGCTTATTATGAAATTGCTTTATTGCATTGCAAATTTCGTGGATGTATGATTGCTCGAAATGGAAACACCAACTGACCATCAAGATCCTGCGATTTAATACCAACTGGTTTTTCATTTGGGGTATTGTTGAAAAAAAAGCCTACGCCAGTGTTTCTTCGATCATTTATTCATTGGATATTAGAGCTGTCATTCGCGAAATATAACCCCAATTATGCGAAAAAGCGATGTTCATTAAAAAAATTACTTTTTACGTCAGAGCTGGATGGATATTGTATACAAAATATTCTTTTAACATCACAAGGCTTCGTACCTTAGATGAAAATAATAATATGTTTCGCATAATTGTTGAGTATTCGTACAGATTAAAAATGACACCTCTTATTGAATAACCCAGTGAAATGAGTGATCTTAATAAAATTCAAACGTTAGATTGAAACAAAAAAACATGTTCGTAATGTATCGTTTAAAAATCGATCGTTTTACAGAATTGACAAGCCGTCGAAGCACTTTAAGCTGACCCCCGACAGGCTAATGCAGACGTCATTGAGAATTACCGGACGAATCAACTACAGCATTTAGGTTCAAAGGCGCCTATGGGCTAAATATCACTTTTCCTAATTAATGTAAAATATCATCCAACCATTTTTATGAAAGTAGACTATTTGCAATACCATCATTACACAAAGTTTCAAGTGTTTTTCAAAATTCAATTTTTTTTTCCATTCATCCTGGCCGTTATCCTTAATTTCCGTACGGAAGAAATAAATCAAAACCGGAGAGTTTGCATTTTTTCTAAACAATTACCATAAATTATTTTATTGAGCGTTAATGAGATTATGATGGAGTAAATAATAGATATTCAAGTCTACAGAGTACAATTTTGGACGATAATCCGTCAGCCATTTTATTAAAAAAGGCAATCTTCTCCAAGGTATGTTGTGTGTCACTTACCTACCGGTGTCGGCATGACAGTCGCAGCAGGTGCCAAATTTATATCTCAATTCAGATTTACACTGTAATGGGGAAGACAAAAATGACAGGATATCTGCGAATTATATACCAAATTGAAAAAAAAGTAGTAGTATGGAGCTATCTCCCGCCCGTACAACATTGTACAAAATTGTACCTTAAAATCGAATTCACCATCCGCGACCTTCATTTGATAAATTACTGCAATATGTTCCCTGGACACCTAGTGCTCGTACACCAGATGTATTGTATATTAAAGACACTTTAACCTTTCGTTTTCAAAAGAGCAACAAAATTAAGGGAATAAAACCACTCGATCCGACTTTTCACCACAACAAAACGTCTACTCTATAGGGTAATACACATTTGTGTCACATTCACCTGCAGCTGTTTCCGTCAACATTGCTTCGCTTATCGTAAATTGATTACAGCGACAATTTCCAACCATTTGTACAGCTGACAGCCACTGATAAACAAATACCCAAACAATAGCCCTCTCGGCGGGCAGGAGTAATTACCTATCACTGGTAATCAATTACTTCGTGGCAATACAAAATTACGAGCGCAATATACATACAAGAATGGTGTAGTCCTTCAACTGAACACTTATCAGCATTTAATTGTTGTTTTGCTTTCGAGCACAAAATCGATTGTGCAAATAGCCGCTCTATCCGGTTTGGATGGCGGGCAAATAGGACTGCGAATGGATTGTGATTGATGCTCAAGTGGGATTTGTGAAACGAAGGAGTGTTTGGTTCAAAAGTGAAAAATTACAAGTTGGACTGAAAGCTTCTGGGCAACACATCAAATGAGATAAATGGGATTTTATGTACTTTTAAGAATTGCTTTTTAATTAAGGGCCATGTTAAGTTGCTGCATGAACAATATTTCTTCTTGCGAAAATCAATAAATGCACGGCTTCAACAAATTTGGACTTATGATGAATAAATACCGCTGACTTCCATTGAATACTGAGGACTAAAATACGAGTATAATGATATTTAACTTCTGTCGTCTCCTAAATGGCACTACATTCTGTGGTCAAAATGGCTTCAATTAACTGATCGATTGTGTCAGCGCCATCTCTGATCAACTGCTTTCAATGTCGCAATCAAAGTTGGGACTGAATTCAAAGACCCTTTGAGCTAGAGCAATGTTATGTGTTTGCTCAACGTGACTTAACTAGTTTAGAGATTGAACCAGAAGATGCCTAATTGGTCTATATCACTGTACAGCTCTCGTTATTACCAGGACTAATATGACATTTTATGAAGTTGGTCGTGTCTTGCTTTTTCGAGAGAGAACTCTGCTAGCCGATGAGCTTGCACATACAGTATCATCAGTACCCGTTTGAACAGCTCCCCCGCCGGAGCAAGAGCTTTCCTGATGTCTCGATCAAGGGATAAAAACGTTGAAGCATTGAGGAAAATTCATATGGAAAATCGTCGAATCACCATCAGAGAAGTCGCATTACATTGGTATATAAGTTGGCCGATGTCATCAGATATTTTGCGCATGAAATGTATAACAGCGAAGTTTGTTCCGAATTTTCTAAATTTTGGGTAGAAGACCGATCGCATTGAATATGGCTGAGGAACTGTTTAATGATGTGAATGGCGATCCAAATTTGCTGAAAGGAGTCCCCACTGGTGATAAGACATAAGTATATGTATGTCTTATGTTACCCCAAGTTTGGTCAAATGTTAACGTTTTTTCTCGATTGTAATGGAGTGGTTCAACAGGAGTTCTTTTGGGATGGTC
The DNA here is from genome assembly GCA_958301585.1 of Merodon equestris. NCBI lineage: Eukaryota > Metazoa > Arthropoda > Insecta > Diptera > Syrphidae > Merodon > Merodon equestris. The sequence continues at coordinate 161,450,059 of OY284413.1, forward strand.
GCACGGTCAATAAGAAATAAGGGAAGCTTTTTTGAAGCTATGCGTCGTTTGTGTGAAGCAATACATCTGAGTTTTTCGGAACAAAAATCATGGCTGTTTCATCACGACAATGCACCTGCTCGCTCAGCTTGTGCGTAATTTTTTTTTTATAATTGACGCGGGCACAAGGTATTATGACTACCCTTAAATGTCAAGAAGTCAAGACACAGCACGGGCCGAGGGCATAGAGGAGAGAGGGAAATTAGGTACCGCTGTACATTGATTTTAAATGCTTCCGGATTGTAATGGGTGGGAAAAGATGGGTTGGGAATAGCATTTTTGTTTGTTAAAATCACGATAAAATAGAGAGAGAGAGGAGACATTACGTCGATGTTTGAGTGAGTTGATCGACTTCGCGATATTGTTGTCTCCTATGAGTTTTATCGCTCGCCTTTGTATTCTATCTAGCAGGCGCAGAGAGGTCTTGGGAGCACAATACCAGATATGAGCATTATACTCAAGGGGCGGATGTAGGTCTTATAAATTGAAGCCAGATCAGAGGGGGTGAAATATAATATTTCTTACATCGTTTGAGGAAACCTAGACATTCCGCAGCGATCTTGGCGGCCTTGATCATGGTCATTCCAACTAAGTGTTTTATTAACACACATACCAAGGATGGAAAGTCTTTCAGTTTCAATCTGTTTATACCCCGTTTAATGATGGTGTCAAGGTCGGAATTTAATGTGCTAAACATACGTTGCCGTTCCAGTTCTATAAGCGAAGAGCAGGAACGTAAGTCCTGAACCGAATATAAAAAGGTAAGTCATCAAGTACTGTCATCAGCGCAGGAGTTTATTGGGTTAGAAGTAGCAGATAAAAGATCATTTATAAAAATGAGGAAGAGTGTCAGTGACAGAACAAATCCATGGGAAACACCAGCGTTTATTTGGTGAATATAAGACTTGAAACCGTCCAAAACAACTTGAATTGAACGGCCCGAAAGGTAATTTCGGATCCATAGAAGAAGAGACTCCTCGATACCGTAAGTACGCATTTTCGACAAAAGGGTCTGATACCAAACTCTGTCAAATGTTTTTAAAATATCAAGCGCAAGAATCTTGCATTCGCCGAAATGGTGCAAAGGTTGGTTGCACTTTTCGATGAGATATGCCATCAAATCATCAGTGGACCTGTTGCTGCGAAAACCGTACTGCGGTGCGAGAAGTTTCCGCGATTCAAATTCTTTCATAAGCTAACGATTTACCAGCGTTTCCATGACCTTAAAAAAAAGGGACATTAGCTTACGCAGTGATTTTGCCAGTGTGGAAGAACACCAATACACACAGAAGTATACAGGGTGTCCCACGAGCAGTGTGCCAAAAAGCTACAGCGTGTAGGTCTAGTCAAGACAAGAAAAAAATCGTATGGGAGGGGGGGGTCTATTTCCCCCCGTTTAGCCGGGAGGGGCAATTTTCTAAAAAATTGACTTATTTTGGAAAAATAATTATTAAAAATCAACAGTTACATCCACAATGCCACGATATACCTTTTTGTAAAGTCAGAAACCTCTTCTTTCATATTGATTTTAAATGAAGCTGTTTTGAGGAGTAGTTTTTGAGAAATTAATTTTCAAACTCAAAATTTTGAAAAAAAAAAAATTTCGAACTATTTTTTTTCAAAATTGTATGTAATTAAGTAGTAATTTTTTTTCAAAAATTCAATGCTCTCATTAGTTTTTAGTTAAAAAAAGAAAACCGGATGGAAGAATGTCTTGTAGTTTTTGAGAAATTAAAAAAAAACCAGAACCATTTTTTTCTAAGAAAAACCTTTTTTTTTGGTTTTAACGCGGCTGGACTTGTAGGCAAATTAATGTATGAAAGATTGACCTCTTTTTTATTATTTTTAAAAAATTCGGAGTTTTATGAGGATACAATAAAGTGATACACTATTGGAATAACCCTGGATTAATTCTTTTTTTTTCATTGATAACGCCTGAAAACTGACCTGCGAATTTCGGCTGGGTCCGCCCGCCGCAGATGGGTTCTACCCGAATTTTGAATTTGGTCCGACGCAATCCCTCCCTTAGTACAAGGAGGATGGCTATTATGCTTGGAGTGCCCAAATCTAAAGTATGGAGAGTGCTTCATACCGAAAACTTACACCCGTACCATTTTAGGCCAGTTCAGGGACTCACCTCAAACGACAAGTTTTTGAGAGCAGAGTTTTGTCGAAACTGAACGAAACTATTTTGCAAGGATATTCTGGACGGATGAAGCACAGTTTACCAGAGATGGGGTTACTAACTTCCACAATTTGCATCATTGGAGTAGCACCAATCCACACAACAAAAAACAAAATAAATCACAACACCGCTTTAGCTGTAATGTTTGGCTTGGTATTGTTGGACAAACTGTAATCGGGGCCCGGTTTTTGAATGCCGTTATTAAGGGAGAATCATACCTGCAGTTCCTACGAGACCTTTTGCCCGATTTGATGGACAACGTTCCTTTGGCCATAGCAGATAATTTAATCTACCAGCAAGATGGAGCACCAGCACACTACAGCTTACGGGTTAGACACTGGCTGGATGATCATTTTAGTGACCGTTGAATCGGAAGAAGGGGCCCCACGAAATGGCCACCTAGATCACCAGATTTAACTCCTCTAGATTTTTAAGTGTGGGGATTCATGAAAAATTATGTTTACGAAGTGGAAATAGTATCTTTGGAACAACGGATTGAAGTCGCTGGAGTCAAATTGCAGGAAAATTTGTCAAACATAGACTAATGTGCAGCCATTAGAAGAAGATATAATCTTTGCCTTCTAAAAAATGGGGATCATATTGAAAATTTATTATAATAAAACTCCGAATTTTTTAAAAATAATAAAAAAGAGGTCAATCTTTCATACATTAATTTGCCTACAAGTCCAGCCGCGTTAAAACCAAAAAAAAAGGTTTTTCTTAGAAAAAAATGGTTCGGGTTTTTTTTTAATTTCTCAAAAACTACAAGACATTTTTGCATCCGGTTTTCTGTTTTTAACTAAAAACTAATAAGGGAATTGAATTTTGGAAAAAAAAATAGTACTTAATTACATACAATTTTGGAAAAAAGTAGTTCGAAATTTTTTTTTTCCAATTTTTTTTCAAAATTTTGAGTTTGAAAATTAATTTCTCAAAAACTACTCCTTAAAACAGCTTCATTTAAAATCAATATGAAAGAAGAGGTTTCTGGCTTTACAAAAAAGTATATCGCGGCATTGTGGCTGTTACTGTTGATTTTTAATAATTTTTTTTACAAATTAAGTCAATTTTTTAGAAAATTGCCCCTCCCGGCTAAACGGGGGGGAATAGACCCCCCCTCCCGTACGATTTTTTTCTTGTCTTGGCCAGGGCTACACGCTCTAGCTTTTTGGCACACTGCTCGTGGGGCACCATGTATAGTATAATACCATCAGGGCCAGCGGATTTCTGCACGTTGAGATCTTTAAGTACTCTTGCAACTGTATGAGTGCGAAAGTGGATTTGTCCCATGGAAGATTCTCTGTTCTCAAGTACAGGTGGAGACAAGGCGCAATCTGGGAGCGTTGAGCTGGCTGCAAAATGTGAGGCTAGCAGATTGGCTTTGCCTGAAGAGCTGACAGCTAGGATGTCATTGTAAATAAGCGAAGGGATTGAGCATGAGGCAGAATTGTTAATGTTTTTCAAGAATGTTTTTGCTGCTTTTGGGACAATTTATCATTTTTTGCCTCAATGTTTGGTTATGGGATAATTTGACACGTCGAATCAATGCATTACAGTAATTTCTGGCTTGTTGAAATTTATTCCGGTTTTCCTTACAGGAGTTGGCTTTGTAAGTCAACTCTATCAATATGATAGCCTCTTTACAGCTCGAGGCATTTGCTTTGAAACTCTTCACTCTTGGAATGACGGATCTCATACCCAGCATAAATATGTTCGTGATTGCATCAGGAGCGACATCCACGTCACTATCGACGAAGAATAGTGATTAGTTTAAATTCCTAAAGAATTTGTTGAGTTCGCCCTAATTTCTCGTAGAGCCATACTGTTCTTTTAGGAACTCGTTCTCTAACTGTGTGATTTGAAAATGACAAATTAGCTGAATCGACACAGTGGTCTGACAAGCGTAGATGTGACAGTATATCCATAGGATACTTATCAGGACGAGAGATGAGGAACAAGTTCAGGGTGTTGGCGACATGATCTGCAATGTCAGATATTCGTGTTGGCTCATTTACTAGCTGGGTTAGATTGTTTATCGCGGTAAAGATCTCCACATACGAAGCCAATTAGAATTGTGTACATTGAAATCGCCCGCAATAGCTATTTCAGTGCGAGGGATACAATTCTTGTAATGGAGATGGACAGCGCATCGAACTCCGTAAAAGTCGAGTTACTGTCCAAGTTTGGACTTCTGTATATGGATAAAAACAATATCGTAATCATGCCTCGACCACCGTATTAACCGGATGGTAAACCGGGGGGCCAGCCCCCTGTAAAATTTTTCTTTTCCAAAATTTAAAAAACCCATGAAAAGACGGAGATTGAGGATATACAGACCGCATTTCTGGATGAGATCAAGACTATACCAAGAAGAACATATCAGAGGTGCTTCAAAGATTAGAAAAAGCACTGACGCAAGTGTATTGTATGCTTGGGACTACTTTGAACTGGATAATATAGATATTGATAAAACTAACAAGTGTTTATTAAAAAAATTAAAAGTAACCCTAGTTTTTGAACAAACCTAACACGAAGTGTATTGAAAGTTTACCGAACATTTACCGTGGGTTATAATAACCGTGTATTAGTGGTGTCGAATAAAATGTATTCGAAGCTTAAATTTCATCGTCCTAGCGGAAGCAGCATTATTAGCTGCCAAGGTCGAAAAATAAACTTGACAATTTCGGTCGATAATGATTACCATTCCCACGAAGATTTTCGATTATTATGCGGCGTTATGCACCGTGAATTCTCATCACAAGATTAAACCGACAATACCGCCGTAACTTTAATACCAACGTCATTCGCATGAATCTGGGAAAATAATGACCGGTTTTGGGGAGAAACTCTTTATCAATGATTATCCAATTCGTGATCCTGTTTCGACATCGTTGTTCTAATCGCACATGGCAAACCGAACTTTCATTCGAGACTGCATGTGTTCAAATGCAGACTTGCCATTTCACAATATGGGTAATAATAGATTAATGGGTTCTGCGAAGAGTTTCTACAAAAATTGTGATGCTGTCATTTTTTAATATCCATTATCAAAAATTAGGCTCTGCAGAAACTATAGCTACTCTTAAAAAAAGTGTTGAAGAATATCCAAATCGATCGACTTCACGGCGAACACCACATTTGAACAAATGTTAATCGATTTGTTTGGCCTCAAATTGGAGATATGTGTGGAGGACTTGTGGCCTTAACAAAACGGTTCAAAATTTCACACAGCATGGCCTGTTTTTTGGCTTTATTGCAAAAAATAACATCCTGAACGAGATTTTTCTCGATTTGGTGATGTGAATTTGCCACCGATATCCTGCGATTTGTCACTATTGGTTTTCTTTGTTTTTAGGGCTATGCAAAAGCCTGTTATGGACAAAATTTGGAAACTCTTGACCGAGTTATTGCACGATAAGGGCCAAAAAGTCAACCTTACCAGAATCGAGTCCTGCATGAGTTCTGGTGAAGGACACTTAGTGATATGTTATTCCATTAATAATGGCAAAATCTAGGCAATATACTAAAATATGTTAAAAGCTTGGTTGAAGCCCTTGCTTAAATTTATTATCAGAACCACAAATTGGATAATCCAATATAAAATAATCCAATATAAGAAAATAGTTATTACACTACGTGGTGTACCTATCCACACTTCATTACTTAATTGTTAAGATCGATCAAAATTGTTTCGAGGAAACCCTGGCATACATTGTTACAATTTCGTTCAAAATTCGAAAATTCTTGATTATGAATGTATGATGAAATGACAGAAGCGTTCATTCGTCAATGGTTTTTGCACTACTACATGGGGTGGAGGACTGCAGGTACTTTTTTGGATTAAGATTATAATTTATATTAATTAAGGCCTTTCACTTTTGTATAGAATGTACGGAGTAAGGGTTTGAATTCAAATTTACCACACACTTCGAGTGTACGACCCTTATCGTTAACAGAGGGAGTACCTGTATGTACTCTGATACGCTACGACTCTCAATACACGGAATCAATCATTAGTCTTTGAAAAGTCTGTTTAATTATGTATCTACATGCTGAGCAGAATATATAATATTTGTTCACTTGAATGTTTTCCACCTCGACTCGGAGCTTGCGTTGCCACAACTTTGTACATCATCCTCAAATCAAATATACTCTTTTGATCCCCATCTCACTTGTGCACGACTAAAAGCCATTCGCAAACATGAAATTCCATTCAAAATTGTTTAAAAAGAATATCAAGGACATCTGTCATCCACTACGTCATGAAATAATGGAGTACCCCGCTAGCATCACTTCGCCCCATAACCAGATGTACTCATGTGCACAATCATTGAAAGCCATCTCATCATGCATTGTTTCGTTATTCCGTGGGCAAGAGATTTTTGTAGGCATGGACATATGTAAGTATACATTCAGATTCTGCACGCGGTGGTAACCTTGTCAATCAGGGATTTGTACACGAAGAGTATCCCTAATTTAATTCCTATCAGAGAATCTGAAAATGCCAACTCGAATGGCTAAACATATAATTGTCTGATAAGGAAAGAAAAAAAAAACGACATCCGCATGGAGATCAGGCAAGGACATCTGGGACAATGACGGCTTGACTTGGATGGCAAGATAAGAACAACTCCCGCTCGACTTTGTCTTGCTTCCAATTTGTATCTGAGGCGTAAAGAACTCACCGCAAACGACATGAATTCGAGATTTTAATTAAAATTAAAATTAAAAAGAAAAAGCTAAAAAAGAATCTAAAGCGAAAGGTTAAAGTAAGAAATAACAACTGATGTCGTGCGTTCTCGAAGGACATTTCCTTTTGTTCGTGCACGGTGGGCAGATGGAAGAGCAATGAAAATAAAAAAGTAAAACTAAAACCAATGTTAGCCCTCCCACATCATCCTCCTTGTCGCTCTGATTGCGGCGGTGAAGGTAGTTAACACGACGGAAAACATCTGAGATAAAAAAAAACAGCACCAATCCACCAAAAGAACCAGCGCGCCAGCACACGACTGTGTGAGCTCTTCTGAATGTAATCCTCGACCTAGGCTATAATGGGATCAAAATGTATACACATTGCTTGGGGATGGCAAATGAGAAAAGAGCGAAAGGATGTGGGAGAGGTGACGGATGATGTGCAGCAGCAAAAAAACAATTAACTGCTGCAGAATAGAGACTTTATACTATCATCATCATCAACGTCATCATCGTAGTCGTCTCATACAAACGTATAAAGGGAAAGAAGGAGGGTCGGCTGGGCGGATATCCTTTCTGCGGTGAAATTGCAATTGTCATCGTCATATGACTGTATTATGATATTCTCGGATATACCGAGAGTACCATTCTATGTTACGAGTAGAGTTGTACTGTTATTTAATTATCAGGATGTATTAAAGATTTCGAAAGGATGAGAGATTGTCCTTCGTTTTCTTTTTCGTTTTACTTCCTCCCCCGCTGGCTGTGGTTAGTTGCTCATAATCCTTTTAGCGGTTTTGTGGCTTGAAATAAAAATCAAGAAATAAACCAAACTGTTTAGATTAGGACGAGAGGATATGAGTGAGGTTATAGTTGGTGTGGGCAATTGGCTGCAAACGGAGTGGGAATTGAAGGATTTTCGACCAAGAATCATTACCTACTCGTATTCGTATATGAATTGGTATTTTTAGTGTGGTACAAGGACGGTCCTACAAATCGATTGCATGTTGTTCCGACATTATATCTCGTTACTGAATTTCAAATATCATAAAGACTGAGAATTTCTCATTATCATGTCAAAGGACTGCCCACGTTCAGATGCCTATACACAAGATCTACGAATAGGACAAAAAAACAAAAATCTGTCAGAATTCTCTGAAACGTCTTATCGTGCATGTTCGTAGCAAGTGTCCTTCTATCATTTTGTTCCCCATCCTTTTAGCATCCACATTCAAGACTCTTGTCATTCTGTTTTTGTGAGTAAACTTGCTGGCAGGGACCATACACACACATGTCAGAGGACTTATCTCCAACTGACTGATGTTGTTCTGCTAACTAGTTTGTATATATATCCTTCTCCTGACGACGACTGCGATGAGAAACATGACATAATTTCTTTTGTAAGACATATAATATAGAAAACTAAACTACGTTGGATGTGATGAGAACAAGGACCCGTCTGCCCGGTGCGTTCTCTCGAATACAAATGCGAGAAAGCTGATGATATTTCGAAAATTTCTTAATTAATTTCTTTATTAATTCCTGCATGTCCTTGTATCGTACAAATAAATACATAGATATGGCGTTAGTATCTGCATAACACTTACGGGGACAATGAGGACGGGAAAACTAAAAGACCGGATAACTGGTGGCGAAAAGGAGCAAAGGGATGGAGCAAACGATTGGAATTTCTTCCGCCAAAATTGAAGGATCCTTTCTCATTCACGTATGCACACATTCATATGGAGAGAATGGAATTCGTAACGTCTTAATTCTAGCATTCTTGAGTTTTTGTAAAGTCACTCCACGAGAATGTTGTTGCTTCAAACTTAGTTGTACGCCGCGCATGTAAGACACGCATGCATGCTGCATTCATGCTACACTGCGGGTTTCGAGGAAGTTTCTTATGCAAAGAGAGCAATTCAAAGGAAGATGGTAATGTTAACGAGGCATGAGTGCAAGGATCTACTGTGGAAAAAATTTGTCGAATGTGGGAGAGCTGGAAACAAATCTGCGGGTGTGTGGAAACTACCCAAGGATCCTTGCAGTTTTTTTTGGCTCGTAAAATAAATAAGGATGGTGCCTTGAGAAATTTGTGGTCGTGCATTGCTCACCTGCATGTTCGCTCCTATTACACTTCTCTATGGAATGCAAGACTGGGGTGAAGGATGTTTTGTGATATGAAAGGATTTGTCTCTTCTCCGGGTGCGGCGACAGTGATTTGAGTAACGCTGCGCTTTTCCTTGCTCTTCATACATGTATCTTATCACGATGGTAGGTTTTACCAGAAACAAAGGAGTTATGACTGGGTCCCTTTGTCCTTGACTGACTTGGGGTAATCCACCTACGAAGAAGACGGAGCTAGGGTGATAACTTTTGTTGACAACAAAAAATGGAAGCATCACATCTCCTTTTTTTCTATTTGGAAAGCTTGAAAACTCATTTAAAATGAATTTCGAGTTTTCTAATTTAAGAGCGTTCTAATGAGTTTTAAAAAGTCCCTCTTTTCATAGTCTTTCCATTTGGGAAATTACGGCATGGCACTAAAAGTTTCTGTGAAATAACTCAAGTTGTTATAGTCATTAAGTCTAACACGTTTCTTCTGCGTTTTAATCTGACAAAATAAGAAAAGCAAATAATTCCTCAGCAGGTTTCTTAAAACTACAGTCGCTATTGTATTGTAAGTTTTATTAATTTTCGCGTAAAGGCTGCTCGTGAAGATCTAATTCTGAATTTTTTCTCGAATAGACATTTCATGAAACCGACTTTACCTATTACATATATGTATATATAGTGTAGGCCGATCGTATTTGTGATTCCGAAAGTAAATTTAAAAAGAGCAACATCTATGATTTAGATTTTATTCAAGTTTTTATTTTAATGTATTGCCTGGATTTTGCCATTATGAAGGAAGTATAACATCATATATATGACCCCTTGATTCTTATCTTTCGACGCATATTGTGCAATACCTCGGCCATAACTTCACGAATATTCGCTTTCATAGAGTCAATAAATTGTGGATTGCTTGCACAACTATCATCTTTTGCATAGCCTTACAAACAGAGATCCAACAGTAACAAATCACACGGTCTTGGTGGTCAGTTCTCTTCACCAAAAGACGAAATAGCTTGGCCTTGAATTTTTCTTCCAATAAAGCCAAAACGGATCGTGTGTTAAAACCACATGTTTTCCATCCCCATACCTTCGATTTGAAGCCAGAAAAATCGGTTAATATTTGCCCAAATGCTGTGCTCGCCGTGAAAGTGATAAATTTGGATATTTTTCAACACGTCCGAAGCTGTGTCTTCGATTTTTTTTTTAAGTTTCGTATAGTACGCTCAGATGAAAAATTACTTCTACCATAATCTGCCCGTACTACCTTCTACAGAATCATTATTTTTGCTGTACACCTCCACAATTTTCTTCAATTTTCACATTTAGCGTCCATTAAGCAATCCATATTGTGAAGTGGCAAATGTTAGGATAAACATGCTTAGTCCCAGGTGACTGTTGTATCATTTTCGTCTATAAAATCGAAGTCAATATCAGAAGTTAAAGCAGAGGACTGCAGGCCTGTAAGGGCTGATACAAAAATGATAATTTATTTCTGTTCATAAACTTATCTTAGAGTCTCTAGTCTGTTTCGGCAAAAGTGGTTTAATATTTAAAAACAGACCCAGAGCGAAACATGCATCACTGGGCTCTAGATAATGGCATTATCGCATACCTCTACTACCTCATAAAAATCCGCATCAAAGGCATACTCGGGAGTATAAGACTTATATGCGTTCATGCCACGTAGGAAGAACGACTCAAGGATGACTTCTATGATCTCCTGGACCGAACCTACGCCCAATGCCCCCGTTATGACACCAAGATTGTAAGAGGGGATTTAAATGCAAAACTGGACACATTTGTCGATCATAGGATAACACAGCCTACAGAACCACATCCGACAACGGACTCTGGCTATTTGTCTTCCTAACAGCGCGTAACCTCCTTGTAGAAAGCACACGATTTCCACATCTCAACATACAATAAGGAACCTGGCGGTCACCAGATCAGTCAACTATCAACCAGACTGATCAAGTTGCGATCGACGCCAGACACTCCTCCAGCCTCTTAAATGTACGAACCTTCCGAGGAGCCAATATCGATGCCGATCATTACCTTATTGTTGCCAAGGCACGAATGAGGATGTCATTGATGCTACGGAGTCAAGCTGGACAACGAGAGTTTGACTTCGGAAAGTTTCAGTCCCAGGAGAGCGCTAGGATCTTTGCTGATCGAGTTTCCCTTTCCAACCTTCTGCAAAGTCCGATGACACCGGTACAAACAACAGTGAAACTATTGCTAGCGCGCCTTTAGAGACACTGCCTCTGGTTTTATGAGCAGAGCAAACCGGCTACAAAGCCATGCTACATAGACGGACGAGAGCCGCTCGTAACCTCTACGAGCAGAAAAGAAGAAAAGAAGACACGCTTTCAAAGAAGAATAAAATAGAGCACGGAAAGCGTTAGATCGAGAAGGTGAACAGATGCTACCACAGGAATGACGCTCGTAAATTTTACAAAAAAGTGAACCGAACATGTCAGGGCTATAAAGACAGAGCACAAACCTGTAGAGATGAAGACGGACAGCTATTAGTAGAGTCACAGTCGATGCTGAAAATATGGAAAAACTACTTTTGTAGACTGCACAACGGCGATGATGGATGTGTGCATAGGGACGAGCTATACCGAGCCATATCTAGTTTTAACATCCCTGCCAAACTGCCACCATTAACTACCAATGTTAGTTACCTCAAAATCCTTAAGGGAGTGGAGAACCCAACATTTATCGCCTTTCTAATCAAGGTCAAATATTTGGGAAAAATGGTGGCAAAAGTTTCCTCCGAAAATCAAATCTAGGTAAGACTTGTAGATATAGCCAATATCATCCGAGCAGATATTGCTTGTGTGTACTTTTTAGGTCAAAAACAATACCATAATCGAGCTTCAGTCACCTTTTTCATCGTATTCATAGGCCGGATATTTTTCATGATTGAGGAGATAAAGATTGGAAAAGCTCAAGGCTCTATTATGAGATCATATCAGAAGTGCTCCGAGGACTGGAGAAAGCGCTGAGGCAGGTATATTTTATCTGTGAAGGAGACGAAACAAATATTGATGAATAAACAAATATTTTTCGAAATAAAATAAAAGTCACCTTGTTTCTTGAACAAACCTCGTAAATACCTGCAAGTTTTTTCTTGGGATGCATCTAGGTAGGAAAAAGCGGAACATGCAAAGATTTGAATGCGAAATATTATGCGCTCTCAATGCATTTAATGACCTTACCCAATTAGTTTCAATTCTTTCGATGTGATACAAGTTCTGACATTTTTCAAGCAATGAATATCCCTATATTTTTCAGTGTTTTTGTGACAGATTTTATTAAAGGTTTAGTAAATTGAATAAGTCTTATTCAAAAATTTCGTCCTACCAAAGTCAATGTTTTTAATAAAATATGTTCCATGAGGGCAGACCGATTGTAACAAAGAAATTACAAACTTCCCTCTTTTGAACTCAAAATTAAAAAAAACTCGTTTGATTTAGAGCAGCCACATATTATTTTTGCTTGACCAGGTGGAATGCACGGAAAAGCTTCAAGTTCTAGAAAATAGAATAATGCAATAAGTGTGCATTTTACCAGAGATAGCGTAGTAATATAGTCTCCGTAGGAAATATATTCTCCGTCTATTTCTTACGCCAAATATTTTCCATAAAACACCTATCACTAGGCGTCTGTTTCAGCAAATGTAATTTCACTGGTGGAGCATGTATGAGTATATACTCATATGACAACACTCCATACTTCATTTTTTTAAAAAGTGGTTCTTCTTCATTTCTTTAGCATGAAAAAAATGTGCTGCGGAAAGGCTTCGTATTTTAATCGAAGTTTATCGGAGCTATGTATGTACTATGTACAATACTAGCTATGCGAGCGTGTCGGAAGTGGTTCGCATGTTTCAAAATTTCTGAATAAAATGAAAATCAAATATTGATTGTTGATATCAAGATTTCCAACTCCAGCTCCCAACAAAAACTCAGCTCTCAAGTTGTCGCATTAAAAAAAAAAAATCAATTGAACGCACCGGCCATTTATGCATTTAGCTTAGTCACTGCGGTCTTTGTGACATGAATTTCAGACATTTACAAGCTGTCAATTTTATAACAGATGGATATCGAAAGGCAGCATTTACGTCATTTCTTTCTATTCTGTTTTCAAATGTTAAAAAAATGCTGCTTAGTTTTGGAATTGATTAATTTGACTTTGGGTGAGCATTTTGTGAGTCATTCAATAGAAAAAAGGAGATTTGCGAAATTGTGTGAGTCTGGTGGACGACCTACATAAACTCTTTCATGATTTTTTTTTTCTGATTACAAAAAGGACGATTTTCTGCACAAATTGTTGCGGGTGATGAAAAGTGAATTTATTATGGCAATCCTAAACTCAAAATCATGGGCTGGATCATGCCAGCCATTAAACCTTAAAGTGTTACTGTGTGTCTGGTGGAAATGGGAAGGAGGCATTTACCACGTGCTTCTAGCACCTGGGTAAACTATAGCAACCCAAAGTTAAAAAGTCCAATTTGTGAAATTAAGTGATTTTGCTGTTATGGAGTAATGTAAGGAAGCAGGCACAAGAAATAGTACAAAGTTACGTGTACGCCAGGTAGTGCGAAGTGTCGACAGCATCTCTCAGCTTCTACAGCTTATTTTTCGACCTACTAATAGTGTAGAAAGTTGGCTTGCATTCAGACCCAAACATTTTAGTCACTTTTTTTGTGTTTCCTTCGGGGATATATTATTCACAGGGCCAGTAAGAGAGCAGGCACATTCAAATATCATTCACAATATCAGCAGCATGTAATACTTTCTACAATTAGGCTCCAAAAGACAGCAGATCTAGAAAATCAAGTCAAGTATTGTAGCTGAGAGCAAAAAATACATTGACACGTTGTCATTGTGTCAACAGTATCGTCAACGCGACTACAAAATACCGGCTACTATAGTCGGTGGCAACGCGTCGACACCAAAAGCGACCATTATACGCGACGTAGGTACGGTGAATGGGCCGAAAACATGATTCAGCTTGATCCTCATATTCAACGCAAAATTTTGTTCCCGAATGAGGCCCATTTTTGGTTAAATGGGTGTGTAAATAAGCAAAATGGCCGAATTTGGAGTGGAGAAAGCCAAGAAGTCCTTGTCGAGACGCATTTGCAACCATGAAAACTCACTATTTGGCTGAATCATCGGCTCATATTTCTTTAAGGACGATGCGGGTCAGAATGTTACCGTCAATGGAGAGCGCCATAGAAACATGATTTCTGACTTCTTCGTTCCTCAGTTAAATGGCATTGACGTGACAGAGCTTTGGCGCAACATCTCTAATTCTTCAATCAACAGCGATTAAACGCCCTGAAGGGGCTGCTTTTACCCAAGTGTACAGGGAAATTGCGGAGTGTACATTCAGACCACAAAAAATATTTCGTTGCAACGGACGTTATAGCCTCCACTACGCAAACGTGTCTTTGTGTGGGGTTCCGGAAAATACGTCACAGTTTTTTTTAACTTCTTTCTAGTTTTGTACCACCTCAGCGAATCGCATTAGAAGTAACTAGCAGACATAGAAGCTTGAAATTTAGAATACAATTAGTGTTTAGTGTATAAATCAAGGAAAAACTAAAATATTTTGCAATTTCGGTCCAGTTTTCTAGATACACCAAATATTATTGCTAATAGGATAGTGCCTGTATGTATCCTTTTTCAATTTATCTAGATGGCGATTATCTCCTAAAAATATGCAATGCAACAATCAATTGGCGGTTGGGGAATTGGGTTTAGTGGTCAATGTGGTTCATGTATTTGACGGAATATAAAATAAACTACATAAAGGAATATTTAATTAAATCCGGTTTAAATCACTCCAGCATTAAGTTTTTGCTAAATTTTATTACATAGTGCACCACTTCAGACAAATACCTTTCCAACGGTGTATCGCACTTGATTGTGCGACTTTTAGTTTAGGAGGAGAAGCGTCTTCACTGGCGTATTATATATATAGATAGATAGATAGATAACGGGTGCCGCATTTTGAGTCCCGTCCCCATATGTTCCGTCGACTTCCACTTTTATTTTTTAACTAGTCACAGGGGTTGGCACAGTTTTTTAATTTTCCAAGAAGTTCAGCATTGAAACTGAGCAAAATTCATAATATGAGCACTTTAAATCAATAAAAAAAGGAAAAGTTTTTACCAATTTGTAATTTTTTTATTTTAATCTAAATCACAAACTCTAAAATTAGTAACAAAATACAATAACTGTTATAGGCCTGCTCCAGCTCTGTCTATAATCAGTTAGCTTTTGGACGATATTCTTCATTACGTTTTCACTAGTAACAACACTGATATTTCCTTAAACTGCAACAGTAGTTGATGATGCATTGGTTTTGATTTTGTCTTCAACATGGCTCCAAGAGAAATAGTCTAATGGTGTCACGTCGAACGATCTGAGCGGCTGATTGAAGTCTCCTTCGAAAAATCACGCGCTCAGGGAATTTGTCAAGAAATAGAGATTTTGATAAATTAGCTGCGTGTCAAACAGGGATCAGAGAGAAATATAGGCGATTATACTCAAAATTGGCAAAGAGAAGACTAGGCAGTGCCCCAAGATAACAGGTCCGAAGTGGAAAGACGCATCCTTCGACAAAGAGGCTTCGAGGAAATTTTAAATGCCGACTGCTTAGCCAAGAGTGGATCAGCGGACAACCGTCGATGTCATAAGAGAGGTGGTAGATGCAGCAGCTGAAGCCATACGGGCGAAAAGATGGCGATGGGGCAGAGAGAAATACTGTGCATAAGTAATGCTGGACGCTAAACATTCTTTTAATTCCACAAACTGGTCCTGCATTAGAAGGTCTGTGACCAGAATGGATGCACCACCTTACCTTGTGAAGGTAATATTTAACTACTTCACTAATGGGAAGCTGAGGTACAATGTTTTCCAAGAATCAATCTTTATACTTCTTTTGTGAAACATAATGTACGATGGATTTTTGTGACTAACGCTGCCACAAGAAGTCAAGATTATCAGTTTTGCTGACGACATCGCCATTGTTACTGTTGCGAAACATATCCACGAGGTAGAGTCCGCCACAGATGAAGCGATCGCCAGCATCAAAAATTGGCTAGTCTGTCGATCTTGAACTAACTGACCACAAGACGAATGCTGTTTTAATAACCACCCGAAAGACTGTGGAATACGCAAACTTCAAAGGAGAGATGCAAAGAGGCATTTAAATACTTGGATGTAATACTTGACAACCGACTTAACTATAATATTGCAATTTAAATGCGTCACAAATGCAGGCAGCGTTTTCCAGAATGCTGCCAAACATCTGTAGAACGGGATACGCGAGAACAATTCTGCTTTCCAGAGTGGTGAGCTCAATACTCCTGTACGCTGCGCCGATCTGGGTGGGAGTTCTTACAACGAATGAGATAAAAAGAAAAACTCTGCTGCATACTCGTACAGGCTTTGCGCAATTAGAACAGTATGCGGTTTTCGGACAAACTCGGATGAAGCAGCCTGTGGTATAGCGGGTATGGTCCCTATCGATATCGTCGCCGGTAAGATGTACAGGGTTTACTTTGGGCGAACCACGAACCTTCAAGAGAACGGCGTTAACCGGAAGATAAAAGAAGAAATAAGGGCAACATTTGCAGCAATGTGGCAAGCCAAGTGGGATAACATGGTAAAAAGGAAATAGACCCACAAACTGATCCCCACGAGCCAGGCTTGGGGAAAAAGAGCACACAGGGGTTGCAATTACCACCTTATGCAATTCCTGTCAGGTCACTGCGGCTATCGTATCAGAGACGTGGACACGATAGCTCGCCCTTCTGCTCAGAATATTCAGAGGAAGAGGAAATCGCAGAGTACGCAATATGCCACTTTTGACTCTTCGCAGACGCAATAATGGACCTGCCGATCCCGGGGTTTCTAGTAAACCACATGATAAGCTAAGGGGACTACTGCCTGGAGATCTGCTCGTTCATACTGAGCGTGTAGAACGAGCTAAGAAGACTCGGAAGATTAAGAAGAGCAGAACGGCAGATACAGAACACATAACATAAATTGCTAACCAGCTTCGCGAAGTAATACCGAACGGCAGTCTCGTTGGGAGAGTGGTTGAAGTTCGCAGGATGTGGTTTAGTACATAGGCGTGGCATATTCCTAGCATCGAGTATTCGGGTTTGTGAATCTTGCATACCAGTAGCTTGGGCTACATGTATCCTTCGAAGTTTACAAATCCAATGGCGGATTTGTGTTACACAAAAAAAAAAACTTTACGCCGGTTGCATTAAATGTGAATTTGCGGCAAAAGGAATCTAGTCAATATCGACTCATAACGCAAATATTGTCGAAAGATATATGAAAGGATTCTCATCCTTTTTTCCACAATTTAAATATGACGTTATGAGTGGCCTGCCGGCTTCAATTCTTGTATCAACTGGACCTTTGGGCATCTTAATTAAGGCCTTTTAGCAAAATGTGGTGCAAAATGGTTTTGAATCGGCCTAATTACTGCGATCGTTTCGAAATAGACAAGCATGGGTTTTCGGCCCACTTTCAGCTATCTCAGTGGAATTATCGACAATTCTTAGTCTGCTTTTTGCTACTACAATCATTTGCACCTCAATGAAAGGTACAAGATCTTTTTGGTTAGAAGGTAGTGCCCGAAATTTCATATTGATTGGTGAGTTGATAGTATTAAAAGAATGAGTTCGTAGCGTTTTACCGGAATGGTTGGGAGTTAATTCGGCACTGGTAACAAAACAGATTAAAGCAACGACAGTAATCTAAAAGCAAAGAAACTGGGTCGCGTTTGAACTGAAGCCAAGTGAAGTCGAAAGGCGTTTGATCACCTGTGAACAGCTGCTTCAACGGCAGAGTAGAAAGGGAATTTTTCGAATTGACACTGGCAAAGGAGGGTGGAATCGTTTATGACAATCCCAATTCCCGAAAATCGGACGAAGAGTCAAATATTGTCCAGGCTCTTGCTTTATATTTAGTGAAATCTGAAGGATGTGGACCAATATGAGCCATCCAAACCAAATGAATCCATTATTGCAGATGAGGCTTTATGGCGAATGTGACTGAGCTATATACTCACCGCCAGCATTCTCTGAGAGATATGACAAATTGATTTTACGAGACGATAATGCTTATTTTCGATTCGCAAAAAAAAAAAAGGAAATCCTTCACTAATCGCCGTATGGTCCAGACATTGGTACTTCAAATTATCACTTGTTATGATCAATGACTCATGGCCGATGTTCATTTTCGATAATTTTCCACCTATAATTCATTTTGAAAAAACCTAATGTAGAGCTTTTAGGAAATAAATATACTCCCGAGAGCCTATACACTAAAGTACGCCATTAGTGCTTGGTGAAATATTATTTTATTTGGCGACATCATTCTCTTTTTCACTTTTCCTTTGAGATATCAAACAGAAATCCGATTTGATGTGATTAATATTGCAACTGCCATACTCGCTTAAGTACGACTTGTAGGTTAAATATGTGCATATATATTACGTCTTTCCGTATTATCTGATTCGAACTCCATTAAGGAGATTTATTTTCACAGATTGATGTTTTAAATGAATAAATATAATTCACGTCCTCTCCCATATCGTTGAGTCAGTTCAGATCCTTCTCGCACGTGTGTACTTCAAAAAACGAAATATTGGTACAAAGGCAGCGCCCCATAAAAGCCCCATAACTACATCTGTAACCAAGTGGAAATTCAAAGCTGCCTCACTCTCCGGTGTCGCTATTCGCAGCCATCGCGCAAGGATTTTTCAATTTCGAAATAGGCAAGACAAAGTCTAGCGACATTTAAACAAATTTCCCACTCCCTCGGGCAGAAGGAGAATAAAACAACCTTAATCTCTAATATGAACACGCCTTTAGAGGATATCCGAAGTCATAGTCGTAATCGTACTCGAATTGCGCCTTTGTTGAAGCGATTCGTACTCTGGAATCTGCACATTGCAATGGTGTTTGTTGGTGTGTACTCGGATCTTGTAGATTTTATTACAGAATAAATAAAACAGTTTCCCCTCCTTCAGCATAACTGAAAGGATATTTTCTATTTCGATGTGTGATTGTTGGTTGTTAACATGGTGCCACCACCCTAAGGACCCTAGTGACTTTCGCCCACCGCCCCAATCTATCTTGTTCCCGTATCCGTTCAAACAATCACTCCACACCGACGTGTTTGAGATGCTCGTTACTCGTCGAACCACCTCTACCCCCGTACACAACTACTACACAATGTTTTAAGAAACGAAAAGGAACGAAGGAAGACACGAAAAGAAAAATATAACAAGTTCGATGGGATATCCTGGATTTACCCTTCGAAGAATATCGTCTTTTTATTTTAATAAAGTGATTTCCTGTGTAAATCAGTTACTGCAATTTATTCCAAATCGCTTCCAATCATCGTGAAAGTCCTGTGTCCTATCACATGCAGTGTGTGTGTCGTGATATGTGCTATTGGTCTTCAGACGTGGCAGCTGTTTATTAGCAATTCAATGGTGTTGAATGGTGACTGAGGTGGGATGGGAAGAGATTTCTTCCAGGCGAAGGGATCATTCATTCGGTAAAGTGAATTAACTTCGTTAGCAGATCAATTGAAATTGATGGAGTCTACTTGTCTCGCCTAATTTTATGAAATTAGCTTTTGTGCGCAGGCATGATCGAGTGTGCTTGTACTACGAGTATATGTAAGTACATATCTCGTAAATACTTTGGGTGAATTTTGAATTTTTTTTATTTTATTTTTTATTCGTACTGAGACGGGAAGAAGACGTTGTAAGGAAATGTAAATTGATTGTCAATTCATATGGTAAGACGTTTTTTATTTATTTTTCCTATAGCCCTTAAGACCTTCTACAAAGAGTGCTTAATTCTATGGAAGAAATGTGATGTTATCGAAATGCAATTTACTAAGTATCGGAACGTGTGCCTACGTACTGCATATGTTTTTTTTTTTTTTTTTTTTTTTTTGTTGGAGGCTTCTACTATCTGCTGGAGCACTCAGACACAAGTACTGGTCCATTGTACTACCAGACAGACACCTTGTCTTTATTGTATTTTCCCCGTTGTCCGGAGAAAGGTGAGGAGGGGCTTCAGTGATGTTGAGCTAAGAGATTCGGCACCCACCACGTCGGCCCCAAGGGTGCGCCACCGTGCACGAGCGAAGGCGGGACAGTCGCAGAGAAAGTGTTTCGCTGTGTCGTCCTCCTCGCAACAACCAGCACAGGTAGGCGTCTCACTGATGCCAAGCACGTAAAGATGCCTGGCAAAAGTGTAATGGCCCGTAATGACGCCCGTTAGCCTTCTGCAGTCATTTCTTCTTAAGGATAAGAAGAATGTTGCGGACTTTTTACAGACGTCAGGGCGTACGCGCTTAGTCATCCTGCATCCTGGATATTCCTTCCATCTGCCACTGTGTACGTTAAAGACCCAGTCATTGATGTCAGATTTAACCGTTGAAGCTGGTAGACCTAAGGCGGGTTCAGGCCCTGAGAAACTCTCCTCTGAGCCTTTTCTAGCGAGTTCATCGGAGATCTCGTTTCCTGGGATTCCAGAGTGACCTGGAACCCATACAAGCCTAAGTGAATTAAGTCTTCCGACTTTGTTCAAGAAGGTCTTGAGTTCATGCACTAGTTTGGAGTTGGACAGAGGATTGGATACAGCTTTGAGTGCAGCTTGGCTGTCACTGCAGACACATATGCTCTTTCCCCTCCATCTGTGTTTCACAACATAGTGCATGGCCATTAGGATTGCGTAAATCTCCGCCTGGAAGACAGACGCATATTTTCCTAACGAGAAGTGCAGTCGAATGTTTTCGCGCTCGAAGAAAACTCCGGCACCGGATCCCTGATCAGTCCTGGAGCCATCTGTGAAGATGCGAAGACATTCTATTCCAGGTTCAGTGTCTGGCCAAAGCCAGTCCTGACGCCAAGGAAATGTGACTGTGTAGTTACAGCGCAGTAGGATGGCAGGTGTCATTGCGTCAGAGGGCATATCCATGAGACAGTGATCGTAGGATATTTCTCTCTCAAGTACACTTTCACTCCACTGCGAGTTGTACCAAAGACCATTCCTCTTTAGGCGAGAAATAGTTTTCAGTGCACACCCTCTGATATATATGTCAAGGGGTGGAAGGTTCATCATAGCATCCAAAGCAGCTCCCGGTGTGCTGGGGAAAGCCCCCGTGCAACTGAGGCAGACCGCTCTTTGGAGTTTGGTGAGTGAAGCCACAACGTTTTTTCGTGTCAGCCTGCTCCACCAAACAACCGATGCATATGAGATCATCGGTCTTACCATTGCCGTGTAGATCCAAAGGACCTTTTTCGGCGATAAGCCCCATGTTTTGCCAAAGGCACCTTTGCATTGCCAGAAAGCTGACAGCGCTTTGGTGGTTTTGGACTCAACATGTTTTGACCAGAGAAGCTTGTTATCTAGAATGACTTCCAGATACTTAGCTTCCTTGGATATAGGGATGGGAATGCCTTTTAGCACCAGCTGAGCAATGCCAGTTGTTTTCCTCCTTCTCGTGAAGAGAACGACATCGGTCTTAAGAGGATTAACCGACAGCCCATTTCTCGTGCACCAGTCATCGATCACGTTTAGCGCCGCCTGCGCTTTGAGACAGACATTCGCTAAACATGAGCCGACAGAGAGAACAGCAACATCATCCGCATAGGCCTGGGCATAGATTCCAGAGGCATTGAGAGCATCTAACAGAGAGTCGACCACCATGCACCATAACAGGGGAGACAAGACGCCACCTTGCGGGCAGCCCCTGTTTACTCCAGACTTGACACATTGTTCGAGGCCTGTATCAGCGATCAGTGTCCTGTGCACAAGCATTGCTTTGATCCACAAAACCAGTGCTTCATCTACGCCATGCCGTCTAGCAGCATATGTTACAAAGAATTAAAAGAATTTTGTTTATTTGTCCATTGTCTGATGAATATGGAGACGGGAGCATCATTACCCGGTTGTTGTCCGTCAAATATTGACGAAGAAGCACTAAAGTGTAAACAAGTGGATTATCGCAAGCGCCATGAATTGTTTGGCATTAATTCTGAGAAATGTTTTGGAAATCCTTCATGCACACCCGTATGCGTAGATTGCGTACAGAGCAGCATACTGTAGCTGTATCCGTCAGTGTCAATTAAAACTGTGATTTGTCCATTCCCCTCGGTTCGCAGGATTTGGGATTATGCTATATGACTACACGAAAGGTTCTACGCAAGGATCTTGGTCTAAACCTTATAAAATACAGTTTGTACAAATTTTCCGCGAGAGGGCCTTAGAAAAGCTGGAAGATCCACTTCTGCACTGTTTGGTGCCGCTTATGGCCTGGCGGAACCATTGGCCCGTACTTTTACAGAAAAGAACATGAGGACAACATTATCGTCAATAATGCGCCCCATATCGCTCAATAATTTCGAACTTTTTTTCTTGCCCAGGAAGCATAAGCTGAACCTGGTCGAAATGCGGCTCCAACAAGACGACGTTACATGCCGCACAACATTGAATTGATAAATCAATTGAGGAATCAGTCTGGTGGCCATCGGAGAATCGGCCGGCTCTTTGACGCCTGTAAACTATTTTTTATGGAAATACCTTAAATCACTCATCTATACCAATAACTCTTTTAGAAGACAACAATATAAATGTTATTAATATGATACCATACTATACGCTCGAAAAAGTGATTCAGGACTGGATTCTCTGTATGGACCACTTAGAAAGAAGTAGTGGTCAACTTTTAGACAAAATAATTTCTGCAGAGTAGATGGCAAATATTGATTTACAAACTTGAATATTGGTTCTATACAAGTGTATAATCGTTTTTTTATTTTTTTGAAAATAAAAAACCAAGCGCTTAAAAAATCACATATGGTCACTGACCAACTTGGATGGATCCAAGCCTCACACCTGATTGTAGTGGCTTTCAGAAAACGATGTGTTCGAATATCTGTGAACCGAATTGATTGCCAATAAGAATCAGAATAAATAATAGGCTGCTGGTGGGCGATGATGGAACTATAATACAAACAGCTCTTTTTTCTTACAATGTCAAAATTCATAAGAGTGCCACTCAAGGTTTACTGATGTGAAACTTAGTCTCTGATTAGGAAGGAACGAAGTAGATTTTTTTTGAAAACGAAATCTTAATGAGAATCTAGACTACACAATAAACGAGGAATTATATTCAGGCAGGACGCGTAGAACGAATGGATGCGAAACATGGAGGCTTGGCGAAAGGTTGTCAGCTTGGCGAAAGGTTGTCAGCTTGGCTCTGAATTAAAGAGTTCCAAACGGCGGGTAATAATGAAAAGTGGTGGCATTCCTATTTTAGTGCACGCTCTGAGTTTAGATATCAGATACAACATCCGCCAAATGGTAGCTTTGGCTATGCCAGTTAAGTTTTTCACCACGATTTCACAGAATTGCGATTGTATTTCGCGAATAAGAGCTGCGATATTTTCTTTCAATGCATAAATTTTCAGCGAAGCATTGACGCAGATCCTATACTTATGGTGTTTTCAAAGGAAAAGGTCGAATGGTGTTCAATCGCACTTCAAGTAAATATAATTTCAATTTTAGCAAAATAAAAATCGCGTTTTTTATTGTAACATAATTCGTCACTCGTGGATTCCACTCTTTCCCCAGGATTTCACGATCCAAAGCGTAAGAAATACTAGAGATGCAGTGGCCATTTATTAATTTTAACGGCCTAGCCAAATATCTATGGAACTGAGCTCATGATGTGCATTCGGGGAGCCCAACACAGCGTGGTATAATAAGAGTTGTTGCAACCTGATGAAATCATTACAAGCTACAATAGGGGCAAAGACAAATTGAACTGATTTTGCGGAATATGTTGTGCAAGTTCATAAACTAGCACTAAAACAGAATGTTCTAATCCATCCGTCGTATTCTGCAAACATCACCCCTTCCGACTGCAATCTGTTCCGACCAATCCCCTGATTGAGAAGCACTTTCCAGGAAGCCAAAAATAGGGGGCGATTCGTGGATTCTCTTAGCTTTTTACAACGCGGAATTCGTATACTGCCGGAAAGATGGCCAAAGTTGTGGCTGTCGATATATTATACTTTTAAGAAAAAAATAAATATTTTCCCGAACTAAGGCAAATCTCCATTGGTACATTTATAAATATCAGCCGTTTAGTCACTCAGACTGAAAATCTTTGGCTTACCTTAGAAGGAACAAGATGTCCTAGTGCCTTTCAAGCCGAGCTATACGGGTATGCCAATTTAAATCTGGAGGCAAAAACTAAAGCTAATACACCTTAGCAGTTCTTAAGGAGCTGAAAACACACACAGCATACATTCAAAATATGCTGTGTAAGACCTAGCCAAGCAAAAGCAAAATCTAACTTCAGTGTATCCCAAGGCAAGTAGAGCAAGATTGCAATATCACTTTTCCGGAAAAGATTTCAAGGATTCTCTTAAAATATGCCCAACGTTTTATTATCACGACATCAGAAGACTTAAGAATTACCTTTCAGTACACTGCGGCTTAAGATTTTTGTTTTGCTAGTACTAATTAATAGTAGGCATAGGACTCTGCGACCAGTGTAGGTCTATTGCGCCTGCTAACCAATTAGACAAGCAGTTCCTCTAACTTCTTAATAAATTTGAGGATGTCCCCCACGTAGGAGCTGAGCTAATCCCCTCAGGAGTCATAATCTCTCTAAGGGGGATACGCTTCCTATGATGGCCGAGCTGTGCGGTTTGGGATCAGTATCTCAAATGTTTTATCAAAGGTGAACGTGTGTGGTAATGCGTCCGATACCTTGGTAATCATATCCAGCTCAATGGTCCAATGGTCTACATGGCTGGTCTGTTTCCCAGCGGAGGAGCCTGATTGCACTACGTATAGTAATCTTTTTAATAAAAAGGTGCAATAGAGTAATGCCGATCAGTGCCTTTTGGGCTGCCGTCGGGCAAGTTGGCATGGCGACTGTAAACGACTGTTTAACTATTGTAGTTCTCTGTTCATCTTTTGTCCACCAGACGACAGACGCATGATAGGTCTTACTATCGCGGTAGTTTACCTTAGGTTTCAATCCCCGGGTTTTACCGTAGGTGTGTCGGCAGGCCCACAGTGCCTTAGTTGCCCTTTCAAGTTTGTTTTTAATGTTGGAGTTCCAGTTAAGTCTGCGATGAAGGTCTAGATACTTGACATCTTCTGAAAATCCTATGTTTGTTTCTTTTAGGGAGACGGAGCAGGGTTGTATTTCCCCCCCCCCCTTTTTGTAAACGAGACTAAGGTTATCTTATTTGGGCTTATCAATAAACCTTCTCTGCTACACCAGTCAGAGATAGATTGAAGCGCAAGTTGCATGTGTTCACAGAAAGAATTTGCCTGTAAGAATAACTTCAAGGTCATCAGCGTAACGGAGGTTGGTTAATTTGTAGAGTAGGTCCTCGATGACTATTGACCAGAGAAGTGGTGAAAGGACTCCAACTTGTGGACACCCTTTAGCTGCTGATACTGTCACAAAGACCTCTCTGGATGTAGCTGATATAATACGGCTCTCAACCAGTGGTTAGCGGCATGGTCTGCACCTTTCCAGGATAGTGCAGTGGTGATTGAGTTGTAGCCAGCATTATCAAAAGCCCTCTCAATATCGAGGAAAGCGCAAATTTCGACCGTCTTGCGTGTGAAACTATTTTCCACATGCGCTACTAAGTGATGCAGCGCGTAGATCGTTCTTTGCGGTATGCGTATTGATTTGGATGCAGAGGTGTTTGATTTTCTAGTATATCTCTAATATGAAGCTCTATCAGTTTTTCCATTGTCTTTAGTAGAAAAGATGTTAAGCTGATAAGAAGATAGGATTTAGGTTGTTCACTTGGTTTCCCAATCTTAAGAATTAAGACAAAGTTGACTTCTGTTCAGATTCGAGGAATGTATCCCAAGTTGAAACAAGACCTAAAGAGAGCTATCAGTACTGCTAGAATGATGTCTAGGCCTCTCTGGAGGATTGCAGGAAAGACACCGTCTTTACCTGTAGCTTTGTAGGGTTTACATGAGCCAATTTCATATTTAACTCTATGAGGGCCGAAGAGTCTATCAAGGAGGCTATTTGTTCTATTATCGATGTAATTTGTGACGCTCATTAGAGCATCGAGAGGTGTTAGATGGGTAGTAGAACCAGGGAAATGTACCTTAAGCAAAGTCTCCGGGGTTTCCTTGCAAAAGGCAGTGAAATTGCCGTCTTTAGATACCACCTACATAAAATCAATCTTTCCTTCCTAGTAGGGTTCAGATTCTGTATCGAGGAATGCTAAAATTTAAACACAGGGTGGGTCATTAAAGCCTTAGTCATCATCTGATAGTCCTGTAATTTTCATGTCTGCTTTTGGATCAGCTTATGACAATCCACGTTCGAAGCGTCAGTCCTTATCGTGCAGTTTCGCATTCAAAACTTGTCAATGAATGTCCTTATCGTGCAAAATATCGAAGCCATACTTTAATGTTGGTTAGGAAAGATTCAGATGTTTCAACTGCGCGAGTTGTAGCAAAAATGGAATGAAATATGCCGAAAAGTTAATAGAGAGGTGTCTACAATGATGATATAGACCATGGAGAGAACGGCGAAGGTATTGTTTTCAAATTTATAATATATTCGAACCAATTTGTTATCAGTACGAAAATATAAATCATAGTCAGGCGAATTCTAGAGACTTGTTTTGTTGCACATTTTAATTCAATATTTAGCAAACCACATTTTTATTATATGAACATCATGATTTTTGGCAGAAACTAGGGTCAAATGGTTAATAGAGTCGAACCTAATGGCCAAATCATTGGCAAACGCGGTACATTTTCCTGCAAATTGTTGTAAAAATGAAGAATTAATGTGGATTAGGAAAAGAACAGGACCTAGGATAGAGCCTTGGTGTACACCTAGATCTATCGTAATCTCATATCCACTGAAATATTTGCCAACTCTCACTTTTTGCTTTCTATCCTTCATCTAAGCCATCTGTGAATAAATCCTCAAAAACTGGCCGGATGCAATTTCCCTAAGAAAATATTGTGACTTAGCATGTCAATAGCGTCGGTTATCTTCATAAACTGACCCGTTTTTTAGCTTTTTTTAGTCCAGGTCTTTATTTATTATAAAACCGAAATCTTCAGTAAAGTGCTTTCCGACAGCCTTGATGCAAAAAACTGAAAAAAGTTTGATCTCTTTGGAAATGGAAGAAAACCCCTCTTGATAGATTTTTCAAAAGAAATTGATATGGGAGAAAACCCCTTTGAAAAAAGGTAAAAGGAAGGAACCGCTTTGAAAAGGAAAAAAGATTAACCGGAGAAAGAGCCAGTGAATGTACTTAATTCGAAAAGGTAAGCGAGAGCATCGGCTGTTTAAAGATATGTGCTTTAATACCCTGTTGGACAAATTATCATCACAGGAAGGCGAATTCTTGGGGGAATTAATGAAGGATAGTAATTTAAAACCAGTGATTGGTTCAAAGAAAAAACTGTCATCCACCAAATTTCCTTACGGAACTGTTCGCACTTTGTTTAGAGCTAGAGGCTGCAACTTCACCAACTGATGCCAAAAAGTTATTTAAGGTATTGGCTACCAGTATAGGATAATTGACAGCTGAATAACAGTACATAAGAGTAATAAAATAAATATTTTAGGGGAATCGCTGCCTATTATACTGTTTATCACCTTCTACTTTTTTTTTTTTTTTTTTTTGGTAACCTTGTGAATCCGGGCATAACCGAATTTCTTTATTGACTGCCTTACTCATTTTTTACTAAGCTTGCTCTTAGGTTTTATACGTTTAAAGATTGAGTAGCTAATCCAGGGGTTAAGTATTATTTTCGATTCCCTCTGCGGAGAGTACTGAGGCTGGACATGCAAGCGTCGAGATTTCGCAGATAACGTCGGGTCATCAGGGTTCTTCGCAGTTGAGCATCACTCGCACGTCTCTGCGACGTATAATTCGTGATAATTGGAAGTTATTTCCTATGAAACTCAATAAGTGCATCGACTTTTATCGATTCGTTTCGATTATGCGAACTTGATATTGAAAGGGGACAAACCGACGATGATTTTTGGCAAGAACTTTTAATAAGCGATTAGGCTGTTTGAATGGGACAGTGAATAGAACAACTTTTCTGTCACTTTTTGTCTTTCTTCGTATAAGTTGCTAAAGCAATAATTGTTAATTGCAATACCAAAAAAAATAGTCCACATGACATCATATTCAAAAAATGATTTGAACATTTTTTAAAGTCCAGAATAATTTCTAATTATTTTTAAATTAATACCAAAAAACTTCACGAAGATATAAGAGTGTGCTGCCCTCTGCTCCCTTAAGAAACGTATTTTCCTCAGAGAAGACATGTCCTCTGAGGAAGTCACATCTACTCTGAGTGATTAATCTTCAGCTTCTTTACGAGGATTCAGAATATCTTCGCCTAATTGGCTCTCGACATTGAGAGCAAAAAGGTACAAAAAGGTTACCGGATTACGTAGGATCTTACACTACACCGCTCCTTTCGAAATTCAGATAAGGATTTTTTAAGGAGAACTACAGACGCCATATTACACTGTTAAGTTTTAATAGAATTAGAGCTTCTGAGAGGTACTTAAATAGTAAAAAGGACATGAGCAAAACGTTGGCTAGTAAATGTCCATTTATCAACATAGGGTATTCCCAATACAATTATAAATGACTACTTAAGCCAGACAATGTTTTTGTTACATAGATAAAATCATGATATGTTGCAGGACTTCTATAATAGGTTCGCTTTTCATACATATTATCACACTCGTAATTTCCCCAAAGTTTGGTGAGTGAGCAACACAGATATAATTATAGTAATTTCAATATCTTTGATCTAATCAGGTATAAAAAGCAGTATGTTTCCTTTAATGGTAAGACCTATTCCGTATGCCAAAGCTTTGTTGCCCTTTCTATCTACCCATTTGTATTGTACATCGATACAAAAGGGGAAAGTCTAGCTTTGTTAACATAACCAGCCGTTCGTACGTTCATATATATATCAAGTATCCTTGACCTCTCGAAAATAGTGAACAAATAAGTCAAAAACCTACCTACTACATACGATTAGAGTCATGAAAAATAGTTTAAAGGACTGTTCACTTAATGGCCCTCACCTTGACAAGTATCGAGTCGACACTATGTTCATCTGCAAATAAACACTTCCAGCTATTCACCGGCGTATCTGTGTTTACGAGTCAGTTATTAAAGCAAACTAGGTCGCAGACGGTGCTAATGGCTTCCCCATCTCACTCCCTCCACCGTCATTTTATCTTTGCCGAAAGGACTTTGGCCACAACCGCAAACAGTCATTATGTCAGCAAGCAGAGCCTCACGCTTAACGACGAAAAGTCGAATAACAACAAAGAAACTGCAGCACAGGATCTCCATGAAGCAATCTTCGCTGGCAGGAGCCATCAACAAGCAAATGTGATGAAAATCGTGTTGAAAAATGCTTTTCATTTGTGGTTCCACCACTTGCAAAACTGAACTGCAACCGCCAGCCATCACTTCCTTTGTTGATAGTTGCAAAGAACAACAAAGAAACGAAACAGAAACAATAAGGTTCCGGTAGATGATGATAGAGGGAAGGCACAGACAAACTGACAAAATGCACACGAGCAGCATCCTGTAGCGGTTGTTATGCAAGGACACTGATAAATTGCAGTCTTCCTTCAGTTTCAGATTCAGATTCAGTTTCAGCTTCAATAATGTCTACAATTCACTTGCATCTCGTCTTCGTCTTCGTTTTTCTTGTTTTTCTTTCGTCGTCAGCCAGGTAAACAGAGCGAGGATACAAACCGTGAATACGAAAAAGGAATGAAACGAAGGGTTAGTCTTTAGGAAATGCAAAATATTTCTTGAAATTCATTTCGTTAAGAGTGTGCATAGCCTTCAAGAAGTGCCAGAAGTGCCCTAATAAAGTGCAGCACCATCACAAACAGCACCTGAACACGGGTAGTATCCAAGATGGTTGGGAAGGGGCCATCCTGTTGTCCTTCGTGTCCTCGTCTTTTTTTTTCTCGACTGCGAGGGAATGTGGAATATTAGCTTACGTTGTCCTAAAACAATGTGTACTATGTCAAAGATACTTTGTTAAAACTGCGAATAGGTATAAGGCAGTAGAAGCTTCTTTTTGGGATATACATATAAGAATGTTGCTTTTCGTAAAATGATAAAATTTAAAACAGACCGGACTGAAGCTAAAGAAGGAAAGCCACAAACAAAAGGGACAGAAATTACAAAGAAATGCATTCTTTGTGAGCGTTATCACTCTGATGGAATGGGCAGAAGAGTATGTGAAATGCGAGAAAGTTGCAGAGGACGTCGAAACTGGTATTTTGATTCAAAGGCAACAAATGCAAAAGGATATTGTTTTTAACTAGGTTCTGGGAATAGAAAATCTTCGTGGCATGGCATGAATAGTGTACGCGAGAAGTTATTTCGATACACTTGTGCGAGAGGGATTTCAATCGAATTTGAGTAGCTTTAAGGTAAGTAACGTACGTACCGGGATTTTGTTTGCCTCGACAGATAAAAAAATTATGTAAGAGGTTCAGGCATAAGACAACTAATGACAACTATAACATAAGCCTCTTGGGAATTCTGAGTTGACAATTGGTCGAAATTGTTTTCGACATGAGAACAACATATTACCTGCCATCCATTCTTATAGATCCTTTTCCTAAGGATAACAGAGTGAACAAAGAATCGGTAAATAGTTTGTAGGTCTCGAGAACCTTTCGGGGAAATGATAATTATATATATGTAGCCTTGAAGGATGACCTTAGAATTCGCCGTTAAATCGACTCGGAAAACAAATTTGTAGGTTAATAGCACTGTCATTTTCGTGATTTTCAGGATGCCTGATTTTATTTAGCAAGGAAATTGCATTAAATTTTGTTTATGGAATAAACATCCTGCTGTAGGAACGTAGGGGATGTTCCATATCTTTGGTTATCAGGCCCTGTTGGAAAAACAATATTCACAAGCGGTAAAAAAACTAAAAGGACAAAGAACATGTTGGAAAAAAAGTGGATTCCAATCAAAAAAGAATATCAAAATTATGGTACTCAAAAATCGACGATTAACCATTAGACCCTTACTGGATTCAAACAGTTTTGAAAGATCATTTGAACCACAGAAGTGTCGCATCTCGTATGGTTCCTATCACACTCAATTTCTTTGAAAGAGATCGTTGCTTTTACAACTACAAGATGGCGCAAAATTAGGTGGATGTTATAATTTTTGAAAATGGCGAGGCACGTCAATCATATTTGACGCAGTATACAAACAGATAAGCAATGGAGCGTTACACTCCGCAAGAGCGTGAAATAATTGTGTCGATTGTTTTGACCAATAATGGGTTGGTGGTGTTAGCGTGAGTTTCGACGTCTATTTCATAATCGTGTCGCGTCAACTAGGTAAATATTCCGACGCTTAGCTACTCGACTCGAAGGGACTGGAACCACAGAAGACCATGCGAGGCTTGGCTGTTACCGAACTGGTCGTTCGGCCGAGAATATCGCGGCCGATGTCGCTGAGAACGAAGAAACATTAACCAGACGACAGGTCACGCAATTGGGCATCACCAGACGAACCTACAGCGAATTTAAGTGAAAA
Source organism: Merodon equestris (assembly GCA_958301585.1). Lineage (NCBI taxonomy): Eukaryota > Metazoa > Arthropoda > Insecta > Diptera > Syrphidae > Merodon > Merodon equestris. The sequence continues at coordinate 161,481,797 of OY284413.1, forward strand.
ACTTACACATGTTCTCGTTCAAAGTACAGACAGCGCATCAGTTAATGCCTGCTGACCGTCATTCGCTTGATGGATATCAACTGCGACTTCTAGCTATTTGAAACAAATAAAAAATAAAAAGACTTCCGGGTCCACCGTGTCGAATCCATAGCAGTTATTCAACGTTATTTGCTGCCTCAACTAAAGACTATTTCGGAGGTCACCTTTCAATTTGATCACATTACTAACATATCACTTGTGGCTGGGGCTTTTGCTCTTCAATACCGGAGCCAAAAAATAAGAGACAAATATACTTTAGAACGCTGTGTTTGTACCTCTTTTGAAAAACTATTGTGGGATTTGAAAACTACGTAATAAATCCCACCAAGGAGTTAGTTTTATTCACAAGAAAACGGCAGATTCGTCAAATCCCTTAGATCTGCAGACCACGCCAAATACCTTGGCGTTATACTCGGTAGGAAGCTCAACAAGAAAGAACGGTAGCGGAAGAGCGCACCAAAAAGCAACAAATAGACTTAAGGAATCGGCTCATCGGAAGTTCTCCGAAATATGGCACGCTGGTATTCTTCGCTAAAGCATTGACTAAGTGAAGTCACGGATTACTTCATCCCGATTCTTGACTTCAAGATTCTCTATTAAACAACAATTCCCAACCGACGACAATGGGAGGGGAATGAATATCCAAAAAAACGCACTGCACCGGAAATATACACAGACTTGTCTAGGACAGGCAATGGTGTGGGCACCGGTGTCTAGTCAACGACTCTAAAAATCAGCCAATCCTTTAGACCACCGAACCACTGCAGCATATTCCAAGCTGAATTAACGGCAATTCGTGAGGCCACCGATTGGCTATCTGTGAGATCGATGAACAGCAGAGACATCGTCATCTACACAGATAGCCAAGCTGCAATAAAAGCGCTTGAATCACCAATAATAAGATTAACGTCTTATCTTTAAACGAGAGATATCGAGCAGACCTTGAAACTACTGTGCGTGACAAACCTGGCCTAAGTATTGTCAACGTAAAGCCACAAGCATGCTAAAAATACGCAGGAAGACCATAAGTAGCCTCATCGAAGTTCTAACAAGACATTGCGTTTTAGGAAAACATGCCGCAAGATTTTTGATTGCTCTAAGAATGAAAGAAGTGCAAAGGTAGCTTTGAACAAAATTAGGATTTTTTTGTTACATAAACATTTCTAAGAACACCGTGAAAACGCTGAACAATCGGTCGAAAAAGTTGACGAGCCATTTTGGACACCCGCTAATAGTAGTATTGAAGCGGAATCGGAAGCAAAAATCAAATGTCCTCTTAAGGCGGTAGGCTAAAAATGGTCACAGTCAAATTCTGTTCACCGACGAGAAAATTGTCACCCGTGAATAAACTTTCAATAAATAATCATTAAAGAAGAAACAAAAAGAATCAGAAACCTACAAGTATAATGGTATGGTGGGGAGTGAACTACCATGGTATAACCATCTTCAATTTTTGTACCATTTTTGTAAAAAAGAAGTCGAAAGTTCAACCCACTGAATAGGAGAATTTGGTTTCTAACTTCGTTTCGCCTATAAGCCGAAAGCAATATTTGCAGACAAGCCCTGAATATTCCATCAAGATTCTGCCAATCCATAAGAAGAAAAGCACTCAAGAGTGGTTAAAAAAATGTATCACCGGACGATTGGCCAGCTGGTAGTCCGGACCTTATTCTTCTGATTTACAAGTAACGTTCATTTTAAAGGAAATGGCCTGTTCTACTAATAATGAGTATTTGAAGCGAGCCCTTGTCCATGTTGTTGACAATGACAGTGATTCTTAGGTCGTGCTTTAAGGCAAATGACAGTCATTTGGCAAATAAATTTGTTGTTTAAAATATCAGTGCGTTTTCTTTTGGCATACGCCTTTCTTTGTATCAGTATCCATGAATAGACTAGGTATAAAGGCGGTAGTCTCGGCATGTAAAGCAAGGAGGCTCCGAGAACTCTTGGATCACAATCCGGGCAAAATGTAACAACAGCTTGTTCAAAGCTGGGCTGAACAGTTTTTCCGATTTTTCGAAGAAGCCAAATGGTGGGTTGATTCGTGGATCAGACCCCAAAAGACTCGTAGTTTTTCAACGCCGAATTCGTAGTCTACCAGCTAGCGATGGGCAGTACTTTCAAGAAAAACCATGCAAACATTTTTCGGAATTAGAACTCTTAATTCGTAAAAAAATGGCGGATTTCCTTTTGTTCATTTGGTCATCCTCGATTCTGACCTCCTTATTATACTTGTTGGCTTCAACCACATTATTTGTTTTCATAAGAAATTCAAATCAGCTATTTGGCTGGGCAGTTTTACTTCATGAGAGGTGATGCACCTCCCAACTCACCAAATCTACAGTACCACCTCCTCAGTCTTTACTACCATTCGTTTAGCTTCTTAAGTCAAGACAGGTTTTGTACGATATTTCAGCATGTGGCTCATTTTCTATTGTCCGTCGCAACTCACTTCTGAACTACTGCTTGTCCTTCCTTTTCAATGACGATGGTATGCGAAAAATTGAAGACTCAACCATACAACGAGCTTATTTATGTATAGTTTTTCCGATTTAGAATGTCCCTATGGATGCAAACGGCCGATCCCTTTTTGATAGGTAGAACTATCCTTTCTGCTCTAAACCAATGAGTACATAAAAGCTAGTAAATCCTGCCCGACTGACGTGTAACCAGTCATCATGTGTATATGTACCTGCACCCTCTCGAATATAGCCAAAGTAGTCAAGTTTAAAGAAGGCGGCTGCTGGTTTAGCTGCATATGGTTCTAGAGATATTACCAAGCCGACTTGATTTAGTCTCCAACTGATTACACACAACATATTCTCAATTCTGAAAATCGCCTCTCAATTAATTTCTCGATAAGCGAAAAATGTGGGAGCAGTAGCGGAATAAGGAGTTGACGAAGGCATTTTCACAGAAAAGTTACAAGTGTCAAGATCAATTTGTGTTTTCCATGTAGTCGGTTACTGTATCACCTTTATTGATGAAACAATGTCATTCACCTTTGTTCGCAGTCCAACGTTATAGGAATTCTCAGTCAGAGTGATTTTGAAGGTAACGAGTAAGCAGACGAACTGAGAGGAGGAAATCTGCTTTCAGCAACTCATTCTTGGAACTAGTAGGTATTTAAATAAGAATTGTTTAGAGCTGTATTCACCAATGCTTCCCACAGCCAGCCAACTTCGTATGGCAAAAACTGGCGAACTGCGTCATATTTAGAAAGTTTGATGCAATTACAACAAATCAAAAATGGTAGGTCCCGGCAAAAACCAGGGAACGTGTTCTAAGCAAATTATTTTAAAACAACTTTCACCAGATGGGTCTATGATAGTTTAAGTTTCTATCCAATGCGTTTGATACATTTTCACATTCAGGCACACAAGTTTTTGTAGCGCAACATTATGTTAATAGGAACTTTTTAGTTCAATAAGCCATAACCATTTAAGATGCTTAAAAACAACGTCTTTAAAGGCTTTATATCTGTCTCTTATTTAAAGAAGAAACTTCCTCTTCCTTCATCGCATATGATACCTCGATAAAAACGAACGTTTTTGTGAACCGTGAAATTGTTCACTCCCTAATAAAACCCATTACCACCTCAACAGCATATTCTCTTTGTCCAAAGGCAATATTCTAATAATTTTACATCCCTCCAAAGGATCACGTCAACCCATCATGCACATACTCGTCACCTAATAGGTTCTTCGTTTTACCCTTTCAGAACACAGAATCACAACAGTATTAATGGGGAGGAAAAAATCCCTTTATGTTTTGTTTGAGCTCCTTCTAACCGACAAAAGCATTAAGGATGAATCCTTTTTTTTTTATTGCACGTATATTTACATATCCTTTCATTAAAATAAATACGAATTTATCTATTTCACCCACCAAGAATACAAAACAGAGCACATTTTTGTGGTAACCTCTTCCACAACCACGTTCCTTTGCTCCGTTATTCCTCGGCTTCATCCTTATTCTCCTTGTTGTGGAACCTCGTTTTCAATGATGTGAACAAAATAAATCGCATTAAAAGAATTGTTCGTTGTGTGTTCAGCCGTTTTGTGTCGGCGTTAAAACAGGATCAAAGGAACAGAAAATCGTTTGTTATCGAAAGCGAATCTGTTGGATGTGTAATATCTATACGTCACCCACATACGATGGAGGGAAATATTTTAAAATAAAGAAAAATACCCTCGAATGGGGCCCGAAATTTCAATATTTGCCTTCGACCCTTTTAAATGAAATAGGAGCGAAGCGGGAACAAAGTAAAATCCTGAAAATTACATGCGTGCATCGTATGTGTCGATGTGTCGAACATAGATGTATCGATATGTAATAGAGGGCGACACATGATACCCTTTTCGTTTTATGGCCTTGGTGAAAGAATTGCTCCCGCAACCGTGGCGGACGGGGTGTCACTTCCATTTATGTAGTCTGTCGTTACATGTGCATGGTCCGAGGAGTTTCAGATGGACTGATGGGATGGCGGAGCCAATAAAAGTAATGAAATTGTTGTAATAAAGTCGGAATGCAAGAATAATGCTCACAAAAAAGTGGAAGATTTGGATTTTCATTTTTTTTTTTTGTTGTTACTAATCCGGATAAAGTGTTTCAGGTTCCATTGGTTTGATTTAAATTTAAATCAGCAGTTTTAGTGGACGCAGGGAATGCCGACTGAATGAAATATGCTTGGGGATCAGACAGTCAATGGCTACTGTGGATAAAACGAAGGGGTTTTTAGAATGAAAAGTGTGGACATTACTTTTCAGATAATAAGAAAAGATTCTTTTTTTTTTATTGAATATGTTTAAATAAAACATGGTCTTGGTTAAATGATATCATTCCTGGAGCTCTAGGAGAAGGATCGTTTGACGAATTAGAAACTGTTATTTAATTTTTTGCTTTTGATTAGGTTCTTTAATGCGACTTACGAATGAGAAAATAGCCGATGATCTTCAACACTCACCTGGAAAGATAAAAAAATAAAGTAAGTTAGTTAACGTTAATAATCATACCACTTATTTATAAATCAATTTTGTAGTCAAACCACACAAAAAGACGGAGTATCAAATCAGAAACTTTCACTAAGCCTGCTACCCTCTCGCCTATTCCTTATCAATTTGAATGACATGGAAACAAAAGGAGTTACTGTGAACTACCAAAAACGCAAATTCAGTCGAATCCCTCAAATCCTATTTAGGACAACCACCCCCAAGAAAAGTGAATGAACATCTTCGACACAAACCATCTGCACCCCGTCCAGGTTGTGTGACAAACATCATAAGAGTGTACACTCATGAACCTGCACGAATTATAAAAAAAGAATACAGTATGTCAAGAATGACTTTACACATTGGAAATAAATAACAAAATTCAACTTAATTAGCTGGAAAACACAAGTTTTTATTTCATTACATATACTTTTTCGATTCATTATAATTATATACAGTATATACAACATTTCAAAGAAAAAAAAAACGGAGTTCCTTGAAAAACAAAAACAAAAATGCAACAGAAACCAAAACAACCCCATTTTTTTGTGTCAAGTAACTCTTTTCACAAATCATAACTCTATACATCCTTTGCGTCTAGCACTCATTTACACTGAAATGGCATACGGTATTTTACCGTTATCTGATCTGCGATGTCATTTATTATGAGTTTGCTATTCATTTGGTGATAAGTTTCTGTTGTATACGCATCATTTCATAAAACATCTTCTCTGAAAAATGCCAGGCAAGCGTTTATCATTTGATGTGATTCAGCTGAATTACTACAATCACAAATTGGGAAGCAGTGTGCAGGAGCTGTCGACAATGTTTTCAGTTACACGTAAGACGGTTTATAACATCATTAATCGAGCTGAAAACGATGGTAGATTAGAGTTAAAGCGCTGAGGTGGCCCGAAGCCAAAAATAAATGAACGGGTTGAGCGCTTAATTCTTAGAAAAATTAATAAAAACCCTCAAATCTCGACTAGAAAAGTTGCAAGGGAGCTCGAGGAAGAGTGTAGTATTTCTGTTTCCCATAAAAAAGATCGGCAAACCATAGTAAAAAATAAATACACATCAAGAGTAGCACGCAAAAAACCAATGCTTTCTACAACAAATATAGAGAAGCGGTTTTCCTTTGCCAAAATTAACGTTTTACATCCGATCGACTATTGGGACGACGTCATATTCTGTGATGAGGTCAAAATCATGTTGTATTACAATGATGGACCATCTAGAGTGTGGCGAAAGCCTCTAACATCATTAGAAAGACAGAACATAATTCCAACAGTAAAATTTGGAAAATTGTCGATTATGGTTTGGGGGTGCATCTCGAGCAAAGGAGTAGGAGAATTACCATTTATTGAGACCACAATGGATGCAGAAAAATATTTAAATATTCTTAAGACCCATTTGGTAAATAGTGCTAAAAAATTTGGATTCGTAACGGACAATAAACCACAATTCAAATTTTACCAGGACAACGACCCAAAGCATAAGTCACATATGGTGCGGATGTGGTTACTTTATAATTGCGGCAAAGTGATTGAAACTCCTCCTCAAAGTCCATACCTGAACCCTATCGAAAACTTGTGGGTTCATTCGAAGAAAAATGTCGCTAGACGATAACCAACAAATAAAATTGCACTTAAAACCGCAATATTGGAAGAGTGGCAAAAAATACCGAACAATTATGACCTACAAAAATTGATTCACTCCATGAAAAACCGACTGCAATGTGTGCTAGATGCAAAGGGTTTTCACACTAAATATTAAAATTGCTAAATAATATATTATAAAATTATTACATTTAACATAAGCACGTATTTTATCATTTGTGAAAAGAGTTATTTGACAGTAAAAAAATGGAGTTGTATTTGTTTTTGTTGTATTTTTGTTTTTGTTTTTCAAGGAACTTCGTTTTTTTTTTCTTTGAAATGTTGTATATACTGTATATAATTATAATGAATCGAAAAAGTATATGTAATGAAATAAAAACTTGTGTTTTCCAGCTAATTAAGTTGAATTTTGTTATTTATTTCCAATGTGTAAAGTCATTCTTGACATACTGTATATATATACATATATACACTATACCGCCCAAGCTTCAGATTTCAAATAACCCATGCAGTCACTCTTGAAAAAAAACTCCAACTTTAGTATATTATATCATTGAATATCGAAAGAAGCGTCGTTCAAAAGGAAAATCTATCCACTCTTCATTAATTCCCAGCCACTTGACGGTAACTGTCAAATTCAATTGACTATGCATCATAGAAGAACCAAAACAAGAACGGAAAACACAATTTATAATTTTTTCTACACTCGCCACCAGCTATTCATCTATTGCGACAATCTCTTGGAGCAATTTAGTCTCAGTATTATCTTAATCCTTGTGCCATAATTTCCATGAAATATGATTGATTATTCGAACGAAGCACTTTTCGAACGTAACTATGTATGTACATTATTCAATTTTTATTCTTTTTCGTTGTTTTATAGTCATAAGGGATATCCATACAGTGGGTTTAGAAGGACCCATGCATGGCGTGGCATGGTGTGATTGATGAGGTATTGTTGAGTTTGTTAGAAGAGGGCGTTGCATTCAATTCCTCGCGTCGACTTGAGTAGCTTGGATAATGATAGAGTGGCAATTGGAAGTGGTAAGTTGTCTTTTTTTTTGTTCTTGATCAAGACGGAAACGTCTTGAATGATCTGACATAGATTAAAGGTCATAGGTTTGTATGTAAAGGGAAAGAGCTTTGCCTTAATAATAGGGATGCAATTAAACACGTAGTTTTACTTGTGTAGCAATCAATTCAATCTTGTGGCACGTGTTTTGCTTCTCTATATGTAAAGTCAAGCAATCATTTAATGTTATCCGGGAAATTGTATAAAGAGAAGTTCTGATATAGAGTAATAGTAGAACAAGCCCTAAATTCAAATCTTCCAGTCATTCAATAAATTTATAGAAGATACATAAATGGCGTCACTATTGACAAACCTATATGGATTTTGGGAACTGCCAACCTTCAAAGACGAGTTGTTTAACGTTACAATACAGCGGAGTGAACAGCAAAGGATACAAACTTTGTAAAGAGACGAAGAACCAAATATCAGCTGATGAGATGATTTGGGCCGGTGCCCCTACAGGGGCACTTTATTAGCTTAGTGCAAGCCTTAAAACAAAACAAAATAACTTAATTAACTTATTAACTAGGTGACAGGACATTTCCACGATTAAGGAGAGGGTGAAGGGTTGTAGTATAGGTCAATTTTAGGACTGGATTTTTGATGTGAAGATTGAAAAGTTCGTGGTAGCCATCATTTGTGCGATGAGTGTTTATACGGAAAAGGGGCATGGACCGAAGGTTACATGGGTTGGTCTTAACTGGAATCATGTGCAATTATGTACGGCTGTCAATGTTGCTGCAGAGAAGGTCGTGAATAAAACGAATATCTGCAACATCGCGTTGTTTTTTATGGAGTTGGAGGTTGATTAATTTTAGTCGATCCGTATAAGGTGGTGAATAAGGGCTTTAGCCCGGGGAAGGCCGCAAAGGGCAAAACGAAAAAACCTGCGTTCAATGGCCTCAATACGCGTTGTGTGGGATTCGTAAGAGGGGGACCAGATTTGACCAGCTTATTAGGGAAGTGGCATAACGAAAGTAGTGTATAATGTTTTCGTAACGAAAGGATTCGAGAATTCTTTGGACCAACGTTTGACGAAACCGAGGGCAGAGCTGGCACGTTTGAAAATGTTGTCGATATGGAGGCGAAAGTTAAGTTAACGGTCACAAATAACCCCTAGATTAACCAAGAAGTTGACTCGGGGAACGGTTTCATTACAAATAATGTAAGTTCTGGGTGTATTCAAGTAATTCCCTCAGTTAAAATACGCCAGCTCTTTTAGTCTTCTACCTTGCAAAGCTGGGATACTGAGACTTATCCTGTGTGTCCGTCTGAACAGATCCAGGTAAAAGTGTGCAAAATTCAAGGTAGAATACCTGGAATTCTGTGTTGGCTCCCGGCGAACTGATCCCATCTTGTTTCAAATTCTCAAAACACTTCCGATATGCGCTTTTTGGCATAGCCTTGAGCTCATCCAGCGATTCCGTCTTTATCTCCTCACTCGCGTGTATTATTGCATGAAGCCAAGCCCGGTGAGACGTGATGACATTATTCTTTTTGGGCAAAAAATACGCACAAGCAACGACAAGAAAGCAGCCATGCATTTTTGCCCCAAAAATCTGGACGTTAACTTCAAGTTAAAATTCTTTATTGACCGTGCGACCTTCCGGAAAGTACACGGTGAATCACGCCACTGCAATCGAAGAAAATAGGAAGCGAAACTTCACATTTGACCGAATTTGGCGTGTTTGTTTTCGGTTTTGGCTCTTCTGGTCGGTGTCATAACCATGGTATTATGTTACGTCACCAGATCCTTTTCAGCTAAACTGGGTCGTCATTTAACAGCTTCTGAGCGAAGCTCATATGACGGCCCTTTTGGTAAAAAATTTTGCAATTTTGGATCAAACTTCGTTAACACACGTTTCATTCACAAAATATCTGGAAAAATTCAGTGTCAATATCCTCAGCTACTTCTCTGATAGTGATTCGACGATTCTTCATAACAATTTTCTTCACTGTTTCCCTGTTTTAATCCGTTGTTGACGTCCTGGGGCGTCTAGGGCAAGCATCATCCATAACATGTTCTCAGCCTTCGGTGAAGAGCTGGTAGGACTTATAAACATTTTTCGTTGCTCAGAGTAGACTTGTTAAATGTTAACATTTCAAGTACGTTCTAGAACATTATTTTATTTTTCACACTAAATTAAATGGAGATTTTATAACCCTTTTTTTTCAATAGTAAGAAATCGTCAAGTTCTATATTTGTGGAAAACAAATTAAATATCCAAAACAGCTGACAATATCAGAATATGTTAGGGAATAAGTGGACAAACATAACAAGAACAAAATAATTGAAAATGGAATGCACTCAGCTTGCAAAATTCAAAAAGTCACCTTATTTTTTGGACAAACCTCGTACTTTAATACGGTCGTTGATTTCTTATTTGTTTACAAAAATCAGATCAGAAGTTTTGCATTTAATTTCGCTTCCAAAATGGAATAAATAGAATAAAATTCAAGAAAGGTGAGTCTGTTATGAGCAGAGCTAAGGTTTACGATCATAATAGTATAATTCAACAAGAGGTGTCACTTTAAACGAATGGAAAAACGCAATATATTTATGAGAAACGCTGATATTTTTATTTTAGTTGAATAAATAAACTGCAGGGGCTGGTAAAAGAAGATAATAACTTCCAAATACCTTGCCTACAGATAGCCATAAGTACGAGTATGTATGTGCATTCGAAGAGGCAGGTATGCCGACTTTCCCCCTAATCGATGTTGCTCCAGTTAAACGTTATTACAAATCTCGCAGTGTTACTGATTGTCTGTATTGACTGCGATGATTCTGGTGATATCAGCCAGAATTTTCTGGATATCCTGTACCTGATTGATTTGATGTTTGGTTTTAGTTAATTTAGCGAGAGACTGCCAGTTTGGATGTGTATATTGGCAATGGCCCTGAACTTGGCTAGCTCATTAGCCGTCCCATTCGTGCTCTATGTTACATTAACCTGAAACCTAGAGGTCAGCAATACTGATCCTGCTGCTTGCCTATTTATTTTACATCAGTCTCTATCAGTCTGAAGCTTTAATGACGGCTTAGATATCACTGCAGATAACTATGACCGAGTTGTTGGTGTATGGGGAATTAATGTTTTTCACGCCTCCCTGATCGCCAAAACTTTTCATGATAGACACTCGAGTGAACAGTGAAGCAGTTCAAATCGGAATTATTAAATTCGGTTGAGAAGATTCTTGATCTCCCGTCGAGTTCCCTTTTCGAAACAGTCAATATTAAAAGTAGTATAGCAAATTGTAGCCGAAGTCCGGTTAGCAGCAGGAGTGGCAAATCGATAAGGTCGTATGATCTCGGTGAGCAATAGCGGGGTTCCATTAGTCTGATGGCGTCACAGATTAATTTGTCTTTGGCCCAAATGTTGGATGTGCTGCGTTATGCTTTGGTGGGCTTGATGTTATGACATCTGTGATACCAATTTCCCTCGATTTTTTAACCTTTTTAAGTTTGTCACCAAATTAGCGAGCCATTTGTGAAGTAGAAACGTATAAAAGTCGGGTACATCCAGAAAGACAACTTGGTCACAAGTCCCCAACTTTCACCGAACGTTTTGTTACAAGCATAGAAAGCCACGCAAGGTTTCCTAACGCGAATATCTATGTTGGACTTTCGACTACGCTAGAAAAACGCCCAAATATTTGGCATTGGAGGATAGGGTCAGGTTGTTAAGCGGTGGAATTTCAAAAAATTTCTTTAGCTTTACTTTGTCTTCTCACTATCTAAGCACTATCCAATTTTGGAAGAAACCTTAAAGCCCCCAAAGCACTAAGAAACCTTTGATCACTATGCTTCATCACGTTCTCACAAATTTGTGCCTTCACAAATGACATTTTCTTCCATTTGTTTTTTTTTTTGGAGTGTGCGAACCACGCAATAGAGACAGGGTTTAACCAGTTGTTTGCCATGAGTCGTAATCCTATTGAAAATAAACGTTATCACCGTCAATACCACAAATTTTAGGCTAAAAAAAGGTAAGTCAACTTTAATCGGTAACGCAATCCCGTTCACTCGCACTAGTATTGTAAGAAATACAGTTCAATGACACCGTCAGTCCAAAACCCGCCCCCACCTTTCCTTTTCTTCTTACTATCGTATAGGAACGAACACACCTGGGTCAGTAACATTCTCGTAACAAGCTACGGTGATGCTATTTTAAGCCTAATTGGAACATGATTTTTCTGTGATATTTTCACTATTTCTGTGGTGATTTTGCCCTTTTTCCATTGGTAGTCGAAACAACGCGAAATTTAAAATGATACGTTTAAAAATAGGCTATGGAGAAGCAAGCAAGTAACCTAAATGCCCCGGCACGACATCTTAAAGGATTTTTTCCCTAGAACACCTTTTAAAAATATTCTGAAAATATCTATTGGCAATCTAAGTCAAGTAAGTTGTGATGACAAACAGCTCTAAGGGTACCTAAGCTGAATCATGACTTTTATTTTACCGTCTGTATTTATCGCAAGATACCTCAGAGTCGTTCCATGAAGTCAATAGCTATGCAGAACTATTGAAATGTAGTAAAACATAGCTTTACTGATATGGTACCAAAACTATAAGTGGAAACCAAGGCCGAAAAATGTTCGACAGGTACCGTGAAATGTTGAGCTCATGCTCCAATACTGCATAGAATATGCACGATGAGTTCTCGATTTTTATTGGAAAAATGTATGGCCACAACAATGAACCAGTTCATATGTATCTCACTGCTTGTTTGAAATAATTTGGTCTTATTATGCTACAGCTGGCATGAGTGGATAACTAATGATACATGAGGCCTGTGTAAAAGTACAGCATAGGTATATGGTTATAACCAACTGTTCAAACGCTCCATCCAACTCTAAAAAACTAATTTAACCTTTAAAGCAAACAGTTTTGAAGTAGTCCTTTGCAACAACATTTTACGTAAATACAAGTAGACCTCAGGACGTAGTGTTTAACTTCCATCCCCGCCTTTATCAATCGCCTAACGCAAACTATCCAAAATCAAAAACTATAGCTAGCCTTCCGGCGAATTTCAAATCACACGTAAAAAAAGGAAAAACTACGTCCCGAATCGCTATTTCCATTGAGAGCGCATCAAAGTTTTTTTTATCTCTGTTAGAACAATTTTTTCCACTTTAAATTAAAAACTCAAACTTTGCCATGTGCCGTGCTATCTGCAAGCCAAAAGTAACCGGCAAACATGACTCGAGGGCAGAAACTGTATTCAACTTTTCTCGCTATTCCTTTCCGGTTGTATCTGCTGGTGTATCCACCCCTTCCACCTTTTCCAATTTATAATAAAAGGTTGAATCTTTCTCTTTTTTTCTGATCTTTGTACCCTTCACTGATAGATAGTAAATTGTCCAATCGGTTGAATTTCTCGTCTTTTTGGGAGATGCGAAATGGAAACGTACGAGTATTTCATGTTCCACACAACTTTTACTTAAATTCTGGTTCCGTTCGATTGTAATTTATTCAACTGACTTTGAGACTTTCCGCCGGTTGTGGTTGTAACCTTAGACCTTCTGACAAATGGAATGTCGTTTCGTAGGTAAGCACGGGATCTATTCTGCCTAGATATCCGCGAAACAGGGGGGGTACAAAGGAGCGGCCTATATCCTGGATTTGAATACAATGTCAAGAGACAGAGGGAGAAATGTCATTGTAGATATGCTGCCTTGATGCGTTATCTTCCCGGAGTGATAATCGAAAAAAGCTATGGGGTGTCCTTAGAACAAAGGACACTAAAAAAATATATCCAAATCAAAAAAAAAAAAAGAGATCAGCAAAAAGTTATTTTTCCACACTTCCAAGGATAACAAGAGGCGTCAGCCAGGAATAAAAAGTTAGGACGTGCTTAGGGGCACATGAACGTAATTTAAAAAAAAAACGTCGTGCCAAACGCACCGGTAAATAACTATGGTATATGTATCGTGGGACGAAATGAAAAACAATGAAAAAGAAAAATATTATTTCAGGAAAAAAGGAGGAAAAGTAGGAGAACAAAAAATAGGACAAAAATAACTAACTTGTGGGAGATTGAACGTGCAAAGTGAGATGGATACTGAGGATAATAAACGGAATTTTATTATCGAAGGCTCTGTTTCCGTGTTGTCCCGCAGATATCTCATATATCCAGACAGTCTTTATTTCATTTTTTTCCCACTTTTCCACTCGGCGATGATCGAAGGATAACTACTAGGCAAGTGGGCGTGAGTGTCTATATAATACAATCGACACAGCTCGCAATAATAACAATAATCATCAGGATAGAGAGAAACGAAATGGATGGTAGGATCCTGTGTAAGGAAATAAAATTAAATGGTGCCACTTTGCAGGTTCATAAATTACCAGAGATTTTCTTCCTGGCAATTTATTTTCTTTTTAAAGCCCTGTCGATGACACCGGAGCTTATGACATTCGCGTTCTTTCTTCATCCCTCCGCTTGTCTTCGAATTTGTCTAAGTGGCATGGTTAGGCGGATGTTATATCGCGATTGTGGTCCTTCTAAAATTAGAGCCGAATGGATCATCAAAATGAGACTGTTGGGATTTAGGTTCGTGGAGGGAGGTATTTGCCCACTCGTCCGCCAGATGTTAATGTGAATTCTGAGAAGTTGGTGAGTGGAAAATATTATGAAAATACTGGAATCGAATATCATATGGTATTCACTTTAAAGGAACAGGCTTTCGACATATCAAATTAATCTTTTCCCGTTTCTGCCTAATCAACAGGTGAAAGGGAGCTGAAATGTCCCACTCTTTGGGAATATGCTACAACTTTTGCAAAATGGGACTATTGTCAGTTTTGTATTGATATTTATGAAGTAAAAATACACGTTGAAAAAAGCATGGAACACTATATTCCTCAGGTTCGCGGAATACTTGTGACTATTTCGCAACTGGTTAAGCACTATGGAGTTTAGCCGCTCGCATCGAAGAGACTGGCCAGTGCATGACAGATTGGCCTCGTAGTGGTCGTTCCGACGAAGCTATCGGAAGTGAACCCGACGACTTGTCACATAATTGACCAATAGACATTCGTCTAGAGTGAATTTTGATAAAAGCCTTCAAGTTGTTCCCTTGATTGCAGCAAACCGTCGATCATGTCTAAACTACGCCCAAGCTCTCCTGAACCTCAACGAAGAAGTGGGCAATTTTTGTCAAGAACGACGAAACCTATTTTCATCTAAAAAAAAATTCGTTTGGGGCATTGAAAATCCATGTATCATTCAAGAAGAGCCACTGTATTCACTCAAGGTCACTGCATGGTGCACCATTTATGACGGAAGTCTGTTGTGTAGTTTCAACAGCTTGTGCAACAATAGGCATTTCGAAGGATGCATTTCCGGGTCGCCTCAAATCTCGTTTTGGCAATTTGTTCTCCCGGCTTTTTTCCAGGCTTTTTAGAACCCAAGGATCTATCAAAACTAGCATTGGAGTCTAAAAACTAGCATTAGATTAAATATTTATGTCCGTGCATTTGGTTACTGTCCATGTAAAGGGCTATTTAAAGAACACGCTTTCCATCATAACTTTAAGCCCTGTTAGTGTTTTGTCTTTCACCGAATGACACACCAACTCCTCTGGCATGTGGTTATCATTCCACGGTACTTGTCGAACATTTCCTATTGCCTATTTTCCAAAGCCTATTGGTTCGGCGATATTATTTTTTAACCACTTTGCAACCACATATTAGTTAATGAAATAAGGCCATTAGATGTCAGCAGCTAACACGCATGTTAGATCTAACAAGCTGCTGTTCTATTTGATAATCAAAAAAATTTAGAGGCAATCACCATCAAATGAGCCTGTTGCAACACGGATATCAAACACCTACTAAGTGCCATAATCGACTACCATCTTACTTGTAACTGTAGAGCTCGCAAAGTTGCTTAAGCTACTAAGAATCGGATGGTGGTTACTTAACAATATCCTGGCAAGTGTTAAGACAGCGAATTATATGATCTCCAAATAATTCATTTGAAACCTTTACACGCTTGAAAACGATCGTGTACTTGGTTCTTCAAAAAAATTAGGTGACTTTTTGAACTGATAGCGAACTAAATACATTTTCAATTTGTTTTTGTTATATTGATACATACATATATCACCTTATGTACATATATTGACATTGTTAGCTATTTTGGATATTTACTTTGTTGTTCTCAAATATATATATGGTGTTTGGCGTGCTTGGCTACTTTTGCTATTGAAAAAAAATGGGTCAAAGAACCTGTGAAAAATAAAATTAAGTGTTCCAACCTTCTTAGCAAAAAATGTTTATAAGTGGTACAAGTTCTTCATAAAAGGCCGAGAAGATATTAAGGTCATGAAATCTGTGTCAGCAAAGAATGTTCCGAAATGGCAAAATTTGGATCAAAAAACCCTTCGCATAAGCATTGCTTATCAGCTATTGAACGACGTGATTGACAATCCAGATTTTCTGAAAAGAGTCACCAATGTTGGCGAAACACAGGTACGAGTTAGGTGCTGGGTCATCATTTTGGCACAATTTTTGTTGGTAATAGACAGGACCCCACAAGCGGACCAGTAGGAATGCAGTTAAGTGGGAAGGTTATGGTCCTACACTTCTGACCATAATCGACGCCGGGATAAAAAGGAAAAGAAGAAGAATAGACAGGAATTTATATGCTCATGTACAGCTGTTGACTGTTGATTTCTTAATTGGAAACAAATGAACTTTGTTTGCATTTAGGAATTTATAATGACCGTTGTGCGACATAACGATCCTTTATCACTATCCTTCCCTTTATCTGTTATTCCATTTTCAAAATAGGACAAAATATCACTCTGTGTCTGCAACGTGTATTAAGTAAAAGTGTTTTTGAGTATGAGGAGTATGATTTGTGTTTGTCAGCTAATTGGAAACAATTTTGAATTGTATGAGCGTTTGTTGGCGGACCCCACAAGCGGACCAGTAGAAATGCAGTTAAGTGGGAAGATTATGGTCCTACACTTCTGACCATAACGACGCCGGGATAAAAAGGAAAAGAAGAAGGAGCGTTTTGTAGATTTTTGAACAATTTGTGTGAGTTTTTGTTGTTTTAGCTTTAAGAAATGCTTTCTAACCAAATTTGCTTAGTAGAACATCTTTAATCATGGGTAGTGTCAAGAGTTGTACACCGGCTATGCGTAAATCAATTGTTGAGCTACGAAGGACCGATATGCCATATGAGGCGATTGCAACCCAACTAAGCTGCTCATTTTCAAGAGTATGACACCACAGAAAATGGTCCACGTAAGAGGGGACCTCGGAAAACCTCTGAACAAACGGGTCGTCAGATTGTGCGCAAGGCGAAGCATGATGGGCTTCATGGAAGGATCTCACGCAAGAAACAATTGGTGACAATTAAACGCAGAGTGCAGTTCGCTAAAACACATCACGATTGGCCGCTCAATACATGGAAGTATTTGGTTTAGAGTGACGAAACGAAGATCAACCGCCTTGGCCCTGACAGTAGGCGATATGTTAGGCGGACAAAAGGGGCAGAACTCAATCCGTGACATGTCTCAACAGTGGTAAAGCATGGGGCTGGCAAAATTAATGTTTGGGGATGTTTTCTTGGAATGGAGTTGGACCAATACATCGCATCGATAGATATCTTACCAAGGAAGAATATGTCGATATCTTGCGTGAAGTTTTGCTACCATGAGCGGAAGAGAATATGCCCGTTATTTGGACTTATCAACAATATAATGATCCAAAACACGCGCCTAACAAAATAATTCTTTGCAGCAAATTCAATCAGTTTTCTTGAATTGCCATCGTTTATTCCAGACCTGAATCCCTTTGAGCATTCATGGAATGAAAAAAAAAAATAGTTGTTCAACAAAATATAACAAATTTTGAAATGCTATTCCAAAAAGTTGAGCAGGCATGGTATGCAATATCAAACCATGGTATTGCAGTTGAAAAGTGCCAACAGATTCATGTTCATGCCACGGTGGTTTGCCGCTGTTTTGAAAACGAAGGGCTTTCTCACCAAATATTGATGCTTGAAAGAAATAAAGCCATCGTTTGTGGAATGTTTCTATTTTTTTACATTTTTAATTTTGTAATCCATAGAAGAAAAGATTTTATGCAAAAATTGGTTCAACTTTTCGGTAAGATATGCCATTAAAGCCCCAATGGACCAATCACCTGTTTCTACGGAAACCGCACTGCCAGTCATTCAGTCATTAAGAACTTTCCGCGATTAAATAAATTCCATAAGTTGGCGGTTTATCAGCGTTTCGTGGAAAGAAGAATTATTTATCACTAAGAACCCTAACCTGAACAAGTTGAGTAAGTCCAATGAGAATCTGAAATGTTAACTCGGATTTAATTAGATCGACTATCTGTTGTTGTTAAAGGCTGAAATAACGCGTTTTTCACCGAAACTGCCCACAATCAATATCTGGTAAATATTAAAATTACCTTTTGCTTAACACCGACATTTTCCGCACCTCCTTCATATTGGTGAAAATCAATATGTATTACATGACACCCTGTGCTGTGTGTAAGGTTCACTACACGTGTGTATCCAATTACCGCCAGTCGGTGAGGCAGGAAAATGAAAACATTTTTCCCCAAAAAAATCCGTGGAGTTAAAATTCCAAAAAAGTCAAAAAGAGAGCTGCAAGTGTCCTTGCGTTTATTGCAGATTTTTTCCTGATTAAATTCTGCACACACCTTAATTCAGATACACTTGCACGTTATTCGATATCCCGTTGCTTATCACTTTTCCACATGTTTGGCTACACTGTCCGCTTGTGATTTCTGCTATTTTTTTTTTTTCGTGCAGTGAATTGCATACTTGATGACTTTTGGCCGATACCGAAATCAGATCTTTTTAATTGGCGTAAAATGTATCCGAATCTTGTTTTATTTTTTCCTCCTCTTCATATTCGAGCTTATGCTGTTATTTTTTTGTTTCGTACCTGACTTTCGTCGTAATATGTGTGCCAAGAACATCCTTTTGAGAAAAATATTTTCATCAAGCAATAAATGAAATTAAATTTTGTGAATACAAAAGGCGGATACAATACGTGTTGACATATCGAGAAAGTTTTCATGTTCTCAGGGCTTACTGCCTGGCTGACATTCGGTTGACGCAGATACTTCCGAAGCGAAAAAATGCCATTTCCTTGATTAAATAATTTTTGTCCTTTATGTCGGACATAATCGGCTTACAAGGTCTCGAAAATGAGGTCGAGTGTGATATGAAAACGTATCTATCCAACCTTAAAGCGGATGCATTCGTTTACTTCCAACCGGACTAACCCATATCCGGGTGATGTGGATATATGCAAATTCACTCCAGATGGCAAGGATGGTCCATATTCCATAATCAGTGACTCTTTTATGGTTTTTCTTCTCGTTTCGTAAATATTTACTCCAAAATATAATGACGAAGGTGAATGTATGTATACTTGGGTGGTTTGATCCTAGAAGCGTGCGTGGAAGGACCGAAGGGAAGGTAAAGCGCGAAGAACAAACACACTCATCGCACTGGCACCATATGATGAATGCGTATATGACTTAGCATCCACACGGAAGTGGGGGATAAATTAATATCCTTTTTCATGGTAATCCAATTTGCATAGTTTACAGAATAATTGCATTATTAACAGCGCGCTGTTGTTCCCGTATCCTTTTCTTCACATATATTCATTTTGTTTTTGCTGTTTCCAAGTACTTTATTCGGTTTTGTTTTTTTGTTCGGAAGCCAAATTAGTTCCCCGGGATAAGGGCAAGTTATGCGTGCTGGTATGACACACACATTCCGCGAAGGAGAGTCGGGGATTAGGAAGGATAAGGGGTGTCATTTGTTTGGTGCCTTTGTAATGTGTAAATTTCGCGAAATATACATATTATAGCTCAACGAAGTTTACGTGATCATTGTGTGCATGTGACATAAGGCAGGGAGCGACAATTAGCATAAAGTTACATCGAGTGTGCCCTATGATAAAGTGCAGGGTTCGTACATGCTGCGGGGATAATGTAGCACAGGCGACCTTTCGGAGGCTCCTGGATATGTAGGGATGCGGAGCAAAGATTAAGGGGATAATTTCCAAAATAGTTTTTGGGTAAATATTTTACGATACGAGTAGAAGCAGTTGGAGTGTGATTGAGATTGATATGGAACATTGTTTTGCACTATCTTTCGGGTGAATGCATAATAAATTAGTTAATGTAGTATAAGGACAACTGATATAAGGAGCTATTTCGGGCAGACATCAACTAAAGTCTCTTGCTTTTTTCCCGGCAGCCCTTATCTCTATTGTTTCATAAGCATTCAAACACATAAACATGCGAGTAGCATAAGGGTATCACAAGCACATGCTAATCCTATCCTAAGTTTTTACTTCCTATATGAATGCTTTTGTGTAGCTCAATGTAATATATTTTGTTATCTGCCGGAATATTGTTTACCTGATTGCGTGCTATGTCTTTTGTTTGCCCGAGACTCAAACTTTTTGAAAGCAAGCAGTTGAGTTGAACTTAGTTTGCAATATTTTTGGTTTGGAATTAATCGTGCTCGAGGGACTGAATTTATACGAACCGAGAAAATTGTTAAATATACCGTAGCTGGCTATGATTTATGGTAATTAAAGCTTTGAGCCCATGTTAGTATTGTGTTGACTTTCAAGATACAAGGCTTTGGCTAAGCTGTGATGAAATTCTGTCCTGCGACAGCTTGATATAATTAAGTCAATATATGTATATTCTGGTCAAAAAGCTTTCGATAAATCGAAAGAGGCTCATAAAATATGTCTTAACAATATTTTCTAGGTTGGCACCCCGGAACCGAGCTACATGGGCTCCTCTTTTAAAATAAACCACACACTTGACGTATCAGCGGCTACGGTTACGGTTACATACACCAATACAAAACAATATATGGCGAGCCGTCAAAAGGTGTTGACGAGCATTAAATTGTGAAGCTGGGCATTAAATTGTCCTTTCTGTCTGCAAGAAGAGGCATTTCGGGAAAAAAAGGATGAATGAATCGGGGATAAAACCCTTCCTTTATAATACGATACAATTTAATCTTATACGGGAAAAAGGCGGAAGAGTTCGACAGCATTGCGAACACCAGAAAGGAATCACCTAATCGGTTCAGAGCGCATGCAAGTAAGGATCATACCCATAAGCCTGAATCAGCGACCAAAAGCAATTGCATCGTTCTGAGTTATTAAGAACGGCAAGCAATCATTACTAGGCCGTGAAACCGCCATCAAATTAAAAATTCTTAAGCTTGCAGTTGATGTTGAGCATCAAAGAACATCGATCATTTCCGAAAATAAATGTTACACAGGTTCAACTATCAATAGGTAGGTCAGTCAAGCCGGTGCAACAACCTCTACCACGTGTTCTGCGTTTGAGGAAAAAGTCGTAGACAATAGGAGGCAGTTGAAGATCACATCATCGAACCTGTGTACGGCCCACTTCGTGGATCTCGCCTATTTTAATCGTGTTTAAGGAGAAGGGAGATATTCGGCTATGCGTCGACATGCGTCGTGCAAACCAAGCAATACTCTAAGAAAACTGCCCGCTCCCCACTTTTGACTCCATCATGAACAAATTCAAAGGTGCTCGATATTTCTCTCGGTTGGATCTTAACAACGCATACCACCTATTAGAATTAAAAGTGGATAGTCGCGAAATCACAACGTTCATCACCCATAAAGGGATATTTCGGTGCAAAAGATTGTTGGTTGGGATAAATTCAGCTCCTAACATTTTCCAAAGGACATTGGAAAAAATATTGGTTACTTGTCGAAATGTAATTCAGGGCATTTCGACGTTATTGTCCGAGGAAGAGCATGACAGAGAAGTCCTTATCAAGATATAGCGTTTGTGCAGTGATCGAAAAGAGGGTGCCCACGCCCTTACGATAAGCGAGATAGTAAAATGCAACGATA
This sequence comes from Merodon equestris, assembly GCA_958301585.1. Classification (NCBI taxonomy): domain Eukaryota; kingdom Metazoa; phylum Arthropoda; class Insecta; order Diptera; family Syrphidae; genus Merodon; species Merodon equestris. Next base: position 161,503,453 of record OY284413.1, read on the forward strand.
CGGATCAAGAACTCGTAGAAGCAGTAAAAAGTGTAAAAAGTGACGATTGGCCAACCAATGCTAAATACAAATTCTTCCCATTCCAGTTGGATAGTGCCATGAGAAACATTCGCATACACGGCATTTCAATATAAAGTACTAGACCTAGAGCATGAAGGCCATCCAGGAGAAATAGTCATGAAGCCCAGACTTCGATCAAAAGTACTTGTATGGTGGCCGCTAATAGACAGAGAAATAGAGCCATTCGTAAAGAAGTGTCGTGAATGTCTACTAGTTTCGAAACCTTCATCACCAGTTCCCATGCAAAGACATGCATTCCCAGACGGACCTTGGCAATGTATTGCAATTGACTTGTTGTTGGAGCCACTACCAAACCACGATTTTATTTTTATCATCATTGATAATTACTCCCGATATCGACAAAGTTCATGAAGAAAATTACTAAAATGACGGATATCATTGCCAAGTTGGAGTAAATTTTCTGCAGGTTTAAGGCGGTCAGCAATTTGTTAACAACAGCCAGCAACCTGTTGGCCATAGTCGAACGAGGCTCAAGCGAAGTAGTGGTTCGAGGAGAAGACGGAAAAAACTTCAGACGAAACGTGACCCATGTAAAGACGATTCCAACTCCATCTCAGACTACTTTGGAACGATCAACAAATGTGGATACTCACGACCTCCCACCTGGTGAAGATAAAGGAAACGTCACAGACGATGCTCGGACCGAGGATTCTTCGATGAAACTGAAGCTAAAAAAAATTGAAGGGATGTGGTGACCAGTCAATGAGAACGAGCTCAGAGCTGATACTCGGGCTTACGCTCTTGCCTATCATAGCCTCAGTACATAGCGCTCTCCACACCCACGATGCGCTCTCGCTAATCCTCCACATAACTTCGGATAAGTGAGTTAGTCCATTGGAGATCGTCGTGGGAGAGTGAGAAATAATAGAGATAAATAAAGATTTATTTCCAAATTACCACTCGTGTTTGTTCATTGATATTGACCAGTTTCAGCACTGGTCATTACAGTAATTTTACTACCGATTTTCCGAAGCTAAGGTCCAGGATATGTCATGGTAGAGTCAGGATTTTTAATTTATTCTTCTTTTTTTAATTAATCAGATGTCATGGGGGTTTCATATGTTGAAGATCAGGCCAAAGTATAGCAAACCCAACTTCACCACGAATATTTTTTTGGACCTCAACAATATTCTTAGGAATATTGACGTGTACTCTGCTCATACGAGAGCCTGGCATGAACAATTTAATGTGATCCAAATTCTGTAATCCGGGGGCCATGTGATATCACTGAAATTTATGATGGCTCTAGCAATGTGGAAAATGCTTCTGTGAAACTATCCTATCATATGCTATCCGTTTCAGAACCGTGTAGCACATTTGTGCGAGTTAATTGGGCTAATTTTCGCGTGCGTGTTTTATCACCTAGTTGAGTCAAGTTTTATAGTTCCAAGTGTATCATATCTGTTATTTTCTCTCCGTTTATTTGCATTTTGTCATTTTTGTTAGTGCAGTGAAATGAAGAAGTCATCATGTCAGAGCTACCGAGACGAACCAACCATAAGTGTAGTTTTTTTTCATAATATCCGCACATGACTTTGTTTTTTAAATGTGTAAAACATGTTTGCATAAAAAAAGAAATTGATTTTGTTTTTCTGCAAGTAAAATGCGTTCAAAATATGACCTGCACAATTGTACTACCTGGTACCTATTCTATTTCTTTTTCTGTCTGACAGAAAAATTTTTCCGCTTGGACAAGAGATTTAAACGAAGTCTTAAAGCTTATTGCTGAAGGGTCTGATGTAGACGGTTTTCCAGACTTCGAAGACGATGAAGACGAGATTGAGGCTGCGCTTTCTCAAGTTATCCAAGAAGCTCTTGAAAAAAGGGACGCAGAGAGGGAAGAAGTTGAAGAAAAAGAGGAAGTTTCAATGGAACAATAATCCGAATCAGAAAATAGGCGACGTATGTTATGGAAAGTTGCTGAATTCGAATCTGCTCATAGAACAAATTCAGTTCTTGTTACGGCTACGAACTCTCCACTCCTACTAATTCAGTACTGATGCCTCGGAAATCAGAAGGCTACGGTACTCATTTGTTCTCTGATTATATCGCTTTGCCTCGTCTGTACTGGAAGCGTTATCGTAGCAGCACATCGTTGTTACCTCCGCTAGGTCCGAAACTAGATTTTTTCAGCGTTGAATCACCTGATGTAGAAACGAATGTATTGTGGAAGATTCAGCCAGTTATTAAAGCACTAAGAGATAGGTGCCTTAGCATTCTAAAATATACCCAAAACTACTCAATCGATGAGTAAATGATTCAATTTTTAGGAAGATGCCCAAACCAATTGAGGCAGTATGTTCGAAATAAACCTCATCCATCCAGTCTAAAAAAGGTCTTTCGCCATCAATCGGTAATTTGCTTAAATTAACAAAAAGCTGAAACTAATAATTTTTATTTGTCAAGCATGGTTTTCTACTTCGAGGTATAACAAGGAGCTATAACAACTCTGGGAGATCGATGGCTCGGATTAGGTCCAAGTGTAATTTTGGTTTTACAAAGACTTTGCCGGAGCATTCTTTTGTTTTTTTTTTTATCGCTATTTCTCGACCATAGATTTGTTTGATCGATTGAAGGACCAGAAAATATATAGAACAGGTACTATAATATTATGACCAATCCAACTAAGCCTAAAGAATAATAGATTAATGACTCGAGGAGAAGTCGATCAAAGAGTTAGAGCTGACGGGAGGGTTGCCGTATTCAAATAGAAAGACAACAAGACAGTTACAATGGCATCCACAGCGTTTGGAAACGACCCTATGAAATCCGTTCCACGGTGGAGCAAAGTAGAAAGAGCTCGGATTATTACATATTGCCCATCTGTTATAAAAGAGTACAACGCGCATATGGGTGGGGTAGACGTATGCGACCAGTTAATGGAGTGCTGTAGAACATGGGTCAAAACTAGGAAACGGACCATTAAAGTAGGACTCCATTTTATTGACTTGACAGTAGTCAATAACTGGTTCCAATATAGAATGGATTTCCAACTGAACAGCATCCCTGAAAATAGAGAGTTGGATTTACTACACTTCAAGATAGACATTGCGGAAGCTATTCTTTCAAGCTTAAAGTGTAAGAAACCAGAAACGAACGGCGATGAAGAACCAGAAGAAGCGCAGATGAGCTCAAAAAAAACCTTTCTCCTCTGCTAGGAGCAAACAAGAGACTGGATGCGTTGAACCACTGGCCGCTGGTTGACCAATTAAAAAGTGCGCGAATGTGTCGCTACAAAAAATGCTCCATTGGCTCCATTTCTGGGGATACTGGGAGTCCAATTTGATTTTTTTTCTGATATTTTAAAATAATTTACTATGAAAGGCTTATGCTCAAAATTTGAATAAAATCAATCCATTTTTGGAATCATCGTTGTTGAAAGGGCTATCCTACACGTCCTTGAACTATACGCAGGATGTTCTCGAAGGATGAGATTAAAATAATTGAATACCATTTACTATGGGTGCATGTCACCGGGTTCCAAAAATTAACCACCTTCTCAGGATTTATTGCAGCATATTTATTACCGAAACTAACGTCTTCTAAATATCTTCTGGGCCAGATGCTATAGCTAAAGAGACTGTGATCTAGTTAGGTGTGAATCAGAAACCACCAATGAGACGTCCCACTCAAAATGGCCGCCGACGTTTGCCTACAAGCTCGGGCGAGCACGTGGGTACCTCAAGTGCTGTCAAAATTTTGTAAACAATCACGCACATTGTTATAATTCCAAGAGTGTGTGTGGCGGGAGTACACTGCGGTACAATGAAATGAACTCACACGTATTCACGATTAGACTTTGTTTGTAATGGGTTTTGTCGCTACGCACCTGAACTTCTGTCAAAATCTCGTCAAAATTTCAGGGTGTCACGGGGGAAGACGTACGAAAGACGCACGTCTCATTCTGGTTTCTGGTGTGAATATGGTTAATTTCAACAAGAGACAAAACGCTTCCAGCCGAATGTCATAATGTTAGCTCTGATTGACAATTCTTATTAATTTCCGTTCCATTTAAATAGTCTTCTTGTATTTTTTGCTTATAGACACGAAAAGTCTAAAATTTACGGTAAAACATTCTTCACTGCAAGGAACGTCAGAGACTTGCTGGAATGTACTCTGCATAAGATTAGATAACTATCATATGTCCACACTAAACTTTTTGGTCTGACCCTTTGGAACACAGTCCTTATCATTGGTCTCTAAAACGCTGATTTCCAATGATTTCAATGATATAAGTGCACTGATTCATATTAATGGTGAATAGAGAAAGAATTATGGAATATGGCGAAGTTTTGCAGATATTTAGCCTAACTAGGAGAAAAAAAGCAAAGCTAAATAAGTTTTCCTTCTAATCTTCTACTTTGCAAAGCAGACGTAGGGAAGACTTATGCAAAGGCTTTCCTGTCTGTCTGTACGCATATGACATATATATGCAAACTTGCACGAAGTGAATGTGAATTATAAACATGTATTATAATATATCTAGTACTATTATATATCCCATCATGTACATGAACCGTAATGACGATTAAACCGAATTCATCAACCGACAGTGGTGAATTGAATAGAATCCGCATTATTCTATTTTCGGTTAAAAAGTATTTTGTAAAAGTTTGCAAAATTCAAGGTAGAAGACCTGGAATTGTAGCTCGACTCTTAGTTTTTTGTAACGTCGCTTAAACAATTTATACCATTGGTTGAATTATGAAAAATCTTTCTATGCCACAAGCTAGTCAACAAATCCGATTCAAACTGTACCCACCACAATATATGACAAAATCAGGAAAGTATCTTGCCGGAAGAATTAGGCCCAAGATATTCGAAAGGAAGGAACATATTCGCTCATTTACTGGGAGCTTAAAGTAGAGTTTTCCGTCTTGAATTAAGATTTTCAAATTACTGTTGACAATAAAAAAAGCTCTATCCTGGCCGAAATAAAAAGTAACAGCCAAGCCGCCCTGGCAGTCCGACATGTAGTAAACCTTTACCTGCAAACTCCTAAAATCGGTTTTAAATGTAACAAACTTGAGACGGAACAATTATGCTGCGTGTAATTCCACGAGACATAAGAATGACTATCGATGTCGTTACTGTTCACTGTCACATATGTATGCCAACAAAAATAGTATACAAGAGAAAGGCCCCTGTCTGATTTTCAGCCATAGCAGGAAAAGGAACTAAATCTCCTACTTTTTCAACATTCTTCAAGATCCTAATCAGAACCAGGCAAACAATCTCTTAACCTTTATAAAAGCACTTTGTGTTTTCCCAATTAGGATTACTTAAGGAATCCTGCAGCAGTACAAAGGCATATTTGGCCTGAGGGCAACTTCAATTCCCTTAAAGAGTTATAGACCTACTTGCTTATGGAAACGTGCACCAAACATGTGCGCTTAAGGCTTAGTATGTAATCGCAGTCTTCTGTTTTACACTTATTTAAACAAACGTTTCTTTCGGGTTGATGTTCATCATTCAATAGGTATTCTTGGGTCTTAAGTGCAAAAGAAATCAATAGGGGTTATTATGTAGACGTCTATATGTTTCCTGACATATACATACGTACGATTGTAAAACGTCTCGTGTCGAAAATAGTCATTAGTCTGAAGTAGGTTTAATTGTACTTGGTTTTGGTTAATCTCATCCCTGTTTTGGTTCAAACTTATATAAAGTTCGATCTAAAGTCATTGCCTCCTGTATAACTAACTCTTACTCGTTTATATTTTGAACTGAATATTTTTTGTGAAATAGGTTTCAATATCTGTCCGCAGCAACAGCGTATATTTTTATTATTACTATAAACCCCAATGAGGCAGAATTAATAAGCCCAAATTTATATTTGCTGTCATACGACCGATGGTATTTTCACATTAAATTGTGGAATATTTCCACATTTAAAAATATTGCTTATATCCTGAAAATGTAAAAACAAAATTAATAAAGTTCAATTAGGGCAACCGGAAGCACTTGGCTGTCAAATGAGAAAAAACAAATATTTCGCGGACATAATTGGGGTTCGAAAATAATTATAACGAATGTTAATATTAATTTGAGATCATAAACTCAGCCACTGAAGTTCGATTATCTATATTATTGTTTTTAAGTATCACATTAATTTATATGGTGAAACGGCAGTTAGCAGTTTCATGTGATAAGTACATGGGTACATGACTACAATGCCATAAAGCATTATTGTCAAACGGCTTTCGGAAGAAATACAATCTTCTTCTTTTCCTTTTTTCCGGCGTCGTTATGGTCAGAAGTGTAGGACCATAACCTTCCCACTTAACTGCATTCCTACTGGTCCGCTTGTGGGGTCCGCTGGTTTGACCTCAGAAAGTAGCGACAGGCTTCCCGGCTTGGGAGTACTTCATCGCTGAGGCCAATCAAATGCTGGTGTTTTTGCATTTGTTTGCACCAATTGTTTTTCGGCCTGCCTTTTTTGCGTGTTGAAATTGGAACGTTGATTGATAACGCCTTTTGGACGGGGTTCAAAGGATCTCTCCTTTGAACATGGCAATACCAACTGAGTCGGTCGCGCTCTATCTTTCTTGTGATGGTTTCTTTTACGTGGAGGCTTCCTCGGATCTTTGAACTTCTAATTCTGTCACGCTTTGTTACTCCCGCTGTCATGCGAAGCATCTTCATCTCAGCTGCCGTTAATTTGCTCTCATACTTTTTGTGCATTGTCCAGCATTGTGAACCGTATGTGAGCGCCGGACGTACAACTGAAGTGTAAAGCCTTCCTTTCAGCTTAGGGGGCATTTTTCGATCACAGAAGACAGCGGAATTTTCCCGCCACTTCATCCACCCTACGCTTACGCGATGGTTGATGTCGTCATCACAAGTTGCTTCTTTATTAATCATAGATCCCAGATATTTAAACTTTTCACACTTGGGAAGCACTCTTCCATTCAAGTAAATGTCTGGAATAGGCTGATGAGGGTCAGAGAACGGACAGCACAGATACTCTGTCTTCTTTGAACTAATACGATACCCGTGTCCCTCAAAAATGTCCACCCACACATCACACATCAAGTGCTCGTTGTAGGGACGCCTGATCATAACTTATAATGGCTCCATCGTCAGCAAAGAATAGCTGCTGCACATTGGGGTCCGTCACTTTTCCTTCAAGCAAGCAATCAAGGACTGCTATAAAGAGCAGTGGGCTGAGGACGCTCCCTTGGTGTACACTGACTTTGATTGCGAACTCTTCGGTGACTCCTGCGGTGCATCTTACTCTTGTCGTTGCTCTCTTGTACATGTCCATGATCACTCGCACGTAGGTTTCTGGAACTCCTTTTTGTCTTAGCGCTACCCATAAAAGATCTCTTGTTTGCCGGTCAAAGGCCTTCTCGAAATCAACCAACACCATATGCAAGTCCTCTGACGAATCATGATGCTTTTCCATCATGACCCTTATACTTTGGATTGCATCTGTCGTTGATTTACCCGCGACAAACCGGCACTGGTCATCACATAGTCGTATTATTTTCCGCAACTCCGTTCAACGATCTTCATGGTGTGCGACATCAGCTTAACAGAACGGTAGTTATCACAATTTCGCGTATCACCCTTTCCTTTGTGTAAAAGAAGAAGATAGCTTTCCCTCCATTGATTAGGCATAGTGTCGCCTCTTATAAGTTTGGAGATAAGAACCATGAGCCATCTAGACCCGATGTCTCCCATCTTTTTCCAGAACTCAGAGGGTATCCCGTCCGGCCCAACAGCTTTTCTTTTCTTGGAGTTTTTAACCGCGTACCGAACTTCTTCCACTGTGATGTCGGATATTTCGGCATGATTCGGGGCGGCTCTTGGAAAGTACACTCGGGGAAACTGTTCGTTCAGAAGTTCCTCGCAATACTGTCGCCATCTGTGGAGAATTTTTTCGTCTTCCACAAGGAGTTGGCCTTCAGCATTGTTAATAAACTTTGGGAAACGAATCTCCTGAGCATTTCTTCTTCTCTGGGCGGCTATCTTAAAGATATTTGCTCCTTTGTTCAAATTGCTTTGTCGAAGCTCCTGGGTAGGCTGGTTCCTGTCAGACGCGGAAGGCGATAATTCTTCCAACTCCTGATAGAGGCCTTCCATGCTTTTCGCTTTGAATTCGGCGCACTTTATCTTCGCGATACCTTTGCAATATCTATATACCTTTTCACGGCGAGCTTTTTCCTCTCTATTAGTAGAAGAGCACTCTGACCAAGCTTGGAAAGCCATTTTCTTTTCGTGTATCACTGCTTTGGCTTCATTTGTCCACCACCAGGTTTCTTTTGTGTGTTGGCAGGGGCCTTTAGATGTTCCGAGCAGTGATTTGGCTTTCTCCAGGCCAGATTGTTGTAGGGAATCCCACATGTCTTGTGCTCTGCACTCCTCATTACCGACCTCATCGATAATGGAAGAGAGGTAGTTTTTCATGTTGGTAATAAAAGCTTCGCCTTTTCCTTTATCCAGCTTATACCACTTGATTCTCTCAGACACCTTCGTTTGCTGCTTTGACTTCTTACTCGCCTCCATAACAAATTCAGTCAGGAGGAGACGGTGTTGAGGGGCGATCGCGTCTCGGAAGAAATACAATGAAGGAAAATAATCCCATATAAAAGCAAATATATATACATTCTAGGATATATGGGGACCCTCATAATTCGTACGAAGATGGTATATTTTGTTCTTTCATAAAACAATTAAATACTAAGATTTTTCAAAATGTAAGTCTTAACAATATAATAGCATCATTACACGTGTAAAGGCTTTAATATGCACATCAACCTCATAAGTTCATCAATATATGTAAAGGCAAACATCGTTATCTATTTCTTCAAGGGGAGGCCACAAGGGGGCTAAAGGGGTAGACTACGCGAACATATGAAGGCACAAGCGCCGACCTCTGCCTACCAACTCCTACTCTCATCTCCACGCGGTGGCTCCTGGGTGCCTAGTACCTCAACTGTAGATCGGGTAGACCCCTTTGTAAGGTTGTTGGGGGCAGCAAACGAGGGCAGCCCACGGTTCGAGCGAGAAGAACTACGTGGTGAACACCTTATTTCTGGCATATTTGGAGCTAAGGCCGATAAGGAACGGCACAATTGGCCCTTTGATCTTAGGGTAACTAAGAACTTGGTCCTCAAGGTTAAGGGTTGCGCTTAGGGTTAACATCCATATCGCGTAAAATAAGCATTTGTTCGGATACGAACGGACTACATGTTGACGATCCCCGCAAAGGTCTAAAAGGAAAGGAATTCCGTATCTGCACCTGGAAGGTTAGGTCCCTGAACAGACCAGGTGCGGCCGGGCAACAACAAGGCAGACATTACCGCACTCCAAGAGGTGCGATGGGATGGGCCAGGTAAAAAGCGGATGAAAAACTGTGACATCTACTACGGAAACTGCCACAGAGAAAAGAAAATAAACAATCCGGATGCGGATTTGTTATTTGAGGCAGACTCAGGCAAAAAGTCTTAAGCTTCCGGCATGTAAACGAACGCCTCATAACTATCCGCATTAAGGCCAATTTCGACAATATAAGTTTAATAAGTGTCCACGCCCCCACAGAGGAGAAAGACGACCGACATAAAGATGACTTCTATTATCTCCTAGACAGAACATAATATGACCAATGTCCTAGCTATGGCACCAAAATCGTTCTAGGAGATTTCAATGCGAAGCTGGGTAAGGAAGCTATCTTTGAACGAGTCGTAGGAAAGCACATCCTACATAACACCATGTCAGAAAACGGACTTAGGCTAGTGGACATTATGCGGGACGTAATCTCGTAGTAGCAAGTACACGATACACCTCAACATCCATAAAGAGACCAACATTGACTCAGATCATTACCTTGTTGCAGCCAAGGTACGGATGCGAATTTCTTCAAATCAATGGAGTCGAGTAAGAACACCAAAATTTAACGCCGGAAAGTTGCAATCGCAGGAGTTTCCCTCAAGCTCTCTCAAGACTCGATGCAATCTGCACAAACCATAGAACAGCAATGGAGACGTTGTCAGAACGCCATCAGAGAGGCCGCCTCAGATGTACTCGGTCTCAAGCCACCACCTTCGAGAAACCCCCGGTTGGATGACAAGTGCAGACAGGCCCATGTAGAGAAACTGAACGCCAACATGGCTACACTGCATCGACGGATGAGAGCTGCCCGCGAGCTCTACGAACAGAAAAGGAGGGGGGAGCATGCGCTTCTGAAAAGAAAAAAAGGAGCACGAGAAGCGCGAGATCGAGGTTTTACCAAAAAGTAAAAAGAACATGCCAAGGCTATAAAGCCAAAGCGGAAGCCTGCAGGGATGAACACGGACAACTAACAATGGAGTCACAGTCGATGCTGAGACTATGGAAAACCACTTCTGCAGACTGTATAACGGCGATGATAGTCAAAATGCCGCCGTCAGGCAGATCGAACCATTCACAATGGACGAAGATGAAAAAGAATCCCGTCCACCCGACTTAGACGATGTTAAGATAGCGAAATCGAAACTTAAGTCTTGTAAAGCTGCTGGAGCAGACCGACTCCCCGCTGAACTATTCAAAGCAGCTGGCGATGAGCTTGTCAGGAACATGCACCAACTCATCTGCAAGATATGGTCGGAAGAAAGCATGCCCGATGAATGGAATCTCAGCATCGTTTGCCCGGCCCATAAGAATGGAGCCGGCCCATAAGAACGGACCGCGCCAATTACAAAGGGATAAGTCTCTTGAACATAGCATACAAGATCCTCTCTGCCTTACTGTGCAAGCGCCTGAAACCCTCCGTTGACAATCTGGTAGGTTCCTACCAGTGTGGTTTCAGGCCAGCAAAACCCACGATAGACCAAATATTTACACTACGCCAGATCTTGGAGAAGACCCATGAATTTGACACATATGACAGTGTTTATAGAGACGAGCTATACAGAGCCATGTCATGTTTTAACATCCCTGCCAACCTCATCAGATTGTGCAGGATGACTATGGAGAATTCTCGCTGCTACATTAAGGTCGAATGTGAACTAACCGAAACCTTCGATGTTAAAAAAGGATTTAGACAGGGTGACGCATTGTCATGTGATATTTTTAACATCATACTTGAAAAGATCGTGCGGGGCTCTGCGGCCAATTCAAGAGGTACGATCTACTTCAAGTCTACACAATTCCTTGCCTACGCAGATGACATTGACGTTATTGGACGGACAAAGCGGACCTTTCCGCGGTCCGTGAAATCGTACAGCCGAACCTGAGGCAGTCGATTTCTCTTCGTGCACAAGAACTCGGCCTTTCGCAGATTTTACATTGACGAATGTTGCATTGGGACTTGATGCTACACTCGAACAAGATCCAACTGACCCAGGAGCTCAAAGTTCATGACCATATCAACACTGTTTGTTAGCTGACTGGGCTTCGAACGTTTGGAAGAGCACCCCAATTTTGGCCGAAAAATCATTTCTAGCGACGAGGCGCATTTTTGGATGAATGGCTATGTTAACAAGCAAAATTGTGGTTCATAGGACGATCCCAAAACATACGAGGTTCATCAGGTGACTATGCATCCTGAAAAAGTAACCGTTTGAAATGAATATTGGGCCGGCATTGGTCCGTAGTTTTTCGAAAACGACGTTGATGAGGCGGTCACCGTCAATGGCGAGCGCTACAGAACGATGATAACCAATTTCTTATAGCCCAAATTGAACCATATGGACCGAAATGACATGTGCCATTCAAGCGGAATGGCGCTACATGCCACACAGCGGACGCCACGATTGACATTCTGCATGAACAATTTGAGTGTAAGGTTATCTCTCGCATAGGTGACATAAATTAGGGGTGGTCGTTGCGCAATGGTAATCATTATCGACTGTTGAGCGAAAGGTCTGTAGTTCAAGTGTGTCCATAGCCTAAACAGTTCCTATGCGGAAAAATTGTGCAACTACATCAGTTTTGAATGAGAGATGATTAAAAAATGCTGACCAAGGCATAACACTCGTACCATAAGATAACTTCAAAATTCATACTCTGTGTGTGCATTTCCAATATAACACCTTAATGACATAGGAACAAAAGCGTAACTGTGAACTGCAACCAACGCAATCTCTCAAATCCTAGCTAGGACAACCACTCCCGGCGAGGAGTGAACGGACATCTTCGACACGAACCATCTGCACCCCGTCCAGGAGCGTACACTCTTGAACGTGCACGTACCCTATAAAAAAAAAACCAAGGTCGTGCGATTTTACCCCACTAGACTTTTTCCTGTGGGGTTTTCTGAAGTCGCAGATCTATGCGAATAAACCATAATCCACCGATGCCCTTAAAGTGAACACAACACGGACCATCGCTCAAATTCATCCGGATATATGCAGAAGAGTCATTAAAAATTTAACCAGTCAGATCCGGACCACCGTAAGAACCCGAGGCGGGCATGTGAACGATGTCATATTTTATACACAACATTCAAATAAAAAAAAAATTGTTAATACCTCACACGCAGTTTATCTTATTCCATTTAAACATCTACCTGCCCTTATTGAAAAACCCTATAATTGTGAATTTAGACACAACACAACAATCGATCACTGATCATTTAAATATTGGCATATCGTATGGATTCAAGCAATTTTAAAATACTTTTTATACCTCAGAGGGACTCGTTTCGTTTAGTTCCAAAAACACTTAATTTCTTTCAAAAATAACGTCTTCTTAACGACTGCGATTATCTACTATGGAACGCATCACAACTGGAGTTGATTGAAACTTAGCTCCATGTGACTTCTGATTATAAATTGAAGTCGTGGAAATCGAGTTTATCAACTCTTTCGAGAATTGGAAGTTCTTGTATTTTTTTTGGGGAGGATTACTATAAATGGAACGAAATAAGTTTGCAAAATTGCAAAACTTATAAATAAAGCCACCTTCTATTTTCATCGTGGCAGTATATCAAAATTAATTGTTTACTCAATTCCATCTTGATCCTTGAAATTATTTTGAATTGAAATTTTTAATTTCATGTTAAAAACTAAATTGTTTGTCGAAAGTGCCACATAAATTTTTTCTGCACTTTTATGAGCATGAATAACTGCTTCAACTCGGTGATATCCGAGAAACTTTATGTAGTCCAATAAGTCGTATGTACCAGAAGCAATTAAAAGGACATTTATGTTGATTGACGAGTTTGTACTACGACTCTCTGCACATGGGTTTCTTATTCCATTGGTTGGTGCTTTTAAAATGTTTGTATGGATGTATTACACTTGTACACGCATATTCCAGAGAATATATAAAATTCACTGTATTATATGGCACTGTAGAATAAAATGAAATAATTAAAGTCTAATGCATCACAACTTTTTCGAGGATTTAATGTACTAACGCTGCAAATGTTTTCTTCCAAGGCATTTCTTGTCTCTAGTTTACCGTACAGTCACAAATTATTGGAGGATAATAATTCATAGCTTTATTATAGCTAACTATGCTCGCGTCCTTCGAAAACTTTTTATGGCGTGTGTTGTGACGTGTGTTCGTATGTTTCAATATAGCTTCTCTGAATTTAATCATTGTCAAAAATGTTCACCAGCTCATAAGGCAACCAAAATAGTAATTGTCGGATTGCTAATATGTTTTATTAGAGATGAATTTTGTCTCTAAAATGAATGAATAAATGAATGAAGTGAAAGAATGATTTTGAGTAAATATGAAGATCATTCGATCTTGAGTTTTTTGCAAGGTCTAGATCTTTTAATTTCCCTTAAATAGATGGGCACGTTTTCAGTTCTCAGAATGGCGATTCAACACATTTGGCCCTAGTTACCGATCTTTGAAATTTTAAACCCATGCTCTGTAGCACGAATCGCCAAAGTTTAAAGCTTTCCAAATGATCATTTCAAGGAAAACTGTGGAAACATATCTGTTCTCTCTTCCGAGCAATTGTCATTCGCCTCTATTCCCGTGAAAAATTCAACAGTTACTTAAAATATCGAAGAAAATTTCATGGTCAGATGCGTCTAAGGCGATGTGTCATTTTATTAAAAAAAAAAACTTAATGCCTTTACAGAAAAAGGTGGTGTTTTCATTTAATTGTTAAATACCATTTTCAAGTAAGCTATGAAATACAACACTTGCCAAATGTCCGCTTCAGCTCTGCCTACAAAAAATCATTCTTTTGATGAAATTCAAGTTCTCGCCTTATTACTGCTCTTATTGGGAATAGCAACTATGTATATTTAATTTTTGACATGGATCGTTAGCGGAGTTATGGTGTATGGTGCTAGATCCCACAATCTTAGATGCCAGTTAAAGTAGCAATTTCGAGAAATCACACGTCAAGGAATTGTGATATGCAATAGGGCCGTTGATTCACCACCTCTCTAAAATGGGACGCTTTAAAACTGAAAATGACAATCGCCCTCCTCCGCAGCAGCCATTTAATGCAAAAAAAAGTCAGTCGATATCGTTCGGTAACGAAATCTATTCACTGAAAGGATCGTATCAGCGCCATTTTCAAAAAAGATGGTTTATTGACATCGCCTGCCCAAATCACATTAAACTACCACTCGTTGTGGAATAGATCAACGAAGCCATGACGCTGTGCGTGGTCTGCTAGCTAGTTTTTTATAGCGAAGTTGTCATGGTTTTTGTAACAAATCTTCATTACTTCTTCACTACGGGTGCGGAACCCTTGTTGGATGACTCTCTACCAATCGTAAGCCCCAGTCTTGCAGATGAACTTCCCAGGAACAATTTCAACATTTCAACCTACGCTATCCCATTTTTTAAACAAAATTTAACATTCTCTGATCCATTTGCAGAAAAACACATGGTTGCCGATTTTTTTTTTATAGGATTCGCGCAAGTTCAAGAGTTACGCTTTTATGGTGTTTGTCACTCAACTTGGGCGGAATGCAGATAGTTTGTGTCTAAGATGTTCGTTCACTACTCTCCGGGGGTGGGTGTCCTAGATAGGACTCGAGAGATTCGACTGAATTTGTCGTGTCGTATTGGTTGTAGTTCACAGTAACTTATTTTTGTTTCTATGTCATTAAGGTGTTATATAGGAAATGCACACACTACTCGACTTGAACTACAGACCTTTCGGTAAACAGTCGGTGATGATTACAATTGCACCATGACCACCCCGATAGTACTAGTACGATGTCTCTCAGACAGTTCCCAGACGTGATAGCCGGTGTTCTTGTACACCCATTCTTTTCAAATATATTTCCTAAAACAAAAAGGAACAAGTCGTTCGAATTGACCTAATACGACATGTGAGATCATAAAGATATTGTTTATGATTTTTGAATCTTCAAATTGCTTTGAATCGGTGATTGAAATAATGTGTGGTTGTTTAAGTTCTTGTTTTAAAGTGTAAGAAAAATAATAGAACAGGACAACCAGAAATAATATAAAAATAATTTGAGCCGGTAAACCATTGTTTTACCATTGCCCGCCATTGACTCCTTAAAAATTATTTCGTGTAAGTGTTGACTCCGGCTATGTTTTAAGTGCTCCATATTAAGAATCGAATCTGGGTCACTTTTTCGAACATACGAGTATTGACTGGTACCTCCTTTATAATATTGTAATATTATATTTTATATGGTTTGAAACCATGACAACTAACTCTAACATGACAACTAACTATAAAAGCAATTGTGTTGACAGAACTAACAGAAGAGGAGAGGGGGTCGCTATTCTAGTTCGTAGATCTCTTCAACCGTCGCTCTTAGCTGTCATTCAGACCCATTTTATGGAGAATGTAGGTATTTAAATTGAATGCAATAACAGAAAAGTCAAAATCTACTGTGCACTGGTGCGATTTCATCGGCCGAGAACAAAAGATTAGAGACTTGCGTAGTCTCCAACTGTCGTGATTTCAACAGTCGCCATAGTGACTGGGGATTTATACGCGCTATAACTTGGCCTAGATTTAGTGCAAATATTAGTTTAGAACTTGGAGATATTGTATATAACTTAGACTCAGTTTCTAGCAAAATTAATGTCGATAATATCGTTGATGAGTTTACTGAAGTTATAAATGATGCGATTGACAATAGTGTCTCCAGAAAAGAATCCAGGTTTAACATGCCAGGTAAGCTTCTTAACTACATTTTGGACCATACAAAACTTCGTAACAAAATTAGACATAATTGACTAAGATACCGATAGCCTAATTTTAAGTTACAGCTCCACTATCTCAATAAATTGATCCAAAATCTTATCTACGAGTTTCGCAACTTTAAATGGAACCAAAAGTTGGAATCATTAGTTACAAATTGTAAGCCCTTTTGGAACATCGTTAAAGTTTTCAAGTATAAAAATAGACAACCATGTCAAATGTAATCGTAAATCATCTGGTATGATCCTGCTCGATTTCGAAAAAGCATTTGACACGGTTTGGCATAATGGCCTAATTTATAAAATGATTAACTTTAGCTACCCCATAAATCTAATTAAAATTGTCCAAAGTTTTCTGTCTAATCGTAGTTTTCGAGTGCACATTAATACCTGTAAGCCCAACTAATTACTAATTTAAACATGGAAGTCCCACAAGGATCAGTATTGGGACCCAATCTTTATAATATATTTATTTCTGATTTTCCCAGTTTACCGTATTGACACGCGGAAAAAAATAAAAAATCTGGAGCATGCCGTGTCAAAAAGGAAGGGAAGAAAGAAAACGGTCAAACCGTAGCATTATGGAAAAGAACGCTAAAAGGAAAAGCACTACCCCGCCAGGCACTACTAATGGTCGTGATCCTGGGACGAGCAGCAATGCTCGGGTCAGAGCTATAGGATTTCCGGGGGATAGCAAAGTAAGGCAACGGCGTAAGCCACATTTAAGAGTCGCGAGTTGGAACGTTGGAAGCATGAGTGGGCGCAGCTATGAGCTTGAAGAAATGATGGTTAGAAGGCGAGTAGACATCCTGTGCGTACAAGAGACGAAATGGCGAAACACCGGTAATCGGGCACGTTTCTTGGACGTTAAAACAAAAGCCTACAACATGTTTTACTATGGATTGGAACAAGGAAAGAATGGAATCGCCATCATCCTTGCGGCAGAGTTACTTGGCAACGTCTTAACCATTTCAAAGTCCAGTGACCGTTTGATGGCTCTCAAATTGGTGATGCATGGTGAGGTGTGGAACATCGTAAGCGCATATGCCCCTCAAGTAGGATGCGCACAAAAAGAAAAAGATGCATTCTGGCTAGATTTCCACAACCTTGTCAAAATCATCCCAAAGGAAGAGCTTTTGTTTGTTGGGGGAGATTTAAACGGACATGTCGGGAAGACAAGCGAAGACTATGAAGGCTACCACGGAGGGCTGGGATACGGCACCAGGAACTCTTCAGGTGAAGATATCCTAAACATGTGCAAGTCGTACGGTCTTATAGTGCTAAATACCATGTTCGTCAAACAAAGCCGGCACCTGATCACTTATAGCAGCGGCGGAAATGAAACTCAAATAGACTATCATTTGGTATCCAGTTTCATGAAGCCACGAGCTAAAGATTGCAAAGTGATCCTGGGAGACGCGATCGCCCCTCAACACCGTCTCCTCCTGACTGAATTTTTTATGGTTGCGAGAAAGAAGTCAAAGCAGCAAACGAAGGTGTCTGAGAGAATCAAGTGGTATAAGCTAGATAAAGGAAAAGGCGAAGCTTTTATTACCATCATGGAAAACTACCTCTCTTCCATTATCGATGAGGTCGGTAATGAGGAGTGCAGAGCACAAGACATGTGGGATTCCCTACAACAATCTAGCCTGGAGAAAGCCAAATCACTGCTCGGAACATCTAAAGGCCCCTGCCAACACGCAAAAGAAACCTGGTGGTGGACAGACGAAGCCAAAGCAGTGATACACGAAAAGAAAATGGCTTTCCAAGCTTGGTCAAAGTGTTCTTCTACTAATAGAGAGGAAAAAGCTCGCCGTGAAAAGGTATATAGATGTTGCAAAGGTATCGCGAAGAAAAAATGCGCCGAATTCAAAGCGAAAAGCATGGAAGGCCTCTATCAGGAGTTGGAAGAAATATCATCTTCCGCGTCTGACAGGAACCAGGCTACCCAGGAGCTTCGACAAAACAATTTGAACAAAGGAGCAAATATCTTTAAGATAGCCGCCCAGAGAAGAAGAAATGCTCAGGAGATTCGTTTCCCAAAGTTTATTAACAATGCTGAAGGCCAACTCCTTGTGGAAGACGAAAAAATTCTCCACAGATGGAGACAGTATTGCGTGGAACTTCTGAACGAACAGTTTCCCCGAGTGTACTTTCCAAGAGCCGCCCCGAATCATGCCGAAATATCCGACATCACAGTCGAAGAAGTTCGGTACGCGGTTAAAAACTCCAAGAAAACAAAAGCTGTTGAGCCGGACGGGATACCCTCTGAGTTCTGGAAAAAGATGGGAGGGATCGGGTCTAGATGGCTCATGGTTCTTATCTCCAAACATATGAGAGGCGACACTATGCCTAATCAATGGAGGGAAAGCTATCTTCTTCCTTTGCAGAAAGGAAAGGGTGATACGCGAAATTGTGATAACTACCGTTCTGTCAAGCTGATGTGGCACACCATGAAGATCGTTGAACGGGTATTAGATAGCCGACTGCGGAAAATAATACGACTATCTGATGACCAGTGCGGGTTTGTCTCGGGTAAATCAACAACAGATGCAATCCAAAGTATAAGGATCATAATGGAAAAGCATCGTGATTCTTCAAAGGACTTGCATATGGTGTTGGTTGATTTCGAGAAGGCCTTTGACCGGCAACCAAGAGATCTTTTATGGGTAGCGCTAAGACAAAAAGGAGTTCCAGAAACCTACGTGCGAGTGATTATGGACATGTACGAGAGAGCAACGACAAGAGTAAGATGCACCGCAGGAGTCACCGAAGAGTTCGCAATCAAAGTCGGTGTACACCAAGGGAGCGTCCTCAGCCCACTGCTTTTTATAGCAGTCCTTGATTGCTTGCTTGAAGGAAAAGTGACGGACCCCAATGTGCACCAGCTATTCTTTGCTGACGATGGGGCCATTATAAGTGATGATCAGGCGTCCCTACAACGAGCACTTGATGTGTGGGTGGACATTTTTGAGGGACACGGGTATCGTATTAGTTCAAAGAAGACAGAGTATCTGTGCTGCCCGTTCTCTGACCCTCATCAGCCTATTCCAGACATTTACTTGAATGGAAGAGTGCTTCCCAAGTGTGAAAAGTTTAAATATCTGGGATCTATGATTAATAGAGAAGCAACTTGTGATGACGACATCAAACATCGCGTAAGCGTAGGGTGGATGAAGTGGCGGGAAAACTCCGCCATCTTCTGTGATCGAAAATGCCCCCTAAGCTGAAAGGAAGGCTCTACAATTCAGTTGTACTTCCGGCGCTCACATACGGTTCACAATGCTGGACAATGCACAAAAAGTATGAGAGCAAATTAACGGCAACTGAGATGAAGATGCTTCGCATGACAGCGGAAGTAACAAAGCGTGACAGAATTAGAAGTTCAAAGATCCGAGGAAGCCCCCACGTAAAAGAAACCATCACAAGAAATATAGAGCGCGACCGACTCAGTTGGTATTGCCATGTTCAAAGGAGAGATCCTTTGAACCCCGTCCAAAAGGCGTTATCAATCAACATTCCAATTTCAACACGCAAAAAAGGCAGGCCGAAAAACAATTGGTGCAAACAAATGCAAAAACACCAGCATTTGATTGGCCTCAGCGATGAAGTAATCCCAAACCGGGAAGCCTGCCGCTACTTTCTGAGGTCAAACCGGCGGACCCCACAAGCGGACCAGTAGGAATGCAGTTAAGTGGGAAGGTTATGGTCCTACACTTCTGACCATAACGACGCCGGGATAAAAAGGAAAAGAAGAAGACCGTATTGACACGCGGCTATCTTTGCGGGTGACACCTGCATTGATAGTTCACATTTCAATATTGCGAGGAGACTTAAAAAGTGAGTGAGATTACATATAAGAAAGTTTTACAACTGATAGAAAATAAGAATCAATTATGACGAAACCCAAGCTATTTTTTTTAGTAGTAGTAGTATTAAAAGAATATCTTGCTTTCTGCCCCAGGAACCAATTTTGATCTACGGTAATGAGATAAATCTGGATCGTTCAGTTAAGTATATAGGCATACACCAATACTCAAAATTGACTTTTAGTGACCACGTCACTCAAACCTTGAAATAAGAAAGAGTAGCGACTGCTCTATTAAAACCTTTTATTTGCAGGAAAGCGAAGCTTTCTGCCGACAATAAGACAATTGTTTTTAAAGTAATTTTCCAAACGATATAGACATATGGCTATCCTGTTTAGGGTGTTATAGCTAAATATCATCTAAAAAGGTAACAAGTGGCACAAAAAAAACCTTAAAAATGATGTTAGACCTATTTTGGCGGTTATCAACAAGAGATTTACATCCATTACTGATCTGCGAACGTAATTGTAAGGCCTAGCGAAAAATTTAATATTCGCTGCTGCCTAACTGATAATCCTCTCGCTAACTACTAATTTGTTTATTTATACATTTTATTAATAACACCTCATCCTTGTATTATACATTTGTATTTTAGTTCTTCGTTGTTTAGTTTGCGTACATTTTTCTTTTTTTGAATGTCTTTTTGCGAAAAAATTGTCGAAATGAGCGAAAGGCATTTTTCACAGAGCAGGAATTTTGATAATAAAATTCAATAATTTGTAAACACCATTCGGAGGTAGGTCTTTCTACGATAAAATGGCAATTCTATCTGAGTACGCTTGACTTTGACACATTTTCGTGAGCTGTCAAAACGAGAGCACTGAAAAACCAAACGACAATAAATCACCCTTTAATTAATCATTGAGGTTTCACTGTTCTTTTCAGTCTTAGGTTGGCAGGATCATGGCACGGCGAATTTTACTGTCAAAAAGTTATTACGAACATGTTCTTTACTGATTTTTCTAATAGAAAATAAGTTTCGCGTAACCAGATCAAAATCGCAATAAATTTCAATGATATATGACAATTCCATTCAAAGCTGTCACTCCGCTCAGAACCAGACATGGCACCAAACTCAATAAAAGCATACAACTCCACACAGTTAAAGTGAAAATATTACGCCATTAGTTGAGCTATTTTCTGTGTTACTCGAGTAAAGATGAACAAAAGTACATTTTTTACTTTTCCCACTTGTGTTCAAGTTAATAACGAATATATAGCCGTGAATCAGTGAAGAATATAAATCTCCTGATGCAACAGAAAGATACAGGGATTTCATCCCGACCTTCCACCTTTTCAATTCTATTATGTTCGGATAGGGAAAATGTTTAAATGTAACCTCATGGGGGTACCAATGACCTACAAAGGGTGTATCTTAACTCTCACACGTAGACGTACAATGTAGCGAACATGTATGAAACGATTTATTGGATTAAATAAATCGAAAGATTCTTCTACCATCGCATTCGTTTTTATCAGATTTCATTTCTTTATTCGGTAACCCCAAATTCGCTGAGCCCTTCACTTGAGGATATGTATCTAGTATCGTTGAAGAACAGCAAGAGAAAAGGTAAACTGTTATTTCCAAAGGCAGTTTCGAGAACGTGAGTTATCCTTGGAGATTATTTGGTACTTTAAGTGACTAATTTTTATTGGATGTGGATAATGTTACAGCGGTTCGCAGGTATCTGTAATGGTGTTACATCACCGGATACGGTTAAATGTCGGTGTTGAAAGGTCTTCGGGTTCAATAGACTTCTTTGGCGAATGGATAGGGTAACCTTCTGAGGGAGCAGAGGTTTAAATCAGAGAAGGGAATGCAGGCGTTCATTCATTTTATTGATTTCTATCTTTTCAATTCTTCTTTGTCGTTTGGGAGTTTAGTTGATTTTTGCGAGAGCACTTCGCATGCAATGCAACAAATCATTCACATGATCAGATTCACTCGACTTGAATACCCCAGGCCACGATGCCATTCATTGTACAATCCGACTCCAGCATCATCCTCGCTCTAATTTCCATAACCAATGCGTATTCATTCAATGGTACTCAATAAAATGCATCTCAGAGGTAGATATGCATACAGATATACATACTTTACCATAGACTAAACGACATATGAGTAGAGTCCTCCCGGTATAAAAGCACTCACATATCTCGTGCGAACGCACATTCACCAGGTCAATTGCGGGGGTAGAAATATCTTCGACAGATACCTGGCGGCAAGTAACACAAACAGATACGGCAACAGCATTCAATAACAAGTCGTTGAAAGATAAATGTCCTGCAGGATATTTTTCTCTCGTCAACTTGTCGCCTGATGTTACTGTTGTGAAACAATAGATTCCACACCTTTCACCACACCGCCCCATTAGGTTTATCGTTTAACGCTACTTACTTAGCAACCCCTCGAATTCCACCTGGTGTTAAAGTGCGATTTCACTTGATGTTTTATTCATGTTCAAACAGCAACGGAGTAAATGTAATGATTCCGTAGAATGAATCCGATGACTAGTGCATTGTGTAAAGCGGTTAAAGGACCTGCTCGTATCCGCAACTACTACTCTTTCGATATTTTGTTTAAGACCAAGTAATGTTGATGCTGATGCTGTTCGGTTGGTTGTCATTGTCGTCGTCCTTGTAGCTGCAAGTAGCGGCAGGATGTTAGGTAGGATGTGATTGTTTATTTCAGTTTAAGTGCGGCGAAAGAGTACCGTTACTAACGGTTGCTCTTCTGCCTACATCCACCTCGAATAAGAGAATGTTCCCTTTCAATGTTCCGCCATCTACTGTCCGGGGATTTCAATTCTATCCGTAACTAAGTGATACTCAGAGTGAAGGAAAAATAAATGTCCTTGGCAAGGTACTAAATCGATACTTGAGTTGAATACAAACGCAATGTGATCAAAGAAGGGTTGTAAGGGGCGCGTCACACGCCGACGTTGACTCAAAAACAGAAAACATCAATGAAAAAAAAACGAAGAACAAAAATAAGAGGCGCAATAAAGGAGACAGGACAACCGAGGGGGAATGGGGATAACAAAAGTTGAGTTTCACCGAAATGGATATTGTATGCAATGGAAGGCCGCAATAATTCGCCGTGCTCAATGGACTGTGTGCTTAGCAATTGCTTTTGTCGCCATTCGACTACGATTAAAGGACTTTTTTGCCTTATTCGCCTCCACGTTTTAAGAATAAGGCAATGATTCCGGTAATTCCATTCGATGGAAATAAAACTGGGAAAGGAAAAAAATAAGCGGAACAGACAGGAGTGAAAATCCTTTCGAGTGTAAGACTTAAGTGTTGGCAATAAATTCGTCACGGTTAATGGGAAGGAAGAAGGTGATTTGATATCGTCCTTCGTTACGCCGGCCGTTGGCGTAAGTGGTTCGAATGTGGGGGGTCGAGTGATGAAAGTATGTAGGTATCGCAGGGTCGGGGTGAAGTTATGAAATTTGTTTTGTTGTTATTCTTGTTGGTTAGGGTTTTTCGATTAACTGCCGATTGACACAGACGATTGCAAGTAACGAATTTTGGCTATTTCCTTTTTGCTGTCTTTTATTGAGGTCAATGGAGGTCTATCATATGCTCGAATGAGCAAAGAAAATTTGTTATAGAATTAAATACGTTTGGGGAGAGTATATTTTACTTATAGATAGTCCATGCTTGTAACTAGAAAAACCACTAAAATACCAGAAATGTTTTTTATACGATACATTAACTGATTTAGAAAAATGTCCAAAGGAAAATGTTTTTTCCTCTAGCTGACGTAGAAGTTCTTATCGATAGTTAGTGGTGCATCGAACACATACAAATCTGGATTAAACTGGTTTATGCGAAAAAAAGTTTAGTCTACATCACATGCACAAATTATTAGTTTATCCAACAAGAGGTGTCACACCGATTCAAATCACTAACAAAAATCGTTGAGAATATTGCTTCATGCCATACTTTTTTTTTTTTTGTATGTCTTGGGCATGAAACGTATATCAGCAAAGTTTGTTCTGCAATTGCTAAATTTTAAGCAAAAGAACCGTCGCATAAGCATCGTTCAGGAGCTATTGAATGACGATTCAGATTTGCTGAAAAGGCTCACCACTGGCGACGAAACATGGGTATATGGGTATGATAACAGAAATTCGTCTATTAGTAGGCAATACACTTCAGCAGTAACTGTCCCTTGCTGGTTAAAAACATGACAGGATCATCTCGCCGGGAGCAAGCTACAATTCCAGATGTTCTACCTTGAATTTTGCAAGTGTTTATCTGGATCCTTTGAAAGCCTTTGTATAAGTCTTCCCTACTCTAGCTTTGTAAGGTAAAAAACTAAAACGTACACGTATTTTTGTTTCATGTTTATAAAATCTGTCATGCACAGCCACATGCAATAAACTGCTTTGAAATATTTCCGGTTCTCATCAAGCATACGACACGTCTCAATCAATCGTTTATTCGCCAATGTGTGTTTTAAATTAGTGAACAAACAAAAATAACTCCTAAAAATAAGCAACAATAATACTGGCGTTTGGTGTATTGGGTTCAATCATCATTACAGTTCATGTATTTGATGGTATTTATAATAATACTAGATATACCTATATGTATACAGATAATACATGTTTATAATTCGCATTCACTTTGCGCAAGTTTGCGGATATATACTATATGCGTACAGACGGACAGGCAGGAAAGAATTTGCATGAGTCTTACCTTTGCAAGGTAGAAGATTAAAATAATGGCCAATTATTACTCGGACAGAAATGACACACTACATTGCGCAACTTTGGGCGACATTCATAGCGCTAGTTTCAGACAGTAGAAGGTAGTGAAACTACCGCATCAGCATCTTTTTCGGGAACTACTGGGCTAATGACACTGAAAGCCGATAAACTGCACAAAATTGTCACTCGTAAGTAGTTTGTTTTTGTACGTACCCAGATGAATGAGAAATCAAGTAGAAGAAAATTCTATGAATAGAAAGGCTTTGAGTTTATGCAAAATGTAGGAAAAATGTTACATAGTTATCTTCAAATCGGCACACCTGGTCAGATGCACTTTCAGTTGCGACATTTATTGTTTTCACACCACTAACCTGTTAGAGATGTTCTACTTAAAGCTATACGAACTTGACGAAAAGTTTCTGCTATATTGTCATCGTTTTTGCAATCTCGGCACGTTATTCGAGTATATTTAATAACTTCGTAGTTATTTTATTTAATAGAAGTGTTTGTCACTACAGTTCAATAAATGTATCTTCTGCCGGATGAACTTACAACCGGTCTTTCAAAAGTCGTTCTTAGATATCAGTAGTAAATAATTTCTGAATGCTACACTACATTGATGAAGCTCATTTCACATTGTATGAATTCGTCAGCAAAAAAATTGTAGCATCAAATGAATGGAGATCGCTTTATACAATTGATTGACAATTTTTGGTAGCTTTAGGTGGAAGAAAAAGGCATGAACGTTTCAACTATTTTTTTCTGTTCTTGAATTGCTAAAAGCCGTGTTTCTATCAAAATTAAAAAAACTAGCATCTAAGTGTTGACATGTTTTAATTACAGAAAAAAAACAAACACCTAGGTGCTACTTTTAAAAATGCCCTTTATTGAATTTATGTCAATACCAAAACAGTCTTTAAGACGAGAGTAAAGTGGCGGCATAGATGAGAGAATTTAGTAATTCAAAATAACACACTCCCATCGGGCTATATTCCTCCCAGAAGCATTTTTCCATTTGATTTTGAAAGGTTAATACGCAGTTAGAGGCAGTTAGAGATCTCGCCGATGTTGACATATTGACCTTTTGGTCAACTGATGGGTGAAAACTGCTTTACTAGTACTCCCATGTCAGATTCGGATTAGCTTGTAATCTTTTGGAGGCTTGGAGCTTCATCATGCTTAAACGGAGCCCATAAAAAAACTGAGGCCTATTAATATTGTTGGCATATCTTGGGCATGCAGAATAAGCGAGATGGCGAAGCTCAGTCGCTGAAAGACGCAATCAGGACGGTGACCATTCGAAACGATTATATTTAAGATTAGAGTTAACCAGCTTAGAGTAAATTTCATTTGATACGATTTGATTTGACGCTCTTGTTGGGAGTCCTTCTTTGGTTTAATGCAAGCCTAAGAAAAAAAACAACTTAAACAATCTAAACTTAAAATAAAAGATGTAGATCGAAAACAGGGGAGTTCGCTTCACGCACCATTATGGAGATTGTCCCATGGTAGCCGTAGTTTGTTCGACGCGGAAGAGGGGCATGTAATTCGGGAATTTGTGTTAAAGGAAATCATTTAATACTATCAGTATATAGGCCATGGTTGAAAAGTATGACCTTACGACGTTCTTCCAGGGTAAATTATAGGTATCAGCCCAGAGAAGACTACAAAGGGCCAGACGAATAAACTTACGTTAGAAGACCTCATTGCGCGTAGTGCGGATATCGTAAGAGGCGGACCAGACTTGACTAGCATACAATGTTGTATGTGAAGACGAAAGTTAAGTTACCGTCAGAGATAGCACCTAAGTCAACCAAAAAGTTGACGGAAGAAACAACTTCATTACAGCTAACGTAGATTCTGGGCGATGAGAGGAAGTGCTTACGGGAATACTAAATAATGAACCTGTTTAAGAAAAACGGGATGGAGCAGAAATCGCCAGGGAAAAATGTATGTTTGGAGATTTCTTATCAACAGAGCATACGGAAAAATGAGAGTTTCCTATAAAACAGTCAACATCATTAATGGTTAGGATAAATGTCAGTGGGCCGAGCTGCCTGCCTTGAAGGTTAATTAGATCGGAAATAGAAGATCTGAAAATAACATTGTACTGACGGTCGAGGCAGGATTTGACGTATAGGATGAAACTGGGATTGAACCAAGAATAGTGAATTTAAGAAGTACAATTTAATGGGAGATTTTGTCGAAGGCCTTACTGTAGCTTGTAATAATAACTTCTTTGAGTATTGTGAGAAAAACTCAATTAGGTTAATGGTTGTCGATCGACTTTTTAGGACGCCATGCTCATTTGGAGCGAAGGTGGGTTTGCAAAAAAAAAAAATAATATCGTAGACGATACTCTCAAATAGTTCGGGAATGCAAAAAAGTGTAGCAGTAGGCCGATAGTTGGACGCTTAATTTTTTTGTTCCTTTTTGTGGATTGTATTATTGTAACCACTTTTCCAAAGCTAATTAAAGTCTCTGTGCAATGAAATTTCAAAATAATGCCCTGGGTTGCGCTTTTTTTTTAAACTATGGCCGGGAGGTAGTCAGAACCAGACGAGGATTCGTGCTTTTTTTCTCGATGATAGAGGTGAAAAATGTTTTCACTAACGTCAGGGACGTCTGAGGGTACTCTTTCATATAAGGAAAGTAGCCATGGTCGGGTTAAAGAACCCTTTCAGTCAACGACTAGTTGAGAAATGGGTAAGAAAATTGGCAACAATGTTCGAATTATTGGAGAAGGTATTGAGAAAATGAAAAGTAGAAAGATAGCTATCAGTTTTTGTTTTAATAAAGCGGTAAAAGTTTTGAAAAGAGGAAATTGTATTCTGTTCAGGTATCGAAGGTATAGCGATTCGCATAGTTGTGTGAATTCCGTATAAGACTGTAGATAAGTAGAAAGGTCGGAAACAGAGCGGGGGTGGCCATGATGTGTTACAATACTCTCGTTTGATATTGACTTCAGTGGGCCGAACCATCAAATACCGTTACAGATAAGCGCCCTAACCCAAATCATAGATGACATATTACTCAAAGACGCCAGCTGATGATAGCCCGCGAGAAATAATTGTAACAATACTAGATGCTTTTAGCCAAAGCAAAATAACCATACATCTAGTAAGCTCCTTACAATGAAATGACCTAGGCGAGTCGACTCTACATCTGTTCTGCCACTGAGAGCAAATGAATCTGTTTAAATTGATTGCTATTAGTATTTTTAACGGCCATTTCAAATTCGGAAATGTAGAGCCCTGTTGACCAACCTTCACCAAGCTTCCATGTCATGAATGTGCTCCTTCCATATTTCGCTGTTCTGTGCCATATCTTATTTAAATTGATAAAAAAGCTTAAAACTCAACCATTCCAATGGGAGAAGTCTGTAAGTTTGTGTTCCAGAATCAAGTGAAAGTGATGCCCCGGAATTTTTTTTTTTTTTATCTTAGATGGATAAGATCCTACCCTGGAAGAGTCTCTTTACTTTAATCAATTTAAACGACGGATATCAGCTACTAAGACGAACACTGTAGTGGTTAACTAAATGAGGTAACCACGTGGGATATTTTGAAAAGATATCATAAAATGGTATTGAATAATCAACAAGAGTAAGTGTGTAAGTAGCTTACGTGGTAGGCATTTACAAAAATACTACATCATAGTCTGTGCAGGGACGGGTTAAGAATATCCCTGCAGCGATACCTCTCGCTTGCCGTAAAAGGCGACTAAAACAAAGGTAAACAAAAATCACATCTAGGCAATTTAGAAAACACCAAGGTGAGCCTAGGGACACATACATATACCACCATTAAACTGCCCCACAAGTGTACATGCAAATCAGTGGGTTGACACGACTGGAGATCACCGGTGTTGTAAGAGTAAGATCAAACAAAAAAATCTGGAGCATGCCTGTGTCATAAAAAAAAAAAAAAAAAAAGGCAGGCCGAGAAACAATTGATGCAAACAAATGCAAAAACACCAGCATTTGATTGGCCTCAGCGATGAAGTAATCCCAAACCGGGAAGCCTGCCGCTACTTTCTGAGGTCAAACCGGCGGACCCCACAAGCGGACCAGTAGGAATGTAGTTAAGTGGGAAGGTTATGGTCCTACACTTCTGACCATAACAGCGCCGGAAAAAGGAAAAGAAGAAAGAAGAAGAAGACTACATCATAGTATGTACCCACGTATCTTATAAAGTAGGAAATGTTAGGGCTAGTGGTACTTTCTATATCTCCTTTTCTACGTCTCTTTGAGAAACGGTCAAGGTCCTAAGAAATTTAAGAGGTCTGACGTTTTCTTAAAAATGGCATTGGATCTTCTTCAATAAACTCCTCATACAGAAATATTCTCTCTGATCGCCCTATAAACCTGGACTGTTTGAGTAAGAAATTGTGTGGACGAAACCATTTGACTATTCTTCTTTGAAGACCAACGGCGAGCGATTGAGGAACATGATAACAGATTTTTTTATGACAATTCTGAATGATGGAAGCATAAAAAATGGCTCCAACAAAATGGCATCAAAATCCACACAGCCCGGACCATGATTAGTTTACTGCGTCCTTTGTTCCTCGGTCGCCTAATTGGGAATAATATTGATTTTGGAAGGCCTCCAGGATCGCCTGACCTAACGCGTCCAGTGTAAGGCTATAGTCTAAAATATATGCCAACAAGCAACAAAAACCTTGGAAGACAATATCCGGCAACCAACCAATCCATCATCCGCTCTGGCGGCGATATTTTGGGCGATATCAGTGATGACAAACATTTTTCGAAGTCATAACAAATAATATTTTTTCAAATTTATCATTTAAAACACATTCCGAAGGTTTAAATGGCCCACCCCTTAGAAGCATGTTTATTGAGTAGATCAGTTACATCTGGGTGTAGCCTAGTAGTCAAGAAAAATTAAAACACCATGGGAATGAGCCCTGAATCTAAAGTTAAGTCCGTCCAAGGATATTTCTTATGAATTATGTTTACCATATCTAGGAAGGTAAAAGTTTCTTTTTTCATTCGAAAAGTTAATCGAGATTCTCACTCTACAAATAACACACTGAACAATACCATCCTTCTTATACGAAAAGTAATTAATTACGCAATTCCTCAAAAAAATGAACTTGTTTGCAAGTTGTCAACAATTACTCCGAAATTTAGTTAATCTTCTTGACAGAGATTGAATCATTGTTCCCTCCCGTAACGAAAACTGCCTCCAGTAGTTGTTCAGCATCTCCCTAGAAACCCGTCGGGTCTCTTGTATGAATTCACATCAATTCTATCTTTCCCTACAGTTAATTCAACGTCATTATGCCGCATAAAGTTTCAAGTATAGGATAGGAACATTTCGTAAGAACACAGAGCTCTTTGTACAATTTTCGTTGCCCGTGACTCCCAACCGGCAAGCTTCATCGCAGCCCTTTCAAGTGCTTCAAATTCAATTACCCGAAGTGTAGCACCCTTCAACCACCTAATACCCGTCATTTCTCACACATTCTCCACTCTCGCACGCGTAACCACACAATTGAGCTTCCCGAAATGGAAATCCGTCAACCACGCCGTTTATTTATTCGTGATTTATTCAAAATTTATTAGCCTCACTCGGATCATTGTCAGGCCACCTAAGTTCAGCTAATTCCCCAAATACCGCACAAGCAATTATCGCGACCATAAAACCACACACAACTCGAATTCCTGACAAGTCAACCGGGTAGATATCGTAAAAATCTTTTCCTTTATAGAAGTTTCCATAATGGTGTGCTCATTGTAACACTAACGGTGATATGTACTCACAACATCGCTGTACTCAGTACTCAACGGCTCTTGACAGGAACATTGATTTTGTTTTTCTATTGTTTGTTGATTTTGTATAAATACCGAGCACGTGGAATGTAAGCCACGAACGCTTCGACGAAGGTAAGACAGCTTATAAAGCAAATGCTCAATTATCATCAACCTGTATTAGGATCGTAAACATTTTTCGGAGTAAATACCACTTTACAGTTCAGTAAATCACATTAGACACGGATAAATGAATTTCTGCTTCCTTTATTGCCAGGTGCGTATTATTTGAAAGGTTTTTGGCCACGCTATGGTTACCGAAGCGTCAGCAGATCTCTAAAGGTCACACCAAAGTGTCCGCACCGCAACAATAAAAATATATACATAATTACGTACTTACGACTGAAAAGAGGGGTAGACGTAGATGGATTCAAAGTTGACTCAACATTTATCGGTCTGACGTACCTCTAATAAGGCTCGAGGGCTTCGATAAATAGTAATCCCTCTCAATCCAATCTGGGAAATCGTGACTTCTACGAGATTTCCTTTATTTCCCTTCCCCATCTCTACTGATTTCTTCCACACTTTCATCCTTCCACTTATGCATACATACATATGTACATACGTGCACTCGTTTCGCAGTATATGATTATTGAAAGGATATCAAGTTCAGGTTTTGAATAGATAAAAGATTTGCAATGTCATAGCAACTCACTTACACACGCGTCGCAGTGAATCGTTGCCGTTCAATGTGACGTGTGAATAATGTTGACACACATTTTCCACTTCACTTTTCCACCCTCAAGATGAAATGGGGAAAGATATCTCTTCGCCCGTTTCTCATGTGCGTGGAATCATTCGATTGCTATTCAATTTAGTGAAGGCTGAAAGGCCCTGCTGTGTTTCTGCAAATGTTGGCTATACGTTGAGTGACAAGAATTTGTTGTTGCTGCTACGAGCGATACTGATGATGAAGTGCAGAGGTGTGGCCAATAAATTGACATGAAATATTCATTGATCTCTTCGTTATTGTGCATTGGACACACAATTGACTGGGATTTGTAGTGCGTACGAATCAGTAATTGAACCGAGAGTTGTGCATAATAACGAGAGGAAAGCCGGTGTGGTGAGTTTTATTATGGAAGATCGTTTTAAGGGTGAACGTTGATAGTGAATACAGAATATTTATGAAATCAATTTCGCGATTTATTCAAGCAAATCGAGGTTATTCGGTTATAAGAAGGTTTACAAGGGGACAGAAGGGAGACTAGTGGCGTTCAAAAAGTATCAGGAAGAGGCTACAAATGTTGAGACGATCGAGAAGATAATTAACTTTTTTACAAAATTGATCAGAGAATTTGGTTATAATCTCGAAATAAAGATTTTTAAGAGTTGAATGATTCCGCCGGGAGTAGAACTAACGTTTGCGGCAGTATAAGCGCTTCCGAGCTGTGCCGTGAAGATGTTGCTCTGAAACCTATGAAATTAAACGATTATGAACAATTCCCTTTTGTCTAGAATTCCTTTGCGTAATGAGACGTACGATGAATTTTTTTCTTTTTCTTCAAAATCAAAAACAATACCGAATGCCGAATGGAATTGTCCAAATGATGGTTGTCTGGAGCCGAAAAAAAATTAATTGAATGCGATTGAATGTAAAGGTCTTGACCACCATTAATTCTTACAGTGAACTCAAGCGATCAGTAACAAGTACCACCTACAACTATAATGCCACTTGTATGAAAGTCCCAAAACGACGGAAGTTTTTTAGAATTCTTTGTTGTTCGAAAATATTTGGCCAAAACAATCATTGAATTTGTTCTGACTTGGCTGTAGGCAACTGGCCAATAAGGGAATCTCGAGGAATCTTACTCGTAAAAGGTTTTTTTCATAGATGAAAGAGGGGAGAGAGATTGTTTTTTTGTTTTCTTGTTGTTTTGCAAAAATCCAAAATTCCGAAAAAAAAATTTTAAACTACCTCATACGCATTATGCGAGAAGCAAATATTGAAATATACAAGAACGAGAAACCACCGTTTATAAATACATAGATCCGGCTAGCAGTGCACACTGGTCAAAAACGCCGGATTGGAACACATGGTAAGCCTGGGTATATCCTATTAGTTACTTTTTTGAGAATTTTCATCGGCGTCATATATTTTTCTGTGGTTGCATATGTCAATTTTCGAGGCAAATTTTTGATTTTCGACTCGATAAATCTGCGACTAAGGCCGGCCGAGTGATTTTTTAAGAATTCATGACGAGTCGTGTGGCTAATGGTTTCAACACTGCCAAAGTGATAACTTCGAAGTGAAGGACAAAGAGATATTACGGGACCAAGATCCACATCACAGAATTTGCAG
This sequence comes from Merodon equestris, assembly GCA_958301585.1. Classification (NCBI taxonomy): domain Eukaryota; kingdom Metazoa; phylum Arthropoda; class Insecta; order Diptera; family Syrphidae; genus Merodon; species Merodon equestris. The sequence goes on from OY284413.1 coordinate 161,536,351, forward strand.
ATTCTTTGACCATAACTTAGCAAGCTGTGTTGCTCAAGTCATTAAAACCTACCTGAAGGCACGAGAAAGTTTGGGTCTTAATAAACGCCAGTTTCTTAATTTAACCACGTAAAATATTATTAAAAAAAATGATATCTGAATAGACGGCGTATTCACCAGATATTGCCACTTTCGACTGCCAACTGTTGTGATCGATGACGCATGGTCTGGCTGAGTAGCATTTTCGATCGTTCGAAAAACCAAAAATTGGATCGACTCATGGATCGCCTCAAATAGCATGTAATTCTTCGGGAATTGGTATGCTGTCATGAAGATGGGCGTAACATAGTAACTAGCGATGTAACTAGGATAAGTCCGTTGTCATTTTGCCGAAATAAGGCTCACAATGGTATGCATATGATAGCTGAAACACCAGAAACAAAATGTTGACACAGCCGTCCTCTTAAAAAAAAAAAAGATTGGTGATGGCATCGATTTCTAAAGTATTATTACAAGCATTAAAGTTTAGACCTTAAGACTTCATAGAAATGTTTAAAAATCATGCTAAGCCTTATATGCTCAATTAATGTTTTTTTTTTTAATCAATTTACTGATTTTCAACCGACGTAGCTACATAAAAGCCTACAGGAAATAATTTCATTTCTGTCCCACTCTCAAAAATATTCAACTTATCCCTGACACTTGAAGAATTTCCCCAGATGTGCAGAACCACTTTTATGTTCACAAAAAAGGTCCGAAGAATGTTGTTAACAACTACCGGCCCATCGCCAAACTGTCACACATTCCCAAACTTTTCGAAAGTATCTTGTATGACACTCTAAGTTTTCACTGCAAATCTCTAATCTTCTCCAAACAACATGACTTCCTTAAATGCAGGTCTACAACCGCAAACTTTGTTGAATTTGTGTCCTTCACACTCTCAGCATTAGAGAATGGAAATTAGGTCGACGTCATTTCACCTGATTTCAGTAAAGCTTTCGACTAAATCTACCACAAACTAATACTCTTCAAAATGTCTTCCCTTGGCTTTGAACCCACTGCGTTGAAGTGGATATCTTCTTATTTAAAAAACCGTTACTACAATGTTCGTTTCAGATCTGCCTTTTCCAACCCCTTCTTAGCTTCTTCCGGCGTTCCCCAAGGCAGCCACCTAGGTCCACTTCTTTTTATTCTTACCATAAACGACATTGAGTTTGTCATCAAACATTCCCACTTCTCACTGTACGCTGACGACACCAAGTTCTTCAAGACCATTTCCTCGCAACTAGATTCTTCCCTTATTCAATCAGATCTGAACAGCTTTTCCGTTTGGTGTTTCAAAAATTATTTGGAACTTAACATTTCCAAATGCCAATCAATTACCTTCTCACGTAAATGAATCAAACCTCCCCCTCATCTCTACTTCCTAAATAATCAGCCCATCTCCACGGTTCAGGTTATCCGCGATCTTGGCATACTATGTGACCAAAACCTCAATTTTCGGGCACATATCGATGATATAATTCATAAAGCCAACTCTGCACTCGGTTTTGTGAAACCTTGCTCTAAAGAATTCTCCAATCCCTACGTAACTTCATCCCTTTATATTGCCTTTGTTCACCCTTTTCTCAAATACGCATCTCAGTGTGGTCTTCTTATCGACAAACCCACATAACTAGAATTGAAAGTATCCAACGTCGGTTCCTACGTTTCGCTCTTCGAGGTCTGCCCTTGAACAATCCCTTGTTGTTACCGCCGTATCAAGACCGTCTTAAACTAATCAACTTGAGTACTTTGGAGAAAGGAAGAAGAGTATCTGACATAATCTTCATTCATAGACTTCTTACAGGTACCATTGACTGCGCCACCCTTTATAACTCCATATCTCTTAACACTAACCCCCGTAATACACGCAATCCTCGTCTCTTCTATCTATCCACCCCACGCATTTCATACGGCTCCAATGAACACATTTCCCGTATGCTAGTAAGTGTTGATTCGAATATTAACTTCGACTTCAACCTCAGCACTCCATGCCTAAAACTCCGTCTTCTCAATAACCTTCCCTCCTTCCAGTCTTAGTTTCTAAGGTTCGCGCGCCCTCACCCGTTCTTATTAGTTATTATGTAAGATTAAGTTTAGCGCGAATTAAGCTCAATAAATAGGGGTGTTTGCCCCCACGAAAATTATAATTAAATTAAATTAAATTCATGTGATCCTTCTAGAAGGATATTCTAGAGATCACATAGTCGTACATATTTAGTCTATTTCGAAAATCTTTGAAAAAGCTATCAAAAGTAGAAATTAGCGGTTCCTGGAGAGAATAGGTTTTTTCAGTCCTTTGCAATATGGCTTTAGGACAGAACTTTTTACTGAAGATGCGCTTATGGGTTTTTGTTCGCTTATAAACAAAGGACTTGACTCGAAAAAAAGCTGTGCTAGTCTCTTTGTTGACATAACCAAGGCTTTTGACGTGGTAAGCCATAACATTCTCCTAAGCAAACTGCATCGGGCTGGTTTTCGAGGATCCATTTATAGTTGGCTGGAATCATATCTCAAAGATAGAATACAAAAATTGAAATTTGGAGAATATTTTAGTGATAATCGGATTATTAAGCTCGGGGTACCCCAGGAGTGTGTATGGGGCCCTACTCTCTTCCTAGTGTATATAAATTCCCTTTTTCGTCAGGCTTTTGCAGGTTAACTTACGACTTTTGCCGACGATGTCGGTATTGCCTACGATTCTCCTGACGTTAACTTTGACATGCACCTATTGAGACTTCGCCAAACATAAACTTAGGGTGAGCAATAAAACAAAACTAATGTTTTTCACTCTTAGATCGCAGATAATGCCGGGCTTTGATTTTCGTTTCCTCGTTTCCATGCCGATAACTGTACTTGCTATGAATTGCCTGTTTGCACATGTAACGAAGCTTCCTCTGAAATTATGTCTGGTCTCACCTTTTTTTTTGCCTTTGTCCTCTCTCATTTGAACCAATATCAGAAGCACATCAGTCGTTCAAATAAAATTGTAAAGTTAATATCGTTTTTTATATCAATCGTATCATTTACAAAATCTTTCTGATTCAGCACTATTCGAAGTCTAAATACGTATGTCACTACCTATTCTTTATATTGTATAATAATTATAATAATAAAAATAGAGTTAAAATTGAAAAAAAATATAATTTTATGGTGGTAGTGTGCGAAAACTGAAAGCGAAGATTTAACTCCTACCCCTCTGCCCATTAGGGACATTCGTAAAAGTACAATGTGTAAATAGTTATATGATATGTTTCAGACTTGATCCAATCACCCGCTTACAAGCTGTTCATCATAGTTTCAACATTGCAAATTATCTAATTTGTAAATTAACCTCCTTAATTGGTTGTCCTGTACTGTAGGTTTGTTAATCTCAGGCTCCAATAGGAGTATCTGTGGACTTGACTACTTCAATTATGGTGAATTTCTTTTTGCTGTGCCTTCTTCTTCAATTAATTTATTTTCTTAGCACCGACCGCACCAACATTAACCGACAGTCAGTCTTAAACCGTTTATACGACGATAGTTCTTCCTTAGGGAGAGATTCTCTCCACATTTCTTGTGAGAGCCATATCAGGTAGCGGTGGACTTAACTAGTCACAGTATACAAGGAATACAAAATATTCAAATTCATAATTTTGACATTAATCTCATGGCATACCCTTTTGCGAAAAATGCAAGCATATCATCTAATAAGCTACTCTCAGTGCTACTCTCGAAGTTTGTTATAATACTCATTCGGGATGAGCTGTTGTAATCGCTCGACCGACATGACTTCACAATATGAACGTTGGACCCGAGGAATTAGAAGCAATTTTTTTTGGATGATTCTGAGAATTTTTTTCTTGAGAATGAACTCAAGTAGCACATAGCACCCGTATGGCTTAGGCTAAGGCCACGCACTGAGCGGCAAGCGGCAAAAAAAATTTAAAACATATGAAATCGTATGGCTGTGGCCACACAGTCTCTGAGCGGCAAGCGACGTTTTTGAGCGGCAGAGCGGCGTCGCTCAGCTTTCAATTCTGTTCTATTATTTTAGGATAGTGCTGAGCGGCAAGAAGGAATAATGGCAAATTTAAGAAATATTAACAGCAAATCAAATGATTGTATTGACATTAGTAGGTATTATCTGAATCGATCTTCGTGTTGTCGAAGATTATTATACAAATTGTGAAATTCGCCATAACCTGATTTTTTTCGGTTTATTGGATGAACTCCAAATCTTCCTTTTTTAAGCTTAAGATAACTCTGTAAATGTTAAAACGACTTTCTTGTAAAATATTTCGGCGAACAGCACTCGTTAACGACATTTTCAGAACCAATCGCTAAGAATTGCCGCTCAGTGAGTTGCCGCTCAGAAAATTGCCGCTCAGTAAATAGCCACTTGCCGCTTAAGTTTGTCGCTCAGCTTTTTGCCGCTTTGCGCTTGCCGCTCAGTGCGTGGCCTTAGCCTTAGAAAGTACAGTATAAGCCGCACAAAGTATGAAGTTTTCGATTTCTATTGGTCTCTGCTTTGGCTTCCACTTTATCACGAACAGAAATTCAATAAACAAGCTTATCGACTGTCATGATAAAATTCGGGACTGTTTCCACTCTTATAGTTAAGATCTTAAGGTACATTTTTAGTAACGGAAACTATAGCCATTCGACTACACTGTGCATCGTTGGTTGTTTAGCGATTTTGTTTACCAATAAAGATTTATTTTGATTGACAAGGTAGAGGTCAATTTTGATTAAAAGGTGTCAGGTTTATATTCAGTGGAGAACGCTGCAGATCTAGGACTATGGAATTCGTATTTGGCTAGTCATTCGAAAACTTAACGAATTAATATTAGCCACCGATCCAAATTCTCCATTCAACTGAGAAGAGAATTCCTCCATAGTTTCAAAGTTAAATAAATGGACAGCCGTCTCAGAGGGATGAGAAAAAAATCTTGGGAGTTGGAATTTCACTGGAATTCTATTACGTGCGAAAAATAATTTCATTAAAACAGCTGTCATCCGTCGTCAGTTTCAATAGACTCATATGGCATCTGGGGCATAAGGAACAACATTTCCTACTCTATCGATTATGTCTTACTTTTTCCCAAACAAATTGTTTTTACGGGAAAACTTAAATTCCTTAATATGAGACATAGTGCTGCCGAAAGTCTTCGAATTTCAATGGAAATTTATCATGACTATACTCTAGTTGAGTAACTTGTCAGAAGTACAATAGTTCACACGTTTTAAGAGAGGCTATTTCGACTTGGAAGAAAGGGAACGATGTACACAGTCTCCAATAGTTAAAAAAAAAACAGGGATTCGGAGAACTGCTCGATTGACAGTTCACTTCAGAAAGTGCATGAGTTCTTGGAAATGACTTGTCAACGGTAGGAATTTGCTTCGGAGCTTTAGAAGTGATCCAAAAAGCAAGAAAATTGTGTCCATTCTGAAACCAAAGGAAGTCGGAAGGTGTTTTTTTCAATTTCGACCAACTGCTTTAAGGGCAAAATAGAAGGGCATTTTCGTACCAAATTATCACTGTGTACACTTTACAACAGTTCCATGCGACCAAAGTCATTGGTTGAGCAATGGGTTCAAGCTTATGTCTTGTCTGCAATATGGGCCAAACGTACTTGAAAATAAAACGGTCCTACTCCAGGCCTTGCCTTCTAAGAGGCTAGGCTTATATCTAGAGGTAATCTCACAGTAGATAAACAGAGCTGCTCCATAAACTCAATCTCACCTTATTGCCAGTGAAGACGACGGCTCTCGCCAGCCTGCCATTCATACACCTTGAGTTTTATCAAGACTTACAAGAAACTGTTGTCAAATACCGTTGAAAGAAGCAACTGCACACGGATATACATACATATATACCCATCCGTCTAAGAAAGGCGTTATAAGTAGGCTTAGAAGCTAGAAAGTTATAAGTGGAAGAAGGAACAATTTTCGTAAGGTAGTTGGAAATTCAACTATCTTGAGTAGGTGCCATAGTTAGGCGCACTAAAACTTCAGAGCAAGTCTGGTTTCCTGATAAAGAGATCTTCTACGATCTTTATACTTTTATGGGTCAAATATGATGCCCCAAGGGAAAAACTTTGATTTTAAGCGAATGAGTGAAAGGGCGACCGTCAAGCATATTTTAGGATTGGTCTCGTAAAAATGAAAAAGAAAGATTTAGTGACATAAACATTGGAGAATTCCTTTGACCAGCGTTTTGTAAAATTAAGTACCGATTTTTCTCTGCTTTTAATTATCCTGCTTTTGTCAAATTAGGGCCAGATCTCGCAATAAAGACACGGAAAAGACGAACTCAGTACACATCGTACAGACTCTAGCAGCTATTGGAATACATTCATGAGGAAATGTGATGCATAGGCATTTGTTGAGGTAGAGCCCAAGGATTTTTTTTTAAACCTAATTCAATTCGCGATCATCCTAACCGATCGCGGTTAGATATCTTGATATGTGACTTGACTAGTATGTTAATTTTAATAAAAAGGGTGGGTGAAATACAAGTTTTTTTTTTTAAATGCAATAATGTGAACAAAATTAAATGTTTTCCATGTATTATGGCTTTATTAATAAGGACAAACATTCCCATTAATTATGAAATAAAACGTCGTTCAAGTGACTGCCAGGGTTGGCTTCGCAGTTGCTATTCTGTCACACCAATTTTCCAAGACCTTGTTGATGGTTTCGGGCTGTAGCTCACGGATTACTTAGATGATATTGACCTTAAGTGCTTGAATCATTTCCGAATTGTTGGCATAATAACGGTCCTTCACGGTTCCCCACAAAAAAAGGTCTAAAGGGGTTGAATCGCAGCTCAGAGGCGGCCAATTGACATCGCCAAGACGGCTGATAACACGATTTGGGAATTTGGTGCGCAAAAGATCGATTGTGGCATCGGCTGTGTGGCATGGCGCGCCATCCTGCATGAAACAGAGGTCGTCCAAATCCACGTCTTCAATTTCAGTAAAAAAAAGTCGGTTAACATGGGTCTGTAACGCCCACCGTTGACCGAAACGTTGTTCCCAGCCCCATTTTCGAAGAAAAATGGTCCAATTATACCACCGCTCCACAATCTATACCAAACTGTCATTCTTTTGGATGCATTGGCTTCTTGACAATTTCCGAGATGTAAATGCGCCTCGTCAGAAAAGATGATTTTTCTCCCAAAATCGTTGTACAATTCAAGCTTTAGAGCAGCCCAAACTGCGAAGCGATAACGAACCTGATGGTCGCGCGCCTACAATAATTCCTGAGTCAATTGGACGTTGTAAGCGAATAATTCGACATCTTTGTGCTAAATTCTCCTCATGCTAGTGCGTGAAATGTTGAGCTGTTGAGATCGATGGCGAGTTAATGTTCGTGAATTGAGTCTTACACTCTCGGCCACATCAGCGACATTTTCATCTGTGCGCACCCTACGATGACGGAGACCACTAGCTTACCAGTCTCACGATTTTTTTACACAAACTTGCGTACAGCAGTCGCGGATAGTGCTTCATTTCGGCCAAAACTTCTTTTTAAAAAACGCATTGTTTGGGCTACACAGCACTCACTGTGGAAATAAGTTTTGAATATTTTCCAATGTTGTTCAAGCGCAAAGCGACTCATTTCGTTCCACGGAGGTATTATATTGACCATCTGTCAAGATTTCGAGCGGGAAACAGCCGTCAGTGTCAAAATAATCCATGATCTAAAAAAAACACCACTAAATGGCCCACTCTTTACATGTAGACGCTTGGCTTGCTGGAGCTAAAATGTCTTTGATATAACAAGGAAGCTATTTCACAGTAGTCAACTTCATCGATATCAAGTCATATGCATTCATATGCTATGTATGTGGCCCTAATAAGACCAATCATCGCGCATGGTTGTCGATTGTGGTTTAATGTAGTGCCATCTTAAGTTGGAAAAATTCACGTGTTCGATAGACAGTGCCTTTGGATCTACCTTAGAATATACAGATCAACCAACTATTAATAAGGCAATGTAGAATGGAGCAGGGCTAAACGGAATCGACTATTTTCTTATTAAAGTTTCTCGAAAGAACATTGCAAGAGTTGTCACTAACGACCCTAACCCCATCTATGGGGCTTACTACCCCAATTATAAAAAAACATGAAAACCCGCTTCGATCAGGCTTTATCCCCCCAGAGACATTGTTCTATATTGATTCCGAAAAGTTAGCTTACAATAAAGTTGTTATCCCGGTAATTTACCACCGCCACCAGGCGCCACGGACAAACGGCCCATCTGCATCAGGTACACTGACAGTGCTCATGAGCTCATACGTTTTACTGCCGCAATGGTGGATTTTGATTTCGCCGATGTTACTAATCAGCTCTCCGATTTCTGATGTTTGTCGAATGAATACAGCTAGGGGAACACTTTCTCGGCTGGGGGCGTTATCAGGGCCAAGACTACCACCGTGGGGTATCCCATTCGTTCAGATAAGATTTAATTCACGCTATTTGTTCCAATTGAAAGCGGACAGTTTTACGATTGAAAAGGATTCATAAGAAGGCGTTTGTAAAATCGATGACAATTACATCATCGACAGCTTTACCATCCTCTAATACGGAGACGGAGATGTCGATCTCACTCATTCGTTCATGTGGAATGGAATTATCTAAAGGCGTTTCCAAAGTGCAAGAAAGATTCCTTGCGACATGGAAAAAATAAAAGGTCGACCGGATCCGATTGTAGTCTGGAAATTCGACCGAAGACCCCGGTTAACATTTCGAGTGCTCCCCCACTTTGTATAGAAATCGATGCGAGCTGAGTGTGCTTTTGAAGACGGTGAAAGGATATTTGCTGAATGCAACGCGATTCGGTAGTGCAATCAATCAACTAGAACAAGCTCCAAAAACGAGGAAGCACTTTGAATTTTCGGAAAATATTTTGACTCCCGCATCGTTCTTCAAAGCATGTTCGCCCCTTCAACTCTTGCCAAACTTTCAACGAGTTCCGAAGAAGAGAAATCGAAAACATACCCACCCAGTTACTGAAGCAAACAGTCAACCAATAAACAACTGTGAACTCTTGCAATTTCGCAACTAGTGCAGGTTGCATTGAAAGAAATAAAGTTCCTAACACAATGCCTTAGTTAAAAAGGAAACAACTTTCCGCTCGCAATCTATTGCCCTCCTTTCGAAACCCAATTCCGTACACGTCAGATATAAAGATCACAGAGTCTGAGCTGCCTTCCGACTTTCTCACAAAAACTCGCAACGCAATTAAACTACTCGAAAGAAACTGAAAAAAAAAACTGAACTTTATCCACCAAGCTCTGCAACACTTCATAATTTGCAGCGTGTTGCATTCAATTTAAATGCGAAAAGTTTGGGTCATGTGCAAACTTTGGAATTGACCAAAAGTCTGCGATTTGATTTGGTTGCTACGTGCATTCAGATATGTTTTATAGAGCTGTATAGAATGTGGTGCCATAAGGAGCGTACTCCCAAATGTGATAGAGATTGAATGAGGAAAGAAAAGAAAAACCTCCCCAGAATATCGATACACCATTAAGTCTTGAATGTATAACATGCCATAAAAGCCTCGGCACAGGCACATACATATGTATATATTCGATCAAAAGGTGTACAGTAGGGCGGTATAACTGAGTGAGTATGTGCTTAATTGTGTCAGCTCGTTCAAAGAAAGCCAAGCAGGAAACTAACTCGTTTATTCCATTAAACCTAAAAGCCTCTTCACCAGCTCGACCGTACCAGTAGAGTAGCGGTGAAGTGAAGTAGTATCTCGTCACCACATAACCGCAAGGATACTATGTATACAGCTCAACCGAGCGAGCGACCCATCGTCGTCATCTCCGTTATCGTCGTCGATGACCATGGATCGCGCATTATACCTATACAACGTAAAGACAGTACCAATAAAATAAAACTCCTGGCACCGAGGCAACAAAACAACTCCCTTCCAGGCATCTCGACAAACCCACGTAAATAATTTCAGGCTACATCCCGTCGGGAAGACGTCACCCCTCGCCTAACAAAACTTTACACCCATAAAGTGTAATAAAAACTAGCAAAGTGGAAAAATTACGGCTCGGACCGGAATGGCCGAAAGGAGTGTTTCGGTAGTGCAGCTCACCAGACTGTGTCGTTCAAGAGTCTAAAAACAATGATTCGCATCACCACGACGGAACTGAACCGGATGGAGGTACATAGATTTCACGAGAGCTTTATGTGTTTTACAGTATAATTGGCGGTAGCGGGTTGCCTGAATGTTACACTCTCGACCAAAGCCAATTAATCGCTGGTGTTCCGCTGATGCATCTATGGTGCGATGTCTGTACATCCGCACGATGCTGGGATGGTACATTGGCCATGAGAACGATGGATAACTTTATTTTCGATAATTACCCGTCAGCTAAGTGATTTTTTTATTTCTGCGTGAGGTTTCATTCCCGACTCCAAGGCAGATGAGGTGAAGACTTTTTTCTCTTCGGTTTCCATGCTCAGGTCAAAGGCGAGCTCTTAATTGGCAGCTGAGGTAGAGTCCTTTTGGCTGTTGTGCAGTGTTGTTTGTCAGACATTTTGCCGCTAATTAGCCTGGCAGATGGTGATTTGTAGAGCTTTCTGCAGCATGGTGTATTGGCATTATGATGCACTGTTGCATTGGAATATTGGTGCTCTGGTGTTCGATGGCACTTCGATTGAGGGTAATTAATGAGAAAAAAAAATCAGATTGAATGATTGGTACTCTTGCATGTTGCAGCTGTGTTCTACAGAAAGGAATCAATACAATTGGCAGTCGATGGGAGCTATCTAAAGTGAATGCTAAGTAACTGATTGATGGTAGAATACTAAAGAAAAGGAAAAGACGTGTTTCCTTGTAATATCCAGGAAGCGACCTTAAGCTAATGAAGATTGAGTTCATGTTACATTTTGGCCAGTCAAGGGATTTTTTGTTTTTAAGTCAATACTAACTTCGACCAAGTGACCAAGTGTCATCTTTATTCAGTGGTCTTTGTAACTTCATCGTGATACCATATATGCTTCATCATCCTTACCAAATTTGAGAAACTTGTTTCCAAATGTATGATTCTGTGTCCCTAGCCTATAAGGCTTTTTATCGAAAAAATGTGTTCAGAATTGAGGCTCATTTTTGGATAAATGTGTATGTAAATAAGCAAATCGTCGCGAAGATAATTCACATGAGACTATCGAACCCCATTACTTCCTGACAAAAAAAACACCATTAAATTAGGTCTTTGAGCTGGTGATCCGATGATTCATATTTTTTTATAAAAAGAAGCTAATCAACGTGTTGCAGTCAACGTTATCCGCTATCGAGAGATGGTTAATGACATGAATATGGAAGAGGTGTAGATCCAGGAGGAATAGCGCTTGAGCAAACGAAAAAATCAACTTTTTGAAGGAAGCATTCGATGAATGCATAATTTGGGCCTGTAAATTGGCGTTCAGATTCGCTTTTTGATTACTTTCTTTCGGGAAACCTAGTGATAGAGAAGTCGACGTATTTTAATGTAAGTTACACAGGTAATAAATTATAGTTTAAAAAAACTAAAAAACACGCTTTTAGAGATAATCAAACTAAAAAGTAACAAATAATTCTTAGCATAAGAATGAAATTACTGCCGAGAAAATGAATGGCACTGTTCTAAAAGCGTGGGGTGTTTTAAGTGAATGGGGTGAATTTTAAATACATATGTACATACATATATGGCTTCATAACACTCGTGTACATCTAAAAACTAGCTAATTTCCCTCTGATTTTTTTCTCTAACCGACATAATATGATCTCCAAGTTTCGTATGTAAGAAATAGATTTTCTGAAGATCTGTTGCAAATGATGTCTGATGTCGTTCAATTTTAGACAAAAGTTCAATATGTTACAACAGCAATCCAGTCTCAATGGCTCCTCGCACATCTTGAGAATGGATTTTGGATCCCCAGATGTAACAACTTTGATCATTTACTTACACATCCTTCGAAATTTGGCTCATCGGTAAAGACTTAATTTGATGACAAATGTTTTGGGTATCCATATAACGAATTCGCGATGTCGTAGATGGTCTAGGAGCGACAATTTTTTTGTGCAATTTGGATTTTAAAGAGGTGTAAATAAAGGTCAACTTTTAAAACTTGACATAAAGTTTTACGATTCAGGGCCAATAGTGATGATTTAAGATGCCTGACTGGATCCGAACACCGTGGTGATGTTTTGACATATGTATAAAGCATGATCAGTTGACTCAACACTGGACCAGTTTCTTCAAAACGCTTCACCACCCCACGAATTCCGGACTAGGCTATTTGTATTTGTATAAGCGGTTTCCTTATAATTGAACTTATCCACTTTCTAAATGCATTAGCGAGCACAGTCAGGTGCGAGGTCTGGTCGATATATTTGGTTTTCTCTTATCGAAGACTTTCTTCGATTCCCTTTTCTTTCTACGTGAAGGTCAAGATCGTCAGCATAAGCTGGAATGAGTGTGAGTTCGTTAATGAGTATTGCCCTCCCCTTTTCCTAAAGAGATCTCATTACAGCACCAAATCAAAGAAAAGTGATGAAAACCGTCTCCTTGTTTTAATCCATAACGTATCTGGTATGTTTCAGATGAGGCTTTTTCTGTTTTAACTCTATTATATGAGTTTCATCAACTTTTTCTGGACTCGCAGTCTTAGAAAGACATGATACATTTTCAATCAGTCATAAACAGTCACTGACACGTGGTGTGTGGATACCGATAACACCAACGCCATTGAATGTTTATATTCTTTCCTCGACGGGGTACTGGCGAAAACCCAGTGGACGTAAGATTTGGTCATGGCGAAGAATGGAGATGCGCGGGTTATAGAATTTTTTTATTCCAGTGGTTTTGATAGTCGATGGTGTTAGTACTATTGAGTTGAGTGATGGTCAGCATTTTTAGGGAAGTCAGATGAAATGTAGGCATGTTCATGACAATATTGGTAATTCTAGAATTTTAGGAAGATACCAAGTGCATTAGACATGGATTCAGAAAGAATCCATCAATGAATTCGAAATTATTGTGAAGGGATAACACAGGACATGTTTCTTGGATTGAAACTGAGATGGGTCGTAGTTGGACTTAAAGCGATATGAAGTGGCGCCCGATAAGAGGCCAGAATGAATTTTTCGGTGTATATGGTAAATATGACATAAATATGATAAATCGGCTCTCTGAACCTATCGGTTTATAATCACAGCCCTCCCACCCACTGATGAGGATTAAGGCGTCATCAGCTATAGGTAAGGTTTGGTTTGATTGCTGGGAAAAAATGTTCCATATTCATTCGCCTTTGATGATCGGGTACCATCCACAGTTATAAAACAAAAAAGTTTAACCACCGAATATAGTCTGTTATAGCTTGTTTAAAACAGCCAAAATTATAATCAGAAGGGGGCTTAAAAAGTATCGGGAATTTTTGAATATTGCGCTAGTCTTTGACCGTTGCTTTGATATACATATTTCAAAAGCATCTATATGTCAGAGAGTATAAATATCTGTTGACACAATTAGAGAATTTGCATTAGTTAGGTTAAGCAGATTTATAAATATAACTTTTTAAGCATTTATTGTAGTTTAAAATGATACAAAAAGATGTGTCAGATCGCACGATCTAGCCCGTCAATTCACTGTATGTCACATGCACATGTGAGAAACACAAATTACACACAATATAAGTGAATGAGAGAAGCTTGGCTCTGGATCTTCATGAGCTGTAGCTCCATCTAATAATAATAATAATTACAGTCATAAGCTTTTTTTAAAATCTTCGATAATTGGTTGGACTGTTTCGTGGAATTCCGATTCCTTTTCTAAAAGTTGTCGTATTGTGAAAATTTGGTCCCTTTTTGAATAGTTCCTCTTGAAGCCATACTGGTAGTCTCCAATTTTTTCCTTAGTATATGTTGTCAGTCTCTTTAAGAGAATATTTGATATCACTATCTTAAGCACCTTGGTAATTGTTGTATTATGCTGGGTCATCCTTTTAAATACAGGAATTATGGTCGAGTTTTTTTGTGACATTTTCATTAGTCCATATAGTTGCGTTGGGCCCATGTAACTTCTCTGTTAATTCATTTCTAGCATATTTTATTAATTCTGATGGAACTAGGTCGATCAATTCGGCATTATTATTCTTAAGCCGTTGGGTTGTTTTCCTTATTTACCCGATGGTTGGTAGTTGCACCTGCATTTCTGCAAAACATCATCGTTTTTTTAATGCTGCTTTCTGTATATTAAGTACAATACTTTATTGAAATAACGTCCCTATTGGGCTGAAACTCATCTAGAAGAGATAGGACAGAATAGCGAAACATGGAAGGAACATACTCATGACAGGGAAGCTTGGTGAAGGGTGGTTAACGAGGCTCTGAATTCCCTGTAGCCGGTAGTAATAATAATAGTTAGGTTGAAACTCTTTTGTAGAGGGCTTCGACGTGACCTTACAGGGTAAAGTTGCTGACTGCTCTTCACCTGGCAAGATGCCAGCAACGATCCTTGTCACTGCTTACGTCAATTTAATATACAGCCGCCTCGCGGCGCCCTCTAGATATCCCCCCAGTCGTTGGGAAGTGGACTAATGTATGCAGCCACCGCAAGAGGGCGTAATATCAACCCGACCAGGCTGGCGGTTGTGCAGGGCGCTAACAACCTACCCACTCACGTCATGTCAGAATTCTGTACACTCCAGATGCCGCACAGAAATTGGAAAATATAAATATATATATAAAGTATAAGGCGGACATTACTGCGATCCAGGAAATAGCTGAAACCATCCAAGGTTACCGACCAGAAACCCGTGGTACGATGATGAATATGGGGAAAGGAAGTGAGCAACGAATGAAATTAGCAGAAGGCGCTGCAACTGAAAACAAGAGTAGGGCGAGAAGAGTACAAAGCCAGAAGGAGGGTGGAAAAGAAGCTACTGCGAAAAAAGAAAGGAGCCTCCGCAGCCTCCCAGCTAAAGGGATAGGCCCGGGATAGACAAAAGGTTAGAGCCTTCTACAAAAAAGCCAAAGCCCTTGCATCAGTCTTCAGAACGGGCGCCCAGGCTCTTCGAAACTACGAGTATGAAGGTAATCTTGCCACCGACTCGCAGGAAATTGTGAATGTATTTAATTAGCACTTCCAACAGCTGCTTAGCGGGCATGACCAAGAGAGAGTCATATGGTCAGAAGAAAACGTAGCGCCGATCTAAGAACTAGTCTCCCCACCCAATTTAGAAGAAGTAAGCTCAGCTATATATAAGTTGAAATCCAACAAAGCTGCTGGCCCAGATGGTGTTCAGGCTGAGCTCTTTAAAACTGGCGGTGATGTTCTGGTGGGGATCTGTATAGGACGATGGCCAATTTCGGGATCCCTGGAAAATTTTTTCGGACTTGTTTCGCAATATTGAAGACTCGCAATGCACAGTTTAGACTCCGTACCTCCGAACCTTTCCAAACATGCACCGGATTTCGGCAAGGAGATGCACTGCCATGTGGTTTCTTCAATTTAGTCCTTGAAAGGATAGTGAGGCAGGCAGTGTTGACAGAAGGCACTACCTGCTTCAAAAGAGTCCAACTATTGGCATAAGCAAACAACATTGACATCATTGCAAGCTCCCATCGTACTATAGTAGAGGCATTCACGGCAATTGAAGAAAAGGCAGACCTCGTTGGTTTAAAAGTAAATGAGGAAAAAACAAAATTTAAAAACATAATAAATGTCGCTTAAGAACCGCTCCGCTGACCACCGCCTTGAGCAGATAGTAACAATCGACAGGGAGCGCGCGCCGTGGCGCATTGGGGAGTGTGTCGGCCGCTGACGCGTGATGAGCGATTCCGGATCCCGATAGCACCAACGCCATCGAATGATTATTTTGCGGCTCCTCTGGCCGGCGGGGTACTGGCAAAACCCCCGTTGTATACTTGCCTTGAAAAAGCTTCTCGGCTCTCGACGTTCGGAATCGGGTTTAAGCTTTACGATCCGCTCACTTGTGTGAAAAACTAATCACACACAACATAAGTGAATAAAAAGAAGCTTGGCTCTGGCTCTTCATGGGCTCTAACGATATCGAAGGTGTCTGTCTGCCAGCTAGTGGAGGTAGTGGAGATCCGACGAAGAATCGCCCGGTGCTACTTCGGTCTGTCTAAACGGGTAGGGTCAAAACTACTAACAAGTAAGTCCAAAATTACTCCCTACAGAACACTATTCATCTTGCCAACTCTTGCTTTACGGAACCCATGACGATAAGCAAGAAAGCAAAGTTAGTTCTGGGCTCCGTAGAATATGGTCCTGCCTGCGAGGAAAGAGAATGGAGGAGAAGACACAAGCGCCTACTCTACGAGCTGTATACTGATGTAGACGTAGTCCGGAATTCAAAAATCCGTCGAATACATTGGCTCGGCCACATCGAGCGCATGAACGACCCCGCTTCATCAAAGAAGGTCTGCAAATCCCAGCCACCTGGTTCAAGAAAGCAAGGGAGACCGAGACATCAGTAAACTTGAACCGATGGAAACAGGCTCATATTCAGGCTCAGACCCTCC
Source organism: Merodon equestris (assembly GCA_958301585.1). Taxonomy (NCBI): domain Eukaryota; kingdom Metazoa; phylum Arthropoda; class Insecta; order Diptera; family Syrphidae; genus Merodon; species Merodon equestris. The sequence continues at coordinate 161,552,917 of OY284413.1, forward strand.
AAAGGTCGCTAGCCCGGTAAGTAAGTAAGTAAAACTGATTTGTTTTCCGAAAAGATCGCTTGAAGTCTTGGAACATAAGTTTTCTACTTTTTCTTCGCATTCTTCGTCTAACTAAGATTTTATTTTGAAAGCATTGCAATAGCCTAGTCTGTTTTTTGGTGCTTCGTTTACAATGCTTTTTATGACTATGTGGTAGGAGACTCCCTAAGTAAAATTTTCATAGACTGTACTTGACATCCGTCAAAGATCAACCAATCCAATATTGAATACTGTAAACGACAGCAATAATGGAAACCAATATCCACCCAATTTGATGGCTTACCATTTATTTAGTTATATTGTAATAGTTAGCTTTTTTTATAAGGGATATAAAAAAAAGCACGGCCATTGATGTTAATATTTATTGGCAGACATTGATGAGAATAAAAGTTAATCGAAAAATGAGCTCGCATAAGTGTTTGATGTCTAATAGGGAACATTTTGAAAGATTAATAAAGTTCTCTCCCGTATAACACAATAGCTTAAAGTAACAAAAAGTCAATTTTGGATATTTTCCTCTCTTTTTTCTGCCATTCCTCAAGACTGGCTGTAATTAAGACGCTTTAAAGGAAACAGCTTCTTCAGCAAATTTCTTATGTCCACAACGTAATTTACTTCCGGCCTGAAGCCAAGATACAGAATACACAACCTCCTGGCGGCGTCTGCGTGAGTAAACAATAAAATCCAAGCAAAAGCTTGATGACTTCACGTTTTTATTAAATTACTACATTTCTACATTGGTAATGTTCAAGGCACTTCAGACAAAAGCAGAAAATGTATAACTCGATTTTCTCAAATTTTGAGAATCAATTAAAGCAATTCATGTATAACTTTGACGTAAGTCTTAATCCTTAATGATGACAGTATGCATTCGCATCCGCACATATCCGCACAACCATAAACACAGCAGGCACAAGGTCAACAGTGGCGCAGAGATATCTCACCCCTATGACATCCATCCTGTCATGTGCGGTCATGTGTAGAGGAACTTTATCGAAACCGATTTGACATGTTTAATAGCTTCGGTTGTTCCGGATGGTAGGGATTGTTAATACTTTAACATTGCCCGTATAGAGGTTGCAAAGGATTTCGAATGCAATTTATCTTACTGCTGTGCAAGGTGTCAGATACAAATTGTCAAAACATTTCACATGCAAGGCACGGCACACCTACGATGTTTCGATAAACCAGAACGATGTGTCGGTAGTGTCCGAGCGGTGCGGGGAGGGAAATGAACAAGAATTTAATTGGATGACATCAATCGGATGGAGGTGAGTGAGCAGAGTGGGAAATCACTGCAGCGAGAAGACGACGATGGTGTTGGGTGTGCATGATCAGCATTTTAGATTTCTCACCGTCCAGCTGACCTGGTTCAGCAAAGATACGAAAGAGTTATATCACATTAATTAAGGGAATATATCGTGCAGTGCAGTACAATGGAAATATCATACTCGTATCTCGACGGGTATCAAAGGAAGAGGATCATTAGACATCGTCACGAATTCTCTGCTTAAGACTTTTCACAAATATCTCCATCCTCCACTTATTCAAGCACATTCCCCGCCATCCGAAGTTGAATGGCTTGCACGTAAACATCCGACTGGCAGAAAAACGAAACAAAATACTCTCACTAAGCCACATAATGGCGCCTCGTTCTCCAATCTGCTACTCAACTACTACTAAGTCGGATGGCGTCGCATTTCGTGTAAATTAAAATACTCACAAGTATCTGGAAGTATAAAGTGAAATTTCGTTCAAGTGCCATTCAACTCGGGCATTCCTTTCATTCATTAAACATTTCCTTTCCTTCATTTTAACCGCCGTAAAGTGAACGGCCTTTCGAAAACTACCGGAAACATACAAACGAAAAACAAATTGAAAGGAAGACGGAAAATGTGGAAAACGGGGTCACTGTACACACATTCCTTCCGTACTGGGTCTGCAATGATTTCTTTTTTAATTCATTATTTATTCAGTCTAGTAAAGAATTCTTTTTTTTTTAGTCGACATTTTATACGACCGAAAAGGATGATGAAAAACCACTTTAATCACATTCGTCCTGAGCCAGCACTCAGCCATTGAATCCATCATCAGCTATATAGTATGTGCTTCAGTCGCCGGACTCAGCGTTGTTTGATAAATCTTTTCGAATCTCTCGGAGTTAATAGAGTTTTCATGTTACTTGCCGCTGTCGCATACGGACACGGTTTATACGCGCCCAACCAATGCGGGTGCGGGTAAAGGCGAAATCAAACCACACGAGCGACAGTAAGGACAACTTTATTTCACATTTCTTCCTTGAATCCACAAAATATTCTGAAGTGTGTCCATTTACTGAAGGATTCTATTCGACTTGTTTTCGGTATGTATCTATGGTGTGTTATTATTTATTTATGACCTTAATCCGCAGGACTTTTTCCTGCCTTGTTTCGGTCTTACTACTAGTTTTATTGCTGGCATTTATCATCGTTATTCACTTTGAAAAGTAGTTGTGTCCTGGCATATATCGTTGACGTGTTGGATCTCTTATCATGCTTGTATTGTTGTGTTTGTCTTATTTGACTTATTGTTAAGGTTGGGACTTTCATAGCGGGTTGATTATTTTCATCGTTGATGGTAAAGTGGGGTCGAATTCTACGCCTTCGGGTATTGGAGACTATGTCTAATTATAGATTTAATGCGTAACAAAAACAAGCATTGGTGCTTTTCTTACAAATTTGCAACTCTAATTTGTCAAGTGTCGTGGGAATACTATTTAGTCAAAATCGATTTAAAAGAATTTGGCCCCAAAAAAGCAACAAAATTCTAATTACGGAAAATATAGGTTCCTCCAATAAGAGTGTCGTTCTGCAAAAGTCAATGGAAAACTAAACATTTTTATAAAGAAAATAAATATTTGCCAATTATCCCCCTCAGCTCTGATCATAAATAGGCATTTTTTTTGCATAATTGCAGCTGTATTTCGCGACCGATAGTACCATACCTTTTTTGTCATCAAATTAATGAAAACTAAATGAACTTCTTATCTCGCCTCTGAAGTTTCAGATATTTTTTGTTCTCAAGATTAGTGCCGCTACCGTTCGAACACATACGAGGTTGGCTCAGGAAATAAGGTGACCCTTTGAATTCAGCAACCTAAGTATATTCAACTTTTGTATTTTTGTTTTTGTTATGTTGGTCCCCTAACAGAAACAAAGTTCAGACGTATTTTGGTGTGCTTGGCGATTTTCTGCTGTTTAAAACAAGATGGGATCAGCTCGCCGGGAGCCGAGCTATAATTCCAGGTCTTCTACTTTGAATTTTGCAAACTTTTACTTGGATCTCGGGAACCACAATAGCAAGGGTTCTAAAACCTGTCGCTTAGCTCAGAATCTTGTACTCTATAACACAGCCAAGTTTCAGGCTCATAGCTACTCGGCAAATTTGGTTTAATATATGTGTACGGACAGACAGGAAAGCCTTTGCATAGGTCCTCCCTATCCCAGCTTTGCAAAATGGATCAAAGGATCTGCATTAAATTTCGTGTGAAAAATGAAATTAATTGCTCCAACGTACTTAAAATGTTGGCTAGTTTACCAGGCGTTTGGTCAGTTTACTCTGTACAAACAAGATACATATTTATAAAGCCGAGGAGGAGATTTTGAGGACAATGGACCTGGACCGCCGGATCGAAAAAGTTTTTTTTATAAAACTTTAATATCTTGTTTTAGACTTATGCACTTAAATAAAATTAAAAAAAATAGATTGAGTTTGCCTTCGACGTAGGTGCCTACGCGAAATCGAATAGTGTTTGTAAAATCGCGCCTGAACTAGAATAACCACGAACAAAATCGTGGTAACGATGATAGATCTTGGGTAAGGAGGCCAAAAAATGCTGAGCTGAACCCTCGCTATGCCACTAAGACTTTTAAGCATCGTGGTCGTAATATAATGGTGTGTGGCTGCTTCTCGTAGAGTGGAGTCGTGCCTCTATTTTGGATCAAGGGTGTACGATAGACAAGCACATGTACCTTAATATACATAATACATAATACTTTTCGGGACTTGAGAACAAGATCGTAGGCAGAATCGACAGTGGCAAACAGAAATCCAATACAAATACAAATTGTCCATAACTCTTTGTGTATGGTTATAGCGTTGAGCCCAATTACCCCAATGGAAACCACAAGAAGAGCCAACACAGAAAAGAGCACGTCAGGTTCGGATAAATGCCAAAGTTTTGCTCACTGTTTTCTTCGGTTACAATGGATTGGTCCATCATGAGTTCTTGCCGGAATATTGTACGCTCAATAAGCAATATTACTTTCATGCGTTGTTTGTGGGAAGCAATAATGCAAGTGCTCACTCATGGGTGCTTGTCCGTAATTTTTGCGCCAGAAACAATATCGTAATCGTGCCCCAGCCACCGCCTTCATCGGATTTGACTCCCGGCGACTTTTTTCTCTTCCCAAAACTGAAATGACTCATGAAAGGATGGAGATTTGTCACGATAGAGGAGATCAGGACGGCATCGCTGGAAGAGCTAAAGGTTATTCTACAAAGCCCATATCAGAAGTACTTGGAAGATTGGAAAAAGCAATGGCGCAAGCGTATTATATCTGAGGGTTACTTTAAAGAGGATTTCTTTAAAGACGACAATATAGATAAGCAAATATAAAAAATAAAAACTAATCCTATTTCTTGAACATACAGTGGTGGAAAAAATAATAGAAACAAGCTTGTTCTTCGACATTAATTTTTACAGTAAAAGTGTTTCATATCCTTTTAATACTTAGTTGTTGCACCTTTGTTTTTAATGACTGCTTCGCATCTTCGTCCCATGGAATTGACTAGTTTGGTACAAGTCGCGGGTGGTATAGAGTACCATTCATCTTTTATTTTAGACCAAAGTTCTTCCTTATTTTTGGCTTTGCAGTCTCCGATCTTTCGCTTAAGGAGGCCCCATATGTGTTCTACTGCGATGGCCACTCCATAACATCGACTTTGTTTTGAAGAAACCATTCTTTAGCCAATTTTGAGGTGTGCTTGGGGTCATTATCTTGCATAAACTCCAATTTAATAGGCATGTCCTCTTCAGCAAATCCTAGCATAACGGTGTTTAATATTTCTGCATAATCTTTAGCACACAATTTGTGCTTTATAAGGAAAATTGGACCAACACCAGATGCTGAAAAGCACCCCCAAATCATTAAATTGCCTCCACCATGTTTCACTGTCTTTTTCGTATACTTTGGATCGAATTCTGAGTTCGTTGCATCGGAACCAAACAGATTAATCTTGGTTTCATCCGACCATAAGATGTTATTCCAATTCGCACGGTGGAGGTGTTTTTTGGCAAAAACGAGTCTCTGCTTTATATTTTTCTTACTCAAGTATGGAACTTTTCTAGGACTTCTTCCAGGAAGACCCGCTTCAATTAGTCTGTTTCTAATTGTACGACTCGTACAAGGTGCGTTTCATTCATTTTTTAATTCCGTTGACGAAAAAAACGGTTTGTTCTTGGATAGTCGGATTAGCAGTTTGTCGAATCGTGAGGTTGTTTTTCTTTTTCTGCCTCTGGTTTCCATTTTCGGACTAGAATGAAGAGCTGTGAATATTTTTTTTCTTAGAGCACTTCATTAGCTTAGCTTTTTCACCCATTGTTTTCCCGTCATTTCTTAATTTTTTTATTAATTCACGATCGGAACTACATAGTACAATGTACTCCACGACCCATTTTCACAAAATTTTATTTTTACTTTTTTTTTTTTTTTTCTAACAAACACTAAAACACAAGTCAAACAAATTTACGAATATCTCAATAAAGACGAACCAGTGGTTTACTTCACAATCACGATTGATGTGATGGTTTGTTTCTATTATTTTTTCCAGGCTAAATATCGCTTTCGGTTGCATTTTTTACTGCTAGACAAAAACAAAGAACTGATAAGAGCAAATTGATGCACCATATCAAAGAACTGTTAGGTACGTTTCGGGTATAGAATTGGTGTCGAAGAAAAACCAAATTGTACGCAGTTACTGATTGTTGATCGTTATCTAAACCTTTGTCTCTATTTTTTTTTCTACCACTGTATATCATACAGCAGCAGATATTTTCCTAAAACCAACCAATTCAAACTGAAAAGACCTCAAGAGTGAAAAAATGTTTCCATTTCGAAAAATCTCCGACCATATCAAGTGTACAATGATTTTAACAAAAATGGGGCATAATAACAAACTAACAAGAAAGTTTGAGTAGGTTTCACATGGCTGTTTTTTTTTGTTTTTTTTTTCTTTCACTCAGTACCGAAGGATTTACGAAATAAAACACGTTTTGTAAACCACGGCTCCATACGGAAATAAAGCCGGTTCAAAAGTAAGATAGTTATTGAGGTAAAGAAGAATCCTTTAAAACGGCATGAGAACTAAAAGTTCATATACTTGTATTTAGGTATGTACATGCTTGAACACCATTCGAAACACGTGTCACAGAAATAATTTCTACGAAAATAGATTCAAAAAAAGATAACCAATTCGCCAAAAAATACATCCTAAAGAAGATGTCTCTACAAAACGATTCATTTGCAGGGTACTCCTAATCTGCATGGCTCAGAGGGTAAGCCAGTCGTTTGGGTAAACCAAGTGCTAAATTTCGACGTGAAAATATGCATGCAACCATTAAGAACGGAAGAGGCAAGAACTGGAGGAGTTCTATTTAGGCTGAAAAACTTTCAAAGTGAAAAATCGCGAAGGCTAAGATGGGCAGGACAAGAAGAACGAATGGACAAACCCCCATGAAGGCCGCGCTGTAGATGGGAGGACAATATAAGGACGGACTGCCGTAAGGCATTTGTTCTTAGGTGTCAGCTTCAATATGTAATTTGATTGGAGCGTGAATAACAACAGCAAGTGATGTCAAAAGTGTAAAACAAAATAACTAGATTCAATTTTTCACTTATCCTTAAGATTAACCTATCCTATGCTTGTTAATTCTAATTACCTCTTCCTATCTTCTCTACCCAGCTCATCAAGGTCAACAGGTTATCAGTTATCTAATCTAACGTAACGAACTAAGGAATGAGAGCGGGTCTTACCGGAGTAATGAGCATGTTCTCCCGACAACCACCACCAAAATTCGGTGAGATCCCGACCCGCCATTGCGGTACTGTATGTATGTATGAGTTGTATGGGTTCGGAGATCAGGTTATTGTCGCTAGTCATAGCCCTTGCAAGTACTTCCGAGTTATTTTAATGAGAAAATTGTCGATTCTCTTTAAGCCGGCTCCGTCATACCGGAGATTATTAGGTTAAATCTTCTATACATCCAAGATAGACCCTATATAAGAAAACGCTACATTAAGCCACATCGGAACACCATACACGATGATGGGCCTTGCTTCTTATGAGGATTGTAATACATAAATTGGTCGGTTGGTGTTTTGTATCTTAGAATGAGACATTCTTTCGATATGGTATTCGTGTTATACTGCTCGAAATATGGGAAAACTAGTGACTAGTGATGAGTAAATTTTTTTTTCATTTTTTCAATTTCATTTTAAATAATACAAATTTAAGCTCCGAATATTTTTGAAATACACTTACACTTGACTGGAGGTCTTAGAAAATAGGGCAAAGTGTTAGTTCAGACCCCAATTTTTTTTTGGAAAATGTAATAAAAAGATCTTTCTGTTGTTATGCACTTAAACATTTAACACAAGACCTGTGTCAACCCTTATCACCTAAAGCACTCCTTTACCTACTACACGACTTTTGTCAAGTACAGCATACGTTCATCCATTACCACCCCCTCCATACAATTTTGTACAATTGTAATTACGGAAAATTGGCTCCACGCAGTGTCAGGCATCTGGCACATTCCTGGTCGCTATTCCACCCACTCTCACTCGCAATATTATTTAATTATCTGTATAGTGTGGAATTGAAGTCTATATTTACGTAAACCTTGTGCTATTTCTAACAAGCAGAAGGACAAGGTTCCAATCAGTCTAGCCGAATTTCGCATTTTGTGGTCTCGGGTTATGCGAGACCGAGCAACATTTAATAACAACCAGCTTTAGATATTGGACAAACTGTCAATTAAATATTTTTGCAAGCCTTACCCGGTATTCATCAAGCAATTATAGGTCGAATAAAATTATTCCTGAGTTTATACAATTATTCCGTCTTGAGATATTCGAAGCAAATAAAGAACGACCCTCTAAAATTGATGTATTCGTTTGACGGACAATATCGACATTTTTAATTCGAAGAATTGGACCCATTACAAAAGCTTTCAAATAGAAAGTTAGAAAGTCAATCAACATCGCTTGATAACGCATCAAATTTACTAAAATGTTTACATGGCCAACCCAGAAACCGCACCAAACGGTCACTCGTTGTAAATAGAGCTCTTGCTCTTTCGGTTTCCCAAGTGCCACAGTTTTGTTCGTTTACATACCCCAGTACCGTGCCATCCTCCGACGCGTGCACTAGCCTGTGTTTTTCGCTTTTACTTTGTTTTTTTGTTTTCCTCGCGGACCCACCACCCCTCGCGAGTGAATAAAAAAAAAAAAAAAAAAAAAAAAAAAAAAAAAAAAAAAAAAAAAGGAAAAACAAAAAAGAGAAAAACAATTAACAAGTGCCAAGTGAAGTGATTTGGATCGAGTGCATACGGCCCGCTCCCTCTCGTCCCTCCCTTCACAAGCCACGGCTGCGCATTCTCGGTCGCAACTCCCGTTTGATTTCATCAAATGGGTTAGCGCAATGACCGAGAGTGCGTAGCATCTGACGTAGCAGAACCAAGAGTGCAAATTGTTGGTGGACCAATCCAAATCGGTGTATGGGCATAACACCTACATCGATTTGATGTTGGGAAGCTATTTGAAATTTGCACTTCTCAATTCTGCTTTACCATCTTTCAAACGTCGGAGTTGGTTCCTTTGGTGCCTGTGTTTTGTACCATGGAAAAATTCAGGGTTGATGTGAGTAATATCCGTGGCCTAAGAACGAATCTATTCGCTGTATACGTCCACCTGTCCCTGTATAAACCAGCTATCTTGGCACTGAGTGAAACACAGGTAGGAGAGAATTCCGATTTATCGGATTTGAACCTGCCTGGACATAGCTTGGTGCCCCTTTTCTTTCTCCACCGCGGTCTCGCCCTTTATATTCGTAGTGATGTAGCTTACCAACTTCAGCCACAATACGGCCAATGTTCCAATCCGGAATTTAATTTCCTATGGCTAAAAATCCATGTCCGTATTTTATTTATAGAAGTCCAAACCTGGATAGCAATTCAACTTTCAATGAGTTTGATATGTTATCCGACTCCATCACAAGAATTGTATCCCTACATCCTCACACTGAGATTGCCATTGCGGGCGATTTCAATGTACACAATTCTAATTGGCTTCGACATTCATGCCAGACAACACCCGAAGGACGGTACGTAGAGATCTTTGCTGAGGTAAATAATCTGACCCAGCTAGTAAATGAACCTACACGAATACCTGACATTGCAGATCATTCCCCCAACACCTTGGACCTGTTTCTCACCTCTCATCCTGACAAATACTCTGTTGCAATATTATCGCCCCTAGGTTCGTCTGACCACTGTGTCGTATCAGCTAATTTCTCGTCTTCACCCCACACAGTTAGAGAACAAATTCCTAAAAGAATAGTATGGCTATACGAGAAAGCCAATTGGAGCGGCCTTAACGACTTTTTTAGGAATTTTAACTGGTCACTATGTTTCCTCGATAGTGACGTGGATGCCGCTGCTGATATGATCACTAACATTCTTTTTCTGGGTATGAGATCCTTCATTCCTCACAGAATGAAGAGTATCAAACCCAAAGAAAATGCGTGGTATGACTCGAGCTGTAAAGAGGCCATCAGGTTGAGAGAGTTGAGTTTCCGGAATTACAAGGACAACCGTACTGAGGAAAACCGGAAACAATTTAAACGGGCCAGAAATGACTGCAATGCATTAATTAGACGTGTAAAATTCTTCCACGAACAAAAGTTGAGGCAGAAAGTGCTACAATGTCCCAAGGGTAGCAAAAACTTTTGGTCGTTCGTGAAAAACGTAAAGAATTCAGCCTCGTCTTCAATTCCCACGCTCATTTACAATGACATTCCAGCTGTCAGCTCTTTAGACAAGGCCAATCTGCTTGCTGCACATTTCGCGTGTAGCTCAACGCTACCAGATTCCACATTGTCTCCGCCTGTACTTGAGAGCGTTGATTTCACCATGGGACAAATCCATTTTCGCACTCGTACAGTTGCAAGAGTACTAAAAGATCTCAACATACACAAATCCGCTGGCCCGGATGGTATACCCCCAATACTTCTGAAGAGGTGTTCTTCTGCGCTGGCAAAACCTCTGCGTAAGCTTTTCCATCTGTCCTACTCTTCGGGTCTCTTTCCGAGTAGATGGAAAACAGCATTTGTCCAGCCCGTCCCCAAAAAGGGCGAATCTTCGTCTCCCTCCTCCTACCGACCCATAGCACTAACGTCCCTTCTTTCCAAGGTCATGGAAACGCTGATAAACCGTCAGCTTATGAAATATCTTGAATCGCGGAAGCTTCTTAATGACCGGCAATACGGTTTTCGCAGCAACAGGTCCACTGGTGATTTGATGGCATATCTCACCGAAAAGTGGAACCAATCTTTGCACAATCAAGGCGAAAGCAAGATCGTTGCGCTTGATATTTCAAAAGCATTTGACAGAGTTTGGCATCAGGCTCTTTTGTCGAAAATGCGTGCTTATGGCATCGATAAATCTCTGCTTCTATGGATTAGAAATTACCTTTCGAACCGTTCAATTCAAGTTGTTTTGGATGGGTTCAAGTCTGATATTCACCAAATAAATGCTGGTGTCCCCCAAGGCTCTGTTTTGTCTCCGACTCTCTTTCTCATTTTTATAAATGATCTCTTATCTGTTACTTCTAATCCAATCCACTCCTTCGCTGATGACAGTACTCTCAGCTTTTCATATTCGTTCCAGGACTCACGTCCCTGCTCTTCGGCCGTAGAACTGGAACGGCAGCGTATGTCAAGCACATTGAATTCCGATCTTGACAGCATAATCGATTGGGGTAAAAATAATAGAGTAGAATTCAATGCTTCTAAAACTCAATGCTGTCTACTGTCGTTAAAGCGAACCCATAATAATCAGCCATTATCCATGAGCGGCGCTTGTGTCGACGAAACCGAAAAACTTTCCACCCTTGGTATGTGTATCAACACCAAACTTAATTGGAATGATCACATATTTGAAATCGCCAAAAACGCGGCAAAATGTCTAGGTTTCCTCAAACGATGCAAGAAATATTTCACCCCCTCTGATTTGGCTTCAATTTATAAGGCCTACATCCGCCCCAAGCTTGAGTATAACGCTCATATCTGGTCTGGTGCCCCTAAAACTTCACTGCACCTACTAGATAGGATACAACAGCGAGCGATAAAACTTATAGGAGACACTAATATCGCAAAGTCAATTGACTCGCTTGAACACCGACGTAATGTGTCTTCCTTGTCACTATTTTATCGCTATTTTAACAACCGTTGCTCAAATGAGTTAGCCAATTGCATTCCTCATCTCCATGAATTCACCCGCAATACTCGTCTTGCCAGGAATGCTCATCAGTTTACCCTTAAGCCTGCTTTCGGACGTACAGTTAAGTTCAGGGATTCGTTCTTCAGCCGCACAACACGTTTATGGAATGCTCTTCCCAGCCCTATATTTCCTACTCACTACAATCCACAGACATTTAGGACCAATGTGCACAGGTACCTCCTCTCCCTTTCTCCCTCTATACCTTCGGCCCGTGCTGTGTCTTGATTCCGGACACTTAAGGGTAGTCATAACCCCTTTTGCGCGCGCAAATTATAAAAAAAAAAAAAAAAAAAAAAAAAATGAGTCCTGCTCATTTAATTCCAAAAACCAATCAGCGGAAGTAACATATTATGCATGGTCTACTGGCTTCAGTTCTACTACCAATGTTTGTGCAACATTCTTCTCATTTTTTTATTTACATGTTTCATCGCAGTGACAGTTGAATATTGATTATTGACACAATGGTGTGAAAATTAAATTGAAACCTCTTGTTGGATGACCTTTTACATTCAACAATGAATCACCTTAGATTTTTCACCTTTATACTCAGGCCTCACTCCACTTTTAAGTGCGTGTTGATGGGCAAGGAGAATTCCAATTCAGTGAATTCGAAAATGTCTTCGGTTATCTTCTTCTTATTATAAAAGCAAGGATGGAGAGCTAGTTAAGTCTTAATAAAAGTGAAGGATCTGTGCCATGCTGTTTAAGAAAATCCTTGGAGATTACTCTTCTAATCCGAATGGTTTAGATATAGAGTTTCTTGATTGTAATTTTGTCACTTTTGCCAATATAAAGTTAATTCTTATCGGTCCAAATAAATAGTGGTTTTACGCAGGCCACTATGAAATGTAGCTTAACCAAAACCAATCGTACTTTTAGAAGATATAGATCATGAAAATCCAGTCTTATTTACTTAGATGACGCCTAAACCAACGGTCCTCCCCAGGCGCGATCTTTACTCGGCTTTGTTTTAGGTCACCTATAGACGTAGTTAGCCTTTAGCCTCCTTCCTTGGGTTTGAAATTAAATACTCTTCTGACCGGAGCAGCGATGTTCACTTGCTCTACATAGTTACACAGCCATAAGCCGACTTCGCTGTTCAACTCGTAAAGGTTGAGGTTGCTTGTTCTGCTTCGGTTGCCGTTAATACAAAGGGGACCAAGAAAATACTTTCAGTAAAGTCCAAACCTGTAAGCCATAGAGGAGAATGGAGGTAACTTAGATTTACTTCAGTTCTTAAGAATCAACAGTTAACCAGAGTTCCTCTTTCTTGTGAGTTAAGGTAAACGAATTCTAAGTCTACTTAAAAATTACAACTTTTAAGTTTCGGACAAGACGTCGGAGTTTAGTAGTTTAGTATCTTTCTTCGATGACTGCCATGCATTTATTTTTGCCCTTAGACTTAATTAAGCCCGAATGCTTCATTGACCTCTCGTTGTATTCAATCACTGCCTATACAGGCAAAAATATTAAAGGTTGATGTTATCATCTTGGATGAATCTTACACACCGTAATGTATCAATGGGAATCCCACATTGTCATTCTGTACAGTCAGAGGAGTCAAAGACAAGGATGTCTAAAAGTGGCATTGCTCCGTATAATTTTAAAATCGTTAGAAAGGTCAATTGTTCAACACACCGTTCTAGACGTACAATGCATGGCAGGATAGGTCTTGTATCAGGCTTGTTCCACTATAGTTGACGTATGATGTTTCCCTATCAAAAAGTACCAATTCACCGGTCCAAAACAAGAGATAAATCACTCACTGAACGTATGTCTCAATTAGTCCATTGATTCGTTCCTTTTCTAGAACCCGCTCACCGAAAATGATAGGTGGCTCGGCTTCAGTTCTTGCACGACATTTATTGCGTAAAATCTTTCATGCGGTGGAACACAATCTCAATTGCAGCGAATAGCGATGAATGTCATGGCCTTCATTTCAGCATAACACTAGGTAACTTGATGTCCAATAGCGTGAAATTGGTGCGTGGTGAGTTGTCAAAGGGCACAAATTTTAATAACAAAATTCAATTATTTGTAAGCTTTGTTTGGGTGTCGGGTGTAGTCCTTTTATGGCAATGCCAGCTGACCTATCTCGACGTATGTAAAAGCATACAGTGCAAAAATCACTCTTTAAAATACTTTATAAGGGAAATGGATTTTTCCTACTCTTAGCATTGATAGTGAAGGTTGTTCGTGCCCATCATTGCAGGCTTCCGTTCTGTTTGCATAGCTTAGACATGTTCGTCTTACTTTTTGGTAAAACCTTCAAACGTCATTCCTGCGATAGAACCCCTTCATCTGTTCAATTTCATGCTTCACGTGCCTTTCCTTTTTTCTTCTTGAAGGTACGTACTCCTCCCTCCGATGCCGGTGCAGTATGGCCACAAATGCATTCTGTTTCTCTACATGGGCCTATCATTCGGCATCAAACCACAGGTCTCTTTAGACAGTAGCTTGGAGGAAGTCCCTCCGAAACGGTATCCCCGATGACACTCTGACAACGTTTTTATTACTATTCTGTGATTTGGGCTGATTGCACCAGCTTTTGGGATAGCTTGAGAGGGGCATGATCGACATAGGGCCTTGACGGACCCTTGCGTCGGCAGCTTTCCGAAGTCAAGTTTTTTTCTATATTTCTCGGCTCTGTGGTGTCCATGGTATTCACATACTGCAACAAAGTAATGGTTGGAGTCGATGTTAGTTCTTCATGGTCCCCGTCGTCGTATGGTGCGCACAGATGAGAATGTGACTGATGTCGCCGAGAGTGTGAGACTCAATTCACGAACATAAACTCGATCTCAACAGCTCAACATTTCACGCACTAGCATGAGGGGAATTCTGCACAAAGATCTCGGAATATTCGTTTACAAGGTCCAATTGTCTCAGCAAAAAAATCATCTTTTCTGACGAGGCGCATTTTCATCTCAGCGGCTACGTTAACAAACAAAATTGCCGCATCTGGGACTCGGAAAACCCGCACGTTACTGTAGAGAAGCCAATGCATCCACAGAAAGTGACAGTTTGGTGCGGATTGCGGAGTGGTGGCATCATTGGACCGGTTTTCTTTGAAAATGGAGGCTGGGAAGAAAGTTTCGGTCAACGGTGGGCATTACAGAGCCATGATAACCGATTTTTCTGTACTGAACTTGAAGACATAGATTTGGACGACCTCTGGTTCATGCAGGATGTCTCGCCGTGCCACACAGCCTATGCCACTATCGATCTTTTGCGCACCAGAGCCGTCAATTGGCCGTCTTACATTTCTTACATTTTCCGAGGACTCCCTGGGTAACATGGTTACTGCGCCATGTATTTTCAGGCTTCGTTTCTTGAAGTCAATTTTAGAACAAGGTATAAAGTTTGAAAGCTCGTAATGAGACCAAAGCTCCCGCCGAATCGCTTAAAATGTGGTAAAGAGAGCCCAAAGGAGGGCATGAGCTCGGAGATACAGGGTAAAGTTGCTGATTACTCTCAACCTGGCAAGATGCCAGCAACAATCCCTGTTAATCCGTTAAAAAAGTCAAGTTGACATACAGCCTCCTCGGGGCGCCTCTGGATAGCCCCTTCAACAACCGTTGGGAGGTGAACAAACGTATGCAGCTACAAAACTCTGATCAGACTGGCGGTTGTGCGGCGGGCCAAAATCCGCCCACGTAAAAAAAAAACAAGTTATAAATGCGCTAAATGCCTCGGATCAACGGACGGATGCGTGTCGACGATACTGCACGAAAAAGGAACACGATTTGCATACTCGCTCCTGAAATGTCAGAGCTCTGTACACCCCCAGAGCTGCTCATAAACTGGAAAGAATCCTCACGCAGGCGGATATTACTGCGGTGCAGGAAATATTCTGGATAGGAAACAGTATGATGAAAAAAAAAGGCTGCGGCATTTATGGCAGCTGTCACAAAAGATTGCACATATTGGGATGCGAATTTGTCGTGGGAAAGCGGTTGAGGTCGAAGGTCATCGACTTTAAACCAATAAGTGAACGCCTGCCTGTGATCCGCATCAAAGGCAGATTTTATAACATCAGTCTCATATGCGCACAAGCCCTTACCGAAGAGGCTGACGACCCCATCAAAGAGGACTTCTATGACCTCTTGGACAACGCCTACGGAACTTGTCCGGAGTACGATGTTAAAATCGTATTCAGGGACTTTAACGCCAAAATCAGTATGGAGAACAGCCTTGACGGAATAATCGCAAAGCACAGCCTACACGATACAACAATAGATAACGGCTTCCGACTCACGGGTTTTGCGACAGTTCGTAATGCGGTGATAAGTAGACAAGATTTCCTCGTAAGCGAATCAACACAGCAACCTGGCGATCTCCGAATGGTCGAACCGCCAACCAAATCGACCATGCACATCCTAGATCTTCGAACATTCAGAGGGGCAAATGCCGACTCTGGTCATTACCTCGAGCAGCAAGATTTAGAGCTCGACTGTCCAATGTCAGAAAGCTGCACCAGCCCACCATGAGGAGGTTCGACATTGTACGCCTGAGCACACCGGAGGTTGCCAGAGTCTACAGGGAGCTACGGAGGGAAAAACTCTGTGGTATGTCTACGTCGAACACAAATGCCAACAGTATGTGGCTACATTGCCGCTTAGTCATTCAGGAAGTAGCCGAGACCACCTTAGGTTACCTACCGACCCCGACAAGAAACCCATGGTACGATGGAGAGTGTGAGCAGAAAAAGGCAGCAACCGACGAGGCGTATCAAAAGGCGCTACATTGAAAGACCAGGGCAACGTAAGAGGAGTACCGAACTAGAAGAAGGGAGAAGAAAACACTACTGCGAGAATCGTTGTGGCCTCTCAGCTCAAGGATATCGAGGAGTCTAGGTATAAGCACAAATTTCGTGCCTTTTATAGAAAGAAAGGCACCCAGGCTCTTCGAAACTGTGAGGGTAATCTTTTCACCGACCCGCAGGGAATAGTGGATGTATTTAAGCAGCATTTCCAGTAGCTGCTTAACGAGCATGACCAAGAGAGAGTGGTAGGAACCAAGGAAATCCCAACTCTAGCCGCTGAAGTAGTCCTCCCACCCAGCATTGAAGAAGTCGGCACAGCTACTCACAAGCTGAAGAACAACAAGGCCGCAATCTCAGATGGCTTGCCATCAGAGCTTTTCAAGGCTGGCGGCGATGTTCTAATAGGGAGTATGCACCAGATCATCTGCAGAATGCGGAAGATGAAAGCATGCCCGACAACTGGAATTCTCTATTTGCCCTACCACCAAAAAAAACGATCCCACCTTTTGCAAGAACTTTAGAGGTTGAATTCGGGATCCCGGGAAAACTGATAGGGTAAAAATTAAGCGATGCACCATGCAGCCCGGTTCTAGGACCTCTGAACCGTTTGAAACATGCACCGGATTTCGGCAAGGAGATGCGCTGTCGTGTGACTTCAATCTGGTCCTGCAGCAGATAGTGCGAATGGCTGGCATCAACAGAGAAGGCACTATCTTCTACAAGTCTGTCCAGCTTCTAGGATACGCGGACGATATTGACATCATCGCGCGGTCGCGCCATGACGTTTTGGAAGCGTTCACGGCGATTGATGAACAGACAAAACGAGTTGGTCTTAAGGTCAATATAAAATAAAGTACATGCTGTCAAGAAAAAACCAATCTATCGCTCACCACCTGACACAAAACGTAACAATTGACAGCTACAATCTCGACGTGGTTAAGGAGTTTGTCCACCTCGGGGCAAACGTATGTACATTTCAGAAACGGCGCCCCAGTAGAGATCCGACATAGACTCGCCCTTAGCAACCGCTGCTACTTCGGATTTTCCAAACAACTTAGATCAAAACTCCTCACTCGAAGAACCAAAGTCATGCTTTACAAATCGCTTATACTGCCAGTCCTGCTGAACGGAGCCGAAAGCTGGACGATAGACAGGACAGCGGAGCTGATTTTGGGTTCTTTCGAAAGAAAAATTCTGCGCCGGATATTTGGTACTATCCTGAAGGCAAAGATTCGTCGACTGCACTGTCTCGGCCATATCGAGCGCATAAAAACCAAAGCCTCCGAGCGTCCCGGTTCGAGAAGAAGAGGAAGACCGAACCTCAGGTATAAAGACCAAGTAATCGCGGATGTTAAACAACTTAGTCCTGACAACTGGAAGCAGCGTGCCCGGGACCGTCTAGGATGGGCAGCCATAGCCCAGGCTCAGATCCTCCATGGGTCGCTGGCCTATTTAAGTAAGTGAGTAAGTAAAAAGAGCCCAAATCCAGAGCCGAAATTATCTTCAAGGAGTAATGGAAAAAGATTTAAGGGCCAGGTAAGAATTTAAAAATATAACCAAAAACACAAAACAAACAAAACAACATTGACGGATGGGTTTCGGGTCACCCTGTGATATGCAACAGCTACTATCAAAGTATGGATATGGCGAAGAATTTATAGAATGTTCAAATTCGTTCCGGTGATTGTTCATCCCTCTAGAGGACCATGGTCAGGGTTAAATATTTTATTTATTATTCAAAATATATTATATAAGCTCAGAAAAAGTATTTTTAAAATGTTTCACCTCCGTTTCCAGAAAAGAGTGTAAGTTTGACTACAAATCTGATTCAATAACAAATACTGTGTTTCCATCGAAAACCCACAATTGCTTACCTGAAACGAGAAAGAAAGTACAAAAAAGTTTTGATCAAGTATTCATGAACATAGCTTTAGCGAATATTCTTATAAAATATGCAATAAATTTCTACATGAATTCACCATGGTGAATACTTAAAAAAAAAATTTAAAACTTTTTGCTTTGGAAAGCGCCCCAATTCGTTAAGGGAGATAACTCAACCACGAAATCTATCACGTGCCATCACATCAGTTCGTCGTACATCAGTCAAAACTTCCAATCGATTTCCCAAATTGTTATGGCACGACATGAGAATACCACCGTCTGCAGGAGTACCCTCTGCAGTGGTGTAAACTTGCTGCGGCAGAACCATCTGCAAGTCTGTTTTACCTTCCACTCGATCCTGGTTGGTGTTTAGTTTCCTCCTTTTTCGGAGCGAAGATAAAGCAACTGCACGTAGAAGGTACACCTAGATGCACCTAGTCTATGTTTTCCTTATCTGTCTCATCCGATCTCCTCCCTTCTGTTGGCTTGTATTACGTGCAACCTAAATGTACGAGTAAAGTGCTACAATTTCTCACAGACACCCGTGCACTCGACACCAAAAAAAAAATATATAAAGAATTCGCTTAAAAACTTGCAATACCTCATATGTAGTCAAGGTGGTGCACTCTGGGGTGGTATCATCCCACTTAAATGTATGGATCTCCTACCTGACAAGGAATCAACAAAAAAAAATCGGACAGCGGCTATTTTCCATCGAAAAGACGTGGCGGCGAGTCTCGACAAGTGAAACTTATCAAGGGAAACAAATATATGCATGAATCCGTACAGGCGTGTCTATCCTTCGTAGCTGTTGGCGTAGAAACAAAAGCCATCTATCTTTGCCAGAAATAGGTACCTGGCTCCTGCCCTCGCCCGCGTCGGTTGTTGTAAAGTGCTTTTTTGGAATAAAAGTTTTTAAATTTCCTCTCGATTCAGCGGAATTGTTTGTTGGAAAACAGCAGTACACAACAGAAATAGCTTTCAGGGTAGACGAAGAGGCATAGGAAATGTACAGCATACACAGAAGTTGGCAATCTTTGTTCCAAGTTTTTGAAGTTGTTCTCTTTTAAGTTAGGCTATGTTGCTGATATGAAACGATAGATTCGTTCTGGATTTAACAACAATCAAAGGCGATGTATGATGTTTACGTTATCCTCTCGTGAAGATTTTAGGATTAAGATAGATCTGGCTTACCCCCAACCCTGAACAGATAAATGGTATATTTGCCAGGCCATGTCGATGGTTATCAGAACAAGTCGATCGCCCGATGATAGTAATAAGTCACTAAACCTTACTATCAAACCTTCGCCTAAACTCCCCCAGCGATAACGAGCAACCCCGTGTCACATGTGCGATGTGGTTACCAGACAACTTTTCGGTGCCGCATACAGTTTCAATGATAGAAAATTCATTTCTTGCTCAGCAGCGCAGTAATCGGAAAACAAAATAATCCAGATGCGATATTATTCATCCTCTGGCAAGCTAGCGTCCTCCGCGACCGGTTCGACCATGCAGAATGTCCTTGAAAGCGCCAAGAAGCATGTGGCTTTGCAAATCGGTTGATTGGTAACCACGAGAACTTCCAACCCTTAACGGCAGCATGGTGAATTATATGTATTACTTGCCTTTGAGTGTATATATGGTGACTCGGCGGTATGGGGCTTGCGGCGAATTGGAGATTGAAAACTAGATTGACATGATGTGGATTCGTTATAGCATTTGAATCGCTCCTAGTGTTAATTTTTTTATGTTTCCACATTCCTTTATCATATCCCTGTCTCGCTGCATCTCATCACAATCGTCGTTCGTTTTAATTTCACGAGCTTGCTTGCTGGGATATGATGGAAGGCTAAGGCATCAGATGGGGTTGTTCGTAGAAACGCGGGAATGGTATCTTTTGATTGAATCCAATTTAATTTTCTCTCAACGTCGAACTTTAGGAGTGCGCAAAAAAGTTTGATGAGCCTTCCTCAGTTGACTGGTTAATAGACTTACAGATAGGCGAACATGCAATTCATTCAACAGTGAATAGAGGAAGTGTAGTTTGATAAAAGAATAATGTGCTTTGGGAGCTGTAGAGGCGATAAGACCATTTTTTTGCTGATTTGCGAATATTTAGGGCAAACTTGCCAACTCATAAAGTAAACCAAATTCTGCAGAAGGAAATGCGACTTAAAAGGAAATGACCTAACACATCCGGACGAGGAAAAGGCGAGCAAACAGTAGTCGTTCAATGTTTGGGATGATTTAATATAGGTATTCATAATTAATATTGGACATTCTAGCTACTTTCAACTTTATAGTAGCCGCAATCCTTAAATCTTCCACGGCTTATAGTCTAAACGCTGAATCAAAGCTGATAATGGCTGTTTATAAGCTGGCACAAGAGATGAACATTTTTGATTTATTCATGATTCAGTATACTATTATAATTACAGAGTAATTTAATTTACAGTTGGGGAAAAACACGTCTTGATTATTTGAAGAATAAATATTTCCTATATAACACCCCTCTGGGAAGTGTCTTAGCTTTTAGACGTGTCTTAACTTTTGAATTGAATGGAAAGTGCTGCGCGGGAGATATGTAATATGTATTATTGTTCTAAGAAGATGGGATCAGCTCGCCGCTACAATTCCAGGTATTCTACCTTGGATTTGCACACTTTTATCTAATCTTTCCAGAATGACAGACAGGAAAGCTTTCACTACCCCAACTTTGCCAGGTAGAAGACTAAAATTATACCATTCAAATTGCCTGCGCGGCTTCGTTTACGGAACTCACTGGGGAAAGTCCAATTCGGTGTTACTATTGTGCGTAGGTCGGGTTGGTACCCCAGTGAAAAAAAAAATTGGACTTTACGATTGCGCTTAATCCGATTTAGACGTGACACATATACGCCCAAAGTCATATTTGAGCACTAATGGCATAAAATTATCTATTAAATAAAGCTAAAATCTTAAACATTAACTACAGCTCCAAGTATTTTATTTCATACTGAATTTGTATACCTCTAAAAAACCACCCTTTATAATTGACTTGCGCCACCGTTTCATCCAATCCTAGAAGCACTTCTTATGTTAGCTTTTTGGTATAGCCTTGAGCCCCAACGACTACGCGGTCTTCATCTCCTCAATCGTGGCAAATATCCCTTTTATGGGACTTTTTAGTTTTGGGGGAAGACATTTCCGGAAGAGAACCCAAGTCGGGCGAACACGGTTACTGTGACATGTTATTGTTTTCGGCCGAAAAAATACGCACAAGCAACAGTGAGTGAGTAATTGCATTTTCATGATGCAACAGCCATGCCTTTTTCCCACAAATCAGAATGTTTTCTTCGTATTGCTTCAGTAAAGGGCGCAGAACTTCAAGATAACATTCCTTATAGAGCGTATGATGTTTCTGCAGAAAAACATGATGGACCACGCCATTGTAATCGAAGAACACAGTGAGCAAAACTTTCACATTTGACCGAACTTGGTGTGTTCTTTCGGTCTTGGGTTACCCATGTTGTCCCGAGTGATGCTAGTACGACGGTTCTCTTAGTCGATATTTAGCAATTTCGGAGCAAACTTCGCTGTCACATGGTTCATGACCAAAAAAGAAATTCTTGGCATGAGGCAATAGGCTACTATCATCAGCATTTTCTCTGAGAGTAATTCGACTATTCTCTATAACAATTTTTTTCACTGCTTTAAAGTTTGAATTTGTTTTTGCATGCTGGGACGTAGACACAAGTTTCCACCAGCCAAAATTACGGTGGAGCACTTAATTATCTTTCATACATATTTACATCGACGTATTTGCGTTTATTTGCTTGGTTAAAGGTTGAAAGGTTGATTACGACGAGGCAAAAAAGGTTTGAGCAGAGATAAGCCTTTGCATTCACCCAGAAGTGGAAAAAGAGGACTGTTGGCCAAACTGACCATAACAACGCCCCTGAATGTTTTTGTTATTAATGTTTTGGTCATAATATCGCCTCTTTGAGTTAAAATTTTTCGAGTTGTAAAGGACTTATTTCCACGAAGACTCGGATCCTTATAAGATATTTTCAGATAGCTAAGTCATGGCATTGGAACAAATTGCGCCTTATGCTAATGTCAAGCAGAATCTGTATTCTGCAAAAAGCCTGATTTTAAATTACGTCATCCTTTCCTGTCAATTCGAAAAACATGCCCCGGTTTCCCTTCTCTGAATTAAAATGCTTTATCATGATCATCACACAATTTGAGCTGATGTCAGTAAAGCTAAAGAGCCCAGAAGCGGCGAAATAATTTCATATTATGAATCAAAACGAGGAGATTAGTAGAGACGAGATGAATATGGCCAATGGGGCACATCGACAACATCCGGTTTGCCTCCTTTTCAATTCCATGTACATCCCGCTTAGAATTCACATCAAGCACCACGCCTCTGGCTGAAATTAAACTTCTCATTAACTCGCGTACTTCATCGTCATTCTGTTTAGAATTAAAAACCACAGAATCATCATCACCCCAATCGCCTCGAGGTCTGCTCTCAATTACTACACCCCTCACGTCTCAGCATCTCAGAATCGACCAACCTCAATCGATTCCAATTATTATGATTTTACGAGTATTACAAAGCATGAAGCACCATCAAAATGTGTCCTTCAGCCGTACTGGCAAATAATATTAACATTCCAAAGACGGCTAAAATATTTCCATTCCCATCCGCCCACTATCTCATAGGCAGAAAAGTCCCAGCACGGCAGGACAACAAGACGGCAGTCAACCTCCGGATAGAACAACTGAATGGGGCTGTGTCTGATATCCTCGAATTAAAGAATTGAAAGCTGGTGAGAAATAGAAATATCGCAAGGGGACGCAAGCATTCTTCAGCACATACTACGGATGGCGGCAGGATCGAAGTGAAGGGAAGGAAAAAAAAGTTCAAGTGCTAACAGTCATTTCGTGGTCTTAATAAAAACTGAGCAATGACGAAGGGAAAGTATAATACTCGTACAAGGAGGAGCAAAAGCCAGTCGTGCTATTTGTTCGACATTGTGAAATAGAAAACTTCACTCCTGGCATAAGGACTCGTCCATCGGAATGCTGATAATGACATTCTTCCTCCATACTCACTCGTACATTGTTCGTCTATTCCCTGCATTGGCATTCACCCTCCGATCACGAGAAGGAACATAATAAGTACCGACGAATGAATGTGAATAAATTGAAAATTGGAGAAAGAATAATCCTTAGCCGCATTTTGAATCAAACACATGCGTTGCGAGCGCCTAGTTGTCTGTCGGTGACGGGAAGATTGATTTCCCGCCGTTATGATGAATGCCAGAGTTGTGTGCTCGCACGTTATCAGTGTTCAGTATTCAAGCCATCATTATCGGGAATCTAATGATGCGAGGATCTACTATGGCGCATACCCACATCGCTACGCAGGACAACCGTGACAGAAAGTGGATAGACAGGAGAAGAGAATAGAGAAAAAAATGTAAATTATCAGCTAATTGCCAGGGATGTAAGCGGCAAAGAGGAGGAGAACCCGGGAGCACTAGGAAAAGCAGATACGTCGGTCTTGGCGAGCCTGTTAGCATGCAAATTGAATGGCAGCTGGTGCGATTGATTGTTCCCAAATGACGGTAATCAATTTTCGAATTAATCCAAGTGGATTAGGTTTTTGAAGTGACTACATCTCCTTCGTGTCCTCAGCGTTTGCTGACTTCAAGACGGTCTGGAAAACATATGACGGGAATATCTCTTTAAAGCTAGCTCCCTCCTTATTCCAGCAAAAAAAAAAAACAAACATAAGTAGGGGATGATGATGAATTAGGTAATATAATCCAAAAGTTAAACAACGACTGCCGACAATGCTATCTAATCAATCTCGAAGATGGTTTTCTGTGTTTATCCCTCATCCAAGCGAATGCTATCTTTTTTTTGTATTTAATTCTATAACATATAACAGAATAGAGGAATCAACATTTTGAAAAAACAAATTGTCTAATGAACCAGTGTTCAATGTTTGACTTGTCACCCAACAAAGACGGCGGACACGGGCAACATCCCTTACGCGTCCTGACAAATATGTGCTGACAGTTTAATGGAACGCAATTGGGAAAAAAAGTATTTGCAAGGAGAAGTAAATCTGCTCAAATGGTATGTAGATAAATGGGTATTTGAAAATGTATTCTTACCATCACCATGCCACGATGGGTTTTTGGGCGATGTCATCTACATACACATGTTCATATGACATACGACATTGTAGTCAAATCTAGACGGATGAGCCTTGATGGCGGGAAATTTATTTGGGAAAGCATATTTTCCTTGAAGCAGATTAGCTCTATCTGTCGGTGAATATGATGGAGTGTGAAAGTCAAAGCTATAAAGTAAAAAGGGTATCGGCTTAGTGAAAAGACGTGATATGAATCTCGTTCAAGGCATAAGCTAATGACCGTCCTTAGGGTGGGAAAATACGATTTGACTTGAGGAATATGGGATTTAAAACATTGAAAAGTCGTGATATTACCCCAGATTTAGAGTCATCCCTTTGAAAAAGGGCAAATGTCTGAGAAATGTAATATACAGAGTGGCCAAAAACTCTTACCCGATCTTTAAAATGAAACGATAGAATCTGAACCTTTTAAAGCCCCTATTCAGACTTTAAGTTATTTTCATTACTTTTTGAAGACGACTCCGGTCAAGCGAGCGCCGTCATTGTAAGAACTTCTGTCTAGGCCAGGACCAATCATCATACGTATAAATCGATGAGCGGCTTAAACAAACAACATCATCATCAGAGCAGCAAGAAGCGCATCGGAGAAGGAAGTACCGCTTCACCAGGCGCATAGAACGAGCGCAAAGAGAAGGAGCGATAACAACCGAGCGTTTTATATTAAATACTCTAAATACTAATAATCCGCAATAAATCGTTTCACACAATCGTTGTTTACATTAATTTGAGTTATTAAACAACTTCCAAAGTCTGTGGCTTGTGCTGATAGGCCCGTGACTTCGAGAAAACTTCTAAGAAAGAAATCTAAGGTGGTCCAATCTGGCAGTCCTGCCGGGCTGTTCAAATCGTCAAAATTAGGCATAAGCGACCGGCAAATGCACCCTTCAAAATACCTATTGTTATGTGAGCTATTTGTGCGGCTACGCAGTTTTATTGGAGCTAATTCCAGGCAGTCCAATTCACCAATTTGCGGAATTGAGAACGCGTTAGCCGTGGTTCTGTATCGCTCGTCAGGTAAAGTAACTTCACCGTTGAGGCTCAGGAGAGTGTAAGCGTAGTTTAGACGCGATGGTCGGTTTGCAGAAAGTAGCTGAAAGATTGTCTGTCATGCTATGTCTCTTGAGGAACATCCCCAAGTATTTTACAAAAATGCGATAGAGACGAACAGAGACGTCAGGCCGACGACGACGGTTCATCCGCGACATCATTGGCCACCGCAGCGATGTTCTCGTCAGAACGACCACTACGAGGCCGTCCGAGAACTCTTCGGTCACGTGTTAGTCCATAGTTTCCTCGAGGCGAGCGACTAAACGACTAGTGTTTTGCAAGTTGGCGTAGGATGGTCAGGAAATTTGCGGACAAACTAACCTTGCGCCAAAATCACTGTATAAAGAAATAGGCAGAGTACTCGCGATCTTGAGGAGTATAGCACACCATGGCTATAGAGCAATAGACCTTACTACCTAATGGTGAAATTCCTCAACAAGCTTTATTTAGGGGGTTGTCGTCGATTACAACACAGTTTCTTCGTTTTCTACTTAGATGGCACTACAGCCTTCTACTAGCTGCCCCAACTGCTTCAGGCCTAGTCTGATGTTCCTTTATGCTTGTGTACACCGTTTTAGATGTGGTCTTTCTCTATTTATTCGCTCCTCGACGTTGTGCTCGAAAATTCCTTATGCTGTAACTGCATTGTTGAGCTTTTGGGCTTAGAGAGGTCTAACTAAACTAATATCGTTGCAGATTCACTTCAGTTTTTAGTTAACTCTAAGCTGTGAATATGCGCTTAATTAATTCCTAAAACCGAACACTCTTCGTCCGAGTAGTATGAAAGGTCTTTTGAAGAGAAGGTCCAAGCGCTGTCAGATAGTGAGTCGATAGTTGATAATTCCGAAGATGACGAAAATAACAAACCCTATACCTACCAGAAACTAAATTTGTTATTTTGCTACTGTCTCTGAGATTTGACGAACGATCTAGAAGATTGTCTCCATGAAAAGAAACAGAATGACAGCATCGCGGCTATTCTCTTCTTCTTCTTAGATGGCGCTACAATCCGTTGTGAACTTGGGCCTCAACCAACAAGCGTCTCCAGCTGGCACAATATTTTGCCAGTTGTTTCCAGGGCTGCACTTCCAGTTGATTAATGTCCCCTTACACATGTATGCGCCACTTTAGAATCGGTCGTTTTCTGCTGCGTTGTCCCTCAGGGTTGGATTCGAAGACTCTTCGGGCCGGAGCTGTGTTGTCCATTCGCTCTTGGATCTGGAGACGTCGTACTAGGTCGATGTCGCTGTACAGCCCGTACAGTTCGTTCTTGTATTTTCTCCTCCACTCTCCGTTTATACAAATGGGACCATAGATTGAAGGCAGAACTTTCCTCTCTTAGCGACCAAGGGCATACTCATCCTTTTTCGTTAAGGTTCAGTCTTGTGCGCCGTAAAGGAGGACCGGGATCTGTGATTTATGTAGTGCTACCTTGGTTTTCCGAAAAAAAGCACTATTTCTCAATTGTCTCTTGAGCCCAAAGAAGCAACGGTTGCCGCTAGTCCCTAGTGAGCCTAGGTAGACGAAGTCCTTGACCACTTCAAATTTGTAGCCATTAATTGTGACGTTCTGGCCAAGACGTCGGTGTTGTGCATTTTTTTGGATGGCAGCTTATATTTGGGTTTACCCTCGCCCACCAAAATACCCTTTTTTACATCTTCTGCTTCAATGCTTTTGCACAGTTCATTGACGTCTCGCTGGGCTCGCCCAGTTACATCAATATCATCCGCGTACGCAGGCAATTGCGCAGACTTGAAATAATCGTACCTCTTGAGCCATTGAGTCTCGTATGATCTTTTCAAGTATGATATTGAAAAAGTTACATGACCGTGCGTCACCTTGCCTACATCCTATTTTAGTCTCGGTTAATTCACTACCGACCTTAATGGAGCAGCGAGAATTCTCCATTGTCATCTGATGAGTTTGGCAGGGATGTTAAAACTAGTTATGGCTCGGTATAGCTCATCTCTATGCACATTGTCATATTCGACAAAAAGATGGCGTGTGTCGATTTGGAATTCTTAGGTCTTTTCCACAGTGTGAAAATTTGGTCTATTGTGGATTCATCTGGCCGGATGATCGGACCACACTGATGGGAACCTATCAAATTATCCACAGTACGGCAGAGAAGATCTTGTACGCGATGTTAAGGAGATTTATTCCTCTATAGTGGGCAGTTATAGGGGTCTTCTGTCTTATGGACTAGGTAAATGATGCTGAGATTCCATTCGTCGGGCATGCTTTCCTCCAATCGTATTTTACAGATGAGCTGGTGCTATGCCCTACCAACTCATTTCCAGTCTCCTTAAATAGCTCGGCAGATAGGCCGTGTGTGCCCACGGTTTTGTTTGTTTTAAGCTTCGAAATAACAAGCTTAATTTCATCTAGGTCGGGTGGAGGGAATCCTCTTGCATCTTCGTGCGTTGCGAATGGATCGTCCTGGATCATTCTCAGATGTATCATCACCGTTATACAGTCTACAGAAGTGGTTTTTCCATATTATCAGCATCGACTGTGACTCTGCTACTAGCTATCCATCTTCATCCCTATAGGCTTCTACTGTGTACCTTGGCATGTTTACTTTTTTGTATTACTTACGAGCGTCTTTCCTGTGGTAGCTTCTCTCCACCTTCTCGATCTGACGCATTTCGTGTTCTCTTTTTTTCTTCTTTAAAAGCGTGTGTTCCTCTCTCCTTTTCTGCTCATAGAGGTCACGAGCGAGTCTCGTACCTCTATGTAGCTTTGTAGGCGGTTTGCTTTGCTACATGGGTTTATTCGCATTGCTCATATAACCAGAGGCAGTGTCTCTGATGGCGCGCTAGCAATAGTCTCACTGTTGTTTGTGCCGGTGTCATCGGACTTTGCAGAAGGTTGAAGGAAACTCGATCAGCAAAGATCCCAGCGTTCTCCTGCGATCGAAGTTTTTTGACGTCAAACTCTCGTTGTCGTGCTCGATTCCGTAACATCCTTGATATCCTCATTCGGTTATAACGAGTCGATGTTGGTTCCTCGAAAGGTTCGTACATCTAGGATGCTGGACGAGTGCTTGGCGTCGATCGCAACGTAATCATTCTAGCTGATGGTCAACTAGTCTAGTGATTCCTTTATGGAGGTTGAGATATGGGAATTGTGTGCTTGCTACAAGGAGGTTACGCCCCACTAGGGAGTCAACTAGCCTGAGTCCGTTGTCGTATGAGGTTTTATAGAGGCTATCATAGAAGTCATCCTTGAGTCGATCATATTTTTCTTCCGTAGGGGCATGGATGCGTTTAAGGCTAATTATATGTCCTTTATTTTCAATTAGTCTGTCAACAATTCTCAAAAACTATAAGAATTGAGCAAATGTATCAATCCGTGATATATAATGCCACTGACCCGAATAGAATGAAAGTTAAATGCGAGATTGTTTTTGAGGTTGACGCCAAAATAGCCTAAATGTTTCTGTGTCGATGTGTACGTTCTGCTCAAGACATCTAAGGTCTGAGTCCTTTTTTGGTGATTGCAAATACTAAATTGTATTCTCATCTATTTAACGCTAGTCTCATTTGAGCCGCTTTGGCTTCAATACCCACGACCTGAATGGGAAAATAGAAGCAGTGATACTCTGTGGAACTATACTAAGATGACCTGGTGCGTGCTCCCAAGATGGGGAAGTTGGCGAAACTGATACAAGTTTGCATAAGGGAAGCAGTCTTAACTAAAACGTTCGGGATACATGAAAAATTAAAACAAGGAGACAAATTGTCACCACTTCTGTTTAATTTGATACAAGAATATGTAATGAGTTCGCACCAAGTTATAGGGGAACGACACTCGCTCCAGGTAACGCTGGACCTTCTGGAAGAGAGTGAAGAGAGAGAAGGAAAGGAAGTAGGTTTAGATGAAAGATCAAACCAAATATACGGTTATTGACCGTCTTGATTCGATCCAAATTTTCCACTTGAGTGTACGAGACAAACGCGTTGAGAAAGGTATCGACTGCCAAAAACATGAAGATCGGAAAAAAGCTGTTTATGGGGAAAGCGTTCTTCTTCACGACGAAGGAAATTCAAAACAATCTTTTGTCCCGCAATGTCAAATTCTATAACAACGCTTGTGACGCTTTACGGATGGGAAACTTGGTCTCTGACTAAGAAGGAGGAAAAGAGATTACGGGTCTATGAAAATCAGATCTTAAGGAGAATATATAGTGGATGAAGAAGCAGGAGGCAGAAAACCCCAGGCATTGTCCGAGGAATAGAATTGTGAAGACTGAGATGGCAGAACACATAAAACGAATGGACAGTGGACACTTCCGAGTTTCAAATGGACGGTAATAATGATAATATTGTGTATATTGGCTACCACTATAGACAACAGATCTTAACATCTCGGTTCTTCAGATTTCCTAGAATATAAGTAGAATAGTAGCGTTGAACCTTTGGATATATATGTTCGCTAAAAGCTGTAGGAAAGATCGAATTCTGAACTATAATTACTTCTAGGAGAGAAGAAGAGAAAAAGCTTGAGTCATTAATTAAACGAAAAATCTTCTTTCTTCTATTGTACAAGCTCCTTGTACACCCGAATACTTACTATGTATATCCTTAACGAAATCCTTTCGTGCACTTTACATTTTTTGGCGCAATTTGAAATAAATTAACTGTACCGTTCATAAATCCTCTTTAGTTCTCTCGTTCGAATTCCTTTCTCCATTCGTGAGCCTCTTCAATCTCCCTATGAATCCCTCGGATTACTATTCATTCATTGCACACAATCGAAAATCTCTCGAATGGTATACAATCGGAATGATGGAAAATCCCAGTTCAACATCATTATCCTCCGTCAATTAAAATCGTATCAGAGTCTTCCGCATTTGCTTATCTTCCTTTTCGAAATTACTCCTGTGCTACATCGTCCGTTGATACATCTTGTCCACCCTGAAAACCATATTCACCAATGCGCTATACAAATACCACATTGTTAATCCAATTCGCACACATTTGACCACTTACTCGTGGGAGTATACAAATTTATACAATGCGCACAAGACGCGAGGATTCTCGATGGAGATGACGGAATCGTCAACGAATATTCCGAAATCGTGGAATGCTGAAGTCCTTAAAAATGGTCGAAATTTCTCTGCAAATGAATTTAATGGAGAGTCCTCGATCATTATTCGTTTAATTCAATTCATTTCTCGTTCAACAGCTCACTGGTACTACACATCTACAAACGTATCTGTTTCCATGTAGAGTGATATAAAGCACCATTGATGACCAATTCCGAGGACGTACCGTAACCGATGTTTCCTCGATATGATTTAAAATATTGTATTTCACGACCACAATTCCATTGTGGGCGACAGTTCCATTTCAAAAAATAAGGACTTTGGTCCATGTTGCGAAGTACCCACCCACGCTCATGCCTAAGTACATATATGTATTATACATTGCATGATTACCAAACACACTCGGATATGTGGGTTTCACTTCTGTTTATCGGGATCCCCACTGACTTATATTGATTTATGGATTTTTTTTCCATCTGTTTCTGGTATAAAATAGAATTCCGTTCCACATTCTTGATGCTGACAATGATGTTGGTTGATGTTGTATAGGCACACGTAATGACAAAGCGTCAAAAAATAAAAATAAAAAAAATATAGAAAAACACATTCCCACTGCTGTGCGATATAAAATTTCATTTCGAAACGTTTAAATGTGAGTTATTCTGATTGGAAATGTGTCAATCCCTAAGCGGTAGAGGTAGGACTGGAGTCCCTGGGGAGGATTTAGTCCATGAAATCTGTTTCCGGTTGATTTGAAAACTGTTAAACAAATATGCGCCATTATTTCTCGTTTTCCGATTCGAATATTCACATTATCCTTTTTGCGTTCCGCCTTTAGTACTGAAAAAGGATTGAAGGCAAATTGGAACGAGGTGTACCATATCTGTACATTTTTCCAGTTGCCATGTTACGTAAAGATTAACCAACGACGAAGGGATGAAGGAATGGAGAGAGAAATGATAAAGGATTATGTGCTCATGTGAAATGCCGTCGCATGACCTTCATTACATACTAATTACCTTAATCGGCTACACAAGGGCAGCTAATCAGATTATGCGACTAACCTGACAGTGGTTAGGAATAAGTAATGAACTGAATGAAAGTGGAAATTAAATAGGACCTGCCGATATGGAAGGGTGGTTGTTCTTTCCTTATTCGTTTATAAGTTGGGTGGAATGATGATTAAATAGCTTTCAGAGAGTGAGAGTAGCTTACGCGGAAAGATCAAGCTTTTGTAAGTAATTTAATTAATTATTAATAAAGGCAAGGGATTTAATAGCCATAAGAAATACAGAACCGACTTGCGGGATTAAGCCTGTATTTTTGCAAAGAGCTTGGGATATATTTAGGCCTCCTTTAAGCTTTGCGATTTTTCTCTCTGAATTCAGGGAAATTAATTTCTTTATAATCAAAAACACAAGGGACTGTTTAAACGCCACTCAACTCAGCTCCTACGTAGATTTTTCAAGGCTTTTGATTATTTATTTGAGTGAACTTAAACAGAAATAACTTAGTACCCATTTCATTTTCTGCCCAGGCCCATTAATATATAATCATAAGGATTTTACAAGATCCACATATTTTTTTGTCGTCTTATAGGCGCCATGGTAACTGACATAAAGTTTAACAGAATGGCGCGCGAGCAGGGGCAAAATAGAAATTAAGACAGTGATCAAACACTCTGAAAAAATGTTTCAAGCCGGTTTATGGGATAAAAAGTCTGCAATAAAAACAACATTTTTTTTCAATGCCTTCGATAATCGGATCTTTCTGACCAGTCTGATATATTATCAAAAAGCTTGATCTTGACGGCTAATTGTAGTTCCTGTTTCAAGAAACTCGTATCGAGTATAGCCGTCTTGCTGAAAGTAAATGTCATCGTGGTCTATAGCATTTCTCTCAACATGGTCCACACAATCCATTCAGTAGTAATTTTTTGGAAAAAATTATCCCAAATGACGGCGTAACAAATTATCGCTCGTTGTAAAATGAGAGGTTGTTCTACTACTGTAGTTCTCTTAGATTTTCGTGGAGCCCAAGTTTTGTTTGATAACTCTCTCTCTCTGGGTTTTCATTCACATTCTGAGTTGAACCCATATATACATAGGTTCGGGGTATTGAAAGATTTTTGTCATTTTCCGAATAAATGCTTCTCTTATTCAAAATGAATACGAACATATTGGCCGTCATTGTCTGTGAAATTTTATCATTCTCTGGGCAATTCTTTGAATCCATTAGCTTAGAACTTCTAGAACTTATGGCGAAAGAACTGAAACACCTCATTTTTGATGTGGGGCCATTATGGAAGTTTTGCAGAGACAGAAATGTGTTACTATGAAGGCTGTACGAGGGTAAGCTCTTTCAATGTTTGCTGGACCATTTTAAGTATATTTTCTGGCATTATAATGGAGAGTCTCTTTTAAACGGTTTACTGTAATCTAGTTAATTATTTACAGTGGAGATTGGAATACATTGTTTGATTCGATTCATAGTGAACGATTCCCTTCCAAACCATTCACATTCTCGTATTTCACCATTTTCCTCGCTTACTCGTATTATTACATTATATGCAGTTTCCGACCAGTATCTTCGCCGTAAGCACCACAATCTTTTCCCGGGACCTGGCTAGCAATTTTTTTTCAAAATTTTGTCCAATTTAAAGTGCCCGTCCCATAGAATCCGTCGATCCGTTGATTTCAACTGACAGCAAAATAGAATACACACATTCTTATATGTAGGAGGTGGCCCATATCCGACGGATGTATGAACTTCAACGGACAAAGTAGAGCTACTTTACACTTTTTGATCCGTTGACAGTTCATGCATTCAAATATTGGAGCTTACACATTGACATTTTGACATTTTCTATACGAATAAGCACGTTCATTGGCGGATGCATTGAGAGAATGTTTAGGAACTCTCTTGTACTGAGAGAAACTTCAATTTCGGTTGACAATTAACCTCTCACGGATCAACGGACTGACGAATTCTATGGGCCGATGATTGCCTGCTCTGTCCGCTGTCAGTTGAAATCAATGGATCGATGGAGCGACAGATTCTATGGGACGGACCCTTAAAGAGTAATTCATTAAGACTTTTTCTTTAATAAGAATTTGGATGGAAGAAACTTAATTATGGCCTGAAAGGACAGTGTCCGACCTTTACTTTTAGAACATTATTTCGTGTAAGTGTTGCCCGCGACTAAGCCGTAGAATTTTGAACTCTGAAGGTCCAATTTGGATCACTGCTTCCAGCGTTGCGACCGACATTTGCAGGATTACCCGAGTAATGTTGACTTCCAAATGTTGATCATAACTGGCTTAACTGCGCTGACTTCTGACTTCACATAACCCCAAAGAGAAAAAGATACTAAAAGTGTGATATCACACGATCTACTCGTAGGTGGCCAATTTACAGGTCGGAAACGTGAAATTAGCTGTTCACCAAAGTTGTTTCTAAATAAAGCCATTGTTTCGCGCGCTGTTTGTCTAGCCCCGTCTTGCTGGAATTAAATGTTGCCGACATCACGGTCTTCAATTTCCGGCAACAAAAAGTCCGTTATCATGGTACGGTAGCGCTCGCCATTGACTGTTCTGTCCTGCCTCATTTTTAAAGAAATACGTACCGATGATTCCACCAGCCCATAAACCACACCAGACAGTGCATTTTTGTTTTTGTACCTGTAGTTCGACATACTCTTGGGCTTGCTCCTCTGCCCAAATGCGGCGATTGTGTTTATTTACATAACCGTAGAGCCAGAAATGGGCCTGATCACTAAACAAAATACGATGTGAAAAACGCGGATCTTCATTGAGCTGTTGGAGAGCCGATTGACTGAAATTTAAGTGTAAAGTCTGGCGGCTTCAATTCTTTAACGAATTGGATTTTATAAGTCTTTAGCCAAGATCCTCCAATTGAGGTGGTCACATTAGTTTTATTCTTTAGTTTATTCTTTAGTCAGTAAATTCCATTACCCCCCACCAAGTCTATACTCCCCAAATCATAACATTACCACCGCCATGTAGCTTCTTTTTTGGTTTTTTTTTTTAGAGTTATGGTTTTTAAACTGGGAACTGACATTTGAAAGTAGATTAGTGGTTAGTACGTTCTTCCATTTTACGATGAATACGGAATTTTACGGTCGACATAATCGTCCATCTGAGGGAGTTGTTCGGAACACGATAAATCGTTTTCGCACCACGTACACTCTAGTGGATAATACGTAGAGAAGAAGTTATTGATGTTGTGGAGCACAGAATCAAAATGAGTCATCTAGTTTGAGCTGTGCCCATCCACTTTATGGAAGATTTTACGGAAAGATCTTGGCTTAAAAGCTTATAAGATCCAGCTTGTGCAAGAATTAAAATTGCGTGACCATTATACGCATCGTAGGTTAGGTGAATGGACCGAAAACATGATTCAGCGTGATCCTCATTTTCAACGCAAAATGTAGTTCTCCGATGAGGCCCATTTTTGGCTAAACGGATATGAAATGAAGCAAAATTGCCGAATTGGCAGTGGAGGAAACCCAGAAGCCTTTGTCGAGATGCTCTTATAACCATTAAAACTTACTGTTTAATGTGTTTTATGGGCTGGTGGAATCATCGGCCTATATTTCTTTAAGGAATATGCCCGCCAGAATGTTACATTCAATGGAGAGCGCTATATAAATATGATTTCTGACTTCTTCGTTCCTCAATTGAATGACATTGGCATGACAGAGCTTAGGTTTCAACATGATGGCGTAATATGCCATACTTTCTTGTGGCGTATGTGAAGTCACTAGTCTATGTCGATAAGCCAGAGATGGTGGACGATTTTGAAATCAATATTCGCCAGGTTATTGCTGATATACGGCCCCAGTTGCTAGATAAAGTTGTCGAAAATTGGACTTCACGATTGCGCCTCATTCAAGCTGTTCGAAATCACAAATGGCGGAAAACTTTCTATTAAATGAAGCTAATATCATAGACATTAACGTTAGTTTCAAGTATGTTATTTCATACTAAATTTCTACACCTCTAAAAAAATACCCTATATTTGGTTTCCACCAGACCCTCTCTTTCCCGCCATTACCAAGTAACCAAAAACGACAGTCTTCTAAAAGTCTAGAGTTTTCTTAGCATTTGGCGACTGTGAGACTTTTTTCTTTGTTTAGTTTTCAAATAAATGATTTCCGACGTGGAACCCCGCCCTTAAAATTTTTTGACCTTAAAACTCACTTTACTGTTTTGACAGAGAGTCGTCGAAACATTTACTGGCTTCTTTGCTTGATTTTCTTGACAATATGCTTTCCATTTACCTCAAATCATATTAACAGACAACATTCCTAACTACGATATAAGATTTCCCAACAAGTTCACCAGCCTCTAGGTAGGTTTTGACTTCACAAACGAACTTTAAAATACACTTCCGCTCTTTGAAAGTAGTTTCCGATTTCTCTTTTTTTGGTTTTGTTTACTTTATTTTCTCAGAGATATCAGCAAAATAAATGCGGAAATTAACACAACGTAGGAACTTGTGCGTATAATTTTATGTCTGCTTTCCTCCTGCCGTATTCAGAAAAGTCGGAAAAATATGTCTACCCTTAGGGATGATTGCATCAGTACAATATGAACAAATAATTCGTTTTTAAGTTGTACATAGAAGATATTAAATTAATTCGACGAGTCTTTGTGCGAATAGTTTTGTGAAGATCTGTACGAGTATTACATTCCTTTTTTTGGGAGACATACTTATAAAGTATGAAGACGGTTTGCCCACATCTTGTTCTGTCTAATAGCTAGTAGGACTCGGAGGTTAAACTATTGTTGTGGCATGATGAAACATACGTTTCAAGGAAATCCCTCGTCATCTTTGTTTACTTGGGGTAGGGTATATGTTTTCAATATTTATCAAAATATTCAAAAGCTGAAGGGTAGCTCATATTTGCTTTTTCTAAGGATTATAATAACAAATTCGGTCGGTGGTTTATGCATTTTGAAACTACCCTTTCCCGCCCAGCAAAATCAAATATCAATAAGCTCAAACAGCCTAAAATAATCACCCATCTAACCAACATAAGTTCTCATCCCAACTCGTTTAGATACCCCCCTGGGCTTGCCCTCTTAAGCCCTCCTTATTGATAGAATTCGAAACTTTGAAGCAAATACAATGCAAGTCAAGTAAACAGCTTAGCTAAGTAATATGGCAAATGACGATAACTCGTCTCGTACCCTTTGGCACCACGGAACACCCGACAGACGGAGAAGAAATAGAAAAAAGCTTTAGAAATTGTGAAATGGAATAATCCAAGTGAGGAAAATTAAGTGCAACATTTTCTAGTTGAAATAATGATATAAGGACCCACTCTGTGGGGCATTCGTGCAGAAATTTCGAGCTTCAGATAAGAAAAACCATTAACAGGGTGGCTACTAGGAGCCGCCCTCCGAGCGTGCTCGCTCGAGTGCTATAGTTGGTGCTAGGGGATGGGACAGCCTCATATCTTGTTGTTGGTGTCGGATAAAGAACGATGGAGGTGGTTGGGTTTAACTGCGACATCTTTGCGGATTTCGCCTTCAAGCGAAAACTTTGTTATATTTTCCCTAGAAATCCTGCGACTAAAACAGTGTGCCGAACGACTTTGTATTGGTATGCGGCGGAAGGAGTACCGCAATATGAAGGATAAGAAACAACCAACCCTCCACACAATGTACGGCAGAGGGGCGATAGCTTTCGAGAGTGCACAGGATAGATTAAGTGGATGCGACATTCATTGTAACCACCATGTTCACTCTTCTACATACGACTGTATCCACTTTCGATTCTTTTTTTTTCGCTACTGTTGCAACATAAGTAGCTCAAAGGGGTACGTAACAGAGAAGTGAGGGCACGGTAAATCAATTTCTCTCTAACCCCACGGGGTTGTTCGTGTTCTAATGCCCGTCTTTCGGCCTTTGTCACCGATAAAATCTCGGCTCATATTTCATAAGAACATTCGATTTAGCGGCAGTCAAGTGAAAAATATCTTTTGAGATAGAGATATTCTCAACTGTATAGTATGAATCGTAGTATGTATACCGCGGGTGGGTGCACAATGACACAATTTTACTTCAAAGGCCAAAATTGATTGCACAAAGTTGCGGAAAACTTTTTTTGTATTATTTTGCTAGAGTATTAGAGAAAACTACTTTCCATGGTCACGTCGACATAATTTCTTTCGCACCACCATGGCTTGGGCAATTTTATCGCCTTGAGGGTATTTAATTGCAGCCCTTTTATGGGCCACAACCGCAGCCACTTACACTTGAAAAGTTTACTTTTAAAAAGGAAACAAACTAAGCGTTTGGGTATTATATACATAGTGAATCTGAGGGTTGTTACTTACCTTTAACAGCACTCAGTTGATTGCCGACCATTTGTTTCGCAATGAATGCCGCCATTATGAAGAGGTTGTTTTCTTTCCTTGTGTGTACTGGTTTTGGGTACGACTGTTACTTCAAGTAAGACTGCTGGCTTTAAAGTTGAAGAAGAACGCTAGAAAAATTGCTTCGATGATGAATCTGAAATTATAAGGAAACCGCAAAGGATAAGTATGGGTCTAGTTTAATGCTCTGAAGAAAAAGTTTTAAAGCGAGTTACTGTTGCACCCGCGAATAACAGGATAACTAAGGAAATGATAGTGTCGCTCAGGTGAGAATATGATTATTATTATATGGATAATGAAGTTCTTTTAATGCAAGAGTCTATAGAAATGATATTGGGATAGGACCACTTATTATCAATCGGAATAGAGGCGAAGGAGCGACTATAGAACACAAACGAAAACTGGCTATTGTTATCTGAAAATTCATCAAAGTGGACGCCGTCAACCTAGGTCAAAGGCACTCTGAAAGACAAAACAAGAAAGAAAGAAAGGAATGCATAGAGATGTATCACATGTCAAAAGATTTTGGAAAACCATTGACTGAACTGACTAGCATAACAGTTGTGCAAGGTTTTTTCAAAAAAGTGAGTTTTCAATTTAGCAAGTCGAATGTACCTAGATTTTCGTTTTTTATTTTATTTTTTTTTTTGTCATATTGGTACAAATGTCCCCTAACATATGTCGGCATGGTAAATTTTGTATATTTTTGACTATTAAAGAAAATGGTCCAAGTATGTATTAAACTTCGCGTAAAAAATAAAATTAAGTGCTCCAACATACTTGGAGTGTTGGCTGCGACATTTGGCGAGTTTACTCTGAATAAAAAAAAATATATAAGTACAACAAGATCGTCACCGAATCAACAACTGATGAACAAAAAATGTGAAAAAGTGAAGAAATTTGGTATGGGGAATTGTTGAGTCACTATCACTGAAATTGCTGGTGATATTGGCAGATCGGTTGGCTCATGCCATTAAATTTTTTGGGCATGAACCAAAAAATCATGACGTCTTAGGGGATCAGCTGAGCTCCTACGAGAGATATCCTCAGCTTTTTTAAGAAAGAAGAGGAACTCCTCGTCTAATTGATTGGCAAGAACAATAGTGCTATACTGGCCGCAGTGCTCTATTCTATCTGTTAGCACTAGCCACCGATATATAAAAAAGAAAATATTATTTGAACAAACTTCGAGATAAAAAATAAGAGGTTAGACCGTGACGTCAGTAGATGAGAACAAAAACACGGGGCCTGTGATAAGAGATTAATACTGTCATAATTTTAATTAAGGAGCCAACGTTTTATAAGCAAAACGGATGTTGAATTGTCCTGAGTGACTGAGCAAGTTTGTTGAATAGCCGATGTGACAAAATGGAATAAAAATTATGATTGGCAGTGGTACGAAAATTTGGAACAAGTAACAATAGTAAAGTTTATGAAAATTATGAATCGAGATCATTGAAAATTGCAGTTCCCGAACTCCATACAAAAAGTTTTTAGTATCATGAAAAAATTATTTAAAGGTTATTTACTTGACTTCTGGCATATTGGCTCCTGAAATATAAACAAAGTTTGGGTTCTCTTAAATGGTCATGCCCCTAAAACGGGAATCCATATTGCAGCCTAGAATTGGATATTCCATAATATAACATTTCGAGTAGTTGTGAATAGTCCGTATTCAGATAGAAGGTATTTCTGAGTGTGTTTCGAAAATTATTTTTTTGAACACTGTTAAATTAAAAACGAGTTGTCGTGTCGTATTTCTTTTGGCTTTGTTAGAATTTCTAGTGCATTTTTTGTTTCACTTGAATAGCACATTTGCGATTTAGTGCAATTTATCTTGCGCGAGTGGTCGGAAGTTATAAATAAAAGCTTGATTTAACTATTTTATATATTATTCTTTAAATTTCAGTAATAATGGGTCGTGAGAAGGCATTCAAAAATGATGAGCAATTTTATATAAGAAATTTATTAAAAATGAATCAAACTATGGGAAAAATATGGAAGGTCGTGTGAAAAGCGTGTTATTAAGTGCAGACAAGCGGACTATATAGCGCGAAGCGTCGAATTCGCACAATTCTGTCGACAAGATTAGGGCTAAAAGTGTTATTAATGCGAACAAAACTACTGTATGTCGGGTTATTTCGAAAGCCCAACACCTTGAACGTTTAAAATTAAAAAAAAAAATACCACTTAACCCAACAAGAAGCTCGGCTGAGTTTTTGTAAAGCTCATATGGTTTGGGGAGCAATATCCTAATACGGCACCTGCGAGCTACAATTCCTAAGCACAAAAATGAACGCTCAGTCTTATAAAGAAGTAATAAAAAAGGCTTTCCACAGCTAGAAGGCACCTTTGGACCATTACCATGGACGTTCCAACACGATAATGCTCCAATTCACAATGCTCGTGTTGTAAAATCTTGGATTGGGTCCAAAAAAGTCGCTCTTTTGAATTGGCCACCATGCTCACTAGATTTAAATATTATAAAAAATGTGTGGGGCTGACTGGCCAGAAATGTTTATGAATCTGGGAAACAGTTTTCTACAAAACCTGAATTGATTGGAACCATTAAGCGAGCTTCGGATACAATTTCTTTGAATTACATTAACGGTCTCCTTGATTCACTAGACAAAAGGATCTACATAGGAGGTTATTCTTAATCGGGGAGGTTCCATCCATTACTACATTATTTTTTTTCTAACTAATATTACATTCTTAACAATTAAAAAACGATCCATAGCACTTAAAATGCTGTTAAATATGCTAAAAAAAGTGTGCTATTCAAATGAAACTACATTTTTGTGTTTTACTTTTTTAGCTTATCATTCAAAAGATATTAAATAAATGTTCGTTTTGGTTATTTCATTTTTATATATACACAATATTTTCCAAACAAAATCAAAAACATATTCTTTGCATTCATTTTTTTTAAAAAGATATTGAGAAAAGAAATTTAAATTGCAATGTGTGCTATTCAAGAAAAACAAAAGTCTAGGTCGCGACAAAGCCGAAATTTTAATTTTGGCCCACAATTTTTTTTAAAAAATGGGAATATTTTCAAGTGCTTTTGACAACATACATACATTTTAGATTTCGAATTAATATTAATTCAGTTTAATACGAATTAAATTAACTGTATTTAAGTTTTTCAATAACTGTTTTAAATTAATAAATAGCAACATCTTGTTTTGTGAGAAATATATATGTAGTTTGCATAAAAAAAGTATATTGTGAATCTCTGAAGTTTATAAGTCAATTTTTGTTATTAATCTAATTGCTAATTGCTTGATTGCTAATTGAAAATGTCAATATTGCAGA
Organism: Merodon equestris; assembly: GCA_958301585.1. Taxonomy (NCBI): domain Eukaryota; kingdom Metazoa; phylum Arthropoda; class Insecta; order Diptera; family Syrphidae; genus Merodon; species Merodon equestris. The sequence continues at coordinate 161,594,235 of OY284413.1, forward strand.
ATTTCACTCATTCTATTTGTGGCCAAACGTCAATTAAGTGGTTTAAAAAAATCCGTTTTTAAATAAGTCAAGTAACAAGGATCTTATGGTAATTTTTCGATATGTTGCGATAACGAGTTTTGTGGGCGGGCCAAATAGCTTATTTGCTTATTTATTCGGACAAGTAATAATTTGAAATTTATTTTCTGTGTACTTCAAGGTTCATACAAGACTCACCCAGGCTCAAAATCTCGATTTAACATCTCAAACTTAGAAATTAGATAGGAATTCATCGATATTTCAGTATCATTTAAACCCATAAGGCGACATAAAATAGGCCATTTGATTGCTTGAGCTGCCAGGAATAGATATGCTACTGCCCGTTTAAGACCTGATGCTCATGACGCGCATCGTCAACACTACGCCCGTATAATGAGAGCAGCTAAAAACCCATGCAGTTGTTTCATCAGTAGATGGCACGATAACTTTTCAATCAGCCTGCTTTTTAACCGATAAGACGATCCACCTAGTACTCAACACCAACATTTAATGCATGCTTAGCTGGCCGTTCTCTGCGGCATCATATATTGAGCTTGAAGTTTAAGACTCTTAAGGATGAAACTGTTTCGCCATTCATTCAACAGGATTCAGCCCTTTTTATGGTTGAATACTTTTCTTCATTCTCAATCAGCAGAATTTTCTTTTCGAATCTTCATTATTTTTCTGCATCTAGTCTAAAGTGTTAAAACTGATTTTGACCCCGGTTTAAGACTATGGGCGTAGGGCAGTCGAAGTCGTTAGTTATTTTAAGGCTATATCTGTCAATATTGCTCGCAGAATTTAACTTATTACCTCTTCAATGACAGCTGGAGAATAAAGCAAACAGTTTTAAGTTTTTAGTTTTAAATTCAATTTTAATTTTTTTTAGAACAAATTTAAGTTAGAAAAAAAATTATTAAAATAGCTTAAATATATTAAAGTACCTTACTGGCCCTATACGGACAAACAGAACGGAAGCAAACAGAACAATTTAAAACTATGCCTTTAGGCCTTACGAGTAACTTATAATAATTAAAAAAAATGAACAATTAAAGCTAAGAAAAATTATATTTTAAAAAACTTTCACAAGGACCTAGGCAGGCAAATCTAATAAGTACTAGAAGTTTCTCATACAATCAGATATAAGGAAAATACGTAAAAAAATATTTAAAACATCCAAAAGGAAGAGTCACAGTAGGACAGTCAAAAAAAAAGAAAAAGGACAAAAAAATCTCAAAGGAAAAAGGTAGTGCCACTCAACACTTGAAGATGTAAATTAATCACGAAAGACTGAGCTTTCCTTCGCTCGTTCACTCATTTTCCATAAAATAACATTGTTGTGCGTTTTTGCAAATTTATTTCACGGAGTTAATTGGAAGGATTTATTTTTACTGCTGCATTAATTTCTCAACTCCACCCAAACCCACACTAATGGTGAACACAACTTATTTACGACACGACATTTCTTAATGAGTTTTTTGTTTTTTTCTGCCTTTCGCCAGGAAGTGTATAAACAAATCCGTCCTTTTGCAGCATGAAATATTTACTGTCCAAAAATGTACAAAGATTCTAAATGTAAGTCAGCTTTCAGCCTTTAATACAACGAAATAAATTTTAAGTGCATTTATTAATTTAACCCATTTCCTAACAAATCATCCGTCCGAGCGACCCTTTTCTGCTTAATGGGCAATTAAGAACTTTTTCCCTTCAGCCATTAATCAAAAATGCTATCGCGACGAAGTTGTCTTTATGTCACATGGCATCCTTATCCAGAATTGCCATAATTTTTTTTCGCTTTTGGTTTTTTAATTCGTCCTTGAGTTAACTCATGTTACCGCGGTGATCACTTAAATGAATTGAGTCATTTCCAGAGCAAATAGATATGAAAGGAAAATCAACAAAATGTTTTTTTACTCACTTCTGTCGCTGATATCGCTATTTGTACAAAAATGTTTGTTATTTTGACATTTCTTTATTTCGTCAACCGCTTAGATGTCCCTTAGATGTTCATGAACAAGTGACAGGAATCAAGCGCCTGTGAACTGCGTCTTATTGTCTCGCAATTTATCTTAAAATATTATTTTCTTGTATTCCTGATGGGGGCCAAGATGTATTGTTGTCCTTTCTTTTTAGGACATCAGTTTGGTTTTACCCATTATTCTTTTAATGCCTTTGACATTTACCTCCTTTCTGGTTTTATTTTTTTATACAAAAAGGATGGTATTATGCAGAAGGATTTCCGTAAAATTAATTTATTATCAGAGCAACGGACTTGTGGACATTTTTTTTATGTCTTCCTTCTTATACTATAGAGAGATCAAAATTGCTGAGGACTAAGGTACTTTTAGGGACAAAGTCCACAATAAAAAATTGAAAAGGTCAATAAAATGATTTAAAATCTAGGACGTAGTAAACATTTTACGAAATAAGAATGCTATAAATAAACAAATATTAGATTTTGATGCCTGTGCCAAAAGGTTAATAATACACAATATGCTTCCCTTTCACCGTGAAAGATGAAATGCCGGTTAAATTAACCGGAATTACAAATTAATCTCCAAAAAAAGAGAGTATAAAACGGGTATTTATTATAAGTACCATCACTCATCACAAGGCGCATTTCACATTGACGCCTGGAAATATTTGATGGAAATTGATGACTTAATCGAGCTCGTTAATACTCAACTTTCAAGCTGCATTTAAAATTCATGAGTAACGCCAACATCGATCCACAAGTTCATTAACGATTTTATCATTCGCTCAGGAATAATCAATATAGAATAATCAAAATTTGTTAATATTTTTTAATTGCCTTTTCTAAATATTCACTAAGAATAGAAGGCTCAATTCATCATGATGTTTAGAAACTGCGTTTCAAGTTTACCAGACTCTGATATATATAGTTACTCATAGAACAAGGTCCCTTCGTAGCTGGGATCTATATCTACCTCCTTTTCAAACACGGAAATAAAAGGATTGAGATTATTGATTCCGATTTCAGCTGCTTTCGAAGGCACAGGTCCGCTACTAAGGCTGGCAGTAGTACACTATCGGATGATCCAATTCCAGTTGCCTTTACTAGCCATTCTAGAAAATTGACATCTGTCAATAATGGAACACATTTTAGACGTAAAATGCTAGTCGTTCAATGCGGTCGTTCAAAGAATTCAAATTGTTCAATTATTCTACAAGGTGGCGCAAAATTAATCACCCTATCGGAAGATGTTATAATTTTTGCGAAGAGCTTCGCACGTCAAACATATTTGACATTTGTGAACTAGAAATCTGCAGTACAGATAAGAAATGGAGCGTTATACTCTAGAAGAACGTGAATAATTGTGTGGAATTTTTGACCAATAATTGGTCGGTAGTGTAAGCGCAGCGTGAATTTCAACGTCGATTTCCTAACCGTGTCGCGCGAACTGGGCAAACATTCCAGCCCTTAGCTGCTCGACTCGAACAGATTGGAACCACAGGGGACCATGCAGGGCGGTGCCGCCACCGGACTAGTCGTTCGGCCGAAAATATCGCGGCTGTGGCTGTATATGTCGCTGAGAACGAAGAAACATCAACCGGACGACGGGCTACGCAATCGGACATCACCAGAATGACTCTACAGCGAATTTTAGTGAAAGACTTACACATGCTCCCGTACAAAGTGCAAACAGTGCACCAATTAAGGTCTGCTAACCGTCAGTCGCGTGTGAAATACTGTCAAGCCACCCTTAATCTCAACAACGAAGAGGACGATTGTATTCGAAAATTATCATGAGCGATGAGGTTCATTTCCACTTCGGTTACGTAAATAAGCAAAATTTTAATTTCTAGGGCACTGAAGATGTGCGAGTAATGCACGAAGAGCCATTACATCCACTCAAAGCCACTTTGTGTTGAGGCGGGAGTGATTGGGCCGTATTTTTTCGAGGATGCCATCGGCTATACGGTCACTGTTACTGGCGCACGCTACAGGGGCATGATAAACGACTTCTTACTATCGGAATTGGATGGGCAGGGCTTTGTGAACAAGTGATTTCAACCAGACGGTGCAATCGCACAAACAGCACGAGCCACAATGGATATTGTGAAGGAAGCGTTTCCTGCTCTCGTAATCTCCTGTTTTGTCGAACTTGACATGGTTAGCAAGATCGCCCTATTTAACCATCCCAGACTCCTTTCTTTGGGGTTATTTGAAGTTTATCCCAACAAGCCTCAGACAATCGCAGCCCTTAAGGAGAATATTTGACAGGAATGCGAACAGTTCGAACCGGAAATCTTGCGAAAAATCATGGAAAATGCGATAAAAGGGGTACAAATGTGTAAAGCATTTTATTAAACACTTTTTTCTGAAATTAAGTTGGCCTTTATTGGTTTACGAAGGTTAGTCTAAGACAGTAACGAATGAAACGCATCCTTCATGTGCTGCTTTAAATAACTTCAAAGAAAAAGTGTAAAAGTGTTGCATGACGCCGAAGACTAATTATTCACCCCTTCACCTAATCAAATTTGTTAGATTTTGAAAAAAAAAGTAGTCGACCAATAGGCTGTAATAACGCTCTACATTCGACTTGCTATGTTACTTATTAGCTTCGTAGTGCGAGGGGAGGAGATACCAAAATTGGAAAAAAATTGGCAGTGATCTGTGTATGTACATATGTATGTATCATTTCTATTTCGAAGAGAATCCTTATATTTCTATTCAAGAGCTTTAAGATGCTAGACTGTTCTATATACTGTACATAAGAAGCGTCCGAAAATTATAGTTCCATCCTCCAAATGTTCTGTGTAAATAATGCGACACAAGTTATCGGGGAAAAAAATTCCTCAGTTCTTCGAAATATACTCATTTATAGTACGAAAAAGTCATCAGGCCGACCGCCGCGCCGACATTAACTAATCACTAGAAAAAAACGGATTTTAAGGGAATTGTATTCGACGTATTGCAGCATCTCCTGGAATTAAAGCAGTCCACCCTTCACAGATTTGTAAAGGTGCCTGGTTGGCTGCAATCAAAAAGAACGAAATCGCAAGCAGCTGTTACTTTCGATGACTTTCGATGAAGAATGAAAAAAAGTTGTGTGGAATGACGAAAAAAGTTCAATTTAGACGGGCCGGAAATTTCGTTCTCCAAACGTCAGCATAGAGGAGGCAGTAGAAAGGTATGGGCCACCTTAAGTTGCTATGGAACTTCCCGTTTAGCAGTTGTTCCTAACCAGGCAACCAGCAATTAGTACCAAGGCAGAAGAATTGGACCAACATTTTATGGAGTTTCCACAGGATAATGCACCAATTCAGGTGGTCGCTTCTTCTAAAAAGTGGTTTTCTGACTGAGATTTTCGAATTATGTCAGGATCAGCACGTTCGCCGGATTTAAACTCAATCCAAAACTTATGGGTCATATTAGCAAGACTGGTATATGCGGAGGGACGACACTTTAACAAAGTTCTTGAGCTTAAGAGCGCAAGACTTGACAAGAAATTAAAAAAGAAACAATCCAAAAATGACTAAGCTCAATGTCAAACAGGGTCTACGACGAAATTTCGGAAAAAAGGAGGATTCATCGGACGTTAACTGTGCGCAAAATACAGATATAACCAGTGGCATCCTCATTTTTGAAGATCAAAATTAATGTATTTTCTTACATACTGTGCCCTTTTAAATTTGTAAAGAATTTTGGAAAAGAAGTACTGAGAGGATGGAGTGATTAGAATTTTTGTTATTATTAATACTTTTGATTTATTACCTGAACTTCCCAGTTTTTCAATGGGTCTATCGTTTTGGGCCGCACCTTACTGTCTCACAAGATTTTTGGGCACATACCTCAATTGATATTTTTAAAAAGTGAGTCTGAGGGAGTGAGGAAGCGATATGGCAAGCACTCAGTCCCTTTCCCTGCTCAATCCAAGCTGACACACAGCCTTCACGTGGCCAGGTTGGGACTTGTGCTTAGGATTAATATCCCTATCGAGGAAAAAAAAACTTTTTACGAAGCAAGAACAAGCCTCGAATACGGACGGATACAATGTTGACGACCCATATAAGCGGAAAAATCTGCGAGTCTGCACCTGGAATGTGCGGCCCTTTATCAGACCAGGTACAGATAACCAATTGGAAAAAACCCTCGACTGCTATAAAGCAGATATAACCGCATTCCAAGAAGTGCGATGGGATGGACGAGGCAAAATAATATGAAAAACTGTGATATCTACGAGTATTACGGTAACTGCTATAAAGAAAGTAAACAACGCCTATTCGGATGTGGATTTGTTATTTGAGGAAGTCTCCGACAAAAAGTCTTAATTTAACGACATATAAGCGAACGCCTCATAACAATCCTCATTAACGGCATCCTCGAGAATATAAGCCTCATATGCCTACGGAAGGAAAAGACGGTCGACAAATACAAATACAAATAAGGATGACTTCTATGATCTCCTGGACCGAACGTACGCCCAATGCTCCAGTTAAGACACCAAAATTATATGTACTAGGGGCCTTTAACACAAAATTGGGCAAAGAGGACATACTTGAGTCGATCCTAGGAAAACATAGCCTAAATAACACCACATCCGACAACGGACTCAGACTACTTGACTTCCTAGCAGGGCGTAACCTCCTTGTAGCAAGCACACGATTCCCACATCTCAACATCCATAAAGGAACCTTGCAAGCAGTCAACCATCAACCAGATTGATCATGTTGCGATCGACGCCAGAAACTCCTCCAGCATTCTAGATGTACGAACCTTCCGAGGAGCTATCATCGATTCGAATCACTACGGAAAATTCCGTCCAAGCAACAAGGCCGCGGGTGCAGACGGCCTATCTGCCGAGATATTTAAAGCGGTTGAAGATGGGTTGGTACGACGCATGCGCCAGCTCATCTGTAAAATATGGTTGGAGGAAAGCATGCCCGACGAATAGAATCTAAGGCCCTATAGAGGAATAAGCCTCCTTAACATGGCGTACAAAATCTTCTCTGCCTGCGTACTATGTGAACACCGCAAGCCTTAGTGGATAATCTGATAGGTTCCTATCATGTGGTTTCAGGCCAAGTAAATCCACAACAGGCAAAATGTTCAAACTGCGGCAGATCCTGGGTTATGACATATGACAGTGTGCCTATGGACGAGCTATACCGAGCCTTGTCTAGTTTTAACATCCCTGCCAAACTCGTCCGATTGTGCAGGATGACAATGGAAAATTCTCGCTGCTCCATAAGGTCGGTAGCGAATTAACCGAGAACTTCGATGTTAAAAAAGGATCTAGACAAGGTGACGAGCTGTTATGTAACTTTGTCAACATCATGCTTGAAAAGATCTTACGAGAATCAATGGCTCACGAGGTACGATCTATTTCAAGTCTGCGCAATAGCTTGCGTACGCGGATGACATTGATGTAATTGGGTGAACACAGCGAAACGTCGGTAAAGAAGCATTGAAGCAGAATGCAACCCTGAGGGACTACGCAACAGAGGAAGACCGAATCTAAGATGGCGCACGCAGGTGGAAGGGGACCTTAAACAACTGGGAGTACGACACTGGAAACATCTGGCAAAATATCGTGCCAGCTGGCGACGCTTGTTCTTTGAGGCCCAGGTTAACACTGCACTGTAGCACCATCTGAGAAGAAGAGAAGAAGAGTCTAAGCCTAGATTGCGTCTTGAGATGATGAAACTGCTTTAGGTACTGTCACGGATATATCAGTTTGAATCGCATCACATCTCTGATTCTAACTGATTCTTGAACCCGCATGACCGATGCAGGAACTTGGCGACTTTCCTCAGGTGTGACTTTTTTAGTTATATTTTAGATTGTTCCTCGAGGAAAACCTTAATTACACAACCAGTAAGGGAGTACCAAAATACATACCAAGGTTTCGGCTTGCACAGCTTTTTTCTCACGTTATTCAAAAAGCTGGTTGAAAAGAGTAAATTCGATGACAAATTGTCTTGGCGATATAATATTCATTGAAGGGATAGCCGACGTCATGTATGGGGTGGAGGCTGCAGGTATTATGTATTATTGATTTCGTGACATTAACGTTAAACTTGAGGCTCAATTGACGTTTTGACGTAGAATTGATGTGCTTGGCTGGTTTCGATGTCTCTCGTTCACAGCAGTGATGTTTTGGCATGTACGTGCCTTCCGAGCATGTGGGTATGGAGTTTTACGCAATGTTGAACCAACGACTTACTCGTACTAACACTCTTATGTTGACCGAACAATTCACGAGTTTTACGAAATTTAACTTTTACAGATCGCCCATTTTCGTAATAAGTTTCAATAACAAACAAGATGAGGTCAGCTCGCCGGAACCAAGCTACAATTCCAGGTACCTTGAATTTTGCATTTTTTTAACCTGGATTTATCTAGACGGACGAACAGGAAAGCATTTGCATAAGTTTTCCCTACCCCAGCTTTGCAGGGTAGAAGACTAAAATGAGTTGATGCGGGTTTAACAATTTCATAACTAAAATTACAAAAGACCTGTAGATGACAGTAAATGAGGATGAGGATTAAGTATCGAGTCTTTGCTACTTTGGAGTAACATAACATGTAGCACTTGTTACCATTTGACACACTTTTCTGGGTTGCTATCGATAAAAAAATGAATTGGAAAGAAACACGGAAAATTCGTCCATTGACAACATAGACAAACGTCAAAATTTTTTTAATCGAACTTAATTCCATTCAGATCACTGATTCGAATATCTACTGACAGCATCTAATAAGTTGAAACATCCAACAGTGAAGAATGAGGCCAGTCTCAGCGTCTGAATCTGATTATAAATTAATTTGGAAAGTTGGCCTTTAATAAGTAATTGAAAGGCGCACCATTGGTTTTCATTTATTCATAATTATTTGTTCATTACACAGACGTTCAATCATTTTGACTAAGTATTTCAGAAAAATGGAAGGATCCTAGAGAGATTAATTTAATATCCAAATCAGCTTCACGTGTTCGCTCATCCACACCTGGAATTCGGCCTTAAGTGATGGATTTATAAGTAGCCATAATAACCCACGCGTTGACTTCTTCATCGTTGACCTTCAACCTGATGGCTTAATTACTTTTTAATGCCTCACATTCGGGTATTTTTCTTTTAGGCCTACTAGAGATATCAGCATTTTTTGCTCAAAAAAATGTAATGACTTTAGGGTGTTTTTTTTTTTTAACTGGCCGGGGAACCTTTTTTTGTTGGAGACAGATTGAATGTGTCCAATTTCTTTTTTGTTAAGAATCAAGATATCCAGATGTCCTAAAAAAGAATTTCCGCACGCAGTTGATTACGTTCAGAAATTCCCCAAATCGCATGTAAATGAATAGTTTCACGATTGCTCGAAAAATAGAGTGTACACAAAACCACGTGAGCTTTATTGCCTTCTTTCGAATCAGCCCACAAAACCAGAAAAGGAATAAACCTCAATACCGAAACCCATGACAACAGCAAAACAGAAAAATCCCATTTCAAGGCCACATCGCCTCTATTGCGGCGAATTGGTTCACAAATTTGCCATTAAATACTATCTATCCGAATGTGTATGGATGCACATACATACATATGTCTGTAGCTTGTAGATACAAGCAAGTTTGGCACAAATAGCCGAACATACAATCATCCGTACAAGCATCCCAATGTGTGTCACATGCCATTAACATACACAAGACCCATTCGATAGCGACAGTCTGTCTAGACGCCTGGCGCCATCACACTCCATGCGTGCGGAACTCCCGGCTATTGGACATTAACCGACGCTACTACCGCTCGCCACCCATCCATGGTTATGGTTATGTAGTCGTTTAGTCGTTCCTGTTGTTATTGCTGTTCGAATGTTCATCCCCCTCAGCAATGAAAAATCGCAAGAACAAAAGCAAAGATGACAACAGAACAGCTCAGCGGGGTACAAACAGGATACATACCACTGGAGGCATATACGAGTAAACATCACCAACAGATAGAGAACTGGGACACCCAACTTAAATTTTCCACTTAAGTAAACTCCAATTCGCATACATTCACACACATAAGATGATGAGTAGTGGGCGCGAGGATGATCGGGAGGAATGGACGCAGGATAACCAGTAAAATCGCTACCAAGAGGTGAATTTTGGAAGATTATTAAATGTTTGCGTTGGAATGAGAGTGGATCTGTTATTTATGCCACAGGCTGACTGGAAGATATTTTGCTTGTAGAGCGGCAAAATATTTGCCAAGGACTAGTTAGTGAGTGGGTAGGACAGACGGTGGCAGCAAGTTTATTGATTATTAGAGTTGTAGCAAATTAAAGAGGGGAATTTGCTATGGTAGTGGAGTTTAACACGAAAATAGAAAAAATGATTCTGGGTTAGGAAGTTTTCAAGGATAAAATTCTTTGACTATTTTCAGCTGCAGCGAATGGAGTCAAGGAGGCTAGAGGAGCTAATGAAATCAAAATTCAACATGAACGGATAAATGTTTGCTGTCGGATTTTTCGGCGACAAGATTTCCCCGAAGTGGGGTTGAAATTGGGTTACAAGGATGGGATTGAGATCGATAAAAGACCGAGAATGGTCAGTACGAAACAGTTCTACATGTGTTCTGAACTTCGGGAAAACGACACATGGAATATATGTATATGTATGTATATATGCAAGTCTAGGACAGACAGTGTTGTTATTCGACGTTTGCGTTTTGTCATATTTATCATTTCGACAAGGTGTCGAAATTGTTACGAAAATTCGTATTCAGTTTGCCAAACCACGAGTTGCGAAATATCTACGGCCGAAATGATCATTTAACCGAGGGAGTAATTCAACGAATTATCAGGGAATTTAGTCGCATTTTGCGAAAAGGCTTGGGTATGCAAACGTCCAGATCCAATTAACACAAGAACCGAAGTCTCAACAAGATAAATAAGCTCGTATGTTCGCTGATTGGACTCCAGAGCAGTTGGAAATGGATCCAAATTCCGCTAAATAATCACCTTCCTTGATGAAACGCACTTGGTTAAATGGTTTCATGAACAATCAAAATTGCTCATTTGGGGAGAGAGTAGTCCATGGCAATATCAAGAGTCTCCATTGCAACCGGAGAAACTTACTGTTTGTCATAAATGTTGGGTAGGCGACTCATTTGGCCATTGATATCTCGAAACGAAAATGGCCAGGCGGTCATTGTCAACGGCGAACGGTATCGAGCAATATTAACTGCCTTTTTGTGGCCTGTGTTGGACGACATGGAACCAGACGGCATTCAGTTTTAACATGACGGCGCAATGTGCCATATATCGGGCGTTGCATTGGAGGTGTTGCAAGAAACTTTTCAGAGCGCGTTATGTCCAGAATATAATAGAATAGACGCTGTGCAATGGCCACCAAGCTAGGGCGATTCACCGTTCTTTAACTTTTTTCTGGGTTGACGTTAAGCCGATAATTAATGAAAACAAGCCGACAAAAATGTATCAACTGATCCAGCCCATACAAAATGGAATCGAGTTTTCTGAGCGAAGCCACTGAGGCTATTTGATTGATATCACTTGGCGATAGTGGTATTGAATGTTATTTATTTTCGATCAATTTCACATACGACTCGACATTTTGTGACATTTTTCGCACCAGGCTTCATTGTGTCCATTTGCCGTCAAAATAAATTAAGCTCCAAAACTAAATTTGATATCGAATAAGTATTAAAAATAGTACAATTCAAAACATAATTGGAAAAGACCCAAAAACTCCCCAAGCCAATCAGCAGAAAGCCTAAAGTTTTAATAAATATATACCGACTAATAGACAATGTCATGTCAGCAAACATTTAGCCCTTAACCCATTAACGCCGAGGTGATCAGAATTTTTACTAACTATTCAACGTGTTTATTTATTATGTTATCGGACCAAAAAAATAATACAATACCTCTATTCCTACGCGATATTTGATGCTCTTTCAGAATCTGAGCTCAAAATTTCGATTAGACACCGAGAAAAAAAAATATGGTCGATTGAAACTTGAAAAACGTGAAAATTTTCGAAAAAAAAAAAGTTTCACATTTTTTTTCACAATGATACCGCAAAGGTATCAACTTTTTACTATGATCAGAGGTGATCATGGCACTCGAACATTAAGAGGATTTCTTTTCAGAAAATTTCATCGACGCGTTTATTCAAAATGGCGGCGAGAATTTAAAAAAATTATAAAAATCTTAATCTATCGTTTTCTTAAAAACTATAAACTTTAGAAAAAAATTTTAAGAAGAAAAATGTCTTTAAATTAGTCAAAGAATACTCTTAATTTTTTTTCAGAATTTTTGGAGACAATTTTTGATTTTCGAAAATTTCAAAAAATCCAATTTTTCAAAAATACCTGAAAAAAATTTGAAAAAAATTGAGAGCGTTCTTTGACTACTTCTTTGCTGATTCATTCATCCATTCATTCATCATCCGCCATCATTTTTTTATTAATTCTGATGGTATTGGGCCGGTATTGCTCTACTTGTGCATTAAGCAGTTCATCGAAATACGAGTATATCCTCCATTGGACTGCACCTCCTTCGTTTTTCGAAACGAGCTCCCCATTATAATTGCCTACAAATCTTGCGTTTATCCTTGCATAAATTGCTCTAGTTTTTTTAGACGTACATTCTTCCAGAATCTTAGCAAACTTTTTCCTTTCAGATTGCCACTTTTTATCCGAGAAAAAGGCTGACTTTCCCTCTTAGGGTCTGATATCTTGTACACGTCATTTCTTTAATATTTTACAGGACTTGGAGTCATACATATTACGGACTTTTACTTTTCCCGTATATTCTTCGTCGACTTATGGACTAAAGGAGAGATCCTTTGAACCCCGTCCAAAAGGCGTTATCAATCAACGTTCCAATTTCAACACGCAAAAAAGGCAGGCCGAAAAACAATTGGAGCAAACAAATGCAAAAACACCAGCATTTGATTGGCCTCAGCGATGAAGTAATCCCAAACCGGGAAGCCTGCCGCTACTTTCTGAGGTCAAACCGGCGGACCCCACAAGCGGACCAGTAGGAATGCAGTTAAGTGGGAAGGTTATGGTCCTACACTTCTGACCATAACGACGCCGGGATAAAAAGGAAAAGAAGAAGAAGAAGAAGAAGATTCTTCGTCGACTTATGACCTTTATGAGCTTTGCAATAGCCTAGTTCGTGCTCCTGTTGACCATATTGCTTCTATCTGTCTTGCTTCGTCGTTGGTTTCAATGCCATCTAGTAAGCAATGGTTTAATATCCCCAAAAAGTAGCTAAACTGTCACTCCTCGTGAATAGAAAGCTACGTAGGTGCATACCCGCAAGGTGGTAAGCACCTATTTCAAACAAAAAAATTGTTTACGTACCATTTCAAGAAATTTCAATCAGATAAATTGTATGTGAAAAGTCATCATCTTGTTCAGTCACTTCTAAAAGGACTAGGTTTTATGCGACCTGCCAGCTTCAATTTTGCTACGAGTATAAACTGGGCCTTATCAGTATTTACAAGGTGGCAAGATGTTATAATTTTTGCAAATAGAATCATACGTCAATCATATATGACAATTATGAACTAAACAGTTGCAGTATATAAACAGACAAACTATGTAGCGCTATACTCCGCAAGAGCGTGCAATAATTGCGTCGATTTTTTTGACCAATAATCGGTCGGTGGTGTTAGCGCAGCGTGAATTTCGACGTGATTTCTTAATCGTTCCGCGCCAACTGGCCAAACATTCCAGCGCTTAGCTACTCGACTCGAACAGGCTGGAGCCCAAGTAGACCATGCACGGCGTGGCTGCCACCGGGTCGATGTCGCTGAGAACGAAAAACATCAATCAGACAGGCTATGCAATTCGGCAAACAATGTGCAAACAGTGCATCAGTAAATGCCTGCTTAACCTCAGTCGCATGTGAATTACTATGAAGCCATCTTTAAATTCAGCAGCGAAGAGGACGATTTTATGTCGAAAATCATCATGAGCGAAAAGTCCCATTTCCATTTAAGTGGTTACGTCAATAAGCAAAATCTTCATTTCTGGAAATGCACTGAAAATTCGCGCGTGATGCACGAAGAGCCATTACATCCAGTGTGTGGTGCGGCATTCATGCGGGAGAAGTGATTAGGCCGTATTTTTTTGAGGACGTTACTGACGAATGCTAAAGGGCCATGATAAACGACTTCTTGTGGCCGGAATTGGATGAGCAGGGCTTGGTAAACAGGTGGTTTTAACAAGACGGTGCCCGATCAACCCACCCCAGACTTCTTTCTTTTAGGCGACTTGAAGTCTCGGCTTTATGCCAACAAGCCTCTGAAAATCGCAGCCTTTAAGGAGATTATTCGACAGGAATGCGAACAGTTATCACCAGAAATTTTGCGGAAAGTCATGGAAAATGCGATAAAACGGGTGCAAATGTGTATCAACACTGGCCGCAGCAACTTGATGGATATTATCTTTTCCACTTAACAGAAAAAACTGTAAAGGTCCAAATGAAGATTTCTATCATTTTTTTTATTAAGTAAAAACTAATTCGAAAACAAATTTGGATGATTAATTTTGTGCCTTTTTGTAGGATGAGATCTTAATCTATTATAAGTTTTTGCGGATAATCCCAACCCCAGACCATCACGGAATTTCGAAATGGAAGCCGCACTATGAACCAGGCCAGCGATATTTTCAGCTGACCTTGCCGGACGAATACGAGTTGGATTCATCGCGACACTAACCTACCCAAAACGTTAAAATTATTCGATTGATGTAGTAAATAGGCGGTGGAAAGTGGAGTGGAGAGTGAGTGAGCAAAGTCAAGTGAGATCAACATAGGACTTCGGAATATTGTAAATAAAAGAGACTGCCAAGGCCCTTTGGATCGCGCCTCCCCCCTTCGAAAGATATTATGCATAAACAAAGGTATAAAAAAAGCAATAGAAGTCTTCTTATGAATATGAACTACCGGGCCGTATCGGACAAGAAAAACACCTTTATGCGGGAAAGGTGTGGGAGAAGTTGAAGCTTGCAAAATTCCTGGAAAACGGTCTTGGTACGAAATGCAGACGTTGAAGATGAAAAGCAACCACGAACGTCCCGATGATGACGAATTACAGTCAAAAGTAAACGCTAAGGACCATCGCTGCGATATCAACTGACTGTAGCAGAGGGGAAGGAAATCACCAGTATGGATTCAGAAAGGCATGCTCTACTGTCGATGCAATTGAAAATTGAAAAAGTAGTCGATATTGCATCTGAAGCCATAGCAGGACACTCGTGGAGGCAAGGGTCAAAGAAATACTGTGCAGCGGTACGCGTTTAATTCTGCCGACTGGACCCTGATAAGAAGTCGCTAGAAAGAATAGAAACACCTTACTATCTTCAAAGAATATCACGTAAGAGGGGATCAAGTATTATGACATCTGGGTTCCTCAGGGATTGGTGCTGGCCCCCCTCCTTTGGAACCTAATGTATGGCGGAGTTCTGCGACTACGGTTTCCCCAAGGAACTAACATCATCGGACTTGCAGATGACATAGCTATCGTGGTTGTTGCGTCTGTGGTCTGTATGCTTTGAAGTTGAGTCAGCCATAAACGCTCCATTCGCCTAGATAAAGCAATGGCTTGAATCTGCAGGCCTTGAACTAGCAAACCATAAGACGCAGGCCGTACTTACATATATCAAGCGGGAAAACCGTAGAATACATCGATATTCGAGTCGGCAGCCAGAATATTCGATCCAAGGAAGCGGTTAAATATCTAGGAGTGATGCTTGACAACAGACTGTGGGTCAAATCGCACGCAGATTATGTGAGCGAAAAGGCATCTACACTGCAAATAGCACTCTCCAGAATACTGCCAAACGTTGGTGGGTTGGGACATGCAAAGGGGATTCTGCTGAGTAGAGTGGTGAGCTCAGTCATGCTGCATCCTGCACCAGTCTGGGCAGAAGCGCTCAAGAGGAAGGAAATTTGCCGAAAACTATCATCGGTATACCGGCTATGTGCCTTGAGGAAAATAAGCGGCTACCGGACGATTTCGGACGAAGCCGCTTTTGCCATTGCTGGGATGATCCCCATTGACATTCTCGCCGAGGAGTCAAGGTCAACGGTAGCCGGAGAGCTAAGGAACATCAAGGAGGAAGAAAGGTCGCGCTCGATGGCCCAATGGCAATCTCGGTGGGATAACACCACAAAGGGAAGATTCAATCAATCGATATATGGTTAAATAGAACATGAAGAAACTGCAACTATCCATCTCACGCAGTTTCTCTCTGGCCACGGTGGCTACTGTAAATACCTGTATCGATTCGGACAAGAGGAGAAGTATCCTCTTTGTCCAGACTATCCAAACCAAGAGGAAGACGTGAGGCACATGATCTTAGAATATAGACTCTTCGCAGATCTACCAGAACCAGAAAATATAATTCAGCGAATGGTGGAGCCGGAGGAATACAAACTGATTATCTACGCACTAACCCAGAATGTGCAGACAGAGTTGAGGAGAGTAGAAGCTGCAAGAAAAGCCACAGAGGCAAAAGAGCAGAAAAAGCAGGAGGAAACGTATAAGCACAGGAGTAGCATGAATTGCTTACCAGCCCCACGAAATAATACCTAACGGTAGTCCCGCGAGGAGAGTGCAGTACGTACATAACTCGACTCGAAACAACTGGGTAGGGTCGGTGAATGACAGTGGTACGGGCCACTGGTATCTATGAAGATTCCACATCCATTTCACGCATCCAAAAAATAAACAAAATGGCCAGAATTTTTCTCAAATATTTTGGGTATGATACGGCAAAGGGAAGGAGTCGTTAAATGCAGTCGTTAATGGTACGTAACTGCAGAAAAGTGGTGTTATGAATACGTGTTTATGGGTATAACTTCGAATCTAAAATGTAATCCCCCAAATGATCACATTCTGGATGTAAAGATCATGCTCAAGTTTCAATTGTAGCGGCACACTGCGCCATGACCTCTTACCACAAGTCTAAGGATGGAACCTAGTTTGTTAATATGGTAAATATTTGACCAAAATCACTGTAATGATGTTCGAGCCTTGACATTGCCTTATGTGACTACTTTCTGTTTCCAAGAATAAAGAGGGACTCTTTTGAAAGAAAGAATAGTGATTTATCGTGTTGAAAATTATATTATGTTTTTAAAAACAAAAGACCCAAGCGCTCCACCCAAGACCCAAGCGCCCATTACGGGCAAACAATGATTGGGGCAAACGACAAACTTTATTGTCATATTTCGGCACGAAGAAAGAATGAACCAACGTTTAACATCTTCATTATTATTCAAATACAAAGGATGTATGTATATACGAGTATATTGCTTTATCCAAGCACATCGTGCAGGTTCAAAACCCAAGTAGGCATGTAAGCAAAGAAGTAAACCTAGCAAGCTAGCTGGAAAGCAACTCCATCGCGGTGTTGAAAAATATGTTTTTTTTTTCGTTTTAAACGAAAAGGTTATTGCAATACATAGGTCACAGCCTAGCCTATTATTCCGCCACGGCGTCTAGAGGACCATCGGGGAACTGCCTTATAATTATCTGAAAATGTGAGTTATACAAAGCAGTGCCTAACATCCAACATCCAAAAGTCACTCCCAAGCTCCCAACAGTCATTAAGCTGAAGCCTGTCGGAGTGACCTATAAGTCCATCTTTAGCCAGCAAACAGCACTCGCTTATGTAAAGGATCTCCGGCGACAACATTGTTATTCATCAACTCAAAACAATAAAAAGGAAAATCCCACACTATCATGGCTGACCCCCTTGGTCCAACAATTAATCAAATCACCCACCGTAGTATGAGTTTAATGGGATCATGTTGCAAAGTTTACTCCTTTTCTGTTTAACCCAAGACAAATCCTGATTAGCAACAGTACCCAGACCCACCCCCGCGATATCCTATTTCACGATTCGTTAGCTCACTTAATAGTCCGACCACATCCATGTGTAGTCAAGATCGTAAAAACTTAATTATCATTTTCTACATCGTTTACTTTCAATAGCCGCCAACCGACGGCATACAAAATGTGTTCGAGGACGAGGTAAATAGGACCTCATCGCATAAACTAAAGAGTGCTACAAACAAAATAATATGAAAGGCAAACGACAGGATAATTATTCCCCACAATCCTCGGACCGGGTCCATTCCAATTCCAACTGATACACAATTCTGAGTTATGTGTATCATAAATTACCACAAATAAATAACAAATTGACTTGATTACGAATTCGAGAAAGGATACGAAACGGGAAAAGCCAGGGGCCAGAAAGCAGGGACCAGCATCCAGCAGGCAAAACTTTGACTATTCACTAAAGAGTCCTTGAGCCGTATGGCGCGATTGTGTTCGCCTGCAAATCATCTCGAAAATGGATTCGATTGAGAATCGATTCTATCACATTTTCTGTGGCAACATATTTTCACCATCTGTCATCAGTCGTCCTCGATTGCACATACATACATACGTATATGAGTGGATATGTATCACACATATCAGGATCAGGAAGGCAATGTGTAAAGTTTTCTTCGTGGAAAACGAAACTTTCCTTCGGACGTTCCCGCCGATACGGAGGATGACGACAAAATGTTTTCAATAACTTCGAAAACGAGAGCGGCTGGGCTGCATTTTATGCTTCTGAAATATCCTGGATTTATGTGTGATTTATGGGCGCCATTAGTTGAAACATTTAGGTGCGGATGTTCACCGCTCTTTCGTCCTTTTATTTTGTTTTTGTTTTACTGGATTACATATTCCATATTCCATAATCGATGTGTATAACCCCCATATTTGCAAGGCAAAGAAACAAGGACATTTACATATACACTGTTGGCTTTCGTTGGGTTGAATTACAAATATGTGCCAGGGCCTGGTGTAGGAGCTCTTCCTGTGCTCTTTTTCATTTTCTTTTCGTTTTATTGTTTTTTCTTATTTTTTTATCGGTTTTTTTTTTGCTATAGATTTATGGGTATTCGTTCGGTTTCGTGTTGCATGGAAAACAATAACGAGGTCCTTGTGATTTAGTCCAACGGTAGGCGGTTGAATTTCGTGTGGTATTCAAGAGGCTCCCCGATTCGTGCTGCCGTTATTGGATCAAAATTCTCCCAGAGGGGATTTGATAATACATTTTGCAAATTGTTCTGATTCTGGACTTTGAGCAGGAATTTCATTATAACCTTGTAGTGATTTTGGAATATTTTGAGTGGAAAATGGAGTAGGGGTTAGCGCTGGTATATTTGCCTGGCCGTAATAAGTTTAGCGAAACACTCAAGGCCTTGAAACAGCTTGGATGCAGTGATTTAATGTTTTAATTTTTTTTTATGTTTGAGAACTGGACATCTAAGATGGACTTTTAAAAATTATAGAGAGACTTTACCAGAAATGCAGCTACTGGTTATTTGAAAAGCTCTGGTAGAACATAGTAAGAGTAAGCTACAAGGACAGGCTTCTGTCGTTTAATTCAGTTGGATGTGTTAGATTTTTACTGCTGAAAACGCATTCTTCCTTCCGCTGAAGAGATAAAGTTTTTCGTTCTGCTCCCTAAATTCCAGTTCCTCAAGAATGTTTAAAAAGCATAAGAATGGAACCTCACTATTTTTTGCTCAGTCCAAAAAAAATGAACCCTCCCGATTGCGCCTAAGTCTGGCGGACTCCCGAACTCCCAAAATATAAGACCAAACCTAGTAACTCCTAAAGACCTCATACAAGACCTCAGTCATGTTACCAGTTGGAAGGAAATGTAAGTTTAGGTGAAGGTTCATTCCAGTTGATAGAGCTGAAAACGAGGAAGAAGAAATGTCCAAAAAGTATTGGGGATTTCACGATTTTTCGTTGTTATCTTAGCAAACACATCTTGGAAGTATTCGAGACATGCTTCGCGCTCCATTTGTTTATTTTGCGCTAACTGCCAAGGAGGGCACATGTGTTTCGATACAATATTTTTGAAGCAAACGGATACAGAAATCATGTCGATGAGCTATACAACGTTGTACTTGTCGCGGTATACTCATTATAATTTGTTTACTAAATAGCTCGTTAGTAATTGATACCTGAACCAAATGCAAACCTCTCTAATTTCCGTCTCCAAGCGTTTCTTACACTCCAAAATTAAAACCGACAACATCCGTTTAAATTTCTAACTATTTCTTTCAATGATCAACAGTTTCCAATTTTTTGCCCATTCTTTCATTTAAAAACAAATTCGTCAACCCCCTGATTCTACCCTCTCTTTCCTCAGCTTCCGCTTCAACTATGGCTCCATTGCTAAAATCTCATGCATGCCCGAACTATTCGAGGGTATCGTCTACGATACAATATTGCTTCACGACAAGTCCATCTTTTCCCCCAAATTAACATGGATTCCTAGAAGGCCAGCCGACAACTACTAAATAAAATTGTTCCACTAGTAGATGGCAAATAAGCAGACGTTGTCTGCCATTGCGGCCAATTTCAGCGTTGTCACCAATTTCAGCGAGGCCTTCCATAAAGTTTCGCATCAAATTTTGTGTTTTTTTTAGAGATTTAAAAATTCAGTATAAAATCAAATACTTGAATCTACTGTAATTGTGTATGATATTAGATTTATTTAATAGATAATAATCTTATGCCATTAGTGTTTAAATATGACCTCGGGCATATGCCCGCCACGCCAGCTCGAATGATTCGCAATCGTGAAGTGCAATTTCAGACAATAACATCCAATAACATGGCAAGTGTTCACTTCATAGTCGTCCACCGTCTCTGGTTTATCGGCATAGACTAGAGACTTCACATACCAACGAAGAAAGAAATCTAAAGGTGCGAGATCACACGATCGTAGAGGCCAGTTCACAGGTCCATTACATTAATTGTGTGCTCAGCATAGGTTCTTACCGTTTGGCATGTTACGCCATCTTCTGAAAAGCTCTGTCACGTCAATAACTTTCAACTGAGGAATGAAGAAATCAGATGTTATGTTTCTAGCGCTCTCCCTTAACAATAACATTCTGGCCGGTATTGTCCTTAAAGAAATATGGACCGATGATTTCACCAGTCCACAAAGCACACCAAACAGTGAGTTGGGCGTCTCGACTTCTGGGTTCTGGGTTTTCTCCACTCCAAATTCGGTAATTTTGCTTGTTTACATATCCACTTAACCAAAAATGGGCCTTATTCGAGAACAAAATTTTGCGTTTAAAATGAGGATCAAGCTGAATCATGTTTTCGGCCCATTTACTGAACCTACGACGCGTATATTTGTCACGCGATTTCAACTCTTACACAATCTTGATCCGATAAGCTTTTAAGCCAATATCTTTCCGTACATTTCCAAAATGTATGGGCATAGCTCCGATTGTTGATGGTGAATCGACTCATTCGGATTTTCCTCAACGCTGCGCTCCCCAACGGCAATAACGTCTTCTCTTCGCACTGTTTGTTATCTTTGGGGATGCGTATTATCTACAGGATTGTGCGTGGTGCAAAAACGATTCATAATGTTCCCAATAACTTGCTCAGATGGGCGATTATATCGACCGTAAAATGAACGTAGCGCTTTATAAGTTTGGCGAACCGAACTATGGTTTTCAAAATAAATTTGCAAAATTTGCATACGTTGTTCTGACATTAGTCTATTTATCGTAAAATGGCAAAACGTAGTAACTACAAATAAACTTTCAGCTGTCAAATTGATAATCTGTAAAAACAGTGAGTTATCAGTTTATAAATCAGATCTCTAAAAAAACACCCTTTACTTCATTGCTCTTGGTTTTCCCTCCGGTTGTATTTTCTGAATCAAATTCTATCTGGAATTGCTCCTTCCATAAAATTCATCAGAAGATGTTATAATTTTGCAAATGCCGTCGAACGTCAATCATATTTGACAATTATGAACTAAACAGCTGGAGTAAATAAATATACCAACAATGTAGCGCTATACTCCGCAAGAGCGCGCAATAATTGTGTCGATTTTTTTGACCATTCCAGCGCTTAGCTACTCGACTCGAACAGACTGGAGCCCCAGGAGACCATGCATGGCGTGGCTGCCACCGGATCGATGTCGCTGAGAACGAAGAAACATCAATCAGACGGGCTACGCAATTCGGCAAACAAAGTGCAAACAGTGCATCAGTAAATGCCTGCTTAATCTCAGTCGCATGTGAATTACTATCAAGCCATCCTTAAATTCAACAACGAAGAGGACGATTTTATGTCGAAAATCATCATGAGAGACGAGGCGCATTTCCACTTAAGCGGTTACATCAATAAGCAAAACTGCGTTTCTGGGGCACTGAAAATCCACATGTGATGAACGAAGAGCCATTACATCCATTCGGCGTGCGGCGTTCACGCGGGAGGAGTGATTGGGCCATATTTTTGTAAGTGTTACTGGCGAACGCTACAGAGCCATGATAAACGACTTTTTATTGCTGGAACTGGATGAGAGGTTTTAACAGGACGGTGCAACTGTACACACAGCAGACAGAATATTCGAGAGAAATGCGAACACTTATCACCGGAAATCTTGCGGAAAGTCATGGAAAATGTAATAAAACGGTTACAAATGTAACACTGGCGTCAGTTACTTGATGGATCTCATCTTTTGCACTTAATAAAAAAATTGTAAAGGTCCAAATGAAGATTTCCATCACTCAAAATCATTTTTTTTTTATCTAGTAAGAAAGTAATTCAAAAATACAATTTTGCGCCACCTTGTACTTTTGATCCAATGGCAACTTCGAATCCCCATAAGATAGCCACCTCGGCCCAGTGATATTTATTCCGACTACTACGTAGTGAGACCGGTTTCCTTCTCAACTTTATGTCCGACTTAGTTGTTATCTGTGAACTTTCGTCTTGACATCGACAATTTTATCAAAGGTGCCCCTCGACTTTGCGACACTTTGATTGGGCTAATTCATGAATCCTTACTTTTCGAAATCATTATACACTACCTTCAAGTTCTTGAACAAAGAGATAAAGTCTAGTCCTTACGGGATCCACACTACGCGTATTGAGGCCGTTCACCATAGACTAATTTGTTTTGTTCTTCGCATCCCTCTGTGGGATGATACCTGCGAGTATAATTCACCGCCTTAAAAGGATTGTTGGAAACTAGAATCTATAGAAGAACCACGCGAGGAAGATGGTATACATATCTACTTTTCATCCATGACATCCATAATCGTGTTCTGTTTTTTTTTTTCTTTTGATAATTGAGTTTGTCATAGGTTTAGTTTAGATTGTGTAAGTCATTGTTTTTTTTGTTAAGCTTGCATCAAACTAATCAGATGGCTTCAAAGTGTACTATTTTCTGTTGAAATTTGTCATGAGCGATGAGGTCCATTTCATCTGACAAACAAAAGTTAACATACACTTCTGAAACACTAATAATTTTCATACCATTCACGAATAGCCATCAACTCAAAGTCGCTGCACCATTAACGCCGGAGGTGTCGTCGGAGCTAATTTTTTTCAATGAAGTCATGCGTAACATGGTTACTGTGGCTGGTGTACAGGACATACAGAATATGATGTTACAAATTGATGAATTATAACTTTAAGGCATGTGGCTCAAATTGCTCGTAAGAAAATAGAATTTTTGATGGATGCATTTCCGGGTCGCCAATGTCTTATTCTGGCAATATTTCCCGATTTCACTGCCCTACACTTATTGTTTTACGAATATCCGAAACGTATGGCGGCAACATTTATCCAGCAAACAGCAGTGAATAGAAGTTGCTCAGGATTGGCTTAATAAAGTTAAGAAAGTACTGAAATTAATAACAATAAACGAAAGACGAGTTTACGGATATGATGTTGAAACTTAAATTCAATAACGCCCATAGAGGCATCGTGGATCGCTAAGATCGAAAAAATTGTCATCGACGCATCTGATTTTTCCAGAAGCAACGATCACTTTAAAGGATAGCCAATTTGTAAACATAGGTGGGATCAAAAGC
Organism: Merodon equestris; assembly: GCA_958301585.1. NCBI lineage: Eukaryota > Metazoa > Arthropoda > Insecta > Diptera > Syrphidae > Merodon > Merodon equestris. Next base: position 161,618,164 of record OY284413.1, read on the forward strand.
GCATCAATTTTCTAGACTTTCAAGAAATGTTCGTGTTTTGGAAGCCGCAACATTAATGAAAGTGAATAAATAATTTGAATTTAAAGCTCGAGAAACGCAAAAACATATAATCGGGTTTTAAACCATTTTTATAATTCGGAAACTGGTTCGGCTCGGTAATAAAAATAATTATATTTGGTCTGGTTGTTGCCCTCTTCGTACTTGCTCATTTCTACCCTCTATGACAATTTTAAAGTTGCATTAGCATAGAATATTGAAAATCTTCCCTAACTTTGTTTCAATATTTATTGCGTATAACAAGCACATCAGATTATACCTCAACATGTTGCGCGTAATGAGGATTTATGAGTCTAATGCACTAACTAGCTAGTTGTCCAATCAGCTGAATTGAATAATTAGTGCCTAAAATGCATATTTTCCTCTAAAAACAGCGATTCCCGTCCAAGGGCATCGCACATAAATATTTTTAATTAACACCACTTAGCTGCACCACTCCAAAACCTGCAATTGTATACCTACAAATCGAAACGCATCATCCGTTCGTTAATAAGACTCTTAACTACGTCCTTCCCAATCAACCCCTAGCTATAATCATCAAAGGCACTCTCGTTATTTATCCCACAGCATACAGACTAACCCAATCAACTCCGTTCGCCACTAGCTCTACCCTATATACGTTTATTGAACGATCATTACTGGTCATCTGCCCATCGGCCAGCGACCACTGCTCGAACAAAAAGCACCAACATCTGTATCGAACGAGGCTAAGTGCATAAACGAATTTAGAAGAGGACACCAGCTGGGGCAAGTGGTCCGCCAACCACCCTCGACAACGGAATAATAAATTTTAATTCTCTAATGCAATCACTCAATAAATAATTATCCTCACCCGACACAGCCGGGAGTACCCCAACAACGTGGTTTTGTTCTCGATTCGCGTGTTCTACCGAAATCACGACGGCACACGTGGGTGGGAAGGATGCTATTGTTTTGGTAGCATGTTCGGTACGCGGCACCTTGTCCGGCGTAATTGTTGACTGCGAGTTGGAAATTAAATTTTTGGTTTGCGGTTACAAAGGCTTTTGCAAATTTGCATATTGGAAGGCGACTGCTGTGCCTCTGTGAGGGCGACGCGGTTACTTTCAGATTTGATGTGGCGATGATTATGGTGGTCATATGGTAGATCGGTGTGGGTAGTTCATATTTTGGTCACGCAGTTGGGGGTGCAAAGAGGATTTAATCGGGCCCGTGAGACCTGATATCAGGGTAATAACTGAGAGTTGAATTGAAGTGGTGGGAAAGCTCCGTATACTGCTCCTTATGTTTCGTATCTAATTAGCTAAATGGATTTGATGATTTTCACTTCTTAAGTGGAAAGTTGACGAATTCAAAGAAAGTTTCTTGTTTCTTCAAAGGTGGTATGCTTCTCGTGTTTGAAGGAATGTGATTCCGTAAGACTTCATGTCTGCATTGACAAATAGTAATCGACTAGTTTGATATTGGAAACTACCCGGTTGATTGTTCAAATAGCGTTAACAATAGGTTTTGCAGCACCGCATTCCCACAAAGTGAATGGCGGATACTTGATAGTGCATAATATCACAGTTATCAACAAAAAGTCCAGACACAGAGGGGTTCGTCTACGTTGTAAGCTTGTTTAAATCTGACACCTTTTCCGTCCCGACAATTGACCATATTAACGTAGTTAAAAGTCTCTCGGCCTCAGCCCAATTACGCAGATGATCGTCAGTGAACCCGTGCTTCAGACAACAACCCGCAGTCAACGTTTTCCACACCAGAATACTTTTTGTGCAACCGCTTTGATGTTCATCTCTTCAACATGATTTTACCCACAACTAGGCCAGTATCATGACATGATAGTTGTACCTCATATTCGACACTATGTTCCCAAATCTGCCTCTGCAGAAATTATAAGATATATTATAAGATAATGCAGAATTATAAGAGTGGAGGCACCTACTTTCCGCGCACATATCGTTACAACTTATTATTGCAGGGCTGTGGTAGGCCAAGTCTTTGTTCTCCTCTTGGTTACATCTGCTAATGTCAAAATTGTGGCCAAAACATTAGTAGCGCGTTTCCATTTTTAATGACGGTGCATGTACTTGATTTCAAACCCTACTTTTGCCTTCCACACCTCGGAGGCGATTCATTGACAACAATGTCTCGTGCGTATGTCGATGATTTTCACACGACTGTTTAACGGTGTTGCTGAAAAAAAAAATACGAAAAAGCAGCAACCTGTCGCAATTATTTCTAAAATCGAAGTTTCCCATTAGTTTGTTAGCAACCATAATGAAGGAATTCGATTTAACCATTTTGCACTACCTAATGGGTTCATGAAATCTAGTTAAGCCTTTGAATACTTCGTTGATCCCAAGACTTGCTCTAATGGGAATATAATACTTAATAAATGGCCGCATTTTCCGGTCCGAACCCAACCTGAACCTACTCTGAACCTATTTGGTTACTGATAAACGCCGGTGAAGGCTTCTATAGGTATATTGGTAACCGAATTCTGCCCAAGTCGATTGGATCCCTATTTTTGATCATCACCGGCACTATAAAATCTTTAAGCGTTCTCGATGTTAATATCAAGGATTTTGTTTTCTTTTTTGTTTTTTTTTTAATTGGCGGCTTGTGCTAACAGATAGCACAGAGCACTGCGACCAGAGTAAGTCTATTGTGCCCGCTAGTCAATTAGAAAGGAGTTCCTCTACTTTCCTAATAAAACTGAGGATGTTTCTCATAGGAGATGAGCTGATCCCTCAGGAGTCGTTATTTTTCTTCTCAGACCTCTCATTTCATTTATCTCTTATTTGGGTCTATCGTTAAACCCTCTCTGCTACACCAGTCACAGATAAATTGAAACGCAAGTTACAGGCATTCACAGGCAGAAATTTCGCTTTTACTTATAACAATAACTACAAGGTCATCGGCGTATCCGATGACTTCATGACCTACTTGTAGAGTAGGTAGGTGGGTAGGTAGTTAACTTGTAGGTCGATGACTATTGACCAGAGACGGGGTGAAAGGAATCCACCTTGTGAACACATTTTAGCTGCCGATACTGTCATAGAGACCTCTCCGGATGTAGCTCATATAATACGGCTCTCAAGCATCGCTCCGATCCAATGGTTAGTGGAGTGGTCTACACCTCTCCGGGGCAAGCAGTGCTGATTGTAATCTCAAGGCTTCTTATGCTTCTACCTTTTTTCTTTCCCTAATGAAAAGTTAGTACCCATTCCCACTTGTTTGTAAAGCTCAGGTACAATGTAGCGTCTTGTTTAGATTTATTGGATTTGTAGTTTACAAAAACATGCAGGTATTTGGAAAACTGAGAGAATCATGGCGGACAATCAAGGCGATATTTCGACGTCATATTTTGGAAATTTTACTCTTCTCCTTCTAGGATAAAATCTTTGCAAAATTCAGGAAAATGATTGCTGATCAATTTTACTTCCTTACTTCTACTTAGTCACTAAGTTGGAAGTTCTTAGGCCAGATAGGCTTCACGATTCCCAAAGTAGTTCGACTCCTGAAACCAGAAGTATTTGTCTTAAGCACTGCGATTTTCAATTTTAATTTTTTTACTCTTAAAGCATCTAAGATCACAGAGAAATGGAGGGTAATCCAATAAGAGGTATCATTTTTAGTCAATAGAAGAACCTAATTTTTTGAAGAGAAATGACACTTTACTTTACTTTATTCGAAATCACAAGCTCTGAGTAGTAATGGAATGCAATAACTGTGAGATTGTTCATAATCTTTTTTTAGTAATAATATTTTCGCAAAATTGCGACGGTATTAGGGGAATAGCATTTGCTGATACATTGGCTTATATTTTCTCATATAACATAACATAGCTCAAAGAGAAAAAGACTAATGGTGTTAAATCGCGCATTTTCGGCGGATATTGAAGTTATTTGTCACACATGGGTTGGCGCTGTGGTCATAAAACTTAGTACTAATTTTAGTTGAAAAATCAGTGAACATCGAATACCGACCACCGAAATTTGGTTCAATATCAATGGGGGATCGAAAATCACACCAAAACAGACTTGGTTTTTCACTCGCAGTCTCAGCTGCTGCACCGATCTTTTCCCTACACACTATAGCTGTGCGAAAATTTTATGATGACCAAAGCAGTTTTATAATTGGAGTTGGTAGAGGAACAAAGCCGAAGCTTTCCTAAACCACCTATTGTTTATGTAATTCATACTTTTTTTTTCACTTTTGCCAGAGAAGATTCTACAGGAGATTTTGGCAACACGCCGCTAAGAAAACTTCGCTGTTACGGGATTCAAACTCGCCTAAACCACAGTGACTCTGTGTAACGATTCTTTTTTTTTCTTGTTTGTTTTATGATTCGTGCAGGTTCAGGAGTGTACGCTCTGATGGTGTTTGTCACGCAACCTGGACGGGGTGCAGATGGTTTGTATCGAAGATGCTCATTCACTACTCTCCGGGGGTAGTTGTCCTAGATAGGATTGGAGAGATTCGACTAAATTTCCGTTGGTTGAAGTTCGCAGTAACTCTTGTGTTTCCATGTCATTAAGGTGTTATATTGGAAATGCACACACAAAGTATGAATTTTGAAGTGATTTTATGCTGCGAGTGTTATGCCATCGTCAGCACTATTTGATACTCTCTCATTCACAATATATATACATATATAAAATAATTGCTTTATATTGCTGCTACAGCATCTTATCGCTAAACAACATCCAACATTAATATCCCCATGTTTTCAGACATTCATCGCCAGTTTTCATATTTTAAATAAGGCCTTGCATTATCATGTTTACTATATTCGATTAATACTGAGAATGATTAGTGCAAAACTTTAGTCAAACGGTTTTTATAACATGATGCTGTTTTGAGTAGATTCGTCAACAAATAAATCTGTCGCATCTGGTGGGAAGGAAATCCTTAAATTATTTCATAAAGTTATTTCATCCACAGAAATGTGTCCACCATCCAGCAAATAGTGTAGTTTTTTCCAATAAGCAAATGAAAGAGCTTTTAATATCAATAAAGAGCACTGTATAGATTGAAAGCCTAAACTTAAATAAGTAGACACAGATTGTTATAACAGAATTGAGCTACAAGTTACCGCTTCACCTGAAAACGTCACTATTATTGTCTTAGCGTCAAGGCTGATTTCGCGTTATGGTGATTGGCGATCTAGATCACCATTATATTACTTCCTTTGAAGTTTTATGAAGGTAAAGTCTACATAGATAAGCCAACAACAACTGACCAGATGAAAACCAAAATTCGAACTGAAAGTGATGAGTTTATTGCTGTAATGGGCGAGCGAGATTTGGAAAATGTTGATGATCGTACGAAAGCGGTTTTGGTGGGCATCTACATTTTTACAGAGAGCCATATTTTTAGAAGTATTGTTTTGGGAAAAAATTATTGCGTGATATCTGACACCAAGTTTAACGAACAACAAAAATAAAAATATCAGATTCCGTTATGCTGACGCGACATACTGGGGTGGCATTTCAGTCTAAAATTTCGTGTAGACAGTTTTGTCAGTCGTGTCAAGTTACATTAACGTGGAAATAAGAAAAATTTCCGGAAAATAATTTTGTTATTTTACTACTACGAGAAAATGTGTGGTGTATACGGTCGAGAATTTTTAGTAAACGCAACAGCTTGTAAGTGGTTTGTTCGCTTTCGTTACTCCTATCGACCTACTGTGGACAATGTTGACGAAATGTTGCACAAAATCCATAACAATCATCATATTGTTCATGATATTGCTACAGGACTAAACATTGATCACGAAACAGTTTTAAATCATTTGCGTAAGGCTGGGTGTACCATGGATGTCGAATCAGCCTAATGGGAAAGATTTTACGAACGAAATTGACCCATTTTTTGAGAATGTAATAACATGCTATGAAAAATAGATAAATTATGAGAATGTCGTTCAAATAAATGAAAATACCAAATGTTAAATTAAAAATGACAAAACATATTTTAATATTTTTCCCCTTCTAGCGGCGACTTCTATTTCGTTACCTCCCAGGCTTGATCTATCGAAAGATATCGATATACATACATACATACATACGTATACAAGATTGGTCCGGAAATGAGGTGACCTTTAATTTTTCTCGAAAAATATTTATTTAATTATCAAAAACGACTTTGTCCCCTTTAAATTAATCCCCCTTTGATATAATATACAGTGAAGAAATATGTTGGTCACACATTTTATTACCATTTTCGAGCGCTGTTCTTGGAATTTATGAGAGCTTCGGGTTTTTTTTGCACTAGGTAGTAAAATGTCGTTCAAATAGTGCCTAAAAGTCGATGTTATAGCTATATATGATTGCTACCAGCAGAAAGACAGGCTCAGGAATGCCAAAAAAGACGACCACAGTAGAAAATTGTTTTTTTGGTGCTGTACAGCCATCGGCATCGGTTCAAGACTTCGGTGGATCTTAAAAATGATCTGTGTCGAGCTAGAGGAAAAATAATTTCGTCAAGCTCAGTGAAGAAAAGGTTCGTGAAAGTTGGACTTAGAGCACTCTAGCCAGTACTGGAGCCGGATTTTCCAAAAGGAATCAGAGAAAAACGGTTGCTCTGGGCTCAAAAACATTTTATTTGGACTCAACATATGTTATTTTTTTCCGACGAATCAAATTTTAAGCTGCATGTTGTAGATGGGAGGAGAACCAAAGAAAAGACTGAGCTCTGAATGCGCTTACGGATGCCCCGAAAATTGAAGATGTCATGGTCTGGGGATGATGGTCTCTGGAGATGAAAAAGATAGAATAGTCTTCCTAGAATCAAAAGACACTACAGAAGTTTACCTACGGGTTCTGGAAAATGTATTAGAGCCTTCTGCGCTAGAGCTTTTTGGTAACAACTACAGATTAATTTTTCAAAATTGTAAGTAAGAACTTGTTTTTTTTCTTTAATATGAAAGACTAATAGCTATCAAGCTTTTAAATAAGCTAGAACTTTTATGACTAAAAATAAAATTTGAATTTTTTTTTTTGATTTCTTAGGTTAAAAAGTACTTCGAAGAAAATAATGTCGATGTATTCTGTTGGCCTCCCTACAGTCCAGATTTGAATCCAATTGAGAAATCTAATAAAGAATTAAACTTATGGTTGTCTCGAGTCAATGGAAAACCTAAAAAATGTACTTATCCGGATCTGGAGCACTATACCTGCTTTCACATTGAAAAACCTTTCTAAATCAATGCCTTGATGTGCGCTGTAATAAAAGCAAGAGAGGATCCAACAAAATACCAATAAGATAGAGAATGTTTCTAAGAAGCAATAAAAAAGCAAAAACACCGCACCAATAAAGCATTTTTCTTTAATCCCTAAAAATGAGGCCCATTTTTTGGTCTAACAACTTTTCATTCCCGTGACCGCGTGTGAAACATGTCAACACTCTAAATGTATCATGAAACAATTGAAACCGCATAAGAATACAAATCCTCATTAAAAAATATTTGGTTATTGTAACAAATAGACAAAATTCGAAAAAAAAGTTTGACCATCATTTTTCGAACGGCACTGTATCTGCACCAGCGCTTTTTGGTAAAGCCTTGAGCTCTTCCAGCGATGCGGCCTTATCTCCTCAATCATGGCAATTCGCAGGGGGCCAAGTCCAGTAAATACCAGGGTGGTCCAATAAGTACTAAGCCTCACCGCCAGATGGCGCCAATATCGCAAGAGCAACTTATTGTCTAGTAGACGGCTACTGCCGAAATTTCAGCCGGATCGGACTTGTAGTTTTGTTTTGACCACGTGTGGAAGCGGCAGTGTCCGCGAATTTTAGAAAAATGGAAAAAGAGCAATATCGGTCGGTGATTCGATTTTTGTTTTTGGAAGGGAAATCGCTCAGCGAAATCAAAGAGCGTTTGGATACTGTGTACGGTGACTCTTCTCCATCGATGGCGACCATCAAAAATTGGTTTAACGAGTTTCAACGTGGTCGCACGTCGGTTTTTGATGAGCCACGTCCAGGTGCCCCGAAAACGACTACCACGGAGGATAACGTGACAAAAATCCACGATCTCGTATTGGCAGACCGCCGATTGAAAGTGCGCGAGATAGCTGAAATGCCTCAAAAGATTGCGTGGGTCATATCCTGCATGAAATGCTGGGCATGAGAAAGCTGTCGGCGCGATGGTTGCCGCGTTTGCTCACTCCGGACAACAAGCGCAACCGTGAGACCACTTCAGAGCAGTGTTTGACGCTGTTTAAGCGCAATCCGATGAAGTTTCTGCGTCGTTTCGTGACAGTCGACATGGATCCACTGGTACACACCAGAGACTAAGGAACAGTCGAAACAGTGGACTTCACCCGGCGAACGTGCTCCGAAGAAGGCGAAGACTGTCCCATCGGCCGGAAAGGTGATGGCCACCGTTTTCTGGGATTCACAAGGTGTGATCCACATCGACTACCTGGAGAAGGGCAAAACGGTCACAGGGCTGTACTATGCCAAATTATTGGTGCGACTCGACGCCGAATTGAAGAAAAAACGGCCCCACTTGGCGAAGAAAAAAAGTGCTCTTCCACCATGATAACGCATCGGCTCAGACCTCCGCCCTCGCCACGGCCAAATTGGTCGAATTGGGCTACGAACTGCTGCCCCATTTACCCTATTCTCTAGATTTGGCCTCGTGCGAATTCTTTTTGTTTCCAAACTTTAAAAGTCACTCGCCGGGCAGAAATTTCAGTCGAATGAGGAGCTCATCGCCGCCATGGAGGCCTCCTAGATAAATCGCCATTTCTCCAACATTTTTGTTTTTCTTTTGTATGCTAAGTACTTATCGGACAACCCTCGTACTGTGTGATATGATTGCGATAAAAAATTACGCACAAGCAGCAATGAGTGAGCAGGTGCATTATCGTGATGCAATAGCCATGAATGTTTTTCCTACAAATACGGACGTTTTCCTCGTATAGCTTCAGACAAACGGCACATAACCTATATAGCCAGGTTATATTCCTTATGGACCTTATTCCGTATGGCCAGCAAGATCTCCTGATGAACCACGCCATTGTAACCGAAGAAAACTGTGCTTGGCTGTTCTGTTTGCTTACATTGGATGAATGGATTTTCCTTTCTAGGTCATAACCATATACCCATGTTTCGTCACCAGTGATGACCCCTTTAACAAATCTGGCGTCATTTACATAATTTCAGAGCTCCTGAAGAATGCTCATGCTACGGTTCTTTTGGTCAAAATTTAGGAATTTCGGAACAAACTTCACTGACACGTTTCATGTCCAAAATATCTGAAAGAGTTTCATGGCATGAGCTAACCGATATACCAATATCCTCAGCAATTTCTCTGAAAGAGATTCGACGGTTTCCCATCACAATTTTCTTTACGGCTTTATAGTTTTCATCTGTAGTTGAAGTGATGAGACGTTCAGGGCGGGCATCGTCATTAAAATCTTTGCGGGATTCTGTGAAAAGCTTGTACCACGCATACATTTTCTTTTGCTCAGAATAGACACGCCAAATGCCAAAGTAAGTTGGACCGTTTACTTTAAGCTTATACAGATTTTTTGATCCAAATGTTTGAATAACAAAAAACCTAGCTGACAATATCAACAAATGTTGGGGGATATGTGTACCAACATAAAAACTTTATTCATTTTTACCTTATTTTTTGAACAAACCTCATACAGAGTGCGCCATCTCATATGGGTCGATATAAACTTTGAATAACTTCAACAATGGTTAACCGATTTTCATATCTCATAGCATTTTGGAAACGTCAATTCAGTACAATTTTAATCATGAATCGCTTCACACCAAAAGAACGCCCGGAAGTAGTTTCAATGTTCATTAAGAATGAACGCTCGATTGTGCTAACTCAACGTGTGTATCGTGCAAAATATCGTGATCGTGATACAATTCGTCGTTGGGTCTAGAATTTTTTTCAATTTGGTTCTGTGACAAGCCCTCGTGAGCAACCTAGGCCACATCCGCGGCGTTCAAAATCATCTATTCAGTCTGTGAAGGCCAGTGTTCAAGAAGACCCATGTTTGTCATATCGGCGCCGTTCGCAGCAATTAGGCATCAGTGGGACCACTTTGCGGACAATTTTAAAGGATGATCTTCACTTATTTCCATATAAAGTGCAGATAACTCAAAGAATTTTGCCACAAGATGAACCACGGCGCTTGGCATACGCACAAAATGTCGTTGCAATGATTAATGCTGAGCCGGAGTTCCGGCAGCCAATTTTGGTGACCGATGAGGCAAATTTTGCGCTCTCAGAAGTTCCCTGGAAGATTGGTGTCAAAAAAGGGCGATATTGACTGGCCTTCGAGATCGTCGGATTTGACTCCTCCAGAATTTTTTCTTTGGGGGTACATACTTGAAAAGCAAGGTGTATGCTAACGGCCCGAAGACAATAGAACAGCTCAAAAGAAACAACCGTGCGGAAATCGCAGAATAGATTATCCGTTTACTCTCCCTAATTTTCGAGATGTATTTATGCGTAGGTATCTTGATTGCAATTAACAGAAAAAAGACTTGACACCGGCCAAAAGCATTATTAAGTCTAGTCTGTTTTTAACCTTTTGAAGAATAGATTATCCATTTCCCCCATCGTTCATCCTTCGTATTTACTAAGCTTGATGGCAGAAACAACAACATTTTTATAAAGGGGTTGGTTTAGCAGATTGCCAAATATAGGTCACATTTCACGGAGTAGTGGATACAGGGAGAACCTTTGTGAATCCCATGCCGTGAAATCAGGGCTTGCTCTGTCCTTGTTCCTAAACATAATAATACCTCGTGTTTGCAGTTAATAATGTGGAAGTAATTCGACAATAACAGCAATCCTTGAGGAAATTTAAGTCACCCTGCAAGTCATACACATACATAATTCATTCATAAATCTTAAAACAGAACAATAAGGGTATTAATACTGCTTCTTAACCATAATACGGCTTCATACCTCGTGGAAGTACATTAGACTCATTCTTTGTTATTTGGATCCTAGCTGGCTTTGTGTAATGGGGTGTTGGAAGCCGATACTATTACCATTACGACCCAATTCCAGTACTTTCGTGTGTATTCTTGCGTATATCGCAAATAGTCCTGTCTTGGATGCAAATAGCATGTAACGGTAATAAAAGCGACACAACAGAGTTATTATTCCACTCATAACGCCATCGAACATCCAATGTTATTTGATAAAATCTCACGCTATATGAGACGGACCGCACTGCCTCCATTATGCCGTTTCTAATGAGGTCACTTGCACGCAAACGAGAACCGGCTTTAAACCATGAAAAAATTCATTTCGAATGCCCATTCTCCCGTGTCCCCCTATCGCTTGGGTAAATATTTGCCAAAGCAATCAGCACTCGGTCGTGATAAGTTAACAACGGACTGCACACGTCCTCCAGGCACTTATCCTTATCCCACATCGGCTACATCTCCATGTAAACCATCTTGCACATCAACATATGAAACTCCTTTTTCCAGTGCCGGGATAAATATGAGAAAAAAAACAAAATAAATGGAAAACCGGGTTAGTTTTAAAGAGCTGCCATGTCACGCATACTACATAGTTCAACATCCTTCGGCACCATAATCCTGTGTAAACTTCATTTGTTATATCAATCTCGCACTGTTCCACGACACTGTTCGGCACGGCAAGCTCACACCCCCGCTACATGGCTGAAATGTGTTTCCAGCTATGTTTCCAGATGGTGTTCCGGGTGTTTTTCGAGTGCACAATGATGAGCTGGCATATCACAATGGGTTGCTGGCTTCAGGGTAGAAGCATGTGTATATTCCTAAAAGGAATCAAAAGGAGTGGCTGGGAGACAGCTCACATTCGTTTTATTGTTACAAACAGTCCTTTGACATGTCCTAGCAAATCTAGGTCGCTCGTAGGTACGATGAAAGGAGCCGGAAGACGACTGGTCTTGATTTTGTTCCTTGTTTTATTCTTTGCTTTGTTTTTTTTTTTTATGTTTGTGTTCGTCTATTGTCCTTCTTGCCTGCATTGAGTTAATTTCGTAACAACAGTGTACGGATCGTGACCAAATTTCCTGCATACGTGAGGAGTTTAGCAATTTTTCATTCACAAGCGTTACTTACTTTCACTTAGACATTTCCTGCCTACGAGTAGCATCGAAATGGATTTCCTTGCCATCATTCTTTTTCAATTCAATTTTGCGCGGGCTAGTGTTGGCTTTTTGGCATTTAGCGAGATATCATATGCACAGAGACGTTCAACGGGGCATGGGAAATCGAACCTATCCACACGCACGAAGAGTTGCTTGTGGATCCGGAATCAACTTTGATTTATGCCTTCAGCTCCTGCACACGTGCATGCGTGCGTATGCCCACCGGCTGACCTGGTTCCCAAGTACCTACGTTTGCGGATCGGGAAATCAATACGCATTTGGAAAATGATTTTCTTCATAACCCGTACGGGTATTTAGGTATTATTGCTGGGCTCAGCAGTACGATGTGGTGCGACCACATTGTGTGTTGACAGTTGGAGTCCTTTGTTGGTTTGAAGTTAACATTTCTAAACGATTGAGTGGGCTCGGTAGCTGGATATGGTGGAAATGTAATTACGGCTATTGCGTTAGAAAGTTCAGTTTTGGTACGTTTATTAGGCAGAACAGCTCTGGATTGTTTCTAGGATTAGAATTGGATTTGTGGCTTGGATTTTGTTTTAAAATTAAATTGGCATTTCTGTGGAGCAACATTTAGATGCGATCAAATGTGTACACATGCAATTGGTGGACGTGATTCATAAAGAAGGATAAATTGGTTGGGTTTGTGAAATCCAATTTCGTAGAGCCACTTAAATTATTTACATGTAAGGCTTTTCAGTGGTTTCTAGTTGTGGCTGGTATTGGACAAAAACAGAAACTCCTCAAAGGATTCCGAAATTCTTTCTGATTTACAAGAAGGGTGCTACCTGCTGCGCTGAATTCTATGAAACGATTATTGTGGCTAACTTTAAAGTAAAACTTTCATATAAAGAACTTGTTTAACAATGTTTTTGACTACTCGGTATAGAGCAAACATCTAACTCAACAGTTTGAGTTTTAAGTAAAATCACGACAGTTCGATTCTTTGTGAATATATAAAATTGTTAGTGATGTAGAGACACCAACACATGCGAGTCCAGCAACTTTTGCCTAGGATATCGGAGCTGTAGCTAACAGTGAGAAGAAATTGGGTCTAGTTGCAATTTCGAACCCCAATTTGCAAAGCGATATTGGGCTAAATGCTCCTTGGGTCGGGTTGACATAGCAATTGAAACCAGTAGATCGCTCACATTGCTGTCTTTTCGGAGTTGGATAGTCAAGATCATGTTTTACGACAAAAAAATTGGGGTCGCGGATAATGATTTCTTGAAATGGCGCCCGAGATAGTGCGTTTTTCCGTTTAGGCTTTTTCCTTTGGAGTAAGTCCACGCCTATGTTCCTCAAACGAAAATAATAACACCAAAGCTGTTTGCAAAATACAACCACAAGCATGGAAAAACTAGTAAGATACAGCTTGCCAATGACTTTTAAGGAATATTCCACAGTAACTTACCTTACTCCCCTCATACATATGTCATGACACTGACTAACTAGGAATGAGATCTAAGTGGTTTTGACCGTTTCTAGGAGAGATAATTTCAACGAAGTAGAGATCTTGCCCCTAGTCCTGATAATTCCTGAAGAATAATGGGGCACACACAGGCTGTCATACCGACTCGAGCCTACTTAGCCCAAAGCTGTCATTTGAGAGAAATAATCTTTGATTCCTATCCTTTGAGTCTAGATTCTGCACACACACCTTTCTTAAAAAAAATATAAACAATATACTATTTTTATATATTGAATTCAAATGACACTTGAGGCCGAAAAACAATTGGTGCAAACAAATGCAAAAACACCAGCATTTGATTGGCCTCAGCGATGAAGTAATCCCAAACCGGGAAGCCTGCCGCTACTTTCTGAGGTCAAACCGGCGGACCCCACAAGCGGACCAGTAGGAATGCAGTTAAGTGGGAAGGTTATGGTCCTACACTTCTGACCATAACGACGCCGGGATAAAAAGGAAAAAAAGAAGAAGAAGTATTCAAATGACACTTCATGTTAGGTCATAAATCAGCATATGAAAGAAAGTAAGTTGTTTAGAGTAGGGAAATGTATAACGCATATTGTTAGAAAAAAAACGATTCTTATGGCTCTTCTTACGCAGGGTAAAAGTCACATCTGTATGCTTTATGGCCCTTATAGTGCCTAGATTGTGTATAATATGTGATATCTTAAGCGTTTGGTTTTTAACTGTCAAAAAGAAAGTCAAAAAAGTGCAAAAGTTTATAAAGTTTTAAGTTGAGTTGATAAGCGAGTGCTTACCGTTTTTCCTTAAGTATTACCTCAATCACGACAGAGAGTATAATTTGAGACACTTCTTCAAACAAATTGCTTTAATAGCACTTGTAATGTTGTCTTCCAAGGCCGCAACTAACGCCGGCTTATCAGCATAGATGAGTGATTTGACTCAGCCCAATAAACAATGGTCTAAATCTCGATCACAATCTAGCCGGTCGAAAACGACAGGTGAGCAATTTCACCGAACTTATTTCTCACTTGGTCCATACATTTTCGTGCTGTGTGAGATGCAACGCCGTTCTGCTGGAACCGCACGTCGCAAAAAAAAGTTCGAAATCATTCAACAATAGCGGGCGCCATTGACGGAAACGTTTTCTCACGATCACTATTGTAAAAATTCGGGCCAGTAGTTCGGCTGGACCAGGAACCGCACTAAACAGTGCATGCATCGCCTGAGGTTGCTCATCGGACCAATTTCAGCAGTTTTATTTATGAACAAACCAATTTAACCAGAAATTAGCTTTTTCGCTGAAGCTAATTTTTTGATAAATAAAAATGAATGAATGAATTTGACACTGTGGCAGGTTATTTGACTTGCCAAACCAAGACCCTTACGATCCTTAGCACGAAATTGGTGTGAAGTTTTGTCACTTTGGCTTGAATTGCTTTCTCAGTAGGTCGATGGTGCTCTCAATGCCATTGGAGTATATACCCAGGTTTATGCGGATGATGTTGCCGTTCTCTGTCGGCTAATGTTTAGCGGTTGTCTGTCACAAAGCGCAAGCAGCGCTAAATGTGATCGATGACTGGTGCACGAGTAATGGGCTGGTGCACGATTTAATGGCTAAGATTGATGTCGTTCTCTTCACGAGAAGGAGGAGAAATGCTGACCTGGATCAGCTGTGCTAAAAGACATTCCCATCCCGATATCTAAGGAAACTAAGTACCTAGGAGTCATTTTAGATAGTAAGCTTTTTTGGTCAAAGCATACTTACTTACTTAGATGGCGCTACAGTTCGGCGTGAACCAAAGCCTCAACCAACAAGTTTGTACAGCCCGCACGATCTTCGGTCAGCTGGTTCCAGTGTCGCACGCCCAGTTGGTTGAGGCCCCTTTCCACCTGAGCGCGCCACCTTAGATGCGGTCGTCCTCGGCTGTGTCGTCCCTCGGGATTGGAGTGGAAGGCTCTTCTGGGCCCAGCCATCTTAGACGTTGGATCCGTAGACGTCTAACTAGGCCGATGTCTAACTACGCCCAAGTCTTCATCCGCTTTTTATAACATCCAAGCCTCAGCGCCATAGAGTAGGACTGGGGTGACTAAGGTTTTGTAGAGCGATATCTTAGTTTTTCGTGAGAGGGCATTACTACTCAATTGCCTCCTGAGCCCAAAGAAGCAGCGGTTGGCGTTCTTATCTCAGCGCTGCTTGCTGCTTGTCACTATCGAGCCAAAGTAGACGAAGTTCTTGACTACTTCCAAAATATAGCTTCTGACCGAGACGTCGGTGTTGCGCGTCTTTCTTTGATGTCCAAGAATGGTGAGTCAAAAACCACCAAAACGCTGACAGCTTTTTGGCAATGCAAAGGTACCGATAATCGCATATGCATCGGTTGTCTAGTGGAACAAGCATCACCACAAACATGACGTGGCCAGGATGCTGCACTAAATGCTATGATGAATCTTCCACCCCTTGACATATTTATCAGGGGGTGGACTCTAAAAGCCATGTCTCGCCTCAAGAGTAATGGTTTGAATTTTGAAGTGATATTATGCTGCGAGTGTTACGCCTTCATCAGCACTTTTTGATGATCTCTCATTCACAACTGATGTTGTTGCATAGTTTTTGCGTATAGGAATTTTTCTTCACTATGAACGGACTTGGACTACAGACCTTTAGCTCAACAGTCGGTGATGATTATTGTCTCTCTTTTTATAGGGTCCGCCAAATAACTTTTTTTTTTTTTGAAAATGCTATAAAAAAAACTACTGAATATTTTCTCAAATTTCTTTTTTTATTTGAAAGTACAATCCTTCCGGTTAATAATGGAAAATAATTTCATTCAAATGGCTGCCTCGGCTGGCCATGCAGTAGCCTACACGATCGGTCCAATTTTTAAGCACATTATCGATTGTGTGCAGCTGTATTTCACCAATGGCTTCACGAATATTGTCCTTTAAAGCGTCAATTGTCTCTGGCTTGTCGGCGTAACACTTATCTTTGACGGCACCCCACAAATAATAGTCCAACGGTGTCAAATCGCAGCTCCGAGGTGGCCAAACGACATCAGCTCTGCGGCTGATAATGTGATCTTCAAAAACAGGGCGCAAAACATCGAGTGTAGCTTCGGCTGTGTGGCACGTAGCGCCGTCCTGTTGAAACCAAATGTTGCCAATATCCTCCTCTTCAATTTTTGTGAACAAAAATTCGTTCAACATGGCCCGATAACGATCGCCATTGACTGTAACGGCCACTCCTTGCTCATTTTCGAAGAAAAATGGCCCAATTATGCCTCTGGACCAAAATCCGCACCAAACAGTGGCTCGTTTTGGGTGCACCGGCTTTTCAATGTATGCGTGCGGGTTTTCTGTGCCCCAAATGCGACAATTTTGCTTTTTTACATACCCGCCAAGATCAAAATGAGCTTCATCTGAAAAGATGATTTTTTTGGCAAAATCGGCATCTTCTGTAAGTCGATGATTTTCAAAGTAATGTCGCAATATTTCCCAGCGTTGTTCAAGCGTATACACAATCATATTCGTTCAGCGGAAGGATAAAACTAATTATCTGTCAAATCAGACATGAGCTAAGTGTTACCATTCACGAAATAAGCACTACTTGAAAAAAAAACATTAGATGGCGGACCCTTTATCAGAGATAAATGCAATCCTAGTGGCCATGCACTATGTTGTGAAGCACAAGTGGAAGGGAAAAAACATAATTATGCGTCTGCAATGATAGTTAAGCTGCACTCAAAGCTGTGTTCAACCCTTTAACCAGCTCCAAATTAGTGCACGAACTCAAGACTTTTTGGTTGAAAGCCTAGATTCACTAAGGCTCAGGTCAGCCTGGGATTCCAGGAAATGGGTTTTCTGATGAACTCGTTAGAAGGGCCTCGAAGGAGAGTTTTTCAGGACATGAATCCGCTTTAGATCTACCCGCTTATACGGTCATGTCCTATAATAATGATGGGGTATTTAATGCACACAATTATAGATGGAGGGAATATCCAGGTTGCAGGATAACTAAGCGCATACGTCCGCATGTCTGTAAGAAATCTGCAATATTATTCTTATCCTTAAGGAGAATCGATTGTAGAAGACCTGCGAGAGTCACTACGGGCAATTATGCTAAGCATCTCTGCGTGCTTGGCATCAGTGCCTACATGTGCTGCATGCTGCGAGAAGGATGACACAAATGAACACAGATGAACATGGTGGCGCACCCTTGGGGCCAACGTGGTGTGTGCCGAATCTCTACATCACTGAAGCTTCTCCTCACTTTTTTTCCGGACAACGGGGAAAATACAATAAAGACAAGGTGTCTGTCTGGTAGTACAATATACTAGTATTTGCGTCCCAGTGCTCCAACAAATAGCAAAAGCCTTCAACATAAAAAATAAAAAATAAAGGCAAGGCTGATGTTGATGACCGTAAAATGTTCGAAGTGGATGGAAAATATTTTTCACAGAGTACGAATTTTGACAATAAAATTCAATACCTTACAAGTGTTGTTCGGGTCTAGTCGGGTAAGTCTTCCATAGATGAAATGGTAGTGCTGCCTTCAACACGGAGTTCAATCGAGTAGTTTCTAAGGTAGACTTCCTGTAGCTATAGGTCCTTGGTAAGGCTCGACCCCGAAAGTTGACCGAGGATAAGTGTGATGGCCAACCCCATTCAAAGACGCAATAAAGTGGTCATTCTGAGCGAAATATGAAGTGCAATTGAATGTGATTTTATTCAAGTTACGTTTAAGTGACTTGTGAATTTGGTCCTAATTAGTGTAAACTTCGAATCCAGAAAGTTTGCGATTAGGGCTAATATTACAAGCATTTACTGTAAAACGGAGCAGGATGATGTCGGATTGTGCTCGTTGTCCCACTGATAATAGAAGCTATTTTACTACATGGTCGAAAAAGTTGTATGAGATTTCCACATTAGCACAAGAGATTTTTTCTACTATAATTCAGTTGATGAAGTCGCCTATCTTTCAGAGAGATTAACAAAGGTAACAAAGGTAACAGGTAATAGGCAGCTGTGATTTCAAGATAGGTAAAGCCCTCTCAAAGGACTCCATAACATCTGAGTCAGTCCAGCCTTGTTCATTAATGTAAAGTCATGGATTTTACTTAATGCTAGTTTTAAAAAGCAAGTTCGACGAATGATTTGTGGCTGTGGGTGTACTCAAAAGGTGTGGAAGCAACAATTTGGCCCTCGAATACATTAACTTATTGATGGGGATGCTTTTTTACGCAAAGTCTTCAAATTGAAACTGGAAGGATAGGTCAGTTCTGTCGAAACTGTCTAAAGATCTAGTGGAATGGCGAGGTGTGCAAGCCCTACAAAGACTGTAGTTACATATGTAAGTGCTGCAATCGAAAATAAAAATACGAAAAAACCAAAACTTGGTTTGACTTTATAATGGGGATGGTAGCCAAGCTATCAAACACAATGTACCACTTACACTGCGCGATGGTACGAGAGAATACCATGTACGCCAGATTTATTAACTTCGTTTTTAATTCATAATAGGTATGTATGTACATATGTACATATGTACATACATATGTGGTTATATCGTAGCAAATATCGAATTAAAAACGCGATCACATCAACTCAGATATCATGCAGAGTACATACTAGCTTAGCTCCCATCGTGTTTTCTGCAATATTAGTCGATTTCGTTTGTAAAGCGCTTCATCTTTGTAACATGAATGATTTTCGACGAATTCAAAGTAATTCAATACATACCCCAATCCTTAATGAATATTAATGCCCCAGCCAAAGCAACATGAATCAGAGAATTTCATTTAAAAATTTGATACCTATGTATGTATTGTACATATGTACAACGTACTTACATTTAAGGCATAAAGCACTGCCCTGTGACCAGGGCAATAATATCAAAATTATACGTAAAAGCATCTGTTGGTTTTCACCGTTTAATTCTCAGAAATTGTTGATTTAATGAACGAGGACTAGCGAATAAGTATGGAAATACGTTTCTAGGAAATTAGACACGATGAAAGGATTCCAGGAATACTAATGCGGTGTTGAAAAATATCGTTTAAGGTATGTATAAGAATCGAAAACACCACATTGAAATCGTAAAGGAAAGTATTTTGTCCTCCAATACCCGTTCACGTGGAACTCAGACAGCTCGTGGTGTTTTTCCCATCAAGAGGTATTGATAAAAACTCCGTATTAAAATTGGTTAACAGAAGCTTCACGAAACTCTCCATTCGAATTCGATGGTCGACCGTAGGTCACTTATATGTATATACATATGTACATATGTACATACGTAAAGGAAAAATGTATCGCATAGAAGAAAGATTAGCTTTCAGCCGACGGCTGATAAAACAGGTGTGTTGAAATTGTCACTTGTATGGATCGGGTCATGAATCGCTTATTTTAACCCTGCCCGTCATGTCATTCGTAAATATCACATGCCAAAAGACAAAAGGCGATGACTATCGAAGAAAAATATTATCAAAACTGATCGTGATCTCCCTTTCTGTACTTGTGAACTTGTCCCAGACAATTTCCCATTAAAAAATTGTAGCGCCGTTGACTTAAACATTGTTCAAGTTCCTTTTGCCCTTGAAAGCAATGTCATCTCAGGACCGATTCAAACCAAAATCGATATTTTTCAAGAAATCTTTATGCAATTATTTGATCGATGTGTACCAACGAAGACGGTAAAAATCCAAAACTAAGCATGTCTTTGGCTTACGGCGGAAGTGATCAGCGCTATAAAAAAAAAAAAGAAACAGGTCAATGGAAGCATTGGCCATCCCCTGCAAATTGGTTTTCATACAAAGCGCCACGCAACTACGCTACTACAGTTGTACGCACCCCAAAACTAATTGTATCTCTCCCTCTCCAGAGAAACTCTGAAGAAACCTACATACATATGTATGTATGTACATATGTAAGATCCTGACAGACTAAACCTTGGTTATTTGGTAAATGATTTATGCTTAAACGAATTTAAATTTAATGAGATTACTGAAGTTGTAAACTCCCCTCTTAGAGTGGACATAGATTATTAGACGCTATAAAATCCGACTTTCTTTCCGAAGGAGGCCCGTTAAAATAGATCTACCACACATTATGTATGCATGTAATAAATTGGTGTGTTTTCCGCAGTCGGCTGAGACCGCTAGACTCATATGTACCTATCGGTAAGGAAACCTAGCATCCACAACCAACCTTCTACCCTGATTGTGCTAGGTCTTCGAGATGATAATACGTATAGTTTATCAGATTATAAAACACAAAATCGTGTGTGTACCCAGCAATCAGGTTTCAGGCTAATTAAAGCTGCTCGTTAGCCTTAATAAATCTTCTCGAAGAAATAAGACAATCTTTCAATAGCCACTTTGTCTTGAATTTCGCTGTCTGTTGGATTTCCCAAAGGCTTTCGATAAAGTAAATCTTCTTATATTGTGTTGCAATCTGAAGAACAACTTTGGTTCTAATGCAAATGCGGTCAAGTTGCTAACAAGCTTTCTCTCCGCTAGGTCACAAAAGATTATTCTACGCTAACGCTCATCTCTCCTTAGGTTAGACAAGGTCTCCCTCAGGATTCAATGCTAGGTCCGACCATTTTCTGTATGCTCATTATCGATCTTGTGTGCAGGCTTTCTTCTACATGTGCGCTTAACGAACATAGCATTAATATTAATGATGATTTGGAACGGATCTTTGCCTGGTCAGTCGGTAACGGATTACAATTGAACCTTGATCGGCCAATAATTTGAAATTTTTTTTTTGAATTCTAGATCTAGTTTTATTAAACTTTAAAGTGTACTGTGGAGGTTGGTTTGTTTGGTAACGCCATTTGATCATATTTTTTTACAAAATGAAGACGTAAATTCGAGTTTATATGTTAGTGGTATGGTAGTTAATGCATTTTGAAAATATTTGTTACTTTGTAATAACTAGCGTTCCAGCCCGAGGGGAGCTATTCTTAATCAATAGTGTTGTGTGTGTTCATTTCGTCCGTCTGTTGAAAGATAACCGCTATTTATTACCGACTCTAAACGGCGGATTCGGAGACCATGTCATCGGCGTTAGAAGTCAAAACGCCAACTTCTGTGAATAGACCTTCTAATTAGTTATAAAACATAATTTCATTCAGAATGGGGCCTCGGCTGGCTTGAAAATAGCGCATCCTCTCTACTCAATTTCGGAATATGTACATCTTTTAAATTTGTTCGTACGTGAAGGATCGTTTCAGGATTGTCTGCGTAACATCGATCTTTAAGAGCCTTCGACAAGAAAAAATATCCGACGAAGACAAATAGCATTTTCGCGTAAGCCAAACAATGTCACCCCAACGGCTGTTGGACTATTATTGAGCTTAACCCTGCTATGATAATCTGCGTAAAAAAGACGCACGCGCGAGCGAATTATTACGCTCTATTTGTGAGATTATAGTCAGTGCCCGGAGCTATCGGAAAGCACACGCGTCATTGAAACAAAGCTTACCAATCTTGAAATAGAATGACCCTGTTTGTCAAAGTTACGCATGATTACCTATTAAGCGACTTTTAGCATTCTGAACTTTTCGGAGTTTTATTTAAATTTTTTGTGTTTTTGTGCCATTGTAAGTTGTTGTTGTTTATTATAGTATTTTCATATGCATATAACATCCAAGCAGAAATCTGGATGAAGACGATATTTTATTCGCTCTTTTTAGAGAGTGATGATGGGCTTGTTGGCCTAGATACCGATAGTCAAGTGGAACATCACGAGGATGACATCCAATGTGACATTGAAGATAGATTTGTAGATGATGGCAGTAGAAGAGCAGATACCTAGCGAAGAAGAACCTTACGAGGAAGATCGGTCTGCAGAGCAATCTTCATCATTAGCTTCTTGTCGAGTAATAATATTATCATTGAAGACGATAAGAGGTAAGAATAGAAATTACTTAATGTCAACAGAATCTCAACACGCATATGCTGCGAGCTACATATATTAAGCAATCTTATGCTTCAATGCCTTCTTTACTGATGAAATTATTATTGAAATCGTAAAGTGGACTAAATCTGAGATGTCTTTGAAAAGGCGGGGCTCTATGACTGGTCCAACGTTCAGAAGCACTAGTGAAGATTAAATTCGAGCATTAATTGGAATCGTAATTCTGACAGCAATGAGGAAAGATAATCATCTGTCTACCCAGAAACTGTTTGACAGATATTCCTCAATGATATACATATGTATAGGTATGTCTCTATGATTAGCCGTGATTGATTTGATTGGATGGACGGATGTATGACTGTCCGAAAAATAAGGGATATTTTTATTTGCTAATACGAGTATATACATATGTAAATAATTATACCCCGGGGTGCTCATCTTACCATAGATGAGCAGTTAATTGGTTTTTGAGGACGATGCCCATTTAGATTATACATGCCTAATAAGCCAAGCAAATATTCAGTTCAATTCAATTTTTATTTAAACATTGTAAAAATAAGACTTGGCAGCCCATACACGTACCTTACCATATCACTAAACGTAACTTGTTTAATGCAGCGAATTGAAGTCAAGCTTGTAGTAAACAATAGGAGCACAATCAATTAAAGGTATAAATAATGTTTTGATTAACCTTATCATTGTGTCAACTGGAGTAAAGCTTGAGGCCAAAGTCTACGCAGTTCAGCATACATTCGCCCAATAACATAATTTGTATGGTCGGCGACGGAGAGAGAGCATTTTAATCTTAAGCCGAGATTGGTAACAACATTCACAAATTGAAGCTCCTTATCATCTTAAAGTATAGTCGGCAGTTAATCACTATCATAAAGTTTCTTTGATGTTCTATATCACAATGACCAGTTGTATATTGCCCACAGGTCTTCATTTATTCTTACAAAATCGATCCTCAATGAGTCCAATTGGTCGAGACAAGTACATATATCTGAGCGTCGCGTCATCAGCATAGAGATGAATGACCACATGCGGGGCTACTCTGGGTAGGACGTTGATGACGATGCAAAATAGTATTGGCCTCAGTATTGATCTTTGCGGAACTCCTGATACCAAGCTTCTAAATTGCGATGATTTTCCATTATTATGAACTACCCTTTGAAAAAGATTTTCTAAATAGCTTCTTATCAATCCCACCGATCTTTCGCTAAATCCAAAGTATAGGTATAGTAAGTTTATGACTTAGTACATTATGATCCCCGCTGTCAGAGGCCTTATAGAAAACTGTCGAACAGTTGTGATATGGTCGAAAACCAGACTGAAAAGGGGATAGCAAACAGTGCTGATTTGAGTGGGTGGATATTTAGTACCCAACAATTTTGTCGAAAACTTTGAACAAACAAGGTAAAATAGTTACTGGGCGAAAGTCAGTTGCCGTAGATGGTTGAGGTTTTTTTCGGAATCGGAATGACTTTAACCAACTCCCAACTATCTGGGAAGGAATAGCTCATAATGACGAATTTGATGATATGCGTTAGAGAACTGAAGATGTGGGGTAATATCATTTTCACAAAGCGCATAGGTACACCATCCTCACCTATTGGACTTGATGGAGCGAATAGTATTTACTACATAAATCTCTGAGACGATTTCAATGTCAAAGGCAACTCTATTAAAAGATAGCTGACTATCCAGAGTAAAGCACGGATTATTGCCAGGATTGGAACGAAATGCTTTGTTCAGATCGTTTACATTCGGATATCTGACTCAGCAGCCTTTTTTCCAACACCGATAATGCGCAGATTGCTCCACAACTTTGATAGAAATTATCGTTTTTTGCTCTTCGCGTAACGAATGTTGAGCTCGACAGAAGATCTCCCAATTTAGAGTTGATGGCCTAAACTTCCGTTTGGCATACAATTTTTCGAGCTTTCATGGCGTTATGAACCTCACGTGTAAACAACGAGCAATTTGTGTTTCTTATTTCAAAGTATTTAATGGAACGTGCCTACCAAAGAGGTCCAAACACAGGGTTTGCATAAGGTCTGCTTTTTCATCACGCCATGGGAGAAGGCTAGCATTCAATTGTAAGATTTTGTTGTCTACAGAGGAAACATCTCTCAGTTGTAAAGGTAATAATTTAGGATTACGGGACAAGTCAATATTGTATGTACAAAATATTAAATCGTGGTCAGATAGGCCAACTAAGGATAGCTAATCCTGGAGTAAAACATTTGACCGATTTGATACCATGACAAGGAACATGTTAAGGAACTATCAAAACCTGTTCAAGGTAGTTTTTGTAATATATAACGTGCGACAACTGGTTTACCTCAATCCCTTTGGCAAAGAACTTATTACAGGTTATATAAGTTGACTTTGGTGGGAACTGTACGATCTTATAAACGTGAAATTCCCGAAGAGCTGAGGCCAGTTGGAACCTCAATCTTATTAAGCCTAAATGGTATAAATGTTATCATTAAGTGACGAAAAAGGCGCTATCAATGAAAATAACGGCAAACCTGAAATGATAATGTATTATAATGAAACTAAAGGAGGATACGTCTGACCAAATGTACTCTCTCATGTCCTGTAGTAGGAAGACAAACAGACGGCCAATGGCTATTTTCAATGGAATGATTAATATGGCTTTCATTAATTCTTATGTTATATACTCACATAATTCTTCCCCGACATGGCGACGAAGAATCTTAAAAATATTAATAGGTTCTTTTAATGAAGTCAAAAGGCCGAGAGAAAATTTTCATCTTTTTATTTTTTAAAGTTTATTTTGTGTCGGGGGTTATTTAAAATTTTAATTTTTTTTTTTTTGTAAAAAAGACTGTGAGCTCCCACTTCGAAAAGATTTTTACCAGATGATATATTTTGCAATATCATGATAACACTTTGTTATCAAAGACGCCTCCAACTCACAAGAAGTCGTTCAAAAGAACCATTACCCAAAAACGTATTTTCATTGGGCTCAACACGTCCCTCCAACTCTTTTTCTCAGTACCTTTCTACGGTGTTCTTTAAAGTATTTCCACTGGTTCTCTATGCAAAATAAAATTTTCCAAAAAAAAAATTCTTTAAATTTCAGTTCATTTGTTTCCATATCAGCCAAATCGAAAAGCTTGTTCTATTAAACCAATAAATAGAGCAGAAAACGTATCAATGGCTTTAATGAATTTTAATCAATTGCTCGAAATTTTCAAGGAGATTCACGCCACGAAGACTATTACTCACACATTAAAGAGAATCCATTAAAGGATCCACCCTTGTTGAGTCGAAGGTGTGACGTGGAAAAATCTAAACCGATTGATTCCATTTCCAAGCAATAAATGTCGACAACTAATCCCAAAGCACTCCGGGCGTCCAATGCGGGCTTGATCCAAAGACTATAAGCATTTAACACTTTGTTTGCTTCCAATTTCTAGGATATACAATTCAATGTGTTTCTATGTTGTTGTTATTATTGTTGGGGATAAATGAGTTAGACAACCGGACGACGAGATAGTATTTATATAATCGATTTTGTTTCTCCATTAGTAGCGCTCTATAATCCTGATTTCCGAATTGAGCTATGCGGGACCCGAGGCAAGGCGATCGTTTAAGGTAATTTGGAGAAAATAATTCTCGGAATGCTTATCAGGAATAGGAGGTGTTCTATTAACTCTGTAATTGGATTTCGCTGCAGGGATGGAAAGAAGATGCCATGGAAGGAAAGAAAATCCTTACGATTGTGTCATGTTGCTACGGGGCTGGTGAGACGATTGGCAAAGGAGCAAAGACATTTGCCACATGCTTACTTAGTTTCGCATTGAAGGTTTAGTTAACGAGGAGGGAAAGGGAGGGAAAACAGGTATATTCAGCCATTGGATTTGATTAAAAGAATAATGTGGGTTGAAAGTACGGTAGAATATGAGTGCAATATATGTATATGATGGAACAGGCTTTTCATTTTGGGAAAGGAACATGTCGGACGAGTCTGGCCGTTCCGTGACATGCCTAATAATGGGCGAAAAAGTGGCAGAGCCTGGTCGAAATACAATCTGATAGGTTCCAGTTATTACTTACCACCAGCATTACCTATATATACACATGTATTTCACATCCTGATTTGGACCAGAAGTGGCGTAGAGGTTGAGAAAGCTCCTCGCACCTTGTAATTGGTATTGTACATATGTGTATATATTAGAAAGCGACGAAGATTATACATGGCATCAGCAATCAAGTAGAAGGAATTCTATGCGGGGTCTTCTCGCATAAATTGGGAAATTCCAGCTCTAGAGAGATGACAGCGTTTCAACCGGCTATTGTTTAACACAAACAAGAAGACGGGAAAAGCCCGTCGTGAGAGCACACGATTTCCACTAAGGGGTGTTCAAAAAACTGTCTTCATTAATATCATCCCTTTTAAAATAGACCTCACTCAACATTAAACATTTATAGAAACACAAAGATTTTGCAGTGTTATTGTTGTGATGGCTTGAATGAGCAGTATCCGACATTTACTTTTTAAATATTATTTCGTGTAAATGTTGCGCACGACTACGCCGTACAATTTTGGATTCTTAGCTCTGGCTAAGATTTTGAATCCTATCAGAAATCAATTCAACATTCGCTTGTAAAACTTTCATCGAGTGATGCCAGGGAAGTTTGAGCATCATTTTTAATAATTTATTTTGGAAGACTCATAATTTTAATATTTTGGCTTTTAATATCCTTTCGTAAATTTTGGCTATGTTGCTGAGTAAATTTATGGGTATGTAGCTTGAGGGATTTTCTTGCCAGCCTTTATAATTGGTATAACTTTGGCTTCTCTCTAGATATAAGCAAAATATATTTGCCGAATTACGTGATTAATGTTGGTTTACAAATCATGGATCATAGCTGGCTTATCAGCGAAGACTTTTGACTTCACATAACCCGAAACAAAAAATATTCTAAAAGTGTGATATTACACGACCTAGATGGCCAATTTACAGGTCCGAAACTCGAAATTAGCTGTTCACCATAGTTTTTTCTCAATAAAGCCATTGCGCGCTGTTTGTCGTAGCCCCGTCTTGCTGGAACCAAACGTTGCCGACATCACGGGCTTCAATTTCTTGCAGCAACAAGTCCGTTATCATGGTGTGATAGCGCTCGTCATTGACTGTTATGTTCTGTCGGGCTTCACTTTTAAAAAATACGGACTGATGATTCCACCAGCCCATAAACCACACCAGACAGTGCATTTTTGTGGATGTAGCGGTAGTATGACATACTCTTCAGGTCGCTCGTCCGCCCAAATGTGGGTAATGTGTTGTACATAACCATTCAGGCAGAAATGGGCCTCATCACTGACCAAAATTCGATGGGAAAACCGCGGATTTGCATTGAGCTGTTGCAAAGCCCATGGAGTGTAAATTCAACTGTGGCGGGTTTTGTAAGCCTTTAAACCAAGATGCTCTTTCAAAATTTGCCAAATTGTTAAATACGACAAGCCCATAGATTAATATCGGTGTCGAATCGATTGCTCATGGTCTTCGGCCACACTCGCCGCCACAGCCGCAATGTTTTCCTCACTATGGGATTGATGTGGTCTACTCGATCGCGTGTTATTGAATTCCCAGACTCGAATTTGCGGATGATGAAGGAAATAATGGGCCTGGAAGGTAGATGATTTTTTTTTTATATTTTGTACAGGTTCAATAGTTCAAGCGAAATTAAGATAGAGGCAACTCAACAGCTGTGACAAATAGCATGATCTTTCTCTGAATTGAACGGTACTCAACGCAACGGTATTTTTGTACATTTGTATATGCTTCCCTGATGCGGTATGCAACACCGTCACTCTGATATCAGTTGTTGCGTTGGACAGACACGTGTTACATTTTGTGAAGATACAAATTTCTTAGCTTTTACAGCGAAATTAATATAGAGGCAACTGTTATTTTTTAGTTTATAAACAATGGGACGTGGAAGAAAACTTACTGCGGAAGAGAAAATTAAAATAAACGTTCTTAAGGAAAATGGCTACTCTAACCGACAAATTGCTGCGAAAATATCACGATCTGCAAATGTTGTCGATCATTTCGTCAATTTGGGTGAGGAATATGGAGTGAGGAAGGCAAAAGGGGCTCCTAAAAAGGTGATAAACCGTCAAAAAAATCAAATAGTCACAGAAGCCCGCAAGAACAAGCTATTTGCTTCCCAAATCAAAGCGAAATTAGACCTTCAAATTGGAGTACGACGTGTCCAACAAATTTTACATGCTACTCCAACATTGGTCTTTAAAAAGAAAATAAAAAACCCAGCGCTTACTTCCGGGCACAAAGAATGTCGGCTTTCATTTGCTAAAAATCATATGTCCTGGACATGGAGAAAAGTCATATTTAGCAATGAAAAAAAGTTTAATTTAGATGGTCCGGATGGGTTCCATTATTATTGGCATGATTTGCGGGATAAGCCGGAAGTAAGAATGAGCCGGAACTTTGGAGGAGGTAGTGTGATGGTCTGGGGTGCTTTCGGCTACCAAGGAAAAATGCCTCTCCTATACGTTCCACCTAAAATGAATTCCCAAAAATATTTAGACATGTTGGAATATGTCTTAGATGAATTCGCAGATGACGTCGGAGGACCAAATTTTATCTTTCAGCACGATAATGCTGCAGCCCACTCTGCCAAAGTGGTCAAAAATTATTTCAATAAGACAAATACACCCATTTTGGAATGGCCATCGAGGTCCCCGGATTTAAAACCAATCGAAAATGTATGGGGATTAATGGCAAGGAGAGTATACAAAAATGGCAGGCAGTACGACACCGTTAAAGAACTGAAACGAGCTATTCAAGACGTTTGGAGGAATTTGGATGCCGCCCCCGATGACGCATATCATATGTTTCTCGAAATACATTTTTCACAGAAAGCTGATTTTTATAATACAGCTGAATAATTTGGAGATGTTGTTGAGGTGTAAGCCTTTCCATGATGATTTGCCGAACAATATCGAATAAGAATAATCCATAACCATGAGGCCAGTTGTGCGTGATCTTTAAAAAAAATCCTATTGAAAAAAACAGCTGTTAATGAATCACCCGTTATTTTCAAGCAGGCAACGAGGATTGGTCAAAAACAGTTTCACTGCAAATGCAGGGGTTTTTCTCGGAAATGCGTAAGTTTTTGTCTGGGAAGTCTAATAGTCAAATTTGACGTTTCTAATCTTCGCTATGATTCTCGTGAGAAGAGCTACTAGGTGAACGAACTACTACAACATTTTTGAAGCGCAGACCATTAAAGACTGGTACAGCCCTCCAGGTCGAGGGTTGTACTTAGGGGTAACATCTATATCGTGGAAATTTTTTTTGTGCTTAGAGAAATAAAACAGACTTCAAAACGGGCGCAAACTTCCAAAGGAAAATGAGCCTCGATTCCATAAATGAAGTGGGTGGAAAGAAAAATTCCATAGAGCAGACATTATCGCATTCAAGGAAGTGTGGTGGGGTGGATCGGGAAATTGCTACAGAGGGAACAAGGATGGGTAGGAAGCCAGGGCGGAAGCTATACAAATTGTAGTGGAGCAACAATAGATGTAGTGAAAGGACAAAGGCTATTCCTGCAGACTATATTACAGTGAAGATAGTCAAAATACCGTTGTCAAAGAGAGCATACTATTCAAAATGGACGAGGTTAACATAGCGATATCGGAATAAAAGTATTGTATAACTCTGCTGGCATTAGATGATGTGAACATTCTGGAGATGAGTTGGTTAGGAACATGTACCAACTTATTTTACTTTGGTTTTGACGCCCCCACATGGGCACTTTATTAGCTTAATGCAAGCCTGAACAAAAAAAAAATTAATTAACTTATTAACTTAAATATTAACTAGGATGGAGACGATTAAGGAGAGGATAAAGGGTTGTACTCGTAGTATAGGGCAAATCTAAGACTGAACTTTTTAATGTGAATGTCGAAAATATTGGTGTTATCTTTGCGCAGTATTCTGGACATTGAATCGTGGAAGGCATAATTTGTGCGATGAGTGTTTATACGGAAAAGAGGCATAGACCGAAGGTTGCGTGGGTTGGTGTTAAGGGGAATCATGTACAATAATGTGTGGCTATTAGTATTACCGCTGAGAAGGTCGTGAATAAAAAGAATATCTGCAACATCGCGTTGTTCTTTAAGGGATTGGAGATTGATTAATTTTAGGCGATCCCTACAAGATCGTAAATTAAAGGGGTCAACCCACTGCAAAAGGATAAACCTACGTTGATAGCCTCAATTCGCGTAGTGTGGGATTCATAATAAGGGGACCAGACTTGGCTATCATATTCGAAAAGGGGCCTAACGAAGGTATAATGATTTCGTAATGTAAGGATTCAAGAACTAATTGGACCAACGTTTCACAAAACCGAGGGCAGAGTTGGCACGTTTGATAATGTTGTGACCCCAAGAAATTGACAGGAGGAACGGTTTCATTATGAATAATGTAGGTTCTGGGTGGAGAGGAAGAGCGCTTGCAGGAGTAAGCGATGGCTTGGCATTTACTGTCATTGAGCTCGACATGGTTTTTTTTGACACAAAGTAATGAACCTGTTAAGGTCTTATTGGAGAGAGCACGAGTCAACAAGGGAAGATTAAACACATATTTTCATATCGTCGCTATATATGGAGACTTGAGAGTTCAGAATAACGCTGTCAACATTATTAATGGTCAGAATAAATATCAATGGGTCAAGATGACTACCTTGTGGGACACAGGAGATAGCATTATTTGGATCAGAGATAGAAGATCTGATAATAACGTTATATTGAGGATCTTCTAGGTAACATTTGATCCATGAGACAACCGGGAGAGAAACCAGTGAAAGAATAGTGCATCACAAACGATGCTCTCGAAAATGTTGGGTATGCATGAGAGCTTGGCAATTAATCTTATCCTCAAGCTATAGTCAGATAGCTTATGGGCCTGTCTGCTAAATCCGTTCAAAGGTAACTTTTACCGGTTAATAAGAAAAGGAATCCCGATGGCAGTGCTAGTTACTTAGGGAGGGGCATAGGCTTTCTTATGCATCGGTCACAAGATCTTCTCTGTCGTCCAATGTGAAATGTGAAGGTGTATTCGTGTGATTTCAGGCTAGAAAAAGGTTAGAAAAAAAAAAAAGACGAAAGCAGATATTAGAGAAGACCGAAAATTGTCATATCGACACACACCACCCTTTTACTCCAAAGCCGCATATGAGACTGTCTTCAGGGACAAATTATGGAGAGCCATGATATGTTTCAACATTAATTCCTTAGGTTGTGCAGGATGACAATGAATTATCTCCATAGGGTCAGTAATGTACTTCGATATCAGGTGATGTCCACCAAAAAATTGTGCAGGAATCACTGGCCAACACACTTAGTATAGTCTACGTATTTCAAGCCTGCATAGTTGTGCGAAATGATGAATATAGCGAGATTTCAATGACATTTTTAAAATCATTAAAGCAGAATCGGCTTAAGACGATCTGATGGTAAATGAAGGCGAAACCAAATATGCTGTCATCATAAAATGATGTGCCGAACTGATATCTTGACCAAAAAGCCACCGATGGTGGCCATCATTTTGAAGTATTTAAGGTTTTCGTCTACCTTTGCTAAGTAGTAGTAAGTGTCAGTGAAACTAGTGCTGAGGTCAGACGCGGAGTTATTTGGTCAACCACTTCTTTTTGAGCTCAAGAGACAATTGAAAGAAAAAGTGAAGGTAGCTTCTTACAGTATCTTAATCATTCCAGTCTTTCTCTATATTGAGAATCGAATGGATTCCGGTCCGAAGAGCCTTCGATTCAAGACTCAAGGGACGAGATAGCTACCACAGACCCAGGTGGCATAAGATGGGTGAAGAGACTTGCTGGTTGAGGCCCAAGTCAACCATGAATTGTAGCGCCGTCTTAGCAAATAGGAGAAA
Organism: Merodon equestris; assembly: GCA_958301585.1. Taxonomy (NCBI): domain Eukaryota; kingdom Metazoa; phylum Arthropoda; class Insecta; order Diptera; family Syrphidae; genus Merodon; species Merodon equestris. The sequence continues at coordinate 161,650,647 of OY284413.1, forward strand.
CATTTTCTCCATTAGTCTTCATCAACGTTATATCCTTCATATTTATGGCAGCATTTGTTTCAATACCTGAAGCCCAACCAAAAACTGTGATTAATTTTGCCACAAATCCACGAGTTTGATTTCCGACGTTTTCATCACTTTTTTTTTGATATGCTCGTGTCCTAGTCTCACTTAAGTGAGTAATGGCAATCAGCTCTTTGGCTACTACCAGAACGTCGGAGGAATGCGTACAAAACTTCAACAATTATTCCTGTCTTCGTCTTCCATTCTTTATGATTTCGTTGCACTCACGGAAACATGGCTGACGAGTAAACATCTCAATGCTGAAATTTGTAACAACAATTGTTATGTTCTTTTTCGCAAAGATCGGTGCTCTCAAACTAGTGGACGAGAAAGAGGGGGAGGTGTTTTGCTCGCGATTCGCTCTTGTTACACTTTCATGGAAATGGAGTTGCCATCAGCTTCTTCTTGCCCTTATGACATTGATCAAATTATAGTTAAAATCAAATGTAATAATAATAATTATGTATTAATTGTTGTTAGTTATATTCCCCCAAGAAGTTCATTAGATCTATATAAAATACATGTAAACAATTGCAAATTCTATTTATCTAAACTAGAAAGTAATGATCATGTAATCATTCTTGGTGATTTTAATCTTACTAATATTGAATGGGTTTATGATTCAGTAGAGCTTCAACTGTTACCATTTAATGTAAATGCTGAATTTGAATGTGAATTAATTGATTCTTTTACAAGCTTTGACTTAATTCAAATTAATGGCTGTATGAATAAACACAGTCGTATACTCGATCTTATATTTGTTGACAGAGAATTAACAATTTCTACTGTTAAATCACCTTACCCAATTTTCCCAAACTCTGTTCACCATTATGCTCTTGATATCAGTTTTTCCTTTCATTGTTACTTGAGATTTAAAACATGTAATAATTTTAAGTTCAACTACTCGAAAGCTAATTTTGAAAGTATAGCTAATTTTTTGTCGGATATACCATGGCGTACAATGTATAGATCTTCTAATTTATCGCAATTTTATAATTTCTTCTACGATAATCTGAAAGCGGCAATTGATATGTATGTACCTAAAGTCAAAGTAAGAAAAAATTCCAGGCCTCCTTGGTTCAACAAGAGGCTCTGTAACTTATGTAATAAAAAGAACAAGGCTTACAAAAGGTTACGCATTTGCGGCAACGATATTGCTTTAAAGAATATTTACATTCGTTTACAACGTGAATTCGATGTTTTAAACAAATTTCTTTATAAAAATTACATTTTGTCCATTGAATCCAACCTAAAGTCAAATAGTAAAGGTTTCTGGTCATTTATTAAAAGCAAAAAAATGACCACTGGGATCCCCAATTGTATGAATTACCTGGGTACTACCAATTCGGACCTTTCAAAAATTTGTAATTCATTTGCTGAATATTTCGAGTCCAATTATACCAAATCTAGTGAAGAAATTTTAAGAGAAGATAATCTATTTTTTCAATATAGCAAAGTTGATATTAGTTTTTTAGAATTAAATCTCTCTGAAATCGAAGTTAGCATTTCGAATTTAAACAGTGACACAAACTCGGGTCCAGATGATATTCCTCCAATCATTCTCCAAAAATGCTCAGCTGCTGTCTCTGAGCCTATTTTTTACATCTTCAATGGTTCCCTCACTAATGGCGAATTCCTTTCCGAATGGAAAAAATCATTTTTTTCTCCTATTCATAAAACAGGTCCTAAACAAGAGGTATCCAATTACCGTCCGATTTGCAAATTATCATGCATACCAAAACTCTTCGAGAAAATTGTATGTGATAAACTAACATTCCTTCTAAAGGAGCATATTTCACCTTTTCAACATGGCTTTGTTGCGGGGAGATCCACAACTACAAATCTCTCCATTTTTACTAATTACGTTCTTAACAAGCTTGAAAAAGGTTATCAGATTGACGTCATCTACACCGATTTCGCTAAAGCTTTTGACAGAGTTAGTCATACTATCTTAATTGAAAAATTAAAACTATTTGGCTTTCACTCCAACATGCTGAAATGGTTGGTATCTTACCTTATGGATCGGACACAATTTGTTCGCATTGATCTTGAACTTTCAAGACCAATTATAGTAACATCAGGAGTCCCCCAGGGAAGCCATCTTGGGCCCCTTCTTTTTCTTATTTTCATAAACGATATGCCCGATATTTTCCTGAACTCTAATCGTCTTTTATTTGCAGATGACTTAAAATTCTTCAGATGCATTAAATCTATAAATGATTGCCATCTTCTACAAGATGACCTCCTAAAGTTAAGCGATTGGTGTAGAGTCAACCAGCTTTCTCTAAACGTTTCTAAATGTCAATATTTTTCTTATTGTCGCAACGTATCTCAAATCTCCTTCGAATATAAAATTGAGGACTCTGTCCTTAAAAGAGTATCAGAGAAAAAAGATCTAGGAGTCATTTTTGATTCAAAATTGAATTTCGTTAGACATGTAGAATATATAGTAGCTAAAGCTAATTCTATGCTAGGTTTTATCAAACGCAACTCTAGAGACTTCAATGACCCTTTTACCCTTAAAGCTCTATATAACTCTTATGTCAGGTCAATTTTAGAATACTGTTGTGTAATTTGGAATCCATATTACAACTCTTATTCTGACAGAATCGAAAGGATCCAAAAGAAATTCACTAAATATACTATTCTCAAATTAGGTTGGAATATCGAAATTCCGTTGTATTCTACCAGGTGCCAACTTTTAGGAATCCAATCTTTGGAAAATAGAAGAAAAATATTTTCAGTAATGTTCATAAATGATATATTATCATATCATATCAAATGCCCCTCTCATTTATCATTGATCGGCCTGTACGCTCCATCTAGACAATTAAGGGAACGTTGTCTGTTCCGAGTAAATCAACATATGTAGGGTGAATTACGTGCTCAATGAACCAATTACTCGTTGTCTTAAAGAAGCTAATCTCATCTCTTATCATATTGATGTTAATTTTCATATGAGCAGATCAACTTTAAAGAGTAATTTACTTCTATACTTTTTAAACTTTCATTCGACTCTTTAATTAGCTTTCGGTAGTCTTGCTGTTAAGTTCTCTATCTGACGTAACACAGGTGGTTAGTTATTAAGTTATTAAGTTTATTCAGTTATTATTGTAATTATTATCCAACAATTGTTATTAAGTAGTCTATAAGAGACCTTGTGCTCTACTTGATGATAAATAAATAAATAAATAAATAAATAAATAAATAAGTTACACTCATGCGAATAGCACTTAAGAAATTTCGAAATTCCTGTTACTTTTTGAACAGCAGAAATTTCGAAAATTCCTCAAGCTCAATTCCTTAGTTATCGGTAGTCTAAACTGTATAATAATATTTTGAGTTGGAATAAAACTCAAACAAAAATAAATAATAAACCAGAACCGACAATAGCCTCATAAACACTTGTAAATCCTTCAAGGCCGTTGGCTCTAAATTTCTATGTCTGGTTCTATTTCAATCACAACGATATGTCAATTCCCAGACACTGATGACCTTCGGCATTAAAATTATAAATAATGGACAGCAAATTCCCAATCGATATTGAAACTTTCTCATTTTCACCTGACCCCCACTGCTCCTACAAATGAAATATTTTCGAAATGAAATAAACAAAACAAATCACAAAACGTCACTCATATGTCCTTCGATGGGATTCGGTGTCTATTTACATAATTTATCTGCTGTTGGAGTTTTAATCAATATTCTTGCCAAACGATTACGACAAGGATAAAGGGGACTTTCGTCTCAGGATTTATTATTTTCGGATCAAGTTATTAACCCATTTTGGTTTTGTTTAATTGCAGCATGGCATGAGGCCACAAATTCTTGTGGGGGGTCGAAGCCAAAAGGACGAAATGGTAAAAGGACGAAATATTAAGCGCATCTTTCCCCGTTTGCCTTTAATTATTAATGCTCGGATTCTAATTCCGATTCTTATAGCATCGCTAAAGCGAAAGATGGGGTTAAGTCCTTCCCTTATAGTGGAATGGTTGGTAAGTAATAATCGCTGGGATTAGCTTTTTAAAGGATAATGAATTGAGGTGATTAATTCACAATAAATTATGCACAAATGAATGGTAAATGAATGGTCCGAGGTGGGATAAAGACGATTCCGACGGATGTAAATGGATGCGTGGGAATGTCAGCAGATGGGGCAACGAGGAGCAATGATTGCCAGGATGATATAAGAAGCAAGGAGATAGGATTTTTCTCTGTTTCATCCCTGATGCAGGGTAATTAAGCAGTTTAATGGGAACTAGAGGATTGGGAGAAGATCCTTAGTGCTAATGAACAATTTACTGACATAATGTCCAATTACCTGTGATGAAACGTAAGCTATCAACTGCAACATCCTCTGCAAGATGAGATAGTACAAAAGAACGATAAAAGGGAGAATGTTAAGGAACAATGAGAGCGTTTTATGCATGGACAAGTAATTTTCATGCTTGACAATGGAAGAAAGAAAATCAAGAAATCAATCAAGGAGTTCCGTTCCACTTAGACAGTTTTAAGTTGCGACGTCGTCGTATCTTGCCACTAATAAGTTGCACTCTTGAGACTATATCAACAAATCGAGAAAAGAACAAAAGATAACTGAACACAACCAGGATAATAGAACACAAAGTGAAACGAGGAAAAGATCTTTAATAAGATGGATTCTGCAATCCTGCATAGACACAAATGTCTCCTTACACTGCAGTTATATCCTCAACCGACCACATCGGTACCATCACAACTCAAAACTGGAAACCGGTGTGCTCAAGCATGCCTTGAGGGAAATCAATTTTATTGGCCTTCCAGCAGTGGCATCGATTATAATCGGAGAATTATTACTCTGGCGATGGTTTTTACTTCGCGATACGATTTCTGCTCCTACAAGCTTTGAATCTGCTATCTGTTTTTCTTAAGCATCTAGACGATGACGATGATGAAGAAGAAGTAACTCCCGTAGGACTCGACGCAAGTCGTCCTGGGTCCAGAGCACTTTTCCTTTCCATTTAATTTCGTTGTCTATTATTGTGAGGCACACGATGAACGGGACGAAAGCACCACGCAGGGAAGTCCTGTCGGTCGATCGTCCCCGTGGTGGGAAATAGCCAGGATGTGCTTAGTCTTCCGCTCTATATTCCACTGGGTCAATTCACTTCGAGACGATTCATAAATTATTGGAATTCATGTTTCGTCCTTTTTTTTTTCTACAATCCTCTTTAGTTTCCGTTTCTCCTTAGCCAAGCTTTTGATCTTTTTTTTTTTAAACGGTTTTTTATTTTCCTTTTAAGTACCTTTGAAGTTGCCCGAGTCCCGTCCCGATAGACAATATAATTGAAACAAGTCATTGTCGAACAGCACGCAGCGATGTCCTTGTCCCAATATGCAGTGTTTTTGTTTTTTGCTTTAATGCGGATTCGTTCAGGACTAAAGGGTAGGGTGAAAGGTAACCGGCTCAGTGGAAGCACTTTAATTTGTTTTGTGTTTTCTGCTGCTTTGTTTTAGTGCAGTGCGTGAACAATTAATTAGGGGAATGACGGTTTTATATACGGCTACGGTTAACTGGCGTGACTTTCAGATTTATAGCACCCTGGATACGTGAGTTATGTGCCACAGGCCTTGACTTTGCGCGAATGATCTATTAAAAATCTTGAATAAACTTTTTTTTTTTTTCGTTTTTTCTTGTATTTTATGCTTCAGCATTTGAAGGCCTACGGAATTGATTTATGACTGAAAATTGGTAAGAAGATAATGGAATTCTAGGCGAAAGTGGTGAGTACGGAGACAATTTACGAAATTATGGCGTAAAGGTAGGTTAATAAATCAACGGCGGATTTTATTGCTGTCACTATTCGGTGATACCAATTTAATGGGAGAACTGTCATCAAATTAATTATGTCATTTCGTGTTGTCCGTCGTGGTTGAATATGCAATGACAGGAAGAGTTCCTGTAAAAGTATGATAGATTTAGCAACAACTTTAAGCGCTGATTTGATTAGGGTCTTGGCCTCCAAATATAAAATATTGCCTTCAGGCAATGCTAGGTTTAGTTAAATCAAATTGGTGTTTGAGCGTTGCAACAAAGTCGGTTATTTTGGCAAGCTTTATAATGTACATATTTAAGTCAATAGTCCGGTTCCTTGAGTCTGATAGCACTATTTATTACTATTTTTTTATGTAAGAGTCCAAATGGAGGAAACAGAGAAGAATGTTTACTGCTTCGGTCGGTCATGATCTCATGGTTTCTGTGATACTGATTTCTGCCAATCATCGAACCTTGTCGAATTTGTTAATGTCAGTAGCTTTGTTTAAAGCAGGTCGCCAAACTAGCGAGCTATATATGAAGATGGAACGTATAACAGAGTCAACTCAGCCTTACACTGAGTTTTTGAGGATAGTTTAGCTGCAGGCATACAAAGTCTGGCTAGCGTTCCTTACCCGGTTCTTTACATTATACGAGTATTTGCAAAATTATTTGATAGTGGAGAGTTGAAGTAAAGTCTAGTTGGTCTTGAAGAGTATAACGTATCGCAGAGAAGAACAACTCTGATATTATCAGATTTACGAAATTTGCCGATAGATGGCGCCAGCGGTATATGTTTTAAACTTCACCTGTCATCAACTCCCCTACATTCGTGAATTTTCATCGGAGTCATATATTTTTTGGTGCGTGGAAACATCAACTTTTGAGCCAAATTACAGTGATCTGCAGTGAAAAAAACATGTCGCTAATGTTATAAACACTATACTCGTAAACTGGTCATTTCAACATGGAAAACAAGAAGCATAGAAGACTGGGGACAACATTTAAAGACGCAATTTGGAGACATAGCTGGAACAAAATCGCAGGTTCCGCAGTGTATTGTGACTAGAGATGAAAAGTGGATTTATTATAACATCCATAAGGAATGGTGGGAGCACCGCAGGCATGCGTCAACATCGACGGCCAAGCCAAACATCTATGGATCGAGCCCTTGTTTCGTGTTTGGTGGGGTCAGCTCCGCATGATTTTTTATGTGCTATTGCAACCAGGTTTGCGTCAGCCCTTGAATGGCCATAGGGTAAAGGCACAATGAAGTAATTTTGCAGCACAACAACCCTAGCCCACAAGTTACTCAGTTCGTTAAAACCTATCTGGAACCATTGAAATGGGATCTCATCGGCTGTATTCTCCAGACATCGCCCGCTCCGACAGCTGCCGATTCTCATCCATGGCGCATAGCCGATCGATACTTACGATCTTTCGAAAAACCAAAAATTGGGTCGTTTAACTGACCGCTTCAAGAGACGTACAGTTTTGAAAGATTAGCAAAAGTTATTGTCGACAGGCAACACTTTTTCCAAAATATGGCTCCAAATCTGAAAAAAAAATGGATTCCCACTTGTACCCCTGATAAGATAACCACGTTGTTCGCATTCGCGATCACTTTTACTCCCTTAAATTCCAATTCCACTAGAATTTTTTTGATGACTATGAGACATAAGGACTTGGCCTTAATATGTGCCCTTATTTACGGATTCAGTGCTAACTACGATTGTATTATAATTTCGAGTATGGACACTTTGCGATTGCGGATAATTACCTCTACTTCTATAGCTGTTAGGGATGTTTCGATGGATTTAGTGAAAACATTATTGAACACAACCTCAACGTCCATGATATCTCCCAACGTGGGACCTCGTATTGCACCGTATGTACCTTTAACCTTGAGGTAGTTGTGGCGTTAATTCGGAAAAGGATTACTTCAAAGCTGAAATGATCTTAATGAATCTTGAAGATTTAAACCTATTACTTTTCAGTTTGCAGATTTAAGCTGAGCTCCACAGACGTATCATACCTTTTCTGAGTCTCTTACTTATAGGGTCATCCCAATTCGATCAAGTTTTTATTTCGGTACAGTACTTGCTGGCCATATAAATGAAATTTAGCTTAAAGCCAATGTCGTTCGCGGAGTTATTGTAGGACTCGATTCTGATATGAGGAGGTCATTTTCGGTGATTTTTCAACACATATCGCTCAACTACTCGACCATAACTTGACAAATATTCGTTTGCGAATTATATCCATAAGCACGATCTTTTGCAAAGCCTTAAAAAATAAATTGAATGGTATCAAATAACAATATCTTAGTGGAAAATTCACATCACCAAAGGAGATTAGTTTGTCCCGAACGATAGATCGTGTTGCGTGCAGTGTGGCATCGTTTTGTGGAAACTACATGACGAATAGCCTTAAGATTTTTGTAACAGAGACAGCCCCATTAACTTCAGATGGACAATTATCAGTTTGTAATTCGCGAAGTGTACCTGCTATTGAATCACTAATTTTGTGGAAATCTTTCATGGTTTTATTACGCAAATTTTTGGCTTAATATGTATAGTCTCGGGTGGCACATTGGTTGGAGATATGTGGTTAAGGCAAGGATGTCGAATCCGGAACACAGATTGGATGACCTTGTATATAAGGAGTTTTTTTTTAGAGGTATAAAAGGTTTAAAGATTCAATATGAAATAAAACACTTGAAGCTAGTGTGAATGTCTATGATATTAGCATTATTTAATAGATAATTGTATGCCATTAGTGTTTAAATAGGATTTGGGACATACGGGCGCCACGGCTAGCTCCAATGAAGCGCAATAGTGAATTCCATTTTTCAACAACTTTATCGAGCAACTGGGGCCGTATATCAGGAATAACAATGCGAATTTTAACTTCCAAATCGTCCAACGTCTCTGGTTTATCGGCATAAACTAATGACTTCACATACTCTCGAAGAAAGTAGTCTAAAGGAGGTAAATCACAGGATCGTGGTGGCCAGTTTATAGGTCCATTCCCCAAAATTATGCGCTCAATAAATATTCCCCGCAATAAATTGATGGTGTCGCGCGCCGTGTGCCATGTTGCGCTATTTTGTGACACCAAAGCTTTGTCACGTCAATGCCATTCAACTGAGGAACGAGGAAGTCAGAAATCTTGTTTCTACAGCGCTCTCCATTGACGGTATGAATCTGGCTGGAATCGCCCTTAAAGAAATACGGGCCGGTGATTCCACCAGCCCATAACGCACACCAAGCAGTGACTTTTAATGGTTACAAGGCCGTCTCGACAAAGGCTTCTGAGTTCACTCCACTCCAAATTCGGCAACTTTGCTTGTTTACATATCCATTTAATCAAAAATGGGACTCATCGGAGAACAACAATTTGCGCTGAAAATGAGGATCAAGCTGAATTGTATAATGGTCACGCGTATAATGGTCACTCTGTTTCAACTCTTGCACAAGCTGGATCTTATAAGCTTTGAAGCCAAAATCTTCCTGTAAAGTCTTCAAGTGAATGGGCATATCTCCAATCGCTATGCACGATGGCGAAACGACTCATTCGGATTCTCCTCAACACTGCGTTCCACAACAGCAACAACTTCTTTTATTCGCATTGTTTGTCGTCTTTGGGATGCGAATTATCTACTAGAGTCTACGTGGTGTGGAAGCGATTCACCGTGTTCTGAATAGCTTGCTTAGATGGACGATTATGTCGACCATTATATGGATGCAATGCACGATAAGTTAGGTGAACCGAACCAACTGTCAAATTGACTATCTGTAGAAACAGTGTTGCCAGTTTAAAAACCAAATTTCTTAGAAAATACCCTTTATAATAAACAAGTATAACAGTTGAGCCAACAGTCGGTGTGGATGTTAAGGATGTTATTCAAATTTATTCACACTATTTTGCAAAATACGTGATTTTGTCGGTTGACATATTCGCCCTGCTGGGTACGAGATTCATGCAATGTTGAAGCGTTTTGAAGAAACTGGTCCGGCATCATATCAAACTCCAATATACTCAGACAGCGCGTATACGTTACAATATCACCGCTGTGGGCTGAAGCCTTCGCTTTAAACATAAGGGCCTCGCCTATGGTACGCAGACTTTAATACTTTGACTGTCACGCCATCTTAATATTTTTGGTGATCCCAAATCAAATAATTCCATATGATTAGGTAATATGATAGGCAGATTGAGACCTCGAAGTTATGTGGTTGGATTTCTCGGAGCTAATAAGAAATGTTGTCCTTAAGGGGTTATGAATGCCCAACTCAAGAGAGGTGGAGTTATAGAACGGGAGGGAGATAAAGACACTCGAGATGTCAGGATGCTCTCAACAAAACATGCTCCTGTTATGGCTGACTTGTCCGATCAAACAATTCCTGACCCTAACATTCCGCCCACTAGTAGAAGCAAGTGATCAGGCCGATGACGTCAAGATATTCGAAAAAATCCTCTTGCTGTTATCGATTATAGTAAAGACATGATGGGCATTGAACTCTCGGTTCAATTGGCTTCCTATGCTACGACACTGAGAAGAGGAAAGTTGCCATTGAACTCCTGCTACACAAAAAAAAGTGATTCAATTCAGGAAATGAATCGGGGAAATGAAATCGGATTCAGTTGTGAACGGGAGATGATAAAAAAAATACTGACGAAGGCATAACACTCACAGAATAAGATCATTTCAAAATTCATGCTCTGTGTGTGCATTTCCAATATAGCACCTCAATGAGGTTGTACTGTGAAATACAACCAACGCGACAAATTCAGTCGAATCTCTCGAATCCTATCCAGGTAATCTATCCCCGGAGAGTAGTGAACGAACATCTTTGACACAAACCATCTGCACCCCGTTCAGGTTGTGTGACAAACACCATGGACCGTAACTTTTGAACCTGCGCGAACCCTATAAAAAAATATTAATCGGAAGGTTTGCTGAGCCTACTATACGCCACAATTACTTACTTCAAAGAAAGATTGAAAAGCGAGAGGATGCTAATGGCAATACCATAAGACGGGTTCTTTTATTTCTTTTTAAAAAAGTAAAATCAAACTGATTTTTCTTTAGACACTGAACTTAAATCCATAAGTTAAAAATATTCATTTCGCTGGAATAAGTTATACAAAATAATATTTTTTTCTTTATTTTTTTTAATTTTCTATTAAATAAAAGCTAAAACATGAATGTAAAAAATACTTCGGAAAAAAGGAAAAAAAAATGTTCTCATATTTGTTTCCTTCAAAAGTTATGCTACAGCCACGTTAGATGCCACAGAATATTCAGCAAAAGCTACACCATCTGAAGCATATGTAAGATCCTATATAGTGGCGCACAGAAACGTAGGACATAGCCAAGTCATTTGACCATAAACGACATCGCCTTTTCCTTAGATAAATGGTGGATTACCAAGACAATTTGGTATTTTCCGATTCATTTTCGAATTTTCATATCTGACAATTAACGAACTCACATGAGACTCACGGTAAGCCGATGCATCCCAGGAAAGTCACTTTGTGTTGGTCGCTACCCGAAGATAACGAGGGAGAGGGAGGAACAATGAATGGAGAGCGTTATCGCAACATGTTAACCGAATATGATACTTTCTGTCTAGAATTTAATGTAATGGATCTGAAATGATCTCTGGTTTCACTTTTTAGACCCCGAAATATTCAAACAAAAATTTCAGTCATTGACCAGAAGTCTTGGTGGTCGATTCATATTTTGTTCTATTCACAATTGCTATGGAAAGAGTTTCAGTAACCAGTAAAGATCAATACTATTTTCGCAAAATAATTTTGTTTAATTTATCAAAAACTTCTACACTAGCTGCTGGTTCATAAAATTTTGAACTGATTTGCCTAAAAAGAAAAAAAAATCTTCCTTTCTCCCATGATAAATCAACTCGGAGCATTTTTGCTCTTTCATTACCGTAGAAATTGTGTAAATCTTAAGAAAATTAAACGGTCCCGAAAAAGTTTTAAAACTTCTTGGAAATGAATCATAAAAAGCTCCTCGTCTTGCCTAGGTTACCTTTAAGATTACATTGATTTTTTTTTACCTTTATGCACTCTTTTAACTGAAATTTATTACATTTTTCGTTCGAAAAAGTGTATAAATATACTGCATACGCAAGATATTTCAGTAAGGAAGCACCGTTTTTATCATGAATATTTGCAAAATGTGCAATTACTTCACCCGCAACGTGAGATGGAGTGCATCTTAAAGCACATTCTCTTTTTTTAAGCATTTCGAATGCTCCGGAACTGCATCTAATAAGTCACGTAAAATTTATAACATCTCCTAGATGCGAGTACATATTCCGAGAATATGTTCATGCAGTAAAGGTCTTCCCGGTGACCTAGCAATGATAAAATGTATTCAACCGTGAATGGTTCTATCTCATTCCTTATTTTTTTCCATTATATTTTATTCTCTGAATGTAGCATGGTGTGAAAGAATTTTGTCATAGAACTTGTCATTCAATCCCTTGAGTGCGATAAATTCGCAAGATGGATAGAGATGGCATCTGCAGTTTTATATTTAAGCTTAGCGAACGCATATGTAATATTGTTATAGGAAAATAAAATGGTTAGATTAAGCCAGGATTTTATGAAAAGTGTGTACATTTAAATTCATGCTTAGTAAATTGGCTACTTCAAGTATTATTGAACATATTTCGGGCAAGTGGTTTGTAGGGGCGGAATGCTTCAAAATAACTTCCAACCTTCTATTTAATTTAACGCTAAAACCAACAAGCAAATAAAAAAAAACAAAAAACAATCCGTAAACGGACATTTCCATAGATTCACACTATTCAATTAAATAAATATTTAATTTACGTTATGCAAATTCGCGTCCACATCCTGCCAGTCTTGCGCCGCCACTCGAATCGTGCCAAATACAGCTGTCACAAGCGGTCTCGCCGCATTTTTAGCAACACTTCTAAATTATTAATTCATTTCGTTTCAATCAAATTGATTTTAATTAAATATGAAACAATAAAAGTACGAGCGCACACAATTGTCGACCGTGCATATGCGCTAACGAACGACGGCTTCTTTTGAGATGAATCCTTCAATGTTGTTTTCATGGCGAGAGTATAATATTCGTACGTGTTCGCAGAATTGGTTGCGTTGCACAGCGGTTTTCGGATACATGTTAGATGGGTCCTGGATATGAGAGATCTATTGTGGATATAATTGGTGAGTCTGCGGTTTCGAAGGTTTGCCACATTTAGTCGTACACATCCTTGGCTGCGATGGTAATTTAAATTGAAAGGGATGCGAATGAAAGTGTTCGTCTTTGGATCGAGTTCATATGTAACTTGAGTCAAATTGATGTGATTGGGTATGGTATGGGAATTAATTAAAATTTGTTTAAGGCAACTTTCGCGTGGAACAAGATATGGAGTTTGCCACCGGTGATGGGATTAGTGTTTTTCTGTTCCCTGTTCCCAACTTTTTATCATAACTTTTTTCATTACTTGAAAGGAGGTATGGAGATATGGGGAATATGATTGTTTCGACAAAACTTTAGATCAGAGACTATGCTCTTAATTCTGTATTTTTAAGGAGTTAAGAAGTTTCGAAATTTCCAAAAGGATGAAAGAATTCAGAGAGGTTCTGGGACTATTTATATGGAGCTTCGTGAATGGGTTCTCTTTATGTGAATTCGCGTGCACTGCAGTGATAATTTTGGTTGGCAACTTTTTTGCCTCCTTAGATCCCATAATTATCTGAAATAAACTACGTCAACCTTATGATGAATCCCATACTGCCCTCGATGGTCTAATTTAAAAAAATAAATGTTTCTCCACAGACTTCCCTTATACACGAAAAGGTCCGAAAAGCGAGGCTAATAATTATCGTCCCATTGCGAAACTGGTGTTTATACTCAAACGTTTTGGAACGTTTTACACTTTGTATGAAATTTTCCGTGCAGGGACGGGTTAAGAATATCCCTGCAGTGATATCTCTCGCTTGTCGTAAAAGGCGACTAAACCAAAGGTAAATAAAAATCACATCTAGGCAATTTAGAAAACACCAAGGTGAGCCTATGGACACATATACCACCATTAAACTGCCCCACAAGTGTACATGCAAATTAGTGAGTTGACACGACTGGAGATCACCGGAGTTGTAAGAGTAAGATCAAACAAAAAAAATCTGGAGCATGCCCGTGTCACAAAAAAAAAAAAAAACAGGCCGAAAAACGGTTGGTGCAAACAAATACAAAAACACCAGCATTTGATTGGCCTCAGCGATGAAGTAATCCCAAACCGGGAAGCCTGCCGCTACTTTCTGAGGTCAAACCGGCGGACCCCACAAGCGGACCAGTAGAAATGCAGTTAAGTGGGAAGGTTATGGTCCTACACTTTTGACCATAACAACGCCGGAAAAAGGAAAAGAAGAAGACACTTTTTATGAAATCAGAAGCTTTCCCTGCAAATCTCAAGTCTACCCTAGAAAACATGGCTTCCTCAAATGCAGGTCTACAACTACGTTAAGAGCCTTGTGGGATTTGTCTTCTCGACCCCAGACAAAGGAGTCGACATTATTTCAACCGAAGTTTTCCCCACCAAGTAATACTCTTTACTGTTTACTCGTAGCCTTGGACGAATTTTATTGAGGTGGTCACCTTCCTATCTAATAAATCTTAACTCTCTAGCGTCTCCCAAGACAGCCACTTTGGCCCACATCTTTTTATTACTTTTAGAGATACTGGAATGGTCATTAAAATATCACCAATATATCACTGTACACTCACAGTATCAAGTTCTTCAAGATCATTTCCTCGGGATGTAACTGTTTCTTTATTCAATTGGATCTCAAAGTTTTTCTATCTGGTGCTCCAAAAACTTCTTAATGTCAATCAATCACTTTTTCATGTGCTCGCATTTAATCTCGTGTTCCCAGTGCTCATGTGATCCGCTATCAGAAGCCAATTCACCTCTGAGTGGTGTGAAACAATAGTGTAAGGAACTCTCAAAACATTATCAGACCCGATACCTCTGCAAATCTTAACAATATATTCACATTTCCAAAATCTAGAACAATCTCGAAATTCCGGTTTCCTCTATCTGTTTACCATAGAATATTATAAGGAAGTTGCTTGCAAGATTCCTATTGGAAAAACTGCAGTTGAGGAGAAAAAAAAAACAAAAAAAAAAACAAAACTCGAAATCTTTTAATTGGGCGATGAAAAACTGATGATATATGGCGGTGGATTGCTGCAGATACTCAACTACTGAAAAGCCGGGGATGACGGAAGCTTTATGTTTGATCGAGTTGAAAGAGTTTCGTAAGTTATGAGTTGTTACGGTATGACCAAGCGATGGACTCCGAGGTCTACTGTCAATAATTAAAAGAACTGGAATCGGTCAAACGAAAACTGTCATCTTGCACCATGAGAGTGCCAAACAAATAAGGCCATCCGAGAAGAGGTGTCAATTTGAATCAATAGAAAAACGCAATACTTTTATAAAATGTGGTGGTGATTCATTTTTTTCTATGCTCTGAGGTAAGTCATGGAATCCAACATCTGTTCAATGTCGGCCTCTACCTCCTTGAAGGGAAATCCCGCGAAATACAATTTCGATAACTCCAAATAAATTAACATTTGCGTTTCAGATTTTCATCAAATTTTAAGTTCGGTATATTACCTGGATCTCGCCATTACAGATGGAGGATCATTTTGTTCAAATGACCACTAAGAGACTCTCACAAAATAATTTTCGATGACTCTCGAAAAATATCGAGCAAGGACTCAGACTCGACGAACATGGGTAGGTCTTGAAAGTTCTATAAGAGAGCCAGTCTCTCATCAGTATCGATAGAAGATTATATCAACCATATTGAGCAAATACAGACAAAAATTCTACCAACTTAATTCGGCCCCCAGCATTATCCGAGTAGTAAAATCGCGAAAACTAAGATGGGCAGGACACATAGAGCGAATGGACAGTGGACAAACGGTGAAGGGAATAATGAGTGAGAAACTCGCGCCGTGTCAGAAAAGCCGTACCGTAAATAGAAGGACAATATAAGAAAGAGAAGAGATGGGACAGATTTGTGAGACCTAAAAGGAACACACTCATGACACTCATGACAGGGAGGCTTTGCAAAGAGTTATTAACGAAGTTCTGAACTTCAGAGTTTCAAATGGCCAGTAATAATATTTAGTAATAAAAATAATAATAATTAACGCGGGTTGAGCAGCATATCTTAATGTTGCCCTAAAGCTGTATTTAGACCCGATACAAATTGCACAAACCATGGAACAGCAACATACACGTTGTGAAAGCGTCATCAAGCCAGAATGCATAAGCGGCTGCTCGTATATTGCGTCGATGGACAAAACCTGTTCGCAAGCTTTATAAAGAAAGGCAAGAGAATTTATTTTTAAGATAATACGAAAAAGCATGAGGCGCGATGGAGGCATGCCCTTGCATGAATGACGTTCGTAGCTTCTGCCAAAAAACAAACCAAACATACTACAAGGCCAGAGCGGGAGCTGTACAAATTGTAGTGTGACAGTAGATGTCGAGAAAGGACAAAGGCTACTTCTGCAGACTGTATTACGGCGAAGATAAACAAAATACCGTTGTCAAACAGAGCGTACCATTCGCAATAGACGAAGACGAGCGAGAATTCCATACAACCTACGAAAACGAAGTTAGCATAGCGATATCGGAGTCAAAGTCCGAAAATACTGGAGATGACTTAGTTAGGAACATCTACCAACTTATATTAAAGATATAGTCGGATGGAAGCCTGTCAATAAGAAAAGTCATCTCGATGGCTACGCTAGTTATGTAGAGAGGGGCATATGCCTCCTTAAGCATCGGTTACAAGATCTTCTTTGCCGTCCTGTGTGAAGGTGTGTGTGTGTTGTGTGGTTTCAGGCTAGAAAAGGCCTGAATGAGAGTGTCTTCAGGGACGAATTATAGAGAGCCATGTCTTGTGGCTCATGTTGTGTCTCCTGTAGTTCACCGCAGACTAAAACTAGGAGGTCGCAGTCGCTTGTGGTGCCGCTTCTCTGCAGCATGTGTTTGAGCGAAGCCAAGTAAAACTTAAAGGTAGAGTTGATCTCAAATTACTGAAAACAAATAAAATAAAATGAACACATTTTGGCGCTAAAATATTTCAATAAACTTTTGATACTACTGTTGATTTGTCATGAGCCATATTGATGTTTTTTAAAATCTGTCCGATTTCAAATGCTTTTTTATGGTATAAGACAGTCTGATAACATAAGTCAAGTGGAAAAACTAATATTAATTAACATAATTCGATTCGCGCAATGCTATATGCAGACTCATGAGTTTAATGTGATAGAAAAGTGTAGGACCATAACCTTCCCACTTAACTGCAATCCTACTGGTCCGCTTATGGGGTCCGCACATTGCACAAACCTGCTGTGAACAAATTTTGCCTTAATATTACTGATGTACCAATGCAAAGAAGAAGTCTTGGAGATAGGTTAGGTTAGGTTAGGTTAGAGAAGGGGAGTGTGATGGTTAAACATCACTTCCACTCGGAGGCCAAGAGGCCCATTGTGATTCCCTTCATTTGTGTGGGTACACATAAAATTAACTTGTCATATCACGTGGTGGCTGAAACCCCCCCGTGCTCTTAATGAATTTTAAGAGATCCGATATATCTGCAATCTCTGTAAAGAATCTTTGGCCTAGCGACACTAGGCGTCGATTCTGGAGAGCTGGGCAGTGGCAAAGCAGATGTTAGATCGTCTCAGTTTCTTCCTCATCGCCGCAGCTCCGGCAGAGATCGCTGGATCCCGAGTCCCATTTCCGGAAAATTGCTCCAATGGGACAGTGTCCTGTGATCACTCCGAAGAGCATACGGATCGAGTTACGGTCCAGCGCCAGGAGCTTCCTTGTTTTTCCGACATTGAGCTCTGGCCACGATGATCTTGTCGTGTAGCTGTCGTTTCTTGTAAGCCAAGACGAGTTGGCCTCTTTGATGATTGTGTCGTTTATGATCCGGTATAATGCGCTGATCGGTGGTTGCAATGACGTATCCGCTTCGCTGATGTCCATTTCAGACCCTTGCCTGGCCAATTCGTCTGCTCTTTCGTTCCTGCGATTGAGCTGAGGCCCGGGACCCAGCAGGGTTTAACTTTATGGTGTCTGATGGACTTCAGTGAGTCGCGACATTTCTTGACAGCCTTTGATCTCGTTATACAGGATTCTATTGACTCCAGTGCAGCCTGGCGATCCGTCGGTGAAGAGAGTGATCTCGTGGTCGTTGATTACGGCGTTTGATAGCCACTCTTCTCTGTCGGGGAAAAGGATAGGTATACTGAGAGAGAAGTCATTTTGGGGGGAAATATAGTCGGTCGTAGCTGCGGGGCTACTAAAACCATGTTTCCTTCCCAGGTCGTCTATTATTCTGAGTATGGCCGCATGTCCATAGTTGGCTTGCTTCCACAGAGAGGACTCCCTTAGTCTGAGAGCTTTCTTTGCAGCGCAGCCTTTTATGAATAGATCCAGGGGGAGGAGATGAAGAATCATGTCCAACCCTGCTTGCGACGTGCTTCCCGTGGCTCCCGTTCTACAAACAGCGGCTGACCTTTGTACTTTGTTGAGCATGTTCATATAGCTTTTCGTGCTGCTAGCAGTCCACCAGACTAGGGCCCCATAAGTTAAAATGGGTCTGATGATTGCTGTGTACATCCAATAAATGATGTACGGTTGCAAGCCCCATCTTTTTCCAAAGGTCTTTTTGCATGCATAAAAAGCGTTCAATCCTTTTTTCATCCTTTCCTCCAGGTTCCTTTTCCAGGAGAGTTTTGAGTCAAGAATGATGCCTAGATATTTGGCTTCCGCTTTGAGTTTGAGTGGAGTGCCCTCTAACTTTGGGGGAGCAAATATCGGAATTTTCCTTTTCCTGGTGAACAAGACCAGCTCGGTTTTCTGGGGGTTAATTCTCTTGGAGATAAGCCCTGCGCAGAGTCTGAAGAGATCGAAGAAGCTCTGGGATCGTTATGGATTGCATTTATCATTCCGACAGGACGGTTTGCATTCTTTAAATTTTCTGTATTGTAGATTCGGATTTCTTCGTTTGTCGACATCAGTCTGATTGATTTGTTTATTGTTGGGAGTTCGTCATAGTTGTAAGTAGTAAAACGCTTTATAATCATCTTCAGTAAAGTGTTCAATCGGCAAATGTTCTAGTGTATTTTTGAATGCCTGTTGCTCGACACCTATTTGACGCATAATTTGCTACAGGAAAAATACTTTGTTGAACTGTAGACAGACCAATTTTCCTTCCAGGAACACTTCAGCCCAAAGTGGTCGGTCTAGTACCGGTGGCAATTGATTGAAATATGGTTTTGCTGTTAAAGAGGGCCGCACTGAACAACAATTTACAAAGCTTCAATATTTTAAACTCGTGATTTCTTTATTAAAACATGGATTATGTATGCTTTTTTTTGGCTAAAAACGTTCGAAGAATCTTTAAAAAAGACAAAAAATAGCGCGTGCTATAATTTTGCACTTTGAATTTAAATTTTTTTCATTAATTAAATTTTTTATATTAGGACCAAAATCAAAATCCTGTTTCGACAATAACCTAGATATACTTTCTGAGGATCCAAAAATCATAAAAAAAAATCACAGGCTCAATAGACCTGTCGAAACATTTAAATTTTTGGATTGAATTTTCAATAGCTGTACGAGAAGTCACTTGATATCAACTAAAACCTATACGCACTTTACGAAAAGCTCTTATGATATTTACTCCGATTTTGTAGTATATTTTCATTTTTTTCGGCATATTCTGTGAATTTGTGTAGATCGATATTTAATAACCTACCAGTTTTTAATTACCAAAAGTTATCCTAATAATAGTTGAATATAAGTAGGCCCACAATGTGGTGCAATATAATATGACATCCTTTGTTGGATGACTCCTTAATTTAATACAATAGTTACCTATTGTGTGTTGGAATTAACCCGTAGCGTTTCACTAGTAAAGGCAGCATATGCTTTATGCGTTATCTACGATCATATTTGGCGAAAAACAGCTACCATCAGGCGTCGGTTTCAGTATACTCGTATATTAATTGGTTGACACTAGTACATATAACATCATTTCGTATTTTATGGAACTTTGTTTCGCATAAATTATTTTTAACGCGTGTTCTACTTTAATATGAGAAAAAGTACTGCCGCAACTCATCGTGTTCTTGATGTAGAAGTATGTGGTGTTCATATTCTAGCTGAGCAAATATTTCGGAAGTAGTTTACACCTTTTAGAAGGAACTGCTCTATTAAAACTGCACAAGAAAAATATTTTGAAAACTTTAAAAACATAGAATTTTTTTATTGCGGAGGCTTCAGAATAAGCCCTTTTTGCAAATATTTCTGATAGTATGCGCTACTTGTAAAGGTTCTATAGTACTATTGTACATTCCATCCCAACTTGTTAGTCCATAATTGAGTTGACAAGACCAAAGTAAAATATTTTGAGTAGTTCCCTGGTAGGAATGCAAGAGTTGCATCATGCGCGTTTGTTAAAAAAAAGGGTTCGCTAGCTAAGTACTCGTACATTCGATTTGGGATTTTTTGTTTTTGTTTTGTTGGTAGACATGTCTCCTAACATTAAGTGATCCAACATGCCTGAAATATTGACTGTGGCATGTGGCAAGTCTACTCTGAGCAAAAAAAATAATTTCGTAAGCGGTACAAGCTCTTCACAAAAAGTCGAGAAGATGTTAATGATGATGCCTGTTATGAACGCTCTAGCACGTCAGCAAGGGACGAAAACCTTAAAGCAGTGAAGAGAATTCCTATGGAGAATCGTCGAATTGCTATCACGGAAATTGCTGAGAATATTGGCATATGGATTGGATCATGTCACGAATTTTTTTCAGATATGTATTTTGGGCATGGCTCATGAGCTGTTGAATGACTTGAATGACGATCCAGATTTGCTGAAAAGGTCATAACTGGTGACGGAACATGGGTATATGGTTATGACGTAGAAACCAAAGCCCAATCCATCCCAACGACAGCAACCAAAAGAGCCAAAACCGAAAAAGGCCCAACAAATTCGGTCAAATTTAAAAGTTTTGCGCACAGTTGTCTTTGATTATTATAGGGTGGTTCATCATGAGTTCATACCGGAGAGTCGTACGGTAACCTTTAAGTTATGTGCCGTTTTTGTGAAACAATACAAAGAAAATGGCAAGACTTGTAGGAAAAAAATTCATGGCTCACAATAGTGCACCTGCTCACTAATCGTTGCTTGTGCTTAATTTTTTGTCCGAAAACAATGACGTAATCATGCCTCACTTTCGAAAACTGAAAAGACCCATGAAAAGACGGAGATTTGCCACGATTGAGAGATAAAGACCGCGTCCCAAGGTTCAAGACCGAGCTCAAGGCTGTTGTAAGGTAGAAAAAAAAATGGTTGGGTGTTCTAGGACCTACTCTGTTTAAGCAATCCGGCAGGGCACGAATGCCATTGGAATCTGCCAAAGAAGGATTAGCTTAATCGACGGGC
This sequence comes from Merodon equestris, assembly GCA_958301585.1. Lineage (NCBI taxonomy): Eukaryota > Metazoa > Arthropoda > Insecta > Diptera > Syrphidae > Merodon > Merodon equestris. The sequence goes on from OY284413.1 coordinate 161,672,059, forward strand.
AGGGCACGAATGCCATAGAGGTTTGCCAGAAAAAGTGAGAAACAATGTTGATGGTGGTCAAATTGAATCTAAATTTATTTTCGATCTATCGGTCTTTATATACTATTTTCCCCACTAGCATTTCCAATGCATATCGATCTCAAGTAGGTCGCGTGCCATCATATTTCGGCTACACTGCATTGTGTTCCCACAAAGAATCACTTCTTAGATGACACATTAAAATGTATGTATGCTCTGTGATGTTAAATGTCATTCATGACACACATCCATCGGAATACTTGGGGAGTGAACTTTGTAATGTTTATATTCCAATTCTTTCTGCCTGTATTCTTGTGGTGTCAGCATTTTGTCGTGTGCCGTCCAGTGCTTAGCTTTTTGGTGTCGCATGACAATATTATGTAATATGTATTATGCAGTATGTAGGAAAAGTATGTTGTTGTTTTGATGGGTACACTACACTGTACGAAAAAGCTAATTTCAGAAGCACTACGAGGACATCATAAAACGTAAAAAAACACAAAAATATTTACGTACGCTAAAGCTGTGGCATTGCTATTAAGATTTTGTTTGAGAATAGACTTTACGTGAATTAAAAAGAAACTAGAACCTAAAATGGAACCTTGCGGTGCGTCCATTGCTAATCGTAGTTTATTATTAAAAACATTGCGTTTTACGCGTTGAGATCGCCGTGGTACATCCGATCGAAACCAATCGAACTTCTAACGTCCTACGAGTTCTTCAATAAAGATAGTCACTAACTAGACTTAATAAGTTCGAGCCGTACAATGAGAGAAAAACGTACAATGAGGCTGACTTACCACAACGCTCATCTCCATGTCGGAACCTGGTCAAAACATGCTCATTAACGCTCAAATGAAAATTCAAACTACAACCGCCGAAATCTCTAGACATTCTACCTTCAGATTATAACGTGAAAATATAGTAGAATGTTTGACTAACGTTGTCCTTCTTTAAAAGACAACGAAGTTGTCTTCCCTTTAGTTAACAAAAAAATCCAATAGCGCTTAAACCAATTAAACCGCGGATTTGATCCTTGACAAAATCTCATTCAAATTCCACGAAGACCCCATCCAAATAGGTATTATGATAATATTCCCGACCCCGATGGCATCCTAAATGCCGAAGCCAAAATTGTAAATACCAAAACGCAAAGCTGCGTAAAAATGTGGTGATATCCCTGAACCAATCTGATCCCATTTTTTCTTCATTTAAATTAATTCCGTAAACCGATTAGGGAAAGGATCTTTTCTATTCGTATTTCGTAATAAATACGTCTATTTCCTTATCTCACCGACAATGTCGCAACGCTTAGTGATTCACATCTCTCAGCATTGGCATCTCGTGTCCTGTTAACCATAAATATTTAATTTCCCTAGGGATATTAGAAAAAAAGAGAAAAAAAAATTAAATAAAAATGACTTTAGGCTAGAAGGTTACTAAACGACGGTTATCACTCCGTTGGAAAGGAAATTAATTATCTATAATACATGGATTGCATTTGAGTTGCTCGCAGGGTTCCACGTGCCACGCCTGCTCGATAGCATGACAACCGCAACGATAAAAAACGGAAATGAATTACCGCCATACCATAAACTCGTGTCTTCATAGCAGTTTTACGAAATTGCACGAGACGGGATAAGCATCTGGAATTCTCAATGAAATCGTAGGTTCCCGGTCAGGCACAAGGACACGTTTGAACACACTCCCAAACAAATACAACGATGGTGGGTAATCCTTGAATACGGCACTCGCCTAAGCCAGCCATTGCTATTATCTCAATCTTTTCCATAACACACCGATGTGTATATCCTTGTGAGCGTATGTTTCCTCTCCCAGGGAATGTGCGCTAGACCCCGGAAGGATTATCGGTAGACTTATAGTAAATTTCATCGAATATAAGACGAAATTTATTTGCGTCGTGCTTTCCTTAGAGACTAAGATGCAGTCAAAACCACGAACCGTTTTGCCATCGTCCTTTTCTTTTAGAAACTCCCAAAGAGATTTCGGTAAGACTGCCATAAACTCGAGTTTTAATTATCCTCGCACAAAAAAAACGAGCCAGCAAATTGGAAAAGGATGTAAAAGGATCTGTGTCCCAAACAGCGAGGTAAAATGGAAAGACTCACGTTTGTAAAAGGTAAAAGAAGGAATAAGCATTGATGTGTGAAAGGATATAAGGGACCGGATCGATTCCATTAGCATCCTATGTGCCCTTGAAGCGAGGACATTTCCATCGACCGGCGAAAACATGTACTTAGGGTCACCATTGGTTTAGTGGCCAATTGCCAGACGGGTTATTGGGCTTCGGTCGGAAGTAGTTGTACTTTTCTCATTTTGCTGGCATTTCATCTATGTACATACGTCGGGATCCTGCTGGCCTGTCGTATGGTGAATAATTAACGAGCCTAGGATGATTCCAATAGGCTTTCGGATTTCTATAATTGAGTGTGGCTAGCCATGTGCTGGATGTTTAGTTGCTGTTGTTATGTTGGTTACGCTAGGGTGGCGTATAACGACGAGCAAATGTTTGAATATGTGTCAACAGAGATGAATTACTTTAGGGACCGAAGATAGATGAGGCCGGAAATTACAGTCGGAAAGTGAAGAACAAGCTTGTTGCTAAGGCCCATCGATGGAGCATGTGGACTTAATCTTTTAGTGGACTCAGTTCCTTTTATTGGAGATGGCAATTACTCATGTGATTAGTGAAAAGTTCGTCGGATATCGACAGCTCAACTCGGATTTCACGAGAAATTATGCAATATCTCTTTCACATCTGGCACAGGATATGTTACATACATTTGTCCTTTTACTTTCAATTAATGGGATTTGTCAATCCATCTGTACTCTTCAGTGATTTTGATCCTTTAATCCCCCATTTAGGCATTCATCAAGCTTAAGCTGTATTTAAGGAAGTGGTAGTTAAGATTCCTCATGTTATCCAGCGCATTTAGGGTCTATATATCTGTCGCTGCTATGGGCACCCATTTGACAACGCTCCTAATGAAGCTAAGTATTTGGGGCTACAAGTTTTAAATACGCAATAAGAAGATCAAGATATTCTAACCTTTATTGCGTTTACTTTTTCTTCCTGTCTTCCTTTAGGACTTAACCAAAAGCCACATTGTTCACCCTCTGAGGATAGGATAATAAACATGTTCCAGCAAGCTAAGGAGTGAGATGAAAAAAAATCTGAAAAAAAGCTAATTTCATTTGCTACGTCAACGCTGATGACAACACAAATCCGATTAATTTAGAGTGTCCTGTAAGCTGCCGAGCCATGAGTCCTTCATTTTTTATTCCAGCTTTCGTACGGCAAAATGTAAACGAACATTTGAATTAAATAAATGATAGCCCCAACTCTCTCCTTCATCATTTCCCGTGACCATGATGTGGTGACTTACTCGGCACACCTTGACTTGTTTCGCCCTTAAACATGGACCAGAACGGGATAGGATAATGAGGAAAGTTGGGAAGAAAAATTAGAAACGCACTTTATTATAAATAGATGCGTGATGAATGATAGGTTTTTGCCCACGTAATTCGGGAATGAGAAACGCGTTTTTTTTTTTATTGCTTTGCATTATCTATAGCCGAAGTTGGTTTTGGCCTTTCGGGCACAGAGTAATATTAACGAAAAAGGTATTACGGATTATTATACTGACTTTGGCACTGATTTTAGCACACTCTACCCCCGAGGTAAAAAAAAAATGTCTGTGACATGGTAAAGAAAAATGTGCTTTGGTAGCCTTAACGATCAGAGACAAGTTTACTAAAAATGGTTCAGTAATTCCAATGCAAATATAAATGAAAATTTAACAAGCTCCTGATTTCGAAATTGGGCACCTAGTAAAGCTGGTCCCAAGTTGATATTTTAATTTGTTCACAAGTTACGCGAGACGAAGGAAATACCACAAATGTACGAAAAAAGATACCGACACGTACATGTCTTTAAGGACGCTAGATTAGGACTCTAGAGATTTCAGCAAAATGTTTGACAAATATGTCAAAATTGCTTTTCTGTCTTTTATAATTGACGCGAGCACAAGAGGATATGACTGCCCTTAGTGCCAAGACTAAGTCAATAAGTCAGGAAGTAGCACGGGCCGAATGTATAGAACGAGAGTGGTTTTAAATGTTTGTGGATTGTAATGAGAGAAAGGAAAAAGTTTAGCTGGAAAGGACATTCCATATTCGTGTGGTTTGGCTAAAAAATGAGTCTCTAAATTTGACTGTGTATCCGAAGACTGGCTTAAGGATAAACTGATGAGCATTCCGAGCGGGACGTGTATTGCGGTTAAATTCTTGAAGGGCAGGAATGGAATTGGCTGATAAATCAGAGAGGGAAAGGAGACATTACGTCGATGTTCGAATGAGTCGATCGACTTCGCGATATACCATAGTTGTCTCCTGGGCGTTTTATCGCTCGCTTTTGTATTCTATCTAGAAGGTTCAGAGAGGTCTTGGAAGCATCAGATCAGATATGAGCGTTGTACTCAAGCTTGTAAATTGTAGCCTGGATTGTAAATTGAAGCCTGATCAGAGAGGGTGAAATATTTGTTGCATCGTTTGAGGAAACCTAGGCATTTCCCAATGTTCTTGGTGACCTTAAATATGTGGTCATTCCAACTAAGAGTTTTATTAACACACGTTCCAAGGATGGAAAGTCTTTCGGTTTCATCGACATAAGCGTCATTCGAGGATAATTGATGGTTAGCTCGAGTGACAGTAGACAGCATTTTGTTTTGGAAGCGTTAAATTCCACTCTTTTGGATATACCCCATTCAATTAAGCTGTCAAGGTTGGAATTTAATGTGCTTAACATACGCAGCCGTTCCAGTTCTACGGCCGAAGAGCATGGACGTGAGTCCTGGAATGAATATGAAAAGTGAAGAGTGTATTGGACTAGAAATATGTAGCAGTTAAGAGATCGTTTATAAAACTGAGGAAGAGTGTCGGTGATAGAACAGAGCCCTGCGGAACACCAGCCTTTATTTGATGAATACCGGACATGAAACCGTCCAAAACAACTTGAATTGAATGGCCCGAAAGTAATTCCTAATCCATAGAAGAGTCTTATCGATACCATAAGCACGCATTGTCGACAAAAGGGCCTGATGCCAAACTCTGTCAAATGCGAGCGCAACAATCTTGCTCTCATAGAAGTGGTGCAAATATTTATCCCATTTTTCGGTGAGATATGCCATCAAACCAGCAGTGAATCTGTTGCTGCGGAGACTATACTGCCGGTCATTAAGAAGTTTCCGTGATTCAAGAGCTGACGATTTATCAGCCGTTCCTTGACCTTAGAAAGACGGGTCGTTATTGCTATGGGTCGGTAGGAGGTGGGAGACGAAGATTCGCCCTTTTTAGGGACGGGCTGTAGAAATGCTGTTTTCCATTTACCCGGACTGAGACCAGAAGAGCAGGAAATAGTAAAAAGTTTACGCAGTTGTTGTGTGAAAGAACACCTTTTCAGAAGTATTGGGGGAATACCATCAGGGCCAGCAGAATTATACACGTTGAGATCCCTAAGTACTCTTGCAGCTGTACGAGTGCGAAAGTGGATTTGTCCCATGGAAGATTCTACACTCTCGAGTACAGGCGGAGACAAAGATCTGCGCCTAGCAGATTGGCTTTGTAAAAGAGCTGATAGCTGGGATATCATTGTAAATAAGCATAGGGATTGAGGACGATTCAGAATTCTTTATGTTTTTCACATATAACCAAACGTTTTTGCCGCCTTTGGAATAATTTAACACATTTTGCTTCAACTTTTGGTCACGGTAGAATTTGACACGTGGTTCGCTGGCTCGTTTAATTCTATTTCAATTTTCCTCAAAGGGATTGGCTTTGTAAGTCTGGAAATTCAGCTCCTTCAATCTTATAGCCTCTTTACAGCTCGAGTCATACCACATATTTGCTTTAGGTTTGATACTCTTCTCTATGTGGAAAGAAGGATATGATACCCACCAGAAGGGCATATGTTTATGATCGCAACAGCAACGGCATCCACGTCATTATTGAGGAAGCATAGTGACCAGTTTGCTTTCATACTGTTCTTTTATGAATTTGTTCTCTAACTGTGTGAGCTTTAGGAGATTGATAGTTCAAGCTGACAATGACCCATAAGAAATGGAATAGAAAACAAAGCTTTGTTTGAAACTTTGTTTAGGAAATGGCGTGTTAAGGTCTGCGCTATAAGCTCGGAAAAGAAGATGGTGGAACAGAGGAATTAACCAGATTGCATTTAACCCAGCCAACTGGTGGTAAAAGAGTATAATATACACAGCTGGCAATAGATAAAACTGTTTTCTTTAATCCCTGAAGAAAAACGAAATGAAACTTAACCTTAGGTACCTTGGGTCATGAATCACATCCTACAAATCTGTGTATGCTGGTCTCTGTGGCTAATATGGACTTCAAATTGAACACACAACCCTTGGTTCCCCACAGCTGCACCGTCGATTAAAGGAGTGCTTAACAAATAACTGAAATTTTTTCGAAATTCTTTCGAAAAACTTCCTATTTAAACCACAGTTTTATCTATCGCTGTCAATATCAAAACGCCAATCAGGATTTACTATTCTAATATGGTTCAGTTCCCGAATAAGCAATATTATTACCGAAATTTAAGGTCGGTGGTCGCAACCTTAAAAGCGGTTACTCCAATTTTCGCCCATTAGATAGGCTGTGAGTGCTTTAGTGGATGAATTCCAAAATATCGCAGCCGTAAATGTTTAAGTTTAAAATACATAAGTCGATTCCAGGCTGTTCACAGGAATTTAGAATTTCTTGGTCCACATTGTGATCTTTACGTAAAGACTTTAACATATTCTATTTCCAAAACCAAACTAACTCATGAACCGAAGCCTCTTGATAATCTGAAGCGCCAAAACTTCTCTGATTGGGCCCTGCTACAGTTTGAAGAAAAGCCTGAATTTCTTCAAAAAAAGCATCTTCACCGATGAAAATAGACTTATGAGCTACCAGCATATGAAGCATGTTACGCTAGCACTTACATCTGGTAGATGAGCGACGTTTCAAGAAAAGGTCATGAATTTACTTCACTCTGAATGTGGCATACCGCTGAAGAACATTTTGTGTTGAAATTGGCGACTTCAACGTAACTGCTTCAAGGCAAGCGTCTTCCATTCTTCTATTCATGAACCGGAATAGTGAGTGCAGCCCTTTAATTGCCATAAGCAGCCTTTGAGAGTCATCTCTACGCCAACATCAATTAAGAAGATGGTTCTAAAGGAAAAAAATCCAATCAGCTGCACGAATAATGGTCCGCTGTTTTCCAATAGATGGCGCCTGCGGTATATACTTGTCAGAAATGTTTCGCGGTAAGCATGGGCATCTGATAACATCTCCTCATCAAAAGAAGGATATGTATGTGCGGTTTTCGAGCCAAAAAGTCGTTTCGAATAATTAAAGAAATATACTATGAGACCTTTATTAGTGAAACAGCATGTCATAAATGGTTTCAACGTTACAAAAATAGTTATGTTGACGTGGAAGACAAGAAGCGCCTCGGACCGATTAATAAGTTTGAAAACGGCGAAAGAGGCATTATTGAATCAAGATCCACTTCAAGTCCTTTTCTACAAGCAATTTCCTATCGGTTGAAAGCCTTAGGAGTGGTCCAAAAGCAAGGCAAATGTGGTGCCACAGGAGGGGAAGCTGGGAGACGTCAAATTGCTTTTTATTTTTTCAGGAGCTAACCTCTGTTCCAGAGGCACGAAGGGCTTTTTGCATTGTACTCGTATTGTGACTTGTATTGAATATTGGATGCATTACGATAATTCATAATGACAAGCATAGATAGAAGCTGTTTATTTGTTGGGACCAGCTCAGCGTGATATATTGTAAGTAGTTGCAACCGGGTGACCCCATCCAGGAGTCCACTACTAAACGCGTTTGAGATGAGCTTTGAAGGAAGGATGATAGACGACAAAATGAATTTGCAGCCCTACAACGCACGACTATTGTCGGTTGTTAAACCTATCTGGAAAGTGAAATGGGTCCTATCTCAGCCGACTACTACCTGGCCAGATCGATGACACATGGCCTGGATTCGAAAATCGAACGGGTTCGTCTATCATCCTAAAGAAACACAGCATTTCCAACTCGGAACTCGTATGCTGTCAGAAAGATGGGTAAAAGTTGTAGCTAGTGACAGGTAAATTGAATCCCTTTCGAACACCTGATGAGTTTTTATTCACGAAATACAGCACGAGCAAACTCGATGATCAATTTTATAAAAGGTATAGCTTTAGGCAAAATAAAGGTGGACATATTGCAAGTACTGAATTCCATTAAAATGAAACACTGCCACAAAAATATTGTCCTTGTTCACTGATTTAAGATGAAACCTCTTGTTCTTAGGAAACCAGGAGTGAAAGTCGGACAAGCCGATTAAAGTTTGTTTTTCTCTGTCCTTGTTTTTGATATCCGACAACGATAGCTTGAATTCATAAAACTACTAAGTGAGATTAAAGGTCATCGCTCCTTCTAGATTACGTCGGATCGCTAGCAACGCAAAAGTTGGGATGTAATGGTATAGTCGTTACCGTCTATATCACAGTAATAAAATGTGTTTTTTTAGAGGTATACAAATTTCATTTGAAATAACATACTTGAAGCTAATGTTAATGTCTATGATATTGACTTTATTTAATAGATAATTTTATGCCATTAGCGCTTGAATATGACCCCGAGCATACGCGCACCATGGCTATCTTGCATGAAGCGCAATCGTGAAGTCCAATATTCGAAAAATTTATCGAGCATCTGGGGCCATATATCATCAATAAAATAGCGAATGTTGACTTTCAAATCGTTCGACGTGTCTGGTTTATCGGCACTGACTAGTGACTTCACATATTCGAAAAAGAAGATAATCTATAGGTGTCAGATCACAGACTCGTGGAGGTCAGTTCACGAGTCCATTACGCGAAACTATGCGCTCAGCAAATGTGTCCGCAATCTTGTTAAAACCAAAGCTCATACTCAGTGAAAATTACTGTGAACTACAACCAACGCTAAAAATTCACATTCTCTCGAATCCTATCTAGGACAACCACCTCCGTATAGTAGTGAACGAATATCACTAACACAAACCCTTTGCACACGTTATGTGACAAACACCATAAAAGCGTAACTCTTGAACCGTAAATCCTGTAAGCAAAAAAATAAAAAAGCTGGATCTTAAGCTCTTCGGCCAAGATCTTTCCGTTAAATCTTCAAAAAAAATCACAAAGTGGATGGGTCTAGCTTCAATAATTTGTACCTAAAAATTAACGTAACATCTGTACCATATCGACGAAATAAACTTGTAAGAAGCGTATATATTGAACTTTTTTAAATTCCAAAAGTCATTTGGGTTAGAAACAAGAACACCAAACCGTCTATATGAACGCCAACTTGGTAAACATAACTTTAATCACCCAACACGAATTTTATTACATTTTTTTATTTTCATCGCATTAGCACATATAATATCCACGATAATCATCCCTGTTTCATGATTAACCCAACCACCCTCATGGCCATGATCGTAATTTGTTCCCAACAAACAAAGCATCGTCACCTCGACATTTATTGTTTCAGTTGCCACAACATATTTTCGTTTCATTACCGAACTATCATCATTATGATATTTATGCTTAAAATTGTTCCGCTAACAAGGATGTCGAATGGAAGAAAGGAAAACAGGACATACTACGTACATATAATTGCATTTCACAAAGTAACCGCACCGCTCGCCTGTCTGCGCGTAGCTTCCCTGCTTGGTAGCACCTCAACCTTGCGCTATATCCTGCTCGAATGCCACCGACTACCGCCGACCAGCGCATCATGTATTATGGGAAATTTTAATTGCAGTGAATGTTTCACACACACACATTTATCACATATATTGGTGCATAGTAATTCCAGAAGCAATATCAGGGGCGAAGGATGAGTGAAACGAAGTGGCTCGCATTAATTATTTTCGTTTCACCTCGAATATGGCACAACCACAAACTCCACAATCCGGCTTTATAATTGAAGTCCTTTTGTTTTCGAGAGTCCTTCACGCTTTCCACCTATCCCGTCGCTTCGGTGTAGCATACGTACATATTATTTACATTCCTCTCGCACTTATGTAACAACAGGACACAAAAGGACCGGCATTGAGGTGTAAGTCAGTGAGATTACTGCTTACACTCCTCTCGGGAAAATAATTGAATTTTAAATCCTAGTTGGTATTATCCCTCGGGATAAGGGGATGCTATTACAAGAACAGCATCGCAGCTTTTTAAAGGATATAATCGTCTTTCGGAGATACCTACGATTACAGGAACGTTTTATCTTCTCTTATTCATGTCCTGGTCGCCGCATTTCTGTTCATGTCACAATTATGCCAGAAAAAGGTGGCAGGACTCGTATGCAACGGATAGAATAAAGCACACTTGTCCGGTTGCAATTGAGAGATTGTACGGATGCTTGGGACAAGAATGAGAAAGAATCTTAACACATTGCGTTTGTTGACACTGGCAGAGGTTAGCCGTTGGGGCTTCACTCGGGCAGTAGCATTAGATGTTACCTCCGTTGTGAACGACATCGTTTTATCGCTGTGTGTGGTCGAGTGGGAGCTCTGGTACTTAGCGGAGGTTCTGCAGGTGGTCTAACTTTAAAAGGGATATGTGATGTGTACATTTTTGTCGACCTTTAATGAAGCCCATGTGGGTAAGGCAAAAAAATAGTTTGAATTGGGTACCTACGGCAGGTCCTGCAAGGTCATATTCACGTCTTGGAATAATGCTGAAAGGATGTCTACGCAGCGTAATTAACGAAATGACTGAATGAATGTAGCAAAGTTCCGGTAACGCATTGCTTTCAGTAGCAACTTCTGTTGATCCTTTCTTCAACTTCGTCCTTTAAAAAGCCTTGCCGCCTTGCCCTCAATTTATCCCTTCACTTGGATTACAATCAGGTCTCCTTCAGTCAAGTGCGCTACGTGCTCGTTAATTACATGATCCAGTGGTAATTGGATTTTTAATTCAACTCTAATTATTACCGCTACTCAGACGCGAACTTACACCCACGCAACTAGAGGCATGTAGGCCTTAAGCCGGCGTAAAAACTGCCAACGACTCGAAATCCGTCATAATCATTTGATTAATTTCAATTACAGAGGCACCCCGCTGCTGGACGGATGGACGATACTGGTTACCAGAAACACCAAATGTCGTAAGCTCACGCAATGATTAAGGCCCTGCTCGTGTGTACGAGTAAGTAGTCGGAATCGTTCAAGCATTCGGAGCACATATTCTCATCGCAGGATGGTCATGCTTCCCTTTTGGCGTGCGAAATTCTGTTTTTTTTGCCTTCTTGTCCGCCCTTTTCAGTCGCGCTTTGTTGTTGTTTTCTTTCTTTTTAGCTCACAGACAAGCACCAACTCATAGACGAAGGACATTAATTGTAAAGAAATGGGTGCCGCCGTTACAATGTATGTTGCCAGCGTTATTAATTCGAGGTAATTAAGCGAAGCATTGACTCGAGGGAGTGTAAAAACAAAAACCGATACTCCAAGGCTAGTACGTAGGCGATACACCATCTGACGGCGATGGCGTCTAAGCTGCGGGGTAGTAGGATAATACTGCGTGGCTTACACCTGGCAAATGAGTATTTGTGGTTTTGACGATGATTTTGCATGTTCTCCTTTCAACGCAAACAAAACATAAAATAAAATAAAAATAAAAACAGAAACATCCTTAAAGATTGATGGCAGAGGTGGTGCCGGGACGCAAATTACAGGGAGAAAGGCTCTAAGGCGTTCCGGCATCGGGACTATGTGATATTCTATTTGCTGATGAATTCCTTCACAACCGCAACGAGGGTGTTTTGGGGAAGAGATTTGTGTGCCTTTCCTTGTGAATTATTTATTTAATTTATTAAAAAAATAGCTACGGAGGTTTTATTTACTTTTTTATGGTTTTTGGTCCTCGAAGCGAAGAAAGCAAGTTTCCATGTCTTAAAGCAATTTCGAAAAGTTGACTTGGGATTTGGTGAATATTTAAGAAATTCCAGAATAACCGATAAATGAACATGAGCAATTGACACCCTTCAAGGCTGGGTTGGTGTAAGGAGCTATAACTCATGCCGGATAATGAAACTCTGCCAGGGCGAGAATCAAGCTGAATATTCAGTAAATAATATTCAAAGCCATGTTACGAGGCCATTTAACATGTTAGGCCTTATATAGACAAGGTTACTTCAGCAGATTTAATTTACTTTTATTTTTGGAAGGTTGATGTATGTACTAGCCCAAAAATTACTCTAGAGACTTAGTTTGGTTTTATTGGCGCCTTCTTTGTAGTCTTCAATAAACGAGTAGATTATCTCCACGACAAGATCAACAAATTCAAAACCTATGTAACTGTATATGAATGAAGACGAGCTAAGTGTTAATAATTAAGCTAGAGGCATACAAGCTTTGTACCTAAGGCGTCACAAAAAGTTTATCGTAATTGTGAACCTTATAAGAAGTTACATTAACAAGTTATCAAAAACTACAGCGGTCTTTTTTATATCTTGATTGACACGTTGCATAGATTTTATTAGGGATTTGACATTTATGTTTCAACCGAACTGTCACCAAGATTGTAAAGGGTGGCTTTCTTAGAGGTTTGGTTTTTAAACTGGCAACACTGTTTCTAAGAAAATGGTTCGGTTAGCCAAATTTATCGTGCGCTACGTCCATTTTACGGCCGACATAATTGTCCATCTGAGTAAGTTATTTGGAACATGATAAATCGCTTCCCACCACATACACTTTAGTGGATAATACTCATCCCCAGAGACGACAAACAGTGCGAAGGGAAGAAGTTATTGGCATTGTGGAGCGCAGTGTTGAGGAGAATCCGAAAGAGTCGATTCTTCCTCGCGCACGGAAGATTTTACGGAAAGATCTTGCCTTATAAGCTTAAAAGATCCAGCTTGTGCAATAGTTGAAACTGCGTGATCATTATACGCGTCGTAGGTTCGGTGAACGGGCTGAAAACATGATTCAGTTTGATCCTCCGATGAGGCCCATTTTTGGTAAAATGGATATGAAAACAAGCAAAATTGCCCAATTTGGAGTGGAAGAAAACCAGAAACCTTTGTCAAGACGCCCTTATAACCATTAAAACTCACTCTTTGGGGTTGCTTTAAAGGCTTGTGGGCAATTGGGAGCATTATAGAAGAATCATGATTTCTGTCTTCTTCGTCACTTAATTGAATCACATTGACGTGAATGAGTTTTGGTTTCAACAAGATTGTGGCGCAACATGCCACACCGCTCGCGACACCATCAATTTATTGCGGGAAACATCCGCTGAGCGTATAATTTCGCGTAATAAACCTGTGAACTGGCCTCCACGGTCCTGTGATCTCACAATTTTGCATTACTTTCTTAAGGGGTACGTGAATTCACAAGATATGCCGATAAACCAAAGACGTTGGACGATTTTGGAAGTCAACATCCGATGTGTTATTGCTAATATAAGGCCCTAGTTCCTCGATAAAGTTGTCGAAAATTGGACTATAAGATTGCGCCTCATTCGAGCTAGCCGTGGCGGACATATGTCCATAGTCATATTTAGGCACAAATGGCATAAAACTGTCTTTTAAATAAATCTAATATCATAGACTTTGCATTAGCTTCAAATGATTCATTTCATATTGAATTTGTATACCGCTAAGAAAAACACCATTCACATGATTTACGTAATGATTATGGGAAAGAAGTTCATTGTTAAATTGAAAAATGTAAGAAAGTTATTTCCCCTGGTTTAAAGTTAGTGGGTAGCTATTTTAAAGGTCTTGTTAAACCAGTCAAAAGTGTACGTAGATGATTAAGTAAGTAAGTACAGATTAGGTGCACACATTGAGATCGTCAATGCAATGTAAGTAGTCCAAAATATATTTCCAAAAGTCGGAAACGAAATTGCTTAGTACTCCGTTGTATAGGGCCTCATGGGATACAAGAAAAAAGTGAAGGAAATCCGCGGTCATTGGGCAAAATGGACAACCACCAGCGCTGAATCTGGCTTGGTATATGACTTGAAGAGTATCAGTTGGCTGTGGAAACAAGGAAGTTTTTTCAGCAGTCAACTTGGCCGCAGGGTAAAAAACATATGGTACGTGGCCCTAATAAAACTTAATATAGTGCCATTGTTATATGGAAAAGATCTATTTGTTCGAAAGACAATGTCCTAGAGACTACCTTATAATGCACAGGAGGCTAGAGTCTCAAATTAGTAAGTATTACCGCAATAAGGCCCTGTATGACGGAGCAGGCGTAAACAGTATCGACATTTTTCTTACTAAAATGACTCGAAAGCGCATTACTAGGGCTATGACTAAGGACAATAACCTGATCTTCGCGGCTTACTACCATGAGAGCACACTCCAATCGGGCTTAATTTCCTCAGAGGAATTTCTCCATATTCATTCCTAAGCAATAGTGCCCAATTGAGTCGGTATACTGGTTATTTACAGCCAGTCAACGAAGCGACAGACAAAGCACTTATCCGCGGCGAATATGTACTCATGAGAAGGCGACTAAGGCACTATGGGTGTGTCGACTTACCTACGGTAAAACCTAGGGATTGAAACCTAAAGTAATCCACTGGTTATATACCGCGACAAAAATTTAACAGAAAACTACAATAGTTATTCTTCAGCGCCTTCAGACATAACATGTGTTGGCTAACTTGTGTTGGCTAACATGTGTTGACATCAGACACCTCCGCTAGAAACAGACCAGCTATGAAGACCATTGGGTCACATTTCCATTCTACAACACCTTCGTGAGCTGGATACATATGATTACCACAGTTTCGGACGTATTACCACACACGTTCACTTTTGACAAGAGATTTGTGATACTTATCCCAAACCGCACAGCTTGGGAAAGACAATCCCTTGGAAAATGTCAAGGGCCTCAGGTGGTACACAGATGGCTACAAGATGGATTCCGGTATTCGCGCTAGCATCTTTGGACCAAATCGGAAAATATCGAAGGCGAGTTTTAGTGTCTTCCAAGCCATCCTGCCTGCGTCAACCTAAGCATAGAGACTGTCAAAAGAGGTATAACCACCGCAGCGATCAAAGCGTTTAGCTCGTATAGAACGATCTCAAAATCCGTTAAGGAATGCTACGATGACCTTCAAGACTTAGGCAAGATAAATAAGGTCAAACTCTGGTGGGTGCCAGGTCAAGGCATTAAGGTAACGAAATCGCCGACAAACTCGCTAGGAAAAGTACCAGCGAAAGGTACATAGGTGCCGAACCTTTGTACAGAATCCCCAAGTCAAAGATTAACTTTCTCTTAGAGAAGTGGGAAAAATCGCAACACTTGTACTTTTAGAACAGCGTTCAAGGATTCCGACAATCGAAAAGATTCATACGGCTCCTGGACAATCTCTCTATTAATATCCTTAAATACCTATATAATAGAGTCGATATCAGAAGATCAGTTAACTACATTGCGAGGTACTGTAGTCTGAGATATCCTCTTAACAAAATTAACCTCTCGTCTGAAACCGAGCGTCGACTCTGCCTAGAGGACGGGGAAACTGCAGAGCACATACTATGCGAGTGTGCTGCCCTCTGCCATCTTAGGAAGCGTATCCTTTTCAGAGAAATCATGACTCCTGAGGGGATCAGCTCAGCTCCTGTGAGGGACATCCTCAGCTTTATTAAGAAAGTAGAGGAACTCCTTGTCTAATTGGCTAGCAGGCACAACAGACCTACACTGGTCGCAGTGCTCTTTGCCATTTGTTAGCTCTAGCCCCCAATTCAAAAAAGAAGAAAAATGTATTCATGAAATTATCTTTTTTTGTACCTCAATGGCGGATTGGGATCCCGCCGATGTTGCTAAACAACACATTCATCTGTGTGGCTATCGTTTAAAAACGCTTCCCAGAACGGTGCGTTGCTCTGGTAAGATCCTCTTCACTCCTTAGTACGTAAGTTAGATTAGGGTTAGCTAGGGGATCATTTGAAGATTGGAATTCATATGATGCCAGAAAAATGGGAACAAAGTAGTGGGTAGTTGGTTGTTTCGACATTGATTTTAAGCAGCATATACCGCGTCATCTATTGACGGATTCCCATTTGTACACCTTATATTACGCATGTAAAACATTCTTTTGTTGAGTATGTAATGTTAGTAACTGTGTAAGCGTGTCCAGGAGTGAAGACGTAGAAGAAAACGCACACCAACAACCGACGATTTACTGATTTGATTTCAAAGTTAAAGTTGAATCGTCCCAACAGAGGCCAAGACCAAAAAAAAAGTGTAGCATTTCAATTGCGACGGAAAAGCCTACAAATCGAACGATTTAAAAGGTGGGCGTACTATGAGAACTATAAACCACGTCGTCTGCCTAGGAAATTTAGAAAAAAAAAACACGACTTCTCTCGTGGCTTTTCATAATGGCAATATATGTATGTATGTATGTACCTGCTCAGACTTCATTTCTGGTTGGTAAATATTAGGCTAGAGCTCTATTGCAATGTCCCAGCCACCGTCGCTGAGAGAATCTGACTTAATTTAAAATCGAGATGTGTTTTATAGATTGAAGGAAGCCCTGCCATATGTAAGTTTAAAAGAACTAATGCAACTATTTTAAATAATGTGGCCGAATAGAACAGATTTGCACACATCACGTAAGCGAGTATGTCGACGAGAGGGATAAAGAAAAATCTCTAAAAAAATTGTTTTCTGAATTGAATTCCCTCGCTATATAATTAGACTCGCGATGGTGGTGTTGAAGTTGGGAAGATGACCAAAATTCATATTGGATATCGTATAGGATGATTTCCTTCTGACTTCTTATTAATATAAAAAGAAGTCAATCAAGTTTGACAACAACTCAGGAAAATGATTTTCGGAAAGATATAATCAATAAGTTCGAAAAAATTAGAAAATATGGCATTCGACATCAAAGTTTATATCAAACAGCTTCAAATTTAAAGTTCTAAAACCGAAAATTAAAGTGACAAAAAATAAACTTACGGTTAGTTCATCAGAGCAGGAGAATCTGAAAATAAGAAAAAAACTTTTCTATACTGGGCTTGAATTCTTAGAAGATCTTTTCTCTCTGTAATTTGTTTGAATAATTCGTCAGAAAACTCAGTGAAGAAATAATTAAAAATAAAGTTGATATGTTTGGCAGACAGAGACATACACATAATTCATATACAGCTACATATTTGTCTCTTGAATACTATATATGGCACATATTCTGGTTTTATATGATTCGTATAATGTGTACTGACCATTGACCGGTTTAGTGGCAGTAATTTTTCACCATCCCTTCTCTGACTTAATGTACGTTTTAGTCTGGTTCCTAAAAAGGTTTCTTGTCAATTTCTTAGAACTATCGTATTCCAAACAAAAATGCTTAAAACTAGCTTAAGTAACTTAACCAACTTCAGAAACCTTGCTGGCAATTTGAGCTACAATAAAATAATACAAAATTTGATGAGAAATAAAGGTCTTCGAAAAACAATTATAAAATTATCAAAATTAAAATATAAACTTTCCATTTAGTACCATTAAAAGCTAAAGATCAGTCCACTTAAGACAGTTAGCAAAATGACCGGATGAGCTTATTGAATATTTTAACAGTATTACAAAAGGCACATCTACCCTAGAGGCCATGCAACATGGAGCTACATACACCCTCACAAAATTATTCGCACTAAGCCTACAGCCGAATTTATTCAATATTTTCTTAATATATCAACAGTGCTTCAAACTGATGCAGTCATCCCTTAGGGTAGATTTTTCGATTTTTCCGAAAAGAGGAGAACAGATAAAAAATTATCCGCACAAGCCCAAACATTGTGTTGTAATATCCGCTAATTCTGCTGAATACTAAGATCACGGCAACAAGCAGAAGGGCAGAGGATATTTCTGCGAAAATTAAATAATGAAAATTAAAAAAGAACAAAATGGGATGAAAAAAATTCCTTCCTTCGAATTCCTTCGAAGAGCGGAAGCTCTTAGAGTTGGTTTGCAAAGACAAGCAAGCGGCATTATCAAAAAATACACTCTCTTTCGAAACAATAAGGTGGGTTGTAAGGCCAAATAATTTTAACAAATTAATTATTATTTCTAAAGTCAAAAAGGAAAAAAAGACACGCGTTTGCTAAAGAATATGTTAACGAGACTCTAGACTTTGGGAACACCATTACTTTGAGCAACAAAAATACGTTTGACTTGCTTGGCGATGAGGTGAAAATCACAAAAAAATGCATAAAAGTGATCCCAGCTTTTCAACGAAGAAAAATATAATTAATGGGTATTTCGTATGCCAAACATGCAAAATTAAGTACATCTACATAGATCTACCTGTACTGTGACTTAAACTTCACGGGTATATCAAATTTGTTGGTAGGTTGGTAGTACTGCCATCTGTGTCAAATTTCACGTCATTATATCCATTAATTACAAAGTAACGCTTATGTTTTGTGAACAACTTAAACTGTATTTGGTGGTTCTTACAACGCAACGTCGAGTTTAATTGAACAAAGAAGTTGAGGATATTGCAAAAGGGCTTTTGTGACTAAGATCTGTCAAAAAAAAAGGTTTTTATAAGTGTTACAAACATCAAGAAATTGTGATTTTCAATCGGCCAAAAATATCAGCTGATGAACAATCCATCGGCGACTGACCACTTTGTTGATACTGTTGGCATAGGGATGAATTCAAACAATTTTTAAGGATGCGTTGAGATGGGACGGTTGGTTCCAAAAATACTCGTTTTTTTTTTTAAATAGCGTCGCGTTTACAACTATAAAGAGATCATAACTGAAGATGTGACTTAAATCGAGTTTAGCAACTGTTTCCAGAATTAAAACAAAAAAATGTTTTAAGTGTATTTTTTCGGAGGGGAATTACTTTGCAGGATACGGAATAGATTTGGCAGAATAAATAAGGATTGTAAAATTTATAGACAAAGTCAGCTTTCAATTTGTTTGCAGTAGCAATATGGCAGAGCTTTAGCACAAACAAATGGACCAAGAGGTTTTGAGCGTTGGTTGTCTAAACATTCGCAAGCAAATTGAGAAAACGAAAGAAATTACTTGACCGCTTTATTCAGCATCTCGTCTGGGGAAGAATGAAAAAATTCAATAATCAAAAGTAAGCCCAGTCATCCTCTTTCAGAGTCCCTGTTATAGCCATTGTCTTAAGACAGTGGAACAATGCATTAAATCCGAAATGTTCCGCCAAAGTAGTGAAACATGGAGGTGGAGGTTTGATGGTATGCGGTTGTAAGTATATCTGAATCGGGGGTTGGAAAGTTGGAGTTTAAAGAAGGAATCATGGACTAATATATGAACAATGATTTCCTCCAAGGAAACCCAGAAAAGGGCTGATATGAATCTCGAATGATTTTCTATTTCAAAAAGATAAACTGCTATCAAAGAAAGCCTTTCTAGAAGAATGGAGAAATATGAGTAGTTTGTGTACAACTACTATACAAAACCGTTCGAAGGACAAGTAGCTTGTAAAAAAGATGACAGGATATCAAGCAAAATTTAATATTAAACATAAAAGCAAAAAAAAAATAAAAAATTACACATTTTAAAATTAAACTCCTTATTCCCACTTTGTCTTAGAGCTTAACTTTCATGGACAAGTGATCAACATGTTTCCTTACAAATGTACATGTATGTATATTCTATTTTCTTCGTGATAAGATAGGGAAATCAGAAATAACCAACCTCAAGGTATAAACTCATATTATGTGTATTATAAGACACCAAATTCCAAAACGAACAAACATTCAGTTTAGGACCAAGCAAACACCCATGATTTTAGACCATTTTAGAAAAATGTTAAGGGGGCAGACCTAGTTCGAATTTTGAATCGATTTCTTTTTTTTCTAAAAGAAGAATATTTCAAAAGTATTCTCTAAAAATTTGAGACAAATCGGACCATTATACAGATGGATAAATTTTAATTAAGCGAATTAATGGAGCTAACGTCAATATAAGACATATTGAAATTTGATAGTAGACTTATCGGTTGACCCTTGGTTTTATAATTTCTATTGCGTGTGATAAGTGTGCTCCTGAATATATACCATCGTGCGATTTTATCAAAGATTCTTATGAAATAAATAGAAGGTTTATATTAGCGATGCGTGCCATAGGCGTTGGTTACAAAAGTACAAAAAAATGTTGCGGTTGGATGGCCATTTTTATGTAAATCTACGTACTGTATGATACTGTATGATACTGGAACACATTTGTGTGGCTCAATTTTTTATTAAGAAGGCTCGTAATGAAGAGATTGACTTTAATTCTACTGACAGCGAAAGTAAGAACACTGATGAAACGTGGCACAAACGCGGATTTTCGCCTCTGCTTGGCGTCACATCACTGATAGGACATTTCACGAACCTAGGAAAGATAAAAAAGCACTGATGAAAATGGAGAATGGTATGAAATACACAAGGAATCTTGTTCGTCAAATCATGAAGGAAATGTAATCGAAATGTTTTGTTGAAAAATCTTGGAGTGAGATTTGTATATTATGTCGGCGACGGGGATTCAAAGACTTACACTAGCATTGTTAAAGCTGCTCCTTATGGAGAAACAGAGGTGACGAAAAGAGAATGTCTTGGTCATGTTCAAAAATGGATCAGTACGCGTATGTAAAAAAAACATGGACTCGGTGGTAAACGACAACTGACTGGTATGTTGATTGACCAATTGTCTTCGTACTTTGGCAAGACTATACGTGACAATTGTTATTCGGTAGAAAAAATGCATAATGATATTTGGCCTACTTTCTACCACAAGAGTTCTACGGATAAGAAACCGCAACATCACCAGTATCCATCACGGTTGTCTCGTAGTGTAGCAAAGGCTGGGAAGAAGTTGAAGTCTTTCAAACACGAATACATTGCCTTGCCTAAAAAAGGTGTAGATTTAATAAAACCTATTTACGAAAGCAAAGAATTGTTACAAAGATTCGTTGGAGGATTCACACAAAACACTAACCAAATCATTTGAAATTTCATGCCGAAAACGTTACCTGCGAGCTTTACTACCGTCAGCATAGCCGCTAACATTGCTACCTGCACTTTTAACGAAGGCACACGAGGATTGTTAGCCGTTGTTGATGCTATGGGAATAAAGTTGGGACCACATGCCCACATGTGGCTCGACGACAGCTAAAAATCATTGCTGATATAACTATTAAAGCGGAGAAAGGGACATTATATGACTCTGAAAAAGACGATTCAGTGAAGTTAAAAAAAAAAATTATCTGCATGCACATTGTGCGCAAAACTTCAAAGGCGTTTTTGTAATTGTCCGCTGAATGGACACAGGATTCTTTTTTGTGGACGATTACATTTTTTTATCGTTGAAAATGCGAGTGAAATTTTGTTCGAATATAGAACTTTTACTTTAAATGTCCGCCATTTTTCGAAAAATCCAAATTTTTCCAATGATCCCCTTTTGTTTTTTATTTTTTGATCTCAGGTGATCACGGCAAAACCCTATTTTTTTTGTACCCCTCCCTTTTGCTATATCCTGTACAGAGCGAGGGATTTCGACGAAACAGTTGTTAAGGACGGCTACACTTTCGTTTATGGCGGTAAGGATATACAATAAAATTTTGCAGGACGTAATCGGCATAGTATTTTAAAACGATCGAATGTCGATGGCCAAAATCGTATATACTTCTAAATGTACATTGGCTGCGGCAGATAAAGACAAAAAATTGTACTTGGAGATTTCAACAAGGAAAAAGGAATAAAGGCGATGTACGCACTAGCAATATACATATAGTCTAAATTCCCATCAAACAATAGTTATCTTAGGATAATAAGTATCGCTAGCTCAATAGACATTATCTCAACAAACTGACCATTTTTTGATAGAATGAAGACGTCTACATTTTAAAGCAATGGATTACAATTCTGAGCAAATTCGTTTTATCACCAAAATTGAGAGGACAAAGGAAAGGTTAAAAAAAATGACACGTTGAAAGTTAAAAGATCCTCCTATCAAACGTTGATACGAGGAAGAAATTAATAACCAGTTTGCCCCCCATAACTGGCATAGAAACTAATGACCAAGCAGGGCAGGCAGAAGTAGTACGATCAGCAATAAAAAGTGCTGTTAAAGAAGCAGCGGAAAACAAACTAGGCTATTGTAAAGTCCCCAATGGAAACCCTTGGTTTGACGAAGAATGCGTGGAAAAAGTTAAAGCCCGTAATATTCTAAGACTTCAGCGCTATAAAGTAGTGAGGATATCACCTATGAAAGGGAATTTTCCTTCTTCTTGGGGATAAAAACCGACAATAGCAAATGAAAATGTTCGCTTAAATTCAGGAAGATGTATTGTGAAAAACATAAGAGCAATATTTACAACGATAAACGCAGAAAAGGATACCAGGCCCAATATAAATTTAATATACATATATAGCCCAATGGAGGAAATATTTTCATGACTTCCTTAGTTATGATGCTATCCACACAGCATAAATTCAAGCAGATCTACCAACCATCGAGGTAGCGCTCAATAAACTCTAATAGAGACTGTCTTCATATGCTAAGGAATACCACCAATGTGGTCTCAGGAGGAACCTGTCGACGAGTGATCAGATTTCCACTCTACTACAGTTTCTGGAAAAGATTTGGAAATTTTACGAAGCAGTACACCAGCGTATATTTTAAAAAGGTGAATGACTCTTTAAATGGATCGAAAATGTATCATGTCCTTGCAAGGATGGGAATCCCAATAATATTGGTGAAACTGATATACATAAGGGAAATCAGCAAGCACGGCGAGGACTTGTCCCCACTCCTATTAATTGGTTAATAGAATAGGTAATGAGATCTCTTCAGGAAAATGAAACGGAATAACCCTTAATTGGTCACGCATTCTCATCCGAAAACAGTTAAAAGAAACGCGCAAAGTCTAATAACGACAGGAAATGAAGTGCATTGATTTGGAAGTAAATGAAGAAAAAAAAACCGAGAACCTACGAGTATGGTATTATATTTATGGTTACTGATCAACTTTGCTCGATCTAAACCTCGCACCAGACTGTACTCGATATAGCCCATGAACCAAAGCCCAAGTGGATGAGTTCAAATAGCTGGGAAACCTACGGTTTCAAAAATTATATAAAAATTGACAAAAAAGGCTACATGTGGCTGCGTGTGGACAACGCGTACTTCTGCGCGATGAAGAAAGTAAAGGGTGTCCAGTGGAAAAGTTTCAAGTGTGAAATAAAATAAATAAAAAACTGAAAATTGTAGGTAATATGTACCTTATTTTGATAAAATATATAGTTATGTATGTTGTGGATTTTATTTAAAAAAAAAAATATTTTTTAAATGACGCCCGTTTCTTTCTAGGCACTTCTGCAGCCGGACCCTCACATTTGCAATAACGCGTGATCAACGAGTTAGTTCGAATATTCTCTTGCAGGACCTAGTCTTTTCGAAGAATGTTATTGTAAACCCTTGACTTCAGGTATACCCACAAGAAAAAGTCACATGGTGTGAGGTCCATAGAGCGAGATGGCCAGGGTATGTCTCAATACTTGCTGATCTATTTGTTCGGGAAAATAGCCCTCAGCTTCTCCATCCAGACCCTAGGTGTGTGTGATGCAGCACTGTCTGGCTGTAGTATCGTTCTGCTGGAATATCGTTCTGTTGTTGTGTCCGGAAAACAGCTGCATTTGCCTCAATAGAAACTCGTCCATCATTAGCCAGTACACTTCAGAAGTGACTGTCCCTTGTTGGTTAGAAAAATAAGGGCCAATTATCCCTCGGACAGAAATGGCACACCACACCGTCGTTTTAGGGCAATGTAAGCGTTTTTGATAACGTTTTCTAAGGTTGTTTGGGCGGCAGTAACGCAAGTTCTGTTTATTCACGTAGCCATCGATATGAAATTATGCTCTATCATTAAATAATATGTTGCTAAGTGTTCGTGCTGTTTGAAAATTTGCCGCTGGACACACTTTATTTAAAACAACTTTTTTGTTCCCAAATGTCAAAATCCATATTTATAAAAGTATATTGTAGTTGTGCCAGTGACTACGTATGTGAAATTTTGTCTCTGGCTAAGAAGGAGGAAAGGTGAATCTGTGGTGGAAAATAGGACGAAGAAACGGGCGAACGGACTCAAGAAGTCGAGGGATTCTATTTATCCCCAAGCATGTTCCGATTAATAAAATCGCGAAGACAAGTCGAGAACAAGTCGAACAAATGGACAGTGGACGAACAGTCAAAAGGATAATGAGTAGACAACCCTAGAGAAAAAGACATTCAAGTCGACCGCGCCATAGAAGAGAGAAAATATAAGGAAGGACTCAGAAGAGAAGGAAAAGAACAGCGAAACATGGAGGGAACACACTCAGGACAGAAAGGCTTGGCGAAGAGTTGTCAACAAGGCTATACTAAAGGCTATTCAAATAACTCATATATAGGCAGGAGATTTATTGCTATAAAATGGTTGGTAAAACTCCATGAATAAAAAATGCTACGGAAGATTTGTGATCCCTAGTACTGATTCCCTAATCAGTTGATAAAATATTGCAGCTACCGAAGCCTATATCCAATATATTTATATCTTGAAGAATGAAAGATTACAACTTTGTACAGTAACAAAGCGTTAAGAAAAATAAACAAATGCGGCATAAAGTTTATTATCCGTGAAATAAAAAGAAATCCAAAGCTGACTTCTGTCAAATTGGGTTTAAAACTCAAAGGTTTTGACGGCGCCAATGTGAAATTAGTGGTATTAGTCAACAGAATAAAAATGAATTGTTCCAAGGCACACAGCCTCAGGTTATTGAAAAAATCTCACTGGCATTCATGGAAGTAGATTTTCACTCCTCCACTATGACCAGAAGCAAGCAAAAGTCTACCGAAAGCGAGACGAGACTTTACCTTAGCTCATCTAGAGGTGTTGGACCTTTACGACTTATTCAAGTCAGCATTAATTAAAGGTTGGGTTGAAAAAAAACAACTGAGACATTTGGTATTGGAATTAATTCCAAGACAACCACCCCAAGCAAAAGTTATTTTTCATTCTCTTTAAAAATACTTTTAAGAATTATCCTCGTAGGAAGTTGAATGTTTCTAAATATATTTTGTGACTCAATATAGTCATAGGAAAAATGGCAATGCTGCAAGCTTCCCACTGAGGAGATATAATCGTCTTTGTTCGGAATTCAACGTCGTCAGCATTAGAAATCAAATCTTTTGAAAGGGCTTACTAGGTATCATTTTCTTTGTAGATTTGACAATAGATTTATGATCTCAAAATATGTATTTCTATAAATTACAATCTTTTTCAGTCATATTTTAAAACGAAGTACGTTCCTTTGAATGATTGCCACGCGCTCAACGTCACCTGAAATATTCCTTCCCACCTCGTCCATAACGCTCAATCTGATGTTCATACAAAAGAGGAACAAACAATAACAAAGCAACATCCACGCACTGACGTCTCCTAGCCGGAAGCTCCGATTTGTTTTCGTTCTTTTCTACACTCTTTTTGCCAAAAAAACTGATTTCACAAGAAAAGTCATATCGTGTCATATCATATACTCATATCGCCGCTCCAAATCTGTGTCAATAAAAATTATAATTGAATCAAATGACTTTCGATTATGTTTTCAATTCTATACAGAAAACAAGTCGCACATACCCAAGTCGCACATACCCAAGTCGTCCGTCTACAGATTCCTGCTGTACGGAGGCATCATATCCTTTGAGTTATTTGTTCTTCAGAAACTTATCGAAACCGAGCGTTATTGCTGTCGGAAACTTTTTAGACTTGTCATAACAAGAAAGTACCAGGAATAGGAAAATAAGGACGAAAAGAAGTGAAAAGACAAACAGAAACATCAAAAAAAACAAAAAAGGCTTTGTCCCCCTCTGAGTCTGTAGTTTGGAGTTTTTGACTTGTTTTCGTCAACAGACATAGGAAATTAAAACGCCCGCAGAGCCTCAGTTCCATCTAGATATATTTTTTTTTGCGAACATCTATCACGGCCAGATGTTGCCATACACTTCTGAGCACACGCATACGGATGTTAATGCGTATGTTACGCAAAAGATGCTTTTGCCACGGAGACACAAGATGCTCTACTATCCATCAGTCACATTTGATTTACTGATCAGGCTCCGATGGCGTGTCCTTACGGTCACGTTCTGGTAGTTAAGGACGAAACTTTTTTGCCGCATTTCTCCAAGAGTAAATCACGTAACGGAATGAAAAATTTAGGTGACAAGTTTGATCCCATTAGTCAAAATAGTTCCAGGGGCAAGGACACGCACAGCGATGTGATGACTCGTTGGTCACGTGGCGACACATCAAACAAGAAGAAAGAAAAAAAAAACCCAATTTTCGAAGTTGTATGTAACGGACGATTAACGTATATTCATCAGTAAAATTAAATTCATAGCACGCATTGCGAATCCCAAATCTGACGCGGCCAGATTACGAAAAGCTTCCGTCGACCAAGCGGAACCAAATCACTTTGGAGGCGGAGGTAATGCAAATTCAAGTCGACCGTATTCTCCTGTTTGTACATAGTCATGTACATGTCATAACGACACGAGCAGGTAGCCGAGGCAGGGATATGAGGCGGAAAGTTTGTGAGTTTTAGAAATTGGCCAAGATAAGCTTCATGCATATAACAATTCCCTGCCACGATGCGATGATACACTTATGGAACACACACCCGACGAGACGACGTATGTACGACCGGCTGTTGTCATAAAGAGGTAAGTCGTGCGTTTATAGGGATCCTGAATTGCAATTGCTTGTCGTTTCTTGGTTCTGGTTTGCCGTCGGCATCGTAATGGTAGCTGTGGTTGCTGGGGCAATCCACCCTGAACGAAATTGGTCGAGGGCATGAGGGCCTAATGCTCCGATTGCCATATTGCAGCATTAGTTTCCGTCCTATCTGCGGTAAGCAGACGTTTCAGGAAAAGATTGCTTGCACGGATAATGTTTTCTCGATGGTAGGTAGCCAGTCCTTTGCAAACAAAGTGGGAACGGCCAGGAGTGAGAAACGACCGAAATTGTCCAAAATCTTTACTCAAGGTATGTATAATGGTGGTGGTCATGGTGTTGGCGATGGAGGAGATTTGTTTGATTTATTTTGCAATTACTTGTTTCTAACGACAAGTAGCCAGGGGTAAGGCTATAATTACCTGAGATGTAGGGCTATGTGGAATAAATACTTAAAGGTAAACCTGTTTGGAGCTTTTGCTTTGACAAATGTCGTAACGGATTTACGATCAAACTTTCCGCAGTTGTAAACGAAAGTTTTGGGGAAGAATCATTTCACACAACATTACGAGAGGTTCCATTACGTTTTAGGAGTTTTTTAAAGAGACAAGGGCCCGGATCGAAATTGTTGTTTTAAGCTATTAGCAGCTTAATAAGTCAGAAGGTATTTGTTGGGATTTAAGGTCCAACGGTCCAGTTGTTATGTGATTAAGTCGGTTGCGAAAGACATCTATTCGTATTATGACTTGTAGAAAGGAATGAATTAAAGACTTAATAAAGAAGGGTTGCAAGATTATAAACTCATAATATATTATCAGTAGTATTAGACCTTTTCTCATGAGGGTCAATAAGATCTAGTCATAATAACCCAATTGTGCGAAGACATAGTTTAAAACTACCAATGTCATAATATTTTCTTGGCTAATAATTTTTTAATTACAAAACCTCGCGCAGACAGACTATGTATTGAGCTCCTCAAGGCATTTGGAGAGGAAATAAAATTCGTTTTGCCAAATTACCGAAAAGCTTTAGGAACTCAAACGCGTTAATTTATGTAAAAGGTTGATTGAAAACTAATCGCTGTAAAAATAATTTTGCGAGAATACCTTACCTTTCATCAAGGTTCAAGGTTCAAAGTCTCCCAGTTGCTAGTAGTAACATTAACATGCACATTTTCTATATTTGGTCAGTCTAAGCTATGGAGACTATTCCTATTATTTTCATTGGTGTTACATTACAGCCTATGCAAGACCAAAGCCGCTATCTCTGAATCACATATGTACGAGTACGTATGTATGTTGTGTGGTATATTAGGCCCTATGGGTACATTAATTTTAATAGCGGCTCCGAAAGGCGAATTTCTAAAAGCTTTTTTCAGTCTTGAATACTACGTTCCCCGACGAGGAGAGAAGCCGCGTAATGAACATTCGATGGCGTTGGTGTTATCGGGATCCGAACTCGCTCATCGTGCGTCAGAGGCCCACACACTACACACTGCGCCACAGCTCTCGTCTTTGCATACTCGTATTTCCACGTTTCTATGTATGTCCCTACGAAAACTACGTTAAATACTACAAAAACGATTTTTTGTTGAGTGAGACCTCCCCAGCCAATATAAAGTAGCTGACGGTCAATATAGCCACACCTGATCGAATTCTTATTCTCAAAAATTCAAGGAAATTCGAAAAAATCAAATTTTCATCATTTAATTTAATCTAACTTAATAACTAAGAAAAACGTGGGAGGGGAACGCGATCCTAAGAAACTATGTTATTGAGAAGACGGAGTTTTAGGCATGGAGTGCTGAAGTTGAAATCGAAGTTAATATTCGAATTAACACGAATTCGCAGCATACGGGAAATGGGTTTATTGGAGCCGTATAAGGTGTGGGGGGTGGATAGAAAGAAGAGACGAGGATTCCGTATTACGAGGGTTAGTGTTAAGAGATATGGAGTAATAAAGGGCGGCGCAGTCAATGGTAGCTGTTAGGAATTTATGAATGTAAAGGATGTCAGATACTCTTCCTATTTCCTCCAACTTTCTCAAATTGATTAGGTTAAGACGGTCTTGATAGGGCGTTAAGAACAAAGGATTGTTCCAAGGCAGACCTCGAAGAGCGTAACATAGGGACATTTTAGATGGGTATTCAAGAAGAGGGCGATCAAAGGTAATATAGAGAGATCGAGTCACATAGCGATTGGAGAATTCTTTAGGCCAACGCTTCACGAAACCGAGAGCAGAGTTGGCTTTAAGAATTATATCGTCGATATGTGCGCAAAAATTGAGCTCTTGATCACATAGTTTGGCAAGATCGCGGATAACCTAAACGGTGGAGATGGGTTGATTACTGAGGACGTAGAGGCGAGGAGGAGGTTTGATTCGTTTACGCGAAAAAGTGAGTGATTGGCATTTGGAAATGTTAAACTCCAAGCAATTTTTGGAGCAATAGACAGAGAAACTCTCGAGATCTGATTGTTGAATAAAGGAAGAATCTTGTTGCGAGGAAATGGTCTTGTGGAACTTTAATATCATCGGCGTACAGTGAGAGGTGTTAATGTTTGATGCCTCAACTCAATGTCGTTAATGGTAAAAATGAAAAGAAGTGGACTTAGGTGGTCACTTGGGGAACGCCGGAAGAAGCTAAGAAAGGGTTAGGAAAACAGATCGAAAACGAACACTGTAGTAACGGTTTTTTTAAATATGAAGATATCCACTTCAAAGCAGTGGGTTCAAGGTCAATGAAAGACAGTTTACGGAGTATTAGTTTGTAAGAGGTTTTGTCGAATGCTTTACTGAAATTAGTTGAAATGACGTCGACTTCATTCCCATTCTCTAATGCTGACAGGGTGAAAGACACAAATTCGTCAAGGTTTGTGGTTGTAGACCTAGATTTGAGGAAGCCAAGTTGTTTAGAGGAGATTGGAAATTTTCGGTTAAGACTTAGAGTGTCATACAAGATAATTTCGACAAGTTTGGGTATATGTGACAGTTTGGCGATTGGGCGTTAGTTGTTAAAATCACTCTGCGGACCTTTTTTGCGGTTTTCCAGACCTGGAGAAATTCTCCAACGGAGAGGGATGAGTTGTATATTTTTGAGAGCGGGACATAAATAAAGGAGGATATTTTCTTAGTAATATGGCAGGGAGACCTTCGGGCCTAGGAGACAATCGTTTTGAGATCATTCGGGATTTCGCCATTGAAAGAGAGTGAGGTTGGGTAGCAGTCAGATTTCCTTTTGTAGTTGACAAACTAAAAGAAGAACTTCGGATCGTCTAGGCAAAAACGCTGAAATTCGAAGGCATTAAAATCGATTTAAAAATGTCTTGTTGGAGGAATGGAATAAAATTAGAACTGACAATACCAAAAAACTCGTTGAATCAATTGCAAATCGCTTAAAATCAATCATTACTCAACTTAAAATCAATCATTGTTGAATACCCAACAAAATGTTAGAGTACCTTTCATACTATTTTTATTGAATTTTTTTTAAGCTTAAGTAATCATGGACCATTTTCACTGTGAGATTGAATTTGTTTTCATTTTTTTAATTGCTATTTCGGCGTTCTTTTATTACGATTGTCGAATTTTCATTGTACGTAATTCGAATTCATATTACGATTTTTTTTAACAGAAAGAACTTAGTCAGAAGGTCATTTGGACTGTGGGCTGTTCTACGTAGTTGTGTTCAAAAAGTAAAGGAACTTTTATAATTTAGCAGACGATTCTTCTTTTTTGCTATTTGTAAAAAATGTAACTTAGAAAGTAACGCCGAAGTGTTTTGGGTGTTTTTACTCAACTTAGACTGCCTGTATAGGACCAGTAAGTTTTCTGATTACACTTAAGCTAATAAATCGCCCAGAAAACTCATTCATTTAAACACATGAGTGAATTCAATAATTAAAGTATTGGCTATCGTTTGCTATTTATAACTTCTACCCATCAATTTCAATTGAACAATTCGCGCCAAGACCACTGCTCATCTTGTAAGGCTCATGATTCGCCAAGACCCTTTTCCACATCTTGATACGACTGAAAATGCTGTTCCGATAGTCTCCACCACCAAGTAAACACGGTAGCTGGAACAAAACTTTCCAATTCATATTTGCCAAATAGTTTTTTACATAGTTTGTGAACGGGCATAGCATTAGTAAAATTATAAATGGGTATCCCAGGGCATATTCTTTTCGTTATTGCTTCAAATCCTGATTTAATTACAACAATTGTTGGTAGCAATCCTTTGTATTCATTTCATCACGTTTTAGCAATTTACGGTACACCATTTCCTTCTTAGCACTCCAAATACGGACCTTCTTGTGTACTACTTGCGAGGTTGATGGTTGGCTTGGGTTTACCGATGGTTTTTTAGACTTGGTTTTGTCGAAATAGATCTCCTTTCTGGCAATCAAGCATAATTTCGTCTTTCCGTTTCTTTCTTTTTCAACGGATATGCAATCCATTTTTTTCTTTTTGGATTTGTTCCAGGGCTTCTAAAGCTTTTGTGTCAGTTTGCGAACTGTTCGCGTCGGAGTCGAGTTTTCATCAAAAATCTTCGGAGTTCTTTTTTTTGTCGACGCGAAAATGACAACCTTTGATGCAAATATGTTACACCATGGTTGACACGTCCTTCAACTTGAAGCATGATCGCCATAAACATCCAATAAGATTCCATGACCTTCAGTAGTGGTTTTCTTCGAAAAAAATAATGTAATGCTATAAAATTGTCCTCATCTGGCACAAAATTCGACATTTACAAGGCGACAAAAAAATTGTCGACATTTACAAGGCGACAAAAAAATTGTCGTTTGTACGATCACAACCTATGATGATTGACAGCTGTTTACCCTCCAAAGTACTTTTTTTTTTTTTTTTTTTTTTTTTTTATAATTCGTGCAGGTTCAAGAGTTACGCTCTTTTGATGTTTGTCACACAACCTGGACGGGGTGCAGATGGTTTGTGTCGAAGATGTTCGTTCACTACTCTCCGGGGGTGGTTGTCTTGGGATTCGAGAGATTCGACTGAATTTGTCGCGTTGATTGTAGTTTTACAGTAACTTTATTCCATGCCATTAAGATCTTATATTGGAAATGCACACGCAGAGTATGAATTTTGAAGTGATCTTATACTGCGAGTGTTATGCCTTCGTCAGCATTTTTTGATCATCTCTCATTCACAACTGGTGTTGTTGCATGGGTTTTTTCCGTATAGGAATTTTTCTTGGCTATGGTCAGACTTGAACTACAGACCTTCCGCTTAACAGTCGGTGATGATTACCATTGCACCACTACCACCCCCTGCTTTGGTCATCAGTGATACTAACCATATGCAGTAGTTGCCCCTTCTGTTAGCCGAATCGACGTTTTATATTAACATACCTATTAGATTTAAGCATCTCAACAAAAATGCCTTAAGCAAAAAAGAAAAAAAAAAACAAAATTCGAGGGCTGCCTTAATCTGATTACTCAATTTTCCCCTATAGGTAATAAACATGTCTGAAACATTCAGAAATAATAGCGCATCATCTGCAGAGGTTTTTCATTTGACATATAATTGTGTAATAAAAAGCCGATTAAACGCTTATCAAATTCATGATAAAAGAAAACTGCAAAAGGATCTGTTGGGGCATTTTAAGTGCACTTGCTTCCTATCTTTAAAGTTAAAAAATACGAAGTTGTTATCTCGGTTAGACCAGTCGCTCTAAAAAATCATTTTTTTCGTGCATAAAAGTCATATGGAATCATTGAATAATGTTTTTTTTTGTCAAATATTTACTAACAAGCAGCGAAGCTGAGCAGATGCATTATCTTTAACGTATTCATGGTGGAGATTTATGGGCAATGAAATCATCGAAATTGTTGGCGGCCTCTCTCTTCAGTGCATGAATGCTTATCTGGTAAAAGTTCAGAGCAATAAATAAAATAAATCACATAATACTTAGGTAATCGAGAGAAACTTGGGCTCTTGTCTTTGAAGAGTTGGAAGCTCTTTATAACAATAATTAGCTACTCTTAGATAGCTCAGACTATCACTCACTTTGGTTAGTAATGCTTTTTAGAGATTTTCCGACCTTAAGAGTCCGTCACTTCTACATACTTAACCATAATATTAAGTTCACTATGACGGCAGAAAGGCCGAATTTTTTCATTGTTTCATTTAATCTACGAGTGTCCTGTTGGAAGTTAGAAATAATTCATAACGTTTTTTTTTAAATAAAGAGTTTAGTATGAAAGTGAACAGCCATGACATTAAATTAGTTTTGCCCGCATTTTGGGCATGTCAGAAGAAGCCTTAGCCTTTAATATATCCACGAACAGCCCCACATTTTGCTTTCCTCATAAGAAGTAAGCTTCCTCTCGGACAATCGGAGAAGTCGTTATATTCAAACCAATGCTACGGCAGAAGGGGAATGACATCCATTTGAGCGTGCAAATACCTTTTGACCCGCTTTTCAACGTTCGGACGAGCATTGCGTTTTGAAAAATCACTTTGTATTCGGCGTTTTCCCTCAAGCACATTAATTGTAGCCGGTAATAGTTTGGCCAGCTCGTACCTAATCACACTTTTATGATCTCATCAAATATTAAGCATGAGCTTTTTTATAGATAGATAGATAACTATCTGACTATCCGAGTCGTCCTTAACCTTCCTACGAAATAAAGTTTCCTCTAAGACTAATTTTTTTAAGGACTTGAAGTTAAAGTCTTGAACTGAATATAATTAGCATACAATGTTATGAAAATATTTTGAACCTTGCGACGTACAAATTTCTTTACGACTACGGGCTTCCGGTCAAATTTAACCCTCGAACGTTATTTCAAACTTTCGTATTTAGAGATTACCGCGTGCCTTTGTTTGGAAATTGGACTATTTATTTTGTAGTTATGAGTGATAGTGAAAGTGAATTCTCTCTGATCGTATTTTCGACTTAAGAAAAATCGTGGTCTTAATTCGATGATCATGTTGAGGGAGCTGATTCATCGGACAGTGAATTTAGTGATATTGAAAATGCCTTTGTGTCTACCGAAATGATGGTGTCAAAAAATGGTCAAATAACTTATTTAAAAAAAAAAACTTTTTAAAACGGTGCCGGAAAAGCCTCAACTATAAACTTGCTGCCAGGATTGTCACCTGCTCTATAGGTAGAATTACAGAAATGGAAGTTTCCAGCTTTGAATTATTTTTTCCACCTCCGTTGATACGTACTATATTGAGCTTCACCAACATTGAGGGTTGAAGCATACACAAGTATATGGTGAAGAATAGATTGATATTGATAGCACCGAACTATTATATTTGCATTCATTGGATTAATTTTATTGGCTGGCGTTTTTTGATCAAACAGCGAAAACTCAGAAATTTTATGGAACTTTGAAAAAGGAAGGTTAATATTTGCTGCAGTCATGTCATTAAAGACTTTCGGAAAATATCAAGACTTATAAGGTTCGGCAACAGGGAAATCCGAAATGAACGACGGCTGTTAGATAAATTTGCTCCTATGGAATCAGTGAGTTGAGATATTACCAAAACTTTACAATCCATCTGAAAATGTGACAACGGATAAAAAGTTATTAGCTTTCAGAGGGAGATGTCCCTTCCGGCAGTACATGCAATCAAAGCCTGCGGAGTTCGGAATCAAGTTTTGGATTCTTTGGAACATTTAACCTTATACTGGCAAGGGCTAAATGGGCGTAATCTCACAACCGATAACTTTTTAATGTCTCCTCAATTGGCACAAAGATTACTAGAGAAACAGATTACACTAACACTAGTATAGTATAGTATATCTTTAAGATAGCCGCCCAGAGAAGAATAAATGCTCAGGAGATTCGTTTCCCAAAGTTTATGAACAATGCTGAAGGCCAACTCCTTGTGGAAGACGAAAAAATTCTCCACAGATGGCGACAGTATTGCGAGGAACTTCTGAACGAACAGTTTCCCCGAGTGTACTTTCCAAGAGCCGCCCCGAATTATGCCGAAATATCCGACATCACAGTCGAAGAAGTTCGGTACGCGGTTAAAAACTCCAAGAAAAGAAAAACTGTTGGGCCGGACGGGATACCCTCTGAGTTCTGGAAAAAGATGGGAGACATCGGGTCTAGATGGCTCATGGTTCTTATCTCCAAACTTATGAGAGGCGACACTATGCCTAATCAATGGAGGGATAGCTATCTTCTTCCTTTGCACAAAGGAAAGGGTGATACGCGAAATTGTGATAACTACCGTTCTGTCAAGCTGATGTCGCACACCATGAAGATCGTTGAACGGGTATTAGATAGCCGACTGCGGAAAATAATACGACTATCTGATGACCAGTGCGGGTTTGTCTCGGGTAAATCAACAACAGATGCAATCCAAAGTATAAGGGTCATGATGGAAAAGCATCGTGATTCGTCAAAGGACTTGCATATGGTGTTGGTTGATTTCGAGAAGGCCTTTGACCGGCAACCAAGAGATCTTTTATGGGTAGCGCTAAGACAAAAAGGAGTTCCAGAAACCTACGTGCGAGTGATCATGGACATGTACAATAGAGCAACGACAAGAGTAAGATGCACCGCAGGAGTCACCGAAGAGTTCGCAATCAAAGTCGGTGTACACCAAGGGAGCATCCTCAGTCCACTGCTCTTTATAGCAGTCCTTGATTGCTTGCTTGAAGGAAAAGTGACGGACCCCAATGTGCACCAGCTATTCTTTGCTGACGATGGAGCCATTATAAGTGATGATCAGGAGTCCCTACAACGAGCACTTGATGTGTGGGTGGACATTTTTGAGGGACACGGGTATCGTATTAGTTCAAAGAAGACAGAGTATCTGTGCTGCCCGTTCTCTGAAACTCATCAGCCTATTCCAGACATTTACTTGAATGGAAGAGTGCTTCCCAAGTGTGAAAAGTTTAACTATCTGGGATCTATGATTAATAAAGAAGCAACTTGTGATGACGACATCAACCATCGCGTAAGCGTAGGGTGGATGAAGTGGCGGGAAAACTCCGCCATCTTCTGTGATCGAAAAATGCCCCCTAAGCTGAAAGGAAGGCTCTACACTTCAGTTGTACGTCCGGCGCTCACATACGGTTCACAATGCTGGACAATGCACAAAAAGTATGAGAGCAAATTAACGGCAGCTGAGATGAAGATGCTTCGCATGACAGCGGGAGTAACAAAGCGTGACAGAATTAGAAGTTCAAAGATCCGAGGAAGACTCCACGTAAAAGAAACCATCACAAGAAAGATAGAGCGCGACCGACTCAGTTGGTATTGCCATGTTCAAAGGAGAGATCCTTTGAACCCCGTCCAAAAAGCAATATCAATCAACGTTCCAAATTTCAACACGTAAAAAAGGCAGGCCGAAAAACAATTGGTGCAAACAAATGCAAAAACACCAGCATTTGATTGGCCTCAGCGATGAAGTAATCCCAAACCGGGAAGCTTGTCGCTACTTTCTAAGGTCAAACCGGCGGACCCCACAAGCGGACCGGTAGGAATGCAGTTAAGTGGGAAGGTTATGGTCCTACACTTCTGACCATAACGACGCCGGAATAAAAAAAGGAGAAGAAGAAGACTACTCCCGTGTATTACATCCCGAAAAAATAAATCTGTAAAACTAATAAGTACTCTATATCATAACTCAAAAGTAAGCGATCGCCCGAATAAAAAGCCACAGATAATCCTGGATTATAACAAATGTAAAGGAGATATAAACACATTATACGAAGCAGTAAGCGACTGCACTTGCAAAAGAATGACACAATGTTGGCCTCAAGTGGTGTTCACAAGACAAGTGGTTGAGATATAATTCACTATCTATCTTGAGGCATACATTATCAATTGATCCTAGTCTTCTATCATACATTTAGAGGAATGAAAGAAAATATCAACATCCGGTTATAATTTGGGACTGAGGCTAGAAAAAATTAGTTTAGTTTTATTACTAACAAGCATTTTGCATTCGGTGGACCTGCTTTGCAAAATATCTACATCATGGTTTATGTCCGCAACAATATTAATTGTGCTGTTCGCCACATAGGTAATGCTTAAATCGTCAGCAAAAGCTGTAATGTTGTTTTTCAAGTTTTAAAGAGAGTTGATATAACTAAAAAAAGTATAGGTGCCTTGAGGTACACCAATACTTATATTGACTGAGTTACTGAAAGCCTCAGAAACTTTTACTTTTTGGATTCATCCACTTAAATACGATCCGAACTATTTAAAAATAAAATTTCTTTGTCCAAGAGAATAGTATAATCAACCATGCCTTAGTGATATCAACGAAAAGATTTGCACAGAATTTATTGTCGTCAAGCCCTTTAAGGATGGTGGAACAGAAATCGTACAAAGCATCTTCGGTTGATAAACCATGCCTGAAACGAAACTATTTTGTGTTAAGGAAGATATTGTTATCTAAAAAGTTAATTATCCGTCGTTGTATTGCTATTTCGAATACTTTAGAAATAATCAGTAAGAGTGAGATAGGTCTTGAATTGCTTTTATCCTTTGGATTACTCTACCCTTTTGAGAATAAGTTTACAGGTTGTGCGTGTTGGTATAAGCACGACTTTTTCAACATAGACCAACAAAAGGAAATCCAATGGCAATAAGTCAGTCGATCTTGATGGCTAGTTCATATCACCAAAACTCTAAGTCTTCTTGCAATAAAGCCAAAACGGGTTGTTTTGTGTGAGATATGGAATCAATTTATTGAAATCGATCAAATCAGGATAGATTTTGATCTTCTTCAGCACTTTCACAAGCTATAAATAGCATGCATTTCGATACTGGAAAGCCTGAAGACTTCTTCAAGTCCCTTTTATGTATTTTTTTAATTTTGCCATAGTGCATAAATGGACTAGTTTGTGGACATTAATATACTCGTAATGCGCAAAACGTACCTTTTTTCACAATTTAAACACGGTCAGTGATTACTAAGCGATCCATATTCTAAAATGGTACCTTCAATTGAATACGAATGGTCTTGGATGACAATTTGGTTTGAAGTATGTGATTGAAAAAAGGATGTCAAATCCAGACCACGAATTGGATAACTTTGTATTTGGCGTAAGTGATGAAAAAGAATGTACCATCTACGAGTATGCCACCTTATATTCATATCATCAAGTCAAGAGATACGGATTTCATTCAATTCCAACCTATTCCAGTAACATTTTAGACTATTGACGAGATTTATCAAAATCATCCCTCTTATGATCGAAAGCTTCTCATGATTCATCCTCCAACGAAAATATGAAAATAGCGAACAAGTTATTAGTG
The DNA here is from genome assembly GCA_958301585.1 of Merodon equestris. Lineage (NCBI taxonomy): Eukaryota > Metazoa > Arthropoda > Insecta > Diptera > Syrphidae > Merodon > Merodon equestris. Next base: position 161,710,168 of record OY284413.1, read on the forward strand.
TGATATACATATGTACATTCATATAATTTCAATAATTAAATGTATCTTCAGCATCTACAAAAGCGTATCAGGGGATAGAATTAAAGCAAATATCCTCCCGGATATCCATATATGTAGATATAATCCCTAAAAGCGTATTCAATCCCTACCAATTGGAAGTACACGTTCAAGATGAAGAGCTTTGACATCTATATTCCTGCGAAGTACGGAATCTCTCGATGTAAAATCCTTCACGTATCTGTCCTGATGTGTGCACTTTAATACTTACCCTACTACCCCCGATCCATTTACTGTAGATATCGAACAAAGTAGATATATACGAGTATGGCACTCGAGCCAAAAGGTGTGCAATAGATACCCGTATACGTACATATGTATGTACATACATCACTCCTATATCGGAAACGAAAAAGAGTTCTTTCATGAGCAGACGTCCTCGATCCCTTTTAATGAAGTGGGTACACATACATATCTCACGATGATGCCATTTTTGAGATATACGAGTTGATTCCACTTCAGAATCCACTCGTATCCTCTTCTTTCAAGTTGATGTTTTTGTTTTCTTTTGCCCCTTTTTTACTTTTTTCAGTTTACGGGGTAACATCCATTTATCCACTCCCTTTCATTGTCATACGAGAGGGTACCTAAGAAGAGTCGAGAGCGTGGAGTATAGCGAGAATTTTCTGTTAAATTGTTTTTCATTAGAGTTGAAAAGGTTTATTACGGCAATGTCGAGGGCATGGTAGCTGCTGGGAGGAGTTATGTAACGAGGACAGTGACGACAATGTCAAAGCGACAAAAAAAAAGGAATGATGACGACGATGATGATGGCGATGGCGATGACGATGACGGGTGGCAATTTAGTTCGGCGGCAAAATGTTTTGTATTTGACATCACACACGACAACCCTCCGTCAAGTTGGCTTATCCAGAAAATACGTATAAGCACACCTATAGACACACGATGAACACTGAATTCGTATATAGCAGGCGCGATAAAAGCAGAATTAAGGGAAGTGTTACGAAAGTGATTTAGCCAACTGAAGTGATTTCATGATAAATAATGAGGACACTGCAAAAAAAAGGAAAAAAAACCCATCAGATGATGACAGTTGTTAACTGATGACAGTCACAACACATTCGAGTACCTGTGAACACACAAGGCCTAACAGAAACGAGGGCAATCAACTCCAAGGTCACTGTACATGAAAGCGACACCATAAAGGGGCGATAGATGTCCATTCACTCGAGCGGACTGTAGTTAGTCGATAATTGCAATAGGGGATGGTTGCTGGTAATTGAACTGTCAATTTAATTTGTGTCTCCAACGAACTGTTATGCAATTACCTACCACTTTGAATCGATTACAACAAAAGACAAAAATGAAAAATAAACAACGATTGCAGCGAAATGGATTTGTTTAAATAATTTTTGTGACGCAAATTTATGCATTTGCGACGCGCCTTAACTAATATTGACATTTAATTAAAAGTTTAAATTATTGTTCCCTCCCTACGGGTACATATATATGGTGGTCCTACCACAAATTAGTTTGTTTGGTTCAATGGTGATGAAAAGCATTCGATTGGAAAAAAAACACCGGATAAATAGCATAGAGAGTGGTTGAAGGAAAATAATAAAGTCCACCTCGATGGCAAAATAAGGAAAGCGTCGTAGCTTAGTGGACAATGTGTCAAACAGAACAGAAATTCTGAAAAATCGCTCCTTAGCTGGGTAGTTGAAAACTGCTACTTGTGTGAATTATGGCATTTGACGTTGATCATGTCAAATCTTATAAGACCCCCTGCGAAGAGATCCAATAAGTCCGACTAATAAGTTGGTTAAAGTCCGTAAATGAAGAAAACGGACAAAGCTAGATGTACTCAGAAAATCTGATGGTATCTTTATCGGTTCGATGCATAGTTCAATGGTAATGAAAACAACTCGGCGTAGCTGGTATATTGCGTCACGCGCGACAACGACTGAGGCCATTGAATTTGTTGTGGCATCTTTTCACGGCTTTAAGTCGGCAGGTCTTCTCCGCTCTTGGGGCGCGTTGTCGTGCCGGAGGGGCGGTGCGCAGCGCAGAAAGCGTCGGCGACTAGCAAAGGTTGCTGCAGAAGGCACAAGCGTGCCTTTCGGCATGCACCTCTAAAATTCTTCCTCTTATTCGTAACAATCAGCTCCCCAATAAGAGCGTGCCAGATTCTCAAACTGACGGAGCTAGAGGTGTTCAGGGTCAGACAGACGCAGAAGGCAAAACGGTTTTGGATCCCAACAACCCTCAAACTGGCAGAGCTGTCTCAAAGCGGCGTCGGAAGTGCGCAGGAGCTCGAATTGAAAAAGGTAAGAGCGCTTGCAAACGGAGACGGCCGCCGAGGACAACCTTGCTGGGGAGGGAGAACATATTGTCTTCCCCTCCGACGTGGTGGCGGGTAATCGGAGTCCAAAGGTAAATGCGGCAATCAACAAAGATCAAAGGAAAAAGACGGAGAGGACCAAAGATTGCTCCTCTGAGGTGAACACTTCACATTACAAAACCATTTCATCCGGGAAGGAGATACAAATGACCGTAAGGAGTCGAAACAAGCACCCTTTCTACAAAGAGCCAGCCATCTCCTATAAAAAGGTCAGGATAGGTAAAGCTAGCAGTCACAGCAGAATGACCAGCGCAGATTGCCAACGCTGCGAGGATCGTCTACTGGAGCTAGCGTCAGCAACAGACTTCTGTATCCAGGCTGAGAGGTGTGCTCTGATGAATAGTAGCTTCGGGGTGAGCTGTTCTTCACAGCAGACATCTGCCTAGATCAGGAGCATGGTACCGAAAATCCCTCCCCTGGGAACTACTACCTATCAGGTAGTAAGTCTCACAAAAAAAAAACGCGCTCCACCGGCTGGATTTCGGGGAAACCTGGAAACAAGCTGGATGTGCTGACGTGATTACGTGCGCAGAACTCGGGACTTGCCACGAGGGCCTGGAGTGTCTATTCCTACAAAGAGAGTAAGGGCTCTCTGAAAAAAGAGGGCTTCACTCTGGATGTGGGATTGGACTAGGACTCCGTCGAGACCCTGCAATCTGTGTACGATTCATGTTCCTACTTACGTCTTGGTAAGATTTTATTCCATTTTTATGTCAAGTAGCTCTGAAAGTAGCTCACTAAGGCTCAGGTCACTCTGGGATCCCAGTAAATGAGATGTCTGATGAACTCGCTAGAAGGTTCTCAGAGGAGAGTTTCTCAGGACCTGAACGCGCTTTAGGTCTACCTGCTTCCACGGCCAAATCCTACATCAATGAATCGAACTTTAATGCACGTACGCCCTGATGTCTGCAAGAAGTCGGCAACATTCTTCTTATACTTAAGGAGAAATGATTGCAGAAGGCTTGTGGGCGTCATTACGGGCGATTACACTTTTGCTAGGCATCTCTACATTCTTGGTATCAGTGAGACGCCTACCTGTGCTGCACAGGGTATGACTAAAAACCTTGTTGGGCCCACTTCCGAGTAATTACAGGAGCGATTATAAGGTTTAAATAACACAAGAATTGAAGCCAGCAACCCGCAGCAAAATATCTAAAGTGATGAGGCTCATTTGCTTTTGTCTGGGTCCGAAAATAGAGAAACAGTGCAAAAACCTTTCCGTTCACAAGGAGTAATAGTTTTGAGCTATTCTTGGCTCGATGCTGGTGCGACCATTTCAATGTTAGGAAGTTATGGTAGTGGGTCCGATTTTTCGAAATGAACAGTTTGACAGACCTAGACAAGGGTATACATTCATGATTCCCGGCACAAGTAATGCCTACAACTCCGAACCGATTTCATTCGACAGTTGAACGCATAGTGATGATAAGGTTTAAAAAAGAGTGAATGGAAAAAACTACTGTAAAATTGTTTTGAAATGTTCTTCGCCTCTCACAATTTGAGGACAAACAATGAGAAGCTGATAGTTGGAATGGATGAGTAGCACCCACAAGTCTAGTTTTTCGGTTTGAAATAGCAAACAGTTTATGCAAATACAGGTTAGGCCAATTTTTGCCACCACGAATTGTAAATTGATTGCCAGTTTTTGAGCTCTATGTTAAATTTAAGCAGTTTTTACTGAACGAGAATACAAATGAGTAAAAACGAAACATTTTTCGGAACATATTGGCTGGTATCTCGCTTATAACATGTATTGAGTTTTCTTCCAAGGCTGCCATTGACGTGCGGTCTTATTCGCATAGACGACTTATTTCACGCATCCCCATCAAAAACAGTCTAAAAGGGTCAAATCGCATGATCTAGCTGGTCCACAACAAGAGATAATCGCTTCATCGGTTCGTGTGGTGTGGGGCATGCAGCGTCATCTTGGTAGAACCACATATCGACCAGGTTGAGCTCGTGTATTTTGTGCAAAGTAAGTTCGTAGTCGTTGAATTATAATGAGCGTCACTGACGGTGACATTGTTTACTTGGTCATCTTTGAAAGAAAACCGCACCTAACAGTGCATTTATCCGGCTAAAAGGACAACTATTGTATTGCTTGAGTTCGCTCATCGGACCAAATACGGCAGTGTTGTTTATTACCATACACATTGAACCAGAAATGATCTTCGTCACTGAAGACAATTTTTTGATAAAAAATGATGTTCCTCCAGCTTTTCTAAGGTCTACTCACCGAAAGGTCGAAGATGTGGCAAGTTTTGTAAGTTTTTAGACCAAGATTGTGTAAAATCTATTAAATAGTCAAGTAATACAATCCCAATAGTTGCGAATGCCGACGAACGGACAAACCCCGGCCTTCATTAATAGTAGGTCGATTATGACGAGTGTAAAACTGCCGAAATGCGCGCAAAGCTTTTTTCACCGAGCAGGAATTTTGATAATAAAACTCAATTATTTGTAAGTGTTCTTCGGTTGTTCTTATGTCTTTTCATGGAGAAATGGCAACGCTAAGTGTATATCGTCAACGGTGGCACGTGTGATGAGCCATATATGAGCTGTCAAAAATAGAACACTGAAAAACCAAACAAAAAAAATCACCCTTCATAGTATTTATTTGCTCCACTCAAATTTCGCCCACTTTTTCACGTGAAAGCTATGGACGTGAGCGACATCAATGCCTCACTGCTAGTAAAACAATTGCTTTATTGCATGACAAATTTAGTGAACCTGAGATTAGTATAGAGATTTTAATTGGCTGCCGAGATCGTGTGATTCTACACCATTAGGAATTCTTTGAGTTTGTTTTCATGGACTAAAAATAATATCGCAGAATTCAGCCGGAATAATATTGGAACTTGAAATAAGTTCTCACTGTTTCCCAAGGATGATGTTACCAGAACTACGAGCTTGTAATTTAAGATGATAACGCATTTACAAGGTAGTACTGTAGGCAAGCTTGAATTTCAGTATAAATAACTTCTTTTTATTGTTTTGAGCATGTCGTGTTTAATGGCGTAAGAACTACGGAGTCCTTTACGCCTAAATAAAATTACTATCTTTTTTCATAGAAACGTTTTTTATTGATTTAAAGAAACACCCCTTTACGGATGATCCCCTTTACCACTCTGTTCATAAGCACGGATATGCCTGACGGTGTCCAATGCTCGGCAAAATTAACTGCAGATCCCGAATATCGCTTAAATTAGGTTTCCAATATTCCAGGGCACAACATTCAAAATATGCCCACCTACCTTGCTCTAGTCTTTGTTAGCAAGATCCGACAAGCCAGAAAAAATAAGTCGGGTGATGTCTCTCGTGGATCAAACGGATTTTAGTTTGTTTAAACTGTCAACGCACAGGTGCCCAGCATTAACAAATGACATGTTTGATAGCGTTCAGCACAGAAGCTGAGAAACACCCGACAAATTGCATCTAATTCCATGCTTATCCTGTTTACCTGACAAACTCCATCTAAGGACATCGCTCGTGGCATGCGGCCATGACTTCCTGCATAATATTCGTTTGTTTTGCTCTACCCTCTATCGATTGAATTTACAAGGATAATCTGTAAAAGTAAAGTGCATTCAACTGCAAGTAGAGCTGCCCGAAATTCAGCCAAAACGACGGGGTCCCTTCTGTTTTTCTTCAGAGTTCTTCAAAGATTGATGAGAAATAGGGAATTTGGTAAAAATATATTAACAACAAAACGAAAAAAGATTTTGAAATAAAAGTCTAATTACGACCAAGGAAAGCAAAGAAGAAAGAAGAACCGAGAATGAAGGAACTAAAAGCCGTAGGGACGAGGATATAAATTTGCTTCATCAACCATCGCTTCGGCTCCCCACATCCTCTGATCTAATACATTTTTACTTCACCAAACATAAGGAAAGAACAAAAAATGATAAATAAAAATAAAAGCGGGTATGAGGGTACGGGGGGCTTGAGCGCAAATGAAAATCAAGTTTCATAGCGTAATGAGAGAGGAATTGAATTGCAGATCAAAGCCACGACGGGAGCCGGGAGCCGGAGATGCATGCATGGCTGACTTGGTCCAAGTGCTGATTCCAGTTTACCGTTTTGGTTTTTCGTCCCCGTCGCCCTTTCCTTTCTCGTTTTCGGTTTGTTTCTTAAATTAAGTTGAAATTCAATTAGCTGTAAAAAAAAGGAGCCACTCGCTAGGACTCTGAAACGTTCAAACGCTGGGTTGCTGGTTAAAGAATGTTATAAGATTCAAGCAACTTCTTTCAATTCCGTGTCCTTTTGTGCGGAAAGACAAACGAATAATATTAAATTTAATGCCACTCATATCCAATATTAAACTCTTTGGCCTACGGAACAAGGTGATGGGTATTGGCTTTTACGGAGGCAGACACCGAGCGCGTTTCTTTCTCGCAGTAGTCGTAGAATTCCTAGAAATGTTGATGAAAGTCGCCGTTTTTATCGTTTGACTTTTGTATTTGGTTGTCAAACACAACAGCAAGGAAAGGAAAAGATCTTAGAGCAAGCTTTAAAGGGACTTAATGAATAATAACTTCAAATAGAAAACGAATCAAAGTCAATAAAATTGAAAAAGCGACGAGAATACCATTCAAAAAAATTATTCGGGAGATGGTTTATTCCTTTTTCTTCAGTTATGTAAAGAATATCTAAGGGATAGCTTCTTTCCAGGGATCGTTTGATCGCCTTTTCTCGAATCGACCAAGGCCCCGTAATCTGTTTAGTGGGCTTATCGTATTGCATTGCAAGTCCTTGCCATCCGAGGTTGTAAAAAGTGTTGATGAATATTGTACTTAACAATTCCTATCAAAATGTTGTTAAAGGATTGTCCTCCCTTAGCCAGCCTGTCAGCTCTTTCGTTACTTTCAAAGTTACTGAGTCCGGGGATCCAGATAATAGTCCTAAAGTTGACTGGAATTGTTCCACCAATACGGATGATACAGTAACCGACTTGGCACTTTGACAATCTTCATAGTCGCTTGACTGTCGATATACGAGATTTGCTATGAAAACGCCATCAATTTGATCACTAATTTGTCTCATCACAAAATTATCAATTGCCAATAACAACAGGAAGAGAACGCTACCCTTACGCAAGATGGTAGGCAGGTAGCCTTAGGTAAAGGCTATCTGAATTATGGCTAAATTTAATTTAATTTAATTTGATGGAAAGTCCTTACTCTAACTTAGTAATCTCAAAAGCTATGATTGGGAAAGAGGATTGAAAAGATGGAAATTTAAGCAAGGGTGAAATCGCAAAACATTAATATTCGAATTGATTTTGGGCAGCAGGTGAGAGATAGGTCATTGGAACAATAGATGGTATGGAAGATGGGTAGATAAAAGAGAAGATTTCGTGTATTACAAGGTGTTGGCGATCAATAAAAAAATATTTTATTTATTTTTTATTTTTTATTGTTATATTTTTTTCTTTTTTTAATAAATGAAAAACTATTGTGAATTTGTGTTAATATAAACAAAATCATAGACAAAGTTTATCGCAATTCCAATGGAATATTAATGTATATAAATGAAGAATGTATACGAGTATATAATTACCCACTCTTATTGTATCATTACGTGCGACACAGAGGAAAATAAATTCAAATCAATAATCTTAACGGACTTTATTTTATCTTTATTATTGAAATTGAAATTTTAAGCTGCGATATACACAAGAATTGTAAGTCGAAAGAGTCGATGAACAAAGAGCGATTTCAGCTTGGTTAGCTCGGATCACACAGGGGTTGGATCATTCTTTAGACTATCCTTCCACGAGTGCTGAATTGGCTTTAAGAATAATATCACCGATATATGTAAGAAAAGTGAGCTCCTGATCACATAATATGCTTAATTCACCGAGCGGTGGAAATGAGTTGACTATTGAGAAAGTAGAGGCGGCGAAAAGATTTGATACATTTTCGTGAAAAAGTGATTGAAATATTAATGCTTCAAACAGTTTTTGAACAGAAAAACTTATGAGATTAGATTGAATAAGGGTCTTGTCCCGAGATCATGGTCTTGAAAGATTTGTGTCATCGGTGTACAGTGAGATGTGGGAATGTTTGATGACAATGTTGTTAATCGTAAGAATGAAAAAAAGTGGACCTAAGTGGCTACCTTGGGAGAAGCTATTATAGGAAAGGGATAAAAAAAAAATGAGAAATTGTACCGAATTTTACTGAAGTCGGTTGAGATAGCGTCGATTTCTTTGCCAGTCCTAAGGCTGAGAAGGTAAAGAACATTATTTCGACAAGGTTTGAGGAGACCTGCATTTAAGGAAGCTGTGTTGTTGAGGGGAGTTAAGCGATTTTCAGGTAAAGCTTAAGATTCTTCTTTTTTGTGTATAGATCAAATGGAAAAGGGTGGCGGAGAATTTTTTTTTAGAAATATGGAGGAAAAACATTCGGGGCCTAGAATGCAGTGGAGATGTCTATAATAAGAGAAAGGAGAAGTTAGGTAAGTAATTGAAGGAAGCAGATTCAATTACAAAAGAATCGTCTGCAATTGGCAATAGTGTTGGGATGATAATTTGGATTCTTTATAAGGTTGGTTTCGGTCTCGATAATGCAGGGTTAATTAAGTTAGTTATTAAGGTCAGTAAATTACCAAGAGGAACCCATATAGACGGAAAAGTCGTTGGGGAACTAAGCATGAAGGAACATTGGTCAACATTTATTTCGATCGATTATGTCAAAGAGAGAAGGTAGACGAAGTTTTGTGACGAGGGAAGAAAACGTGAAGAAATATTGAATTAAATATTCCTCTGGCGCACCTTAATATGAATATTTAATCGAGATAAAGGCGGCCAATACCTTCACCTCGAGTTTAATAATTATCGTAAACAAGAACCGATACTGTTGATACCGATACTGTCAGTGTTTCGTATGAAGTTTTCTGTGGTAAGAAACCAAGGTATCTCATTTGAGTCTACATTCAGAGCAAGGGGCGTACAATGCTTTTTTTTATTTATAGGGTTCGTGCAGATTCAAGAGTGTATGCTCTTATGGTGTTTGTCACACAACGTTGATGGGAAGCAGATGGTTTGTGTCGAAGATGTTCGTTTACTACCCTCTTGGGTGGTTGTCTTAATTAGAATTCGAGAAATTCGACTGAATTTGTCGCATTGATTGTAGTTCACAGTAACTTTTTTGTTTCCATGCCATTAAGGTGTTATACTAGAAATGCAGACTCAGAGTATGAATTTTGAAGTGATCTTATACTGCGATTGTTTTGCTTTCGTCAGCATCTTTTCGATCATCTCTTATTCACAACTGAGAGACTTGAACTACAAACCTTCCGCTCAACAGTCGGACGACCACCCCCCAATGTGTAATGGTCAGGTAGTCAAAGGTACAGGCTGTATGATCCTAAGCGAACGACGGTCGTGATGAGACATGACGTACAATTCCTTGAATTGGAAGATAATAATTGGAAAGGAAAGCGTTTCTTTAAGTCCAGTTAAAAAGGTGACTGAGGAGGATTTTTGTGAAACTAAAGAACTTACCGTGCATGCACGAGTGGACAAAACTACGGATTCTAGTGATGTGACATAAACTTTTGATGGGATAGAAGCTGGTAATGTGAAGGGGGCTAATGAAGTTGCAGATTCTTAAAAACCTAACGTTGAAGGGTATACTGAAGACAGAATTGTTATGGATGCAAAACCACTAAAAAATCAGACGAACAGTGATGGACCCAGAATGAAAATAACTTCGATCTCACAAAGCGGTAAGTCCCCATGTAAACAATTTCTCTAATTTCAAAGATGAAAGCCCTAATTTCATATTTCACAGTGGAAGAAGCATTATACAGGGTGTCCCACGAGCAGTGTGCCAAAAAGCTAGAGCGTGTAGGTCTAGTCAAGACAAGAAAAAAATCGTATGGGAGGGGGGGGTCTATTTCCCCCCGTTTAGGGAGGCGCAATTTTCTAAAAAATTGACTTAATTTGGAAAAAAAATTATTAAAAATCAACAGTTACATCCACAATGCCACGATATACCTTTTTGTAAAGCCAGAAACCTCTTCTTTCATATTTATTTTAAATGAAGCTGTTTTAAGGAGTAGTTTTTGAGAAATTAATTTTCAAACTTAAAATTTTGAAAAAAAATTGAAAAAAAAAAATTTCAAACAATTTTTTTTCAAAATTGTATGTAATTAAGTAGTATTTTTTTTTTCAAAAATTCAATGCTCTCATTAGTTTTTAGTTAAAAGCAGAAACCCGGATGCAAAAATGTCTTGTAGTTTTTGAGAAATTAAAAAAAAACCCGAACCATTTTTTTCTAAGAAAAACTTTTTTTTTGGTTTTAACGCGGCTGGACTTGTAAGTAAATTAATGTATGAAACATTGACCTCTTCTTTTATTATTTTTAAAAAATCGGAGTTTTATGAGGATACAATAAAGTGATACAGTATTGGAATAACCCTAGATTAATTCTTTTTTTTCATTGATAACGCCTGAAAACTGACCTGCGAATTTCGTCTGGGTCCGCCCGCCGCCGATGGGTTCTACACGAATTTTGGATTTGGTCCGACGCAATCCCTCCCTTAGTACAAGGAGGATGGCTATTATGCTTGGAGTGCCCAAATCTAGAGTATGGAGAGTGCTTCATACCGAAAACTTACACCCGTACCATTTTAGGCCAGTTCAGGGACTCACCTCAAACGACAAGTTTTTGAGAGCAGAATTTTGTCGATCATTACTGCTTCGAGATGAAACTGAACGAAACTATTTTGCAAGGATATTCTGTACGGATGAAGCACACTTTACGAGAGATGAGGTTACTAACTTCCACAATTTGCATCATTGGAATAGCACCAATCCACACAACAAGAAACAAAATAAATCACAACACCGCTTTAGCTGTAATGTTTGGCTTGGTATTGTTGGACAAACTGTAATCGGGCCCCGGTTTTTGAATGCCGTTATTAATGGAGAATCATACTTGCAATTCCTACGAGACCTTTTGCCCGATTTGATGGCCAATGTTCCTTTGGCCATAGCAGATAATTTAATCTACCAGCAAAATGGAGCACCAGCACACTACAGCTTACGGGTTAGAAACTGGCTGGATGATCATTTTAGTCACCGTTGGTTCGGAAGAAGGGGCCCCACGGAATGGCCACCTAGATCACCAGATTTAACTCCTCTAGATTTTTATGTGAGGGGATTCATGAAGAATTATGTTTACGAAGTGGAAATAGTATCTTTGGAACAACTGAAAGAACGGATTGAAGTCGCTGGAGTCAAATTGCAGGAAAATTTGTCAAGCATAGATATGTGCAGCCATTAGGAGAAGAAGGAGATATAATCTTTGCCTTCTAAAAAAAGGGGATCATATTGAAAATAAAACTCCGAAGTTTTTAAAAATAATAAAAAAGAGGTCAATGTTTCATACATTAATTTGGCTACAAGTCCAGCCGCGTCAAAACCAAAAAAAAGGTTCTTCTTAGAAAAAAATGGTTCGGTTTTTTTTTTTAATTTCTCAAAAACTACAAGACATTTTTGCATCCGGTTTTCTGTTTTTAACTAAAAACTAATAAGAGTATTGAATTTTTGAAAAAAAATTAGTACTTAATTACATACAATTTCGAAAAAAAATAGTTCGAAATTTTTTTTTTTATTTTTTTTGCAAAATTTTGAGTTTGAAAATTAATTTCTCAAAAACTATTCCTTAAAGCAGCTTTGCTTAAAAACAGGATGAAAGAAGAGGTTTCTGGCTTTACAAAAAAATATACCACGGTATTGTGGATGTAACAGTTGATTTTTAATATTTTTGTTTCCAAATTAAGTCAGTTTTTTAGAAAATTGCCCCTCCCGGCTAAACGGGGGGGGAGTAGACCCCCCCCTCCCATACGATTTTTTTTTTTGTCTCGACCAGACCTACACGCTCTAGCTTTTTGGCACACTGCTCGTGGGACACCCTGTATATCCCGGAAATATTCAAGGGCATCCGAATTTCAGTTATTAACAAAGAACCACACTTGGGAGTTGGCTGATGTGCCTGTCAATCCGCATATTATTAAATCGAAATGGGTATTTAATAGCAATCACGATAAACAAGATGTCCCAGTAAGGTATAAGGCCCGTCTAGTGTTCTATTATGAGTAAATTTCGCCTGTGGTTAGATAGCCTTCCATAAGGCACATTTTTTTCCTAGCAATTTATTTACCAAATGAATGTCGTTTCGGCGTACGTAGATAAAAAATAAAGAATCGCTCGATGAAAGCAAAAAGAACCAAATCTGCAGATTAAGAAAGGTATTTTACGGGCTGAAGCAATCTGGACGTATTTGGAGCAAGGAACTTGATTCCTCACTTAAACAGATTGGTTATAAGAAGTGCAACGAAGACACATGTGTTTATGTGCTGAGGAAGCCTGATGAAGTTAATTTAGTAGCCGTATACATAGATGATATACTTATTAGGTGTACTTAAAAGTTAAAAACAAAAATCATCAAATCAGGAAGAAGTTTGAGGTAATCGGTAAAACTCCAGTGGATCATTTCATAGGCAAAGGGTGCAATGGAATACATTTATAACAAAAACAAATAAAATCTTTTGGCTGACTTCGAAATGATCGATTCCAGAAATTGTACACCACGGCTTGACCCAGGAACCAGTCTTAATAGATGTGAGGTCTGTTCGTGTAAAAAGGTTTATGTGAAGAAATACCAGTAATTCATAATTTCTTTGACATTATGGGGAATTTGTACGAGACCAGACATTCGGCCCGTTTTCAAACGCGTACAGTTCAACACAAATCGTCATTTCAGGCATATCAATGTTACGAAGCATTTGTTAAGGTATTTAAGAACCATTCTTATGAAAATCTTCATTATTTCCAGACTAGCATATAACTTAAAGTACGGTATGTGGAAATTCCGGCTAGAGTGAAACTGCATTGACCGAAAATCCTACACGGGATTTGTATTTTTCCTAGCTGGTGCAGCCATTTCATGGGACACCAAAAAGCAGTCAACCATAGCCCTTAGTAGTACGTCGCCTTACGCACAAAAAACCTTATGAAGAGTTGGGTTTCTACACGTTGGTAAAAGGCCCAGCGGAAGTTTTAAATTGGGTTCAGAGAAGCTAGCAAAAAAACAAATTTTTACAGCCGTACGAAGCATAAAGACATAAAGGCTCATTTTACTCCTAATATGCACTAATATTTACATGTGCTACAGCGATATTATTACATACAAAGAACATCCTTTATAACCAAAACTTTGTTCAGATTGGATTAGATTACGTAATAGAGCAATTCAGCTTGCTTTGCATCATAACACTGTTGCGTTCTTCTTTTTGGTACAGTCTAGTATGGTATGATCTAGCATAATATTGATAATTAACCTATTTTCAATAGGCCAATTTATGCATTTTATCTAGAAAGCATTTAATGAGCTTAAAATAAAAAATTATTTTTCGAAATTCATGATATTCAATTAGAAAAATAAAAACATTCGGATTACTATAAAAAAATAATTCCATTCGTTTTACATCAAACAAAGTAAAATTTGCACGTATCGTCCTTGTGCTTTTTCAGCCAATGGCAATCATATTACCGATGCATCCGCGCATATAATAACACAAACGATTCAAAGCGTACTTCAATTTTATCAAAACTGTAGAAGAAGTTTCCTCATCCCCCGGCAGCTGTTCAAGCTCCCATCACAGAGAAACCGACAAAATCAATTGGACATGAAAATTCTGCTTATCAAACTTCAATTTCAACTTTTATCTGCAATCTCCTGTTTCTTTATGAGGAAATATCGCTAGAGCATCCTAGCTCACATGTACGATTGGTTTCAAATTGATACCGCAGCACACCATGAGATACTAAAATATTTTACATTGACGTTCATGGTATCGTTGGAATGAGTTTTTGACCATATTTGAAATCCGTATAAGGACATGCGGATGGGGTTTTTCATCTATGAGATGAGGGAAGAAAACTCCTTTCTCCCACCCTGAATCGGAATAAAAACATTTCGGTTCATCAAGTATATTTTTGGGCGGGTGGGTGGAAAAAATGCTTTCATTGCCTTCTCTCGAATGATAACAAGGACACGCTTGAATATCCTTGAGGAGAAGAAAAACAATTTCGTATTTTGCCATCAGTCATGGTCTATATGCCAGCAGAATCGTTCAACTAAGGCTTGACAACTATTCGGGGTATCTCTTTAACCTTCGGGTGAATATACATGAAATTACTTTCCGGTCGCAGGATGTACAAAATGCACGTACGCAGGTAGAGAGACTGCACATCCGTTTTTGCCACAATGCATGCGAGTGTGTATCTTGTTCATCGCCATGGTTGCCACACAAATTGCTAATAACCCTTCATGAATTTTCGCCGGTACGTTCTTCTTGAAATGAGTCTAAGTGCAGCATGCTTCCGCCCCTATATGCACTTGTACGGTTGCACCTCAATGGGTCTTGTTGACTGTATTCGTGTACATCACAGAACACTAATTTGCAACGCCATAGAGAGAATGCAAGAAAATGGTGAAAATGAGCTGCACAGACAAATGGCAACAATGGCCTTTTAGCCCATTGAAACCGTGCACTGCAGCGCAACATCCCGAACGAGCGAATGTCGACACGCTGATTGAGTTATTCACTTCTTGAATCTAAGGCAGTCAGTCAGTACGACGTTGAACCACCCCCATTGAAAGGGCTCGTGTGGTAGCATCGATGACAATGCCGGAGGGTTGCATCAGTGTCACTCGGTTCTGTCGCACTCTGCATACAGCGCACAGAAAGCACAACACAAATGGTTCAATAGAATAATTTATGTTTAATTATTTCACTTGAGGGAAAATTGGGTTAGGAAGCCACTGATACATAACCACTGACATATTGCCACTCTAATGTGCACTATATTGCACTCTGGCTGCTTGTTATAATGCGCTACCAATTCCTGGTAACGCATTCATCACTCGGTGATGTGCCACCACTCAGTGGCGTTAAGTGGAGACGACACGTATGACGACCATATGTTCGTCTCCAGGATTTGTCAGTCGGTCTTCATTCAGTGACTACATGAGTATGGGTTGCATGACGAAATTAATTTCAGATGGCGAGGTGGAATGGCACTTATGGCAATTTATGGCATAGACGTGAGCGATAGTAATCGTCATTTTACATGAATTTTGCACAAAGTAATTTTGCGAAATTGATGGAAGGTTTTGCGTTACATGCTCACACTCTTAGCTTCATTCGCAGCCCGGTGCATGAACATGGCTGTCGGGAACAGGTTTAATTGCAATTTAGTTGCGCTTTTATTTAATTTTTTTATGGTACTGCGAGTATATACACATGTGGCTCATATGGAGGTACACTCATGCAGCCATGTCGAAATGATGAGAGTGCTATTGATATGAGTTAGGTTTTGAGGCTTCTGTATTTTGAATAATCCTTTTTGGACTTTTTTTGGACTTTGACTTGATTAAAGGTTCGATTTTGAGTTTAAATGAATATTGATCTTTTGTGGATTGGAAAGTCAAACTAAGGATTGCTTTTTGTACGAAAATGGAATACAAAGAGATATTTGCATATAAAAAAACAGACACCTAGGTCTGCCTTTATTCATTGGAAACTTAGTTTTATTGCATCAAAGGTCAAAGAGCATATATGGATTTCCCATAAAATAATTATAAAACTCCTTTTTTTCTTTCGACAAATTTGTTCTTTGCAACTACAGGCAGGCAAACGTTCGCGCTCTGAGTGTTGATACCCCAATAGGTATGTAATGCCCTAAAAAGCCGTATAAAAAGCCAAAAAGTAAATCAGACTGATAAAACTAAAGAACAACATTTAAAACTCGGAAGTTTAGAGCCTCGTTGGCCAGCCTTCGCCAAGCCTCTCTCTCATGAACGTGTTCCTTCTATGTTTTGCTTTTCTCTTCCATCTCTTAGAGATCCATCTTTATATTGTCCTCCCATCTACGGCTCGGTCGTCCTGGCGCTCCACTTATTAGTCGTTTGACTGTTCGTCCACTGTTATCGTTCTTCGTGACCTGTCCGTGGACAATGCTTGGGGGGGCTGACTAAAGTTCCTCGAATTCCTGATTGTGTAGTTTTCTCCATTCGCTTGTTTCCTTCGTCTCCTTTTCCACTATAGGTTCTCATTAAGATCTTGTTTTCCGAATGTATTTTTCTTCTTCTTAGTCAGAGACCAAGTTTCAACCGGAGAGGAGACCATCTTTTAAACTTCATTCTTTCGTCTGACCTTATCATCAACAATGTTGGCTCTCAACCAACCTTTGTGACGGCGAGACGACAGGAAGTGATTGACCTAACCCTGTCTAATAGGCATGTGAAGGCCATCACTAACTGCAGAGTCTTACCAGATGTTACGTTGTCAGACCATAGATACATCGAATTCCAATTGAAGTGTGGGATCTCCCCCTCGCAGCCCAAGCGGAATCCGAGAAAGACGGACTGGGTGCGATTTAGGGAGGAGCTTGAGAAATCCACTCAAGCCCCGCCTAAACTCAAAACAAATCAATTGATGGAGGATGCCGTTCATAACCTGAACAGCGCCATCACCAACTGTTTTGAACTCGCATGTCCTGTCAAAAAGCCTCCCAGCAGGAAGCCGGTTCCCTCGTGGAACGCTGAGCTCCAATGTCCTTCGCAGGGAAGCCAGAAGTCTCCTGAACAGATCGCTTAAATCGAACTCGCAAGATGACTGGAATAAATATCGATCGAAGCAGAAGGAATATAAGAAGTTTATTCGTAAATCGAAGAATGATTCCTATAAGTCCTTCTGCGAAGAGATCAAATCCCTGAGCGCGACCAGCAAGTTGGTTAACGTCCTCAAACGAAGAAAATCGACAAAGCTGGATGTACTCAGAAAGTCTGATGGTACCTTCAACGAGTCTAAAGCAGAAACTCTCAGTTTACTGTTTCAGATCCATTTTCCGGGAAATCAGACTGTCATCGGCTCGTTGCACACTCCCTCATTGGAAACTGCGACTGAAACGATGAAAACAACTCGGCGTAGCTGCGGCGTTGCGTCACGCGTGGCAACTACTGAGGCCATTGAATTTGCTGTGGCATCCTTCGATGGCTTCAAGTCGCCGGGCACTGATGGGATATACCTCGTTATGCTGCAAAAAGGTATAAGACAGCTGCTTCCTACTCTGAACAGAATTTTCACTGCTAGCCTGGCACTTGCCTATATACCTATTCCTTGGCGCGCGGTGAAAGTGGTCTTTATTCCCAAAATAGGGAAAGAAGTCAACAGAAGGAACATCCTTCTTGCTGAAAAGCATGGAAAGATTAGTAGAGTTGCACGTGCGCAAAGTTGCCCTTCGATTGCATCCTCTCTCGGACATGCAACGCGGAAAATCCTGCGAGACTGCGCATCAAAACCTAGTTGGGAGAATTGAATGCGGTCTCGAAAGGAAAGAGTACGTACTAGGCATTTTCGTCGACATTGAGGGAGCTTTTGATAACGCTACTTTCGACAGCATGTGTAACGCTGCTAGACGGCATGGCGTAGATGAACCACTGGTTTTGTGGATCAAAGCAATGCTTGTGCACAGGACATTGATCGCTGTTGCAGGCCTCGAACAATGTGTCAAGTCTGGAGTAAACAGGGGCTGCCCGCAATGTGGCGTCTTGTCTCCGCTGTTATGGTGTATGGTGGTCGACTCTCTGCTAGATGCTCTCAATGCCTCTGGAATCTATGCCCAGGAATATGCGGATGATGTTGCTGTTCTCTCTGTCGGCTCATGTTTAGCGAATGTCTGTCTCAAAGCGCAAGCGGCGCTGGACGTTATCGAAGACTGGTGCACGAGAAATGGGCTGTCGGTTAATCATCTTAAGACTGATGTCGTTCTCTTCACGAGAAGGAGGAAAAATACTGGCATTACTCAGTTGGTGCTAAAAGGCATTCCCATCCCGATATTCAAGGAAGCTAAGTATCTGGGAGTCATCCTAGATAGCAAACTTCTTTGGTCAAAACATGT
Source organism: Merodon equestris (assembly GCA_958301585.1). Lineage (NCBI taxonomy): Eukaryota > Metazoa > Arthropoda > Insecta > Diptera > Syrphidae > Merodon > Merodon equestris. The sequence goes on from OY284413.1 coordinate 161,728,566, forward strand.
TGAGTCCAAAAGCACCAAAGCGCTGTCAGCTTTTTGGCAATGCAAAGGGCTTATCGCCGAAAAAGGTCTTTCCCCAGGGGGCTTTCCCCAGCACACCGGGAGCTACTCTAGATGCTATGATGAATCTTCCACCCCTTGACACTCGTATATCAGAGAGTGTGCACTGAAAGCTCTTTCTCGCCTAAAGAGGAATAGTCTTTGGTACAACTCGCATTGGAGTGAAAGCGTACTTGCGGGAGAAATATCCTACGACATGGATATGCCTTCTGACGCAATGCACCTGCCATCCTATTGCGCTGTAACTTCACAGTCACATTTCCATGGCGTCAGGACTGGCTTTGGCCAGACACTGAACCTGGAATGGAATGTCTTCGCATTTTCACAGATGGCTCCAGGACTGGGCAGGGATCCGGCGCTGGAGTTTCCTTTGAGCGCGAAAATATTTGACTGCACTTCTCGTTAGGAAAATATGCATCTGTCTTCCAAGCGGAGATTTATGCAATCCTAATGGCCATGCACCATGTTGTGAAACACAGGTGGAGGGGAAAAAGCATATGTGTCTGCAGTGACAGCAAATCTGCACTCAAAGCTGTGTCCAACCCTCTATCCAACTTCAAATTAGTGCATGAACTCAAGACCTTTTTGAACAAAGTCGGAATATTAAATTCACTTAGGCTTGTATGGGTCCCAGGTCACTCTGGAATCCCAGGAAACGAGATCTCCGATGAACTCACTAGAAGAGGCTCAGAGGAGAGCTTCTCAGGACCTGAACCCGCTTTAGGTCTACCTGCTTCCACGGTCAAATCTGACATCAATGACTGGGTCTTTAACGTAAACAGTCGCAGATGGAGGGAATATCCAGGATGCAGGATGACTCAGCGCGTACGCCCTGATGTCTGCAAAAAGTCCGCAACATTTTTCTTATCCTTAAGGAGAAATGATTGCAGAAGGCTAACGGGCGTCATTACGGGCCATTACACTTTTGCCAAGCATCTCTACGTGCTTGGCATCAGTGAGACGCCTACCTGTGCTGCATGTTGCGAGGAGGATGACACAGCAGAACACTTTCTCTGCGACTGTCCCGCCTTCGCTCTCGCACGGTGGCGCACCCTTGGGGCCGACGTGGTGGGTGCCGAATCTCTTAGCTCTACATCACTGAAGCCCCTCCTCACTTTTCTCCGGACAACGGGGAAAATACAATAAAGACAAGGTGTCTGTCTGGTAGTACAATGGATCAGTATTTGTGTCTGAGTGCTCCAACAGATAGTAGAAGCCTCCAACACAAAAAAAAAAAAAAGTTTCACGTAAAAAAAAAAAAAGTTTCACGTAAGTGTCACTGGCGTTATTATGGTTTTGTAAAAGCGAATTTTAACATTGCGAGACAAAAGAGTTGTTTTGAATAATTTGTTCATTGCAAAGAAGCACGAATTGCTCATGTGCAGAATTTATTTTATTGAGTACAGTCAGTTGCGAGGTTTGGGCCGATCCAATTCGGTCAGTGACCATATATTTGATTTTTTGTTCATTTACTTCTCAGACTACTTCCTTTCCTGCCATTATTATAATTTCTGCATTTCTTTTAATCTGTCTAAACAGTATGTCAGTGTGTCAGTGTGACGCGACATATCACAAGAAAAATATTTCTGAGACATTTTCGCATTTGTGTATATACTCCAACAGATAGTAGAAGCCTCCAACAAAAAAAAGGAGAAGTGGGCCGAGTTTGGTACCTTGCGGAACTCCATATTGTGCGATATTTTTGTGATTAAGAGTGTCAAATACCTGACGTCGAGAAAATGCACTAAGACATGATGACTTTTGCTAAGACTACTCTTTCCTTCTGGAGTCCGTAATGATTTCTGGTGATTAGATGTATGTAATTTCTTGATGAAATTGCATATCCTATCTACCACAATTTGCTCCAAGATCTTCTCAACAGTAGACATTGTTGCCATAGGTCGGTAGTTTGTAGTTTCATTCATGGAGGGTCCTTTGCAAATGGGTAGGACGATTACTTACCTAGGTCCTCACTTTTTCTCTCCACAATCCACAAGCCACCAGGATTTTTGTCTTTATGACATGGTATTGTCCCTCAAATTATATTAAATTTTCCTCTTGGAACAGAACTTCCAGGGTCAGAAAAACACACACAAGCTCGCTGAGGCGAACAGCTTAGTTAAATTGTGCTTTTCTACTCCTTTTATAAATGCCTAAGTTGTTCTGTTTCTCTTGTTAGCAGATCTGATTTTAACAATGTATGGGACCAAATTCATAGTTTTTAGAGAGAATGTGCTTAGTTTGTTTTTAGGTTTGGATGCATTTTTATTTTAACTTTTTAGAACTACAGCTATGGACAAAACAATAAGACCAGTATCTGTAGCATTTGAATTTTTTAATTAAATCTATAGCTATGGTGTGTGGTCCTATTGTTTTGACCGTAACTATATTTAACCTCAGACAAAAATGTTAAAAATTAGTTTTAAAATCTTAACTACCTATGCGGTCACTCTAAAGTTTACAGAAAAACTTAAACGATGCCTTTAGCCTTATGATAAACTTACAATAGTTAAAACAAATTAACGACTAATTGACTTTTTACTTTTATATAAAACCTACAGCTAACTAAAACTGTTCACCAACCTAGCCCACCTTAACACATCTTTACCTATCCTAAAGCACTACAGTCCTTATAGGCCTGTCACTAGCGTACGGTAGGCTTTGCCTTGAAGAGTCTATTGTAATCAAAGTTACCACTGACGAAATCCACTCCAGCCCCTAAAAGTGTTTATGCCGTCGGACAAACTCTCTCCGACCTCGGCACGAGACTGATTTACTAAGCCTGAGACGCCCTGATTCACGGAGCGCGACATTATATTCGTAGTGGCTACACTATTAACAGACGCCCGACCTATCCTTCTCTTCGTAGTTGTAGTATGCAATTAGCCGTAGTTTCCTCATTCAAAACTCATCATTATTCAAATTTCCACTCAACAGTTGCCCCTCGATTGTACAATAAGTTGCCGTTGGAGATTAGATGAATCAATAGCGTTTTTATTTACAGTTTAAATTTAATTACTTCTCGATGTATGTTAAAATTTGCTTTCTTTGTCCACTCCGTTTTAATATCACTCCGTAACCGAAATATTTTTACACTAAATTGTTTATATACTACATTCGTCACTTGTTCTCTAACTACCTATACAGAATGTATCTTTCATGTTCATTTTAATAATTTTACATATTTTACTCGTTACTTGTTACTGAATTTTGTACTATAGAACTTTAAATTGTACTAGATTGAAGCTTCTTCTTTTCCTTTTTTATCCCGGCGTCGTTATGGTCAGAAGTGTAGGACCATAACCTTCCCACTTAACTGCATTCCTACTGGTCCGCTTGTGGGGTCCGCCGGTTTGACCTCAGAAAGTAGCGGCAGGCTTCCCGGTTTGGGATTACTTCATCGCTGAGGCCAATCAAATGCTGGTGTTTTTGCATTTGTTTGCACCAATTGTTTTTCGGCCTGCCTTTTTTGCGTGTTGAAATTGGAATGTTGATTGATAACGCCTTTTGGACGGGGTTCAAAGGATCTCTCCTTTGAACATGGCAGTACCAACTGAGTCGGTCGCGCTCTGTATTTCTTGTGATGGTTTCTTTTACGTGGAGGCTTCCTCGGATCTTTGAACTTCTAATTCTGTCACGCTTTGTTACTCCCGCTGTCATGCGAAGCATCTTCATCTCAGTTGCCGTTAATTTGCTCTCATACTTTTTGTGCATTGTCCAGCATTGTGAACCGTATGTGAGCGCCGGACGTACAACTGAAGTGTAGAGCCTTCCTTTCAGCTTAGGGGGCATTTTTCGATCACAGAAGATGGCGGAGTTTTCCCGCCACTTCATCCACCCTACGCTTACGCGATGTTTGATGTCGTCATCACAAGTTGCTTCTCTATTAATCATAGATCCCAGATATTTAAACTTTTCACACTTGGGAAGCACTCTTCCATTCAAGTAAATGTCTGGAATAGGCTGATGTGGGTCAGAGAATGGGCAGCACAGATACTCTGTCTTCTTTGAACTAATACGATACCCGTGTCCCTCAAAAATGTCCACCCACACATCAAGTGCTCGTTGTAGGGACGCCTGATCATCACTTATAATGGCTCCATCGTCAGCAAAGAATAGCTGGTGCACATTGGGGTCCGTCACTTTTCCTTCAAGCAAGCAATCAAGGACTGCTATAAAAAGCAGTGGGCTGAGGACGCTCCCTTGGTGTACACCGACTTTGATTGCGAACTCTTCGGTGACTCCTGCGGTGCATCTTACTCTTGTCGTTGCTCTCTCGTACATGTCCATAATCACTCGCACGTAGGTTTCTGGAACTCCTTTTTGTCTTAGCGCTACCCATAAAAGATCTCTTGGTTGCCGGTCAAAGGCCTTCTCGAAATCAACCAACACCATATGCAAGTCCTTTGAAGAATCACGATGCTTTTCCATCATGATCCTTATACTTTGGATTGCATCTGTTGTTGATTTACCCGAGACAAACCCGCACTGGTCATCAGATAGTCGTATTATTTTCCGCAGTCGGCTATCTAATACCCGTTCAACGATCTTCATGGTGTGCGACATCAGCTTGACAGAACGGTAGTTATCACAATTTCGCGTATCACCCTTTCCTTTGTGCAATGGAAGAAGATAGCTTTCCCTCCATTGATTAGGCATAGTGTCGCCTCTCATAAGTTTGGAGATAAGAACCATGAGCCATCTAGACCCGATGTCTCCCATCTTTTTCCAGAACTCAGAGGGTATCCCGTCCGGCCCAACCGCTTTTCTTTTCTTGGAGTTTTTAACCGCGTACCGAACTTCTTCGACTGTGATGTCGGATATTTCTGCATGATTCGGGGCGGCTCTTGGAAAGTACACTCGGGGAAACTGTTCGTTCAGAAGTTCCTCGCAATACTGTCGCCATCTGTGGAGAATTTTTTCGTCTTCCACAAGGAGTTGGCCTTCAGCATTGTTAATAAACCTTGGGAAACGAATCTCCTGAGCATTTCTTCTTCTCTGGGCGGCTATCTTAAAGATATTTGCTCCTTTGTTCAAATTGTTTTGTCGAAGCTCCTGGGTAGCCTGGTTCCTGTCAGACGCGGAAGACGATATTTCTTCCAACTCCTGATACAGGCCTTCCATGCTTTTCGCTTTGAATTCGGCGCATTTTTTCTTCGCGATACCTTTGCAACATCTATATACCTTTTCACGGCGAGCTTTTTCCTCTCTATTAGTAGAAGAGCACTTTGACCAAGCTTGGAAAGCCATTTTCTTTTCGTGTATCACTGCTTTGGCTTCGTGTCCACCACCAGGTTTCTTTTGCGTGTTGGCAGGGGCCTTTAGATGTTCCGAGCACTAGATTGAAGCTACCTAACATAATATTGCATATTGGAAATGAATAACAAATACAATACAAACAATACAATATGCACGATTTGAAGGAAGAAAAAAAGAGAGCACGAAAAGTGTGAGATCGAGAAGATGGGAAGATGCTACCACAGGACTGACGCTCGCAAGTTTTACGAAAAAGTAAAACGAACATGTCAGAAATAAGAAGCATGAAAGGTTGGAGACAGGGGACAACTAGTAGCAGAGTCACAGCCGATGCAAGAATATGGAAAAACCACTTCTGTAGACTGTATAATGGTGATGATAGATCTGATTCCGCTGTCAGACAGAATTATCCATTCGCAATGGACGAATATGCAAGAGAATTCCATCCACCCAACCTGGATGAAATTAAGCTTGTAGTTTCGAAGCTCAAAACAAATAAAGCAGCGGGCGCCGACAGCCTGTCTGTTGAGCTATGTATTTAAAGCGGTTGAAGATGGGCTGGTAGGGCGCATGCACCCGCTCATCTGTAAAATATGGTCGGAGCAAAACATGACCGACGAATTTCCATTTCCATCGTCTGCCAAGTTCATAAGAAGGGACTTAACATCGCGCCCCACCGATTCATTTTTATTATTAATTTCTTAAAACTATCTCACGCGCTAGACAAAAATGATTGAACTAGCTTAACTAACTTATAAATAACTTACTGGCCCTCTACGGACACTCTAAAGTAAGCAGAAAAATTAAATTATACCTTTCGGCCTTATGTACAAGATCTTCTCTGCCGTCCCGATAGGTTCCTACCAGTTTAATTTCAGGCCAGGTAAATCCATAATAGACCAAATTTTCACACCTTTCTTGGAAAAGACCAAAGAATTCCAAATTGACACACACCAGCTTTTTGTCGATTTCGATGTCGCATATGACAGTGTGTCTAGAAATGAGCTCGAGCCATGTCTAGTTTTAACATCCCTGCCAAACTCGTCAGACTGTGCGGGATGACAGTGGAGAGTTTTCGCTGCTCAATTAAGGTCAGTAGTGAATTAACCAAGACTTTTGATCTTAAAAATGGATTTAGGCAAGGTGATGCACTGTCATGTAACTTTTTCAACATCGTGCTTGAAAAGATAATGTGTAATTGCTTGCGTACGCGGATGGCACGTAACGTAATTGGGCGAAGACAGCGAGATGTCGATGAAGATTTCAAAAGCATTGAAGTAGAAGCGCCTAAAATGGGTCTTTCGGTAAACCAAGGTAAAACCAAATACATATAAGAATAGGCACAACACCGACATCTTGGTCAGAAGGCCAAAATTGACGGCTACAAATTCCAAGTGGTCAATGACTTCGTCTAACTTGGCTCACTAGTGACCAGCGACAACAACACCAGATAACCGACAACAAGTCCAACCGCTGCTTCTTTGGACTCATGAGGCAATTGGAAAATAGAGCCCTCTCTCGAAAAACCAGGGTAGCATTATATAAATCACTGATCGTACTTGTTGGTTAAGGACCAGGTTCACACAGAACTGTAGCGCTTCTTGGAAGAAGAATTGTCTTACCGAGAGCTGATTCCGTTTTTAACAAAAAGTGTAGTAAAAAGGCAGCGAACTTGTATTGGAATTGTTTAGATGTTTTAAGTACTGTGGTCTCCAGTCTCTTAGTGTCCTAAATTAGGATTTAGTAGTTTAAGTAAAGTAGTCACACCCAAGAGCGTCTTTTTATTTATTTAATACGCCCGTAACAGAAGAAAATAGCAAATAGACAACGTTGTCGAGCGCATAAAATATGAAACGATCAAAACAACGAATTGGGAGTTAATATATGCCTTTACAATTGTCCGATAAAATAATACTTAAAAGAACAATAAGATTATTTATTTCTTATTCAATTATTAATTTTGTTGTGTTCGTAAAATAAGGTGACTCTTTATTTTTCTCGAAACATATTAAATATAATCACACCAGCGCTTCCTCGAAGCGCTTCTGACATGCACTTTTTACTATAGCCTTGAGCTCTTCCAGCGATGCGGTCATTTAGTCCTCAGTGGTGGAAAATTTTTGTTTTTTTCCTACTTTTGATGCAAAAGTCATGATTTCTTTTCCCACAAATCCGGACGTTTTCTTCGTATTGCTTTACGCAAATAGCGCATTACTTCAAGGCAATATTCCTTATTGACCGCACGACCTTCCGGAAAGAATTCATGATGAACGACGCTACAGTGATCCAAGAAAACTGTGAGCTCTCACAACTCGCGAACTTGCGAGCTTTATTTGGTCTTGACTGTTCTGGGTTGATTGGGCTTTAGTTCCAATGTCATATCCAGATGCCTGTATTTAGTCACCAGGGGTATATCTCGTTCCAAGCACCAAGATTAGGTTGCTAATATTTTTGCTCTGGATTGACCATCGTTTCGACTAGTTAGAGCTGTGAGTCTAACTGCTATAATATTAAAAGTGGGTTGCTGGGTGCCAAAACCATGTTATATTGATTAAATACACATCAAGTAAGGGCTCAGGTTATTCAATTTCGACCGGGTGCAGACCAAAAACTCAATAAATCTACTTATATTGCAGCGCAACATAAGAATCAAGTGTTGATTGCTCGGCAATTGAATTTAAACCATGTCACACTTAAAGGCTATATAAGTTCGTGTCTACAGCAATAACACAGAGCACTTAAAAGCACCATCAAACGACAAGCCCAACTGACCTTCAGTGTGATGGGCCATTAAAAATCGAGTCCTTTAAAAATGTGTGAATTCCACCTTACAGGACCAACTATTGCATCCTTGCATTGGAAACGCTATTAAAACCTCTTTATGTAGACGAAACTTATTTTCATCACGCGTCTCTTGTTCTTAAGCAAAATGACGAAAAGAACAAACTTTGTTCGTAAAACTTTTCTTTTTTTTTGTTTTTCGAATTTTTGTTCTCGGTCTTAGTGAATTTAATGGCGCGGTAAAAACCAAAGATTCAAGTATTACGGATCACCGTCATGCAGATACAACAAAATCAGAAAAGTTTCGCAAAACACTTGAGAAACGGCACAAATCACGCTGTTCTACAATTAAAACTACATAAATACCAGGTACATGCCATGGCGGAGCTGCGTGATGGAACGTCGAAACGTTGACGCATTGAATGTCAGTGTTAAAATGACTTCATTATATGCCATGCTTGAGTTCAAACTAGAAATTAACGAAGATCCCATTGCAATTGGTGTAAAACAGAAAAAACAAAAGAAAAAAAGTTCCTTGGAAAGGAAGTGAATTCCACGGTTTTGTGTCGGGAGGATGCAAACGAAACAAAACAATATAAATCTGTCACGTACAAGCACAGTATTCGTCCTGTGGGAGGTTGGGCTGAAACTAATTGCTGCCCATTAATTCGCATTCCAGCGAAATGCGAAACGGAACAATAATTATTATGATTGTCCCTTGTCCCTGTTTCTTGCATTGTTTTCTTCACGAATGCGTTTTTTTTTTAATTTTCTTATCCTTGACGAGAATCTGGCAGATGCAAGCATATCGAGGAGGAACATTTCGTTACGCAAAAGCCCTCTCGAATGGATGTGTGTAGGTTCCCCAGAGAGTACATAGAAAATACCTCACAAGGTCAAGGATAGTGATGTGTCTGTTTTTAAGGATTTTTCTCATTTTACTTGTTTTCTTTTTCCCTCTGTCATTTTCGAGCCTTGAGGACCATAAGAAGCATACTCACTACTGCACTCTATGCCTATCAAGCACAATCACTGTTGAAGCTCGGGGCTGCTAGTTGAAGGCAATAATTCTTCCTTGCTTTGCTCTCATATTTATGAGACGAAAAAATGAAAATGCCACACATATCCTTGTGCGGGGGATGGTGAGTTTTTTTTTATAGTTCTGCTCGTCCTTCTTCTTTCCTCTTATATATTATTTATCCACTTTCAAAAAAATGAACTAGTGGAAAGGGGATGCGGTTGAAGAAGAGGAGCAAGCCCTTTTCATCCGTTTACCCTTCGAAGCCTGTCACTTGCTTGTCTATTTCTGTTTCCTGAAAGTGTCAACCCTTGTTCTCTCCATCATTCACTACCAAAAGGTAGAGGGAAGGAAGACAAAATGGTAAGAAAAATGCTGAAAGGTTTTCAATTGTGTCGTCATTGCGTTTACGTTCCGTTCCGTTTTTGGTCTGGCTAGTCTATGACGACGACGACGGTAATAACTGTTTAGAGTTATTTTAAAAATTGAACCTAATTACTTTTGGCTTTGGGGCTGTCATCATGTGATCGTGGCAGGTGGATTGGCGTGGTGTATTCATTATTCATTACGTGAAACATTCGACGATGATTATAGAGTCCTGAAGCCGTCGCGGTTGTCTGATGAATAAAACATCTTTGGTGCAATTCGGATGGTGTATGGGTGGTTGAAACGTCAAGGAAAAAGTGGCAAATAGTAAATGTGTTTCGTTTGAGGGTTGGTTTTTATTAATGGATAGTGGGTCGATTGGATACGATTTTGAAGTATTGATCAGGGATGAGGCGCGATATAAGAGCATGGTAGAATGTATAGCTTGTAATCATGACCTTTAACAACGGCTTAAAGGTTGCGGATTATGCAGAAAGGCTTTAATGAATTACTGCGGGGTTTCAGTGAAATAAATAAGGAATGGTTTGTATCTACATTAATTAAGTGGGGAGCTGTCCTCTTTCTCAAATAAAGAGTGTCATCTCCAGAACATAGTTTAGTCGGGTAAGTTGTGGGTTGGAATGTTGAATACAAACAATTTGATCCCAAATATTGCATATTTCACAATAAATTAGATTTTCAAACACATGCGAAAAGTTCACTGATAAAAACGTCGACTGAAGCCCAAATAAACAATGCTTTTAGTTCTTCCAGAATAACCTTTGGGATTTTCTCGTTAAAATGTATTCGCTCCATCGAATGCCAAATTGTAGGTTTTCGATGGTAGTCTTGAGTCGAAACTTCTATCACTTAAGGTTGTGTTTTTCTTTTAAAAGTATACTTTGGTTAATTATTCACTCATAAGGTACAATGCGAAATATAAGTTCCTCGACTTTTTCATTCTACATATAACTTAATCTCTGTATCATCGGTGTCAGCCGATCCCACTAAACCATTGCCCACTTTAAGGTATGCACCTAGTGTCAAAAACAAATTAAAGGACAAGATGGGAACTGTGATAGCTGAAGAACGTCTTTTTATCGTTTTTATTACTATAATATACCGTGGAGTCACGCAGTCTGAATGAAGGGAGCATTTCAATCTAGGAAACCGTAGAAAGATTTGAGCTTTTTATTGTTGGCAATCGCATAAAGTGAAATGTTTGTTTTACGTTTTCACAAATAACAAAAGGCCGTGAGTTCATGAAATTCAAAGAAAACTCGCCACCCTCCCTGCTTTATGGGCGAGAAATCAATCCTTGACCGAAGTGAAGTTGATGGTTTTCTGTGATGAAGAAAGAGTGTTAAAGAAAAACCTTAAAGAATTCTTCATTGGTGGTATGGAGTTTGCATATGGTTTCAAGTGGAAAATTCAGTGACATTTGTCCCAAGGAAGATTCTACACTGTCAAGTACAGGCGGAGACAAAGTGCAATCTGGGAGCATTGAGTTGGCCGCAAAATGTGCGACTAGCAGATTGGCTTTGTCTAAAGAACTGACAGCTGGGATGTCATTGTAAATGAGCGTAGGGATTGAGGGCGAATCAAAATTCTTTATGTTTTTCACAAATGATCAAAAGTTTTTGCTGCCTTTGGGACAATTTAGCACTTTTTGCCTCAACTTTTGGTTATGGGAGAATTTGACATGTCGAATCAATGCATTGCAGTCATTTCTAAATGATTTACGAAATATTTAGTGACCTGGAAACGTAGACAGCAATATCTCAATGTTTTGAAGAGTAATGAGACTTGTAGCTACATCCTGCCAAAAATAACATTAATCTGTGTCTTCTTCTTCTGCAAGTTAAGGACACCAAAAATCTTCAAACATTTTTTTTCTGGTTCTTTCCAGTGACGATAACAGCTGCACTGACAAGTGGACCAGCCACCCCAAGCGAAGGAAAATCCTCAAAGAGTACATTTTTGCGGATGTAATGATTTTTTTTTTTTTTTTAATTAATTGGGGAATTTTTTCTCCCATATGCGAATATTATCTGAAATACAAAAGATAATTTTGTGCGCAAAAACTGCATCAAGTTCTAACAAACAAACAAGACGAAAGTTCTGCGATGGCTTTAGTTCTTGTATTAATTTGTCTTCGTAATTAGGCAAATGCAAATTGTTAATTAAAATATGCCAAAACGTCGATGAATTAATACCTGGCAACGTTGGGATATAGCTGTTGAAAATTCTTTAGTGACATTTTGTAATCCAACAGAAATATTCTCTGTAGAACATCCACTTTTTTGATCTGCCAGATTTTTGCCCACCCTCGATGGAACCAGTTTCTTAACTTCTCTTTACTAACCTTGAATGGTTGACTCATTTGGACGATTATTCACACCAAAAAAATGACAAATTTGACGATTCATTCCTCATTGCTTACAGTTCAACCATACGAGGAATAATTCAAAAGTAATGATAATCGGCAATTTCCCGTCTGTTTGTTTACATATATACCTACTTGGTTAGCGTAAAAACATCATACAAATAGACCATGAAACCCAGAATCATGAATACGAACCGCTAAAGATATAACATCAAAATGGAGAAAAAACAGACTGGAATCAATTATTTCCGCTTGAAAAAAACTATCTACTAAAGGCGTACACAGTGACATGGTAAAAATATTTGGAGAGTGTGCTCCTCCATATTCCACAGTAGCAGGCTGGGCAAAGGAGTTTAAGTTGGGCAGAACATTCACTGAAGATGACTGAAGATAACGTGAAAAAAGTCGAAAATGTTCTATTGGTAGATTGAAGAGTGACCATCAGGCTGACATATATCTGGAGGTCGCAGGGATCTCATAGAAGCATTCAAAGAATTCTTGCGAACGAATTGAAAGAGGCCAACTTCTCTTGGGTTGGGCACCGTGAATGTTAACTGACAAGGGAAAGAAAAAAAATGCCGAGAAGTTCGAAGCAAATCAGAAAATGTTTTTGTGACCATGGGCGAGACCTGGGTCCGCCGTTTTGATCCTGAAATCAAACAATCGGTAATGATCGGTAACTTGGAAGCGAGCTTCCTCACAGATGCCAAAGAAATTCACGACATCCGTTTTTTGGGACGCTGAAGGAATAATTATGGTGGAATATGTGGAAGTGGGAGCCACTATTTCGGAATCTCACTATGCAGACTAAATAAGAGGATCGCGGGAGATCATTAAAGAAAAAAGACGCGTCGAGCTACGAGCTGGAGTGCTGCTTCACCAATTTAACGCACCAGCTCACAAAGCCGTAGTTGCGATAGCTGCCGTTTAAAAACGGGATTCGAGCTGCTCGAACATCCCCCCTATTCGCCAAATCTAGCTCCTAGTGATTTCCATCTCTCAAGGAATACGTCCAAAGCAAGAAATTGAAGACGTTAGCGTAGTTATGGCCGCTGTCTTTTGGGGAATCCTGAGTTCAGAAATAAAAAAAGATTGACTAAATGTATTGACATGTTATGATACAATGTAGGAAAATAAATATTTTTATTAATCATATTCACCATGTTTTATTTTCATGATCATTCTTTTTGGAACACCTCTTACTAATAAGTTTAGCCAACTTAACGGCCTTTCTCCGGTATGGTGATCGTTAAAATTGTACATACATACATATGTCATCTTCAAATGTCAAGGAAGACTTTTTAAAGAGAGGTAATGCTTAAAAATTGTTCACTACTAACTTCTAGGCGTGATTTTTGAAAACTGAAGCGCATGAAATGCTTGTGCAAGTTTATGTTGACAACTTATAAAACATGTAGGAAATACTTTCGACGTTTTAAGAATGGTGATTAAGCCTCGCTTTGGATAAACAAAAAAAAAAAATCAGCGACAAATAATTGGAGGCATTTTTCGATGAAGTCAAAAGCAAATAGAGCTTGCTCAAAAAGCAGTTACTGTAATGTTGGACTTTTCCAAGTGGCAACGGCAAGAAAACATCACAGAGTTTGCAAATTATTCACATAGATATCTGCGGTCCCATGTGGACAGAATTCCTCGGAAGGTCCAAGTATTTTATATATTTATCGACGATTTTTCGCGAAAAATGTTTGTATATTTCTTTAAACCAAAAGATGTAGCTCTATTGGCTTTAAAGTCTTACAAAGTTTTTGCTGAAACGCAGACTGGCAAGAAAACCAATACGCTGAGGAATGATAATGGACTGAAATACTGCAATAAAATATCAAACAAAATGTAATGGTGATGTCACACTGGAAGAATTATGGACCAAAACCAAACCAAATGAAGCCTATCTCAAGGAAATTGGATCAAAAGTCTACGTACAAATAAAAGGTTTAAGTCTTGGAAAATTTAACTTCAAGTCCAAAGTAGGCGTTCTCGTGGGGTATGCAGAAGAAAGCAAGGCCTATCGAATTTGGTTACCAACCAATTGATAAGAACCAGGGACAATAGAATTGTTCATAACAAGGCAAACGTTTTGCAAACGATGATCATAATTCATTCTCTTTTAAGGCCAGTGCTGAAGCCTTGTATGAACCGTTTAAAGACTGTAGTGATCAGGATGGTTCTGAACATCATATGTCAGTCACAATATCACATGTGTCATTGGATAAACTTCGCTAGGCTTTGCTAGCGAGACAAGAAGTTTTAACCAGATTCAAGAGATAAATTGCCAAGACACATATTCGCTCGTGGCAATAAAAGCTCAATTCAATTAACGATGGCTATTGCCTGGAAAAAGCCTGTATCATCTAGATGTTTCTTTAGCTTGTCTTCAACCGGAGGTTTTCTTGGAAGGTGATGAGGTGGGCCGACTGAATAAGGTAATCTTTGATCTAAAGCAGAGTGGTAGACAATGGAACGACACATCCTTTGCCCTTAATACGCTATCACAATTCAGCGAGGATCCTCGACAGCAACATTGGAACTCAGCGATGCATGTTCTACGATATCTTAAGGGATCCTTGAATTGCGGGTATCGTATATAAGAAGAAACTGGTATATCTTTGCGCGTATGCGACATCGACGACATCGAGCACATACACCGAGTATGTAAACCTCAGTTCTGTCGCAAAGAAGGCCATATTTTAAAGAAATCTTTTGGAAGAATTAGGACTTCACCAGGGCCAGTTGCGAATGCAATGGGAATACAAGCCCGAACAAAATACTTCAAGGAGGCCATAGCAGATGGTTTGAGAAATGGCAGATTTGGCAGATAGAGATAAAATTCATCAGATCAGAAGAAATGGCAGAAGGCCGTCACTATACCATTTCACCTGAAGTAGAGATTCAAGATTAACCTAGCGGCTGGGAAGGGGTGTTGGAGAGTATAAAACCTCTTCAAACTCTGAAGGCTCTCATTTCCAGCAACCATTGCTAGTTCAATCAACTCATAACACATATATCATAACACTAATCAACACATCCTTATAGAATGACATTTGAAACGTCACTCTTGGCCCTTCTTTTTTTGTTTTCTCACTTCCTTTTTATATTGCTTAAAATAAAGACGTTGTGCTTTTTGTATCTCTTGGCATCATCACTAAAATCTTCGAAACTCAACATGTAAGATTAAAATTCATGGAAATTATTCAAAAATATGGCAATTGGATTTCTCACGAATTGAAATCGAGACATGCTGAAAGGCTCGCCATCGACCTCAACATCAACACCAAAGACATACATATTTGAGATCGAAGATCATGCTGGATATCTGGTGGGGCGTATTCATTAAGGACGATCGGTATATGCTTTAACTGATTCGTTTCAGCCGTGCTTGACGAGAAAAACAGACGGAGCGCGAACAAGGGCATGACAAATTTTTTTTTGCACGACAATACTCGACCTCATATTGCAAACGTCATAAAAAAATATTTGGAAAAACTCAAGTGGGATTATTGGTTATTCCGACAGATTTGGTTTTATTTCTTTCGCAAAAATCGAAAATTGGCTCGCAAGTTGTATCGCCTCAAAAGACGAAACATTGTTTCCGAGATGAAATAAGAATCTCGGGTAATAGGTGGAAAAAAGTTGCGTGGCGAATTTTTGCTATTGAAAAAATGGATCAAATGATCTTGATCTTAAATTTTGAGTGAAAAATAAAATGAAGTGCTCCAGCTATCAGTGCTACGTCGTAAACTGTTTACTTGTCGAGTCCACTCTGGGCAAGAAAAAATATTTATAAGTGGTACAAGCTCTTCACAGAGAAGAAGAAGATGTTGAAGGCGATACCCACCCGGGATGCCCCAGTACCTCAACAACGGATGGTTACGTTGAAGCAGTAAAGAAAATTGTTATGGAGAAGCGTCGAATCAATATCAGAGAAGTTGCTGAGGATATTGGCATGTCGGTTGTCTCATGTCACGAAATTATCAGATACATATTTCGGGCATTATACGTGTGATAGGAAAGTTTGTTACAAAGTTGTTAAATTTTGACCAAAGGAACGTCACATGAGCGCCGCTTAGGAATTGTTGAATGACGATCAAAATTTACAGCAAAGGGTCATCACTGTTGACGAAACATGGATATATAGTTATAACGTCGTAAGACGTAAGAAAGAACGGAGATTTACCACGACTGAGGGGATAAAGACCGCGTCGCTGGCAGAGTTCATAGCTATACTAAAAAAACGCGTACCAATAATGCTTAGAGGATTGGAAACAAGGTTATTATATCTGAAGACGATTACTTAAAAATAAACAAAATAAATTTTGCTGAATAAATAAATATTTTTTCGAAAAATAAAAAGTCACGTTAGTTTTTGAACAAACTTCGTATTTTGATTGATTTGAAATATTAAATAACTTTGTCGTTCCTTTGAAATTTAAATGCGAGGCAATATTTCCGTTAATGTCTATGTTCAACTTCTGATTAATTTTGTTACCTGTTCTGTATGCGCCTTCATTACTCATGAGAGCATGGAACCAGCAGAGCGATTTGTTCCTTATCAAAACCTTTGTTATGTAAGCTATAGCCCAGTGAACAACTACATGTATGATTTATACTCTGGTTCCTGTTTCGTAGCAGCTTACATCCAAAAAATCGAAACATTGGGAAGAAGAAATTTGAAAACTAAACTCTTTCATCTCATCAGCAGCGTCGTTGCAAAATGGACGTTATATAATCACTGCAGCTTTACTTTTGAAGTCTCTCAGCGACTTCCAGTCAATCCGCCCACAATGAAGACGTATCTTCAGACAACTTTTTCAAAAAGAGACATCATAACTTGGAGATACTTAGCCCGTCCACAGTATTCCGATGCAACCAACTTATCCATTTGTCTTTGTTAAATTTCAATTACCTCACCGACACCGCTCGTTCTCGCTTAACTTTCCAAGTCATTTCGACACTGCCCACGAACGCTACCGCACCGGCACCTGAATCGGAGCAACAATCTACAAACTTTCACCTCAGATTTCATAATTTATAATCCAGGAGACAATGAACCACCTCCAATGCCTTCGGAGGTGTATAATTTCTACAATTTCTGCACCCAGCTCGCCGCCGTTGGTTTGAAACCCTTTCACCATCGGCCTACTTACTACCCGTTGTGTTTTAGTAGCAGCACAGGGGTGAAAGGAAAAAGTTCACTCAACTCTTGCACAAAAGGGAGAGGAGATAAAGTAACACCAGATAGACGATGCTAATTAGTATCTCAGGCGGGAGTGAAGAAACGTGCAGTTAATTGCCACCACAACTATGTTAAGGTGTATTAACCTTAGATACAATGTTGGAGCATTGTATCTACCTACGGTAAACAATTAACGAATTTTTTTCCATCCCGTGAATCACGTTGGTTTTTCCGGTAGAAAAACATTTTAGTTCGATTTAATTGCGCAGCGGTGGTATGCTCGCAAGATGAGAAGTATCCGTCGGGGTTCGCTGAACAATTTACATTATGC
The DNA here is from genome assembly GCA_958301585.1 of Merodon equestris. NCBI lineage: Eukaryota > Metazoa > Arthropoda > Insecta > Diptera > Syrphidae > Merodon > Merodon equestris. The sequence continues at coordinate 161,745,952 of OY284413.1, forward strand.
AAATGACCTATTAATACATATTTAATGTTTCGCCGCACCCTGTATGCTAATTTAGCGGTAATACTTGTATGCGAATTTCCCTTCCACGCTCATCTCCCTAGCCCACGTGAACATACGAATATTAACATTTTAATTTGTCGGGCATTTTCCGATATTACAGTAGATACTTGCGGCAGGATTCACTCAATCACGCATACACTCGAATTTGCATTATACTGGCTGCATGTATACACAATGAAAATGTAAATAATGAAAGTAACGAAAAAAACAGAACAGTAATAATGTAAATCTCACAGTTCTGTGAATAATTGAACCGTTCCTTGGATACAGTACTTTGTATCCGGTGCTGAAGCCAGAGCTATGGCCAGAACCGTAGGACTGACGACGCGCGGCATTCCCCTGGGTGGATGAGGAATGCCTAGATGCGACGAATGGGAGGACATGGGTTCTTAAAGTTTCATTTAAAATGGCGCTTGCTTGAGGGAAAAGGGGCGAAGAAGATTGAACTGGTGTGCAACGGATTAAACTCAGCCGCAAGTAGTAATGTTATGATAGTGCAGACAGCCGCAAGCAGCAATCAGTATTGTAAGGCTAGAACTATTAGGTATTCTCATGCTACATAATTAGCTGTTTAAAAAAAACGGATTTTTCATGAAAAGTATGTTCCAAAAGCCGTGAATTTTTCCATAAAATTTCGCTGCTTATTTGGATTTTTGAAAAATTGTGATTAAAATCGTCGGCGCTTTGTGTCATGTTCACCAGGAAATTTGCATAATCGAAGTGCCGTGGCTTGTGGAACGGTAAAAGTCGACATGTTATTTAAATTTGGTACAGAAATAACTTCACGGTGCACGGGTTTCCCAACTACCAAAACACGATATTGGCCGTGATCTCTCAGCGCTAGCCTGTACAGCCAGAAGACCGCCTCAGACGGTGTCGCTCTTCACTCGATATTTTGCATGATAGGCACGTTGCGCTTTCACAACAGTCCGTTGTGGTTGTTGTTCTATGGCCTAAATTTACCTAGACTTCTTCAAAAGCCGATTTGAAAACATAAGAGAAATCTAGATTTTTATAGGCTTTATTTTTAACATAGCCCTGAATGAAAACGTCACTCATGCGGCTAATAGGTGTATTGCCATTTACGCCAAAACGAAATAATTTATGACTTGTTTACCAGAACTTTATTAATTGCTATCAAAAACAACACTGATGCCCCGTAACTTCGTGCCAGATAAGATATGATTTATTAAGAATTTGGTTTTTAATTATCAGAAAAAAACACAAAAAAAACTAAAAAGATGTATAAAATTATTATATGAGTTGATAAACTTATGCTTGCCATTCACGCTTCGAGGATTATTTTGTATAAACATTGACCACAATTATGTTTCAAGGGGTCCATGCTGAAAATCCCTTTTTCGAACTTATTGCCTGGTATTTTATAAATAACGTTTGTGATGTCGGCTTTTACGACTGCAATTGATGCTGACTTATCGACATATACGAGAAATTTGACATATCTCCATAAAAAATAGTCTATAGGCGTCAAATCGCAGGATCTAGGTGAATTAGCTATCGACCCAAAACGAGAAATAAATTGCAATTGATCCATCGATGCTGGAACTCTTAGTACATAACACGATTGCGAGCGCCATTGATGGCAACATTGTTCTCACGGTCATCTTTTAAAAACTACGGGCCCGTGATTACGCCTCACCATAAACCGCACCAGTACATTTTTTCGTGTACTTTGGCAGCCTTTTTATTGCTTGAGGTTCTTCATCGGACCAAATACGGTAGTTTAGTTTATTAACATATCTATTCAGCCATAGAAAACTCAACCTCGTGGCAGGTTGTTCGACTTCAGTTCTTGTACGAGCTGCTGTATTATGTAAGGTTTTAGACCATAAATCTTCCGCGTAGTCGAGAAACACAATTTCAATTATTGTGAACGGTGACGAATAGACAAATCATGGTCTTCATTAACACTGGCGAATACAACAGCTACGGGCAGGTAGCTTGATTCCAAGTAGTATGAAATTGGATATTTGGTCCCTATGGTTTGCTTGCTTAATAGGTGGATTGTGACGACCGTAAAATTATAGAACTGCGCAAAAAAAAATATTTAAAAAAAAAAAAAACAATTTTCATAATGAAATTCAATAATTTCTAAGCATTTTTCGGATGCACGACTTTGAACGATAAAACGGCGAAGCTGACTAAGCATGCTCGACTTTGACGCATATCACAAATCGCTAGCGATTTGTCAAAAATGGAACTTTGAAAAACCAACTAGCAAAAAAATCACCTTTTATAATTGGAATTTGGAAATACTTAATCTCAGAGGTACAGCCTAAAGATGGGATTAAAAACGCAACAGTGAGAAAAAGAAAGATAGAGTTCCAAAAGTGTTTCGAGAACTAAAAAAAGCAATTTTAAATGGGTAACAATAATGTAGACGAATGTACTTTTCCAAGCGTTTTTTTTTTCTCTGTTTGAAATCGCATTTCTTTGAAGTACAGCAAAAAAAGGGAAATATCATAGTTACGTGTATATTTCTAGGAATATATGGCCTTGAGTCTGTCGACAAGGGAGCATGCTGCAGGAACGTGAGCCTGCGGAATCTTTTTCCATTCTCGGAAAAGGGCTACCTTGGGTGCGTATGCATTTTGATACTTTTTAGTGATATGATTTGATTTAACGAGTGAATTTGCTTATAGATAACTTTTAGGACATTATGCCGAGGAAATAAATCAAGAGTCGTAGTATTTTAATCTCTCTTGAATGTTTCATCAGTTGCCTAAGCCTTCAAAGCACTTTGTAAAACCCTTTCGGCGGTAAATATTCGCACTCATCCTGAGAAAACGGCTTCAAAGGACAAGCTGCGAACGTCTATGGGCGTCACAGCTATCCAAAGCATCACAAACAGGAACTTTGTGCTTTCATTTTAAATGCTTTCAGCTTAATTTTGGTGGTATCACCCTCCTCCGTTTGAATTCCATTAAACACTGGGGAAAAAAAAATGCACAAAATGTAACTATCAGTTCTTAATCGAACACAAAAAAAACGCATGGTTCTACGTCTTCTAGTTTTTGAGAAAATCGAAAATAACTAAAACTTTATTCGCCAAATCATCACCGCTGCAAGCACAAGTATTCGAAATCAACCAAGCGCCTCAAGTCGTCGACTAAGTTAAAAATGGGCCTCACTTGTGGCACTTTACGGCAGTTAATATATGTATGTATAAATAGATAATTAACTGTCTTTTATGGTCTGCTACCGATCTTTTCCAACAAATTAAAATTATTCTATTCTTCTTCTTCTTCTTTTCCTTTTTCCGGCGTTGTTATGGTCAGAAGTGTAGGACCATAACCTTCCTACTTAACTGTATTCCTACTGGTCCGCTTGGGGGGTCCGCCGGTTTGACCTCAGAAAGTAGCGGCAGGCTTCCCGGTTTGAGATTACTTCATCGCTGAGGCCAATCAAATGCTGGTGTTTTTGCATTTGTTTGCACCAATTGTTTTTCGGCCTGCCTTTTTTTTTTTTTTTTTTTTAATATTTTTTTAATTAAAATTATTCTATTGCTAAAATCAAATGCTTCTTAATCCCTTTTTGGTACTTATATATATATTTTTTAATGGAAGTCATATGCGACACTTAGGTACCAAAATGATTTTCTTTGCTTGCTACATCTTCAGTGATGTATGATTTTCAAAAACAAGTCTTATTGAAATATATTACGAACACATTTTTGTTTGAGGAGAGATTGATATGAAATATAATAATAAATTAATAAGTTGTAGAAATCTGTCAGTAGAGAAGATATTAAATTTTCTTGGAAATTCGAGTGAGGATAGTTTAGATGACATCGGTGATTCTGATTAGAAACCAGATTGTGTCCTAAATTGGAACCAGGTCAACATTTGCAGATTCTAAGCTGGTAAAAAAATGGTAAACAAATGGTAACGAATCTCCAAGAAAAATCTCCTGTACTATATTTACTGCATTTGATTGATGATGAAGTTCTCCCGTTGATCCGTTGCGCACAATCTCATGACTGAATGCATGATGAGAGACGATGGCTAAAGAAATAGGCCAGTGCTCGAACTTCAGTAGATTAAATGAAGTTTTTTTTTTGGTTTCCTTATGTAGATGAGGCTTTACAAATACCCCAAAATGAATCAGTACTATAATGAGAACACTCTCTACACTAAATGAAGTATTAAGTAATGTCTAGAAAACTTCATTTCAATAACGATGAAACATAAGACCTAGACGATAAGCACTATAATCTATAATGTTTCAATTCCTGCTAAAAAAAATTTCAAGGTGCTTCACACTGATTTGAGGAGAATGGTTCTGTATAGATGAAAACAACAGTCCCAGCGAGAGCGTCTATCGGCAGTACATGCCGAAAAAATGTCATAATTATGGCGTGAAAGAATGTAAACTGTCTATTCAAGGACGGTATCTCTACAACATTAAAATTTACACAGGGAAATATATTGAAAGTAAAACACCAATTGCTGGAAGTGTGGTGCTTGAACTGTATGCATTGTTGCTGGATCACGGCAGAACAGTCTACACTGACAACTGATATATTTCTGAATGTCTCCTTGGCAACAACTCTGTTAAAGAAACAAACTCATCTCGTTAAAAAAGTACGTCCGTACAACTCAATATCTGTTGGGGGTGCGAAACTAAAGAAAGGAGAAATAAAATGCCAGCAGAGTTGTCAGCAAAGAAATTCAACCATTCAAATGCCCGAGATCATCACTGACCATAACCGCTGTAAAACGAATTTTGATCTCACCGACCAAATAATACCGCAGTTAGGGCTCCATATGTTGTTAGAAACGTGCACTATGAACGAAATGATCCTCTATAACATGACAAATGGAACAAACATGAGCGTCACGGACTTCAAGGGTAAAATTACAGATGATTCACTCTATCCTCAGCCTCAAGAAACAATCACACAATCGCAAGCTTGTTGTGACGAGTCACAAGCTTGTACAAGTTAAGAGTTCTGTCGGTCCATTCTTCGGAATTGTGGAAAGTGCTTTAAGAAGAACAGGGCATACCATAACAGAAATTATGCTCAATTATATAAGGAGAATGTCAGAACAAAATACGAAGAGGATCCTTGAAGCCCAAGAGGTACAATTCATTCGCCACATTTATAAAAAGACGGTTTTTTCCCGAAAGTTTAATAATTTTTCATTGCATGAAGTTGTAAAATCTTGAACATGTGTTTACTTGATTATTTGATTTTCCCTTTTCTATTGTATTACATGGTCTTTACTAATTTTTGGTAAAACTTTTTTTTAATTTATATCTCAGGCTCTGGTATGGTTAGGAAGAAACCAATCATAGCAATGAGTTCTGCGGTTCTAATGATATACAGCTCCCAAGATATGCCAATAAAGCAGCGAACTTGAGGTCATTGATGCAATTATTCTTCAAAAGCTCCTCGATAACATGAGTGATAACCCACAAGGCTGTGATAATTGCCATAGGCCGGGCTATTGCCTTTCTAAACCTATAAAGACCAACACTGATTTCACTAAGTGGATGTTCAATTTAAGGAAAACTTAAGGCGTGAATTTCGACGTTGATTTCATAATCGTGTCGCGCCAACTGAGCAAACATCTCGACGCTTAGATACTCAATCAAAACCACAGGAGACCATACATGGCGTGGCCGCCACCAGATTACGCGTTGTTCGAGAATATCGCGGTTGTGGCTGCCGATGTCGTTGCGAGCGAAGAAAAACATCAACCAGACGACGAGCCACGCAATTGGGCATCACCAGACGGACCCTACAGCGAATTTTAGTAAAATGTTCCCCTACAAACAGTGCATCAATTAATGCCTGCTGACCGTCACTCGCGTGTGAAATACTGTCAATTCATCCTTAATTTCAACAACGAAGAGGACGATTTTGTGCCGAAAATCATCATGAACGACGAGATGTGTTTCCACTTAAGCGGTTACGTCCGTAAACAAAATGTTCATTTCTGGGAAACTGAAAAGATGCGTGTGATGCACGAACAGCCATTACTCGTATATCCACTCAAAGCCACTGTGTGATGCGGCATTCACGCGGGAGGAGTGATTGGGTCGTATTTTTTTGAGGACGCCGTCGGCAATACAGTCACTGTTTTGCCGAACGCTACAGAGCCATGATAAACGACTTCTTACTGCCGGAATTGGATGAGTGGAGCTTGATGAACATGTGGTTTCAAAAAGAGGATGCAACCACACACACATCACGAGATATGGTGAAGGAAGCGTTTCCTGGTCGCGTAATGCGCCGTTTTGGCGATTTGGCACGGCCAGCAAGATCGTCTGATTTAACCATCCCAAATAAGTCGCGGACTTAGGCGAACAAGCCTCAGACAATCGCGGTCTTTAAGGAGAATATTCGGCAGGAATACAAACAGTTATTACCGGAAATCTTGCGGAAAGTCATGGAAAATGCGATAAATCTGGCGGCAGCCACTTGATGGATATCATCTTTTCTACTTAACAGAAGAAATTTTAAAGGTTAAGATAAAGATCTCCATTGCTCAAAATCGTTTTTTGTTTTTATTTAGTACCGAAGAAATTCAAGAACGAAATTGGATGGTTAATTTTGCGCCACCATGTATAAACAATGGCTATACGAACATTTAGCAGTCGTAACCCCTACCTCAGGCTTCAAGAAGCACTAGATGCTGTAATGCTTGAGGAAGACAATGTTACAGAGATAGATTTAGTTGCACTTCCCCAAGTGTGCTTACCGATGAAGAAGAAGGTGATGAGTACCATATTCAGAGCAATGCTATCCCGCGAGACATACCAGCTAGAGTCGAAGTATTCACGAATCGAGGTGAAGACGAATAGGACGGTAGCAATGACGAACTCGCTGAAAACAAGAGACGTAGAATGTGTAAGGTACCACAGCTTATATATACATATACTTAAGAAGATATTTTTGCGGTGTGGTATTTTTCACCAAAATTTGTCCACCGACGAGTCAATGGTGAACTACTTTGGCAAGCCAGTCCGATCCGGCTACAAAAATTGGACGGTCACAAGTTCGGACAGATAATGTTATGTGTTCGACTTGTACTGCGGAAAATCTCCAGGTGCCAATCCTAAAGAGCCACTGGATGGAAGAGTGGCAAAGCTATTACTCTACAAACTAGGTACAAATGCTTATGACCACGTGGTGTACTTTGACAATTTTTTCATTAGTTTCGAATTGGTCCGAGATTTACGAAGTGCCCTCTAATTGCCAACCAAATTTTATTCGTCCGTTGGCTTCCGAATACTGCAAAAGTAAAGAGTTTTTCAAAGCTACAACACGGGTGTTGGTGATGTATGTAGATCAAGTTGTTCAATCAATTTCATTGTACAGCACTGCTATACATACGTGGCAAAAATGGTGGTGGGTTTCGTTCACGAACATGCTGGATCTAGCCGTGGCAAACGCATGGCGCCTTCACATTCTTATGAATGATGTCAAGTTAGTTCAGTTTCAATTTCGTCGCTACATTGCTCGTTACTATATGAGAGACAAGTAGTGAAATTTTGCATCCAACAGCTTCTGTGGTGCCAAGTTTACACTATGATGGGGTCAGTCACTATCCAAAACAAACTTTGCCAGCAACTAAGATATACCGTGTGCCATAGAAATCACGTTGACAATGTAAACTTTTGGCGTTAAAAGAGAATGCTTTGAAGTTGTTTATACTACTTAAGCCCAGTGTTCCCATTTGAAGACGGCTTTTTTCCAATGAAGGATATTTTTTTCTATTCTGTTTCTTTATTATTTTCTTATAATAATAATAGTTTTTACCAATTAATAAAGACATTTTGTTATTTCCACCGCGAGAGGCTCAAATGGGTTAAGCTAACGTCGTTAATTCTAAGTGCCCATGTGTTCAATCTGATTTTGAATCTCCATCCATTTATATTTTATTCAAGCACATTGCTACACAAATTCGAATACCAATCGCAAATTTATGACAAAGATAGATCTTCAAATCGTCAGCAATTTACTCAGATTCGATTCGAACAACAAATTCAAAATTCCAACGAAACGAATAACAATTTTATATTTCCCTCATGTCCACCATTCCTCATTTCATCTGCTCCTTAACAGTGCTATATTCATTTTTAAGTAGCAATCTCTACACAACCAACGACCTTCCGAATACCAAATAGCTTCTCCATCATCATGGCACATATAACAAAACATAAATTCTCACAACAGACACAATGTCCGTCATCTGAATCCAACAAATTAAATAATCATAAAACTCCGTCGTCTGCTTGCCCATGGCGTCCATCTGAAAACGTTTTAAAATAAAATAAAAAAAAAACACAAAAACTTCAATAAATCTTTACGATCCATTGAGTGTCGATAAATGGCAAAATGAACACCTTTTTATACGTTCGGATGTAAAATATTCAAAAAGGTTATTCGACTCGAGAACGAATGTAGGATTGTTCAAGAAGAGTTTACTTACAGTTTTACTTAGAGTCCTTGACACAACGTATCTGACTGTGTTTGGATATCTGAAAGTGAAAGAGAGTACAAAACGATTATAAGATTGTTTCGTAATTAAAATTAGATTAACAGAACAGTTATGAATGAGTGTTAAGGACCGGAAATGAAAGGATATTCGTCATTAAATCAGAAGTTTAATGTCAGTGAATACAGTCATTTGCTGATCTTTCGAATGAGAACTTCTGGTTTTTCAGTTAATTCGGAATTTGTGAAAAGGTTGACAGCGGAAAAGGTCACGGGTGGGCGATTGGGATTTAGCATTTGATGAATGGCAGTTGTAGCTCTAGGCTTTGTTTGTTCTTGGGAATGAACTGAGGGCCAGAGCCCTTTCTAGGCCATTTTCAATCACTTTTGTTAATTTAATATCTTCATAGAGGGTCATACTTAATTGTATTCATAGACAACTAAGGACAGACACAGGGAAATATATACCCGTTCGGTGACCTTGCGATTATCGGTGTCGGAGCCCAAGCAAGGGAGTCCTGCAATACATACATATGTACGGCTCGTTTAGTACCAATTGTTTTCAGCGAGCCGGGACAGACCATCTGTGGCTTGATGTCTATCCGCCATACTGTATTGCCAAAAACACCCTCTAAACCATGACGACTGCCAGGAATAGAACTTCTATCCATGGAAATTCCATGCCCTTTACTCAGTCCAACAAAAACGCCAGCGGTTTATGGGCCAATTTCCATCTCGTTACGTTTAAAAACCCATAACAAGTCTATTGTTCTTCACATCCCTGTCATACTATTTAACCTAAACCGAAGTTACATCTCCCCCGCAATTATGATAATCCCCGTTAAGTATTTTCGCCCTCTCACACAGCCAGTAGACGGCATGACGACGGTATAATAGGACTAAGGACACCATCAGTGGTTTAAATACTTCCAAATATTTGTGCCCACAAAAATTACTGCAAACAATTTCTCTTCACTGTTATATTCGCTCACTTATTATGTATATTCCCAACCGCAAATTCGCGTTATTTAAATGTGAAAATAAAAATATACATACATACGTGTGCATGTGGTAAATTTCCTGAAAATTTCCCTTGCAACCTAAACGTGGGGGCAGTGAAATAAAGCCCCTCGCAAATGAATATTACAATTCCATTCGGTAGCATTCTGTATGATAAATTCATCAGGACGAGACTAGGATTCAACCGAAAAATTGCCACATGGTCGTAGTTCATTTATCTACACGCGGTGCGGTGTGGTGGATATGGTTTTTCCTTCTTTTTTGTCAGCCACCCTACACATCCGTGTAGCGTAAAATTCTCTAATAAGCATGAAGTAAATTTGGGGGATTCCCCTCGATTTTAAATCGTACAATGGTTCGTCTACATTCCCATTTCCAAGCTTCAATTTCCTGTTCCTCACAGATACGTTTGTTCGTTAGGGTGCGGGTGGGCGCAAGCTGGTTTGCGGCTTTGGTGATATTCTCTTTTCGTTTTTATTTTCCTGTGAACATTTTTTTTATTGGCTTAGGGTGGAATGAGTGTTGTTATTGGTTTTTTCTCTTTTGCTGGTTTTGGTTTCTGGTTTTAATTGATTTGAGTGGGTTAGAATGTCATTTAGAAATTGGGTTAGCAGGTGCGGAGATGTTGTTTCTTTAATTTGATTGAAATTGAGAGTGATAAGCTAATTAAAGTGTCGACAATGTGGATATTTGATGATAAAAGGTAGGCGCGATACAACTGGGTCTGGTCGAGATATGGTTGGACTATTTGTCTTCTATTTTCCACCAAAGAGAGATGAAAAGAATCCATGGTCAGAAGGCCTTAGTAAGCTCGTATGTATGCAAGGTATCAAGAAATGGAGAAATGGTCATTTGCCTTTTCGGTAACACATTATTTTCGTTATTCCATTTCTAACCAACTAGTTCAACTTACAGGAAATGAGCAAAAGGACTGTAGTTCAAGTCTGTCCAATCTGTCCATAGCCAATATCGATTCTTGTACGGAAAAACTCTGCAGGCTTCTGTGAGATGATCAAAAAAAGCAAGCTCGAAGGCATAACACTCGCAGTATTAAAAAAAGTTACTGTGAACTACAACCAACGCGGCAAATTCAGTGCAATCTCTCGAAGCCTATCTAGGACAGCCACCCCCGGAGAGTAGTGAACGAACATCTTCGACACAAACCATCTGCACCCCGTCCAGGTTGTGTGACAAGCACCATAAGAGCGTACACTCTTGAACCTACTCGAATCCAATAAAAAAGAAAAAACAGAAATAAAAAAAATAAAAAAATAAATTCCCTGACGAATGGACAATGTTATAAATGAATCAACATTTCTTAGGGAGTCGTATTTACCTATAGTAGGGTTGTAGGGCCCAAAAGCTTTCTTTCCTTTTTTTTTGGATTGGCGGAATAGAAAAATTCAGAAGGGAATATACTCGTATAAGGTAAATATGGGCCTACGTTGGTCAGAAACCCTTATACGGGCATTGTGTTTTCCAAAATCCATGAATTGTTTTAAAGAAATTCTGTTGTTCTCAGTGGATATTTCAAGCATACATCTAAATGGTATGCCTTATTTCCAGCACTTGGCATCACATCCCAGAAGTCGAAGAATATTTTTAGAATAACAATCGAAGAGAAACCTTGAACACCATACTCGTGGAGCCCGTTTCTGGTTCTAACCTCCCTTGTTTGACCATAAAATCAGTGCTGCACCAATGACAAACAGAACCGACAGTCTGTATTGCAGGTTCTTCAGTACTGGTACGATACAACCAACCCCCTTACCACCTACAAACCCACAAAGCTTACAAAAAAAAAACAAAGTGGTTTTCCTAACCCTACTTTAAAATAGACGACCTAATAACCCTGCCTTTGACGGCCCTATTTAGGTCTACCTTGAACCTAGAGTACATCAATCTTTGGAAGAAAATCAACCATAGTTTTTTTTAATTTAATCTTCCAGGTGTGGTGTTATTCCTTCTGTAATCGGTGAGGAAAAAAAACTCCTTATACCAGGTGTATGCATGTTTTTTTTGGTTGAACTAAGAGATAGCGCCAGGGGAAAGTATGCCACATACGCGTTGACGCATACGCCATTGTTCGTCTGAGATTTTACTAGAAACACATACAAGTTGAGTCCGCCAAAAACGTCGTTTTATCGTTGTGATCATGTCGAGTTTTGTGACTGAAAGAGGACATTTGCGGCACGCACTGCTTTTCTTTGTCAACAAGTTGTTGAAAGTCGTTTGCTGGTAGAAAATTATGGTGAACATGCTCAATCAATAAGAACATGTGAGACATGGTTTCGAAAATGTAAAAGTGGTGATTTGAATGTCAAAGGTAATGAGCGCTCTGGTAGACCACAAAAATGTGAAGACGAGTAATTGCAAGAGTTATTGGATGATGACCCAACTAAAACTCAACGAAAAAACGCAGAAGAATTACATGTGTCACAAGAAACAATTAGCAGACGTCAATAAATAAAGTCGGCAAATGGTTCTCACACGAGTTGAATGAACGTCAAATGGAAAATGGTAAAGTCACTTGTGAAATGATGGTTCAACGCCACAAAGGCAAATCATTTTTGCATCGAATTGTGACGGGTGACGAAAAATGGATTTATTTTGAAAATCCGAAACGGAAAAAAATCGTGGCTTTCACCTGGCGAAGCCGGTCCTTCAACATCACGGCCAAATCGCTTCGGCAAGAAGACCATGCTTTTTGTCTCGTGGGACCAGAGCGGTGAACTCTTGAAGCCCGGCGAAACTGTTAATACACAACGCTATCATCAACAAATGATTAATTTAAACCAGGCATTAATCGAAAGATGACCGGAATGAAGACATGGCAAAGTAATGTTGTTACATGACAACGCGCCGTCTCGCACGACAAACTAGTGAAAGACACCTTGAAATCGCTTGGATGGGACATCCTTCTGCACCCGCCGTACTCTCCAGATATGTCGCCATCCGAGTACCACCTCTTGGCATCAATGGGGCACTCGCAGAGCGGCGATTTCCAGGAAGTAGGAAAATGGCTCGACGAATGGAATACCGCATGGTATTCATAAATTACCTGAACTATGGGCGAAATATTTAGAAGCTGATAGAAAAAGAACAACTCCATCCATCTTTATAAAAATGTGGATCAGAAGGATAGATCAATCATTAAGGCCCTACACCACTTAATTGGACATGCATATGACATCGTAAAATCAGAGAAGATTGGCATTTAAGTCTTTCTTAACATCGAGGGAGCATTCGATAATACTGGCTAAGAATTTATCCGAAGGCACTATCTCATAGAAGCGTTCATCATCCTACTAACCATTGTGTAAGGGCAATGCTCAAAAGCTTTATTATCGGCTATAAGTCACAGTATTAATTGCAAAAGGTTGCCCACAAAGGGGAATAATTTCACCAGTAGTGTAACCAATTTTGGATATGAAATTCTCGAATATGGAAACGATCTTGTGGTCATAGTCCCAGGCAAACGTGAAGTAAAGGCCTGTTAAAGACATGCAATTTGGCTTCAATTTATCTCTGATGCGTCAGAAGTTTATCCATTAAAGGCAATTACACCCTTGCTATGCCTTCGTAAAGGCTTCTCAGATAAAGTCTATATATTTACTATAGAATTGACCTGGTTCCTAAATCTCAAGTCATTTTCAGACTATCATAACCCATGCCTTAGTAGTATACTGGAAATAGACCGAGCAGAAAACTGTAATCAAACTAAAAGAACCTCGGTATGCAGACTATGGAGGCAGACGTTCATTTTTAACTAACTTCCTATACTCGAAGTTATAAGAACGGCATTGGATACCCTGCGACAAGTGTTCACCTTTGCCAGAAAATGTGAGATTTTTTTATGTAGTCAGATACCTTGGAATCTGGCTAGACCAGTATCTATATTTTGACACACGCTGCTCTGGCGAGGGCCCCGTGCGCTTTCGCTCTGACAAGATGGGTGTTTCATAGCAGTCAACTTGATTCGAAAGTGAAGGTAATCTGCTACATGGCCTTATTCAGGCCCCTGATTGCCTATGGATGTCCCGTGTGGTACAATGTGAGAGCCAGCTAAATGTCTCAAAACTTGTCTCAGATTACATAGAACACCCGAAATTTTACCCGAACGAGGTCCTATATAATAGCGCCAGTATTATACGGGTGGATAATTTTCTAATAAAACTGATCCGAGGTCACGTTGCGAGGGCAATGGCTTCGGTCAATAACCTGATCTCCAGGGGTTACTTCCCTATTTACATGTTCGACGAGAAAGTACGTCTTAGCGGCTTTGTCTCTCCAGAGGCATTCCTATATTTGGATCAATGTGGGCTGATCCAGGATGAATTGGCGGTTCCGCAAATCTCCCACGTGGCTCGTAAGTCCGTGGAGCGGCGACTCCTCTACGAACGTGATGTTGCGCTCCTTGAGCTCGAGCGCCAGGTTTAGTAGAACAGTGTCGCACCAAGATAGGGGAGACGTCGTCCGATAGCATCAACGCTTTTGGTGGCTGGAGAGGAGTGCGTCAGTGGTTGACTTTAATAGGTCAGCCTCTTTAAGGCAAAGCTTGTCACATGCCAATGGCAGGCTTACATAGACTTGGGTAGGTTAGGAGAGGTTAGAGGAGGTAAGGGCAGGCTAGTTTAATTTAAGCTTTAAATAAAAAATTAAAAACACAAAAAAATGACAAAACCATAACGAAAACAAAAAACAAATGTATATATTTTAGTTAAGGAACAAAAATTAATTAAAAAAAAGTGGGATTTTGATTGCAAACAGTTTAACATCGGAGAGCGCTGATTGCCCGAAAAACCAAAAACCTATGATGTCTGGGCTCGTACATAGACGGCTTAAGGATATAATAAGCCGTTGATCTATTCCAAGACGAGCTAGCCATTTACCCTAGCGTTACATAGCTATAAATATATTTAAGGACAGCCAAGTAGCTCTCAAATTGCTGGGCTCACATTCTGTGAACTTAAAATCTATTAGAGACCTAGCAAATTAAAAAAAATTAATTTCTACCAAACAATTCTGTAGTGTCCCCAAATCCAAAATCGACAAAATGTTAGATTATTAGGAAAACTCCAAAACTCCTTTTTGGCCTAGGGTTAAAGGACTACGGCAATCACACTATTCAACCCTTGAACGAACTCTCAAAAACATCTTAAGATTTGAAGAAGACATCAAAAAACGAATCAGCTTCCTATCTACCCGTAGACACTGCGATCACTATAATCACTATAGGTGTAATAGCACCTTAATAAATTGAACTTCTCCCTAAGGATAGGTTGCAGACCCTGTCTTGAGAACGATAAGTCTGCAGAATACTTTATGAATGCGTTGGCCTTTTGCCCTTTAGAAAGTGTACATTCCTCAGGGGAATCATGTCTCCAGAGGAAGTTAGTCATATTCCGGTGGAATCCATCTTCAGCTTTATTAGAAAAGTTGAGGACAATGAGCTTACTTGGCACAATATAAAATAAATTAACTTAAAACGCCTTACTGGCCCTGCGCGGACACTAAAGCATACAGAACAAACTTAAAGTTATGTCTTTCGACCTTAACATTAACTTTTAAAAATTAATGAATGACTAGAACCTAAAAAAATTGGAAAAAAACCTAGCCTCTGAAAAGTTCGCTTTTGAGGCATTGTTCCAAAGACTAAGGTTTATCGGCAAACTAGTAGCCCATGTCCAATCGACAATTATAATCAGACCATTGGTATAATTTTCGAAAACCAACTTCTTGATTTTTAAGCGAAGTCTCAGCAGCTAAAAAGGCTCAGCCCTTTCTTCATGAGAGCGGCGATTAAATTCGCAAAAAGGAGTACGATTTGAGTGAAAAAGTTTATTCGGTTTACTAAATATTTGGAGTTCCTATCCTATGGTTGAACACAACGCTTATGAGTAGAATATTGTACCTGAAGTGTCAACCTCCCTAACATACCGGGTGCAGTTAAAAAAGTAGAAAAGGCATTAACTTCTATCTCACTCCAATAAATAACTGTGACTGTGAAAGTTTATTATAAATACTGCTCAAGGGGAACAAATTTAGGTAAAAAGTCTTTCGCATGCCAATGCTTCAAAACAACCGGTTTCACAGCTGTTCTCGGAAACATAAGCTTAATATAATTTCACGCCGAAAGAACCTTCTTCATTCTAGAATATTGCAATGCGAGGCTGGAAAAGGAGGACAACGATTCGAAGGAAAACATACATACATCAGTTCTGCAAATGTAAAGGGCGTTTTTTTAGCCATATATAAATTCAATAGCAAATATTAATGTCCATGATAATAGCCTTATAATTAGGATAATTTTATACCATTACTGAATAAGTGATTTTGTGTTTCGATGATTCCGGGCATATTTGCGCCACGGCCAGCTCGAATGAAGCGCAATCGTGAAGTCCGATTTTCGACAACTTTATCGAGCAACCGAGACCGGATATCAGTAATAACACAGCAGATGTTAACTTTCAAATCGTCCAACGTCTCTGGTTTATCGGCATAGACTAGTGACATATTCCCAAAGAAAGTAATCAAAAGTTGTGAGATCACACGATCGTGGAGGCCAGTTTACAGGTCCATTACGCGAAATTATGAGCTCAGCAATGTTTCCCGCAATAATTTTCGGTGGGGCAAACACCTCCATTTATTGAGCTTAATTCAAGCTAAACTTAATCTAACTTAATAACTAAGGAGAACGGGGTGAGGAGAGCGCGATAGTTAGAAACTAACATTGGAAGGAGGGAAGGCTATTGAGAAGACGGAGTTTTAGGCAAGGAATGATACCTGTTATAAGTCAATGAATGAATTTTTTCCTCCAGCGTACTCAAATTGATTAGTTTAAGACGGTCTTGATAGGGAGGTAAGAACAGAGGATTGTTTCAGGGCAGACCTCGAAGAGCGGAACGTTCGAACCGAAGCGGCGTTGGATGCTCTCGATTCTAGAAATTTAGGTTTGTTGATAAGGGAACCACACTTGAGATGCGTATTCAAGAAGAGGGCGAATATAGGAGAATGGGGTCACCTTGGGATTGGAGAATTCTTCACCAGAACTGTTTGCTTTAAGAACTATATCGTCGATATGTGCGTGAAAATTTACCTCTTTGTCACATAGTTTGCCAAGATCGCGGATAACCTGAACGGTGGAGATAGGCTGATTATTGTGGAAACAGAGACGAGGTGGAGGTTTCATTCGTTTATGTGAAAAGGTGATTGATTGATATTTGGGAATTTTAAGCTCCAAGCAATTTTTGAAGCACCAGGCGGAAAAGTTGTTGAGATCCGATTGAGTAAGGGATGAATCTTGTTGAGGGGAAACGGTTTTGAGGAACTTGGTGTCATCGGCGTACAGTAAGAGGTGGATATGTTTGATGACAAACTCAATGTTGTTAATGGTAAAAATGAAAAGAAGTGGACCTATGCGGCTTCCTTGGGGAACGCCGGAAGAAGCTAAGAAAGGGTTAGAAAAGACAGATCTAAAACGAACACTGTAGTTCAGTTTGAAGAGTATTAAGATTTTGTCGAAGGCTTTACTGGAATAAATTGAAATGACGTCGACCTAATGCTGAGAGGATAAAGGACACAAATTCGACAAGATTTGTGGCAGTACATCTGCATTTGAGGAAGCCATATTGTTTAGAGGAGATCAGAGATTTGCAGTGGAAACTTAGAGTGTCTTATCGGAGAACAACATTTTGCGTTGAAAATAAGGATCAAGCTGACTCATGTTTATGACGCAAATAATGGTTACGTGGTACAACTATTGCTCAAGCTGGATCTTATAATCTTATAAGCTAAGATCTTTTCGTAAAATCTTCTACAAAATGGATGGCCATAGCTCCAATTGCTGTGCTCGATGGCGAATCGACTCAACAACACTGCGTTCAACAACGGCAAAAACTTCTTCTCTAGAGTGTACGTGGTGCGAAAACCATTCATCGTGTTCCGAATAACTTGCTCAGACGGTCGATTATATTCACCGTAAAATTGACGTAGGAACCATGGTTTTGAAAATAAGTTTGCACGTAGTGCATCAATTCATCGTAAAATGGCAAAACAAAGCTGACCATAAATCAACTTTCAACCGTCAAATTGACAATCTGTAGAAATAGTGTTGCCAGTTTAAAAACAAATCTCTAAGAAAAAACACCCTTTACTGAGGCTAGTAGACGTAGAGTAGTTCTGCGGATGAAAGCTACTTACGAACTCAATAAAAGAAAAAATGAGTAAAAAGAAAAAGCAACAGGATTGACGTTCGGAAGTATAACTAGAGAGTAAAACGAATACCCAAGAGCTGATACCTGCAGGGATGAACACCGATATTTTGCAAGGAAGTCACTGAAAAAACCACTTCTACAAACGGCACTGATAGATAAAATGCTGATGTCAGGCACAGGCTGAAGACGAGGGAGAAGTTCATCCATCGTACTTGAACGTGGTTAAGATAGTGGTGTTCAGGCTAAGGTCTATTAGAGCTATAGAACCATGCAGTTGTAAGTTAAGGTCAGAATATAATCTCAGCATTATTTGCCCGGTCAACAAAGGAGAAGTCTACAACCGCGTCAACCTTAGAGGAGTAAGTCTCCTTAGCATCGCGTATGAGTCTTGCTGCCGTTCTATGCGAACGCCTAAGACCATTCATAAACATCCGCTTAAATCCTATCACTGTGGTTTTTAGGCAGAACCATTTTCAACAGATGAAATGTTGATCTTAGAAAAGACTTTTGAATTTCAGGTCGACACACCACTTTTAGTCGACACAAAAGCCATTTGACAGTCTCTACAGAGTGTCCCGACAAACTAGTCTGGCTGCTAAGAATGACAATAGAGAATTCTTGCTGCTCCATTAAAGTCGGTAACTAACCAAAACACCGATGTTCATCCTTGGAGAATTCTACGAAACTCAATAGCCAATAAAAGATGCACGACTAAGTCCGCACAATTGCTCGTGTACGCAGATGACATCAACGTGATGAATTCAGTGAGACGTCAATAAGGCTTTCGGGAGCACTGGAGCAGAACGGGCCCAAGAGGCAATTCAGAACTACATTTGGAGTCGCTAGCAACCCAAAACGCGAATACTACTGTTCCCAGGTACCTAGCCAGTGGTAAGAGTAGTCAAGAATAAAATGCGATGTTTAATGTGGTTGTCGAGAAATCTCAGTTGTGTTTTCTAGTCATTATATTCACTTCAAAACCTTGAACACATTCTGAACAAGTTTCAAGTTCTTTACCATTCTCGTAAGATTGCTCTCGAGCTCCACGTCTCACAATTATGTCGCCATTCCTTCTAAACGTATCCAAGTACGAAAACAGAATATTGAAAATCTTCTCAAAATTAGTACTCCAAAGTGAGAGTTGACATTCAAAATCAGCGATTAAATGAAAATTCTTCGAACAGAGTTGCTAACCTAATGCGCAACTAAGTTCAAAGTTAATCTTGCAGAACAATACGAACGAACGAAAATATCTGAATCCAAAGTGTCCCCCCGTCTTTAGTCCCACGCATCTAGAGCTGCAAAGAGCACGGGATACAACACCAAAGCAACCGTGAAAGCCAAGTAAAAGGAAAACAGGAATATTTTAATTTTCCGGCAGAGTAGCGAATGAACACCACCACGCAAGCACAAAGCACGAAGCACGAAGCACGAGGACCAAGAGAAATCTCATCTCATTTAAATTTTTTCCACTTCATATTCCAACGAATATTCCGTATACAGTTATGCGCTTTAATTCTAAACATTAAGCCAAAATGCCTTTCATTGCTTTAAGATTACTTTTCGAGGGTCGTCGTGCCGGCCCGTGATGCGATGGTGGTATAGGTGTGCACCGTGGTGAAGTTTCAACATTCTTGATTGCTTTCTGCATTGCAAAATGGAAACAGAACGGAAGTAGTATGGTACTGGAAAGAGAAGACGACGATAGCAAAGGCGCTCGTTGGATGAATGGCTCTCGTGAGGTTGTGCAATTTTCGTAAAAGTACTGACCCGAAAATGAAAGATTTTCACTACTACTCCGACGATCATAGTGCCTTCGACTTGATGCCACCCACTCGATTCATGTTTCAATTTATACGAGCAACGACGACGTCCAGGGGATATACTACGCGTTGGCGATTACAAATACAATCGCATTCATATTTCAAATCGCCCGCTCAAATGAATAAATCACTCCGCAAAGGAACTCAATTTGATTCAACCCACCCGGTAGTCACCCAATAATGAGTGTTTTGTCCTAAGTACACGGGACTATTTACGAATGAAGTCGCCAAGTGATTGCCAATCGCCAGTGGCAACCCGACCTCAATCGATAAAGAATTAAATTCATCACACGACGATGCGCGGTCGCTGCGACGCAACATGAAGATCCGGCCGACACCTAATGGCCCAATCATTTCCATATCCGCCACAGCCTGAATGCAATTTCATGTATTCACACAAGCATCCGCGTGCGACGTGTTCATATGCCCTTGTTGCATATGATTAATAGTTGTTACTTGTTATGCCTACGCGTGTGAGAGGGTTGATCGTTCGAGCACGCACATTGATTGAGTTGAACTTACTTTAAGTGAATTAATACACGACATTGTTTCATAATTGCCGCCCTGAGGATGTGCAGGCCTTTGTCCAGGGCATTTCAAGGACTGTTTATGCCTATCATAAATCGTGATCGTATTTTAATTAGGCCACTCAACGGGGTTATACATAGAATGCAGTTCAAATTGAATTGGATGCTAGTGGAAGCGGCAAGTTGCAGGATAATGAGATTTTGAGTAACTTTGTATCCATCCACAAGGAGTGCCCTCATCCTACTCAAGGGTATTCAGGATTTTTCTATCACTCCAGAGCTATTGATAGAGCAGAAAAGCCACTGTTCAATCCCGATGGGAATTTCATTTTATTCCCGGATAAGGATACAAGTAATATTTATCTGCCTATGGGGATTGCTCTGTGTCCTTTCGATGACGATATGGATCCTATGTGGAATTAACGTAAAATGTTATGAGAAGATTGTTGTCCAACGCACTGGTTGTATTTTACCATAGAAATATTATATAATAGTTACACCCGCACACACGGTCACGAGCTGGTGTAAAGCTGGAGCGATAGCGGTCATAAAAACAAAGTGATATTGCAAATACGATGACAGCAACATAAGGAGTAGGTTCTTTGAAGGGCGCCTTGAGTAGCGTTAAGGACGAAACAAAAGAAATGAAAGAAAAACTGAACAGAAACAGGTTGAAGAGAAAACAAAAATAGCATTTTGTTCTGTTGTTTATATTTTGTGGATTGATATGCACATTCAAGGGGTGCATTAGTGGGTAAAAGGACCGTTACTAAAGCAAAGTTGTTGTGCGAGTTTTGAGTTTGACGGCGGCACTTCGACGCAACTGTTCAGTCTTTAATTTATGGCACAAGTGTTTCAAATGTTTCATAGGCGCCTTCTGCTGAAAAGGGGCATTGGGAAATGTACTCGTATACACATTAAATCAGAACAGTGAATTTTATATATTGCACTCATAGCTATAGGAATCATGTTATGAACGATTTTGTCTAACTAGGTACAAGCGTATTAGGCACCGGAGATATTTCTAATTGAAAATAGTTTATTTGCAAATAACTAAGTTTTCGCGAATGTGCGAAAAACCGTGTGTGATTAGTAGACTTAGCTAGAGAACACTGGCGACAATGCATCTTCATTTTCATAAGATCTCGTAGAGGAAACTAGATCGTGACTTTATGCTGACTTACCACAGAGCTAAAGCAACTCAGGACCAGGACCCGAACTCTATTCAATAGAGCAAAGATCACCAAAAGATCCGAAGACTGGAATAACTACAAATCCAGCTTCAATGAATACAAGAGCAAAACAAGAGCAGCAAAGTCTAAATCCTGGCGGGAGTTCTGCGAATCAATAGAGGATCCCAACGAAGCCGCAAGGCTCAGAAAGATCCCATCCAAGGATCCCTACGTCCCGGGATTTATCCTTATACCAGATGGTTCTTGCGTAGAATCCAGTCAGGCATCCCTAGAACTGCTGGCTGAAACCCGCTTCCCAGGTTCTAAAACCCCTGAAACCACAGTCCCCTTCGAGACGACGATTCCTACGGTTCACATAACCGAAGAAGTAATAAACGAAATTATTACAATGGATAAAGTATCATGGGCAATTATTACGTTCAAACCTTTTAAATCTCCGGTGCCGGACGATATCTTGCCAGCGATGCTTCAAAAAACACAAACCCACACTGTATCCCACCTCGTAAGCATTTTTTTCCAATTGCTTGCGCGCGGGGTTCATCCCAACATAGTGTAAAGAAATAAATGTAGTTTTCATGCCTAGGGCAGGTAAACCAATCCATACTGCCGCAAAGGACTATAGACCAATTAGTCTCTCGTCGTTTCTATTAAAAGCCTTGAAAAGACTACTTGATCTATACATCAGTGGACTTATCAACTCACACAATTTATGAAACACTCAACACGCCTATCTTAAAGGGAGATCAGTGAAAAGTGCTTTGCATAGTGTTGTTCGTAAAATTGAGAGCTCATTGAATTTACAATGGCAGCCTACCTCGATATAGAGAGCCTTCAACAGCGTAAATATAGAGGCCATAATAACAGTTCTAGAGGACATACATCCATTGTAATCTGGATTGGAAATATGTTAAATAACAGAATTAACAATGCAGGCATTGGACACAGTTCTATAAACAAAGTGATAACCAGAGGCACACCACAGGGGGGAATTCTCTCCCCCCTACTGTTAACAAAATTCTAAAAATCTTCATGGAGAAAGGCACAAAGACCATAGCCTATGCGGATGACTTAGCTAACTTGATAAAAGGTCAATTTCTACCAACTATCAGCGAATAAATGGAATCTGCATTGAAGGAACTCTCCTCACGGGCACGACAGAAAAGTCTGAGAATAAACCCTAAGAAAACGAGCTGATTTTGTTCACCAGGAAAAAGAAAGTCACGATATTTGCTTCCCCAAAGTTAGAGGGTACTCCACTCAAACTCAAAACAGAAGCCAAGTATATAGGCATTATTTTTGACTCCAAACTTTCCTGGAAAAGGAACTTAGAGGAAAGGATTGAAAAAGGATTGAGTGCTTTTTATTCACGATAAAAGACCTTCGGCAAAAGATGGGGCTTGCAACCGTACATCATTCATTGGATGTACACAGCAATATCAGACCCATTTTAACTTATGGGGCACTAGTCTGGTGGGCTGCTAGCAGCACGAAACGCTATATGAACATGCTCAACAAAGTACAAAGGTCAGCCGCTGTTTATACAACGGGAGCTATGAGAAACACGCCACAAGCAGGGTTGGACATGATATCTCCTTCCTCTGGATTTATTCATAAAAGCTGCGGTGCAAAAAGCACTCTCAGGGAGTCCTCTTTGTGTAAACAAGTCAAATATGGACCTGCGGCCATACTCAGAATAATAGATAATCAGGGAAAGAAACATGGTTCTAGTAGCCTCGCAGCTACGACCGACTATATTTTCCGCCACAATGATTTCTCTCTTAGAATACCAATCCTTTTCCCCGACAGAGAAGAGTGGCTATCAAACGCCGTGATCAACGACCACGAGATTATCCTCTTCACCGACGGATGGAAAATGGACACAGGCACTTCGCCGGGTTCAACTCTGATACCCTGCACAAACAGGAATCATTTAGACTCCCTAATTTGTGCAGCGTCTTCTAAGCAGAGATCCTAGCAATAGAGAAAACAGCCAAACACCTTCAAGTAACCGATATCCCACCATCGGATATCACTACCTTTGGGTAGTGGGCTGCACTGAAATCAATGGGATCCTATACAACGAGATCAAAGGCTGTCATGAAATGTCGCGACATAAAATTAACCTGTCCTATCACGTGGTGGCTGAAACCACCCCGTGCTCTTTGTGAATTTTAGAAGATCCGATATATCTGCATTTGCTACGTCCGCAATCTCTGTGAAGAATCTTTGGCCCAGCTAAGCTAGGCGCCGATTCTGGAGAGCTGGGCAGTGGCAAAGCGGATGTTGGATCGTCCCGGTTTCTTCCTTATCGCCGTAGCTCCGCAGAGATCGCTGAATCCCGAGCTCCATTTTCGGAGCATTGCTCCGATGGGACAGTGTCCCGTGATCACTCCGGCGAGCATACGGATCGAGTTTTGGTCCAGCGCCAAGAACTTCTTTGTTTTTCCGATATTGAGCTCTGGCCACAATGATCTTGTCGTGTGGTTTTCATTTCTTGTAAGCCAAGACGTGTTGGCTTCTTTTATAATTTTGTCATTTATGATCCGGTATAATGCGCTGATCGGTGGTTGCAATGACGTGTCCGCTTCGCTGATGTGCATTTCAGACCCTTGCCCGGCCAATTCGTCCGGTCAGAGTTTGACTTTGTGGTGTTTGATGGACACAAACGAAGGAAATCACAATGGGCCCTTTGGCCTCCGAGTGGAAGTGATGCTCAACCATCACACTCCCCTTCTTTAACTTAACCTAACCTTATGCTGACTTAGTTCAGGTCCTTCCATTCAAATACATCCCAAAGAGTGAAGATTGACGAAATGAGGAGTGAAAATCAATTTCTCAATCTGGGAGTGCTTATGTAGTGAGACCTATTCACTTTTCTTATATACATTAATTCACGATTCAACTTTAACTTATGATTGTGCCAGTGTTTTGAACTTCATATCTGATAACATATGATTTTTTAAGTGTTTGGTCTATAATTGTCAAAAAAGTGGGGGAAAATTGGAAGAGTGCATACATTTTATACCAAGACCAAAAAATCAATGCCTGCCATTCACCTTTTAAAGGCTATTTTATATAAACATAAGCACGATTACGTTTTGAATGATTCTCGCTGATAGCACGTGTTATATGCCGACAATTACCGGCACAGATGAGCTATTTAAAAAATGTTAACATGCATCAAATCGCACCATCACCGAGCTCATTTCTCACTAGTCCATCGATTCGAGTACTCTGTGACATGTATGTAGGCCATCTGTCGACCAGGTTCAGTCCGTGCATTTTAGAAAAAAAAAAAAATAAAGTTAGAAATCATTGAACAATAGTGAGCGCCATCGTTTGGCTTCAATTCGGCCGCACATAATATAGCTTTTATGTAAGGTTTCAGACCAAGGTATTTGCTTAAAATCTTCCTTACAATCGAGTAATACAATCCCAATTTGTCGCGACCAGCGACGAATGGACAAATCACTGTCTTCATTAACACTGGTGGATACAGCAACAATATTTTCTACTGTATGCACTCTACTCATAGGCATAAGTGGCTTTATATCCAATATCGTGAAATTAGTGGGAAATTTGGTGAAATGATTGAAGTGTACGAAAAGTACTTTTCACAGAGCACGAATGTTGGTAATAAAATTCAATAATATGTAAGCACTGTTAGGATGTAAGACTTTCGATTATAAGATGAGATCCCGTTCAGTAAACTTGGTTTTTTGAGATTTTAAAACCAAAATTATATTCTTTAAGCTTACGTACTGGAATATCCAGGGTACAGATTGGCAGGTTGTACGTGTGTTTCATGCGTTATCCTTTCCTACATGTTTTAGTTCTTCGAGTTGCAGTGATAAGGGTTTTCTAATTGAAGAAGTGAATGAGTTTGAGAACTTTGGTTCCCCATTGTTCCGCGAATAAGCCTTGTTAACTATACGGAGAATTTTTTTTTACCTGAGTGTGGTTTGTTCGAGAAAAAGGCTTCTCAGAGTCATCCATTTTAATATACTCAATTCCAAGCTGCGGAATGACATTAAGTGCTGCAGAAGATTGTACGGTAAACACCGTCGTCATCCCAGTTATCCACTGTTTCGTGTCATGAAAATCTCCCCCAGTACGTCATTTGTATTGTTTTGAAGTGCTGAAACATTCATTATGAAATCAGGTAACCTCAATTGCAGAAAAGTTGCTGATAACAAGCTACGTAGAAACTTCTCTTACTCGTACAGGTTTCATCTTGCCACCTTTTTAATAAATTCCCTCAATCAATCAGTTTGTAAGGCAACAAACGGGCTTAACTTATGACACTTTACGACGGATTATGAAGGTCTTTCATTCACATGCCTGTAGAAGTCAGATCATCTACGATGTATCCGATTCGTTAAATATTTGCCATCAAATTTGAATTCTGATGAGACAATTTTAATGGATGAGAAAAATCCATACAAGATTGAAGCTAAAAAGTCACTGCGTGGAAGAGCCAGAGCCAAGCTTCTTTTATTCACTTATGTTGTGTGCGATTTGTTTTCCACATTAAGAACCGGCATTAAGGTTCCGTTTAACCTTTTTTTCTTTCTTCTCGTGATATTCCCCTACCAATTCTCATCAGCAACGAAATCCCACAAATCGCCGACGGAATCCTTAAATCACTCCGTTGATTTCAACATTACAAGCGCCCTAACAAATTTCCCGAAAAGTAATATTTTCCCCAGACAGCCCACTTATTGTTATCAACTCGCCATCGATTTTGCCGATTCCATTATTGATATCGCTGACATTACCAACACATACGACGATGATGAGACTCACTTTGGCGCGACTAACCCCTCCTTTTCACAGACCGTCTTCTCCAACTCAGCAATATTACCAATGACATGAACACACAACTTGAATTGATCATCTTATCTGATGTCGAAAACTGTGTTATTGCTACAGGTAACCAAGTTCTCTCTGCCTTAGCTCACCCTCACCGCTCCATATCGGGGACACTTTCAATTACGCTGCTTCAATTTTAGTAAAGCCGATTTCACAAAATTTAATAATATAACCATTAACCATATTAACTGAATTTTCTCTCCAAAACATGTCCTTAGATGTCCGTCCCATATCCACTGAAAAAGAATTGTTCTTCATACCACCCTGGAACATTAAGGAGCTACACGCCTTACGAGTATATAACGAAAGGAAAAGCGGTGGCAGACCTGTTTTGAAATTCGCTCTGCCTCAAAACCTCACCCTAGACCAAGTTTCACGTCCGTAAAGTGTGACTGTCATTATTAAGGTTTTATATGGTTATATGGGACAAAAGAGTTGTTTTAAATAATTCCTTCATCGCGAAGAAGCACGCGTTGCACATAGATATGCTGCCTTTTACCTATTTACATCTTTATATCGTTTATGGCAGTCAATGCGATCCCCAGATGTTTGAAGTCGTCCTCTTTCGCAGGGCGTTCATCGAGTAAAGTCACGAGCGAGGTTTGGATTGATCCAAGTCAATCAGTAACCATATAATTAGTTTTCTCATCATTTATTTCGAATCCTACTTCCTTTTCTGCTATTGTTAGACATTCTATGTTTCTCTTGACTGTTCCAGCACCAAAATAGACTATACATTAAATAACATATTATATAAGGGGGCCCCAGAAAAAACATTGATGAATTTAACGATCCCAGGGCGCACACCGCATCCAGCGCAATTTGGAAAAATGTTGTGTAACACCTATTTCGAGGTCATTTTGGAACCACGTGGTCCAGACCCATTTCATAAAATTGAGACCACAAAAAACAGTTATCATGACCTGATATCGTTCGTTTTTGGAAAGCGTATGGCTTAACAACGCTATATTAGCCGGAAATATTTGATAGCTCGAGACAAGCTCGAACAAAATACGAGCATTTTTACTAAAATTTACCAAATTGTGTTGAATGGTTACTATGATAAAAAACAAATGTCAAACAATTATAGCTTGGCCGCTTGATACATCGAATAAAGTTCGAGCATAGCTATTGAAAAGCCATTTACAATCTTATTGCCGCGGTTCAGTGGATTTCAATATAGTGAGTTTCCTCTTCCGCTGATCGCAAGAGAATGGAATTCTAGCAGTCACTATTTTGCCACAAAATGCTCAAGTGGGCTAACCAATTGCATTCCTCCCCTTCAAGAATTTAACCGCAATACACGCCTCGCACGGAATGCTCATCAGTTCACCCTCAAGCATGTCTTTGGACGCACTGCCAAATTTAGGGTTTCGTTTTTTAGCCGAACCACACGAATGTTGAATGCTCTTCCCAGCTCAATTTTTCCCACTCATTACAATCAACAAAAGTTTAAAACCAATGTGAATCGGTACCTTCTTTCCCTCTCTCCCTCTATACCTCCGGTCCGTGCTGTGTCGTGACTTCTTGACATTAAAGGGTAATCATAACACCTTGTACCTGCGTCAATTATAAAAAAAAAATAATAATTTATTTTAAATCTGTTTTAAATAATTTATTTATATCTGCGATATACGCCATACAACTTTTTAGAAAATTAAGAATTTGGCAAAATTTTCTATATAAACAGCTCATGTGGATACTTGCAAGCAAGTGCGGATTTCTATTAATCCGGGCCTAGTCTACAATTTTTGTTTTATATGATTCGCACAAGTTCAAGATTTACGCTCTTATGGTATTTGTCACACAACCTGGACGAGGTGCAGATAGTTTGTGTCGAAGATGTTCGTTCACTACTCTCCGGGGGTGGTAGTCCTAGATATGATTCGTTGTAGTTCACAGTAACTTTTTTTATTTCCATAACATTAAGGTGTTATATTTGAAATGCACACACAGAGTATGAATTTTGAA
This sequence comes from Merodon equestris, assembly GCA_958301585.1. NCBI lineage: Eukaryota > Metazoa > Arthropoda > Insecta > Diptera > Syrphidae > Merodon > Merodon equestris. Next base: position 161,774,101 of record OY284413.1, read on the forward strand.
GTGATCTAATACTGCTCATTCCTAACTGATGTTATTGCACAGTTTTTTCGTATAGGAATTGTTCTTGGCTACAGACAGACTTGAGCTACAGACCTTCCGCTCAACAGTCGGTGATGAATACCATTGCAGCACGACCACCCCAATGATAGCTTGTCGAAGCTTTTTGACCTGTATCTTATTTTATGGATTCTTCTTCTCGTCTTAGATGGCGCTACAGTCCGACGTGAGCCTAGGCCTCAACAAACAAGCGTATCGAGCTAGCACGATATTTTGCCAGTTGTTTCCATGCCGCACTTCCAGTTGGTTAAGATCCCCTTCCACCTGCGTGTGCCACCTTATATCCGGTCGTCTTCTGCTATGTCATCCCTCAGGGTTGGATTCGAAGACTCTTCGGGCCGGAGCTGTATTGTACACTCGCTAGACATGGCCTAGCCATCTTAGACGTAGGTTACCTTGGTTTTTCGAGAGAGGGCTCAAAGAAGCAGCGGTTGGAAAGAGTAATTTTGCGTTTAATCTCAGCGTTGGTGCTACTGTCGCTGGTCACTAGTGAGCCAAGTTAGACGAAGTCTTTAACCGCTTCAAATTTGTAGCCGTCAATTGTGACGTTCTGGCCAAGACGTCGGTGTTGTGCACCGTCCACCGAAAGACCCATTTTAGTCGCTTCTGCTTTAATGATTTTGAACACTTCATTGACATCTCGCTGTGCTCGCCCAATTACGCCAATGTCATTCGCGTACGTACCTAATGAGCCATTGAGTTTCGTATGATTTTTTCAAGCAGGATGTTACCTAAATCTTGTTTTAATATTAAAAATCTCGGTTAATGGAGTCCCGACCCTAATGGAGCTCGTTCCTATGCACACTGTCATATGTGGCTTGTATATTGACAAAAAGATGGTGTGTGCCACTTTGGAATTCTTTGGTCTTTTCTAGGATCTGCCACAATGTAAACATTTGGTCTATTGTGGATTTACCTGGCATGAAAACACGCTGATAGGAACCTACCAAAATATTCACAAAGGCTTTTAGGCGTTCACACAATGCGGTAGAAAAGATCTTGTATGTGATGTTAAGGAGTCTTATTCCTCTATAGTTGGCGCAGTTGTAGGGGTCTCCATTCTTATGGACTGGGCAAACGATGCTGAGATTCCATTCATCGGGCATGCTTTTTCCAATCATATTTTACAGATGAGCTGGTGCATGCGCTCTACCAACTCATCTTTAGCCAATTTAAATAGTTCAGCAGACAGGCCGTCTGCAACCGCGGCCTTATTAGTTTTAAGCTTCGAAATAATCTTAATTTCATATATTTTATGGCCGAAAAAATTGGCGAAAAACTTGAGAAATATTCTTAATAAAGGAATTACTTAATATTAGTTAAACCAATTCTGCTTGGTAATATTGTTGGGGGGATAGTCTAAGAATGTGACAATTGAAGTCCCTTTTTCCAAGTTTGTCAAGGAAACTGACAATGTGTGGATTGTTACTTAGCTTCTTATATAGTAAAAGACTATAGTATATTATATCTCTACTAAAAGGCCCTTTTATTGTCATTTTAGTGAACGGGAAGGCTCTTCAACATATTCCGATAATCCGCCGCTAGAAGTCAATTCAAAAGGTCGCGATTGACTAAAATCTTACATCATGGAGTTCAACGTCCCCATAAGTATATTTCAAAAGTCGTTGGTCCTTTTAAAAATAATGCCGCAACGAGCCAAGCCCTTTATACTAAAATGTAAAGGCTGTGGAGAGATACAAAAATGGCACATTTAAAAGTCCCTGTTACTCAACACCTTAAATTCAAATTTTAGCAAATTGTCTTGCTTGAAGTCTGCATTACAGAAGTTTAATTGCTTTTGCAGCTACTGAGAATATGAAAATCTATAAGAAGCTAAAGTGCTTACTTCTAATAGCTTTAGCTTTTTAGAAGAAAAGCTCAGAAATTGAGGAGCATTTTCTATTTTCTCCGAACAGTAATTAATAATTCCATTGAATTCCTAGCTTTGAGAAATCCCTTTAACAATGTTCCGTATTTTAACCAGAAGATGTGCTTGGCACGTTCATGATATAATCCCCTAATTACATAAAAGTCATTTATTGTGGGTTAAATAGGGATTCCTTGATGAAGCTCCTTGATGAAGGTTATTGTTTCAGAATAAATCTCTTTCCGAAAAACTTTACAGCATAAGAGGTTGAACTCTACTCTGAGTTTGTATCCTCCTCCAACTTCACAAAAATTCATCGATTTCGGATCCGTGCAAACATTTTGTTTTGTTAAACCAAACAAACTACTTAAAAGTTGCACCAACATAGTGGCTTACATTTTCGTTTGCTAGGGTTAACATCAACCGAACCCAACTCCAGGAGATTTGGTAAATATTTGGGATCACAGCATCCTGTTCAATCTCAATGACAAAAGTGAAATAAAGCAAATAATCCGTCTTGATGCTCACAATCAGTATAATTTAAGGGTTAGAATAAAAAAAATGTCGACTACGTGGAACTAGGGAGGACCTGATTCGGCTTCTTACCATCTTCTTGGTTCTAATTTAATTATTCTAGGATTTCACAAATAATTTCATTCCATAAATCATCTTTAAATTTTTCTCATAATCCCTAGTACCAACAGGGCCCCTCATCTAAGCCATCCTTTGCAAAATATCCTCGAAGGATAACTAAACCCAAACTGCCGCCGTCCGCGATTTCAGACATCCATACCAACGCACTAAGTGATGGCAACAGACAGAGGTTACTTTACTTATATTTTTCTTTAGGCCCCCATCTTGTCCTTGAATATTTCATAAATTTAACTGTCATGGAATTCATCTGTGCTCGAGGGACGAAAGGGCAAACCAAACACTCGGCGGCTTAAGTGCCGAAAGTGTATCCATTTCATTGTGGAATTCCAGGTAATAACCGGTAATTGGACAAAGGGCCGGTTCTTCTCCCAGAGACACGCGTCTAAGTGGCCCACTTAATGCCATTTAATTTAGGGGTAAATATTCTTTGATAATACCCACGCATATCGTTGTAGATCCGAAAAACCATGGAAACGGTAGCAGCAGATTGCATTGCGTCCATTGTCGGTTATGATGATCGCCGGTACGGGGGTGGACACGTATCCTTACCTCAGGCAGTGACTTGAATTAAAATCAATTATTCATTTTATTCAAATGAATTTTCGTAAATTCAACTTCATCCTTAGCATACCTCACTCCTTAACTCCGTGCCGAAGAACACCATCGCCATAACTACTGCTTGAGAAGGGACAGAATTTCTTCAGAGGATAGACGTTGCTGGGTAGTCAAAAATAATCAATGGACGGATATTAGATTTGTGGGTTTTTCGGCTTGATCCGCAACAACACACGCTCATGCTTCGTCCAGTCATGGACATATCAGTCGACTTGGACTTGAGTAACAGCTAACAAATGGCTTTATCGAACGAGAGAGCATATACCATAAGTGCAGAAGACTTTATTCAAGTATTTTGTAAAAGGAAATCAATGAATTCTGACACACTACCTTCCACCGGACAAGGAGTGCATGAAGATAGTGATTTGCGTAAAGTCAATGATGGGGTCTGGCCGGATATGAAGATTATAGTTGACTACTGGTGTGCTAGACGCAAATATTGGGCAATGGTGGATGGGGGAAGGATTTGTGGTAATAATTTTCGAACAGTTTGCCTGTTGTTGTGGCGAGAATTTTGTGGAACATGAGGTTGGCTTTGAGGTTTGGACTTATTAATATTCGGTTACGTGCATACATTATTGGTTGAGGTCGAAAAGTGTGGTGAAGTCAGTTGATTGAGGTGTGGTCTTGATGTGATGAGCTCCACGTTCGGATAAGTGTGGACGTGCTAACGTGTGCGGATGTAGGCTGTTTTGTTATGAATTTTTCATTTAGAAGGGACACTACGTACAGGCAGTATCTGCTTTAATTCGACCAATTCACTGCAAACGTGTGAAGGTTTAAAATTGAAATTGAATTAGATTTGGTTGGGTTTAAAGTGAACGAGATTTCCAGGACACTGGACAAAAATAAATTAAATTACTAAATATCGAAAGGATATTGAAGTGACTTTGAGTTAAGTTGATATTTCGCATGCTAAATGTCCTAATGTCCATGCCCGAGAGCGGACACAATCTCCTGAGATCCATTATTCATGAGCCTTGATAGAGTGTGAAAAATAGGGGCTACATGAAAGTAGTTACCTACACTACTTAAAAAGGATATACTTAGCTTGGGGCGCTCAGAACATGCAGCATATCTTCGTTTTTTTTTGTATAAATTAAGTGGCCAATCGAAAATGTAAAAATTGGATTACGTCCAAAAAGCCTCCCGGTCCTACTTGAGTATCGCTCTTCGTAAGTTTTTCAAGGGCTTTTTGATTGACGCGGGTAGATTTCGGCGGGCTGTGTTGTTTTGGTGACATCTGTCAAATCTGTTGTTTATTATTCAGTTACTGATGCCAAATCACGAAGGCAGGTAGCACGATTAAACAGCGCGTCAAAATGAGTTTTCTTTAGTGTGAACGTTGCGCCGATTTTACGGTAGATGTGGTGGGCTTTGAAAGTCGACTCTTCAACGTATGGTGGTCAAATTCAAAACAAACGGTTCGGTAGTCCGTGATATTGTCCAGCAGAACCCGAGGCAATCGATTGATTCCCCGCCATGCACAAGAACTCGGCCTTTTGCAGACTTTAACTAACTCAACGAATCTTGCGGTGGTACCTGAGCTTACACCCGTACAATATCAAACAATGACCTAGGAGCTCAAAGTTCATGAACGTAGACAACGCAGGTTTTTCGCTGACTGGGCTTCGGAGCGTTTGGAAGAGGATCCCAATTTTGGTCTACAAATCATCTTAAGAGACGAGGCGCATTTTTTTATGAATGGATATGGTAACAAGTAAAATTGCCGTATATGAGACGGCTAATTTCGCATGACCTAAATTGGTCCATATGGATCTAGACGACACGCGGTTCCAGCAGAATGACCCTACGTACCACACAGCGGACGCCACCATTGACATTCTGCATGGACGATTTGAGGGCGAGGTTATCTCTCGCATAGGTGGCGTGAATTGGTCATGTGATTCGACACCGCTATACTTTTTCTTGTGAGTTTTCCTGAAGTCGCAGGTCTTTGCGAATGAATCACTATCGACCTTCCTCAATTTTAGCCGTATCTACGCGAAAGAGTCATTGCTTATTTTATGCCATTTCAACATCTACCCGCTCTTATTGAAAAACTCTTCATAAGGCGATGAGAAAATTACGAATAGTTTTACGGTCGCGACCCTCCGAGGTAAAGATAATGATGGTGTTAAGGAGTCATATTAATGGTTTATTCCTTAGGCACAAATTTAGTTCATAGCCTACCGAGTCTATCCGTCTAAAATATTTTTTTATATTGTTTTGCTTCAGATGGACTGGATTCAGATTCCTGGATTCCTTCTACATACGAGTAGTCTTATGCACATAAGCTGGAGATCCTAGATCTTAAATCTCAAAGAAGACACAACGAATGGGATGGAAACACTGGACGAAGGCTCCTTTACCTTTACCTTAAGAGGGTCTACAATAAGGTCAGGAATGGCAAGTGCTGGTGGAACCAAGAGATAGAAGAGCTACGCAGCAAGTACCATAGAACGAGAAGACTGTTCCAGTGATCCAAAGGTTTGCCCTTCCATCAGAATCTACAGGTGCAATACAGGGACGGACGGGATCTGAAATTAGCCGTTCGTAAAAACAAAAGTGACAGCTTTAAAGAACTCTGCGAGCATGCAGATGTAAATCTTTGGAGTACCGGCTGCAAAATCACCAGAGCTTATAGATACACAAAGATTAGAAGATTACACGTCCGCAATCAAGAAACTAAAAAAAAATAAATCTGAAATCTCATATTGGCTAACAACGAACCGTATAGTCGTGGAGTTTGATGGAACCATATGTCATAGACCCAGGCCAAATGGAACTAATACGGCGTCACACTGTCTTAATTTTTTTTGGTTTTACTTGTGAAAGATCTCTATAAACTGGTTGTGAGAGTTGTAAAATGTAATTTAGTAGGGATGTCAAGACTAGCCATTACTTTCTGTAGCTCATTCCCATGAAAAGAAGTGAGTCGATTTGCAATTTTTGGGCCTTTTCTAAGAGATAGGACACCGGAGGAAAATAGCCATTATTGGAATCACATCTAGCTTCCGCTGACGATCTTTTTTTCTTTTTTTTTATTGGCGGAGGCTTCTGCTATCTGTTGGAGCACTCAGACACAAACACTGGTCCATTGTACTGCCCGACAGACACTTTAGATGGCGTTAGCCAAGCTTCTTTTTATTCACTTATGTTGTGTGCCATTTGTTTTTCCACACAAGTGAACGGAACCTAAAGCTTAATGCCGATTCCGAACGGCGAGAGCCGAGAAGCTTTTTCAAGGCAAGTGTACAACGGGGGGTTTTGCCAGTACCATCATTCGATGGCGTCTGTGTTATCGGGATCCGAACTCGCTCACCTTGCGTCAGCGGCCGACACACTACCCACTGCGTCACGGCGCTCCCCGCTGACGATCTGGTCCTTCTGGGAAATAGAGAGAAAACTGTTTAGAATAGGGAGAAAGCCCTATAATGGCAGAAAAAAAGAGCTTACTAGTAAATGAAGAGAAAATCAAATATATGACAGACAATCTAAGCGCCGTACCTGACTATAGTGCCCGATTTCAAATAGGTAGATACCATATTGACCACCAAAAAGGACTTAAAGATAAAAATAAAGAATAGGCTACTTAAAGGAGAAGCGTGCTTCTTCGTGATGAAGGAATTATTCAAAAGAACTTTCCAACAACTTTCCAAATTAATATACATATATAAAACTACACGAGTAATAAGGACAGTGGCACTTTCTGGATTGGAAACTTGGTCTCTGAGGAAAATTGATTTTGCGAATTTGAAAACAATATCTTAAGCAGAGTCTATGATGAAAAATTAAAATAACGAACCAGACGTATGGGGAAAAGAACACAATCCGACTTACCAAATCGCGAAGACTTGAATGGGTGATACGCGTAAAATAAATGGACAGTGGACGAACAGTCAGTGAAATAATGAGTGGAAAACCTAAGGTAAGAAGGCCCCATCATAGATGAGAGAAGAATATGAGGATGGACCTAGAAGAAAAGAAACAGCGAAACATGAAAACTCTGAGCTTCTGAGTTTCAACTAGCTACCAACAATAATTATGATAAAATCACTCGAATGTGAACCAAACCATTTAATATAGGAGAGTGGTGATCCCTTGGAAGACGTCAAGGGGCTTAGAAAGTACACAAATGCCTCGAAGATGGAATCGAGCATAGGCGCTAATGCCTAATATTTCTAGCCCGAATTGAGAAGTTTCTAAGGCACTGGGACAATTTCCCACAGTTTTTCTTGTTGAACTATACGCCATCTATGTACATATGCCCGAAGGTAAATCTCGGGTCTGGCTTCAAAGCCATAATTAATAATATACTAAACGACAACCAAGTAGCACTTAAAGGAATGAGTTCAAATAGCGTGAACTCGAAATCCTTTAAGGACTGCAATGATGCTTTTCAGAATGTTGCAGGGTGAAACTCTGCGTTTCGTTTCTAGACATAAAGGTATCAGTAGCAACGAGATTGATTAGCTATTACCCAGAAAGGCTTCTCTAATAGCCACCAAGGCTGTCTGTGGTATTACCAAATATAAAAAAATCTACATTTTTTAAGGATCAACCTTCAGTTTCATTAGAAATGTTGAGAACGTCCCTATTTTATGATTCCTGATTGTGAAAATATAAATATACAAATTGGAAGGTACTCAAAGTACAGATCTTAAAATGTCCCCGGTTAAGAACTGTTTCATGACATCATGAAAAATGTCCAAATAAAATTTCAAAACAAATAATATCACTCTCAAAATGTAAAAATGTCATGTAAAAATGGCGAAGTTTAAAGTGAAAGGTTTTATGTATGCATACAAACAAGATGGGATGAGCTCGCCGGGAACCAAGCTACAATTCCAAGTCATCTACCTTGCATTTTGCAAACTTTAACCTAGATCTCAGAAACCACAGTAAGTAGGGTTCTCAAACCGGTCGCTATGAGCTCTGAATTATGCATTCTATAACACAGTCAAGTTTCAGACTCATAGCTACTCAACAAGTTAAGTTTGATAAATGCGTACAGTCGGACAGATATGCCTACGGGCGGACGGAGAGAAAAGCTTTTGCAGAAGTCTTCCCCAACCCAGTTTTGCAAGGTAGAAGACTAAAAGGGCTGAGTCACGTCATTGATTAAACGGCTTATTTGTTAACCTTCCTATACCCGCGCATTGGTCTGTGGGACTGTTAAATTACCTTTTCTTAAATATTTAAGTAGCGGTGCAACTAAGACAAAGGATTGCTGAAATATGGATGACAGGTGGACCAGAATCTTCAGCAATGGCTAATAATACTAAAATTGGTAGCTGTAACTATTTTTGGTCCAAAAAAAAAACCGAGAGACACGATACAATTATGTTTTTGCAAGACTTATTTTTGTTTGGAACATGTGCAATAATGGTTTGTGATCAATTCTGATTTTTTCGATTGTTCCTTTATATTTCAGCTCTAAGTTTATGAAGTATTTATTTTTACTTTTTTTTTAGCTGATAATTCTTTATTCAAGTTTTTATACCCTATATGAAAAAGTACATTTTTAAGAGGCTTAATAAGAAGACTGCAATTTATTTACTAAATGCAGTAACTAATAAAAAATTGTTTTATTTCGTTAACAATATATCACTCTGCTGATTAAAATAAATTTCATTTCATATTCGAAAGCAGTTGCGGTCCCAGAGGCCGTGCGCGGGTATACATACGTATAGGAAGGTTAAATGATCATATGCTAAGTTTTTTTTTTTTAAACAAATTTCACTTAGCTGAAGTTAGTTATAATAATGTTAGCGTAAGTTTATATAGTAGTCGAAAGACATATGTATGTTTAAGTTGTAATGTTGGTTTTAAAGTGTCCGCCTAGGGCCAGTGAGATATTTAAATTTGTTAGGATAGTTAAGCTAGTTTTAAGCATTTTTGTCTAGGATAAGGTAGATCTAATAAACTTTAAATAAAATTTGATTAAAAACTAAACTAACTGGCTTATTTTTTTTGCCCTACATGAGAGAAAATTCATGGTATTTCCTCCGTCTCAGAATATGTAATATTGAAACCTCAGTCCTATAAATAAGTAATTTTCCAACTAAAAACCTTAAAGGATTTTAAAGATTTAAACTAACAGACGTTACGTTTTAAAACAAAACAAGTTAGAGATTTAAAAACGAAGTTGCAGATGGTTCATAAAATAGAATGTCTAAATTGGTATCAATTCGAACAATGTTCACTAGAAAAAAGGAAAATGCCACCTGAGCACTCTTTTCACAATGGAGTACCACAGTTTAATTCAAATCACCTAAGCCTGGATTTAATGTTCATTTTTCTAATAAATCCTTTTTAGTACCATCAGTATATCACAACCAACATATTCTGTCATAAAATCCACTCTAACGATAGTTTACCAACAGCACGTATCCTTCAGCATCTATCAGTGAAGCCTCCCACCTTCCGACGAGTCAATTTTCCATAATAAAGCGGTTAAAGAATGAAAATATTTCATATTTACTACCCTGCCTTGCATCCGCCAATAAACCACTAGACAAATCATATCTATCCCCAGGGCAATAGAAAAGAAAACACTCACACAAAACAATTTATGGCGGCACAGGATGAAAGGACACTGCTCGCGGTAATAATAGTAATTATTGCAACGCATCCTCTATATTGTGTTTTATTGCGAGGGATTTTTCTAACAAATTTATTTACGTCGTCAAGCCATTGGAACGCATATGCACATGGCTTATCGACTAAATATATCTCAAGGGCGAGTGGAAAACAATCCGCCAGCTCCACCGGTCGATGATGTCCTTTCTCATCGGTCTGCAAATTAAACAACGGATATGAGAATGTCCGAAAAAAATGACAACGAATCGTACGAGAAGAGAGTTGAAGGAGAGTTGAAAGAGTTAAAATTAGATCAGCTGCATACAAAAGATGAAACGGCTTGATTTAGGATGAAGCACTTCATGTCCTTACAGCCGCATAAGTTACTCGTGAGGGTGAGATGTTGCGCCAGTAGTGTTATCCCTGAAACTTTACGATAGTTTGGCTTGGAACCATGCAGAAACGGATGTATTATATAAGTATACACCGTTATACAAAAGCCGGTTGGGTTACATAACATCTCTCTCGCTGGTATAAGTGGCACTAGTGAATCCTCAGGAAAATGAGAACATCCTTCCGTCGACTTCATCTCCTTCACCCGCCCTAGTTTTATTCGATTTCAGTTCTTTTCTTTTTTTTTGTTCTTGCTGTTTTCCCCCTTTTAAGCTGTAGGATATTCTTTTTGAATTTGGCATGGTGCCAACTAGTCCCGAAAAGCTACAACAATGAAAATGTAGACCAAAGAGGAACGAAACTGGTGCCATGGGGACGATGATTTCCAGCAATAAGGAATGGCCGTTCGTGGGAACAAAGGGGGGAAGGAAAAACGAAAAAAACTATCAAATATCGATCGTTCTTTGGCGCGGAGCATTGTCTCCTCGGAACAAAAGCGAGCAAAACAAGAACGAAAACATAAAACCAAAATTTACATTATCCTGTATATGGCACACTGGCGTAATAGAATCGCCTCGTCCCTGGCACTGGCGTGGAGGTGGTAGTTGCCGTAGCGGTTGCCATCGCAACCGCCATTGCTATCGCCACAGTGCTACTGTCAGGATGAGATACTGCACGACCGAGTTCAAGTGCGATGAAATGAACACTTTTTCAATACAGGATGGCCTAGTAAAACCCTCATCAGTAGTAGTCGTTCGAGAACAGGAAGGAATTCCATCAAAGAGGATGTTCTACCAACCTACACACGTTTTTTTTTTTGTTTTGTTTTTATTGCAAATTTGGATCTTGTCGCTACTGAACTAGAACTTTTCGACGTTTGGTTGCTTTATACATATGTATGTGTATTGGATATGCAACTCTGAGATAAATTTACAAACACGACGAGGAGTATCGAATCGATTTTGGCACTACATCAGATAAGGCACGGTCCCATGCAACTTGCAGTATCCGACTGCTGGCGCCAGTGTCAATGGGCTAAAGGGGTTATTGACACGGGTAGTTGGATATCTATAGGATTAATTGAAACGGGTAAGAGCTAGTCAAATGCGCTTTTAGAAAAGTTTGAATTTAATGTGGCGTCGCACTGAAATGAGATTTTAGAGACATTTAGTTTCGAAGGATTTGTCAACGTTGTTTTCAGTTGGTCGTTTGGAGTTGTTTTCAAAAGTTTTATTCAAAATACCGGCAAATTTGATGTTTTTTAGAATTGCTTTCGGAAATAGAATTGAAAACGTTAGAACGTTAGCTTAATTCCATACCTAACTCACCCATGGAGCCCTGCTTAGAATTTGAATACTTCTTTACACTGAGTGGTGAATAGGTAGTGTCAGTTGTTTTTCACCAGATTGACGGTCTGTGAAATTAGTTTTCGCCTTTCAGAAATTTAAAGGTTGACAAGTCCCAACGGCAATAGCGCTTCCTCACGTTTATAATGTCAACTTTTTGAGTTTTATTACTAAACCTGAATACAACGTAGCTCGGGCGACATGCGATCTTTAATTTCTGATTGAGTTTCGGGAGCTAAAAAGGTGCATCATTGTAAACATTCGCAGTCACTAGATTGACCGAGGCATGAGTTAAATAGGCCCTAGATAAGTAAGGAATCTACTGATATTTACAATGAGGTAGCGATACCTGCACTGAAATATATCTTCTTCTTAGATGACGTTACAGTTCATGAAGAGCCAGAGCTAAGCTTCTCTTATTCATTCATATTGTGTGCGATTTGTTTTTCTCACAAGTGAATGGGACCTACGGTTTTAATGCCGAAGATTTTTCAAGGCAAGTGTATACGCACTACGGGGGGTTCTGCCCCGCCGAGGAGATGAGCCGCGAAATGAACATTCGATAGTGGATCTGAATTCGCTCATCGCGCGTCAGCGCCCGACACACTATCGAAATACCTCTATCACGGGGAATAATCAAACCCTTTTTTCAACACGATATAACACGCTTTTTTAGAACTTTTCGAATTTCTTCCACACGCCTTTGGTTTTAGAATACTCCAAGGTTTTGTATGAATGAATAAAAGTGCTCAAAATGTCGAAGGAGTATTCGTTAAGCGCCGTTAATAAGCTAACGCTATTGTTTCTCAATGACAGTGGAAAGTCGCGTAACGAGTATGTTTTATTATAATTATTATTTGCTTCTTTTAAGGTAAGTAATTCTTTGTTAACATAGGTAAAAATGCTTGTGATCCTTGTATGCTTGAATGGTTAAACTTAATGCTTTATTCAACGTAAAAGTCATAAAAAATATGTTACTCAAAGTATTGCCTTTGGTTACTCAGTACTTTTAGTCTTCTACCTTGCAAAGCTGAAGATATTTGCATTATTCTTGTCTGTATAAACGCATATATCATATATATGAAAACTTGTGCAAAATGAATGTGAATTATAAATATGTATTATAATATGTCTAGTATTATTATATATCCCATCAAATACATGAACCCTAGAGACGATTAAACCCAATTCACCAACCGCCAGTGGTGAATTGAATTGAATCCTAATCATTCAATTTTCGGTTAAAAATAATTTGTAAAAGTTTGCAAAATTCAAGGTAGACGTCCTGGAATTGTAGCTTGGTTTCCGGCGAGCTAACCCCATCTTGTTTCCTATATTGCTGACAGTATACCCGCGTCTTTTCAGTTATCCAGGAATCGACTCATTTTTGGTATCATTATAAGAATGGAATACTGCTTAGTCAGGCCATGCGCCTTATACGGAAATTATGATTATCGATGGTGCTACAGCAGATGATGCATTTTAATTAATTTTCTCACCGATTTTACAACCTGTGGCCCAGCGTAGTCATGTAGCATAATCACCTTATCTGATTGTTTAGTGGCCGTTTCGGCTCAAATGAATCAATTAAAGCCGATGGAGATCTGTTGTAATGGTTTCGTTCGTAAAACTACAGCCTACTGATCCCACCAAATTCAGAGCCGAACCTTCGAACCATCGACGGTATTGACGTATGGCCGGGCTTACCCCACAATATCTTAGGCTTAGTGATATCGGTTAATTCATTTTTCAAGCCAGTCACGATACCATGCAAAGAAGCGATCATTCTCTTAAGGCAGCGGTTCACACGCGAAAAAAACGCTGTTTGACGTCTCCCGGCTTTAACTCGTTCGGCACCCAAAGTCCTTGCTTCTGAGTTTTTCCCAATGCTTTCAAACGTTTCGAAACTAATCCCAAACCGCACAGCTTGGCTCCAAGATGGATTCCGGCGTTTGCGCTGCCATCTTTGAACCAAGATATCGAAAGCCCTGGAAACTAGCCCTAGTGTCTTCCAAGCTGAACTATACGCCGTCCTAACGTACGGCAACTTAAACTTAGAGACAGGCATAAAAGGTATAACCATCAATATACTCTCAGACAGTCAGGCAGCGCTCAAAGCGTTGGGCTCGTTTAGTACGATCTCAGAATCCGTTAAGGAATGTCGCGATGCCTTGCAGGAAGTAGCCATAAGAAATAAGGTCCAACTCTGGTGGATACCAGGGCACAAGGGCATAAAAGGCAACGAAATCACCGACCAACTCGCTAGAAAAAGTTCCAGCGAAAGGTACGTAGGTGCTCAACCTTTCTGCTTAGTCGAAGATTAATTTTCTTTTAGAAAAGTGGGAAAAATAGCTACACCTACATTTTTGGAACAGTGGGCCAATGGAAGAGATTAATACGGCCCCTGAATAAACACTCGATCAATATTCTCAAATATAATAGAGTCGATATCGGAAGACTGGTCAGCTATCTTTCGGGACACTATACTCTGAGATATCATCTCAATAATATTAACCTTTCGTCTGAAAACGAGTAGCGCATATTTTGCAAGAATTCTGCGATCTGCCATCTTAGGAAGCGTATTCTCCTCAGAGAAATCATGATCTTCTTTGTCCTTTTGATAGGCATATCTTCAAGTAACACGATTTCTTTGTAGCAGAGGTAGTTGATGGTGATTTAACAACTCCAAACAATCTTTGTTCACTTGATGCAAATATTGTACCAACATGATGAGTTCAGATAATGCAAACAAATCCAGTTTCACCTGAAATGCGCTCAGAGCCTTCTATTTCTACTGGTATATTGATCTTATGGGCCCTTTGTTTAATAATCGTAAAGGGTGGGCCATCTAGTTTTTTTTTTTTTTAAATAGTGGTTTCGGCGAAAATGAAGCACCCACCGCGACTGCTGTACGCAGGTTTTTTCAAAAAGTTCGTGAGACTGGTATGCTTGTAGACACCGTCATCGTACGTGCGCACAGATGAGAATGTGGCTGCCTGTTGCCGAGAGTGTGAGACTTAATTCATGAACATCAACTCGCCATCGATCTCAACAGTTCAACATTTCACGCCTGAGGGGACTTATGCACAAAGATCTCGGATTATATTATCGCTTCGCAGTTTGGGCCTTAGAATAGTTTGAATTGGACAACGATTTTGGACAAAATTCATCTTTTCTGACGAGGTGCATTTTTATCTCGGCGGTTACGTTAACAAACAAAATAGCCGCATCTGGGAAGCCAATGCATCCACAGAAAGTGACAGTTTGGTGCGGATTGTGGAGTGGTGGCGTCATTGGACCATTTTTCTTCGAAAATAAGGCTGCGAACAACGTTGCGGTCAACGGTGGGCGTTACAGAGCTATGTAAACTGACTTTTTTTTACTGAAATTGAAGACATGGATTTGGCCGAGCTTTGGTTCATGCAGGATGGCACGAAACCATCAACAAGGTCTTGGAAGCCAGCCGAGGCAGCCACTTGAACGACGTTGTATTTCATAACTAATGGGAATTATTGTTCTTACTAATAAAGCCATAATACATGGCAAAAAATTTAATTTTGTTAATTTTGTATCATTTTACCCACCTTTATAGTCAGCCCTTTTTGATGATATTTAATTTTTAAAGAATGGCTACAAGTTCACTGCTATATAAGAATATTTGGCAGCTTTCAAGGAAACAAGCACTTTCAGTATGACAAACTGAAGAAGTCAAAACCTCCATATCCCAGATTACAGGATTCACTTTTCTGCATTTTTGACCTCTAATTGTGGAGATCTTAAAGCAGTACGATCTAAGTAAGATATGATAATAGTAATCTACTGTTTCGAAGAGAGTATTTAGCGGGTCAAGAACTAGGGTCAAATGGACGCCCTCTCACCCACCATCAAGATTTCAAATCAAATCAATATTCTCTGTTTTATATTAGGTTTCAAAGATTTTATTATGTCAGATTGGCGCAACATTGCCAAAAAACTTCAGGTGAGTTGTTAAAAATCTTCAGTCTTACCTATCCCACAAAAATCGAGCAAATAATTAAGGCATTGAGAAAGTCTCCATGAAAAAATATTCCTACCCGTATAATAAGCTTTTCGCAAACTTTATGAAAAGAGGAAGAGAGAGTCAGTTTTTAAATGCGATTGGTCCATCTAAACTACCATAAAATTAAGGAAAAACTTAATCGGTTTAGCTCATGCAATTGCGCGACGAATAGAACCCAATCGGAGTTAGTACCTTAATATGTCATAAGTCATACGTAGTTAAAAAAAAATTCACGAACATACAAACGTATAAACATAAGCACCCATCACCCTAAACCAACAGATATGAACCCTGGAAACCTACATACATACATATGTACATGAAAATATTGCAAAATTTTATTGTGTGGCTGATGGCAGGCTAGACAACCGGTTCGACTAGCAATTCGCATGCATACTAGCAAGTTTCAGAAATATTTACCAACACAACTAAGAAAACATCGAGTGAATGGGACTAATATCACAAGCCACGAGACTGCAAAATGTTTGTTATGCTCTACAATTCCTGTTTCTTTTTGAACACTTCTTCATATCGTGGCTGAAAAAATCTCAGGGAACAAAGCAAAAAGCGAATTCAGCCCTTAGAAAGTCATGCTTAACCCGGAAAAAAAATTGTGTTTTACTTGTACTTCTAACACCCATTTTTTATAATTATCATTTAAAAGCAAAATTGGCTTTGCTGCAATGCAGCAGCACACAGGACACCATTCATTTAACATGTCACCTCCTCCAACCATATATCACTGTCAAACACCTAGCACACGCTCGAAATGAAATTGGCCCGAAGTCCACATCATTATTTGCTCTCGAGATATACGAGGCGAAAAAGTTCATGGACATACTAACGTATGTATGTATCTCTCTAAAAATTATGGACCACGTTCTAGAGACCTTGAAATGTGGGGATATTATCATTAGAATAACTTCCACCTAACTTTCCTTAGGTGGAGAATGTCATTATGAGAACTATTTAGACTCGCCGAATACTGCAAGAAAAAAACAGGGTGAGACTACATTTTAATTCAAAATTTAGAACAACAAAGCTATTTTTAAAAACATCTTTGGCGAATAATATCGTGTTCTGAATTCGATATCATTTTTTTTTTTTGAACATGCTTTTTTGATATAATTTTCCTCTTAAGCCCTTTTTATCCCTCAAACGAATTAGCATTTTTAGTCAGTAGTCTTTGCAATTTTGTCGTGATGACGTACACTCTTCAACAATGTTAGTGGATTTTGGAAATTCGTTCAAAAATTATGATTTTGTGCTCCAAACTTTATCCAAAAATGTTATTCAGCGTAAATTATGCTGATATTTGAAAGCTTCTTAATTGCTTTCTTTGGGAGACCTAAAGTCGCTAGTCTCGGCTAACAAAAAGCATTGGAATTCAACATTTTTGGCGTTAATGAGGACATTCGGCCGAAAACGCTTGAAAAAGTGGTTGAAAACTTTGTCTCTCGGATGACGAACGTCAGATTCAGCCATGGTGCGCATTTGCTTGTCATTGGTTTCAATAACTTAAACATGAAGCTGTTCCAAGGATTCGAACTTTTTTTTACCTTGCTTCTCACAAAATGTTATTATTACTTTACAGTCATTATTACTTTACAATTCGCAAAACTGACGAATTTCGAAGTAATTGGTACAACGGTATGGTTGAACCTTGACACAAAATGGATGGAACTTTCACAGTTTAATTTTAAATTCAATCTGATATTCTGAATTTTGAAATTTCTTTGTATTTTATTTTTAGCTAGAAATACGCAAAACCTGTTCGCATATCGTAATATCATGTGGTATCAAGGTCCTTATTTGTAGAACTAACATGAATGGATTAAGAATAAAACATGTACATAGATCCATGAAACCCGCCTATTCATGGAAGTCACTAATTCCTGTAAATTGCCTGTGAGTGAAAATAATCCAAGGCTGATATTAAATGCATACCGCTCGCACAGCTATTTTCGGAAGTCCTCAAAACATTTCAATAATGTATATAGGACACAATGTTACCCCTCGTCACAATATATTTCCGGCAACCATTACTGAATGAAACTCCGGTATAAGGTACCATCGAAACAAATAACACGATTTTGGGTCCCTCTAAGTAATTCATCGCCTATTTGAATATTGCAAAAGCCAACCGATAGTCACCAAAAATACCTTCAGCGTAATATGACTACCGCTCATGCAAACTTTTCCCCTAAAACATTTATGAAGAGGTAGTTAACAATCCCATTCAGATTATTATCATCAATTACACCGTCCACCAGGAGGACAGGAAGCTTTGGACGCTTCTAGCATTTTAGCCACACCTCACCAAGCCTTAGTTGTCGTCCGCCTTCATCCCCGTACTCATATCTAAGGAAAATATTGTCTTAATAAATAATGTCTTATCGCAATCGTTGACTCTTTACGACCAAACGGACATAAAGGAAAAAAGAAACAACTCAACGAAAAAAAAAGTCACGCTACCCTGATGAAAAGACATAATTCAGTGTCGTTATAAAACATAAAAGGCTGTCTTGAACCGGAGCCTGCCTTAAGCGTCAACGACGAGATGGAAAAAGGAGCCAGAGTAACATTACGACGAATTGGTCATTAAGGTTTGGCAAATGTTTTCCTATTACAAGCAATTTGCCTCGGCTTTATCTCCTCGTAGCAGCTTGGAGTCGAATGGAACGGCATGGATCAAAAATTATGAAAATCCGTTCTTTTTGCATATTTTTGTTTCATGATTTTGGGGATGCGGTTAATCGTGCTTTAACATGACTTAACTAGATGTGAAGTATATTTATGATTGACTTCAGATGACAGACGGAAGGAGGTTGGATAACACACGATTGAGGTGTGGAAGGAAGTTATATCGTACGTGGAAGGTTGTTATAAAACCTCATAAATTCGGCTTCCTTTGTTTTAGTCTTTTCGTGTGCGAAATGGAGATTTTGGTAGGGTAAAAGCGTTAAGGATCGAGGTTGTAAAAAAGATGTTAACTGGAGAATGATTCATTTAATCCGAAGTGTAAGGAAATGGGACTCAATTTGGAACCACTAAATCGACGTTGCTCAGTTATGATTGAGGATGATGATCCACTTCCAGATGGTATCCGGAATAGCTTGGGAATTTTTATACTAGGCGATCAACTCGTAAATATTTATTAAGCTTTGATCCAAAATTCTGAAACCAAACGGTGGTAGGTAAGTCACACACTTGGATAATAGAGGAAGCAACCCCTTTCTATCAGTGGCAGTCTGGGTTAATGACAACTTTGCTCTTTCTATTGCTCTCGCTTCTAAACGCAATAATCGGAAGTGTTTTGTGATTCAACTTCTGACCATAAATGACGGTCATAAAAACTTCCCAATGACCAATGGAACAAGTTTAAAATAAACTTTGGTCGAAACTTTCATCAAAGTCTTTGACATTTGCCATTTTTCTGAACTCAACTATGAATCTAAAGAACGAATGATTAACTCTCCCCAAAGCTTCAGAAAAATCATCAGAGTCCGAAGGAAACTTGGAACATCTGGGAAGCAAATTAAAACTAATTCCATAATCATTTCTCTACACTCAATTACTCTCCGTTCCGGTCGCCTTTCTTGGAATACCCTAAACAACTCTCTATCGGTCTTCAGCTAACCCCGAACGGCGTGTATTAATACCAATTTACTGGCAAGGATCTGCGAAAGGAATTACGTTCTTCCCGTCCATTCTTTTTTCCCGTACGCTTCCTAATCAAATGAGAACTAATGACCAATTTGGGAATAATTCCAATTACCCCATCGCCCTGGATACCATCCACCACTCGTGTTCCCCAACACATTACACATCCTTGCATCAATATTTGCTCGCAGAGTCTGCTCTGGCAACTATTCCTTTAGTGAAACTGTCATAAAAGACCGGACCGTGGTTATTTGCCAACTAAAAGGACCGTCTGCAAAATAACATGAGAGAAGGCAAAAAAAAAAAAAAAACAAACGAAAAACGTTCGGACAATGTTGGTAATCTTGTTTCGGCTCATCCATTTAATACGAGTATCGCATGAGCTTACATTGTCCCGTCGTACAACAAGTACACATGCCAATGAAAGAGGATATGAGGATGTCTATGGCAGCCTGAGCAAACACGTACTCGCAAATGTGTACAGTGGAGCTTTGTCAATATGACTAAATGTTCTGCCAAAGGATGCGTAGATAAATTTGATGTTTTATCCAAAGCCAAGGAAGAGAGGAGTAGTGTCGAAAATAGGCATATAAGAGGCATCGTAGTTCCGCTTTAAGGACTACAGGACGACTTGGCCCATACTTAAGGATTTGTACTTTGGCAAATGTAGAGAAAGGATATTGCGAAGATTTTGATTTGATGAATTATAGGGTAAGGAGAGGAGTTGTATTAATTTGGCATCTCCCCAGTACCAGACGGACTCTTGGGTCGATTTGATGGGAAAAGCCCCTTTTGGGGATGATGACCTTTCGGATGTATGAATTTGATGCGGTTTTCAATTAAGCTGGTGAATGATGGGGTATATTGGCAGCCCTGATATAATTTTGACAGCTACAGAATAACCACATGCGGGTGCTGGTAAACGGAATATGGAGATAAGATAGGGAACATGCCAAATAGTCCTAAGCTGGGACCAGCATTTGTTAATTTCTTCTCAATGAAAGAACAAGGGTAACGCTATCCTTTGAGTTTGAAATGAGGCTTATTCTATAAGGGAGAGAGTAATTATAGAAATGTGTATATACCATATGTAGACTTACCAGACCTTAAAGTCAAAGAACAAAAAACATAGTTCCTTAAGTCAACTCAAAAAATAGCTTAGTGTCTGTTAAATAGAAGTAAGAACTTGCTTATTAAGAGTTATCCAACAAGAAGTGTCATTTTAATTTTTGCACAATTTTGAACTTTCAACAAACAAGAAACAACTACCACTGCAATGACTTGTGATAAGAAAAAAAAAGTAATCGCCGAATTTGAACGTCTCGAAAATGTTAGTAATGTGAAGACTCCAGCTAGTGTTCGTTGGATAAGGCCAGATGAAAATTAAAACGCCGGAGGGCAGAGTTTAACTGAAAACCAGTTGTGTTCACTTCGGGACGATTACAGGAATTGGGTCTAGCCACCACCACTGCAGTGAATTTAGTAAAAGGTTCGTGACATACATATGTACATACATGCGCATAAGGTGCAGATGATATAAAAATTAGAGGCAGGAGTATTTTCGCTGGCTGTTTCCTGGAAATTAATAACAAGAAAACTCTGCAATAGGGTGGAATAGCTGTGTCGATTTTTTTTACCAATAATCGGTCGGTGATGTAAGCGCAGATTGAATTTCGACGTCGATTTCCTAAACGTGTCGCGCCAACTGGGCAAACATTCCGGCGCTTAGCTACTCGACTCGAACAGACTGGAACCACAGGAGACCACACAGGGCGTGACCACCACCGGACTGGTCTTTCGGCCGAGAATGCGATTGCCGATGCCGCTGAAAACGAACAAATATCAACTAGACGACGGGCCACGCAATTAGGCTTCACCAGACCGACCCTACAGCAAATTTTAGTGAAAGACTTACACATGTTCCAGTACAAAGCGCTAACAGTGCATCAGTTAATGCCTGCTGACCGTCAGCCGCGTGTGAATTAGATACTGTCAAGTCATCCTTAATCTCAACAACGAAGAGAAGAATTTAAGCGTTTAAGGACGACGTCGATAAGCAAAATCTTCGTTGCTGGGGCTCTGAAAATCTGCGTGTGATACACGAAGAGCCAAGACGTCCACTCAAAGCAACTGTGTGGTGAGGCGTTCACGCGGGTGGCGTGATTGGGCCGTATTTTTTTCAGAACACCATCAGCAATACGGTCATTGTTACTGGCGAACGCTACAAGGCCATGATAAACGACTTCTTACTGCCGGAATTGGATGAGCGGGGCTTGGTGAACATGGTGGTTTCAACAAGGTTTCAACAAGGCAACCGCACACACAGCACGAGCACAATGGATATTGTGACGAAAGCGTTTCTGGTCGCATAATCCACCGTTTTTCTCATGGCCAGCAAGATCGCCAGATTTAACCATCCCAGACTTCTTTCTTTGGAGCTTCTTGAAATCGCGGCCTTATGCCAACAAGCCTCAGACAATCGCAGCCCTTAAGAGGAATATTCGACAGAAATGCGAACAGTTATCACCGGAAATTTTGCGGAAAGTCATGGAAAATGCGATAAAACGGGTACAAATGTGTATCGACACTGGCGGCAGCCACTTGACAGATATCATCTTTTCTACTTAATAGAAACAATTGTAGAGATGCACGTAAAGATTTCCATTACTCTAAATCATTTTTTTTATTTAGTAAAAAAGTAATTCAAAAACAAAATTGGATGGTGAATTTTGTGCCATCTTATACCATATTAAAAATAGAGCCTACGCCCTTGCACTGTCATCTACCTTCACATTCACGCCAATAGCTTGTGTACTCAAAAAACATTGGAGTGACTGAACGCCAATATATTTTCGAGCTTGACTGTTTTGAAAACATTCTTCGCAACAAAGCAAAGTGTGTCATGAAGCGCCGTTTCGTTGTAAATAAGTATAATAAATTCATTAATAATGTTTCAACAAGGCAACTACTGTTCGAGAGCATGTTGCAGATATCGAGGCTTTTTAGCATTGAATAACTCAACAGTATTAGTCTTCGGATTGTTGGTGGAAATCTCCCTCTCAGTCTGGCAACCGACGCATCAAAAACGGGAATGGAGCTACCCTTTCACACAGCTATTCGGAGGGTACAGAAAAGCCAATTTCTTTTGCATCAATGGCCTTGAGTGAGACTCAGGCAAAATACTCTCGAATTGAAAGAAAAGCTTTATCAATTATCTCTGGCGTCACTAGATATCATCAGTACCTCTACGGCAGACGCTTTGACTTGCGCACTGATCATCAGGTACTCATCACTCTTTTCCATCTATCAAACAAAGTACCCGTTATGACCCTTCATCGACTTTAGCGTTGGACCATTATTTTGCAGGCCTAGACGTATTTGATTCAAGGAGAAACAGATGTAACTGTTGACTATGAGTCTGTTATCGGAGACTGCCCGATAAGCGTAGACCTCATTGTAGCACAGCAATGTTCTGCAAGCTACATGTCAGAACGGTATTCTTTCATCCAGCCTCAAATAGGTTAACTGAGCGCGCAGTCCGGACTTTCAGAGAGTCTTAAAAAAAATTATATAAGAGGAGAATGACCGACAAAAGGCTTTATATAAATATTTGATCATATATCGAGCGACACCAAACCAATCATCAAATACTAAGCACCATATTTTCGGCCATGTTTCCAGAAAATTAACGAATTCGGAATAGGACAAAAAGTCTACGCAAGTCTACGCGAATTATTGAATCACTCGACTGATCACTAAGTTAGTCAGACATATGAATTACATCGCGCAAACATCTAGAGGCGATATCAAACGACATCAAAATCATCTTCGAGCATGACAATATACAGAAATCGGAGTCAAAGTTGCCACTCATGATTTCAATATCGATTTAAGTACAGTGTCATTTTCGTCACCTAATAGCCCTACTTAAGACGACATAGACATCGAAGTAACGGGAGCTGGGACTAGCCCCGTGGCACCTGGTAGCCAAATAGCAAGAAATCAAACTGAAATTCAGAAAGCAAATACGCAGAGAGTGGTATCGAAAGTTACACCTATGCTCGCCGTACAGCCCGACCTGTTCCAGCAGGGGATATAAGACAAATAAGGCCTGAGGGAGTGATATAACAATATCATTAAGGCTTCTATCTAGTTTCTTCTAGAGTACACTCTAGTACACACTATTCTAGTACACTAAACGCAATAAGGCCCCATTCTATAAGCTCATAAGGTAACTAACGTAGGGCCGACAATGAAATTTTTCAACACAGAGACTCCAAAAATGAAGCAGCTATACGAATTTCGGAAAATTTTTGACTGCTTGTCAACAACCCAACTTTAGCCCAACATTATCTTGTTTTCCTTTTGCCGCGCAATTTTATTTCCATTTATATTATGCCCATACTTTCTGCAAAGGAAATGTTTTCTTTGAAATCAAAGTAAATTCAAATATTAGGTCGTTACATATCAAAAATTAAAAAAGTTGATTCCAAAAAAATATTCTCCCTTTACATCTGTCCCGTTAAAGTCCTGTTTCATGGCATCTGGGCTTATGAATTTTTTATTTTGGAGATGACTGCCCAAACTTCGGAAAAGGTGGTAATCGGTAGGGGATAAGTCTTGTGAGTAAGGCGGCTGAGACTGAACTTCATAACCCAACTCCGCCAGCTTCAGAAACGTCGACTGTGCGGTATGTGGTCTTTCGCTGCCGTGAGCAGTATAGAATCATGCCTATTTACTAGTGACAGCTGTTTTTTTGAGCAATTTGTTGTACATTATGTCGATTGCTTTACAATACGACTTGACCGTGATTGTTTCTCCGCGTTTGAGAAAAGCATAATGGACAACTTCCTCACTCGCCCACCATACTATCAGTATTAACTTCTTGGGGTGTAAGTCTGCCTTGCCAAGTTCACTCACCCTTGTCTACCCATTTTCCCGACTATCATATAGGATTTACTTTTCGTCACAGCTGACGATGCGATGTTGCTCAAGATACGGAAACCTCCAAACGTTGTATTATATTTGTTGGTGTAAGGACGTGGGGTACCCATCTCTATGGTTTTTTTACCTTTTCGACGGCGGGAAGGTGACAGTGGACATTTTGAATCTTGCAGCAAGACTAAGAACAGTCCTAGCTAGATTCCTTCAACAGCTCCTGCAAGTTCTTCTACCCCTTGGCAAGTTTTTGAGTGAAAAATCTCCCTCGCTGAGCTTGGTAAACCAGTTCCGAAAGGAAAATTGCCTTTTAATATGTTGATGAAAGCATTTTCTATGTAAGGAAAAAAGTCAGCTCAATTAGCTAATAGGGTAGATTACAACTTCGCGCCACAACCACCACTTTAAGAAGGATCGGTATGTCAGCAATTTCAACGACCTGATATTTGCATTTTGACTGCGGCACAAGTCACTGTTAACATGTGGTTATGAAACTAAACCCCAAGGGCTTGTGAAAGAAAAGATCACGCTAATATAACTTTTAAACATCGAGTAATAGTTGTTGCGAAAAATTGAAAAATTACAAATTTTTGTTGCTGTCTACGCATCGCCAACGGTCAACGGGTTTGGTATTGATCACATCGTTTCGTCGCCAACGCATTGGCAACAATGTTTTTTTTTTTTTATGACAATCATAGCGTTGAAGGATTCGTAAGAGAAATATTTTGTTACTGGAAAATAATACATATATTTTTTAAATTATTTATAAACAGATTATAATGATCTTGGCCTAATAACTAATCATATTAACGCAAGGTATCATCTCTAAATCAATTCAACTATATTTGAAAAGTATTATAAGTGAAAATAGAAAATCAGTTCCAAGCTGGAATCAGCTTTAATATATCCTTTAATTTCATGACCCAGAACAACAAATTCGGGTGCATTGAACTCGAAAAAGCATCCAATGAATGCAATATCAAATTATTATCTACCCACTGGACTACACAAGATAAATTGTGGGCAGTTTCATTGCACCATCGGCATTCTCGTCCAACTTTATAACCCTGTTGAAGCATCAGATTTGCAATTGCGACAAATATGATAATTTCAGCAAATAATCAGGGCAATATTGAATTGCACAGACCATCCCATCTTCGCACTCCCATCTCGAGTTATGTTAATTAAAACTGGACAAGATAATAAATCGCCGCTCAAGCTATAATCTAAACGATAATACCCATGGTCATGCCATTCAACATCGCCAGCTTCATTCCAACCGCCAATAACCCTAGCCCAATCATACCGCGATCATTGGAGCTTTAAAATATCATGGTAGATAAACAGCCGTAGATAAGTGCTAAACATGAAAATAAAATTAATGTGAGCCATAAGGACGAGGCGCGATTCCGATTCCCAAATCACTGATATAGCACCAGCCCCCATGCGCCCCAGCGCTGCTAGGGAAATGCAAAATGCGAAAACTTGCGCGGCACGTAAACTTTTGGCAAATTTATTGTATATCCGCTCTGGCAGTGGATGCGGTCCATTATGAGGGGTTAACCACCGCCAGTCGGTCACATTCCGCTTAGGATGGCGTGCAAACAGGAGGTCACGAGGACGGATGTTAATATCAAAAAAATATCGGTCACTGCCCAACGTTGCAGCCTTCCCACAACACAGGGAAAAACACATTCCACAACGCGTATCTAGATCGTGTGCGGTACACGCGTGCCGCGCAGGGAGGTGGTTACACAATTTATTGCAGCATAAATTATCTCCAAAAAGTATATATAAAAAAGGAAATGCTGCATCTAGATTATCAATTCGAGAGGATGACAGTCGCCAGTGGACCGAATTTGGCTCGTTTTTCTCCTCCATTTTCCCACTTCCCGTTATTTCCCTTATTTTTTTTTCGCCCTGATTTCCAGCTCCGGTTATCACTCATGCGGCATGGCGTTACGGAAATTGTTCTTCGTGTTGGGGTCGTCGGGATATGGGTCTCCATAGCATGAAGTACGAGAGGAACGGGTGGGACGACTGACTATGTAGCCTGATTGTATAACGACGAACAACGAGATTTAAGTGCTGGCAATGTTTGCAAATTATCTCTATCTATATGGCAGGTGGGCGGAGGGCCATGGACATTTGGTGCCGATAGTCGAGTCTAGCACTCGGGATGGTATTGTTGAAAATTGGAAAATTGCCAGCATTTAGAGCGGAATCAGCAAAATAAATGAAATGAAAGCCAGTACTACTTACACACACGCCAAACGCCACTACTTAAGTGCCTTTCGTCCTTATGGTGGGCGGAAGTGTGCGAGAATATATGTGCATATGTGTGAGTGTTAAGAAAAATCAATTTTTTGTTTGTGAATCAGAATGACATCTTTCTTTCCCTTCATTCGATTTAGAAAGGACAACGGCATTGAAATCAAGGATACATGCTTCCTGTATCCGTAGTGCTTTCTACTTTCTTTGATTTGTCGGTGCAATGAGAAACGACTGCTCAAAGGATACTTGAAGAGCGGTCCTTAAAATTCCATTCCACTAGTGTATCCCTAAAGGCTGTGCAATGTGGTGTGGGTAAGTCCCAGCCATTATTGTACTTGTCAGCAGCAAGGACGTTACACCGGATTGAGTGGGACAATTTGAGATCTGACCTGATTCGATTGTTTTAACCTTTTGCATATCCAAGTTGATTCAGTCCGGTTGACATGACACTAAATGTTGGAATACTCGTATATGTATGCACAATGAGTGCTTACAATGGTCAAGTAGATATGTAAAGGGTCAAGAATGTAGATGTAGATGGGTAAAATAAAGGATTGGTGTATCTGAGATGGCCAATTTTATCTGTCTATAGTCTCCATAGTATCTTGTGTGATGTCTCAAGACAATACTAGCTCTAGACAATCAAAAAGTTTGTCAGTTTTGTATAAACTTCTGCCCAGCACAGTGCTGGAGAAGGGGATCTAGGAAAATAAGTTAACTTCTTCACGTGGCAATTAAGTTGTTCGTTCCTTTTCTACAAAGTTTTGATTGAAGTGAACTTGATTGCGGACCCATGTTATTGGGGTTGTCTTTCAGTGAATATTCCCAATATGATAGACAAGCAATGGAAGATAGCATAATAAATGTTTTTATTCAGAAGGTAGATCTACCACACAGGTTCGGACATCGAAAGACAGTCATTTACCTCTAAAAGAAGGTACCCGAAAAAATAGGATTAGCCTATATCTACACCGTCATCTTAATGATTGACATCGGTACAATACATACATTGAAGCTTTGAAGACTAAGCTTAGTAACATGAAAAATTATGAGAATTTGTACAAGGGTAAACTGTGTGGTCTATATATTTTATTGAAATTTAACACCAAATTATTAAAAGTTTTGAAGTTTTGTAAGATCTGGCGGTCTTCGTAATTCCTTTAATAATGTTTACTCGTAATTAAAAGTCTTTAAAAGATCCATATTCCCATTAAACACTGTAACTTTTCGTTGAATCGACAGACAAGTATTGCGGGACGATTGGGATCATCATAGGTAAACAAAATATAGAACATGAAGAGGTTTCACAGCTTCAAAAAAGGTATAAATATTTTAAGTAAAGCTTTTAGGATTTCACGGTGAAAGACCTGGATTTTAGAGCAGCCAGCGATTGTACATAGATGGGGCTTCATTCTAAATAGTTTCGAATATCTATCACACAAGTAGACCTAAATATATCACCTTATTGAAGAGTATTATAAAATAACTCTTGCAACGGGGTATAGCTCTTAGTTTTTTTTACCACATTTGTGAAGTAAACTGTTGCAAGCGCAATGTCAATTTCGCCACAGATTTCTTCACCATCCTACCGCAAACATCTTAGCTGCTAGCCTCAAAGAGACTAGAACAACACGCGACGGTGTTGTTTTCGTTTCGACAAGAACATCGCCGCTGTGGTCGAAGATATCGCAGGAAAGGCGTTAACGCCAACCGACGAAGTGCCATGCATTGAATTGAATTGAATTGAATCAGCTACTACTTGCAGATCCATAATTGCATCCAGACTACGCTCACGCTATTATCCTGAATCTCACCGACCAAGTGGACGAGGCGCATTATATAAAATATGCTCTTTTGGGTACTGAAACGACGTATCATTCACTGGAAGCTATTATAATCACTCAAAGTCAGTGCCTGATGTACCATTTACGCCGCGGCAAAAATGGTTACTTCGATATAGAAGCATGATGAACGAATTGAGACTGAAGGGCATGTGGTTTCAACAGGATGGTGCAACCGCCCATAAAGCTCGCGCTACAATAGACATATTGAATGATGTGTTGGCGGGTCGCCTAATGTCTCAATATGGTGATTTGCGCTGGCCGTTATTATTGCCCGATTCGACTTTTTAAATCTCATTTCTATCAGATTAAGCCACAGGTTCTGGGAGCTCTCGAAAAGAATATCCGAAAGAGTGGGGGAACTTATCGTCCGAAGTTCGCGCCCCATCAATGATAAATTCACCAGGTTTTTAGCTCACCCTCTGTTTGCCGAGAACAAGATAAATAATATTTTACTTTGTTTACTTCATTCCTTTCATGCGTCATTGATTTATAAGACTTTTAAAGCCTAGTTATATCATATCAGACAGGTCAAAACCAATATTTAACGTTTTCCTATAAATTTACTTCACTTTAATTTATCCTCGTTTGAGAGCTGGAAGTAGATTAGGCAAGTAGGTTTCAGCTACACGACTTTTCAGATATGATTACTAATAAAACCAAAGATATTACAAAATTCCTCTTACTTTTTGAACATGGCATGTAAATATGTACTTAACATTAATTGACATTCACAGGGTATATGGTGGCTTTTTCTTGGAAAAGTAACTTATCAAGATCCTAACTCCAATGTCCAAGAAAAGAATATTCCGACAAAGAATTTTTTTTCTGTCACATTCCATTTGACATATTAAGTCACCACATATACGTATATTCAAGAGACAATTATACCAGTTACCACTTATGATGACAATCTAGATTGTGACCGATGATGTTAATAATGATCTAAAGTATATTTATTTATTCTGAAAGGAGTCATTAGCGCCTTACTTCCTTTCTCCGTCCTAATTCCAAAACCCCTTAATGTGTCCCTAATGAACGAAAGTAGAACCCAAGGACCAGAAAGGATATTGAAGAGAATTTATGAATAGTAAGTCCAATAAAGAATAAATATGTTCTCTCGATGGCAAACTGATTAAAACCTGCAATTAGAGCCGGAAGACAACGCTTACAGAAAATGCGATTTCAATTATTAATGAGAGAACATTTATGGTTTTTGTTTTCGAAGAAAGTTGATTTTCCGGTGAGGGTATAGGGCTGACGTCAGGATAATGTAGATGTTCCATATAGTTATAAATTTAACATACATACTATAAATATACATTTCTGGAGTGGAAAAATATGGTCAAGCCAGCCCTCGTCTACTTCAGTCCCTTCTTATTGTTCTGTCAACATCCTTAAAGTAAGTGGATTCGAGGACGGTAAATATTTTGTTCATCAATACTCATATATGGTGGAAACTGGTTAATGAGATCAAAGGGTACGGCATTCTTTTGACTACCAAAGAGAGGGGTAAGTACCTACATATTTGGTCTATGTCAAAGGCAACTTATCAGTAATCAAGTTTAACTTTGAACTTGATAGCATTGACTGCTTTTGCCTTGCCAAATAGTAAATTATGAATTCTCTGAAAAACTGTAGTTTGAAATGCTTTACCATTCCTTTATAATGATGAATTGAATTAAAGTAGGGTCGAAAACAAGACAACAAAGCGATTGAGACTGCCACACATGGCAAGCAAGTAGTGACTTTGTATACCACAGGAAAGAGAATCCTGAATGTTATTGGACCATCCAGAAAGGCTATAAATTGGATTACTCTTACCAAAAACTCATTGAATAACTTTATTGATTGATTATAAGTGGAATCCTATTATAAGGATTTTCTTCAGAGAAACCTTAAAACTTCTAAAACTATTCCAAGAAGGTTGATGTTTACCTTATTCGCTTGAAAAATTGAGAACCGTCTCAGGTATCTCTGACATTATTGTCGGTGCCGACAGTAACTACATTTCTATATAATGATCTATTACCTGCTAAAAAAATCAAACAAGAGTCTTATATAAGCCGCGACTGGATGCCAGTAGAAAATTTCTTTTTTGATATTTATAAAGTACAATTTTAACCATAATGCAGCCTTTGCTGTGGCTTTTTGGCGGAAGATGTGTAAATGAAGGCGCTATTGGCAATAAGTCAGTGAAGAATGACAAATGACTGAACATGTTGTATGGCCTCAACTTGAAGAAATAGATACAGATGATTATTATTTTCAACATAAGGGAGCTACGAGTCAGACAACAGGTCAAATATTGAGCTACGAGTATTATGATCCAAGTTTCCAGGTTGAATAATTTTAGGTGATAGTGACATAACCTGGTCACCAAGATCATGCGACTTTTCAAGTAAATTCTATGTGGACAAGCCAACAACAATTGCACAACTAAAACACAACACTCGGACTGAAACTGATGAATTGAATGCGGTAATGTGTCAATGATTCCTGGAAGATTTTACTATTCGTATATTCGGAAGTTTGTAGGCATGCCCGTGGTTGGGCATCATGAGGAATTTAAAATAATTGCCGAAAACGACCAGTTTTCGCACCAGGATGATGCACAATCGAACATAGTTAACAAACACGAGTGAAGGCAGAATGAACACCAAACTTCAACAGCAGTTTGTTAAAAAAATAAGATGACTTTTGCTTGGCATGCTTGGCGATGTCACTATAGGTATGAGTGGTCAAGGTCTTCACAAAACACTGAGAAGATGTTAATAACTATGACATCGTTGACGCAGTGTAGGAAATTGTTATGAAAAAACTCAGAAAAGTTGCTGAAGATATTGGCATATCGGATGGCTCACGTCATGCATTTTTTTGAAAACATTTGGACATCTCGTTAGAAGGTCGTACGTTCAGTAAGGAATATTATCTTGAAGTTATGCGCCGTTTGCGTAAAACAATACGAAGCAAACGTCCAGATTTGTGCCTCAGCGACCGTATTTACCGGACTTGGCTCCATTTTACTTTTTTTCTCTTCCAAAAACTGAAAAAACCTATGAAAGGACGGAGATTTGCTTCGATTGACGTGATAAAAAAAATCACATATCAAAAGTGCTTCGAGGTTTGTAAAAAGCGATGGCTTAAGTGTATTTAATCTGAGGGAAGCGATGAATAAATAAATATTTTTTGAGAAGATTAAAAAGTCACCTTATTTTTTGAATGATAAAGAGAAAGAAACATTTAAGACGAGAGGAGGAAATAACATATCTCGCATGAACATATATGAAAAATATCTCCGACGAAATATATAGCTCCGAATCGATCTTCCACTTCAACTGGAAAAATAGAAATCCCGGAAATTTATTGCGTTGTTGTAGAATGGGTTCCACACAAGTGTGGATCTAATTAAAGCAAAAAAGAAAAACATTTTGGAGTCAAAGTGTCAGTAAATTCTCTTCGATTTCGTTTGAAAAATCCTTACATTAGATTTGCTCTTGATGTGACATAATTTAATTTCTGATCGTGTTTAACTCCGTTTAGAATCTAAGGCCACGCCTAGGTGTCAGCAAATTAGATCGCATCAGAGGGACAAACACGAAAGATATTGCAATTATAGTTTAGTTTAGTTTATTTCATCTACCGAGTTTGACTCTAACAGATTGCAGAAATATACATAAGTATAATACATATGTCTAAATGAACATTATAGACTGAATACTTAGCCTTTTTTCGAACGTTTCTAGTCCTATCAGGGTACATCTTGTTTGATATGTAACGATATGATCAAGATTCTATTTCAATCGTTTTATTACGAATCTGGCAATGGACTTTTGAACTCTCTCCAGACGTAGAACATGACACTGTACAATAGAACAATATTCAAGATGCGGACGTACAAGAGACATGTAGACTGTCATAAATGCACTAGAAAATTCATAACATGTACGTTTAAAAAACCCAAGCAATGAATTTGCTTTAGCGATATAGAACGTAATTAATGTGAGGTGAAAACATCAACTTCACATCGAAAATTACGCTAAGATCTTTGATTTCAGTTTTTCTTAAAAAAGTCGTCCCATATATGGTATAGTCAAAGATTGTAGGCAGCAGAACATGGAAAAAAAAAATGAATGACATTTAACTCAAGATGATTGATATCACACCATTTAACCAGTTTATTAAAATCATTCCAGATTTCTATACAATCTTGGATGCTTCGAATGGGTAGAAAGATTTTGAGATCGTCTACCATACATCAAACAATTAACATAATAAAATATTGATGGAATGTCATTAACAAATATAATAAACAGCAATGGTTCTAGGTGACTACTTTGGGGAACCCCTGATAACACTTTGATGGTTTTTAATTGGCACATATCAATTTTTACAGTTTGAGTTCTATTTGAGAGGTAACACATTATCCAATAAAGTAGTGTTGAATGAATACCAAATAACTTTGGTTTGTTTATCAGAACAGAGTGACATACTGTATCGAAAACTTTCTTAAAGTCTGTCAGAATCACATAAACTTGGTACCTGAGTCAAATGAATCAAAAAAATATTTGGTGAATAATTGTTGGTTAAAGTTGATCTTCTTTAATTGCAAAGTAAAGTTCTTTTGTGACAATTAATTAAAACAATTTAGGTATAGCAGATAGTTTCGAGATTCCTCTATAGTCCTCAACTTTTTGTCGAGATCCAGCTTTGAATATAGAAGTTATAAAAGTACTTTTCCATTCTTCAAAAAATGTACGACATTAGTTTCAAAGATAAAGACGCGGGTTAATTACATTGTTTAAGAATGATAGATGGCACATTTTCAAGATCATGACTTTCACAAGAATTTAGAGATTGTATTCCTTGCATTATATCATCTGTAGATAAGCAGATTGATCCAAAACTCATATTACAAACATTCTCTTTTAGAGAAGGAGTGTTAATAATTCTGTTTCAAAGAATTTGGCAAATAGCTTGCAGGTTATCTCTATGTTACGAGATATTAACCCTTTGAACTCCATATTTTGAAAAATATCTTTTAATTGTCTCTTACTGCTTAAAAACAACCAGAAACATTTAGGATTGTTAGAAATTTTCGACTCTGTATTCAATATATAATTTTTATATAGAAATTTATTTAAGAATTCCTACCCCTGACGTAATTGGCAAAATCGCTTTTTGTAAAGTTCGGAATTTGTACATTTGCTTATAATCGAATGTCGATTGTTGTCGGATGTTGATTAAATTCTTCTTAAGCTCTTCAATTCATCGAAAAATAAGAGGAGCAGCAATGGACATAAATGACTGAATTGAGGGGCACATAAGATTCGCATAGATTCGAATAGAAAATTGTTAGTTGTCCTGCCTTACAAAGATTGGAATCAATTCCTGAAAAAGACAGCTTCGATATTGAAATGTGGTGGCTTACCCTATCCAAAGCCGAATTTTTATATACATGATGACGCAAAATGAATCACCCTATCGGAAGATGTTAATTTTGCAAATGGCGTCGTACATCAACAATATTTGACGTTTGTGAACTAGACAGCTGCAGTATACAAACAGACAAGCAATGGAGTGCTATACCCCTCAAGAGCTTGGAATAATTGTGTCATTTTTTATGACTAAATATCGACTGACTAATAATCGGTCGGTGGTGCTTGCGCAGCGTGAATTTCGACGTCGTCTCGATTTCCTAATCGTGTCGCGCCAACTGGGCAAACATTCCGGTGCTTTGCAACTCCACTCGAACAGAATGGAACCACAGAAGATCATGCAAGGCGTGACCGCCACCGGACTGGTCGCGGCTGTGGTTGCCGATGTCGCTGAGAGCAAAGAAACATCAACCAGATGACGGGCCACGCAATTAGGCATCACCAGACGGACCCTACAGCAAATTTTAGTAGAAGACTTACACATGTTCCCGTACAAAGTGCAAACAGCGCATCAGTTAATGCCTGCTGACCGTCAGTCGCGTGCAAATTACTGTCAAGCCATCCTCACCCTCAACAACGAAAAGGACGATTTTGTGTCTAAGATTATTATGAGCGACGATGTACATTTCCACTTAGGAGGAAGTTCAAGTATTACGTAACTCAATTTGGGGAGGGAGGGTCTTGTAAAAAGTTACGATGCGTTATAAGAGTGGGAGGAGGGTTTGAACAACGCGTTGTTTAATATTATTTTTTTTTATTTAAATAAAAAACGAAGAAGACGTTCACTGTTTGTTACTAGCGAACCCTATAGGGCCATGATTACTGCCGCAATTGAATGAGCTAGACCTGGTGAACATGGACGGTGCAACCGCACGCACAGCGCGAGCCACAATGAATAATGTGAAGGATCTTCCGATAATCTCCCGATTTGGCGATTTGGCATGGAAAGCACAATCGTCCGATTTAACCATCCCAGACTTCTTTCTTTGGGGCTAATTGAAGTCGCAGGTTTATGCCAACAAGCCTCGGACAATCGCAGCCCTTAAGGAGAATATTCGACAGGAATGCAAACAGTTATCACCGGAAATCTTACGGAAAGTCATCGAAAATGCGATCAAACTGGTACAAATGTGTATCGACACTGGCGGCAGCCACTTTACGGATATAAATGTCCAAATAAGGACTTCCAACACTCAGAACATTTTTTTTTACATAGTAAAAAAGTAATTCAAAAACAAAATGGGATGATTCATTTTGCGTTACCTCGTACAAGTCGGTTGCAAAATCTCTCAAGGTTTTCATTCAATTATTTAACAATTGTGGAAAAGTTACCATAGTGGACCTGTTAGTCGTGGAACTGTGTTCGAAATGAAATATTTAAAATGTTGTAAATACAAGAAGAACTTTGAAAAATTTAGGAACACAAGAAAGTTTACAAATCGATCTATAGCTCTATCCAAGCTTGAGTTTGGGGCCATTTTAAGGAAACATGATAAAAATGAGACTTTCCAAGTTTTCCAAAAAAAAAAAACAAAAAAACGTGGAGAAACCCAATTTCGACAAACTAATATAAGCATCAATAGAGAGAATGAGATATAGATTTATTCGTAAAAGAACTCAAAAAGCATTCGGTCATGAAACATTTCGAAAAGTTATTGGCTTGACTACTTCCCTTTTACAGTATCAGAAGGCAGTTAATAAAGCCTAGTTCTCAAACCATTGTTATCAGAACTCATCAACGAACTCAACAATCCTACCATATGCGAGGTAGAATTAATCTTCCCCACAATCAGCGAATATTTACAAAACGAAATGTCGTTGTAAAATTATTTTGTTTTTTTTTCAAAATAAGGATTCATATATGTAAGCTTGTTTATATAATGTATCTAACCGTTGTTCGGACAATTTTTTTTACTGAAAAACTAGACAAAAATAATAGATTTTATTAACTACCACTTTTGCATATACACAATAGCAAGGGTGAATGTTCGTTTGCGATTTTTTTCCGTCTCGCGTATCTTATGAAGAAATATAGGTTAAAGCTCCGGATCGAGTTTATTCAGCACGAAATGGCGTAATAATGAAACGATTGAGTTTTCATCAATTTCGATGATGTAGGTTCTATATGGGAGTAACATCTAGTCGCATAGAATCACCTCGTAACGGAAAAGTGCCATCACCTCATATTATTTCATGTGGATGATTATTTTTTCCAGGTTTTACTACTTTTATTTAGAAGTTGTTAATATAGAGACTCGATTAGGTGACATCTTTGTGAGTTGTCTTAGTTTTGCCATCATCAAAAAAGGAGCGAGGTCGTCAATGATATTAATGTACGTACCATTAGCCAACCGATGGCTCAATTTAGCATCAATATTATATTTCAAAAGGGACTAGTGGATTGTATATGCAAATCGTGCGATTTAATGGCACTCGATTACTTCTATGGGGACTGTGTAAGACCATACTCTCGAATTCACACAAAGTAAACTAAGTTCAAAAAATATAGATAAGCAGCATTATAACACTCCTCTAAGGAGATACGGTGCCAAATTCAAGTTCAATGGCCTAGAATTTGTAAGGCAAAATAAATATCGGCTTAATCGCGCTTATACGAATGGCTTAACACTCTTTCGGGTGTAGAAGAAAATCAAAAGATTGTTGTAAGACACAGGTAAAAAAACCCTATTGTACCAGATATTGACAGAATATTTTTCACAGATACGTTTTCGAATTGATATATTCTTGGAATCCGCAGAAAGTTCACAATTTGTTTGATATGTATAAATACAGAAGCTACTCGTATATGCTTCACATAGGGAAAATGTGGTACAAAAAATTGCAGACAGAAGGGGTTAATATGTATGTTAAAGTGGTATCGAGTGGCTTGGCACCATCGATTTACTGGACTTTGTCATTAGGAATGTGATTAAGCAAACATGATATACAGAAGTTCCATGAGTGACTCAGTTGTTTCGCGATGGTAAATGGCGATTCATTCTAATCACACTTACCAACCCCCGCATGACTATCGCAAAAGCTTGGACTCATTTACATAGTGACTTGTGCAATAATTTCCCTCAATTTAAAGTCAACTAGAATAAAAAAAAAACCGTAGAGCTAAACGAGGAAGGACTACCATGACTGTCCCAGCACCGCAACGCTAAGTAATTAATAAATTGATAACCATCTCCATCATCAATCATTTATAATTTCCCCATAAATCAATGATTCCGACCGGATATACAATCATATTCGTATATGGGTAGCTGCATAACTTTAAGTACCAAACCAACTATACGTCGGCCTCTCCCTCTCTACGTTGTTCGATTTTCACTCCGCTTTATGCACTTAATGTTTAAAAATTGGATATTTGCCAACATTTATCGATAAATCACATTTTCAATGGAGATATGTACAACAATCAGAGCTTACGTTGTTCTACGTAATACTACAAAAAATAAGTGAATCTATGGACATACTTGGAATCTCAAGATTTTAACAATAACTTTAATTACAAAACAGATATAAGAACAAAAGCGAACAATTAAAAATGAAATCACCATGATTAGTGAATAATATGTATTCTCCCTGCTCTTTCTCTCGTACAAGTATGTAATGGTTTACATGTCTCTGCGTTTATTTGTTTGGTTTTGTTCCATCAATAATTAGCAAGGGCATGTAAAAAATCAATGTTTCCATGTTTTTTCTAACATAATTTTGTGCAAAATAACGAACAACAACAATCAAATGGCAAATAACAACACAACAAAAAAGCGGAAAACGAATAGAAAAAAAAAAACAACTTCGACCCCAAAAATAGAAAAGGACGAATAAGGGAAAGATAAAAACGATAAAGCAGAAAACTATAATGTTTATTAGTGAGCGGTTAGCACGAACCACAACATGAAAATAAGGGTGAGCCATGACAAGCTCGACAGCACTCCACTCCAAGGAGCGGCGATGAAAACACGGAATATTTAAAAGTTAATCCTGTGCAAGGATTTCCTCATTCCGGACTCCCAAAAATAATCTGTCTTAGTATAACAACGAAAGCAACAACAAAATAGAGAGCAAAGATTACGTGATTGAGGCGACACGTACGTTTGCGGTACGAAACCGTGGGAATGTAACACGCTGCCTGTAGACGATGTTGTCTCTCCTGTTCGGCAGTTTGTTAAGCATTAGAGGTTCGTGTATCGTATATCACTGAATGAGGATGTCGATGACGTAAAAACGAAAAACAACATCGACCGCCACGTGCACGTATTTACACAAATCCTAGGAAAGCAAAAAAAAAATAAAAAAAGGAGGAAAAAGGACACGGCCACTTCTAAAGCACTCACTCTCAAGCGTTACGCATTGGTATGTACGGGTAAACTACGAATATCTACCACGTGAATATCTATTTACAAAAAAACAAATAAAAAGATAAAAACATATTGAAGATACTTATGTACAATTGGTCATACTAACGGCTGTTAATCGATTAAAATTTCCTGTCTCTTGTGTCGTTTCTTACGTGCTGGTTATGCCTGTTTGCCGTTGGCCGGACGGATTTCCGTCCACGAGTAGTTTGTATAGTTTAATGAGGTATCACTGTCAGGTTGTTTTCCGGTTGTACATAAGCACATACAGGGAATAGATTTGATTTTTCGTTAACTCATCGAGAACAAAACAAAGTACACAGACGAACAACAACACAGTAATAGAATAAGCAATAACAACGAACCACAACGTAAAATCTTATATGTAGTAAGTAAGCAAATCAAAATGAAAAAAACCACAGATTAATATAAGAAAGGACTAAATGAAAAGGAAATAAATAAATAGTAACTAACCAAGTTAATATCTGTAGACTGGTATGTGAAGAAAGATGTTTTTTTTTTGCCTTCTGGTTTGATGTTTGCCAGTTGGATTTTGATTGAGTAGTAGTGGATATGTAGAGGAAAGAAAAATAACAGTAGTAGCAGTAGCAGCACAGCTAAGCGCACTACCAACCGAAGAAAAATTGAAGGATCACTGGTATTTCACTCTTTTACAGGGCACTACTGCTCCTATACTAATCACATTGGAAAAATCGCACAACCCCTATGCTGTGGGCTTTGTTGGGAGCAACCGTTGATGTTTTCCTCTTACCGTCGTTGTTGTTTTTGTTTTTTGCTTCTGGTAACGTTGTTGTTGTCTCGATTTGTTTTTTTTATTTCGTCGGTTTTTGGTGTTTTTTGTTGGTACACCTGACTGTGTTGAGTGGATTCATCCCTACGGACAGAAAGAGAGAGTTGAGAGTGAGAAGCTTTTTTCCCCTATGAATGTTGCTTTAAACCCCTACGTCGGATGAATCCGT
Source organism: Merodon equestris (assembly GCA_958301585.1). Lineage (NCBI taxonomy): Eukaryota > Metazoa > Arthropoda > Insecta > Diptera > Syrphidae > Merodon > Merodon equestris. Next base: position 161,813,158 of record OY284413.1, read on the forward strand.
GAATCCCACCCCTGCCGCCAGTACATGTGGCTATGTGCCGACATGCGTTGGAGGAGAATTCTATTTCATTGCACCTAAATACTTGAGTATCTACTAATCTATGTACAATCTCGGCGCGCTCTCGAAATACCAGTATATAACATAGGGAATCGCCGCGGCGCATGTTACGTTTAACATCGGTGTCTACCGACGAAGAGTTTATCTCTTCGTCGCGGCCTCTTTGACTACGAAGCGGCTCTTCATACGATAGCTCGTAACACTTCGACCGGGATGGACAATAGTAGAGCTGTCCACTGGTGGATTTTACATAATTTAATTCAAAGCATCGTCCTCAAACTCAAATGGTAAATTAGAAGGATATTCCATTTCCAATATACCCATAGTTCGGTTCATATTGTCAGACGGAAGTCTGTTAAAGAGTGGACGATTGACCAGGAAGAGGATGCTGAAGACTTAGGAAAGATGGACGGAAATTTTGATTCAATTGCAGGATGCAAGTGATTGACTCAATTGTCATTGTCATGAATCCTTTTTTTTTGTTGTCCTCATATCACTTGCTAATCTAATTGGGATATTGGGAAAGCCCCAAGGATATGAGTGTTATCATCTTGTGTGTGTGGATTGGACGAGAATCATAAATCATTGTAGCGATCCGGAATGTCACCAATGAGCATAAATGAATCATTAATCAGGTGGTTCTTTTCACGTCAGAAGGGATCTGTTTAATATAGTGAGTGGATTGAGGGACCCATTCAAATATGTAGGAGTACGTTTAAGAGTTAAGTACATGTATCCAAAAAGGGAAGGAAAAATTCGGGTTTCTGTAACACCAAGAAGGACGATTTCCAATAAACGCAAACGCTTTCAAAATGATTTGATTTCTGGCTTAACAGCTTTGGAAGTCTGAAAAGGCGTCTCTATTAGAGAAAGTTATTCATTGCTTTTGAATGACTTAACAAAATCCTTTAAAGCATTGAGGAGTTTTGTGAACGTCAACAGTTTACGTTCCGGAAAGAACACAGATTTTGTTGTCATCGTTACCGGCATATATTTGCCGGCATGTTTTCCTAGGTTCACATGGATACTACCACAGATGTTGATCTAATTTCGCTTACAAATCAGTAATTGTTTTCTCTATAGGTCTTTTGACAATTTTGTTTTTTGCCTTTGGCAAACCTTAGTAATCGGACATTTTAGGATCCAAAATATGTGGTTTGGGGTGACAAAATCGAATTGGATCGGAATGATTTTGGTTTTGCTGAATTTAGTGTGTGGACGAGTAATGGAACTTTTTTTTTGTACGGAGGCTTTTACAAATGCCAAGTTATATTTCGGTGCTGCTTTTGACTGGTATCCTGTACTACTCTTTGACAAAGGTAATCCAGGATACGTCACGTCAATCCGACACTATCATGATTAAGGTAGCCATGATGAAACTAAAGTAAAATAAAACTACCGGGATAGGCGGGTTGCCGGTTGCTCATTTCAAAAGTAAGCAGTGAGATGAAGTCGGAGTTAAATCTGACGAATGGTATCTCAGTGTCATTTGCCAAGCCCAAATAAAATGGAATTGAATAGAGCTATGCATAATGTGGAGAAAAAAGTTTCCCGCAAATCTCAAATCGGAAAAATCCATTAATTTATCAAATGGTAAATCTATGGCAGATGTTAAGGAATAGAGGGAAGAGTAGTATCACGCTAGCCAAGATCCTCAACATAGAAAAAGATAAAAAAAGCGCTTCCTTAAACAAATTTGGGCCGATTCTCTAACCCATAAACCACACCAAACAGTGGGTTGTAATAGTTGTAAGCTCCAAATTTTATAATTATTTTTAATAAAATATAATAAAAAAATAAATAAATAAATAAATAAGTACTAATCAATTTATATTGATTTGCACAAAAATCTTTTCAATGTAAATGAAATGCTTTACTAGGGCGTCTCGACAAAGACTTCTGGGTTTGGTCAGTCCATATTCGGCAATTTTGCTTGTTTATCAATGGAAAAATGGACTTCATCGGAGAACAAAATTTTGCCCCCCAAATTTCGGCCCATTCAACGAACCTACGAGGCGTATAATGGTCACGCGATTTCAACTCTTACGCAAGCTGGATATTATAAGCTTTCAAGCCAAGATCTTTCCGTAAAATCTTCCACAAAGTGAGTGGGCATATGGTACGATGGCGAATCGACTCATTCGGGTCCCCGTCAAAACTGCGCTCCACGACGGCAATAAATTCCTCTTTTAGCACTGTTTGTTGTTTTTGGAGATGCATATTATCCACTGGAGTGTTCGTGGAGCGAAAATGATTCATCATGTTCAGAATAATTTGCTCAAATGGATGATTACGTCGACCGTAAATTGGACTGTAATAGCGATAACTTTGGGAAACGAACCATGGTTTTCAAAATAAATTTGCACAATTTGCATATGTTGTTCTGGCGTTAATCTTTTCACCGTCAAATGGCAAAACGTACTTACTGCAAATCAATTTTCAACTGTCAAATTAGCAATCTGTAGAAATAGTGTTGCTAATTTACAAACCAAAGCTCTAAAAAAATACCCTTTATAAGAGCATTGAACTAGTCAACTCTAGGGCTTGGAAAGCGCCGTGACGAAGTGGGTAGGGTATTAGCCGCTGACGCGCGATGAACGAGCTCGGATCCCGATAACACTGCCGCCATCGAATGTTTATTTTGCGGCTTCTCTCCTCGGCGGCAAAACTCCCCATAGTACATTGCACACAACACAAGTGAGTAAAAGAAGCTTGGCTTTGGCTCCTCATGAGCTGTAACGCCATCTAAGGTATATGGACCAGTATTGTGTCTGAATAGATAGCCAAAGCCTCCAACAAAAAAAAAATGGACAGCATTCCTTTTCCATTTGCAATATTGACAAACAGTTAAGGGACTATTTTGACCCTGATGATTCAGAAGCAAGGACATTAAATCCCGTGCGAAAAGCTGAGAGACGCCCAATGTCATTTAGAATCGGCATTGAAACTCTAGGTCCCGTTCACTTGTGTGAAAAACAAATCGCACACATCATAAGTGAATGAGAGAAGCTTGGCTCTGCCTCTTCGAGAGCTGCAACGCCATCTAAGAAGATCTAGTCGACCCATAGTTTTTAAGACTCTGAAGCCAAGGAGCTTGAACAAGTCTAAAGGTAAAAAGAAGTTAAATGAAACATGTTCTCTTTAGGATGTGCATTAATCAAAACGTTTCCACAAGCAGCTAGGAGTTTGAAACGGACAAGGACTTTTCCTATCTCGGCGTAACAGACACAAGCTTAAAAGACGTATGGGCAGGCATAAGATTCAGAATCAATCTAAGAACTAACTTCCTCTTAGAACCTGTTCTTAGAACTATAGGGACTATAGTGCAACATTAGACGGGTTATGTATTCGCAAACCCAATTCGTACAATATAATTAGATAGGCAATACCCAACTGCCCAACTGCATCTAGAAACAAAATGTTGCACTGTAAACTGTATATGGCTGGAGAGGTTTGTTGGTAGAGTCCTACAAAGTGCAGAGTCTTCGAAGGAAGAATCAGCTATGACTAGGTTATCCGATATATTTTTATTGCATTCAGCTTAGGTACATACTTAAAGTCATATGTGCGGACTACGGGGGATGAAATTTGCCGTCTTATAAAAAAGATGTTAGAACTTCGGCAAAATTTACCAAATCACTATTTTGGAGGATGTCGTTAAGCATCCAAGACGAACAATGACCGAAAGCAAGCACTGAATATTTCAACAAAATTCTGCTCCAGTTCACAAGGCGGAAAACGCTAAAAAATGGTTAAAACAATGTTTCCGACTTCGCATCGCCGAATGATTGGCCAATTAGTAGTCAAGACCTTAACTTTTTAAATTACAAGTGTGGAGAAATGGTCTGCTTTACTCATCACTGAAATATTGGGTTTTTGAAGCGAGCCCTTGTCGGTGTCGATAACTTTGGAATAAATGAGGTCTGTAAGTCTATTGTGACTGCTGGCCAATTAGACGAGGAGTTCCTCTACTTTTTTAATAAAGCTCGTAGGAGCTGAGCTACGCTACGTTTCCTAAGATGGGAGAGGACAGCACACCCGCATAGTATGTGCTCTGCAGTTTCCTCGTCCTCTAGGCAGAATCGAAACCCGGTTTCAGACGAGAGGTTAATTTTGTTGAGATGATATCTCTAACTACAGTGTCCCGAAAGGTAGCTGACCAGTCTTCTACTCGAATATCGACTCTATTGTATTTGAGAATAATGATAGAGTGTTTGTTCAGGAGCCGTATGGATTGCTTTAATTGTTGGAGTCCTTGAACGCTCTTCCAAAAGCGCTTGTCTAAGAGAAAACTTATCTTTAACTTGGGCATTCCGCAGAAAGGTTCTGCACCTATGTAGCTTTCGCTGGAACCTGTTTTTAGCGAGTTGGTCGGCGATTTAGTTGCCTTTAATGCCCTTGTGACCTGCCACCCACCAGAGTTTGACTTTACTTCTTTTGCCTAGGTCTTGCAGGACATCGTGGCATTCCTTTACGGATTTTGAGATCGTACTTTACGAGCCCAACGCTTTTAGCGCTGTCTGACTGTGTGAGAGTATATTGATGGTTATACCTCTTATGCTAGTCTCTAAGTTTAGATTGACGCACGTATAGTTTAATTCGGCTTGGAAGACACTAGGACTAGTTCCCAGGGCCTTCGATATCTTCCAATTTGGTTCAAAGTCACCAGCCAACGCCAGAATCCATCTTGGAGCCATATGTGTACCACCTGAAGCCTTTCGATTTCCCAAGCTATGCGGTTTGGGATCAGTATCTCAAATCTCTTGTCAAAAGTGAAAGTGTGTGATAATCATATCCAGCTCAAGAAGGTATTGTATAATAGAATGGATATGTGACTCAATGGTCTACAAGTTCGGTCCGTTGCCAAACCGAGGAAACCTTTTTAATAAATAGGTGCAGTGGAGTAATTCCGATCACTGCCTCTTCAGCCACTGTCGGGCAAGTTGGCATGGCGCCTGTAGTGCCGAGACATGCTAGTCTCTTAAGGCGTTGAAATTCAACTATTTTATTTATCTGTTCAACTTTTGTGCACCATACAGCAATCGCATAAATGATGATATGTCTTACTATCGCGGCATAAAACCAGTGGATTACTTTAGGTTTCAATCCCCAGGTTTTACCGTAGGTGCGTCGACAGGCCCAGAGTGCCTTATTTGCCTTTGCAAGTTTGCTTTTGATGTTGGAATTCCAGTTAAGTTTTTGATCAAGGTCAATACCTAGATATCTGATTTCTTCTAAAAATCCAATCTTTGTACCATTTAAGAAGACGGGGCAAGGTTGTATTTTCCTCCTTTTTGTAAACGGGACTAAGTTTGTCTTATTTGGGTTTATCGATAAACTCTCTCTGCTAAACCAGGCAGAGATGAATTGAAGCGCAAGTTGCATGTGTTCATATGCAGAAATTTGGCTTTTACTTGTAACAATAACTACAAGGTCATCGGCATATTCGAGGACTTAATAATCGAGGTTGGTTAACTTGTAGAATAGGTTCTCGATGACTATCGACAAGAGAAGTGGTGAAAGGACCTCACCTTGTGGGCATCCTTTAGCTGCCGATACTGTCACAGAGACCTCTCCCGATGTAGATGATATAATACGGCTCTCAAGCATAGCCCTAACCCGATGGTTAGTGGAGTGGACAGTGCAGTTGCGATCTCGTATAAACTATTTTCCACATGCGCTGCCAAGTGATGATGAAGTAGATCGTTCTTTGCGGTATGCATATTGATTTTGATGCAGAGATGTTTGATTTTCTAATATACCTCTAATATGAAGCTTTATCAGTTTTTCCATTGTTTTTAGTAGGAAAGATGTTAGGCTGACAGGGTGATAAGATTTAGGTTGTTCACTTAGTTTTCCAATCCTAGAGATGAAGATATGTTGACTTCCCTCTAGATTTGAGGAATGTATCCAAAGTTGAAACTTGTCTTAAAGAGAGCTATTAGTGGTGCTAGAATGATGTCTAAGCCTCTTTGGAGGATAGCAAGAAAAACACCGTCTTTACCTGAGGCTTTTTATTTTTTCCCTGTCGTATCATAAAAAGGCATTTACAAACTGAGCATACCAATTTGGCAAGGGGCTATCGTATCGCCTGTTTGCTACCCATGTTCTTTTTTACTTGCAACAAAATAATGTCATATGTATGGAAGCCGGAAAACGACAAACTGTTCCTAAAGAGCAGATTTCCGGGATCGTATTGTGGCTGACATTGAAAAATGAATCCATTGCAATAATTCAAACCCAAAGAAATCTTGGAAAGAGCACGGCTATGCATCAACATCGACGGCAAGCCAATCATCCATGGTTCGAAGTTGATTAGGTATTTGATGTAATCAGGCCGTTATGGTTCATAGGTTGTTGCAACCAGGTAAAGCCATCGAAGAAGATCGGTATCGTACATTACCTTAAGCTTTTTCTTTTTTTATACTAAATTTGCTCACAATATTGAACGAAAACTTGTGAGAAGAAAAAATACCAGCATTATCGGCGTAAATAGCTTATTCACACCTTGAAAGCCTAAGAAGATCAAAAGTGTATGCGATGTGTAATACTAGACCAAGGACAGAACCTTGTGGAACTACTATAAAGAATTGTTGTAAAAATGATGCCTTTCCATGGACATAGATTCTAGGCTATGTAGGACAAAAGCTTTAAACAGTCTTGACTAAATACAGGGGGAACCCAAGACTAATAATTTTTTTTACGATGCCATAATGCGAGCAAGCCAGACCTGTAGATTTGTCTAGTAAAAAGTTTTTCCTTACATACTGGAATATATATTCTCCTAAGTCGTAGACTTATTGGTCTCTATGTAAGCAAGATGTCCACCTGAGTGCACGTATCATTAGTTTGTATGACACGAATTTTTGCGTTCATAAAATTCTTCGTTTTGGATGGATTAACCCCTAATCAAATTCAACCGAAGTTTGCAAACGTTTACGAGGACTCTGCTTTTCTATGTCATAGGCTAAAAAGTGGGCAACTGAATTTAAACGTGATCGTACACCCCTCGAAGGCGACCTACGTAAAGGACCGCAAAAAACCACCGCCATACCGGAAAGCGTAAAAAAGCGCGTGTAAGATGGAATGGGGGGAGCATACATTTTTGGAGTGATCTTATGCTGCAAGTGTTATGCCTTCGTAAACATTTTTTGATCATCTCTCATTCACAACAGATGTTGCACAGTTTTTCCGTATAGCAATTATTCTTGGCTATGGACAGACTTGAACAACAGACCTTCCGCTCAACAGTCGGTGATGATAACCATTGCAACCACTCCCTATTTGGCGTACGATCGGCCATCCCCCCGGTTCCTCTAATGGCACCTCAGACTTCCATTTGTTACCAAACTTGAAAAGAAGTTGAGATGGCCGTAGACGAATATTTTCACAGCCTTTAAGACTCCCAATTCCGGCAAGCAATCCTGATATTGGAGTATTCTAAAATGTTAAAATGAATGCAGCTTAAAGCATGCGTTATTAGGAAAGTAAGAAATAATATCGATCTACAAATTCGACCGGAGAAGGCTCGTTGTTTTTCAAATACATCCTTTCAGATGCTTGTTTAACCAAGGAATTTGTAGTAGCATTACCAAGGTGGTGAAAAATATCGATTCAAATCTATCTACCGATCGATCTAGGAACATTCGCCTTATGCGTATCGGAATGGAAGAGATCATCAAAACTAAACCAAATTGGCTTCCTTTTGAACTTTTCCGCAATATTTTCACCATTTTTGGTGGTGATTTTCACTAGTTGAACATAGTGCTCAGGGCTATGTCGTTACATATTAAATAGCCTCTTAAAATGGTGCTCAAGGTCTTTCAATGATAGTTTAATATTGACAGTTCAAGAATTGCGCGAAATTGGTTGTATTACGCAAATGTAGTTAAGACCATGCGAACGCTAGAATTACTTTATGGGAAAGAGCTAAGAATTGAACCAAAAAAAACCCTGGCATTTGTCAAAGAAGCCAGTTCTTTTCTAAAGTAGTGTATCAATTCGCCTTTAGGCTTTTAAGATCGGTTCTTAAGGCTGTATGTGGTTCAGCATTTGTTACAGATAGGATACATTGATTGTAATTTATAAACAGATATCAATACAGAAGGGCCTAGGCATCCTTATTGTAGTTAACCATGCGACGACAGCATGAAATGTTTAACATTTTCTGGAGCAACTCATTTGTCACCCTAGGCAGCTGACTGAATTCTGATAAGATAAAAAGGATTCTAATGCCTCTTTCATTACATAATGAATAGCTTTTATACTATGCTAACCCGACATTGGAAAAAGTAGAGGATAAGCCCCATTGAAGCCTAGAGAGAACCTCTATCTCATCAGCTTATCACGTCGATACCTTTGTAGAATTGAAAAGCGCAACCAAGTGAACTACTCAACCGTCACACTTTCCTTCCAACTTGAACTGCTTCTTAAATTTAATCAAAAAGGCTGGATTCATTTCAGATCTCATTCTGAATGCCTATATATCAACCAATGGATAACAGAGATATCCCAAAGCCCTAATTCCCATGGTGGCCACAATCCAGTCCCATAATAAATCGGCCTCAACTGGATGAACGTAAATCAATACAATGCCAACTCCATCCCAAATTATTTCACTCAACACTGTCGCACATAGTTAAATTCAAACCGTCGAAAGGAGAGGACAGGCGAGCTATACAGGGTAAGCCCTAGCAACCGACAGTAGTTTATCTAAAATTGAATCCGAAAGCCCAATCAAAACGACAAAGAACGAGAATGAAAAAAAGGTGTTGAAACCCCAATTTCATCCCCATTTAACCTTTTGTCCCTAATTGAAAACACGTGCTCTCCTTTTAAAAACACAACAGCAGGCCGAAAGTCACCTACCTCAATGGTCGTCTTTCTTCATTTTTCACTTACACTCATCGCCGTCCAATCTCTACATGGAGATCTTGAATCAGCAGAAAATTCCCGACGAAACTGAATAATTTTCTAATACTGCTGATACAAATGTCAAATAAGGGAATAACCAAAAAAGATTCCTTCAAACATAAAGGACTGTTTCGCTGCTTGCGGAAATGCAATTGAAATTCCTGTCAACTCACCCATATCTGCATGTAATATGGGTGCCATGACAAGGATATAGAAAATAGACGGAGAGAGAAAAAAAAAACTGTTTATGCTGGCAGTATTGTGTGTTATGTAAATGTCAACTGCAGGAGGACACGTTACAGAATATGCGATTTACTACAATTTTGGATTTTTTCTTTATTTCTTTTTAGTTGTTTGGGTGATTTATGACATCCGCAAGTGAATAATATTGGACATCTACACAAGCAAAGAATATGTGTATGTGTGTTCGTGAGTGGTGATGACACCTAGAATATTGAAATATGGCTAAGGAGTAGCGAAAAGTCAAGTGAAACCCCTATAAAAAGGATATAGGATGATGGGAACTTCGAGTGCACTTACTTGGGAGCCAAAAAGGACTAATTAGTTCCTCTTCGAGTTGAAGTCTTACGTCAGTGTTTTTGGTATTATTTTCCTTTTTTTCTCGATTGCTTTTTGATCCTTTATTTATCCCCGCCTAGGTGGAGATTAATTTTAAACACATTGAGTAAAAGGCACCACACTATCCTGTTATAAATAACACAACAACTACTAATTGGTGTTTTTTTTTTACTTATGTTTTGATTTTATTTGGAAAAGTGGCAGGAGCTTTCCTCACCTACCCTGAGACAACTGCAGTGGTTGTAAACAATAGAACAGATTCTCTCTTTCTCACTTTCACACTCTATACTGTTTAACACACACTATCACTCAATTCGCAACTTAGTTTTAAGATGAACATGTATAATAACTCTCGCTTGCATACACTGATAGCCCGACTTGATGGAAAAGCTTTTAACAACGAGTATCGATGAGAGAACACGTTTCGTCCTGGGACGACAAACGATATAAGAGCAAGACGAACGAATGAGTCGAACGAAGAAACCGAATTAGACTAGAGACGACGAGTGAAAAGGAAGACACAGGACGAAAAAAGCTCGTCGCAAGATTACTGCCACTAAAAAGGACTAAGGTAAAATATTCACACGTCTTATTCCACCACACAAACGACTATTACGTTGAAATCGGTAAAAAAGGACACGATATTTATACAGCAAATGAATTAAGACACATTCGAATCGTTATTAAGGACAAGCGAATGCACCGATTTTAGGTTAAAGCACTCGCTCGTTTCACAACCGATTTTTGCCAATATCGACAAACCCGTTAATTCGCAAGGACTGCAGGTTTCGCGATGTTGAAAATTTCACTCAACCGAAATCGAGCGAAGAGAACCGACCACGATGACGACCACGTTGATGATAATAATGATGATGTTGACACTACCACCATACCACCAGCAATAATAACGTGAATAACAACGACAACGACCTCATATACAACAGGTTAAAGCGCTAACAAGGAAGCGAGAACACAGACGAAAAATAATGTAAAAAAAATACAAACGAGTAAACGAACGAAAAACTTTTCAGTGTAAGGACGAAGATGATTTTTCACCGGCGCTCAGTTCTCGAATTAAGGAGTTTTTGTCCCGCCCCGATTAACCGCGATTTGGATCGCCCCTTCTGTCTGCAGCTAATTAATCAAAAAGGATGTTTTAAAACAATTCGAATCAACAATTTAAATAGCATCGAACGGATCAGCGAATTTTTACGTGCGACAGATAATATTCAACACTTCAAACTCCGTGTGTGTATAGAATTTGTACGTTATCCTCGACACCCGGGCGCGGACATCCCCAACCCAGCCCGACCTGTCTGGCTGACTTCTATAGGCGCTTGTTGTTGCTGTGTTAGTGGATATGGGCGCATTTCGAATTTCATGCCATTTCCCCAATGTCGGACTGTCAGTTTGTGGTTTTTTTTTTATTTGCCATGCATTCCTACTTCCGCAATAACGCAGACGATGCAATGGCTGACATATATTTTATTTGCCTATTGCCTTCACCTCATAAAGTATCGTGATTGATGGTAAGGATTGAAAGCTCTATCTCGTAAGGTAAATCCCTTCCCGCGCAATCCCCTATCTTACACTAAAAGCTCCGTCTCATCTGACAGATAAGCAGTAAGACAGTCAGTTAGCCGGGGGAAACCCCATATTCGAATTTTCGAACATGGATTTTCCTTCCCAACGCTTACTTGAACGTTGCAATAGTATCGACTTTGTTTGTGTTGGTGAAAACTCTCCCATGACAGTTGAGTTTGAATTGAAATTAGTTTAATATTAAACTAATAAAATTAATAAATAAAAATATTGGCATATTAGTTACATATGCCAACAGTCGTCGGAATGTCTATGCCGATGCCACCACAGGGAACGATTTTTAAAAATGTTCAGATTATTGGCGCTATTCAATTTGCATGAAGGACATTTTTTCTACTGTTTAGCTGTGCGTTCGACGCGTAATGGTCATTTCGACGTGGTTTTCCTTCCTTTCGTCAGGACTGAGGGCAAGAAGGAAAATGAGGATGTTGACATTTTGGGGTATTTGGAAAACATTCACATGTGTTTGGCCTGTCTCGTGGTATGGTTTGAGTGTGTGATACAATAACAGGGATAACAGGGATGTTTGGAAATAGTTTTGAAATATATTTGAAACGAAACACAACATTATACACAATAGGCAGGAAGCCCCTGGAGGTACGAAACTGTCTTCTCCTATATGTCGAAAAGGAAGAAGAAAATGTAAAAAGTTGCAATCCGGTGTAGCAAGAGCTATCATTTTTACACCCCCTCATCCAAGTTGAAGTGTACTCCAGATTATTTAAGGCATGCCAGGGTGGACATTTAACGGCAGCATTACGTTAGGTTGAAATTCATCCCCAAAATCGGTCGGGACTTACCCTGGAAATTTGATCCCGTAAAGAGGAGTATCTCCTGTTTGCAATTGGATCAAAATGAATTTTTTAGGGCACACGTCCAAATTATAATAATAAATCTGTTCAAAAAAATATGGAACTTCGAAAGGAAACTGAAGAGTTTCTTTAGTTGTTTAGGTTATTATGTACAAAACAAACGTCCATTCGACTTAAACGTCCATTTGAGCAAGTTATTGGGAACACGATGAATCGTTTCGAACCACGTACACTCTAGTGGATAATACGCTTCCTCAAAGACGACAAACGGTGCGAAGAGAAGAAGTTATTTTCGTTGTAGAGCGCAGTGTTAAGGAGAATCCGAATCGGTCGATTCGCCATCGTGGAGCTATGCCCATCCACTTTGTAGAAGATTTTACGGAAAGGTCTTGGCTTAAAAGCTTATAAGATTCAGCTTGTGTAAGAGTTGAAACCATGTGATCAATATACGCGTCGTAGGTTCGGTGAATGGGCCGGTGAAACGGAAATTCAGCTTGATCTTCATTTTCAACGCAAAATTCTGTTTCAAGATCAGGGTCATTTTTGGTTTAATGGATATGTAAACAAGCAAAATTGCCGAATTTGGAGTGGAGAAAACCCCGAAGCCTTTGTCGAGCCGCCTTTACAACCATTAAAACTCACTGTTTGGTGTTCTTTATGGGCTGGTGGAATCATCAGATCATATTTCTTTCTTTCCGGATAATGCCGGCCAGAAGGTTATCATCAATGGAGAGCGCTATAGACATATGATTTTTGACTGCTTCGTTTCTCAGTTCCTCAATGCGTTTGTCACGTCGATGACAAAGCTTTGGTTTCAATAAGATGGCGAAACATTCCTCACGGCGCGGGACACCATTAATTTCTTGCGTGAAACATTTTCTAAGCACATAATTTCGCGTATTGGCCTCCATAATTCTGTCACACCTTAAGATTATTTTCAAGGTGTATGTAAAGTCAGTAGTCTATGCCGATAACCCAGAGACGTTGGACGATTTGAAAGTAAACTTTCGCCATGTTATTGCTGATATACGACCTCAGTTGTTCGATAAAGTTGTCGAAAATTGGACTTCACGATTGCGCTTCACTCGAGCTAATCATCTTACACGTAAGCCCAAAATTATATTTAAGCACTAATGCCATACAATTATCTGTTAAGTAAAGCTAATATCATTGACATTAACTAGTTCAAGTCTTTTATTTCATATTGAATTTGTACACCCCTTCTTGAATGACCCTACAGAAATTGGATCAAATACAAAAATCAAAAATTGGGAAATATACAAAAATTAATCGGGGCAATTGCGGATTTTTAAGTGGAAATACTTTAAGTAAATCAAAGTCAATCATCTCATTCAACGAATCTCTTGGTTTAGTGCTAAGAACGCTTGGGCCCGTTCTTGACCTGGAAAAACATTTTCGTTTCCATCGATCCAGAATGGCTCCACGTCGATGATTGAACCTTAGCTTCAATGTCAAATTCATATGATTGATTATATTTTTCATCAACAGTTTCCTCGTCAAAGACCCTTGAACCTAGCGAAAAATAACAAAATTGAATGGTGAAATTTCGGACTAATGAAATGGTAATAATACTCAAAGTTTATGGGCGGCCGACATTTTCAGCGAGAATGGCTATTGCTTTATGCAGTGTAATTACTAAATGTAGGCACTTAATTTAAAAATCAATTAATCCAAGGAGGGTAGTGGATTGGCGACGTTCCTTTTAATAAAATACTAAAAGGGAGGGTATACAACAGGACGACAAAAAGGTCTGTGTGAAATAAGAATCGATATTCGGACGGGAATATGTAATTAAAATTAATAATATATTTCTTTGTAAGCACTTGAGTCGTAATGAATATATTGGCTAAGACAGGATGAAAAGAAATATACAATAAAATGATTGATGTGAGAAAGTTTGTTTACAATTTATGATTGAAATATTCAAGTATCACGAAGCTCTTTGCATTAAGTATGAGAGGCTTGTTTAAAGAATAACGACAATTTTTAATTTTGTGGGTTATATGCGATCATCCAACAAGAGGTGTCATGGGAAATCAATAGAAAAACGCTATCGCAATGATTGTATAGTACATCGGGCGAAATTTGCACACTACCTATTCAGCTACTGCGGCTGTATTATACTGGTAACAGGTAAGCCTTCGAGATGTCTTTTGATAACATAGGCTCATCAAATTCGTGGTTCAGATTTGACATGTTTCAATCACATACGTGAAACCAAAGTTCTACTATTGATTCTGTTGGAAGTACGTTTCGCACATTTCGAGCATGATCAACATAATCGTCTCTCTTAGAATCTCACTCACAATCTTTAATGGATGAAATACTAGTCCCTAGGCACCTTCTACCAGTGGCTGTAGAGAGGTACACCATCCTGTTTAACAATGTACAGAATAATGCATATTATACAGTGCACTGGAAGACAGCGGTGGTGCAACCAATCCCCAAGAGGGGTAAAAACACCTCTAACCCAGCAAATCTCCGGTCGATAAGTCTTCTTCCGAGTATCAGCAAGGTCTTCGAGAAGGTGGTCCATAGAACCCTGTCTAAATGGGTTGAGGACAATAAAATCATCCCGGATAACAAATTCGGTTTCAGAGCGGGGCATGACACTATTCATGCCGCGTCGAAACTCGTGTCGGATATCCAATGGAATAAATGCAGGTGCCTGTCTGATCGACTTGGAAAAAGCCTTCGACACCGTATGGCTAGAAGGTCTTTATTACAAGCTCACTCGGCTGAGCATAAGTAAACCACTGCTATATATGATTTTTGACATAACCGGTAGAAAGTTCGTAGTGAATATTGCCAACGTGACTATTACCCAAACATTTTATATTAACAACGGACTGCAACAGGGGACGGTGAACTCGCCGATCCTTTTCAGCATTTACTTCAGTGATCTGATAGCTTCTTTTCACCATTCAATAGCGTACGTAGACGATTTAATTGCGTACAGATCAGGTCCAACGATCGACGTCATTGTTACTTTGCTGCAGCGTGACTTCCAAAAAATTCAGCAGTATTGTGATGACTGGAAGTTGAAGTTCAACTGCCAGAAATCAGAAACTATTTTGTTCAGAACGCCTTTGTCTAGGGCCTCTCGAGACACTAGAAAAAATTGGCGCGGGTTCTCAATTCTTGGACAGGACGGGCGCCCACTGGCGAACCAAATTGTAGTCAGATACCTTGGAATCTGGCTAGACCAGTATCTATCTATATTTTTACAAACCTGCAAATGCTGCTCTGGCAAGGGCCCGAGGCGCTTTCGCTCTGACAAGATGGCTGTTTCATTGCAGCCAACTTGATTCCAGGGTGAAGGTAATCTGCTACATGGCCTTAATCAGGCCCATGGTTGCCTATGGATGTCCCATCTGGTTCAATGTGAGAGCCAGCTTAATGGAAATGATTAGGGTGTTTGAGAGACAATGTCTTAGGACTTGTCTCGGGTTACATATGACACCAGAATCTGATTACACCAAATTTTATCCGAACGAGGTCCTATACAATAGGGCCAGGATTGTACGGGTGAATAACTTCCTGATCAAACTGATTCGAAGCCACGTTGCGAGAGCAATGACTTCGATCAATTGCCTAATCTCCGGGGCTTACTACCCCAATGATTTATATCATGAGAGAGTGCACCTACGGCTTTGTCCCGCCAGAAGCATTCCTCTATTTAGATAGATGTGGGCTGACCCAGGATAGATTGGCGGTACCGCTAATCTTCCACGTGGGTCGCAATTCCGTGGAACGGCGATTCCTCTACGGACCCGATGCCGCGCTCAGTGAGCTCGAGCGCCTCAGGTTCTGTAGATCGATCTCACGCCGTGATTGAGGAGACGTAGTCCGCCAACATCAACGCTTTTATTGGCTGGAGGGAGTTGCGTCAGTGGACATTTCAATAGCTTCAGCCTCTTTAAGGCAGGACTTGCCTAATACCAATGGCAGGTTTACGTAGGCTAGGGTAGAGTAGGGTAGGTTAGGGTAGGATAGAACAAAAAAAATAATAAAAACCAAAAAAAGTATAAATTAATTAAAATTTAAAATTATATAAATTATACAGTTTGTTTTAGAGTTTCCGCCTATGGCCAGTAAGATTCCTCAATTTATAAGGATAGCTAAGCTAGTTTTAAGCATTTTTGTCTAGGATTAGACAGATCTAAGAAACTATAAATAAAAATGAATTACAAAAAAAACAAAAATAATGGATGAAATACCCGGGATGCAAGATGACTGCACATATTGCAGAAGACATGCGGGCGTCATTACAGTTTTACTAAGCATCTCTGCGTGCTTGGCATCAATGAAACCCTGTGCTATATGTTGCGAGGAGGATGACACAACAGAACACTTTCACTGCAACTATCCCGTCTTCGTTCCTATTCCAGAGAACGGGGAAAATACAATAAAGTCAGATGTCTGGACCGTGGGCGTACTATGCGTATGAGCATCTGAATGGTCCAACAGATATCACGCAAGAATTGAAGTGAGCTGACCACGAAGTGCATAGGCATGGCTCATCGCTGTAGCTCAATGACAACCAAACTTTTTTTGGCCTTTAATTGAATATATGGTTGTGGCAGATATGTAGTTTCAATATGACTGTGCCACATCCAACATCACATGATCCTGAATGAGCTATTTCGCGTTCGTGTGATTTTTCACCATTTCATTCCTTTTAATAGAGCTATGCAAAATATCGTCATTACGTACGCAATCCGCAAACCCTTCACGCTTTGAAAATGAATATTCATCAAGTTATGGCCAAGTAATTGCCCGACATGTGTTGAAAAGTCGTAAATAATTAACTTGTTAAAACCGAGTCCTGCAATAAGGTGAAGAAAATTTGAAATTTGAATTCCATTCAAAATGGAATCAAATCTGAATCATAAGTGCGTTCTTTTAAAATTTACTCTCGGAACGATAAATTGGTTGACCCTTTAATTGAAATGTTTGGTAAGGTTGAAAAATTCTTCAATATGTTGTGAGGTTATGCTTTATTTCAAAATGTTCACACTATGAGACAATGGGCTAATTTTTAGGAATTTACCATAATTTGCAGGATTGTTTGAGGCTGAATAGCGGCCCAAACTTCAAACAATTCCATAGGTGGAAGTCTGGAGGCGTTGAGTCAGAAGATCGAGGAGACCAGACAAAATCATAATTTTTTTCGAAAATGAGTGACCGATGGGTAAAGAATGCATTAAAGCGATTGTAGCATTGTACGTGCGTTGGTGATGCCCTTCTCAGCCAGACTTACATAGGTTAGGTTAGATAGCTTACCTCCGTAAAGTGGCGGGGATCACTTAGACCAAGATCGGTTCATTGAGTTACCACTCGAGTCGGCTTGGTCACCGCTACTCTTGGAACCATTGTGAGTGTTGGATAAAATTGATAGTTTGTTTATCTCCATTTCGAATAGGTCCGTTAATTCATTAAAGAAGTATTCTCACAGAAATTTTCTTTTTGAAGCTAGGACAGAACAACTGCACAGGAGATGGAATATAGATTCTTCCTCTTGCTCATTATGTGACCTACTGCAATAGTCGTTATATGGCAGACTTTATCTTGCGGCATGTTTTCCTTAAGCTCAATGTCCTCCAATTAGTCTCCAATTTGTCTCCTTTTAAACTGCCTTCATATTTTTAGCAGGCTCGCGGTTCTACTCTGACAATACTTGGACCAGGTTTGTCTTGAGTAGTTGCAATTTTCAAGGTCAGCCATCTCCCATTTCTTGTTGCAGTGCTTGTTTCGAGATTTTATATTTTTGCGTTTCCATAAAGGGGTGGATTTCCCCTTTAACAATCAAGGGCTCCAGTGTAGTGCCTATTTTGGCTAGTTTGTCTGCCACAAAGCGCATCTGCTCGATATCTCATATCTCATTGAAAGATGTGTGGTAGTGCCCGACCAATTTTAATCTTACTACTGGTGATTCGAGTGCTTTTATAGCCGCCTTGTTATCTGTGTAGATGACGATATCTCTATTGTTCATTGAATCACATTGTTCATTGATCTCACAGACAGCCAGTTGGCGGCCTCACGAATTGTTGTTAGTTCGTTATTTCCAAAGTGAGTGCTGTGTAGCCCAAACAGTGCGTTTTGTAAAAAGAAGTTTTGGCCGAAATGAAGCACTCACGGCGACTTTTGTACGCCAGTTTGTGCAAAAAGTTCGTGAGACTGATATGCTAGTGTATAGATGAGAATTTAGCTGCTATCGCCGAGAGTGCGAGACTCAATTCACGAACATCAACTCGCCATTGATCTCAACAGCTCAACATTTCACGCATTAGCCTGAGGAGAATTCTGCACAAAGATCTCTGATTATTAGCTTACAAGGTCCAATTGATTCACCAATTGAAGGCGCGCGGATGATTCGTTATCGCTTCGCAGTTTGGGTCTTAGAGCAGCTTGAATTGGACAACGATTTTGGGTGAAAAATCTTCTTTTCTCATGAGTAGCATATTCATCTCGGCATCTACATTAACAAACAAAAAAAAAAAATCGAAAATCGAAAAATCCCCATGTTATTGCCGAGAAGCCATTGCATCCACAGAGAGTGACAGTTGGTGCGGATTGTGGAGTGGTATCATTGGACCATTTTTCTTTGAAAATGAAGCTGGGAATAACATCAACGGCCCATGCCACAATCGATCTTTTGCGCACCAAATTCCCAAATCGTGTTATCAGCCGTCTTGGCGATGTCAATTGGCCGCCTCGGAGCTGCGATTTGACCCTTTTTGACTTTTTTCTTTGGAGAACCGTGAAGGACCGATGTTATGCCAACAATCCGGAAACGATTCAAAACAATATCATCCAAGCAATCCGTGAGCCACAGCCCGAAACCATCAACAAGGTCATGGAAAATTGACTGCCAGCCGAGGCAGCCACTTAAACGACGTTGTATTTCATAATTAATGGGAATGTTTGTTCTTACTAGTAAAGCTATAACGCATGTAAGGAATTTAATTTTATTCTTTTTATTGCATTTTTAAAAAGAAACTTGTATTTGGCCTACCCTTTTGTCCGTGACTTCACTTAGATCATTGCTTTGGCGTAAAATACCAGCGTGTTCTATTAACTTCCAATGAGCAGCAATGATTTCTTTGCCTTTTCCTTCCCAAAATATCCAAGGGGAATAGGTGAAGCATCGCGGGCTGCAGTGGGGGTTGTTCGCAGTGCCCCGTTTATATGTAGCGATGATCGCAATCCTTTAAACTCTACTTAGAAGTATGGCATAGTTAGATCTGCACAGTGCCGGCCACCAGCCTAAGCAGCCGTTCATTACTCGTAGTATACATATAGTCTAACAACCGCGGTATACAGTCAGTGTTTGATATGGGGTTTGATACCCCATCTGTGGCCCAATGCTTTTGTTTTTCTTTATACGGTTCGCGCAGGTAAGAGGCAATTGTCGTTTTTTGATTGGTTCTTCCACATTCAATTTAAAGTTGGGCTTCCTTTCGAGTATCACACCAAGGTATTTGGCATGGTCTGTGAATCTAAGGTAAGTTCCATTGAGTTTTGTAGAATAACTGGGAAAATCTGCCGTTTTCTTGCGAATAAAACTAGCTCTGTTTTGGAGTAATTTATTCAAAGTCCGCATTTCTCTAGCTATTTGGCCAGTTCGTGTAGGCCTATTTCCATCAAATCTCTGATTGTTGATAGATGTTTTCTGTTAATTGCTAGTGCAATATCGTCTGTATGCGCAATGACTTTGCACTATCCTTCAGGGATAGAAGTATTTCGTTTACGACTAGCACCCGATAGTACTCCTCTTTGTGGTGTGCCACGTGTTACTACCCTTTTTGTGTGGTAACAGCTGAATTGATCGAGTGAATCTACCTGCTTGAAAGCATCCAAAGTATTATATTACCATTAACCAACTTGACCTGGTATAACAATTTCGTAATCGTGGCTCAATAGTGCTTTCCATTCACGGTTACGGCTGCTTTAGCGTCGTCTTCTAAGAAAAACGGTCCAACAATTCTTTCCGCACGAACTCCAGCCTAAGCAGTCTTACGTTGGTCGTGGAGAGTTTCCTAGTAACTTAACTGAGGGTTTCCTCTGACAAGGGATCACGATCCCATTCAAAGAAAAATGACCTCCATTTCTCATCATATTTTTTTGTCAAGAAACATAGTCGGCTTTTGCCATGTTTACCACCCAATTCACTTAATCGAAGAAATGTTCTCATCAAATCGCCATGGACAACGTCACCCTTGAGGACTGTTATTGCCAAGATTTCTGGTCCTATTATTGATGGCTACAATTGTTGTTGTTGAGGCTTTTTCATATACTACAAATGAGGTTACAAATAATGAGCTGCAAAATTTACATGTTTTTTTCTAAACATTTTTTTTTCTAATACCCTAATTCTGCTTTGCTTTACACCACCTACCCAACTTGTATACTATAATGGATAATGAAGCGAATTTCATAGTCCCACAAGCTTCCCCATATTTTTCAAGTGTTCACTTCGAGAACTCCCCCACAATAACTACTAGGCAGTAAATATCGTAAACTGATTCATACAACAAAGTCGGATCCGTGTTTATTGTCAGTCAAAGGATATCACAATCAGGAATTCATTAGGCCCAGGATGCCCTACCTAAAACTTTTACGACCAATAATGACTTCCGAAACATGCGATTGTTAAGTCTCCCACCCAAATGACCTATCAAGAGACAATTATATCTTTATGGCTTCCCCTCAAAAATCCATCGTCCTGGAATTCATATTTTTCGTCCTTCGCATTACGGAAGCGCTCTGAAGGATGTCATAAATTCGAAATAAAAAGAGAAAGCTGAACATAATGAGAACATAATGATCTTTAAAAATCAATAAATTTCCATCACCTTCCCACCGTCCTCGGAATTGCTTATGCAGTCGAGAACGCCCTCCGCTACTCCGGGAAACTCTCAATTGTTCAACGAATCCATTTAAAGTTGTTCGGAAAGATTCCATGCAACTGAAGCCATTGACGCCCGGGAAGCTATTCAGACCTCCATCTCAGCTCGTAAGGTTTCCAATTAACATCCTTTCTCTGAGCTGTTATTAAAATTTTACGTAACAGTATCTAAGTGAATTACATCGTATCGATAGGGTAGGATTGGAACGTCTCTTCATGGCAAGGATACACTCTGTACTCGTCCTAATTACCTAATCCCTCAGATACTTCATTCCTTCTATAGTCTAAGACCAGAATATGCACTTGGATAGTTGAATGGAAAAATGATTAGGTTGTATATCCCGGCGTCAACCACCGCATCAGTTCTTCGCAGGATTAGCTAAGGACGATGCAATAAAATCTAAAACCGGTTACCAGCCAACCGATAGCCGGTAGTTGGTAGATGGCGTTTGGCGTTTGGTGCATAGTCCTCGTGCGGGTTGTTAGGTGTTTGGGACTTCTTCGGGTAATCTCTGGTGTTTTGTAAAACGATTACCAGGCAATTTATTTCAGGATAATAGGGTCCGGTAACATCGTTACACAGTGGATTGGCCGGAAAATGAACAAATAAAATGGAAACTTAATAAAACTTTATACAGACGCTCACCAGCCCAAGTGCATTAGTGCGCTTGCAGATTGAACGGATATGGTATGGTTCGGGACCGGGCTGACTGCGAGGATAATAGGAACTGGCGTGTGTGGAATGAAGATGAATGTTTGCAGCGTCGAAGTATCGCTCGCTTAACTCTTGAGTGAGATGCATAGCATATATGTACGTTTGGATGTAGAGATTCCCTTGCAGATTTATCGATCTTGTCGGGACGCTTGACTTGGGTTCAAACTGGCGACATGAGAGGAATAGGATGTTGGACATTTATCAGTAACTGGGGAATAGTGAGGAACGGGTTCACCTCGGTGTCACGTGCCAAAGTGTCGTCGTCGTAGATTCGTTGACAGCGATAAATCAAAATAGATGGTACGAGTACAAAGCTATTTTTAGCATCATTTGATTGTTATTTGTGTATCGAGAAGATGACACTTGTGGAAGTGCTGCGAACGGAATTTTACGGTCAGCAACTGCTTGCATCGCAAGACTGCGGGGAACGTGATGTGAGATTTATTATACCAAAGTGGAGAGCTAAGGACATTGTTGAACGGAGAGTAAGAAGAATCGCGTAATCGCGTACGTTTTATGAGATTTGTTATTTGTGTAACATCTGACCCGATTACGTACCATATATGACCCATTTTGACAAAGATTACGAGTATGTTCAAGCAATATAACATAAAAAAAAATCTTTGTCGATTATCCACGCGTTGAGAACAATTTAAGCTCAAGTGATTCTGTACACATTAAAAATGTGGATCATGTCGTGGATTGGATTAATGAAGGAAATAAATGAGGAGACTATCCACATATCAGCAACCTACTTTACCATCTACCAACTCACCGAACGTTATTTTCTTCTAAGAAATCCCAGAGCCACAAGCCCCCAAGCAACTTGGATGTACATATGTGCTTCATCCAAACGACAGCAAGGCACTTGCTACTATAGTAGCACAACAGCGAAGTAGTTTTCCATATGAAACTTAAGCATCTGGCAACCTTGCAGTTTTCACATCTGTTTTCAAATTAGCTTATGACATCTCACACCACCCCATGCTCCATTACTCGTACATTGAAAACATATTCGCAACTATGAAAACGCAACGTGCCTTTTGTGTGAAATATCGAGTGAACAAGGCGCCATCAGGATTATCTCATGGATTAAATCTTATCTAGAAGATATAACGTTGTTTTCAGATCTTCTATCTCTGATCCAATTAATGCTACCTCTGGTGTCCCACAAGGTAATCATCGCAGCCCATTGATATTTATTCTAACCATTAATAATATTGACAGCGTTATTCTGTACTCTCAGCTCTCCATATTTGCCGATGATATGAAAATATTTAAACACATATCTTCCCTTGTTGGCTCCTGCTCTCTCCATTCTGACCTTAACAGGTTCAAAAAAAACCATCGCGAGCTCAATGTCAGCAAATGCGAAGCCATCACTTACTCCCGCAGGCACTCTTCCTCACCACCCAGAACTTACATTATTTGTAATGAAAGCGTTCCCCCTATCAACTTCTTGATTGATCTAGAGGTCATTTGCGACGGTGAACTTAACTTCGCCTTCACATCGATAACATTATGAAACGTGCCAACTATACCCTCAGTTTCGTGAAACATTGATCCAAAGAATACTCGAATCCTTAGGTTACCAAATCATACGAAAAGATAAGGTATCTTCGTTAGGCCACTTCTCGAGTATGCTGGTAAAGTCTGAACCCCCTTAAATTAATCAATCTCCAACTCATTAAATAACGACGCGATGTTATAAATATTCTTTTTATTAACGAACTTCTCAGGGGTAACATTGACAGCTGACAGTTGACATGACATGATTCTCCTTAACATCAACCGGTGTGACCTTCGGTCCATGTCCCTTTCCGCATCGAACAAATTATGGCTACCACGAATCAATGTCCAGAATGCTGCGCAAAGCTAGATTTAGATTTAGATTAAGGAGGGGGGAGGGAAAATGTCACCTAATCACTGCGGCCTCTGATGGGCCTTTTGTGATGTCCCCCATTCAAAGTTCACTCAAAAATCCTGAGTTCATAATAAAACTTAGTATGCTTTTGAGTGTACTACCAGCGATTTCTTCTGCTTCAAGATAATGCCTGCCTAGGTGTTTGTGTCGTATACTAATGAGGCAATTACAGTGGCACAGTATGTGCTCTGCTGTTTCCGCCTCTTAGTAACACATTCTGCAGGTGTAATCTTGTGTGATGCCCATGCTTTTAAGATGTTTGTTGACCGGGCAGTGAGGAATCCTGTGATTATACGAATGTTACTCCAAGAGAGTTTAAGGAGTTGTTTCGTTCTTTTAAGGGAAGTGGTTGGTAGGAAGATCTTGCCTTGTCCAGTTCCATTTGTGTCTAGTAGTGGTTGGCCGCGTTCCTCAACCATTCCTTTTATTTTAGCATTTTATGGCACTGGTAGGTATGGCGCAGAATGGTCTTGGCATCATGAATGGTGATGCAGAGCGTTTCTTGCTAATTGGTCTGCTTTTTCGTTTCCTATATGACCACTGTGCACAGGTATCCACATGAGGTGAACTCTGTTTGTGTTGGCCAGCTGGCGTAATAGTTGTAAGCAGTCCCATTCCAATTTAGAGGTGACTTCGTAGCTTTTGAGGGCTAAAATCAGCCTTGCTGTCAGAGAGAATATAAATGTTTTTATTGGTTATAGTTCTGTCTATATTTTCTCTGATGCAGATTTCAATTGCGAATATCTCTGCTTGAAATACGGAGTTGTATCTGTCTATGCTGTGATAGATGTGTGTTCCAGTGTTAGCTCCGTATACTCCAGCACCGTATACTCCAGAATGTCAGGATGAAATAGCCTGGAATTAGAGTCATCCTTCGCGATAAATTTGTGAGCGAATGTTATTGCGTCTTTTTTAAGTTGGAGATGTACGGGTGGTAGATCCGCGATGACTTCTAGCGCTGCTCTGGGGGTTGTTCTCACAGCTCCTGTAATACAGATACAAGCTAGTCTTTGTAGTTTGTTGAGCTTGGCTTGTACTGACGTTTGTTTTCTTTTGTGCCACCAGACGGGCGCAGCGTATGTGAGAATTGGTCTGGTAATGGCTGTGTATAACCAGCGAGATATTTTAGGATTAAGGCCCCAAGTTTTTCCAGTGAGACTTTTGCTGGTCCATAGGGAGATCCTGACTTTCTTAATGGTTTTTGTGATGTGAGATTTCCAAGTGAGCTTATCATCTAGTGTTAGACCTAGATATTTGGCTTCGTTTGAGAACTCTATTGTTTCACCAAATAGAGTAGTTTTTTTTAGGTTTATGTCTACTCCTTCTTTTGGCGAAAGCGACTATGGTGCTTTTTTTAGGGTTGACATTTAGTCCAACTTTTATGCACCAGTTCGCAACAAGGTTGAGTGCCCTTTGGAGGAGTTTCGAAATTGTGTCTTCGAATTTTCCTCTAATTAGGATCACAATGTCATCAGCATAGCCTTGGACATAGAAGCCATTATTGCTGAGTATGCTGATCAGCTCATTGACCACAATGCACCATAGGAGGGGTGAGAGAACCCCGCCTTGGGGGCAGCCTTTCGTGGTTTTTATACTGATTTTATCATTCCCTAGTGAGGTGTTTATTTTCCTGTTGCTAAGCATGTGTTGAATCCATCTGCATGTGGTATTATCTACCCCCGTGCTGAGAATGCAGCATTGTATTTGGGCGTGATCGGTATTGTCGAAAGCACCCTCAATATCAAGAAAGCAATCTATCGCAGTTTCTTTGTTGCTTAGGGATTTATTAATCCGAGCTATTAATTTCTGAAAAGCATGCGTGGTTGATTTCCCAGGCTGGTAGGCATATTGTTTGTTGTGGAGCGTTGATCTTTTGAGAGGACCGTCTCTTATATGTCTATCCAGTATTTTTTCTATTGTTTTTAGGAAAAATGAGGTAATACCGACCAATAGGTATGATTTTGGCAGGTCCGTCGGTCTGCAACCTGTTTTCGGGATACCTTTTTACCTTTTACCTTTACCTCGTTCCAGCTTGTTGGTATATACCCCCATGCATAGTTGGTCCTGAAGATGTTAATGGGGGTGATTTGTGCACTTCCTTTCTGAAGGAGAGCTGGGAAGATATCGTCGTCTCCAGGAGATTTGAATGGGTCAAAATAGTTTATGGCCCATTTTACACTTCCTTCTCTTCCAGTCTTCTCTGTTGGGTCTGGTTGCCCTGATCAAAAAGTCAAGTCTCGTAGTTGCCCTATACCAAAATCCTTCACGCTCTCTTTAACCGCTTCCACCCTGTTAATTTTATTTAGTTATTTTTTATTTGTTAAGGCTTGTCTTAAGCTAAGTGTCCCTGTGGAGGCGTCAAATCCAAATACGCCGATGTAAGCCGTCCACCAATTCAAGTGGATTGCTGTACTTGGAAAACCACGCTCAAACATTCGTCAGTCAGTATCTGAGCATAATAACGGCTTTTTTGGCAATTGTTACTGATAACCCCTTGGATAACTCATATATTTGTTCCACGTAGCCTCAGCTGCGATCGCTTAATTACGATCTTTATTGCTCGGTCGCATAGTTTCGAAAATGATTATTTAAAATGATTCGGTCGATCGCCCGACTGCTTTCTGTGGGGTATTTGAAATCCAGATTTTATGTCAAGAAGCCACGAAACCATAAGACTCTTAAAAACAAAATGCCGATATTCAGCCAGAAACAATTCAGAAAGTGGGGCCAGATGCCAAAAAGAGCTTATTGCGTCAATCGGTCTGGCGACAATCATTTACTCGATTACATATTCCAAAAGTGATTAGAACAATTTTTAAAATTTCTATGTAAGCGAGTCATCACTTCATAGTTAACTATTCGTGATTTTTGCTTAAATTATTACTAAAAACCATCCCTGAGGATCAAATGGCCCACAATTTACCTTTCTAATTAAACTATGCTTTACGGGGCGTATGAATAACAATGAATAACAAAATATATTATTAGCAAATATATACTTTGTTAATATATAACTACATAACTGAAGTTATAGCTTGTAGAGGAAGATTACTTCCGTTAAACGAAATGGTGAAGCTTTACCGAGACAAGTATACTATAAGAGGTTTTGCCTGTTCCCCGCTGAGGATAATACGTGTGTGAATATAGTGTCGATTTTTTAGCTCAAACAATCCAATATTGGCCATCATTTACTAAGGATTTTTCTCAACTTCCTGGCAGTTGAAGGATTCCCTTAAGACATTTTGTCGCTTCTTCATAAAAATTAAAGCACCAGTCCAAACAATTATACTGCAGCGTTCAAACCAATTGTAATCAGAAGAGGCCAATGAATACAGTGGATAGGGCAGGACGTTCCACTGATGGTTTCACCAGGTTTTCTTCTGATCTGTTCTAGTGGCGGATTTGATTACCTTTTTTGCCCTGGGGATTGTCGCAATAGATCCACTTTTCTGGCCAGTAACAATTCAGAGCAAAAAACCTTTTTTTCTGTACTGATCAAGTAACGTTTTTGAAATGGTTTTTAGCCTTTTGATATCTTTTCTTTTCAATTGATATCGAACCCATTCTCCTTCTTCTTGGATCTTGGCAGGGCTTTAAAACCACTGGAACCAGAAGTACTACTAACTTTCAATACTTTTGGGAGTTGTTCTTGTGTTTATGTCGCATCTTGATCTAATAATGCCAATTCTGCATTTTCGAACTTTTTCTCTTGCTGTTTACAGTCCTTGATGAAGCTTCTTTATTTGATGTTCTTCCTGATACCGGGACTGTTGTACTCTCGCCTAGAGAAGTGAAATAAAGAATTATGTTGTTGTGCGCATATTTTGCAACCCTTCTTTATCAATCATTCCCTTGCCGTTCTCCGTTAAATAGTTGAAACACAGCTTCGACCTTTGGACCACCTCCAATCGGCTTTTCGTCTTCATACTTAAAAATCAATCGATAGTATTCGCCGCACAATGTCAATGATTTTTTGTGGCTATTATTTTTAGTGCTTGCGACTGGTGTTCACGGTTAAATTCGCGGCCGCTTTCTAGTCGTCGGAATCTACCCTCGATGAAGTTAAAAAATGTACTTAGTTTAGTAATTTCTGTCGAAGTCCTCTTGTTAATGTTCATGATTCAGGGCCAATTTTCGGATATAACAACTGAATCACTGATGATTCCCACGAACTTACGTCGACCCCTAAATTGTTGATACCTTACAAGATTTCCTTTCACATATCCATGATCATTTTCAAATCGAATGCATTTTCATGTTGAACTGGTTTCAAGGTAAGCAATTTTTTAAATTGCTTAGTTATAAGTTCTATGGCTGCTGCATGAATGCTTGAGGTCGGTGCCAAATGGTTAACAATCCTTGCTGCATCTCCCTTTAGCTTACTTTTTAAATATTGAATTCGTTCAACATCGCTTAAAGGTCCGTTCTCATGAACTATTCGAATAAACAATGATGTCCATTATTCATACTTGCCACTTATGGTTGGAAGTTTGATTGATCACGATGTGTTGCAGCTTCTGGAGCTATTGCTACTTGTTGTTGTTGTCGTTGTTCTACTTCTTTGATTTGGATATAAACATCTTGATATTTGTATTTGCTCTAATTCGAAGACACGTACCCCTGTTCGTGATCAGCTTCTTCCAATGAGGACATGATCCCATCGTTCATTATCACCAGCTTTGTCCAGTACATATTCCTTAATTTGATCCAATTTAAATGTCAGGTAAACTGCGTTCTGGGTCAACTCCAAGTTGTCAATAACGTATATAATGTTGTTCTTAATCAGATTCAACTTCTTAAATCTTGCTGGGCACTTCTTGATATTAGTTGACATTTCAGTTCTTTCTGAATCGGATGAGTTGCTCGTTGATTTTTGCATTTCTGCCTCTGGATTTGGTCTTCGACTTACAGGAGCTGACCGTGAAGCTTGAATGCATGCATCGCTTGATAATGGCATTGGCGATGGGTGCGTATTTTTCTTGATTAGTTCCAATTTTGCCTTGAAGGTACCCTTAATCTCGTGATACCTCGTTTCAAATTGGCCCATATTTCCTTAAGAACCATGCCGGCCAGAATGTTACCGTTAATGAAAAGCGCTATAGAAACATGATTTCTAGATTCTAAAAAGATAGCGCAACATGACACACGTCGCGCGACACCATTGATTTACTGCAAAAAACATTTAGTGAACGCATAATTTCGCGTAATGGACCTGTGAGCTGGCCTCCAAGATCCTGTGATCTCACACTTTTAGAATAGTTTCTTTGGGGGTATGTACAGTCACAACTCTGATATTATATTCGACTCATTATGGCAGAATCCAGGTAATATACTCAAATTTTGATCAAAAATTTGATCAAAATATTTAAGAAAATTTAGTTTCGGAACCACAAATTGGTTGACACCATAAGTCCACAAAACCATCGAACGAAACTTACTAACACAGGCCCTTAAAATACAATATTCCTCTTACTTCTTGAACACAATCCTTAGTTAGAATTTAAAGACAATCTGTATCTAATGAATAACAGCATTTCTGATGGTGCTATTTTGGAGAAACATCAGTTGAAAAGCTTGTCATTCTATGTCCCAAGAATCGGGCAACATACATATGCTTATAGTAAATGAAATACTAACCCTCTAAGCATCAGGAATACGACCCCGACCTACGATTCGATATATCACTTCTGTCCTTGTTCTAAAATCTGAAGAGGGTGCCAAACAGAAGTAGTTGATAAGCCGTAGACGACGTTCTGAAAGACCATCGAACTCAAGATGAGATACGTTGACAGGATTTTAATAAACCAAGACCCAAACAACTACCGCAATTATTTTTTTTTAAATAAATAGTTTCTCAGACGGCTTTCTAGTCACAGCCGAGAGGCACCCAGGACTGTAACTCCAGTGAGGAATGTCGCTTAGCAACTAAACAAAAATATACATCATTGAATAAAATTTGGTTAATTTGCCATGACTGCAAGAAAGGTGTTTTGTTTTATTTTAAGTTCAAACTGCTGAGATGTCGTATTTTCATGACGGGGAATCGAAGTCTAATACATGACACGAAACAACTGCTCAAGGTCTAGACGCCATTTGATACATTGTTTTTCGTCGCGGTTCCCCGATACCATACCTACCCTCCCTACCCCGATGTAATTGTCACTTAACTTAAATTGAATTAAAGTTACTTTGATCCCGTGGATGCCTTGGGTGACCGAGTGGCAGAAACACTACGAAGTGAATTGGATGAATGGGCAAAACACAAATAATGTCCAGAAAGGTTTTTTTGAAAAATATTTCAATAGCTTGGTATTGTTTTGAGCGTCAATCAGATGACATCGAAAATGGTAGTTACTGACGAATTCTATAAATTGATAACAAACATCAGGGAACCTAACGACGACGCCAGAACTGAACAAAAACCATGCAAAATTAATCCCTTTTATACCACCAGAAACTCGACTCTGAAGTTGACTGTACTGAAAATCATATAAGACGCATTCAATTGGCATTCAATAATGTATGTACAGAGTGATCCAATTTGTGATTCCAAAAGTAAATTTAATTGAAAGAAATTTGCGATTTAGATATATGTATGTAGATAAAATGGTCATTTTATTATATTGCCTGGATTATGCCATTAGGAACTAAGATAATATTATTTAAATAACTTCCACGGGAGTTCTTTCGGGACTCAATTTTTACAATTTTCAATTTTCTCCACACATATCGAGCAATAACTCGGCCATAATTTGACGAAATTCCACATCATACAGTGTCTGCGACTTCAACAACTTTTCAACAGATATTTGTGGATTTTCATTTCCCCATATGCGACCATTTCTTTGTCAACGTATCCATCGAGTAAAAAGAGGGCCTCATCAATGAAGAAAATGTTGCTTGACAATTTGTTATCTAAACACTGAAGTTCAAGCACCCAATCGGCGTACGTTCAACGCATTCTAAGCTCAATTATTAACCAAGTCGGGCGCCAGAAGGGTGTAAATAATGCGCCGCAAGACAAATTCATTAGAAGCTACTCACGAGGCAATATCATTTTAAATGCTTGCATGGGAAAGATACAGAAGGAAAATGAGTTCCTCATCAACAGAAGAGATGACATTTTCAAGAACTGTTATCTCGATAGAAAACAATGAATTTTTTTTACAAAAAGGGATAACGGGTGATGAGAAGTCGATTTTATACGACAACTCTTTAAGCAGAAAAGTATGGGTTTTTCCACGGTAGCCATCAACACCAGTCGCAAAACCAAATATTTATGCCAAGCATGTTGTTGTGTGATTCAAAAGGAGCTATTTACTTATTGAACCTGCTAACAGAGCGGTTCGTTATTAGGTTCAATTGATCCAAATTAGGGATTCTCTTGAAGAAAAAATAACATATACAGCCAAGGAAGATGGAAAGTAATATAACTGCACGACAACGTTCGTCAACACAGGAACATATCTTCTTCTTAGTCTGGAAAGTTGTTATGCATATAGCATATCCTGTATTCTCCAGACTTATTGCCACTTATTCAATGTGATATCGTCATATTTGAAAGCCCAGCGGCTCACCAAATATAAAGATGTGCGAGAATGGCTCAATGCCTATTTAAATTACGAGTATATCGCACTTTTGCTACCCTGCACAATTAGAGGCATTCAAGATGGCGGTTGATGGTCTTCCTTTAAAAAATCAATGTTCGGTTGGGAAAGAACAGATGTGCAATAAAAGTCACGTTACATAAAAGGAGATGGCTTCTCATCAGGACCGAGATAAAATTCGCCTTCTTTGATGAAAAAAACTAATAACTAAATGACTATCTCACCGTACCTACCAGTAATTGAAATTTAATTTTTGATAATAAGTCTAATGTTCTTAAATTTATTTATAATCTATTTATAATCTCGATATTCTATTTTGCAATCTTGAAACTTTCACGCGTTTGCCCGACTTTATTTTCTTTTCAGAAATATGGATATATTTAAGTTAATTATATTTTTCCAAACTACACCTTTCATGCTTGTCCACATGATACGTATTCTTCGAGTGGAGTTGGAGCCTTTGTGCGTAATCACTATGATTGCGAGGTAAAAAATTATTGTTTGACTATTGCAGATGTTAAAAAAAATTTTGTTGGCCTATTAAATGTAAAATCTAGTTTTGTCTGCGTATAGAGATTTCATTCTCATCCAGTCCAAATGTTTATTTTATGTGATATGAATCTAGATCTCTTAACCTCAAAAAATGTTCTTGATTCACATAAAGGTCTGCTATCTCAAAATGGATTAATATCTT
This sequence comes from Merodon equestris, assembly GCA_958301585.1. Lineage (NCBI taxonomy): Eukaryota > Metazoa > Arthropoda > Insecta > Diptera > Syrphidae > Merodon > Merodon equestris. The sequence goes on from OY284413.1 coordinate 161,844,993, forward strand.
TTGTTAGTGAACCTACAAGACCTGTTACAGTGATCTATCTTGATCGTGTTTTTGGTTGCTTTTCCAATTTAACTCAAAACTATTGCTTAGGCATTGTCTTTGATCTGCGTATTACAGATCATAGCATAACGGGTGTAGTTTTTGTTAGGGAAATAAAACCCACAGTTTCGTTTGCGTCCGTTTCCTTTTATAATTCACGAGAGACTAAAGACTAAGGATTTAAACAATATACTAAGTATAATAGTTCATATGTATAAGTCATATTATGTGCAATTCAATGTTTATATATTCATCAGTAACAGAGATGCCAATGTCAGTGATGCGTTGCTTACTAAATACGTATTCAACAGTTTTTAGGAGCCTAAAATTAATATATCAATTTCTGAACGACATGTGACTAAAATTGATTTTAAACTAGTAAATCATAAACTTCGTTACGCTAATTGGGAAGATTTGTACGCAGAGGAAAATCCCTCCAGGGCGCATAACTTATTTTCTGTAAAGCTACTAAGTTATTTCAACAGTTCAACTTATTCTACTATTAAACATAAAAAATCAATACTAAAGCCTTGGGTAAATCATCGCCTTCTCAAAAAAAATATTATCAAGAACAAATTACGTTATAACTGTCAAAAACATCCCCTAAATACATACTTAAAACTTCTTAAAACAATGAAGGTAACAAAGAGATAATATTGAGTCGTGACAAGTATTACCATAATAAAATTAGAAGGTCGTTGGGTAATCCCAAAAATTAGTGGAAAGTTATTAATAACATTTTAAATAGACAACTTAAAGAAATAGCTAACGTATTAAATAACTACTTTGTAACACTTGGTCAAACTTCATCTAATAGTGACTTATCTTTGCAAATATTATTAATATTATTCCCAATAGAGCCTTCAGTAGAAATAGCTTTTATTTCGAAGCCATTTTTGGTCTGGAAATTTTGGAAACAATAAAAGGTGTCAAAAATGCTAGCTCTTGTGGTAAAGATGGTATCTCGAATATTATGTTCAAAAGAACGGCTTTTAATATAGTTGATATTTTAGCACATATTTTTAACTTAAGTGTCCTTTAAGGCCTTTTCTCCATGATCTAAAATGTCCAGTTGTAATACCTCTTTTTGAAAAAGGCAACAAAAAAGATCGCAATAACTACAAACCTATCTCATTACTATTTTCAATATCAAAAGTTTTTGAAAAAATAATTAAAAGTTTGCGATTTCTTTCAAATTTGAACTTTTTTAGTCCACAACAGCATTGGCTCAGATCAGGACTTTCAACAAAAGATGCAGTGCTAGACTTTTGCTCTTTCATACAAAAAGGTTTGGACAACAAAAAATGTTGTGCTGCACTTTTCGTTGATATAACCAAAGCTTTTGATATGGTGAACCATAAAATTCTTTTGCAAAAGTTATATAATACTGGTTTTAGCTGTTGTATCTACAGATGGCTTGTTTCTTATTTGAGTAATCGAACTCAAAAAGTAAGAGTGAGTAATATATTAAGTGATTCCAAGGCTATTAAACTAGGTGTACCTCAAGTTTCTGTGCTTGGTACGATTCTGTTCTTAATTTATATTAATTCTTTATTTGATCCTTATTTACAATATAACTACTACTACTTCGCACTACTTCGTTTAATTTCATTATGTTTTTACATTTCTTTATTTTGTTTATTATTATTTTATTTTGTTTTTTTAATGTATTAATTATAACTTGTCTTACATTTTCATTGTAAGACTCTAGTTACTTTTGACCATTCACCCCACTATGTAATATACTTAATTTTTACTAAATATAAATGCCTCTATTCTCATTGGTATAAGATTGTAAATATTGCTTTAATGTAAGTAATTTGCAAATGATTTTTTTTTAATTTTTTGAAACCGTCATATAAGCATCGTTATTCAATGTCGTTATTCGCGGAAAAGGCCATGTCTAGTGATGGAACATAAGTAAATGGCTGTGACGTCGAAACAAAGCTCAATCACGTCAATGGAAACGACCAAAGGAGCCAAGACTGAGAAATACTTGCTAAGTTCGGATGACTGCGGCATTTTTGGCCACTTCTTCGACTTCAATGGCGTGGTTCATCATAAGCTCTTGGTGGAAGGTCGTACGGTCAAAAAGAAATATTACCTTGAAGATGCAGAAAATGTCAGAATTTGTAGGAAAAAATGCATTGCAGTTATATTATCGCTGTTTGGCCGTATTAGTTTTTGCCAAGAACAAAATCGTAATCATGCCCTAGCAATCATGTTCACTGGATTGGAACCTCTGCAATTTTTTTCTCTTCCAATTTTCTGTAATTAATTTAATTTAATTTAATTTTAACTTTCTTGGGGGCAAACGGCCCCATTTATTGGGCTTAATTCAAGCTATCTTAATCTAATCTTAATCTAATCTCACTTACTATCTAGGGAGAACGGGAGAGAGGGGTGGGTGGTTAAAAAGGCGGATTTTTAGGCATCGAGTGCTGAGGTTGAAATCGAAGTAAGGATTCGAATTAACACTTCCCAGCATATGAGAAATAGGTTCATTGGAGCCATAGGCAGTACGGGGGGTGGGTAGATAGAAGAGACGGGGATTTCGTACATTGCGGGGGTTAGTGTTGATAGAGACAGAGTTGTAGAGGGTCGTGCAGTCAATGGTACCTGAAAGGAGCCTATGGATGAAAAGAATGTCAGATACAATTCTTCTTTCTTCCAACGTGTTCATGTTGATTAGTTTAAGGCGGTCTTGGTAGGGTGGATGCACCAGGGGAGACCTCGAAGAGCAAAACGTAGGAATCGGCGTTGGATGCTCTCGATTCTAGAAATGTGGGTTTGTTGGTAAGGAGACCACACTTGAGAGGCGTATTCAAAAAGGGGCCGGACAAAGGTTATGTAAAGAGATCGGGTAACGTAAGGGTCCGAGAATTCTTTAGACCAAACCGAGTGCAGAATTAGCCTTAAGGATTATCTCCTCGATGTGTGCGCGAAAATGTACCTCCTGGTCACATAATATGCCAAGATCGCGAATGACTTGAACCGTGGAGATGGGTTGATTATTAAGGAAGTAGAGACGAGAAGGAGGTTTGATTCGTTTACGTGAATAGGTAATTGAATGGCATTTGGAAATATTAAGCTCTAAGCAGTTTTTGGAACACCAGTTGGAAAAACTATTCAGATTAGATTGAATAAGGGAAGAGTCATGACTGGAGGAAATGGTTTTGAAGAACTTGGTGTCGTCGGCATATAATAAGATGTGGGAATGTTTGAATCATCATTTCAAGATCGTTTAGGGAAAGAACGAAAAGAAGTGGACCTAAGTGGCTGCCCTGGCAGGCGCCGGAGGAAGCTAAGAAGGGGTTAGAGAAGGCAGATCTAAAACGAACACTGTAATAGCAATTTTCCAGGTAACAAGATATCCACTTCAAAGAAATGGGGTCGAAGCCAAGGGAGGACAATTTGAAGAGTGATCAGTCTGTGGGAGATTTTATCGAAAGCTGAAAAAAACTGAAATCGGTTGAAGTAACGTCGACTTCTTTGCCGATCTCTAAGGCTAATAGGGTAAAGGACACAAATTCAATAAGTAATCGTAGATCTACCTTTGAGGAAACCGGGTTATCTAGGGGAGATTAAAGACTTGCAGCGAAAACTTAGAGTTTCATACAAAATACTCTCGAAGAGTTTGGGTATATGTGACAGTTTGGCAATGGCACGAATGTTGTTAACAACGTTCTTCGGACCTTTTTCCGTAAGCGGGGGAATTCACCTTGGGATAGGGATAGAGTGAAGATTTTCCAGAGAGGGAGAGAGATAGTTGAGGAGGGAGACCGTCAGGTCCAGGAGTGAATTCATCATTAAGTAGATTTAATTTGTTTTCGATGACATGAGAATCGACTGTGCGTGGAAGAAATGGTCCAAGGAAAAAATTCGGTAGATAATCGAAGTATGAAGTATGGCAAAAAAGTTGGCGATAATATTGGGGTCATTCGAAGTTTGTTCGTGAAAGGAGAGGGGGTAGGATAGCCATCAGATTTTCTTTTGTAGTTAACAAACTTAAAGAAGGACTTAGGATCGTTTATAAGATTGGCTTGCGTTTCAGTTAAATAGCGTTGATAGAGGGAGTTGTGAAGGGCGGTAAAGTGGAGATAGCTGCCCAGATAGTTAGAAAAGTCATTAGATGATTGAGTACGAAGGAAGATTGTCCACTGCTTATTTCTTTTGTTTCTTAGAGAACGGAGCCTGCGATTGTACCAGGGTGGGTGGACAAAGTTTTGCGTTGTGAAACGGGAACGTAAAGAGCGATAGACTAAAATATTTCCCTGTAGAATACGGATATTGCATCATTTACGGTTAGGTTATCAAAATTTAGAGGGGCTTTTTTAAGGTATTCATTGATTAGGTGAAATTTTGCTTTGTGAAAATCGTAAGAGGTCAGAACTGTAGGGGGTTTATTCTGTAATGGAGAATCGTGAAAGAAGGAAAGGAGGAGGGGAGGATGGAAGTTATCGATGGTTGAAAGGGAAAGGGGACAAAGTGAAACAGAAGAGAAACCGATCCGGTTGTGAATATGAGGTCGAGTTGTCTATCCATGTAGTTTAGGACGCCACTAACTTGGCTAAGGTTTGAATCTGTTAGGCGATTCAAGAAAAGACATTCATTTGCAGTAGTGGGATTGGTGGCAATGTAAAACGATTGATCGTCTGATTGGGTCCATTTAAGATGAGGAAGGTTGAAGTCACCGAAAACAAGGATTTTATCCTGAGGGTTTCTTAAATCAGTTATTTGGTCGATTGTGTTAATGGCGAGTTGATAGGATTTAATAGGTTGTGAGGGCAAGATGTAGAAACAAATGATGTGTAGTGTCTTCTGGGGTAGAGCAATCTTAATTGAAACAAAGTCGAGAAGTGGGGAGGATGATATTGCAATAAGGGAAGAGTCAATTGTATTAAGGACGGCTAGTAGAACGCCTCGACAAGGGCAACCATCAGTGGGTCGGCTGAGTTCGTCATCGCGATAAACATTAAAATTTGATGGGAACAGTTCGAAGTTATTTATGCTGAGGATCAGATTTGTTTCGGTCAGAGCAAATATCTCAAAGGGTAGAGCATGTGACTGTTGGAAGACGGCTTGGGTTTTTGAACGAAGACCTCTTACATTCTGATAATAGAAGGTAAGAGAGACATTTTGGCAGAGTGATCGGGTTGCTGGGAGAGAGATAATTAGGGACGAAAAAGCTTGTCGTGGTCAGCTCTACTACGTTGAAAGTGCGATATACATTTTGAGTGATTGTATTGGCGGAATGTATCAAGATCCTTTGACACTTTTTGGGGCGAAAAATTCATGATATTTTATGAAGAGGCTCTTGAGGTTAGCGAAATGCTGGGGAGACCTTCCTGTTGAATGGAGACCATGACGCTTGTGTTTGTTTTATAACAAACCGAGTCTGATATATCCTGGAGGTAAGCCAGAAAGAGGCGAATGTTTTCATACGTCTTTTTATCTCTTAGTCGAGAAAGGGTGTAGCGACTTTGGATGAGTTCCAAAACTGAACAACGCCATGAAACAACGGAGATTTTAAACGATTGAGGAGATAAAGACGACATCGCTGGAAGAGCTGAAGGCTATACAAAAAGCGCCTATCAGAAGTGCTTCAAGGATTGAAAAAACACTGGCACATGTGCATCGTATTTAAAGGGAGTACTTTCAAGGGGACAAAATAGATTCTTCTTCTTAGATGGTGCTACAGTCTGGTGTGAACGGTGAAGCGGCTCCAGCTAGCCCGATCTTTTGTCAGTTGTTTCCAATGCCGCACTCCCAGTTGTTTAAGATCCCTTCCATCTGTGTGCGTCATCCTAGATTCGGTCGTCCCCTGCTGCGTCGTCCCTTAAGATTGGATTGAAAGATTCTTTGGGCCGGAGCTGTGCTGTCCATTCGCTCTACATGGCCTAGCCATCTTAGACATTGAATCCGGAGACGTCACACTAGGCCGATGTCGCTGTACAGCCCGTATAGTTCGTGGTTGTGACGTTCTGGCCAAGATATCGGTATATTTGGTTTTACCCCCGTCCACCGAAAGGCCCATTTTATCCGCTTCTGCTACAATGCCTTTGTACGCTTCATTGACGTCTCGCTGTGCTCGACCAATTACTTCGGTGCCATCCGTGTACGCAAGCAATTGCGCAGACTTGAAATAGATTGTACCCCTTGTGTTGGCCAGTGAGTCTCGTATCGATCTTTTCAAGCACTATGTTGAGGAAGTTACATGACAGTGCGTCACCTTGCCTAAATCCTTTTTTAACGTCGAAGGCCTCGGTTAATTCGCTACCGACCTTAATGGAGCAGCGAGAATTCTCTATTATCATCCTGCACAATCGGACGAGTTTGGCAGGGATGCTAAAACTAGACATGGCTCGGTATAGCTCGCTCCTATGCACACTGTTATCTTGCATCTTCGTCCGTTGCGAATGGATCATTTTGCGTGACAGCGGTATCTAATCCATCATCGCCGTTGTACAGTCTACAAAAGTAGTTTTTCCATATTTTCAGCATCGAGTGTGACTCAGCTACTAGTTGTCCGTCTTTATCCCTACAGGCTTCCTCTCTGGCTTTATAGCCCTGGCAGGTTCCTTTTACTTTTTCGTAAAACTTGCGAGTGTCATTCCTTTGATAGCATCTCTCCATCTCCTCGATCTCACGCTTTTCGTGCTCTCTTTTTTTCTTCCTTAAAAGCGTGTGTTCCTCTCTACTTTTCTGCTCGTAGAGCTCACGAGTGGCTCTCGTCCGTCTATGTAGCATGGCTTTGTAGGCGCTTTGCTTTGCCACAAGGGCTTGTTTGGATTGCTCATCAAACCAGGGGTTTCTAGCTGGCGGCTACGTCTTAGATGGCACGCTGGCAATGTCCCCACTGTTGTTCTGTGGATTTTGCCAGTGTCATCGGGCTTTGCGAGAGGTTGAGGGAAACTTGATCGGCGAAGATCCTAGGGGTCTCCTGCGATTGTAGCTTTCCGACGTCAAACTCTTGTTGTCTTGCTCGATTGCAAAGCATCCTTGATATCCTCATTGGTACCTACAACCTACAACAAGGTTAAATCACTACCTGTCAGTGTTGGCTGCTTGGAAGATACGAACATCTAGGATGCTGATGGAGTATCTGACGTCGATCGCAAAGTAATCAATCTGGTTGATGGTCGACTGATCTGGTGACCGCCAGGTTCCTTTATGGATGTTGAGATGTGGGAATCGTGTGCTCGCTACAAGGAGGTTACACTCTGCTAGGAAATCAAGTGGCCTGAATCCGTTGTCGGAAGTGGTGTTATAGTACGTATATGGTGCTATGTTTTCCAATGGTCGACTCAAATATGTCCTCTTTGCCCAATTTTGCGTTAAAATCCCTTAGTGCAATTTTGGCATCATAACTAGGGCATTAGGCGTGCGATCATCTTTCTCTTCTGTAGGGGATTATATTCCCGAAGGTGCCTTTGATGCGGATTGTTATGAGGCGTTCGCTTACATGCCGGAAGCTTAAGACTTTTTGTCGGAGTCTTCCCCGAATAACAAATCCGCATCCAAATAAGCGTTGTTTATTTTCCTTGTAGCAGTTACGGTAATAGATATCACAGTTTTTCATCCTTTGTTGGTCCATCCAACTTCTTGGACTGAATAAATAGATATTGATGAATAAATAAACATTTTTCGAGAAAAAATAAAAGTCACCTTATTTTTTTGAACATGACTTGTACAGGCCACTGATGCCACCAACCCATTATTCCCGCCACACAATGGCTTTTTTAGGATGCATAGCTTTCTGTGAATCTTTAATGGGTTTTCCGGTTACCATGGTGACGAAGACGAGGAGTTTTTCCGTCTTCGCATAAAGGGGGCGGATAGTGTGAAGATTTCGAAAATGACGAAACGACCACTTTCTATCTAACAAAGTATGTCCAACCATCCAGCATATCATAGCCGCTTTAATCCTAAGTCCCCCAATCTCAAATCGACTCGTTAACACTTTATGTATCCTTTATAGTCTGTCACTTGGGTGCCCTACTCTTACTTCTCCCTCTCATCAAATCCTTTCAACTTTGCATTTTACTGACCTAGGCAAAAACACTTGAGTTTATCTTCGTCATGGCTTAGTCATACTTGAACGTTACGTCCACGAAATTCTTCTCATCCATCGTTTCGCTCAATATCATCCTCGACCTAACCTCCAACATGCTTCAACGCTTTGACGTTGATTAATGGCATTTTTATGACTGCGAATCATTGTCCTTTCCGTTTTGCAATCAATACACGCACACTATTACAACGTCATGTGTTCCTTGCCATCCTTCATCTTTCATCCACATCCATTCGCATGTCATACGTCATTAAGTATGGCCACTAGTCATGCAGCCCCGGGTCATCGTCTAATTCAATAATGACGAGGAAACTATTTTCATATTGATCCTGAATTATTAAGTTAGTGGTACTCCCGGCACAAGGACATCAATGACGTGATTCGCGGCATGCAAAGTCATTTGCGTGTTATCCCGTGCGAATTAACGTCGTGGAATGTTTCGCTAATGTGGATTATGACATTATCGAAACGATATCGAGTAGCGACATCGTTTTCACCTCTGGGGAGAATTTGTGATTTGATTCTGTGATGCTTAGTTGCGTGTGTTCTCGCTGTTCTTATAGGAATTCCAATAACATTCGGGACAAAGGATGCTGCTGTGCTTGGCGGAAACAGATACGAGAACGCGCACTCCATGATGTCACTAATCCTCTGGATAACTGCCTATATACGAGTACTCGTATGTATGACTGTGTACGTGCCGAATTGTTGAGTACTTAAGGCAAGGATTCTGCTTTAAGCTGATAAAATTAAATTCAAGTGGGGATTAGCAACTGTAGGATAGGAGCGCGGTATGTGGCACGTAAAAAATTCTGCCCCATAGGCTTTCACAGGATCCTTAGCTCCTTAACTCCGTGCTGTAAACAGTTGAGCTGGATGCAGTCAGTAGAAAAATATTTTTTTTTCTTAAATAAAATCCAGGTTAGTGGATAGATTCGTTGAATAGAAAATGCATTTCGTCAGCTGGAGTAGAGAGATAGATTCTGCTCCCTTTGAGGAATGTTCGCAATGCCGCATTGTGCTTGATATAATGATATCCGTTAAACTAATGTATTTCAGAAAATGAATAAATAAAAGAATGGAAAATCATTTTTTTTTTTGGAGGTAATCCAATATTACTTAAAAGCCATCAGTGAAGATACGACGAGGACATAATTGTGTGTGTTAGTGCGCTAGTGGAATGGGACTAATGTCCTTAGAGATTGTAATGCCATTAGGTGCATTGAAAGGATGATGAAAATAGATCTGAACCAGACCGTAGAACGGCAACGGAGGTTGTAGGCATGCTAACTTTATAACGATGATGTCATAGCAAGAAGAGGGAGAATCAATAAGGAAGTGACTTCTGGGAATTCATGGCATTTGTGGTTTTTCTACAGACATTTCACGGTAAAATGTGCAGAGCGTGCCAAAAGGCGTGGTACCTTTAGAGAAATTGCATGACAAGACGAATCGATTTACATGTGCTCTGGGGTGTTTTTGTAAGCTGGGACGGACGATTTTAAACAGGAGTAAAAACAGATACAGGACATCTTTAGTTACTTAGACCAAGCTCACTGGGAGCCTTGCCAATTCTACAGTTATAAACCATTCGTGAACTGCTTCGCGGTAGTGCTCGAAGATGGAATCGTAAGTGGAATTGTTAATCTGAGAGACCCATTGGAGTTGGTTAGCGTTTTCGATTTAAAACCCTAATTGGATTCAATCGTCACATCACAATACTAACGAGCGGACAACTATCTTGCAATGTTACATTGAAATCACATTTTGAAGCATGTGATGCAATATGTTGATAAATAGGTTCCATAATGTTGGCTTTTGGCAATAAATGGCAATTTCGTCATTTTTCTTAATAAGAAGAGTAAAGTTTTATGAGCTGGCATAGACTGAAGATGGAGAGTAAAATAAGCCAAAATGTACCAACATCCCTCTGTGGTCATGTGATATTTCTTCCGATAAATAGCATCAATTTAACTCCAGCCTACATGTATTTTCGGCCGCAGTTTTGCAATAAATTTTTATTTCCAACTGAGTTAATTTTTTCTTAATGGTTCTATAAAAAAGGTGCCCCGGGACATCTGCCAATTGAACTTCCTTCGCTTTTTCTATATTTTAGGACAATGCTTCCAATTGCTCAGGGAATTATCATGCAATGTGAACTGTGATTGAGAACCTCGCGGATCTAAGATCCTTATATTGTACCTAGGGCTGGCTTATAGCTTGGAAGGAAAAAAAAATGTCAACATCGTAGTATAAACAACTTATATGTAATTAACAACACTTCTGTGTTGTACAAATACTCAGCTGCAAATTGGAACCTATTCAAAGTTTGCATTAATAATAGCCTAAAACACTGTGAAACAACATTAAGTTCCATCTACAATACTGAACAAGTGGATGTTATGTGCAAGAACTTCACTGACGCCTTTGTTAGAGCCGCTGAACTTTCGTTTCCCAAGTTTCCATAAAATGTAAATGTAAAATGTACATATTCTCCTCTTTCTGTTGTTAAAGTTATTAAAAAAAAATATTTATTGGATATAAATATTCTTCCCAACTACCAAATTGGTTTCAGAAAGGGGCATAGCACATGCCACCATTGATAAATTTAGATCCAAAGAGTCAAGAGGCCCCATTTTGCTAGACATCGAGAAATCGTTTGACAGAGTACTTCACGACGTGCTAGTTCATAAGCTCTACAAGTTCATCTTTCCAAGCCATATCACCAAACTGGTTCAAAACTTCTTAAATTACAGAAACTTTGTAGTCAGAAACCATGAATCAGACATCAAATAAATTGAACATGGAGTCCCTCAGGGATAGATGTTTAACATACATATACGAGGGTGGTCCGATAAGTACTTAGCCTCACCGCCAGATGGCGCCAGTATCGCAAGTCACTAGACAGCCGGATCAGACTCGTAGTTTTGTTTTGACCGCGTGTGGAAGCGGGAGTGTCCGCGGATTGTAGAAAAATGGAAAAAGAGCAATATCGGTATGTGATTCGATTCTTGTTTTTGGAAGGGAAATCGCGCAGCGAAATCAAAGAGCGTTTGGATGCTGTGTACGGTGACTCTTCTCCTTCGATGGCGACCATCAAAAATTGGTTTAACGAGTTTCAACGCGGTCGCACGTCGGTTTTTGATGAACCACGTCCAGGTGGCCCAAAAACGGCTACCACGGAGGATAACGTGACAAACATCCATGATCTCGTATTGGCAGACTACCGATTGAAGGTGCGCGAAATAGCTGAGACAGTAGGCATTGCAAAAGATCGCGTGGATCATATCCTGCATGGAATTTTCTGCATGAGAAAGCGGTCGGCACGATGGGTGCCGCGTTTGCTCACTCCGGATAACAAGCGCAACTGTTAGACCACTTCAGAGCAGTGTTTGACGCTGTTTAAGTGCAATCCGAAGGAGTTTCTGTGTCGTTTCGTATCGACGAAACATGGATCCACTGCACTGGTACACACCAGAGACCAAGGAACAGTCGAAACAGTGGACTTCACCCGGCGAACGTGCTCCGAAGAAGGCGAAGACTGTTCCATCGGCCAGAAAGGTGATGGCCACCGTTTTCTTTTCAACATCGACTACCTGGAGAAGAGCAAAACGGTCACAGGTGTAATATGCCAAATTATTGGGCCGATTCGACGCCGAATTGAAGAAAAAACGGCCCCACTTGGCGAAGAAAAAAGTGCTCTTCCACCATGATAACGCACCGGCTCACAACTCCGCCCTCGCCACGGCCACATTGGTCGAATTGGGCTACGAACTGCTGCCCCATCCACCATATTCTCCAGATTTGGCCCCGTGCGACTTCTTTTTGTTTCCAAACTTGAAAAAGTCACTCGCCGGGCAGATATTTCAGTCGAATGAGGAGGTCATCGCCGCCACAGAGGCCTACTTTGCAGACCTCTAGAAAACGTATTTTTCAGACGGGTTAAAGAAGTTGGAGCATTGCTGGGTCAAGTGCATCGAGCTAAAAGGAGACTATATTGAAAAATAAACCGCAATTTCTCCAAAGTTTTTGTTTTTATTTTGTACGCTAAGTACTTATCGGACCACCCTCGTATATATCAGAATTACCTACATTTGGCAGCAATGCCAATATAGCAATATTTGCAGATGACTCTGCCTTCTGTGCGTCTGATATATTACTTTCAGATGTATATAATCAACTACAAGCTGCGCTTTCTAAATTTCAACAATACTGCATTAAATGGAAGATTAAGCCAAACCCCCAAAAGACACAAGCTATTTGCTTCACTAGATGTAGAAGAGAATGTTTCCTACCCAACAATCTTAAGCTGCGGTTATGTTCTATGGAGACAGATTGAGCAAACAAATGCAAATATCTCGGTCTGACTCTAGACCAGAAACTGAATTTTCAGGCTTATATTTCTACCACAACCGACAAAGCAATCAAATTAACTAAAATTCTGTACCCACTGATTTGCAGGATCTCAAAACTTAGTAACAAGCTACATTTCAAGCCGTTCCTATGTATGGTGCGCCTGTGTGCGGCGATTGTGCGAAAACCCATAAGTTGAAACTGCAAAGATGCCAAAATAAGCTATTAAAAATGATCCTTATTCTGCCTTGGCACTATTCAACAACAATTTTCCCCCCCACGAAAATTTGGGGGCAAACACCCCCATTTATTGAGCTTAATTCAAGCTAAACTTAATCTAACTTAATAATTAATGAGGGTGAGGGGGGGTAAACCTTAGAAACTAAGACTGGAAGGAGGGAAGGTTATTCAGAAGACGGAGTTTTAGGCATGGAGTGCTGAGATTGAAGTCGAAGTTAATATTCGAATTAACACTTGCCAGCATACGGGAAATGGGTTCATTGGAGCCGTAGGAGGGCAGTGGGTGGATATATAGAAGAGACGAGGATTGCGTGTATTACGGGGGTTAGTGTTAAGAGATATGGAGTTATAAAGGGTGGCGCAGTCAATGGTACCTGTAAGAAATCTATGAATGAAGATTATGTCAGATACTCTTCTTCTTTCCTCCAAAGTATTCAAGTTGTTTAGTTTAAGACGGTCTTGATAGAGTGGTAAGAACAAGGGATTGTTCCAGGGCAGACCTCGAAGAGCGAAACGTAAGAACCGACGTTGGATGCTTTTGATTCTAGATATGTGGGTGTGTTGATAAGGAGATCACACTTGAGGTGCGTATTCGAGAAGGGGACGAACAAAGGTAATATATAGGGATCGAGTCACGTAGGGATTGGAGAATTCTTTAGATCAAGGTTTCACAAAACCGAGTGCAGAGTTGGCTTTATGAATTATATTGTCGATATGTGCGCGAAAATTGAGCTCTTGGTCACATAGTATGCCAAGATCGCAGATAACCTGAACGGTGGAGATGGGCTGATTATTGAGGAAGTAGAGACGAGGGGGAAGTTTGATTCGTTTACGTAAGAAGGTAATTGATTGGCATTTGGAAATGTTAAGCTTCAAACAATTTTTAGAGCACCAGACGGAAAAGCTGTTGAGATCCGATTGAATAAGGGAAGAATCTTTTTGGGAGGAAATGGTCTTGAGGAACTTGGTTTCGTCGTCGTACAGTGAGAAGTAGGAATGTTTGATGACAAACTCAATATCGTTTATGGTAAGAATAAAAAGAAGTGGACCTAGTTGGCTGCCTTGGGGAACGTCGGAAGAAGCTAAGAAGGGGTTTGAAAAGGCTGATCTGAAACGAACACTGTAGTAACGGTTTTTTAAATAAGAAGATATCCACTTCAACGTAGTGGGTTCAAAGCCAAAGGAAAACATTTTGAAGAGTATTAGTTTGTGGGTGATTTTGTCGAAAGCTTTACTGAAACCAGTTGAAGTGACGTCGACCTCATTTCCATTCTCTAAAACTGAGAGTGTGAAGGACACAAATTCGACAAGGTTTGTGGTTGTAGACCTGCATTTAAGGAAGCCATGTTGTTTGGAAGAGATTTGAGATTTGCAGTGGAAACTTAGAATGTGATACAAGATACTTTCGAAAAGTTTGGGTATGTGTGACAGTTTGGCGATGGGCCGGTAGTTGTTAACGACATTCTTCGGACCTTTTTTGTGAACAGGAATAATAAAAGCAGTTCTCCATATTTGAGGAAATTCTCCAAAGAACTTTTGAAAAAGTTGGCAAAAAAGTTGGCGATAGTTTGTGGGATCATTCGAGGCTTCGTCATTGAAGGAGAGTGAAGTTGGGTAGCCATCAGATTTCCTTTTGTAGTTGACAAACTGAAAGAAGGACTTAGGATCGTTAATAAGATTGACTTGCGTTTCGATTAAATGGAGTTCATAGAGCGACTTATGCAGCTCTGTGATTTTGAGATAAATACCAATGTAGTTAGAAAAGGAGGAATGAGTACGAAGGAAGATAGCCCACAGTTTGTTTCTTATGTTTAGTGAACGGAGTCTGCGATTATACCAAGGAGGGGAGGTAGATAAATGTTTGGATTGAATATTTTTCTTTAATTGAATATTTTTCTGTAGAAAATAGATATGCCGTCGTTTATTGTATGGCCGTCAAAATTGAAGGGGGCGTTTCTGAGATATTCATTGATTAGGTTGAAATTTGCTTTGTGGAAGTCGTAGGACTTAAGCGGAGGGGAAGTATTCAGTGGTGGAGAGTCGTAAAAAAATGAAAGAAGAAGGGGAGGGTGGTAATTGTCGATGGTTGATAAGGAAAAGGGACAAAGTGAAACAGAGGAACTAAGGGGGTCTATTGTAAAAATCAGGTCCAGCTGCCTACCCATGTAATTTGTGATGCCACTAACCTGGTTAAGGTTTGAATCAGCTAGGCGATCTAAGAAAAGACATTCTTTGGCAGCAAGTGGCAATGTAAAATAATTGATCGTCTGATGGAGCCCATTTAAGGGAAGGAAGATTGAAATCACCAAAGAGAAGGATTTCATCATGAGGATCCCGTAAATCATTTATGTTTTCAATCGTATTAATGGCGGGTTCATAGGATTCAATAGGCTGAGATGGCAAGATGTATTGTAAAATCAGATGACATAGAGTGCAAAGAGTGATTGAAACGAAGTCGAGCTACAGGGAAGAGGATATTGCAATAAGGGATGAGTCGATTCAGTTAAGGACGGGTATTAAAACGCTACGACAGGGGCAGCTATCGGTAGGTCGATTGAGAATGTCGTCGCGTGGGAACAATTCTTGGTTGTTTATACTAGGGATCAAGTTACTTTCAGTCAGAGCGAAGATTTGGAATGGTAAAGCATGAGACTGTTGAAAGACTGCTTGAGTTTTTGAGCGAAGACCTCTTAGATTTTGATAATAGAAGGTGAGAGGAACGTTAGCATGAGGGGCAAGAAGAGAATGGAAATTAGGGGCGAAAATATCTGCCGTGGTCGGCTCTGCTACGCTGGAGGTAGGATATCCGCTTTGAGTGAATATATTGACAAAAGGTTTCTAGATCGTTCTATACTTTTGGGGGGGTATTGAAGAACTCGTGATACTTAATAAAGAGGCACTTGAGGTTGGCAAAGTCAGTAGGGAGGCCTTCCTGTTGAATGGAGACCATTACACTATGTAGTCTTCGTTTAACCTTCATAGCAGACCGAGTCTGGTTTATCATGGTGGTAGGCCAAAAAGAGACGAATGTTTTCATACGTGTTTTTATCCCTTAGACGGGAGAAAGCATAACGGCATTCAGTGGGGCTGGGTAATTTTGACTGAGGGGGGCAGAAGGGGATCAATGAAAGATTGGGTGGAGTTAGGAGGAGACGTTGTTGAAGAAGGAGTTGAAACTGTTGGAAGAGAAGTGGAGTTGGCTACAGTGTGAGAGGGCGAGTATGGTGTGGATATATTAGAAAAGGCGGGGGCTGAGGGATTGAGGACGTGGGAGCTGCAGAAATTAGGATACTTGGCTCCAGATTTCAGATCGAAATTAGGAAAAAAATTAGGAAGAGGTGCTTGTGTTTGTGGCGAGGGGCTAACGGTGGTAGAACGAGTAGTTGGAGTTAGATTAAAGGAAACTCGTTGACGTGGCGGTTTTGGTGGTGCAGAGGAAGAGGTCTGCATATGGGAGATGGAGCGGTGAGTGAAAGATGGGAAAAGTTTCGTTTTGTAGCTCCAGTTATGGTGGGGGTTAGATTGAGGTTTAGGGTTTTTATCACAGGTGTTAGGCTTATTTTTATGTTTCTTAGAGGTAGGAACATTGATTTGATTTTTAGAATTATTGAGCAGCTTGGGGTGGATATATTCCTTTTCGTTCCATTTGGTAAGGGTAGTTTTACCAAGACGAAAAAGCCCTAGATTTTCTCATTAATAGATCTAAAATATACTTCTCTGAAAATTGTTCCTTGTCTGATAATGCGCTTATAGCTCAACTAACATCGAATTAAAATAATTATATTGAAAGGAAAATCCTTGAAAAACCTAACCTGAAACGATTCAAGCACTTAAGGCCAATATCATCCAAGCAATCCGTGAGCTACAGCCCGAAACCCTCAACAAGGTCTTGGAAACTTGGGTTGACCAAATGCGCTACTGCGAAGCCAGCTGTAGCAGCCACTTGAACGACGTTTCAATTTCATAATTAATAGGAATGGAAATATTTGGTCTACTAATAAAACCAAAATATATGGGAAAAAATTCATATTGTTTATTTTATATCATTTTTAAAAAGACCTTGTATTTGGCCCATCCTTTACAATCTTCACCAATAACATTACAAGCTATTCTGATTTTAACACTGGAAGCTTTTTGTACAACGTATCCGTCGCTGTGCTGAAACAAAGCCAGTCTATGGCGTTTTATAATGATTATAAAATTTTGTTAACACCTCAAGGCACAATTGTATTATAACACAGACATCATTTTGAAAATAATCAAAAAATTTTCAGAAATAATATTTCAATTTCGTTGTGGAAAAACTTGGGTACCACTATATATTCGTATATCAACTGCGACAGAAATTATTTATTTTGATCGAGAATCTAAATATGACAGATGATGGCGATACCATTTGAATACATAATTCCATTATTCCCTTCAGGCTGCTGACCACCACAGAACAAAAATAAAAAACGCTTCTCTCACCTGCATTCACTATTTAGTGAAAATGTCTTCTCAGAACCACACACTTTACATACTTCGCACGATTATTTTCGAAATAAATGCACACGTTGACCAGAAACAATGTGGACTTGACCTACGTAATTCTATTTTAATTAATATTTATTTACTACAGACCGATCGCAGACAAACCGATCACTGTGTACAGAGTGGAACAAAGATGTCAGAGTAGCCCCGCAAACGCACGATCACTGATACATTTATTGCAAATATAACATATGAATAGAAGCACACGCATTACATCATCAAATGTATCTAATTAAATTGTGCTCCGAGTTCAGTGAGGTTCGCAGGCATATGTTAAGAAAATTGGTCGTGAACTTGATAGGAAAATGATGTAATTTTTATTCCAAAAAATAAAGTTCAATAGTAATTCGGGGAAATATTGATAAAGAAAATGAATTGCGCCTAAAAGCTTCAGGAAAATTATGCTCCGTAACCAAATGGCCCATTTGCAATATATCGACCACTTGGCCCCTATAAGTGCTTATAGAAAAAAAAAACATATTTTAAAACCTTAAATAAGACTGTGAGAACGCTGTAATAAGTTAGATTGTTCGAATTAAGTATTGGACATATGTATCTCCGCGTTTCAAGGACCCTAAAATTCGAGTCCATCATAATGACATCGACTCCAGATCAACTTGAATTGTCAGTTTACTTTCTGTAACGAAAAAAACTATTTTAAAGTAGTTGTAAAATATTATCCGTTCCGCATAACTCGAGAATAAAGAATGGAAAGCTAGTGGATTGGGTCACACCCATGGTTAAGAACGTGGTTTACGTAAATATAGATTAAGTGATTATTACCACCACGAGCGATAAATCAACCGTAAATTCTCAAACTCTATCGAGTACACAACGTAACTACGAGTAAGTGTGTGCTGAGCGCTTGGCACTGGTACACCATTACTGGTACTAATTCCAGAAGGTGAAATACTGGTATTAATTTAATGTTTTGAAATATGCTTCTACGTTGGATATAACCTTGCCATAAAGCCAATTTTATTTCTTAGTGAAAATTATTAAGACTTTCGTGGGGTTGGTGATAATCTTCTTCCTATTTCCCTTTTTCCGGCGTTGTTATGGTCAGAAGTGTAGGACCAAAACCTTCCCACTTAACTGCATTCCAACTGGTCCGCTTGTGTGGTCCGCCGGTTTGACCTCAGAAAGTAGCGGCAGGCTTCCCGGTTTGGGATTACTTCATCGCTGAGGCCAATCAAATGCTGGTGTTTTTGCATTTGTTTGCACCAATTGTTTTTCGGCCTGCCTTTTTTGCGTGTTGAAATTGGAACGTTGATTGATAACGCCTTTTGGACGGGGTTCAAAGGATCTCTTCTTTGAACATGGTAATACCAACTGAATCGGTCGCGCTCTATCTTTCTTGTGATGGTTTCTTTTACGTGGAGGCTTCCTCGGATCTTTGGACTTCTAATTCTGTCACGCTTTGTCACTCCCGCTTCATGCGAAGCATCTTCATTTCAGCTGCCGTTAATTTGCCCTCATACTTTTTGTGCATTGTCCAGCATTGTGAACCGTATGTGAGCGCCGGACGTACAACTGAAGTGTAGAGCCTTCCTTTCAGCTTAGGGGGCATTTTTCGATCACAGAAGATGGCGGAGTTTTCCCGCCACATCATCCACCCTACGCTTACGCGATGGTTGATGTCATCACAAGTTGCTTCTTTATTAATCATAGATCCCAGATATTTAAACTTTTCACACTTGGGAAGCACTCTTCCATTCAAGTAAATGTCTGGAATAGGCTGATGAGGGTCAGAGAACGGGCAGCACGAATACTCTGTCTTCTTTGAACTAATACGATACCCGTGTCCCTCAAAAATGTCCACCCACACATCAAGTGCTCGTTGTAGGGACGCCTGATCATCACTTATAATGGCTCCATCGTCAGCAAAGAATAGCTGGTGCACATTGGGGTCCCTCACTTTTCCTTCAAGCAAGCAATCCAGGACTGCTATAAAGAGCAGTGGGCTGAGGACGCTCCCTTGGTGTACACCGACTTTGATTGCGCACTCTTCGGTGACTCCTGCGGTGCATCTTACTCTTGTCGTTGCTCTCTTGTACATGTCCATGATCACTCGCACGTAGGTTTCTGGAACTCCTTTTTGTCTTAGCGCTACCCATAAAAGATCTCTTGGTTGCCGGTCAAAGGCCTTCTCGAAATCAACCAACACCATATGCAAGTCCTTTGACGAATCACGATGCTTTTCCATCATGACCCTTATACTTTGGATTGCATCTGTTGTTGATTTACCCGAGACAAACCCGCACTGGTCATCAGATAGTCGTATTATTTTCCGCAGTCGGCTATCTAATACCCGTTCAAAGATCTTCATGGTGTGCGACATCAGCTTGGTAGTTATCACAATTTCGCGTATCACCCTTTCCTTTGTGCAAAGGAAGAAGATAGCTTTCCCTCCATTGATTAGGCAGAGTGTCGCCTCTCATAAGTTTGGAGATAAGAACCATGAGCCATCTAGACCCGATGTCTCCCATCTTTTTCCAGAACTCAGAGGGTATCCCGTCCGGCCCAACAGCTTTTCTTTTTTTGGAGTTTTTAACCGCGTACCGAACTTCTTCGACTGTGATGTCGGATATTTCGACATGATTCGGGGCGGCTCTTGGAAAGTACACTCGGGGAAACTATTCATCCAGAAGTTCCTCGCAATACTGTCGCCATCTGTGGAGAATTTTTTCGTCTTCTACAAGGAGTTGGCCTTCAGCATTGTTAATAAACTTTGGGAAACGAATCTCCTGAGCATTTCTTCTTCTCTGGGCGGCTATCTTAAAGATATTTGCTCCTTTGTTCAAATTGTTTTGTCGAAGCTCCTGGGTAGCCTGGTTCCTGTCAGACGCGGAAGACGATATTTCTTCCAACTCCTGATATAGGCCTTCCATGCTTTTCGCTTTGAATTCGGCGCACTTTTTCTTCGCGATACCTTTGCAATATCTATATACCTTTTCACGGTGAGCTTTTTCCTCTCTATTAGTAGAAGAGCACTTTGACCAAGCTTGGAAAGCCATTTTGTTTTCGTGCTTTGGCTTCGTCTGTCCACCACCAGGTTTCTTTTGCGTGTTGGCAGAGGCCTTTAGATGTTCCAAGCAGTGATTTGGCTTTCTCCAGGCCAGATTGTTGTAGGGAATCCCACATGTCTTGTGCTCTGCACTCCTCATTACCGACTTCATTGATAATGGAAAAGAGGTAGTTATTCATGCTGGTAATAAAAGCTTCGCCCATTCTTTTATCCAGCTTATACCACTTGATTCTCTCAGACACCTTCGTTTGCTGCTTTGACTTCTTACTCGCCTCCATAAAAAAATTCAGTCAGAAGGAGACGGTGTTGAGGGGCGATCGCGTCTCCCAGGATCACTTTGCAATCTTTAACTCGTGGCTTCATGAAACTGGATACCAAATGATATTTGTATCCATTTGTCCATTTGAATTTCATTTCTGCCGCTGCTATAACTGATCAGGTGCCGGCTTTGTTTGACGAACATGGTATTTAGCACTATAAGACCGTACGACTTGCACATGTTTAGGATATCTTCACCTGATGAGTTCCTGGTGCCGTATCCCAGCCCTCCACGGTAGTCTTCATAGTATTAGCTTGTCTTCCCGACATGTTAGTTTAAATCTTCCCCAACAAACAAAAGCTCATCCTTTGGGATGATTTTGACAAGGTTGTAGAAATCTAGCCTGAATGCATCTTTTTCTTTTTCTTTGCATACGGCTTGAGGGGCATATGCGCTTACGATGTTCCACACCTCACCATGCATCACCAATTTGAGAGCCATCAAACGGTCACTGGACTTTGAAATGATTGAGACGTTGCCAAGTAGCTCTGCCGCAAGGATGATGGCGATTCCGTTTTTTCCTTGTTCCAGTCCATAGTAAAACATCTTGTAGGCTTTTGTTTTAACGTCCAAGCAACGTGCCCCATTACGAGTGTTTCGCCATTTCGTCTATTGTACGCATGTCTACTCGCCTTCTAACCATAATTTCTTCAAGTTCATAGCTGCGACCACTCATGCTTCCAATGTTCCAACTCGCGACTCTTAACTGTGCTTTTACGACAAGCGAGTGGTATCGCTGCAGGGATATTCTTAACCCGTCCCTGCTCGGGCGGGGGAAGGGGCCCCTGAGGGTGAGGGGCGGGGGGTGATAATATGTGGTCATATACGAGTAATGCAGGTGACAAAAGGCGGAAGCAGTGGGCAAAGTAGCTGACACATTGAGTGCCAGACACTGTCCTCAATCTTTGCAACTTTTACTCTGCTTGAATGTTGATACCTAACTAATTTCGCTCGAATGAATGATGTAGTCGCTATCTAGTATTTATATTCCCGAGGCATGAATCTTGTTCTTTCGATAATGACACATTGATGGCGAGTAAAATAATCCTGATGTTTCGTCAATGGTACAATGTTAGCATTGGTTTCATCCAGTGGAGGAGGTGGCAAGCTCAAGAACACTTTGAAAAGCGCAAAATGAATCCTGCCGAAGCACCTCTCTCAACTAGGCTGCATTCTTACCACGTCCAATCGCGATCAAACTGTTATACTAGATCTTATCGGGGAAGTGGGACTCATCCATTCTTTAGTAAAGCTTTTATTTCACATTTGCTTTCTTCCTTTCTTGTATTATAAAAAAACATCCACTCTTGATAGAGGTAACAACAGAATATATGTCTTCCAAACTGCTGGAACCCAACGAAGATTCACATGTTGATTGACTTACGTTAAGGCTTGGTCAAATCAAATTGGGAATGAAAGATGAAACATCGAAGTAACAAAACAGTTGTGCTAATAGTTCCACACTGTATTATATAACACTATAATTTTTAAGCTCTCTCTTAAGCTAACTTTATGCATATCTCCTTATATGCAATGACAACTACTTCCATCAGTAGCGGGCGTCGAGTCTATAGAGCCCTAATAGACCTATTTTAACGTGTACTCCATATGGCTTGAAGGGCCAACATAGCACTCGTGTGCATAAACCCTAAATAGACCTAAATACAAATGATGTAGGAAAAGTTCAGTATATAGGACACGGTTCCTAAACAAAGAGCCAAAGACAAAATGACACCAAAATTGAAATCCGCGACGTACGCCATCGTACCTGAGAACCCAACTTATAAATGAGAAAAATTAAACTGTCTTGCAGGGTCGACCAAATAAATTACCGACGACGACAGTGACAAACTAATCCTTTTATTTCCTAACAATTGTAGGAAAAATTTTTTTTTTTCGTTCAATCTCTATGGAATTTCTCATATTCCTCCAGAAAAAGTATTTAACCGCAAAGAAGAAAAGTCCTTGATGACTGTTGTGAAACTGTTACAAAGGTCAGTGGTTTGCGGACGAACCAAAACGAATAAAGTAACAACCCGACCTTAGTGCGGTCGCTGCCTCAACTAGCAGTAGTTCGACCACAAAGTGATTAGAATCAATTTTCATCAAGCAAATTGCGACTTTCCAATCCGCAAGTCCGCAAACCGCTTCTTGTGATTTACAGCCACCCACCGGCGTCGACCTGTTCCTGGTACACCGAAATCAGCGATTTTTCAATTTTCTCAATCGCTCCTGTAATAACAATTTACAAATGATTACGTTTAAGAACCGTCGTCCGATTCACCCCGCCACATACTTGTCGGAGAACATTCGAACTCTCCCATCCGAAATGGTTTCATTTCGAAAAATAAACGAAACACACAGGTCGAGTCATACGTTACAAATCTCGTTAATATCCCTGGATTGTGACAAAAACCGAAAACGAAATCCTCCGCCCTGATATTCGAAAAGCAAGAAAGGCCAAAAGAGAGAAAATAACCTCAAAGGCATTAATCAAGACAACTCCAGCACTACCGCCTGGATCCTTACGATCCAGGCAACGTTTCTCGGTTCGATGCTGTCGAAAGTAATTTTTCATTCACTGGTTTCGACAGCGTGATTATCGAACACGACCCTGATGTGTTCAGCTTACCCTCGACATGTCCTTCCAGTGTACTACGTTCACCAACCTACCCATCCGTACACACCCATGATACGAGGGTGCATTCAAAAGTATGGGAATGAGTTGGTTCCCCCCTGCGAAATGGCTAAGAATATCCGAGCTGGTAAATTGTGTGAAAAGTTAATTTTAAATTGGGCAGAAGAGTTCGTCGACGAATTCGAAGTAACCGGAATGGGTGGACTACCTTTTTCGGTTTCTGCTTTTTATTGATGTTGTTCTTCAAGCTCAATCCAATTGCAACGGGGTAGGCTAAGTTTTACGGTAATTTATATTATCTCGTTGTTATCACGTGTGCTCATAAATCGAGGGTTAATGGGGGCGTTTATGTGAATGAGGGACATTAGACCGGATTTTTAGGTGATTTGCTCGTGGGGTGAAAGGACTCGGGGCATCAACGTGGCAAGGTTTAAGTGCCATCTTGTTAAGAAGGGTAGACGACGAATAACATTTGTAAATGGATGTTTAGAGTATAAGCTTCCATAAACTTTTTATTCACATCAATTTTGTTTTTAAGAAAAACAACCGATGGCAATATTTTCTTTGAATTAATGTCTAAAAGTTGAAAACAGATCAATAAGCTTTGGATCTTACTTAAAAAGAACAAAGTACGTGACTTTTGAAAATTCATCGCTAAAACGATGGAAATATCACCGAATTTTTCGTAAAGTTCGTATTGCATATTTTGGTCATCATCACGGTTCTTCTCACACAGCTTTAAGAAATCAAGTCAACAAATTTAGGTATGTATTTTAAACAGATTAGTGATATCAGGACTCGGACCGACAAGGCCAGTTGAGTAAATAACCGTCTTAGCTGAGGGTGTGACTGAAAAGCCAAACAAGACATTTTCAAGACAATTCCAGGAGTTTGGTCTATCCGCAAATGCAGGTTGATATTTGGCGGATATTTTATTCTGATATGAATCTAAGAATTTGTACTTTAGTTTAAAGTAATTTCTTCAAAATGGAGTATTTTTCTAGCGGTTCAAATGACACCTCTTGTTAGATAACTTTACAGAAATAAACAATTAAACATTTGCGATTTTTACGCCCTTTCTATTTGTTGTATAATAAATTTGACAAACCCCATGCCTAATTCAAAGAAATACACGTTCGGCTTCCTGTTGGGCGCCACTTTTATTACACTTTCATATACATATTGAAGAGTGTCTTCCAATAGAGATGGGAATATGTACGCTAAAATTAAATAAAACAGGTTGTATCAGTGGCATTATGTTTGGATTGGGACAATTTTCGATGAGTCTAGCTGAATTTGAGCGATGGCACGGATTATGGTGACTTCGAAGGCACCGGTCGTTTACGGCTTATTTACACAGCTCTGTGACTCGAAAAGATCTCATAAGTAAATGTCTAAACGGTAAAATCGCACCATGATGCTGGCCATTTTCCCTCTCTCTACACGAGATAACCATGCCCTCAAATCGCGCATGTAGAATGTTTATTGTGGCAGCTGTTAGAAATAATTTAAATAATTGAATGCAATGCTTTGAGCTCTAAAGTATGTAGAAGACGATTGTTTTAACACAATCAAATGTCGTTCACATCCATATGATCCATTTTGAAAGAAATTGGTTATCATTGATCGTTGGCGCTTTCTGTTATCGTCGTTTTCAAAGAAATACGGACGTCGGCTCACAATTCAAACCAAATAGTGACCTTGAGCCAATTGCCACTTGGAGATCCTCCTAGATGCCAATCTAATCTTCCTAAATACGGCAATATTGCTTGTTGACATACGGTCCTAAAAAGGGTTTTAGATAATTTTTTTGCTGAATTGGGGACCGCAGTTCAATGAAATTTTTTTGAAAGTATAGGCCCAAGTCCCGACGCAGATTGTGACAAGTCTGCGAGTAATAAGTAAATAACAAAAGTTTTTTTGGTCATACTGAACAGACCTTATGCCTGTGCCAACATACATATCTTAATTAGTTTAAGCATTACATAGATATGGCTTTTACTATTATAACTAACGCTACATCTCTTGATTCTATGATTTCGTTATGTTTTATGATTCCATAAACGAATGTAATCGAATAGGGAAATAAATCTTCTTGGCCTCGTATAAAAATATATTGTCTGTCGTGCTATGAGAAGCGAACAATCTGACAGTTTCCCAACAGTGCAGTTCTAGACCAGAAACAAGATGGGATCAGTTCGGCGGGAGCCAAGCTACAATTCCAGGTTTTCTGCCTTGAATTTTGCACACTTTTACCCGGATCTCAGGAAACACAGTGGCTAGGCAAGTTTGGTTTGATATATGCGTACGGACTGACGGATAGATAGGAAAGCCTGTGCATAATTCGTCCTTACCCCAGCCTTGCAAGGTAGAACACTAAAAGCACGATATATAACATTATGGCAAATCTTGGAAGTGACTCACGAAAAGTCGACAAACTCGTACCCCACCACCTCTTAGATTTAAACCATCTATATAGAGCTATGTCATGTTTAAACATCCCTGTCTAACTCGTGAGGCTGTGAATGAATATAGAAAATGTCCACCGCTCCATTCAGATCGGAAAAGTTAACCAAAAACTCCGAGGTTAAAAACAATTCAAGCACAATGCACCTTAAACCGATATTTCGAAACACTTTTTGAACTCTGCGTTTAAATTCGGCAGAAAACTTATACGAGTACATTCTGGCTGGCGATATAGGTACATAAGCGTCAAACATAGTTATAAGGTAAATAAAATAGCATACTAGGGAAAATCCACTAAGCGATTGATTGGTCGTGAAGAGCATAAAGTATAGAGTCTTAATTTCATTGGAAAGCCCGTCGTTTCCTAAGACCGGCTTCTATCTGAATCTTACGCTGCTTGGCTCTTTACTGTGACACGAAAGAATGGTCGTATGATTCTACTCCAACGGACATCAAGATACCACGCAGGTGTACTGAAACACGACAATCGGCGCACTGAACAAACAGTAAAGTAGACTCCTGTCAAGACACAAACTCTTGTACAGGCGATTTACCGACAGACAAAACTCGGAGGTCAGGACACTGAATTCATTGCTTCAAAATCTCCAATAGTTCATCAAAAAGAATTAGAGAAGACCTTGAAGTTTGCAACAACAGAATTCGTATTGTCGATTCCAACAGAGAGAGTATATTCTCGCAAATACACAAAATACTTCGGAAAAACGATCAGAATGATCGATCATCCGATCATCATCATCGGATCATCCGAATACGTCAGACAATGAACACCTTTTACGAATAGTCAGCATTGATTCGGAGAGCGCCGTTTTAGTTGACGATTTCTTCATCATTGAGGATCTTCACGAGAAGGTGACGACATTGGTAGCTGTCTTTCAGGAGGAGTATAAGGTGAATGACAGCATTCGCCCAAGTAAAACCTGGAAAACAGGACCTTACTTCATCACTTCTACCTTCGAAATAATATCGATCACTCCCGATCAAAGAACCTTGACTTTGCCACGTTCAATCATGATTTCATGGCAAATTTGTTCATTTCGTTCGTGTTCAATTGACGATCTCCAAACGATCTTCGAATCATTAAAGAGAAATAAATCGATTAAACAAACCATAGAGAAACCAAATCCCAAGAGGGATAAAATCACCTCCAACCCAGCAAATCTCCGATCGATCAATCTCCTTCCGAGTAACAGCAAGATCTTTGAGAGGGTGGTCTAAATGGATTGAGAACAATGAAATTATTCCGGATAACCAATTCGGTTTCAGAGCGGGGCCTAACACTGTTCATGCGGCGTCAAGACTCGTGCGAATATCGAATGGAACAAGTGCAAGATCCAATGCACGGATGCCTGTCTGATTGACTTGGGAAAAGTTTTCGACGCCGTATCTAGTTAGAAGGTCTTTATAACACTCAGCCGGCTGAGCGTAAGTAAAACATTACTATATAAGATTTTTGACATGTTCACCGGCAGAGAGTTCGTTGTAAAAATTGCCAACCCAATTCCCAAACATTTAATATTAGCAATGGACTGCAACAGGGTATGGTAAACTCGCCGATCCTTTTTAACATTTACCTCAGCGATTTAATGACGTACGATCAGGACCTCTTGAGACAATATAAAGGAAATGGCGCAAGTTCTCAATTCTTGGATCGTACGGGCACCCACTGTCAAAACGAAGTATAGTCAGATACCTTGGGGCTAGATCAGTATCTATATTTTGACAAACATATAGACGCTGCTCTGACAAGACGGGCGTTTCATTACAGCCAACTTGATTCCAGAGTGAAGATAATCTGCTACATGACCTTAATCAGGCCCATTGTCTGTGGATGTACCGGTTCAATGTGGGAAGCAGACAATATCTCAGAACTTGTCTCGGATTACATAGAACACCCAAATCTAAGTCCTTTACAATAGGGCTAGGATTATACGGGTGAACAATTCTCCGATCAAACTGATTCGAAGTCACGTTCCAATCTCCTAGGCTTACTACGAAAAGTTGCGTCTTAATGGCCTTGTTCCACCATACACATTCCTCTGTTTAAGATAATCTTGGCTGAGCCGAGATAAAATCACGATACTGCTACCACTTGGCCTGCAATTACGTGGAGCGGCGGACTGAGTAAGCCCAAGCGCCTCAAGTTTGGTAGGTCGAATTCACGCCGAGATCGAAAAGATGTCGTCCGACAGCATTACGTTTTTTTGTGGTTTGAGCGGACTGCGTCTGTGATAAATTTCGAAAGGTCAGCCTCTCCAAGACTAAGCCTACCAAATGCCAAGGTTGGATTAGATTAAGGCAAATTAGAGCAGATGAGGGTTAGGGTAGGTTAGTGTAGGTTGGAGCAGATAAAGATAGACTATAATGGTAGGTAGATTAGGATATCACAGCGTCTGTAGAAACCAGCTATGCAGAGTCATGTCATGTTTTAATATCCCTCCCAAATTTGTCAGACTGTGCACCATGTCAGTAGCCCCATTAAGGTCGGTGAGTTCATAAGAACAGCCCATCATTATCATTATCCTTGCGAAAACGTGAGGAGCTCACTGCCCAATAAAAGGTGCACGACCTAATTCAAATCTGTGCAATTTCTTGCGATGACGTTAGCGTATTTAGCGAACTCAGCGATGATCGTGATGAACGTCCATAAAGCTAACTAATTATTGTAAGCGGTGTTTTTTTAGAGCTGTACAGACTTAATATGAAATAAAGTACTTGATGCTAATGTTAATGTCTATAATATTAGCTTTATTTAATAGACAACTTTATGCCATTAGTGTTTGCATATAACATTCGAGACGTCCAATTTCGTGAATTCCAATTTTCGACAGCACTATCGAACAACTGGGGCCGTATATCAGCAAAAATACGCAGACTGTAGACTTCCACATCGTCAAAGTCTCTGGTTTATCGATATAGATTAGTAACTTCACATACTCCCAAAGAGAGTAATCAAAAGTGTGAGCTCACAGGATCGTGGAGGCTAGTTCACAGGTCCATTACGCGAAATTATGCTCTCAGGAAATGTTTCCCCGAATAAATTTATGACTTCTCCCGCCGTGTTGTCTATTGAGCAATTTTGTTGAAACCAAAGTTCTGTCACCTCAATGCCATTCAACTGAGGAATGAAGAAGTCAGAAATCATATCAATCATATTCTGGCCATCATCGTCCTTAAAGAAATATTGGCCAATCACTCCACCAGCCCATAAAGCACACCAAACAGTGAGTTTTAATGATTGTAAGGGCCCCTCGCTTCTGGGGTTTCTCCACTCCACGGCAATTTTGCTTGTTTACATATCCATTTAACCAAAAATGGGACTTATCGGAGAACAAAATTTTGCCTTGAAAATCAGGATGAAGCTGAATCGTTTTCGGCTTATTCACCGAACATACGACGCGTATAACGGTCACGCCGTCAACTTTTGCACAAGCTGGTTCTTAAAAGATTCTTAGCCAAAATATTTCCGAAAAATATTCTACAAAGTGGATGGACATGGTTCCAATTGCTGTGCACGATGGCGAATCGACTCATTCGGATCCTCCCCATCACTGCGCTTCACAACGGCTTTTTTCAACTTTTTCTCTTCGCACTGTTTGTCGCCTCTGGGGAAACGTATTATCCACCAGAGTGTACGTGGCCGGAAACGATTCACCGTGTTCCGAACAAGTTCCTCAGAACGGCGATTATGTCGACCATAAATTGGGCGTAGCGCACGATAAGTTTGGCACGATGGTTTTCAAAAAAAGTCTTCATAACTTGCATGCGTTGTTCTGGCTTGGGTCTATTGATTGTAAGATGGCAAGATGTCATGACCACAAATCAACTTTGAACTATCAAACTCACTACCTGTAAAAACAGTGTAGCCAGTTTCAAAATCAAACCTCTAAAAAAAACGTCATCTCTATTGTGTCGTGACCATAGTCGTCTAGTACTCCATCGACCTTAGCTTATGTGACAAGTGGCAAGAACACCAGAGGTGCGATCAGGTGCACAACAACTCTTGGCAGCAGCTGTTTTTCTCAAAAGACAATGAGAAATAAAACCGTCCTCGAAACGAGAGTAACGAATAACGAATAACATAGATCTACAAATTGTACTGTGATGCACAGCAACAGCTGCGTGTTCGGGCATATATGGATCCAATGCTCAAGATGGCTGGTAGATGTAGAGTAAATAGGCATGACTGTTCGAGGGTACCGGGAGGAAAAATGCGATATAGTAGAGATGACCATATCGAAGGCTACGTACAGAGGTAAAAAGGGACCTCAACCAACTTTAGTTCGATAACTTAAACTGATTTGTCATGTTCATTAACATGTTTAGAAAAAACAGCTGACTTAAGACCGTACCGCTGACGGAGAAGCTTGTTGGCTGAGGTTCAGGTTCGTGCCAAACTGTATCGCCATTTACATACGTAAGCAATTAAGTATTGAAGTATTGCACTGAAGACAACGTTTTATGAACTTCCCATTTCAAATCAAAAATTTTGACATACTTCAATATCAACATATGGAACTCGAATTCATCGTTAATAGAGAGCTGATATAGAGAGCCTGTGTGCTTGTATCACACGTTCATATGCTTTATGGGCTTCTTTCCACCTCGTATATCTCGAGAGCATATATTGATATCGATTCCCAACTAATTTCATCCAACTTAAAGGGTGAGCCAACCGTTGGTGTGGGATGCCTAAATAATGCACATACAATATGCATGAGTCAAGGATTCTTTACAACCATAATGAGAAAGTGGAAGCAGCTGCAGTAGGTGCCGATAATCGATGGCATCAGTAATATTTTGCAATTTGATATTGCCTCAAGAATCAATGCCCAATGGACACCAGGTTGAGTCACGTCAAGTAAGGTAATTGTATCGAATGGCAAACAGTGGGAAGTTCCATGGTAACGAAATACCTTAAATATGAAAACTGATATAAAGAGCACGGACATCATGGTCCAATATATAGTGTCCTTTATCCCAAACTAATGTATGCGCTCATTAGGGACCTACATCATTAGATGGCATCCAATGCATTTCCACCCAACCAAATGAGAACACTATTTCAGCAATTTCAAAAACTCAACTGCATAGTATGCTTAATTACACTTCATTTCACTGCAGGAAGGAAAACACCGTCAATTAATTAAATTATAGAAGCGACTTTAGTCCACCCAGACCCACACCAGGGTAAAACGAAGAATCATGCTGATGAATAAATACATCCTCGAAAAACCATCAACTCAATGGAGAAAACGTCTCCAATAGTGAGTTAGTCGAATGACTGAAAAGCCAAACTTTAGTTTTGGATAGGCGTCCTCAGGAAACACCAAGACTCCACAGACCCCCACGTCCCTCATAAATATGCAGATTTGAAAAGTTTTGCATTGAAAAACTGTTTTCGAAATCTGCACTTGAGGGAAAGTTGTTTTTATGTTTTTTTCTGTTGCTTTCATCTTTGAATTATTTATTTTTTAACTATTTTTTTGCGGATAGTTTGAAAGTTTCCGTATCTGAGATAGAAAACGGGTCACTGTGATAGGGGTGGTGCATGTTATGATGCTGAATGCGAACAAAGACTAAGTTTGACATTTAAATTTATTTTTGATTGCTTAACAGTGTTAAAAGAGTGATCTTGTAGAAAGTCGTCAAGGCTTCTGACTGACTATGGTAATTAGGTAAAGGACACAATGAATTTGAACGCGAAACTAGGTCCTATTCGAGATGATGGGCCCAAATCACACCAATTCACAAGCTGTCCATCTCATTCAAGCATCAATTCTACTTGATTTAAGGACCAATAGACCAACAAATAAATCTCATTAGCTAAAGACCAGCTTTCCACTCGCACTTGCTCCATTAATTAATCGCTCTTGTGTAATGAATTACAACCACTGTCACAAAACTAATTACCCAGCATCATTCAGCCAAGCAATAAGTCGATTTCAATCACGTCCACACACTCGCAGCTTCCGACATTAATCCTCCTCGAGAGCCATAGACGACAGATAACATGGGAAGAACATTTACTTCTGTCCACTTGCCGGATTCTATAGTACGAGTATACCCATCTCCTGTCATATCCCTTGACATAAATAAAACCCAGCATTGAAATATCTGATATTAATACTTAATACGTAAACACACACGTAAAAGCACTTAAATTAAAGGTCCAGGGATCCCGCAAATACACATCCTCGAACCATATACGGATACCCGTGGTTCCATCCGGCCTCGCAAACAATCACATCGGAAAATGAACATTCGCTATATGCCACAAAGGGGCACATGTGACCGCATATATAGTCTAACATACCCACACCGAGATCAGTGGAGTCGTAGGAGTGGAGCTATATCCTGGCAAAGGCTATTACTTAGTGAGTTGTACAATTTTTCGACATAATCTGACAGCTGGGGTGTAGATTATTGCTGTAGGAACACTCCGTTCCATTTTTTTCCTCCATTGTGGTGGAAAAATTCCAACCGAATAATAGAACAATTGAAGGGAAAACCAACGCACAATATAAGGACCAACATCACTATACGAGTATAGCAAGAGTTGATTGTGTTAAGACCAACGACATCGATAAAAGACACGAACAGCTCCTTCGACCTGAGACGGAGAGAAAGGATGGCAAATTCCTAAGAAGCCGATCCGTATTCACATTCCGTTAGTAATATACCGCACCACATATCCTCGTACGGTTATTAGTCTGACTTCACTATTATTACACCAAACCCCCATATACACGTAATCGTATATACCCAACTCAACCGAGGAATGCTTTTAAGCGCCAGCCATCGCTCACACTACGAGCTCGACATTTCTAACCAACGAAACCGCTGGAAGGAAATAAATGATGACCAGCAACGGTAAGACGCTGGAAATGGCAATTGAAGTGAGCTGGCCACACACAGTGGTGTTGTAGTGTTCAATGCAACGTGGAACAGCTTAGAGCAGAATTCAGAGTTATGGACAACGTGCTCATGTCGGTTGGAATTTATGATCTTAAAGTGTCTTATATGGATTTCATTTTGATGAGTGACGCTTTAAGCCCTTCGCTTTTGGTTTTTGCTTGCTTGAAGACGGAGGTTAGTCTCGGGGGTAGTCGAGTCAAAAGAATTGCTGCACGACGGACAATTAGGCAAAGCTTTTCTCGGGTAGTAAACTTGAACTGGTGACGTCTGGTTATGGTTGAACGATGAAATTATTATAATTATACAGCTTTCGGGATGTTTTTGGTATCAATTAAAAAAAACAATATTAGTTTAAGCTGTGGCACCATATTTTAAAAACCAACCATGATCATGGTCCGATAATGCTCTTCATTGACGTTTACGACTGCCCCAGCACAGTCTTCGAAGAAGTACGATTGAATGATCCGCGCAAATTACCGCCCAAAGAGTCAAGTGTTGGTCACGGAAGGTTCCTCGTGAATTAATTGAATGTTTTCTGACGTAGAAACGACATCCTTGTTTGCTCACCGTCACATTAAAAAAATGGGCCTCACGGCCCGTAATATTTTTTTAACAAAAAATTAACATGATCTTAATGTCATTGTCTGTTAATCTAAAGGATGCGTCAATTGAATTTTGTACTTCATCGGAGTGACATGCGGAGCATCTTTAACTGCGAAGAACGGCGATAGAATCATTTTTTTTATTGTTCTTATTCTATAAATTATTCTATTGGCGCTCAGCACCCAAAATATCCCCTGAGACTTAACCAAAATTCAGGGAATCTCAATTTCGAAGTTTTTTCAAGTAGATCTTGAGAACTTGAACTTTGGTATTATTTTGGAAGTGATATTGGAGCTAGGTTAGGTGAGGTAGCTTCCCTGCATAAAGCGGTGGGGATCACTTAGAACAAAATCTGTTCACTGTACTACCACTCGAGTCGGCTTGATCACCGCGTCTTTTGGAAACATTTTGTGTGCTGAATATACCCGTAATTCGATATTTTGTTAATCTCTGTTTCGAATAGATCCGTTAGTTCAATGAAGAAGTATTCTTCTTGAGGAGGCAGATCCTTCCTCTTCTTCATCATGATACCTACTGCAGTAGTCATTATATGGCAGTCCAAAGATTGCGGCATCTTTTCAGCTATGTCCTGGTAGGACTCCGATTATCTGCCTGCTTATTTTTAGCAGGCTTGTGGTTTTACGCTGAAAATACCTGGGCCAGGTTTATCTTGAGTAGTTGCGTGTTGCAAGATCACGCCATCTCTAGTTAGCCTGTTGCAGTCTTGGTGTCCAGTGCGGTGCCTATTTTGGCTAGTTCGTCTGTCAAGTTTGATCTTATTATTTGTGATTCGAGTCCTTTTATTGCCGCTTGGCTATCTGTGTAAATGACGGTGTCTCTACTGTTCATCGATCTCACAGACAGCCAGTCGGCGGCCTCACGAATTATCGTTAGTTCAGCTTCGAATATGCTACAGTGGTTCGGTAGTCTAAAGGATTGACTGATTTTTAGAGTCGGTGCATAGACACCGGCACCGTCTGTGTATGTTTCCAGGGTAGTTCCTTTTCTTGGAAATTCAATCCTCTTCTATTGTCGTCGGTTGGGAATTGTTTTATATAGAATCTTGAAGTATAGGGTCGCCATTAAGTAGTCCGTGACTTCACTTAGATTGTTGCTTTATCATTGTCCTATTTCGGAGAGCTTCGAATGAGCTGATTCCTTGAGTCACAGTGCCGGCCTCTAAGCCTTTTCCTTGCAAAAAGATCCAAGGGGAGTAGTTGAAGCATCGTTTCGACGGCTGCAGTGGGGGTTGTTCGCAGTGCTCCGGTTATAGCGATGCACAACATCTTTCCACAGTTCACAATTTCCAGTTGAGCTTCCTGTCGAGTATCTCGCCAAGATATTCGGCGTGGTCTGCGAATCTAAGGAAAGTCCATTGAGTTTCGGTGGAGTGATTTGAGGAATCTGCGGTTTTCTTGTGAATAAAACTAGCTCCGTTTTGGAGGGATTTATTCCAAGCCCACAATTCTCTACCGATTTGGCCAGTTTGCCTAGACCTGTTTTCATCAGATATTGGCTAAATATTGGAGCTTAATACAGCCTTAAGCGTAACATCCCTTACTCCGATGCTTCACAATGTATCGCCTGCTCCTAGGATATGCCTGCTTGAAAAACATAAGGATTATTGCCTAATATCTGTGGAGATTCCCGGTACAAATCCCATCCGTGATCAGCAGTGTAATGGCATTTTAATAAGACAGGGGCTACAGGGTGAATTTCGACATAAGCCCTACTATTAGCCAAAATGTGAAAGAGTTGGTATAGCATCTAGAGCAGAGCCCGAGGTGATAAGAAAGGTACCCGCACAAACGAGACATATCATTCTTTGGAGTTTGACGAAAGAGTTCCTAGGTTTAAATATTTCCGTTTAGATTCAGAAGCGATTTCTATTGCGATAAACTCCAGGTCTTGCCAAAACCGCCCCTGCATCGCCGAAAAACTGGTTAAATCTTAGCTGGTTTTGATTCGAAGTGCCTTGGCCAAAGTAGGTTACTATCTAAAATAAGCCCTTAATATTTGGTTCATTACCAGGCTAGGACGGAGATTCTTTTTGGCATAAGCTCCGGTAAAGCGAAGAATTTTCACTTTGGACATCTATTACATAGGCCGGAGTGTGGATAACACGAGCTTGTAATCTACTGAATAAGACCCGTGTCAGCGATCAATTGCAAAGCTGTCAAAGCTTGATTTATCAGAATCAGAAATTTTCTAGTTGCAGTAGTTGTTGATTCATTTTACTCTCGTGGATGTCTCAAGAACAACAAACAAGAAGACTTCATTAGATGCAGATTTGAAAAATGGTCCTGTACTTCTCTCTGAAAACATTTCCGGGGTCACCTAAAGAACATAGCAAGTGCCTGCCCAACACCTCAGTTATGACATAAAAACAAAAATAGCAGGATCCTAGGGAAGGTTCTTAATAGACTCTGAGAATAACATTTTGTGTCAGAGCCTAGTGCTGGCTAGCTGTACATATTTCTTCCAAACAATCGGCAGGAAACCAATTTTATTACCGAGTGATCGAAGTCAATCACTCTTCTGAACCATATGATGTACGAAAGCCCGTGTAATGAAGGCTCAAGCATGGTGGTATGATCCTTATCTCAACATATCAAGAGCTGAAAGACTAATATTTAATCAAAATAACGACTACATTCCTCATCTATTCAAACATCTTCCGGCTTAGCTACTCGCCATTTCTCTGCCCGCACTGAAATATATCCACTTGATTGCTCTTTGATTTCTCCTAACCGAGCTGCTGTGTTCGAGCTCTTCGATAAACAGTCAAGATAAATCCAATAAAGTCATTGCACTGTAAAATCCCCTTACTCGAATCACTGGCATTCTGGAATCAACTTTCTTTCAAGTTAGCAACGTCTCGGTCGCTGCAAAATGTTACCCAGAGGAACAGCATCTAACGCGTTTTGAATTCATTCTAGAATCAAGTTCAGTAGCAGATGAAGCTACATGCATTTCTAAACATCCTTGTCCCCTCGTAGCAAGCAAGTTTATACTTATGACTTCATCACAAGACATGGATGTGGGTGGATGAGTCTGTGTATGTGGGTTAAAGCCTTAATCCAATAAGCAATATGCGCTATCCATGCGGAATTCCAACGCGGCTTCATCGGAATTCAATGGAGTACGAGAAGGAACACCCGGGACCGAATATTACAAAAGCATAAAATTGCATTATGAAAACCTAAAGACTTCTCTAAACACCATTCATTCTAATCCAGTTCGCCTGGAGCGTATATCCAAGAATTCACTACAGCTTCAGCTCTTCCGGAACAGATTCAACAAACACTCGAGAGAATTGGGACTTGAATTTCTTATTCCAAGATTAAGACTCGCGGCACGACGGCACGGTGCTACGGTAGTAATCAGTTTAAATGAAACGTGCAGTCAAAGGAACGTTCAAATTTTGTAAAAAGCTTCCCTCCGCTTAGTGTGTGATAATCAAAATGTATCCGAAGATATTCACAAGAGCGCGATACTTCAGCTGGGATACGTTGTTGGATATCGTTGTTGCTGGTGGCTGCTATGGCCACCAGTCAGCTCGTGGATGATGACGATGTCGTGGCACTGAAGTGCGGGATGATGTGCGTGCACTGATTTATCGCTTAATCGGTGACACCGCGTGGCATATTCTCATGTAAGGACGCGTATTTCAGGCGAATGAATGTGGATTTGTGGACGTGCTGAACAAGAACATAAGAGTAATTTCGATCGTTAGTGGTTGTAACGAGTTACAGGGTGCATGGTTAGTGGATGGCATGGCATCCAGGCACATGGCAACCGATTAAGTGAAATGAGAAAAGTTTTAAGAAATTAACTGGGTTCAGATGCGGTACGGAGATGGAGGATTGCCATTAATTCTATACGGAGAGAAATAAAATAAATTGGATTCTGGAAATTATGAACTATAAACGCCTTGCACAGACGCCACAAGCTGTTCAAAAAATGGGCAATATTTTGGGTAGTGAATCAATTTTTTCCTAAAGACGTCGGATACCTCTTCCTTCGTGAAATTGTCTCTATTCGTCGCTATGATGAGAAATATTATCACAAAACTGTCTAGTCCTGAAGACTAGCATGCCTCGGTATGGCAGGCGCCATGCAATCCTGCCCAATGGCAATCCAAGCGGGTATTAAAAAGTTATAATTTAATGAGTTTAAATATTTGAACAAAGAACCGCTGACTTCGTCTATTTAATTTTGTTCCCTAATTTCCTTAGATAAATGTTCAACATTTCAAAACATCCATTTTCTAATCAGCTTTTAAATACAATTTTTTTGTTTTTTCGTTCTGCAATATTACTATCGTGTCTCTGCTCGTAATGTGGCCGTCCTTCCAGTTGAAACCAATTAATTGTGCTCGGTGGCGAGCACCTGAACTGGTTTCACCCGATTGCAATAGCTTATAATGAACCGCGATGAGTTGGTCCTCAACTACACAGCATGAGCTTCGATCCATGAATGTTTTGCTTGGTCGTCGATATTGACATGTGGGCGCAGCGCCTCAAAAGTTTTTTTTTTGTTTGGATTATCGTAATGGATTCTCTAGTTATTGGAAGTCATTCATTTCTTAACACTGAAGCAACAGTATACTCGTGAGAAAAAGTGCTTTCTAACGTCTCCAGGCTTCTTTGGTATTTGAGTTGAATTGAAATCTGCGTCTTCAAATTTTTCAAATAGGTTTGAAATGTTCCCTGTCTTCCACGTCCCTATTCCCTACTTTTGTAGTGTTGAAACCAATCGCGTCAAGCCGCCTTTTTTTATTGAGTTAAAGAAGAAAGGCAAAACTTCCCGCAACCGCTACTTATTTTCACGCACAGAAAAATAGAAGACGCCAAGGCAAATTATCAAATCAAAGGACGAGTTTCTAAAAGATGCGAAGGCTTCTCATTTTTGACCAGAATTCACCGCTAGCGCCATATACTGGAAAACGGTAGATTTCCATCGGAACACCTGATACATACAACATAGTCTTAAACAATTTGGATAAAAAATTATATTTTCAAATTCAACAGA
Organism: Merodon equestris; assembly: GCA_958301585.1. Lineage (NCBI taxonomy): Eukaryota > Metazoa > Arthropoda > Insecta > Diptera > Syrphidae > Merodon > Merodon equestris. The sequence goes on from OY284413.1 coordinate 161,883,256, forward strand.
AAATAGAGGGTATTTCCAAAGTCGCGCCTAGGTATTGATTACTGTTGTTATTATTATTATGTTTAGACTCACCCATATATTGTCTTTCCATCATGGCGGTCTTTTAGCCACGGTTTTTTCACTCATTATTCCGATTGATGATTGATTGTTCGTCCACTGTCCATTCGTTCTAAGAATCTTGCTTATCCTAGTCTTTACAATATAATTACTTGGACAAAGCTTGGGTCTGAATAGAGTTCCTCGAGTTCTTGATTGCGTAGTTTCTCCATTCGCCTGCTTCTTCGTCCTGCTACCGCCATAACTTCTACTTAAGATTTTGTTTTCAAGAACCCGAAGCCTAGTTTCCTGCTTTTTTGTCAGAGACCAAAAATGTCACTAATGTCACTGGCATTATTATAATTTTATAAATATGAACTTTGATATTGTGGCTTAAAGAATTGTTATAAAAGTTTTCTCATCGCGAAGAAGTACACATAGCCCATAGGCAACCTTTTATTAATTTTGACCTTTAAGTCAGGGTTTCCCCATATTTGAACTCGTCCACTTTCTCTAAGCTTTTATCGAGTACAGTCAGGGTGCAAGGTTTGGATTGATCCATATAAAAGGTGTTGTTTTAATAATGAATGCATGTTAATGTCTATGATATAACCTTTATTCAATAGATAATGTTATGTCATTAGTGTTCAAATATGATTTGGGGCATGCCTGGCTCGAATGAGGCGCAATCATGAAGTCCAATTTTCGACAACTTTATCAAGCAACGCCTCTAGTTTATCGGTTTATCGGCGTCGAATTCACATACTCTCAAGGAAAGTAATCTAAAAGTGTGAAATCACAGAATCGTGGAGGCCAGTTCACAAGTCCATTACGCGAAACTAACAAATGTTCACAAGCAGTTCTCTGAATTAGATTGAGTGCTATGCATTGACTGTTCATCTATATTCCCAGATGAGGTGTCATTGATTACTTAATTCTCAATGGGAAGTTGTGCCAATTTGTAAATTGAACGTTACTAGATCCCAGGCGTTGTCTTAGAAGTCGTTGTCGACTTCTCGAACAGCATCATCACCCTTATAAGTTTTGATGTTTCTATCGGATTCTACCTATCCATTGAAGTGCTGAAACGTTGTCTTCCTTTACAATGACCATATCCCTCCGGTTGATATTCATTGAAGTTCGTGCTTGAGATGTGAAATCAAGTTCCATCTATTCACAAGAGTTTGTTTCATCGGGACTGCATGTGTGTCGATTTGAGCGGTAAGAGGCTACCCGAACAGAAGGTGCCCTAGTGTCAATGGCGTTAGATCGTTTGGGTCACTTGAATGAGGTGTGAGTGGTTTAGATTTTAAGGTATCTTCCATACCTACTATTACCCTTTCCGACTCTTCATACGTTAATGACGCTGTTGATACACTCCTTTGCTGATTTCACTGCTGCTTCCCAGAGACCTCCGAAATGTGTAGCCCTTGGAGAAATGAAGTTGAAGTGTATCCCATTATTACTGCATTCCTTTATAATTGAAGTACGCGCCTTTTTTGAGTAACAAACGTTCCCACAAAATGTGTTGCGTCATCGCAATATAAGTGCGGGCAATGTCCTCTACGACCGATGAATCGTTTCAGCACTCTTATAAATGATTTGGTTACAAGCTCTATACTCGTATGTACTGCCTTTGTGGCGGAGCAGCAGAAGACTGCCACATAAGCCTTTTGAGGTGGTTTACCGCGAATTTTGTAATTTATCCGCAGTAATCGACTCCTGCATTTATGTACTTGTATAAATGGCCTTGTTAGTGTTCTTTTCTTGGTTGCGGTAAGTTCCCCATATTGAAGTAACTGAGGTCTGGCTCTGCTGCATTTCACGCATTGGTGTACTATTGATCTTGGCCAAAATCGTTGTCTCATATGTGATAGTAACGTTCGGCGAGCACAGTGGCTATGCTTCTCATGGATTTCTTGCATCAATAGTTTTACTAGAGGATTATTGTATAGAAGAAGCATTGGATGCTTGGTGTCAATTGGTGTTGTTCCAGCCTCTAGGCTGTTGGAGTTACTCTTCTGCTTTAATTCCTTGTAAGTTTGCAGGTCACTGATTTATTCCATGAAGTCAAACGCCCGAATTGCTCGAACTATGACGACGAATGCATTTTCCAGCTACCTTGGCGTAAATTTGTTGTTGGATCTTGACGCATCTGGAATGATTACAAAAGCATGAGATATATCCAGTTACCCTTCAAGAGTTTGAAAGGAATTGTGGTGGTTAATCTTATAAATCATTTCTTGATTGCAATTGTAAGTATCTGTTGCTACAGTTGGTGTTTTTCGCCTTCTTTCTGTATCTTCTGGAATTAAGTACTCCTTAATATAATTTGATGGCTAGATAAGAAAAGCGGACCATAAAACCAAAGTATGCATGATGGTAACTTAGCTGATTGAAGGCCCCTTGATAATATATGTCGCCATTGCTCGGGAAGTGTAAGTCCATGAATAACAGCAACTCGATTCGCCACAAACTTTTGGAAGGGCGAAGAAGGGTAATTAATTCAGAATCAGTCCATAACAATGTAAGAACTGTCAAGTGTCTACTCGTCGCACTTAAATTGGTATCAACAGAAAATGTATCATTTTTCCGTTGCCATGTCAGTTCTAATTCCTTGATTGACGCACTGTTTTTCATTGTTGTAGTCGAGATCGATTTCCTTATCCTCTGGTACAGTGCCTTGAAGTAGACGAGAATAATTGGTGCACCATTTTCGAAGTTTAAATCCTGCAACCTTTAAGATGGTTGTGAGTTGATTTTGTACTTCTAATACAGATAATAAATTATCATTTCCAGTTAAGCAGTTATTGACATAAAAATCGTTGTGTAGAGCATGAGCGCTTAATGCCAACATTTCGCTATTTTCCCTTGCTAGTTGCTGTAAGCACTTCGTGGCTAAATATAGTGCTGCTCTCATCGAATTTAGTTGATAGTATCGTAAAGGTTGCTCTACATCTGTTTTCCATACGATTGTTTGGTATCTTCTATCGTCTGGGTGAATGATTATTTGCCGATACATTTTTTGAATCTCTGTGCAAAAGACATATCGTGGTAATCGGAATCGAAATAATAACGAAAATAATTCACCCTGTACCGTGGGGTCAGTATACATGATATGATTTAACGATTTTTCAGATGATGTTTTGCACGAAGCAAAACTACTCGAAGTTTAGTAGTGCTGCTGTCGGCCTTAGACACGCAATAATGTTTGCCTTGGTTGTCCAATAATTTTTTGCCCAAGAGTGAGTGAGAACCCTAACGTTGCTGTATCGATCTTGAAGTATAGTGTATAGCCCATGCGGTTCTGTAATTGTCCTCCGTGAATGATCGGTTTCTTCGCTAAGATGAGTTTTGAGATACCACATCTTTTGTATGCTAGGTATCTGGGTTGTTTGGGAGAACATATCAAAAATTGTCTCTACTTCAAATAATCGCCATCAAATTTTCTAATTGTTATCTTTGGCAAGGTTACCAAATTTTGAATTGTCATGCCCGTTGATGGGCCATCTTCGATATTTTCATTCTCTTGTGCCTGTAGCTTTGCTGCTAAACAAATAAGGTCTTCTTCTGCCATTGCCTCCATGGTGATTAATTCTAATTGACTATACCCAACTGCTGCAGGGTCATCAGTCAACTCTCGTATTGTGTAGTTCAGTGTATTCTATCTATTGCCAGGACTGTTCAATTGTTTTACGCTTCAACTCGTAGTACTGCATGGGTTCGTCTTGCCTCAAATACAATTCCTGTATTATAAGGGAGCACATGGCTGACCCTTGTCTTCGTATCGCACCACTGATTTTTGCTGGATTTTCTTCCACTGTTTCGGTCGATGCCTTCAGTGGATCAAGCCTTGATGTAGTTGATTGTTCTTCGATGTCCGATGTCGACCGTATTCCGTCTTGGAAACGACATTTATACCCTTCATATTTTAATGCTGAGATTTCGGAGAAATATCGATTAACACAGTAATCATGTTCGAGAGGAACGTTCGGTAAAGAATTTATTTTTGAATCTGTTTGTTCGAACTCTCAAGTGCTCAAGTGCTCTTGTAGGTGCTGGAGTCGTTCTTCAATGTAGGTCCTTGACCTGTCTAAGGAGTCCTTTTTGTAGTATGTCATACTTCGTTGGATTTCTTGGCCAGTTGCCAATTGTGCCACATAGACCTCTTCAATTGTTGTCATCTTGATTCCAGAGCAATCGACGTTACGAATCCCGTCGGGGTCACCAAATATTTAGAAGCGTTTTTCTGAATTTACTTATATCAAGCATGTGACTTACATATGTATGTACGTGGTACCCAAGAACTGAAACTTGTTCACAATTTAGTAGAATTTAGTAAAATGAAAGACGATCTTGTATTAATATTAATCAATACTGACTAATAATTCTTCATTAATTTCTGTTTTCCATACAAGAATATTGCTTATCCTTACATTTACAATAAGTGCTTAAAACTAGAGTCATTGGCGGTGGCAATGCAGCGTCAGCATAATAGGTCGTTGGCTTGACCCAATAAATATTTTATGCATGTTATGGTGGCGTCAGCAAGATGGTTGTATTTGACTTGAAGTAGCTGTATTATCATGACTTGCATCTGGCTATATGCGCATCGTCAGCACATAGGTAATTGAACCGAACACTTTCTATGTCCCCAACTTTTGCAACATGATGCACTTTGAGTTATTCCAATTGAATAAACCACTTCGAGGGAAATTGAATGGATCTATTTCGCTACCATCATTAACTAAGAAAGCTACGAGTTGTCTAAAATTCGAGGTTCCCGAGGCGGTTCGGGTATTGCAAGATGTCGTGGCATAAGAGTAAAATATCTAAGGTAAAATATTTTACAAGGGATAACACTGGCGTAGACGAATAAATAAAAGCTTGTGTGAAAACCAAAACTTTGCTTTATTTTTGAACATATTTCATATGTTTTTATGTAGTGCTGTCGATCGTCATCGATAGCAAATGCTTATCGATTTGGATCCGCTAACTTAACTGATCCATATCATAGTAATGCAGACTACTCCTGTTATGTTATACGATAAGCCGAGTTACGCGTTAAATAGTTTCGCTGTGCTGAAATGATCTCGAAAGACCCAGTTGCCGATGGCCAAGTAGATCAGTGAGATAGCAGTCCCACATTAATTAAAATGGAATGTGGTAGCCTCGCATTACTTTTATTTTTAATTATTAAATTGTAAGAGATTTAAGGACGACGCTTATGCTGGCATTGAATTGACTATAAAGTCATCGTCTAACAAGTCAAAGGAACGACCTCAAAGTTTCCAATTTTTAATTCCGAAACAAGACACAAAAAACTTTTAACAACTTTCAAATTGGACTTAATAGTGCGCGAAATGATTTTCTAAGCTCACCCATTAAACTAACAGCAAACGGAAATACATTGACCTCTAATGCAGCTGTAATTGAAACCAAAACATTTTCCATCATAGTGGCATCAAGATCAGATAATAAACTGCAACAAACTAGCTTTAACGCAGACCAACCGGACAAACAATAATGACACTAAAAAAAAAAAGAAAAGAACAAAACAACTTCGCAGCCACGTTTCCTCTACTAACCGCACTAGTTTTAAACAATTTCGTTAACTAATTGTTCAAACTTAGACTGAGGCTAACCGCTGCCCGACTCCCTGCCTCCCTGGTCGTCCTGGGTCACCGCCAAGGCAAAACCATAATCGGAAAGGTCTTTGGCATACGCCATAGCAGCAACATTCCATAGAACAAATGTTCGTGCTATCATACAATAACGGTATATGGGTTAAATTCGCTTTTTCAATTTTGCACATTGTGCAATAATAGACAAACTCGCACAAAACAAACTTTTGAAAAAAAGAAAGAAAAGAATAACAGGAAAACCCGCAGATGACAATGAAACCGGCGAAAGGAGACAACAGCGATATGAAAGAGACTACAACGAAAGGATGAAAACACCCCAGGACGGAACTTCCTCGTATGTTGACAAAGAGTTCCACCATCAGTTCAGACGAGGGTGTCAGATCGGGCCATGGGTCTCAGCTGGAAAAGAGCGTGTGCCGGGTGGCCTTCCCAACCATTCCTATGAAAGTAAAGAACCAACTTTTGCAATATCTCGCATAATGCCTTAATGTGACGCAACCCAGTCTTTGCAAAGTGCTGGAGAGGGGAACGGCTGATGACAGCGAGAAAGACTGTGGAATGGAAGTTCGAAAGACGGAAAGACGAAAAGATATTGAAAGAAGTATAGTAGGTTGCCTCGTCTAGTGTATGACAGTGCACAGCTGCTGCTTACATGGATGAATGAGTGTGCCAACATGGGAGCAGGACCTTCCCCGTCATATTATAATGATTTTTTTATGTTTTACAGTGACGTCGAGACGGGTGTAACGAGGCGATGAATGGAGAAGCATAAAACTCGCATTTCGTTGGCATATGAGCAAGTATACCCTTCCAGCTAGACACGGAACATGATGCTTACAACGTTTACTTGGGTTGACATTGACAAAAGGAAATGTAGTTTGTGAAGTGAGTGCGATTGATTGTTGTAGTTAAACGGAGAGAAGGTTGCACTTGCGATCTCGCCATGTAAACACTTCATCTTGCACCTTGCCGTAAAGAAGTTTCTTGTTAAAAGGACAAACAACTACAAGCTAATGCTGTGCTCGGTGCATCTACAAATTATTTTGGACATAATATGAGCTGGTTCGTTCCTCGGAACTGGTCTTGCAACTATCCTAAATGAGAAATAATCGAACTCTTGTAGCACTCCATGGGCCATGACAGTCAAGCTACGAGCGCAATGCTCTACAAATTGATTGGTTTTTTTATTTTTGTTTGAGGCTTCTACTATCTGTTGGAGCACCCAGTCACAAATACTGGTCCATTGCACTACCAGACAGACATCTTCCTTTATTGTATGTTGCCCGTCGTCCGGAGAAAAGTGAGGAGGAGCTTCTGTGATGTAGAGCCAAGAGATTCGGCACACACCACGTCGGCCCCAAAGGTGCGCCACCGTGCGCGAGCAAAGCCGGAACAGTCGCAGAGAAAGTGCTCTACTGTCATCCTCCTCGTAACATGTTGCACAGCTAGGCGTCTCATTGATACCAAGTACGTACAGATGCTTATCAAAAGTGTAATGGCTCGTAATGACGGCCACAAGCCTTCTGCAATCATTTCTCCTTAAGGATAGGAAGAATGTTGCGGACTTCTTGCAGACATCAAGGCGTACGCTCTCAGTCATCTTGCATCCTTGATATTCCCTCCATCTAAGACTGTGTGCATTAAAGGCCCAATCGTTGATGTCGGATTTGACCGTGGAAGCGGGAAGATCTAGGGCGGGTTCAGGTCCTGAGAACTCTCCTTTGAGCCACTTCTAACGATTTCATCAGAGATCTCATTTTCTGGGATCCTTGAGTGACCTGGGACTCATGCCAGCCTTGGTGAATTTAGCCTTTCGACTTTGTTCAAAAAGGTCTTGAGTGTATTCACTAATTTGGAGCTGAATAAAGAGTTGGACACAGTCACTGCACTTTCCTTTCCACTTATGCTTCACAACATTGTGCATGGCCATTAGGATTGCTTATATCTCTGATTGAAAGGAAGGCGCATATTTTCCTTTCGAGAAGTGCAGTCGCATGCTTTCGCGTTCAAAGCAAACCCCAGCGCCGGACCCCCGCCCAGACCTGAAGCCATCTGTTAGAATGCGAAGATAGTATCTCGCCAGAGCCAGTCCTGTCGCCAATTTGACTGTGAAATTAGAACGCAATAGGATATCAGATGTCATTGCGTCGTAAGTGGGAAGCAGCATAACAAGTTATATCCCATCAGTATACTTAAAGCTATCGAAAGACTTGGTAAAGGTACCATCAGATTTTCTGAGTACCTCCAGCTTTGCCGAATTTCCTCGCTTGAGGACTTTGACCAACTTGCTGGTCGCGCTCAGAGATTTGATCTCATCGGAGAAGGATTTATGGGAATCATTCTTCAGTTTACGAATAAGCTTCTTATATACCTACTGTTTCAATCAATGTTTAATCCAGTCATTTGCGAGTCCGAATTGGGTTCTTGATTAAGGAATGTGACCATAGATTTTTTTTTAAAGAGGAACTAGCAATACATCCTTGCTAGGAGTTGCAAAGTGGGCAATAAATACCTAGAAGTTCCCTTTACTTATTTCTATAGCTGATACTGTAGTTCGGGGAGGATCTGAGCCAAAGAATTTCTTAATCACGTATGTTATATAAGCGACTTATTTTTTTATTTTAATTATAGGTGAAGAGAAGGTCACCTCCGGCTCCAGATGGAAAATTTTGAAAACTTTTTTCACTTATCCTAAAAATAAAACGGAAACAACGTATTAAGTTTTTTTTTTAGATCGACCGGGTATTAGTTTCCTTTTTGAGTCCATGTCGTTTGTAATGGATTCGTCTGTCACCCTTAATTGGGAATGACCGTCCATTTAAATTGGACCATCCGACCTGTCCTTCAAGAAAATCCTCTAAGTTTTTCCCTCTTAAGGACACAACGGAACATTCGTTTTTTTTCAATTACAGGAGCCTGTTTTCATTATCTAGCTGAACGTTTTTTTTAGTGTCTGCATCGTCGGCGAAAGTGGTTGCTGTGGTCTCTGCGCAACTTAGTAAAGGGAGCTTCTGTTTTTGAAATTGCGTACTTTATATTTTAAATCATCGAAATTCCCCGTAGGAGTATGCGACACTGACGACACTGCCAATAAGGCGTTGAAGAAGAAGTTTCCAAAGTCGCGTTGCTCGTAAACAAGCCTACAATAAAGTAGAACATGTAAAGAACATTGTCTTGGCCAAAATGCAACTATAGGCAACACATTGGGAGTGCTAATTAATTCGTAGCGTTTTACCAGAGATGGCGTAGGTAGTAATTCTTCATCTATTACCTACGCCAAACATTTGTTGTCAATTTCAGTAAATTTTTCATATGGTTGAGACGTTATTAAAAACACGAAGTACTTCATCAAATACTTCGAAAGTGGTGATTTTGACTTGGCAGATAAGTAACAACCTGGACAACGGCAAAAAATCGAAGATGAAGAACGGGAGAATCTGCTCTATAAAGAGCCTATGTCAAACCCATGTCAAGTACTTCGAAAATTGCCTGAATCATTCGGAGTTGACTTATCGACGACGGAAAACCGCAGTGAAACGACGGAAATAATCAAAAAGCAATGAAGCTGGGTCCCATACGAATTGAATCCAACATACGTCGAAAGGCGTTTTATTACCTGTCAGCAGCTGCTTCAATGATAGGATAAAAATGAATTTGTTACTTGTGATGGAAAGTGGATCCATTACGAAAATCTACTGCGACGCCCACCGTGGGATAAGGTTTTCCAACTATTCAAGTCAACGACGAAGACAAATATATTTCCAGATTCTAGGAGCTGCTCAAACTGAATGAAACCAATTCAACAATTGGTGCGCTCGAGTTTAAAAAAGTGGCCGAAATACTCCGAAAGGTGCGACAAAGTTATTTTCGTCCAAAACCCGTCATATTTATTATATTAATCCTCAGATCTGAAGTCCCCATCCGCCGTGTTCATCTCGTTGTATTTATCCCTTGTTCCGATCGATAAAACATGCTTCGAATTAATCCTAACTTCTTAAGACTTTAGAGGTGGTCAAAGACTTCGTCTGTCTCGGCCTCGGTTACACGTTTAAACATCATCACATCAGTTCAAAAGTCATACTCAGAATCACATTTGTCAAGTGTTAGATCTTCGGATTCAACACAGTTACTAGCCCTATCAAACGATTCTCTCGACTGTTTAATTCCGTTCCTTCATAATGTTATTAAAAGTAGATCAGATAGTTAATTAAGAAAATGAGCTTAATTTGCCATCGTATTTTAAATGTTGGCGGCAGAGTTATCAAGACTTCTCTTCCTAAGTCAAGGTATATTCATTGAATCGGTGGTTCACAAAGGCCTATATTAATTTGCTAGGATGCCGTGGTCCATAGGTGTCAATAAGCTTCTCCTGATCTAAGTCAACATTATCTTGATTTTTACCAGACATGAAGTAGGCATTGAATCGTCCCTGATCGCAGCTTTTTTTTGAATGTAAACCACCCAGCAAAGATTGAGAACTAACAGCCATCAAAGAAGTAAGAGTCTTCAGAATAACAAGGCCGCAGAGATCGACTTAATACCATACGAATTACTTAAATATGCTGAAGAGGATTTAACAGAGAAGTTATATAAGCAATGATGAAACCATCACCCAACAATAACAGAGGAATATTTTGACGAAAATGACAAAACGCACAAAGGAGATAGTCGAAGACTACTAGTGAGACTTCAGAAGGAGTAGTGTCTGGATTTTCAGTACAGGTTTTAGAAAAGAAACGGGAGTTCCACGAAAGATCCATCACCTATTCTTAGGTTTTAAAAAGGCATATGACTCTGTAAGGCGATCGAAAATGTAGCATGTCCTCGTAAGGTTAGAAAAAGTTGTTTAAACTGATACACGTATTCCTAAAAGATTACAACGAACGAGCTAAAAACCAAATGCCTTATTTGGAACCTGAAGACACGTGAAAAAATTAAACTTTTTTAGGAAAACGCTATAGAAATATGGTTTCGTCGTTCCTAAGTTGAATGGCATTGGCGTGACGGTGGTTTGGCTTCTGCCCGCGACATCATCAATTTATTGCGGGAAACATTTGCTAAGCGCATAATTTTGCATAATACATAGACTCGTGAACTGTCCTCCACGATCCTGTGATCTCACACCTTTAAATTCTTTCTTTGGAAGTATGTGAAGGCACTAGTCTACGCTGATAAACCATAGGCGTTGGACGATTTGGAAGTCAACATTCGCCTTGTTATTGCTGATATACAGTCCCACTTGCTCGATAAAGTTGTCGATAATTGGACTTAAGGATTGCGCTTCATTCGAGCTAACCTTGGCACGCATTTGCCAAAATTTATATTTAAACACCAATGGCATACATTATTAAAGGCAATATCATAGATATTAGCTTTAAGTATTTTATTTCATATTGAATTTGTGCACCTTTAAAAATAACAACCTTTATAACATCAGAAAAGGAAGAAAGCTTAGAAGTAAATGAAGTAAAAACCAAATATAGAGTCACTGACCTACCTGGATCGATCCAAACCTAGCACCTGAATGTTCTCTATGAAAACTCTCGGGAAGTGGATGAGTTCAAATTGTCTGCCAATAACAAACCGTGTGGTGAAAAACTGGAAAGAAATCTACTTATTGAATAGAGCCCTAAGCATTGTCCGAGTAATAACATCGGGAAGATTAAGATGGGCAAAACACGTAGAACGAATGGTCAGTGGACGGTCATGAGAATGTTGAATAATTGATGAAGAATGATGGGAAAACAGTACAAGGTTGGATCTGAACAGAACAATGAAAATTCTCATGACAGAGAGGCTTGTCGGAGGGTTGTCAATCAGGCTCTGAAATTTCGAGTTCCAAAATTATGTCAATAATAATAATTTTTTTGTTGATGGGCATTCTTGATGTATTGGAATTTTTGAGAGGGGAAGGCAATTAGCTTGAGCATTTTTTGCGTGTTGAAATATCGATATTGAAGGGAACAATATGAGAGAGAGGGGAACCATTGCGCCGATGTTCAAGCGAGTCTAATGATATCGAATAATATCACAACTTTCTCTAGTTATGGTAAGTGTTTTATTAGCACACATATCAAGGATGGAACGTTTTTGGCTGGTTCTACACAAGCGCCATTCTTGGCTGATAATTAAGTGTGGGAGTGAGTGACCCAACATTGGCTTTTAGAGGCAAAATTGAGGAGAAAAAATGCCAGTGACAGAACAGAGCTTTGGAGAATACCAGTATTTATATAGTCTCAGACTTGAATGCATCAACTTGGATTAAACAAACAAAAATTACTTCCTGATCCGTAGAAGAACAAACATCGATACCTAAAGCACGCTTTTTCTATATAATAGCCTAATGCAAAACTCTGTCAAATGTTTTAAAAATATCTAGGGCATCGGATTTGCTTTCACCGAGTTTGGACAAAGACATGTTGCTATGGAAACCATTGCTAAGCTTCATTAAGAAGTTTCCGTCATTCATAGTACTTCATAAGCCGGCGATTTATCAACTTTTTCAGGAGTCGGGTCAGTTTGTCTGAGTCAAGGCCCGTTCTTATTCAATCAAGCTCCATCTATTCGAGGTCATTACTAGGTTTTTTGTTATAATATATGTATATGTAGTCACCATACCCGACTATTTGAAAGCATTTCTTTGCAACGACCTTTATTTTGTTTCTTATCTCTTTCATCATCTGGCTATTAAATGTAAAAGATCTAAAGAATCTAAAACTTTCTAGTTTCTATTGGGCTTAAACGAAGTTAAAGTTATGATAGCTCGACTTGCCTCTGGAGAACACTAAAGAGAGTGTCAAACAGTATTTAAAGAATTAAAATTGAAAGAACTTGAAGTGTTTGTAAGATTCCAATCTCGATGAAATTATGTGTCCCAATCTAGGCCGAAGAAAGCAATTTGCGCATACATGATTAAATCGTTCAAATTCGTATTCAACCTTCCTACAGCCATTGAGAAAAATAAATCAAAAATCTCGAAATGGCGCCAATAACAAAAAACCACGATGTCGAAACCAATTTTTAACGCAACCACATCAATGCTACAATTAGCCAAATAAAGCGATTCAATCGTTTTCTTATCTTAACCCTCATGACATCCCTTAAGCCGTTACATCCTTACAACCGCTCCCTCGACTTCCGTGCAAAGCAGCAACAACAGGTAGAAATAGCGAGATAAAGCCAAGTAATGACAAGCGGATGACGGTGAATGATTTCCTCTCCGCCCTCGGTCTGTACACGCATGCATCCAACACCTTGTTGTCGTCGTCATCTCTCGATAATGATCTGCAAGCTAAAATGCTTACCTTCTTGAAGAATGGAAATTTCGCATCATATCCTGAAGTGATTTCAAGTCACACTTTTGTTTCCCTTTTTCGACGGTTTCTTTGTGACTTGTTGTTGAGGACCGTGTGATAACATTTCCTCTGTAGGTGAAAAGGTGGCGGTAGTGAAAGGAAAATTATAAGCTACCTCAGGGCAATTCACATTAAAAAAAAAATGGATCGGATCCATATACATACGTCCGAAGGCCCTTTTAGTGTGCCACTCTCAGAACAGACAGATACCCTTAGAGCGACAAGTACCCTTAATGCAGTTATCATGTCCCTTTTTCGAACTTCTATAGAGCGAGAGCAAAAAAAGTGCTGAAATCCTTTGTACACGGCCTGTTTTTAAACACATTCGAAGGATAACGTCAAATGTTAGGAATTCGCCAACTTTGCTTCGCTATATTGGTTGAATTTGCATATCAATTTACGAATGTTAGGCGGCGAAAAGGAATTCGCCTCACAGCGAAACTTTTCCTCTTCGAAATGCAATCAATTTGGTATGTTCTTTGTCTAGGCACATCATGCCTCCGCCCTTACACCACATTGAACAAAAGTTAAATTTCAATTGACAATCAAAGGCTGAAGAGCACAAACCGTCTGATAACGGGCGGGTGGGTTAAGCGAAAACTCACACACGTCCGCTGGCGAAAGTTGAACTCAAGATTTTCAATTTGTCCGCCGGCAAAGTGGTAAACTATTTAGCGGCAGCGACGCGGTTCACCCTCCACACAAGGAGCAAGTTTTCAATAGTTTCCTGGTAAGTGAACACCTGGAGCAGGATTTTTTTCGCTTTCTTTTGATCATTTTTCTTTTGACGGTTTTTGGGTTTTATTTACTTTCATTGCGGTACCATTCGATTTGAGTGAGATTGATGCAAGCTGCTCAAGGATAATGGCTAGTAAGACAGTGTTCGCGAAAAGTATTCCACTTGATGGTGGTAACTGAAGCCATTAGGAACTTTGAAATTGATTTTGAGTTTCTGTTCCTTTTTCTTCTTCTACAATATGAAGTGCTCTACTTTGGAATTACTATGCCCAGGCTCCCCTTGGGGCGAATTAGTGGCGGAGGATTATTTCTGAAAGGACTGCTATATTAAGGCAATTGGTTGGAAGCGGTTGGAATTCTGCAATTTAATCCAATTTATAACTTGTATGCCCTTCGGGATTTGTATTGCTTTGAAATGGTTTTAAATAACTTCGACAGGGATGGATGAGCAAATGTGACTTGAAAATTGAACTCGACTAAAATATTGTTTGACGCAATTTGTTTGGCAAGCTACATTGATATTACCTTAAACAACTTTGTATTGGAAGACGTGATGGTCTTCTGTGCTCTGTAGGAATATATTGGAATTCACTTAAAAAGAGATCTAGAGGGAGAAGAGTGGTAGTAGCCTAGATAAGATGAGTGTTCAGTGCTCTAACAATAGCAAACCGAGATCATAGTAAACCCGAGATCACTTATTTACCTAGATGGCGCTACAGTTCGGTGTGGACTGAGGTTTCAACACACACTTCCACTGGTTGGTTGAGGTCTAGTCTTGTGTGTTCTACCTCGGATATAAACATCCTTTGTGCATTATCCCTTAAAGTTGGACCCGAAACCTCCAGAACCTAACTGAATGGATGGTGCCCATACGCTCAATATGGCCTACTCATCTCAGGTGTTAAATATATAGATGCCATTGTGCGGACCCTACATTTCCATCCGTTATATTCCCCATTTTTTCAAAGTTGACCTAAAATCAAAAGCAAATCTTCCTCTTAACACGACCAAGGGTTTCTTAATCTGTTTTGACAGAAAACATGTTTCTGTGCAATATTGCAGAGCCAGGATGATAAGAATCTTATACAAAGTCACATTGGTTTTTTGAGAAGAGGATCGACTGATCAATTGCCTCCTGAGCCTGAGAATCAGTGGTTGGCAAGAGTGATTCCGGGTTTGATTTGTGCACTTGTGCTGTTCATGCACATTGCCACAGAGCTAAAGTAGATAGTTCCTGACCATCGCAAAATTATGTCTATGAATACATACATACATATGTGCTGACAAAGACGTGATGTAAGTTTCTTTTAATGACTTGGCCAAGATGTATCACCCAATTGGAAGATGGTCACATCTGCATCAGAGGTGCAGTATACATGTCCACATACTATGGAACAATTTACTCCACAGGATCGGAATCGGAATTTATAAATAATTTGCCAACTGGTAAAAAACTAATGCGTTTAACCACTCGTTTCTAAGAGACCGGAAAAACACGTGACAGAAAATTAGGAGGAAGACCTTGTCGTGCTCGTACCGATTACGACATCGCTGCTGTGAATGGCGATATTGCGGACGACCCGTCAACTCCAACCGGACGACGTACAATGCAATTCGGCGTTACTTTATCGTCTCTGCAACGAATTCTTTCTGAAAGACTTGAATATATAAGACACTAAAGACAGTCAAGACCATCAATTGCGTCTAAGCTAGGTTCTCAATTTCCTACACTTTAACGACATAATAGACGTCTGTCAGTCGAAAATTATCATGAGAAACAAGGTCCCATTTCAATTAGAATGTGTTCACTTAGAGAACAGGTATCATCTATGAAGAGCTATTGCATTCACTCAAAGTCACTGCATGGTTCACCGCTTACGTCGAAGGTTCATTTGGCCTCATCTATTCGAAGACGCTGTGACTATCGAGCAATAGATAGATAATAATTTTATTTACGTCTAAGGTACATTTCTGCTATTGCACAATTTACGTACAGAGATTGATTTTTAATGAACAAAACACTAAGAATTTAGTTGATTTATTAAAGGGTTATCAACATATTGACAATTGAATAGAAAATTTGATCTAAGTAAGGCAATTTTATCACGAATCAATTGACCATTGCTACTTCAATGGTAGAGTAATAACGGGGAAGATTGAGCCTAATCTTTAACATCTTGTTTGATGCTTCTTAGTGTATTTTTAAGTGGCATCCATATAATATGAAAAATGACTTCATAAATTATAAGTTTATATTTAGGACCAAGCGGATGGTAAAACGGCTAACAAAGACATCGCAGGAGTACCATCCTCCGACGGGTGCTAGTCCGCAAAAAATGGGATTAAGAGCCACTACAGTCGAACACCTTGCAGCACTATTAGTTATACCCTACTCCCACCTCCTCGCGGTGCCATCTGGAAATTTCTAACGGAAGGGGGCAAATAGCGAGCATTCTGCGCCACATAACAGGGTTAGTGTCGGTTGGGCTATGACCTAGCAAGCCGTAAACGTAAAAAAAAAAAAAACAAAAAGCTCCGAAACAACCGAAAACCTCGGATAAAATGGATCGAATTCACGTTGACGACCCACGGAAAAGAAAACAAGAATACAAAGGACAACGACCATCGGATCTGTACGTGAAATATTAGGTCCCTAAACAGAGCACATGCAGCCGAACAACTTGCGGATGCCCTAGACCGCTATAAAGTGTAATTAAGCGCCATCCAGGAAATGCGATGGGATGGACCGCGCAAAACTGTGACATCTACTAAAGCGACTTCTATAAAGAGAGGGGACAACGACTGTTCGGGTGTGGATTTGTTGTTCGAGGCAGACTAAGGCAAAAAGTCTTAAGCTTTCGGCATGTGAACGAACGCCTCATAACGATCCGCATCAAGGCTAAATTCCATAAAATCAGTCTGATCTGCGCCCAAGAAAGAAAAGAATAACTATGTCAAAGATGAGTTGTATGAGCTCTTAGACAGGACATATGCGCAATGACCCAGCTATGATATCTATGACACCAAAATTGTACTAGGAGGCTTAAATGCAAAGCTGTGCAAAAGAAACATCTTTGAGCGAGTCATCGGCCTGCACGACACCACATCCGACAACGGAATCAGGCTTATCGATCTTGCAACGGGACGAAACCTCCTTCTAGCCAGTACCCGTTTCCCGCACTTCAAAATACACAAAGGCACCTGACGGTCGCCAGATCAATTAACCACCAACCAAATTGATCACATCGCGATCGCTCCACTATTCTTGATGTACGAACATTCCGAGGTGATAACATCGACTCGGATCACTATCTACGAATATCAAGAACGCAGTTTAGTAGAGCCAGAACACAAAAATATGACGTCGAAAAGCTACTATCGCCGGAAACTGCCAGTGCTTTTGCCGAACGCGTTTCCTTTAAGTTCTCCTATACACCCCCATCCCCCACTCAGTCAATTGAACAACAATGGAACCATTGTAAGCAGGCCCTGAAAAGCACTGCCTCCGAAGTTCTAGGCCACAAGGTTCCACCACAGCTGGTTCGATGACGAGTGTAGGGAAATACATGCAGCGAAGCGGGATGCATAACAAAGCCTCGCTGCATAGAAGGACGAGGGCTGCTCGTGAATTATGCGAGCTAAAAAGAAGGGAAGAGCATACGCTTCTTAGGAGGAAAAAGAAAGAGCACATGAAGCGCGCGATCGAAGACCTGGAGAGATGCTACCGCAGGCCTGGCGTTCGAAGGATTTATCAAAGGATAAAATGAACATGCCAATCTTATAAAGAACGGACAAAAGCCTGCAGAGACGAAAATGGACCTCATGTAGTAGAATAACAGTCGGTGATGAGAATATGGGAAAACCATTTCTGCAAACTGTATAACGGCTATGAGAATCAACATACCGCTGTGAGGCAGAACTTCTCATCATTAATGACGATGATCGCATAGAATTCCGTCCCCCTGACCTAGACGAAGGCAGGATGGCCATATCTAAACGGAATTCTAACAAACTTGCAGGCGCAGGCGGACTATCTACCCAGCTCTTCAAAGCAGCTGGAGATGAGCTGGTCGTGAACATGCACCAGCTCATCTATAAGATATGGTCAGAGGAAACTATGCCCGAGGAATGGAGCCTCAGCATGGTTTGCCCGATCCAGGCCCTTATCAGTGTGGCTTGAGGCCAGAAAAGTCCACCGTCGATCAAATCTTAACACTACGTCAGATCCTGGAGAAAACAAGTAAATTTCAAGTCGACACCCACCATCTATTTGTCGACTTCAAAATTGCATACGAGAGCGTAATTAGAGGCGAGCTATTCAACGCCATGTCTATTTTTAACATCCCTGCTAAGCTCTTCAGATTATGTAGATGACCTTGTAGAATATTCGCTGCTCCATTCGAGTCGGTACACACCTAACGGATAGCTTTGATTGAAAAAAGGATTTAGGCTGGACGATGCGCTGTCGTGTGACTTTTTTAACATTATCTTACAAATAATTGTGCGAAGCTCACTGGTCAACACAAGAGCCACAATAGTCAGTGAGATGTCAATGACTCGTTTACGAGTACTGAAGCGGAAGCGGCGAAATTCGGTCTAGTGCTAAATGAGGGTAAAACAAAATATATGCTGTCATCAAAAAAGGACGCTAACCACCGAAGTCTTGGCCAGAACGTCAATATCGGTAGCTACAATTTCAAGGTAGTCAAAGACTTCGTCTACCTTGGCTCTGCAGTTACTTGGAATAATGACACCAGTTCTGGAATCAAACGGAGGATCACTCTTGCCAATCGCTGTTTTTTTTTTGGGCCCAGGAGGCAATTGTATGATAGAGCCCTCTCGTATGACCATGTTGACTCTATACAAGACCCTTATCATCCCAGTCCTACTGTATAGCGCAGAAGCATGGACCCTATCAAAAGTGGATGAAGAGGCACTTGGCCATTTTGAGTGAGTGCGTTTGATTTTTGGTCCTATCAATACCGACGGGGGATGGAGGAGAAGATTCACCCACAAACTGTATGGGTTGTACAGCGACATGAGCCTGATCAGGCGTCTACAGACCCAACGCCAGAGCGAATGGACATCTCAGCTCCAGCCCGGAGAGTCTTCGAATCCAAACCCGAGGGACGACGGAGTAGAGGGGGGCACTTAAGGTGGCGCACACAGCTAGAAGAGGACCTCAACCAACTGTATTATGTATATAATTTATATATATATATTTTAGTTAAGGTAGAATAAGTTAGGTTTAGTTACTTTAAGGTAGGCTTAAGTTTTATATATAATACAAATGATCATATGCTAAGTTTTTAATAAAAAAAACATTTTTCTTAGCTTAAGCTAGATATAGTAATGTTAGTGGTAAGTTGATATAGTAGTCGAAAGACATAGATTTAAGCTGTTACGTCTATTTTAGAGTGTCTGCCTAGGGCCAGTAAGATATCTAGATTGTTAAGATAGTTAAGCTAGTTTTTAAGCATTTTTGTCTAGGGTAAGATAGATGTAAGAAGTTGAGAATAAAAATGAATTAAAAACTAAAAAACTAAACCTCAACCAACTGATAGTGTGGCACTGGAGGAAGCTAGCAAAAAATCGCGCGATAATGACCTTGTTTACGGTTTGGGATACGTGTTCACCAAATGTTAATTTCTTATCTAGATATGTAAATACCCAAGTCTTTGAGCGTTTGCTTCCATTCAATATTGATCTCATTCAAAGAAATAAATGTACCAGGAAGAAAATATTGTTTTCTTTTTCGGGTGAAAAAGATAGCCTGCATCTTCTCGGTATTCAACTTTATTTTCAACTTAGTGAAGTACTCGTATTTGTCTAATATATCAAATACATTCCGAATATTTGTCTCAATATTAAGACTATATAGATGCGAAGAAAGGATAGCTGTGTCATCAGCTTAAGACGCGATTTCACATTCGGGAAGACTGGGGAGATCAGCAGTGAATATGTCATATAGGATAGGACTAAGTACAGAACGTTGTGGGACGCCTGCAGGGATTTGCTGAGAGTCAGAAAAATAGTTGTTTATAATGACTTAAAAACAATGGTTGGACAAAAAACTCTGTACGATTTTAACAAGGTATAAGGGAAAACGCTGATTCATCAGTTTGAATAAAAGCCCATCATGCCACACTGTACCAAATGCTTTTTCGATGTCTAACAAAAGCAATCCGGTTGATTTAACTAAGCTACGATTATATTTTATATGGCGACATATTCTAAGAATCTGATACGAAGAACTATGACCCCTTCTAAAACCAAACTGTTCATTTCGTAAAACATTATTTACATCCATCTGCTCAATCAAAATACTAAGAAGACTGCCGGTCTGTAACTACTTGGCACTCTTTAGGTTTAACGACTTTCAAGATGGGAATGAGCTTCACGATTTTTCAAGCTAGTGGGATATATTGAGCCTTGAGGCAAACCAAAAGGGTTTGGAGTCATTATCAAGTTCACTGAGCTTTTTGTTCCACAATTTGTTCCGATGTTCTTAGATCTCTTCTGAAAGCGATATAGAATCACGAACAACGAGTTCTTATTGCCGCAAATTGAATTGGGACGTGAGGGTATGTGGATACAACGAAACGATGTAACCGCTTGGACAGCTCAAGTGAGATTAGATATTTTGAAAAAAGCGTTTCGTAGAGGATACTTTCATGTTCAACGATAAAATATGCCCCTCTGACTTCCTTGCAGTATATAAATTCAATCAACAAGTAATCCTATTGCGAACGATGTCAAACTAACTTCTATATTCTATTTTTCACAGGCTTTAACTTGAATATTTTTTTCGTTGTACGCAAGATAGAACACGCAAAGACTTAATGGAATAAGTTCATCAACGTGATCCGAAAAACCGCAATTGCAAGAGGTGGCTAGATCATAAACAACCATAGATCAACAAGTTTCGTGGGGGCAATTGGTTTTATTTTCCCTATTTTTAAAGCCAACGGCCACCACACGAAAAGAAGAAAACGCGGACCAAACGTTAAAGTTAACCAACACGGACTATTAAGCTAAGTTGAAAGCCCCCGGACAACAATTGTACTTGGTAGTAGAATCACAATTGTTGCTAAGATTATAATGTTGATTTTTTACGCGTTTGGTTTTTAATTGGCAAAAAGAAAACAGGAAAAATGCAAAAGTGAATAAAGTTTTAATTTTTGTTGATAAACCAATACTTAGAACTTTTAAGATTGCTGTGTGTAAAAATTTATGATGACTACGTTTTAAATAGAAAATATGAAGAACATACTATTTCAAACATATTGCCATATACATATAGTCAATACACCGTTTCAAAACGAGAAATTAGGTGCCCAACGACTTTATTTTTCCATAAGTGCATGGATTCGCATGCTTTATTGCATGTAGTGTCTGTTTGAGCCACATGTCCACCAGACTTAGCTCGTGCCTTTTCACAAAAAAAAGTTAAAAATTATTGAACTATAGCGGGTGCTATTGGCGGTACTGTTGTTTTGACCTTGAAAAAATACGGGACCATGAGCCGCGTGCATTTATCCCGGTATATTGGCAGCTCTTATATTGCATAAGACTGTTCATCGGCCCAAATAAGATAGTTTTGTCTATCAAGAAACTCAGTAGAAGAGACGGAAAAATGTTATGTATACGCCCCGTAGTGCATCATGTCGGCAGTCTCTCCAGCTTCCAGAGCAATTTTTGCGACTTGAGACAGGACTGCCGTCAACCTAAACATACATAAACTAGTCAGTTGCATTTGTTGTGATTCCGCCAGTGGAACCGCTTTCAAAGAGTCAGTAAAGAATAGATATCGAACAGGGAAAATATTATATGAACGTCAACTTGTCGCGTCGGAACAAGAAAAAACAAAAATTAATTCCGTCGCTGAAGACAATACAATTTTTTGAAGGTTGCTTTTCCTTCAACTTTCCTAAGGCCCACTGACCGAACATTTGACACCGTGGCAGGTTATCCGGCTTCAGTTCTGGAGCTAGGCGTTGGTGGCCTGATGTCCCGTAGTGCCGAATGGTCACTATGACTACAATTGCTTGCTCAATAGGTCGATTAAGATGACCTAAAATGGTCAAAAGGCGCGAAAAACTTTTTACGTACGCATTATATAGTAAATTTCAATAATTTTGCATGGCAATGCCAATTGATAATTCTTCCGCTTAACACACGTGACGATTGACGCGTGAGCTGGAATAGAAAATTGTAAAACCAAATAGGACGAAAATCATCCATTACATTGATTGGTTAGCCAAATTCGTATCAGCAGAGTAAATCATTCACAGGACAACGGCAAACCAATTGTTGGTTAAAGCGACTTAGACAGGATTCAAATGGCAATTTCGAAACTACAATCGAATAAACGCTGTCACAGATAGGATACTCACAGGTCTTCTGTCTCATTACTGTGATCTAAATCTATTTTGTCCTCTAATTCCAATTCTCAAAACAATTATTAAACCAACTTCTGAAATGGCATCGGCGAAAGTTGAATCGATTATCTATAGATTCGAAACGCTGTTCCCAAAGTGGTCCTTTTCGGTCAGGAGTTAAATCAAGCGAATCACCTTCATTTATGATGACTATGACCATCTCGTACTCAGAAATTATCTCTTCAAAGTTGTCAATATGGCATTTTCTTCTTCAAAAAATTCAGTGCCTTTGGAACCAAACCAAATAAATTTCAAAATTCTTTGAATTAAATCATACGGTATGCCAACGATATCAGCGTGAGCTCTTACGTTTGAATTGACGATTTTTATACCAAACCTTTGATTTCCTCGAAGGGTTGTTGGTGTTTCTGGTCGATTGGAAACCACTTTTTTTCAACACTATCTCTGCAATTTTTAAATTTGTTTGTAACACTTGTAAGCATGTTTGTACGACAAAGTTTAACTACCAAAAGCCTTTCGCAAAGTTCTTAACATTTATGCTACGAAATCAATCACAAAAAAGTCTGACAGAAGACAGTATTATCCTATAAAAAAACAATATATATATATAAACCGCAAGCTGTAAATTGTTCATTTAGTTCACAGTAGCATATATTAGATGGGAAGCATAAGATCACTTCAAATTTCATACTCTTTGTGTGCCTTTCCAATATAATGCCTTAATGACATGGAAACAAAAGAGTTACTGTGAACTACAACCAACGTAAATTCAGTCGAATCTCTCAAATCCTATCTGGGACAACCACCCTCGGAGAGTAGTGAACGAACATCCCCAGCACAAACCATTTTCACCCCGTCCAGGTTGCGTGACAAAACACCATAAAGGCGTACACACGAATTATAAAAAAAAAAAAATGATGCGATCAGCAAGAGGGAAAAACCCTCAAAACACACTAAATATCCCGGCATAAGTCTCCTCAAAAACGTTATAAAACATTCTTTGCAGTCATTATGAAAATGTCATTATTGACAGCCTTAACAGGCAGGATCAAGACATCATTGCCAGTTTCAAGGGGAAAATACTGCGAGCGGGATTTAAATGTATGAAAGAGACGTATTCAAAAAGTAACGAGAATTTAGTGATTTCTCAAGTTTTAGTAGTCCAATTCGCGTATATTTTTCGCTGTTATACTGTTAACCATGGTTTAAAAAAAAATTGTCAGAAGCTCAAGCGATTAATTATAACTAACTATAAATAAATTATCATTGAGAACCGTCGTCAGTCATAGAGAGATTAAGCAACTTCCGAAAATTCCCAATATTTCTTGAACACATCTCCATGCTTGCCTATGCTCGCTGTCAAAACGCGAAGACATCAAGACTAGATAAGTATTCCAATGAAATAAAATAGTATTTTCGTCCAACTTAGACAACTCCAATCACTTCCAATTACTCCACCCGACCCACAATTAGATTAAATACCGACTAAGTCCACGTTAAAGGCACTTCAACGGAAATCCTCGATGCGAGATTCGATAAGATCATGCCCTTCAGCAAATAACATACCATAAAGAGACACGACATCAACAATCAGGCACGCTACTCGAACGCACCCCGATTCCTCGTGGTCATGTCGCACTTCTAATACACATTAATCACTGCCAAACGACTCCGAGCCCAATGTCATGTGCTTCGTCTTATCCTGCAAAGCAGTGAACAATATCAGATTTATTTACAGCACATGTGGTTGAGGGCTCATATTAACCCTTCTTAAGAGAACATAAAAACTTTTCCCTATCGCCCACGTAAGCAGTGCTCATTCAGCCGAGAAAGTTAGTCATATACAAGAACGTAACAGACGTAGCTTCTGGTGGCCTAATTCATTCATATCGCATTTTATTCGGTGTTTAATCCGGTGGATTCGCATAATGACTGCATCTGGAGTAGTTCCCGGCCCACATACTGCCATTACTTTAGAGTGTTTTCTAAGAGTTTTAATGGAATCCAAGGACAGAGGGAGGCGTAAGACGCTGGGTTGAGAATGGTGCTCGCATGAATAAAGCGCTCAAAGTAGAATACACAAGAAAAATAACTTTTTACACAAGTTCTGCATCTAATGGATACGCGAGTATTTTTTTAAAATTCACTTTCGGGTACGAAATAGTTCAAGAAGTTGCACTTGCACTTGTGCATAGTAAAGGAATGTAGGTTAAAGCAAAATCGGGTTAAAGAACCAATCCCGAGGCTACTTGTATTTACAATGTTATGGATGTGGAATGAATGGGGATATAGAAAGGAACATTGCCTAGGACTTGAATAGGATTACTTAAGACTGTTGAAAGAGTTGTTTCAACGGGATTCGCTGGTTACTAAACTGCTAATAGTGAACCCTAATTTCACTCATGGACGACAGAACGACGAATATAAATGTAAGCTATCTGTGTTAGATTCCATCACTGCTCTGTGTAATATTTGATCGTAAGTTAGAAAGGTATTGTAAAATATTCGTATATTGATGCTTAAGATCTCCATGAAATATAAGAATTGTTGCCTGCATATTTTACTGGGTGAAAGTCGATCTTTGGAGTAGCGTTGAACTCGGTTAAGTTTTCCATCAAGACTATATTGAGAAGAGGAAAGTCATACGAAGCTATGTGTTGCATATACGGGTCCCCATGAGTCATAATCATGGGGATTCATCCTGCTAATGTATAATAATTTTACACGACTCATTCCAGATTCCATCAGTCTTGGAACATATCTTACTGCCACAGGCTTCATACCGAAATTACTGGCGAAAATGCCATGATATGACACAATTGCTTTCTAACATCTTTAGTGATTTCTCTATGTTTAGGCGATAATTCATAATCCTTGCAATAATTTTTCCCACGTTTCCATCGAGTATTAATATATTTCCCATTATTTTTTGAACTCAGCTCTTAATATATCACTTAATGAGCTTTAATCAAAGACTTCGCTTCAGAATTCGACTTTATTCATCTCTCTTCAAGAGTGATATTCCAACACTTCTCTAACAGTTTCAGTTTCGGCAGCGTCTTTTTCTTTGGAGCCAAATCTCTATCCATGGAACATTCTCATAAGGTTGTAAGTTATTGCTATTGCTATTGTTGTAATCTAGTTGTGACATGGCGCATTGTTCATGTCAAACACTTAACGTACAATATCCGTCTTTCATGGTTCTTCAAAGTGTGTGTGCATCCTAAAATATGAAAGCCAAAACCTCACAATGTGACATTTGCGCTTCGGGTCGCTTTGGACGGCCTTCATCCTCAGCTGACTGCCGACGTGACTTTGGAGTGCAAGGATAGATTCCTGCTTCTTGCGCTAAAATAGCTCCAAACAGCTTCTGAATTATTGATTCATTGTTATTGTTTTATTCAACCTTTTTGAACAGATTTCTCATATTCAAATGTACACCCAAAACGATGAATGCACTGCCTTCTGATTCACCGATTCATAGCTCCATTACTCGCTCCGTGTGGCATGTTGCGCCATCCTGTTGAAACCAAAGCTCTGTTACATCAATGCCATTCACATGAAGAACGAAGAAGTCAAAAATCATGTTTCTATAACGCTCTCCATTGACGGTAACATTCTGGCCGGCATCGTCCTTAAATAAATATGGGCCGATGATTCCACCAGCCCATAAAGAACACCAAAGAAGAAACAGTTTTTTTATGGTTGTAAGACTTGTACGACGCGTGTAATGATCACGCGGTTTCAACCCTGCACAATCTGGATCTTATATGCTTATAAGCCAAGATCTTTCCGCAGAATCTTCTAAAAAGTGGATGAGCATAGTTCCAATTGCTTTGCACGATGCCGAATCGACACCTCCGAATTTTCCTCAACACTACGATCCATACCGGCAATAACTTCATTTCTTCGCCCTGTTTGTCGTCTTTGTTGATGCATATTATCCACTAGAGTATACGTGGTGTGAAAACGATTCATCGTGTTCCGAAAAACTTGCTCAGATGGACGTTTATGTCGACCGTAAAAAAACACGTAGCGCCAATAAGTTTGGCCAATCGACCCATGGTTTGTAAAATAAGTTTTGCACAATTTGCATCCGTTGTTCTGGCATTGATATATTTTTTGTAAAATGGCATAACGTACGAACCACAAGCCAACTTTCAACTGTGAAATTGATAATCTGTAGAAACAGCGTTGCCAGCTTAAAAACCAAATCTTTAAGAAAAATACGTGTTTGTAGAGCCACGCTTAAAATCAGTAAAGCTCTCTTCTATCATTTGTCTCAATGGAGCGAAGTCATTGCTTTGCTCGAATGTTGTCTTTTCCCATTAGAAAGCAATGCTTTATGAACAAAACATTGATCTGAAAATTACAAAACTATCATCCATATAACCACTGTGACTTATGAACAATAAGTCGAATTGTCATAAAATGTTGAGACGCATCTGATAAAGGGTGATAATTGCTAAAAAAATGGATTTGTCAACATGTTATGCTACGAAATTATTGGGTGATATGTTGAAAAGCCTGCTTTCTTATTAAAAATAAAGGATTGAATATCGTCGATGTTGCTAAACAACACACCGATTTTTGGTGGTTGGTGCGTCCAACGAAGATGAGTTCAACCGATCTGTCTCTGTATGGCTCTCCGCTGACCATACCCTGTTTTCATCTTCATTTTCGAAGGCTGTACGAGCAGTTAGATGAATAGAAGCTGGATTGTTTATAGAAATAAATTCAAGTCAATACTCAACGCAATGTTGTCTTTTAAATTGGCACTTAGCTTGTGACTATTATCGGCATACTGAACATAGTATGAACAAATCGGTCGTTACATGTGGAATTTCCGATTTTATGTGTAAAGCTCAACAACTCTATTTCAAAAGTTAACAAAACTTATTCCAAAAATAAGCTCGACTTACGTTCCACTGATGCGAATATGCCTCTCTTGTCAAAGTATTTATCGTTTTGTCTCGTTTTAAAACGTTGGAGATTTTTTTTTTTTTGTAAGTGGGTTACCTAGTGCTAACAAAAAGCATGGGTCACTGCGACCAGTGTATGTTTTTTTGTTCCTACTACCTCTACCTTGTTAATAAAGTTGAGGATGTCGCTCGCGGGATATGAGATGATCCCCTCAGTCATAATTTCTCTGAGGAGGATAGGCTTCCTGAGGTGGCAGATAGCATCAATCTCACAAAGTAGTTTCCTCGTCCTCAAGACAAAGTCGACATTGGGTTTCAGACAAAAGGTTAATATTGTTGAGATGATATCTCAGACTACAGCGTTCCGAAAGGTAGCTGACCAGTCGTCTGATATCGACTCTATTATATTTGATTTGTGTATGGAGTGTCCTGTGTTTCGGAGTCCTCGAAGCCTGTTCAAAAAAGTGCAGATGTTGCGATTTTTTCCCACTTGTCTAAGAGAAAATAAATCTTCAATTTGGAAATTCCAAAGAAAGTTTGATACCTTATATCTTCCGCTGGATCCTTTTCTAGCGAGTTGGTGGTCTTTTTCGCTACTCTCAATACCCTTATGTCCTGACATCCACCAGAGTTCAACGCTGCTTCACTTTCTAGGACTATATTGATGGTTATACCTCTTATGCCAGTTTCTAAATTTAGGTTAACGCACGTCAAGGATGCCGTATAATTCGGCCGAACAGCTCGTTCCCAGAGCCTTCGATATTTTGGTCCAAAGAAGCCAGCGCCAAAATCGAAATTCATCTTGGTGCCATCTGTGCGCCACCTGTGGCCTTTGGCATTTAGCAAGTGATCGCCGCTTTCCCAAGTTATGGAGTTTGGGATTAGTATCTTAAATCTAAAAGTGAACATGTGTCTGTTTCTGTGCGAAGGAGTCTGATTGCACTGCGTATTGCAACTTTTCAATAAAAACGTGCAGTGGAGTTATTCCTATCAGTGCCTCATGGGCCGTCGTCGAGCAAGTTGGTATGGCGCTTGTAATGCCGAGACATGCTATTCTCTGAAGGCGTTGAAGTTTAGATATTGTAGTTTTTTGTTCACCTTTGTCCGCCATAGGGCAGTCGCATAAGTGATGAAAGGTCTTACTATCGCGGTAACTAACCAGTAGATTACCTTAAGTTTCAATTCCCAGTAGCGAATCTACGCTTTCGCAGTGCTTCCTCCAAGACTTTCTCGTGGATTTCCTCAATTCGAGGTTATACTTTATTATCTATAATCAGTCCAACTTTTCATTCGTTTAGCCTTATTGAATAGGGATCTCATCTGATTCGTCAGAGATTCGAGCTATTGCACCAAGATAAGCAGCACTTATGTGTATCCATCTTGGTTTCACAGCTGTTTTTGAAAGATGAGATGAGTGCTTAATTTAGTTGATAAGCCGCTCCTTCAATGTTATATGTCGATGCGATGTATTTACCAGGTGTATACATGCGTTTTTTCCGGTTGAACTAAGGGATGGCGCCAGCGGAAAGTGCGCGGTTATTAAAAAAAGTTATTAAAAGTCATCGTTTGCTGGTAGAATCATATGGCGAACACGCTCTATCAATTAGAACATGTGAGACATGGTTTCGACAGTTTAAAAGTGGTGACAGTGGTGTGAAAGACAGTGAGTGCCGTGGTAGACCACAAAAATGTGAAGACGAATAATTGCAGGAGTTATTGGAAGATGACCCAACTCAAACTCAACGACAATTAGCAGAAACACAAGAAACAAGAAACAATTAGCGGACGTTTACGTTACGAATGAACGTCAAATAGAAAATCACAGTCACTTGTGAAATGCCGCTTCAACGCAAAGAAAGGAAATAATTTTTGCATCGAATTGAGACGGGTGACAAAAAATGATTTATTTTGAAAACCCGGAGAGGAAAAAATTTGGCTTTCAGCTGGCGAAGCCGGTCCTTCAACCTCAATGCCAAATCGCTTGGCAAGAAGACCATTATGAACTCTTGAAGTCCGGCGAAACCGTTAATACACAACGATATCATCAGCTAATGACAGGAATGGGCTAGAAGACATGGCAAAGTGATTTTGTAACAGCGCGCCGTCTCACACGGCAAAACTAGTGAAAGACACCTTGAACTCGCTTGGGACATCCTTCTGCATGTGCCGTATTCCCCAGACTTCGCGTCATCTATCGTCAGTTGTTAATGACGAAACTCGCTCTGGACGGTCCATCATTTGAAAAACGGTTGGAAACGTAAAAGCAGTGAAGAAAATTGTTGCGGAGAACCGTCAAATTACTATCAGAAAGTTCCCTGAAAATATTGGCATTTCAGGTGCCTCATGTCACGATTTTTTTTCCAATATTTTGGGCATAAAACACATGTCTAAAATAACCGTTGTATGAGCATCGTTCAAGCACTGCTGAATGACGTGAATGATGATTCGGATGTGCTGGGAAGTGTTAATCACTTGTGGCGAAATATGGGTGTATGATCATGACGCCGTAACTCAAGCCGAATCATCCCAATGGAAGCGACCAGGAGATCCAAGATCGGAAAAAGCACGTCAAGTTCGGTTAAATGTAAAAGTTTAGCTCAGAATTGAAGGTCTGACGGTCAGTGAGGAATGTTAACTTTTTTTTTTATAATTCGTGCAGGTTCAAGAGTGTACGCTCTTATGGTCTTGGTCACACAACCTGGACGGGGTGCAAATGGTTTGTGTCGAAGATGTTCGTTCAATAGTCTCCGGGGGTGGTTGTCCTATATAGGTTTTTTTGCGAGATTCGACTGAATTTGTCGCGTTGGTTATAGTTTTCTGTAATTTTTGTTTCCATGTCGTTAAGGTGTTAAATTAGAAATGCACACACAAAGTATGAATTTTGAAATGATCATATACTGCGAGTGTTATGCCTTCGTCAGCACTTTTTGATCATCTCTCATTCACAACTTATGTTGTTGCACAGTTTTTCCGAATAAGAATTATTCTTCACTAGTGAAGGACTTAAACTTACAGACCTTAGGCTCAACAGTCGGTGATGATTACCATTTCACCACGATCACTCCATAACTTTGAAGTTCTGCAGTGTGATTCGCGTCTTTTAATACGAAGAAATTGCCAGGATTTATGGAAAAAAGTCACGATTGTTGCAACATTCATCGTTACTGTGCATAATTGTTTGGCAAAAGCAATACCGTATTCATGCCTCAGCCACCGTAGTCAGCGAACTTGGCCCCCTGCGACTTTTTCTCTTCGCAAATCTGAAAAGATCCATGAAAGGATGGAGACTTGCCACGATTTATAACATAAAGACCATTGGATTGGGACAAAATAAAATCGATGAATAAATAGATATTTTTCGGGAAAAATTAAAGGTCATCATATTTATTGAATAAATCTCGTTTATCTTCTCGTTTTGTTTCAATTCTCATTTTCGTTCGATTTGAACAAGATTAGCAGTTTTATTTGTTAACACCCTATGTACAATTTACATTTAGCGAAAGGCTATCTTCAGCAACACCGAGCAAAACGTTGCCTAATTGACTTCTATGCAAAAATACGTAAAAACGGGAAATGAAAATCCCCAGAAAATCGGAATATCCGAGGTGTGTTTAATTCTTTCAATTTTCGAATGTCGGTGGCTATGAAACGCCCAACAAAATTCATACCATAACCTCACCCAATGGCTAAGTTGGGTTTCGCCCCAGGGCGTCTTGCTATGCAAATTAGATTCCTACAAGAACAAGAACTTCCTGTGAACTTCCATGATCCTGTCGCGATAGATTTCCCTTACGGCCACCCGCAGCCCAAAAAAATCACATAAACCCTTCCCCAAGGATCATAACATCTGACCAGTCTAAAATCAAGAGTGATAAACAACTGCCCCCGAGCCTCACTTATCCCTGACAGTCGAATTACTCCCAAGGAAGCCCTTAAAACTCTCGCCAAACTTCAAACTATTAACTTTCTCAATTTCAAGAACCCAAAAAGTTTTCGAACCTGTTTCCAATCATGTGGACGGGAATCCGTAGACTAACATCCACAGCATTCGGTTACTATTGTCTATTACATGCACCCTGTCAGATGGCTTCCTGTAGACGGGGTAGACATTTGATGAGGTTTTATATCGAAGACGGGATTCCTTAGAATCCCTATTGGGACAATAGACAAAATCGATTTAAAGGACTATGGAATCCAATTGAATATCAGGAGTAGGACTGAGACAGCGTCACAACGCTGCTCTCACCCTCTTTGCATTTTTTTTTCTACGATGCTCATCACAAGCTTCCAATCTCGCCGAGTCTGTAAATAATTCAATTTCCGTTTGTCATTGAATTTTTCATGCAATTTTCTAGTGGAATGTCCTCGAAGTCCTTCCCGTCCATGCTGTTCTCGTCTTTCGCCGAATGCAGTGATTTCTGCGATTCTTGTGCTTGGCGAGTCTGTGATTCTTGTTAAGATGATGGAGGAGAGCCGAGAAGACTGGCAGTAGAAATCCTCTACACACGTCTTCGAGAGCAATTTAAAAGCTTTGGATCCTTCTGCCCCTTACCCTTCCACCTTTCTTGTAGCTTCTAACTATCTATAATATTTATCTTCTCCAAAGGACAATGGAGTGAAGGAAGAGTGTGTCATGTAAGGAATAAACGGGGCAGGAAGAAGAACTCCCATATTACCGACGCAAAAGCCCTAAAGCCAAATTAATTCTACTGCCACTCAAATTGCCAATTGCTAAAGTTCCACAGTGGATTCCAGCAGCCAGACATTTACTATCTATTCCCAGTTCTTTCCTCCTCATCCTGATATCTTGGTCGTCCCAGATTTGATTTGTCCTTGTCTTGTGTACTTAAAACAAACACTCGAACTCGATCCCTGCCAACTTCTATTTTTAAATCAAGCGAGTCCCATGCATCGAGACGAACAATATCCGAGTGCGTATAAACTACATGACGGCGGAGGAGAGGCAACAAAAACGCAGGAATGATGACCATTTCTATCGATAGCAAATGGCGGAAGTAATTTCATTTGGATTCCGCTTTCAAATTTCCCTTTCATCTAATTACGGATATTGAAATGAGCCGCCCTTCCTAACGCGTTTTCGGCATTCGCGTGCCACATCAGGACAACAACAAGGACGAACGAGTCATTTTGAATTGATTAACAATAAATGGCGTAAAGTTAAAATTTATTTTTCGAGCATTCGCTCATTGATTTCGTGTTGTGTCGCGTGCTTGGATGGGTGTGGCAGGGATTGAACTGAAGATTGGCGGAGGTGATTTTGCGAGGAAAATCGATTATGGGAAGTGTTCATGAAGTGCGAACTTTGCTTTTAAAGTGTTGATTAGTGGGGCTGAGAATGGGGTCTGCGCTTACTATGTTGCTGTTGAAGTGTTTTACACAACCCCTCATGACCCTTGCTACCCTTATCCTGCTCGTGTTGAAGGAAAAGTTTTAATGGCGTAATAAATTTTCCGAGATATGATCGGATTGTGAGGTGACGCGTGAGGTGAATGGTGGGTGTTATTTTGCAGGCTGTGGTAATATTAGTCTGGGTTTGGAATGTAGTTTCCTAGGAGCAGTTAAGCAATCCCTGAGTGTGGCGGAAAATACTTTTGAAACTGATAAATCTGGCAAAGTTCATGGGAAATACTTCGTCAATGGTATCGAGGTGACATGGTTAAGAGGTTATTTCTTAAGGGAGTGACTTTATACTCGTACACGAGCCCGTGTACGTGGAACTATTTTTGAAAATTCAGAAACAATATTGTCGTTAATAGGATTTATGCAGGATTAAAAATGTCGTAAATAAGGACTTTTGACCTGACCTGAGGTTTAAAAAAAAAACTTGGACTACACTAAAACCACCTTTTAAGCCAAAACAGTTTCTGGCCACATTTGTGCATTACCACACTCCAAACTGTGAGCTTGTGAGGTACCGGAAACTGACGATGCTCCTTGGATTATCAAATAAAGCCAAAATCCTTTTTTCAAAATCAGAAACGTCTTCTACGAAAATAACGAAATATTCCTTATAGCCTTAGAGGAAGTCAAGATCTCTGCGAAAGGCTTTTTTCTCTCTCTCTCTTTCTTTAAATGATTTCGAATGTAACGTAGCGCCGATAAGCTTCAAGTAGGAGGTAGGGCATCCAAAGATCTATTAGAAGTCCATAAAAGACATGGAATAGATCCTCGAACTGCTATAGGACAGGTCGGGAATGCTTATATTTTTCGGGTTGTAGATTAGGTTAATAAAAATTATCGCATATCGTCGAAGAAACTTAATGTCATAAGAAACAATGTGGCCAAGCTCAAGACGAAAATAGTTCTCAATTCTATTCCGAAGAATAAATAAGAAGATAGAAAATATTGTATAGTTTATTACAGGATGACAAAAGCAACATAATCGTCTGCAACATCGAGCGAAAGATTTGAATTCCCTCCAAGAGGAGAGTAGTTTTTTGGTCATCAACTTTGTAGAGCTTCGGTTCCGTGAAACTATTTTCCCTTCATTCGATCCCGTTTTCACGGTCAAGGGCATAAAGAAGGAACAATAGGTAAAGGCGTTCTAGGCACAACGCGATCGGAGCGTACAACTCCTCTATTCGAAAGCTATCGAATTGTTAATGACTTATTTCACGCTCTTTGGTAAATGCATTGTCGTGGACACCATCGTGCTGTCATTGTCCACACTCACCATCGAGCCGTTCTTCGTCAACAATATCGATAGGTTGCAGTCTGTTTGGAATTGGTCACTAAAGCTAGTGTGCCCTCGCCTATTCCGACCATTCTACTTTGAATTTTGCAGACCTTCTGAAAGGAAAAATTTGACAAGATGTGGAGTAGCATTCTCGGTGACATTCTCGAGTCTTTCGATTGTATACCATTATCAAAAAAGAGTCTCCGACCGTTGAAGCTTAATTCAATAGTCATAATATTCAAATTATATGTAACTGCACTAGTCATACAACACATCCTGTCGTGTGTCAACAGTGTTGGAGTAAATATATAGAACGCTGATTCGAAACAGAGAGCGTCGTAGTGCAGTGGGTAGTGCGTCGGCCGCTGATGCGCGATGAGCGAGTTCGAATCTCGATAACACCAACGCATCGAATGTTAATTTGGCGGCTTCTCCTCGGCGGGGTACTGGCAAAACCCCCTGCAGCACACTTGCCTTGAAAAAGCTTCTCAGCTCTCGCTGTTCGGAACCGACATTAAACTGTAGGTCCCGGGTAATTTGGTTAAAATGGTTGGTGAGTAATATAGAACCATGTTGTGTGATAATAGATATTTTAATGGAGGTATTTCGGGGTACCTTCGTTTTTGCGATTAACTGTGGCCAACAAGATCACACGATTTGACCGCTACGAACTCTTTTCTTCTGAGTTTTTTTAAGTCTCAGGCTCAGCTGCTTCATTCTTCCAGTCCCATATTCACTAAAAAGGAATTACACTTCATCTCCGTCCTGGAATTACGCTCTTAATAGAGCAATAAAAGAAATAAAAATTGGCCCGCCTATCCTACATCCTCCTCTGCATCTGACCGTTCTAATTACATGCAGTTCTCGACTAAATTTGTAAAGCTAAGTGCAAAGTATACCTCCGATACTTGAGCTGAATGCAATCCTCTTTTCTCTCCGGCCCCAAGTGTGTCTTCCACTTCATTAATACAAAAAGAAAAACCGATAACTACCCCGTGTAAGCGGCCATAAATGGGAAGCACAAATAAAGAAAACAATATATATGTATGTAAGGCAACCTGAGACAAAATAAACTCTCTTCATGGTGATATTTAACCGCATAGTGAAAAGAGAGTCAGTCTGCATACAACAGACAAAGAAGTCAGACGTGTTCACGTGTTCATAAACTTATCAAGCGAAAGTCGTGTTTGTTTTTCATTTTATGGCAATTATTATTAAGCCCGCTACATTTAATTTTCTTAATAACTCTTCCAACAAATCCGAAATAATTGCCAACTTCTTTGCTCATTTTTTCAGCCAATCATTCACAAACCAGGATCTGTAACCCGATCACGACCAATTTCGATCTTTGAAAAATTGTCCCCAGACGTCTTTTGTCTCACTGAACATAACTCCCAACCTAGTCACCGAAAAAAATATGCAACTTAAAGGACGACTACTCTGCCAGCGGGAACCATTTTGTTTAGCCCCTATCTGCTATCTCTCAAGCACTCTTTTCCCAGCTTTGGAAATATGTTTATATGCAAGTACACAAAAAAGGACTGAAAAACGATGTGTCCAACCAAGCCAAGCTCCCATGCGTACCCAAACTTTTCGACTGCATCGTAAACGATTCTTCTACCGGAAGCCCATATTTTTACCCAACCAATATGAGCTCCTAAAAGGTCGATCGACAACCATTAATCAAGTCGAATTGTTTCACAATCTTCAGCAAGGCTTTTGACAAAATGTTTCACTAAATTATTCTCCTCAAGCTCACTGCCCTCGGTTTCTCTCCGGGATTTATCTCATGAATCAAAACTTATCTAGAAGATCGCCAATATAACGTTATTTTCAGATCTTCTATCTCTGATCCAATTAATGCTACCTCCGGTGTCCCACAAAGTAGTCATCTCGACTCATTGATATTTATTGATATTTATTTCAACCATTAATGATGTTGACAGTCTTTTTCTGAACTCTCAGATCTCCATATATGCCGATGATATGAAAATATTTAAACACATATCTTCCGTTGTTGACTTCTGTTCTCTTCAATGTGACCTTAACAGATTCACTTCTTGGTATCAGAAAACTATCTCGGGACCAAAGTCAACAAATGCTAAGCCATCACTTACTCCTGCAAGCGCTCTTCCTTACCACCCAGAACATATATTATTCGTAATGAAATCGTTTCCCCCGTCAACTTCTTTGTTGATCTAGGGGTCATTTGCGACCATGAACTTAACGTTCACCTCCATATCGAGAATATTATCAAATGTGCCAACTTTGCCCTCGGGTTCATGAAACGTTATTCCAAAGAATTCTCGAATCCTTACGTTACGAAATCATTATACACTACCTTCGTTAGACCACTTCTTGAATATGCTAGTCAAATCTGGTCTGCCTCTTACGAATCTTACACGTATTGAAGGCATTCAACATAGGTTTATCCATTCTGCCCTTCGTGGCATTCCCTGGACTGACCCCTTAATTTACCACCTTATACGGATCACCTAAAATGAATCAACCTACAACCTCTTAAAGAACGACGCGATGTTGTAGATATTCTATTTATTCACGTCCTTCCCAGCGGTAATATTGACAGCTACACATTATTGCACATGATTCCCCTTAACACTAACCCGCGTAGCCTTCGGTCCATGCACCTTTTCCGTACAAACACTCATACAAAAAATTTGGGCTATTACGAACCAATTCCAGAATGCTGCGCAAAGCTAACACCAATCTTTTCGACCTACACATCAAAAAGTCCAATCTCAGGATTGCCCTATACTCTTCACCTTCTCCTTAATCATTTCCACCTTGTCTAACTAGGTGATAGGGTTAAGTTAGTTAAGTTATTTATTTTTTGTTAAGGTTTGCATCAAGCTAATAAAGTGAGGCGTCGAAATCAACGAACAAGCTACAGACTCTTAAAGAACACTTAACATGAGAAGATTCAACAAGAATGGGAGAACTTATTGCCTGCAGCTCTCTCCCAAATGATTGAAAATGAGGTAAAAAGAGTCCAAATGGTCATATCAATGGCGGCGTCTACGGACCTACATATATCATCCTCAAAAACCAATCGAAAAAAACTTTCAAAGTTCAAATAAACAATGGAAAAAAAAAACCTGAAATTATGTCATTGCAGTTTAAAAATATCAAGTTGTCCCTGTAAAAGATGGGATGTTGTTTTACTTACCTCTCCGTGCCCCCTTCGCTCTTCGGGCGCCTTGTCGCGGCGGAGGGGCTTAAGAGGTCAATGACCTCGAACTAAGACCCGGAGAACCCCGAGTTAGTCATGAATGAATGGACAACCAGATGGATGGAAATACTCCAGGTGGCACCCGCAATAGCGGAAATCCACCCGCGGTCTCCCTGATTGCGGCCGGGGCAAGGATTCTGGAGGTCCCACCAGTCATTCCTAACTCTCCGGCAGCCCGGAACGACACCGACTCCTGCGGCTCATTGTCCGACCACCTGGTTGGACTGAGCGTGAGCGGTGCAACCGACAGAGGCGACACCGACGATGGTGCGGCACGGGAAACCGCCAAGGTTGAACGAGCCCCAGAATTGGGACGTGCTGTAGATTGCACTGCTAAGTACCCAAAAAGAAGGAGGAAGAGGCGTGCCCGAAAATCGTGCAAAGAGGCTGGCACAGCCGAAGGCACGAAGATTGAGGGCGAACCTCTGGGAAAGGCAGGTAAGAGGATCGGATCGGCTACCGAAGCCCATCCG
The DNA here is from genome assembly GCA_958301585.1 of Merodon equestris. Taxonomy (NCBI): domain Eukaryota; kingdom Metazoa; phylum Arthropoda; class Insecta; order Diptera; family Syrphidae; genus Merodon; species Merodon equestris. The sequence continues at coordinate 161,920,774 of OY284413.1, forward strand.
ACCCTCTCACCTGCAGATCCCGCACTTCTTGCCGGCGCGCAGCGCAGAAAACGTCGGCGGCTAGTAAAGGCTGCTGCTGGAGGCACAAGCATGCCAGCACTTTCGGCATGCGCCTCAAACACTCCTCCTCTTATTGGTGACGGTCAAACTCCCAATAAGAGCGTGCCAAGTTCCAAAACGATGGAACGTGTTCCCCAGTATGAATCCATGATTTTTACTCAGATCAACCTACAGCATTGCAAGGCTGCTACCGCTCTTCTAAGCAGCAGAATTGCATGCAGTAGTACAAATCATCACATTGTATCCATTCAAGAACCATGGGTATGGAACAAACGCCTGTGTGGTCTTGGTGGCATACGTGATGCTACAATCCTTTATGATAAGCGATCCGAAAGGCCCAGGGTCTGCCTCATCATATCGAATACACTATCGGCAACCAAACTTGGTCAATTCTGTGGTCAAGATCTGGTAGCTGCGAAAGTGAGCTACAAGGCGCACGGAGAAATTGAACACTTCGTCGTGGCGTCTGCTTACTTCCCCTACGACTCGGTACTACCCCCGCCACCTAAGGCGGTTTCCGAACTCGTAGAGTACTGTGAAGCCAGAAGGATTGGACTCATCATCTGTTGCGATGCTAACGCTCAAAACACAGTTTGGGGCAGCAGCAAATGCAACCGAAGAGGAGACCATCTTTTAAACTTCATTCTTTCGTCTGACCTTTTCATCAACAATGTTGGCTCTCAACCAACCTTTGTGACGGCGAGACGACAGGAAGTGATTGACCTAACCCTATCTAACAGGCATGCGAAGGCCATAACTAACTGGAGAGTTTCACCAGATGTTACGCTGTCAGACCATAGATACATCGAATTCCAATTGAAGTGCGGGATCTCCCCGTCGCAGCCCAAGCGGAATCCGAGAAAAACAGACTGGGTGCGATTCAGGGAGGAGCTTGAGAAATCCACTCAAGCCCCACCTAAGCTCAAAACTAATCAATCGGTGGAGGATGCAGTTCATAACCTGAACAGCGCCATCACCAAGTGTTTTGAACTCGCATGTCCTGTCAAAAAACCTCCCAACAGGAAGCCGGTTCCCTGGTGGAATGCTGAGCTCCAATGGCTTCGTAGGGAAGCCAGAAGTCTTCTGAACAGATCGCTTAAATCGAACTCGGAAGATGACTGGAATAAATATCGATCGAAGCAGAAGGAATATAAGAAGCTTATTCGAAAATCGAAGAATGATTCCTATAAGTCCTTCTGCGAAGAGATCAAATCCCTGAGCGCGACCAGCAAGTTGGTTAAAGTCCTCAAACGAGGAAAATCGACAAGGCTGGAGGTACTCAGAAAGTCTGATGGTACCTTTACCGAGTCTAAAGCAGAAACTCTTAGCTTACTGTTTCAGACCCATTTTCCGGGAAATCAGACTGTCATCGGCTCGTTGCACACTCCCTCATTGGATACTGCGGCTGTAGCGATGAAAACAACTCGGCGTAGCTGGTATGTTGCGTCTCGCGTGGCAACTACTGAGGCCATTGAATTTGCCGTGGCATCCTTCGATGGCTTTAAGTCGCCGGGCACTGATGGGATATACCCCGTTATGCTGCAAAAAGGTATAAGACAGCTGCTTCCTACACTGAAAAGAATTTTCACTGCTAGCCTGGCACTTGCCTACATACCTATCCCTTGGCGCGCGGTGAAAGTGGTCTTTATTCCCAAAATAGGGAAAGAGGATTACTCACTAGCCAAGAGTTTCAGACCAATAAGTCTAACATCATTCCTGCTGAAAAGCATGGAAAGACTAGTAGAGTTGCACGTGCGCAAAGTTGCCCTTCGAATGCATCCTCTGTCGGATATGCAACATGCTTATCAGCGCGGAAAATCCTGCGAGACTGCGCTTCAAAACCTAGTTGGGAGAATTGAATGCGCTCTCGAAAGGAAAGAGTACGTACTAGGCATTTTTGTCGACATTGAGGGAGCTTTTGATAACGCTACTTTTGACAGCATGTGTAACGCTGCTAGACGGCATGGCGTAGATGAAGCACTGGTTTTGTGGATCAAAGCAATGCTTGTGCACAGGACATTGATCGCTGATACAGGCCTCGAACAATGTGTCAAGTCTGGAGTAAACAGGGGCTGCCCGCAAGGTGGCGTCTTGTCTCCGCTGCTATGGTGCATGGTGGTCGACTCTCTGCTAGATGCTCTCAATGCCTCTGGAATCTATGCCCAGGCCTATGCGGATGATGTTGCTGTTCTCTCTGTCGGCTCATGTTTAGCGAATGTCTGTCTCAAAGCGCAGGCGGCGCTAAACGTGATCGATGACTGGTGCACGAGAAATGGGCTGTCGGTTAATCCTCTTAAGACCGATGTCGTTCTCTTCACGAGAAGGAGGAAAACAACTGGCATTGCTCAGCTGGTGCTAAAAGGCATTCCCATCCCTATATCCAAGGAAGCTAAGTATCTGGGAGTCATTCTAGATAACAAACTTCTCTGGTCAAAACATGTTGAGTCCAAAACCACCAAAGCGCTGTCAGCTTTCTGGCAATGCAAAGGTGCCTTTGGCAAAACATGGGGCTTATCGCCGAAAAAGGTCCTTTGGATCTACACGGCAATGGTAAGACCGATAATCTCATATGCATCGGTTGTTTGGTGGAGCAGGCTGACACGAAAACACGCTGTGGGTTCACTCACCAAACTCCAAAGAGCAGTCTGCCTCAGTTGCACGGGGGCTTTCCTCAGCACACCGGGAGCTGCTTTAGATGCTATGATGAACCTTCCACCCCTTGACATATATATCAGAGGGTGTGCACTGAAAACCATTTCTCGCCTAAAGAGGAATGGTCTTTGGTACAACTCGCAGTGGAGTGAAAGTGTACTTGAGAGAGAAATATCCTACGACCACTGTCTCATGGATATGCCCTCTGACGCAATGACACCTGCCATCCTACTGCGCTGTAACTACACAGTCACATTTCCTTGGCGTCAGGACTGGCTTTGGCCAGACACTGAACCTGGAATAGAATGTCTTCGCATCTTCACAGATGGCTCCAGGACTGGTCAGGGATCCGGCGCTGGAGTTTTCTTCGAGCGCGAAAACATTCGACTGCACTTCTCGTTAGGAAAATATGCGTCTGTCTTCCAGGCGGAGATTTACGCAATCCTAATGGCCATGCACTATGTTGTGAAACACAGATGGAGGGGAAAGAGCATATGTGTCTGCAGTGACAGCCAAGCTGCACTCAAAGCTGTATCCAATCCTCTGTCCAACTCCAAACTAGTGCATGAACTCAAAACCTTTTTGAACAAAGTCGGAAGACTAAATTCACTTAGGCTTGTATGGGTTCCAGGTCACTCTGGAATCCCAGGAAACGAGATCTCCGATGAACTCGCTAGAAAAGGCTCAGAGGAGAGTTTGTCAGGGCCTGAACCCGCCTTAGGTCTACCAGCTTCAACGGTTAAATCTGACATCAATGACTGGGTCTTTAACGTACACAGTCGCAGATGGAGGGATTATCCAGGATGCAGGATGACTAAGCGCGTACGCCCTGACGTCTGTAAAAAGTCCGCAACATTCTTCTTATCCTTAAGGAGAAATGACTGCAGAAGGCTAACGGGCGTCATTACGGGCCATTACACTTTTGCCAGGCATCTCTACGTGCTTGGCATCAGTGAGACGCCTACCTGTGCTGCTTGCTGCGAGGAGGACGACACAGCGGAACACTTTCTCTGCGACTGTCCCGCCTTCGCTCGTGCACGGTGGCGCACCCTTGCGGCCGACGTGGTGGGTGCCGAATCTCTTAGCTCAACATCACTGAAGCCCCTCCTCACTTTTCTCCGGACAACGGGGAAAATACAATAAAGACAAGGCGTCTGTCTGGTAGTACAATGGACCAGTACTTGTGTCTGAGTGCTCCAGCAGATAGTAGAAGCCTCCAACAAAAAAAAAAAAAAAAAAAAAAAAAAAAAAAAAATACCTCTCCGTGCAGGGACGGGTTAAGAATATCCCTGCAGCGATACCTCTCGCTTGTCGTAAAAGGCGACTAAAACAAAGGTAAACAAAAATCACATCTAGGCAATTTAGAAAACACCAATGTGAGCCTAGGGACACATATACCACCATTAAACTGCCCCACAAGTGTACATGCAAATCAGTGGGTTGACACGACTGGAGATCACAGGGGTTGTAAGAATAAGATCAAACAAAAAAAAATCTGGAGCATGCCCGTGTCAAAAAAAGAAAAAGAAAAAAAGGCAGGCCGAAAAACAATTGGTGCAAACAAATGCAAAAACACCAGCATTTGATTGGCCTTAGCGATGAAGTAATCTCAAACCGGGAAGCCTGCCGCTACTTTCTGAGGTCAAACCGGCGGACCCCACAAGCGGACCAGTAGGAATGCAGTTAAGTGGGAAGGTTATGGTCCTACACTTCTGACCATAACAACGCCGGAAAAAGGAAAAGAAGAAGAAGAAGAAGAAGAAGTTGTTTTACTTACCTGAACAAAGGCCTAAGACCACAGGTCGAAGATGGCGAAGACTTTCCATCGTCGCTGACACTACCATTGATCATTTCGCAAACAGAAGTAATATCAGTGACGACTGGCAAAGAGCGTGTTCATCACTGTTCAACTAGCCCTATTAAAGGGCGAGACGTTTGCTTGAAGGCAGACTTCATTCTTCTTCTTCTCAAAAAAAAAAAACTTGCAAAGGAAGCTCTCGGCCACATTGAGTAGGAGAAGATCCAATGAATTTAGGTTAAGCGACTGCTTGTTTTCGTTGTCAAAAGGGGGATTCATCAAAAATCATTCCAGGAAATCAGTGTAAAACGAATCTAACACTGAACACAATTACGTTCCTATCGCGAATTGTGGGTAGTGCGGTCTACACCAATTAACGCTGTCGCTCGCGCCGAAAGTTGAGTGTAACAGAGAACAGGCATTAATTACACTTAGGCTAAAACCTGACTCCGGTTATAATCCATATGGGAATAGGCGAGTGTTACCATTAAATGCTTCCATGGTGAGGCGCCACTACATTCCAGGTCGAATTATAACCTGAAAGGACAGAATAATGTGGGTGTTGTGGCAACAGAGTTAGTGGCTCTGTGAGTGTCACAAAAATAAATGTATGTAACAGGTCGGAACCCAGGAGTCACATACTTGGATCCAAACCCTTACCATATACCAAATACCAAGATTTGCGTATTGCACATACAAAAACCAGGTTAGGACATGGATGACCGAACCAGGTTAAGATCATGGATGACCGACCCAGGTTAAGATCATGGATGACCGAAATTGTGTTGTGCATCATCTGCACACAAGAAGGGCATATACATACTTTGTATCACCCTGTAACATGCACTTTGTTCGACGATCTTGTTGCTATGTGAGTTTCGAACCTTTTATGTATCTCTGTTGTTTGTTTTTTCTAAATTATGTATTTGGAGTTGTTTTTAAGTTTCGATTATGTGTTAGGAATTCGGTTAGGCTAAGAGCGTTGTTTTCGATTCATTCAAGATTGGACTGTGAAAGCGAAAAGGAACAAAAATAAAGTATTGTAGAAGAAAAAGTGGCAAAGTGTTTTTTTTCTTTTGGCTCCCAACAAATTTCACTCAGATATACCCTCTCAGGAAGCTCATTACACCTTTTCTATTTATACTAAAAACACAAGTGCAATAGTTTGCTCTCAGAAGCTTATAACCAATATAACTAGCTGCGACTATATAAACATGAAATCTGTTAATGGAAATTAGGACTATAAACAGATTCAGGCTCCAGCAGTGCCAACATTATATTTCATAGTCTATCGTGACCCCTGACGTTTAAATTATCACCACAGTTATTTTGAAATTAGTGTCCATGTTTTGAGAATATCATATTAGATCCAGGTTTATTCATTAATGATATAATGGGGGTTGTTGTCCAAAAGAATTCTCGACAAAGGAAATATTTGGAATTATTTAAGCATCCTAAAAGAAGACGATAGTAGTTGTTTTTAAGTCTCATTGATGAATCCCTCCCGTCATCTAAAAATGCTTGACCTATATCCCTGAGTCACTTCCCCGAAAGAGTAAGAGTGGTTGTTATGCGTCTCAAATGTAGGTTCGTTTTCTTGATGAGATCAGATTTAGGCCATATTTCCTTAGAATTTCTGCGTGCACCAGCCTCTTTTTGTGCCTTGTCGCTACAGATGATTTTTCGGCCCAAATTTGGGTCTTTTTCCAAACGCTCCGAAGCCCAGTCAACGAACAAACGAGCACACGGCATTGTCTTTGGTCATCAATTTTGAGCTCCTGGGTCATTTGGATCTTGTACGGGTGTAGGTCGAAGTTGAAGCCTGCGAAAAACGGAGTTCTTGTGCAAGGCCAGGAATTGACTGCTTCGGGTTCTGCTGTGCACTTTCACGGACCGCGACGATTTTTTCGCCCGATTCTGCGTTCCTTTGACGTACGTTAGCTGATTGATTTGTTCAATCATATAACTTGCCACGGTAATTTGGCATCAGAAAGTGAATAATAAACAACATATTTGACAGATATTAAATTGCATGGCTCCCACAGCCCGCCAGAATCTACTCGTGCTAATTGAAAGGGCTTTTATTTTTGTTGATACAACAATACTTGCCATTTACTTGTATATAAATATGAAATGTGTTGTAAGTGTTGACCACAGCTATGTTTTAAATGGTCTATACGGAAGCCCCAGTTTTGAGACACAATGCTATCTCCCAAAACTACAACTGACATTACCTCATTGGCATAGACTACTGGTTTTCCTATAAAGTATAAATAAAGTATAAATAAAGTATAAATAAAGTATAAATTTCTCAATAGGTCCAGTGATTCATGTGATCGATCAGATTCAGCTTGTGCATTTTGGGTGAAAAAAATTCGAAATCATTAAACTGCGATGGCGATTAATGGACAATTCATGGTCTTCATTAACATTGCTGGAACACTGCAAACAGAAATATTTTCCTATGTACGCACTCTATGCATATGGATAGGAGGCTCGATTTCAAATAGTGCGATATTGGTGCGCCGTCTAACGACGTTAGCCACAAACCATGCATGAGCTATCAAAAATAGAACACCAATAGAAAAACCAAGCAGCAAAAAATTACCCTGTACGAGTATTCCTCTTCTTCTTAGATGGCGTTACAGCTCAGGGAGAGCCAGAGCCAAGTTCCTTTCATTCACTTATGTTGTGTGCGATTTGTTTTTCACACAAGTGAACGGGACAGTTTAATGCCGATTTCGAACGGCGAGCGCTGAAAAGCTTTTTCAAGGCAAGTGTAGGGTTTTGCTAGTACCCCGCCGAGGAGAGAAGCCGCGTAATGAGTATTCGATGGAGTTGGTGTTATCGGGAAACGAACTTGCTCATCGTGCGTCAGAGGCCGACACCAAACCCACTGCGCCACGGCGCGGCGCACAGTGGTTCAGGAGTGGAAAAAATTAATTTTTGTGAAAGTTACATATGAGACTATTTTCCTTTCCAATTTTATAAAGCAATAGTTAGAGCATCAAACCCAATAAAACATATCTAAAAGTTCCGTTATATTTAAGAAATTTTCTGAGAAAGAACTAAGGGAAAAGATAATCGGCAATTTTTGGTTGAAAACACATCATGATTAAAATAATATTTGGTGTGTAAAAATTATTTTTTTTTGAAAAAAAAATGTACATATATGTACATATGTGCTATTAGTTATGAAATAAATATTTAGTTACGAAAAAAAAAAAATGTATATAAGCATACATTTCAGTGAGAGGTAGCCTTTAACATAGAGGTATTTTTATATGAATACCAAAAAGTTCAATTAGCTGTAAATCTTAAGCTCCAGCAAGCGCCAAGCTGAAATGTAATAGATCTGATGCATTTTCACAAACAAAAAGAAAGTAGCTGCGGAAACTTGCGGTTGTTCTGTTGGCACGCGTTTTACTTTCAGATCTTCTTGTTTTTTTTTGTTTGAAATTACACTAATTGGTGGAGTTTTACTTAACTTTCAGGTGAATAATAACATTATGTTTACTTTTGATTAGGGAAGGTGATGAATATATTATTTTTTTTATGTATGTATATAGAATTAGTTACTGGAATTAATAACGGCTTTTTTGCAATTATGGAGAGTTTTGACATTCCTTATGGTGAATTGGTCGATATTGTTTTATCAAATAATCACAATGTAAATAACTGCACGGAAAATATTAGGAATGAGTACCCGGATATTGGTGAGACATTAGTGAAGAGTATACGTCAACAGTTAAATAAAACATTCCTACCAAAATTCTCACAAAGATGGCATGCTGCGTCACGGAATAAAAAAACGTTTTTGGTGAAGAACAAAGAATGGACATCGGACCAGAATCTTCCAAACGAATTCGGAGTGGGCGTCCAGAAAAGTAATTTGACGAATGCTGCCATCGAACCAAAAGGTACAAGGCTTCAAATTTGTGCAACAACGTCTCAGAACTTATTACCATGGCCGCCAACCAAATTCAAATTTCATCAGAGAAATGTACCCGATTTAGTCCAGAAAAAGCGTTGGCCTTATTGCTAGATGCTGGTTTATCGAAACATCAGTATGAGGTCCTGAGAAAAGCAGCTAAAAAAATAGGTTGTGATATTTTTCCAGCATACCATAAACTATTGGAATGTAAAAAGCAGTGCTGTCCATCTGACATCAAGATTACCGAAAGTTGTGCTACTGTTGTTCTTCAAAAATTATTAGACCACACCAGCATGAGAATTTTGGAAACAAAAATAAGAGAAGGACTTGGAAATGTAGAAAATGAGTTAACTCTTATTTCTAAATGGGGCTGTGATGGTTCCTCTGGAGATAGTGAATATAAGCAGACTTTCGATGAAGACAACATCACAGACTCTAATATGTTTTTAACATCTATGGTTCCTCTTAACTTGCTTGAGAATTGCAATAATTCCTTAGTGTGGAAAAATACAGCACCTTCTTCTACTAGGTTCCGCAGACCTATTCAGTTCCAATTCATAAAAGAAACAGCGGAAATATTACTAAAGCCGAGGTCGCAAGAATGCAATTGGAATCAGCAATCTAATGCAATCTACTGTGACATTACATGGCAAAACCTACAAAATGAATCATGAATTATTGTTTACTATGGTTGATGCTAAAATTGCACAAACAATAACCAATACACTATCAATGGCAGTGTGTTTCGTATGCAAAGCAAAACTATCGGAAATGAATAATTTGGATATATTAAGACAAAAACCAGAGACAACAAATACCTTAAATATGAGCTTGTCACCCCTCCACGCAAGGATAAAGTTCATGGAATGCATTCTCAACATTGCATATAGAAAGTCCTTCAAAAAATGAAGAACAGACACGGGAACGAAAATGCAGAAAGAAGAAGAAAAAAAAAGAATACAGGAAGACTTTTATAGAAAAATTGGACTCAAAGTTGATGTTGTTAAACAAGGCATGGGCACTAGTAATGATAGAAACACTTCCAGAAGATTTTTTAATAATCCTAGTTTAACAACTGAAATAACTGGAGTAGATGAAAACTTAATTTATCGTTTCTCAGTTATATTGCAAGCAATAAACTGTGGTGGTGCGATCGATCCAGAAAAATTCGGCAATTATTGTATTGAGACCGCGTAGCTATACATTTCGTTGTATAGCTGGTACCGAATACAGTTCACAAAGTTCTTTTACATGGTAGCAAAATAATAACATCTGCTATGCTACCAATAGGTATGTTGACAGAGGAAGCACAAGAAGCTCGAAACAAGGATTACCGTCGATATCGATGTCATCATTCAAGAAAATGTTCACGTATATCAACAAATGCTGACGTCATGCATATGCTACTTGCTTCTACTGATCCATTTATAAATAACTTAAGACAAGAGACGAAAAAGAAACATTTTGAATTAAATGACGATGTTAAGGCGTTACTTTTCTGAAATAATTTATATAAACAAATATAAATATGAGTACGAGTATATGTACATATAATGCTTATTTTGTCTGTTTTAATTCAATTAATTTTTTTTCTTGTCAGTTGTTAATTTTCGTGAAAAGTTTAAAATAATTCTGACTGATAGAATGAACATTTAACTACCCAATAAATAACATTAATTGTTTTAAGAATTGTTTACACTTTGGTGAAAATTTCATTAAAATCGGTATAGTACTTCAAGAGATAATGAATTTTTTCCGTGTTCCCATATAACCTGAACCACTGTGCGGCGTTCTCTATTCGCAAAATATTTGCCTTAATTTATGTGCATATGTGTCATTTCCATGGAGCATGAATAACAAAGTGTCCAACTTTATCGAATATATCGAACTTTGCTCAGGATAAGTTGTTTTTGCGACGAAAGGCATGGTATATTATGGTGGTAATGCTCTGGCTGGGAAAAAGTGTCAGAAGTGGTTCGCACGTTTTAAAAGTGGCGATTTCGACCTGAAAAACAAGAAGCGACATGGACAACCGGAAATGTTGAAAGACGGAAACTTGGATAAACTGTTTCTAAACCCATTCTTTTTTCTCTCTAGAGCATTAGTTCGCTCGTGACGAAAATCCGTTCGACATCGCTTCGTTTCAATTTGCGTAGCACCCAATTTCCATTGCTATTTTTCAATTGCATTCTTTGAGACTATTCGCAGACTTTCTTTCACTAAAAGGTCTATGTGCCTTTCTCTAATTATTTGACCTGTCTCAGTCACAGATTTTTTATGATTTAAGGCAACTCCCCGAAATTGTTCGCTTATTTGGCACGAAAATCAACATTTTCTTGCACAAAAAATAATGCGACGTTGATGAAAATTCAGTAATTGTAGATAGTTGTCCAAGCCTACCATGTGACATTTTGAATCTTCTTGTACCACTAGCGCCATCTGCTGGACAACGGGGGCAAATTGCTATAAAAGCTTATGCCATCAAGTGACTCATTCATTCGACATGAATTCTTCTATGTATCAAAAACTTAAACAAGTTTTGGCAGTTTTCGCCAGTTGAGCCAGGAAATCATTCTGTTCTTGGATTCCAAATACTAGCCACCCCTCGAGTTTTCATTACTTTTGGCCTTTTTAAACCGTTGCCGGGAGTTTTCCGATGATGTCGTGCGTTCTTCATGGTCAACGTTCCCAGTTATTTCAGTCTTTCTATACTGCTTGCTGGTGCATTTAAGTCTATCAAATCCTAGGCTACTGCCTTCACTTATTTTTATTCAGTTCTATCAAATTCCTTCCTGGGCAGTTTCTTTAACAGTGATTTTGATAAAGAATTTGGCTCTTGAGGTCAAAATTTTGACTTTGAAAACAACCACTCCAATGGAATGGGTGAAAGAGTGTTTCCAAAATGTTCAGAAACATTGTAATCCAGGTCACATTCCTCACAAGAAATTACCTTTCATCGAACTAGATTGAGTATTTCCAACAAGTCAAGTCAAAGAATATGAGCGACTGCAATTGCTAGTCCATTCCAGAAATCCTTCAGTATGCCTTTACCAAACGACGTAATTCGATTGATTAATCAATTGAATGCCATTTCCAGCCCAGTATCCGGGGCATTCTTCTCCCCTATCCACCCGCTCAGGTATTCAATAATACCCTTATGATGGGAAGGATATGCCGAACATGTATTCAAAATTCTTCTCTCGTTGATCGCCCAGAATCAAGGCAACACATCCTTGTGAAACATTACGAACCGAATCCCAGCACATGCATCCCTTCCGTGCCGTCAGAATGAGCAATCCACAAATATTTGCCATTATCAAAAAATATCTCTGGCTTTTCATTAAAATACTTGTAAGTCGCTGTTAGCATTCATTTATTGAATAGTCAACCGGAATGCCTTGAATACCGAACAACAGGAGTTCCTTTTGTCTGATCCACCTACGAGTATACTGCGTCCGCCGTCATATCGTCCAATGAATGAATTCCATCTATTTGCACCTGGTTCCTCCCGTAAGTGAGTCTCCCATAAGCACATGCTTATACATACAGCCAGCTTATGTTAAACTCTTTAGCCCAAAAGAATGAGCTCGGAAATTCCTTTCATACATTACCACCATGGTGTTTTGTAATATCGTCCGATATTAATGACAAGGAGACTGCCATCAGTCTAAAACGAAAAGTAGAAAATAAAGAGCAGAAAGCGATGCGATTAAAGGTATTTCGGAACAACCCTTGCCATACTCTCCACCTACGATGAAATTCTTATGCAGATGAAAAATTCCATCTAGAAGGATGTGGAAGAACCAAAAAATTGGCAAGAACTCGAAAACTCCAAAGACATACCGAAAACCATTTTCCCACATAAATTTCGACCATATTTTCAGGGAAATCTTCGTTTTTTCCCTGAATCCTTTTTGTGTTTCCCAGTCGTTGAGAGAGAGAGAGCCAGTAGCGCATTCATTCTGGAATATTAGGATAAATATGTTTTTCTTTCGTCCTTCTACCATGTAATCCACCCCGGGCGCCGGCGACCATGGCGAGTGCTGGCGGGCTGAAAAGTAAAGAATTCCATTTGAACAAAAGGGCACGAGATGATGTTGGAAATACTTTCGTGTGGTTTTAGGGTTACAGCATGCTGCTGGTTACGATGGTCCATGCGAGAAATGAGCACAGCAGCAAATGCAATCATATTTGGTCCTTGTGGGCTAAGTGGCATATGAGGACGTTTATACAACTACTACAAATGCGAATACGAATACGATACAGACAGATGTTATTAATGAAATGAAGTTTTATCCATTTCGGCTTTTAAGCGCTTAATTGGAGGGAGCAGTTTTAGCGGCATCCCTTAATGGACAGGCGATGTTGCTATTTAGTGTGGCACGTTTGCAGCGTTTATGACGTTCGCTGTGCCGTAGTGTGGAAGTTAAGTGTTACATGCTACATGTCGGTGGTGGAAAAGTTTAATTCCCATCCTGCACTGTCTGTGGCAGACAAGATTCTAGCGCGACTTTGAAAAGTTTGCTCTTCCATGTGGTTGATTCTTAGAAAGGTTACATAATGTGCCAGCACGTGTGTATGCTGCCACGGTAGATGGGCTTAGGGGGAAGTATTTAAGCTGACATGCTTCGATAATTATCTGCCGGAGGTACGAGTACAACGATTAAAACTTTACGTGAAAGCTCAAAGTAAGTCTTGAGGATATTGAAAGCAAACACAGAAGCAAGTACGAGACACATGAAAAGAGCAAATGCTTCTTTGGTCTACGATGTAATGGAATCAAGGGCTGAACGATTTTATAAATTATAAATGGCGGCAATCCTGCCTAGAACTCGGATCCATTGTTTTCAGCAAAAATGCCTGTGTGCATGTACATATGTTCGAATATTCATGAGCTTTTTTTCGTCTCGCGTAACTCAGATATAAATAATGATATCGACTCGAGACCAATTTCATTCGACGTATACTTGCACAAAGAGCACCTGATCAAGTCCACAGAATGTTCAAGTTTGGGGTTTGTTTTTCATTTCACAGACTTCGAAAACAGAACTTGGCTAGCTCGCTGTTTGGGGAGATTAGTCGTATCGATAAGCCTAGTTTCTCGCTTTGAAATAGCACACGGTTCACGTAAGTATAAATTAGGCGAATGTACGAGGATAAGCAGTCGAGAGTGTGCCACGTGTCTGGCACTTCTACCTTGCCGAGGAGGTGGCATGTCAAATGAATTTTATCTTAAAAGGATCCGGTGGATGTGGTCTTGAAGCAATATGTGTGAATATAATCATAAAAAAGTTGGTCAAAACAGTCGCAGAAAATCTGTTCTGCTGTGTCATCCTCCTCGCAACATGCAGCACAGGTAGACGTTACGCTAATGCCAAGCACGTAGAGATGCTTGTCAAAAGTATAATAGCCCGCAATGACGCCCGTAAGCCTTCTGCAATCATTTCTCCTTAAGCATAAGAAGAAATTTGCGGACTTCGTGCAGACATCAGGGAGCACGCGCTTATTCATCCTGCACCCTGGATATTCCCTTCATCTACGACTGTGTGCATTAAAGACCCAATGGTTGATATCGGATAAGACGGGTTCAGGTCCTAAGAAACTCCCCTCTGAGTCACTTCTTAGTGAGTTTAGTCTTCTGACTTTGTTCAAAAAGGTTTTGAGTTCATGCACTAATTTGGAGCTGGATAGAGGGCTGGGAACAGTTTTGAGTGAAGCTTGGCTGTCACTGCAGACGCATATGCTTTTTCCCTTCCACCTGTGCTTCACAATATAGTTCTAATTGGAAGATCGACGCATGAGCCATGGAAATTTGACTGAGAAATTATGGCGCAGTAGGATGGCGTCATTGGGTCGGAGGGCATATCCATGAGACAGGGCTCGTAAAATATTTCTCGCCCCAATACACTGTCACTCCACTGCGAGTTGTACCAAAGACCAAGAGAAATGGGAGGCGAGAGATGACTTTCAGTGTGCACCGTCTGATATACATGTCAATGGAAGATTCATGATAGAATCTAGAGCGGCTCCCCGTGTGCTGGGGAAAGCCCCCGTGCAGCTGAGACAGACCGCTCTTTGGAGTTTGGTGAACGAGGCCACAACGTGTTTGGATGTTGGCCTGTTCCACCAAACAACCGATGCATATGAGATTATCGGTCTTATCATTGGCGTGTAGATCCGAAGGACCTTTCTCGGCGATAAGCCCCATGTTTACCCAAAGGCACTTTTGCATTGCCAAAAAGCTGCCAGCGCTTTGGTGACTTTTGACTCAACATACTTTGACCAAAGGAGCATGCTATCTAGGATGACTTCCAGGTACTTACTTCTTTGGATATCAGGATGGGAATGCCTTTTAGCACCAGCTGAGTCATGCTGGTATTTTTCCTCCTTCTCGTGAAGAGAACGACATCAGTCTTAAGACGATTAACCGACAGCCCATTACTCGTGCACCAGCCCTCGATCACATCTAGCGTCGCCTGCGCTTTGAGACAGACAGTCGCTAAACATGAGCCGACAGAGAGAACAGTAACATCATCCGCATGGGCCTGGGCATAGATTCCAGTGACATTGAGTGCATCGAGCAGAGAGTCGACCACCATGCACCACAGACTTGACGCATCAGCGATCAATGTCCTGTGCACAAGCATTGTTTTGATTCACAAAACCAGTGCTTCATCTACGATATGCCGTCTAGCAGCGTTACACATGCTATCGAAAGTAGCGCTCTCAAAAGCTCCCTCAATATCGACGAAAATGCTTAGTACGTACTCTTTCCTTTCGAGAGCGCATTCAATTCTCCCAACAAGGTTTTGAGGCGCAGTCTCGCAGGATTTTCCTTTTCGCAGCATAACAAGGTATATCCTATAAGTGTCCGGCGACTTGAAGCCATCGAAAGATGCCACAGCAAATTCAATGGCCTCAGTAGTTGTCACGCGTGACGCAACATACCAGCTACGCCGAGTTGTTTTCATCGTTTCAGTCGCAGTTTCCAATGAGGGAGTGTGCAACGAGCCGATGACAGTCCGATTTCCCGGGAAATGGGTCTGAAGCAGTAAACTAAGAGTTTATGCTTTAGACTCGATAAATGTACCATCAGACTTTCTGAGTACATCCATCTTGGTCGATTTTCCTCGCTTAAGAACATTAACCAACTTGCTGGTCGCACTCAGGGCATTGCGAGGGGGAGAATCTATGGTCTGACAGCGTAACATCTGGTAAGACTCTGCAGTTAATGATGGCCTTCACATGCCTATTAGACAGGTTGAGAGCCAACATTGTTGATGATAAGGTCAGACGAAAGAGTGAAGTTTAAAAGATGGTTTCCTCTCCGGTTGCATTTGCTACTGCTTCAAACAGTATTTTGGGCGTTAGCATCGCACGTACACCACCAAGACTACACAGGCTTTTATTCCACACCCATGGTTCATGTACGAGTATGAATACAATGTGATGATTTGTACTACTGCATGCAATTCTGCTACTGAGGAGAGCGGTGGCAGCCTTGCAATGCTTTAGATTAATTTGAGTAAAAATCATAGATTTGAGATCAAAATGGAACAAGATCCTAAAATGGCCGAAGTAAGGACGTGAAGGGTCCAATCCCATAACCAGAGTGAAGCCCTCTTTTTTCAGAGAGTCCTTACTCTCTTTGTAAGAATAGACAGTACAGGCCCTCGTGTCAATTCCCGGGTTCTGCGCACGTGGTCCCATCAGCACTTTCAGCTTGTTTCCAGGTTTCCCCGGAATCCAGTAGATGGCGCGCGTTAATTTTTCGGGGACTAACTACCTGATAGGTAGTAGTTCCCAGGGGAGGGATTTTCGGCACCAGGCGAATGTCTGCTGTGAGGAACAGCTCAACACGAAGTTACCATTTATCAGAGTAGATCTCTCAGCCTGAATAGAGAAACCTGTTGTTGGAGCTAGCTCCAGTAGATGATCTTCGCAGTGTATGGCAATCTATAAACGATAAACGCTTTATGAAAAGGATACCACGCTAGATCAAGAATTCAACGCAACGATAGTGGTGAGCTCCTTTCGGCCAGCCAATAAGTTGCAGCTAAATAAAAAAGATATTTGGATGAATTGCTTAATGTGCATGGAGATCAAGCAGCATTGGAAAACGATGTCATCAACACAGCAGATATTTGCCAATCATCGGGGAAGTAAAAGGAGCAATCCATCGGTCTAAGGATAGCAAGGCCACAGATTTAATACCATCGGAATTAGTAGAACACACTGAAGATGAATCAATGGAGAAGTTACTTGGACTCATTACAACTATTTGGAAAAATGAAACTATCACCGAGTTGATGGTAGTAAAAACTTGACCAATAGTAACAGCAACAGCAACAGCAGTAATCACTATTCTTTTCCATATGTATGTACTTCTACAGTTGAACAATTTAAAGTTATTGCACATCTAGCTACTTAGTATTTATATAACAATGTTCAACAATATGACTAACAATAACCTAAGAATTATTAATTACAATCCTAGGGGTATTAACAGCAAAAGGATTGAATTTTTGAACTTCCTAAATAATAACAACATTGATATCGGTCTTATTACCGAAACATGCCTTAACGCAAATAGTCATAAATTATCTAACTCTATATATTATTAACAGAAGAGGGGTCGCTATTCTAGTTCGTAGATGATTTCATCACTCGCTCTTACCTGTCATTCAGACCATTTTAGAATGTAGGTATTGATATTAAGGGCAATATCAGAAAAGTTAAAATCGACTTTGTATATTTTCCTGGTGCAATTTCATCTGCCGAGAACAAAAGATTTTTTATTAGAGACTTTCGTAGTCTTCTTACCTCGTCAAAAATCCTAACATTCAATTTGGATTTAGACAATTTCATAATACATTCCGTCAATGTGTTAGAATATCAAATTTAATTGGTCTGAAGGTGAATCAACTGGTATGATCCTGCTCGAAGTCGAAAGGGAATTCGACTCAGTTTGGCAAATTGACATTGACAATTAAAATTGTCCAAAGTTTTCTATCAAATCGTAGTTTACTTGTGCACATTAATACCTGTATGTCCAAAACTACTAATTTCTAATGTAGGAGTCCCACAAGGATCAGCATTTGGACCCACTCTTTGTAATATATTTGTCTCTGATTTGCCCTCTTTACGGCTATTTTTGCGGATGACACCTGCATTTATACCTCGCATGAGCTCGCTCTCAATATTGAGAGGACACTTATAAATGTGAGTGAGATTATAAGAAAGTCTTACAACAGGTGGAAAATAGGAATCAATTGTGACAAAACCCAAGCTATCTTTTTTAGTAGAAAAAGAAAAACTTGCCTTCTGCCAGGATCCAATTCTTATCTATGGTAATGAGATAAATTTAAGTTAAGTTAAGTAAACTCAAAATTGGAAAAATTAAGAGTAGCAAGTAGGATATAATAGAGCAATATCCTTTTATTTGTAGGAAATCGAAGCTTTCTGCCGACATTAAGATAATTATTTCTAAAGTTATTTTCCAAGCGATTTTGATGTATGGCTGTTATGTTTGGGGTATGGCTAAATGTCGTCTAAAAAGGTTACAAATGGCACAAAATAAGACCCTAAGAATTATGTTAAACCTACCTTAGCGGTTTTCAACAAAAGACTTACGTTCAAGAGCGGAGGTTGAACTGATCTACGAACTTAGGCTTAGCGAAAAATTTAATATTCGCTGCTCCCTTACTAATATTAACTTTTAATTAATTAATTTATTTGTTAAGTTATTTATTTATATATTCATTTGTTCATTTATTTATTAATTAATTTATCCATACATTTTGTTAATAACTACTCATTCTTGTATTATACATTTATATTTTAGTTATTCGTTTTGTAGTTCGCCTAAACTCCCAACTATTTTTTTTCTTCGCACTGTTATACACTTCTTCTTAGTAGTAAGGTAAATTGTTTACCAAATTTCTATATACAATATGTGCAATAACATTCATGTAACTATTATACTACATAATAAAAAGTCTAAAATCTTAAAAAAAAACTCCGAGGAACAGAAGAACTCAGTTATCATATCAAGACACTGAAAGGCGACAGTGGACGACTCTGTCGCATATGTTGTAAATTGCCGATCAAATTTTCCGATTTCCTAATATACTCGAATCCATTAAATAACTTTCAAAAGAGAGATTGAAATACAGAAAAGTTTCTCTATACACAGAGACTGTTTTATAGTTATCCCATTTTTGTTCCTTTTTTGTCCATCTGAAAAGTCTCAGTTAAATTGAAAATTTATGTTGGATGCCGATGTAGCATGGTTCGGAAGGAGAAGTATGAGTGAAATTTCTCTCATGGGTTTTTGGTATTTTTTTTTGTTTTACTCTTTATTAAAAGAAAATATGTTGTTCGATGTATTCAAGTGATATTTTCAGCCTGAATGGATAAAATTGATTAATCGCAGGTAGCCTGTAGACTATTTGCGACACTAACATTATGGTTAAGCTGCAGAAGCTTTCGACGTATTTGGTTGTCAAATAGTTTGTAGTATCCCCTTAAAGCGAATATTATCTACAATTTGTTTCATAACTTACTTGTGGGCAGCCAGAGAACATGCAGTGCTCTTTCAAATGTAAAGTACCCGAAAAGTGAGAGCTAGTGAACAATCACATCTCTCAAACTTTTATAAACAACCTTTCTATGGCCAATAGGGAGTATATGGTTTACCCTGAAAAATGGAGGAGCTTTATTGCATTTATAAAACTTCTAGTGGTTATTTCAAGCTCAGGTCCACTCAAATCATGAAAAATTTTGCTTCGCAAATGATTTAGCAAAATCGATCGTTCACGGTTAGGTCGAATATGCCCATTAGTGCCTTTGAGGGACCAGAGCTGAAGCTTCTCATAATCACATATACGAGGGTGGTCCGATAAGTACTTAGCTTACAAAAGAAAAACAAAAATGTTGAAGAAATGGCGATTTATTTTCTAATATAGTGTCCTTTTAGCTCGATACACTTGACCCAGCGATGCTCCAATTTCTTTAACCCGTCTGAAAAATACGTTTTCTCGAGGTCTGCAAAATAGGCCACCGTGGCGGCAATGACCTCTTCATTCGACTGAAATTTCTGCCCCGCGAGTGACTTTTTCAAGTTTGGAAACAAAAAGAAGTCGCACGGGGCCAAATCTGGAGAATACGGTGGATGGGGCAGTAGTTCGTAGCCCAATTTGGCCGTGACGAGGGCGGAGGTGTGAGCCGGTGCGTTATCATGGTGGAAGAGCACTTTTTTCTTCGCCAAGTGGGGCCGTTTTTTTTTCAATTCGGCGTCCAATCAGCATAATAAATTGGCATAGTACAGCCCTGTGACCGTTTTGCCCTTCTCCAGATAGTCGATGTGGATCACACCTTTTGAGTCCCTGAAAACGGTGGCCTTCACCTTTCCGGCCGATGGGACAGTCTTCGCCTTCTTCGGAGCACGTTCGCCGGGTGAAGTCCACTGTTTCGATTGTTCCTTGGTTTCTGGTGTGTACTAGTGGATCCATGTTTCGTCGACTGTCATGAAACGACGCAGAAACTCCTTCGGATTGCGCTTAAACAGCGTCAAACACTGTTCTGAGGTGGTCTCACGGTTGCGCTTGTTGTCCGGAGTGAGCAAACGCGGCACCCATCGCGCCGACAGCTTTCTCATGCCCAAAATTTCATGCAGGATATGACCCACGCGATTTTTGAAATGCCTACTGTCTCAACTATCTCGCGCACCTTCAATGGGCGGTCTGCCAATACGAGATCGTGGATTTTTGTCACGTTATCCTCCGTTGTAGCCGTTTTCGGGGCACCTGGACGTAGCTCATCAAAAGCCGACGTACGACCACGTTGAAACTCGTTAAACCAATTTTTGATGGTCGCCATCGAAGGAGAAGAGTCACCGTACACAGCATCCAAACGCTCTTTGATTTCGCTGCGCGATTTCCCTTCCAAAAACAAGAATCGAATCACCGACCGATATTGCTCTTTTTCCATTTTTCTAAAATCCGCGGACACTCCCGCTTCCACACGCGGTCAAAACAAAACTACGAGTCCGATCCGGCTGAAATTTCGACAGTAGCCGTCTACTAGAATGTACTACAGGATAGTAAGTTGCTCTTACGATGTGAATAATTTTTCCCATTGGGGACATACCCATGTATTTATGGCCGATTCCGAACGGTAAATTTCGAGAAGTTTTTTTTTTCCACCAAGTATAACACCGTGATGTCAAATATTCTCTTAAAGAGGCTTACATTCGCTAGAGAAATAATTGGAGACTATTATTTGGTTTCAGGAGAAATCGGTCAACGAGTGACCAGATGTTTGCCATACGACAGCTTCTATTGTAGAAAAAAAGGTCAACCACGAAACGGTCCACCAGCTATGCATAAATTTCAAAGCAAAATTTAAAAATAAAAAAAAATGTTCCTTATAAGGTCGGAAGAGTTGGCGAAACCGATTGAAATACACCAAAAGTTAAAGGAAACGCTTTATCTGACGAAGTACAGAATGGATAAAAACAAGGAGATGCCTTGTCACCACTTTTTTTTTTTAATTTGGTGTTAGGAAACAATTAACAGAACCCAGAAAGTCAAATTATTTATTTATTTAATAAACGTCTATAACAGACTATGAATTAAAACTTAATATAGATACGAGTAGAATACAAGAACTAAATTCTTCTCTAGATATATTTGCAAAGAAATCAACATTAGTGCAGATCATGTTAATGCGTAATGGGCTCATTACAGCCATAATTTGTGCAATGGGAATATTAAAAAGAAATAACACGCGAGCGAGTGTGTCTTGTTGGAAACGTAACGAAAATAGAGATAAGATGTTAGGACATTTTATGTGATAAGATAAGACATCTCTCACAAACATTAAAGAAACATACATTCGACGGCTATAGAGCGATTGCATACCAATTAAACCATACCATCGTAACTTGCACATAACAACGCGAATGAAATGCCTTCGAATAAGGCTGTCAGATGTATTTTTTATAATGAGGGTTCTAAACTAAGCTGCAGTACTCGGGCTAGGACCTCACTAGTGACACATACAACATTTTTAATGGGTAGGGATCTGACAATTCCTTATTGTTCCTTTTGATAAAACCTAGAATTGAGTTGGCTTTATTTACTAATATAATCAACATGTGCACAAATGAAAGCTTGCAATCAAAAATTACACAAAGGTCAGTTTTTTTTTGAAAATCCTTTTAGGGTTATATTATTAATTCAGTAAATGCAGTAAATTCTGTTGTTGTAATTTTTCTACTGGTGGAGAGAAATTGACATTTTAAAACATTTTTTTTTATTTTCCATGATTTATACATCTATCTTGCGACACTAAGTACATTACACAGGGTGTCCCACGAGCAGTGTGCCAAAAAGCTAGAGCGTGTAGGTCTGGTCAAGACAAGAAAAAAATCGTACGGGAGAGGGAGGTCCATTCCGCCCCGTTTAGCCGGGAGGGGCAATTTTCTAAAAAATTGACTTAATTTGGAAAAAAAATTATTAAAAATCAACAGTTACATCCACAATGCCGTGATATACTTTTTTGTAAAGCCAGAAACCTCTTCCTTCATCTTGTTTTTAAACGAAGCTGTTTTAAGCAATAGTTTTTGAGAAATTAATTTTCAAACTCAAAATTTAAAAAAAAAATGAAAAAAAATAATTTCGAACTATTTTTTTTCAAAATTGTATGTAATTAAGTACTAATTTTTTTTCAAAAATTCAATTCTCTTATTAGTTTTTAGTTAAAAACAGAAAACCGGATGCAAAAATGTCTTGCAGTTTTTGAGAAATTAAAAAAAAAACCGAACCACATTTTTCTAAGAAAAACCTTATTTTGGTTTGAACGCGGCCGGACTTGTAGGCAAATTAATGTATGAAACATTGATCTCTTTTTTATTATTTTTTAAAAATTCGGAGTTTTATGAGGATACAATAAAGTGACACAGTATTGGAATAACCCTGGATTAATCTTTTTTTTTCATTGATAACGCCTAAAAACCGACCTGTCAATTTTGTCTGGGTGCGCCCGCCGCCGATGGGTTCTACCCGCCAGGAACTTAAGACAATAAAACCGCAATTTTTCTTTATTGAAAAACAAAATATTTGCAACCCAAATGTAAATAAAAGACATCGCATTTTTAAAAAAAAACATTTCCAAATTGGATGTTAACTCATCAACACATTACGATGTCAAACTCATACTCTCGAGAAGAATTAACGGACATGCACTTCTGCTACGGTTTAGCTAATGGTCGAGATCGTGAAGCCAAAAGACTCTACGCTGAAAGATATGCCAATCGGAGGTGTCCCAGTCGTAGCATGTTTTCAAGAATCCGCCGACGTCTGCGAGAGCACGGAGTGCTAGAGCATCGAAGAAGCGAAAAATCAGTTACAGATGGATCAGGAATCTTAGATGAAAGAATTTTGGATTTGGTCCGACGTAATCCCTCCCTTAGTACAAGGAGGATAGCTATTATGTCTGGAGTGCCCAAATCTAGAGTATGGAGAGTGCTTCATACCGAAAACTTACACCCGTACCATTTTAGGCCAGTTCAGGAACTCACCTCAAACGACAAGTGTTTGAGAGTAGAATTTTGTCGATCATTACTGCTTCGAGATGAAACTGAACGAAACTATTTTGCAAGGATATTCTGGACGAATGAAGCACAGTTTACCAGAGATGGGGTTACTAACTTCCACAATTTGCATCACTGAAATAGCACCAATCCACACAACAAAAAATAAAATAAATCACAACACCGCTTTAGCTGTAATGTTTGGCTGGGTATTGTTGGACAAACTGTAATCGGGCCCCGGTTTTTGAATGCCGTTATTAACCCTAGAAAGATAATCTTATTTTATAGTACTGAAAAGATAAACCTGCGCCTAAGAGGCGCACAATTTTATAACTCGTTTTATTTTAAAAATCAAAATGATTATTCTTTATTTTATAACTTCAATGAATTGATACATTATTAATAAGTAAAAAAATACAAATACATATTATTATTTTTTATTTAAAAGAAAGTTATGTAGGATCTTAAAATCCTATTCTATCATATCCTATCCTAAAAATCTATTTCGCGGGCGCCTCTAAGGCGCACATTATCTTTCTAGGGTTAATGGAGAATCATACCTGCAGTTCATACGAGACCTTTTGCCTGATTTGATGGAAAACGTACCTTTGGCCATAGCAGATAATTTAATCTACCAGCAAGATGGAGCACCAGCACACTACAGCTTACGGGTTAGAAACTGGCTGGATGATCATTTTAGTGACCGTTGGATCGGAAGAAGGGGCCCCGCGGAATGGCCACCTAGATCACCAGATTTAACTCCTCTAGATTTTTATGTGTGGGGATTCATGAAGAATTATGTTTACGAAGTGGAAATAGTATCTTTGGAACAACTGAAAGAAAGGATTGAAGTCGCTGGAGTCAAATTGCAGGAAAATTTGTCAAGCATAGACTTATGTGCAGCCATTACAAGGAGATACATACCTTTGCCTTCTAAAAAATGGGGATCATATTGAAAATTTATTATAATAAAACTCCGCATTTTTTGAAAATAATAAAAAAGAGGTCAATGTTTCATACATGCCTACAAGTCCAGCCGCGTTAAAACCAAAAAAAAAGGTTTTTCTTAGAAAAAATTGGTTCGGGTTTTTTTTTTTAATTTCTCAAAAACTACAAGACATTTTTGCACTCGGTTTTCTGTTTTTAACTAAAAACTAATAAGAGAATTGAATTTTTGAAAAAAAAAATTAGTACTTAATTACATACAATTTTGAAAAAAAATAGTTCGAAATTATTTTTTTTCATTTTTTTTTTAAATTTTGAGTTTGAAAATTAATTTCTCAAAAACTATTGCTTAAAACAGCTTCGTTTAAAAACAAGATGAAGGAAGAGGTTTCTGGCTTTACAAAAAAGTATATCACGGCATTGTGGATGTAACTGTTGATTTTTAATATTTTTTTTTTCCAAATTAAGTCAATTTAGCAAATTGACCCTCCCGGCTAAACGGGGGGGAATAGACCCCCCCTCCCATACGATTTTTTTCTTGTCTTGACCAGGCCTATACGCTCTAGCGTTTTGGCACACTGCTCGTGGGACACCCTGTATATTGTATAACAATTTGAAGGAAATATTGTTGGCTGTGTGACCATTGTCATCAGAGTCATTTTGGTGCTTAGATGTGAGTTTTATATAATATTAATGTTTATCTTAGATGTATTGTGATATGTAACTAATGCTTAATGATTTGGCAATTGAATTAAATAGTAACTGCTTTTTACATGTTAAAATTTAGCTAATGAGGTCACTTGGTCGTCTTCTTATAAGCCGCCGTCTTCTTGTGGTTTCGTCATCGAATAATGTGTTGATGTCATTGTTGGTATGCGAAAGATTTCTTAACAAGTATCTCGTGCTGGTTTTGATTCTTCGTTGACTGTTGGTATTTGAAGGTCACGATGAATATCCTTATTACAGATATACCACTCAGCGTTTATAATCGCCCATAGAATCTTAGATTGCTGTCTTTGAATTACATTGATATTGGATGATTTGGAAGTGCCCCCTATTTGTAGTCCATAGGTCCATATGGGTTTTATTATAGTCTTATAGAGTAATAGTTTGTTATAGGTTGATAGTTTTGAGAAGCCAATAGTGTTGTCAAAATGTTACGTTTATATGGTTGCGTTTCTGTTCAATGTGATGTTTCCACATCAATTTGGAGTCCAAGTATACTCCTAGGTATTTTGCTACTGGACTTATTAGGATGGGTTTGTTATTAATATTTAGCGGTATTGGTTTGTACTTTATTTTGGTTGTGAAAATTACTTGGACTGACTTGTCATTATTTATTTTTACGTTCCATTTTTTTTAACCATGTTCCATTTTTGTAAAGAGGACATATAGTAATGGTCCTAAGACGCTGCCTTGAGGGACTCCGCACTTGTTGAATGGTTTAGTATTGTCTTCTGAATCCGAACTGATGATCACATACATATAATGTTTGAGTTAATCAGAATTGGTTCTAAGCGGTTACATAATAGCTTCTCAAATACTTTGGAAAGAGTTGGGAGTAGGCTAAATCGGTCTGAATGAGGATGCTTTTGTTGTGTCTTTTCTTGGGTTGGGTATAGCAATTATTTCCGCCACTTTCCACACTTTTGGGAGGAATTTGAGTCTTTTTAAAGCATTGAACAGGTTACGTACATAGGTATACGAGTACAGCATTAGGTAATTCCTTGAGTAGCTTTCCTGTAAGGAGGTCATAACCCGGGGTTTTCTTTTGGTCCAATTTAGTAATCGTGTGCTTTATTTCGTTTAGATTCACTTTTTTAATTTGAGTAGTGTTAGTCTTATGTGGGAGGAGACGTGGTAGTTGAACATTATCTGTGTCATTGGAGAATGATTCCTTAAAGTAGTTTGCTAACACAGTAGCTTTGTCGCTATTTTCGCGAGCCCAGGTACCATCTAGTTTTTGTAGGGATTGGTAATGTTTAGTTTGAGTTTTGAACGATTTAGTAATTTTCCACAGTGAATAATTTGTTTTTTTTGTTCATTAATCTTTCACTTGTTCACTTTTCGTTCGTTAATCTTGAACCCCAGTTTGTATGTTTCATTTCCTTGAGTTCGTTCATGTCATTGGAAACATTTAGGCGCAAGATAACTCAAGTCCTGCTGGAGCAGCTGACAGTCACTTTCCGAAGAAAACTTACGAAAGAATTTCAGATCATCGGCATAGAGAAGGCATGTCGAGTATTGAAGTGTTTCAGGTATATTATTAATAAATAACAGGAAGAGCAGTGGTCCAAGATGGTTTCCCTGTGGCACGCCAGATGGCACCGGAATGCTGTAAAAAAAGCAATTGTTAATTTTAACTGATTGAGTTCGCTTTGTAAGATACGATTCTAACCACTTGAGAAAACTGGAGTGAAATCCAAAACACAATAACTTATATAGAAGTACCTTGTGATTGACCCGGTCAAAGGCTTTGGTAAAGTCAGTGAATATTATATCAGTTTGAAGGTTATCTTCAAAACCGTTGATGATATAATTTGTTACTAATCATACGTTAGTTGTAGTCGATTTTCCGGAGACGAAACCATGTTGGAAGCCCGAAATATGTGATACGTGATCGTGTGTCCGAAATAATGATAGGAGAGGAAGTTCAATAGGTTTAGAAATAAAACAAGGAGTTCCAAATCCATAATTGGTCACTGACCCACTTGGATCGATCCAAATCTCGCACCTGACTGTATTAACTGCTAAAACCAACTTAAAGAATCGAAATTTATAAAAAGCTGTTTGTGGATAACGCGTGCTTCTTCGTGATTAAGGAACTATTCAAAAAGTCTCTTTGGTCTCGCAGTGTCAAAATCCAAATTTATAAAACAACAATACAATGCCAGCAATTTGTCCCTTCCTGCAGGAACATTTCAAGCTTTCTTTAATATTGTCTTCAAAAATGCAAGATCCGAGCAAGCGTATATAACTCGATGAAATTGCCACATTTTAAGATAGGAACGAATTCGGCTATTTTACATTTTAGTAGTAAATAAGAAACGATTTTAAGCACATATTCGCCATTCGAGGGAAGTTTCTTTAATATTGTATAGGGTCCGCCAAATAATTTTTTTTTTTTTTGAAAATGCTATAAAAAAAACTGCTGAATATTTTCTCAAATTTCTTTTTTTATTTGAAAGTACAATCCTTCCGGTTAATAATGGAAGATAATTTCATTCAAATGGCTGCCTCGGCTGGCCACGCAGTAGCCTACACGATCGGTCCAATTTTTAAGCACATTATCGATTGTGTGCAGCTGTATTTTACCAATGGCTTCACGAATATTGTCCTTTAAAGCGTCAATTGTCTCTGGCTTGTCGGCGTAGCACTTATCTTTGACGGCACCCCACAAATAATAGTCCAACGGTGTCAAATCGCAGCTCCGAGGTGGCCAAACGACATCAGCTCTGCGGCTGATAATGCGATCTTCAAAAACAGGGCTAAAAACATCGAGTGTAACTTCGGCTGTGTGGCACGTAGCGCCGTCCTGTTGAAACCAAATGTTGCCAATATCCTCCTCTTCAATTTTTGTGAACAAAAATTCGTTCAACATGGCCCGATAACGATCGCCATTGACTGTAACGGCCACTCCTTGCTCATTTTCGAAGAAAAATGGCCCAATTATGCCTCTGGACCGAAATCCGCACCAAACAGTGGCTCGTTTTGGGTGCACCGGCTTTTCAATGTATGCGTGAGTTAGGTATATAAATATATAAATGAATATACTTTTTGTATTGAAAGATTCACTTCTTTGTTTGAGGTCTTTATTATTCCAAAATTAGCTTAAGACTAAACATACAAAAACATAATCGTAAGTGTTGGGGCTTTTGTTCCCCAACTTAGGTTTGACGCGAATATCGATCCCAAGCTGAACCCAATTGGCGGAAAAGTTCTTTCTGCCAAATTGGCTGTCGATCGGCTGCGATCGCTATGTGGGTTGTTGTCATGGGTTGTAGTGATGTGCAAGTGTTTACGTGCACATAACCTTTCCCCCCAAAGTTAAGATCATAGCGCGAAAGTGTCTTGCTTACATTAAATACGTTTTATCGGCTTAAGGAAAGATGGGAATATGATTTTTTTTTTTTTTTTTTTTTTTTTTGTTGGAGGCTTCTACTATCTGCTGGAGCACTCAGACACAAGTACTGGTCCATTGTACTACCAGACAGACGCCTTGTCTTTATTGTATTTTCCCCGTTGTCCGGAGAAAAGTGAGGAGGGGCTTCAGTGATGTTGAGCTAAGAGATTCGGCACCCACCACGTCGGCCGCAAGGGTGCGCCACCGTGCACGAGCGAAGGCGGGACAGTCGCAGAGAAAGTGTTCCGCTGTGTCGTCCTCCTCGCAGCAAGCAGCACAGGTAGGCGTCTCACTGATGCCAAGCACGTAGAGATGCCTGGCAAAAGTGTAATGGCCCGTAATGACGCCCGTTAGCCTTCTGCAGTCATTTCTCCTTAAGGATAAGAAGAATGTTGCGGACTTTTTACAGACGTCAGGGCGTACGCGCTTAGTCATCCTGCATCCTGGATAATCCCTCCATCTGCGACTGTGTACGTTAAAGACCCAGTCATTGATGTCAGATTTAACCGTTGAAGCTGGTAGACCTAAGGCGGGTTCAGGCCCTGAGAAATCCTCCTCTGTGCCTTTTCTAGCGAGTTCATCGGAGATCTCGTTTCCTGGGATTCCAGAGTGACCTGGAACCCATACAAGCCTAAGTGAATTTAGTCTTCCGACTTTGTTCAAAAAGGTCTTGAGTTCATGCACTAGTTTGGAGTTGGACAGAGGATTGGATACAGCTTTGAGTGCAGCTTGGCTGTCACTGCAAACACATATGCTCTTTCCCCTCCATCTGGGTTTCACAACATAGTGCATGGCCATTAGGATTGCGTAAATCTCCGCCTGGAAGACAGACGCATATTTTCCTAACAAGAAGTGCAGTCGAATGTTTTCGCGCTCGAAGAAAACTCCAGCGCCGGATCCCTGACCAGTCCTGGAGCCATCTGTGAAGATACGAAGACATTCTATTCCAGGTTCAGTGTCTGGCCAAAGCCAGTCCTGACGCCAAGGAAATGTGACTGTGTAGTTACAGCGCAGTAGGATGGCAGGTGTCATTGCGTCAGAGGGCATATCCATGAGACAGTGGTCGTAGGATATTTCTCTCTCAAGTACACTTTCACTCCACTGCGAGTTGTACCAAAGACCATTCCTCTTTAGGCGAGAAATAGTTTTCAATGCACACCCTCTGATATATATGTCAAAGGGTGGAAGGTTCATCATAGCATCTAAAGCAGCTCCCGGTGTGCTGGGGAAAGCCCCCGTACAACTGAGGCAGACCGCTCTTTGAAGTTTGGTGAGTGAACCCACAGGGAAATATGATTGCTGGGATCATTCTCAATAAGGGCGTGTAGCTATAAATTATAAATGTATGTATTCGTTTAATAAAACAAAACAATCCGAGTCTGGTATTAAATTCATTAAATCAAGCAAGTCTTTATTTTGGTTTGATATTTTGTTTATGTACTTTATTAGATTGTCGTTTGCAACCGTATGTTGCAAAAATCGTGGTTCGAGCTTATTTCTGCGATCGTTTTTTACAAAAACTATTTCATTTTCACTGTACGTAGGAGGATCTTGGCGCTTTTCATTTCTACTATCAATTGTCTTTTGTTTATAGATTGTATTTCTATTAAGAACGATATTCTTTAGCAATTCGTAATTTTTAAAGTGTTCAGTAAGATATTCTTGTTCTGAGTTGGTAGAATTATAACTAAAGATATTCCTACCATTGCTTACGTGACCAGTTAGCAATTCAAAGGGAGAAAGTTTAGTCGCCGAATGAATAGAATTATTATATATTAGTATGGCCTCATTCATTATCTCATTCATAGATGTATTTGATGATTTCGATTTAATTATTCTTATGAGCTCCAGAAGAGTGGAATGAAGACGCTCAACGGGTGCATTTCCTGTACAATGTTTTACGCACGTTTTGTGATGGTCTATTTGGTACATGTCTAAGAAATTCTTAAGTAGGGTGGATATAAATTCACTTCCGTTATCACTGATCATTTTGGCTGGCACACCGTGATGGGAGAAAAAATGTTTGAGTGATTTAATAATATGGATGCTATTTCGAGATGGTAAATGATAAGCACTGGCAAACCGACTGAATTTATCCAGGATAGTTAGAAAGTACTGCTTTTGAACATGGAAAACGTCCACGTGTACTATTTCTAGTGGGCGCACTGGTGCCTCGGATATCTCAAATTTAAGAGGTTGCATATTCCGTTCATATTTCAGTTTTTTACAAATTTCGCAACTATTTATAATACGAGTAACTACATTCCTTAGGTTTGGGAAATAGAAATGTCTTTTAATATGTTCTATGGTTTCTCTTATGCCTCTGTGATTTGAATTCCGGTGATATTTTCTAACAATGTCTTCTTGTTCATCCGGCTCAAATATATCTTTAAGAATGGTAAAACATCTAACCACTTTGATCATAGACGTATTGAAGTATTTCGAATAGACAGATTGAATCACTTTAAATATAGCATCGTCCGCGAAAATGGCTGTAAGTCTTTTCGTATTGATGAAATTTTTAAAAATTTCTATGAGGTTTCGCTCGTCAGATATATTTCGGCACTCTATTTTATATCGTTTTTTTTCTCCTAAATAGAATACGCAAAGATGAGTGCAAAGCCTTACGGCTAGGATTTTCAACAATAATTAATTGATTTGAAAACTCATTTAATGGTCTCTCGGATATAGGAATGCCATCACATATATTTTCCTTAGCGGAATGTATAGTGTCAGCAGAGTCAAGTTCATCGATGTTATTGGCTATTGACGTGTAATCTATATCCTCGATTGATGTTATTGTGATGGCTTGAGCTTTCTTTGGCTGATGCGCTGCGCTTCTTGTGTTTTCACTTGTTGACAATATTTTTGATTCTAACGGATCGTGTGGATGTACAATTATGTTGTTGTGATGTCTTGAGTTTTCTGTAGGTGTGTGTTACTCCTTGTAGATGGTTTATTAATTTATTAATCACTGATGTTTGTTATTGATCGTTATTTTGTTTATTCCTTTTTCTTATTGCTATTGTTCGATTTTTTGTTTTTCTTTTTTCTTTATATTGTAAATGAATATTATTTTCGGATATTGCGTCGTATTATGTATTATATATTATGTATTTTACTGTGTATGATAAAATGTTTTCCAAGCTTAATTTATTTACCACTATGTGAATTTATGTAAGCACTTTTGTTTTCGTAGATTCTTTGCCTCTGCCGATTAAATCCGGATGAGGCAGTGAAGCAATAAAAGTTATTGTCAAGCTACTAAGCGTTTCACTTTAAAAGTATTTATTGCACTTCACAATTGCCGACTGCGCCAGTTAGGTATATAAATATATAAATGAATATACTTTTTGTATTGAAAGATTCACTTCTTTGTTTGACGTCTTTATTATTCCAAAATTAGCTTAAGACTAAACATACAAAAACATAATCGTAAGTGTTGGGGCTTTTGTTCCCCAACTTAGGTTTGACGCGAATATCGATCCCAAGCTGAACCCAATTGGCGGAAAAGTTCTTTCTGCTAAATTGGCTGTCGATCGGCTGCGATCGCTATGTGGGTTGTTGTCATGGGTTGTAGTGATGTGCAAGTGTTTACGTGCGCATAACTCGTGCGGGTTTTCTGTGCCCCAAAATGAGCTTCATCTGAAAAGATGATTTTTTTGGCAAAATCGGCATCTTCTGTAAGTCGATCGCAGGCCCACTTAGCGAAGCGTTGTTCAAGCGTATACACAACCATATTCGTTCAGCGGAAGGATAAAACTAATTATGTGTCAAATCAGACATGAGCTAAGTGTTACCATTCACGAAATAAGCACTACTTGAAAAAAAAAACGTTAGATGGCGGACCCTTTATTAGGTGAGAATTTCGATTTTAAGGATTAGGGATAATATCCGTGCTTATACGGGCTCCTTTATATTCATTCATTTTAATTTTTCCAAAATAAGTTAGCTCTCTCTGGATGGTGGACTATAAGCTGAGATATTATGATTTTTTCAAAAAGGTTTTAACTAAATTTTATAATTTTTGATTATCACAGGAGAGCTTTGTGATTTAAGGGTGGGTTTATTTGAAGTCTTATTATTCAGTGTTTTCGAGGTGTTTCAAAGAGCTTACAATATGTAGACATAACATAGTGCTCCATTCCTCTTTCTAAGTACTGGATTCTTAAGTCTTCAGGACATCTTAATATAAATCACTGCCTTCTTACGAACTTTGTTTTCTAAATTATTAATTAGATTACCGATTTGTTGACAGTAATTAAGGTTTCCTATATTAACTAAGGACATTTATGGTAAGGTGATTTTCAAATAACTTCCAATTGGCATTTTTTTAAATTTAGGTGTCGCACATTTTTAACCGAAGGAAATCGTAAAATTTCACATATTATTGGAAAATGATCATAGCTCAGATCATTTATGATTAAAGACTGGGATAACAAATCAGGTACATTAGTTAACAACAGGTCCACGATTTATGATATTGCCTTGCAGTTGCTATAATATACATATGTATGTATATTGGAATATTAGGAAATAATATGCTAAACTGAAAACTCACTGTATGGGAGATCCCGCAAATTGCGATTTCGATTCCGGCACTTTATCCTGTTTGTGCACTTTTTTTTTTAATTATATATTAAAGTTATACGATATTTATCCCGGTTGTTACTGAATCTATTTTTTCTTGCAAATTTTTGTAATTTTTGATATGCTTACCTATATTTATGTCTTATGTCAGGAAAAATAAAAAATCCTTGTGTTCTGAAAAGCGTGGAAATTAAGGTTTTATTCAGGTTACAAAAAAAAAGTAAGCCAAATTATATTTGAACATGGTATTCAATAAAACAATTTTTTGGGTGCAAACGTATTTTACATTTTTGGTAGATGAAATTTGTCTTCTTACATAACACACATCTCAGCTGGTCTTCGTTGTACTCAACCAAATAATTGATACCGCCAAAGCGAGATGTTTCCCGGTCATTTTTGTATGTTTCGAGCAATCTCCTTGCAATCACCCGACGAAAGCTCAGATGATCATATCCTCCTCCTTTCGCCTTGTAAAGCAACCAAGCGTTATGTGTTGCCATATCCAAGCAATGACAAAGTAAGCCAAAGTACCACTTTTTACCTCGTATTGATGTTCTATACAAACCAATATTTTTTTTAAAAACAAAGAAGCTCCTGGCGCTGGACCGTAACTCGATCTGTATGCTCGTCGGAGTGATCACAGGACACTGTCCCATTGGAGCAATGCTCCGAAAATGAGACTCGAGATCCAGCGATCTCTGCCGGAGCTGCGGCGATGAAGAAGAAACTGAGACGATCCAACATCTGCTTTGCCATTGCCCAGCTCTCCAGAATCGACGCCTAGTGTCGCTAGGCCAAAGATTCTTTACAGAGATTGCGAACGTGGCTAATGCAGATATATCGGATCTTCTAAAATTCATTAAGAGCACGGGGTGGTTTCAGCCACCTCGTGATAGGACAGGTTAATTTTATGTGTACCCACACAAACGAAGGGAATCACAATGGGCCTCTTGGCCTCCGAGTGGAAGTGATGTCTATCCATCACATTCCCCTTCTCTAACCTAACCTAACCTAAACCAATATTTTGGCCAGATCTATTGACACTACCCATATTTTCATTCTATGTTTTTATTGCTGCTGGCTGATCTATGTATAGGTATTTTTTCAGTTGCTGAGAAACCCACTTTGTTTTATTCAGTGGTTCGATCGTTTCCGCATTGTCATTCCATTTGCATACTAGTATGTGTTCATTTTGAGAAGAGACATTTTGATATGCGATTTTCCCGAACCGTTCCCGTAGCTTTCAAATGTCTATGAGCCAGTTCGTGAAATAAGGGTATGAAAGAAAACAAGTTGTCGAGAAATAGGCGAGAAGGTGCTTTTAGATAGTGAAGTTACAAATTGTCCGCATACTGCAGGATGACACTGCTTCCCAGCCCAAGCCCAAGTCATTTAAGCATTGACAATTTGAACACTATACCCATATTTCAAACATCCGAAGCAGAGCTTGTTGCGCCTAACGAAATTCCATTTTGCTCCTTCCAATATATCTGTTACATTTCAGTGGGGCATGCCGTCCTCTTCCGCAGTACCGACACTTTACCCTTTCGTCATTTGTGACAATAACGTTTGAGATGTTGTTGTAGCGATGCGAACGAGGCGGGCAGCTCGGTTTAGCCAATCATTAAAGTATCTAATAAAGGCTGAAGGCACACGTTGCGCCCACTATAATCCCCACTCATCGGTAATTTCCAGACTAACTCGTCCAATAAATTTCTTATTTTTTGAACACGCGGTGCCACCACAGGCGAAGTTGTCACTTCTTCTTGCGTGGAACGCAGTTTTTTGGCAAGCTGAGATAGTGGTAAATCTTCGCTCTCGCTGTCGGAACCGCACGATGAAGAGTCTTCATAACCTCAGCTGGTGCAAGTAGTTGCGATCCTGGTAGGTTTTGCATGACAACAAAATCTTCATCGGTGACATCAGCATTTGCATGTTCAGGTGGTAAAATTCTTATGGCACTTGGCAATGGCCATTATCCTTCTCTACTTCGTACAATATTTCATTGAGAGTCAACTGTTTACCGCATGAAAGTCTAAAAAATAGGGTGCTCATATTACTACCGGACATTAAAGTGGCCACCACACTTAGGAGCACATAAAATTACAAAGACACAATCAAACACGAAAATATTTATTATCACAATAACACACATTAGGCAAACAGAAATTCGAGCAATATCAAAGTAATTTAAATATTTTTAATTACCTTTCTGATGAAATTGTTGAAAAAAAAATTTAATAAATATTTGATGCACAATTGCAATAGAGCCGTCCTATACGTACAGCTGTTCTCTAAGAGCTGTTTTTCGAGATAATGTCAAAGAAATAATGTTTTAACTGAGAGCTGCCAGCTTAAATAATTGTTATATGTGACACTTTTTTTTTGATGTTTAAAAGGCCGGTCGTAACAAATGGGTTATTCCAATCTTTAAATCGTTCCTTTGTCCTTCCCTACGAGATCAACATGACCTGAATCTTATTCGTTGCTATCTACAAATCAAGCTCTTCTCTTTTGAGTCCATTCAGCATAGGTTTGACTCGTACCATGGCCCAATCTACATATTTATACCAATTCTGTGTTGTAAAGTATTCAATCAAGATCATTTTGCAAGATCTTAAACTGTGTACAAATCAGGCTAAGATTTCTACTCATGAAATGAATACAATTAATGCGACTGACATGATTCGCGCTACTGACGCGACTGAAAGTATCGGGGTGGGTCGTTACTGCTGTAACTAATCGGTTCACGCGACTGCAGCGATGGATGTAAATAACTTGACTGACTGATACCAATAACACAACTGATTCGGCTCATCATCCTCTTGCAGGATTTTCGATTGGAAACAAACGAAATCAATTTTCTGCTTATGAAATGAACTTAGCTGACGCATCTGACACCGCTCACGCTACTATCGCCATTGACACCATTGATACAGCCGGCCAACTGCAGAAATAACACGTGATCGTTTTGACTGGCGCTATTAACGCGAATGGCATGACTGATACATACGAGGATAAAGCGAAAAGTTATCGGCCTCACACAGAACTGACTTTCCTATCAGCAACAAATGTATGTTTCCTGTCTGCACATGTCTCTTTCAAATAGTTTACTTACAGGATGTTTGCAGTAGATATCTTGCGATCTCAACCATTGAAAAGTGGGCAGTTGAATTTCCGCGGGGTCGCCTGAATATGACCTACGTGAACGACGGCCAAAAAACGCAACCACTCCGGAAACCATCGAAATAGTGCGTGAAATCGTTTTGGAGGATAGGCGAATGGGATAGTTCAGATTGTGGGGATATCGGAAGAAAGATTGCGGAACGTCTTGCACAAGGAATCAGGCATGTTGCATTTTCTGAACGTCAATCAAAACAAAAAGCGCAAATGATTTTCGCAGCAATCTTTGGACCGACTCAATAGGGATCCGACCGATTTTGTGTGAGGATTTGTCACAAAATTCGCGAGAAGACGCTTAGCTTGAAGAACTAAAAAATCGTCAAAAAATGAAGAAGTTAAAAGATTCGGAGATGAATATTATCGCATCGTTCCAGATTCTCATTTCCGGGAAGGAATGCTGACGTTGCAAAAGCGCTGGCACACGTGTGTTCTAATCAATGGAGATAATGTAAAAGAAATAAAATCATTTTTAAACTCAAAATAGCAGTCTTTCATTGTTGAGCCGAAAACTGTTCACCTTGATGAGACTGACTTTTCTGACCCTCGCAATATCCGTTCACAATATTTCCAATTGTGGTCAAAGTCCAAGTTTCTGCCCATGCAATGCATGCAGATTGAAGCAACTAATACAATTGAGGCAAAGGAGGCAAACTTCAATTTACTGCCGTTTTACTTCTAATAGTGCAATGAAAGATAAAAAAAAATCATCTACAACAACACCAAAAGCTCAACTTTAAATTAAATTTCACCGCAGAGAGACACGTGTACAATATGTATTATGCACGAATCGCAAGCTTACCAAATCCGGCAAAGAAGAGTTTGGAACTTTAATAAACTTCCCTAACAGCTTTACAGACATTGCCACTCCAGAATATTTATCAACGATACTGTATCCATTGTTCTATCCTGTATTTCTCCTTGCACTGAATTGTGAACAGTGAGCTTCATTCACCCGAACGCAGTCATAACTTTGTGTAACTCCTAACATGAAAAACATAGATATCACGCAGAGGGGTCTGCTCCTTTGGCAATGAATAAGTGTTTGGTGAAGACACGATTCAAGACACCCCTTCCTCGGGGGTTGTTTCTTAGCAATAAATTGTCCGAATTTACGGCGAAGTGAATTTTCTTGCATTCCAAATACAAACTTCAGCATATCAACTAATCTACTTGTATCTGTTGTATACGAGTATACTTTCTTCTACTTTCGTCTTCTATTGTAGCAATCAGGTTGTCGTTATTTGCTCCCATTCTGCTCCTTTTGGCCAATCCTGTTTTCGACTTTTACATCCTTGCTACCACTGCCCCAGATACAAATCGGCATTACAAACAACCCTTTCAATATGGATTTAGATCGTTTTGCCCGATTTTAACCCTCCCATTGCTTTGTTCCCTCCCAACTTTGCTGTTCGCGAATAAAGTTCATAAATTCGCGAGTATAGATTGTGCACTTAAGTCCCGAACTTTGTTGGATTTTATTTACTTCAACATTTACGTGTGTATGGATGTATGGAACAGAAATAAGCAAAACTAAATCCGATGACGGGTCTGGCGTTCAGGGAAAATGTACGGCAAACGTTGCAAGTACTTCACCAGACGATGACGACGACGACGGATGGGAAAAGTTTGTGAATTTTCTGTTTTTTGACTTTATTGCTCTTCTGTTTATTTGCAAAAAAAAACGAAAAAACGATAAAAGGGGATAAAAAATTTGCTGGGAACAAAGTTCAACATGAAAATTATCGAGAGGTTCCGGTATTCATGTTGAGAGCACAAACAAACAGAAAGAGGACGAAAAAGGCAAAAAAAAAATGGGGCGCAATGAAAAGGATCCTTTTCTCTTCGACCGAATTTCGCTTGAGGTACTCGGCAAACAGTGAACAATGGAGTTTGTGGATAAGGGAATATAAGGATAGGGACGCAGGCATAAGGATATTGCAACGTTTGCCAAATGATGACGAAAAAATGTGGAGCACTAGAGCGAAAGGTAAATAATTACATAAATTGAGTGATTCCCTTCCGTGCGCAGTGAGGGTCGTATGTTATATATATCAGGTTAAACTCGAAGCCAAGTTCAACTTTTATACAAATTCATGAGTTTGAAGATTGCTTAAAAGTTGCCGTCATATGAGCGAGGTCCCGAATATAAAGTTGGATTTTAAACTCGGTATGTGGTATGTAGTTTAAAAAGCTCAGTAGACAGGTTCGCTATTTTTCATAGAAGCCCGATGTGACAATGAGATCAGGCCCATAATAGACGGAAATCTCAGTAAGTCTAAAGCTGTCTTAATGTTCTTAGATCTTAAACGCAAGGTACGCGTAAAACATCCTGGATGTACGAACATTCAGGGGCGCAACGTCGCGGTTGGGCGAACGACTCTCCAATATGCCCCAAACCAATACAAGCGCTAATAACATGTATTTGTGTTGTCGCACAATTCAGGAATTAGCTGAAACTACCCTGGACTATCGACCACCACCGAACAGAAACTCGCGGTACGATGGTGAATGTGTGGAATGGAAGCGAACAACAAATGAAGCATACCAGAAGGCGCTGAATCGGAAAACAAGAACAGGGCGGAAATAGTACAGAACCAGAAGATGCTACTGCCTTCGCAGCCTCCCAGCTAAAGAATGTCGAAAACGCACGGGATAGGCAGAAACTCAGAACCTTCTGCAGAAAAGCCAAAGTCCTTATATCTACCTTTAGAATGAGCGCCTAGGCTCTTCGAAATTGTGAAGGTAATCTTATCACCGACTCGCCGGAAATATTGTAGTGAATGTGTTTAAGCAGCACTTCCGAAAGCTGCTTAGCAGGCATGACCGAAAGAGATTGATAGGATCAGAAGAACATCCAGCGCCAGTCAAAGAACTAGTTTCCCCACCCAGCTTAGAAGAAATCATATCAGCTATACACAAGCTAAAATCCAACAAAGCTGCTGGCCCAGATGGCCTTCAAGCTGAGCTCTTTAAAACTGGCGGTGATGTTCTGGTAGGGATCATGCATCAGATCATCTGTCAAATCTGGTAGAATGAAAGCATGCCGACGACTGACATAAAAAGGCGATCCTATGTCTTGCGCCAACTACCTAGGCAAAACCCTGCTCAATGTCGCCTACAAGATGCCATGTGAACGTCTTAAGTTGTCGGCAAGAGCTCTACAGGACGATGGCCGATTTTGGAGTCCCGAGAAAATTGATTCGGATTTCTCTGCCACACTGGAAGGTTCGCGATGCACTGTACAGTTTGGATCCCGTACCATCGAACCTTTCCAAACAGGGATCGGATTTCAACAAGGAGACGCGCTGCCGTGTGATTTCTTCAATTTAGTGAGTCAGGCAGATGTCAACACATTATCATGAAGGCATTATCTTCTTCAAAAGCGTCCAATTGCTGGGATAGGCGCATGAAACTGACATCATTGCAAGCTCCCAGCGCGCCGAGCCGTAGTAAAAGCATTCACGGCAATCAAAGAAATGGCAAGAACCGCTTCGCCCAGCACCGCTGATATAATTTATAGAAAAACACTCAGAAAGAAAGAAAAAAAACAAGATAAAGTTAAAACGCAATTCTTTATTTGATCTGAGCACACACCAAAGAATGAAAGAATCAGAGCGTGGCTTTTGTCCTGTCCACAAAATGGTGCTGTCAATCCAATGCGGCAAGATCGGTGTTGCCACATCAGTATACTCTCATACATTTACTGCCCGGCTGGGCCGGTAGACTCAGGAATAGTGCCAAATAGTCGTCACACCTTCTGTACTGATCGGGTCGCAAGCTTCTGGTTTCCGCCAGTATTTTCATTCTCCTGGCAATATTCCACAGTGACGTTCCGCACTAGACCATTACTGCCCGGATGTATGTCCGTGATACGTCCAAGTCGCCATTTGGATGGCGGAAAATTCTCCTTACGGAGTACGACAACGTAACCCACTTGTAGATTTTCGGCAGCTCGCCGCCACCTTGATCGTTGGTGCAGCGAAGCCATGTACTCACAACGATGCCAAAACGATTGATGCATTTGTCGTAGGAGTTTCCAGTGGTTAAGTCGATTTTTTGGACTGTATGGTGCAGTAGGCTCTGGTAGTGCCACGAGTGAGCGACCGACCAAGAAATCTACCAGGGAGAGCGCCAAACGTTCATCCACGCCGTCGTGTACTGGAACTAACGGCCGCGAATTCAAACAAGCCTCAATATGCACCAACAATGTATGCAACTAGTCAAAGTAAAGCGTCTGGCCGACAACAAAGCGGAGCAAATGCTTTTTCGCTGGTTTCACTGCGGCTTCCCACAGGCCGCCTTGATGTGGTGCCGCCGCTGAGATAAAATGCCATTGAGTCTTCTGGTTTGCCAATTGCTGTTGAGCGTATTCAGTATGCCATTCAGCCAAGTCTGCTCGTAGGATTTTGTTCGCCTTTCTAAACTGCGTACCATTGTCGCTAATCGCTATAGAGATGATTGCATGGGCCCC
This sequence comes from Merodon equestris, assembly GCA_958301585.1. Lineage (NCBI taxonomy): Eukaryota > Metazoa > Arthropoda > Insecta > Diptera > Syrphidae > Merodon > Merodon equestris. Next base: position 161,961,126 of record OY284413.1, read on the forward strand.
GGCGACCAGAAAAGCGCGAGAAAACGTTGAGGAATGCTCTGGCTGACAAATCTTCCGCTCTTCCAACTCGATGTGTACAGCCTTGGTTGCCATGCAGACGAAAATTACCACATATGTTTTCTTTGTTGTACGGGTGCGCTGTACCCCTATTCGAATATTGAAAGGTCCACAATAATCGACGCCAGCCGACGAAAAGGGCGGAAATGCCACGACCCGCGCGGTCGGCAGCGATGCCATTTGTTGTCTTGCCATCTGCTGAGAGTGCCGTCTGCATATGACACACTCATGTATGCATCGTTTGACGAGCGCACGGCCAGAAATGATCCAATACTGTTGTCGAATCGTCTGGAGTATAAGGGCCGCCTGTGCATGCAAGTTAGTAAGGTGGATATCCCGAACAATGAGTCGTGACAATGTGCTCTCCTTTGCCATAATAATTGGATGGTGTTGTTCTGTAGACAGTTCAGCGTATCTCAGTCAACCGCCAACCCGCAATATACCATCGGCATCAAGATAAGGCGCCAAGGATGCCAATTTGCTCGTAGCTGCCACCTGTTGGGAAGCTGTTATCTGTTGCATTTCATTGCAAAAATACCTGTCTTGTTCGACCCGAAGGTGCCATTTCAAAGCCATAGCTATTTCATCGCAATCCACCAATGTCTGATGCCAATATTTTCGTCGAGTTGGATTGCCACGAAGCACATACATACGCGGTAATGCGTATTCGCCTGCCAATAGTAGAGAAGCGTTCGACCAAGTCGATGACGATAAGTTCATCACCACAGCAATATCTCGTTTGTATGATAGGGGGTGCAGAAGCCCGCACAATGTGAGCCTTGATTGGTTTGGTTTCAGCCTCCATTGCCTGTATATCAGCTTCCGACGGGATTGGAATGTCCGTTGCCATGTTGATTCGCATTAGTTCAGTCGGGCCACGCCACCATAATACCTGACTGACCAACGATTCAGCCGAAATCCCGCGACTTACACAGTCGGCCGGATTTAGATGAGTGCGGACATGTCGCCAGTCATCCACTTTGGTGAGTTGTTGTATATAGCTAATTCTGTGTGCAACGTAGGGTTTTAGCATCGCAACTGATTTGCGGAGCCAACAAAGAACGATCGTAGAGTCGCTCCATAAGGTGCATGGTGCCTGCGCCAAGTCCAATGCATGTTTTACACTGCCAATAGTCTCAGTCAACAGTCCTGCTGCACACAACTCCAACCGTGATATCGTTGTTGTCGGATTGCCTTGATTGTCAACTCGAGATGGTGCAACTCGAGTTTTTGCAGTAACGAGGGCTGATGTGAAGTCGCTATTGAGGCGCGTCGTACAAGCCTTAAAGCTAGCACCGCAAAAGCCATGCAAATGTGTGGTGACCGATGTTTGCACATATCGCTCAAAACTTATCGCTTGGTTGTAGATATTGTTCCACAAATGTTAATTCGATAGAAGAATTCGTCCGTTGTTGGATTCCAATGCAATCCAAGTATTGTAACCTCTGGAGATTTCAATGTCGATGTCTTATCCACGTCACTTGCCTATTGAATCGCCTGTTCAGGATCTTCGACACTCGTTAGATAATCATCGACGTAAAAATCTCGCAAAATAATCGTGAGAGCAGTCGAAGTTCGAAGGTCTTCGGTCAATATGTTACAGTTGTCTCGGGCGCACTGCTGCATTGCTCGAATAGTGTTGTATTGACCCGCCATAGGTTACGGTGGTCAATTGATAGCTGCCAACGTTGGTGACGTTCGTCGATTCGAACTTGCCGAAACATATATTCTATGTCTGCGGAGAGGGCCACTGGAAAACGGCGAAATCGAAAAATGATCGTCACGAGCAATTCCTGTATGGGCGGTCCACTCAATTGTGTCTCATGCAAAGAAACCCCATTTGATGTCTTCGCCGATGCATTGAAAACGACCCGAAATTTTGACAATACAGCATGATGCGGTATAAGGTAGCGTTGTGATGGTTCATACGGCAAGTTCGAAACATCCTTCATATGCCCCAAAGCAATGTATTCTTGCATGAACGCCACATATTTCGCCCTAAGCTCCATATTATTCGCCAATTTACGTTCCAATTGGTAAAATTGACGTGGTGCCAGTGGATGAGAGTTGCCAAGGGAAGGTGCATCCGGACGAAATGGGATTTGTACGACGTAACAACCATCGGAATCACGTCGATGCGTAGCCAGGAACAGATTCTCGCAGATATCGTTGTCTACATCCGTTGTCGGGTTATCTGCGTCCACTTCGAATATATGAGCCATAGCCAAGTCAAGACGTTCGTCGCCATCGCCAATGTTGCTATGAACGATCTGTAATGACCGAATGGATGATGCCAATGAGTTGTTGATTGTGGCTGGCCCAAAGACCAACCAGCCCAGCGAAGTTGATTGTGCCAAAGGTTCATTCCCTGAACCACGTACGATGCCTTCTTGAATTATGTCACCCCATACATCAGCGCCCACCAACGCATGGATTCGTCCCGGCTGACCAAATGACGGATCCGCCAAAGCCAAAGTGTGTAGATGCTGCCAACAAGACGGCGCAATGTGTGCTATCGGAGTCGGTGTAATTATTGATGTAAGCAAGTAGAAATGTACATCGATGCCAAATGTGCCGTCGCACGACGCCAAACTGATTATAGCATGGCCACGGGTATGTGTTACTGCCGAGCCAACACCTTCAACTGTGATCGCCCCGGGCCTCCTGCAAATAGCCAACTGATTGAAAAAGCTATATCTCATAAAACTGACCTGACTGCCCGGATCGCAAATGATCCGGCAGCGATGTGTAAAGCCATAGCCATCCTTCACGTGAACAATTGCCGTCGCCAACAAAACCAATTTATCGCTAATTGCCACGAACGTCTTAGCCGTCGATGGTAGTCAGGATGTGTGATTCCGTGGTGGTTGAGTTGATGGTGATGCAAACATTGGAACAGCAGTGGATGTTGTTTCCGCGATTGGTGTAGTGCCAGAAAGGTTGACGCGACACAGTAATGTGTGATGTCTGCTTTGGCAATTTCGGCAGTTGCCCTCTGAACATGCCTTGGTTGCATGTCTCGGCCTCAGGCAATTGAAACATAGACTAGATCCCTTGAGCCGTTGGAATGGTTCTGCCACGGGTAAGGCCACTAATGCAGGACATCGGCTACTGCGATGAGTTTTCTCATTGCAAAACTCACAGTTGCCAGGAGTCGTCGCAGCCAAGTTCGTTTTCACCAATCGGAGTGGATGAGTTGGAATGGTTGAATTCTTCTTCTTCACTTGTTGATCACTGTTGTAAATTGTATTCAGCCGAAGGGCATCCGATGTGGAAGTATGAGCACGTTTCTCCACAAAGTCCAGCAATTCTTCGAGCTTCGGGATGTCATTTCAGGTTCGACTCATCCCCCATGCTTGCTGAGTAACTGCTGGCAGTTTTGATGAAACGATGGGTACAGCCAATGCATCCCATTTATCTACAGGTAGCTCCATAACGGTTAATGCGCGAAAGGACTCCCTAACGGTATCGACTATGGAGAGCAACGATGAAGAAGACTCACTCGTTTGTGATTTGATGCCAATAAATCTGGATATATGGATTTCCGCCAACTGTTTGGGATTGTCGTAACGTGTCTTTAAGGCCTTCCAGACTTGTTTGTATCCACCAGAACTGCTTCCCGCAATTTCCCAAGCTTGTATGCTTCCGGGTATTCTTGATTTTGTACCAGCATTTCGAAAGCATCCTTAAATGCCAACCAATTTTGTATCGTGCCATCGAACTTCGAAACTGACAATGGATCTAATTTTAGACCCATTGTAGTTGAACGAACCGAGCGTTGTGAAGCAATATCGTCTGACATTATTAATTGTGCCACAGATAGCAAGCGGTGCAATCTAGCCACAGCCATGTTGAACTGCACCTCAACTTCTTCCTACAGCTTGGTGTAGGGTTCCATATTATCCGGAAGTGCAGCAGCAATGAGTGCATCATGCGCCACAACAAAGCGTTCGTAATGCATCTGCAATGACGTTAATTCCTGCTGGACGCCAAATTCATCTTCCGAGAAGTCATCCCTTGTGACCTTCGCAGTGATCCGTTTGATTGCGGTAACTGCCGCTGCACGCCTATTCAAGTCCGCCATTTCTGAAGAACGCAGCACTGAATTTGCAACGCAATCACAATCTGAATAAGTGCCAATTCAATTGTCCAGAGATCAGCAGACGGTATAACACGCCAAATACGTTGTTTCTCGGAAACGGTACAAGAAAACAACCCCAAGTGGTCGAATGATCTTGCACGTTGCTTATGTAAGTTAACACGACGAAATCTCAAATTCCAGCAAGTCCGAATTAGGTCAAACCAACACGCGCGTCCGATACAATGCACTCGCTGGGTAAACAACACCATACGCCGGACGCAACGCTGACATCGCTAATATCGTCAACACCATACACCGGATGAACAACGCTGACACCGCTGCAGTTTAGACATTAGCTTAAGTTATTGATAAGTGTTCAGTTTTTCATTTATAACATGTTGGAATAAAGTGGGCTCGTCCCAAAAAGATTGAAATTTGTTTTTTTTTCATAAATTAATAATTTAAAACTTTAACTTGTACATCAATCACTGTATGTGCGAGTATGTACGCAATGTCCACAAAACCACACTTATGTACCTCAATCCTCACAGGAGGCACCAAAAATGTATAGAAAAACACTAAGAAAGAAAGAAAAGAACAAGATAAAGTTAAAACGCAATTCTTTATTTGATCTAAGAATGACGCAATGCCAAGCCAACCATCAACGATGAGCACACACCAAAGAATGAAAGAATCAGAGCGTGGCTTTTGTCCTGTCCACAAAATGGTGCTGCCAATCCAATGCAGCAAGATCTTTGTTGCCACATCGGTATACTCTCATACATCTACTTTGTTGTTGTTTGTATTGTTAATGTTACTACTTCGGTTTGTCAAAACAGCGAGTCTCAAAACTGCAAGCAAGGACTCTAAAATTACTCTCTACAGAACACTGGCGAGATCAGTCCTGCTTTAGGGAGTCGAATGTTTGACGATAATCAAGAAAGCAGAGCTGATTCTGGGTTCTTTTCAAAGAAAAATTCTACGTCGGATATATGGTCTTGTTTGCGAGGAAAGCGAATGGAGGAGAAAACACAACCGCGAACTCGACGAGCAGCATAATGACGTGGACGTAGTCCGGAAGGCAAAAATACGTAGACATAGGCTCGGCCACATCGATATCGAGTGCGTTGACGACCGCACTCCAGCAAAGAGAGTCTTCATTCACCACCTATTTTGAGAAGGCAAGGGATACCGAACTTTTGCTTCAGAGACCAAGTGATCGCACCCATCAGGTAATTTAGAGTCTCGAATTCGAAGCAGCTTGCCCGGGACCGATATGAGCGGAAACAGACTCTCGTCCAGGCTCAGATGTTAACAGAATTTCTTATGAATAGTAACTGCCTTTTTTTCATTACCCTTACAATGTTCCGAAAAGGTCTTTCTTTCTAATGATTTCGTTCCCTATTTCAATTTTTATTAAGGACCTGTGATAAATTTAGGGCAATGATCTGGGATTTGATACCGCATGTCTATAAAAAGGGTCCTGATAACTCTACCAGTTTTCTCGGTAAACGTTTCCTATTTTCATAAGCTCTAAAATATAAGAAAGAAGGTTCTATTAGGTGATGGCCACTGAGTCTTGGTCTCGCTTATTTTTTTCAGCTTGGAAGTGAATCCAAATTTCTTCAAATGATAACAAGTTGGCGGATGCTAAACAATAAGCATTCCCATCAATCTACTTAATTAACATCGTTGGTTTGCTTTCTATTAGGACAATGTGATCACCAATTCAGAAAGGGTGTCGCAAAGTCACTTAGGAAATGCTGGTTCAACGCAACGAAAGGAAATCATTTTTGCATCGAATTGTGACGGGTGACGAAAAATGGATATATTTTGAAAAGCCGAAGCGGAAAAAGCATGGCTTTCACCTAACGAAGCCGGCCCTTGAACATCAAGGCCAAACGCTTTGGAAAGGAGATCATTCACTCTGTCTGGTAGGACCAGAGCGGTATTGTGAATTATGAACTCTTGAAGCCCGGCGAAACGCTATCATTAACAAATTATTAATTTAAACCAGGCATTAATAGAAAGACAACCGGAATGGGCCAGAAGACGTGGCTAAGTGATTTTGTTACTCGACAACGCGCCATCTCACACGGCAAAACTAATGAAAGACACAGTGAAATCGCTTGGATGGGACATCCTTCTGCACCCGCTTCGCCGTACTCCCCAGACTTAGCGCCATATGACTATCATCTCTTCGCATCAATGGGACACGCGCTAGCAGAGCGGCACTTCATTGATTTCGAGGAAGTTGGAAAATAGCTCGACGAATGGTTTGCCGCGAAAGACAAGCAGTTTTTCTGGCATGGTATTCATGAATTACCTGAAATATGGGCGAAATGTGTAGAAGCCGATGACCAATATTTTGAATAATAAGAAAATTACGAAAAAAACGTACGAGTATGCATACACCTACTGAAACATTCACACTATAATTACTTTCTATAAAAAATTGGCCCAATTGCAACGCTAACCCTTAATCACCCGAAATTGTCATTTCTTGTGGATGGAGAAACTGGCCACAATTTTTCTTGCAACTGTATTCATTTACAATAAATTTCTGGAAAATAGAAAGAAGCCACATCTCTTCGAAAAAATCATGTTCTCGTTCATTCATTTCCAACACAAAATCAACAAAAGTGGGCGTTGGCGTGGTCTGCTAGCTTCAAATCTTATATCAGCCGGACCTTCTATGTACTATATACGAATACGTAAGCATGTAGACCAAGATTTGTATGGTAAAATGTGGTGAAAAGTTGTTGCGGACTGGTCAAGTTCCTGTTACCCGGACATGATTGAAAGTGAATACCGCAACAACCACATCGAAATCAAATCCCTGCGTAGGGAGATTTTCCGTACTTCTCGGCGAAAAAGGTTACCGAAATTCGACGTTCAGAGTCGAAAATAAGAAGTAGGTCCCAAATAATCGGGTTATTCACGGGCTTGGTATAATAAGGTAATATTCGAGTATATGAAGTTACCGATTTGCGTAAAGCTTAACAACGCTTTTACTAAAATTAAAAATGTTTATTTTAAGAAATTATCTTCGTTTGCATCTATAATATTTTGCCAATGATCCACTAAAGCAACTGCGCCAGCTTCACGAACGTGGTCTTAAATTATCATGCAGCACTATAAAATCATAGTGACACATGACATGACAGCGCCGACTGCTTCTTGTCGTCTCACAAAACGATGACAACCAACCAAAGGATTTAGCATATTTAATGGTGTTAAGATGTAGTTTCTCTAGTTTTTGTACCTTTCGAATGGCGGAAAGGTGGCGACTTGCGGTTGTAGTTAACACTTTTACTTTTACGAAACTAAACGCACTGTTCATTTCCCGAGTTGCTGCGACATAACCTTTTTTTTTTTTGGTTTTCATTAGTAAAGGAAAATCGCCCTTAAATGTATTGGCACATTTTCTAATGAATTAATGGCAAATATATTTTTACCTTCAAATAGGTCGGCAATTTCATATGAAACGACCTTATATATTGCCTCGAACGATATTGCTTTCAAATGTATTGATTTCATTTATAATATCTATGGGACTTGGCGCTCGATGATGCCTAAAAACAGTGAATTTTTATAATAACTACTTCAACATGTTGTTCGAGTGAATAATAATCCTTAGCCTCACTTTACCAAAGGACTTCAGAGTACTGTAGACAGTTCAACAATGGCATGGAATTTTAACTGACGCCTCCTGATGGATAGCTCTTATAATATACAATATTTGTGACAAAATCCTCAACTACAATAAAGGAATAAACAAACACCAAATCCAAACTTGTCATTTTGTAAAAAAAACTAAGAAAACGAATGTGGATGTTGGCTAATAGCCTGGATCCAAATAAAAAGTTGATACATAGATCTATATGTTTAAATACATTTTAAGGAAAATATTGAAAATAAAAGAGGAAGGCTATCTAAACAGACACGGAAAGATAATGAAACTGAGCATATCTGTCCACTATTAATCTCGACAAGGGTAAGTTCAAAACCAACATAAATGAGATGATTTAAGAAGAATAGCGGAAATATTCTACCGTTGGAAAATAGTGCCCGGGCTCCATTAGATAGATCTTATACACTTATGGCAGCTCATCGTATAGAGCCCGAAACATTTTTAGACCTTAGTCTTTTTTTTATAGCATTTTATTTTCAAAGCGGTGTATTTGAATTTGGTTCCCTTTTAGTCTTGTACTTTGAAATGCTGGGGTACGAAAGACTTATGCAAAGGCTTTCCTGTCTGTCTATCCGTCCGTACGAATATATCGTATATCTGTCCGTCTGTCCGCCCACCCGTACGCATATATCAAATCAAACTTGTCGAGTAGCTATGAGTCTGAAAATAGAGTACATAATTCTGAGTTCATAGCGACCGGTTTTAGAACCCCAGCTACTGTGATTCCTGAGATCCAGGTAAAAGTTTGTAAAATTTAAGGTAGAAAACAATTGTAGCTGATCCCATCTTGCTTAATCTTGACAGCAGAAAAGCGTCACTCGGCGCATCATCACGGGATTAATTTTAGCCAGATATACCGAGGCCACAAATTGAAATTTTTTTTTTTTTTGTTTGGAATTGCATTAGGCAAATGCGTTGCACCAGGCTGGTAGCATTACTTTCACATTTTGTATTTGACGGATTTCTTTTAGTCTTTGAGACGATTAAACCTTAGCTTTAACATCATGTCTGTAAGCCCATGTTGCATCATCCTTTATGACGAGCTGCAGTAGATTGCTATTAACTTCATTTATCAACTTTTGAGCAAACTTCATTTTATTTTAAATCCAACGTTTGTGGGACTTATTTTGCTACCACAAAACATATGAAAAAATTGAATGCTATTACCAAGTATTCAGCGGCTTCGACGCAATTGTGTATCCTGAATGCTTGTCATCTTCAACGTTCTTACACCCTTGACGGAAACGCTTATAACACTGAAAAACACTTTTCTACTCCTAGCAGGCTCACCAAAAGTAATACTAAAATCTTATAATCCAACATAAAAAGGGTGTCATAGAAATCGGATTAATACAGTTCGCGAAATTCGGTTTAATCGTGACTGGTATATAATAAAAAAAAATGCTATAGGAAGTTAGTCCGAAGTAAAGTAAAGACCGAAAAATAATATTTGCTCAAATGTAAATACGCTATTTTCAAATAGATGGCTCTATCAGTTCATGTTGGTCAGAATTGTCAGATCATACATGTCGCATGGTAAGCCTTGACACCTGTTGACAGCTCCACTTTCTTCTTCTTCTTTTCCGTTTTTTCCGGCGTCGTTTTGGTCAGAAGTGTAAGACCATAACCTTCCCACTTAACTGCATTCCTACTGGTCCGCTTGTGGGGTCCGCCACAGCTGCTCTTTACATTTATGAATTGTCATCGAATAACTGAGTAGACCTTCGCATTCGTCCACTGGACGAATTTTCTTTTTTATTTTTATAAGTTGGTTAGGATACAAATTGTAAACTTATGGCAAACTCTCCAAGGCTCTTTAGGCTGTTTATCGACACGAATGCCATAAGGGCGACTAAAGGGTGGGCCATCTAGTGGTTTTTTTTTAAATCATAGGTTATTATACTGATGGTATATCATACTGACAGTTGTTTCTCCTTAGAAATCTTGACAGAAAGTCAGTATCATACCTCCGCGGAACAGAATGAGTCGCTTTGAACAACGTTGGGAAATATTAAAAACTTATTTCCAAAGTGAGTGCTGAGTAGCCCAAACAGTACGTTTTTTTTAAAGAAATTTTGGCCGAAATGAAGCACCCACCGCGACTGCTGTACTCAAGTTTGTCCAAAAAGTTCGTGAGACTGATATGCTAGTGGACTACACCCATGGTTGCCGTCGTCGAACGGTGCACACAGATGAGAATGTGACTGCTGTGGCCAGAGTTTGAGACTCAATTCATGAACATAACTCTCCATCGATCTCAACAGCTCAACATTCCACGCACTAGCATTGGACCCTTTTTTCGACATTGAGGCTACGTTTCGGTCAACGGAGGGCGTTACAGAGCCATGTTAACCGACTTTTTCTTTACTAAAATTAAAGACATGGATTTTGACGACCTCTGTTCATGCAGGATGGCGCGCCATGCCACAATCGATCTTTTGCGCACCAAATTTCCAAATCGTGCCATCAGCCGTCTTGACGATGTCAATTGGCCGCCTAGGAGCTGCGATTTGACCCCTTGGACTTTTTTTTGTGGGGAAACGTGAAGGAACGATGTTATGCCAATAATACGGAAACAAATTAAGCACTTAAGGCCAATACCATCCAAGCAATCCGTGAGCTACAGCCCGAAATTATCAACAAGGTCTTGGAAAATTGGGATGATCGAATGCACTACTTTCAAGCCAGCCGAGGCAGCCATTTGAAGGACGTTGTACAGCATAATTAATGGGAATGTTTGTTCTTACTAATAAAGCCATAATATATGGAAGAAATTAATTTTCTTCATTTTATTGAATTTTTAAAAAGAAACTTGTATTTGGTCCACCCTGTACATCAATTTCATTCTCAAAAATCCGTCCCAGAGGAAGAATAAAACTAACAAACACCCCTGCATTATTTACTCGAAAAGTCAATTATAGTTCGCGTCCCTGCCCCGCTCCGAAAACGATCCGTTTCAAACTTGACATTATCTGCAAGCAAACCCGCATAATAAGATAAAGTATGACATCCACATCCGTCTGGATGCACGTTTTCAAACATGACAAGATGCTTGTTCTGTATTGAAACCACAGCAAGAGAGGCATCTAAAAGTATAATGACCTCCTTCGTGCCATCTTGTGACATATGCTCGTCGCATTTAGCTTGTCACCATTTCATGGATTTGCTACACGCTTCTGATACATACGACTGTGCGCGGCAAGACGTTGTGATGGGTATTAACCCTCGTCAGTGTAACTAGAAACTTACATGGATCCCGGTGGGAGTGAGTGGAATCATGCAAGATGAACGACGTGATTATTTTCGGAAGAGCGATGAGAGGTCTGATAGGGGTAGAACTCTCATCTGATGGAGAAATGGTATTGGAGGAAATAGGAAGCGCGTGCCAGATTGTAGAACCAGACGTCATGTACTAACGGCCATGGTATTTCCATTCCTAAAAAGCTCTGATTGTTTCACAGAACTGCATCCTTCACTTTATTTTCGGCTACTGCCCCACCACTTTCAATCCTCCTGACCTCATTCACCACTGAACTCAATCAATACAAACTAAAATAATGGACTGGCAAATCTGGAACGACCTTCAAGCGTACTTCCAACCGACAATCCATGGCACGAACTGTGCGACACCCGGTTTCGGGATGGAGCGGTAACGTAATTAATAAATGAAAGTCGTGTGTAGCTGTCTGTCTTAATAACTGACTTAACGAGTACTTCAGTTTCATGGACAGGCATGTCGGTAATTAAAGGCTTAATTCGTATCGACTAAGCTTGTCTATCAAATCCTCCCTCCGTACGCCTTGTATTCCCATGGGAGTTGAATTCAGAATATCAGCTATGTGTACGTGTATCCTGGCGTTCATCCTTTGTCAACTTAAAAACTTTGGCCATTCTAAACTTCAGGAGCTGCAAAACCACTATCCATGAAGATAAACGATTGCACGTCATGTGGGTGGAGAGGAAGAAAGTTTTTGTTGATTCCTCTTCTTTTTATTTTTTTTGTTAATGTCCTCGGGCATGTTTTTGTTGGTTACTAAGGGACTAGGATGCCACTGTCATCGTAGTCGTCGGTGCAGATAAGCTGTGTGCAGATGGGAGGCGCAACAAACAAAAAAAAAATGGTCTTCGTCCTTTGTGACATTGTTTTCTTGGGTCCTTTGCGTTTTGTCTGATGTACGCTTTGGGGCCACGGAAAGTTACCATCATGGTGTTATCGCCTTTTCTCTCATTCCTACTCCGTTCGCCTTCGTGGATTGTGGCTATGAGGGTATGCTATGGTTTTTCCTTTCTGCTGACTAGTGCCGCCTGTTTGCCTTGAATGTTGGGTTTTTGTTTTTCTTTTTGGAAGAGCTTGGAGGCGTTCGTGTTGTCATTTGTCACTAGTGCTGATGGATTCTCGCTTATGACAATATTTTCGCGATTTTCTCGAAAGTTTTTTTTTTGTACTTTTTTTTTTTTTGTTTTTGTCATGATTTTGGTTAACGACTTGTTTGTCAGCCCGAAATTAGATTTCCCTAATATGGGTTGGAGCGAGTCCGTATAAAAAATATTAGCCTTGAGTGAAGGAGTCGAAAGTGAAGCGTTGAAAATAATAATCGAGGTTTTTATGATGACTCAGGTATGAAGCACCTTGTTACGTTATCCTCTGAGGAAGTGACGTGTCCTCGAATCCAATCAAGAATATCGCTGCTCCAGCTAAATTACTTTTCTTTTGATCTCATCGCAGGTAATGAATTTTTAAGGTCAAAAGCCACGTGTATTTACGATATTTGGATGACGGGAACATAACACAATATGGAAGAGAGGAATCTGTCCGCTTATTAAACTTATTTATGTTGAACTTGAGTTTACCTAAATGTCAATCAAAATATATCTCATCGGTGCCGAGTTCGTCATGGTTAATTTGATTCGACATTTTAAGAGCAAACTTACAAGCCACATTTTGATAATCTTCGCGGCATACTTCTCTAGCAGTTGTGCTGAAAGGTCATACACTAATTGGATAATGGTTTCACATTCAAATTCTATGTTTAAGGTTACAGACACTAGCTCGCTTCAATCTTTACCTATGGAAACCTAAATCGTAATATTTTACTGATATTGGCGTAATCAAGATTCGTAGGAGATTCTGAAGGTTGACGACCGGGGAGGATTCAGACACACTTGCAGGATGAATACACAATCTAATCTTTTTTTTAATTACTCCGACGACGGGTTCTAGATGCCTGAACCCCACCATTATTCGAAATAAGAATGCGCGTGTCGGACACACAGATGCAGGTAAAGGTACGAGATGTCCATAGTTATGTTAGTTTTTGCATTATTGTCAAGCTAATGCGGAATGAAAATAAAAAATCCTAAACTCCATAAAGGTCGATGGTGACAATCGCACAGTAATTACAAATTGGCTCAAACTTCTCAACAACATACGAGTATGTAGTACAATGAAACAGGATCAATTCGGAGTACCAGAAGGATCCAAACTAGACCCGATCTTCTTTACATAATATACGGACGAGCTTTTGCTTGTGCAGAAAGTATGCCTTTTGCTTTTTCTAATAACACAGTTCTCTGGAGATGACTAAAATAATAAAATATGAGTTCAATGGCGCTGTCAAGTGGTTTATACTCGGGTGGAATAGTGCTGAAACTCATCAACAGCAGAGATGTTCCAAATAGAAAACATTTTAGGATGATCCCCATACTCGACTACTATGACCAATTGCGACTTAGAAACTCTATTGTCCACTATCATACCGTGCCTGTTTCTCGTTCCAAAAAAAAAAAAAAAATACAGCTTACATGGTAAAACGCATCTGTTCTGTCAGTTTAATATATTTATACTGAATTTAAAACCACGAATTCGACTGATGTATGCACGTTTTTATTCCACCAAGCACAGAGAAAGAATGAGTTTGATAAATTATGTACCATGAGTTTAAGTAAGATAAACGGTAATTAGCTTGAATAATTGTGTACAAACTGTAACATGGTATGATCATCTGGCGGAATATTCTAAGCAACAATTCATATACTAGTAGTACATACAGTAATGAGCAAAAATATTAATACATTTTTGAAATATGTTATATACATGTATATATTGTGAAAACAGGAAAGTTCAACTAAATTGTGACACAATATGTATATGATGAGGAAAATTATTATATAGGTAGTTTATGGTGAACAAACAAACTGAACATTCTCCCCGCCTTGAAAGCTTTTAGCTTTCAAGACAGTTTCTTGCTAATTCAATGTTGCTGGTAGGTTGGTTTTCCTGCTCATCCTCAGTGGCGTCGCAGGGTAAAATGCAAATTTTGATTATGGCTCTTTTTACGATCCCGTGTTGAGTTCACTACGCGGACGAGACCATCAGACCCGGTGAATATTTATTTATATAATTAATCTACAAGTTACTTACGTACTAACAGATTTTATAAAGTATACAAACATAGCATAATAAAAACATTTGATATACAATATATGTAAAGAACATTTTCATATGAAAATTCATTAAAAGGTAAAAAGGCATAATAATGTGCTTTTAAAATGAAGTCGGTTGTCAGATAAGTCGAGGTGTTGAGAATATATGTTAAAGACTCTGATTATCCTTGTTAGAGGTTCATTTCTTCCGTATTCTGTATTATGGAATATTTCAAATAATAAACGTCGAACACGGAGCGACCTAGTAGGCAAATAAAATTGAATCATTGCTAGAAGACAAGGGCATTTTATTTGATTGGAAAGTATGTCCCTAACAAACATTACGTCATGAATGGTTCGCCTAGTCTTTAGGGATTTTATACCAAGCAGTTGGCACCTTGCAATGTAGCTCGGGTGAAAATTCCAATGCATTTTGAAAAAAATAAATTTGGTAAATCGTTTTTGAACTTTTTCGATACGGTCGGAAAAAGTAATAAAGGAAGGATTCCAGACAACCACCGCGTATTCAAGGAAAGGTCTGATCAGCGAAATGTATAGAGATAATAGTGTAAATGGATTAGTGAATTCTTTAGCGTTACGCTTAATGAAGCCAACAGCTGAATTGGCTTTTGATAAAATATAGCTAATATGAGAATGAAATGAGAAAGATGAGTTAAGCATAACTCCCAAATCTTTGACACTATTCGCTTTAGAAAGAAGTGTAGAATCAATGGTGTAATTAAATTGGATAAGGTAGGTTGATTTCGAGAAAGAAATGGATTGACACTTCTTTAAATTTAGATTAAGATGGTTATTATTGCACCACTCGAAAACGTTATCTATATCTGACTGTAATAATAAGCAGTCATTAACATTTTTAATGCTCATGAATATTTTCATGTCATCGGCGTAAAGCAAACACTTACTGTGGTTAATTGAACGAATAATATCGTCAATGAAAATTATGAACAATAGAGGACCCAAATGACTTCCTTGCGGTACACCCGAAATGCATTTTATTTGCATAGATAACGAATTTCCGATTTTAACTCTTTGGGTACGGTTTGAAAGATAAGAGGATATTCAGCAAAGGAACTGGGAGTGGAATCCGAAAATTTCAAGCTTATTGATTAGCAGCGAATGGTTAACGGAGTCAAATGCTTTACTGAAATCAGTATAAATTGCATCTACCTGATTTTTGTTTTCTAACTCATTTATTATGAAAGAATTATAAATGGATAGATTGGTTGAGGTTGAACGACCCGATAAGAAACCGTGTTGCGCTTCCGATATGTGCTCTTTGATGATGAAATCTATTTTATTTTTTACTATACATTCAAAGAGTTTTGGAATTGTTGAAAGCTTGCAAATGCCTCTATAATTTTCTACATTATTCTTGGAGCCCGATTTGTGAATGGGAACTAGGTATGATTCTTTCCATTCATCAAGAAAAACTCCTTCAGATAAAGAACGGTTGAATATGAGAGAAAGTGGGTTGCAAAGTGAATTAGCACAATTTTTAAGAATAATTGAGGGTGTGCCGTCTGCACCATAATTGAGTTTTGGCTTTAAACTACTAACGGCAAGGGAGACGTCGGCTGAGCTTAAAATTAAGGATCCAATGTCTACTAAGCTAGGTAAACTTTTTCGAGTTGTAAAATTAGGGTTTGTGTTATTGGAATCAGAAAAAGTGGACTGAAAGAATTTTGTAAATAGCTTAAGGGTAGAATCAATGTTATCAGATTCTTCTTCCTTGAGATGCATTAAATTAGGAATTCCCACGGATTTCCTTTTGGAGTTAATAAATTGTCAGAAAGATTTACTATCATGTCTTATATTGTTTTCAATAGAAAAAATGTAATTTTTATAAAGGAACTTGTTAAGAACGAAGAATTCTTTACGTAAATTACTAAATTTAAGATAATCAGAAGCCTTCTTAGAGTCTTTGAATTTCTTAAAAGCCTTGTTTTTAAGGTTCTTAAGGGTTGATAAGTATTTATTATACCAAGGTGGTTTACACGAGGCACGCACCGTTGACACGGGAACATACTTCCCGAATCCTTTCCTAAGGATTTCAACAAAACGATTATACATTGGTGTTAAACTTAAGTTGCAAAATTCATTATGCCAATTTACACTATTAAGCATATTATTCAATTCAATAAAATTAGTTTTAGAAAATTTAAAATATTTTTTTGTTGAAATAATTTCTGGTTTAAGATAACTATAAAAAGATAATCTATATATATAATACGCCAGTGAAGCCGCTTCTCCTCCTAAACTAAAAGTCGCACAGGCAAGTGCGATACACCGTTGGAAAGCTTATGGTCTGAAGTGGCCGGATAAGGTTTAAAAATCATTCAAAAGTTAATTTAAACGCGATTTAAACTGGATTTAAGATTCAGCGCGTGATTTAGTAGCAATTAAAATTTTATTCGTCACATATCACTGACAAACTGATAAAAATAAAATAACTGTTTTTAAACTAAGGTGAGTTGTGAACATCAGAGGCATAACTTACAATTTTATTTGTTATAGAACAACCTAAATGCCTCGAAGAGTGCGTTCGCGTCCTTCAGGTGAAACTTTAAGAGCCACCCGCTCACGTCTACAGCGGAATCGACGTAATTTACTGTCTTCTTTAAATGCTGCCGTATCATTTAGAAGTTTTTCAACTGTAGCTCTTCTTTTTTCAATTTTTGCCAATACTTAATTGATGATTTAATTTTATTCGTCACATATCAATGTGTTGAATAAACCCTGTAAATTTCAATACAATACTAATCCCATGAAAAATCCGCAAAATTACACCTTTTTTTCGGCCTCTAGAGTGCCTTACCAACAGGCATGCCATTTCAATTCAAACGTCTTCAATTTACCGTGCGTTAATCCTTTGCTATGACCGTTAATAAAGTTCAAGTACAAGCGTTTCAAGTGTCTGGAGGGAATTTGGAGAAACCGTGCTTTTCTCACGGACAATTATACCAATTTGATTCAATGTTAATATTCATGGGTAGCGAAGCACGCCGGGATCCGATAGAAGGGTATATTATATTAGTATTCTAAATACTGTTATTGAACTTATTTCATTTTCACTCCTCTTAGTAAAAAACTGAATTATTTCTGGGGCGGTACGAAGTTCGCCAGGTCAGCTAGTTCTATATAAATTTGTTTATGATTCATTGAATCCTTTAAAGGTGGTAGAGGAGCAATATCAACATTAGCAATAATCTCATCAGTGCAGATAAAGATTAGATCAAGAATTTTTAAAATAGAATTTTTTACAGGATTCATTTGTTTTAGATTCATTGAGTTTAATTTATCTAGGAAAATATATTCATAAGCATAGGTAACATTCAATGGAAAAAGAAAGATATTGGAATCAGAGCTAATCCAATTTAGACTGGTGAAATTAAAATCCCCTACGATACACAAATAATCAGAGTCATTACGCATATTATTGACATGATCTATATTCGATGCATGGTTCTCGTATATATGTTGTATACTTCTAGGTGGTATATAACTAGAAACCAAAAGCAATCGATTATTTAACATAGAATCAAAAGTTATTGAAATACAAAGTTGTTCGACATCTGTGATCAATAGGGAAATTTCTTTACATGTAAAACAAGTACGGACTGCAACAATTAAACCGCCACCACGATCCTTCGCTGTTTTGCATCGATCAATCCTAAACGAGTTGTATAGTTTCGGGTTGAAAATCTCGTTCGATGAAATATCCGGGTATAACCATGTTTCAACAATGACGATGACATCGTAGAATGTATGTGATGTGTTGTTAAAATATCTGTTATTTTCGTCCGTATGCCGCTTGCGTTGTGTTAATAAATGTTAAGAGGAAGGGATAGGGAGGAGGCATATTTCAGTTTGGGTCCGGTGCTGATCCTATATCCTGGTTTTTTGAATTTGGGGTATTGGAGAAGGTTTTAAATTGTACTCCAAGTGGCCAAATCGAAGGGTCAAGAGCTTTTCCAAATGAATAGGCAGGAATACCCAACTTGAAGTAATGTAATGAAGCGATTGTAGATCAGCATCTTTTTTAATTAGTTTTTTACAACGAAGCACATTTTCTGGGAGCTTTAACTTATGTGCTGCGTATGAAATAATGTTTTCTTCGGTGACATTTGTATTAAGCCGAGAGAGGTGCAAGAATTTCAGTTTCGGTACAGAAGAAAGTATTGCCGCTTCCTCTTGAGTATCGGCAGTGCCAAACAGTTTTGTAAGTCGTTGACCTCTTTTCTTCTGTTTAGCAATCATCCGCGGATTATTGTCTTCCTGCGGCTGGTCAGTGATAGAGATTTTTTGTATGCCAGTGCTTTTTGACGTCGATGGTGGAAGAGATGGTATTATTACATGGGGCACAGGGGACGTTACGACGTTTGATTTGCATACTGTTGGTCTAACAATTGGATGAAATTGTGATGTTGCAGTGGTTTGACTAATCGTAGCTTCCGATGTTAGGGCGTTATTTTGAGGAGAAGAATTAGTCTTTTTAGCACTTTCACTGGATGGAGAAATAAATGATTTGTGCAGGAACAATTTGATTTCTGCGACATCGTTTTGTAGTTGAGCGAAAGCCGAGAGTAGAGAACCACAAACACTTGCACAACTATTACAACGCCATTGCAGATTTCGATCAGATTGGAGTGCTTTGATCGATTCATCAGAGATGGAAATGCACTTTTTGTGAAATGATTGGCCACACAAGCCATCACATCTTAGAAAATTATCACGAAGAAGTCTAAGTTTGCAAATGGAGCACTTTTCGAACATTTTAAAATTATACTAATGAGGATTTTAAGATTACTTTAACTTTCTTAGTAAGCGAAGAGAAACACGTCCGCACCGCACCATATGTATATCAAAGTCGAATACTTCTACGATGCGTCCCAGAGGCCATTTTAGCGATGGTTAATGTTCATCCTTGAGAATAACTAAGGATCCGACTTCAACATTTTTCGCAGTGTCCTTCCACTTTTTTCGCTGCTGCAAGGTGTTGAGGTATTCAGTACTCCATCTCTTCCAAAATAACTGTTGCAGATATTGCACTTGCTGCCAGCTTCCAAGTCGAAGAATGTTTTGTTGAGTTAGGTCTACTTCCGGGATGGTGGATACAGGAGAACCAGTTAGAAAGTGTGCTGGAGTTAGAGCATTTAAGTCATTAGGTTCATCTGAAACGGGTCTCAAAGGGCGAGAATTAATAAAATTGGCAAACTAGCGTATGAAGTTGTTCATAGGTTAATGCGGCATAACCAACGACACGACGAAGATAATATTTGACGGTTTTTATAGACGCTTCCCACAATCCTCCAAAGTGCGGAGAACGACTTGGAATAAACTTCCAACATATTCCCTCGTTGGCACATTCTCTTTGAATGAGTTCGCTGTCTTTTTGATCTTCGAGGAATATGCGTTTGAGTTCTTTCAGCTGAGAGTTAGCACCCACAAAGTTCGTAGCATTGTCCGACAGAATAGTTTGTGGTTTGCCACGCCTTGATATAAACCTACGGAGTGCCCCGAGAAAAGCTGCTATCGATAGGTCAGTTGTCAGCTCTAAGTGCACTGCTTTGGTGCATAGACAAATAAATAGGCAGATGTAGGTTTTTGTAGGAGCTTTACCTCGTATTCCCGGTTTGACGTAGAACGGTCCACAGAAGTCTATTCCTGTATGTAAAAATGGTCTAGAAGGCCTTATTCGTTCTTTTGGCAGGTTTCCCATGATCTGGCTACATGTAAAGGGACGAGTCCTAAAACATCGGACATATTTATTAACTGTCTTGCTAATCATCTGTCTTCCTCCTATGATCCAAAACCGTTCTCTTGTAAGAACCATGAGAGCTTGACAACCAGCATGTAAATTTGTTATGTGGATAGTGAATAATTAATGTTACAGTAAACTGATGCGATTTGGGCAAGATTATTTGGTGCTTAGCATCGAAGTTTAAATTCGAATTTTTTAATCTGCCTCCGACGCGTAGTAGTTCAAAATCATCTATAAAGGGATTCAATCCTGAAAGTACACCTTTGGCAGTTATACGAGTATCATTTCGAACTTCTTTATACTCTTGACCGAAAACATGTATTTGAATGGTTCGAATAAGCAACCGAAGACCATGATCCAAGTCCGAAGGTGAAAGTTGCTTCCGTTCTCCTTAGCACAATTAAAGTTCTTAATAAATCGCCATACGTAAGCGAAGGTTCTGCGAATACGATAGAAGTCATTTGTGAATTTGCATTTTAATGTAATACCCTGAGCCATTCATGCCACTTGACATGTTTTAGAAACACGTTTTTCAGGAATGTTTTCAAACGATGAAGTTTTTAGTGAGGTCCATGAAGACGGAGGATCACAGAGAAAATTCGGACCGCAGAACCATAAGTTGGAATGACTTAAATTTTCTGGAGAAATTCCTCGTGAAAGAATATCTGCAGGATTTTCGTTTGTCCTAATACATATGTCTCCATTTATAACTGTGTGAGATATTCTGAATTTTCGTAGTTCTGTTCGCAACAAGAGTGTTCCAATTGCAAGATGAAGATGAAATCCATGCCAATAGAATGGTTGAGTCAGACCAACAAAATGTATCTTCCGGAACGAGGGTGATAGCTTGACGAACACGGCTTATTAGTTCGACTAACAAAAGGGCACCGCATAACTCTAGTCGCGGAATAGATATAGTTTTAAGAGGAGCTACTCGAGATTTTGAGCAAAGTAGTCGGACCCTTATTGCTCCATTAGCGTTAGTGCTCCTAATATAGACACAAGCTCCGAAAGCGTGTAGGCTAGCATCAGCGAAGCCATGAATTTGAAATTTGCTGTGGAGCTCAAATGCATATCGGGGAAAACTAATTTTATCCATGTTTTTTAATACATCAACAAAGTGTAAAATTAGTCCTAAAGTCTTAGTTACATTGCCATCATTAATTTGAAGATACACTTCTCTATCCGCTGGTGGGATGTCTACTAATGCCCCTTCACAATTGGAACACCATTTTCGTAAATGGAATCCACCCTTTGAAAGTAGATCAAATACCTCGTTTTTTTAGCTTGAGTAGATCTTCAAATGTGTCAGCTCCTGCCAGAAAATCATCAACGTAAAAACAAGACTTCGCTGCCTTTGAGTCATAGGAAAATTATGCTCTTCATCTATCGCAAGCTGAGTAAGACTATGCACGGCAAGGAAGGGGGCAGGAGGTGTACCATAGATGATAGTATCGAGTGTGTATATGCCTATGTCTTCTGAACTATTATGACGCCAAAGGATGCACTGCAATATGTTGCCTGGAGTCTGCATTTGTACACATCGGTACATTTTCTCTATATCTGCTGTAATAGCTAATGAGTGAACTCGAAAATTTAGTAGGATACTGAATAGATCACGTTGTACTGTTGGGCCAACCATTAAGATGTCATTCAAGGATGAACCACTCGATGTCTTCGCGGAACCGTTAAATATAGGGTCCGCCAAATAACTTTTTTTTTTTTTGAAAATGCTATAAAAAAAACTACTAAATATTTTCTCCAATTTCTTTTTTTATTTGAAAGTACAATCCTTCCGGTTAATAATGGAAAATAATTTCATTCAAATGGCTGCCTCGGCTGGCCATGCAGTAGCCTACACGATCGGTCCAATTTTTAAGCACATTATCGATTGTGTGCAGCTGTATTTCACCAATGGCTTCACGAATATTGTCCTTTAAAGCGTCAATTGTCTCTGGCTTGTCGGCGTAACACTTATCTTTGACGGCACGCCACAAATAATAGTCAAACGGTGTCAAATCGGAGCTCCGAGGTGGCCGAACGACATCAGCTCTGCGGCTGATAATGCGATCTTCAAAAACAGGGCGCAAAACATCGAGCTTCGGCTGTGTGGCACGTAGCGCCGTCCTGTTGAAGCCAAATGTTGCCAATATCCTCCTCTTCAATTTTTGTGAACAAAAATTCGTTCAACATGGCCCGATAACGATCGCCATTGACTGTAACGGCCACTCCTTGCTCATTTTCGAAGAAAAATGGCCCAATTATGCCTCTGGACCAAAATCCGCACCAAACAGTCCCTCGTTTTGGGTGCACCGGCTTTTCAATGTATGCGTGCGGGTTTTCTGTGCCCCAAGTGCGACAATTTTGCTTGTTTACATACCCGCCAAGATCAAAATGAGCTTCATCTGAAAAGATGATTTTTTTGGCAAAATCGGCATCTTCTGTAAGTCGATCGCAGGCCCACTTAGCGAAGCGTTGTTCAAGCGTATACACAACCATATTCGTTCAGCGGAAGGATAAAACTAATTATCTGTCAAATCAGACATGAGCTAAGTGTTATCATTCACGAAATAGGCACTACTTGAAAAAAAAAAAGTTAGATGGCGGACCCTTTAGTTATATAAAAAGGAACTTAACAACGATCGAACGCAGAATGAGCTTTTTTCACGGTTGTTTCTCAGATTTGTAATGAATTTTTAATATTTCCCCGCATTATAAAAGAATATATTGTTCAATGTTTACCAAACGCCTGGTTTTTGCTTATTAAAAGTCCTAGCAATTAGACCTGATTGTTAGCAGACTAATTATGGCGCGAATTTCAAACTGACAACTATACTGGAATTATTAGGAAGTTACGAGGGTGGTCCGATAAGTACTTAGACTCATCGCCAGATGGCGCCAGTATCGCAAAAGCAACTTACTATCGTGTAGTACATTCTAGACGGCTACTGTCGAAATTTCAGCCGGATCGGACTCGTAGTTTCGTTTTGACCGCGTGTGGAAGCGGGAGTGTCCGCGGATTTTAGAAAAATGGAAAAAGAGCAATATCGGTCGGTGATTCGATTCTTGTTTTTGGAAGGGAAATCGCGCAGCGAAATCAAAGAGCGTTTGGATGCTGTGTATGGTGACTCTTCTCCTTCGATGGCGACCATCGAAAATTGGTTTAACGAGTTTCAACGTAGTCGCTCGTCGGTTTTTGATGTGCCACGTCCAGGTGCCCCGAAAACGGCTACCATGGAGGATAACGTGACAAAAATCCACGATCTCGTATTGGTAGACCGCGGATTGAAGGTGCGCGAGATAGTTGAAACAGTAGGCATTTCAAAAGATCGCGTGGGTCATATCCTGCATGAAATTTTGGGCATGAGAAAGCTGTCGGCGCGATGGGTGCCGCGTTTGCTCACTCCGGACAACAAGCGCAACCGTGAGACCACTTCAGAGCAGCATTTGACGCTGTTTAAGCGCAATCCGAAGGAGTTTCTGCGTCGTTTCATGACATTCGACGAAACATGGATCCACTGGTACACACCAGAGACCAAGGAACAGTCGAAACAGTGGACTTCACCTAGTCCGGAATTCATGCAGTGGTAAAGTGTTTTAATGTGACATGTTCCGTATCGGGTCATCTCCATATGTTACGCCAAAATAACACCGCTTTGAGTTATAAAGTTTGAAATCGACCAGGGAGTTCCAGTCGGCGCCGAATCAACAGCTGGCCCTCATTTATAACACTTTTCGACGTAAGCAGCAAAATCTATAGAAATAACCCAGCGACAATTCAGGACTTAAAACAAAACTTCCCACCTAAAATGTTGACCTTTAACCCATTCCTTCAAGATCGTCTATAATTTTGCATGATAATTTTCAGTTATTGTAGAACATAGGGCGAACCATTTTTTTAACCAATAAAGATAAATAGTGTTAATAAAAATGAGTATTTAATTTACCAAAAACTTAGAGACTGGCTGTTGGCCCACCTTCTATTTTTCCCGGATAATAGAAAGATTCTTTGGTCGACGAAAGTCTTTTCTGGACTGGAAACGCACTTCTATGGACCTACCAGCTCACTCATAAGCTGTGTCAGGCGCTCGTAAAGTACAGTAGATAACTGACAAAAGTGTCTCATTTTGGGTAGAACGGGGAAAACCGATTTTGAGTTCGCACTAATTGCTAATACTTTTTTTTACCGACAGATCATTCTTACCTTCTTTAAGGAATTAAGCAGGCAATCCTTTTGCCTTTGTTTAATTTAAGTTTTTATACTTACATACATATGTATCTCTTATCTTCAATCCGAGGGACGGAATTCTATGTTTTCATCATAAACACTGAATGAGTTATCCCGCCTGAGGTCGTATTATTGATCGTCCATATCCTTAGATTCGACTGCGGTCCCACTACATGCTCTCTTCACACTTGCAGGCTAGCATCCAAGCCTTGCAGCCAAACAAGCCCATAAAATTATTTGATAAAGCTTTAATTCCTACAGTAATCCTCCACACTCATTCTTACCATTTTTATAAAATTTGACACTTGAATAGATGCCAACATGTATTCGTTGGATTATCTGAACGAATATTATTTAGAAATGAAATGGTTTTAGTCTCATTCCAAAAAGAAGTAAAAAAAAGCAAAAAGTTGATGGTAAACAAATATTTCGATAACACTTATCGCCACATGACCTAATCACATTTCCCCGAGTGCCCCATCACCGAAATTCTATACGCTCCAGCAGCATATAGCGCCAGCGACTGCCGCACAACAATCTGGTCCTCCCATCACCTTATCAATCACACACTCATCGCTGCTCTCATCAACCACATTCTCCCTCTCAACACGCTCTCCCAGTGATTAGATGAATTAAATGCAAATGCCCTTACACCGCACTCCACTCGACTGCAATTAATCCTATTCCACATCCAAATAGGATCATTAAGTGTTCCAACAAACACTCATCCGCCGCTGCTATTCCTTGGCAAATATTTACCTATGCCTACCACCTGTACGTCCAACGTTGTTACTGCATCTCAAACTGCCGCAACTCTTCCTTGTTTATATTGAAAATGAAATCCAAACATTTAGCATCTCTCGCCTCCACTTCACACAACATCGCGATAATCTCCCGCTCAGCTCGAAATTACAAACTTTCAGAACAAACACAACTCGCTTCACTCCATCATCGAAACGCTCTGTCGCTTCAGTTCGTGAATTATGTTGAACACGTTGATAACGGTCGGGCTGCTGCTCGTGCTGTATACCTCGAGCGGCGGTGAGGTCCACGCACAAATCCCTTACACGCGTCATCTGTCCAATCTACACATCAAGGAACTACAAAACCTCGCCGTCCGATTGGAGCACTCAATTAGTTTCGACAAACATCCTTGCGATAGTTACTTCGATTACGTGTGCGAGCGTCACCGACCCATGTTCTCGATGATGGGCAACATGCCCGGCGAGAATGATATTATCAACCTATTGGTCGATCTGCAAAACGACGATGGCATGTTCGATGCCAAACGGAAGCTGATGAATTTCTTTTTATCGTGTAACTTGGTCAAGTCGATAGATGATTGCTACCGGGAAACGTTTGACTACTTCAAACCAGTGTTCGGCTATATAGTGGCGGCGAAGTATATAGATCGGCATGACCAGAAGAGCTTGATGGATCTATTGGAGAGATTTATCGCACGGGTCAAGAGGACCGAACATTTTGCTACACATTTGTTGAAGTACAAGTTTGAAACCCTCAAGGAGAAGTTCACATATCCGCAGTTGTACTTGCAGGTAAGTTGATTTAGAAATGGAATGATCTCGATGAATGACTGTGGGACATTTGCAGCGTGAGCTGATTTCATTTCTAAAGTTAATAATTACGATTATAAATTCTGAGGTTATAAGTGAAGTTTCTGGGAAAAACGTTCCCATGCATGTATAATATTTTCTCTGCGAAGCTACTCGTATATGACTATCCAATTTGTGGTTCCTAAAGTAAATCTAAATAAAATACATTTACGAATTAATTTTCCATCAATTTTTTTACTTTGTCGTATTGGATCTATTTTACCATTGTGAATAAAGTATAACATCATTCAAATGACCTTCATGGGAGTTAGGAGGACTCGATTCTGGCAAGGTAATTATCGACCACTTTTCGACATATATCAGGCAATAACTAGCATAGTTTAGTTTGACGTATGTGATTGATACAGAGATGTCAAATCCGGACCGCGAATTGGATAACCCTGCACGTTCTCTGCGTAGGCACTTATATTTGAGCTCAATTGTTAATATTTGTCCATTTTACCTCTATAAGTGTCACTTAAATCAACAAAATAAATCAGCAGTTGGTTTCCGGTACTAGATATCAACCACTGAATGCAAACTCAGTACATAGGTTTAAGGACCTAGCTCTATCATACACACAACACAAAAGGGAATGAATCTGGCCCCCGCGTCTGACGCTGCAGCGCGTTGGTGCATCTGCCTTTAGATGGTGAAGAAAATACCAGCAAGTCGTCTAGGGCTTCAAGTGCTTTCTCTAGAAAATGCTTATGAAAATTAGCCGCTAAAAGACCTGTCGCATTCATAAACCTGATTTTTTGGCTTGAATTATCACACGGCTTACGTAAATATAAATGAGGCAATTATTGCTACTACTAGCCAAAAATTGTTTAAAGGTTTTCAGCCCCTTACATCCAGCAGCAGAGGCAAGTATTACTCCGTTTTTTTTTCCCCCAAAGCTGTTGTTAAACTTTGACTTTCTAAAAATAAGCAACGACCTTACATTATTATTATTATTACCGCCCATTTGGAGCTCGCAAGTTCTGGCCTCGTCGACAATATTTCGGCAGGCCCCCATGTCATGAATGTGTGCCTTCAATGTTTCGTTTTTCTGTTCCAATTCTGTTTTAGGTCCATTCTTCTATCAACCGGTTTTCTATTCATTATTTTGAAGACTATTTGTCCCCCGTCCATTTGTTTTATGTTTCCTGCCCATGTTAATCTTCCCGATTTTATTACTCGGAAAGTGTCAAGGGGCTCTATTTAATGTGTAGTTTTCTCTACTCGCCTGTTTCTTTCCTGTTTTTCCACCATACATATATTCTACTTAAGTCCTTCTTTTTAAACACCCGAAATCTATTTTTCTCCTCCTTTTTTTTTTTTTTTCGTGTAGGTTCAAGAGTGTACGCTCTTATGGTGTTTGCCACACAACCTGGACGGGGTTTATATCGAAGATGTTTGTTCACCACTCTTCGGGGGTGGTTATTCTAAATAGGATTTGAGAGATTCGACTGAATTTGCGTTGGTTGTAGTTCGCAGTAACTCTTTTTGTTTCCATGTCATTAAGGTGTTATTTTGGAAATGCACACACAGAGTATGAATTTTGAAGTGATCTTATGCTGCGAGTGTTATGCCTTCGTCAGCAATTTTCATCTCCCATTCACAACTGATGTTGTTGCCCAGTTTCTTCCGTATAGGAATTGTTCTTGACTATAGACAGACTTAATCTACAGACCTTCGGCTCAACAGTCGGTGCTGATTACCATTGCACCACGACCACCCCCCAATTTCCTTCTCCTTGGTCAGAGGTTAAGTTTCACATCGGTAAAGTGTCTTTTTTTATTTATTGGACGTTACAGCTCATAAAGAGGCAGAGCCAAGATTCTCTTATTCACTTATGTTGTGTGCGATTTATTTTTCACACAAGTGAACACATCCATCAGCTTAAATGCCGATTCCGAACGGCAAGAGCCTTTGCCAATACTCTGCCGAGAAGAAAAGCCACGAAATAAACATTCGATGGTGTTGGTTGGATGTAAACTCTCTCATCGCGCATCAATGGCCGACACACTATCCACTGCTCTCAGAAAGTGTCACTGGCATTATTACAGTTTTAAAAATACTTTGACATTGGGGAACAAAAGAATAGTTCCTTCTAGCTTAGAATAGTTCTTTCATCGCGAAAAAGCAGCCTTTTATTTATTTCGAAATTAATGTCGTTTTTGACAATCATTGGGGTTCCCAGATATTTGAACTTATCCACGTTCTCAAGGTAGTTATCGAATAAAGTCAGCGAGTTTTGGATCGATTCAAGTCAAACAGTGACCATATATTTGGTTTTCCCTTGATTTACTTCTAAACCTACTTCCATTCTTGCCGTTATTAAATTTTCTGTGTCCATATCGTCATCTTTAGCTAAAACGGGTGCGATTCCACTCAGGATTATTTCCCTATAATTTTTTTGAAGGGATTTAATTAACTTTGTTTCTCTTTAAACGTACTTGTATCAGTTTATCCAACTATGTCGGGATCCCAGCCTTACAAATCCTTTTCCATCGGCTAAAAAACTTATACACTTTTTTAAAATCTAAGGATATTTGGTGTACCGTTGCCTGAAATTAAAATTTCTTATCTAAAAACTGTCGTATTGTGAAATTCTGGTCACTCGTTAAGAGTGACTCCTCCTGAAGACACACTGTTGTCAGGCTCTTTAAGAGAATATCTGTCAGCACCTTCTAAAAATCTTTAAATACGTGAAAGATGACTGAGTTTTTTTCAGTCATCGGGGATTATTGGCAGTTCTATCTAGATTTCAGGTGTGTGGATGACAACGTGGCCTATTGCTGCTTAATTTCCATATACTCGTAAATCAAGCAGCTAATCAAAATATCGTCCGAAATGAGCTCCTCATTATCATTGCGCATAAATTCGAAATCGATCTGGGCTAGCATAACTTTTATCACTGCATACATTGCTCTCTTGTTTTTCACTATATATTTTTCCTGAATTTTCCGTCACCATTATCGATTTTAGTCCCGAAGGAAACGTACGGCGGCCTTTGCTTTTTCCTCGCATGCTTTGTCCAACCAAGGCTTTCCTTTGGGAGCTCGCAATGGCCCAGTTTCCGGTGCTTCCTTTGTATTGTTAAAGTTGACCTTACTGTTTCCACCTGTCTTGCTTCGTCGTCAGTTTCCATGCATTCTAGTAGGGCGAACTGTCAATTAATTTCGTCCTAATATTTACGCCCTTTTACTTTTAACGTTAAAAAGTGTGTTTTGGTGTACTTGCTGAAAAATGAAAAATAAAATTAAGTACTCTAACGTACTCGAAATGTTGACTGCGGTATCTGACGAGTCTATCCTTTCAGAAAAGCATAGACGTTATAAGTGGCTAATCAAGGATTTATGAAAACGTTGAAACAGGGAAGAAAATGGTTATGGAAAATCGTCGAATAACTGTCAGAAAAGTTGATGAAGATATTGGATTATCGGTTGCCTCACTGCTAATTTGCTAAATTTTGACCAAAAAAATGGTCGCATGAGCATAGCTTAGCATAGCTTGCACGATTTGAATGACGATCCAAATTTCATTACTAATAGTCCCAATGGAAGCGACCAGAAAAGCCAAGACCGTGATCATGAGTTCTTGCCGAAAGGTCGAAAGGTATATTACTTAGAAATTATGTTTGCGTGAAATAAAACAATGCTGTCACATCAAGGTGATGCACCTGCTCGCTCATCTTTGCTCGTGCGTAATTTTTTGACCGAAAACAATTAACGATTACAGGCCTCAGGCACCGTATTTACTGGACTTCGTTTTTTTTTTCTTTTTCCAAAACTGAAAAAACCATGATTTGCCACGATTAAGAAGATGAAGACCGCTGGAAGAGCTCATGGCTATACGAAGAAGGCATATCAAAAGTACTTCAAGGAAAACAAAAAGTCACCTTTTTTATCACAAGCCTCGTAAAGGGTCCGCCAAATAACTTTTTTTTTTTTTGAAAATGCTATAAAAAAAACTACTGAATTTTTTTTTTCAAATTTCTTTTTTTATTTGAAAGTACAATCCTTCCGGTTAATAATGGAAAATAATTTCATTCAAATGGCTGCCTCGGCTGGCCATGCAGTAGCCTACACGATCGGTCCAATTTTTAAGCACATTATCGATTGTTTGCAGCTGTATTTCACCAATGGCTTCACGAATATTGTCCTTTAAAGCGTCAATTGTCTCTGGCTTGTCGGCGTAACACTTATCTTTGACGGCACGCCACAAATAATAGTCCAACGGTGTCAAATCGCAGCTCCGAGGTGGCCAAACGACATCAGCTCTGCGGCTGATAATGCGATCTTCAAAAACAGGGCGCAAAACATCGAGTGTAGCTTCGGCTGTGTGGCACGTAGCGCCGTCCTGTTGAAACCAAATGTTGCCAATATCCTCCTCTTCAATTTTTGTGAACAAAAATTCGTTCAACATGGCCCGATAACGATCGCCATTGACTGTAACGGCCACTCCTTGCTCATTTTCGAAGAAAAATGGCCCAATTATGCCTCTGGACCAAAATCCGCACCAAACAGTCCCTCGTTTTGGGTGCACCGGCTTTTCAATGTATGCGTGCGGGTTTTCTGTGCCCCAAGTGCGACAATTTTGCTTGTTTACATACCCGCCAAGATCAAAATGAGCTTCATCTGAAAAGATGATTTTTTTGGCAAAATCGGCATCTTCTGTAAGTCGATCGCAGGTCCACTTAGCGAAGCGAAAACGCATTGGATGGTCAGTTGGCTTCAACTCCTGAACCAATTGGACTTTGTATGGCGTCATACCAAGGTATTTATGCAAAATTCGTCTCAATGATGTCTCCGAAATGTTCAATTGTTGAGAACGACGGTGAATTGATGTTGATGGCGCTTCACGCACACTTTCTGCCGCAGCAGCAATATTCTCGGGTGTACGCACTGTTTTTGGCTTTTCACACTTTGCCATAAACGAAAGTGTAGCCGTCCTTAAAAATTATTTCGTTTGAAAGTCTGGTACCATATCCAGTGTGTACATACCTATTTCGTTGAGTTCTGTTTGGACCCGGTCTATCTTTCTCACAGATGCTCTCCGTCGGGAAGTTCCCACCCGGAGATTCGATCGAGGAACTAGCGTACCTCTGGAATATTTTACCCAAGATCAGCTATATCTAACACCAGTTTATGTGTTTTTTATACTGTTTCAAGTGCCGTCCCTAACGACTAGTACGCCGAGCTAGTTTCGAGCATGTTTAGAGTTCAATTATTTCTTCATAGCCTACTTAAGCTACATAATCATTTTTTACTTTAACAGCTGACTTAAGCCATATATACACTGTTCAAATGCATGACATGCACGTGCAAATGTATTAGTAAATTCTGATTGAAGTTGCATATACACACATCAAGCATGAGTCTTCAATCTTTTTAGCAGAGATGAAGAATGAGATATGCAACTTAAAATGGCCGCCGACGTTTGCCTACAAGCTGTGCGAGCACGTGGGTACATAAAGTCCTGTCAAAATTATGTAAACAATCGCGCCCATTGTTATAATTCCATGAGTGTGTGTGGCGGGAGTACACTGCGGTAAAATGAAATGAGCTCACACGTATTCACGGATAGAGTCGTTTATAACGGGGGTTGTCGGCTTGGTACACAAACTCCTGTCAAAATTTCCTGAAAAATTTAGGGTGTCACGGGAACAGACGTACGAAAGTTGCATATCTCATTCTTCATCTCTGCTTTTTAGTTTCGCATCGAAGTGTGGTGAGAGGACGTTCTATACAAAATATAATTACTGTTCTTTGTGAATTTTTTCGGCGAAATAGTGCTTTTACAAATTTGTTTTCTGTCCATTTCATCACAATTTTTGTTTCCTATTTTAATTATTAATCAATTTAAAGTAAATTATGAGTGACACAGACGATTGTTGTATCGCTCTAGGACTTGCGCTTGCATTAGAAAAAAGAAAATATAGAAAGAAACGTGTGTGGATGAAGCAATGGTTGAAAAAAAGAAGTGAATTTACTCATGAAAATCTTCTCAATGAACTGAGAATAAGTTCGTTGAGTGATTTCAAGAATTTCCTTCGTATGGATGAGGAAGTCTATGACCAATTACTTCTAATGATCGCACCCAAAATAAAAAAAGAAGATACCCAAATGCGAGATGCTATACCCGTCACCCAGCGTCTTTCGATAACTCTTCGTTTTCTGGCAACTGGTAATACATTTGCAGATTTAAAATTCGTCAGCGCTATCTCTGAGCATTCCATTGGAAGAATCGTAATTGAAACGTGCGAAACAATCATTGATGTCCTGAATGAAATGATTAAAGTAAATAAAACAGTTATTTCATTTAATATTATTTTGTATTTGTCATGAAAAAAAAGTTTATTGGAAAGAGGAAAAAAATGGGCAGCCGAAGGAATTAATTCTTCCGAGATTTCGATTTCCTCAGGAGAAATCACTCGCGATGATCGGGCTGATGCCGATTGGCCCGGCAAATCCTCCAAATGTGCTGTGCTTCTCCATGAAACACTATTGGAGCTGCTGCCTTGAGCAGGTGACGGCTCATGCGACGGAGACGGGCTTGGCGCCTGTAAAAACGATAAGTGCTCTTCCTCTGAGTTGTAAGATCTTGGGTTTGTTACTGGAGTACTTGTCCTACTCCCCATATTTGAGCGCAGCCAGTTCCGATGTAAAGCACCCATGTGTGCTTCAAACAATATGTCATTTACGAATTTTTCGGCGAACATTCGTTGACCATGCTCCAATTTTCTCAGCTTGGATGCCCACGTGCCTGCAATCGAACGGAATTCGAAAAGCGAATTCCTTCGCTTGCTTGGAGTTTGCACTTCCTAAAAATATAAAAAATACAATATATACATATAAACATAAGTACGTATTATCTATCACATTTATTTGTTTATCTGTACAGACACCTTCTACAAAAGAAGAATGGAAAAAAATTGCAGATGACTTTTTTTATCGATGGAATTTTCCGAACTGCCTAGGAGCATTGGATGGGAAGCATATTGCCATTAAAAAACCTCCAGACTCAGGATAATTTTATTTCAACTATAAAAAATATTTTAGCATCGTGCTTTTGGCAGTCGACAACGCCAATTACGAATTCATAATGGTAGATGTGGGCATCAACGGCAGAATATCGGATGGTGGTGTTATAGCCCACACAAATTTTGGAAGAGCGTTATCTGAAAATGCTTTAAATTTGCCTGAGAATAGTTCGCCACCACTGAGTGACAAAAGCGTACCATATGTTTTCGTTGCAGATGATGCATTTCAGCTATCTGACCACTTAATGAAGCCTTATACACGGATAGGACTAAGCAATCAGCAACGAATTTTTAATTATCGGCTAAGCCGCGCTCGAAGAATAGTTGAAAATGCTTTTGGTATATTGGTTTTACGATTTGGAGTGCTCCAGGGAACAATTGCACTTTTACCAGAGAAAGTGCAAACTATTGTCCTCGCGTGTTGCTATTTGCATAACTTTTTGAGGACTAAATCTCCAAACCAATATTTACCAGCCGGTTCTGTGGATCAAGAGCAGTTACAAAATGCAACAATAATTCAAGGAGCTTGGAGGAATGAATATGACATTACTTCTTTGGACAACACATCACAACGAAATTCAACAACCAATGCAAAAATTATAAGAGACTCTTTCGGCAATTATTTTAATAATGAAGGTAGTCTCTTGGCAAAACAAATTCATACAAGAATAATAAAATTTCTTTATGTACATATACAAAAGAAATGTAACTTAAATAAAATTTAAAAAGTACTTACCGATATGTTTTCATTTGCGAAACTGCTCCTAGAAGAACAGGGATCTTCTGTATCGCGCAGAAATTCCATCGCCTCAAAATAATACAGCTTTGGTTCATTATTTTCGCTGAAACTAGAGCCACTTCTCTCCAACGCAGCCAATCTTTTTAATTCTCTCCGGTAGTTTGTCCGGAGAGTATTTACTTTGGTGGCAACTTCTTTTCTTGTGGCTTCCGGGTATTTTTCATTGTATTTTCGCAACAGAATCTCATATTGTTCGTTCTTCAAATCTCTGTTTGAATACTCCTTGCCCTTTACGTTCCACAATGCCGGCAAGGAACGATACACCTCGATAAACTCTAAAATAAAATTTTTGTTTTCCATTGTTCTCATCAGCTCGACGCACTATACTCAAATGAGCCAATTTATGCATGATCAATCATAAATTTTGCATATACACTATTTCAATGCAGTACGCTTGATTGAAGGAAAATCAAAAAGATTTGATATTGCTTCAAGCATACACCGAATGTATATACACTTACACGTGCATGTCATGCATTTGAACAGTGTATATCTGGCTTTAGCAAGGTTTTCCACGCAGTGGTTTTCGGCTGATATCAATTTAAATATACAAACTAAGCAAGTTGGGATCAGCTCGCCAGGAGTCAAGCTACAATTCCAGGTCTACCTTGAATGTTGCAAACTGTCTGAATTTTCTGTCTGTCTGTCTATCCGTCTGTACGCATATAACATATATCTACAAACTTGCGCGCAGTGAATGTGAATTATAATGAATCATATCCTAAAAATAGGCGGTTGGTGAATCGGGTTTAGTAGTCTAGTCATTACGAGTCATTTATGTACGACGGCTCAGCTGAGAATGCCCCTCTTCGTGGGTGGGTGGTGTATGAAATGTTGCCTACATTTATTTGATTTTATAATTTAAATTTGATTCACAGTTTATAATTCACATTCATTTCGTTCAAATTTGTAGATATATGATGTATGCTTACAGACAGACAGGAAAGCTTTTGCATTAGTTTTCCCTGCCTCAGCTTTGCATGGTAGAAGACTAAAAGCAGCTTTATCTGAAAATTGTACTCTTTTTACTATCGAAAAGCTGCTCGAGCAAGTAAGTGATTATCCAATGTGTATGGAAAAGAAGTATTGATAGAGCGCCAGTGTAAAAACCTGTGTGAAATTTCGATCCGGTTAATTTGATATTGTAACATACATATATGCCTTACTTTCTTGAAGCCAGTTGAAACTGATAAAAACAAAATAAAAAATTCCGTTGATGATAATTTCTTAAAGCTCGACATAAAGATTCAGTGGTTTAGCTTTCAAGCCTCAAAAAAAATCTATTTTTGAAGCGCATTATTCCTGGGGATCCGAATTAACACTTTCTAGCACACGAAAAATGTGTTCATTAAAGACGTAGACGGTACGGGGGGTGGGTAGACAGAAGAGACGGGGATTTCGTACATTGCGAAGGTTAGTGTTGATAAAGACAGAGTTGTAGAGGGTCGCGCAGTCAATGGTGCCTGAAAGAAGACGATGGATGAAAAGAATGTCCAGCCCTTCTTCCCTTACGTGTTCATGTTGATTAGTTTAAGACGGTCTTGATAGGGTGGCAAGAGCAAAGGATTGTTCCAAGGGTGGTCTCTTGCATGCCCTTGATTCTAGAAATGTGGGTTTGTTGGTAAGGGGATTTGAGAGGCGTATTCAAGAAGGGACCGGACAAAGGTTATGTAGAGAGATCGGGTAACGTAGGGGTTGGAGAATTCTTTAGACTATCGCTTCATGAAACCGAGTGCTGAACTAGCTTTAAGTATTATCTCATCGAAGTGTGCGCGAAAATTTACCTCTTGCTCTAATATACCAATTATTTTTCTAATTCTTGAGGAAGTAGAGACGTGGAGGAAGTTTGATTCGTTCAGGTGAAAATGTGATTGATTGGCATTTGGAAATGTTAAGCTCCAAGCAATTTTTGGAACACCAGATGAAAAACTATGATCTGATTGAATAAGAGAAGAGTAATGACTGGAGGAAATGGTCCTGAAGAACTTGGTGTCATCGGCATACATTAAGGTGTGGGAATATTATATCACCATTTCAGTATCGAACGAAAGGAAGTGGACCTAAGTGGTTGCCTTCGGGGATGCCGGAGGAAGCTAAAAAAGGATTAGAAAAGGCATATCTGAAACGAGCGCGACGAATAGCGACTTTCCAAGTATAAAGGTATCCACTTCAAAGAAATCGGATCGAAGCCAAGGTAAGACAATTTGCCATTCTCTAAGGCCGAGAGGATAAAGGACACAAATTCAACAAGGTTTGTGGTTATCGATCTGCATTTGACGAAACCGTGTTGTCTAGGGGAGATTAAGGACTAATAAAAGAGGTTTTTCATAACTGGTGGAATTCAACTAGAGATAGGGATAAACAGGATTTTTGAGAGTGAGGGTTGAGGAGCATTTTTGTAGAAATAAGGCAAGGAGACCGTCAGGTCCAGGAGTAAATTCCTCATTAAGTTGATTTAATTTGTTTTCGATGACACAGGGATGGACTGTACGAGGAAGAAATGGTCCAAGAGTAAATAATCGAAGTAAGCGGAATCTGGAACAAAAGAGTCGACGGCGAAAGGTGACAAAAAACAGAGTGAGGTAGGATAGCCATCAGATTTTCTTTTGCAGTTAACAAATTTAAAGAAGGACTTAGGATCACTTATAAAATTGGCTAGCGTTTGCTAAATAGCGTTGATAGAGGGATAGAAGGTTGTGAAGGGCGGTAAAGTGGAGATAGCTCCCATGTAGTTAGCAAAGTCATTAGGGGATTGAGTAAGAAGAAGATTGTCCACTGCTTATTTTTTTTGTTTCTTATTGAACGGAGTCTGCGATTATACCGGGGTGGGGAGGTGGGATTTGAACTGGGAAAAGGGAACGTAAGGAGAGATAGAATTGAATATTTCCCTATAGAATATGGATATTGCATCATTTACCGTCAAGTTATTAAATTGGGAGGGTCTTTTTTAAGATATTCATTGATTTGGTGAAAATGAAATTTGGTGAAATTTTATTTTGTGGAAATGGTGAGAAGACGTAATTGTAGGAGGCGTGTTCTGTTATGGAGAAAAAAGGAAAGAAGGAGGGGAGGATGGAAATTATCGATGATAAAAGAGTTGAAGGATATGAAATCTAATTGTCCGCCCATGTAGTTTAAGACGCCACTAATTTATCTTTAAGGCAATCCAAGAAGAGACACTTTTTGGCAGTAGTGGTGGCTATATAAAACGACTGATCATGAGATTGAACCAATTTAAAATGAGGAAGGTTGAATTCGCCGAAGAGAAGGATCTCATCCAGGCGGTATCTTAAATCAGTTATGTGAATTGTCTATTACCAATTGTGTTAATGGCGAGTGGATAGGATTCAACAGGTTGTGAGGGCAAGATGTGTAAACGAATGATGTATAATGTCTCCTGGGGTAGCACAATCTTAATTGAGACAAAGTCGAGATGTGGGGAGGATGATATAACAATAAGGGAAGAGTCAATTGAATTAAGGACGGCTAGGAGGGCGCCTCGACAAGGGCAACCTTCAGTGGGTCGGTTGAGTTCGCCATTGCGATAAACGTTAAAATTTGATGGGAACATTTCGAAGTTGTTTATGCTAGGGAACAGGTTCGTTTCGGTCAGAGCAAAGATATGAAAGGTGCCTGCTGGAAAACAGCATGGGTTTTAGAGCGATGACCTCTTACATTCTGATAATAGAAGGTATCACTTTCCGTGAAAAAATAAATGTCCAATTTGATCGAAGCAACAATTCTCACCGGGAAAGCAAAAGGAGAAGTTGTACTGATACCACGGATCCCATTAATACCAACAGACATTCTACTTCAATTCAAACATGGAATATGCGAGCAGTTACATACATATATCGTGTTGATCTGTTGACTCCTGACCATCAAATAAGCAATGATCCACTTAATTGTATGATCCGTAGCGAAGCACACCGGGATCTGCTAGAAGGGTATATGATTTTGATTTTTAACTATTATTGAACTTATTTTATTTGATTCTGAGGCGGTACGAAGTTCGCCAGGTTAGCTAGTGTACAATAGAAAAGGAGCTACAGGGTTGGTGTTTGATTATTATTTCTTTCGTTCTTAACAATTTTTATAGACAGTTAAACCTATACTTCAAAGGACGAGGTCTAAGATTAGCTGAATGAATTTTTTTCCAGAAAGAATCAACAATTTTATGGGCATGGAACCGTGCTTCTGCCAGTAAGATGGCAAAATGTATTTAACTAAAATACAATAGTATAAACAATATAAAATTCAATAAAATATTTATTATATTCTCTATGAGAAAGTCGACATTCGTATCCATAAAAACAACTAAATTGATTTCCAACCAACCCATTATGTCCTACGGAAAATGCATGCCTTGCCGCTGTCTTTCTAAAGGGTCCGCCATCTAACTTTTTTTTTTCAAGTAGTGCTTATTTCGTGAATGGTAACACTTAGCTCATGTCTGATTTGACAGATAATTAGTTTTATCCTTCCGCTGAACGAATATGGTTGTGTATATGCTTGAACAACGCTTCGCTAAGTGGGCCTGCGATCGACTTACAGAAGATGCCGATTTTGCCAAAAAAATCATCTTTTCAGATGAAGCTCATTTTGATCTTGGTGGGTATGTAAACAAGCAAAAATTGTCGCATTTGGGGCACAGAAAACCCGCACGCATACATTGAAAAGCCGGTGCACCCAAAACGAGCCACTGTTTGGTGCGGATTTTGGTCCAGAGGCATAATTGGGCCATTTTTCTTCGAAAATTAGCAAGGAGTGGCCGTTACAGTCAATGGCGATCGTTATCGGGCCATGTTGAACGAATTTTTGTTCCCAAAAATTGAAGAGGAGGATATTGGCAACATTTGGTTTCAACAGGACGGCGCTACGTGCCACACAGCCGAAGCTACACTCGATGTTTTGCGCCCTGTTTTTGAAGATCGCATTATCAGCCGCAGAGCTGATGTCGTTTGGCCACCTCGGAGCTGCGATTTGACACCGTTGGACTATTATTTGTGGGGTGCCGTCAAAGATAAGTGTTACGCCGACAAGCCAGAGACAATTGACGCTTTAAAGGACAATATTCGTGAAGCCATTGGTGAAATACAGCTGCAAACAATCGATAATGTGCTTAAAAATTGGACCGATCGTGTAGGCTACTGCATGGCCAGCCGAGGCAGCCATTTGAATGAAATTATTTTCCATTATCAACCGGAAGGATTGTACTTTCAAATAAAAAAAGAAATTTGAGAAAATATTCAGTCGTTTTTTTTATAACATTTTCAAAAAAAAAAAGTTATTTGGCGGACCCTATACTACATGCAAAATCCTTTTGGCTTTACTCTAGATCTTTGCACACCCCCTGTGTGTTTAGAAATTTCTAGATAAGCCATTTTTAAACACTTTTAATTGTCCGATCTCTAATTTCATTTGACCTGACCATGT
This sequence comes from Merodon equestris, assembly GCA_958301585.1. NCBI lineage: Eukaryota > Metazoa > Arthropoda > Insecta > Diptera > Syrphidae > Merodon > Merodon equestris. The sequence goes on from OY284413.1 coordinate 162,000,272, forward strand.
TACTATAATTGCCTTCGTTTCTTCCAGGTGACGGATTTGAACAAGGAGTATGAAACCATCCAGGTCTACAGCGACGAATATGACCACAATGTGAAATCCCTCGAAGAACTTCGTCGCACCAACATGACCTTTACCCACGGCATACCGAAAAGCATTCTCGACTGGACCTTATATTTCTACCAAAGCCGTTACAAGCCTATGTCCTACTACTATGCGACCCTTAACGTGCATCTCTGGATGATGTTCTACAACAGTTCCGGTCGAATGGACCTAAAAAAATATGAAGAAACCGCTGATTGCCTAAAGTTGCCGCCTGCAATTAACGCCCTCGACGAAGCACGTATGCTCGCCGTTGTTTACACGAAAAGTTTTCACAATGCCTGGGTGGAGTATAGAGATTGGATAACGTCATCGGTCATAACGCAGGAGATTTACGACCACGAGAATGAGATCCTTAAACGTTACAAGTTGGACAACAAGAAACTGTTCTTCACGCTTTACGCGCAGAACTTTTGTGATTTCGGGAAGGAATTGGCAGAGAATGTTTTCTTCTTGGGGCTAAAGCAGAACTATGACTTTTACAGTGAATACTCGTGCGGTTATAAGACCATCAAGGGAGTGGAGTGTGTTTGAGAGAAGAATTTTACAATTAGGACAAATAAAATGTATCTAGATAAGCGGATAGTATATGTTTGTTTTGAATGCCTAAATTGGGAACGAGCTGGCTCCCTCTGTTGGGGGGTTATTTTTATTACGCCCCTTTGTAATGGAGGAATAAGAGATAAGCACGTAATTAATGGCACGACAAACGACAGTTGAACACAGTGATGTGGATGATGGCTGTGAAAGACGTTTAATCGATTTTTACGATTCGGTACTTCTCGGTTTGAGGGTAAGGCTAAGCTTGGGGGAATGAGGGTTGAAAGATGCGTTTAATGGCTGCATAAACAGAGATGCTAACTCAATATTCAAATCAATGTGAAAAACTCTACGAGTTCCTAGAACTCTCATTTGTTAATTTATTTCAGGAATTCTCCACTTTCAACTTATTTATCCATAAACAATACCCTCGTCACGCTGACAAGCCACACCATCCTTGTCCAAAATGACATCATCTATTCCGTGACACAATTCTCCAAATATCTCAATGCCTCATCGTTCCGTAATAACCGCGCTAGCTGCACGCAATTTGAACCAATCGCATCAATGGTTTTCAGATCCGCTCCCTGCTGATGCAGCAGCCTCACAATATCCACGTCCGAACACAGCGCAACTAGGCGAAACCGCAAACAACAAATTGACATACTTTCACTTGGGATCCGAGAATGGAATGAGATGACAATGACTCGATAGGTCCACCGCCGTACCCACCCGCTCCTACATACCTGCTCTCAATAGCAATGTCCATCCTGACAAATCCACCGCTTCCATGTCGGCCCCATTGTCAAGTGCGAACTTCAGCATGTCGTACCGGTTGGCGTCGACGGCACAATGACACGGTGTCATACTAGTGTTATCCTTGACATTTATATCGGCTTTCTTGTTCAGCAGCAACCGTGCCACTGGCAGGTGTCCATGGAAGAATGCAAGCTATCAGAGAAGTCAAGAGCATAAAAACGAAAAACAGAAGTCAACCCTGGTTCGGAGGAGCCTACATGCAACGGTGTGCGACCACTTATCGGATTTCCAATGTGCACGTTTGCCCCGGCAGTCAACATAATGTCGATAACGCTTAGCTCTCCCATGGTGATGGCATTGGCCAGGGGTAGAAAACCATTCGGAGCTGGATAATCAATCAGACTGGGACGACGACGTAGAATACGCTTGATCAGGAACTGTTGTCCCTTCTTGATGGCTCGGTATAGACTCATGGTTGAGGGCAGAACTGAATCGGTGATTCCCTGGAAGAAGTATTTGGTCAGAGTGACGAGTGACCATCAAATAAATGGTCTACCTCTTACCACGACTTCCTCCGACACAGCTAAAGTGATGTATTCCGGAATGTTGCAGTTGCATTCCTCAATCTCGTCGGTGTCCTTGCGTTCTTCATCACCCTCACTGGGGCATCCTGGCTCATGGGTGAGTTTTAGGGCATTTATGCGAAATCGATACGCGAAATTATCATCCAACTTCTCGGCCATTCCCCGACAAGTACTCGTCCTTCACCCATAAGCATCGAAATAATATAAACAAAAGGGAAAACGCCACTTTACAAGTGGCAAGTACCTACCAGGCTACACGCTGCCAGCCAAACCTTTTATGATACTTTTCAATTTCGAAGACATCGACACCCGGAGCGACGTCCTCATCCCACTCGAGTGTGACCGTCGATACGGTTTGGGCAGCAACGTGTGCATTAAAATGCTTCTCCGCTTTGATCACAGTTCCGGTGTCCATGATTGAAAGGAAACAAACTAAACGGATGAAGGAAGAGGAAAAAAGTGCTTGAGAAAGAGCTAGTTACACTCCTATAAGTTGCGACTTCCTCGAGGACGACGACTGGGGCTTTATCAATACTCGAGTGTTGTTCTCATGGTAACGAATCGATTGTTTATGATTGCGCTTAGGTTCTTCATGGTTTGGATGTGCCATTTGTTTGTTCAAAGTGGTCTCTTGATGAACTAATTTTTTTTTTTGTTTAAAAGGTCTGAGAAATCAATTTCTTGCTCCAAGACGACGGCAATGAAAGCAACAAAGTGGTTATGCCAGAGGACCTTCCTCCCTCCCTTAAGAGATAGAGATAGTGACATTCCTAGTAAGGTGGCCAAAGTGACCAGCCGGAATGAAATATAAGGGAGAGATATCAGAACATTCTTCGAATCAAATATGGTTTTTGGAAAAAGTCATATAACATGCCAGGGGGGTAGCGTAGGCTGCCAAGAAGTGGCATTCGAGTAATGTGATGATGTAGCTGATGCAGCAGCGGAAAGTATTTTACGAAAGAAAGACTGCGAAAAGTTGGGAAAAATGGCAATATACCTAGTCCTGCCATAAGTTCTGTTACAAATATAACACGCTATAAAAAAAAAAGCACTAAACATGCTGTATTCAAAATTATTTCATTTATTAGAACACAATATTGGTTATTAAAAAAAGTTGGGTTCATTCGAAATGACGACCTTTTGCTTTAACACCAGCTTTTAAACGGTGTGGCCATTGGGCTATAGCGGCACGTACGGTTTCCATGGAGATCGTGGACGCTGCTCTGGCTAATGCTGTTTTAAGGCTTTCTACATTTCTCTGGGGAGTCTTGCAGGCTATTTTCTCCAAATCTGACCACAAACCATAATCCAGTGGATTCAGATCTGGATTCCCCGATGGCCAATCTTCTGCTGCTATAAAGCCAGGAATATTGACTCTGACCTACTCCTGCGTGGTTTTGGCTTTGTGCGCTGGAGCAGAGTCCTATTGGAAGATCCATCCGTGTCCATTGAAAAGGGTATTGGTCAAACCCTTCACAACACCCTCTAGCAAATATTCTTGATAAACCTCTGCACCAGTTTTTACGCCTTTTTCACAGAAATGGAGGGATGTGACACCATCGTGAGAGACCCCCCACCAAACCATTACGGAAACAGGATGATGGCCACGTTGAACCCTTGGAACAATTTTGTTCGCTTCCTTGGATGAAGTGGCATAAATCTTCTCATTTTGTTTGTTGAAAACTTCTTCCACGGTAAAAATTTTCTCGTCCGTAAACATAATGTTTTCATGGCCATTGTCCGCGTGCCACTGCAAAAGTCGCTGCATCTTTCCAGCCTAATTTTTTTTTAATTGATGAGTTAGAAGATGACCCGTGGACCGACGATAGGCTTTCATATGCAGATCATCCCGAATCAGCCTAGACACGGATCTGGTTGATATATCCAATTGCTTGAACATGATCTTCTGCTTCTTAAGGGGATTCCTACGAATTCGTTCACGTACTGCTTTACTACTGCACTCGTACGGACGATGCGCGGGCGACCACTTCTTGGCCTGTCCTCTACTCTACTCCATTCGCTGAAGCGAGCAATAGCCCGTTAAATGAATATTCTCGATATTCCGAGTGGTCTTAGCAACGCGAAAATTTGGCCAGCACTCTTTCCGCACTTATGCAATGCTATTACCGCCACTCGATTCTCTTTTACGCCCCACTCCATGTTAATAGTTCGCAAACTGAAACCAAACTGACTGGTATTCTTCACTGATCAATGCATGTGTTCTGAAAAAAAAATTAACGGATCATAACAGCGGAGACAGGACACCACCTTGCGGGCAGCCCCTGTTTACTCCAGACTTGACACATTGTTCGAGGCCTGCATCAGCGATCAATGTTCTGTGCACAAGCATTGCTTTGATCCACAAAACCAATGCTGATGTTGATGCCGCTTCTGACTTGGATTTTGACCTTGTTGATGATGACTTGCTTGGTAAGTGAGGTCATTGCTGTCGGTTGGATTTTGTCCTCTGGTGATGCTGCCTTTGATCAAGAAGTGTATTATGTTTGCTGCTACAATTCTGGCATCCTCGGGACTGGCATGATTGGGAGAAGTGGCCCGGCTTCAGGCAATTAATGCATAGCTCCAGTCGTCGCAGAGCATTTTCACGATCTTGACCTGAGAGATTAAGAAAGTTTGAGCAACTGAAAATCGTATGCTTACCTTAATTGATACAATCGGGGCATGTTGCAACAGTGGCTGTCTTTCTTCCCTCGCCTGGTCTATGGCCTCCAGGTTTGGAATCTGAGCTCCACGAACTTTAAGAGCTCTCCTAGGGAGGGGCTGCTCCTTGAGTCGCTTAGGGACTGTTCGAAAAGTATTCTGCTGTCTTTGTCCATTCTCTGCAGCTTTAAGTGAACCACCATTGGGTCCCAGCTGTTAACATTGAAACCCAAATTAGAAATTCGCCTGCATAACTTCCTTTGTTGTGTCGCGTAACTTTCTGAAGCTAGTTGCGGTGCCAGTTGGTCTAGGTTGCGAAAAAAGAAAGAAGGTTAAATTGAGCAGTTAGCAACAGCCTCTTATTCTCGTATCGCTCCACCAGGGTGTTCCAAGCAATATCATAAAATTCTGTTGGTAGCTTGGAAGTGCTGGATAAGATTGTGTGCCTCTCCAGTAACATTGGCTCTCAGAAAGTATAGCTTCTGAGCGGCTGGTATCGGCTGGTCATGAATTAATTTCTTGAACATGTCGTAGAATTGGCGCCCGTTAAGATAGCTGCCTTCAAAACTTGGGAAGTTCTATTTTTGGGTAGTCTCATCGTGGGATTGACTAATGCTTCCGTCTACTGTGGACGATGTGCAGGAGCCCCACATTCAAACAAGCTTAGTAGAACTTCTTCCACTCGCTCCTGTGTTCTGAAATAACACTCGAGTTCTTCAAGGGTTAGCTGCTCTTCAACCTTTCTGTAGAAAAACGTTATCTCATCCCAGTTCTGTTGAGTTGTACTTGATTTTATTTGGTAAAAATGCTCTGTACCTCGTTAGATCTTCTGTAAAACGCTATGTTGGAAGCGGGTTAGCGGTTGGTATTGCCTGTTTCTTCTTGGGAACAGCACCCTGCTCCTTGGCTACGCCAATTGCCATTAAATCACTTGCCTTAACAAATAATTCCTGCTCGACGCTCGATATCGCTTCGCATGCGATCCGTTACTCTGCGCACTGCTTCGTAGCAGTTCTTGAAATACGGGTGTTCCAACTCAGCAGGAATTGCCTCCCGAATCTGACTGTCAGTGTCACCGAATTCTTTCCACAGATTTTCCAACGTCGTCAAGCGCTCAGCCAAGTATGATGGAGTCTTTCTCAGATCAGAGTCCTTCCCATAGTTGCGCGCCAGTCGACAGAGTTCCTCACCAACCATTTCTTGCTGGTTTGCGTATTCTTCAATTGATGACATTTTTTTTTTTTTTTTTTTGTTGTATTCTCACAGGTATTGCTAAACGTTAGCAAAGTGTCCTGTCACGGTCGCCAAAATGTGTACAATAAAAAATTGATCAATAATTCTTAGGTCATCAACTTTATTCAATGTACAAACGAACCTCTCTCATCGAGTTCACACATAACAATGATCCGGCCAGACATCAGCCTACAGTTCCTGAGTGTGGGAGTCAGAAAATGTCAACGCCACATTCGACCTTGACACCTGAGTTGACCTTATACGAACGTCTTGATTCCCACACTCGCGGCAACTTGGGTACAAAAAATTAACTACTTCTGCAAAATGCTCAATACATTTTGGTCTTATCAAATTCACTCATTTTAAACTCTCACGACACTAGACAATATGTGCCGTGAGAATTCAAATTGTCAAATTGACAACCTGGAAATACAGTATAATCAGTTAAGAACCAAATCTCTAAAAAGCACCCTTTACCATGAAAAAGAAACTTTCTTTCCTGCTCTCATTTGGCGCATTCATTTGGTTTCCATCACAGGATATAAAATTTCACTGTTTTGAGATGAGAACATCTCAATTTCAGTGACTGAGGAATGTAACCGACTTACAGCCACGCGTAAAACAATTTTAGCGAAAGTGCTTGCTCTGGCCAACATGAGATTTACATATATAGATTAATCCTCCAGAAGCTTAGACTGAATCGTAATGGCATCCGGATTTGCTATTTATAGCCTCGAATTTCAACTTTTTCAGTGATGTAAATGACCTGTCTACCGTAAAAAAATCCACCAACGTTGTTTCTTGTCCTCATCAGTGCTTTCCAGCAGAGCTTCGGTGTATCAGTACTGCTTGCCCAATACTCTGGGAAGCTATAATCACATTCTATACAGTTAAAGAGTGCAAGAACGCACCTTACCACCCTAAACAGTAATAGTAAGAATAGCGACCAGAATAGTATCCAGTTCAAAGGAATCACTTTTCTACCTATCCCGCGGCAGATTCCCATTCTTCGGTAACGAACTATCTCTGATCACCATACCAACGTTTCGTGGTCTTTAAATTGGTCGAAACAGAGCTTATTAACTTTTTTTATTATTGTATATTTCTCCAAAGGTCCTACTTGTCCACCCACCAATAGATTTTCTGCAGAATAATCTCTCAATTTCGCAGGCAAATAATCTTCCCTTAGATTCTCTCAGGGGTTCCATTCGTCCATTCATAGCATCATATGAGAATGACCAGACCCAGTAGCTCACCGCCTATTTGTCGTTTCTAACAATATCAAAAAATGGTTCAAGATCCTTCCTATAAAATATCAACATAAATTTTCTATTTGTTTTGTATAATTGATAATTTTTATCAAATTTTAAATCCCCCCACATCGAGAACTCCCGACATCTGTTTATATTACGTGTCCGTGAGCTATAGCTGCTTGCCTTTAAATTGCAACCATCTGATGACACTCCTACTTGCTTCGTTTGCATTCTTATCACCTTGTTATTTGGTATTCTGAAACTGTAAATGCACAGCGAGATAATTGCCTTTCGGTGCTATCACGCTCTGATTTGAAATTAAACGAAGCGCTACCGAAACCCAAACAAAAGTCATCTGATAACACGACAGCATCGTAGTGGAGCTCTCCTATATATAAGGCAGTCCATTAGTTGGGCTGTCAGTCCTGCATTGCGAATTCCCCGAGCAATCAATAAGTAATCGACATGAAAATCGCCTTACTTCAACTCGACGTCGGATCCAATCCCACTTCCAATGTCAATCATGCCGTTGAGGCCGTGAAGCAAGTGAAAGCAAAGAATGCTGACCTGAAACTGGCCATACTGCCCGAGTGTTTCAATGGCCCGTACGGAACGGAGCACTTTGATCAGTTCGCGGAAAAAGTGCCACAAGGACCGACCTGTCAGGCTCTATCCAAACTCGCTAAAAACCTTGGCATCTACATAATCGGTGGCAGCATTATCGAACGTGTGGACACGGATAAACTCTACAATACCACCACTGTGTGGTGTCCAGAGGGCAAGTTGATTGGATGTCACCGAAAGGTAAGGAACTGGTGAAGCTGCATATTCATTTGTCCAACAATCGTCTTTGGTTCAGATCCATTTGTTCGACATCGACCTACAGCCTGAGAATGGCGTGCATAGTGGCATGTACTTCATGGAATCGTCGGTTCTCACACCGGGTAACGACTTCACAGTGGTCGAGATTGAAAATCGCAAATTCGGAATCGGGATTTGCCATGATATGCGATTCGACGAACTCGCTCGCATCTACCGGAAGGAAGGTAACCCGTGAACCAAATGACAGCTGACAACATTGGAGCTTATTGTCTGTAATCGGTTGATGGTAATTCCAGGTTGTGATGTAATTGTGTACCCGTCATCGTTCTGTGTGGCTCAAGGACCAATTCATTGGGAATTACTGCAAAGGTCTCGTGCTAATGACAATCAGGTATTCGTGGTCACAGTTTCGTCGGCCAGGGATGAGAAGAGCGATTATGTGGCATATGGACATTCGATGGTTGTTGATCCGTGGGGCCGAGTGATGCGGGAGGCTCGTGAGAAACAGGAGGTGCTAGTGGTGGATATTGGTAAGTGGAAATGGATTTTCTTTCATGTGAGAGGGGACTTGCATATGGGTTGTTCCATTCCTATAGATTTCTCGATGGTGGATGAAGTCCGGAAACAGATTCCAATATTTGGACAGAGGCGCACAGATTTATACGACACCATTAAGATGAAGCCGTGAAACCCACAATTTTTTTGTTCCCACATAAAACAGGGAAACTACATGTTGAAAAAAATAAAGCGCCTTTAGTAAGAATGCTTCGTTTTTAAATGCAAATCAAACAAGTTGCGTGTGAGAATTTCTGAATTTCATGTGAATATTTCGTGGCATTTCCGTTCGTGGCCGTTAAGTTCCTGGATCAGTTTGATTCTAATATTGTTCCGACGCAAAATCCGAAAAATGTAAGTCACAGAAAGGCCAAGACTGCTTCGGATGTTTCCATACACCCTCACTTTGGAGATTCGGTAATGGATTTAACGAAACTGTTGACTCGAATTTAGCCACTAAACGTCCAATGGTCGTTTGTACATGTTACCCAACCTCTCAGTACTGAACTTGCGACTTCACAAGGAACTCGAGAAATATTACTTTAAGAACACAACAAACAAGTTTTGAGCAACCCTATTAAAATAACCTTAAAATATACATAAATCATAGAAATGAAATTATGCTTATGTATATCATGGTGAATTTAGTAAAGTCACAATCCATTTAGCGATGTCTAAGCATAGACACACATCAATTTGCTCCCATAAAGTGAATTGAATGAACTATTTTGGGTTTGTGTCGAAAAATGGTATAAGACTTGTCGAAATGCTGTCATTGACTGAAACATTTATTGTATCACTGCTGTGACGTAGATGGTGTCCCAGCTAGAATGGTTGCATTTCTGTAAGATACAGAATCCGGTGGCATGTTTCAATTTTTAAAAGTTAGTATGTATCTTAAATAGTTATAAACGGGGCGAAACATGGTTGGTGTCGTTTAATTCATTGTGAATGCGGATTTTTCAGTTACTATGTCGCAGTGGTCGGTGGTTTGTTTAATAGCGCCCATCGTTACATTAGTGCTCGCCGGCTGTTTTGTTCATACTGCACAGAAACCAGAACGAGACGTGCGTCTTCCCGCGTGACACCCTGAAATTTTAAATGAAGTCCAAGTTCGTAGTGACAAAACCCATTACAAACAAACTTTATTCATGAATACTAGTGAGCTCATTTCATTTCACCGTAGTGTACTCCCGCCACACACACTCTTGGAACTATAACAATGGGATTGTTGACATAATTTTGACAAAACCTCGGCTAGAAAGAGAGTGCTATATTAAGCTCGCGCATGCGTCTTTTGTACGCAGATTCTCTTAGCAGGGCTAAGCTCTATAACAGTCCAACAGCCGTTTCGGTGATATTGCTTGGCCTACGCTATTTGTCTATTTGTCTTTGTTAGTCATTTTTTCTTGTCGGGGACTCTTAAAGATCGCTCTTAAACGGTCCTCTAACGTACGAACAAATTTAAATTGGGTACCCAGGATGCGCTATTTCCAAGCCAGCCGGGGCACCATTCTGAATGAGATTATGATTCACAACTAATTAGAAGACTTTTTCTTTTCAATAGAATCGTGGTGTTCAGGAGCGTTTTCCCGAATTAAAATATCAAGCGCATAAACTTGATATAATCTTTTGTAGTTATGTGAAGCAAGCACTTGAACTTGTTCACGTCGGAGTTGCCTTGGATAAATTAAACGATCAGTGTATATATTGTCCTAATTGGCTTACATCTTTTATACTTAAATTTAGCTTATCTTAACAACTGCCGGCAATACACCGTCAGCATAATGGGTCATCGGCACACACATGTTTTGGAGTACGTACTGCGTCAGCGCAAGGGTTGGTGTTGACATCGTGCGGTGAATTGCCTTGACACACAATTGCTGTATGCGTTGCGTCATAGGTAATTCAATCGAACACGTGACTAAGATGTTGGTGTTTTGACTTATAACGCTGATGACATGGTCTTCGAATCCGCCGTTCAGAGTCGGCAATAAATAGCGGTTATCTATCACCTGACAGACGAAATGAACACATACATCACTATTGATTAAAACCAGCCTTAACACAACAGTCCCCCACGAGCTGGAACGCTAGTTACAATGCTAGTTTTGTTCATACTGCAATATTTGCCAAGTAAACAATGACCCGTAAACTTCTTCGTCCCTGAAAGCACTTCCGCCAGGACCATTAAGGAACACCGAAAACATTTGGAAGGGTAACAAGCCGGAAATCCAATGTCATCAATTAGAAAAAGTGGCATGAAACACGATCGAGTTCTTTCAACAGTAGCTGTGCACAGCTTATCTATTTATAGGTATATAAGGCACAAAGCGGAACCAACGACCTCAATTAGCAAACCACCAAACACGAACCCAAAACAGAGCGCATAAAAGACAACTTCCCAAAATATATCCTTTATTACTATACTCAGAACCAGAGATGATGAACGAGATATGCAACTTTCGTACGTCTGTTCCCGTGACACCCTAAATTTTTCAGGAAATTTTGACAGGAGTTTTTGTACCAAGCCGACAACCCCCGTTATAAACGACTCTATCCGTGAATACGTGTGAACTCATTTACTTTCGACGCGGTGAGTTAATCTAGTGAAAATATACCGGAAAGGTGAGTTTCGTTCGTTTAGAACAGTCAAACTGACGACGAAAGTAAACAATAGGAAAACAATGGCCGTGATTGTTGGTCAATCGTACTAAGTTGAAATAAATCAAATAAAAACGAAGAAAACGTGGATAAATATGTAAGATATAAACTTTTTTTAATCATTTTATTATTTTTTACAGGTGAAAGCAGTGTACAATGTGCTCAAAAGTGCTCAAATTCCGGAGTTTATTAATTCAATTTAAGACGATGTTCTATTTGCAGTAGAAGAATATTTACAAAAAGGTTGATACAAATTGCATTTTGTATATTGTTATAAATACTTTTTTTACTTTACAGATTCGTGTCATTGTTCCTGTATTTCCACACCACCCAAGGGGTATACAGGATAGCGCGTTAACCGTTTTTTTTTTCTTTCGGGTGTTCGGTTTCCCCAATAGGCATATTGCACCCGCCTAGGAATAAAAATATTATTAGTGTACATTGTATAAATAGTGTAAATATTGCAAAGAATTTATGTGCAAAAATAAATATACATAAATATAAATAGTGTTTGAATTAAATATGTGCTAAAGAAATTGTGAAGTTGATAGCATAACACTACAGGTGTGACACGCAAAGAATTTTATTTCTACAGTTCGGATCGGCCAAATCACGGTTCCAAAATTTTAAAATGAAATATATTCGGATTCTTAAAAAATATTTAATAATGAAATGCTCGGGCAAATTTTCACAACATACGTAACTGAATTTAGGTTTTATTAAATTAAAGATATGTTTTAATAAATACTTTTTACTACAACAACTTTCGAAAACATCACAAAATTGATTATCAATGTCGCGGATATATTCAACGAACTGTGGAGGCGGTACAAGTAAATTGCAATTCTCATATTCTTTGAATTGAGTGAAAATCGTACTGGTCGAAGGTTCTGCATCGATTAGATACGGCAAAGCTAATGTGCAACAGTGGCTTTGAGAACACTTTCGTAAAAGCCAACCACACACATAGACAAAACTGTTTTCTTTTAAAAAGGCAGTTATGTCTACATCTGTGGGAAGATTGGTAATGAAGGTGCTTGTATGCCCTTGCTCCAAATTAACACTTATCCAGTCGACGCTCCTAACCAACGGATGATTTATCATACAATTTAATTGCTCCGCCTGCACGTCGTCACAATTACCGTTTTGAACAATTTTTAAGTATTGCAATCCCCAAAGTTTTTGAAAAGACGACGCGAACTGTTGGGGTGTTGTTCTTACGTTGTTTCCGTTACTGCTTCTTATTGTTCCAAAAAAATGCTCTAAGCTATCTTGATTTAGATGTCTAGTAAGAATTTTTTCAAACCCACATCTGGACAAGACATCCCAGAGGCTACGGAGCGATGAAATATTTAGCAGCCAACCTTTTATGAAAAAAAAATGACTAGTTATATTGCTATTATTATCTAATATTTGTAGTGATTTTAAAAAATGCTGGGCTTCTTGTAAAAATTTGCCCTGCATTTCATTTCCCCTAAAAGCTGATCTGTATCCTACACTATCAGTGGAAGCGGACGAATTGAAAACATCAAATAAATTATTGAAAAATGAAACAGTATTGCTCAAAATTTGAGCTGCATATTTTACCTTCATCTTCTGGAAGGTATTAGGATTAATATGTGAGTCTGTTAATTTCGGCGTAAGCCGGATATTGTTTTGTGAATCTACTCTATATAGCTCTAAAATATCTTTCCAGGTGGCCCGTTGAAAACCTGAGGGATTTTTAAAAACAATATCATTTTTTAACAGGCAGTTTCTCGTGCTTTTGAGCAGGTGCGGGGAATCAAAAAAAAAGAAAACTTTTTGACTATCTACTTCGAAAAAAGGCCTATCGATACTAACTCCTAATAGAAGCGATAGACCTCGAAAATTGCTACCTTGGTCGGAAACAAATTGAATGGGATGAAGCCCACTCTTTTTTAAAGCACGAATGGCTTCAAATATTTTTTTTTTTAAAAGAAAGGGTGGACAGTTTGTTCTTAAATAATAGTATACAAGGGGATGCTTCCATTTCTTAAAAATGCCTTGTACTAAAAGCACCACAACATTCCGAGCCGGCCATTTTGATCGGTATTCGTCCAAACCGAAATCTTCAAAACCTGTTATGTAATCTGCTTTCCTACAATACTCGAGGTGCGACTTAATAGACATCTCATCAGCTGAAATTGAACAATATTTAAAAATATCGGGTAGCTGATTGGTTTTTAATTCTAAGCTTTTTACACTTATTTCAATATTGCCTGGTGTCTTGGGCCGATGGGAAATGAAATTGCGTAGTGTATTAGTAGATGGGAGATTTAATGATGGCCGTAATAGCCTGTATGTAACAGGAGAAGTAAAGTACACTGAAAGTGCAAACATTTTCAACTCCTTTGAAAACCGGTTTCCCTTAACATTTTTTCCAAAATTGTTTTTTACATTAGAAACTAAAATGTTCATGTCTTTCGACAAAACCTCGGTATTGCTCCTATGGCAATTTTCTCTAAAATTTTGGAACTCGAGATGAGTCCTTTGCAGTTGATTGTCTAAGAAAACAATAATAGCATCTTTTTCTTTAAGAAGATTATCTACCTCGCGGCGTTCATTTTCCAGCTTTACGATTTTTTCTTTAGCATCATTTAATTTACTTTTCAGTTTATTTTTTTTTGGTGTAAAATTACGCAAACAATTACCCGTTTGTACACATTGATCTCATGTTGTTGGCCTCGTGGGCTCTTCTTGGTTGATTGCGTGCCTTTCTCCTTCTATAGCGACAGGGCTCTTATCAGCAATCTTGCCACCTATAGAAGGAATTGCATACTGCAATAACCTTGCTTTACGCGAATTCCGGAATGAATTTTCCGTAAAATGCTTTTCGCAAATCCTGCTGTTGTAACTTAGCACGTCCAAGCCAAGTGCGCTGCGCCATTTTTCACGCCTAGACAGGGTAGAGTATATTTGTAGTATAGCTACAGATAGACCGTATTGTAGACTATATATATATATAGAATGAAAACTGAAGGAGATGTTGTACCTCGTTACTAGCGTCAGGGTTTCTTTTTTTGAATTAAATTAAAATATCACTGATTTTCAGGAAAAAAAAAAGTTTCCCATTGTTAATAAAATAACACCTTTTATTGGATGACCATTTGATATACATATATATTTCCGTTTTCGATTTCAAGATAAGCGTTGACTTTTTAAGGAATATATATATGTATATATACATATTCGAGAAGGTTTTACTAGACAAGTTATACTACAGGGGGTTTTGTCAGAAACCCACTGAGGAGAAACGCCGCGTAATACGATTTCGATGACTAAGCTGTTGCGGGATTTGAACCCCGGTCATCGGCGTCAATATACATATATAAAGTGGATAGGTCATAAGGGGGTTGTTTTATCAACAAAACAAATAATCAAAATTAGGATTGAAGATACTTACATTTCATCGCTGCATGGTCTGAAGAGATGCATCCACTCATTGCAGCCCAATACACAAGTTCTCATGTTTCTTTTCCTCTTTTCTTATTTATAATATATAATTTCACAATAATTAGGAATGACTGCCCGCCAATTTGATTTTGATGTTTTCTATTGGAAAATATCTCACCACGCATGTGTTCATAGAACATGCATAAGTCAAAAGGTGAATATATGTGAAGAAATTACCAATAATATTTGATTAATGAAAATATATTGTCGATATTTACGCAGTAAAATTCTTTATTTAGCATTATATGTGGGATTAAATCGTATTACAACCAACTTGAATTGTAATATTGCCAAATAATAAAAGTCAAAGAAATATATAGAACATACATAAAAAAAAGTATTTTTCTCTGTAAATACATAGCCAGAAATATTCATAAACGTTTGTATACTGATAAATGATTATTAGGGAACAAGATTTAGATTTATTTAGTCATATTTCATCGATTTTATTAACTATATACAACATTTATACATAGTAAATTCGAATCTTATTTCTGTCTATTTTTACCATAATTATGAATATTCATATATTCTGAAATACTCGAAAGCAAAAATATCTTGTATATTTATATTTTTGATGTGTAATTGTGCTTTAAATTCGAATGAATTTCGCAATAAATCTTAATAACTATATACATGACAGTTATAACAGTTGTTAAATTCAAATTTAAAACAAACATGTGAACATCTCTCCCCACGGAATTCAAAATGGCAGTACAATGTCAGTCCAGCATAAATGTATTGAAGCCACGTGCTCGGAGAGTCATAACAATGTGCGTGATTGTTTACATAATTTTGACAGGACTTTATGTACCCACGTGCTCGCACAGCTTATAGGCAAACGTCGGCGGCCATTTTAAGTTGCAGGTCTCATTGGTTTGTCTATGCTCAGAACACTTCTCACATGTTATTCCTATCGCCCTGACTGCTACTCGTCGACTTCCGACCAGATATGAAGAATGAGATATGCAACTTAAAATGGCCGCCGACGTTTGCCTACAAGCTGTGCGAGCACGTGGGTACATAAAGTCCTGTCAAAATTATGTAAACAATCGCGCACATTGTTATAATTCCATGAGTGTGTGTGGCGGGAGTACACTGCGGTAAAATGAAATGAGCTCACACGTATTCACGGATAGAGTCGTTTATAGTCGTTTATAACGGGGGTTGTCGGCTTGGTACACAAACTCCTGTCAAAATTTCCTGAAAAATTTAGGGTGTCACGGAAACAGACGTACGAAAGTTGCATATCTCATTCTTCATCTCTGCTTCCGACTTTTCGATCAACTCAGCTGCTTTTATACCCGCGCGTTGGATGTCTGTACCGTTTATCCAATGTGCCAATGCCATGGGCGGCTCTGGCGTTGAGAAAGGGTGCAAGGCGCCATGGGCGGCTCCTGACGGAAAAGGGCGCAAGGCGCCTACGCGGATCGGATGCGTGGGTATTACAGGTATAATAAACACATACTAGGTATCGCAAAATCAATCACCCCCTCGGAAGACGTTATAATTGTTTGCAAATGGCGTCGTACGTCAATCACATTTGACATTTGTGAACAAGACAGCTGAAGTATACAAACAGGCACGTAATGGAGCGGTATACTTCGCAAGGGCGTGGAATAATTGTGTTGATTTATTTGAGCAATGATCGATCGGTTGTGTTGGCGGAGCGTGAATTTCGACGTCGATTTTCTAATCGTGCCACGACAACTGAGCAAACGTTCCGGCGATTAACTACTAGACTCGAACACACTGGAACTACAGGAGACCATGCAGGGCATGGCCACCACGAGACTGCTCCTTCGGCCGAGAATATCGCGGCTGTGGCTGCCGATGTTGCTGAGAAAGAAGAGACATCAACTAGACGACGGGCCACGGCATTGGATATCACATCATGGTAGACATCACCAAACGGGCCCTACAGTGAATTTAAGTGAAAGACTTACACATGTTCCTGTACAAAGTGCAAACAGTGCATCAGTTAATGCCTGCTGACCGTCAGTCGCATGTGAATTACTGTCAAGCCAACTTAATCTCAACAACGAAGAGAACGATTTTGTGTCGATCATGAGCGACATTTCCATTTAAACGGTTAAGTTAAGTGTGATGCACGAAGAGCCATTACATCCACTCAAAGCCACTGTTTGGCGCGGTATTCACGCGGGAGGAGTAATTGGGCCGTATTATTATCGAATTATCAATCAAATTTTATTAAGAAAAGAGGAGGATTGAAGAGTTATCTCCATTAGATCATTTAGTGATATCTCACTCGATCACATTTGAGTTTTATTTTTTCTTTTCATTTCTTTTCTTTTAGTACATATATAGTCTATGAATTCAAAAAATGATTTAATTGATAACTCTTCTATCCTTGTCCAATGCAAACCTCACTGTGATGCTGTTCTGACTAATAGTTCTTATTGCAATGAAAAATTGTTTATTGTTCATCAAAACATTAGAAGCCTGAGAGAAAACTTTTCTGCAGTCGTTGCATGTGTCCCGGATATTGTATTCGTGTCTGAGATCTGGATCTATGAGGTTGAAGAAAATGAATACTTCCTGCCTGGTTTTAGTTTCTATGTTAAAACGAACGAAAATTACCCAGCAGGTGGCGTTGGCTGCTTTGTAAAGGACGTTTTTAAAATCATTGATGTTTCCCAAGTTGATTGTCCTAGTGCAGATGTATTAAAGATGTCCATCGAAATAAATAATGAAATTTTTGTTTTTCTATGTGTTTATAGATTGCAGACGTTTAATGTGACGATGTTTATTAATGATTTTTCTATTGTGTTAGATAGGGAGAAATCCAAAAACTTAATATAGTCCTACGGTATCAAATTATTTGTCGGTGTTAGCTTTAAATGCCTTGACAAATTTCATCAATCTGCTTACTAGGCCTGCATCAGGTACTTGTTTAGACCATATATATGGACGTTTTCGAAAAGTTGCTTCTTTGGAGCTTGAGTATTGTGTTTTTGACAATAGCCAAACTCAGAAATGTTTTCAAAGCAAGCCAAAAATAAACTTTACAAGGCTTCGAAATAGTTTGTGTTTTGAGTCCTGGAACAATGTTCTTAACTGTAGTGACGTTTCGAATGCATATTCTAATTTCATATCCACTCTAAAAAGCCATATTGCAAGTTGCAGTTCTCTGACCACAAAAAAATCTATACATAAACTTAAGCCTTGGCTATCTAATTATTTATTAAATAAAGTAACAACAAAAAATAAACTTAGAGTAAAGTGCAAAAAGCACCCTAGTAGTGTTTTTCTCAAAATGAAATATAAAAAGATATGTGCTGATTTGAAAAAGGAAATACCAATTTGCCGTGACTCTTATTACGGTGCTCAATTTTATTCAGCTAGAGGTAATCTTAAGAAAGAGTGGAAAGTTGTAAACACAATTCTCCGCAAAAAATCATCCTCTCAAAAACCTATTGTTCTACGGACTAGTAATAAGGAAATAACAAATAAACAAGAAATCACTGACGCTTTTAATAGACATTTTTCAAGTATTGGACTTAAATTACATAATGGTCTAACTCAGAATCTGTGCTCTCAATGTTCTGTTATTGGTGATGCAAACTATGTGCAATGTAGAAGTTTTGTTTTTGACCCTCACACAACCCAGTCACATCCGTGCTTGCGTGCTTCCGCTGACAGCAAAGTAGAATACACACATTCTTATGGGAGGTGGTCCATAGCCGACGGAAGCACGCACTTCGATAGACAAAGTAGAGCTAATTTTTACTTTTTGATGCGCTGACAGTTCATGCATTCACATATCGGAGCTCACACATTTACAATTTGAAGTTCACATATAGACAAATTGAGAGTAAGCACGTTCATTGGTGGATGCCTTGAGAGAATGTTTAGGAACTCTCTCGCAATGAGAGAAATTTCAAATTCGGTTGACATTTTAAAGTAAAGGGTCCGCCAAATAATTTTTTTTTTTTTGAAAATGCAATAAAAAAAACTACTGAATATTTTCTCAAATTTCTTTTTAAATTTGAAAGTACAATCCTTCCGGTTAATAATGGAAAATAATTTCATTCAAATGGCTGCCTCGGCTGGCCATGCAGTAGCCTACACGATCGGTCCAATTTTTAAGCACATTATCGATTGTGTGCAGCTGTATTTCACCAATGGCTTCACGAATATTGTCCTTTAAAGCGTCAATTGTCTCTGGCTTGTCGGCGTAACACTTATCTTTGACGGCACCCCACAAATAATAGTCCAACGGTGTCAAATCGCAGCTCCGAGGTGGCCAAACGACATCAGCTCTGCGGCTGATAATGCGATCTTCAAAAACAGGGCGCAAAACATCGAGTGTAACTTCGGCTGTGTGGCACGTAGCGCCGTCCTGTTGAAACCAAATGTTGCCAATATCCTCCTCTTCAATTTTTGTGAACAAAAATTCGTTCAACATGGCCCGATAACGATCGGCATTGACTGTAACGGCCACTCCTTGCTCATTTTCGAAGAAAAATGGCCCAATTATGCCTCTGGACCAAAATCCGCACCAAACAGTGGCTCGTTTTGGGTGCACCGGCTTTTCAATGTATGCGTGCGGGTTTTCTGTGCCCCAAATGCGACAATTTTGCTTGTTTACATACCCGCCAAGATCAAAATGAGCTTCACCTGAAAAGATGATTTTTTTTGGCAAAATCGGCATCTTCTGTAAGTCGATCGCAGGCCCACTTAGCGAAGCGAAAACGCATTGGATGGTCAGTTGGCTTCAACTCCTGAACCAATTGGACTTTGTATAGCGTCATACCAAGGTCTTTATGCAAAATTCGTCTCAATGATGTCTCCGAAATGTTCAATTGTTGAGAACGACGGTGAATTGATGTTGATGGCGCTTCACGCACACTTATTCTTCCAAAATCCGTACGCAATTTTCGCAACATTACCATGATTTTCAAAGTAATGTCGCAATATTTCCCAGCGTTGTTCAAGCGTATACACAACCATATTCGTTCAGCGGAAGGATAAAACTAATTATCTGTCAAATTAGACATGAGCTAAGTGTTACCATTCACGAAATAAGCACTACTTGAAAAAAAAAACGTTAGATGGCGGACCCTTTACTATTCGGTTTGGTGTCACATGCGAGGTATGTTCTGTTGGTGCAAAGAAAAAGAAATGTTTGAGGAAAAATTAATTGAAGCAATTAAAGACCATCCGTGTCTTTATAACAAAAGTTTAAAGTGCTACAGAAATAAATTATAGAGGGAAAAGGCTTGGTGTGATGTGTCGGCTGCTACTGGGGTAGATGGTAATACATATATTGCATAAATACAGTCAAGGTATTTAGTTAATTATATTCATTTTATTCCAGTGGAGCAGTGTCAAATGCGGTGGAAATCTTTGAGAGACAGGTTTTTAAGGGAATTGAACAAAAAGCCGAGGTCGGGAGGCGAAGCCTTGGAAAAAAATGACTGGTGTCCGCGTACAACGGACGAACCCAAAATTCGCGATTGCATCCCATTATTATCTTGTACATTTCAAATGCTTCCGACAATATTAATATAAATATTATTACCGAAATAAAATCGTCCATATTTTTAAAGTATTATTTAACAAGTAAAGAATGTTTTCTAATTGAACGCACAACATCAATTAATAAATGTCATTGAATGAATTGACATTCAATTTTGGCAGATCAACGCACGCACGGATTCTATGTGGCGATGCATGCCTGCAATACGTTAGGTGTCAATTGAAATTAACTGACGCACGCAAGCACGGATTCTATGTGACTTGCCCTTTAGAGATTTTAAGTACGATTGGTAGTTTGAATAACTCAAATTCATGTGGTGTCGATGGTATTTCTAATGTTGTGCTTAAAGATATTGCATGTTTTATTGTGGATGTATTCAATCGTAGTGTTTTTTTCTGGTATTTTTCCTGACGGTCTAAAGTGTGCAGAAGTTATTCCTTTGTTTAAAAAAGGCTCCCCAACTGAAATAGGAAATTATAGACCAATTTCTCTTCTGCCAAGCATAAGCAAAGTTTTTGAAAAACTTATAAAAATTAGATTAGTAAACTTTTTAGACAAGGTGAGGTTCTTTCATTCTACTCAATTTGGATTCCAAAAGGGCAAATCAACTGAGGACGCACTTTTAGAGTTTTGCTCTCAAATAATGTACAACCTGGACAAAAAAAATGTACAGCAGCGCTATTCATACATACATATAACCAAAGCCTTTTGACATGGTTGACCATACAATTTTGTTAACAAAACTAGAAAATGCAGGTGTGCGTGGTTTCATGTTCGAATGGTTTAGTTCATATCTGAACAATAGATCACAAAGAGTAAAATTGGATGAGACGAGAAGTGATGTGCAATTAATCACGCTCGGGGTACCACAAGGTTCAGTCCTGGGTCCCATTCTTTTTTTATTATACATATATCAACTCACTGTTTCATCTCAATCTAAAGGGCATATCTACAGCATTCGCTGACGATGTTGGGTTATCGTATGCAACCAACAATCCCTTAGATCTTATTGCTGACATAAATTGTGATGTACATACTCTAAGACAATGGTTTGCTGAACACAAACTTGTAATAAGCCCTAAGACTAAATTAATGTTCTTTGATTTATCTTCGTCCGTTAGTCTAAAACCGGATGTATATTTTCATGCACCGAATTGTAAAAAATTTAAATTATATCAATGTAAATGTGCAACCACTGTGTTCGGTCAATCATTTTGTACTAGTGAAAAGTGTAGTGATGATTGTTTTTTGATTGAGAATGTAGACGAATTTATGTACCTGGGACTCTTACTTGACTCTAATATGAAATTTTCATCTCACGCTACGGCATTGAAGAAATACTTTATCTCCACACTTAGGCACTTCTACTACCTTCGTAATATATGTTCAACTAAGCTCCTAACCACAATTTATTATGGACTATTTAATTCAAAGCTTCAACACGGTATAAATTGCTGGGGAGGAGGCTATCAGAACAAAGTTCAGCCATTACTAGTCCTGCAAAAGAATGTTGTCCGGAAAATTTGTCGCAAACCTAGTAGGCATCCTAGTTTTCCTTTGTTTTGTCAATTGGGTATTCTTCCTGTTCGTCACTTATATTGTTTCAAGGTACTAAAAGCATTCTTTATGAAGTCTGGTAACCGAAATTTTCGAATAATCTCAAACCATAACCTGCTTAATTTACTTCAAGTGCCAAATTATCGAACCACCGCATATAGAAATTTTTATTCAATTGTATGTAATCGTTTATGTATTTAATGTCCTCCCGGAAGAAATCAGACGTGTTCACATGTCCAAATGTTTTTTAAAGCGCGTAAAAAACTGACTGTTCTCTCAAGATTATTATAGTCTAGACTCTCTTGCTTCTAATGTTTTGATCTAATTGTTGTTGAAACCTTGACGTTAGTACAATGACTCCAAAATTTTTGAATCTTATATGAAGTAATAATTAACTGATATTATGTTAAATGAATTTAATTGCTGAAAATTGTCTTTCTATTTTTGTTTAATCACCCCACCCCATCTTATTGTATTCTTCCTTTTGAAGTGGCATTCAACACTATTTGAATTCCCTTTGTATAAAATATCGAATGCCACCAGATTTTTCTCTTATTTTACTTTGTAATTCTTAACTTCAATTTTTTATATGGATTTGTATTTTTTTTATTATATTTGTAAGTATATTAAGAGAAATAAATAGAATAAATAAATAGAAAAATAAAATAGAATTATTTTAGGACGCCATCAGCAATACGGTCACTGTTACTGGCGAACGTCACAGGGCCATGATAGATGACTTCTGACTGCCAGATTTGGATGGGCGGGACTTGGTGAACATTTGGTTTCAACAAGTCGGTGCAACCACATACACAGCAAGTGCCACAATGGATATTGTAAAATAAGCGTTTCCTGATCGCGTAATCTCCTGTTGGCGATTTGGCATACCAGCAAGATCGGAGGATTTTACCATCCCAAACGTCTTTCTTTGGGGCTACATGAAGTCGCAGACTTATGCCAACAAGCCCCAGACAATCGCAGCCGTTAAGAAGAATATTTGACAGGAATGTGAACAGTTATGACCGGGAATCTCGCGGAAGGTCATGGGAAATGCGTATCAACACTGACGGCAGCCTCTTGTCGGATATCATCTTGTCCGCCTAAGAGAAAAAATTAGAAAAGGTCCAAATAAAGATTTCTATCACTCATTTTTGATAATTCGTAAAAAAATAATTCAAAAACAAAATTGGATGATTAATTTTGCACCACCTTGATATGATGTGGAAACCATGGGTGCAGGCCGTCTGCTGAGTTATTTAAAGCGGTTGGAGATGAGTTGGTAGGGCACATCCACCAGCTCATTCGTAAAATATGACGAGCATCGTTTGCCCAGTCCATAAGAAAGGAGATCCCTATAACTGCGCCAACTATAGGCGAATAAGTCTCCTTAACATCGCTGC
The DNA here is from genome assembly GCA_958301585.1 of Merodon equestris. Lineage (NCBI taxonomy): Eukaryota > Metazoa > Arthropoda > Insecta > Diptera > Syrphidae > Merodon > Merodon equestris. Next base: position 162,023,376 of record OY284413.1, read on the forward strand.
CGTACTGTGTGATCCTCTGAAATCCTTTGTGGATAACCTGATTGGTTGTTATCAGTATGGTTTCAGCCCAGGTAGGTACACAATAAACCCAATAAACTGCGGCAGATCTTGAAGTAGACCAAGGACTTCCAAATAGACACATACTATCTTTTTGTCGATTTTAAAGCCGTGTATGACAGTGGTCATAGGGACGAGTTATACAGAGCCATGTCTAGTTTAAACATCCCTACCAAACTCGTCAGATTGTGCAGGATGACATTGGCGAATTTCCGCTGCTCCATTAAGGTTAGTAGAGAACTTACTGAGACCTTTGATGTTAAAAAAGAATTTACACACGGTGACGCATTGTGATGTAAATTTTCAACATCATTCTTGAAAAGATCATAGAAGACTCACTGGCCAACACAAGAGATACAATCTATTTCAAGTCTGCGCAATTGCTTGCGTATGGGGATAACATTGACAACGAACACAGCCGTCAATGAAGCGTTCGAAAGCATTGAAGCAGAAGCGGGTCTATGGTAAATGGAGAAAGACAAAGCACATGCTCTCATCCAAAAAAGACTCACAACACCGACATCTTCGCTGGAACGCCACAATTGGCAACTACAAATTCGAAGTGGTCGAGAATTTCGTCTACCTTGGCTCACAGTGATCAGCTGCAACAACACCAGCGTTCAGATTAAACGCAGAATAACTCTTGCCAATCGCTTCTTCTTTGTGCTCAAGAGTCAATAAAGAAGTAGAGCCCTCTCTCGAAAAATCAAGGTAATACTTTATAAATCACTGATCATACCGGTCCTCCTTTACGGCACAGGGGCCTGGACCTTAACGAAAACGAATGAGGATGCCCTTGGTCGCTTGGAGAACAAAATTCTGCGTTCAATCAATGTTCCCGTTGATATAAACGGAGAGTGGAGGAGAAGATACAATGACGAACTCTACGGGCCGTACACAAAGTCCGCCTAGTATGACGTTTTCGGACCCAACTTCTAGGATGGCTAGGCCATGTAGAGCGAATGGACAACATAGCTCCGGCCCGAAAAGTCTTTGAATCCAAACCCGAGGGACGACGCAGCAGAGGACGACCGAATCTAAGGTGGCGCATACAGGTGTAAGGGGACATTAACCTACTGAGAGTGCGGCACTGGAAACAACTGGCAAAATATTGTGCCAGCTCGAGATAATTGTTGGTTGAGGCCCAGGTTCACACGGGCGGTAGGGCCACCAAAGAAAGTAAGTAATTAAGTACATATATGATTTTCAACCTGCATTCAAGTTGACTGCTGTGAAATACAATATATTCCTTTTAATATCGAAGGCTTTCTTAGCTCCAACAAGACATTTCAATGTCTATTGAAATGTAGATGCTGGTTAAGCTAAATACATTGATATCTAACCACGTTTCTCACCAATAATGATTGTCCATGTTGCCCAATTATCGCAAATTACCTCCAGTTCTTTCTGGTATCCGTTGAGGTACTATACGAGTACAACGGACTCCCAAACAGTATCGACTTTAAAAGTTGGTTTTCAACTTCCAATCATCGTAATATCTCTTAATATGATCGCGTCACACTGTCACACACTGTCACACTGCATCATTGTATTGATAAACTCAACTTTTGGACCTGCTCCTAAATAAAAAATCCAGCTCCAGATAACGTTGTCAATTTATTTAACAAGTCATGCAGAAGATGGCTCGGCATGCCTAGCCTGGTGAGCTCGTAAAACAGACCTTCTAACCACACGGTTTAAAAGGGCTTTTTTTATTTTATTATTATTATATAGGATATGAACTCGCTCCGATCCGAAATTGTAGCATCTGGGGCTCGACAAACCCACACGTTATTGTCGAGAAGCCCATGCATCCACAAAAAGTGACAGTTTGGTGCGGATCATTGGACCATTTTTCTTCGAAAATTAGGTTGGGAACAACGTTTCGGCCAACGGTGAGCGTTACAGAGCCATGTTAACCGACTTTTTATTACTGAAATTAAAGACATGCATTTGGACGACCACTAGATCATGCAGGATGGCGCGCCATGCCACACAGCCCATGCCACAATCCATCTTTTGTGCACCAATTTCCCAAATCGTGTTATCAGCCGTCTTGGCGGTGTCAATTGGCCGCCTCGGAGCTGCGATTTGACCCCTTCGGATTTTTTTTTTGTGGGGAACCGTGAATGACCGATGTTATGGCAACAATCCGGAAATGATTCAAACACTTAAGATCTATATCGTTCAAATAATCCGTGAGCTACAGCCTGAAACCATCAACAAGGTCTTGGAAAACTGGGATGACAGAATGTGCTACTGCAAAGCCAGCCGGAGCTGCCACTTGAACGATGGTGTACTTCATAAATCTTCGTTCTTACTAATAAAGCCATACTATGTACATGGAAAAAAAATAATTTTCTTCATTTTATTGTATTTTTAAAAAAAAACTTGTATTTGGGCCACCCTGTATGTATATTAATCCTTATTGCCTAACATTGTAATAAGTAACCGAAGCCTCCCCAATTCAGTTTATTGTCAGCAGTGTCATTTCGCACTAACATATGTTGAGGATTGATATCTTATTATTTTACTTTATATTTAAATGTTAACTGTTATTTTAAACTGTTAAAACAAATGCAAGAAAAGAATAAAGAATAAAATATTATTGTAATTAAATTATTATTGACATTGGAAACCAAACTAATTAATCGGAGATTAGTAGGGTCTGTTCTGGCTTCGTTTTTTCCTGAGTAAGTAATGCCAAAGTTTATAAAAATGTTCCAAAAAGTTGGGGGCTGTACATTTCCTTCAAACTTTAATTAACTTATTTTCCTCTATTCTCCGTCGTAAGAAGGTCTGAGCCTAATTCGCCTGCCACAATGCAAAATGCAAACAGGCATTCAATGATATTTTCAAATACGACTAGAATTTTACAGATGAAGATGCCCGCCCCCACTGAGCACCAAGCGTTCTCCATCATCACCCTGCACAAGTTACGAGTTCGGTAGAAATGTCAAAATCACTAACGGCTAGGCATAGTCCAATCCAATGCCCTAAATCGAGTGACCAGTTTTTAATTTTTTTTTAAACAATTAACAAATTGATGATTTCAAAAATATATTACTATTTTCCGTTTATTTAATCTCTTTTCATTTCGTTCAAAAAAAATCGTGTAAAATATATTATAATAATACGCCTCTAATACAAAATCATAAAAATATATATGCACGTGTATATATATACCAAAAAAAAAAAAAGGATAATTAGTTAATTATTTTTAATGATATGAACAGATCTAAAACCACTGATACCACATACGACACAGTGCAGCGCTGGCGGAGGGAGATGATTGAATTTTCGAATAAAACAAAAAAAAAACGTTTAAATACCGCTAAATGTTGAATTTTAAAATCGATTTTTTAGTTAAATATTAAAACAATGGTATGAGAAAAAATTAGTCTAAATATTTGCTTCTAAATAAAAATAAAATAAATTCATTCGATTTAAACCAAAAGTCTCATACTTATCACGCGGAGGGTGACTTGACCAAAGTGAGTCTTGTTGAAATCGGTGACGACGACGATGGGGACCGTGATGAAGACGCGGATGTTGATGACAGCAGTGGCGATAACGACGATGGCGATAATGACGAGGATGATGTTGAGAATGTCGACGGGTGCGGCGATGGAGGTAATGACAAGGACGGAATCTTCGGAGTGGAGTTTCCGATCAGCGGGAGCGGATTAGAGTATTCAGTGATTGGCTTGGAGTAAGACTGCCTCTTGCCAGCTTGTAGAAAATCCGGTATGGATGGCGGCATCTCCCCGCGAAATGGCCGAAACTGCGGCGTGTTTCGTACTAGAGATTCGATCTTAGACAGTCCATGAATGGTTCGCAGGGTATCTCGAACTTCCAGTTTCGGTGGGTTTACTAGAGAAGTGTCCAAAACTGCCTTGCCGTCATATGTCACCACAGCGCCGGTGGGAAGAGCTGCCGAACTCGGCACCGGACGCTGACTCGGCTGCGCTTGATTATCTGGGGGAAGATAGTAAGTATCAATACGTTCAGCCGCTTGAGCAACTTTGTCATCCTCTTCCTCCTCTTCCAGCACGTCGTCCTCTTCATCCTTCTCCTCCTTCATGACATCTAAGTCACCAGTGAGTTTGGCAGCCGTGCTATACTTATATAAGATCGTGTCATTGGTGCTATCCGGTGGTGAAGGAATGAACATCGGCTCAAAGTTCCGATTATGTGAAGAATCCTGGCTGAGGAAGAGTGTGTCGGTCTCCATCACCTCGTCGATCTCGGATCCTGGATCGTCGCGACGTCTGGATATTTGTTCTTCTTCCACGCTAGTGCTGTCCTCTTCGGTTTTTCGTCGAACTATCGGTCGGAAGCCGCCTTCCACTACCACTGTGTCTGGTTTGAACCCTTGGTTGACTGCAGGTTTCAATGCGGCAAGGTCGACGTCGTCCTTAGTTTCGCTCACGTCATAAGGTATCTTGAAAGTCACCACTGGGCTGACGTTGACTTTTTCGGTAAAGATCGGTTTTTTCTCTTTCGTGAAGATCAAATTCTGAAGAGTTTCCTGCGGCGACATGTCAATGTAGGGCACCGGAATAACGCCGTTCGGCTTTGGTTTTGGTGATTTAAGTAGTGGTTCAGTCTGACCCTTATAGTCCAATTCGGTCGGTTGTCCTAGGAGCAATACAGATGCCACTGGGGCTATGGGAAATGGCTTTTCCTTAATAAAAGGCTTCATGCCTGGCGGGATTGGCTTGCGATAGTGGTTGACAATCATCGACGGCTGAGGAATGACCACGGGTCTTGGACCGGGCATCATTGACGACAGGAGCGATGGCGGATATGGCCGTTTATTGGAATGGAGAAAATGATCCTTTTTCATAGGGTACGGACGTCGCTTAATTGGTCTATAAGGCATACTGGCCTGCGGCGGCCGAAGTTGTATAGATGGTCCCGCTCTCGGCGGCGGCTGTGTGTCCTGCGGTAGAGGTGCTTCCAAATTGGTTGTGGTGCTGAGGTTCTTAACGGTTTCTCCACTTAAAATTTCCGGGGCTGAGGTCGAGAGCTGCGGAAATCTCGGCGGCAACAGATGCAACGATGACGATGGCGATGATAACGATGACAATGATGATGACGATGCTGATGATGGCGGCGACAGCGGCAACGGTGGCACCTTACGGTTCTTTATACTCTCCTCGAGAGCTTCAGCAGCGCGGATCCCATCTGAAATCAGTTTGGTTATTTCCGATGATTTCGTAATTTCAAAACTCAATTTTGGCGGTGTTCCGTTCATATTGTGATTTTTAATCAAATCAGTTTGATGCTTCAATAAAAAATTATCGTTGGGGCTGACCTTAGTTTCGTGTCGAATTGATGGTTCGGCTGCGTGATCCTCCTCCGGCTGGGCGAACACCTGATCAATTTCCGATCCAGCAGCTCCTTCATCGCAGCTATCATGCACGTGGATCTTCCATCCGAGATGGCGATGTGTGAAGCAGTGATAGTAGACCGTGTCGGGAGTGTTGCGATCTGGCGTCCAAGTGATCACACCCGGTTCGCCTTCGTCGCACTCGAGCGTCAGTGTTCGTTGATACGCTCCGAACGATTGGAAGTCATCGGCTGGCGGACCATCCTGATCGGGGGTCCAGTTACAGAGGCGACCGACGCCGGTGGGTGTGATCTTGCCGGATCGTGATCGGTGGACGCCAGCAAAGATTCGAACGCCCTTTAACGAGAGGAAAAAGAGAGAGTTTAAGGCATTTTTAATGCATCAGGAATACTCACGGTCTTTTCCTCGTCGGTTTTGTACTCATAGCCTCCGATTGGGTCATCGGTGATGTAGAATGGATGATATTTGGCTGGAATATCTGGGTTGTTGCCACCTTCGACGACAAATGTGTAGGTTTTGCCTCGTACCAAATGGATTTCGGGGATGAGTAGTCCGTTTATGTACCACGAAATGCCCCAACCTACGTGACCTACACGAACATACAGAGAAGGAGTTAGAAATAGAAAACAAACAATTCAGGGAACAATGAGCGAACCAGTAATTGCCGGATATCCGTGTTTTCCTCCAGTCGGTCCCATTTGTGCATAGAACACACCATCCTCCGGCTCGTAGCATTGAATTGCTGGAATATCCCATGCTCCATTGGTGTTGGCTGGCTTTGGTGTCGGCACTGGCTTTCGCTGCGGGGCTTCCTGTTTTCTTGTTGGTCGTTGCAATGCCTGCGATGTGGGTTTAGACGTTCGATTGTCATAGAACTCCTCCTCTTCCTCGTTTTGTGCTTCTTCTTCATCTTCGGGATCGGACTTTTCACCCTCCGGCATGGGGCAGTTCCAGGTTGGTTGACGTCCGAAATTTACCAAATGAATGTCCTTTGTGTACTGCGAGTGGTATGACACTTCTTTTCGTTGATTTAATGGCCCGATGGCCCAGACAATAGCCTGAGATGTGTTCATACGAATTGGCAAATCATAACGGTCGGCGGCACCTAAGGAACGCTGATACGTGACTATGGAATAGCCATTGACCATGGCAGCATTCAGAAGACGTATTGAATTGGTTCCCTCCTGGAAGTAAATGAAGGATGTGGAATGGTGTTGCGAATGCGGAACGAAATTGGAAATACTTGGAAATTGGTGTCGGGGCAACTACCATGTCGACCGGAACACTGAGATTTGTCATCCAGATAGTAGTCGATGGCGAAGCCCTTGCCGGTTTCTTTGTCGACCCAAGCGACGGCGACATCGGATCCAATCATAACCGGTTTATCCTTGTTGGACGACAGTCCGAACGACATGTACTCGCCATCATCTAGAGAGAAGATAAATATTAACTGTTGCAAGGGACTGTTATTAATTTAACGAAATGATTCGCTGGAATCCAACCGGAAACCAGAAATGAGCAAATAAATGTCCATTCCGTTGACCGCTCCAATTTTCATGCAAATTAAAAGCAATTATGTGAGCCTGTCTTAAAGATTCGTTACGGCACACTTTCCATCATCATCGTACATCTAATCGACGCATAACACAAGCCATCACACTAGCACCGTAAATATTACGGTACACCCTGAGGAGATATTTTCCGCTGATAACTGTAACACGCATACCTTGACGCACATTCTCTTGCCCGCAATTATTATGCAATAATGACAATTACAGTGAATCTCAATCCGGACTACAGCACCGGGGGACCGGTCTTCACCTTCTTTCATTCATTGCTCTGTAATACTCGTAGTTGTTAGCCGGTCGAAAAGGGGCTATTACACACAGTTAGGCAGCAACTGTGGCTAGTTCCCTTTGTTGGCCACAGAATACACTGTCAGTGGCCATGCGAAAGTTGTCAAACCGCACGCCCGAATCGTCGCAACGGACCGTGCCTCGAGATCGCCAGATAGCCAAGAATGGAAATGGAAACGTGAACGAAGCCCAATGACTACCAACGGACTTGGCTCCGTATATGACCTGTTATGTCACAAATGACTTTATCTGCCTCTCTTTTCCGTTTTTTCTTTTGTAGCCTTCTCTTGGTCAGCATTTCACTTTTATGCGGTCGTCCCATGACGGAGCAATAAATGTGTGATGGTGTAACACTACATCACGATTGTTAACCATCTCGTTACACCTAGCCCCAGAAGTATCTATTGCCTTATGTAATCGGTAGAATGCACCTACTCGCATGTGAGAAAATATTATTACAATTTATAGACTTACCCAATTTTGCAACAAGTTGCACGACGATACTTTCACCAGCGACCGCCCAACGCACCTCGAATGCCAGATCGTCGTAAAGTACTTCACAATTTAATTTCGACTGTAAAAGTAAATCGGAATGCTGTTGAGGTAGAGGAGAAAGAGAGAAAGAGAGAAAGAGAGAGAAAGAGGAAAAAAAGAGAAGAAACGAGTTAAATCAATTTGCTGGGCAGACACACACGGTAATAACGGTCGTTTGATTTGAAAATCAATAATTATTATTGAATTCACACGGCAAAACAGGCTAGATGCAGCTTGTTCCCATTAGATGATTGGTTGATGAGATGTACTCTGCCAGAGCCGATTCCGCTGAATGCCGGTCGATGAAGAATGTTGATGAACTTGCTGAAGTTTGCGAATTTCGTTAGAGGAATGATGTGTATGCTGATGCTGTACCCGAAGCGGGTATTAATATTTGCAGAATGAAAATAATTTTTTTATCGTCTTTTGTCAAGTTCTTAAAAAGCTTCTGAATCCTGTCATCGAAAGTGCTAAATCTAAGCTTAATAACATGATTTTTCTGTGTCGTCTATAGAACCAACTAAGCCTAATAGTTTACATTTCGTTTCGGAACGAAATCAAAAATGCCTCCCACTAGGGACATTGACAGCGCAATATTCACATCAAAAAGCCAATTGTCCCGGTATAGTCGTCATTCCACACCTACTATTCAGTTAGGCTGTTAACTTTGTATTTGGTTACAATAGATAAGACTCTTGAAATATATCCACGTTTCAAGGGACCTAGAGTGGAAATCCACGGCTTTTAGAGGTATATTTGTTTGTGCGCAAGTCCGTGAACATGTTTTCGTCTCGCATATCTCGGGAACAAATAATGATACCGACTTTAAACCAAATCCATTCGACTCATAATTGTGCATAATGAAATAATTGCGAGAGGTGATCCAATCTGAGGTGTCGTTTTAATTTTAGCAGCACCAACCACCACCTCTTAGAGGCAGAGTGAATTTGATCGATGAAGTTCAACTCCTGAAAAAAGTCAATGAATTGAAAATTCCAGCTTGTGTATACCGGCAAGTTCAATTGAAAATATTGCCGCCATAACTGAGGGTGTGACTGAAAAGTCAGAACAATCAAGGCGATCGGAGCTATATCCGATTGCACTACGGATTTTACAGAAAGATCAGAGTTGATACAGGAACTGAAGCCAGCAAACCGCGCACAATGCCATACTTTGGTGCTAATCTTAAATAAGCAAAATCATTATTTTTTTACATAATATTAGTCTGAGGGAATTTACATTTACATTCATCTGGGTACGTTAGATAGGTACTCGAAGGTAAATATCGGTAGCTACCTTGTCTGTGCCTCAATTTGTTACTGAAAATGCCACACCTCGTTTGATCTGTGGTTAAATTGTTATGGTTTTCAAATATAGCCTATGGAATTGAGACAGTTGATTATATTATCCAGGGTGCGGCTACCAACCTCAGAAAGGAAGTGTTTACCCAATACGCGGAACCGGGTTGTGTGTTATGCCAGCTGCGGCAGTGGCTGTTTGTATGCTAAGTCTGACTCCCTGACTCCACTTACTACCACGATTCTAGCGAGTTCGGATCTTCCTTAAAGGTCTGGTGTTTTCCCTTTTCACAGGTTGAAGAAGTGTTAGAGGATTTTTGATTTGAGGTATTATAGCGGGATTTTGTATGATGGCCCTTAGCCGTAATAGTTCGTCGACCTTCTCATTCCTGTCTATATTCCTGTGACCTGAAATCAGAGAAGTTTGATCCAAGTCCACTTGTAAGCCCGTTTGTTTCCTCCTTGCATTGCTCCACCAGTCGAGAGAAGTAGATTTTAATGACTTCAGTGCTTGGCTATCACAGCCGATAGCTGTAACTGTGTGACTGACTAAATGTGGCAGAATATGCTAAAGTGTACTTACACGCCTAATCACTGAATAGCTCCATCTCGGAGCCATCGTTGTAAATCGAAGTTGGTTATCTGAAATCAAGGTGCGCGCCTTCTAATCCTCTCTGAATGGGAAGAGGTAATGAAACCACTATTGAGAATAATGTCTTTCGATCGAGGCATATTCCCAGGTTCGTTCAATTTTTGTTTTTGGTTTGTTATATTGAAATACATGTCACCTAACATTATGGATATTTAGTTTGATTTTCAAAGATATAAAGGTTAGGCAAGTTTAGACGAGCTTGGCTAGTTTTTCCAACGGAAAATTTTTTGAATCTATTCTGAGCAAAAAAAGAATTTTAAGTGATTCAAGCTCTTCCACAGGTTGAGATGATGATAATGTCGGACACCACTCCACGTCAACTATGAATGAAAAAGTGAAGGAGCAGTAAAGCAATGAAGAAAATTGTTCTGGAGAATTATTGAATAATTTTTTTCACTTATTTTGGGCATGAAACATGTGTCAGCAAAGAATGTTCCGAAATTGCTAAATTTGAACATAAGACCCGTCGCATGAGCATCCCTTTCGAGCTTATGAATGACCTGAATGACGTTCAAGTCAACTAATCATCCCAATGGAAGCGACCAGAAGCACCAAAACCGAAAAAATCGGTCAATCGCGTCGTTTATAATGAGTTCTTAACGTAAGATCGAACTGTCAGTAAGGAAGTTATGCGCCGTTTACGTGAAATAATACAAAGTAAAAGTCCATAGGTGTTGCATCACCATAATGCATCAGCTCACTCATCGTTGCTTGTGCGTAATTTGTTTACTGTCATCATGCATCAGCCTTTCCCCTACGACTCGATGCTGGCTCCACCACCGAAGGCGGTTTCTGAGCTCGTAGAGTACCGTGAAGCCAGAAAGATTGGACTCATCATTTACTGCGATGCTAATGCAACCGGAGAGGAGACCATCGTTTAAACTTCACTCTTTCGACTAACGTTATCATCAACAATGTTGGCTCTCAAACAACCTTTGTGACAGCGAGACGACAAGAAGTGATTGACCTAACCCTGTCTAATAGGCATGTGAGGGCCATCACTAAGTCTTACCAGATGCTACGTTGTCACCATAGATATTAAGGATTCCAATTGAAGTGTGATATCTACCCCTCGCAGCCCAAGCGGAATCCGAGAAAGACGGACAGAGCACGGTTTAGAAAGGAGCTTGTGAAATCTACTTAAGCCCTAGGGAAGACAGAAGTCTCCTGAATAGATCGCTTAAATCGAACTCGGAAGATGACTGTAATAAGCATAGATCCAAGCTAAAGGAATATAAGAATATTATTCGTAAATCGAAGAATGATTCCTATAAGTTCTTCTGCGAAGAGATCAAATCCTTGAGCGCGACCAGCAAGTTGGTTAATGTTCTCAAGCGAGGAACATCGATAAAGCTAGATGTACTCAGAAAGTCTCATGGTACCTTCAACGAGTCTAAAGCAGAAACTCTTAGTTTACTGATTCAGACCCATTTCCCGGGAAATCAGACTGTCATCGGCCCGTTGCACACTCCCTCAATGGAAACTGCGACTGAAACGATGAAAACAACTCGGCGTAGCTGGTATGTTGCGTCACGCGTTGCAGCTACTGAGGCCATCGAATTTGCTGTGGCATCTTTCGATGGCTTCAAGTCGCCGGGCACTGATGGGATATTCCCGGTTATGCTGCAAAAAGGTATAAGACCGCTGCTTCCTACCCTGAAACGAATTTTCACTGCTAGCCTGGCACTTGCCTACATACCTATTCCTTGGCGCGCGGTGAAAGTGGTCTTTATTTCCAATATAGGGAAAGAAGATTACTCACTCGCCAAGAGTTTTAGACCAATCAGTCTAACATCCTTCTTACTGAAAAGCATGGAGAGATAGCAAAGTTGCACGTGCGCAAAGTTGCCCTTCGAATGCATCCTCTCTCGGACAAGCAACATGCTTATCAGCGCGAAAAATCCTGCCAGACTCAAAACCTAGTTGGGAGAATTGAATGCGCTCTCGAAAGAAAAGAGTACGTACTAGGCATTTTCGTCGACATTGAGTGAGCCTTTGATAACGCTACTTTCGACTGCATATGTAACGCTGCTGGACGACATGGCGTAGATGAGGCACAGGTTTTGTGGATCAAAGCAATGCTTGTGCATAGGACATTGATCGCTGATGCAAGCCTCGAACGATGTGTCAAGTCTGGAGTAAACAGGGGCTGCCCGCAAGGTGGCGTCTTGTCTCCGCTATTATGGTGCATGGTGGTCGATTCTCTGCTCGATGCTCTCAATGCCTCTGTAATCTATGCCCAGGCCTATGCGGATGATGTTGCTGTTCTCTCTGTCGGCTCATGTTTAGTAACTGTCTGTCTCAAAGCGCAGGTGGCGCTAGATGTGATCGAAGACTGGTGCACGAGTAATAGTATGTCGGTTAATCCTCTTAAGACTGATGTCGTTCTCTTCACGAGAAGGAGGAAAAAAACTGGCATTACCCAGCTGGTACTAAAAGGCATTCCACTCCCGATATCGAAGGATTTGGGGGTCATCTTAGATAGCAAGCTTCTTTGGTCATAGCATGTTGAGTCAAAAACCACCAAAGCGCTCTCAGCTTTTTGGCAATGCAAAGGTGCTTTTGGCAAAACATGGGGCTTATCGCCGAAAAAGTCCACTAGATCTACACGGCAATGATAAGACCGATAATCTGATACGCATCAGTTATCTGGTGGAACAGGTTAACACGCAAAACACATCGTGGCCTCTTTCACCAAACTCCAAAGAGCGGTCTGTCTCAGCTGTACGGGGACTTTTCTCAGCACAAGGGTAGCTGTTCTAGATGCTATGATGAATCTTCCATCCCTTGACGTGTATATCAGAGGATGCGAACTGAAAGCAAATGAAATCCTACGATACTGAACCTGGAATGGACTGTCTTCGCATTTTTACAGATGGCTCCAAGACTGGGCGGGGGTCTGGCATTGGAGTTTTCTTTGAGCGCGAAAACATTCGACTGCACTTCTCGTTAGGAAAATATGCGTCTGTTTTTCAATCAGAGATATACACAATGCTAATGGCCAAGCACTATGTTGTGAAGCACAAGTTGAAGGGAAAAGGCATATGGGTCTGCAGTGATAGCCAAACCCTCTATCCAGCTCCAAATTAGTGCATGAACTCAAGACCTTTTTGAACAAAGTCGGAAGATTAAATTCACTAGACTTGTATGAGGGATCCCTGAAATGGAGGCTCAGAGGAGAGTTTCTCAGTACCTGAACCCGCCTTAGGTCTACCTGCTTCCACGGTCAAATCCGACATCAACGATTGGGTCCTTAATGCACACAGTCATAGATAGAGGGAAAATCTAGGATGCAGGATGACTAAGCGCGTACGCCCTGATTAGAAGAAGTCCGCAACATTCTTCTTATCCATATGGAGAAATTTTGCGAAGCATCTCTACGTGCTTGTTGCCAGGAGAATGACACAGATGAACACTTTCTCTGCGACTGTCCCGGCGCAACCTTGGGGCCGAGTCTCTTAGCTTTACCTCACTAAAGCTCCTTCTCACTTTTCGTCTGAGTGCTCCAACAGATAGTAAGCGCTTCCAACAAAAAAAAAATGCATCAACCACCTTATTCACCGAACTTGGCTCCCTCACTTCTCGGAACTGAAAAAAATCCATGAAAGACAAAAGAAGAGCTCAGGACTATACCGAAAAGCGCATGTCAGAAATGCTTCCAAGGTTGGAAAAAGTGCTGACGCAAGTGTATTATAGCTGAGGGGAATTTTTTTGAAGGGGACAAAATAGATTTTAATTAGAAAATAAGCTTTTTTCGAGTAAAATAATAAGTCCCCTTACGTTTTGAGCAAACCTCGTATGTTCGAGGGGCTCGATAGTTTGGTAACTCGAACGTTGTTTCATTAGCACGATGCGACACTGAGCCATGAAGTCATTAAGAGGAAGACTAACTAATCTTTCCGTACTGTTGCCTGTTCTGTTTTTTGCTATGGTTTTTGAGTGCAGATGGTTTGTGTCGAAGATGTTCGTTCACTACTCTCCGTGGTGGTTCATGGGTGGTTGTCCTAGATAGGATTTTTTGAGAGATTCGACCGAATTTGTCGGGTTGATTGTAGTTCATAGTAACTTATTTTTTGTTTTCTATGTTATTTAGGTGTTATATAGGAAATGCACACGCAGAGTATGAAATTTGAAATGATCTACAGACCTTCCGTTCAACAGTCGGTGATGATTACCGTTGCGCCACGACCACCCCCATCTCATTGAGTTTTGAGATCAAACGGTGATCTTAATTAAAACTATTCTAGATGAGCCCAGTTTTTGCTTTGGTTCGGTCCAATGCCCTCCTATTCAGCTATATAACTCTATAATTAGGTAAGGCGTTCAGTACTATGGCGATAAGAAATTTGCTTTAAATGGTTTTAGAATCCACACTTTTATTAAAAAAAATACTTGGTTACACATAGACACCCAGTTATTTCGAAAGCGACAATATGTTGTACTATTGCTGCCACTACCAAGGGCGGAGATATCATAACGCAGTTGCCTTGAATGGCTTAGATATAATCCTATAGGTAACCTCTGTTGGAAACATAAGCTGTTATACGTAGGAAAGACAAGGCTGACTTCACTCTAGCTGTGGACACTTTCCAGAAGCATACAAATTATGTGAAAAGCGAACTGAAAAATTCTGGATGATGTTTTTTTTTTGAAAATTAGAGAATGAAGAAAAAGAAAATTAATTAAAAAATTAAAAAAATGACATCCGGTGAAAATAGTCGAGCATCGAATGTATCAACTGATTTTTTCTAAAATGATTATAAAATAAAAAATCCTTACCAATAATATGACGTCGATTCTTTTTTAAATGCTCGCATTCGAAGAATTAACCTTAACAATGTCACTTATTTCCAATTAAATAAAGCAAAGATGCCATCATAATGACCACATGTGCGCTTTAGCAAATCGATTAAACTGCATTTCCCCTCACCATCCCCGCATAAGAGTAATGTGTTTTTTGTGTGTGTCAAAAAAATGTATGAGTCAAATGAGTGTTTTTGAAAACAGAATAGAATAAATAAAGGTTTCATTGCTATGCTCCGAAGAAGTGTGATTAATTAAATTGTATTTTTATTTTTTTTTTCTATAAAATATCTTTGGTTCTTGTTGCATGCCATATAAAAATTGAGAAATCGGAAAGGAGAGTTTTAATTAAAATAAAACTAAATATTATACAAAATGAAAAATTGTTAAGCAATTGTTTACCAGAACAATAATAAAAAGTAGAAGAAGAAAACATAATTGTGTAGCAATGAACAATTTAAAGAAAATATGCTAAAGAAAAACAGAAAAAAAAAACGGAAATCGTAAAGTTAGTAGCAAGAGAGAAAGAGGAAATTTATAAAACAAAAAAAAATTAATTAAGGTCGTTTTTGAATTTTAATGATCGTTTTTCTAAGCACGACGCCGCTTTGCTTTTTTTAACTTTGCTTTGCTTCATTCATCTAACGTGTTGAATTAAAACAATTTTTCATTTTGTATTATTAAATAATTGAATTTTATTTCCATCAAATGAAAACTGTACTGGGTATGTACCGAAATTACAAATTATAATTTAATTTAATTCAATTCACATGAAAATTATTAATTTTTTTTTCATTAATCACATTTGTTCGTGTTTTTTTTGTTTTGTGTTGCAATATTTTTAAATTACTTAGGAAAGAAAAATTTCGATGAATTTTACACAACCAAATTGTTTACAGTCTTGAGAAATAGAATTTTTATTGTTTTGGAAAAATCAAAAAGCAATATAAGTTATAAATAATAAAATTAATGAAATCAAATTAAATTTACATTTAGCACCAAATATCGGCTCTTGAGAAGGAGGGTTCCTTGAGCACTGGATTCGAGTTTAAGTTAAGTATATATATATAAATATATATACATATATATATGTATATGTTTTTATGTATATGTGTATGTGTTTTCGACATAAATAAATATTTAAGAATTTAAAAATTGTTTTTTTTTTTTTTTTTTGTTTTGTTTTAGTGCAGACTAATCTACGAGTTATTGATTATTGAATTGATTTCCGAAGCAGATGGCTTCTTTACCTGAGGGCTGATACCGAGCATTTTAAGTGATGGTGGTACATTGAGGCCTTCAGGGACTCGTACGTGACCGAAGTCAACTGTGAACGCTTCGCACCAGACTCCGAAGTGACCGATGTCGAAAATAGTTAAATCACTAGGCAATGTAAGCACAATAGTCTTTCTGTCATAGCGACGTAGTGGATTTTCTTTGCCGTTTTCATCTGGGATACGAAGACCTTGTGGCGTGGGCTTCGATCCGCGACCAACCCAAAATTTAGCATCTACACGAGATTTCTTATATTTAGTGATCAGTCGTTGCGGATTAGTGAGCTATACATACCTGGAGCTTCACCATCGTAACTGAAATTCGGAATAAGAAGAGTTTGAGCGTCGACAATCACAATATTGTCCGATCGCACGCCATGTACGCCTTGGAGTGGTGCAATCTTCTGTGGCCGGGGAAAGTCCAAGTTCGGTGGGATAATAACATCGCCAAAGTTCACGGCGAATTCGTCACACCACACTGAGAACCACTTGATATCACGTAGAGTTTTGCCTTCCGGGAGAGACAAGGTAATATCTTTGTTGCGATAACGTCGCGTGAGAGCCGATGTTCCTCCGCGTTCGTCTCTTAATCGAGCAGCGCCTTCATTGCTCGGTTTTTTACTATTGCCGACATAGAAATAAGCAGCTGTGTAATATAGAGAAAAAGTCAATCAAACACCGTCAAATGGAAGCCACATCGTTAATATACCTGGTGCCTCTCCATCGTAATTGAAATTCTTCAGGAATATTGTGCGTGAGTCCACAGCATAAACATCACCCGCAACGCCATGATGCAACCGCTTTAATGCTCCGATTTTTGTGCCATAATATGGAAAGGAAGCTTGAGTTTTTGACAAGACTGCAAATAGACAAAAAGTACACTTAAGTCTTGATGAGTTAGATAATCCAGCAAATGATTTCTGGAAATCACCTGAACTGTCTACATAACACGCAAGCTTAGCACCTATTTTAAGCCTTACTTTACAATAATTACACCCTCAGCGCCTAAGTCAATATGTTACCAAGAGCTCTTTCGAGTTGTCGTGACCTCTCAGGCAGGCCCATTGTTGTAATTCACACAACTCGAACACCTATCATATGGCCTTCTTCACTCGACAAATGTTCGCATCATCTTACATCGGTCAGGTTGTTATAAAGCCGCCCCTCTACTTACCTTGTGCTTCAAACTTTAGTCCCAAAATTAAAGCTTGATGCAATCTTCCCAATTTGATTGAGCAATAATTCCACTTTTTTCATTTTTTCTTTGTATTTAATTCGCCTTTGATTAACCGAATGTTAATTCACACTTTCGTGGGTATGACGATGTGCCACTTAACTCCTTTTCTCTAACCCATGTCGTCGTTTCTCGGTACTACGGTTCACCCTCACACATCATGCCACCAGCACTGGATTAATTAGCATAAACGTGTGTATTTTTATGTCAAGCCAATTAATCCCAAGCAAGAGAAGAAAGAAAAGTAAATTTAAATATTTCACATATTTAATGGTCTTTAAGGCTAAGTCGAGGGCTTGCATTAAACCATGAAACCATCGGAATGACGGATGATGGTTTCTCTTCAATTGTTTGGAGGAGAGGCCAACGATCTGAAGATACATTTTATTGTTGAGATTATGGGAATGTAGAAGATTCCACAAATGCATCGAACAATAGGTGAGAATGACACTCGCAAAGTTTTCAAATATGATGCACTTTTGTTTCGCGCCAAAAATGTCAAGTACCTCTGGTGGATGTTATAGTAACATTCATATACGACGTATAGGTGATGCTCATTTACCCCGCATTACTGTCAGTTCAACTGCATCCACATACTCCGAAACAATGTCATTTTTACTAAGTCAAGGATGTCATGTCTCCATTAGCGTCAACATGTCACACTGTCAGCTAATTAAATGTCAAGACAATAAAACGTCTTAATTGCATTTGACAGCTTCCAAAGGAGATTGCTATTATAAAATGTTGAACTTCCTGTGAATTGTCGATGTTCTGCTCATGCACTAGAAACAGGATTTCAAACAAACTCAATCAATTTCAGATTTTATTTGGAATAATGTATTCAATCTATTATGTCACTGAGAGGCATCAGTTAAGTAACTGGTATCGCCTTGAGATCGACACAAGATTGTGTGTTCTTTTTTTTTCCTAATCAAAAGTCAGTCGCACTTTTGAATAAATTGATGACTACGAGTAACTGGTTATACGAAACCTCAAAAATAAGTTGGAAAAAAAAGTATGAATAATATAATAATAACAGGAAAAAGTTTAAAGGTTCTGACGATGGTTATGAGGATAGTGGGCGCTAATTAAGTATACGTATTCACATTCAAACGGTGAAATATGGATTTGACTATAAATTGATCTTCGAAGATTCTCGATGGCATGGGAAAGACCGGCGAATTAAAGGCTTTTTGGCTAGTCACGTTTTAAATTTATGTTTTTATTTTTGTTTTCGTCTTTGGTTTCCATTTTCCTTGTTTCCAATTTTTAATCGGATTAGGAAGATATCAGAACTGCGTGACTAGTGACCTATAGAGCGGCGTGGGAATAAATTTCGTTTTATGTTTCATGGTCATCCGTAAATAGTTGTAATTCGGATTTTGTGGAATGACATATGTATACCATGTGCCCTGGCATATTGAGTCAATACTTTTTTTCAGTACAAAGTACTACATTTTAAACAACCCACTTTTCATGAGGCTTGTCTCTGAAACTCTGCCTCAATATGGGTTTGAAAATCGTCACCTTAAATACACACGTTTATAATTTAAGATTACCGCAGCACGGGTTGCAATAGAAAGCCAAAAAAATCGGAAATTTAAGATCAGAAATTATTGAACCTGGCTTCATATTTCAAAAACTAATAGATAGGCCACTCACATAACCTCTGAGTTGTGTCACTGTTCCTAAGCAATATTCAAATTAATTGACGATTTATGAGCTAAGAGCTTGATTTCCTGTGGATTCTTATGGTTGCTCATCCAACTGGAGGTTTCATTCCGAATCAATAGAAAATGTTGGCGACTATTGAAGTCTTCGAGCAATCACAGTCCAAAAATACTATGAAACCTTAGTTTTAACTACTCTGTGGTATAATGCTAATTTCAAGTCAAAACAAAAGTAGTCAACATCAATCGATAAAGCAATTTATTCATTGGAATGTCGCAGAAAACAGTACCAAGCTGTCTCCCATTGTGGATGGAGAAGTTAGTATTAGTTTTCTGGCGCTGATCAAATGCAGGGTTTATTTGATTAAATTTTTGTCTCAAATGGATCTTGAAAGTATGTAGGCCAAGATTTGCATGCAAAGTGGTTCTGGATAGGCCTTACTTCTGTGGTCTTTTCTTTTTAATCACATTATCGTATTTACAGACATTCAAATTTATGGAAAAAATTAACTACAGCTGTGAGAGAAGGCGCTTAATGATGACCAAAACAGTACGAATGTCTGGACGATATTTTCACCATTTCTTTAATGAATTTGCAGAGAGCGCCATGGCTCAGTGGGCAGTGTCGACCGCCGTCGAGGATGAGCGAGTTCGGATCGCGATAACGCCGACGCCATCGAATGATTCTTTCGCGGCTCCTCTCCTCGGCGGGGTACTGGCAAAACTCCCCGTTGAACAATTGCCTTGAAAAAGTTTCTCGGCTCTCGCCGTTCGGAATCGGCATTATGTATAGGTTCCGTTCACTTGTGTGAAAAACAAAGCGCACACAACATAAGTGAATAAAAGAAGCTTGGCCCTAGCTCTTCATGAGCTGTAATGCCATCTCAGGTGTCTGTCTGGCAGTACAATGGACACAGTATTTGAGTCTGAGTGCTCCAACAGATAGCACAAACCTCCAACAACAAAAAAAAAACATAATGAATCTGCACTATTTCAATACACTGGTATGAAGTGTATATTAATACATATAGAGAAACACCGCGGCTTAGAGGTTGATGTAAAGGCTTCTAATGTTGATGGCACAGGGTTTGTCCACTTACGAGTAGTTTCAACATAACAAATGTTATCGCAATGATACTTTAATGTAGACACCGTAGCAATATTTCCAAGTTTATAACGACACCTTTTGTTGGATAGCTCTTTTTAAATATTGTTCAAAAAGTAATGAGAGATTTGCTGGTTGCGTGTATTCGATTAGAGACATTTTATTGCTGTTGTCTTAGCACATGTGTGACTATTTGTACATTGCTGGCCAAATTGATTATTTGGCAGCTGTTGAAAAGTTTGTACATGAACAATGTATATTATATTTCGCTATAAGACGCAGCAAAGTTTCAGATATTTTTCACATTGTCTCAACGAACTGAACGAAATGTCCACGAACGATTGCTGAAGATATCATTAATTAAATTTATTTAGCGCCTCTACTAACTTATGTGTCACTAGTAATCTAGATTTTTCAGTCTTGGAAACAAGATCTGTTGCTGATTGCTGTGGTTAGCAAATTTTCTAACATTTTATAAGAAACAGCACCACTTCTATATACGATGCAAGAATGAGTCTGTCCGTTACACGCAAATCGTCCTGCCTAATTATGAGATGTAGCTCTTCTTAGGTCACCTTAAAAGAAGCTCAACTGCCTTACTACAATACAATACATGGTTACCTGTAGATTTGTATAATAAAAAAAGAATTCTTTAAGGATCCCGGTGTGCAATGTCATTTTTTGTTTTGAAATTGCTCGAACAGAGCCTAAAATAGGCTTTGAGATGACTTTCTAACCTTATACGAGTATTCGTTGTACAATGGAAGAGTGCATACTTTCCAACATATTTTACAAGCCAGCTATTCTTGAATATTCTATTTACCTCTTTCTCCTTTTTTTTATAATTTTGTACGTGTTTTTCTCAAAGTTCATATTTTTAAAACCAGCATACAAGGCTGTGATGAGGCGCATTTCACAGTAGATGGACTTATCAAACAAAATGCTCGGATATTAGGAGAAATTTACACTAAAAAAATCATTGCTATCATAAAAATTATTTCATTTTATTCTTTTCTTGCAAATGAAAAAGCTCTTACTAATTGTAAAGAGCGCTTTAAAAAAGTAAATAAAGATTTTATTGGACGGAACTTGAAGGAATAGACACTGATGATTGTAATTTTCAACAGGATGGATCTTTGTACGAGTCACGTTAAAACATTGAGCTTTTTCGATATAAGGGTCCAGGTCGTAATCTTAATGGTGACGTAAACCGGTCAACTAGATCATGCGATTTACCACAATTAGATTTCTTTCTTTGTGTTTTTTGAAAGATAATTCATGTGGATAAGCCGTCGAAAATTGGACAGCTGAAAAAAAAAATTTTATGAACTTAATGCGGTAATGTGTACGAGAGTCCTTGAAACTGTTGGTTTTTATATGGAAGCCTGAAGACGTGCTCGTGATAGACATTTAAAAGTTACTTTCCATATAATTGATAAAAGCCATTATGTGCCATAATATTCAGTGCAATAGAATACAACACAATACAAATTAAAAAAGCAACTAAATTAAAGCAAGGCGCTCCATGGGTCTCAATATTAGAACCGAACCTGCATGTTCGTTAACCATCTTCCATCAGTGTGCAAACCTTTCTTAGCACATATACAGATGATATTCAATCCTATCTTTCCAAACCTTTTTCTAATCTTGATGAACGTACTTCCCTAACTAATCACGATTTGAAACGTATCTTCTCTTGGTCAGCTATTGACAGATTACTACTTAATCTGATAAAATTCCAATTCATTCCAATTTCTGAAAAACCATTTAACCTTGATCTTACATCGCACAGCTCTAATATTAAGGCGATCTATATAATTTCACTTGCTTTTCTAGTGATTATCTTAACTTTTCACGCTTATTTTTCATTCATACTGTTCGAGTAGGGAACTCCTTGCCTATTGATTCAAGATCACTATTCGTCAAAATTTTAAAGTACCTACAATTCTCTGGTATTTTGCAGCACATCAACTATAAACCTATCAGCCTTTCCTATACTTAGATTTTTTGTAATTATTACAGAAGAAAGTTTTAAGAAGAACTAAAAAAGAACGTTCGTACTACTAAGTAAATAAGAAATAAATGAGATAAAATTAAAATACGAGTATTAACGTTAAGACACGATTTTTGAAAGACTCTGTATTTTAAAAAAATTCACTAAAAAATAAAATATTGACTTAAAGATATTTATTTATTTATTTGATTTACAAGTCTCTTAGACTAACAGATGTGAGGAAATATAAACGTTCTTATACAGATATAAATAAGTTTAAAACGAACGATTTAAATTCATTACGATTTAAAATGCATGTCAAAAATATTACTTCGTTGGAAACTATAACGGTGCGAGTTAGGGGTTGGCTTGTGCCATAATTATACCTATGACGATCTACGTAGAGAAGATGTCATAATCTCAACGATCTTCTAGGAACATAAAGCCTTACTTTAGATAAAAAAAGAGGGGCACCTTATATGATAGCATATCAAATCCCTTACAAATATTATATCATGTAAAGCACGTCTGGCTTTTAACGAATTTAAGCCAAAGAGTAAACATTTTGCTTTATAATAAGGACAGTATTTCCAATGCATTTTGTGAAATATGAATCTTTTGAAACGTATCAGTATAGAGATGTGTGCTGCAAATGACAAAAGCGTACTCAAGATGGGGTCTAACAAGCGAAAACGGTTCAGAAAACTCCTTTAGTATTCCACTTGACGAAATCCATTGCCGAATCGACTTTAGCCAGAGCACGGTTAATATGTTACATCCAGTGCCACGCCTAAAATGTTAACTTCGATACCACGGGACAAGGGTGAGGTACAAATCTAATATTCAAAGTCAATTATGGAGGAGGACTTAAAAAATTAAATAAAGTTACATTTGCTTATATTTAATTTTCAAATTTAAAATGTTCGTGGGGGCAAACGCCCCCATTTATTTTGCTTAATTCAAGCTATCTTAATCTAATCTCACTTACTAGCTAGGGAGAACGGGTGAGAGGGGAGGGTGGTTAAAAAGGCGGTTTTTTAGGCATCGAGTACTGAGGTTGAAATCGAAGTAAGGATTCGAATTAACACTTCCCAGCATACGAGAAATGGGTTCATTGGAGCCATATGCAGTACGGGGGGTGGGTAGATAGAAGAGACGGGGATTTCGTACATTGCGGGGATTAGTGTTGATAGAGACAGAGTTGTAGAGGGTCGCGCAGTCAATGGTACCTGAAAGGAGCCGATGGATGAAAAGAATGTCGGATACAATTCTTCTTTCTTCCAACGTGTTCATGTTGATCAGTTTAAGGCGGTCTTGGCAGGGTGGTAAAATCAAAGGATTGCACCAGGGGAGACCTCGAAGAGCAAAACGTAGGAATCGGCGTTGGATGCTTTCGATTCTAGAAATGTGGGTTTGTTGGTAAGGAGACCACACTTGAGAGGCGTATTTAAGAAGGGGCCGGACAAAGGTTATGTAAAGAGATCGGGTAACGTAAGGGTCCGAGAATTCTTCAGACCATCGCCTCACAAAACCGGGTGCAGAACTAGCTTTAAGGATTATCTCATGGATGTGTGCGCGAAAATTCAGCTACTGCACACATAATATGCCAAGATCGTGAATGACTTGAACCGTGGAGATGGGTTGATTATTGAGGAAGTAGAGACGAGGAGGAGATTTGATTCGTTTACGTGAAAAGGTAATTGATAGCATTTGGAAATATTAAGCTCTAAGCAATTTTTGGAACACCAGATGGAAAAACTATTGAGATCAGATTGAATAAGGGAAGAGTCATGACTGGAGGAAATGGTCCTGAAGAACTTGGTGTCATCGGCATATAATGAGATGTGGGAATGTTTGATCACCATTTCAATATCGTTTATGGTAAGAACGAAAAGAAGCGGACCTAAGTGGCTGCCTTGGGGGACGCCGGAGGAAGCTAAAAAGGGGTTCGAGAAGGCAGATCTAAAACGAGCACTGTAATAGCGATTTTCCAAGTAAGAAGATATCCACTTCAAAGAAATGGGGTCGAAGCCAAGGGAGGACAATTTGAAGAGTATCAGTCTATGGGAGATTTTATCGAAAACTTTATTGAAATCGGTTGATATAACGTCGACCTCTTTGCCGTTCTCTAAGGCTGATAGGGTAAAGGACACAAATTCAATAAGGTTAGTGGTTGTGGATCTGCATTTGAGGAAACCATGTTGTCTAGGGGAGATTAAAGACTTGCAGCGAAAACTTAGAGTAAAATACCCTCGAAGAGTTTGGGTATATGTGACAGTTTGGCAATGGAACGATAGTTGTTAACAACGTTCTTCGGAACTTTTTTGTGTATAGGGGTGATAAATGAGGTTTTCCATAAGCGGGGGAATTCACCTTGGGATAGGGATAGAATCAAGATTTTCGAGAGAGGGAGAGAGATGGTTGAGGAGCATTTTTTTAGAAATATGACAGGGAGACCGTCAGGTCCAGGAGTGAATTCATCATTAAGTAGATTTAATTTGTTTTCGATGACATGAGAATCGAATGTGCGTGGAAGAAATGGTCCAAGGGAAAAATTCAGTAGATAATCGAAATATAAGAGGTCTGGAGCAAACGAGTCGTCGGCGAAAGACTGATTAAAAAAGGTGGCGAAAAAATTGGCGATAATATTGGGGTCATTCGAGGTTTGATCGTAGAAGGAGAGGGAGGTAGGACAGCCATCAGATTTTCTTTTGTAGTTAACAAACTTAAAGAAGGACTTAAGATCGTTTATAAAATTTGCTTGCGTTTCAGTTAAATAGCGTTGATAGAGGGAGTTGTGAAGGGCGGTAAAGTGGAGAAGCTGCCCAGGTAGTTAGAAAAGTCATTAGATGATTGAGTACGAAGGAAGATTATCCACTGCTTATTTTTTTTGTTTCTTAGAGAACGGAGCCTGCGATTGAACTAGGGTGGGGAGGTGGACAAAGTTTCGCTTTGTGAAACGGGAACGTAAAGAGAGATAAAGTAAAATATTTCCCTGTAGACTATGGATATTGCATCATTTACGGTTAGGTTATCAAAATTTAGAGGGGCTTTTTTAAAGTATTCATTGATTAGGTGAAATTTTGCTTTGTGGAAATCGTAAGAGACCAGAACTGTAGGGGGTTTATTCTGTAATGGAGAATCGTGAAAGAAGGAAAGGAGGAGGGGAGGATGGAAGTTATCGATGGTTGAAAGGGAAAGGGGACAAAGTGAAACAGAAGAGTTGAGAGGATCGGTTGTGAATATGAGGTCGAGTTGTCTACCCATGTAGTTTAGGACGCCACTAACTTGGCTAAGGTTTGAATCTGTTAGGCAATCCAAGAAAAGACATTCTTTGGCACTAGTGGGATTGGTGGCAGTGTAAAACGATTGATCGTCTGAGTGGGTCCATTTAAGATGAGGAAGGTTGAAATCACCGAAAACAAGGATTTTATCCTGAGGGTTTCTTAAATCGGTTATTTGGCCGATTGTGTTAATGGCGAGTTGATAGGATTCAATAGGTTGGGAAGGCAAGATGTAGAAACAAATGATGTATAATGTTTTCTGGGGTAGAGCAATCTTAATTGAAACAAAGTCGAGAAGTGGGGAGGATGATACTGCAGTAAGGGAAGAGTCAATTGTATTAAGGACGGCTAGTAGAATGCCTTGACAAGGGCAACCATCAGTGGGTCGGCTGAGTTCGTCATCGCGATAAACATTAAAATTTGATGGGAACAGTTCGAGGTTATTTATGCTGGGGATCAGGTTCGTTTTAGTCAACGCGAAGACATCAAAGGGCAAAGCATGTGATTGTTGCAGGACAGCTTGGGTTTTCGAGCGTAGACCTCTTACATTTTGATAATAAATAGTAAGAGGGAGGTTTTCGCAGAGGGTGTGGGACCTTAAAGCCCTGATGTTGCTGATGTTGCACCATTCCAAAATACTATTTAGATCTAATTGCAATAATTGGCGATCGCTTCTATTCTTAACGGTCGTCATAAATTTGAGATCATCGGAAAGCAATAAGCATTGTCCACTTATGACCACTACTTGGGTTCTGCCCAAAAGAAAAGATGACAACCAGCAAAGAAATGCGGAGTGGAAGCCAAAAGATTCAAGTTTACAGATTAGCCGAGCATGGTTTACTGAATCAACAGCTGTACTGATAACGGTATATATGGCATCGATTTGGTTCCTTCTTTCCATCTGATTTAAAGTAAATGATGAAAATGATGCCAAATTAGAGGTAGTAGATCGGCCAAAGACGAAACCATGTTGTCCATCTGGCAGATATTTTTTAACAAGAAATTCAATTTTGGTTTTTATGATGCTTTCTTTGAAATCATTTGAATATGTGTCTATATATGTATGTCTATATATTTTAGTTACCCTAGTTTAAAAAGTTTTAACGCAAATTATGAGAAAAACCCGAAACGTGGTTTTTTGAATTGGTAATTTTTTTACTCATCCTGTAATAATTTTTTTTTTAATTGTAGATATATCTACTACATTCTACTTCCAACAGTTCCACCAGACAGGTAAAAGGAAGATTTTCGGAGCTAATTTCATAACTTGTTTCAATTAATTTACGAAGTTTGTTAAAAAAATATTTATTTATTGATCAATATATATTTTATCCCCTTCAGAATAATCCCCTTATCTTTTTAATCGATAAAAATCTACATCCTTTTCAGTTTTGAGAAGAAAAAATAAGTCGCAAGTGGCCAAGTTCGGTAAATACGAGCGATATGAACTTCTTTTGGATAAAAAACACAAGCAACGATGGGTGCGCAAGTAGATCATCCTAACGCAACAGCTATGATTTTTTTTCCGCCAAATTCGGACGTTTTCACATTTGATCGAAGTTGGTATGCTTTTCTTATCTTGGCTCTATTGATCACTTGAATTGAGATAACTGTGAACTACAACCGACGCCAAAAGCTAAATCAAATTTCTCGAATCCTATCTAGGACAACCATCCCCGGAGAGTAGTGAACGAATATTTTCGACACAAACCATCTGCATACCGTCCAGGATGTGTGACGAACACCATACAAGCGTAACTCTTGTACCTGCGCGAACACTATAAACAATAAAAGATCAAGGATTTTCATCCACGTCATTCAATTTAACAATTTCAGAATAAACTTCGCTGACACAGGTTTCAAGCCAAATTTTATGAAATAAGCCAATCGATATGTCAACATCTCCGCGGTGGATACGACAAATGACACAGTCAAGTTTCAAATACAAAATTTTTTCAAGTACAAAATTGATCCTTTTTTTTCGATAGTCTAAAGTGGCCTTATACCCGTGAAACACAAACGCATGTTAAGGGACATGCGAACCAACGAATACAAAATTGAAAATCGAATCTACTTGAGTCACCTTATTTTTTTAACAATCCTCGTATGTATGACTGCACTAAAAAGTTTAAATTCCCCAATATGTGTGCAACAAACACTGAACATTTTATAAATATTTATACAACAGTTTTGAAGAAAAAAAACAACAGAAAAGCGTGTTTCTTACGTTCTATATCAGATAGTCGGTTAACTCAAACTAGACAATGAAAAAAGAAAACAAAAAACAAAAAGGCAAAACGAGATTTCGAGGATTTCACTGTAATTAAGTAATATATCCTAAGTATCATTTATTTTAATGCCAGCAATGCACTTAAGATCTGGTGTAAAGTCCCCTTATAAGCTCTATACAATTCCTTGAATAACTTTTCAACTTCGCCACTCAAGAAGGAACAGGAAGTGAATTTGTAATTCTCATTTGCACTCATAAGATCCAAGTACCCCACTAGACATCAATTATTTAAATAAAGACCTCTCGTCGCAAAATTCGTTTAGAATTAACAAAGCTATTCCCACACTTAGTATTCTAATCAAACATCGGACGCATGGCCATTTCTCGGAAAACGAGAGAAAACACACCGAAAACAAATATCCCGCAATCAATAAAATCTGATTTAAACGGCAATAAAAAAAACTCTTCACTTCACCTAATGGCATTACTTAAAATTGGATAAAAAAACCTCACACAACGCATACACGATTCCTAGTTAGCATGACTAATGGTCTTAAATCAAAAAACCGGTCGCCAATAAAAAAACAAAAAAAAGTTTCAAAAAAAAAGTTTACAATATCAACTGCGCGCTTTAAAAGTTTTAGATTGTTATCTTGTTTTCTAGAACGAATATCTAATTCGAATTTGGTTTTGTATCAACACAATACGTATCGGAAATGCTCAATGTCAGGCACGCCTTGATCTTGCTGTCCACACGTGGTCATTCTCGCTTAGTTTCGAAAATTCGGAAAGTGTCGATAAATTTTCATATTTAGGGTCAGTTTTTCCGTCATTTCCGCGTGAGAACAAAAATAGTAACGGAAAATCCTTCTATCATTGGATCATATGAACCACAGTGGGCGACACTGATCTACACATGAGTCAATAAAATCTGGTATCAAACTAGGTTTAGCACTGACATATGGATATGCTAATAGGATTAGCCGCGGCTTTTTGAATGATCGGTGAGTGGGCTATCTAAGCAGAGTGTCTCATTCGGGGTAGACTTTGTGTAGAAGTCAGATGACCTCATTCAATGTGAGATGACCTAAAATCCGACCAAAAAGTCGGAATTGTTTACCAACCTCGGTTTGTTTTGAATCAACTACAATATTTCGGCTATACCCTCATTCTCTTTGGGAGAATTCGTCGGACAAACGACATGGGGAAGAACACTATACTGCTACCTGTAGTACAGGAAGAACATGCGCAGTAAATTCAGACCATAAATTTGACGAAGTCACAGTCAGTTTCAACCGAATGCCTCGAGCCTTGTTCACGTTTTCTATTTATAGTACGAGTATATCTAGTTTCGGCGCACAAGTGTTACTGCCTCCATCCGCCCGTGTCGAGTGCATGTATGTATAATTAACAACACCTTAACGAGTTCGCAATAAGTCCGCCAATGATTTACCCAAATCCGTCCAAAACAATAGATATTCCCCATCCAACTGCAATATCTCGTCGAATCATTAATCATTGTTTATAGACGTTATTTGGCGTTTTCACGCCGCCAACAACAAAAATAGATAAATGATTAGTGAAAAGTCAGTTGGACATAACGTTCAAGGTTAGGGATTGATTAGCTACGTTAGTAAGACGGACTTATTGTTCAATTATCAACTCATTAATATTTATAAAACTGGTTGATGGATGAAGATGCATTCATTTGCGAGTGACACGATTATTTTTTTATTTTTTTGTGCTCATTTTAATAATCATGATCGCCGTGGTCGAGATGAAAGATGCAGGTATTAGGAATAAATAGCCGAATAGCCATTGACATGATTTAGGGTCATTTGAAAATTATGACTGATGATGCTTGATGTTGGTTCACGGTGTTCGTTTCAGTTATGCGGTAGGTGGAATCGTTGGGATTAAGATTGATCGGCGATATACACATACATATATTGGCGTTTTTAGAGATTATTTTTAACTATCAAGATCAAGATAACTTGAAAGCAGACGAAAATTAATGTATTTTTTAATAGCCATGTCGTGGTGCTGTCATTCTTTAATGCTTGGGTTCTGTCTTAGTCACCAATTTACCATTGAGCACTACACCATTCGACAAAGAGTTGAAATCTGTTCACCAAAAATTTTTCCGATGAGCGATTTCATTCAATTTGAAAGCAATGACACGCTTAATAAAAAGTAACTTAGATTGGCCTTAAAATAAAGGGGCTAGGACCACATATGTCTTCCCAATATTCAAAATCTTATTTCGTTAAATGGGAAAATTACACCACCGATCGTAGCAAGACCCCAAACAACACCACAATCATGACCCCGTAAAAAGATTAGAATTGTAAATGATACTCCGATATCGAAAAAACACCAATTGAATGATTTTTTATCAATAATTTAAAGACGACATTGTGTCTACGAAGAATGAATACTATTTGTGATACTAAGAGCAAAGCTATGATGTTCAGGTTGCCATAACAGTGAGGCAATAGGAAAGAGGCGAATAAGAGAATAACAATTTGAATCAAGATGAATATATTGGTAAAGGCGTAACATTTGTCGCAGTCCACTTTTTTTTTCTTTTTTTTTTATAGGGTTCGCGCCTTACGTTCAAGACTTACGCTCTTATGGTGTTTGTCATACAACCTGGATGGGGTGCAGATGGTTTGTATCTTCGACACTATTCTCCGGGGGTGGTTGTCCTAGATAGGATTCAAAAGAAATTCACCTGAATTTGTCGCATTGGTTGTAGTTCACAGTAACTTTTTTTTTGTTTCCATGCCATAGAAATGCACACACAGAGTATGAATTTTTCAGTGATCTTATACTGCCAGTGTTATGCGTTCGTCAACATTTTTTCATCATCTCTCATTCACAACTGATATTGTTGTACAGTTTTTCCGTATAGGATTTATTCTTGGCTATAGACAGACTTGAACTACAAACCTTCCGTTCACCAGTCGGTGATGATTACCATTGCACGACCATTCCAATTTAATCTACTTTGCAAGAAGGACACAAAAATGCATTTAATTCAGTAAATGATAATTCACTCCAAATATCACGCGTAATTCTCCATTTAAATTCCAGTTAACTTGACCTTAAATACCCGGAAAAGACTTCGTCTTTTAGTTTAATCCACGAATCAACCCATTTTTTTACAATCTTCACAAAAACTAAGCTTCTTGGGTAGGCATTCAATGGCATTATGGATTAACGGTCAGTCAATAATCTACAGTTATGGTTTTATTCAGTTTTAGCAGCCACACCCATCTGAACACACCAAATACAGAGCATGCTCCTTAATCCATGGATATTAAGTATGTTGATGGATGCCGGGCTTACCCGATGACTTTGATATGGATCCAATTTCTATCGCCAATGACAGTTCGATTTAAAATTCCCTTCTTATAGAACCCATTTTCCTTACTCTTGTATGCTTATCGCGGCTTGAAGGCTTTTTCTACTGTAGACGAATTAGAAAATATTTGAAGTGTTTGTCAAGGGTTTTTATCGAAAATTTTACTGAAAGTAATTTTTCCAAAGTTAGCAGCCGTCCAGGTGGTTTCTTCATTTCAAATAGAAATCACCTATTTTAAAGCATGCAAGCCACTTTCGACATGTGGGTACAGCTAGAGCACGGTGGCCATAAGCTTACACTAAAATATTAATATATTTAATTTTATATTTCATATTAAAGTAACTTAGTAGAACTCCCCGCAAAAATCATTTATCTGAATCAATTTCGACATATTCGATAGAGTACAAAATGTTTTACTCACGCTTCGATTTAATGACATTCTGTATATTGAAACTAAGGCCTGATGACCAGCTGTTAAATGGACAATGCTTGAGCTACGTAATAGATGAAGCTCTATTATGTATAATTCATTTTTATTGCCGACCCCGAATTGCGAATTTTGGAAGGCTAGACGGGGATACATTTCAAATTCGCTGTTTACCCATAGATGGGGTTAGCTAGCATGGATACGCCATTCCCCTCGGTAATCATGTCTAGTTTGTTTTCCAGAAAAGGAGCATAATCGGAAAGTTTTGATATTTACTTCAATTTGAAAAAAAAGTCGGCTGCCGTCTAGCATCGAATATTTGTGGAAGCCTGTAATAACAGTGTTTTATCGGATACAACGTGCAGAGATGGGCTTCGTCGGTTCAAAGACTACCTGAGCGACAAGAAGCAAGGTGCGTCCCAAAATGATAGCCATCCTCGGGGAAAAAAAAAGGAATGTCGTTGAGTGAATTCGAAAAAGGTCAAATAATTAAATTGTTGGAAAGGCAGTTAAATTGTTCTCATCATCTCATTCGAAACTTGGGGACTATTTATGGCACAAAGAGTCATCATGCCGTTCGCGGCATTAATTAATCACCTGAAAAGGCGCATTTCAAGGGAATTATGTCCAGGAATATAAGCTGCCAAGTCTACCGTTCACAGATTTGTAAAGGCGTCCGATCGGCTGCAATCGAAAAATACGAAGTCGCAATCACCTCTTACTGTAGAGCATAGGACAACCAGAGTGAACTGGGTTCGAAAGCACATGACCTTTGATAAAGAATGGAGATAAGTTGTGTGGAGTGACAAAAAAAAGTTCAATTCAGACGGGCCAGAAGGATGGGCACACTACTGGCAATATTTAAAAAAAATTAGAAATTTCGTTCTCCAATCAGCATGGAGTAGGGAGGTACTTTAATGGTGTGGAGCGCCTTTAGTTGCATTCCCGTTTAGCAATTATTCCTAGAAAGATGAATGCCATTTCTCGAAGAACTGGACCGAAATTTCATGGAGTTTCAACAGGATAATGCTCCAATTCACGTGGCGGCTTCTTCTAAAAGGTTGTTTTCCAGCAGAGATATTCCAATCATGTCATGGCCAGCACGTTCTCCAGACTTGAATCCAATCGAAAACTTATGGGACATATGAGCAAAACTGGTGTATGCTGGAGGATGGAAATTGAACAACGTTTTGAGCTTAAGAGCGCAATTATGGACAGTTGGCAAAAAATTAAAAAAGAAACAATCCAAAAATTAGTAAGCTCAATGCCAAAAAGGATATACGACACAATTAATTAATTAATTTTTTTAAATACTTCGCACTATTTTGGAAAAGAAGTACGTTTTTCCGAGATAATCGAAACATTAGAATTTTTATTATAATTAATACTTTTCATTTATTGTCTGTTCTATCAAGTTTTTCGATGGGTGTATCGTACCAAGAAGTTTAACCTTAAATGGTTGCTGCTCAATTGCGTGTTACTTAATCAGCTATTTCCATGCATCAACGTGGCATGAGAAATGTTCAAAAAATCAGGAAATATGTGCTTAATGAAATTATTTTTTTGTTGTTTGGTTTTTCAATGATCTATTTTTCACAGCTAATACTCGTGCACAATTCGTAGCGTATGCTTAATCAAGCATGTTCAGTCAACCAACCTAAATAATGCAAGACTTAGTAAATTAGATTATCAAAATTCGTGCTCTTTTTGCGCACTTCGATCTTTTACGGTCGTCATAATAAACCTTGAGCAAGCAATTCAAGCCCTAGTGACTACATTTTCTTCAATTCCACACTATTGAACATCGAATCACCTACCTATAGAGAGAGTATAGAGTGCGTACAGAGAAAAATATTGCTGCTGTGTCCGTGAATGAAATACAAGGAACCGATTAAGATCGTGTTGCTCGATTATGTGGAAGATTTCATCCAAAAATATTGGGTGAATTATGAAATACCAAATAACGATCTACCACAGCATCGAACTTTCGCTGGGTCGGTGTTATATAGGACAGGGACAAAGCTCTCTTCTTGTTGAATGGATGTGTTAATAAACAACACTGCCCCGTTCGGTCGATGAACAATCTCAGGTTATATTATCCAAGAGCCGCCAATGCACCGGGAAAAATTTAATAGTTGGTGCGGTTTATAGTCCAGCGACACATTGGCCCGTATTTTTTCAAAGAATAACCTGGGAACAACGTTATCATCAGTGGCACCCGTTATATTTCAATGATTTCGAACTTTTTTTTGCCCAAAATGTATGAGCTAATCTACATGTGGCACTACTTACATGATACACAGCACGCTACTCGATGGAGCAATTGAGAAATGAGTTCGGTGAGCACTTTATCTCTCGTTTTGGACCGGTGAATTGTCCGGGTAGATCATGCGATTTAACGTCCTTAGACAATTTTCAAGGGAATACGTCAAATCACTCGTCTATGGCAATTTGCCGATTTTCCTATTCTCTTTTAACAATTAAAAACCAAACGTTTAAATATCATACCTATATATTATGAAGCCAAGACGTATGCGCGATCTTTCTTGTCAGATGAAAAACAAAGTGGTTCCCGTATCGGATCCTAAACGCAAAAAGCCAGATCGCTAGGGTCGAAAGATGGGACGGTATCAGCAGTGTATGCTTGCTATGAGCTGTTGAAACCCGATGAAACTGTCAATACCCACTGTAACAGCTGATCAAATTGCACCGTGCTCTGCGTGAAAAAGCTCGAATCACCTAAAAAATCTGACAAGCTGTTTCTCCTCCACGACAAACCACAGTCGCACACGCCAGGGGTACTGCGCCGCACTCTCATTGAGTGACACTTACGAAGAAGTCCGAAAATGACTAGATGAGTGGTACAGTATGACGAACTCAAGTACTTTGAATAAATTTGAGTTTGCTTTCTATAAAAAAAAGTGTGTCTTTCTGACTAAAAAATCCTACCGAAAAATGTCTAAATCATCAGCTAATTGAAATTCCCATTTCGAAAAATCACACGTTCAGTAAATTGTTCAGAAAATAAAGCCATTGTTTCAGCAGCTGTATGGCATGTGGCGCCGTAAAACTGAAAATAGTACCAAATTAGGCAACATTGTTTGGTAACGCAATCCAATCACTAAAACGGTCGCACGGGTAGACTTTAAAATATGTGACAGCTCATAAACTGGACCAAATTATCACTTCCTCTGGATGAAGAAATAGTGTATTTCGCAGCCGAGACAAAAGGCACTTAACCTTATTTCAAACAATCGTTTTGCATAGAAAGTCATGATCTTGTTCATTCATTTCCAGTCCCCCTTCAGTTCAATTCTTATATTAACATAACCATAAGGATGTAGGATGGATTGTGATAGGTCAAATTTCTGTGATCTTCTTGAAATGAACTGTTTCAGCTAAGGAGACGATATTTTTCAGCTAACCTTGCTACAGCTGAATCTGTCCCAGACGTTGAACTTTATTAATTAAATTTATTATAGTTTCGCGAGAAGGCGTTTCGTGGTGACCAAAAGCCGGCGGAGCTATACGAAATATTTCTTGTACTAAACTTTACAAGCAAGCGTTCTAGGTATTGCTTACCAAAAATCATCGCAGTGATAGGTGAATATTGGAGTGAAGGAGCGACCAAAGAGAGCAAAGAATTTGATCGTGCTTAACATGGCAAACACCAGCTTCGATCTCTGTCCCTGCTCAATCCAAGCTGACACACAGCATCCACGCGGCCTGTCGTGGAAAGCTGGCCTGAAATCCGCGAACCTTCCGAGGAGCCAACATCGACTCGGATCACTATCTTGTTGTAGCCAAAGTACGAATGAGGATATCAAGAATGCTCCGGAGTCGAGCAGGACAAGAGTATTAAAAAATAATGGCAACACTGCTCTCCAACTTACTCTCCACCAAAATTCAGCAACTTGACTTTTCTCTAAAAAGGAATTTCCGGCCCGCCTGCTTTTTGGTTGTTCCTCAATACAGGCATACCTACGTTTGAGTAAAGTTTTTTTGTATTTTTTTTTACTCGTTCATTTTTCAGGGGTTCAACTTTCCCATTTTCCACAAAGAGTTTGACGTCGGAAAGGTACAATCGCAGAAGACCGCTGGGATCTTTGCCAATCGAGTTTTCCCCAACCTCTCGCAAAGTCCGATGAGAAGGTCATAATCCACAGAATAACAGTGGGAGTATTGCAAACGCGCCGTCAGAGACGCTACCTCTGATGAAGCCATTCTCCATAGACGGACGAGAGCCATTCGTGAGCTCTACGAGCAGAAAAGGAGGGAAGAACCCACGCTTTCAACAAAGAAAAAAAGATAGAGAAGATGCCAGGGCTATAAAGCCAGAGCGGAAGGATGAAGACGGACAACTATTAGTAGAGTCACAGTCGATGCTGAGAATATGGAAAAACCACTTCTGCAGACTGCATAAAGGCGATGATAGATCTGAAGCTGCTGTCAGGCAGAATGATCCATTCGCAATGGACGAAGATGCAAAATAATTCCGTCCACCTGACCTGAATCAAGCTTGTTATTTCGAGGCTTAAAACTAATAAAACCGCGGAGATGAGTTGGTAGGGCGCGTGCATCAGCTCATCTGTAAAATATGGTCGAAGGAAAGCATGCCCGACGAATGGAATCTCAGCATCGCTTGCTCAGTCCATTAGAAAGGAGACCCGTGTAACTGCGCCAACTATAGGGGAATAAGCCTCCTTAACATCCCATATAAGATTTTCTGCCGTAGTATGTGAACGACTGAAATCCTTTGTGGATAATCTAATAGGTTCTTATCAGTTTGGTTTCAAGCCCGGTAAATCCACAATAGACCAAATTTTCACACTGCGGCAGATCTTGGAGAACACCAAAGACTTTCAAATCGACACACACCCTCTTTTGTCGATTTTAAAGCCGTGTATGATAATGTAAATAGGAACGAGCTATTCTGAGCCATGTCTAGTGTTAACATTCCTGCCAAACTCGCTACTCCATTAAGGCCGGTAGCGAATTAACCTAAACTTTCGATGTTTAAAAAAGGATTTAGGCAAGGTGACGCACTGTCATGTAATTTTTTCAACATCGTGCTGGAGTAGATCATACGAGAATCACTGGCCAACACAAGAGGAACGATCTATTTGAAGTCTGCGCCATTGCTTCCGTACGCAGATGACATTGACGCAATTGGGCGAGCACAGCGAAACGTTAGAGAAGCGTTCAAAAGCGTTGAAGCAGATTTAGTCGCTTCTGGGTCTGTTGATAAATGAAGGAAAACAAAGTACAGGATGTCATCTAAAAAAGACGCACAACACCGACATCTTGGCCAGAACGTCACGATTGACGGCTGCAAGTTTGAAGGGGTCAAGGACTTCGTATACCTTAGCTCACTGGTGACCAGCGATACCAACACCAGCGCTGAGATCAAACTCAGAATTATTTTTGCCGACTGCTGCTTCTTTGGGCTCAAGAGCCAATTGAGAAGTAGAGCCCTCTCTCGAAAAATCAAGGTAGCACTATATAAATCACAGATCCTCCCGGTCGTCCTTTACTACACAAAGGCCTGGACTGTAACGAAAATGGATGAGGATGTCCCTGGTCGCTCCGAGGGGAAAATTCTGCGTTCAATCTATCGCCCCGTTTGTATAAGGGGAGAGTGAAGGAGAAGATACAACGACGAATTGTATGGGCTGTACAGGCATCGGCCTAGTATGACGCCTCCGGATCCAACGTCTAAGATGGCTGGGCCATGTAGAGCGAATGGACAACACAGCTCCGGCCCGATGAGTCTTCGAATTTAACCCTGAGGGACAACGCAGCAGAGGACGACCGAATCTAAAGTGGCGCACACAGGTGGAAGGGGACCTTAACCAACTGAGAGTGCGGCACTGGAAACAACTGGCAAATAACGTGCCAGCTGGAGACTATTGTTGGTTGAAACCCAGGCTCACACCGGACTGTAGCGCCATCTGAGAAGAAGGAGATAGGTGAATATTGATAGTTCCACAATCACCTGAAGTTTAAAATGACTCCTCTTATTGAATAACGTCGTTCAAAAAGTTCATAAAGAGGCACCTTGGTACTTCATAGTTGTAAACACTAAAATAACCTGGTAACTTATCATCTACACTTGCAAGTGCAATACCAAATGGCATAAATTACTGGGAAACCAAATGACAAAATTGTAGACAATATAAAAACTAATCACTTTGATACTACCATTCTTTCTATCCATAAAACTCCGTAGAGTAAACGAAAATATCATGTAATCATTCAAGGTTTTAGGGCTATTTATGAAGGTCCAAAATACTTGTTTCCTTGCAAAATCTTTTCAACCGGTGTTAAGGCAAGTATAGTTAGAAAACAGGTGTAATTAGTAGATTAAAAAAAAATTGTTAACGCCTTTGAAGGTCTTTTCACATGCTATTTTGGTGCTCTACCTCGGGAAAACACAATTCCGACAATGGACTAGATGATACTACTCAAAAAATTCTCATTAAACCAAAGCATTTAATTTATCTTTGGCTCATACATATCTATTTAATTTACATAATAAGAAATCATTAATAACGGCGAAATGATTAAATACTCCGGTTGCCGGAAGTTGTTCAGTCAGCCCCCAACTGGGTTGGGTAAAACCCCCTTCACTTGGAAACTGTTTTCTCACATTTATTAGAAAAGAAAGAGCTTGATTATGAAAATGAAATCGTGTCCGAGTGTGGGGCTTTTATAATTGCAACCTCTTGGCGCCCCTGCTCAAATAGCCCACTCAAGGGTGTCGCATAACCTGATACCGGAGCCATCATGTCTCAATACCACCACTTAATTTAACTAATTTTATTAGTAACAAACGACCAGGTGGTAGAGTTCACAGGAAACAGCGCGATTTGTTCCGCGAAACTTCACAATTGTGCAAGATGAGGGCCATGGACGGATTACAGCTGCCCACCATCAAGTTAATGAATCAATCACCATCCTCCGTCGGACATGCATCGTTGGTGGTGTGCAAGTTTTCTACCTTCGCATTCTTTGATTGTTTCTTGTTTTATTTCATTTTTTTTTCGAAACCTGGTTTTCGGAAAAGCGAAAGACTGACTTAAATCGGAAGCAGTTGAGTGTGAGTGGTTAGAGAACAACTTTTACGGCAATTAATGCACCGGTCCCACCCGCCTATTACATAATCTTTTTATTTTTTTTTTATGTTCGAGTATCTTCTTGGGTTTTCTCTTTGTTCATCCTAATCAACTTAAGATCGTACTCGAGCTGGGAGATTTTGCAAATAGCTTTTGTTAAGTGGTTTTTGTTTTTTTTCTTTTTAATGCTTTTTGCATAATCCGACTAAAACCGCCGAATCATGTTCAGCAAACGCCCCGGTGACCATCTATTATAGATGGAAGTGTGCTTGAATGTGTACAAGTGTATCTGTGAAAATTAGTGGCTGGCGTCGACGATTCAGTCAGTATTCAAGCCATTCGTTGTTTCGTTATAGTTCAGGTTCCGAAAGTAGGTAGGACACAAGACAGAAACATCACGATTCACGAAACGAAACCAGCGTGCACACTCATAACCTCTTGCGCGATTATCGGATATGTAGTCTCTAGTTATACTTAGACGTAGGCGGCTAGATGCAACGAAGATCTCTCTATACCCGAGGCATACAGCAGATGATTTCGGTAGTATGTATGCGACGACGGTACTGGCTTGGATATACCCGTATCTGCAAATTGTTATCTGGTTTATCGTGCCGCCATAATGATCCGACTATCAACTAAATAAAAACCTTACAAGGTAAAGGTGATCGTTTGTTTGCTGTTTTGACGGTAAACGTGTTTTATCCGTCATCTCACGTTTTATTTTATTTTCTATACCTTTTATATGGCGGATCGCAACTTTTGGAAGCCTTTGATTGCCTCAGGTTTTGTAATCCGACACAAAGAAGCAAGATATTCGCATGGACGTAATAAAGTGGATTTTGATCGATTGCGTTACATATTTGAATCACTCCGCTAATGGGTTAAATTTAATGTGTAATCAAGTCGGTGAATTTGTTTGATTTACATACATATTTAAATGCAAAGCAGATGTTTCTGGGACAGTGATCAGGTGTCATTCAACCCATTACGAAATACCCAATACGAAAAAGTGTGCCGTTTCTACAGTAGGGGATTCAACATCCATTTCTTATTTTATTATAGTTTGAATTTTTTTATTGATTCAACTGATTTTTTTTTTGTTGCTTTTTTAATGTAGACCACAACTTACTATTCAAGTTTTGAGCGAATATTAATGTTTACGGATAATAATTACAAAATCTGGCATCAAACCCATTTTATTTGCCAATTTTTCAAACTACAGAGTGCGCCATCTCATATGGACCGATGTAAACTTCGAATAACTTCAAAAATTGTCAGCCGAACAATTTCATATGTCATAGCATTTTGGAAACGGCAATTCAGTACAATTTTAGCCATGAATAGCTTCACACCAAAAGAACGCGCAGAAATAGTTTCAATGTTCATTAAAAATTAACGCTCGATAATGCTAACTCAACGTGCGTATCGTGCAAAATATCGTGATCGTGTTAAGATACAATTCGTCGTTGAGCCTTGAATTTTTTTCAATTTGGTTCTGTGGCAAGCCCTCGTGAGCAACCTAGGCCACGTCCGCGGCGTTCAAACTCATCTATTCAATCAGTGAAGGCCAGAGTTCAAGAAGACCCAAGTTTGTCATATTAGCGCCGTTCGCAGCAGTTAGGCATCAGTGGAACCACTTTGCGGAGAATTTTAAAGGATGATCTTCACTTATTTCCATACAAAGTGCAGTTAACTCAAAGAATTTTGCCAAAATATGAGCCACGGTGCTTGGCATACGCACAAAATGTCGTTGCAATGATTAATGCTGAGCCGGAGTTCTGGCAGTAAATTTTGATGACCGATGAGGCTCATTTTACGCTCTCTGGCTCAGTTAATAAGCAAAATTGTCGCTTCTGGAGCATCGAAAATCCTCACATTATTCACGAAGAGCCGCTATATGATCAAAAAGTTACTGTTTGGGCCGGTGTATGCGCTAAAACCATCATTGGACCGTATTTCTTCAAAGTTGCCGATACAATGGATGGCGATCGATATCGGTGGATGTTGGCCCATTATGTGGTCCCAGAAATGCGTAAAAAAGCTTTTTTCCGTTTTGGTTTCTACAAGTCGGCGCGACATGGCATACTGCGGAAAAAACAATGAAACAATGTCAAAAAAGGGCGATATTGATTGGCCTCCGAGATCGCCGGATTTGACTCCTCCAGACTTTTTTCTTTGGGGATACTTGAAAAGCAAGGTGTATGCTAACGGCCCGAAGACAATAGAATAGCTCAAAAAAAACATTCGTGCGGCAATCGCAGAAATGTCGACCGAAATGCTCGAAAATGTCATGGAGAATGCGCGAAAACAAGCCCATTTTTGCATCGGCAATAAAGGCGGTCATTTAATTGATATTGTTTTCAGAAATTAATTGTAAAGATCTAAATTGAATAAAAGTTTTTGAATTTCCAAAAACGGTTGAGAATTGTCGAAGTTATTCAAAATTTACATCGACCCATATGAGATGGCGCACCCTGTATCTTTCGCCGATAAGTACTATCGACCATATCATCGAAAATAAATTGAATTAACTTGATGAATTTACACCTGGACACGATGGTCTCCCTGCCATACCACGAAAAAAAAAACGTTTCTCCATTATTTCTGTCCCGCTCTCAAAAATATTCAACTCATCCTTGTCCCTTGAGAATTTCCGCAGATATGGAGAACCGCTTTTATAACTCATTTTCACAAAAAAGGTCCGAAGAGGGATGTTAAACACTACCGTCCCATCGCCAACCTGTTACATATACCTAATTTTTTCGAAAAATTCTTGTGTGACTCTCTAAGTTTCCACTGCAAATCTCTACTCTCCTCTAAACAATATGGCTTCCTCAAATGCAGGTCTAAACCACAAACCTTGTCCCTGTTTTGTTCTTCACCCTCTCATCATTAGAGAATGGGAACGAAATCGACGTCATTTCAACTGATTGCAGTAAAGCCTCCGAAAAAATCTCCCACAAACTAATACTCTTTAAACTGTCCTCCCTTGGCTTTGAACCCACTGCGGTGAAATGGATATATTCTTATTTAAAAAACCGTTACTACAGTGTTCGTTTTAGATCTGCCTTTTCCAACCTTTTCTTAGCTTCTTCCGGCGTTCCCCAAGGCAGCCACCTAGGTCCATTTCTTTTCATTCTTAACATTAACGACATTGAGTTTGTCATTCCCAAACATTCCCACCTCTCACTGTACGCCGACGACACCAAGTTCCTCAAGACCATTTCCTCGCAAAATTATCGCCTTTAACGACTGAACCCCCATCCTCCCCCACTCCTCCTTCAATTCCATTACAGCCCTCTCCACAGCCGCCTCTCAATTGACAACCAACATTACCTTCTCTATTTTCCTTTCCTTCACACTCACATCAATCTTCAAGTAATGGCAATCAGCTCTTTGGCTACTACCAGAACGTCGGAGGAATGCGTACAAAACTTCAACAATTATTCCTGTCTTCGTCTTCCATTCTTTATGATTTCGTTGCACTCACGGAAACATGGCTGACGAGTAAACATCTCAATGCTGAAATTTGTAACAACAATTGTTATGTTCTTTTTCGCAAAGATCGGTGCTCTCAAACTAGTGGACGAGAAAGAGGGGGAGGTGTTTTACTCGCGATTCGCTCTTGTTACACTTTCATGGAAATGGAGTTGCCATCAGCTTCTTCTTGCCCTTATGACATTGATCAAATTATAGTTAAAATCAAATGTAATAATAATAATTATGTATTAATTGTTGTTAGTTATATTCCCCCAAGAAGTTCATTGGATCTATATAAAATACATGTAAACAATTGCAAATTCTATTTATCTAAACTAGAAAGTAATGATCATGTAATCATTCTTGGTGATTTTAATCTTACTAATATTGAATGGGTTTATGATTCAGTAGAGCTTCAACTGTTACCATTTAATGTAAATGCTGAATTTGAATGTGAATTAATTGATTCTTTTACAAGCTTTGACTTAATTCAAATTAATGGCTGTATGAATAAACACAGTCGTATACTCGATCTTATATTTGTTGACAGAGAATTAACAATTTCTACTGTTAAATCACCTTACCCAATTTTCCCAAACTCTGTTCACCATTATGCTCTTGATATCAGTTTTTCCTTTCATTGTTACTTGAGATTTAAAACATGTAATAATTTTAAGTTCAACTACTCGAAAGCTAATTTTGAAAGTATAGCTAATTTTTTGTCGGATATCCCATGGCGTACAATGTATAGATCTTCTAATTTATCGCAATTTTATAATTTCTTCTACGATAATCTGAAAGCGGCAATTGATATGTATGTACCTAAAGTCAAAGTAAGAAAAAATTCCAGGCCTCCTTGGTTCAACAAGAGGCTCTGTAACTTAAGTAATAAAAAGAACAAGGCTTACAAAAGGTTACGCATTTGCGGCAACGATATTGCTTTAAAGAATATTTACATTCGTTTACAACGTGAATTCGATGTTTTAAACAAATTTCTTTATAAAAATTACATTTTGTCCATTGAATCCAACCTAAAGACAAATAGTAAAGGTTTCTGGTCATTTATTAAAAGCAAAAAAATGACCACTGGGATCCCCAATTGTATGAATTACCTGGGTACTACCAGTTCGGACCTTTCAAAAATTTGTAATTCATTTGCTGAATATTTCGAGTCCAATTATACCAAATCTAGTGAAGAAATTTTAAGAGAAGATAATCTATTTTTTCAATATAGCAAAGTTGATATTGGTTTTTTAGAATTAAATCTCTCTGAAATCGAAGTTAGCATTTCGAATTTAAACAGTGACACAAACTCGGGTCCAGATGATATTCCTCCAATCATTCTCCAAAAATGCTCAGCTG
This sequence comes from Merodon equestris, assembly GCA_958301585.1. Taxonomy (NCBI): domain Eukaryota; kingdom Metazoa; phylum Arthropoda; class Insecta; order Diptera; family Syrphidae; genus Merodon; species Merodon equestris. Next base: position 162,066,473 of record OY284413.1, read on the forward strand.
CTGTCTCTGAGCCTATTTTTTACATCTTCAATGGTTCCCTCACTAATGGCGAATTCCTTTCCGAATGGAAAAAATCATTTTTGTCTCCTATTCATAAAACAGGTCCTAAACAAGAGGTATCCAATTACCGTCCGATTTGCAAATTATCATGCATACCAAAACTCTTCGAGAAAATTGTATGTGATAAACTAACATTCCTTCTAAAGGAGCATATTTCACCTTTTCAACATGGCTTTGTTGCGGGGAGATCCACAACTACAAATCTCTCCATTTTTACTAATTACGTTCTTAACAAGCTTGAAAAAGGTTATCAGATTGACGTCATCTACACCGATTTCGCTAAAGCTTTTGACAGAGTTAGTCATACTATCTTAATTGAAAAATTAAAACTATTTGGCTTTCACTCTAACATGCTGAAATGGTTGGTATCTTACCTTATGGATCGGACACAATTTGTTCGCATTGATCTTGAACTTTCAAGACCAATTATAGTAACATCAGGAGTCCCCCAAGGAAGCCATCTTGGGCCCCTTCTTTTTCTTATTTTCATAAACGATATGCCCGATATTTTCCTGAACTCTAATCGTCTTTTATTTGCAGATGACTTAAAATTCTTCAGATGCATTAAATCTATAAATGATTGCCATCTTCTACAAGATGACCTCCTAAAGTTAAGCGATTGGTGTAGAGTCAACCAGCTTTCTCTAAACGTTTCTAAATGTCAATATTTTTCTTATTGTCGCAACGTATCTCAAATCTCCTTCGAATATAAAATTGAGGACTCTGTCCTTAAAAGAGTATCAGAGAAAAAAGATCTAGGAGTCATTTTTGATTCAAAATTGAATTTCGGTAGACATGTAGAATATATAGTAGCTAAAGCTAATTCTATGCTAGGTTTTATCAAACGCAACTCTAGAGACTTCAAGGACCCTTTTACCCTTAAAGCTCTATATAACTCTTATGTCAGGTCAATTTTAGAATACTGTTGTGTAATTTGGAATCCATATTACAACTCTTATTCTGACAGAATCGAAAGGATCCAAAAGAAATTCACTAAATATACTATTCTCAAATTAGGTTGGAATATCGAAATTCCGTTGTATTCTACCAGGTGCCAACTTTTAGGAATCCAATCTTTGGAAAATAGAAGAAAAATATTTTCAGTAATGTTCATAAATGATATATTATCATATCATATCAAATGCCCCTCTCTTTTATCATTGATCGGCCTGTACGCTCCATCTAGACAATTAAGGGAACGTTGTTTGTTCCGAGTAAATCAACATAGGGTGAATTACGCGCTCAATGAACCAATTACTCGTTGTCTTAAAGAAGCTAATCTCATCTCTTATCATATTGATGTTAATTTTCATATGAGCAGATCAACTTTAAAGAGTAATTTACTTTTATACTTTTTAAACTTTCATTCGACTCTTTAATTAGCTTTCGGTAGTCTTGCTGTAGAATTAAGTTCTCTATCTGACGTAAATAAATAAATAAATAAATAAAAAAAGTAGAGATTGCTTTAAGAAAGAATTATTATCCCTATTATCTTAATTGAACACTGGTGGTTAGTTATTAAGTTATTAAGTTTATTCAGTTATTATTGTAATTATTATCCAACAATGGTTATTAAGTAGTCTATAAGAGACCTTGTGCTCTGCTTGATGATAAATAAATAAATAAATAAAATAAATAAAATGTATATCGGGTTTCCAGTAGAGAAATTATTTTACGCGAGATTTACACCTTAAACATCCCAAAATCAGTGTCCTAGGAATATACACAAAAATTGAAATTTGTAAATTCGGGGGCAGCTCGCCAATCACGATTTAGAATGCTTTTAGAAAAAAGTGAAAAGTACTAAAGGCCATAATTGAATATTTAAGAACTTATTCCAAAACCGGAAAAAGGCCTTTAAGTAGAAAAAGGGTATTAGGAGTCCAGAAACTCCAAAAATTAGCCTATGCATTAAGCCTTGAAATTTATAGAAAATACTTTTATGACTGATATGCACTTTTAGCCCAAACTACCGAATATGACAGATTTATTGCTTATTAACATACTCATTTAACCAGAAATTGATTCGTCGCTGAAGAAAATTTTTCAACCAAAAAGTGAACCTTTCTCGAGCCTACTCACCGAAAATGTAATGCTATGTCAGGTAGTCCGTTTTGTTTCTAGCATGAGCTGAGTTTTGTAAGGTTTTTGACTAAGATTCTGGCGTAAAATCTTCCACGTAGTCGAGTAACACAATCCCAATTGCTGCGAACGACAACGAATATACAAACTACGATCTTCATTGACACAGGCGGATACAGCAGCACTATAGCCCTCTGCAGGCACTCTACCTATTCAGGTAGGTGGCTTGATGTCCAATAGCGTGAAATTGGTGCAAAAAATGTTCACTATGACTGATTGCCTGCTCAGTAGGTTGATTATGACGTAAATGAGTGTAAAACATTGTCCACACAACATAAAAGTTCATAATAAAATTCTATAATTTGCAAGCATTGTTTGGAAGTAATTTTTTCCGTGATAAATTGGCAATACTAGCTGAGTATGTTTGGCTTTGACATACGTCACGAATTAGGCGTGAGCTGTCAAAAATAGAACACTAAAAACCCAAATAGTAAAAAAAATTACTTGTTATATCCGCACTCCTGTGATCAAATGAAAAGGTGCCTTCGTCTACAACAGTTACAGATTTTATTTATTCTTCCAAATCAATTTCGTCTCCTTGAAAAGGGCGACAAGATATAAATGCCAACGTTTTTGTCAATCGTCGAAACTGTTTTTAAAGTCGATTTTCGATTCATATTGTATCCTTTCTATTAACTCGAAAAAGTCTCCTAAGAGTGGTTGTCTAAGTTTATTAAATAGTCAGGAAGTCTCATCTTCAGTAGTAATACATATATTTCATGATCGACTCTTAGTCAGAAATCATTTCTTTGCAGTTGCTAACTCAAGGCTTTTTTTCAACGAAAATGAGTGATTTCGGAATCATACCAGATGAGATACGTCCGAGACCCAAATGATCATCCCAAATTGTTTGAATTGATCCGTACAATATACCAACAAATCCTTGATTTCCGTGATGTTTTTTTATCAGTCGACATTTTTGGCCGTTGAGAACTAATTTTTTTTCGAACAGTTTCTATGCCTTCTTGAAACTCCTCGCCAATTGCAAACATGTTTTTTTTTCGATCAATATAATCTGGTCTGGCCTGGTCAATATAATCAACACTGCGTTAACAAATATTATTTTATTTAAAAATATCTGTCTCCGGATGGTTTTTTGTGTCACAGATCGGGCAACACCAATCAAATTGCGTCAAATCATATTTTGTATTTCATCAATCGTGTCAAAAATTATATTAGTGTGCAAATGAGTAAATTTTTCGAAAAAAATTTGCAGCATATAGTTATTTTATTACGAAAAATACAAAAACATTGTCCAAGCCCGAGAATAAATTTAAAGTGCTTGCAGTCAAGTTGATTTATCAAGTGTGATTTGCTCGCTTGCGTTCCGACAACGTTGATGTGAAAAATACACCTCTTTCCAGTCGCCCTGTTGTTTAAAATGTTGACGATATATTACGAAATTCAGTGAAGATCGTCACATAAGCACTTGTGGTACTACTAAAGAACCAACCTTTGACCACAAAACAGTTTTGAATCATTTGCATAAAGCTGAACACACAAAAACGCTCAATGGTTTTGTGCCACACAATCAACTGTGGAAAATTTGATGGACCGAATCAGTACATACAAGATGATATTGAGACGATGGTAAAAAATAGGTAAAATATGAGAACGTCATTCGAAAAAGATCATGGAAGAAAAGTGAACCAACACAAATTAGTACTCCATAAGGTTATGTTGTATGCATAATGGGAGTGGAACGACATCGTACATTATAAAGTGCTAAAACCCGGCTAAGCAATTCATTCTAGTTCTTCCTCTCAGCTATTAACTCGATTGCACCAAGCAGCTAATAAGAAAAACAAAATTAATAAAACAGAAAGGGCATCGTCTCCCAGTATAACATACTGGGTGACTCGTCCACTGTATAGTCCAGACCTGGCACCTACAGATATCCATTTGTTTCCATTTCTACCTAACTTTTAGTTGTGGTGCAGCACTATTCACCTCAATCACGAGCTTGAAAATGCGGGCTTTTTGAACAATTTCTTGCTTTCGCGCAGAAATAGAGAATTGGCGAATAACAGTTTCACCGAATATATTGATAAAAACCATGCGCATAGCACTATGGGCATTGATCGAATTTCTACCTAGTGGGGTAGCCTTGGTGCGATGGTAATCATCATCTACTATTGAGCGGAAGGTCGGTAGTTCAAGCCTGGCCATAGCCAAGAACAATTCCTATACGAAAAATTGTGTAACATCAGTTGTGAATGAGAAATGGTCCAAAAAATGCTGACGAATTGATACTCACAGAATAAGATCACCTCAAAATTCATACTCTGTATGTGCATTTCCAATTTCCCAATATAAATCCTTAATATCAAGGAAAACAAAAAAAGTTATTGTGAACTACAACCAACGCGATAAATTTTTTAGTTATCTACCTTGCAAAGCTGAAGCAGGGAAGACTTGTGGAAAGGCTTTCCTGTCTGTCTGTACGCATATATCATATATCTACAAATTTGCGCGAAGTGAATGTGAATTAGAAAATGTGAGTGCAATATAAATTATATAATCAAATTCATGAACCCTAATGACGAATAAACCCAATTCACCAACCGCCTATTTTTAGGATATGATACATTATAATTCACATTCACTTCGCGCAAGTTTGTAAATATACGAGTATGCTATATGCGTACAGACAGACAGGAAAGCTTTTGCATAAGCTTGCAAAATGCAGAAAACCTTGAATTCTAGCTTGGCTCCTGGCAAGTTTAAAATTTATTTTTAGAATTAACTACTCAAAAAACGTATAGAATTGATTTTTTCCCGAAAATAGCTTTCGTTTAAGCTGTGAAGCTACTAAGCCTGAAGCTACATTTAAACTTTTACCCTAAATAATATTTTCTATATTTCGGACAGGAAAACAATCGACAAGGTGTTCTTTCTTCACGGACTATATCTCTGCTTTTGTTATTCGCTCTTTTAAATTGTTCGTAAAATTATGATTAATATGACTTAGTTGGATAGAAATGTATTCATTATACCGAACGCCAAAATGATGTAACTCCTTAAAGCAAATAAATTGATTTACACGGGTCGAAAATCAGCTTAATGACCAGTGAAATATATGAATCAGAGATGAATTGGCATGAACGAATTCATAGTCAAAATTAATTTAACTACACTAAATTAAGCCCAATCATAATAAAAATATAAAATGTGGGATGTAAAGTAGGACACTCCACAGATTTTTTTTTCACACTCAATTAACAAACAAATTATACAAATAAATCGTTAAAAAGGCAAATTAAAAAATAAAAAAAATTCTTTCTTCGTTTTTTCGATTGTTTTTTTTGTCAAACTCACTGCAACACTGCGAAGACAAAGAAGTATTTTTAAGAGAGGTTTACTTTATTATTACATACTAGATTCTATATATGAAAAAGTTAACGACCGAGGAGAGAACAAAGCCGCGAAGTGTGTTTTCATATTTCAGAATACAACTAAGCAACTAATTAGGTTGAGGCTTAATTCCTAATCCCAAGGGCCCTGTGTTTAAGATTTTATTTTATCTTTTCAGAAATCTAAAGCTTAATATTTTTTATGGTTTTTGAATAATACGCCTTTCTGCAGTTTTTTTTTTTTTAAGAAAAGAAGGTCAAAAAAATTAAGTGGATATCATAAAATATTTTTTATTTGATAGTTGACTATCCAAATATTTTTTTTAGTTAATGACTAAGTAGATTAAAAAATATATATAAATTAAAGTCCCATGCTCTATAAATCTCGTAAGACGTCTAGGCGCGATTTTTCAAAAATTCTAAGTCATTATTGAATTTAAAAAAAACCTACACATTAAAGTGAAAAAAATTTCAAAATACTATTACAGTTTCTCATTTTATCTATTTTGTTTTTATTAATTTTATAATATTTAAAAATAAAGTTTGAAATAATTCAAAATTAAATTTAAGAGTATACTCATGTACTCTGAAAAAAAAACAATTTCGAAGATCCCTTATTTGAAACTACATCACAGAAGAAAAAAAAAGCCGGGTTCCTTAAACTACAGCAAATTTTCAGCAAAGTTTCACTAGCCTTGCCCTGCACCTCAATCATAACCACATTCCTAATAACCTCCATATTATGCATATTCAAAATTGCATACCGACCAAAACGTGCTGACATATATGTACATCCCATCAGGCATACCCGCTACTGGTACGTATCGATGTAGGTAAATATCTGCACGAATGGCAAAAGCAGAAAAACAACAGTATTTACCAGAAAACTAAGCATCCATAAAGCGTTAGGAGTATCTGTGCCCGAAACACGTTTAATTGAGGCAACGCGATGAGCAGAAACAAGTGGCACCATAAGCGCAGATACCAATCAATATACTCGCAGCTACTAATGTATCTTGTACATTCCCGTGTCAAGAGATGAAGATTTTTTTTTTCATTTCAATTTAAATTGTAAAAGAAATCACAAAAGAAAGAAAAAACAAAGAAAACAACTTTGCAAATTATTTTATAACATTTTCGCCTGCGGTAATAAATGACCAACTTAGATGCATAAGACACCAGTTAAGCGAGTTTTTTTTTTCGTCATTCACTCGGTAGGTATTGTGTTGTTCTTATTTTTATTTTTTATAAGTCGCTTGACCAAAGCGCTTAGCGCTATCTACATACGAGCCTGCCGTTGTTGTCTAATCCCAACTCAAACAATCGTATTTGCTTTTGTTTTTTTTATTTTTATTTTTTAATAGCTTATTCAAAACCTTATAGCACTTTGCCAAAGAGGCTGTTAAGTAATCGCATCTTGTGGAGTGCACATAAACTCAGAAATGAAACTTGCTAATGATTTCACAGGTTTCATTGCAGCGTGTTTTTAAGCGATACAAGGATGAGTCTACTTACATGCGACACTAAGTAATCCAACGAACAGGAACACGAATTCCTTGAATTTTGTCATTTTCGAAACAGGTCCGATAGTTCTTTTTATTGCTTGTACTGATTTTTTAGAACACGTTTGTGAGATTAAGGATGAACCGATGAATAAGCACTGGCTTAGATAGTCGCGAAAATCGTTTCTGCAGCACTTCACGGTAAATTTGAAACTAAACTACTCAACGGAATAAAATTGACTTCGATATCTTTTTTGGTTTTTTATTGTACGTGTTAAGTACAAAAATGATAGTTAGGTACACTATAAGCTATACAGAGAGCGAGAAGGAGAAATCCATCCAAACACTTCTGACACCCAAACTACACTGAACGACGGAAGATCTAGTGACTCTGACTCTGACTCCGATTGTGATTGCTACGACTGCGGCTCGAAGTCGGGCTTGGGCTTTAGCTTCAACTTTACCAGGAACCACCTCAGCTGAAAGTTGATTTGAGCAACAACAGAAACGAAGACAACCGTAGCAAACCAAGACAACCGAGACAGCGAAGCAAAAGCAGAAATAGATGAAGACAAATAAGAAAACGAAGAAGAAATAAGCTGACTGCTATTTTTGCTCCCAAGACCAATCGAATAACAACATCCACCAACGGCGATCGGCCGATCGACTCATCGGGCGACAGGCAAAACTTCCCAAAAGCTAAACCAGCCCGACCAGAGTCAGATGCCTCATCTCTGTTACACCGCTGCTGAATGAGATGCGACCGCTGTTGTTGGCGAGAAGATGCTGCCGCTGCAACACGCAGCATTCACTCCCAACGCAAACAGTAGCTCGTCGTGAATCTTAGGCTCAATCTCCGACACATAGTCAGTTCCAAGCCCAGACGGCGGAGAACATAAATCGCGTTAGCTGAACAGATACAAAGCACTCGCATCATAGATTCAACAATTCTGATTTGTTTTCCTTCGTCTTGCTCCCCATCGAAATCTAGCCACACATCGTGTCTGGTGCATAGAGTAGCGATAGCAAGGTGTGTGGGGCTTCCAGGTTGAGGGTTCTCATGATATTGGCATTATTATGCAGGTAGACTTGAACGTTACATTAACATTTCCGATCGACCGAGCGTATATTGGTATTTTGTTATGGCACTTTGAAGGTAAACAATCTTTCTCTTTTACACGGTGCGCGCAGCTGGACGGATGATAGAATGATTTCTAATTTCGGCTCGCTTTGCTTTGCTGCTACGTATTCTGCGTTGCTTAATGAGCTGTGATGTTTTGATTTTGTTTTTTTTTCTGCAACAGGTTGTGACGGATTTGGATTCAGAGCGAATTGTGTGTTTTTGGTTCGACTTTTTGTTTACAGGGTTTGGGAAAGGAATACAATGAGTACTATATATGGCTCCAAATGCTTGGGCCGGGCGACGAGAGTCAACATTGTGATATGACCTACTAAGCGGACTGGGCTTTCCCTTTCCACGATTTAGAATCAGACTACGAACCGAGCCTATAATGTATTCTTTTTTAGGCTTCTTATGAGGGATAAGCCAGAGTCTGAACAAAAATTTTAGTAATAAGAGAACATGTTGTTAGGAGCGTGCTCCTTAATGTATAGCAACATGGATTCGTATACGAGCGGCGACAGAAAATTGATCATAAAGCTTTTGGCATTGCTTCCCTTCAGAATTACGAAGAATACGTTTCAACTAGCCATGGTGAGCCTAATTCGTCAAGACTGCGGAATACGTAATTAATTTTGGCGCAATATGGATTTTTGGATTTTAGGGCAGATTTTCCGATGATTCCTACGCCAACTGCCTCCACACTAAGGCGCTTAACCGCACCCCTAGAAAAAAAAACTAGAACAGTACGTAGCAGAAAAGGCGCCAGAAGGCCTAATAGTGCTCGTTTTTATGATGAGAAAATTGGCGTTGCGCCAAAGCCGACCAAAAGATGTACCATGCAATTTGCCACTACAAGTTCGTCTCTACATGGCATTTTGGTGACAGACTTGAAGATGTTTCCCTGTGTAGTTCAAACAGTCCGTCAGGTACTGCTACAAATAGTCAATTGAGTCTAAAATAAGCCTACGCTCCCCTCAGCTGAACCTAAACGACGAACGACTTTGGTCCAAACTCATCATGAGCAATGAGTTTGGACCTATTTCCATCTGAACAGATAAGTAAACAAACAAAATATGCGCTTCTGAGACAGTGAGAATACACTTATCATTCACAAAGAGGCCAGACAAAGATCCATTCCAAATCATCGTAAATGAGAAGCCCAAGTTCATTAAGATTAGGAAGGGGTTCGGCTAGATGGGATTGGGCAGCATCAGCGTACAAGTGCATTGAAAAATGTATGCACACCGATGAACGACCATTAATGAACATATAAAAGAGAATCGAACCAAGTATTGAGCCCTGAGGGACACCTTGTTTAACCTCTATGAAAAATGAACAGCGCTTACCTAGAACAATATTTTGCGGCTTGCATTTTCACTAAAACCGAAGTTATAATTTAGTTTCCAACACATATATCATCGAAAGCCTTCGACAAATCCAGCAAATAGAGAAGTGAGACAAAAGTCTTCTTAGGATTTTGACGAACAGCTGTGATTAGGTATGAAACCTTATTGGTGGGTCACAAAAGGTTATTGAGCGATTGGTGTTTCGTAATCTGGTTAGCTATAATCTTCTCGAAGGCCTGAGGCAAGAAGGACAGAAAGCTGATTGGTTAACATTTTAGAACAGAACATTTAGAGTTCTTGTCACAACGTTTGTAGATATACCAATTTTACGTAGATTTCTCTAGATTTTCTTTGGAGGAGGAGATGGATTTAATTATAGGCGAAATAGATTTGCTTTAAGTTGCATACAATTGTAGTAGTATATGGTAATTGCGTGCCCCTTTGTACGAAAACCAGTTTGCTTGGGATTTTTTCGTTCGGATCGGGCCTGCGGCCGATTGAATATGTAGTAAAAAGAATGCAAAATGTCAACGATAACGGCGCCACTTGGCCGAAATCCAATAAATATTAGAAAAAAAAGCAAATGTTAAAAAAAAAACATGAAATTATGTGGTTTTATTTCAAGGATATAGCAAAACAACTTCGGATGAATAGGCTTGTGCCAACCTCTACTTAAGCCAGCTAGAGTCAACCCGACTGATAACATGTCAATTCTAAACATAAAGATCCTTATTGCTTTAATATAAGTGGAGTAGTTTCAATGGTCTTTTTATTTTATGGTCTGACAATATCAAAAGGTGAGTTAACGTGCAAGTTTTTAGCATGGTTAAATTCACGGACGAGTGTAGTTTGGAAAAAAGTTTCTACCGGAATTCTGACTCGGCGGTCGCAAATTTAATGGCGCTTATGCCAATTTTCAGTCATAATAATCGTCCCACCAGACAGGCCAGAAATCATCTTCAACGATCAAGTTGGCTAACGGTCTTGTCAATAAGTATAATATGTAACAAGCAACTAGCTAATATGTGCTTCAAAGGGCTCGATGGTACACACAATTAACACAAAAGGTGACCATGTGATACGGATTTCATACCAGGGGTTTCTTTGGACCAAGTTTTTTCTTCGATAAAAAATAATGGTCAATGGAGTTCATGTCATCTTGTCATGTTGGAAGACTATTTGTGACCAGAATTGGGTGGGCTTGACGTCAGTAAGTGGAGCTGAGGAACAATAACGAAATGGTCAAAGTTTCGACCGATATGTGTAAAAGAATGGTAGAAAATTGGTTCACTCCTTATTTGTACAAGTGGTTCAAAATCATTCAATTTTGTTTTTGAATTACAATACTTTTCTACTAAATACAAAAACAAATTATTTCAAATAATTTCAAAAAATAACTAAATATATACGTAGTGGGGTAATTGGTCAAAAACAACTAGAATTTTACAATGAAAATATAAGGTAAGTTATAATTAATACATAAAAAAAAAACAAAATAAAATAATCATAGTACAACAAATTTTCGATTTCATTTATATTGTAATTATGGAGCCACGACTAATGTTACGAAATGTTACGTATATCTTCAGGAAATATATTGAACAATTTGCAAGACACGACGAAGAAGGAGTTCCCATAAAATGTTGTTCGAAAAGTTACATTTAGAATATAGAAATAAATGCCTCTTAAGTAATAAGATCCAACGAAAAGGTTATGCGTATATCCACTTGTATAAAAAAAAATGTAAAACTTTATAGTAAAGTAAATGTAGTACTGGTAAAATATTAGTTCTACGAAATAGCTCCATTGAATGAGCTAAGCGGGTGGTATTGCAAATTTTTCTTAGGGCACATTTTCGCAGAAGGATAAATTGTTGCAATGTGTTATGGTAAGCAACACCCAACAGAATATACCATATTCTAACCTCGAATGAAATATTCCACAATGCACATGTTGATCTATTGTAACCCCTAAATACCTAAAGTGTTTAACAATTTCAGTGTCAAAGCAATTTTCTGTACAAGCTATATTATGATTAAAGAGTGATAGTGAACTAAATCATGTGCAATTATTAGCAAACCATTTGAATCTTGAACAGCTAGTGGAATGGAAAAAACATGAGTCTAGTTTTATTGGTTTTACTTTTTTAGTTTTAGTTTTTTAGTTTTAGTTTTTTAGTTTTAGTTTTTTAGTTTACTCAGGAGATGGACATACTAATTGATGTCAGAAACTGTATTTAAAAGATAAACAGCATCATACCCAATAGCAAGATCTTCTACAAAAGTATTAATATTACCGACAAAGGGTTGATCAAATAAAGAATTAATATAAATTAAGAACAGAACCGGACCAAGCATGGAACCTTGAGGTTCACTCACTTTTACTTTCTGGGTTCGATTACTCAAATAAGATACAACCACGAAAATTTTTATAGTATTATGTAACTTATGCAAAAGAACTTTATGGTCAGCCATATCAAAAGCTTTGGATATATCAACGAAAAGTGCAGCGCAACATTTTAGTTTAGTTTAGTTTAGTTTATTGAAATTGTAGTAAGCGCTAAAACATTAAGATAACATTTGTGATAGCAAATGAATAAATGTAGATATATCATATATTTTACAATTAATTGAAATTAATAACTAATATAAATTCTTAATTGCTAATATTGTTATTTACATATATACAAAAGTTAAAGGCCAATAATAAAGGGAAAGGTAAAGGTAAGAGGGTTTATAAAAAGAAGAGTTAGAAGCTCGTTGCGTTGATTAAATATTAGAAAGAAACAGTTTGAGTTTATTTTGAAATTGTTTCATGCTGTTTGACTCTCGTACATGAATGGGGAGTGAATTCCAAAAACGGACTGCAGCAATAAAGAATTGTCTTTCGGATGTGAGGCACGAGAAGCGAGGAAGAATCAAATTATTTGTTCTGCTTGATGCCGAGAATCGAAGAATTTCGTAGAGATAAGCAGGTTGTTTAGTCTGAAGAATAGTGAATAGTAGTTTCATAGTGCGATACTATGACATTTTAAGGAGGTTTGTAGATAGATGTGAGGTATGGTCATATTTTCTTAGACCATAAATGTATCGGATAATGCTGTTGAATGCTACTTTAAGTTTTATATTGCTAACATAGTCAAAGTTGTATTTCACACCCGTATGTAAGAACTGGAATGACAAGTGTCTTTGAAAGAAGCATTCTTGTATTAAGGGGTATAAAATGCTGGAAAGTCCATACGGGTCTAAGAATTCCGTATGTTTTACCCACTACTGAGTTAACGTGGTTGTTCCAAGTTAATGTCCCGTTGAAGACCATTCCTAGGTTTGTCGATTTGTTTGTAAACTCTATGGGGATTCCATTTATTGCAACACTTGGGAAATAAGACAGTTCCAAAACTTTTTTCGATATGATTAAGCATTTACATTTCGCTGGATTTAGCATCAAGGTGTTACGGTCTGCCCATGCACTAATTCTATCAAGTTCTTCATTTATTGAACAAACACAGTTTTCTATAAGGCCAATGGGACAACTTTTATAGATTTGTATGTCATCTGCATAAAAATGTTTTGAGACGTTGCTCAGGATGGATGTACAAGGAGAACAGGAGAGGAGAGAGAATCGAGCCTTGGGGGACACCACGTTGGATCGGCAGGAACTCGGAGTGTTGATTTTCGATACATACTGCTTGCTTCCTATCTAGCAGAAAGGAGGATAAAAGTTTGATTGCTTCTGAAGAGACGTTGAATTTATGTAGCAGTTTGTTCAATAGGAGTGAGTGGTTAACCATGTCAAAGGCTTTAGAGAAATATAAAAGGACTAAGAAGGTAACGCAGTTATTATCCAGTTTAGCCCTTATATCTTCAGTGACCTTGAGGAGAGCTGTTGTGCAGCTATGCTTTGGACGGAAACCGGATTGGATATTTACCAGAAAGTTGTGCCGCGCTATATAATCATAGAGCTGTTTTTGCATTATACGTTCACACACTTTGGATAAGAAAGGTAAAACTGAAATTCGTCACAGTTGGCGTTTTTAGGAATTGGTATTATTTTGGGGATTTTACATTGATACGGAAAAATTCCAGTGGTTATGATGGTGTTGATGACATGTGTTACAAAAGGCAGCAATAGTGGCAGTATACATTTCAAGAATGTGGGATTTATTTCGTCGACACCCGATGCCTTAGATTTTATTGTTAGCAAACTTCCTAAAACTTCTTGGCTGTCAACGCAGGAAAAACTAAAAGAAGGGAACGGAAAAACGGAAGGCATTTCCTCAGATTCTTGATTAATGGTGGGAGCTGCGCTGAGTGAAGATAAGAACTTCCGATTTAGTTGATATTGTTTTGTAGACATGTTTTTTGATTTCCTATACCAAAAGTCCGAAGATTTTTCCAAAGTTTATGACTATCAGAGGGCACCTTAAAATGATTTGAGTAAAAAATCATTTTGGCCTCTCTTATTTTTTGTACAACCTGATTACGTAACCTTTTATACGCCACATGCAAGTCTTCAATTCTCGTTCGAACCCAGCATTTGTAAACCTGATCGCGTTGGTTAATTAAATTTTTAATTGTTTGTGTGAACCAAGGTTTTGATGCTTTAACAAACTTTTCTTTAATTGGAACGCGCGTATTGAAGATTATCATTTATAAACTGAACTTGATCTGTGGGTAAGGTCATACAATTAATCATTTCCCAAGGTATAGTGCATATATGTTGTTCAAGACTCACAGGATTTATATTTTTGAAATCTCGTAAATACGTACATATTTGCCGATTTTCTACTCGGCTCCCTGTTTGGAAATCGAAATTTAGAAAAATAAGATCGTGATAAGAGAAAACAGGTGTTGAGAGTTGGTCATAGCATAGGATTTGTTCTTTTTGCTGACGAAGAAAAGGTCGAATAGAGTGCTAGATGAGCGAGTGAAGTGGGTAGGCACAGTTGAGTTGAGTATAAATCAAATGATTGCATTTGTTCTATGAAACGCTTATCTACCAAAATGTTGTTATTGAAGTCTCCACATAGTATTATATTAGGGGAACTGTCGATGATTCCATTAAATCGTATAGTGGATCTAGGTCGATATTATTATTTGGCCTATACACTGTTCCTAATATAAGATTACCTTCGCTACCTATGGCATCGAGAAACAAATATTCCATTGGTGAGTCAGATGATGAAGAGCATCTTATTCTACTAATTAAATTACCTTTTAGATAAATTGCAACACCACCTTCCCCTCGAATACATCTGTCTGCCCTAAAGAGTTTGTAACCTTGCATAAAGTACAACGTGTCTTTAAGTTCTTTTTTGTTATCCAAACCTTTTGTATGAAGGAGTAAAAGTCGAACAGTGCATCTTCTGTTGAAAGTCCCGATCTGAACCCATGCTAAAAAAGTTCAGATTTGAAATAAATCGCAAAATCCTATTTTTAATTATTTTTTTCAAATACTTTTGATATTGAAGATAGTAAGTCTGTAGTTATTGCGATCTTTTTTCTTGCCTTTTTTAAAAAGAGGTATTACAATTGCACATTTTAGATCAAATTTAGGAAAATATGACTGAAAGGACACTCAAGTTAAAGATATGTGCTAAAATTTCAACAATATTAAAAGCCGTTCTTTTTAACACAATATTCGCGATACCATCTTTAATTTTTGAGACCTCTTATTGTTTTCAAAATTTCTAGACCAGAAACGGATTCGAAATAAAAGCTATTCTACTGAAGACTCTATTGGGAATAATACTTGTACAGCAGCTACAAGGCAAAGATTACTCACTGGTAGATGAAATTTGACCAACTGTTACAAAGTGGTTATTTAATACGTTAGCTATTTCTACAGGATCTGTGGCTTCCTTATTATCTACTTGAATGGCTAGAATATTTGATTGATCTTTAGGTTGTCTATTTAAAATGTTGTTTATAACTTTCCACTCTTTTTTTTGGATTACCCAACGACCTTCTAATTTTACTATGGTAATATTTGTCAAGATTCAATCTTATTTATTTGTTAATTTTAGTGAATTTTTTTTGTATCGAAGTTTTGATTTTGTGTTTAGGAGGTATTTTTAACAATTATAACGCAATTTGCTCTTGATAATAGTTTTTTTTTCAGAAGGCGATGATTTATCCAAGGCTTGAGTATTGATTTTTTTATGTTTAATAATGGAATAAGTTGAATTGTTAAAATAACTAAGTAGCTTTTGAGAAAATAAGTTATACGCCCTGAGGGGTTTTCCTCTTCGTATAATTACGCCCGATTAGCGTAACGAAGTTTTACTAGAAGAAGTTTTACGAAGATTTACTAGTTTAAAATCAATTTTATTTTAAATTCGTTTTTTAGACTCCTAAAAACTATACCCGTCATGCTATGATCTGTAATACCTTGATCAAATACCATTCCTAAACAATCGTTTTGAGTTAAATTGGAAAAGCGACCAGAAACATGATCAAGCAGGTATCTACAACAGGTCTTGTAGGTTCATTAACAAAAGATATTAAACCATTTTGAGATAACAGAACATTATATGAATCAATGGCACTCTTTGAGGTTAAGAGATCTAGATTCATTTCACCTTAAATCAAAAGATTTGCTGCTTCCTCATTGTATAAAAGGATCAAAAATTAGTGAATAAAGATTTGGACTGGATGAGAATGAAATCTATAGATACAGACAAAACTAAATTTTACATTAAATAGGCAACAGAAATTTTTATAACATCTGCACTAGTCAAACAATATTCTTTTACCTCGCAATCATAGTAATTACGCATAAAGACTCCAACTCCACTTGAAGGTCATTTGGACAAGCATAAAAGGTATAGTTTGGCATATTATAATTACCAATTTCATAAGAATAGATCCATATTTTTGAAACAAAAATAAAATGAAAATTTCAAGATTGCCATATAGAATTTAGACCAAAGTTATTAGTTAGTTAGTTAGTATAGAATTACTTATGTATATTACTTAAGTCATCAAAAGATCTTATAATCTTATTCTCAGCTTTTTCCACCTTTCTTAGTAAAATTTAGGCATTTTTAGCCAAAGGTATCTAAATTTATTGTATTTAGTAATTGTATAATAGTATAATAGTAATCATTTACATAAATTCTTTTTTTTTATAACCAGCAAATATGGAAGCATTTAGGTTTTCCTTCTCTGTTTTTTTCCTCTACATCAACTTCTGCTAAACCGCCCGCGAAGATTAACGCATACAATGTTTCCGTCGATATTCGATGTTAATTTTTGTGTTGTTTTTATGCATACTTTTTGAATTTCCTTGTCGGAGACATTCACATTCAACGCTTCATTAAAAAGGGTTTGCACACAATTAGCCGCCTTGTTGTAGTTTACATTTGGAATACAATCAGCCTCAGCTGCATTCTCCAAGAGCTTTTGTTCCCTCCAGTTTAGTTTGTTTTCAAGACCGATCACCTTTCGCCTCAGTAAAATGTTGAAACCACATACTCACCAAGCCCCGCTCATCCAATTCCGGCAGTAAGAAGTCGTTTATCAAGGCCCTGTAGCGTTCGCCAATAACAGTTCCCATATTGCCGATGGCGTCCTCAAAAAAATACAGCGGGTGGACGCCCCACCACACAGTGGCTTTCAATGGATGTCATAACTCTTTGTGCATCACACCTGGATTTCAGTGAGTGGCCCGTCGTCTGGTTGATGTTTCTTCGTTCTCAGTGATATCGGCCACAGTCACGATATTCTCGGCAGAACGACCAGTCCGGTGACGGTCACGCAATGCATTGTCTCCTGTGGTTCCAGTGTCTTCGAATCGAGTAGCTAAGCGCCGGAATGTTTGCCCATTGACGTGACACAATTAGGAAACCATACCTTAGCCTACCTTAGTCTTCCCTAACCTACCCTAAACTACAATAACTTATGAAAGCCTGTCATTGGTGTTTGGCGGGCTTTGCCTTGAAGAGGCTGACCTATCAAAATTTATCACAGACATAGTCCACTCCAGCCACCAAAAACGTTGATGCTGTCTCGGCATGAATTCGATCTACTGAACCTAAGGTGCTCGGGCTCGCGGAGCGCGACGTCACGTTCGTAGAGAAAACCGTCGTTCCACGGAATTTCGGACCACGTGGAATATAAGCGGTACCGCCAATCTATCTTGGATCAGCCCACTTTGATATAAATAGAGGAATACCTCTGGTGGGACAAAGCCGTTAAGGCGCACCTTCTCGTGGTACAAGTAGTTGGGGTAGTAAGCCCCGGAGATCAGGTTATTGACCGAAGTCATTGCTCTTGCAACGTGGCTTAAGACATGCTCGCTTTTGGATTTGGACTGTCTTCATTGGTATGCATCAGCCAAGTAATTTTGCTAAAATTCTTTCATATTTGTCGTTCGAATCGACCCTGACACGGTAAAAAGAGCCCAAATTGTCATAAACGTTTCATTTTAAGGATATATGAGCCAAATCAATTCAGCTCATGAGCCTCTTTTACAGGAAGTAGGAATCTCTCAGTCTACACTGTGGCCTACACCCTTACAAAATCGAATTGACTCAAGTCTCTTGCTTAGTTGGAACGTCGCAACTTCTTCGATTAAGTTCTGCAAAAGTTTGAAGAAAATCCTGAATTTCATTGCAAAATCATCTCAGGTGATTCAGTTGATTTTGGAGCCAATAGCTTTGTCAATGAGTAAAATATGGGAAGACAGCTACCAGCTTCAAAGGGTTAATTGCACACAAGGCGACCATGCGGTGTGGATTTCATGTCATTTGCGATGTTATGGTCAATGGAGTTCGGTATCGTGCCATGTTGGAGACTATTTGTAACCAGAATTGGATGGACTTAACATCAGTGAGTAGAGCTCATAACAATATCAAACACGAAATTGCGAACGTTCTGATCAATTTGTGTGGAATAGTGGTAGAAAATTAGCTCACTTCTTAATTTGTAAGTTAGAGGTTAGGCGTGTTATCATGCTTTATTGAAGCTGAGAACTGACTCGGGTCTGTTAGCTTTAATAAGATCTCGACCATATGATCGAAGTGGTGAAGCACAGTCCGCAAAACAGGCAAACAACACAGGAGCGCTAGCCAACCTGGATATATTTAAGACAAAACTAATCGATCTTCTTCGATCCATTTAGGGCAACGGTCATACCCGATTCATTTTGGAAGAACTAAGGCTCAATATGGCATATGTAGAATGTAATATTCAGTATATCGCCAAGTCGTTTTAGAGCGCCTTTACACTGTCTATACAAAAAGTGACTGTAACAAGTGCAAATATCACCAGAGCTATAAGTGATATACCAGAATATTGAGCGGACCTCTAAAAGGCTCTGGCGAAAATGGATTTTTTGACAAATTTTTGCCGCCATAATAATTTTTTTGTCCTGATTTCTTCCTAGAAGATGCGGAATCCCTTCTCGAAATAGAACAAAAAGTCCAGTAATCTGTTTTGTTATTCCCAGTATCGATTCGATTCCGCCATGATGTAAGCTTCCTACTTAGGAAATCTTGCTACATATGAAGTTTGCGATGATTTTACCAATAAGCCATTTAGAATCACACAGAAATTTTCAAAAGACACGCTCAGACTTCAGAAGTGATTCCTTTCTGAAAGTTGGTTTCTTTTTTATGTCATGTTTAATATTTGTAAATTAGATATATGTACGAGTACAATTTCAACTATGGATAGCTACATGTTAAAGTAATGTATTAAATTCGGGTTTTTTCTTGGTGTGAATAATCGCACAAATCAGTCAACAATAAAAAGATTAATGAGAAATATTTAAGAAACTGGTTCTGTCAAAGACTGAAAAAAGTCTAGCAGCCCAAGAAGTGAATGCTCTACCTAAAACGTGACTGCTATAGCACAAAGCGTCGCTTAAAACCTTCAACAGAGATATCCTAACGTTCTCTGGCATACGAGATTCATCCATCGACTGTCTGACTTATTCTAAACAATGATTTTCATTTGCATCCCTACAAAATTCAATTAACGGATGAATTGAAGCGAAGAGATAATAATTAAAAGAAAGGAGAACTAATCACCCAAGGTCCTCTAATCAGTCACAAAGTTGGAAAAAGTGGCTTAAACCGCCTGCAAACCAGAGTAAAATCGTTTAAGAAGCATACGATCTAAATTAGTATCCATTAGTAGCCAATCAGTAGCCAACTATCACAAATGCGCACTGGTAATGTGTCGTCAACCTTGGCAGAATGTTGCAAGAAACCTGATGAGCAGTTTCACTTTTATTCGTCAGCCGTTGGCCATGGGTAATACAAAATACTTTAACTGAGACAAGGAATAGCGCCGCGAAGTCTTGGCTCGGTGACAGTTGAAGCAGTATTTAAGCATGTACGAGTTTATGTTGATCTAAACTTCCTCTGTAACGGAAGGTGACATTTCCTGTCGTATCCAATGTCGTTGCATGTCTCAACTTCGTGGAGCAATTTGCACCAATGCTTCCACTTAATGCACCTTGATTTGTTGAATATTTTTATGCAATAACACTGTCCGAAAAGAAGTGAAGGGTACCATAACCTATGTACGCTAACCAATGATACTGGAGTGGTTTCGTCTTGAAAACGCTGAACCGTAATTTTTCAATATCGATAGAAGAAATCTTTCTCCAACAAAACGTTAATACTGTCTCTACAGAACCTGTGGCGTTCCGGCTCCGAAATTGCGTTCGTAGGGAAGTCGCCCTTCTACGGATTTGCGTGATATGTGGCTGTTTAAGGGCACAGCAAAATTATTAAAATAATCCACTTGTAATATCCTGACCCTATTGAATAAGACCTCGGTGGGGTAAGATTTCATGAACTCAGATTTAGGATTCTATGTAACTTGAGAACCCCCATAACCCTGTGACAAAATAGATGGGACGTTATTGTAAAAGGTTTGTTGACCTACAAGCTACTCCCACCTATAAACCTATGGATTCACTTTCAAAAGCTGAAATTGCCACCTAGTACAGCCCCAGTCAGGCCACCGAGGTTTGTCTCCTGTATGGGATGATAGTCCACCTCTATATCTAAGCTGTTCGGGAAAAGAGAGCACAGCAGAGCAGTATTCTATTACAGTTGTTTTGCAGCATATATGTAGTTTCATGGAACAAATAATATGTCCAGGACAGTCATTGGAATTAACAATGCACAAAGAGCTGGGAAGTGTATGTACAATAGTAATGAGAGAGAACGACGTAGGAACATGTTACCAATTCTTCATAGGTACGTCCTTTCGCTTATCCTTGAAAAAAACAAAATAGGAGCTGCAATTACAGATAAAGCTTTTATACAGAGTTGCTGCCACCATCTCTGATATTTCAGGGTTCTCGCCACAAAGAGCCGAAATTTCTTAAGAAAGACCTTCGCATCGGGATTAAAGAGCCTGTTGACTACAATTACGCTCCAAATTATTTTTATTATTATTACCGGTCATTTGGAACTCGAAAGTTCGGAGCGTCATTGTTAAACCTTTGCAAAGCCTTCCTGCCATGAGTGTGTTTCGCTGTTCTCTCTCATATCTTCTTCATCTACGGTGCGGCCTTCTTGACGGTTGTTTGCCCTCGGGTCTTTCACTCATTCTTCTTTTGACTGTTCGTCCATTGTGCATTCGTTCTACGTGCCCTTCTCATCTTAGTCTTCGCTATTTTATTATTAGGACAAAACTTGGAGCTGAATAAAGTTCCGTGGGTTCTTGAGTGTGCAGTTTTCTCCATTCGCCTGTTTCTTGGTCTTGTTTTGCACCATAGATTTCCTTAGGATGTTGTTTCCAAAGTATCGACATCTATTTCCCTCCTTTCTTCTTGAATTTTGACATTACGGGAAAAAATATTTGATTTTAAGTTACTTCATCACGAAGAAGCGCGTTTCCGGTTCCCTGATATTAATATTTAAACTCATCCACTTTACCAAACAGGTATGAGGTTTGGATCGATTTAAGTTGGTCAGTAGCCCTATATTTAGTTTTCTCTTCATTTACATCTAAGCCTTCCTTCCCTGTCATTTCGAGATTTTCTAGGTTTCTCTTAACTGTTTCCTCACTATCTCCCAGGAGCTTCAGATCGTCAGCGTAAGCTAAAGCTTACTTACGTAATTACATCAACGGTCTTAGGTAGATTTTGGAAGCCTGCGACAGTATCGGATTTCTGAAGACAATATCTATGACACGATACACAATTTAAAAGTATGTTCAAAAACTAACAAGAATTTGATTGATTTTGACCATTGTATCAGTTCAATTCGCGAAGCCAAATTAGTTTTTGCTTCAGAAGGACTTATAGGAATCATTCTTCAATATACGAATACGCTTCTTATATTCCTTTTGCTTCGATCGATACTTAGTCCAGAAATCTTTCGAGTTCGATTTAAGCGATCTATTCAGGAAACTTCTGGCTTCCCTGCGAACACTTGACACTTTGACACTTGATTATTTTTCCTCAGTAATGTTAAGAAACTCACCTCTAGAATTCGTTAATGCGTTGAAAAACGGAGGCATACTTTTTAATAAAAGTCTAAATTGGAATGTCCAAATAAATTCTGCTGTCGATAAGACATATGGGGTTCTTCGAAGTCTCTGTTTATCGCAGTAACTGCGATGCCTGCAGTTTTAAAAAACTCAAAGTTGTATTCAATAGCATTGCTCGGTATATATACGGCCTTAAAAGGTATGAACACGTATCACAACTGTCAAAAAACCTCCTCAACATGGCTCTCGAAAACTATCCAAAATTCAGAGCACTATCCTTTCTGTTTGAAGTACCGTTACTTGGTGTGCCACGCTATCTTCACGACAAACTTCGACTTCCGGTTTCTACTAGGTCGAATTGTTTAATTCTACCCAGGTTCCCCTTTGTTTAATTTTGAATTTTATCTGATTTTAACAAATGACAAGATGTGATAGCGTCGCCGTAATTTGTGTATGACACGCACTGTGCTCTTAAGCGCAAGCTTGCGTGAGCTGTAACTATCGAGATCGCAGAAGACTGGGAGTGCATACGTCAAAATAGAGGTATTGACAAGCATTTTTTTAATGCTAATTGGCGTAGCATAGTATACCCAAGACACCCTAGACCCTACCTGGTATATAGGTGATGTTATGCCCCTACGTAAGCTGTTAATTAAAGATGACTCCAAGGTTTTTAACAGACTTTACATAGTTGATGTTGCTTCCGTTGGCTTGGATTGGTGGAAAGTTACTTGAGTCTAGGATAGTACGACCTATGACAATAGCTTGGCTCTTGGTGGAGTTGAACATAAAGTTTGTTTTTATAGCAGTAGCATCTATCTTTAGATTAATTGAACCTTAACGCTGAGGAATTCAAGTTAAAGTAATATTTAAGTTTTTTTGATAAGGGTTTCATGTGGGCCACTATCGAATGCCTTAGAGAAGTCTAATAATACTAACGATATCACATGGTCCTTATCAATTTCACAGCGAAAGTCTTCAACAATCTCTAGTAACGCGGAGGTGCAGCTGTGTTTTGGCCTCAAATCTGACTAAAACGATGAAAGGAGTTTATGTTGATTTAAGAACGAGTTTAATTGCGTAAACCTTGGATATGAATGGCAGTATAGCGATCGGACGATATTCCTTATCATTATTATTTCCATGTTTAGGGGCGGGTGTGATCTTAGAGGCCTTACAGGAATTAGAGTACATGGAGGTTGTAAGGATGCATATGTGAGAGATTTTAAAACGGTGTGGATGATTAGTTATAAGAATTTGGGGTTCACAAAATCCAAGCCGATGGCGTTAGATTTGATTGTAAGGGTCGATTTAGGCACATTTTCTTCGTAGATTTTAGAAAAACCAAAGCTATAAGACAAGTTGTTCGTATTATGGGGATATATAATGTCGCCATTGTCAGAGAGAGATGCTTTTCGATATTGATATCTTCTAAAGTCTCAGTGTTGATTTGTTTACCCATACCTAGCATCTCAATAATTGCTTAACGTTTAAGCCGGTGTTGAATTTGTATCTAAAAAAGTTGGTTTTCTATCTCCTGATTTTCTTCGTACCAAGGTTCCTGAGGCGTTTAAAATCGTATAGTAACTCGAGGTTATTCCAATTAGAATTGAGAATGTCATCGTTAAGACTAGCCATGTCTAAGACTAAGGTCATAGAAAAGGACAATGAGATCGTGTTTTGAGAAGCCGGGAAAATCAAGCTGATCAACAGATCGATGAGCGTAGAGCTTGTAGGTCTAAAATGGATGGGAGTCGGGTTGTTGACTGCAAATAAGTTGAAATCCTGTCTGTCGCACCAAGATAATTGATTGCTTCTCTTGCAACTCTACTATAGCACACTCATTACTTTTCTTAACTTTTCCTTAAACATGTTAAACATTTAATTAGTTTTATTTTTTTAATCAAACTATACTTCTTCATGTTATACAAAATTGTACTTTAAATCTGCCACGAGGAGTAGAAATTCGAAAATATTCGAAATTCGTTGTTCAAATATTGAAACTAGGTTTGAAACATTGGTTTACGGTTTTAACGTCGGATTGACGATTCAACCATGCCAGCGGAAGCATTTTAAAATGCCAAGATGGAAAAACTTAATAAGTATAGTCAAATGTGAATGTGATATTCACCGTGTTATTTTCATTTTCTTTTCACGACATAGTAAGAGCTCGTTTTTGAAGAAACAAATCATGGGTTTTGCACCATGATAATGTATTTTTATTGCTTCTTTGTAAATATATATATAATTGTATAATTTGTAAATATATATATAATTTGAGTAGGTTCAAGAGTGTACGCTCTTATGGTGTCTTGGCACACAATCGGGACGATGTGCAGATAGTTTGTGTCGAAGATATTCGTTCACTACTCTCCGGGGGTGGTTGTCCTAGATAGGATTTGAGAGATACGACTGAATTTGCGTTGGTTATAGTTCACAGTAACTCTTTTGTTTCCATGTTATTAAGGTGTTATATTGGAAATGCACACACATTGAAGTGATCTTATGTTGCGAGTGTTACGCCTTCATCAGCACTTTTTGAACATCTCTCATTCACAACACAGTTTTTCACAACACAGTTTGTTGCACAGTTTTTCCGTATAGGAATTGTTCTTGGCTCTGGATATGCTTGAACTACTGACCTTGCGCTCAACAGTCGGGGCAATTACCATTGCACCACGACCATCCCCAGAAATTCTTTGTATGACTTTTTACTGTTTGCAAAAATAAAAATAAACTTAAAGAGGCATCGATATATGCCCTCACCAAGATCAAGTTTTAAAAGTGTCCCGATAGTTGAAAGTAGTGCTGACATAAATGTAAAATATTTTTTTTTCAGGAGCGGAAGAGCTCGATTGTTTTTCTCTGACACACCCCTCTTAACTATGTGAAATGAAAGCAGACGAAAACAGTATTTTCAGAACATTCCCGAATCACTGCTTTCATCTCAACATGACAGTAATTTATGACCTGCCAGGTGAAATTTCTGCCACCTTTGAATAAAAGAAAATAGTTTGATTGATGATCACTTAATCTCTTCGAGTTACTTTGTTTAAAGGTTTACTTTTCCTTTGCCCAAGTTAAACAAGAAGAGCTGATGCTAAAAATACCAACTCTATTGCTTGGATAGAAACCCCTGCAGTGTACGGAAGTACGAGTATCGAATGCGTGTTTCTCTGCTATGTCTCGTATAGATTCCAGCAAAAAATAGCCGCCAAGTTGCAAATGATTAAGAAAAAAACGCGAGAGAAACGGAAGGAGATGATGGACAAGTCGAACAATAAAATCAAGAAAGCAAACGAAAAAAAAAAGACTTCTATCAAGTGAAAGTGAAAATGCATGCACACCGTAGATACCGCTTCAATTCCACATCTTCCCAAGTCATCGCTCAAGGCACCGAGCAACTCGATTTGAATCTGCTGTTAAAAAGAAAAAAAAATCGATGGGGCTTCTTCAGTACAACTTAATACCCGTATACAAGCAGAACTTGATTCTCAATTCACTTAATTATGCAACTGACAGCACGGTTCGGATGCGATAGCAATAGACAGCTGAAGTCATTGCCGCGATTCGATGCGATCCGAATGTTCGAGTGGAAAAAAGCCGCCTTCGCCTCCCTAGCGACGTGACGTGTTAGCCGGAATTACTAACTCGTGCCACCTTCTTTCCCTTTCGGCGTTTCGACAGGCTTTAATAAAACAGTCTATAGACATCGAGGGAAAGTAATTGATTTTTTCCCCCTTTCAATTGCTCATTGAAGCGAATGTCTGCCAAAAAGACTGTAAGTGAAGTTTTATGGCTTTAAGCAAATGATGAAACAGTTTAATAGAGCTGACTACATGATGCGTGCTTTTGTTTTTTCGTTTATTATTCTTTTTTGTTATTTTGGCTTTTTCCACTTTCAACACCCACGTCGGAGAAAGAAACTGGCCATGAACGGGTACAGTCTGGGTGACAAGTGCAATATATTTTGCATTTGGTGAATAAACAATTTCAGGATTTCACATGTAGAACGACTGAACAGTGGACGAACAATCAAAAGAATAATGAGTGGAACAGAACAACGAAACAAGGAAGGAACACGCCCGTGGCAGGGAGGCTTGGCAAAGAGTTACCAAGGAGGCTCAGCATTGTTTAATTTTTATTATTCATTTCTTAAAACAAAAATGACAAAAATGCTTAAAATTACCTTCAATATCTCAACCAACTTATAAATAACTCTCTGACTCTATAAGGACACCCTATAGTAGATGAAACAACTTAAACTATACCTTTCGGCCTTATAAAAAAATTATAATAATAGAATTAATGAGCACTTAAGCTAAGAAAGGTTCTAAGCTTCCGAGTGATCTCCAAATAGTCAGTCATAATAATAATAACAAACTGAGACAATCAACCGTAGAGAGAGCTTGTCTAAGAGTGGTCCATCTCTTATATTCTCATTAAGAGGACTCGACTATAGAAGCGGAGGTTCTAAGCGTTTTTCAGATGTATACACTTACATCCACTATTTGCTTATGGATGTCGCTAGTAGGTATATTAAGCTCCCATGAACATTTATACTTTTTATTTATGAGTTTGATATCTGTCAACATTAATCAGTGAACATCATCAGCAATTGGTTTAATAAGCACTTTAATTAAGCGCTCAAGATTTAATAATCGTATTATGTTGGCTATACACGCGGGCAGGAGGCAAAAGGGAAGTGGGATAGAGGATATGCCGATGGAAATTGGCCATAAATGCTTGCACGTTGTACCGAGGGACGAAGACCGAATCCGACAGGAAATTCCAGATTCGTGTGGTTCGGTTAAAGAAGGATTCTCTATATTTGACAGTACGTCCGAAAGTAGGCTTCAGAGTATATTGGCGAGCATTCCTAGTGAAACGAGTATTGCGGGAGAAATGTTGAAGGGGCGGAATGCAACTGGCAAATCAGAGCATTTTGTGTGGAAGTAACGATAAAACAGGGAAAGGCAGGAAACATTCCTGCGATGTACCTGCGAATCTAATATTTTGGTAATGCTGGAGTTACCTATTTTATCGCGCGATTTTGTATTCTGTCTAGTAGGTAGGTTTAATGACCTTCAGACCAGACATGAGAGTTAAACTCTAATTTAGGGCGAATGAAAGCCTTATAAATTGTAGCCAAATCTAATAGTCCGGGAGGTAGCGTTGCAAATCACTGAATTATTTCAGTTCGATTAATTTTTACCTGTAGTAATTCCTCAAGAGTAGTTGTGTAGTGATTTCTACGTCAGACCTCATAGTATTGGGGGATGTGATGGGGAGAACATTTTTGTTGCGTAAAAAAAGAAATTATTAAAAATCATTTCAGGTCATCTGAAAATTTTAACAATGACAGTGTATATAATAACAAAAATTATAAAAACCGTCCGCTGCGTTGATGATGGTGTATTATACGTCAGTCGGTTGTCTAAACCTGTCTAAAAATTATTAATAAAAAATCATTTCAGATTTAATGAAACTTACACCCCTTATTCTTTATAATATTAAATATATAAAAATGATCGTCAGCTACTTCTTAAAGAGGGGTAAGATCGTCAGCTGAGGGATTAAAGGTGCTGAGTGAGCATTTCACCCGCATATCGTAGCATTACATTAATGTTGTAGCTGACGAACTTTCCCCTTCTGTATTTACAACTGACGTTCATTTTTATCTTATTTCATACTTGAATAATAAGTTTTGAAAATATAGAGTGACTTGAAATTAATTTAAACTCTAATACTTATTCAATTTTATTAGACACATTTAAATTACGTTTATTTTATTTACAGATAATTAATTACACTTACATTGTTATATTGTTTTTAAAGAATTACAATTTTCAAATCTTCTAATTCAGAATGAAATCGAATTTTCTGATGTGTCAGATTCGTATTCCTCACTACTGTCAGAAGAATTAGAACCTGATTCTTCTTCGTTCTCGGTTTCTTCGGTTTCTTCTTCTCCAACATCTTCATTAATTTAAATTTCTTGGGTTTGTTCCGTGTTCTCTGCAAACAAAGTCCATTTTGATTAATATACGAGGGGCGATAAAAAAGTAATGATAAACGGGTATTATTGGAGGGCCTAATTACGTGAAATCTATTGTTTTCACTCACGTATACCCTCACTAGTAGCGAGCAAAAAATCATATAAATAGTTCACCTTTTCTGGAAGATACATTCATTCAAACACGAGCAGTCGAAGACATCACATCAAAATGGAAAAAAATGAAGTAAGAGCCGTCATTAAGTACCTCTGCCTGAAAAAAAATGTCTACGAAAGAAATTCACGTTGACTTAGTGGAAACATTGGGGGACTCTGCTCCTCCATATTCCACAGTTACAAGGTGGAGTAAGAAGTTCAAACTGGGCAGAACGTCGACTGAAGACGAACATCGCTCCGGGCGTCCGTCCACATCCCGCACCGAGGATAATATCAAAAAAATCGAAGACATCCTGCTAGATGATCGACGAGTGACCATCCAACATTTAGTTAAGATCACAGGGCTCTCATTTGGAAGCATTCAAAGTATCCTGACAGATGATTTGAACATGAAGAAGGTCTCCGCAAAATGGGTCCCAAGAATGTTGACCGACGAACAAAAAGAGAAGCGACTTCGCATTTCAAGAGCGAATCTTGAAAAATATCAAAATGATCCGGCGGCTTTTTGCACTCGTTTTGTAACGAGGGACGACATCTGGGTACACCACTTCGACCCCGAGACTAAACAACAATCTATGGCCTGGAAAAGACCTTCTTCACCGACCCCTAAGAAGTTCAAGGTTTCAAGCTCGGCAGGCAAGATTGTGGCGTCTGTTTTTTTTTGGAGGCCGAGGGAATTATCATGATTTATTATTTGGAGAAGGGAGCTAGTATTACAGGCTCTTACTATGCAGAACAAATAAGAAAGTTGCGGGAAGCCATTAAGGAAAAAAGGCGGGGCAAACTGTGTGCGAAGGTGTTGTTTCACCAAGACAACGCACTCTCTCACAAAGCTCAAGTTGCGTTGGATGCCATACGGGAAGCGGGCTTGGAATTGGTTGAGCACCCTCCCTATTCTCCAGACCTAGCCCCCAGCGACTTCTATCTCTTTCCTCGCCTCAAGGAACACCTCAGAGGCCAGAAATTTGCCAATGATAGTGAAGTGATGGCTGCCGTACAAGCGTTTTTCGAGGAGCAAGATAAAGATTTTTTTTTAATGGAATACAAGCTTTAGAAAAGAGATGGACTAAATGTATAAACTTATTAGGAGATTATGTAGAAAAGCAAATTTAATTTGAAAGAATAAATGTTGTATTATACATTGATTATCATTACTTTTTGATCGCCCCTCGTACTTGTTTTCTTTTTTGATCAATGCATACTTTATAAATAATTTTAGCAGTTCATAAATACCTGTAGGACTGACAACACCTGGTGATACTTGGTGGAAGTTGATCTCCATCAAACCATTTGAAATCCAACTTGTCTTCTATTTCTTGCCATCCATAGTTGGTTGGAGGAACTTTAATAGGAACAGATAGATGGACATGGCTCCAGATATGAGCTATATATGCTGTTCTTAAAATTTGCTGATATAGCTCTGTCTTGCATGGCGGAAATGTTGCACCATCAACTGTGTTTTTGAAAGTAAAAACATCTGTTTTTACATTCATTTTATACACTTTCGTAACTCGTGCTACGTCATTAATGCTCTTGAATCCATACATTCTACAAACGAATTCTTCAATACTTTTCGAATATTTAAAATCTCGTTACATTTTTTTAAAATATCATCACAAAAAGATTTTAAATTTTCATTTTTCTTAGAACAGAATACACGAAATGCTTTAATTTCTTTTGGCATTTTGAACGTTTTTCTAACAGACGCGTCAAAAACAGTATACTCAAATGGAGAATCAAATTGGAGCAACGACACGATGTGTACAAGGGCAGCTGCACTAATGAACACTTCAAATTTTTACAAATTTTAAATTAACTCATTCTTAAGTTTCGTGGAACTTTTTTCTTTTCATAAATTTCGAAGAACTAACTAATGTTATTTTTGTATCGTATTCTATCCGAATGACCACAGAATAGTGTACAGACTACAGAAGAAATTAACGGATACATATCTATAAGTAAATGTCATATTAGTGTAAGATTTTTTATTTTGTTTTTGTAAATACCTACAATCTACATACATATGTACGTCACATTCTAATACCTATACATTAAATAATCATGTTTTACACTACATATCTGCTGTATTTTTTTTAAACCTCTATAAGTGAGAAATTCCACTCGTAGCTAGAAACGTTGGTTAGTGAGAGACCTCCATTAGTGAAAAAGAAATCGCGGTCCCTTGAACTCTCGCTTATCCAGGTTCGTCTGTATATAATATAGTTTAAATTAATTTCAATTCACTCTATATTTTCAAAACTTATTATTCAAGTATGAAATAAGATAAAAATGAACGTCAGTTGTAAATACAGAAGGGGAAAGTTCGTCAGCTACAACATTAATGTAATGCTACGATATTCGGGTGAAATGCTCACTCATCACCTTTAATCCCTCAGCTGACGATCTTACCCCTCTTTAAGAAGTAGCTGACGATCATTTTTATATATTTAATATTAGAAAGAATAAGGGGTGTAAGTTTCATTAAATCTGAAATGATTTTTTATTAATAATTTTTAAACAGGTTTAGACAACCGACTGACGTATAATACACCATCATCAACGCAGCGGACGGTTTTTATAATTTTTGTTATTATATACACTGTCATTGTTAAAATTTTCAGATGACCTGAAATGATTTTTAATAATTTCGTTTTTTACGCAACAAAAATGTTCTCCCCATCATATCCCCCAATAGTCTGGGTTCTGACGTGGAAATCACCACACAACTACTCTAAAGGAATTCAAACAGTTAATAATTAATCGAACTGAAAACACCAACAAAAATGCAACGCTACCTCCCGGACTATAAGGGTGAAAAATATTTCTTGCATCTGTATAAGAAGCCTAGACATTTCGCAGCATTCTTGGCGACACTGAATATGTGGTCGATCCATTTAAGATTGTTGGCAACACACATACGCAGTATGGAAAGCTTTTCGGTTTCTGAGATGCAAGCGCTATTCATGGATAATGGCTGCGAGTTGGTGTTACGCTTTAATGACAGAAGATAGCACTGTGTTTTTACCCCATGCAATGATGTTGGCAATATCGGAAATATATGAGCTTAACATACGCTGCCACTCACTGTTTACAGCCGAAGAGCAGGGTCGTAAAGTAGTGAACGAATAAGAGAAGCTAAGGGTCCTGTCATCGGTAAAGGAGTGGATTGGATTAGAAGTGACAGGCAAGTGATCATTTATAAAAATGAGAAAGAGTGTCGGAGACAAGATGGAACCCTGGGGAACGCCAGCATTTAAGAAATGAATGTCAGACTTGAATCCGTCCAAAACAACCAGAATTGAACGATTCGAAAGGTAGTTTCTAATCCATTGAAGAAGAGATTCACCGATCCCGAAAGCACGTATTTTCGACAAAAGGGCCAGCGTACAAAAACACCTCTTCAGAACTATACCATCTAGACCAGTGGATTTGTGTATGTCGATGTCTTTGAGAGCGACTGTACGAGCGCGGAAGTGATTTTGTTCCATGGTGGAAATGACGCACCCTAGTACAGGGGGAGACAAAGTAGAAGCTGGGAGCTGTGAACTGGCAGCGAGGCGGGCAGGAAGTAGGTTAGCTTTGTCTAAAGGTGTGTCATTGTGGATGAGCGTTGGTATAGACAACGCAGTTGAGTTTTTTATGTTTTTTACAAAGGAAAAGAAACTGTTGCTACCTTTCCGACACTGAAGGATTTTACGCCTCAGTTTTTGGTTGGATTGGTATTTAACCCGTCGAGGTGCTGCAGTCATTTCTGGCACGTATGTACTGTTTTCGAGTTTCCTCTGAACTGTTTGCCTTATAGGCCTAAAAGCTTAACTCCCTCAGCCTAATAGCTTCTTAGCATCTCAAGTCAAACAACGTTTTATACTTTGGCCTGGTGCTTTTAATCCTACTAGATATAAAATGTGCATAACAATTCGGATAATATTTGCAATAATATCAGCTACGGGGTTTATGTCGTTGTCGAGGAAGCACAACGACCAGTTTCGAAAGAAGCTGTTAAGACCGCACCAGTTAGCTTTCTCGTATAGCCATACGGTTCCTTTAGGAGCTTTTTCTTCAACTGGGTGGTGGAGCTCGAGAACTTAGCTGATATCACGCAGTGGGCGCACGAGCCTAGAGCCGAATACAAAATCGTGTATTTGAATTAGGTTGAACAGTTTTCTTGCGAGAAAAAGAGGATATGCGGGAAGCTCTGTTTTTTATTTTTTTACTTTGAAGAAATCGGTTGCCGAATCGCACCATAGACGTCCATATGGTGACAGTGTTTTATCGGAAACAATGTGCAGAGATTGGTTTTCGTTGGTTCAAAGACGGCATTTTCGACCTGAGCGACAAGCAACGTGAAAATGGGTTCAAGAGGACTGAGGAATGTCATTCAGAGGCACTTTTAAACAAGGATCGATCAGCCATTTCCATCCGTCTGCGTACCATTCAAAATATCGAAAAATGGGTGCCACTTGAATTTAATGGTAGGCAGACGGAACGTTTGTAAAATGATTGCCACTGAAAAAGTGGATATATTCCATAATCCAAAATTGTGGCACCATGACGAGATCACTTCTGACGGAACACAATGCTGTGCATTTGATGGAATCACCTAGTCGCTGTATCACCGCTACTACCTACAACTGGTCAAACTGCGTTCTACTCTACGTGAAAAAAGACCGGATTATCAACAAAGATATAACTGCTGATTTTCCTCAACAATAATGCTTTATCGCATATTTAAAAATGGACCAAAACTACTTGGAGTCCGTCAAATGAAGGGTGCTTTCCCATGCTGCTTATTGAGAAGACCTCTCTTCTGTCGACTACTATTTGTTTTTGTCAATGAACCACCCGCTTTCTGAGCAGCACTTAGATTCATACGAAGACGTCCGAAAATGTTTTAATGAGTGATTGTCTTCTGATCAATTGACGATCTACCAAATTAATCAAATTGTGATGGACGCTAAACACTCCTACAGCATCCTGGATGTCCCAGCCTTTCCAGGAGCCAACATCGACTTGGATCTTTACCTTATTGCAGTCAAGGAACGAGTCGAGCTTGCCACCAACATTTGTCAGGACTTTAGCCGATCAAGCTCGTTCAAGATCCGATGCAATCTACACAAATTATAGAACAGCAATAGAGACGTTGTTAAAGCGCCTCTGGTGCTTTCAATTTTGATCTGTGCATTCAAAAAACCACTGAAGTTCCCTGAAAGATTGGTGTCAAAAAAGGGCGATATTGACTGGCCCAGACTCCCCCAGAGTCTTTGGGGATACCTGAAAGGCAAGGTATATGCTAACCTAACGGCCCGAAGACAATAGAACAGCTCAAAAGAAACATTCGTGCGGAAATCGCAGAAATTTCGACCGAAATGCTCGAAATTGTCATGGAGAATGCGCGAAAGCGAGCTCATTTTTGCATCGGCAATAAAGGCAGTCATTAATTGATATTGTTTTGAAAAATTAATCAAAATAAATTGTAAAGGTCTAAGTTGAATAAAATTTTTTGAATTTCCAAAATCGGTTGAGAATTGTTGAAGTTATTCGAAATTTACATCGACCCATATGAGATGGCGCACACTGTATGATTTCAAGCCATATCCACAATAGACCACATATTCACATCATGGCATATCTTAAAGAGGGCCCAAGAACTTCAAGTCCACACACACCATGTTTTTGTAGACAATAAAATCGCAAGAAGAAAAATGGACGTGACACGCAAAACGAATGCACAGCGTATAAACAGTCAAAAGAACAAAATATCAGATTCTTAGTGAAGGGATGTTAACAAGCCTCTAAATTTCCGAGTGCCGAATGGCCCATAAAAATAGAAATATAGAAAAACTAGGTGCGTTTGGCTCAATCTTCCGTTCGGCATTTATTTTCATTAAACGAAATCCACAACGAAGGGAAGAAGACTTCGCAAAAATTAATGCCGGAAGTAAAGACGACGGGGTCATTGCTCAAATATTGATATTAAACCATATTATTCTACGTATATTGCACAAATCGAATAACAATATACATAAATGATCTGTTCGCAAAACAGGCTACTGCAATTCTCCACTAGCGTAATGGTCTCCCTACTGACTTTACCAGCTTCAAGAGACTATTTATTAAGTATCACGAGTTCTTCAATATCACTCCCCCAAAAAGTATCAAACGATCTAGATACCTTTCGTCAATATATCCACTCAAAGCGGATATCCCACCTCCAGCGTAGCAGAGAGTTGACCATGACAGATATTTTCGCTCTTTATGTCCATCCTTTTTCGGCCCTCATGCAAACCTTTCTTTCACCTTCTAATATCAAAATGTAAGAGGTCTTCGCTCAAAAACCCAAGCAGTCTCATGCTTTACCATTCCAAAACTTCGCTCTGACTGAAACCAATTTGATCCCTAGTATAAATAACTACGAATTTTTCCCATCAAATTTTAACTTCTACCACGACGACAATCTCAACCGACCTACCGATAACTGCCCTTGTCGTGGCGTTTTAATAGCCGTCCTAATCGAGTCATCCCTTATTGCGATATCCTCTTCCCCGTATCCTGACTTCATTTCAATCAAGACTGTACTGCTCAAGCGCTCTATGTCGTCTGTTTTTATATCTTGCCATCTCCACCTATTCAATCCTATGAACTCGCCATTAATACGATTAATAGAAATCCTTCTCTTTGGTGAGTTCAATCTTCTTAAATGGGCTCCATCAGACGATCAAACATTTTACATTACCACTAATCCCTCTGCCGCCACAGAAAGTATTTTCTTATATCTAACTGAACTAAAACTTAGCCTGATTCAAACCTTAGCCAAGTTAGTGGTTTCTCAAATTATATTGGTAGACAGCTAGATCTGATTTTCACAACAGCCCCTAAGTCCCTCTGTTTCACGTTGTCCCCAACTACCATCACGACTCTCGACCACTGAACACTTCCCCTCTACGACTTCCACAAAGCGAAAAACCTAATGAATGAATATCCAATAGCAATTCTTTAATTTTGACAGCCTTATAATAAATGACGCCATGTTCATTTTCTACAGAGAAATATTTAAGTCTCTCATTTCCCGATCCAAACATTTATCTACCTCCCCTCCTTAGTATAATCGCAGGCTCCATTCACAAAGAAAAAAAAGAAACAAACTGTGGGTAATCTTCCTTCGTACTCAATCCCCCATGGTTTTTCTAAGTATATTGGTACTTATCTGCAATTCATAACTTCTAACTCTCTAACGAACGCCATTTGATCGAAACGCAAGCCAATTTTATAAACGATCCCAAGTCATTCTTTCAGTTTGTCAACTAAAATAAGAGTCTGATGGCTACCCAACCTCACTCTCTTTCAATGGCAAAACCTCGAATGATCCCTCGAACTATCGCCAACTTTTTCAAACAATCTTTCGTCGATGACTCCTTTGTACCGGACACTACTTACTTCGACTACTTACCAAATTTCTCCCTCGGACCATGTCTCCCACGTACTATTGACCCCCATATCATCGAAAATAAATTGAATCAATTTTATGATGAATTCACTTCTGGGTCCGATGCGCTACCTGCCATATTAACCCGCTCTCAGAAATATTCAACTCATGCCTGTTCCTTGGAAACTTTCCCCAGATATGGAGAACCGCTTTCATAACTCCTATTCACAAAAAAGGTCCAAAGAGTGATGTTAACAACTACCGCACCATCGCTAAACTGTCACATATACCCAAACTTTTCGAAAGTACTAATATGATACTCCACTGCAAATCTCTAACCTCCTCTAAACAACATGGCTTCCCCAAATGTAGATGTACAACCACAAACCTTGTCGAATTTGTGTCCTTCACTCTCTCAGCATTAGAGAATGGGAATGAAGTCGACATCATTTCAACTGATTTCAGTAAAGCCTTCGACAAAATCTCCTACAAACTAAGTAATACTCTTCAAACTGCCTTCCCTTGGCTTTGAATCCACTGCGCTGAAGAATATTCTATATTCTATATTCTTATTTAAAAACCGTTACTACAGTGTTCATTTTAGATCCGCTTTTTCTAACCCTTTCTTAGCTTCTTCCGGTGTCACCCAAGGCAGCCACCTAGGTCCACTTCTTTTCATTCTTATTATTAACGACATTGAGTTTGTCAGCAAACATTCCCACCTCTCACTGTACGTCGACGATACCAAGTTCCTCAAGACCATTTCCTCGCAACAAGATTCTTCCCTTATTCCATCGGATCTCAACAGCTTTTCCGAGGAATCCTCCTCGTCTTTACTTTCTCAATAATCGGCCCATCTCCAGCGTTCAGGTTATCCGCGATCTTGGCATACAATGTGACTTTCGTGATTTCGCGCACATTTCGACGATATATGTAATTCTTAAAGCCAACTCTGCACTCGGTTTCGTGAAGCGTTAGTCTAAAAATTCTCCAATCACTACGTTACTCGATCCCTCTATATTACCTTAGTACGCACCCTTCTAGAAAACGCATCCCAAGTGTGGTCCTCTCATCAACATACCCACATTTCTCGAATCGAGCATCCAACATCGGTTCCTATGTTTCGCTCTTCGAGGTCTGCCCTGAAACATCCTTTGTTCAAGACGGTGTTAAACTAATTAATTTGAGTACGTTAGACGAAAGAAGGGTATTTGATATCCTCTTCATTCATAGACTCCTAACATATACCATTAATTGCGCCACCTTTTATAACATTAACCCTCGTAATAAACGCAATTCTCTTCTCTTATATCTGTCCACCCGCGTATCTCATACGTCTTCAATAAACCCATTTCAGAACACCATACCTAAAACTCCGTCTTCTAAAAAGCCTTCCCTTCTTCCAATCGTAGTTTCTCGCGCTCCCTCTCCCGTTCTTCTTAGTTATTAAGTTAAATTAAGAAATAGTAAGTAAGTTTAAGTTAGCTTGAATTAAGCTCAATAAATATTGGTGTTTGGTAAATTAAATATTAACCACTGATATAATTTTGGAAGCTTTCCATTCAGACAAGAAAAAACAAGTGACAGCAGCTCCACTCCTTTTTTCGACACAACTTATTTTTCAGAAGATGGGCTTGCTATATCCAAGGTGATGAGAAGCGTGGGTCCGGTTTTAAAGGCTAACATTTTTTTTAATAATATTGACTTGGGGAAAAGTATTGACAGTTTTTGTAATTTTTTGATTAAATATTTATTTACAAGGCCTACATCCGCCTCAAGCTGGAGTACAACGCTCATATCTGGTCTGGTGCTCCCAAGACTTCTCTGCACCTGCTAGATAGAATGCAAAAGACAATGCAGAAGAAAACAATATCGCGAAGCCCATCGACTCATTCGAACATCGACGTAATGTTTCCTCTCTTTCTTTCTTTTATCGTTATTTTAACAAACAATGCTCAAGTGAGCTAGCCAGTTGCATTCCTCCCCTTCAAGATTAAGGGACTCGTTTTTTAACCACACGAATGCTCTTTCCAGCTCAGCTTTTCCCACTCATTATACGACTAATCCCCAAACATTTAAAACCAATGAATACCGGTACCTCCTTCCACTCTCTCCCTCTATACCTTCGGCTCCTGCTGTGTATTGACCTTTAAGGGTAGTCATAATTCCTTGTGCACCGCCAATTACTCGATCCTTGAGATAGACGTACGAGGGCTGTCCGATAAGTACTTAGCCTACAAAAGAAAAACAAAAATTTTGGAGAAATGGCGATTTATTTTTCAATATATATAGTCTTCTTTTAGCTCGATACACTTGACCCAACGATGCTCCAACTTCCTTAACCCGTCTGAAAAATACGTTTTCTCGAGGTGGCGACGATGACCTCCTCATTCGACTGAAATTTCTGCCCGGCGAGTGACTTTTTCAAGTTCGGAAACAAAAAGAAGTCGCACGGGGCCAAATCTGGAGAATACGGTGGATGGGGCAGCAGTTCGTAGCCCAATTCGACCAATTTGGCCGTGGCGAGGGCGGAGGTGTGAGCCGGTGCGTTATCATGGTGGCAGAGCACTTTTTTCTTCGCCAAGTGGGGCCGTTATTTCTTCAATTCGGCCAATAATTTGGCATAGTACAGCCCTGTGACCGTTTTGCCCTTCTCCAGGTAGTCGATGTGGATCACACCTTGTGAGTCCCAGAAAACGGTGGCCATCACCTTTCCGGCCGATGGAACAGTCTTCGCTCTTTTTCCATTTTTCCATTTTTCTAAAATCCGCGGACACTCCCGCCTTCACGCGCGGTCAAAACAAAACGTTTGGTAAATACCAACGTGAATAACATCTATGAAACCCGCATTAAAAAATCAAAATTTTATTCAAAAGTAAAAGCCTTGTAATATCCATAAATAGGCAAGAAGGGATGGGGAAGGTATTCAGATAGTATTAGTCTCGCCAAACAATTTGATAATGCGTTTTCAGTGGATCTGCCGCTTCTGAAACCGATCTAGAATCTAGTTATTGTCCACCGTAAAGACTGGAACCAACTATTTGGCGCAGATTTAATACTTCATAATGTACGATTCCTTTTCAATCCCACCATGCAAAACGTAACCGTGTGGGTCTTCAATCCTGGCCTCGATGTAGTTTGCGTTGGTTCACCCGACTTTCTTTACGTCCAATATCACGGGTGCTTATATAACGATCTTCATAGATTGTTTGCAATATTTCGTCAACATTTTGCGCATTAAGTCGACCAGACGATTTTAAATTAGCTCACTTGCTGATATATGCATTTCAGTGATTATATGAATACAGCTTTGACACTAACCTCGTTTTGAAGAGTCTTCGATTGCAATCTCGAGAGACGACACAGCAAAGAACCAGCACATCTGAATTGGCGCATACAGGTGAAGAGGGACCTCAACCCACTGGACTGGCGACACTGGAAGCATCTGACTAAAATCTTGCCAGCTAGGGAAGCTTATTTGTTGAGGCTTAAATTCATTCTGTACACCTTCTAAGGAAATAAGATACATACTCGCTCAAATGAAAATTCACTATAAAATTCGTATTGAATTCCAATGAATGAGCTAGATTATGATTTGATTTGAATAGTTGAAGAAGCTCTTCATGCATAATGGGCGATATTTTAGTGCAGTTTTGAGCTGACGTTATCATTGTATATCATATATATATGTATCGCATGATGATGGTGGGATCGTTATCTAACTGCCTGTTGACTGCCTATTCTTACCTTGAATTGGCAGAATGATTATACAATGTCTCTATTGTGTCGCAATTTCTCAAAATAAAAGCTTCAATTAGCTGGCGAGATCTTGCGATTTAACGTCATTATACTTTTTTCCTTTTGGAGCTAAAATGATAAAATCTGCTCCAACAGTTTTTTTTTTAATTTATTTAAAACAACACCTCTTGTTGGATTTGTCACGCTCCAACACTTAAATCTGTCTTACAAGGAATGAAATCATCATCACCTTCATTATCTCATAGGCGATTAGACTGGATTTGTCTGCGAGAGTTGTGGAGATGGGGACGTAAAAGAATAAACAATTACCCACTGCTCTTGCACAAGGCTCCAACATTTTAAAATCCTGAGCTTTATAAAAAAATATCTCTTATAGGACCTATCCGACCTAATTGTACCATCCCCATAC
The DNA here is from genome assembly GCA_958301585.1 of Merodon equestris. Classification (NCBI taxonomy): domain Eukaryota; kingdom Metazoa; phylum Arthropoda; class Insecta; order Diptera; family Syrphidae; genus Merodon; species Merodon equestris. Next base: position 162,106,217 of record OY284413.1, read on the forward strand.
TCTGTTATAGGCTTCCTACCTTTGTCAACCTACCAACTAACCTATCCCTTTGACTAGAATACGAACATGTAACAATATTTTAAGTATTGATTTGAGTGAATTACATTCAAAAGCTTGTAACGGATTACCTTTGCTTCAGAATGTTGTCCAACAAATCGATAACAAAACGGTCGTTCCAGTGAGCACACATTTTGTCCGCAACTATTGAAGGATTTGGTTGATTAATCAAGCTTCAACTGCTTTGAAACCTAAAGATGCAATTTATTGGAACCGCCTCCTAAAACATTGTAGCAGGGTACGCTAAACTAACTCGCGGCGCCGGCCGTCGTCCGAGAAGGTAGCAATCATTCCCTCAATTAAAATTATTTATGGATGGTGTCCATTTGTTTCTGCTAATCCTATTGAAATGAGCATTTCTCGTCATAATAAGCAATTAGCTGTCATATGCACATCTAGGCGGGGGGCGGAAAGTATTAAAGCCACGATCGAATAAGACCAAGTTAAAACAACTGACCTTTGCAGTATGCAAAGCTAAAAAGCTGAAAGGCGAATCCGTACACTTCACACGCTGTTCATGTGGCGGTTGATATTAAACAAATAGCTAACCAATTAGTACTCATACATTGGACGTGTATTTATTTAGTTTTTTTCATAAGTAAGCATGGTAAGGCGGTAAGTCATCTGTTGCAACGCCTTTTGAGTAATTGGCAAATGACACCGACTTATAGGTAGGCTTGGAGGCATGCAAATTATTCTCGTAAGTACCTAATGCTAAGCAATTTATCATTTATTGGATAAGACACAAAGCCGCAACGAAAATCGGGTAATTGGAATGCTGTCGAGGGCAGACTAAGTGTAATAGGAAGAGGCGTAGACCTAGAATAGAAGCTTATATGGCAATATGTCGAAAAATAATTTTGTTGTTAATTACATCAGTATTGAGAAGAAAAACAGGAAGTGGATGGAGAACAGGAAACGAAGTAACTTCAACTGGTTGACTTCCATTCCGGCTTCATGTTTAACGGACTTGCTCAACAATGATTAATAAACTAAAGCCTTCGTATTTGTCATGAAAACAAGCAACGCCGTGGCTTAATGGGTAGCGTATTGACCTCTGACGCTGATGATGCAAATTATTATATATAAGATCAGCTTCTTGTCTTAGAATCTAGGGAGCTGGACAAAAATGTCAAGTTGAATTTTACAAAATGATACTATACGAGGATGGTCCGATAAGTACTTAGCCTCACCGCCAGATGGCGCCAGTATCGCAAGAGCAACTTGTACATTCTAGTAGACGGTTACTGTCGAAATTTCAGCCGGATCGGACTCGTAGTTTTGTTTTGACCGCGTGTGGAAGCGGGAGTGTCCGCGGATTTTAGAAAAATGGAAAAAGAGCAATATCGATCGGTGATTCGATTTGGAAGGGAAATCGCGCAGAGAAATCAAAGAGCGTTTGGATGCTGTGTACACTGTACGGTGACTCTTCTCCTTCCATGGCGACCATCATTGGTTTAACGAGTTTCAACGTGGTCGCCCCTCGGTTTTTGATGAGCCACGTTCAGGTGCCCCGAAAACGGCTACCACGGAGGATAACGTGACAAAAATCCAAGATCTCGTATTGGCAGACCGCCAATTGAAGGTGCGCGAGATAGCTGAGACAGTAGGCATTTCAAAAGATCGCGTGGGTCATGAAATTTTAGGCATGAGAAAGCTGTCGGCGCGATGGGTGCCGCGTTTGTCCACTCCGGACAACAATCCCAACCGTGAGACCACTTCAGAGCAGTGTTTGACGCTGTTTAAGCGCAATCCAAAGGAGTTTCTGCGTCGTTTCGTGACAATCGATGAAACATGGATCCACTGGTACACACCAGAAACCAAGGAGCAGTCGAAACCCGGCTTCAGACATCACCCGGCGAACGTGCTCCGAAGAAGGCGAAGACTGTCCCATCGGCCGCACAGGTGATGGCCACTGTTTTCTGGGATTTACAAGGTGTGATCCACATCGACTACCTGGAGAAGGGCAAAACGGTCACAGGACTTGTACTATGCCAAATTATTGGGCCGATTCGACGCCGAATTGAAGAAAAAACGGCCCCACTTGGCGAAGAAAAAAGTGCTCTTCCACCATGATAACGCACAGGCTCACACCTCCGCCCTCGCCACGGCCAAATTGGTCGAATTGGGCTACGAACTGCTGCCATCCACCGTATTCTCCAGATTTGGCCCCGTGCGACATCTTTTTCTTTCCAAACTTGAAAAAGTCACTCGCCGGGCAGAAATTTTAGTCGAATAAGGAGGTCATCGCCGCCACGGAGGCCTACTTTGCAGACCTCGAGAAAACGTGTTTTTCAGTTAAAGAAGTTGGAGCATCGCTGGGTCAAGTGTATCGAGCTAAAAGGAGACTATATTGAAAAATAAATCGCCATTTCTCCAAAATGTTGGTTTTTCTTTTGTAAGCTAAGTACTTATCGGACCACCCTCGTATGTTCCAGTAAAACTGCAAGTTTTCCTTTTATTTGAAATCGAATCAATGCTTTTAGGCTTTATTTTACAATTTGCGATTGCCTTCCTTGAGCATTCGAAATTTTCTTCCATTTCCAAAGAAAAGTTTCCTTGAGGACATCCACACTTTAATATTTTTTTAGTAATGACTTTGGCCTGTAATGACTCATATGGCCATCGTGTCGACGAAATGAAGCAAGAAATGTTGTTTTCTGACGCGTGCCTTACACGCTGCTGCAGAGTCTTGTTGAAACGTCGTTTCCCTCTCATTGAAATGTTTGGCTATCAAGGCTTCAATAATGACCTTGAAGAGTGCAATACACTTTTGCAGTAAACATTCGCATTCACCCTGATGTTACGGTTGAAGAACACAAGCAGTGAGCGTACATCAACCGTCACAGCCGCCCAAACATGACAAAAGGTAATGGTGGATAATCGAAGGCTCAAATTTTCGTATGACTGTTCCGGTAAATAAACACGAACGCTTTGTTTGTTCACGAATTAATAGATTTGACATTTATTCTCATCAAAAAACGCGATATTTGGGCTATCGGAACTCACTTTTTTTAAACATTTGGGTTTCATCCTTTTTAGAACTCTTGCAGCTTTAGTTGGAGTTCATCCGTCAATACTCTTTCCTTGTTCGTCCTTGATATTTGTGGCTTAGCACCCGTTTTCCGTCTTCCGCCAGAAGCCATTCAGGAGCTGTTAAAGAAAGCTCGATGAACCACAGGCGTAGTACGCATACTATGTGTGTGCATGTCCAATATAACACCTTAATAACATGGAAACAAAAAAGTTACTGTGAACTACAACTAACGCGACAAATTCAGTCGAATCCCTCAAAAAATCATATCTAGGACAACCACCCCCATCTTCGACACAAACCATCTGCACCCCGTCCAGGTTGTGTGACAAACACCATAAAGCGTACACTCTTGAACCTGCACGAGACCCATAAAAAAAATTGCACAAACTCAACACCAGACGACGCCATCAGGTGTTTCAGTGCAGCCAGATGGGGCATATAGGGAGCAACTGCCCAAAGGCCATGTGCTTCAAATGTAACCAACACATAGGCCGTAACTATACAGCGACGAGGAGTGTACTGTACAGCGACGAGGAGTGGATGAATTCCCCGAGTGTGAGGGGAATTCATCCAGTTGCAGGGACAAGCCAATTGTGGGTGCGGGAGGATGGTGGGAGGATGGTGAGAGGATAGTGCGGGAGGATAGTAGCGTGTATCGCAAAGTTGTGAAGATGAACGAACAAGCAATCGAATCTTTCTTCGACCTACGAAGCGACTGCGTCACTATGCAAGAGTCAATTGCAAACGTCAACAAGCTTTGCTACCAGGAGACTGCGAGAAAGTTGAATGGATTCGGCGGAGGAGGGTGCCGGACAATTAGGAATTGTATGCAGACGTTCAAGTATGCTCTTCACGAAGCTGGTGCGAAGCGCTGATTGTTCCATATATGCCAACCATACAAAACAATTGTCGGACGGCGCTTGCTGGATCAACCTCAAGTTCGGGTCGACGATATACGATGAACTCAAGATTAGTGATTGTTTTGCGAGCAACGAAAGGACAGCTTTACTTCTCACAGAAGCAGCAAAACAAACGCGTAGTGGCATCAAGGTTGACGATTTGAACAAAAGAAAAATCGCCAATAAGGAGAAGGAGGAAGACAGTGGCGACGAGAGTGAGAAAAAGAAAGGGAAGAAAGTACAGCCGGAGAAGAAGAAAAAGCAGCGCGATCTGAATGACGAGGCATTCGAAAAATCGGACGATGGCGACCAAGAAGGCAGGGAAATGGACTACGACACCGAGTCGAACGAAGACGAGCTAGGTTCGGAGTCCAAATTGGACAAGGACGTGGAGTCAGTCGCCGAGGAAGATGACTTCCGCAAACCGCTAACGTCAGAAGAAGAAGATGAAGATGAGAAGAAAACAAAGAAACAATCAAAGGACGACAAGAAAGATTCGCCTACTAGTCTCAGTTCGGACACTGGTGCCTCAGAGGCTGGGGAGACTCAAGAGAAGAAGCCGAATGCAAAGGACTTGTCAGAGAATCAAAGTAGTGTGGGAGCACCATCAGTTCAGTCAACAGATAACGTCAAACACAAGCCTGCTCTAAAAACAGCAGTAGTCCGATAAGAGCACCCGCCAAACGATCTAAAGTCGAAGTTGCCCGAGCTTTCCCGGCAACATTCGTCGGCGTCGTCAGTGCAAACAGCAAAGATGACTTTAGACGTACAGAAGAAGCCGTCCGGTTAAAAAAAAGAAGGGTAAAGATGAGGAATAGCTGAAGAAACGTGGCTTGAAAGGGGCAAGAGGTAAGTCCCAATTGCTACACAAGCTATTGGTGTATCAAAAATTAACAGAAGACGATGAACCAGATAAGACCGCTGCGAGCAAAGGGGACGACACGTAATCGGAGGAGGACGAGCAAAGCGAAGTGGAGAAGCTGAAGTAGGAGATCCAGTCCATGAAGGCAGCTCTAGAGGTAAGCGTCAAGTCACAGAAGGGTGGTGAAAAGACGGAGAGCGCTCCAGCGAGTAAACCAAGAGCAGCAAGTTGTGTGGTGGAGATAGTCGAGTCTGGGATTTGCTACACAGTTTTCTGAATTTTATCCGAGGAACCCAAGAGGATTTTCTTCAACTACATTTGTCTGAAGTGTTAAGGAAATCAGAGACGTGTACCAACTAGATGGAATGATGGCGGCGATCGGTAAGCTAGCAGGAGCAGCAAAGCTTCGGAGTAATGGGGTTCTTCATTCATTGTTGGAAGAGTTTCTTCGTGCCTTAGTCGACAATTTCCCAGCAGACGATGATGTAGCTAATTTGCACGAACTGTTGCGGAATAAAAAGCAACAACTGTCTGAGGACATAGAGGAGCTCGTATCTGAGATGAAAGCTATTGCTTCTAGGTCGCAAATTGAAGAGAAAACCGTGGTCAAATATATAGTGCGGGGCAACACCGATGTAGAGTGTCGTAACAAACTGAAGGCGGGACAGCCAGAAGTCAGTGGTTCGGTGTCTAGGGACGAATGCTGCGCGAGGAGCCGCTACGCAGTCCGAGATGTGGCGGAGATGATCTCGAATTTCGATCCGAAGGCGTCGAACCAGACTCTCATCTAAAGCCTGGATGCGAAAGGTGGGCACATTCAGCGAGTGTATAGTTTGGACGAGAAATTTATGCTAATGGCAGCGATGGTTAGCAAGGGCTGCGAGAGCATGAAGCCAAGGTACCACGATGGAATCGCTATCCGAATTTTTCCGACCACTTCATAGCATTTCGCATTATTATTTTTATTGATTTAGAACTTGAAAGTAGAGAGCCTCGCCGACAACCCTTCAGCAAGCCTCCCTGTATGTAGTATGATCATTCCATTGATCGCTCGTCCTCCCATCTACGATTCTGCCTTCCTGGCGGTCGTTTTCTCCTGGGTTTTCCACTCATTATATTTTTGACTATTCTACTTGACCTGTCCATTTAAGTCTTCGCGACTTTAATACTTGGTCAATGCTTGGGGCTGAATAAAATTCATCATTGTGTAGTTTTTTTTTCATTCGCCTTTTTCTTCGTCTTGTGTAAAATCTTATTTATGAAGCCCCGAAACATATTTTCCTCTTTCTTAGTCAGAGATCAAGTTTCGCATCTGTAAAGTGTCACTGGCATTGACAAATCTGGATTTTGGCATTATGGGACAAAAGAGTTCTTCTTCACGAGAAGCACGCGTTACAAAATTTATTATATTTCGAACCTTACGTCATTTTTGAGAGTGAATATCGTTCCCAGATATGCTATTCGAACTCGCCTACGAACTGGAGTGCAGCCATATTAAAAACTTGTTTTTCTTCCTGACCTGTACAACACTAAATCATCAAGATCGCTAGTGCAAAAAGTATCGAAGTAAGCAGTAAATCATGTTGTATACCCTTTTTAAATCAAAGATTTTCTTCAGGGTTACACGACAATCATTACGTAAACTATAAATGTATAGCAGGTTTTTTTGCATGTCTAATCTGGCGAGTTTTTAGAGTTGGTTTTGACCTTCAAATGCTACGGTGTCGAAAGCCTTTTCCAAGTTCACCAAACAAGCACCCGTACATTGACTTTTTGCCCTATTCCGCTGCATATCGGAAACCAGTTTTCACGCACTATGCTACGAGTATATGCTACAATATATATTTTAGTATCATGTCTCGCCCTAAAATCAAACTGGTTGTCCGGAATTATCTTCTTTTCCTCAAACCACTTGCTCAACTTTTTTTTAAATTTCACTAGCATTCGGGCAGAGTCTTTTATTTATTCCACGGATGCAGTCGCTCTTTCATCAATATGCAAATGCATTTAATCTTGTTTATGCAGCTTCCTGATATCACAGGTCTTTTACTAGGTCGTGATTCATAAAGGTAAACTTTCCGCTAGTAAGGGTAAGGAATTCCTGGGATATGTCATAAATTTCAGTCAACAACTTCATTCTTCAGTTCATTTAACGAATGTGATCGAAGACAAGCATGCCCATTGAATGTCACAGTAATATCGTCTGTCTGATTCGTAAGAACATTATAAAAGAACTTTCACTTAACACTGAATATATTTTTTTTCTGAATTATCAGATTTTTTTTATATGATCGCCTGAAACCCAGCAACAACCTGATAATTATTTTTCAGTCTCTATTTTATTAACCAAAAAAATATACGGCGCTGACGAAACTCACAAATGTAATGATAAGAAGTTGTTGATGTTCTGATCTGACACATCTCACCAGTACGTATCGCTTGCGCCATCTGTTAGATAACAGTCCACTTTTACAGGTGATAAAAATTATGAAAAAAATATTTTCTAAATTTTTCGTCCAACCTTTTCGTAAGTAAATAAATCAATTTTTACATAAAATAAGTTACCTACGTAGTTCATATGAGTGCATTGACTGCTGTGTAATAAGAATGTATTCCGAACTGCTTTGATTAACCCTAAAATTCAGAAGAATAAAATCAAATTACATAATGTACGAAATAAGGTGACCATTTGAATCTCACGAACTAAGTATGATTTTCGAATTCTTTTTTTTTTTTGTTATGTTGGCATGCATGTCTCCTTACATATGTACGTTGACATTGTTCGAAATTTCGGATATTTAGTTTATTTGTCACAGATATAAAAATGATAGGTGTTTTGATGTACTGGGCCACTTTTTACTAAAATAGATCAAAAAATGTTGTATGAAAAATAATATTAAGTGCTACAACGTATTTGAAATGTTGATTGTGGCTTTTGCTAAGCCTATTTTTAACAAAGAAAAATATGTTTGTGTTAGAAGTTCTTCACAGAAGGCCCTGAAGGTTGACACTTGTTATGGGGAATTGCCGCATCACTATCAGAGAATTTGCTGAGGCATATCGGTTAGCACATGCCATACATTTGTTTGCAGTTATTTTGGGTAAGAAAACTGTGTGAGCGAAGTTTATTCCGAAATTGTTAAATTCTGGCCTCGCTCAGGAGCTGTTGAATGACGATCAAATTTTACTGAAAAAAGTCATCACTGGTAACGAAACATAGGTCGTGACATCAACCAAAACCCTAACGAAAGTGAAGAAGCAAGACTGAAAACAGCATACCAAATTTGGTCAAATGTCAAAGTTGTATTCACTGATGTCTTGAATGTCTTCGAATCTGATGTCTACAGTGATGAGGTTCAACCTGAGTTCTTACCGGAAGGTCGTAGGATAAATAAGGAATACTATTGTACTTTGAAGTTATGTGTCATTTGAGTGAAACAATATGAAGAAAACGACTGGCTTTATGGGAAAAAAAAGTTCATAGTTGTTGCATCCCGATAATGCACCTGCTCACTCGTCATTGCTTCTGGCTAATTTTTTGGCCAGAAAGAATCTCATTAACACGCTCAGTCACCGTATTCCCGTGATTTGCCAGGATTTAGGATATAAAGACCGCATCCCTGAAAAAGCTTAAAACTATACCAAAAAATTTTATATTGGTTTATTTTTGGTGGGGGTAATACCCCCACTTATTGCGCTCAATTAGAGCTAACTTAATCTTACTTAATTTAACTTAATAACTAAGAAGAACGGGAAAGGGTGGTACGATTCTTAGAATTTATGATTGAAAGAAGGGAAGGCTATTGAGAAGACGGAGTTTTAGGCATGGAGTGCTGATGTCGAAGTCGAAATATTATAGTTTTTCGCATTAACATTCCGCAGCATACGGGAGATAGGTTCATTGGAGCCATAGAAGATACGAGAGGTGGGTAGATAGAAGAGACATGGTTTTTTATATTACGAGGATTAGTGTTGAAGAAGATAGAGTTGTATAGGATCGCGCAGTCAATGATACCTTAGAGGAGTCGATGGATGAAAAGGATGTCGGATATCCTTCTTCGTTCTTCCAGCAAGTTCAAGTTAATAATTTTAGGCGGTCTTGATAGCGAGATAGGATCAGAGGATTGCCCCAATTCTGTACGAAGCAGAGTACAGAATTGGCTTTAGGAAATATATCGCTGATATGTGCAAAGAAATTGAGTTCCTGGTCGCTTAATACGCCAATATCGCGGATCACCTGAACGGTAGAAAGGGGTTGAATATGGAGAAAGTAGAGGCGGGGACGAGGTTTGATACGTTTGTGAGAGAAAGTAATAGATTGACACTTGGAAATGTTAAGGTTCAGGCAATTCTTGGAGCACCAGGTCGAAAAACTGTTGAGGTCCAATTGAATAACGGAAGAGTCGTATTCTGAGGAAATGATCTTGAAGATCATAGCATCGTCAGCATATGTGTGGTATTTATGAATATTTGATAACCATCTCAATATCTTTAATCGTAAGGATAAAAACAAGTGGACCTAAATGACTGCCTTGGGGAACATCAGAGGAAGCAATGGCTAGAGAGGGCAGACCTAAAACGAACCTGTAGCAGCGATTTTCCAAATTAAAGGATATCCACTTTAATAAGATGGGTTCAAAGCCAAGGGAAGAGAGTTTGAGGAGTATCAATCTGTGTGAAATTATATCAAAAGCGTTACTGAAGTCAGTTGAGATAGATCGACTTCCTTGCGATTTTCTAATGCTGAAAGGATAAAGGATACGAATTCAATAAGGTTTATGGTTGTAGACCTACCTTTAAGGAAGCCGTGTTGTCTGGGGGAGATTAAAGGCTTGCATTGAAAACTTAAATTATCATACAAAATACTTTCGAAGATTTTAAGTAAATGTAAGAGTTTGGCAATGGAACGGTAGTAGGGCCAAATACAAGTTTCTTTCTAAAAATGCGATAAAATGAACAGAATTTGTAAAAACAAACATTCCCATTAATTATGAAATATAACGTCGTTCAAGTGGATGCCTTTGATATTGGCCTTAAGTGCTTGAATCGTTTCCGGATTGTTGGCAAAAATTCTTTTTAAAAAACGCACTGTTTGGGCTACACAGCACTCACTTTGGAAATAAGTTTCCAATATTTCCCAACGTTGTTCAAGCGCAAAGCGACTCATTTCATTCCGCGGAGGTATGATACTGACTTTCTGTTAGGATTTCTAGCGGAAAACAGCTGCCAGTGTCAAAATAACCTATGATTTAAAAAAAAAACCCTAGATGGCCCACCCAATAGTGTTGACAAAGGGAGTTATAAAGCTATATAAAAAACAGGGAAGAGCCGTAATAGTTAAAGAAGTCATTTGGGGATTGAGTAAGAAGGAAAATTATCCAGAGCTTGTTCCCTTTTTCTCTCAAAGAACAGAGCATGTGATTATACAAAGGTGGGGATACCAAAAAGCGCATATCAGAGCGCATAATTGGAAAAAGCACTGCCGCAAGTGTATTATATCTGAGGGGGATTATTTTGAAGGGAATAGATATAGAGACATACATACGATGGTGTCATTAGCGACAAGAGATGTGCAGTGCCATGTCATATTTTGGGATTCCTGCAGGACATGTCGGACTGGGATGTTCTAGGTGTATGTCCAATGATCCATTAAGGTCGATAAGAAACTGAGACCTTCAATGCTAAAAAAGGATTCAGCAGGGCGATACATTGTCAGCTTGTTTCTTCCACATTACTTTTGAAAAGATCTATCGGGACTCACTGAACAATATAAGAGGCACGATCAAGTCACAATACCAAAATGAATATAAAGAGACCCTGAGGCGATTCGAGGGAAAAAACTGGTTTCATTTGTCCTAACGAAGATTGGAGCAACAGATATAGTCAAGAACCGTAAATCCAGACTTCAGCCATCTGACGTCTAAGATGGTTGGGCCATGTAGAACATATGGATACCACTACTCCCGCCAGAACAATTTTTAATTTCAGCCCCAAGTATATGATTTAAGGCGACGCACACAGATGGAGATACTGTAGCGCCATTTATGTAGTAGGCAATTCGGTTGGGCTAATCCAACCATTTCTATACTACTTATAACACAATACAAATTTTTTTTAGACTAAAACTACTCTACCCTAATAAACTATCGTAATGTCGCCTAAATAGTAAACTTCACATACTAACGAGTTAGTTAGAGGAAACCTAAAGAAAATAGAATTTATTGAGGAGCAATCTTGCAGAAAAAATGCAAAATATTTGGCAGGTACCAAATTTCACAGAAAGGTCTTCACGTCAAAGCGCTTCTAAAAGTGGGTTGGGCAGCTCCGAATACATGATAGGAGCATTACACCCGCTCATGATTGAAAGAAAAAAGGCAGATCCAAAATAGGCAATTCAACTGCCCAGAACCGGCAAGGGAACACGCTAGATGTTAAAATCGCGCAGTATTAAAGCTCTCACAATGATAACAATTCATTCAAGAAAATATAATAAAAACAATCCGTGAGACCCATAAAATCTCAGAAATTTACCAAAATCGTCTTGATTTTGTCAACTAAATCTATGGGCATTCGAGAGATGATCATGACTGCTGCATTGCATTTATACTTGCTCTTATGCTCCTATAACTACCCCTGTCTTATATGAATTCATAACAGAATATCATTTCTGCCCATTGCATACAAAGGATTCAATGTCAGTTTTTTTTGTTTATTCAATCTGTTCTTCACATGTGGGCGATATTCAAATGCACAACTCACACGTGCGGTTAAAAGTGTCCCATTGCTTGACTTCGTCCAAAAATAACTAAAACCACACATGTTCGTTCCCAAGACCAGGTTAAGCGACACCAAACAGAGAAAACGCGCGAAAGGAATTCTCTTGTTCAATGACTCCCTGCTATTAAGCATACTCGTATGTCACGCGTCTATGTTGTGACAGGGTGAACGACAAGGGATCATGTCTGGCAAGTGATGTGACGACCTACTATTGATAAGAGTTTCGCTGGAATATCGCTAAGTTCGTAATTCACAATTGAACATAAGCTCGAAATGAATCAAGGCTCGTGGAGATTTGGGTCCAAAGGTCGACACGCCTCCATCAAGTCATAGAATAAATCCATTCCGAAGGTCGTCACATACGAAACATATCTCTAGCATCAGTAATCACGTCTACTATCTATGCATAGATCGTCCGGAAACAGGTGTTCGCTAGACGTAACACGCAAAACATTGGCAGCTACTTCCTATCCAAGTAAATCAAGCGGAAACTTTAACATTGTCCCACATTCAACTGAAACCAGAACAAACTGCTTACGATTCACATCACTGAACTCTATAATCAAATAGACTAAAGTCTATCTACAAGCACGTACACGACTGTGTACATTCCGCCCGTAGGCATGCACTTCCCACAAACTACTCGTACAAAATGCCCCACGCGCCTGTTGCTTGAACAAATGTAAAAAACAAAAATTTCCACTGACCCAAGCTACCACTGAATGACAACGATCCGTAAGAATCATCCTTGCAGATGAGTAATTCTTATCATTTATAGATACTCTTTAGTGAATGAGCGTTTTTCACCAACCCATTCTTTGCCACACCACCCGCTCTGTATCCGCATCGCTCGCTCACACCGCGTCTCTTTGTACCGACGAGTAGTCAGCTGCGATCGTAGCCACGATCACCTCGTCTATAGATCCATAGATACAAGTGTATTTGTGTCGTAGTGCGATGGGAACATATGGGTCGGTTGGGAAGTACGAACAATTTGGCGGGTGATATATTGAAATAAAAAAAGACAAAAACGAAACTGCCTACTAGCACAGAATTTTTGAAGAACTAAACTCAGTTTGCAATCGGTCGTGAAGCTGTCAGATGCAAGTGTGAGCACTTGTGAGTCGAGTCAATTAGGTGCGAGAAAATATTTTCCGATTTTCGTTTTCTATTATAATTTTTGAGAATTGTGTAAAGGAAGTTGAGTGCTTTTAAATTGTTTTTTTAAATTTAATTTAAATTTATTGTTTGTGCGGTTATAATTTAAAGAAATTTAAAAGAAATAACAGAGCTGAAAAAAATATTTAAAAAATTACTAATTAGACATAGTCCAATAAAAGGATATTCAAAATGTACAATACACTGCTGGATGAGGTTTGTACTGATACTATACACAATACCTTGATTTATTCTTTTATTTATAAATTAAGAATTTCGTTTAGCAATTTATCGTTATTATTTATTTTTAAAAATCCAGATTGATAGTTTTTTGAAATAAAAAAAACACCTAGCGTTGATCTACGATTTACGATCAATCTAGCGTTTTCTAGATCTATTGCAACATTATTCAATTAATTTGTTTTTGAACAAAATTATCACCCATCACCCCCATGTGTACACAAAACGACTCACCCCAAATTAAACTATTACTAGCTTGGATAAATAACTAGTGACAGTCACGTAAACCTTCGAGCATTTAATAGTGGAAAACTATACCCGGTGCATTTAGGATTGTTGAGACATTTCCTTCCGAAACAGTAGTGCAGCATCTCGTAAAGCTATGTTTACCTCCGAAACTGTGGCTAAGGGGGTACTTAATTAGATTGCAAGTCCTTAATGGATTGCTAAGATTCGGGAAATATCCTTTCTAGGTATTACCGAAACATTTTTTTCCAACCCCTATAGCTGCTGTCTGGTAGGCAGGGAAATAGATTTTATTTCTGTTGGTAAATTGTTTATTGGTGAAAAGATAACTATAGAGGTGCATCATCATTCACAGTGCTTTCTGGTAATTTTTATAATAGAATTGGGTCATGAATCATCAATCCACGTGATTTCCCACTTGCCTATTAAGCAACTAAGAAAATGCTTAGCAGGCGATGAACCCCTTTACTAGTCTGTACTTATACATAGAACGTCTGCTTTAGTTTCGAACGATATTTGACCTCATGCTGAGTGTGCGGGTAAAGCATTCTGCGTTTCATTCTAGCGATAGACGATGTAAAACATTAGATGGAGTTTGGGCAACATCTCCGGGTCATTGACATTGTTTGCTTTGGAATCAAGATAATTTCAATATACCATTCCCTGAATATTTTTTTAAGGGGAGAAAAAGGCTTGGGACAACGTTTTTGTGATATTTTTAGTTGCCAAGAAATAAATGAAATATTGACGAAATGTATTCTCAAGGAATACAAGGGATATCAGCTGCCAGCTACTGTAGGTCGCCATCAGACCCATGTGAATATCTGTAGGTCACAGTTTTAATTTAACATCAATTATTATTATTATTAACAGCCATTTTGAACTCGGAAGTTCAGAGTCTCGTTGACAACCCTTCACCAAGCCTCTCTGTCATGAGTGTGTTCCTTCCATAATTCGCTCTTCTGTTCCAATTCTTCATGATCCATCCTTATATTGTCTTCCCACCTGCGGCGCGGTTTTAGGTTTTCCACTCATTATTTTTTTGACTGTTTGTCCACTGTCCATTCGTTCTAGTTTTCCTGCCTTTATCTTTATGATTTTATTACTTGGAAAATGTTTAGACCTGAATAAAGTTCCTCGAATTCTTGATCGTGTACTTTTCTCCATTTTTCTGTTCCTTCATCCTGTTGTCCACTAGAGATTCTTCGCAAAATTTTGCTTTCAAAAATTCGAAATTTATTTTACTCCTTCTTAGTCAGAGACCAAGCTTACATCTATAGTGTGTCACTGGCAAAAAAATGAAAATTAATTTCTTAGTGGTGCTTAATAATATTTTTTTTTTGTTTTTTTATTTTATTTTTTTATGGCAGTAATAAATCTTTTAAATGGCTTCAAATTTAGGTTCTCATAGAGAATGATTATATCGAGAAATGATGATAAAGATTGGTTATAACTTTTTAAGGTGGAAAAGGGTCATTTAAAAAATAGCAGCTTGTTCCGTCAGTTAACGAGGGACTTATCTTATCGTTCATAAGCCCACAGTAGTTTGAATTTTTTATTTAAAAGTTGGGGAACATATTCATATTTTTAAATAACTATCAATTTCGGTCAATCTTCTATCTCTAAACTTATTTCAAATAAACAATGTTCGGAACAGTTTGAACAGAATGTCAGATTTAATAACTTAAATAACGAAATTAATTTTAATATTTCAAAAGCTTTGGATCTTATTGATTCCAATAAAATCCATCATAAAAACCTTATTATTGGAATTAAAGTTTTTTGATTACTCTAACCGTAGTATTATAATATTAATGTTGACGCGTTATTTTATAAATTTGCTAAAACCAATGTCGTTGCACTTATGGAATATATAAACAGCTTTGATTGGGCTCTTCCCAATTTAAAATGTAATTACGATGTATACAGGGTGTCCCACGAGCAGTGTGCCAAAAAGCTAGAGCGTGTAGGTCTGGTCAAGACAAGAAAAAAATCGTATGGGAGGGGGGGTCTATTCCCCCCCGTTTAGCCGGGAGGGGCAATTTTCTAAAAAATTGACTTAATTTGGAAAAAAAATTATTAAAAATCACCAGTTACATCCACAATGCCGTGATGTACTTTTTTGTAAAGCCAGAAACCTTTTCTTTTATCATGTTTTTAAACGAAGCTGTTTTAAGGAATATTTTTTGAGAAATTAATTTTCAAAGTCAAAATTTTGAAAAAAAAATGAAAAAAAAAAATTTTGAACTATTTTTTTTCAAAATTGTATGTAATTAAGTACTAATTTTTTTTCAAAAATTCAATTCCCTAGTTAGTTTTTAGTTAAAAACAGAAAACCCGATGTAAAAATGTCTTGTAGTTTTTGAGAAATTAAAAAAAAATCCGAACCACTTTTTTCTAAGAAAAACCTTTTTTTTGGTTTTAACGCGGCTGGACTTGTAGGCAAATTAATGTATGAAACATTGACCACTTTTGTATTATATTTAAAAAATTCGGAGTTTTATGAGGATACAATAAAGTGACACAGTATTGGAATATCCCTGGATTAATTCTTTTTTTTCATTGATAACGCCTGAAAACTGACCTGCGAATTTCGTCTGGGTCCGCCCGCCGCCGATGGGTTCTACCCGAATTTTGGATTTGGTCCGACATAATCTCTCCCTTAGTACAAGGAGGATAGTTATTATGCTTGGAGTGCCCAAATCTAGAGTATGGAGAGTGCTTCATACCGAAAACTTACATCCGTACCATTTTAGGCCAGTTCAGGGACTCATCTCAAACGACAAGTTTTTGAGAGCAGAATTTTGTCGATCATTACTGCTTCGAGATGAAACTGAACGAAATTATTTTGCAAGGATATTCTGGACGGATGAAGCACAGTTTACCAGAGATGGGGTTACTAATTTCCACAATTTGCATCATTGGAGTAGCACCAATCCACACAACAAAAAACAAAATAAATCACAACACCGCTTTAGCTGTAATGTTTGGCTTGGTATTGTTGGACAGACTGTAATCGGGCCCCGGTTTTTGAATGCCGTTATTAATGGAGAATCATACCTGCAATTCCTACGAGACCTTTTGCCCGATTTGATGGACAACGTTCCTTTGGCCATAGCAGATAATTTAATCTACCAGCAAGATGGAGCACCAGCACACTAGAGCTTACGGGTTAGAAACTGGCTGAATGATAATTTTAGTGACCGTTGGATCGGAAGAAGGGGCCGCACGAAATGGCCACCTAGATCACCAGATTTAACTCCTCTAGATTTTTATGTGTATCTTTTATGTGTATCTTAAATAGGAAATAGTATCTTTGGAACAACGGATTGAAGTCGCTGGAGTCAAATTGCAGGAAAATTTGTCAAGCATAGACTTACATATGTGCAGCCATTAGAAGGAGATATAATCTTTGCCTTCTAAAAAATGGGGATCATATTGAAAATTTATTATAATAAAACTCCGAATTTTTTAAAAATAATAAAAAAGAGGTCAATGTTTCATACATTAATTTGTCTACAAGTCCAGCCGCGTCAAAACCAAAAAAAAGGTTCTTCTTAGAAAAAAATGGTTCGGTTATTTTTTTTAATTTCTCAAAAACTACAAGACATTTTTGCATCCGGTTTTCTGCTTTTAACTAAAAACTAATGAGAGCATTGAATTTTTTTAAAAAAAATTACTACTTAATTACATACAATTTTGAAAAAAAATAGTTCGATTTTTTTTTTTTCATTTTTTTTTCAAAATTTTGAGTTTGAAAATTAATTTCTCAAAAACTACTCCTTAAAACAGCTTCATTTAAAATCAATATGAAAGAAGAGGTTTCTGGCTTTACAAAAAGGTATATCGTGGCATTGTGGATGTAACTGTTGATTTTTAATAATTTTTTTTTTCCAAATTAAGTCAGTTTTTTAGAAAATTGCCCCTCCCGCCTAAACGGGGGGAAATAGACCCCCCCCCTCCCATACGATTTTTTTCTTGTCTTGACTAGACCTACACGCTGCAGCTTTTTGGCACACTGCTCGTGGGACACCCTGTATATGGGAAAAATTAATTCTGGTCTTGGGTTATTTGTACCTAAAACGCGTCAGAATATCCGCTACAGAATTCCGTGGTCGAATAAGAGATTAGTAAATTTACGAAATGTAAAAAGAAATGTAAAAAAGAAATAAAACGAACTCTAACCGAGAACTTTTTTTTAAGATTCAGAAGGGAATATGAGTTCTTGAATAGATTTTTATATAGGCAGTACATCATGTCAGTAGAGTCTTCGGTAAAGAATAATGGTAAATCAGTTTGGAATTACATTAGCACAGAAAGAAATACCTCAGGCTTATCAAAGGTGATGGAATTCGATAATGCAATTTCAATAGATTCGAGTTTGTGAGTTATATGCCAACTTTTTCGAGTCGGTATACAATGATTCTCAAGTCCAATCAACGAGGAACCATTACTCTAATATTACTGAATCGCTGGATATTGGTTTTATTGCACTATCGGATGACGTAATAAATGTGGTGATGAAACTGGAATTAAACTGCAGTCCAGGTCCTGATGGAATCCCTGCGATAATATTAAAAAAATATTTATTTTCCATATTTTGTAATTACTTTTTATCAATCACTTATCACAGGAGAATTCTTGCAATATATTTAAGGGCGGTTTTAGACGATAAGTTGAAAATGATCGGCCTATATCTAAGCTTTCTGCAATCCCTAAACTGTTTGAACGCATTGTTAAGGATGAGCTTTTTTTCACTGTTTAAGAAATTATTTCAAGTAATCGGCATGGCTATGTTCGCGGTAGGTCATGTACTACAAATCTAGCTTTATTAACAAATTATATTTTTGACAGTTTTGAAAATCATTTACAAGTTGATATACTCTACACTGACTTTACGACAGCTTTTGATAGAGTACATCACACTTTACTATTGGCTAAACTACAATCGCTGGGTTTCCACTCTTCTATAGGTATGCTAATGTGGTTTTCATATTATTTATGTAATAGAAAGCAGTTGGTAAAGATTAGTAGTTTTATCTCTTTTATTTTGTTCTTGAATGATTTTCACGAAATATTTAATGTTTGCGAAGTTTTAACATTTGCGGACGACTTAAAACTGTTTGCACGCATCAAAAATATTTCTGACTATACGTTTTTAACTAGATATATATAAACTGTCGGAATGGTAAAAGCATAATGCATTAGAGCTTAATATTTCTAAATTTAAGATATTTAAAGCGCACCGTATTGTAGCGCCGATCTTATATAATTATTTCATGAACGATTTTCTGGTCCTTCGTTTTGACGAAGTTAAGGATCTAGGGGTTATATTTGACACTAAACTAAATTTTTCATTACATTATGATTACGCCATATCTAAATCTCACTCCTTGTTAGGATTTCTTAAAAGGAATAGCAAAGACTTCGACGATGTTTGTAGCCTTAAGACTATATTCACCTCGTTGGTCAGACCTTATTTAGAATATTCTTCCATTATTTGGGATTCCCCATATAATGCTCAAGAGCTTAGATTAGAAAGACTTCAAGAGAATGTCATGAGGTACATATGCTGTCCGTAAATTAAACATGTTTGACGAACTTCCTTCTTATGACGAAAGATGTAAGCTAATTGGCTTGCAAACCTTGAGTTTTAGGCGAAAGGCTTCTTCAGCTTATTCGTCGTTTATTCGCGACATAATTAATTATCATATAATCTCGACAGAATTGGATTTTCTTATAATCATATATGCTCTCCAAAGATCTCTTCGGGTGAGAAATGTACTTTATAACAGAAGGCATAGAACAAATTATGGTTGCAATGAGCCAATTACTAGGTGCATAAAAACATTCAATGAGCTTTGCACAAAATTGACTTCAGCTTATCTCGATTAGAATATAAAAATTGTCTTCTTTCATTGATTTGAAATAAGTAATATTGTTTATCTGAGTAATCTAGAGATGCAAAATTGGTAGATGATCCTTAGTCGCGAGAAAATATTTGTTGAGTAAAGCAATACTGAGAGTAGTGTTCTGTGTGGTTTGTGATGGATACAAAAAAAATTGTATGAATCATCAAACCTATTTTCCTCGCTAGTGCATTTGGCGCAAATAGAGTCAAGGTGTTGGTCAAAATTCTAAGTATATTAAACATCCAAGTGTTTTCGAAATACCAGGTTGTTCAATAAGGTTGTTGTTCAAATAAGGAAAACACAATTTTATGGCTTGGAATACATTTTATTGTATTATTCAATATGATCTCCCTGAACTTCAATACACTTGTTCCACTGAGACTCCGGAAGAATGATGAAATACGCTTCCACGGCGGCTATTACCCTTTCGTTTGATGAAAATCGAATTCCACGCATATATTTTTTAAGATGTGAGAACAGCCAGAAGTCTGAAGCAGCCAAGTCTTGCAAATAATGGATGTTGCAACAGTTCATTGTTTTTTTAACTGAGCGTTAGCTTTATGAAAAATCAAATCTTTTCTCACGGGTTTTAACATTCAGTTGGTCCGAAAGGTGACAATACCAATTTTACCAGTTTTACCAGTTTAGAGGTAATCCACAGAAGTAGAGGGACCAAACCACTCCTTGGCCTCTCGTTTTGATTCGGGATCATAGTGATAAACCCAAGTGATAAAACGACGCACAAAATCTTTTTTTATCTTTTCTAAAACGCTCCAATTGTTATTGAGAAAGTCGCACACGAGTGTGTTTTTGTTCCATTGATAGCGAATGTGGCACCCAATTTCCACACATCTTTCTATACCTAAAACTTTTGCTCACACTGCCTAATAAGATGCTTAAGGCTTGTACTAAATCTCTCTCGGTTAACCGACGATCTTTCATAATCATATCATGTATTTTTGCTAAGCTTTCTGGTGTTGACGTACTTTTTGGACGCCCCTCACTTGGACTACCTTCAAAACTTGTATGACCACTTTTAAATAGAGCATCCTTTGTATTATTTGAATGGAAGGTGAAGAGTCCTTTTACACTTTTAACAATTTTCATTATTCTTTTTTCATCCTACACCTTTAAAAAATAAGAATTTTATTCTTCTTAGAAGGAGTTATAGCAAATGAAGAGATAGAGCGAAGCTTCTCATGTTCAAACTTATGTTGTGTGCGATTTGTTTTTTACAAAAGCGAACAAGTGAGAATTTTATTACTGCGCCATATTCAACTTTGAACTGCCCTGAATATTCGAAAGGTATCATACAGACTTCCATGAAACCTCACATGTGTTCATGAAAACGTCGTAAAATTTTTAAAAAATAAACCGATGAACCTAATAGCGTCAGAACTAAGAATCTACTATAGCGACATAGAGGAAATGATATTGCAGCCTCAGAAAAGGTCTTTGAGAGGAGTCTTCAATATCAGAGCTTTGGGTCGTAGTATTAACATAGTCTTAATTTCAAATGGGTCTATTAGGCTAAATCGTCAAGAAGCTCCATGTAGTAATAACTTATAAAACAAATATTGTAAAAAAAAAATGTTTTCCTGTTATCAATTCCTTAAGCCATCTTTTCTAAAATCTGGAAAAGAAAATGTAGTAATTTCTAATTTTGTCTACCATATATCGAGAGAGGATTTAAATGGATCTTTTCCGAAAGCCGAACAATACTTTTGGTCTTTGTTTTGTTTTTTGCTTTAACACGGTACTTGCAACCATGGAATTCGAACACCGAATAAGTCTTCCGATTCCTCCTAAAGTCTTTTCACCCCGGTTTAGATTTTCTACAATTGAGGGTTGCTGATTTGAAGAATTTATTTCATTACTATTCTCATTTTCTTAATTCTTCTTCTTCTTCTTCTTCTTTTCCTTTTTCCGGCGTTGTTATGGTCAGAAGTGTAGGACCATAACCTTCCCACTTAACTACATTCCTACTGGTCCGCTTGTGGGGTCCGCCGGTTTGACCTCAGAAAGTAGCGGCAGGCTTCCCGGTTTGGGATTACTTCATCGCTGAGGCCAATCAAATGCTGGTGTTTTTGCATTTGTTTGCACCAATTGTTTTTCGGCCTGCCTTTTTGTTTTTTTTTTTGTGACACTGGCATGCTCCTGATTTTTTTGTTTGATCTTACTTTTACAACACCGGTGATCTCCAGTCGTGTCAACCCACTGATTTGCATGTACACTTGTGGGGCAGTTTAATGGTGGTATATGTGTCCCTAGGCTCACCTGGGACAAAAAAAAGCATTTCGATACCGTCAAACCTTTTAAATGCTTTCGATAGGGCTACACCAGCCGTTTATACCCTGAAGGAAATATTCCTAAGCAATTTTAGTGTCCCTATAAATATGGCCAGATAAACATTTAATTTTTTTTTCATTATCAAAGGTTTTAAGTTTATTATTGTCCTACCTAAACAGAAATTGATATTTAAGCTTTAAAAATATTTAATAAAATAAAATAAAAGGTAAGGCGGGAACCTATGTATGTACTTTCCATAAAAATGTGAGCATCGTTGCCTGTACACCAAATCCTTTTTGAAGATATATTGTTAAACATATATAAATTAACTCATGTAGGCGGTAATCACCCACTCACCATACCCTTATTAATGAAAGGTAAATGCTCAGACTAATTCAAAGACATATTCGTTAAGCAGACCTAAACGTCTGTCTGAACTGAAACCTTAACATGTCCTGAAAGCTTTTCTTGGAAAACCGGAAGACATCGATTTCACATTAAATTGTATGGAACATCAATATATCTATTTGATGGAGTGGTTGTTGACCGTGGTGCAATGGTAATCATCACCGACTGTTGAGCAGAAAGTCTGTAGTTCAAGCCAAGAGCAATTCCTATACGGAAAAATTATGCAACAACATCAGTTGTGAATGAGAGATGATCAAAAAATGATGACGAAGGCCTAACACAAACCCTCTCTTTGTTTCCGATATAATAACTTAATAGCAATATAACACCTTAATGGCATGGAAACAAAAAAAAAAGTTTACTGTGAACTACAATCAACACGACAAATTCAGCCGAATTTCTCAAATCCTATCTAGGGCAACAACCCCCATCCAGGTTGTGTGACAAACACCATAAGGGTGTACATTCTTGTACCTGCACGAACCCTATAAAAAAATATATAAAGGGTCCGCCATCTAACGTTTATTTTTTCAAGTAGTGCTTATTTCGTGAATGGTAACACTTAGCTCATGTCTGATTTGACAGATAATTAGTTTTATCCTTCCGCTGAACGGAACGTGTATACGCTTGAACAACGCTTCACTAAGTGGGCCTGCGATCGACTTACAGTAGATGCCGATTTTGCCAAAAAAATCATCTTTTCAGATGAAGCTCATTTTGATCTTGGCGGGTATGTAAACAAGCAAAATTGTCGCATTTGGGGCACAGAAAACCCGCACGCATACTTTGAAAAGCCGGTGCACCCAAAACGAGCCACTGTTTGGTGCGGATTTTGGTCCAGAGGCATAATTGGGCCATTTTTCTTCGAAAATGAGCAAGGAGTGGCCGTTACAGTCAATGGCGATCGTTATCGGGCCATGTTGAACGAATTTTTGTTCACAAAAATTGAAGAGGAGGATATTGGCAACATTTGGTTTCAACAGGACGGCGCTACGTGCCACACAGCCGAAGCTACACTCGATGTTTTGCGCCCTGTTTTTGAAGATCGCATTATCAGCCGCAGAGCTGATGTCGTTTGGCCACCTCGGAGCTGCGATTTGACACCGTTGGACTATTATTTGTGGGGTGCCGTCAAAGATAAGTGTTACGCCGACAAGCCAGAGACAATTGACGCTTTAAAGGACAATATTCGTGAAGCCATTGGTGAAATACAGCTGCACAATAATGTGCTTAAAAATTGGACCGATCGTGTAGGCTACTGCATGGCCAGCCGAGGCAGCCATTTGAATGAAATTATTTTCCATTATTAACCGGAAGGATTGTACTTTCAAATAAAAAAAGAAATTTGAGAAAATATTCAGTAGTTTTTTTTATAGCATTTTCAAAAAAAAAATTATTTGGCGGACCCTTTATATATATCCATTTGATTGTATTTAATATTCGTGGAATCAAAAGAGCTCTAAAAACATGTAACGGATTTACACATTCATTTTTACTCAAATATCTTAATAAAGAATATATTTTGTAATGGGACTTATATTAAAATTATATATATTGACTTATAGTAAAATTAGCAGAAATAATAACTGAGCAATTTTTTTTTTCTAAATTAAATGAACAAACAAAACGATGTAGTCTCCATGGGAAGAAAGGCAAATGAAGAAAATTATGTTAATAATATTAAAAAAAAAACTCGGAACCTTGAAAACCCTTAAAGGATTTGTTTTCTTTCATATCACAATTGCTAATATCAGTCGTCAACGTTAGATGCGAAATATAATGACTTGCATTAATGAGTCGCACTTTCTCTGAAAACTAACCTTTAAGTCAAATAGTATAAATCAAACAGATGCCATAGTCCACATTAAATGCCAGCTGATTTCGCTTTCCGTTATAAGTAGCCAAGAAGCGATTTTCTTTCGATTTTTGTCTTGAACCACTCAATTATATACACAAAGCACCCATCCATTGAGCACGTCAAAGTCCTAATTTTAAATGGCACTCGAGTACAGGTGACCACATCGCAAACGTCTTTGTCTGCCTTTTAGGTGTACCCGACGCGGAATGAGCGTTGACTTAAAAATAGGAAGTGTGACTGAGCGGATACACCTGCACAAATGTGCGATGTGGTGACTCGAAATTAAATTGTTTGTATTTCAATAAAATTGATTTCATTGTATTTCACTTTACTCAATTTAATAAAACAAAAGGTACAATGACACAGAAATTGTTAATAGAAAATGAAAAATCAATCAGTCAATTGCTTAAATTTAGAATACGACCAATGAATACAATGACTGGCTATTGAAAAATAACCTCACTGCGAGTGTTTTTTTTATAAATATGCACAATCATTGGCTTTTGTTTCATTTTTGTGGATGTGATCACAAATTATAATATTTTTATGAACTAATAGCTCCAAGCAGACCCTTAATCAGGCTCGTAAGAATGACGGGGTACTCATTGCAGTCATTCCAATACTTCCGTTGGGTGTTCGTTTTTTTTTAGATTTGAATTATTTTTAGTTACTTAACACGCCCACGTTGCTTCCCTCAATTATAGCCGCGGACAGCTGACGTGTTATTCGGAAATGGATTTTGACAAACTAGCGAGCGACTTTTTGTTTAATCATATCTCATATTTTTAAGAACGAGGCCGTTGATGGTCGGATTGATAATAGCGGTTTCACTTTATTAGGCTAAGGTGGAAAAAATTACACAATCTAGAAGAATGTAAACATTGCTTCGAATGAGCTGATAAGTATAATATTATACAATACATATAATGGTAGGTGCCAATAAGTTGCACTAAACTCATGAATTCGTTTGTCAGCTCATAGTACTTGTCGAGAAGTTCGCATATTGTACAATGCACCAAATTGAACAAATAGTTTAGCGATTACTGATATGCATGTAGAATAGAATGACTTAATATAGTATATCTAATTTATACTAGGTTTGTTCAAAAAATAAGGTGACTTTTTGCATTTCGTGAGCTAAGTACATTAAATTTTAGACTTTTTAGTTTATTATGCTGAAATTTTCGTAGGGGGAAAGATCACCATTTAATGAGCTTAATTCAAGCTAACTAAATCTAATTTAATAAATAAGAAGAACGGGAAAGGGGCGGTGAGTGTATGTGGAGGTGTGTGTGGGGAGGGGGGGGGGGGGGGGGGGGGTTAAAAAGACGAATTTTTAGTCATGGAGTGCTTAGGTTAAAATCGAAGTAAGGATTTTAATTAACATTTCCCAGCATACGAGAAATTAGTTCACTGGAACCATAGGCGGTACGGGGAGTAGGTAGATAGAAAATACGGGGATTTCATACATTGCGAGGGTAAGTGTTGATAGAGACAGAGTTGTAGAGGGTCGCGCAGTCAAAGGTACCTGAAAGGAGCCCAAGGATGAAAAAAAATATCAGATACAGTTCTTTTTTCCTCCAACGTGTATATAATGATTAGTTTAAGACGATCTTGATAGGATCGTAAAAACAAAGGATTGCTCCAGGGGACACCTCGAAGAGCAAAACGTAGGAACCGGCGTTCGATGCTCTCGATTCTATAAAAGTGGGTTTGTTGAAAAGGGGACCCCACTTGAAAACCGTATTCAAGAAGGGTCCGGACAAAGGTTATGTAAAAAGATCGGGTAGTGTAGGGGTTGGAGAATTCTTTACACCATCGCTTCACGAAACCGAGTGCTGAATTAACTTTAAGGATTATCTTGTCGATATGTGCGCGAAAATTTAGCTCCTGGCCACATAATATGCCAAGATCGCGAATGGTCTGGACGGTGGAGATAAGTTGATTATTGAGGAAGTAGAGACGAGCAGAAGATTTGATTCGTTTACGTGATAAAGTGACTGATTGGCATTTGGAAACGTTAAACTCCAAGCAATTTTTTAGAACACCAGAGGGACTTGGTGTCGTCGGCGTATATTGAGATGTGAAAATATTTAATCACCATTTCAGTATCGTTTATGGTAAGAACAAAAAGAAGTGGACCTAAGTGGCTGCCTTGGGGGACGCCGGAAGAAAGACAGATCTGAACGAACACTGTAATAGCGTAAAGAGAAAATACTGTAATTTTACAGATAAAAAGATATTCCCTTCAAAGAAATGCCGTCAAAGTCAAGGGAATACAATTTGAAGAGTATCATTTCGTGGGAGATTTTATCAGACAGTTAACAGTGTGATGGTTTGGCAATGGGACAATAGTTGTTAATATCATTCTTCGGACCTTTTTTTGTATAGGAGTCATAAATGAGGTTTTCCATAACCGGGGGAATTCACCTAGAAATAGGGATAAACTGAAGGTTTTTGAGAAAGAGAGAGCAAGGGTTGAGGAGCATTTTTTTAAGAAATACGGCAGGAAAACCGTCAGGTCCAGGAGTGAATTCAACATTAAGTAGATTTAATTTATGTTCGATGAC
This sequence comes from Merodon equestris, assembly GCA_958301585.1. NCBI lineage: Eukaryota > Metazoa > Arthropoda > Insecta > Diptera > Syrphidae > Merodon > Merodon equestris. The sequence goes on from OY284413.1 coordinate 162,132,530, forward strand.
GTATTGATCGACTGTACAAGGAAGAAAAGGTCCAAGGTAGAAATTCGGCAAATAAGTAATCGAAGTAAGCGAATTCCGGAACAAAAAAGGAGTGGTTGGCGAAAGATTGTTTAAAGGTGGCGATAATATTGATGTCATTTGAGGTCACCCACTCAACGAATGCAAAAAATTGGGAAAACCCCAAACTAGACGAATTGCAAGGCGCTCGAAGGCTTCACCGTTTATGACTGCCACAGAAATAAAAAAGGCGCTCAATTTAGATGCAAATGTGGAAACAATTAGGATAACATTAAGAGAAAACAATCCCAATGCCAGAAGTCCACGAAAACTTTCACTTTTAGCAAAAAGGCATATTTCCAAGAGAATTTAGTTTCCTAAAGGTCATGTTGATCATGACCCCCCGTGAAGGGGCCACGAGTGGCGGAACATCATGTGGACGGATGAAAATAAAATCATCCTATATGACGGCTCTGGTTCCCGGAAATACGTGCGACATCCACTAAACCTAGAATACGTGCTTACGCGTAAAGATGTGAAACATGGTGGCTCTAGCATTATGGTATGGAGTTGCTTCTCGTACTATGGTGTAGGCCACATATACCGCATAAATGGTGTGATGCACCAACATGTTTATGTGGATATACTTAAAGGAACCATACTGTCTTACGCAGAGGAGGAAATGCCACTCAGATGGGTCTTTCAGCAAGACAACGACCCGAAACACACCAGCAAAAATGCCAAGGAACGGTTTCGAACTAACAATATAACCATGGACTGGCCTGTCCAATCATCTGATCTCAACCCAATAGAGAATATTTGGGCGGATGTGAAAAAAGTGGTGGCAGCTTCAAAACTATGAAGGCTTCGGTAGATTTTTTGAAGCGTAGATGTGAAGCCGTATTAAAGAACAGGGGTCTACAACCAAATATTAACTAATTTCAGTACACTTCATTTTCATCTATTTCCCAATTTTATTTAAAAGCCTTAAATACTGTTATTTTTTTTGACTGTGCTTAATCCTTACTATGGAGACCCTTTCCAATTTTTTTTATCTTGGGTATTTAGCACATATTTTACCCAAAATTTAAATTAATATTAATGTGACTATAACGTTTTGTAAATAATATGTATTTATTTTGATAAGTTGTTTCTGCTATTATTTTGACCGCAGCTGTAGTTAGAAAAGTCATTAGGGAATAGAAGGAAGCTTGGCCACTGTTTATTGAACATTGCGATTATACCAGGGTGGGGAGGTGTATAAAGTTTTGCGTTCGCAAATGGGAACGTAAAGAGATAGAATTAAATATTTCCCCGTAGAATGTGGATATTGCATCATTTGCGGTTAGGTTATAAATATAAATTGAGGGAGGCTTTTTTCATTTGATAAAATTTTGGTTTATGGAAATCGTGAGAGGCCAGAACTGAAGATTGTTCTGTAGAATCGTGAAAAAAGAAAAGAAGGAGGGGAGGATGGAAGTTATCGATGGTTGAAAGGGAAAGGAAACAAAGTGAAACAGAAGAGTGGTGGGAATCAATTGTGAATATGAGGTCTACGAGTGTGGTCCGATAAGTACTTAAACTACAAAAGAAAAACTAAAAATTTGGAGAAATGGCGATTTATTTTTCAATATAGTCTCCTTTTAGCTCGATACACTTGACCCAGCGATGCTCCAACTTCTTTAAACCGTCTGAAAAATACGTTTTCTCGAGGTCTGCAAAATAAGCCTCCGTGGCGAGTGACTTTTTCAATTTTGGAAACAAAAATAAGTCACACGGGGCCAAATCTGGAGAATACGGTGGATGGGGCAGCGGTTCGTAGCCCAATTCGACCAGTTTGGCCGTGGCGAGAGCGGAGGTGTGAGCCGGTGCGTTATCATGGTGGAAGAGCACTTTTTTCTTCGCCAAGTTGGGCCGTTTTTTCTTCAATTCGGCGTCGAATCGGCCCAATAACTTGGCAAAGTACAGCCCTGTGACCGTTTTGCCCTTCTCCAGGTAGGCAATATGGATCACACCTTGTGAATCCCAGAAAACGGTGGCCATCACCTTTCCGGCCGGTGGAACAGTCTTCGCCTTTTTCGGAGCACGTTCGCCGGGTGAAGTCCACTGTTTCGACTGTTCCTTGGTCTCTGGTGTATACCAGTGGATCCATGTTTCGTCGACTGTCACGAAATGACGCAGAAACTCCTTCGAATTGCGCTTAAACAGCGTCAAACACTGTTCTGAAGTAATCTCACGGTTGCGCTTGTTGTCCGGAGTGAGAAAACGCGGCACCCATCGCACCGACAGCTTTCTCATGCCCAAAATTTCATGCAGGATATGACCCACGCGATCTTTTGAAATGCCTACTGTCTCAGCTATCTCGCGCACCTTCAATCGGCGGTCTGCCAATACGAGATCGTGGATTTTTGTCACGTTATCCTCCGTGGAAGCCGTTTTCGGCCGACCACGTTGAAACTCGTTAAACCAATTTTTGATGGTCGCCATCGAAGGAGAAGAGTCACCGTACACAACATCCAAACGCTCTTTGATTTCGCTGCGCGCTTTCCCTTCCAAAAACAAGAATCGAATCACCGACCGATATTGCTCTTTTCCCATTTTTCTAAAATCCGCGGACAGTCCCGCTTTTACACGCGGTCAAAACAAAACTACGAGTCCGATCCGGCTGAAATTTCGACAGTTGCGATACTGGCGCCATCTGGCGGTGAGGCTAAGTACATACTTATCGGACCACCCTCGTGGTTGTCTACCCATGTAGCTCAAGATGCCACCCACTTGGCTAAGGTTTGAATCTGCTAGGCGACCCGAGAAGAGACAAATTTAAAACGATCGCAAACAAAACTGTTTCAACTGCAAATATAGCGAGATGAGTTTTCAGGCTCAAAGAGGGAAAAGCGGCTACAAAAATGTTGAACAGTATAGGGCCTAGAACAGAGCCTTGAGAAACGCCAAATAGGAGATTTTTAATTTCAGAGCTTTGACCACGAAAAAATACTGGAAACGAACGAAAAATTCTTAAGAGAATATTGAATTATTTTAACTATTGTAGATATAGCAGAAAAAGTAACTTTAATATTTTATTCAAGAACGCATTGTGCCATACAGTGTCAAAAGCTTTTTCTACTTCTAACAAAATTAGTCGGTAGATAACTTAGTATTGAATTTTTAATGTGTGACAACCCCATGTCTTTTGGCTTTTCTTTAGACTTCCTAAAGTTGGCTATAACTTTGACCCTAGCATGTTCCCATAGTATTGGAAAAAGGCATCATTTTGTATAAAATATTCGCTAAACCTAGTACATAATGGCCTACGTTGTTAATGTTAACGTGCTTATCTTAAACAGTAACAAATTTTTTTCATTGTTTCGGAGCAAAGCATTATGGTTTGCTCCATGTAATTTAAAGTAACTGGCTATGAAAAGTGTTAAATTTTGTTTGAAGGAATCTAAAACGTAGGTTACTCTGGAAGTTTGCATTGGAATGTCAGATGTATCAGTAGGATAGAAAGTATGAATATTTGACTGTATTTTGGTAATATCACTCGAAATATCCCCCAAACAACATGCTCTAGCACCCCCATAATCAATGTCCCGAATTAAAGAATTCCTCCTAACCGAAAACTTTCTTTACGTCTTGTGAGTAAATACGAGTATGGTCTTAGCATCAGATTTTTTACGGCTACCGTGAAAATGTATAAATTAACTATTGTTGTAATTAATATAGACGTTGATGCCTACACTCTCAATATCTCTGTTGATCCAAAAGTAATGATAATCGGTTATTTCCCGTCCGGTCAAAGACATTTATAGCGATTTGGTGAAAATATTGGGAGACTCTGCTCACCCACATTCGACAGTAGCACGCTGGGGGCCGATCCAAGTTCTTCACTAAAAATAACGTGAAAACAGTCAAAAAGTGAAAAATGCTGGTCACAAGAATCTCATATGGCAGCCTTTAAGGAATCCTTGCAACACTCTCACTCTTTCCTCGGCTCAAGAAGCACATCCGGGACAAAACATTTAAAGACGATAACCAAGTTTTTGCCACTGTTGAGGCGTTTTGGAAGGGTCAAGACAACGAACTTTTTTCTAAGAGAATTCTGGGCTTAGAAAACAGATAGATTAAATGTATTAACTGGTTACATTTTTTTAACCTACTCATTATTTTCATTATCATTACTTTTGGATCAACCCTCGTACATACATATGTTTAGATGGAAGTGGTTTATATTTTTCCTAACCAGGATAGCAATCTTTCCTCCAATTCCTTCTTCCGATTAAGGGTTCGGCAAGAAAGTCAGGAGGGGATCTAAGAGGGTCATCATCTCATTCGAATTAAACAGGTCACTTTGCTTAGGGTTGTCAACAAAAGTATCTGCTGGGATGATACAGTTTGCTGTGGCTGCTGAGCAAATTGAATTAATCAAACTATCATCTCTTGGCAGCCAAAACTTTTTTCCTATCTTTCTGACTATCTGTATATCACGTCAGAAGAATGCTTCAGCTTTATATGCAATCCACTAATTGACTCATTTTTGTACAACCCTCATAAGAAGTTAGCTTCGGCTCGGACAGCCCATAAGTCAACGATCGGAACAGGTGGTATGTGATTTGACCGGTTTCGTGACGGGTGGATGATCACTGTCCTGCTGCAATCACTATGTCGTGTCTTTCGGAATAATTCGATTCAAACGTCGCGTCGGTAGCGGTTTGCCGTAATGACTTCATTCGATCTGAGTAACTCACAGTAGAACAAGTAGATCACACCCTTCAATCAGCATGAGCTTGGAGCAGTGAATACGACTACGGACTTGCCGTGTATTTTAATGATTGGCCGGGCTTAACTCATTACTTTTAGCGCTTGGAATTGTTTCAACAGATCAATTTTCAAGATAAATCGGTTTTAAGTCAACTCGCAATTTTTTAACTGTCTGACATGGCCCTTTGAAGAGCGGTTCCTCCTGTTCCTCCTCCCTATAGAGGAGGGCCTACGCATTTAGAGAATAATGGTTGAATTAATTTTTTTTTCTGCTTCGACTCATTATTTTTAGAGAGCATTCCAAGTCACTTAGAAACTAGTACAAATCTCTTCCGGGTTTTGCCATCCTTATTCCAAAATATATTCTTAACAAAGCTGAAAGAATGCTCAAATTGCTATCACAATTGCGTCATAAAAACCTTAATGGCATCTTTGAAGAGACAAAACCGCGCTACCCACTAATCTGAGCATTTTTGTTGCCGAACGTGCCTATCAGCACTAAAATAAACCATTGAGAAGGCACGTTTAACACGTCAGATGGTAAAGAGGAGAAGATTCCAGGAACTTGTTTGTTATTTTGCTATCAAGGTCACGCCCTAAAACTTCTTGCCCATAAAGAGCTAATAAAAAAAAAACCATAAACTTTTTAATATCAACACTATTCGCATAGGTCCCATTCAGAAACTCCCAAGGTCTTGAACAGCCAAACCCCCTTCCGGAAATATGGACCACACACCCTAACACGAGATTAGCCATTGCTTATCAGCATTCGTCTGATCTCGTAACCTCTAGTTTAATGGGCTCACCATCTAAATCGCAACTGATTTATATGTGTTGACCTTATCTGCATGATGACAGACTAGCTTTATGATTTCAAATAGAAAATATGTTTCTTTCACACCAAACGTGCGATTGAGTAATCCAACACAATCCTTGTAACTTTAGCTGCTCGAGAATGGCTACATCGTTATTGAAGACTTTCTCACGCCAGAAGAAACCGAGGAGCTTTACAAGGCCGGTAGAGCTTTGTGTATGGACGCGCCTAAAGAAAATCGAAAAATCTTCAGCACGGTGAACAGCGAGAACCAGCAGTCGAGAGAGAAATATTTCATCGAATCTGGCGATAAGGTTCGTTACTTCTTCGAGGAGGGAGCTATCGGAGAGAATGGGGAACTCTTAGTCGATCCTCTCAACTCCCTGAATAAAGTAAGTCTCACATGCAGATGATCCTGATCGAAGTCATAATATATTTGTTGATTCACTAGGTGGGACATGCACTGCACACCCAGGTTGATCCCTTTAAGAAGATCACATTCAGCAATCGCGTGAAAGAGATTTGCTGGCAGCTTAACTACAGACGACCAGCCGTCTGCCAGAGCATGTACATATTCAAGCACCCGCGTATTGGGGGCGAAGGTAAGATCCAGCTCAAAAAATGTTGTATATCCCCTAGCTCTATCGTCTTTGCTTTCTTCGTCTAGTGATTCCCCATCAAGATGCGTGGTATTTACACACCGACCCCAGTTCAGCCATAGGCTTTTGGATCGCCTTAGAAGATACTACACTTCAAAACGGTTGCCTGCAATTTATCAAAGGATCGCATAAAGGCGACATTCATCGACGATTCAAACGAAATCCGGAGAAGAATTCGAACGAACTTCTAATCTACGACAGACCCGCACCTATCTATCCAGCTTCCAATTTTACTCCAGTACCAGTTAGCAAAGGTATGTGTGGATTCAAGTATGCGTATGATCGTTTATTAACCTTTTTTTAATATTTAGGAACCTGCATCATAATCCACGGTCAGGTAGTCCATAAAAGCGAATCGAATCGATCAAACAAGAGTCGTCACGCGTACACTTTCCATGTTATTGAGACTGAGAATACGAAATATTCCGAGGATAATTGGCTGCAACCACCCGAGAATGCGCCCTTCCCTGTTCTGTATGTGCGACAGGATTAAGTTAATGGTCCCCATACAGATTGATGTCAAGGAGCTGTGGAACGGAACATTGCCTGAAACGTATTCATTAATTAAAAATATTTTCAAACACTTATTGTGGCTAGTTGTTGTTGTAAAATATTTACAGAAATCTAAAATAAATCGCTGACTTAATATGACGTGTCGCATTAATAAATAAGAAAAAAACAAATGAGACCTAAGTACGGAACCTTGAGGTACATGTACTTCTTGACAATACAGTGTGCTTGTAAAGTCATTTTTTTACAAGTCCAACATAATGGACTTTAATAGCTTAGAAGCTGGCTTGGCAGTTGACGATAGACAGGTGGGGCTAGGTAAGTAGGTCTGTAATGCAGAATGGGTGCTATTATAGCCGAAAACCCGGTTTGATGCCACTCCTTATTTGACCTGATTAGAAATTGTGAGGGTTGAGAAAATGAAACCGAAAACTGCAGTTGTACTGAGTGTTTTACATGCCACCCTGCATAAAAGAAGCTCGATTGAATAGGCGCTACGAATCGGAAATATTCAGTTAGATCGAGAAGACCCCTATCATACAACAAGCTGCATCTGAGAACCATCGGCCTAGATCAGAAGGTGGAAATCTGAAATTAGTTTATTAGATACGCGGGCAGGAATAGCAGAGGTATGCTATGAACATTCTGTCTGGGTAACTACTAGCCCGCTTCCTTGAGTCTTATAGTAGCACAAGAAACCATGTATTACAATCAGGAGTTAGAAATCTCTCAGTTCTCAGTTCTCAAGAGCAAATAACCTCAGGAGCTTAAGGCTCTTGATCATTTGAAATGGTGCTCTGCAAAAGTTTGAGGAATATCCAGGATTTCCAAATTCAAATGATCTTCAGCGAAAAAGCTTCAATTTCGGCAGTGATATGTCGTTCTAGATAGATAGAGCCACATAGAGGTTGGGTAATTGTTAATCTCGAGAAATGGTCCGCTCAAACAGAAACCTCACTCATGCTTTTTAATTTTTTAATTTTTCGTGGGTCAAACACCCCCCTTTATCGAGCTTAATTCAAGCTAACTTTATCTAACTTAATAACTATAGGTAAGAAAAACGAGTGAGGGGGCGCGATCCTTAGAAACTAAGATGAGGGGAAGGGAAGACGGACTTTTAGGCATGGACTGCTGAGGTTGAAATCGAAGTTGATATTAGAATTAGCATTTGCCAGCATGCGGGAAATGGGTTGATTGGAGCCGTATAAGGTGCGGGGGATGGATAAATAGAAGAGACGAGGATTGCGTGTATTACGAGGGTTAAGAGATATGGGTGGCGCAGTGAATGGTACCCGTTAGAAGTCTATGAATGAAGAGGATATCAGATACTTCTTTTCTCCAACGTATTAATGCCATCAGTTAATGCCTGTTGACCGTCAGTCTCGTGCGAATTACTGTCAAGCTATCCTTAATTTCAATAATCAAGATGACGATTTTGTGTCGAAAATCATCATGAGCGACGAGGCGCATTTCCACTTAAGCGATTACGTCATTTTTGGGCACTGAAAATCCGCATGTGATGCACGAAGAACCATTGAATCCACTCAAAACCATTGTGTGGTGCGGCGCTCATGCGAGTCGTTTTTTGAGGACGCTGTCGGCAATACGATCATTGTTACTGGTGAACGCTACAGGGCCATGATAAACGACTTCTTACTGCCCGAATTGGATGAGCGGGCCTTGGTGAATATGTGGTTTAAACAAGGTGGTGCACAAGCACGAGCCACAATGGGTATTGTGAAGGAAGCGTTTACTGGTCGCGTAAACTCCCATTATGGCATGGCCAGCAAGATCGCCCGGTATATCCATCCTGGACTTCTTTCTTTTGGACTACTTGAACTCGCGGGCTTATGCCAACAAGCCTCAGACAATTACAACCCTTAAGGAGAATATTCGACAGGACTGCGAACAATTATCATCGGATATCTTGCGGAAAGTCATGGAAAATGCGATAAAACGGGTATCAACACTGGCTGCAGCCACTTGATGGATATCATCTTTTGAGACTAGCTAAAACAGGAAGCAGGTTTTAATTCTCCGTGAATATTCCGCTTTAATACCAAATAATCATTCATCGGGATGGCAAAGATTTGAAATCTCAGGCATTGGAGAAGCTTCCCGCCTTCAATCTTAATTTGCGGGTGTTCTAGGTCTCTTGGGAATGTACTGGGCAGGGACAGCTTTAAGCTAAAAGCCTTGCCAGGTGTCACTGATCTTAGTGCTGGATACTAGGAAATCCTTGCGAAAACTATCAGCGCACTTGATCGTTCTGCAACCTTGAACAACGATCTCCGAAGAGCCAAGAAAAGAGTTCGGGTCTGCCTTGGTTTTTGATGATGTGGTCTACCAAGATCTTCGATAATCTGTAATGCAGTACCATTCTGCCGTGATGACTTTGAGGACAGAAAGTCGGTTTAATAGAGTCCTTCCTTCTTCGCTTCGTATGCACTAGATGGCAATGTAGACATCAGCGCAGGTGCCCCTCAACTTGTCGGAGGGTCTGCTTCGCCACCCAACGAAACGAGCCTCGTAACGGGGACATGTCCGATTGGGGTGGCGGGGAGAGTTATAAATCCACTTGACGAGCTCATTTTTCTCGAGTACAAAGTTCAAGAAGTTTTCCCATCATATACAAAGGGAACAACGCCAGACTGATAGAACATTTACATTTAGAAGGCTTTTATTTGATTCTATTCCATTTATTATTTGACGGCCTATAAGGGCACAAGAAGGGACAAGGGACAAAGAAAAAAATAGCTTAAACAATCTTAGCTTAAAATAAACTTTACCTTATCAGGAGGAAGAGGATCAAGGAGAGTTTGAATAGCGACAGTAGTGTTATGTAGGTCGGAAAGAGCGGCGTCGCTTCGCGTGTCGTTCTGGACATTGCCTCACGTTTGCCGAAATTCGTTCGATTGGAGTTGACGCGGATTCAGGGGTCTGTGTTTAGGGGGAATCGTTTGAAGCAGTAAGGGGCAGTCTATATTACCGGTAAATAGGTCATAGATAAAAAGTAAGTCGAGGACGGATCGAGGTTGATTAGTTTTAAGCGATCTTCCCAGGGAAGATAATGAAGACCTAAGAAAAGTTAATAAAGCCACGTTGGACGGCCTCAATGTTTAACGACGTTAGTATATAAGGGATTTAGTATAAAGGGTAGGCCATCTAGTGGTTTTTTTTTGTTAAATCATAGGCTATTTTGACACTGACAGCTGTTTCCCACTCAAAATCTTGACAGAAAGTCAGTATCATATCTCCGCGGAGCGAAATGAGTCGCTTTAAGCTTGAACAATGTTAAGAATTATTGAAAACTTATTTTCAAAATGAGTGCTGTGTAGCCCAAACAGTGCGTTTTTTAAAAAGAAGTTTTGGCCAAAATGAAGCATCCACCGCGACTGCTGTACGCAAGTTTGTGCAAAAAGTTTGTGAGACTGGTATGCTAGTGGACAACACTCATGGTCTCCGTCGTCGTACGGTGCGCACAGATAAGAAAGGGGCTTCTGTGGCCGAGAGTGTGAGTCTCAATTCACGAACATCAACTCGCCATCGATCTCAACAGCTCAACATTTCACACACTAGCCTGAGGAGAATTCTGCACAAAGATCTCGGATTATTCGCTTACAAAGTCCAATTGACTCAGCAATTGAAGGCGCGCGATCATCCGCTTCGTTATTGTTTCGCAATTTAGGCCTTAGAGCAGTTTGAATTGGACAACGATTTTGGGCGAAAAATCATCTTTTCTGACGAGGCGCATTTTCATCTCGGCGGCTACGTTAACAAACAAAACTCGGAAAACCCGCATGTTATTGTCGAGAAGCCAATGCATCCACAGAGAGTGACAGTTTGGTGCGGATTGTGGAGTGGTGGCATCATTGGAGCCTTTATTTCGACAATGAGGCTGGGAACAACATTTCGGTCAATGGTGGCATGTTAACCGACTTGTTTTTTACTGAAATTGAAGACATGGATTTAGACCTCTGGTTGATGCAGGAATGTGCGCCATGGCACACAGACCATGCCACAATCGATCTTTTGCGCACCAAATTCCCAAATTGTGAATTGTGTTATCAGCCGTCTTGGCGATGTCAATTGGCCGTCTCGGAACTGCGATTTGACCCCTTTTGACTTTTTTTTTGTGGGAGCGATGTTATGCCAACAATACGAAAGCGATTCATACACGTAAGGCCAATATCATCCAAGCAATCCGTGAGCTACAGCTCGAAACCATCAACAAGGTCTTTTAAAATTGGGATGACAGAATGCGCTACTGCAAAACCAGCCGAGGCAGCCACTTGAACGACGTTGTATTTCATATTTTATGGGAACATTTGATCTTACTAATGAAACCATTATACATACATGGAAAAAATTTAATTTTGTTAATTTGACTGCATTTTTAAAAAGAAAATTGTATTTGGCCGACTCTGTATTGCCGAAGGCGGAATTGGCACGTTTGATAATGTTGTCGATGTGACCCAGCAGTTCTGGTTGCTGGGTGGTTGAAGCTAGAACTAAAAAGAATGTTGTCGTTCAGTAATTTTTGACCAAAAGCTGTAGAGAGCAATATATAAGAGCTCTTTGGCTGTATAAGAGCTTTTATTATCAGCACTGAAGAACCTAGCAGACGAAATGTTGACTTTACAATTCAGAAACACAGTGGTGATAAGTGCATTACTGTTCTGACGATGTTAAGCGATGGATCCGGGTAAGAATGTATCCAGGGTCCATGTTCGATTGGCAGTAAAAGTGCCATATACTTTGTGGAGCAATACCAATTCATTAAAGTGTGCTTTGAACAGAGCTCTGTAGAATCGGCGTGCACTGTTTTCTCCAAGACAGTCTGTTGTAGGTTGTATAAAGCAAGGACAGATTTATGTTCTAGGTCTTATTGGACAGAAATCTGACTTATTCCATATGTGATACCTAAAAGCAGGTCATATACATTTATTCAGTGTCTTTTTGGGGAGGATTTAAGTATTTCCTTTAGCTGAAAGGCCGGTTCGTAAGATATGGAAACCCAGAAATCCCAATTCCCATGCATTTCGGTTATCAAAATTTGAAATAAACGTTTTATCAATATTCTATTACAATTCTTACTGACATCTGTCAGCCACAAACCCAACCAATTTGCAAACTTGTTGACTTTCCCACGTACGTCAACCGCCAAGCTGTCAGCTGTTATCACTAAAAAACCGCACAAAACAAGTCTGAATTTCCAAGTGTTTATTTTCGATTTTCGTTGCCAGTTCCCAAGTGTAGTGCGCCAACTTCAGCTGACAATGAGCAAACTACCAAACGGCAAGTTAAACGAAAGAAAATAAGAAATTCCTTGCTTAAAAGCCCTACTTTGCAGCTCTTCGTTTTGCCCTGCTTCAACTCAAGGTCACAAAAAACAAAGTAACAAATGTCGAAACTGCTGTGGCCAAAATCAGCCAAGTGGTTGAAGAGTCCAAGCCTCGAGTCGTCGCCCTCTCGGAATGTTTTAACTGCCCGTATGGAACAAGCTTCTTCCGCGAGTATTCGGAAACCATTCCAGACGGCTACACGAGTAAGATGCTTTCGGAGAGTGCTAAAACGCACGGCATTTACATTATCGGTGGCACGATTCCAGAAGTAGGAGGAAACAATGATATTTACAACACCTGCACGGTGTGGGATCCGTCGGGGAATCTCATAGGCAAGCATAGGAAGGTACGTAGCACCAGAGATTCGTTTCGTCTTGGTCATTGGTCGTTTGCAGATCCATCTCTTTGATATCGATATACCCGGTGGCATTCGATTCAAAGAATCCGAGACGTTATCTGCTGGAGACAAGTTCACGATAGTGGAGATGGACGGCCACAAGATCGGAATTGGAATATGCTACGACATCCGATTCGAAGAATTGGCAAGAATCTACAGAAATGAAGGTTGGTCCTGGTGGTTCTGTCACTACAAATTCGAAGCGTTTGACTCTCACTCTCTTTCAAAGGCTGTGAAATGCTAGTCTACCCAGGTGCATTCAATATGACCACCGGACCCCTACACTGGGAACTACTCCAGCGATCCAGGGCTAATGATAATCAAGTGTATGTTGCAGCCATATCACCCTCCCGAGATGAAACTGCGGGCTACGTCGCCTATGGCCACTCTATGGTCGTGGATCCGTGGGCAAAAATTCTGGCATCAGCCGGCGAAGGGGAGGAAACCGTCATCGCCGATGTAGACTTTAACGTGGTCCAGCAAGTTCGTCAACAGATCCCCATCTCGCTCCAACGCAGAACCGACCTCTACTCTACCGAGCAGAAGGCCTGACTATGTCAGAAGCATTTAACTACGACCTAAACTCGTTAAAGGGTGTTCTTTATTGAATAAAAAATATCTTACAACTACTGAGCAGATTGTTCATCGACGGGTTCCGGGATAGCAGCCGCATATGTACGGTGAGTCTGCCCGAACAACGCTTTGATCGCATCATCCGTGGCAATCAACGGTTGGCTTATGAACTCCAAAGCCTAAGAACAGAGTTTTATCGAAAATTGTTTTCTTCATTAATTTAGGAACCTACCTGCATGGCAAATCGTTCATCCTCGGTTGTCTGATTGTTGTTATTTACGTATAGATTTTCCGGAATGCCAACGCCCGAGTGTAGGACGATTTGTTGCAAAATGTTGAGGCACTCTGATCCGAGACTAACCACATCCGAGGCGGGAAGATTGAGTGTCTTGATTTTGGCCATAAACTTTAAGTTCTTCAAAATCTCCAGCTGCACTTTGCGTGTTTCGGAAGTAAGACGAAGTAGACGCTTGGTGGAATCGGTCAGAATTTCATTTTTCTGCGTTAGATCGGCCTTCCAGCGGGCGAGTTCCTCCACCATCACACTGCTGGCTAAGAATTTACTCCGCCAGACTTCGCATTGGCTAGCGAGAAACTCGATTTGTTCCTGAAGAAGGGGAAAAAGAAATGGTATGAGATCAGGATCAGCGTAAGGTACCCAAGGTCGTAAATTTAATGGTCTCGAGCTATAGAATGGCACAATTACAGGTAAGTAGGTAGATAAGCATATGTAGATACCTATCTACCGCTCAGTCTAGGTAGATTTACAACTTAAGTGCCATTTTGATACCACATGTCGCCCGATACACTGTCATCAGAGATAGAATTGATAACGCGGTACAGCGCGTCGATGGTATTTTACTACCATTCCAGAAAACACCCATTTTCTGATTTATCTCACATACCACGCTAATTGACATGAGACGTGGCTATTATCATCTCGACACAAAGACCCAATCTTCCCGCCCCTTATCTCTTCTCCCAGAACGTTAAAAGACGCACGTTTTACGATACTTATCTACTTACCGAATGCGTTGTCAGATTATTGGCCGTGTCCAGTAACGCTCTCGCTAGCTGTAGTTTGTCCTCAGTTAACACATTGACTTTGGTCTGAAGATCCTCTCCCACCGAAGCTACCAGCAAATTTTTCAACTCCGAATTGACTTGAACTTGAAACTTCAACTGACTCTGGAGGTAATCGCGTTCTTCCCGCAGTTTCTGCATTTCCGCCTTCAATTCATTGGTCTCCGAATTGTCGACAGCTTCTTTAATCGGCTCCTTAGTAGCTGCATTTGACGCTTCATGCAACTCCTGAACACGCATGGTGGACACATGACTAACCAAGACGCCAATATCTAAATTGTTCCTGTCACGCTTGATACGATTCTTGTTTTTGTCTTTGTTTGGTACAATGGGATTGACGGCACCCGTATATGGTTCAAATGGCACGAATCGTGGTGGTTTCGTTCTCTTATGCTCCGGAATCACATGCGCCTCCACTAATCTCGGAGTTAACAAACGAAGTTCTCCTCTTGGCTTGACCGCCGGAAGACTTTTCGAGGTTTCCGTCGGTCTATAAAGTGTGTGTAGACCTGGAATGGGTAAGGTACTCGGTGGTGGTGGCGGTTTCTTCTGATGGACTGTTTCCCGAATATTGCTGTCCTTACGTCGTATTTGTGACTTGGAAAAGGTTGGTTTATGCTCGGCTTTGCCCATATCATCCTGTTCCATACCATCACCACTTGTGCGAGCTTGGAAAAGGAAATTATTAATAAAAATCTGAGTTCCGGTACGAAGAGTGTCACTAGAGAAAATACCTTTATCTGTATCAATAAGCGTATCCATGCCTTAAATGATTATGATTACTGGTCTGTGATGGAATTTGATAAAGACGTGATGTTTTCGTTTATATCTTACTCTTCGGGGCTATGGCTATTGACTATCGTGTTTATTTATTTCTTCTTTTTTTTTGAGTGATAATACAGGAAAACAGAAGAAGTCAACGTCATCTGTCAAATATATGCAATATGACAGCTTGCACAATGATGCCAAAGCGCTCGAAAATATTAAATTTTAAAAAAGTCATTTTGAAAAACATAGTAGCTAAGTAGGCCACTACGATCATAAATAGATGCATGCCAACAAGAGATCAGATAGAGATATAAGAAACATGCAGGATTTATGGCACAGAACATAGTAAAACGGATGTTCTCTTCCAGGCTCAACCTGCCGCCAAGGAAGGCCCACTTTTTAAATCCATCAAATCGACGGATGACATTGAAGAAACGGCTTATTAATTAAACGAAGCATTCATCTCATCCTTCAAAGACAGCTGTGAATCACACAAGCGATGCGTACCTTGGTTGGAATGCACAGCTCAAAACTTTGAGGAAACAGTTGAGATCTCACACACAGTTCAGATCTCTCACCTAAAAGAACGAAGAGAGGGTTGATTATAGATCTTCTCTAACAAAATACAACCTCGAATTGAGGAAATCCAAGAGAAAATGGCAATTTCACTATCAATCGCAGGGAAACCTTGGAGACTTTGCTTAAGGTACATTTCCCTGGTTCTACTACCCAGCTAACACCTCTCGATCCTCTAATGAGCGTCACAAATTACATCGATAATAAAAATAGCCTCCCTCGTAGACTCGTCAGCCCTCATAGAGTTAAATGGACAGTTGACTCATTTAAAGCCTACAAAGCTCCAGTTAAAAACGGTGACTTTCCTGCTATACTCCTGAGAGGCTTAATCATTATTCTAGCACCACTGATAGCTCTCTTTAGGTCAAGTTTCAACTTGGCACACATTCCTCAAATCTGGAGCGAAGTCAACCTAGTCTTCATCCCTAAGATTGAAAAATAGAGTGAGCAACTTAAATCCTATCACCCTGTCAGACTAACATCTTTCCTACTAAAAAAAAAAGCCAAAACTGATAGAGCTTCATATTAAAGGTATATTAGAAAATCAAACACCTCGGCATCCAAATCAGTATGCATACCGGAAAGAACGATCCACTAAGAATGCACTGCATCACATGTGGAAAATAGTTTCACACGTAAGGAAATCACAACTTACGCCTTCCTCGATATTGAGGGGAGCATACGGCTCTCAAGCATCGCCGTGAGGTTGAGCTCAAATCAAAAATGTAACAAAAGAAAACTCTTTTTTTGCGCTTTTTGTCAAATTTCTCGGGAATGCCATATCCGATTTTCAATTTCTTTTTTTTCTATTTGTTCCCCATTAACTGAGCAGACAACTTTTTTATATACAGATTTGCTGATGAGTGGTAGGTAGGTAGGAGTGGCCGCCTGATATCGAGATGCCAGGCCCAATTAGCGCTTATGCGCCGTTTTGATGCCACCACTCAGTGACCTAGTGTGCTATTATTGGAGTTTCATATCCATCCTGTGGAATTAAGGAATTTGATGATATTACAGAATCCTATTTCCCTGAATTCTGATAGATCGTCGAAGGAGATTTTGCCGAGTAGGCGCTGTCTGGTTCTAGCTAGAGCCGGACATTCACACAGGAAATGGGTGAGAGTTTGCTTTTCCAGTGGGTTCTTGCAACTTCGGCAGTAGGTGTTGAATGGGATGCCTAACTTAGCAGCGTGGGTACCGACAGGCCAGTGGCCAGTACAGATGGCTACAATTCTGGCAATCTCTTGTCGGGGTCTGTTAGTTAGGTTGAGGGTTCTTTTCCTGTTATAGGAGAGCCATGTTTTCCTTGATATGACGCAGTTGCTAAGACTGCACCATCTGGAGTTCGCCCTCGAGAGAAAGTGTTGTAGAAGGTTTGCCTTGACCAGTCTGATGGGGGGGAGTACTGCCTCCGCCAAAGAACAGTCGAGGGAAGAGCCGTGCCTTGCTAAAGCGTCAGCCTTTTCGTTTCCGTCTATTTTGCTGTGGCCAGGAACCCAAATGATAGTAATGTTGAAATAGTCTCCTGCACAGCTGATTTCATCCTTACACTGTGCAACTAACTTGGATTTTATGGAGTGAGAGACGAGAGCTTTGATAGCTGATTGGCTATCAATATATATTTACATCTCTCTTGGTAATAGGATAGCGCGTGAGTAACTTGCAAGTTTCCTTAATCGCCAGTATTTCCGCTTGGAACACGCTGGCCGAGTCTGGAAGTCGCAACGATTTGGAAATATTCAGTTCCGCTGAGAAGATACCCGAGCCAACCCCACGCTCCATTTTCGAACCGTCGGTGAAAAAAGCTACCTGATGGTTCTCAGAGTGCAGTCCCTGTTTCCATGCCATCCTGGATGGGAAGTGGACATGGGCGGCTTTATTTGGGTTGTGTATGGTTGTCGTGAAATCGGTTGCAGTCATGGCCAGGTCACTAGGTAATAGGTCCAGCACCTTGCTATGACCGTAGGGTTTAGATGACCAGAACCCAGATTCTCTGAGTCTAATGGCGCTACAGGCTGCATTATATCTGATGAAGAGGTCCAGAGGGAGGAGGTTTAGGAGTACGTTAAGTGCCTCGGTCGGAGTAGACCGAAGGGCACCGGTTACCCCGATACTGGCCGATCTCTGTACGCGGCTTAGTTTTTTGATGTTGTATGCCTTACTTAGGGCAGGCCACCATACGAGCGCTCTGTAGGTGAGGATGGGGCGGATGACAGCCGTGTACATCCACAGCACCATTTTGGGTCGGAGTCCCCAGCTTTTGCCGAAGGTTCTGCTACAGGCATAGAAAGCGACACATGCTTTCCGTACCCGATGTTCAATGTTTATCTTCCAACTGAGCTTGGGGTCTAGGATAATTCCTAGGTATCTAGCCTCGGAAGACAAGGAGAGTGGCTGGTTGTTTGGTCGAGGGAGATTAAAGGACGGTATCTTATATTTGGTGGTAAACAGCATCAGTTCTGTTTTACTCGGATTGACGCTTAGGCCGCATCCTGAGGCCCAGGCGCTTAGCTTAGTCAGAGCTCTCTCTGAGAGGTAAATTGTTTATGGTGGATGGATTTTTCGATTGTCTGCACGACTTCATGCAGGGCGGTCTCAGTGGACTTGCCTTTAATGTAAGCGTGTTGGGACTTCGAAAACTTTGTGTTTCCTAGGGAGTCGCGGATGTGCCTGTCCAAGATGCGTTCGAGGGTCTTCAGGACGAAGGATGTGAGGCTGATAGGTCTGAAATCCTTTGCGGATTCATGACCGCGCTTGCCAGCCTTCGGGATGAAGATACATCGAACTCTTCTCCAGGCTAGGGGGATGTAGTTGAGTTTCAGCGAACTTCGATAAATCACCGTTAGCCAGGGTATAACCTTGCCCAAATTCTTTTGTAGCATTATAGGAAATATCCCGTCAAGTCCCGGTGACTTGTATGGAGGGAAGCTGCTGATGGCCCAAGATATATTATCGGGGTTGATGATCAAATTAGCATCGTCCCGTGGTGTGTGCTGCGTATGATGAGGGACCTGCGTAGTAGTCCCGTAGTCTTTACATCCGGGGAAGTGGGTGTTCAAGAGAAGTTCCAGGGACTCTTCTGTGGAATCTGCCCAAACACCGTCGTTACGTCTAATGTAGGATGGATTCTGGTGTTGTTTGGATAGGATTTTGCTCAGCCTGGCAGCATCCTTTAGTGTTTCGATAGACTGGCAGTACTCTGACCACGCCTGAGCTTTGGCTTTGCTAATGGCCTTTTTGTAGAGTTTAAGGCAGTCTTTGTAGGGTTTCCAGTATTTGTATCTGTGGCAGATGTTGAAGAGGTCTCTTGTCATTTTCCTTAAAACGGAGAGATCCTCATTCCACCACGGTGGGAAGGTTTTTTTGCTGTGCTTAACTGGGCACGAAACTTTGAAGGCCGTGACCATGGCCTTTTCAAAGGTCCTAACTTTCGTGTCCAGTTGTTCTACAGATTCCATGTCTGGATCGGGTAGGTTATTGAGTTTGGAGTTAATGATCCTGCTGAATTTTTTCCAGTCAGTACGTTTAGGATTTCTGAAGGGGATGGAGGGGTCGGCACTGAAATTCACATTGAAGAGTATCCATTTGTGGTCTGCAAACGATTTTAGATTGGATACTCTCCAGCTGTCGACCCTATAATTGGTGGAATTGGAGATTAGGGTTATATCAAGTACTCCCTCCCAACCAGGATGTGCTTTCGAACTCGGAAATACAAAGGTTGGGGAGCTACCTACATTACATATATTGAGCTTGGAGGTAATTAAGAAATCAAACAGAGACTCACCCCTTTCGTTGATTTCCGAACTGCCCCATAGAGAGTTTCTGGCGTTGGTGTCGCATCCGAGAAGAAGCGTATCCTTACCCTTTTGAAGTTGCCTAACCAGTAGTTGCACTTCAACCGGTGGAGATGGCATATCGTGCGACATGTAGCTTGATGCTATAATGAGGTTCGGCTGGCCAGAACCTTCCAGATTAACGACTGTTAAATCTTCGGAGCTAAGGTGGGGACATAAAAAGGCTTTAATATGTTTCTTAGCTAGTATACAGGTTCTGGGCTTACCGGTTTGTTTTTTGTAAAAAATGTTGTAGTTGGTGTCGTTGAGCCCTCGGATAATAGAACCGTTTACCCAGGGCTCCTGCAATATGCCAATGTCAATGTTTTCCTCCCGCAGGAAAACTAGCAGATTCTCCGACGCACATTTCGAGTGCTGGAGATTAAACTGTATGACATTAAGCATATTGTAGTTACTGTTGTTGCTTTTGTTGTTGCTCTTGGTGTAGTTGAGGTTGGTCTTCCGTTTCGATCGATAGGCCCTCCAGCAATTTGTCAGTTGCATCGATCTCAACTAGATCGTCACCAGGGCCTGTCGGGCGAAAGATTTTGAGTTTGGCTTGCCTGACGCCAAACTTCATTTTGAAGTTTGCCTCCTTCAGTACTTCCAAGCACTTTTCATTGATGGAGAGCAAGTAGGTTTGGGAGTTGTTCTGTGGTTCTTCGACCTTTATGATGGCCCAGTCCTCCGTGGGGATGTTGGGGTTTTGCAACTTGAGACATTGGAGAACCTTTCCGCTGTCTATAGTCGTCCGGGGTAGCCAAATACGTGCCCTTGGTATCCTGGGGATATCCTTAGCGGGGATGATCTTGATCTTAAGTTCATCCCAGGCATCGTTAACCTTAACGATGCACTCGCTAAGGAAGTCTTTGGAGAATTGGTCAGCGCATTTGATAACCCGGAAACCCCTAACAATCTGTTCGGAGTCAAACCCAGGCATCTGGCTATTGGGGTTATTAATGATATGATCCACCGTCATTACGGTAAGCTTAGCCTCGATGCTCGGCCATCTGTCAAGCACCGCTTTACCGTTGGAGGAGTTTTCGTCACCCAGCGCGACCTGGAGGTGATCTCTCGCAGTTTCCGCGTAGGAGGAAAACTTGCTGGGGGGTTTACGCGAGGAGGGCGCGGCGGCTGCTGCTGCCGTGACCTTGCTTCTTTTAGGAGCGATTGAGGTCTCGTCTTGAGACCTGTTCCTTTTCGCTCCCTCGCGATTTGATGTGGTTTTGAGTCGGGTGTACTCATCCACCACTTCCTGGTATTTGCGCCGATCCTCTAGGTCTTTCTCATGAGGAGTACCAGCTGCTTCATTCTTTGCAATCTTGCCAAGGATGAATACAGCCTTGAGGTACTTCTCTCTCATAATCTGGCCGGAGGATTTTTGCTTTTTAACCGGCTTTTGGTCGCTGCTGCTGACCTTAGCCGTTGGTATGTTTTGAGGTTGAGGTTGAGGTAGAATTGGTTGGATAGGGGTACTTTGCCAGACCTTGGGCTTCAATATATTATCCTAAGTTATAAGAATAAATGATATTTTAAGTTGTTATAAAATATGTTATGTTGTTCTAAATAAATTTCAGGACTGACCATTGAACTTGGCTCTCATTTCACATTTATGTTTTTGATTGGATATCATTTCTTTTTGTACAGAAATTATTAGTAGGTACTTATTTATAATAAAATGAATACCATTGATTTTTGTTAACCTACTGTACTTACCTACGTTTAAGTGTCTTTTTTGTGTTATTTTCTATATTTTCTTGTACCTTTTAGATGTTCGAGTGAATTCAGTATCCGGAATTTTTTTTTTGGCCAAGTCGGGGCGGTATAACGTGCGCAGGCGGTTGTACTCTACACTCTGACTTGGATCTAAATTGATAAGATGTTCTCTATCTAAGGTTTTAACTCCGAAGAGTCCAACGTAAGCCTGCCCTTTACTAAATATAGAGGAGCATATATCGACCCCACGGACCCCACAAGCGGACCAGTAGGAGTGCAGTTAAGTGGGAAGGTTATGGTCCTACACTTCTGACCATAACGACGCCGGGATAAAAAGGAAAAGAAGAAGAAGAAGAAGAGGAGCATATATCGAGAAGAGCGCTGTCAAGACTAAGGCCTTGTGATTTGTGGATAGTAACAGCATATGCTAAACAAATCTCTTACAACAATCTGACAAGAAATATTACCATTGCGGCTGTTTTCATATATTGCTGTATTTATGCATTCTACACTAATATTGGTTAGACATTGTGGTGACCTATGTATAAACAACAATCAATCGGATGTTAAACATCACAAAATGTATACACACACACTGTCCGTTCTCAGCGCCCGGATTATTCAAACAGTATCTATTGCATGATCCATCTGATACAGAGAGTTCTTAAGATTGCGACGTTCATACGAGGGTGGTCCGATAAGTACTTAGCCTACAACAAAAATTTTGGAGAAATGGCGATTTATTTTTCAATATAGTCTCCTTTTAGCTCGATACACTTGACCCAGCGATGCTCCAACTTCTTTAACCCGTCTGAAAAATACGTTTTCTCGAGGTCTGCAAAGTAGGCCTCCATGGCGGCGATGACCTCCACATTCGACTGAAATTTCTGCCCGGCGAGTGACTTTTTCAAGTTTGGAAACAAAAAGAAGTCGCACGGGCCAAATCTGGAGAATACGGTGGATGGGACAGCAGTTCGTAGCCCAATTCGACCAATTTGGCCGTGGCGAGGGCGAAGGTGTGAGTCGGTGCGTTATCATGGTGAAAATTTCTTCGCCAAGTGGGGCCGTTTTTTCTTCAATTCGGCGTCGAATCGGACCAATAATTAGGCATAGTACAGCCCTGTGACCGTTTTGCCCTTCTCCAGGTAGTCGATGTGGATCATACCTTGTGAATCCCAGACAACGGTGGCCATCACCTTGTCCGCTGTTTCGACTGTTCCTTGGTCTCTGGTGTGTACTAGTGGATCCATGTTTCGTCGACTGTCACGAAACGACGAAGAAACTCCTTCGGATTGCGCTTAAACAGCGTCAAACACTGCTCTGAAGTGGTCTCACGGTTGCGCTTGTTGTCCGGAGTGAGCAAACGCGGCACCCATCGCGCCGACAGCTTTCTTATGCCCAAAATTTCATGCAGGATATGACCCACGCGATCTTTTGAAATGCCTACTGTCTCAGCTATCTCGCACACCTTCAATCGGCGGTCTGCCAATACGAGATCGTTGATTTTTGTCACGTTATCTTCCATGGTAGCCGTTTTCGGGGCACCTGGACGTGGCTCATCAAAAACCGACGTGCGACCACGTTGAAATTTGATGGTCGCCATCGAAGGAGAAGAGTCACCGTACACAGTATCCAAACGGTCTTTGATTTTGCTGCGCGATTTCCCTTCCAAAAACAAGAATCGAATCACCGACCGATATTGCTCTTTTTCCATTTTTCTAAAATCCGCGGACACTCCCGCTTCCACACGCGGTCAAAACAAAACCAGAAACCGGAATGAGACGTGCGTCTTTCGTACGACTTCCCCCGTGACACCCTGAAATTTTGAAAGAAGTTCAGGTTGGTAGCGACAAAACCCGTTACAAACGAGCTTCTATCCGTGAATACGTGTGAGCTCATTCCATTTTACCGCAGGGTACTCCCGCCACACACACTCTTGGAATTATAACAATGTGCGTGATTGTTTACAAAATTTTGACAGCACTTGAGGTACCCACGTGCTAGCCCGAGCTTGTAGGCAAACGTCGGCGGCCATTTTAAGTGGTACGTCTCATTGGTGGTTTCTGAACAAAACTACGAGTCCGATCCGGCTGACATTTCGGTAGTAGCCGTCTACTAGAATGTACTACACGATAGTAAGCACTTGCGATACTGGCGCCATCTGGCAGTGAGGCTAAGTACTTATCGGATCACCCTCGTATGCATGTGATAGATCTCCAATCTGGATTGGATAGCTATAGATGGACCATCTACTCTGCACACCTCTGCGGGGCAAAAGTGGCTCCAAATGGTTCATGTAATATTACACACGGTGCTGCTCGCCAGTCCTGTTCGCTTGAACTTGACTTGACACGCTACCGCGTGTCTAGATAAACTGTAAAGTAATTACTAAATTGAGTGGCAGTGGAATAGAATACATTTTAGTCGAATTACGCGACAATAGTACCTTTGATTGCATGTGCAATAGAAGCTGCTCTCCTTTACCGTCTGATTACAGTGCTCTATATGAGCACATTATAATTTGTGGAAACTTCAATACTAATCTATTGAAAAATGACTCACTTACCTTCCAAATGAAAGACTTACGTTTCTTCGGTTGGTATGACAGTAGTAAACACTACTTGTCCCACTTGTTTCGCTCAGAATCGTCTTCCAAGTCTACTAGATTTAATCGTTGTGTCCACTTCGTCGCTTGTTTATTTGGTTGAACAATTGTCGTTTGCTGTTTCTGACCACGATCTTCTGTTCTGTACCTATGATATTAACTTGTCCAAAAACGTTATCCCAGATACTTTTACATTTAAAGATTTCAGTGCCATCGATGTAATCAATCTTCAAAACGCTGTTTTCTCCGCCCCCGGGGAAGAATGTCGCTTAAGGTCTGATCTCATCTCATCTCTTCCTTCTAAAAAAATTATGGAGTAATCTTAGAAAATATTGGTTTATCTAGCAGCAAAAATAATAATAAATAATAGTTTTATATATAGTTATATGGATGCTCGATATCCAAAGCAAAGGGGGAAACGGTTTATAAAAATACTTCGAAACCTTTTTTTTTATTTTCACCTTTACTTTATTTTCGCTACTACTATTCGTTCTGCTTAACACGTGTCTTAACTCCTCGAGGGTTTCCAAAAGAAGGAGGAGTGTACTCCGCTTCGGCTTGAAGGAAGTCGAAGTCGGAGGAAAGCGCAAAGAGCGATAAGCCTTATCACAAGCGCAGACTAGACTTGTTTGTTTGTGCAAACGAGTCTAGTGCGCTGATAAGCTTTGAAAGCTACTCTTTGATAGATGGCCTTGTATAACACCTCCCCCCTTACATATTTTTGGGCCCCAAAAAATTACAAAATTACTTTGTACTATTTCACATTTGAAAAGGTATTATTAGACCACATTGAAAAGTAAATTGTCATCACTGGAAATTCAAACCTGGAAGTGGTTAATTTCAGGGATTTTGCAAAAGGTTATTACATCATTACTTATATATAAAATTACTTATTAGCAATTAGTACCTTTACACGTACATATTAAACGGTTACTTAAACGTAACATACTTTGATGATAATACAAAATATTTTACAATCTTCAACATTATCTTAATCCTAGAATAGTTCTATGATAATACATTAGCAAAATATTTTTTTTACAATCTTCATTAACATAATGTATTAGCTTCCAATTATTTATTCCCTGTCAGCCACAATAGATTCATTTCATACTACCCATGTAAACGAACTCTTTTATCATTGCGAAAATCTAGTACAATATTTATTGTTTGACGTTTGCATCTGTTTGCTCTATTTGAAATTTAACAAGAACTCCCCACTGGGAAGTTAAAAATAAAATGTAGATTTCATTTTTGTGAACAAAATCTTTTGTTTAGTTTGTTGTGTTCTAACAATCCGGTGTGTTTTGGTAAGTATATTTTCGTTTAAGTTGTGTTTTGTAGAATTTTGTATTTCTTTTTGTCGAATTGTCTATAACGTAGTTACCCCTGACCGTGAAATTATCTAGCTTCCTGTATTTTGGTTGAGCTTTACCTATCATTCTGTTTTTTATGATATTTTTGCAAAGCTTTGAGGCGTTTTCCCTACCCTTCTTTAAATTTAGTTTTTGTATTTTGTTTGCTTTTTGAACCCTAAACTTTTCTGATAGAGATACATACTATATCTTCCCTAGTGAGATTTTTGCAGAGGAAGTCAATTGGACGCATATTGGTGGTGGTAAGTATCGTATCGTTATAGTAACATACTATCCTAAACAACTTGTCTTCTAGGTCGGCTTTGTCTTTAGCCGCATTCATTATCCTCAAGTGTTCGTTAAATGTGCCATGAAGTCTTTCGATATCGGCATTCCCAGTCTTATGGTGGCCTGTAGTTTTGTGGAAGGCTATATTGTTTTCTTTGAGAAATTCTTCCACAGCTGAATTTATGAAACAGGTATCACCATCGAGAATTATTTTTGTCGGTTTTCCCAGAAATTTAATTCTTTCCTTTAGTGCTCGTAAAATTGCTATCCAGTTCCTATTATCTAATGCATGGATTGTTGCATACTTATTTCTTCCTTAGAAGAATTAACCAACTTGCAATCAGCTTCAAACATAGATGCCAACAACAACAACAGCAATCAACTATAACTTAAATCGTATGAAAAGTGTACTTAGTTAATCAGAACTCTTAATCTTAATTTTGCTTATAATTTTCTTTTATTATTATTTACTTATTTTTTCTTATATACATATGTATTTAAGATTCGCAATGAATTGTAACTTATTTATATTCCTTCTTATTTCCATGTGATGCATTTCTTTGTCTGTTGTTTCTGTTTGCGGGTGGTCTTGGAGATTTGTGGTTTTCCATATAATTTACTTTATGAGCAGTTATAGTAGTAACTTTTCTATAGGCGAACCTGATAAAAAGATGGACCTATCTAAAACCATGCTCAATATCTTATCATCACGGTCAGACGGTTTGAAAATTTGCCAAATGAATGTATGTAGCCTTTTATCAAAAATTGACGAATTGAGGATCTTTTGTTCTAAAACAATGGATGTTATTTGTATAACAGAAACTTGGCTGGATGAGAGCATAAATGATAAATTGGTTGTTATTGACGGTTATCGAATTTTTAGATTGGATGGCGTTGGTCGTGCGTGTGGAGTCGTCATCTATGTTCGTGAGGGCATTCCAGCAAGATGTATAGATTTTCTTAACATTGACGATATTCAATGCTTGCTTATCGAAATTAGCTTACCTCACGACAAAGTTATAATTAACGAAATTTATAGACATCCCAGTAGATTTCCATACAATGAATTTGAAGTGTTTTTATCTAAGCATAGTCCCTGCTATGAAAACATAATTTTATGTGGAGATTTAAATATAGACATGTGTGTTACCAACAGCTCCTCAACAGATCTCCAAAATTTGTTCGACTCTTACGGTCTGAGTATTGTAAGTTACCTACCAACACGATTGACTAATCATAGCGCCACCTGTCTTGATCTGTTTGTGGTTTCCTCTCCCATAAAAGTCTTATTTTTTGATCAATTAAATGGTGTTGCCGATCATGATTTGGTTTTTCTAATATATGATGCCAAAGTAGAGACCATAGATACCGAAAAACCCTATTTTTATCGTGATTTCAATAACGTTAAGGTAGATGAACTTTTAAGCGAAATCTCGAGCATAGACATGCAGCCATTTATATCTGCTGTTTCAACTGACTTTAAGGTGGATCTCTTAAACAATATAATTAAGTATTATTAGGATAAATATATTCCGCTGAAAAGAAGAACTACAAGTAGAAGCTGTCCTTGGCTAACGACTAATATCCGGAATCTTTTATGCGAACGCAACTTTGTGTACAATGTTCTCAAAAACACGAGATCAGATAGAGACTGGGAAAGATACAAAGTTTGTAGAAATCTCACGACGAAAACAATACGAGATGCTAAAAAAGAAATGTACTTCAATTTATTAGATGCTTAAAAAAACTCAACCAGAATAATTTGGAAAAACTTAAATAGAATTGGTGCAACTAATAAGTCTAATCCTTTACCTAATATTGATCTCGATTTTGCTAACCGCCTTAACGTCGCTTTTTCCTCGTCAAGCACGCCCACTTTATTAGCTGCTTATAATTGCTCTTTAAGCTCAAATGGGTCCTTTCATTTCAATTGTGTTTCGATTGAAGACTGTGTTTTCGCACTGTTCTCAATTAAATCCAATGCGTTGGCTCTTGATGAAGTATCACCTAAATTCATACGTCTTATTCTCCCTGTCATCATACCGATCATATGCAATATTTACAACGACTGTCTCATGTGGTCAATCTTTCCCAAAGCGTGGAAACTGGCAAAAGTTATTCCTTTGCACAAAAAAGGTTCAACCCAAGATTTATCCAATTTCCGCCCCATTAGTATATTGCCTTTCCTTTCTAAAGGGTTGGAAAAATTTATGTTAAATCAGTTATCTGTTTATCTTGAGTCATTTAACTTATTATCTCCGCTCCAATCTGGTTTCCGCAAGAAACATAGTTGTGTATCTGCAGCTTTAAAGATTGCCGATGATATTCGCTTATCCATTGATCAAGACAAGGTTACAATTTTAAGCCTACTAGATTTTTCTAACGCTTTTGGTTCGGTTGACTACAGTATTATGCTTAAGAAATTGGAAACGAAATTTGATTTTTCGACAAGCTCAATGAAAATGGTAAATTTTTTTTTAACCGATCGCCAACAAGTTGTTTCTATTGGTTCTATTTTATCAAATACTGTTGATTTAAAAAGCGGGATTCCACAAGGGTCTTTATTAGGCCCTATTTTATTCATTATGTTCATTAATGATATTATTGACGTAATTAAATATGCCTCGTGCAGGGACGGGTTAAGAATATCCCTGCAGCGATACCTATCGCTTGTCGTAAAAGGCGACTAAACAAAGGTAAACAAAACTCACATCTAGGCAATTTAGAAAACACCAAGGTGAGCCTAGGGACACATATACCACCATTAAACTGCCCCACAAGTGTGCATGCAAATCAGTGGGTTGACACGACTGGAGATCACCGGTGTTGTAAGAGTAAGATCAATCAAAAAAAAAATTAAAAAATCTGGAGCATGCCCGTGTCAAAAAGGAAAGGAAGGATGAAAACGGTCAAACCGTAGCATTATGGAAAAGAACGCTAAAAGGAAAAGCACTACCCCGCCAGGCACTACTAATGGTGGTAGTGGTGCAATGGTAATCATCACCGACTGTTAAGCGGAAGGTCTGTAGTTCAAGTCTGACCATAGCCAAGAAAAATTCCTATACGGAAAAAACCCATGCAACAACACCAGTTGTGAATGAGAGATGATCAAAAAATGCTGACGAAGGCATAACACTCGCAGTATAAGATCACTTCAAAATTCATACTCTGCGTGTGCATTTCCAATATAAGATCTTAATGGCATGGAATAAAGTTACTGTAAAACTACAATCAACGCGACAAATTCAGTCGAATCTCTCGAATCCCAAGACAACCACCCCCGGAGAGAAGTGAACGAACATCTTCGACACAAACCATCTGCACCCCGTCCAGGTTGTGTGACAAACATCAAAAGAGCGTAACTCTTGAACCTGCACGAATTATAAAAAAAAAAAAAAAAAAAAAATGATCGTGATCCTGGGACGAGCAGCAATGCTCGGGTCAGAGCTATAGGATTTCCGGGGGATAGCAAAATAATGCAACGGCGTAAGCCACACTTAAGAGTCGCGAGTTGGAACGTTGGAAGCATGAGTGGGCGCAGCTATGAGCTTGAAGAAATTATGGTTAGAAGGCGAGTAGACATCCTGTGCGTACAAGAGACGAAATGGCGAAACACCGGTAATCGGGCACGTTTCTTGGACGTTAAAACAAAAGCCTACAAGATGTTTTACTATGGATTGGAACAAGGAAAAAACGGAATCGCCATCATCCTTGCGGCAGAGTTACTTGGCAACGTCTTAACCATTTCAAAGTCCAGTGACCGTTTGATGGCTCTCAAATTGGTGATGCATGGTGAGGTGTGGAACATCGTAAGTGCATATGCCCCTCAAGTAGGATGCGAACAAAAAGAAAAAGGTGCATTCTGGCTAGATTTCCACAACCTTGTCAAAATCATCCCAAAGGAAGAGCTTTTGTTTGTTGGGGGAGATTTAAACGAACATGTCGGGAAGACAAGCGAAGACTATGAAGACTACCACGGAGGGCTGGGATACGGCACCAGGAACTCTTCAGGTGAAGATATCCTAAACATGTGCAAGTCGTGCGGTCTTATAGTGCTAAATACCATGTTAGTCAAACAAAGCCAGCACCTGATCACTTATAGCAGCGGCGGAAATGAAACTCAAATAGACTATCATTTGGTATCCAGTTTCATGAAGCCACGAGTTAAAGATTGCAAAGTGATCCTGGGAGACGCGAACAGTTTCTCAACGAACAGTTTCCCCGAGTGTACTTTCCAAGAGCCGCCCCGAATCATGCCGAAATATCCGACATCACAGTCGAAGAAGTTCGGTACGCGGTTAAAAACTCCAAGAAAAGAAAAGCTGTTGGGCCGGACGGGATACCCTCTGAGTTCTGGAAAAAGATGGGAGACATCGGGTCTAGATGGCTCATGGTTCTTATCTCCAAACTTATGAGAGGCGACACTATGCCTAATCAATGGAGGGAAAGCTATCTTCTTCCATTGCACAAAGGAAAGGGTGATACGCGAAATTGTGATAACTACCGTTCTATCAAGCTGATGTCGCACACCATGAAGATCGTTGAACGGGTATTAGATAGCCGACTGCGAAAAATAATACGACTATCTGATGACCAGTGCGGGTTTGTCTCGGGTAAATCAACAACAGATGCAATCCAAAGTATAAGGATCATGATGGAAAAGCATCGTGATTCTTCAAAGGACTTGCATATGGTGTTGGTTGATTTCGAGAACGCCTTTGACCGGCAACCAAGAGATCTTTTATGGGTAGCGCTAAGACAAAAAGGAGTTCCAGAAACCTACGTGCGAGTGATTATGGACATGTACGAAAGAGCAACGACAAGAGTAAGATGCACTGCAGGAGTCACCGAAGAGTTCGCAATCAAAGTCGGTGTACACCAAGGGAGCGTCCTCAGCCCACTGCTTTTTATAGCAGTCCTTGATTGCTTGCTTGAAGGAAAAGTGACGGACCCCAATGTGCACCAGCTATTCTTTGCTGACGATGGGGCCATTATAAGTGATGATCAGGCGTCCCTACAACGAGCACTTGATGTGTGGGTGGACATTTTTGAGGGACACGGGTATCGTATTAGTTCAAAGAAGGCAGAGTATCTGTGCTGCCCGTTCGCTGACCCTCATCAGCCTATTCCAGACATTTACTTGAATGGAAGAGTGCTTCCCAAGTGTGAAAAGTTTAAATATCTGGGATCTATGATTAATAGAGAAGCAACTTGTGATGACGACATCAAACATCGCGTAAGCGTAGGGTGGATGAAGTGGCGGGAAAACTCCTCCATCTTCTGTGATCGAAAAATGCCCCCTAAGCTGAAAGGAAGGCTCTACACTTCAGTTGTACGTCCGGCGCTCACATACGGTTCACAATGCTGGACAATGCACAAAAAGTATGAGAGCAAATTAACGGCAACTGAGATGAAGATGCTTCGCATGACAGCGGGAGTAACAAAGCGTGACAGAATTAGAAGTTCAAAGATCCGAGGAAGCCTCCACGTAAAAGAAACCATCACAAGAAATATAGAGCGCGACCGACTCAGTTGGTATTGCCATGTTCAAAGGAGAGATCCTTTGAACCCCGTCCAAAAGGCAATATCAATGAACGTTCCAATTTCAACACGCAAAACAGGCAGGCCGAAAAACAATTGGTGCAAACAAATGCAAAAACACCAGCATTTGATTGGCCTCAGCGATGAAGTAATCCCAAACCGGGAAGCCTGCCGCTACTTTCTGAGGTCAAACCGGCGGACCCCACAAGCGGACCAGTAGGAATGCAGTTAAGTGGGAAGGTTATGGTCCTACACTTCTGACCATAACGACGCCGGGATAAAAAGGAAAAGAAGATTGACGTAATTAAATATAGCTCATGTCATCTCTATGCTGATGACCTACAAATTTACCTTTCCTTCCCGTTAGGTCTACTTGAGGACGGAGTGTGCAGTATCAATGAAGACTTAAATAGAATTCACCATTGGACTTTAGAAAACAATTTAACTTTAAATCCCAGTAAATCCCAAAGTATTATAATTTATAAATCAAATCTCAATGAGTCTTACTTTCCCGAAATCTCCTACAATGGGTTCGTTATACTCTATAGGCCTTCCGTTATGAACTTAGGATTTTTATTCAATAAAACTTTAACATGGAACAATCATGTTAATAAAGTGATTGGAGTCATATACGGGGCCCTTAGGCGTTTATGGAGAATTTCATATTTAATGCCACAAAATACTAGACTTATGTTAGTTAAAACTTTACTTGCACCAATAATATCTTATGGGGCACCTTTATACGCTGGCATGGATTCAATTACCAAACAAAAACTTAATGTAGCATTCAATGCATGTGTACGTTTTGTTCACTCCTTAAAAAAATATGATCATATTTCTCATTTAAATAATTGTATTTTCGGTATGTCACTTATGTCACACTTTGTAATTGAGATATGCAAATTTATTTTTAACTTCATTCACCACCGACAACCTCTCTATCTATTCGACAAGCTTCAATTTTCCTCATCCTTGCGCACTAATAACTTAAACATCCCCAGAGCTTCAGTTATGCAATCTCGTAGATCCTTCTTTGTCTTAGGTGCGAAAATTTGGAACAGTCTACCTGCTCACTCTAAGAAAATGTTGAATTTAAATAATTTTATCTCCTCCATCAAAGATCATCTCAAGAACTCAGACGTTGCATTGCATCCCCACTCTATTTTCGTTAATTAACAAGTTCAATAAATCAACAAATTTGTTAGTTTTCAATATATACTTTTTCGTTTTTTTTTCCTTTTTTTGAATTTAGTTAAGTTTGTCATTTACATTGTATTTTTTATTGTAAATTTTTAGAGCCATAAAAAAGATTTAATCTTAAGGCTTTTTGATATAAATAAATGAAATGAAAATGAAAAAAAAAAACTTATCTTTGGTTGTTAGAATCATTTTATTTCTCTCCGGGAACCAGATATCAATATAAACGATACTATTGAACTGGGCTGGAGTTTCTGTTACTTGAAGTGGAATCGTTAGCGGTCGCCTATCATGCTTCGAAAGGTTGCAGACGCCGCAATTATTAATTACTTTCTGAATTTCTGCCTGAAGGTTTGGATAAAAATATAGCTTCTGCATTTCTGCAAAAACTTCGCGAATCCCTCTATTGTTCTTACTTATGTAGATGTTCCTTTTTGATAAGAGTAAGTATTTCGTTTCTGTCCGTGATATCTTTAAGTTTGATTTGAGATTTCAGTATCTTTAGGTTTTTGTTCATTGAGAAATATTTGACGTATAACTTTTGAAATTGCAGATATAATTGGGTATCGTTGCAAAATATACACATAAGGCCTTTGTTTATCAGGATTCTCTACATTATGCCTAACAGGTTAGTACTATCTTTTTTTACAAAAATGAAGTTTTGCACTTTTTTGTGTACAATTTTTAAACTAACCTTTTCTTTTGTGTCATATGCCAAGTATATTTGGTTTTTATAAAGGTTGACGGGCTTAGTTGTTATATATGTAAATATAGTTGCTCTCGTCTTCCTGGGCACTATGAATTGTGGCCCCTGTGGATAAATTATCTAGGTTCGATTGATCACCTGCACTTATGACATCTTCATCATTATGGCCATTAGTATCATACAAGACTTTCTGCTTCGACTTTCAGCTTATTCTTTTTTTTTATGACTTTAGATTTGCACGCTCTTTAAAATGACTGCATGCAAGGGACCACGTGTTCGTTTTTTTCTATGACATAGTTTAGCGTTTAGTTCATGTATAGTTAATAGTTTAGATTAATTAGCACTGTTGTATAATTTAGAATAGTTTAGTATCAATTGTGAGTTTTAGCTTAGTTTTAATTTCATTTATGTATAATTAGTCTATCTTTATAATTGGGTATCATGCGGTCACAGCGTCGCGGTTAGATTGCGCTACACTTTGCTTTCTTAACTTTTTGTGTTTTTTTTTTTTTTCCCCGACTGCGCCAGTTATATGGATGCTCGATATCCAAAGCAAAGGGGGAAACGGTTTATAAAAATACTTCGAAACCTTTTTTTTTATTTTCACCTTTACTTTATTTTCGCTACTACTATTCGTTCTGCTTAACACGTGTCTTAACTCCTCGAGGGTTTCCAAAAGAAGGAGGAGTGTACTCCGCTTCGGCTTGAAGGAAGTCGAAGTCGGAAGAAAGCGCAAAGAGCGATAAGCCTTATCGGAAGCGCAGACTAGACTTGTTTGTTTGTGCAAACGAGTCTAGTGCGCTGATGAGCTTTTTTGTTTTTTTTTTTTTTTTTTTTATCTTTTCATCTTTATTTATATTCCATTAATTATTACAGTTCATAAACTATTTTACAATAATTCAGTTTCATTTTTAGTGTAATAATAAAGATATATGTCATTCTGTAGTCTTTAAAGAACTAGTGGCGAATGATCCATCAACAAAATTAACAGCAATTATGCGTGGGGTAAGAGTAACTATATTTCTATACTTAAAAAGAATAATATAGAGAAGCAAAAATAAATAAATTAAAATAAATATATGCAAAGGAACAAAAATTGGCTACGTTCTATTTATTAATAAATGTTTGACCGTTGAATTATCCAATGTAAAGAGCCATTTTTTAACTCTTTTCAAAAACAATGTTCTTATATTTAGATTTCTAATTTCGCATGGCAATAGGTTAAATAATTTGGATGCTGTGACAGTAAAAAAGTTCGAAAAGTGGGTTTTATTAGCATGCGGAATATTGACTAAACCTCTGTTATTTACTCTCAAACTATATAAGTTGGAACTTCTAAGTACTGAGCTATAACCACTTCGCATAAAGAACACTTTAAGAACCTTATAGATATATATATATATATGTTTGATCGGCAAAACCCGCATAGTGCAGAACAATGGCCAACTAGCAGTTAACCTATTTGTACCACAAATAATTCTTATAATATGTTTCTGTGCTATCAACAATGGATCCAGGACATTGAAATACGCTCCACCCCAACTACAAATGCCGTATTGTACTTTTGAGTTAACGAGGCCATAATATACAGTTGTCAGTAATTTTTTTTGAAACAATACGGTTTAAGCAGATACATTTTTCGAGTAACGGATAACATATATTTTTTCAATTCACTTGCATGTGCTTTCCAGTTCAAGTTTTGATCAATTATTACACCTAAATACTTGAAATAATTGACGTTTTCAATTTTGAAACAATGAGATGAACAGCGACCATTATGGGAATAATTAACCCTACCACAAGAGTGAGTAGATATAGATAATTTTTCGCACACAGTGGAGTGAAACAAAAAAATCACAGTCTATCGCATCTGATTTTTTAAGATTGCAAAACATAAGCTTCGTTTTGTCACTTATAAGGAGTTCGTGTTTTGCAAACCATTGTCTGAGAAGTTGTAAGTCTTTCTGCAACTTAACCATCGATTCCAATAAGGTGTTGCTTGTGTATGTGAAAGCCATGTCATCCGCAAAAGCTGTTATATTACGTAAAGCCTTGCTTGAAAATGGAATTTATATAAATGAGGAAAAGGATAGGACCCAAAACTGAACCTTGTGGAACACCGATATCTAATGTTAGTTGTTCGCTGAAAACTCCATCAACCTTCACCTTTTGAGATCTTCCCGATAAGTATGAAGCAAACCAATTATAAGACTGATCTCTGAATCCGGCTTTATAGAGTTTATCAAGTAGAATTTCGTGGTTGACCATATCAAATGCCTTCGACATATCAATAAATAAGGCTATAGTAGTCTTGCTGTTATTAAAACTGCTAAAAATTCGCTACATAATTTTAAAATGGCATCTTCCGTAGACTTACCCTCACGAAATCCAAATTGGTCACTACTGAAAAACTTATTTTTGTCTAGGAAGGACACCACACGATATTTTATTGCTTTCTCAAAAAGCTTCGAAAATGTGGGCAGTAATGAAATTGGTCTGTAATTGTCCAGTAGGCTTCTTTTTCCTTTCTTAAAAAGAGGAATAACTTCAGCTGCTTTTAGAGATCTAGGGAAAATACCACAACTGACACTCATATTAAATATATACGTAAGAACATCAACAACATAGAAAACAATTTTTTTTAGAAGGCAGTTAGTTATCCCATCAGAAGTACTTGAGCATTTATTATTATCAAGTGACATTATTCTTTTATATATTTTGAAAGAGGTAAAGGGCTCCAGTACAAAACTATTCATTTGAAATTCATCTGCAACCAGATCTGAATATAATTCACGCGAACAAGGGCTTTGAGGGGGATAGGGCTTCATAGCTGAAGCAACAGGTGTAAAGTACTTATTAAAATTGTTGGCGATATCTATCGAGCTACGAACCATTTTATGTCCTATTTCAATTTTCTGAATAGTGTCTGTATCTTTTTGTTTATTAAGAATACTGTCAATCACTTTCCATTCGTCTTTAATATTACCCTTGCACTTATATAATTTATCAGTATAATATTTGTCTCGACTAATTCCAATTTCTTGTTTCACAGACTGACTCAACTTAATATAATATCGCTTAAGCCCTAAATTCTGAGGATGTTTTCGGCATTTTTTCCTTATTTGATTTTTTCTTGATATCATTTTAAGCAGTTTTTTTCCAATCCAAGGCCTAAGTCGTCTCAATTTGGAAACACTACATGATTTAGGTATAACATTGTAGGAATTATGAATATGTCCTTCTAAAATCTCCATAAAGGTGTCGTAAGCAGAAGAAGGATCACTTTCGCGATACACAAACTTCCACTGCTCAAATTTAAGACAATCTATCAATTTTGAGAAGTTTATTTGTAGTTTCACCGTAAAGGGTATATATTTTTCAAAATTACTAGGACTCACTATTTGTATATTCATTCTAAGCCATAAGACGACATCATAAATAAATATTTATCAGAATCATAATTAGCAGTTAAGATATTAAGGTTGATATCGCCAATAATAATTAAGTTTGTCATTTTAACATCCTTAAGTAACTCACCCATTTGTTCTATAAAGATATTTTTGCTCAAACTGTAATCATGCAAGCGATATACACAAAAAATTGTAAAGCTTTCATCATATATAGTACAGATTAATTTAATAATATCCGCGCTACTTAAATTAAAATATTCTACTTCGCATTGGTATGATTTTTTTACAAATCCTGCAACACCACCCGAACTATAAGAGTTATTACAATTGCCGTACATTTCATAACCAGGAATATTATATTCGGATAATTCATGGTCATAAAGCTGTGGAAGCTACTCTTTGATAGATGGCCTTGTATAACAATATGCTTATGATCCTGACGAACTTAACCGCACCTTTTTAGGAGAAGATCCTTGCTCAATCGCATTCGATTTTAATCAGACATCAGACCGTCAACACTCGCCTCCAAGACTAGACGATTTTGTTGTTGCCACTGAAGAGGAAATTTGCCAATGTGTCAAAGCCATTAAATCCAATTCCATTGGGGAAGATGGCATACCAATTACGGTTCCTCAAACTTATATTACCCATGTAATTGGTTCCACAGTCGTGGAAAGTTGCTATAATTTTGCCAATTGCTAAGAAAGCTTGTCCAACATCTTCTGCTGATTTTAGACCAATAAGCATTCTGCCATGCTTATCCAAAGTCTTAGAGAAAGTAAGAGTTAAACAGATCACGAAACACTTGTCTTTTGATAATCTGTCCGGTTTTAGAGCCAATCACCGCTGTTTTTCAGCCATGGTAAATTTGCTCGAAGAAGTAAGACAATCTTTCGATCCCTTCTCTGTTTACTAGATTTCTCAAAGGCGTTTGATAAAGTAAATCACAATGTCTTATGTTGAAAGCTTAAACACAATTTTGGTTTCAGTGAGTGGTTGAGTAATTTTCCTCCCAGTAGGTCGCAAAGATAGTTTTGGGTGAGCGTTATTCATCCATCAAGAATGTGAAACAAGGCGCTCCATAGGGTTCTATATTGGGTCCAATATTATTCGCGACGTAACTCTTTCTGTGCCGATAACATACCCCTCCCGCTTCCACAAAAGAACACAATGGACTCTCACAAAGAAAAAGGACAAAATAATAAAACAGCTGAAACAATCGATTTGTTATACCAAGAGATTTGTGAACTGAAACAAAACATAAACAATGATATGATTCTTAAAGAAATACAGGAATTAAAAAAAATTAACAACGAATTTCTTGCAAAAATCAGTGATCTTCAAAATGAAAACTTTCACTTAAGGTCGGATATTGGTGTTTTGCAGCAACGCATAAATGAGCTTGAACAATCAAAATTAAATAAAGCGATTGAAATGTTCAATGTGCCAAACGTCGATGAGTCTACTGCAGTGCAAGCAGCAATAACTATCCTGCGCGATGGTGTCGGATGTGATATCAACGAGAGTGACATTGACGCTCTTCGCTTACGTAAAATAAAAACAAAGAAGAGTGCAACGCCCACGAACATCATAACTCTCAACCTAAGCAGACAAAAAACAAAGGAGAAAATCATGAACATGAAGAAGAAAGTACAGGGACTCACAACAAAACTTTTGGGTGAAAATTTAAATACATCAAAAATATATATTAATGACAGTCTCACACCCCATATGAGATCAGTGTTTTTCGAAGCGAAAAAAATTAAAAAAGAAAAAAAAATTAAGTATATGTGGATGAGGAACGGCATAATTTTCTTGCGTAAAAATGATGGGGACGAGGCATTTAAAGTAAGGTGCCTTAATGATCTCAATAATATTTAATTATACAAAAACTATAAATGAATAACTTAACATCAACACACGCAAGAAATTATGGCGCTTCTCAACTATCTACCCTAGTTATTCACCAAAATATTCGTAGTATGAGAAAAAACTTCGATCTCTTCTTAGCTCACTTAAATGCCGGTAATTTTAACTCAGATGTTATTGTACTTACAGAAATCTGGTTGTACGACTATGAATTATCCAACTATAATATTCCTGGCTACGAGCCTTATTTCAAATGCAATAATTCTTATAGCTCAGGTGGTGTCGTAGTATTTATTAAAGTAAAACAAGAATTAAGCTGTGAGGTTAAAAAACCAAATTTGAAAAGTGCGGACATATTAGAAATTAACTGTTATATATGTGGTGAAAAGTTTACGATCTTATGTGTATACCGTTTGCATAGAAACAACATCAATATTGACCCATTTTTAGAAGACTTCAAAAACATTCTCAAAAAAGTTAAGACTAAAAACCTTGTTGTTATAGGTGACCTAACATTGATCTCCTAAAACGAAGCAATGATACATATAATTATTTAACATTAATGTTTTCCTTTGGACTAGAGCCACTCATAACGGTACCAACTAGAATAACGGAGAGGTCACAAACATGCATAGACCATATTTTTATTAGAATAGACTCCAATTTTCCTCACAATTTAACAAGTGAAGTTATTGACTTAAAAATCTCGGACCATTGCATGACGAACCTGAATATAGAAACCTACAAATTTAAGAATAGCCGTAAATACGTCCCCTTTAGTAATAAAAGCGAAATTGATGTTAATAAACTAGTAGAATTTCTGAAGAATGAATTTTGGGAAATAGTATACGAAGAAAGTAGGCCCACAAACGCTTATGACTTATTTGTTCAAATACTCACAGGCCATATTCAAAAAGCTTCTCTTTCTATCACCCCAAATAATAAAGGGTTAAAGCGTCTCAGACCGTGGATAAGCAAAAGACTACTACAAAAAATAAATAAAAAGAACTCGTTGAGGAAAAAATGCAAACGTCACCCCTGTAATCAGAGATTGAAACAGTACTATTTAAAGCTAACCAAAGATGTACAAAGGGAGGTCAAATCTAGTCGCGATACTTATTACTCAACAAAGTTTCAAAATTGTAGAGGAAATGTTAAAAAGGAATGGAAAATAGTTAATAGCATTCTTAACAAATCGGACGAAAAAAATGATATTAAACAACTCGAAGTTGATGGTGAAACTATAACAAACCCTTTGGAAATAGCAAATCATTTCAATATGTTTTTCACTACAATGGCCTCTGATATGAAACCCAGTCCTTGTAACTACAGTTGTAATTGTAATATGTTTCCTGTCATTGTTGAAGACATTTCCCAATGTGACACCTTTGTATTCCAACCGTTTACCCCAGTCGAAATCCATAAATGTATTCTGTCACTTGATAACAAAAATTCTTGTACCTCTGATGGTATTACTAATAATATGTTGAAACGTATTTCTTTTTATGTGATAGATGTGCTAAGCCATATATTTAACTTAAGTGTTCATTGTGGTATATTTCCTTATCGTTAAAAACTGCGGAGGTAATTCCCTTTTTCAAAAAAGGATCCCGAACGTTGATGACGCAATATAGACCTATCTCCATACTTCCGACCCTCTCTAAACTATTGGAAAAGCTACTGAAGGTACGCATTGTATCCTTTTTAAACAAGAAACAATATTTCGGAAAAGAACAGTTTGGCTTTCGAGAAGGAAAATCTACTGAAGATGCTATTCTTAAGCTATGCACTGAAATTTATGACAGTTTTAACAACAACACCTCGAACTTAGTCTTGTTTATAGATATGACCAAAGCATACGAATATCACGATATTCTTTTAGAGAAATTACATAGAGCATGCTTAAGAGGTGTAATTCACAGGTGGTTGTCTTCGTATTTGTCAAATAGAACTCAATGGGTTAAGTTACGTGGTGGTTACATTAGCAGTCCGCGAAATATTAAGATTGGTGTACCACAAGGTTCGGTGTTGGGACCGTTGCTGTTTCTAATATATACCAACTCACTATTCTATCTGAGAATAAAACTATTTTTGACTCTGTAGCTCAGTTAAACATGGACTTAAATATTTTAAGACAATGGTTCTCCAAACATGAACTTCTAGTAAGCAATAAAACAAGGCTAATGATATGTAACCAAAAGGTCTATCATCTCTTGACTGTGATACCATATTTCATTCTAGGGCCTGTACCAAGTATTCGATTTCTGTTCATAAATGTGAGCAAATTAATTATCAAGATAATATTTCGTGTGATTCAAATTGTTTTAAAATAGAAGGGGTTGAAAGCTTTAAATATTTAGGCATTACTTTAGATAATAAAATGACATGGAAGCCACACGTGGAAAACCTTAAAGATTATATGTTATCTGTCATTCAAAAAATGTATCTGTTAAAGGAGCACTGCTCTCAAAAAATATTATTAATGTTTTACTATGGACTTGCCCACTCCAAACTTCAGTATGGTATTGCAAGTTGGGCGGGTACCTATAATAGCACTATTGAAGTATTGCGTAAATCTCAAAAGCATATAGTGAGAATTATTTGCAAACGTAATCGATTAGCTCACAGTTGGCCTCTATTTCTGACTTTGCGTATACTTCCACTTAACCACCTCTATATCTACAAGGTTTTAAAAGTATTTTATTTAAGAAGCGGGTATAGTACGATCTTAAGATCTTCAGATATATACAGTCTTAGAATAAATAATATGGCTTTGTCTAATATCCCACTCACTAAAAAAACCCGTTGTTTTAAATTTTATACTACGACAGCACCTAGGCTCTTTAATAAATTGCCAGAACACATAAGAAAACTGTCTCAACCTGTCTTATTTCTAAAGGAGCTTAAAAAATTTCTTTTTAGTTTGGATAATTCGGCTGTCTACCTAATGCTTTAATGTTGTTGATTTATATTAAATTTGGTTATATTTCCTTTGTTTCATTATACTGTATATTTTAAATCTATTTTAATGTGTATCCTTTTAAAACGTGTAGTATACCCCACAAACGAGTATGTATAATAATATGTAGATTTCTTGAGATGCATTATTCGCCTCTAGTCAATACGGACTATAGAATGATGCCCCTTCATTTCCCTTTTGCTTGTAATAAAATGTTTACTTATGTACTTATATTTATAATATGTAACATGTAGAAAGGAAAGGAAACGAAATAAAAAAAAAAAATTCTGCATGTTCATCAACGATCTTCCGTCAGTGTGCAGACATTCATCAGTGCATTTATATGCGGACGATGTTCAATTACATCATTCTAAACCATTTGCGAATATCGATGAACTTGCATTCCTTATAAACGACAATCGGAAACGAATTTATTCTTGGGCTGTCACTAACGGACTACTACTCAACCCGACAAAATTCCAAGAAATTCCCATATCCAAGAAATAATTTAACCTATATCTTCTGTAGAAGTATTCATTCAAAGTAAAATCTCTTGCTGATCTCCGATTCACTATTAGTTTCGGTTAAGTCAAAAACGTCGTAAGCCAGGTTTTGGGCATTAAGAAGTGCTGCGAAAGTTTTGGTGCGCTTGCAAATAGACGGAACATGACATTTTGTTGCTTAGGTTAGGATTAAAAATAGTTTCTGCAGTTAGACCGGATAAAGGTTTTCTTTAGTTCGTGAGAGTCAATTGGGGGGCCTTCTAAGTGGATCGATCGTTACATTAATTTTGGTTTTGCCATCAACGCAGATGAAGTCAGCTTCAACGTGAAAAAAGGCGAGTGTGACATTACACATCGGATTTCAACGTTCATTTCGGCAAGGTGGTTGGTCATTTTGACCGTGGAAGGAAGGAGTGGATGTGGGAAAGATAAAGAGGGAGTTTTGAGTAAAGCGATAGAAGTGGAAAGGGCTGGATTGAGAATCTTAAGGGTTATGGAAGGTTATTGTATTAGCGTGATATGTGGGTCGGGTTTCTGACGATCCCAAGAACTTCGACAAAATCGGATATATCGTAGTCAGAATATTAAGAATTAAAGTGGTTGTACTTACCAATCAACCGCTTTTGACGAATGATTCATTTCCTACGTTACAATCACACTAGTTACAATGGATCCGAAGAGATATGCAAATAATGCGATACCGATATATTCACCGTCAAAACAGTTTAAACCGAGTTATGCACTGCCTTTTGACTTTTTAAGATAACATAATTCCTGAAAAGCTAGGCAAAACTGGCTGGTTAACAAGATCTATCTCATATTCGTACAACTGCCATCAAGTGCAATATTTACCCAATAAGAGGTCTCATATTAAATGAATCGAAAAGCAGCATTTTTGTGAAAACGGGTTTCATTTTTATTTTAATGTAAAATACCCTTAACAAGACAAACTCTGGGGTTATTAACGAAAAGCAATATTTTCTAAGGATCCGTTTACAAGCTGTCATTTTTTGATGACATTTTTAATCACATTTTAACAAAACTGCGGCAGCATTTTATAGCGATGTGCGTGGTCAAATGGACCTCATAAGCATGTAGGCCAAGGTTTTAAGTTTTGAATCCTACAAAAGTTATTGCGGATGAACAAAATTACGTTGTCAGTCGCATTTTCAACTGGCGCAGCCACATATTCAGTTGGCGCTATCAGGCTAATACAAATTGGGGTCTTCAAATGGTTATGATTACAGTGTATCAATTAATTTCACTGTAGCTTGGCGCTTCTATACAGAGAGAAGGCGCTTGACAATGCCCACAAAGAAAATGAATTTTACAAAAGGTTTCCGCGATGGTTTACATTTTTTTACCTTTTTTATGAACCTCTTAGTTTTTGCTTATCAAAAGTCATCGTAGAGATGAATGTTGAGAGTTTAATAATGGCACAAAATGACACTCCTTCTTGAATCGCCTCTTCTCAAATTTTAGGCATGTAAATGACGGAACTCACACCGGCTTTCAAGAAATGTGGGAATATAACCCATAGAGAGGCAGTTGTACTTGGTCTAGTCTGCCTATTTCAACACTTGATTCACTGCCTTCAGGGCTAAGTCTTTAGGTAATGAGCCGCTAAGCTCATAATCAACATGTTCTTCTTCTTTTTAGCAGGCGCTACAGCTCGGGTGAGCCATCTAGTGCGATTTTTTGCTAGCTCCCTCCAGTGCCGTACTCTCAGTTGACCTCAGCCTCTTCCAGCTGTGTGCGCCACCTCTATTCCGTCGTCCCTCGGGTATGGATTCGAAGACTCTCCGAGCTGAAGCTGAGATGTCCATTCGCTCTTCATGGCCTAGCTATCTTAGGCGTTGGATCCGTAGACGCCCGACTAGGCTCATGTCGTTCTACAACCCGTACAGTTCGTGGTTGTATGTTCTCCTCCATCTCCCGTCGGTATTGATAGGATCAAAAATCAAACACAGTATCTTTCTCTCAAAACGCCGAACCGCCTCTTCATCCACTTTTGATAGGTTCCATTCTTCTGCGCCATACAGTAGGACTGGGATGATAGGGGTTTTGTATAGGGTCAACCTAGTCGTACGAGAGAAGGCTCTAATCAAAATTGCCTCCTGAGCCCGAAAAAAACAGGCAAGGGTGATCCTGCATTTGATTTCAGAACTGATGTCGTTATTCCAGGTAACTGCGGAGCCAAGGTAGACGAAGTTCTTGACTACCTTGAAATTGTAGCTGCCAATATTGACGTTCTGGCCAAGACGTCGGTGGTGGGTTTCCCCCTTAATACTCGTAAACGCGTCATTGACATCTCGCTGACTCCTTCCAATTATGTCAAAGTCATCCGCGTAGGTGAGTAGTTGTGACAATTGGATATTATATTGTGCCTCTTATTTGACCAGCGAGTTTCGCACAATTATTTCTAAAATAATGTTGAAAAAGTCACACGACAGCACATTGCCCTGCCTAAATCCTTTTTGACATCAAAGCTATCGGTTAGGTCGGCACCGA
Organism: Merodon equestris; assembly: GCA_958301585.1. Taxonomy (NCBI): domain Eukaryota; kingdom Metazoa; phylum Arthropoda; class Insecta; order Diptera; family Syrphidae; genus Merodon; species Merodon equestris. Next base: position 162,176,503 of record OY284413.1, read on the forward strand.
CTCGAATAAAGCAGTGAGCATTCTCCAAAGTCATCCTACATAGTCTGACGAGCTTGGCAGGGATCTCAAAAATAGACATGGTGTTGTATTACTCGTCTCTAATTACGCTGTCGTATGCGGCTTTGAAGTCGACAAATAGGTGGTGGGTATCGGATAGAAATTAACTTGTCTTCTCCAAGATCTGCAGTAGTGTGAAGATTTGATCGATGGTGGACTTGATCTTGTGGATCGGGCAAACAATCCTGAGGCTCATTTCCTCGAGCATGCTTTCTTCTGACCATATCTTATAGATGAGCTGGTGCATGTTCGCGGCCAGGTCATCTCAAGCTGCTTTGAAGGGCTCGGCAGGTAGTCCATCTGCGCCAGCAGCTTTGTTAGACTTCAATTTAGAAATGACCATCTTAACTTCGTCTAGGTCAGGGGGATGGAATTCTCTGCGATCTTCGTCATTAAGGAATGAGAGGTTCTACCTGACAGCGGTATGTTGACTGGCATCGCCGTTATACAGCCTGCAGAAGTGGTTTTCCCATACACTCAGCAACGACTGTGATTCTACTACAAGGTGTCCATTTTCTTCTCTTCAGGCTTCTGTTCTACCTTTATAACGTTGGCATGTTCGTAATATTCTTTGATAGCACTTTCGAACGTCATGCCTGCGGTGGCACCTCTCCAAGTCTTCGAGCGCGCGCTTCTCGTGCTCTTTATGTTTCCTCCTAAGAAGCGTATGCTCCTCCCTTCTTTTTAACTCATATAACTCACGAGCAGCCCTCGTCCTTCTACGCAGCGAGACTTTGTATGCATCCTATTTCGCTGTATGCATTTCCCTACACTCGTCATCGAACCAGCTGTTTCTTTGTTGTGGAACCTTGTGGGCCAGAACTTCGGAAGCAGTGCTTTTCAGGGACTGCTTACAAAGATTCCATTGTTTCTCCACTGACTGAGTGAGGAATGGGGGTGCATAGGAGAGCTTAAGGGAAACGCGTCGGCAAAAGCACTGGCAATTTCTGACGATGGTACCGTTTCGACGTCATATTTTTGTGTTCTTTCTATACTCCATTGCGTTCTTGATATCTGTAAGCGCATCTTGGCTACTACAAAATAGTGGTCCGAGTCGATGTTAGCACCTCGGAATCAAAAGTGGATCGTGGGCGTTGATCAGGATTTTAGTGAATTTAGCCTTGATGCGGATCGTTATGAGGCATTCGCTTACATGTCGAAAGCTTAAGACTTTTTACACCCGAACAGTAGTTGTCCCCTCTCCTTATAGCAGTCGCCGTAGTAGTCGCCACAGTTTTTCATCCGTTTTTTGCCCAGTCCATCCATCGCATTTCCTGGATGTCGGTTAAGTCCGCAAGTTGTTCGACTGCATGAGGTCTGTTTAGGGACATAACATTCCACGTGCAGATCCGAAGGCCGTTCTCCTTTGTTTTCTGTTTTATTTTCCGTGGGTCGTCAACGTGAATCCGTGAAGCCGTTTACCATAAAAAAAATCGACATGTTAACAAGGTGAAATTCTTGGCGAACCCGGCGTTCCGGTAATGATTTTATGCATTTTGCTTACTTTTGATAATCAGCCGTGGCTCCTCAGAAATTCCTCCTTTTTTTACATGCCATTCTAGTCATATACTGCTATGAGCTTTATCTCAAGTGCAAGCTTAGCTTTCCTTTTGTTATAAAGGGTAAATGGTGTGTTCTGAAACTTTAACCGTTACAGCATCAAAGCTCCTCTGTATTTCTCTCCGAAGGAAAGCAGACGAGTTCTACATGAGCAATTCGTATATTGCTCAGGCATATGTATAATTTCCATGAAGTATTTGTGAAAGCGAAAATGGTAAAAATAGCTCTGGGGGTTAGATAAGGCAAAGCTAGGTGCTGTAGAACGCACTCCTTTTCAGTAAGACCGTCACAATTTATAAAAATAAATTCGAAGTAATTAAGATTTTCGTCACACTCGACACCACAATCGTCACAGTCTTGTCTATCACAGTTATTCTAGCTCAAAAAATAATTAAGTATCATATCTTTATCTTGGAAAATCAAGTTATTGTCGCGTGTACCGATGCATTATTAGTGCAGAAAGCACAAGCGAAAATGTTTTTTACCAAAGCTCCGGGAGCTATTGAACGAATATCTATTCTCTCACATAATTTTGTCATTTGAATTATCATTTTTTCCCTTATTATATTAACATAGCCATAGACCTTAAAGCAATTTGTTGATTAGCGGCTGACTAAACGATTATTGGTTTCATTGGTTGAATGCAACCAATGCAACTGTCAAAGAATCTCACTGAATGCTTCCTGAGTCATTTGAGTTGTCTGAAATCATCTGTCAGAAATGAGAAAAGTGTAAATGCAGTGTTTAATTTTTTGTAAAACTTGTTAAGACAAATATATTTTATTAATTCTGTTAATTAGTCCGCAAACAATTAAAAATGGTAAGAACTCGAAATTATCTACAATTCGATCGCTAGACAAATCAAAATGGAGTAAATCAACGAGTCCGTCATCAGCTGACTCCATGCCACCTGTCACGCCTGATAATTTAATCAAATTCTATAAATTTTAGATGCTTTTCATGTTATTATTCAGCCGACAAGGCAAATTAAGACTGCAAAAATGGTACAATGCATATCCGGACAAGGTAAAGAAGAAGATCACCCGCGAATTGGTGACGACGATTCTAGCTAGAAAGCCGAAAATGTGTTCCTTTCTCGAATGGAAAGATTGTAAAATTGTCTACAAGAGGTACGGGCATAAGACTTTGATTTTTTTTTTATCTAATTTCTACGTACTTAGGTATGCGAGCTTGTATTTCTGCTGTGCGATTGAGCAGAATGACAATGAATTGTTAACACTGGAGATAATACACCGGTATGTGGAGTTGTTGGACAAGTACTTTGGAAGTGTAAGTTGGATCATTTAGCACTAGTATGACATGTAACTGAATCGCCTCATCTACAGGTCTGTGAATTGGATATAATCTTCAATTTCGAAAAGGCCTATTTCATACTGGATGAATTGTTAATCGGTGGCGAGATGCAAGAGACATCCAAGAAAAATGTCCTCAAAGCCATTGCATCCCAGGATCTACTCCAAGAGGTCAGTACACCCGAAGCGTATGAGCTCTAAAATATAATTACAAAAAGCGTAACACAATGATTAGAACAAAAAAATTCAAGTAATTTGTTGATACTCGTATTTGTTTCGAAAGCTGTAAAACTTTATTTAATTTTGTTGTTTCTGTTCTCTTTAATTCGATTTGTTTGCATCCATACAACTCGATAAGAGTAATAATTTATCTCTCTTTGGAATGCTTTAAGCTTAACATCCAAATAATCATAAAAAGCGCGCGGAACTTGCTGCAATTAATATCAAACGTAATTTATATAATTTATTGTTGAACGAACAACTAAAAAAATGGATTAAAAACGACTAAAACTCATAAATAATGCATGTGAAATGTTCTGTTGCATAGTAATTTTATTTATTTTTTTTCTGTATTTGTAAATGTTTTGTTTTTATTTTATTTTTTTCTGTTTGAGTTAGATCTTTCTGTTTGTAATCTTAAGGACGATTATTAAGAGTTGAATGTATCTATTTATTTATATGTTTAATATATGCAATGTGGATCTTGCCATTCATCTCTTATGGATGTTGTATTGAAGAGGATTTATGTAAATTGGTGAGGATTTATAGTACTGAGTCCAGTTGCATTTTATATAAATGGAATAACAAATTGTTAATGTGTTCCTCAATGTGCTTTTGTGAGTAAGCAGTGGACTTTGTTGTCAGGTGATTGGTTTGAAAAGAAAAATCCCTTCCGTGTCCTTAACTTTATCAATTAATCAGAGCAATTGAGAGGTAGAAGAATTCAGTAACCTAGATTATCATACGCTTTTGCGCTCTGTTTCGTCCTTAGATTTTCGTAGCTGTGCCTTAAAATATTCTTGTGCCTTATTCTTGTGTTTCCCTGTGCCATAAAATTCAAAATATGTTTTATAGTCTGAGTATCATAAATCACTCTAAATTCTAAGGTCTAGTAATCGGGCCAGGCATTATCCCCACCTAGTGTTACACATGCTTATTTAGTGGCAAATTTGATAGAGAGATCCCATATACCCAGCGGTTTAATCCATACTAGAGCGGGTTGTTGTTACGATGAGCATATTCCTTATTTTCTTGTTTTTTGTTTTTTCCATTGGTAGTCGAGAGTATTGTTGTTAATCTGAGAGCGACTTTTATTCCCCAATAATCGCATGACTCTCATGTGTTTTTACCTTCTTTCATCATAGATGTAGGCATGCCTCTGAGGGAATTCCCGACAATGCTGACAATTTTGAAGGAACTAGTTCGGTCGCTCTTAGTCTTCTTGGTTTTTGGAGTTCGTTTCTGTTTTTCTTTTTGATTTCTATTCCATCAGTCTTTAGAAAAAGATAGAAAAACAGACTATTTAGAGGTAGATGTTATCTCCTTTTAGCTCTAAACACTTTTCCAAGTATTTGTCCAATTTTTTTAAGCTGTCCAAAATGTAGAATGTCAGAAATTCCTCCAAAAAGATATTTGTTAGGCCAATAACCCCATGTTTGATCCACCGAGCTTCTTTTTTTTTTAATTTAAAAACAATTATTTGAACTTTAATTCCATAATTTTGGTCAAAACTGGTCGGATGTGCACCTGGCATTGTCTTGTTGAATGGCGCCCCGTCTTTACTTCTCTCAATCGATGCAATCAATGTACAGTATCCTACAGATATTATTCGCTTTTCCAAGTAATCGATTTCTGCATCAACGATTTCAACGCTCTTTCTTTTTTCGAAGCCAGTTTGCCTTGAGAAACCCACTATTTTATTTGTTCCTTTGTCTCTTGGATGCAGTAGTATGTTCTTCGACCGGAGCAGCCAAGAATCTCCATCTTACCGTGACTTGTTTTTCACTCAATTTTCCTTGCAAAATTAAAAATACTGCGATTTAACTGTGGCCTAAACTTTTTCACGCCATTTTATTGTCAAAACTATATCACTTCCCCTGGACGTCCCAAACGATGTCCAACTCTGTGGGTATTTGCCGACGTATGTATTTAGCCGTTTTTAAATTTGATGTTAATCTCTTTCAGTGTTAAGCCTGTTCAATGCAAGTGGTCAATCACCACCCGAAACTCATATTTTCCATTTTTCTAAATTAAGAAGAACTTGTTGCTTCAGACCACTATAAAGACGAAGTAACGTGGTGTATAAGAAACTTTAACGGCGGCAAATGATGCTTAGTAAAGGCCATTTCTGGTTTCTAAGGACTTATTGGACGACGAGCACGGATAACCCCCTTTTCTTGAAATGATTTCATAAGCATCTCGAAAAAAAAATATCAGACCCAACGATTCTAGATGTTATTATTGCTATTACTGGCTCTTTGGAACGCGGAAGTTCATAGCCTCGGTGACAACCCTATACCAAGCTTCCCTGTCATGAATGTGTTCATTCCATATTCATTGTTCTGTCCATTTCTTCTAGATCTTACCTTACTGGCTATCTCGGGTTTTCCATGCAGTATTCTTTTGAGTGTTAGCCACTACCCATTCATTTCACTTGGTCCTGCCCATCTAAGTCCGTGATTCTATTATTCGGTCAATGCATGGGACTGAATAAATGTCCTTGAGTTCTTGATGGTTTCCTCTGTTCACGGTTCTTTGTCTTGTTGTCCAACAGAAATTCCCCTTAAGACCTTGTTTCCAAAGACTTAAAACCAATCTGTCTGCTTCTTAGTCGGACCAAATTTAACATCCGTACAGTGTCACTGGCATTATTATACAAGGTTTGTTCAAAAAATAAGGTGGCTTTTTTATTTTTCCTGGAAAAATATTTATTCTTTCATCAATATCTATTTTGTCCTCTTCAAAGTAATCATCCTCAGATATATTACACCTGCGCCAGCGCTTTTTTCAATCCTAAAACCACTACTGATATGCACTTTTGCCTTGAGCTTTTCAGCTATGCGTTCCTCATCTCAATCGTGGCGAATCTCCTTCGCTCATGGCCCTTTTCAGTTTTGGGAGGAGAAAAAAGTTGAAGGGCCCAAGTCCCTCATAATGCAACAGTCGGCCAGTCACGGAGTTGCTTCATGCACACGGCTCATAACTTGAAGGAAATATCCTTTATGACCTTTCGGCAAGAACTCATGATGTATTACACCATTGTATTTTAAGAGAACAGTGAACAAAACGTTCAGATTTGACCTAACTTGGCGTGCTTTTTACAGTCTTAGTCCTTCTGGTCGCTACCATTGGGAGGATTAGCCTTTGGTTTCGACGTCATAGCTATATACGAATATCTCGTCATCAGTAATGACCCTTTTCATTCAACAATTCTTGAGCAATATTTATGCGTCGGTTCTGTTGGTCAACATTTAGCGATTTCGCAAACTTCGCTAACACACATTTCACGCCTAAAATATCCGAAAAAATTGCATGGCATCAACCAACCGATATGCCAGTATTCTCAGCAGCTTCTCTGATAACGATGACGATTCTCCATAACAATTTTCCCCATTGCTTCAACATTCTCGTCTGGGGCGTCCAGGACGAGTATCGTCATCAACATGTTTTCGCCCTTCTGTGGAGAGCTTGTAAAGGGTGGGCCAAATACAAGTTTCTTTTTAAAAATGCAATAAAATTAACAAAATTTATTGGTAAAAACAAGCATTCCCATTAATTATGAAATACAACGTCATTCAAGTGACCGCCTCGGCTGACTTCGCAGTAGCGCATTCTGTCACCTCAATCTTCAAGACATTGTTGATGGTTTCGGGCTGTAGCTCACGGATTGGGAAACACGATTTGGGAATTTGGTGCGCAAAAGATCGATTGTATGCATGGGCTGCATGAACCAGAGGTAGTCCAAATCCATGTCTTAAATTTCAGTAAGAAAAAAATCGGTTAACATGCCTTTGTGACGCCCACCCTTGACCAAAGTGTCCCAGCCTCATTTCCGAAATATTGTTCCCGACCTCATTTCCGAAGAAAAATGATCCAATGATCACTATGATTTAAAAAAAAACAACTAGATGGCCTACCCTATACCACTTATAAACACTTTATGTTTTGCTCAGAATTAACTTGCGAAGTGCCACAGTTAACATATCCAATACTTCGGAGCACTTGATTTTATTTTTCCAACAAGATTTTACTTATTCTTGGATCCATTTTGCCGATAGCAAAAAAAGCGCCAAGCACATCAAAACACCGTGGAGAGCCGTGGCGCAGTGGGTAGTGTGTCGGCCTCTGACGCACGATGAGCGAGTTCGGATCCCGATAACACCGGAATTCAAAAAGTCACCTTATTTTTTGAACAAACCTCGTAGTTTTATGAATACTGCAGAGTAAGCGAATATTTCTATCGTCGCAAGCGTGCACTTGCATATCCAGCCCTTTATTTATTTCGATCTTTGATCGACTTTTGAACTCATCCACTTTCTTAAAGCATTTGTCGAGTACAGTCAGGTGCGAGGCTTGGTTTGATCCAAGCTTCCTCAGTATCTCCCATAAGTTCCAAATTAGCATAAGCTAGAGCGGATATGGCTTTGTACATTCGTACTCTTCTTTTGTATCAGTTTCACCAACTTTTTCGTGATTCCCAACCATACAAAACCATACGTTTTCCATCAGTTTGGAGAGCCATGCACCTTTTTAAAATCGACGAATAGTTGGTGGGCACTGATGGCTTTTGTTAATGATGCCACACTAATACACTGTAACACTTTTCGTGACAATCATCACCATTCTCAATTACATTGAATTTAGGCGAATATTATGACTGCAGTGTAAGATCGGGCGCCCACACATTATGTCTCTCTCGCGGCTATGGTGGCAAAACAGATATCATGAAAATGGTAATTGTAACTATCAGGCTCTTTCAAAGTCGTCCGATAAAATAATGCGATGCCACTCTTTGTTCCATGTCATGCAACTTGGAGCAAAAAGCTGACGAGTCGCCTTGTGAGCCGTTTATAGGGAGTATTTTTGAATCAATTTTTATCTCTTCAGAGGAACTCTTCGTAATACTCAGCTTTACATATCCACACTCGTTATAAACCTAAATTTTCGATGCAAAAACTTAAAATTTGAGACTTCTCTGTCAATCCGTCTGTCCTAGGTATGTAGAGTATTGTGCAAATTAATGGTATCAAATACAATTTACCTTAAAAAACAGTTTATTTCTCATAAAATCACTATAATATTATAAATGTTTAGTTATTTAAAATGAAATATGCCCAACCTTGGTTGCAATGACAGCCAGAACTATTTTCGGCATGAAGTCTATTAATTTTTGACAGTTTTCCTTTATTTTCTCATCTCGAACCCACACCTGAATCACGGCTTCTATCATTTTTGTCCTTGTTGTGCAGTCCATTTTGTGTAACCTAGCCTTGCAAATGGACCACAGATTTAAGTTTGCTGAATTGCCGGGTCAGTCGAGGACGGTTATTCGTTTTTCCTTAAAATATTTAACCTTCGATTAGTGGCACGGAGCTGAGTCCTGTTGGAAAATTGCACCTCCACTTGGTTCATATTTTTTAAGCTCTTCTTCTAAGTACTTATCCAGTAGCGCTTTATATTTTTGGTTGTTCATCATGCCTTCTATAGGAACCAGTGGTCGAGTCTCCACGTCCGGGAAACATCCCCAAAACATCTACAGGGTGCGCCATCTCATATGGGTAGATGTACATTTCGAATAACTTCAACAATTCTCAACCGATTTTGGAAATTCAAAAACTTTTATTCAATTTAGACCTTTACAATTTATTTTGATTAATTTTTGAAAACAATATCAATTAAATGACCGCCTTTATTGCCGATGCAAAAATGGGCTCGTTTTCGCGCATTCTCCATGACATTTTCGAGCATTTCGGTCGAAATTTCTGCGATTTCCGCACGAATGTTTCTTTTGAGCTATTCTATTGTCTTCGGACCGTTAGCATACACCTTGTTTTGCAAGTATCCCCAAAGAAAAAAGTCTAGAGGAGTCAAATCCGGCGATCTCGGATGCCAGTCAATATCGCCCTTTTTTGACACCAATCTTCCAGGGAACTTCTTACGCAAAAGGTTCATTGTTTTGTCCGCACAATAGCATGTCGCAACGTCTTAGTGAAACCAAAAGTGAAATAAGCCTTTTTTACGCATTTCTGGGACCACATAATGGGCCAACATCCACCGATATTGATCGCCATCCATTGTATCGCCAACTTTGAAGAAATATGGTCCAATGATGGTTTTAGCGCATACACCGGCGGATCATATAGCGGCTCTTCGTGAATAATGTGAGGATTTTCGGTGCCCGAGAAGCGGCAATTTTGTTTATTAACTGAGCCAGAGAGCGTAAAATGTGCCTGATCGGCCATCAAAATTTGCTGCCAGAACTCGGGCTCAGCATTAATCATTGCAACGACATTTTGTGCGTATGCCAAGCGCCGTGGTTCATCTTGTGGCAAAATTCTTCGAGTTATCTGCACTTTGTATGGAAATAAATGAAGATCATCCTTTAAAATAATCCGCAAAATGGCCCACTGATGCCTAACTGCTGCGAACGGCGCCGATATGACAAACTTGGGTCTTCTTGAACACTGGCCTTCACAGACTGAATAGATGAGTTTGAACGACGCGGACGTTGCCTAGGTTGCTCACGAGGGCTTGCCACAGAACCAAATTGAAAAAAATTCGAGGCCCAAAAAAGGTACAATTCGTGCTCACTCAACGTCACTATCTCCTCACGTCACGTTGTGGGCGTGATATCCATATCGGGAATAACCACAAAAAGTGTAATACAATTTAAATTTTGGACTTTAAATTATTAAACTTGAAGAAACTCTCGTCAAACGCATAAAAATAACCCTGCAATATGATCCTAATGACACACAGAATTACTACTACTACAACTACTTTGTGTTTAATACCAATTCAAAACTGGCATAAAAATGCTGTCATATCCAAAAAAAACGAAAAAAAAATGTAATGATTACATTAATTTCCACAATACTATAGGTGTAGGTAGGTCTTTTGAGGTCCGCCTTTTCATGTTTTTCTTATAGTTGTTTAATATTTTTTTTTAGGGAAGATTTCACCTTTTTTTTTGCCTTACTGTTCTGCTGTCAGAGCTTTACCTAGGCCCTTTACGAAAGAATTTGTTTTGTTCCAATACTGGAAAACCCAATGCAATTTAGGGCTTATACTAAATAAAAGCAAAGAGCAAATGCCGATAGTTATTATGAAGAAATGGAAAACCAAATTGAGATGATTGAAGAACCTTGTTCCTATTGCAGTGCATGGCATGTCTACTCTTATATCTTTGAATATTTATTTTCCCTTTTAAGTATTTCTCAAGTAGCAATGATGATAAGGGATTTGCTGTTGTTACTTGAACTATTTCCTCCTTCGTTTCTTTTTGTCTTTTTATTGAGTAACTCAAAATGAAATAAAGACCCTCGCGAATTTAATGCCTTTTGATGGGTTCCTTATCTTTTATCTTTCATTTTCGGGCTTCCATTCTTCGCTGCCATCAAGCGAGTTACCCTTATACTCTGTCTCGCTTAGTTTTACGTAATTTTATTGACTTTAATCCGTGTCCTTTGATAGTATAGCGTGCCTAACATTCACTTATACTCATATGTGCAAGAATACCTTATTCCCATAGAGTAGTCCCATTCACATAAGCAATCTAGATTCCTTAACAATATTGTACGTATGTACGTAGTTCGATAACAGCATTGTGATAACGTGAGTAAACAAAACATTCCAGATCAATTCCGAAACATATTTAGAATCTGCGAACGAGTTTTGCATGAATTATTGAGTTCGTCACATCTCTAATTGCATCCCGACACCTCACCCGCACGCATCGAATAGCACTTTAATGTTCGCACTTGCATGTACATAGATAGAAAAATATCTGTTTGCATTACTTACCCGTACTTAGTAGTTAAACTTTATTCTAATCACAAATAAATTAAAAAAAATAAATAATAAATGTATTCAATGAATTTGTTTTCTTTTTTTACTTATTCAATGCTTTCAATATGAACAATAAACAACATTATAAATAAAATACCTCATTATCGCAAATATGTTTACAAGGACTTCAATGAGTATCTCAATTGATTAGATATACCCCTAGAAGAGAAATGTATCGAGCCGAAAATCAGTCTGATTTAGTCAGTCTGCACAATTGGCTTTTGTAATTTTTATTTAATTTTTCTTTTTTTCTTTTTATATTGTTTCTAACATGTTTTTCGTTCTCCTTTTTGTCAAGTGAATGGTATTGCGCAGGCTTAACTGGGCTTATGGAATTGAGTAACTAACTTAGTATTAATGTGTATTTTTAAAACGAAACTAAAGGCCTATAGTTCCTATCCAGTTTGTATGTTAATCATTTTTGTATTATCTTTTTTTGTTTCCTATTTGCTTATTACCTTTTAAATCTATTTTTAAAGACTAACGTAGCTTTCCTTCATACCCACTCCGAATCAGTCTTAGTATATTTTCCGAAAAGAAAAAGGCTATTAAGACAGTTAACAAAATCTTAGCTTAAAAATCCAAACTATGAGTGGCAATATAGGATCGAAGAATTTAAGCGATTCACAGCATTCATTTTTATTTCATACACAGTTTGTCCCATTTCCGATGAAACTACTCTAAAATAAAGAAAGATTCTCTAGAGTGCATTTCTTTCATCATATTTATGCGTATTCTAAATAATTCCCCACTAAGTCAAAGTATGTCTGGCACTCGAGGATCAGAATAGCCTTGATGATGCCGGTCGAAGCCATCTGGATGGACGAATCGTACTGTAGGTGTTCGCCTACAACGAATTTGAAAATAGCCACAAGTCGCACAGCGTACAAATGAGCAAATCTCGCATACAATTAGGGCTTCGTGCGACGGCGCATTGTCATGCAACCAAATCCAACCATCGACTTCCTTGTACTCTGGTCGAACAAGATGTCCCACAATCTCTCCAGAACACCCAAAAAATATTGAACATTCAGCGTAATTTGAACATTCAGTCCACAAAAGTTTGCGTACGACTGTAAAAGAAATGGAAAAAGTTTTTAAGAAAGTGAAAAAAATATCTTATTACTTTTAATGTTAATATTTAGTGGGATATCTTTTCATCCTTATTATTTCTTTGAGACGGTTTTGCATTGATGCTACCAACTTTTCTGTGAAAAAAGTGCTTATGCTATTCCATTCAAATAACAAAGCTTCTTTTAGCTGCTCCCTAATACTGATATGCTCTATGGGATTGATGTCTGGACTCTGTGGTGGGGTTTGTAGCATGTGGGGAGTGTTAAATAATAACCACATACGCGCATTGTATGCGTTGTGTTTGGGGTCGTTATCTTGCTGAAAGTAGTATTCGTTCGACATTTCTAACATTCAGCACTTGCTCTTAAATTCTTTTTGAGAATATCAATATAAATGAACTGATTCATTATGCCCTCAATAACTTCCAACTTGCCGACCTCCGATGACGACATACAGCCCCATACCATAACACTTCCACCACCGTGTTTCACGGTTTTTAAAGTTTTCCTTGGATTATGGGCTTTATTTAGTTTCCTCCACACTCTTAAGCGGCCATCAGACCCGAAAACGTTAAATTTCGATTCGTCGGAAAATATAATCGTACGCCAAAAGTCTGGAGGCTTGGTTACATACTCCCTTGCAAACGCGAGTCTTTTTTGTCTGTTAATTTTGTTGATCAATGGCTTTTTTTCTGGGTACACGTGATCTAAATCCCATTTCCACTCTGCTTCTCCTTACCGTTTCTGGATGCACTTTGGTATTGTTGAATTCCTGGTGTTGAGTGCTTATTGTTCCTGCAGTTATAAAAGGTTCTAAGTCCTCCATCCGCTTGATTGCTCGCTTATCTCTCTCAGAGAGCTTGCATGGTCGGCCAGATCTTGCTTTTGTTTGTATTTGTCCATCGTACCTGAAGCGGCCAATTGTTCTTTGGATTGTTGACTTGCTTCTTAAGGTTTGTTTTGCAATTTCCCCGTACGACATTTTTTCATCCATGTACAAATTAATAATGGTTTGCGTCTCACTCAAGCTTAACTCTTTTTTTGCCATTTTAACTGTTTTCTCACCCAATTCAAATAAAACAATTAAAATTGATTTTGTCACGTGTTAATCGCGAGTAAGCAAACATGAATTTCCTTGAACCGTCAACTAATTACAGTTACCTTAGTACATATTGCTTAATGAAGAAGTGTTACCAGCCGTACGCAAATTTTTGTGGACTGAATTTTGCCACTCTGTTCATTGTTTTTGTTATTTTTTTTTTAATGAATATTTATATTAGATCACGTTTTCCAAAATTGAATACCTTATGCATTGTTTTATTAAAATGTACCCAAAATAAGAAATTATGACCTATGGTTTAACAGTAAAAGCATCATTTTCCCACATTACTTCATCGTACGCAGACTTTTGTGGAGCACTGTAAAAAATTCCTTTTTGGCCATGAATCTTAACTTTGAAATGGTCTAGAAAGCTTTGTCGGCCATCGACCATGATCGTCGGCGTTTAGGATTGTAATCCACTTTTCATCACCAGTAATCATCCGTTTTAGAAATTGGGATCGCGACTCAATAGCGATTTGCAGATCAAAATTCGGTCCATTAGTGAATCCAGCCTTCTTAGAACTTCTGAGTTCTTAAACGATACTAGCATATCGTTTTATAGTACATAGACTATTTCCAAAATTTTAGAAACATTTTCGACAGCAAATCTTCCAAGGCGCGGTGCATCTATTAGTACGGAGTCGCTCAAACCATTGTTGTGCCATTCGAATTGACAGAGTGCTAGAACCCACACTTCCAGGAGTTACCTTTCTGCCTCAGATATAAATTACCTTCCTGGTAATCGCTTTCAATATAGCCTCACTTCATCAATGTTAAAAAATTGACTTGAATGCTACTTCCTGCTTTAATAATTTTCTTCGGTTTCTTTGCTGTATCGGGGCTTGCAGCTTCTCCATTCAATTTGACATTGTGGAGCTGGTGTCTTTGTTTAAAATTGTCGAATAATCCGCGGCTTGCACTTACATTCTTATGGATTATTTTGGTTTTTGACTTTGCAAATGCTTTAGCCTGAAATAAAAGCCTTTGGTTTGGTTATAATAGTGTCTAAGGCTATATACTCCGGCTTCAGCTATATACATTTCGACGAAACTTACCTCTACTTACCTTCAAAGTACGGATGATTGATTGGGAAAGTCCGATAGATCAGGCAATATCTAAAGCGATCTCTCTTTTTAAGCTAAGCTTTGTAGAATATCCAATTTTAATTTTATTCCTCAAACATTTCTAGCTTTTTCTAGGTAAGAAATTGTAGTTTTCCACTTTCGTAACTTAGTCCTAACTCGAGGGAGCGCCGTGGCGCAGTGGGTAGTGTGTCGGCCGCTGACGCAAGATGAGCGAGTTCGGATCCCGATAACACCAACGCCATCGAATGATTATTTCGCGGCTTCCCTCCTCGGCGGGGTACTGGCAAAACCCCCCGTTGTACACTTGCCATGAAAAAGCTTCTAGGCTCTCGCCTTTCGGAATCGGCATTAAGCTTTAGGTTAGGTTCACTTGTGTGAAAAACAAATCGCACACAGCATAAGTGAATAAAAAGAAGCTTGGCTTTGGCTCCACATGAGCTCTAACGCCATCTAAGGTGTCTGTCTGGCAGTACAATGGACCAGTATTTGTGTCTGAATGCTCCAACAGATAGCAGAAGCCTCCAACAAAAAAAAAAAAAAAACTTAGTCCTATACCCTAATGGGAAAGTTGGAACTAATAAAATGAAACAAGATTGGCGGTGCGACTACAAGGGCATTATCAATAAAAAAATGTTTTCCCTTTCCTGGTGGTATATCATAGTGAAAAAACCCTTTTCTCTTCGCTTAGTAGGGAATTTTTTTTAATAATTTAGCACCGAATTGGTTCAATAGGTCAAAATAGTATCACCGTGATTGGCCTTCCATTCTCTAAATAGTCGGTGAAGATGATACCTCACGAATCATAGAAAAAATTACAAACTAGCCATTACTTATCTCTACTCTTCTTTGGACCATGATCGACCACAGAAACGTTTTTCGATTGTGCCCAAACATGTACAAATAGTGCTCCGAAGTTGTCATGCAATCCCATTTTTGCTCCATTGTGAACAAACGCGTCATCCATCTCGCCGACAGCTTTCTCATGTCCAATTTTGTATGTTTAACATTTCAGCAGTCTGTCTGATCTTCACCCGAATCTATTAACACGATATCATGGATATTGTTAACCATATGGGCGCTCTGCACCAAAAAAATGTTCGAACGCGCTTGAATACTTCAAACCGATCTCGGTTGGTAGTCAATGAAGATGTATGGGCCTTATAAACGGCATGCAAACCAAATCACTGATCGATATTGCTCTTCTCTTCTCCATGGTTGCAAGTTCTTGAATTTCAACTGCTATCAAAACTTGATAAATCTGTATTAAATTTTAACATTTATCGTTTTAAAAATGGCGTTCAACAGTGGAATATACATTTTGCGTCATTAGTGTCATCAGTCGCTTAACATGAGTACTTATCATACAGTCCTTAGCAATCACCGACAGAGTGGCTTGCAATAAACATTTCCATCTTCTGTGATCTGTCGGTACATATTTTGAACTGCTTTCGAATAGACCATACCAAGATCACATTCCTAGCCTTACTAGATCTTGAGACGGGCTAACACTTCTTCACTTCGAGTCACATTTGGAATAGAATTCTAAAAATCGAATGGCGTACAAATAAATATGTAAATCAAACTGAAATGCATGGCCTAGTAAAGCAATATTTTAAGGAAAATAATTTTTTAAATTTTCCTAATTTTTTTCGCCGCCGTACTAAAAATAAACATTAATCCCTTAAGCTTGCGCAATACCTCTTCACTTAAACCTTCGAAAAATCAAATTATAATAATTTAAACAAAAGTATAAATTAAAAACAAAATCTTCAAAAAACAAAAATTTCCTCAAATTAATTAAGTACAACCTCTAGCATAGTAAATTAAATAGCAAACAAACCTTTCTCTTTACGGGTAGTAGCCTAACCTAACCTAAGCCTAGTAACATAAGAATTTTTCTAACTCCGGGAAATCTTTGCTCAATCATGTTAAGAAATTCACCATAAAAGCATTAAAATCAGTAGCACAACGAAGAATAAGAAATAGCAGGTGGTCTACGCGCGGTCTTTTATTGTAAATTACACATTTTGTTTATTTTTTTCTTATAGAACTAACACTGTATGTTTGTAAAATAAAAAGGCTCTAACACGTTTACCTATAAATAGTTGTTTACTTACTTTTTATTAATAAAAAAAAATCAACTTTCTATGTATTCGCAAAGGGATCAAATAACTTTTTCCCCCAAAACTTGTAGTTAATACGACTTTATTATAAATTATCTAACTTATAACGAGGAACTATATTTATGAATGTATTTAGTGTAATGTTCTTCCTACTTTTAACCATTTTATGTCTTTTACTGTCATCTGAAAAAAACAAATATGAGAAATACATTAATTTATTTAAAAAGATTTACGTTACGTGAAAGTCGTGACTGTTTTATTACTCACAATCCAATTGACACTAGCTTCCCACCACTCTGTTTTTTTAAATTTAATTTTTGTGTTATTTTTGTTAATAACGTTTAAGCTTTGTTTATGTCGATGTTTAACCTTTTCATTCTATTTTGTGGAAGGTGTCTTCTTTATTTATTTACTAACTTGTGTATGTTTTATTAAAGCCAAAAATCAAGGTCCTGGAAAAATAAATAAAGAAAAAGAGAAACAAATTGAATAAAATGCAAACTGTGTGCTCACTCATTGATTTTTTGTTATTTGCAATAATCCAACCAGTAACGCAGTCATTTTTGGTCCAAATTGATGCAAATTTTTGTTATTTTTTCAGTTTTTTTTTTTGTAATTAAAACACGAAAACTGATGTGAAAGAAGTAAAAACTGCACAAATGTTTCTCACTCAATGCACGTGCAAATAGATTAATAAATAATACACTCGGGCACACGCCCTGTTATAAAAAAGGCAACATTTTAGGCAGACGTCTTAGGTCGAAAGTGTTAGACTGTCTTGAGTATATCTTCACAGTCTGAATGTTGGTTGTTACAACAGCTCTTTTCGCAATATCACTTTGCATGCTCACATTTTGCTGATATTTTTCAAGGTCCATATCATTGTTGCTCGAAATCATTCATTATATTGCGAGGCTTAGGGGTTACATGAGAATTGCCATCAACTGATCTACTTAACCGCTCGCTTAAAGAGCTTAGTGTGTAGGGAAATTAAATAAGCTTTGTCGTGTGTCAAGCTTTATCCCATTTTCCAGCCTTCAAATCTATTCTTTCTTTCCTGCTCCGGTTTTTGGAAGGTCCAACTTATGGTAAAAACTTACTTAAGTGGCGCTAGAGTTCACAATGGATTTCTTTACACGGCTGCTTCAAATGCCACATGCCCAGTTGTTTCATCCTTTCCGCTTGAAGGCGTCATCCTCTGATATATTTTCCCTTGGGGTTGGAATCTAAGACTATCACTGATTTCGTTGCCCCTTCTCTTCTTAGTGAGCTCAAATAAACAAAGTGTGCACCTTAATAACATGAAAACAAGATAGTTACTGTGAACTAAAACCATCGTGACAAATTCAGTCGAATCTCAAAAAAATATATCTAGGACAACCACCCCCGGAGAGTAGTGAACGCCTTCGACACAAACCATCTGTACCCCATCCAGGTTGCCTGACAACCACCATAAGAGCGTACACTCTTGAACCTGAACGAAACCCATAAAAAAAACTTCAAAATCATAGATCTCGACTTTTTGACGAATATGAAGGTACTGCGCGTCTTTCTTTAATGACAGCATGTACAGCTGCGTTCAAAAATAGCGGTGGTAGTATTGAATTAGAAAAAGCTTGTGTTTTATAAAGTTTGTTTATATCCGGGTGCCTTTATGACTGCATGACATCGCCGCTGCATCAAGTTCACTAAAGTCTGAAACCTCTCCAACCATATTGCCTTCCATGAATCCTTTACTACTCTCCATAATTGATTGTTATCGAGCGGCTTTGTCTCGGAAACTTTTTTTACATCCGCCCAAACTCGTTCAAGGATGCCAACGTATAAATGCTGATCCATTGTTCGTTTTATTTAGTTTTAACGTTTTTCTCGGGTATCTAGTGTTTGTTGGTCGTTTCAAGTATTCACAAGACCCAGAACGACCATACGAAATAATTTTGGTCTCGTCTGTCCACATTTTTTGATAGCCCAGTTACTATGAGCTATTACTATGAACTCAAGCCTTGTTGAAAGGCGCTGTTTCTTCAACAGTGGCACTTTTCTTGGACAAGGAGTATGCAAATTAAAGGGTGGGCCAAATACAACTTTCTTTTTAAAAATGCAATAAAGTGAACAAATTTAAATTCTGTCCATGTATTATGGCTTTATTAGTAACAACAAACATTCCCGTTAATTATGAAATACAACGTCGTTCAAGCGGCTGCCTCGGCTAGCTTCGCAGTAGCATTTTCTGTCACCCCAATTTTCCAAGACCTTGTTGATGATTTTGGGCTGTAACTCACGGATTGCTTGAATGACATTGACCTTAAGTGCTTGAATCGTTTCGTTTACAAAAAAAAAAGTGCAAAGGGGTCATCGCAGCTGCGAGGCTGCCAATTGACATCGCCAAGACAGCTGATACCACGATTTGAGAATTTGGTGCGCAAAAGATCAATTGTGGCATGGGCTATGTGGCATGGCGCGCCATGCTGCATGAACCAGACTTCGTCCAAATCCATGTCTTCAACTTCAGTAAAAAAAAAGTTGGTCATCGCTGACCGAAACATTGTCCCCAACCTCATTTTCGAAGAAAAATGGTCCAATGATGCCACCACTTCACAATCCGCACCAAACTGTCACTCTCTGTCTTGCATTAGCTTCTCGACAATAACGTGCGGGTTTTCCGAGCCCCAGATGAGGCAATTTTGTTTGTTAACGTAGCCGCCGAGATGAAAATGCTACTCTAAGGCCCAAACTGCGAAGCAATAACGAAGCGGGTGGTCACACGCCTTCAATTGTTGGGTCAGTTGGACCTTTTAAGCGAATAATCCGAGATCTCTGTGCAGAATTCTCCTCAGGCTTGTGCGTGGAATGTCGAGCTGTTGACATCGATAGCGAGTTGATGTTCGTGAATTGAGTCTCCCACTCTCGGCCACAGCAGCCAAATTCTCATCTGTACGTCTGTGCTCACCGTATGACGACGGGGACCATGAATGTTATCCACTAATATACCAGTGTCACGAACTTTTTGCACACACTTGCGTACAGCAGTTGCGGTGGGTGCTTCATTTCGGCCAAAACTTCTTTTTAAAAAACGCACTGTTTGGGCATTCACTTTGGAAATAAGTTTTCAATATTTTCCAACGTTGTTCAGGCGTAAAGCGACTCATTTCGTTCCGCGGAGGTATGATACTGACTTTCTGTCAAGATTTCGAGCTGGGAACAGCTGTCAGTGTCAAAATAACTTATGATTTAAAAAAAAAAACACTAGATGGCCACAGCGATTTTCCGTTATGATCGTGCGCAGCCTGACGAGCTTAGAAGTAACTCCTATACATGACCGAGTTTGGTATAGCACGTCTCTATATACATAGCTTTTAAAGCAACAAAATGATGGTGTGTGTGTCCTGAAATTAGTAAGTCTTCTCCAAAATCTCCTGTCGTGGGAATGTTTGGTCTATCGTTGGATATCCTGGCTTGAAATCACACTGACAGGAACCTATCAGATATTCTAAAATCGAGATAGAGACTCGCTTTCTTATGAGCTGGGCAAACGAGGCTTAGGTCGCATTCATCAGGCATGCTTGTCTTACAGATAAGTTCGTAATGGTTCCCAACCATTACGTGATTTATTACCTTGAATAATTCGTACCAAATGCAAAAATTTAGTCGTCAATGTAATTTCCTCTTGGCCATCATTCATTAAGAAAGTTTTACAGACTTTCGGAATAAAGTGGAAATCTGAAGGTGCTAATTTTGGGCCAACGTTATCCTGGTAGAATAGAACACCTCATCGCTTAACTAGATCTGGCCGTTTCTGCTCTAATGTCGACTCTAATCTATGCAGCTGTTGACAGTATACTTCTGGGGTGACACTCTCGCTATGAGGTAACAGCTCAAAATGTATTATTCCCTCAACATCCCACTATACAGTCAGTAACACCTTGAGTGGGTGAAGGCCATCTTTGGGATGTGGTACTGGTCGGTCTTCCGGACAAAGCCATTACGAATCAATTTCTCATCTCCGTTTCTAAATTGTTTCGATTCCTTGCTGAAGATTATTTTGCGATAAGTGGTGTGGTACCCATTTTCCTAACTTTACGACTTTTCCCATTTTTGTTAGGTGTCGTAAAGGGTCATATGATTTACGTTAAATTCGTTTGCACGTTGCCTTTCCATAACAGTGGTATTTCGAATTTCTCTCTCGTCTTCATTCATTGCGAGTGCTTCGGGCGTTATTTTAACTATCATCGCCATTATATAGACTTCAGAAGTGATGATTATACCAGAAATTCTCCGTGTTCATCCTTGCAGGCTTCCGCTCTGGATCACCGGATCTTTATTGCTCTAGCATCTTCGTTTTATTTTATTTTAATTTTTTTTAACTCGCACTTTATTCCTGCGATCTCATACTTCTTTTGCTCTTTATTTTCCCTTCTCAAGCGCCCATGTTCCTTTCTTCTTTTCTGTTCGTAGAGCTTGCGTAGCTCGAGTAGCTTACGTCCGTCGATGTAGCGTAGCTATTTATGCAATCTGTTGCTCTACAAAGATCATCAAATCAGAAGTTTCCTATAGGTAGGTGACTTAAAACCAGCATTTCTGTTGGCCCTGATCCTAAAACCCTTTGTCTATTTTAATTTACCTTCTAGCCCAGGGTGGGCCAGCGGCCAGCTTACAATTTTTTATAATTGTTGTTTTCTCAAAATGAGTAAATTTTGATTAGCTGTGGAACACGATTTCGAAATGGTTGCTTCAACTGAGTTCAAGAGACTTGCTTCTGTAATGCAAAGAACTAACTTACTTAATGATCCAAAAACCAAGAAGAACCCTCATATGCTTACGATGCATTGGCTTCTCTGGGATGAAGCATGGGTTTTTTGAGTCGGGAGTTTTGTTTATTAACTTAAGCGCCGGGAGGAAAGTGTTTTCTATCTGAAAAGATAACTTTTTTAGCAAAATCCATATAAATTTCGAGCTGATCTGAAGCCCATGTTAAATTTTGTTTCAAGGCCTGAGTAAATTGGGCAGAGAGGTAAATAATTGGAGGTCTTTGTGTCACGTTCTTCTCCGGCTAGTTTGATGAGTTGAGGTTCTCTGTTTTTGGCGCATACTTTCAGCAGAAATATTTTCGACTGAGCGTGGTAGATAAAGCATGCCAATCTGATGAACTTTTTTCACAAACTTCCATACAGCAAGCGCGATTTGTGCATTACTATTGCTTGGCCGAATTTTCTTTTCAAAAATCGCGTGATTTTTGCAACATAATTTTCATTTTGGAAATCAATTTTCAGAACTTCCCGCCTCTGTTCAAGTGTGAATGATTCATTTTGTACCGCAGAGTTTGACAGTCAATAACTCTCAAATATTCAGGGCTGCCAATGTACAAAACCCTTAACCTGTCCACAGGCATCATCACAATCTTTATCCGTGAATACCTGTTAATGCAACTAAAGTCACCGCAATAGGAGCTTTGGGCCCCATAGATATTTAAATGTTTCCCGCTTAATAAAATGATCAGGATAGATATTGTTTTCGTATATTTTTCATATGCCTTCTATAGGTTCATTCTAAAATATTCCGGACAAAACGTGTCATAGGCAGCTGTACGACTGATAGAATGGTGGCATTTCAAAGACTTTTAGGGTAAGAATAGATAGATTAAGGACAGAGTAAGGACAGACTTTTTGTTTAAGTATCCAACTTGCCCTTAATGTAGCGATTTATATAGTAAAAAATAACCTTTCACTCGCCGACACCTAAACCGACCCTCCTTGTTAACATTAGAGCTCTGTGTTAGCAGCCACCTACACTATATGAGTAGTATGCACATAACTGTTTTTTTTTTTTGTTTTAGTTGTAAAATTAGCCGTGATTCGTGCCTTAGCTACCTTTATCCATACACCCAAAGACTGAGAAATCAAAAATGCTTGTCTTAACACCTGTCATTGCCGCCATAATGATTCGTTGAGTGTTTCGAGTCTTCCGAGTTGTTTGAGTAAAAGTGCCACTCGACCAGCTGTATATAGCTCTCTAGTTACGTATTCGTGCTCGTTGTTTACGTATTGTCTGTCATTTGTGCTCATTGTACCACGTCCTCACATTTCAAAGAACTAAGATTCTAACCCGCAATTTCATTACAGCTTCTCCAGTGGTTTTTTAAGTTTTTATTGTATCTGTCCTACAAATATTCTGTTTTATTTTTCTTCTCATTACGAAACAGTTATTTAAAAATCGAACACAAAATTTATTTTATTTTGTTTATGTACTCTAGGACGAAGCTGTTGAGGGCACTTTAAGAGAAGTTGGACTTCTTTAAAGATGATAGAAATAAGTTTTTTTTTTCAGTAATATAGGACTCCAAGAATCTTGCCCGAAGTACTATATCATTTTTTTCTTCTGCATATACTTGATTGATTTCTTATTGTTTCATTCTGTTTTACTAATTAACGTAGAAACAAAGTACAAATTTGAATATTAAAAGAATCATAACACGTGAGGGGGAAACATTTCTACAAATTTCGAATTATTTCACTAAACATTCAGATAAAGTATTCATTTTCCTACGACTCTAAAAACAAGATATCCTAAAAGTGATCAATTTCTTATACTATAGTTTGTTTTTTTACCTTTTATATTGTAACCGAAGTTGTGTAAAACAAATATAAAATTAATCTAGCCAAATACTTATAAAGATAGACGGAAATATTATGTTAAAATGATTATATGGTTTCATGAAATAAATTTAAATGAATAGTTGGTTCGTAAATGTTTTTTTTTTAATTTTTAGTTATTCAAGGCAGTGACCAAAAATGACTGTGTTTTATTGTTTATGCCAAACGGTTATCGGAATGTACGTGTTTAAGGCAGACAATATTTTTAGGCTCTACTCTGTTGCATGACAGCGAGAATGACAATGTACATTTACTATAATGTGTGCTATAAGTCTTGAAACTATTTTTATTTAACTCTTGTTATATTCTTCCTAATTTTTTTCTTCACTTCACGTTTATAATTCAGTAATTGGCTTCTTCTTTGACGAGGGCTTATATATTTTTTTTTTTGTATCGTTGAAATAAGAGTCAGAATTTGCTTAAAGAAATTAAAAAAGAATCAGTTGTCGGATTTATTTGAAGAGTGCAGTTGACATCTTGGCCAAAACTGGGTTGTGTTTTCTATCAATGTGGCTTTTGGTCGAATTGTGCTTGTAACAATCCAATGCCACGTCTGTGGTAACTCAAGGATTACAAAAGGTTTACCTGTTTATTTGAGCAAATAGCATATACAGTGGGTTAAATAAGTATTTGCACACCGGTTTCTTGTCGTATTTTCTATAAAAAAAGGAAAGAAAACAAGCACTTGAAAAGTATTTGAGCTCGAGATATGAGGGTAAGGGAAAAAGTTCTCGGCCTGACACAGAGCTGGCGTTATAATCAGCAAAAATGTATTATACCTGCCCGGATGCACGTGTCATTAGTTCCTATGACAAGTTTGTTGTCTCAAATAATTTGTTTCCCCGCCTTTTTGAGTGTTTTTTTTTTTCATGAAAGGGATGAATATTCTGCGGTTATAAAATGGTTCGGTTTAAATGAATTAACCTCTAAGGAAGTTCATTCAAAGCCGGCATAAGTTTACGTTGAATCTGCTCCTTCGATAACAACCGATAAAAAGTAATCAATTAAATTTAAACGTGGTCACACATCCTTCGAAGATGACCCATGTGAAGGACGACCAAAAACCATACCGGAAACGATCGAGAAAGTACGTGATATCGTGTTGGACGATATGCGAGTGAAGATGAGTGAAGGCCCCGGCCCATAGAATCCGTCAATCCGTCACTCCGTTGATTTCAACTGAGTGAAAAGTAGAATATACACATTCTTATGGGAGGTGGCCCATAGCCGACGGATGTATGAACTTCAACGGACAAAGTAGAGCTACTTTCTACTTTTCGCTCCGTTGAGAGCTTATACATTCACATATTGGAGCTTACACATTTACATTCTGAGGTTCACGCATGCACGAATTGAGAGTAAGCACGTTCATTGGTGGATGCAATGAGAGAATGCTTGGAAACTCTCTCGTACTGAGAGAAACTTCAAATTCGGTTGACATTCAAAGTACGATTCGTTTGGTGAGGGTCGTTTAGTGTGCGAGAAGTGAACATTATTCTACGAAAAAAATGTTATAAAATGTTCGAGGAAGAACTGATTGAGGCGATCAAAGACCATCCGTGCCATTCATTTTATAACTCAGATGAACGCACTCCATCAATTAATAAATGTCATCGACAACTGTCAACGGATTGACGGATTCTATGGGCCGATGCTTGCCTGCTCTATCCGCCAATACGTTTTCACTCAGTTGAAATCAACGGAGTGACGGATTGACGGATTCTATGGGCCGGGGCCTTGAGATAGCTGGGCTTGTGGGGATATCGGAAAAAAGGGTGCGAAACATCTTGCAGAAAGAATTAGGGATGCGAAAGCTCTGCGCAAGATGGATGCCTTGCTTTTCATCGGCATTCAGCAAAAGCTCAAAGGATTTTCGCAGCAATCTTTGGATCGATTTAATAAGGATCCGACCGATTTTATGCGACGATTTTCCATCAAGGATGAGACATGAAAATTCGTGAAATTCTCTTGAAACCACTATACACCAGAAACGACACAGCAGTCTAAAGAGTGAGTGGAAGACCAAGGAAAGCGAAGTCGATCGCCTCTGCCGGAAAGGTAATGGCTAGCGTATTTTAGGATGCGAAAGGGGTTCGTGTTAATTGATTACCTTAAAATATACAGCACAATTACAGGCGAATATTACCTCAACCTACTTGGCCAGCTGAATGCCGAATTTCAGGAGAAGAGGCCTGGTTTGAAGAAGAAAATCATTTTTCTGCGTTGGCGATGCTCGACCATCCCCCTATTCTCTACCCTCAGACTTCCATTTGTTCCCAAAACTGAAGAAATTTGTTTCCCGGAATTGCTCCGCATCCAATGAAAAGGTTTAGAGGGCCGTAGATGAATATTTTCACAGCCATTCACTCTCGGAAGGGGATACGGATGTTAGAGAAAGACTGAACCAAGTTCGTTGAAGTCAAGGGAGATTATGTAGAAACATAAAATCATTTTTCCACCGGAAATCGTAGTCTTTCATTGTCAGGCCGAGAACTTTTCACCTTATCCCCATATAACGACACTTAATATTTTATCAGCTGCTTTGGAAAGATGATTTCTTCAATTCTTCTTGAATGTTTTTAAATCTTTTTTGTTAGAATTTTTTTTTCTTTTCGGAAGCTGAGTCAGAGCCTCGTTGATAACCCTTCGCTTTGCTTTCCTGTCCTGAGGGTGTTCCTTCCATGTTTTGCTGTTCTGATCCATCTGATCTAGGTCCATCCTCGCGATAAAGTTTTCCTTTTAGTATTCCCTTAACTGTTCGTCCACTTTTATAGCTCAGTCAAATCTTGGGGCTGAATAAAGTTCCTCGAACTCTTTATTGTGTAGTTTTCCCCATTCGGCTGTTTCTTCGTCTTGATTTCCACCGTAGATTCTCCTTGAGATCTTGTTTTCACAGACACGATATCCATTGTATTTTCCTTCTTCTTTCTTAGAGACCAAGTTTCACATCTCCAGTGTCACTGGCATTATAATGGTTTTTAAATAATAATAATAATAAAGCATGCGATTTATTTATTTTGACCTAAATGTCGTTCGTGGCAGTCAATATCTACAGTTCTTACATATTTGAACTCAACATTTTTATCGAGGTTTGGATCGATCAAAGTCGGTCAGTGAGCAAATACTTGGTTTTCTCTTCATTTACCTCTAAGCCTACTTCCTATCCTGTCATTACTGGACTTTCTTCATTTCTGCTACTATCTCCCAGCAGATCCAAATCTACAGCATAAGCTTGAGCGGATATGATTCCATTAGGGGTTATTCCCCTCCGATTTTCCTGAGGGAGTCTCATTACTTATTTTATCGCCAAGTTAAAGAGAAATGGTGACGAGGAGTCCCTTTGTTTTAATCCTTCAAGCATTTCTAATATTTCAGATAAAGCATTTCCGTACTTTAAATCGACCTTTGCTTCCTTTCGGGCATACTTGTATCAGTTACAAGTTTATATTAATATATAAAGTCTAACAACTACCAGTCGATGTGGCACATTATACAAAAGCCTTTTTTGGACTCTCCTTACTGATTGCTTTGGATCGTTACCCTGTTCCTGTATCCAACCGTTCAATATTTAATTTACCCGCACTTTGTGTCAAATTACTTCTCGTCGATGTAACCATCCGCTGTCAGCTATACAACCCCAAGCCATAACACTGCCGTCACCATTCTTCACTGTTGGCTTGAAGTTCGATGTCTGGCTTTTTCTATAGAAATTGCTTGCCATCGTATCCGAAAATATTGAACAATGTTCGAATCAAACGCATTAGTTGTGTTTCTTATCAAGCTTCTATGATGCAACAACTGGTTCCACTCAATATGGTTCCACTAAATACACAGTATAAGCATAGATCCGCTTCCGATTACCAATACGAGGCAAAAGACACTTCGTTTTTTGCCGTAACTGCCTCTCCTACGATAGTAAAAAATAATGCTAGTACGGGACGCTCCTTCTAAGTAGAAATCACTACTTTGCATGCTTTAAACAAATCTTGACACGCTCATTCGCTAATAAAAGCCATCCTGTCAACTTCTCTAACCTTTCGACCCTTAGTTGCAGGTTTTTTTCAAATTTAAGACGGAAAACAAAACTTTCCGCAAATTAGCATTATTTGACTCAAAAGATGTCATAATGAACTATATGCCGCCATTAAAAATTCAAAAATATAATGTAGAGTTGTTGGCAGCCCCAGCTTACTATGTGACATTTCTAACCAGCTAGCGCTATCGATTGAAAAACGGCGGGTTTCCATTTTTATCCAAATACGCTTTTTTTTGGTAGTGGTGGCCTCCTGATATCTTTTGAAAACTGACCGATTATTGCAATATCCCGGTAACTTCAAAAAAGCAATCCTTTTATAAGTATTTATATTATGAAAAGTATTTCACTTTTCGATTATATCAGACGATGAGTGGCAGCAGTAAGCACTTCTGGAGCGAGAGAGCCATCCAAAAATAATTAATTTCACTTCTGGGGACGAGAGAGCCATCCAAAAATAATTAATTTTAACAAATTGGAACTTGGTAAACGATGTGCAAATACTTTTTAAAAAGTATGAACGTTTCTTTTTTTTTTGTAAAAAAAATAAATAAAAAAATTTACCACTGTATATGTTCATCCAACAAGGGGTGTCGTTTTAATATAATAGAAAACGTAACATTTTTATGAAAATGTATGGTATTTTTACTATAAAATACAACATCTGTCAAAGGTATGCCTCGTCCCTGCCTGCAAAAAGTCATTCTTTCAATGGGTTTTTTTCTCACTCTTATTCGCCTTTTAGGCCATTTATCGTTAAAGAACTTCGGCACCCCGAATAAAGAAGTCTTATGGCGTCAAATCGTACGATCTCGGTGCCAATGCGAGAGATCCCATGTCCAAGAAATTCGTCACGAGACTGAGCCATTCCACGTTCATAGCAAGAATGTTTTCTTGGATGCAAAGAAATACCCAATTGGTATTCTTAAAGTCTATAGCCCCAATATACTTAACACAATTTTACATATCTTTTTTATTTTAAAAACGTAATTAAAATGATGAAAAATAAATGAGTTCTTCTTGCGTATACACGCAAACCCATACATACGAGGTTTGATAAAAAAATAAGGTGACTTTTTTTTCTGGCAAATTGTTTATTTATTCATCAATATCTATTTTGTCCCTTTCAAAGTAATTCCCCTCAGATATAATACACTTGCGCTGGTGCTTTTTCCAATCCTCGAAGCACTTCTGATATCCGCTTTTGCTATAGCCTTGAGCTTCTTCAGCGATGCAGACTTTATCTCCTAAATCGTGGCAAATCCCCGTGTTTTCATTGGTCTTTTTAGTTTTGTTCGATGAATACGGTAGTTAAGACTAAAAAATTACGCTCATGCGACTGTCTTTTGGTCAAAATTTAGAAATTTTGAAACAAACTTTGCTACCTCGTGTTTCATGCCCAAAATATCTGAAAAAAAATAATTGGTATGAGCCAACCGATATACTAAAATCCTCAGCGACTTCTTTGATTATGATTCGACGATTGTCCATCTGCTTCACTGCTTCAACGTTTTCATCCATTGTTGACGTGCAGGAGCTTCCACGAAAGGCCTTCATTAACTTCTACTCGGTCGGCTTCTGTGAAGAGCTTATATCACTTATAAACTTATTTTTTGCTCAGAGTAAACTCGTCCAATGCCACCTTATTTTTCGAAAACTTATTTCTCTAAAAATGATTTATTCTTGTTTTAGAGATCTTGAAACGTGGGTATATAGCATTTTTAGTACGAAAATGCAGGCCCATTAAAACAACCTGCAAGTATGAAGACAGGTAACGTCTTGTTTCACTATTTCTCTGGGATTTTCGGAGCCTGACGGTTTTCAATTAGTGAAAGTAAGGCGTTGAGGTAGGCCTGATGGTTTCAACTGGACTTATAAACATGTACAGCAAGATCTTCAGCTGATGTATGGTGCAAAATCGTTGTGGATAAGTCCAATTTCTACGACCATTGTGAAATAAACGCTGTTACACTCAGTTACGGCATTTTCAGCTGAATTTGCCGGACAAACACCAGCTGAACTTTTCGCAACACTAACCTGCCCTAGACTTTGAAATCAATCGATTAAATTCATTATGGCGGTGCGTAAGTCGCTTTATGATGACCTAAAGCATTATAAAATGACACCTCATGTTGGATGACGGTTTACATTGATTAATATTGATGTTCGTGCTCATAGAAGTATAGCTGATCTGTTCAAAGCGTTTACATAGATCATGGGTATACGAATATATTTGAGGATTTAAATAAAAAATCATATGATCGTTCGAATACTTATCAAACCCGTGATTCTGCTCATAAACAAGTATTCTTTCCAGCACAAAGTATCTGAATTTTAATATAATACATTATTTTCCACACTAACTCCCACCACTGATCTTCTATGATCGTTCGAATATATGATTGTTATATTTAAAATTATATTTTGTTGTAACCGCTTTTCTTTTTCGAAATCTTTGTATTGGAATTAGTGGTAAATGTCATTCATGGATTTATGGTCTTTCTTATAAATCAAATAATTTTTTTTTCCCAAGACTTATGGTATGCATGCATAGTAACTGAATGAAATATCGACGTTGGCTTAACAACTACTCTTACGATGTACCCTCAATCTAACCAGCCAAAGAACTATGTGACACGAGGAAATTACCAAGAAGTCGGCATTAAATATCCTTTCTTTACATTTTTTTTTCTCTAAAAGGACCATAAAACTGGTGAAAACGACAACAGGCGATCGGCACCGGAATTGTAGGTGCTCAGCTGTAAAACGAATTTAAACTGTACTCGACGTAACTAAATATAAACAACAAAACGAGCTAACCAATAAGAGTATATCATACGACCTAGTCTAACTCAGTTTTAAAGTATCATCACCATCATGGCTATTTTATCCAATCGTGTTTTATTATTTCTATTAATAAAAAGAAAAGTTTGCATTTTATTCGTTGGTTTTTCTTTTATTATATTTCCATAAAACAAACAAGTTCGAAGCAAAATGTTGTGTCTCTCTATGTCTTAATCACGGTAGAAGTGCACTAAAATGTGATTTCAGCTTTTATTCTCTTGAATTAATTATAAAATGTTAATATAAACAAATAACAAAATAATATAAAGCCTTAAATGCTATAATACTATTATGGAATCTTTGGAGGAAGGTATGTACGACTAAAAGTTGCATAAGACCTTTTCTGCTTTATATTTATATTATTGGATCGAAAACAATAATATATTCTCAACAACATCTCTATGGTTTCTCTTAATTTCAGGACGAAACACCGCAAGGATTCTTCGAGGACCACGGGTTGGGCTAAGCCTGTTTTATCAAACTAAACAAATTTTATTCGCAAAACATGTCTTTTTGATACACCATATTCCTTAATTCATTCGTTAGTCGATAAGTTACTTTTTCACTTTTCACGGTATTTGTTCAACGTGGCTTTATGTATTTTTGTTATTAGTTGGAGTTTTTTATAATTGTATTTTTAGATACACATTTACAGGATATTTGCTCAATTATATAGAAATAAAGATGGTTCACACGTACACTTGACTTGTCATTTATCCTTTAACCTCTATTCTACTTTAGAACCTGACTGACCAATCATACTGAGCTATTGCCAATTATAAAAATCCCATCTACTCTAAGTAAGTATAATCCTACAGTCACAAAGTGGCAAATCGACCACTGCTATGACTTGCGTTCTTTGTATATTGGTCATTGATCTTGAACTCACTTTTGCCACAATGTTTCAAGATTATAAACCTGACCTACTACAAAGCTGTATTGAATAATAGATCTTCGTTTTCAAATCCCATAACCTATGTGAGCCTTGGCTGGGTTCTTGTGACACATGTAATGCTTATGCTAATTGTCGTTGAGTTTGAATTGGGTCATCATCATCATCCAATAACTCCTGCAATTGCTCGTCTTCACATTTTTGTGGTCTACCAAAGCGCTCAAAATGTCGAAATCACGTCTCACATGTTCTAATTGACGGAGCCTGTTCGCCATATATTTCTACCAGCAAACGATGACTTTCAAAAACTTTTTTTCTTTTGATTAAATAAAAAAAGCAATGCGTGAGTTATGTGGTGGGAGCTAGCAAAAACTTTATTTTATTTTTTTTTTCGAATTTTTATTTTTTTAAACTTTTTTTATCTATACACTGTTTAATGATGACTTCTTTTGCTTCTGGTTAACTCCGAGACAGTCCGAACTAGAATGCCCAAACCTTCCCGATGTGTTCTCGTTGAACCTTAAAACTGTCGCTTGTTTACAAGCCATCGTTAGCTTGTATTTCGCAATCTGGACCGCTCTTACTGTCGCTTGTTTTGCACAATCCAACCCGCTGTTGCTGTGTAACATTTCGGTTGGCTTGATCCACTGTTGCTAGGTTGATCGGCTGGGTTGTGTGGTTGTGCTGGGTGGCGGTTGGCTTGGCCCACTGCTGCTAGGTCGATCGGCTGGCTTGTGTGGGTTGTGCTGGGTGGTGGTTGGCTTGGTCCACTATTGGTAGGTAGCTCGGTAGATCGACTGAGTTGTGGAGTGGGTGGAGTGGTAAGGTACGTAACTCGTGCCCCAAATTTTCTCTTTCAAGCACAAAACTCGACATGATCACTGAACGATAAAACCAAGACGCTAGTTTTTGGCGGACTCAACTTGTGTTTATTTGTAGTTAAATCTCAGACGAACAAAATGGTGTATGCATCAAACTAATACGCTGGGTACTTTCCGCTGGCGCCATCTCTTAGTTCAACCGGAAAAAAAACCTATGCATACACCTGATATGTAGATAATTAAAATAAAGTTGTTGAGTTCTCGTCGTCCACAGCTTGTTGCGTCAGCTATGAAAAAAAAAAATTGTAGCAACATCAAGTATACTCGTATGTCCTGGAGAAATTAGCAATAGGATTCCAACTCGTTAGCGTTTTAGATCAGCTGAAAATATCGGTGCCATAGCTGAGAGTGTGGTTAAAAAGTCTGGTATATTCATTTCTAGACGATCCGAATTCGCTTGGCATCGAATTTTGAATAGAGATCTAAAAGGTCCAGCTGACACAAAAATTCTAGTCATATGGAAAATAATGAAAAGGCAAAACCATTAATATTATTTTTCGATTGGTGTCGTCATTACTTACATTGATGGCACTACAATTCACGACAACCTCTCAAGCCACAATATTTAACAATCTGCTTCTAGTTCCGAATCCCTAGTCGATTGAAGATCCTTTCCGAAATGATTAAAATTTTATAATGAGTTATCGTACCTTGGATTTCCAATAGTAAGTAGAAAAGTACTCAGCCTCACCGCCAGATGGCGCCAGTATCGCAAGAGCAACTTACTATCGTATAGTACATTCTAGTAGACGGCTATTTCAGCCGGATCGGACTCGTGGTTTTGTTTTGACCGCGTGTGGTACCGGGAGTGTCCGCGAATTTTAGAAAAATGGAAAAAGAGCAATATCGGTCGATGATTCGATTCTTGTTTTTGGTAGGGAAATCGCGCAGCGAAATCAAAGAGCGTTTGGATGCTGTGTACGGTGACTCTTCTTCTTCGATGGCAACCATCAAAAATTGGTTTAACGAGTATCAAGTTGGTCGCACGTCGGTTTTAGATGAGCCACGTCCAGGTGCCCCGAAAACGGCTACGTGACAAAAATCCATGATCTCGTATTGGCAGATCGCCGATTGAAGGTATGCGAGATAGTTGAGACAGTAGGCATTTCAAAAGATCGCATGGGTCATATCCTGCATGAAATTTTGGGCATGAGAAAGCTGTAGGCGCGATGGGTGCCGCGTTTGCTCACTCCGGACAACAAGCGCAACCGTGAGACCACTTCAGAGCAGTGTTTGACGCTGTTTAAGCGCAATCCGAAGGAATTTCTGCGTCGTTTGTTGACAGTCGACGAAACATGGATCTACACCAGAGACCAAGGAGCAGTCGAAACAGTAGACTTCACCCGGCGAACGTGCTCCCATCGGCCGGAAAGGTGATGGCCACCGTTATCTGGGATTCACAAGGTGTGATCCACATCGAATACCTGGAGAAGGACAAAACGGTCACAGGGCTGTACTATGCCAAATTATTGGGCCGATTCGACGCCGAATTGAAGAAATAACGGCCCCACTTGGCGAAGAAAAAAGTGCTCTTCCACCATGATAACGCACCGGCTCACACCTCGCCCTCGTCACGGCCAAATTGGTCGAATTGGGTTACGAACTGCTACTCCATCCACCGAATTCTCCAGATTTGGCCCCGTGCGACTTCTTTTTGTTTCCAAACTTGAAAAAGTCACTCGCCGGGCAGAAATTTCAGTCGAATGAGGAGGTTATCGCCGCCACGTAGGCCTACTTTGCAGACCTCGAGAAAACATATTTTTCAGACGGGTTAAAGAAGTCAAATGTATCGAGCTAAAAGGAAACTACATATATTGAAAAATAAATCGCCATTTCTCCAAAATTTTTGTTTTTCTTTTGTAGGCTAAGTACTTATCGGACCACCCTCGTATGTAAAGGCACGAACATCGGCACATAAGTTTCTGATCTCAACTCCGAGTTCCTGGGTGCCTAGGACCTCAACTATATATCGGGCATATTCCTTTGTATGTTTAGTCGTTCGAGCTACCACTAAGATTCCATCGGGACGACGGGGGAATTCCTAAGGAGTCTACGGTGACTCTTTGTGGAAAGTTTTTGATTTGATTCGATTTGACAAAAAAAAAAATAACTTCATTAAGTTACGAACTAGGTGACAGAATGGAGACGATTAAGGGGAGGGTGAAGATGTCAAGGTCAAATAGATTGGTATTAGCTTTGCGCAGCATTCTGGACATTGGTTCGTGGTAGCCATAATTTGTGCGATGAGTGTTTACACGGAAAAGAAACATAGACCGAAGGTTATGTGGGTTGGTGTTAAGAGGAATCATGTGCAATAATGTCGGTTTGTCTGCTGAGAAGGTCGTGAATAAAAAAGAATATCTGCAACATCGTGTCGTTCTCTAAGGGGTTGGTGGTTGATTCATTTTAGGCGATCCGTTTAAGGTTATAAATTAAGGGTCTCAACCCTGGGAAGGCCACTAAAGGCAAAACGGGTAAACCTATGTTGAATGGCCCTCAATACGCGTGGTGTGGGATTCGTTAGAAGGGAATTTAATTTTTTAATTTTCGTGGGGGCAACCACCCCCATTTATTAAGCTTAATTCAAGCACATGAACTTAATCTACCTTAACCTAACTTAAACTAGCTTAGTTGTTAAGGGGAAGGGAGAGGGGGGCATGAAGAAGAGGGGTTTTTAAGCATGGAGTGCTAAGGTTGAGGTCGAAGAAGGGATTCGAGTTGACTCTTCCGAGCATTCGTAAGATGGGTTCGTTGGAGCCATAAGCGGTACGGGTGGTGGGTACATAGAAGAGACGGGGGTTTCGTACATTGCGAGGGTTAGTGTTGAGAGAGACAGAGTTATAGAGGGTAGCGCAGTCAATGGAGCCTGAGAGGAGTCGATGGATGAAGAGGATGTCAGATACAGTTCTTCTTTCCTCCAAGGTGTTCATGTTAATGGGCCTGCACACACGGGAGTAATTTTATCAGGAGTAAAACTGGTGTAATGCTCTGCTCTAAGCTTACACGGAATGAATTAATCCAACTGAAAAAAATGTATATGTGAACCTCGTTTCATTGAGTTAGTGTTTTCTCGTCTTTCTGACATTTCATTTGACAGAGATATTTCGCAAAAGACGTCTCCTCTCCATTTGGTTTATACAGTGTTCACTGCTTGAAGGGCGAATTACGATTGAGACACAACACGAGACAAAAAACGTGCTGACTCGAAAAGTAAAGAGTTGTGTATGTATTAGTTTTGCGCTCTCTTCAACCACTCGCTACGCGGTTGAAGATTTTACTCCGTTTCATACTTCACACTTCAGCTCCCTCTCCCATAAACTCAATTTTCAGCCGGTTGGATTACTCCCGTGTATGCAGGCCCAATTAGCTTAAGGCGGTCGTGATAAGGTGGTAAGAGCAAAGGATTGTTCCAGGGGAGACCTCGCAGAGCAAAGCGTAAGAACCGGCGTTGGATACTCTCGATTCTAGAAATGTGGATTTGCTGGTAAGGAGACCACATTTGAGAGGCGTATTCAAGGAGGGGCCGGACGAAGGTTGTGTAGAGAGATCGGGTGACGTAAGGATTAGAAAATTCTTTAGACCATCGCTTCACGAACCCGAGTGCTGAATTAGCTTTAAGGATTATCTCGTCTATATGTGCGCGAAAATTTAGCTGTTGGTCACATAATATACCAAGATCGCGGATAATTTGAACGGTGGAAATGGGCTGATTATTGAGGTAGTAGAGACGGGGACGGGGTTTAATACGTTTACGTGAGAAAGTGATTGATTGGCAGTTGCTAATGTTAAGCTCCAAGCAATTTTTGGAACACCACATGGAAAAACTATTGAGATCGGATTGAATAAGGGAAGAGTCGTGATTGGAGGAAATAGACTTGTAGAATTTGGTGTCGTCGGCATATAGTGAGATGTGGGAATTTTTAATCACTATATCAATATCGTTAATGGTAAGGACAAAAAGAAATGGACCTAGGTGGCTCCCTTGGGGGACGCCGGAGGAAGCTAAGAAAGGATTGGAAAAGGCAGATCTGAAACGAACACTATAATACCGATTTACCAAGTAGGAAGATATCCACTTCAATAAAATGGGTTCGAAGCCAAGAGAAGACAATTTGAAGAGTATTAGATTGTGGGAGATTTTATCAAAAGCCTTACTGAAATCGGTTGAAACCATGTCGACATCTTTTCCATTCTCTAAAGCCGAGAGGGTAAAAGACACAAATTCAATAAGGTTTGTGGTTGTAGAACGGCCCTTAAGGAATCCGTGTTGTCTGGGGGAGATTAAAGACTTGCAGCGAAAGCTTAAGATTTCGTACAAAATGCTCTCGAAGATTTTGGGTATATGTGACAGTTTGGCAATGGGACGATAATTGTTAATAACATTCTTCGGACCTTTCTTGTGTATAGGGGTTATAAATGAGGTTTTCCATAACTGGGGGAATTCACCTAAAGCTAGGGATAAACTGAAGATCTTTGAGAGAGGGAGAAAGAGGGTTGATGAGCATTTTTTCAGGAATATGGCAGGGAGACCGTCTGGTCCAGGAGTGAATTCATCATTAAGTTGATTTAGTTTGGTTTCGATGACATCGGGATCAACTGTATGAGGAAGAAAGGGCCCAAAGGAAAATTTCGGTAAATAGTCGAAGTAAGCGGGGTCTGGATGGAAGGAGTCGTCGGCGAATGATTGTTTAAAATAGGCGGCAAATAAGTTGGCGATAGTGTTAGGGAACCAGAATTAACTAGCATGTTCGAGAAGTGGCCTAATGTATAATGATTTCGTAACGTAAGGATTTGAGAATTCTTTAGACCAACGTTTTTAACGAAACCGAGGCAGAGTTGGCACGTTTGATAATGTTGTCGATATGGAGGCGAAAGTTAAGTTCCTGGTCACAAATGATCTCAAAATCAACCAAGAAATTGACAGGAGGAACGGTTTCTTTACGAATAATGTAGGTTCTGGGTGATGAGAAAAGAGCGCTTGCAGGAGTAAGTGATGGCTTGGCATTTACTGACATTGAGCTCGAGAGGGTTTTTTTGACACTAAGTAGTGAACCTGTTAAGGTTTGATTAGAGAGGGCACGAGACAACAAGAGAAGATCCAAATGTGTTTAAATATTTTCATGTCATCGGTATATATGGAGAGCTGAGAGTTCAGAATAACGCTGTCAACATCATTAATGGTTATAATGAATATCAATGGACCGAGATGACTATCTTATGAGACACCGGAGTAACATTAATTGGATCAGAGATAGAAGATTTGAAAATGACGTTATATTGACGATATTCTAAGATTTGATTCATGAGATAAAACCGGGAGAGAAACCGAGGGCAGTGAGCTTGAGGAGAATAAATTGATGAGACATTTTGCTAAAGGCCTTGCTGAAATCAGTGGCAACAACATCTGCTACATTGCCGGCTTCGAAAGTACGAGTACATAAAGATTGTGAAACAAACTCGACTAGATTAGTGGTTGTCGATCGTCCTTTTATGCTACCGCTACCGAACGGCGTTGACTGCCCTAGTCACTAAAAAGAGGAAATCACATTACTTAGTCGGCTATCACATGCGGCCTCACGACTCACGACTCACATAAGATTAAAAGAGAAAGGAGATGAGTGCGAATGAGATGGAGAATTTAATTCCCGGTGAGTCGCGGGCGAAATTCTTCACGACTCACATTGACGTTTCTCTTTCTCTTTGTTCGTTATTTTTCATTTCCATTTCATTTCTATTCGTACTTTGTGGGGAACGGACGCAATCATGTCGGATGTTGTTTGCAGAAAATGCGTAGAGCTCTATTTTACCTCACGGAGACAACTTCAAAATGAAAAAAAAAAAGTAGGCGCTCGGCTCACGGAACTTAAATTGAAAGAGGAGATGGGAAGTAAGTCGTGAGTCGTGAGGCCGCATGTGATAGCGCTCGCCTCACGGAATTTAAATTGAAAGAGGAGATTGGAAGTGAGTCGTGAGTCGTGAGGCCGCATGTGACAGCCGACTTAGTTACAATAAATGTTGACGTCAATATTTTCAGATGATATTTAGTAACTAGGTATTGACCATGATCACAAACCCAACCATCCATATTTCACTGTTCTGTTCCATATCTTTTTCTGGTTTTATTTTATTTACTTAGCGGATTCCCCGACGCGGCGACGTCATCTTAAAAATATTAATAGGTTCTTTGAATGAAGTCAAAAGGCCGAGAGAAAAAAAATAATTTTTTTACTTTTTGGAGTTTTTTTTTTGTCGGGGGTTACCTAAAATTTTTAATTTAACTTTTTTAAATACGCGAATGATGACCGGATTTTTCCATTCCTCGGAATTAGCTTCATTGTTCCATATACAATGGGTGATCCAAAAGTAATGATAATGACAATAAAACACGGTGGTTATAGTTAAATAGTTAAAGTCCATCTTTGTTCTAAACCCGGGACTCCATTAGAAAAAAAATTGTCTTGACCCTTCCAAAACGACTCAACAGCGGGCCTAACTTAGCTATCGTCTTCAAATTTCTTGCCTCGGATGTATTCCTTGAGCCAAGGAAAGAGGTAGAAGTCACTGGAAGCTAGATCTAGCGAATAGGTTGAGTGTTCGAGTAGTTAGAATCCCATTCCTTGAATAGCAGCCATCGCAATTTGCTACTTTATGAGCCGGTGCGCTGTCTTGGTGAAACAGCGCTCCAGCTCGCCGTTTGCCGTCTTTTTTCTTTAATGACCTCCCACAATCTTCTTATTGGGCCGCGTAATAAGATCCCAAAATAGTGGCTCCCTTTTCCAAATATTCCACCATAATTATTCCTTTAAGAAACGGATGCCTTTCCCGTTGAACTTGACACTTTGAATTCCTTTGGCGTCAGTGGAGAGGCTCGCTATCAAATCATCGATTGTTTGGTTTGAGGGTCAAAATTATGAATTCAGTTCTCGTTCATGGTCACGAAACGTAACAAAGCATTATGCATCATGATCACTTTTCGTTCTTTTTTCTGCTAAGTCGAACATTTTGAGTAATCTTAAGGGAGGGACGTGGATAGACGTCCTTCGCGATGTTAATTTTCAGTTGATATTCTGCCCAGCCTAAACAGCTTGGCCCAGGGTGCTACTGTGAAATATGGAGGTGCAGAGTTCCCCAATGGTTTCATCAAATCGCTGTGTATGTCTTTGGTAGACAGTCGTGTCGATTATGGAAAACGGCGGATCGACTGCGGAGGGAGTTCGTCGAATCTGCAGTTCAACCCTATTACAGAAACCGACGGATAAACCACATTATCGATCCGCACAATTTTTTTCCGGTCCTTTTTTTAATCAGCTGTGGTCTTCAAATTTGAATTTTGAAAAAAAAAAAAGGTCTGTTCCCGTACTTTTTGGGCAGAAATTCACAGATTCTCATTTTTCAAGAGAGCGCTCTCTTTTGTCCAAAAGTGTGAATTTTTCGAGTACGGAAACAGACTTTCGTAGTTTTTCGTTAATTTGGACTGTTTATGTCAGGTACGGGAACAGACTTTCGTGGTTTTTCGTTAATTTGGACTGTTTATGTCAGGTACGGGAACAGACTTTCGTAGTTTTTCGTTAATTTGGACTGTTTATGTCAGGTACGGGAACAGACCTAAAGTTTATTATGGATACAATTGGCTTTTTTATGGACTTGAAAGGAGAAGAAAATGATTTTGTTCCAGGAACTCCCGCAGCACAGTCTTTTAAGCACACAGGCTCAATTATTTCCTTCTCCAAGGGGGTAAAGAAAATTTCGATATTTTCACCGCCACCTGTAGCTCTTCTTTCCCGATTGTTGTGAACCAGTTTTTTTCCGCAAAGCCGATTTATGATCTGACCAAACCTAAATTTAAAATAGTCCGAATAAATACTGCTATTTTAAGAATTTATTTAATTTAAAGCATGTAAGTAACTTTTCCAGTCGGCTATTTCCTTAATTGGAGGCCCCAAACTATTAAACTGCCCTTTCAATTCTTCCCAAAACCATTACACAAATTCAGGGTCCTTTTTAGTGAAATTCTAGGCAATGTCGGGATTTTATTTCATGGCACTGAACATTGCCTCGAACTGCAACCGTGTTGTTTGTTTTCTATCAATAAAAGTAAACATTACTACGTTAATTCAAAATCTGAAAGTTGCTTTTCATTGCACCAACTCATGTCTCTTGCTTGAAATTCGCAACCAAAATGATTCGGATTGAAAACGTCACATAATGTATGCAGCGCGGATAAGTTGCGTTTTTACACTCCCCTACCGACATCCGCTCACTTTCTCGATTGCGTTTTCAATAATAGGAAAACAAGCGGATGCGAAAATATTCCCTCCTTAGTCAATCCGCCGTTTTCCATAATCGACATGAGTATGTTCAAGCAGAGGTACTGACAGCTCTAGCTTCGCTGTGTGGATACCACCGTTTTCCAAAGCTGTTTGCGCTACATAAGACAGTACATCTGAAACGAGCTCCTCCTTATTGTTGCATGTAAATCCCGATCTGGTCTGGTACCCCTTTTCATACAGCGTTTATCCCTGCAAACATTGCTCTCGCGTTTTTTGCCACTGACTTTTTTTATTCCGAAAAACTTCCTTTCTCTTCAGTGCTTTCCAGGGCTTGAAGTCTTGGAACATTACGGGCTTTTACTTTTTCTTCGCATTCTTCGTCGACACAAGACTTGCCTTTGGGAGCTTTGCAATAGACTAGTTTGTTTAATCCGCTGCTTCCTTTAGAACGCTTTTTATTGTGGACCATACCGCTTCTGCCTGTCTTGCTTCGTCTGTATTTCTCATGCTACCTAGCAGGGCAAACCGGTTATTAATATCGTGCTGGTATTGGCGCTGGTTATGAGGCTTATCTAACTTTTCATAATTTTTGAAATAACGCTGTTTAATTTTACGCATAAAAAAACGGCATATGTAACGACCTAACATTAGATAGCTAATGGCTAATTGCACGCTACCTTGGCTTAATAGAATTCTGATTACATTGCTTCTAGCACCGGCAGAGCTATCCCAGTTGTCAACCGTCTTACCACTATTTCCCCAAATAAAATAACATTGAATTCGTCATGTCAATAAAATTGTTTTCGTTTTTAATTGCTACAAAAATGTGAAATCATCATAGGTAGTTAAAAAAGTTTCTTTTCGCATTCAATCGCATCCTGTAGACATCGTACAAATTAAAAAAAAAATACAATCATGTAAGATCAATCTTAAAGCTAAACGTAAAGAACTAAATAAGCGTTAAATAAATTTTTAAAATTACTTAAAGTACACGATTTGCGTAGCAAAACACAAGGAAAAAAAAGAGGAAAAAATGCAGAACTACATCAGCATCGCAGGTTTTTGTTTTCTTGCTGTGTCCTTCACTCGTGCATCAAATACGTTTGCGTCATATTCAATTTCTGTTTTGTTTTCTATTCTCAGTTATAAAAATAATCGATTCCGAGAGAGAACACTTCTCTGGTTTATAATTTTTTTTTTTCTTGTTTTTGTTTTGTTAACACATATTATACAAAATACAATGTAAATGTTTTTTTTTCGTTTGTTTTTTTGTTTTTGTTTAATTTTAGGAAGTGGAGAGTTTATATCTGTCGTTCATCTTTTGCTGTTAACTTATTGATCAACTCCTGTAACGGAGCCAACTCCTTACGTTCGATTAGATCGAATTCTTGCACGAAAAATATGAAATGCTTGAAGGAGGTGTTGAGATGTGCCTCCTCGCCGAGTGTGACTACCTCGGAGAAATGCTGATGGTAGATGTGTGCATAAACTCGAAATAGGCGTTTGAGTATTGTCTTGGCAATTGATAGGAAATTCTTTGGGAAGGGTATACCGATTTTCGATGGGAATAGGGTCTCGTCATCTAGTTGGTCCTGGACCCAGGTCATTAGGTAGTCAATGTATTTGGGCGCGCTGCATTTGATGGGTTTCTTGACAGCTTGCCCATCGGCCCAGAGGTACTCGTATTTTGGTCCAGCTGACATGTTGCCGCAGCTTTCCTCCGTGCAAAATTCAGTGATGGTCCCGTATAGCATGTTGATTTGATTGAAGAAGTCGACGGCTGAAAAATAAGGAAGAATCGAAATGCTTTATTGTTCGTAACATTATTCACAGTACAAAGAAATTTTATCATAGTCAGGCGACTCCAGGTCTGTGAAATATCGTATCTTGTCCAGCATGGTAGAAGTCACCATAACGAAATTTGCAGACATAGTAAACGAAGTAACTATCTATATACAGGGTTTGTATAAATGAGGATAACATCGGGAAATATTATGGGAAAATAGATTTATTTGAGGTATTGCAGAAAACCTACATTTTTTTTCAATGTACACCCCTTGAACGTCGACACACTTTTGCCATCGGCTTTTCCACTCGAAAGCTCCCTGGTACAACGCTTTGCTAATACTTAGAATCCCATGGTGGTGTGCTTTGAGAGAGGAGTTCACATTTGGACCGTCAGGACTTTTTTTTTTTTTATAATTCGTGCAGGTTCAAGAGTGTACGTTCTTATGATGTTTGTCAACCAAACTGGACGGGGTGCAGATGGTTTGTGTCGAAGATGTTCGTTCACTACTCTCCGAGGGTAATTGTCCTAGATAGGATTTGAGAGATTCGACTGAATTTGCGTTGATTGTAGTTCACAGTAACTCTTTTGTGTTCATGGCATTAAGGTGTTATATTGGAAATGCACACACAGAGTATGAATTTTGAAGTGATCTTATGCTGCGAGTGTTATGCTTTCGTCAACACTTTTAGATCATCTCTCATTAACAACTGATGTTGTGCACAGTTTTCCCGTATTTACAGACCTATGATGACTACCATTGCACCACGGCCACCTCCAGGACTGTACGGGGGTGAAGAATATTCGCGAAGCCATTCTAAATGAGATAGTCAGTCACCTTGGAATCGGTGTGACTGGTAACATTGTCGTGATGCAATTTCCAGTTTCCGCATCATCGCCTATCGACGTACGACTTAACCGTCAGCACTTCGAGCACGCTTTGTATATTAGTCGGTTTCTGAGGTGGAGGGCCGTCCAGTGAAGAACTCTTCCTCCACACTCTCTCGGACATGTTTGAAGATCTTGTGCCAATTACAAACTGCACTTTAGGCACTTAACCGATCGTGCCCAA
This sequence comes from Merodon equestris, assembly GCA_958301585.1. NCBI lineage: Eukaryota > Metazoa > Arthropoda > Insecta > Diptera > Syrphidae > Merodon > Merodon equestris. The sequence goes on from OY284413.1 coordinate 162,219,310, forward strand.
TGTCTTTGATTTCCCCAGTCTAACAAATTTGATGGTGTCCAGCTGTTCGATCGTTCACTACACTTTGAGTTTCCACCGGGTCACTCAACAGGAGTCCGCTAAAAACTCGATTTGGCCCGGACGAACATAAGCAAGCGAGTAATGGTTAGCGCGTTTTGAACGTCCGAATCCCCACTACCAAACGATCGTGCTGCGACGTAAAGTCACGTCAGGAAAAAATTGTTTGCGATTCTTTTTATAAAAACCCTGTAAGTCATTTAGTTAGAATGGTAGGTCGCTAGCCAGTTACTGACAAATCATTTGGATCAACTAGTAAGATGCAAAGCTTGATAGTCAAGCAAATTGAAGGTCAAATCACTTTGAGATATGTAAGAAATCCTCTAATGAAAATCGTCGAGAAAAGATTATAGTCCTCAGGAGATTTCTCTACCAGAAGTCGTCCGAATCGACCAAATGTCTGCTTGAATTTTGATTTCCAACTCAATAAAAATGATTCGGGCAACACAGTCATTAATATTAACTTCAAGGCTTGCTACTTAAGTTTTAAGGTGCGGTACCACCAGTGCAGCTTCCTCCCAAGTAACATCAATAACATGAAGTTCGGTTTCGTACAAAGTTTACAATAGCTTGCAAGATTCGCCTTGGCCAAAAAATAGGAATTGAATCGTGAACATTTTCTATAATTTTTTTTCACTTTCTTCGTGGATCTGTCGATCTACTTGCTTCGACTTGTGGTGGCGACGCATAATCAGCAGTCGATAAGCCAAACCCAACAAAAGCTGTTCGCACTCAAACCATCTGGAAACAATATGTTTTCTAAAAGTCTTCCAAGATAATTTGAGGGGTCGACGTATCACAAACCAGATCACAAATAATATGTCTGCCCAATCAGTACTGCCCACCGCTAGTCACTACCGTTGTCCATCTTTTTCCCAGCATATGAATTCCTGGCAGTTAGTGTCAAGGCCCGTTTTTATGTCCTACCTTGCATTGTGTTTTGTAAGCATTAAACTTCACTCTATTGTGTATACCCAATTTAATTATGCTGTCAAGATCGATATTTAATGTACCTAACATATGCTGTCGTTCCAGTTCTATGGCGGAACACCAGGGACTTGAGTCCTGGAATGAATAGGAAAAGCTAAGAGTAGTGTCATCAGCGAAGGAGTGTATTGGATTAGAAGTAACAGTTAAGAGATCATTTATAAAAATGAGGAAGAGTGTCGGTGACAGAACAGAAACCTGGGGAACACCAGCGTTTATTTGGTGGATATCAGACTTAAAACCGTCAAAAACAACTTGAATTGAACGGCCCGAAGGGTGAAGGGTGGGCCATCTAGTGTTTTTTTTTTAAATCACACTGACAGCTGTTTCCCCTCGAAATCTTAACAGCAAGTCAGCATCATACCTCCGCGGAACGAAATGAGTCGCTTTACGCTTAAACAACGTTGGGAAATATTGAAAACTTATTTCCAAAATGAGTGCTGTGTAGCCCAAACAGTGCGTTTTTTTTTAAATAAGTTGTGGCCAAAATGAAGCATCCACCGCGACTGCTGTTTGTGCAAAAAGTTCGTGAGACTGGTATGCTTGTGGACAACACTCATGGTCCCCGTCGTCGTACGGTGCGTACAGATGAGAATGTGGGTTCTGTAGCCAGTGTGAAACTCAATTCACGAACATCAACTCGCCATCGATCTCAACAGCTTAACATTTCACCCACTAGCCTGAGGAGAATTCTGCACAAAGATCTCGGATTATTCATTTACGAAGTCCAATTGACTCAGCAATTAAAGGCGCGCGACCATCCGCTTCGTTATCGCTTCGAAGTTTATGCCTTAGAGCAGCGTGAATTGGAAAACGATTTTGGCGAAAAATCAACTTTTCTGACGAGGCGTATTTTCATCTCAGCGGTTACGTTAACAAACAAAATTGCCGCATCTGGAGCTCGGAAAACTCGCACGTTATTGTCGAGAAGCCAGTGCATCCAAAGAGAGTGACAGTTTGGCACGGATTGTGGAGTGGTGGCATCATTGGACAATTTTTCTTCGAAAATGAGACGTTTCGCTCAACGGTTGGCGTTACAGAGCCATGTTTACCAATTTTTTTTTTTACTGAAATGAAAGGCATAGATTTGGACGACCTCTGCAGGATGGCGCGCCATCCCACACAGCCCATGCCACAATTGACCTTTTGCGCACCTAATTCCCAAATCGTGTTATCAGCCGTCTTGGCGCTGTCAATTGACCGCCTCGAAGCTGTCCCTTTTGACTTTTTTTTGTGGGGAACCGTGAAGGTCTGATGTTATGCCAACAATCCGAAAATGATTCAAGCACTTAAGGCCAATATCATCCAAGCAATCCGTGAGCTACAGCCCGAAACTATCTTGGAAAATTGGGGTGACAGAATGCGCTACTGCGAAACCACTTGAACGACGTTGTATTTCATAATTAATGGGAATTTCGTTCATTTTATAGCATTTTTAAAAAGAAACTTGTATTTCGCCCACCCTTTAATTTATAATCCGTAGAAGAAGACTCATCGATACCATAAGCAGGAATTTTCGACAAGAGCCTGATCACAAACTCTGTCAAAACTTCTCCTTCTTAGATGGCGTTACAGCTCACGAAGAGCCAGAGCCAAGCTTCTCTCATTCACTTATATTGTGTGCAATTTATTTTCCACACAAGTTAACGGGACCTAGAGTTTAAAGCCGATTCCGAACGGCCGATAAGATTTGTCAAGGCAAGTGTACTTCGGGGGGTTTTGCCAGTACTCCGCCGAGAAGAGACGCCAGGAATTGCACATTCGATGGCGTTGGTGTTATCGGGAACCGAACTCGTTCATCGTACGTCAGAGGCCGACGAACTACCGATTGCGCCACGACGCTCTCAAACTCTGTCAAATGCTTTTGAGATATCGAGCGCAACAATCTTGTTTTCGCAAAGATTGGTTTCACTTTTCGGTGAGATATGCCATCAAACCAGTGGACCTGTTGCCGGTCATTAAGAAGTTTCCGCGATCCAAGATATTTATTAAACTGAAGATTTATCATCGTCTCCATGACAAATGCTGTTTTCCATCTACTCGGACAGAGACCAGAAGAGTAGGAAAGATGAAAAAGCTTCCGCTGTGGTTTTCCTAGCGTGGAAGAACACCTTGAATTCCCTTAAGTGATCTTCGTCAAGCCACACAACGGCCGAAGGTGTAGAGGGCGATAGGGAGATGAGATGCCGGTGCGAATTCGTTTTAAATACTTCTGGATTGTAATGTGTCGAAAATATTCCATATTCATGTGGTTTTGCAAAAAAACGAGTCCGAGGAGAGGTTTAAGGTTCAATTGATGGGCGTTGCTAGCGAGACGAGTATTGCGGTTGAATTCTTAGAGCGGAAGAGTGCAACTGGCTATTTCGCTTGACCATTCTTTGTTAAAATGTTAAAAACGTGGCTGACAACTACTCAGATTATTTCGAATCCATACTTGATTCAAAGATCGAAGGATTTGATATGAAGAATTATGTTAATTGCTACCTCGGACATGATAACATGATCCCCGTGGTTCTCAATAATATCCGTCTTCATCTATGTTATAAGCTTTACCTAGGGCAGGCCAACAAGCAAACAAGAGTCTGGAAGTTTAAACTGCAGTACATTGGTCTTGGTGGTTAATAGAATCAATTCATATCGCTTTGGGTTTGTGTTTATGATTCACTCTGTGGCCCAAGTGTATACTCTCTGTGCTTTCACTTATTATTTGGGGAAACAACCGCGATGGTAGAATAACCACATCATCCACATACGCGACCATCGTATTCCCTGGCTACCTTACTCGACTGGAAGGTGGGCTAAAAACTATTCCCGGGTTGCCATCAGGTGATTATGGTTTCGAGTATGAAAAAAATCCAATTATAGATGAAACTTTCAACCCCAAAACCAAAAAAAAAAGTCCAAAAAATGTCTAAAATGAGGAGGCGACCTTTAACCAAAACGTTATAACTTCCAGCTTTAGCTCTGTTACTATCCGTTTCAGCGTCACTTAAAGAACAAAAGTGCAGAGTTCGCATGTAGCACATGTAAGGCATGTCCCTTAGGAATAGCATTACAGAAAAGTATACTGACGTCATGGACGAAGGAAATGGTTATCACTGGGTTAGGAAAAAAAAAAGGGATGGCCATTGCTATTCATATCAACAGATGTGACCGGTACCATCTAGCAAGTTCTACAAAATTTAAGTTGACTTCCGTCGGATAGGTCAGCATCATATGGCATATGGAAATGGTCCCAACTGCGCGTTTCTAGAAAATACAAATAATTGCCAAACGGAAACAACAACGAACTCAATTTGTTTATAATTGCGCTGCCATTTCCATTCGATAAGCACAAACAAACATCTAGACTTACTGTTTACTGCAACCCATTCGTTCAGGTCCTCGCCATCGGGAAGTGCGACTGCATTTCGTAAATTTCCAGATCCCAATGTGGCTGCGGCATGTTTCATGAGATCATACTGATGCGTTCCCTCGGGGATGTTCTTTTTCGGCTTAAACGTCTTACTTGACCGTGATCCACTGCAATTGAAACAAAGCATCAATCAATACCACATCGATCGAGAAAAAAAAAGAAACAATTCAATTTCTCCACAATATTTTGTTGATACAGACATAAATGGTCTGTTGGGGTCGGTGCACTCTTAACAACCAGGCAAATAAAAAAAAGAAGTGACAAAAAGTCGAACAAAACCACATATCGTCAGCTGGAAAAATAAGGCACCAAGACCCCGAAACAAATCCTCAAAAAGTATATTTTTAAATTGTGATGTAGCCTGGCCATCGGCTATATGTACTTACAACAAAAAATCCATTTTCTGTCTGGACAAGATTTTTTTCCGTTTCGCTCGTTCCTCTTACTCTCGTATCGTCGTCGGCACCACTCAGCACTTTACAAAGAATTTCCACTCGCGAGGAGGAAACAAAAAACAAAAAAACACAAAAAACAGGAACTTGTGTCTGTCGATATGAGATTGAATTGCAGGCACTCGCGCAACCTAAACTCGTAGATAAACAATTAGATTAGATGGTTCTTTGGGCAACGCAGAACGACGGAAAAACGGCGAAACAGAAACTTGTCTCGTTTTTTTGAAAACTGATTGAGAAATAAATAGAAATAATGCAACTGAAAAGAAAGAAGAAGAACCAGTCTCACACAATCACAATGGAAGAAACTCATCTGCGAATGTAGGTGGCTGGCTGGCTGGCCGTATGGGTTTGACGTTTCTTGGTGTGCAGTTGACAGCTGGCCGAGAAGCGAGACGGATGATCGGTGTCGAATTCAACGAGTGGAGATAACGAGTAAGTGATGTGATTTGAAAATGTTCGGTTATTGAGGATTAGACATTGAATAATAAAAACTAATTAAAAGCATTACAAGATTGCCTCGATTGATTTGCAATATAAATTGATATGCGTATGAGATTAAGTTTGTGCCGAATTTAAGTCATATGAGGCACACATAAAAAAAAACAGGTGACCTGGTTCGAGATAAGCGTCGTTCAAGGATTCGGTTTGCCTGAAATGCATTTAAATGATGAGAACCAGGACGAAGAACAAGGCGTATGAAGAAAACTATACAATCAAGGACTCCAGAAATTTTATTTTCTTTCTGTATCAAGCATTGTCCAAATATTAAAATCACAAAAACTATGATGGGCAGGACACGTAGAACGAATGGAATGTGGACAAATAGTCAAAAGAAGAATGAGTGAAAAATTCGGGCCAAAATATCGCCAGGGAAGGGGGGGGGGGGGGATATCTTAAAATGTATAAGATTTAACGGGGATTCGGTATTAAACTCACTGAACCTTTCACTGTACTCCGCATAGTAAGTTATTTAGAGATTCAATGTTTAAAATATTTGGGCCATAATTTGTGGAAGAATACCCGAGATGTGGCCCGCAAACTACTGATTTTAATCTCCAGATGATAGAACTATCAAACAAGGTAGTGCAAGAAGAAAATTCCACTAGCTTTAACCGTTGTTCCTTCTGAAATCCATGGAAAACTGCTCGAACATCATGCAACAGCATACTACCCTACACTCTTTGATTCGAATATAGGAGCCAATTTTAATTCGCCGTAGTCATTAGCACATTCTATTACGAACTGCTTAACTAGTGCAATGCTCGAACGTCGTATTATCATTAATATAACTATTAAGGTCGCATGGACAGTTTTAACAGCAAAGTGCTGCCCACAAGCTTGAAACCTTTCACCACTTCTATAGTCAATTGTCATCAATGGCCTCTCTAGATGTCAAACGATCTCGGTTTCGCAGCCATCGGATATGCCGACTTAGTGGTCATAGCCGGATGCAAAAATGTGGTCTGCCGACACACGTTCACTGTATTCCAGTACATCTCTGACGGGCGCGTCAGAGAGGGCTTATACATTACACCAACTAAGACTATCTTAGAAAGTTTCAATAGGAATAATCGCGCTAACTTGTCGAACATTGATGAATTGAAATATCTAGGTATCGATCTTTATTGCAAAATAATAAAATACATTATTCTGGTCTTTCAGTTAAGGTAAAAAGCTGAGGATTGAAACCTCAGGTTATCTTCTGATAATAGTGAAAACTATCATCACAAAATATAATTTCGCAAGTCTCGGCATGACAGGTGCTATGCAAACCTGCTCAACGGCCGCCAATGCGGCTTCTTCTTAGATGGCACTACAGTCCGACGCGAATCTGGGGCTCAACCAACAAGCATCTCCAGCTGGCACGATCTTTTGTCAGTTATTTCCAGTGCCGCACTCCCAATCGATTAAGGTCCCCTTCCACCTGTGTTCGCCACCTTATATTCGGTCGTCCTCTGCTGCGCCGTCCCTCAGGGTTGGATTCAAAGACTCTTTGGGCCGGAGCTGTGCTGTCTATTCGCTCTACATGGCCTAGCCATCTTAGACGTTGGTTCTAGAGACGTCGTACTAGGCCGATGTCGTACAGTTCATTGTTGTATCTTCCCCTCCAACCCCCCTTTATACAGAAGGGATATTAGATTGAACGCGGAATTTCCCTCTAGAAGGGACCAAGGACGTGTTCGTTAAGGTCCCGGCCTCTGATTTAGGTCCTATCTGATTTATATAGGGCTACCTTGATTTTTCGGGAGAGGGCTCTACTTCTCAATTGCCTCTTGAGCCCAAAGCAGCGGTTGGCAAGAGAGTTGATCTCAGCGCTGGTGTTGTTGTCCCTGGCCACTAGTGAGCCAAGGTAGACGAAGTCCTTGACCACTTCAAATTTGTAGCCAAATTTGATGACAGCGTATATGTATTCGATTTTACCCTCGTTCACCAAAAGACCAATTTTAGCCGCTTCTGCTCCAAAGCTTTTGATCGCTTCATTGACGTCTCGCTGTGCTCGCCCAATTACGTCAATGTCATCTGTTTACGCAAGCAATTGAAGTGAGTCTCGTATGTATGATCTTTTCAAGCACCTTGCCTAAATCCTTTTTTAACATCGAAGGTCTCGGTTAATTCGCTACCGACCTTAATGGAGCAGCGAGAATTCTCCATTGTCATCCTTCACAATCGGACGAGTTTGGCAGGGATGTTAAAACTAGATACGGCTCGGTATAGCTCGTTCCTATGCACACTGTCATATGCGGCTTTAAAATAGACAAAACAATGGCGCGTTTCGACTTTTAATTCTTGGGTCTTTTCCAAGATCTGTCGTAGTGTGAACAATTGGTGGATTTACCTGGCCTGAAACCACACTGATAGGAACCCGTCAGATTATCCACAAAGGCTTTCAGGCATTCACACAGTACGGCAGAGAAGTTCTTGTACGCGATGTTATTACTCTATAGTTGACAGACTTTTCTTATGGACTGGACAAACGATGCTGAGATTTTTTCGGGCTTGCTTTCCTCCGACAATATTTTACAGATGAGCTGGTGCATGCGCCCTACCAAATCATCTCCAGTAGTTAGGCCGTCTGCGCCCACTGCTTTGTTAGTTTTAAGCCTCGAAATAACAAGCTTGATTTCATCTAGGTCAGGTGGACGGCATTCTCTTGTATCTTTGCCCGTTGCAAATGGATCATTCTGCCTGACAGCGGTATCACATCTATCGTCGCCGATATACAGTCTACAGAAGTGGTTTTTCCATATTCTTATCATCGATCGTGACTCTACTACTAGTTGTAGGTCTTCATCCCTACAGGCTTCCGCTCTGGCTTTATAGCCCTGGCATGTTCGTTCTACTTTTTCGTAAAACTTGGGAACGTCATTCCTGTGGTAGCATCTCTCCATCTCCTCGATCTCACGTTTTTCGTGCTCCTCTCTCCTTTTCTGCTCGTAGAGCTCACGAGCGGCTCTCGTCTGTCTATATAGCATGGCTTTGTTGGCGGTCTTTCTTTCTAATCGCATTTTATTATATTATTCGTATTCTTACTTACTAGACAAAATGCTTAAATCTAATTTAACGTTATAATTCATATTCTTACTGGCTCTTAACGAGCACTCTAAGCTAATTTATTTATCTAATAAATTTAGCTTATTTATTGCCGGCTGGCTTGCTTATGGCTTATTTCTAAGAAAATATTAATAAAAAACTAAGACACTATAATTCATTTCTTAAATTTAAACTTAACCTACCTTAACTAGATAAATAAATAAACTTAACCTAAGCCTAAAATATTCTTAATCTATAATTAATGGGATGAAGAAATGTCCGGTGTGTAAGTCGCATCGGACATGTGTTCATCCCTTTAATTGCACCCTCTTTACCTTAAGAGGGTCGTTGTTGGCGCTAGTTTTTACGTGCCGCCTATGGGTTGATCTCACTTTCATGAGTGGATTGTGAGTGCAACCACCAGAACAAACTTTTTTGTCTGATCGCGTCTTCTTTATCCCGAATTGAAGCCGGGGTGCTGTACCGAAAGTACTCAGACCGAGCGACGACATCCGGGTCGTACAAGAGTCGCCTGTCCCTCGCATGGCGTCGGAAGTGGTATATCAGATGGATACCATTATCATCCTGTATGTAGCCCTTAGTATCTAGATAGAAAAATGTTTCGGGTGGGATAAAGCCAGACAGTCTTGTCTTTTCGTGGTATAACTGATAATAAGCCCCAAAGATCAGGCTGTTATCGCTCATAATTGCTCTTGCAATATGACTCCGAGTCAGTTTAATAAGATAATTATCAATTCTAATCAACCCAGCCTTATCGTACAGAACCTTGTTAGGATAGTATTTGACATACTGTGACTCTGGTGTTCGATATAAGCCCAGGCAACATCGAAGACACTGCCTTTCGTATAAGCGAAGCTTTTCCATATCAAATGGAGCCACATTAAACCACACAGGACAGCCATAGGCGACAATTGGCCTTATGAGAGCCTTGTAGCATATGACTTTTACTCTAGCGTCAAGTAGACTGCTTTGAAACAATCTTCTCGTAAGAGCAAAAACCTTCTTGGCTTTGGCAAGAGCAGCATCTACATATATGTCTATTGAAATATAAATATTGATCAAGCAAAATTCCAAGATATCTCACTACATTTCGTGTCGCCAATATCTGTCCTTGTTGTCCAATGATAGTCAATTTGCGCCAGTTTCGCCTAGTATCCCTAGAGGCCCTGTACAATGGTGCTCTGAAAAGAATTGTTTCTGATTTTTGGAAATTGATTTTTAATTTCCAATCATCACAGTATCTTCTAATTTTATCGAAGTCATATTGCAAGAGCGCATTGATGATTTCAATTTTCTCACCCGATCTGTATGCCACTAGATCATCTGCATACGCCAAAGCGTGACTAAGAGAACCAACTAGATCACTTCACATTGATTCAGAGGTGAATTTACTGCCCCCTGTTGTAAACCGTTTTTAATATGGTAAGTCTTGCTTAAAGTAACGTTGCTATATTTTACAACGATCTTCTTGTCTATTAACATGTCATATATCATATATAACAGCGGTTTGTTCATATTCCGCCTGGCTGACATTAAGAAAAGTCCATTTAGCCACACGGTGCCGAAGGCGTTCTCAAAGTCAACCAGACAGGCCCCTGTGCATTGGCTCTTGCTTTTGTTCCATTGGATGTCGGACACGAGTTTTGATGCAGCATGAATAGTGTCGTCTCCCGCCCTAAAACCAAACTGGTTTTCCGGAAGAACCTTATTATGCTAGCGCTTTCTTGATTACCTTTTCAAAAACCTTGCTAATATTCGGAAGTAAACTTATTGACCGAAGATTTGCTGGGTTGCTCTTATCCTTCCCCTTTTTGGGAATAGGGTGGACTACCGCCATTTTCCAATGTGCTGGATAATGTGCATTATTCGTGAAAAGTGTCAAAAGCAGCTGTCATTGAAAAAACACTAAAGTCCTCGCTCAAACATACATATCATCACTGAAAAATGTTGTTGACGAGTCACTAATCACACTAATTTCACTATTAGTGCCCACCACAACACTTCCAAAACATTCTTATGTGAATTCACTTTTGTTTATTATTTAATTCTAACACATGTTTATTACAATAGCTTTGTTCAATGACGAAAAGATCAGATCAGAACAGGACAGGACAGCACAGATTCGTGAAAACTGTCAGATCAAGTTAGAACAGAAAAGTACAGCCGTATGTTGGTTGTCAAAATGCGGAAAACATCTTATATTCAATTTTGCTGTTGGGACTGAGCTGCACCAAGAAAAATGGTAGTTTCTGATCCCCGCTTCTAGCCTTGGCGGTGGTGAAAGGCTTGACTCCAACGAACTGGAGTTCGTCGTTCTCGTGTCTGTGTAGCTCATTCATCAGCTCTTCCGACCCGAATTCGGTTTTTGTGCTTTGGGAGTGTAAATAAAATACTCCGTTTGTGATTTTCCAAGGGCGGTTTTGATTTGATTTTTGATTTTGGTGGGGGCTATACCCTCATTTTATTGTGCTTAATTCAAGCTACATACTTAATTTAACTTACAATATAAGAGACTAAGAAAGATGGCGATTGAGACGGAGTTTTAGACAAGAAGTGCTGATGTTAAAGTCGAAACAGTTTTTCGCATTAACATTCCGCAGCATACGGGAGATAGGTTCATTGAAGCCATAGGAGGTACGAGAGGTGGGTACATAGAAGAGACGTGGATTTCGTGTATTACGAGGGTTAGTGTTAAAAAAGATAGAGTTATAAAGGGACGCGCAGTCGATGGTACCTGAGAGGAGTCGGTGGATAAAAAGGATGTCGGATATCCTTCTTCGTTCTTCCAGCGAGCTCAAATTAATAAGTTTTAGGCGGTCTTGATAGGGAGGTAGGATTAGAGGATTGTCCCAGGGTAAGCCGCGAAGAGCAAAACGGCGAAAACGACGTTGGACACTCTCAATTCTGGAAATGTGTGAGTGATAGTAAGGAGACCACACTTGAGACGCGTATTCGAGAATAGGGCGAACAAAGTTTATGTAAAGAGACCGAGTGACGTAGGGATTGGAAAATTCTTTAGACCATCGTTTCACGAAGCCGAGTGCAGAATTGGCCTTAAGAATTGTATCGCTGATATGTGCAAGGAAATTGAGTTCCTGGTCGCATAATACACCAAGATCACGGATCACCTGAACGGTGGAAAGGGGTTGATTATGGAGAAAGTAGAGGCGGGGAGGAGGTTTGTTACGTTTGCGGGAGAAAGTAATAGATTGACACTTTGAAATGTTAAGGTCGAGGCAGTTCTTGGAGCACCAGGTGGAAAAGCTGTTGAGGTCCGATTGAATAAGGGAAGAGTCATGTTCTGAGGAAATGATCTTAAAGAATTTAGCATCGTAGGCATAAAGAGAGATGTGGGAATGATTGATAACCATTTCAATATCGTTAACGGTGAGGATAAAAAGAAGCGGGCCTAAATGACTGCCTTGGGAGACACCGGAGGAAGCAAGGAAGGGGTTAGAGAGGGTAGATCTAAAGCGAACGCTGTAGTTGCGATTTTCCAGGTAAGAGGAAATCCACTTTAATAAGACGGGCTCAAAGCCAAGAGAAGACAGTTTGAAGAGTATTAATCTGTGTGAAATTTTATCGAAGGCCTTACTGAAGTCAGTTGAGATAATATCGACTTCCTTGACATTTTCTAAGGCTGAAAGGGTGAAGGATACGAATTCAATAAGGTTTGTGGTTGTAGACCTGCCTTTAAGGAAGCCGGGGGGATTAAAGACTTGCATTGAAAACTTACATTATCATACAAAATACTTTCGAAGATTTTGGGTATATATGGGACGGTAGTTGTTAATGTCATTCTTCGGGCCTTTTTGTGTATAGGTGTTATAAAAGAGGTTTTCCATATCCGGGGAAATTCACCTTGGGAAAGGGATAGGCTGAAGATTTTTGAGAGAGGTAGAAAAAGGGAGGAGAAACATTTTTTTAAAAATATAGCTGGAAGGCGGCACGTACCTTGTTGTAATCCTCTAGGGATTCACAAATAATAACATGCTTATTTTCACTCAGTCTTTTTAAATGGAAGTTTTTACAAACTAACTTACATAACTTAATACTATCCTTAATTTCTAACCCACTTATGTTTATTGGGGGATTTTTTTCTTTTTTATTTTTTGCCTGCTGCGTTTCTTCTTCTTGCTGCGTTTGTTGTTCTTGCTGTTACATGGGCTTGTTTGCATTGTTCCTCAAACCAGGGGTTTCTAGCTGGTGGTGGTTTGAACCCAGCACATCTAAGAGGTAGGCGCAAGAAGGGTTGCTTGACTCCGAAAACCCATCTTCAGACTGAATTCTCAGTGAAGCAAATCATATTTTCCCACCTAATTCAATTTTTGACATTTAATTCCTTATTTGTAGGTAACCTTGGAAGCGTAGACTCGGTACACTTCATTATCAGCATGTCCTTATCCACTTGCTTTGCTTCCTGTAATGTGACGAGAATGACCCAATTTAATGTTCCCCTTGTCAAAAACTCTTATATGCTTCCATCAATGTGAACACGGAGTTCATACCATACTGGAAAGAAAATAAGCCCCTAGAATATAGGCGCACCCCAATGAATGATCAACCGAAGAAACCCTTTTCCATTTAAATGGAGATGCACAGAATAGGTTAAATTCATTATTTAGCATTGCGCCGAACATTACGCAGAACCGAGGAGCTTTTTCAAGACAAATGCACTACGGAAACTTTTGACAGTGCCCTGCCGAGGGAAGAAATCGTGAAATAACCCGGCTCATCGAGCGTCAGCGGCCGGCACACTAGACTCTCTCTCAGTAAAACAGGGAAAACTGTCTTCTCGACAGTCAAACCAGGCACCCTCTGATTACGGATCGGGAACGGCACTACACTATTGATCCCAAACGACTTAACCTGGTACAGACGTGATCCTCTGAAAAAGTTAAAAATCTTAGAAAGTACACCGATGCCTCGAGGGTGGAACAAGCTCTAGAGTTTTTATAGCATTTTTTTCGCCAGCATCTCCCAAGCCGAACTCCAAAGCCTTAAAGACTTAAAGATTGTCATGATGCTCTGAACTTACCAAACAAAGGAATAGAGCTCAATAGAAGGAAATCATTCAACGATTGAAGAAACTCTCTAACAACATTTTAAAACCCAACAGAAGTGATATCAAAAGATTTGTCAGCTAACTTGCTAACTCACAGATAGATTCTCACTTGAAAATGGTGCGATCGTAGAAAACATCTATGTGAGTGCGTTACCTTTTGCCCCCTTGGAAAGCGTATTGAGAGAGGTCGGCTTTTCTGAGAAAGTTTTAACCCTATAACTACGAGATCAATACGCAGCTTTACTAGGAAAATTGATCATATCATGGCCTAGTTTGCTTACGTAGTGTAGTGCAATTGATCTTTTTGGGCACATTGCTCTCCTTACAAACACAATAGCACAAGAAAAGAAAATATGCTTTTAGTTAGATATCACTAATGAAATAAATGCTAAAACAAGTTGTTACATGAGCCACATATGAAATTAAGCTCCCAATTTTTTGATAAAATCACTGCTTGAGCAACATCATGTCCAACTTACCGAGGTCAAAATGTCTAGTCGAAGGAGAAAAATGTTTTCTAGAAACGAATAAAAAACAATATTCTATGAACTGTGCCTTTTCCTTTTTAAAATCTTGCGGACGTTAAGGAAAACCAAAAAGTAGAACAAAAGCAAGGAAGAAACTACGAATTTTATTGATATAAATGTTTTTTTTTTTTAATGTTTTGATCAATGTAATACCGACCTTAATGTATTTTATCACATTTGTATCCAGCTTAAGGATTAGTACTCGTGACAGCCTAGTACCGTGGCCAACGCTTTCATCGGCCATTGCAAAACGTCATATTTTTGACATCGCGCACGTGGGAAGAGACTTGCCTCGTTTCGTTTTCCCAACTTAATTCACCGAAAATAATATTTGTGTAATGGTAAGGGTTGTTACATTTTCCATGAGAGTTATTTTCAACCATATTTCGAAAAATAGTCACATTTCGATCACTTTGTTTACAATGTTTTTGTTTTCAGTCGCGCTTGTACGTGTTGTACGAGCACGCGGCAGGTTATGGCGTCTTCAGCGTTTCCGAATATGAGGAAATCTCAATGTTTCTGCCGCAGGTGGAGTCCTCAGTTACGGATTTTGCCCGATTCAATGCCATTGTCAAGCTGGTAACATTTGCGCCTTTCAAAACTGCCGTAGCTGCCTTAGAAAATATCAATGCCATGTCGGAAGGCGTTGCTCCTCAGGATCTGTTGGTGGTTTTGGATGATTTCTTCTCAAAATTGAAGAAAAAGAAGTGCACATTGGGTGTTGCTGATGCAAAATTAGGCGCTGCAATTACCGAAGCTATCCAGGTGCAATGCAGTCATTTCGGTGTTGTGCCGGAAATTCTGCGTGGAATACGGTTCCACTTCCATCGCATGGTTAAAGGTGGGCATGAAAGTCAAGTTTCGTTCTAACAAATGTGTTCATTTTGTATTTGTTTGCTTTCAGGCTTTACTTCGAAGAGTGCTGGCATTGCTCAACTTGGCTTGGGACACAGCTACTCCCGTGCTAAGGTCAAGTTCAACGTACATCGGTCGGACAACATGATTATTCAATCGATTGCTCTCCTCGACCAGTTGGACAAGGACATAAATACCTTCTCGATGCGAATCCGCGAGTGGTACTCGTATCATTTCCCAGAGTTGGTGAAAATCGTACCCGACAATTACATGTTCGCCAAATCGGCAAAATTCATCAAGGACCGCAAAAGTCTGACTCAAGACAAGCTCGAGGAACTCGAAGAAATCGTTATGGACTCTGCAAAAGCTCAGGCTATTATCGACGCATCCAAAATGTCAATGGGAATGGATATTTCAATGGTTGATCTAATCAATATCGACCTGTTCGCTGAACGTGTTGTCAAGCTTTCGGAATACCGCAAAAGACTGTCTGAGTATCTGCACAGCAAGATGACAAGTGTAGCACCGAACTTACAGTCTCTCATCGGCGATCAAGTTGGTGCCCGCCTGATTTCCCATGCCGGTAGCTTGACTAACCTCGCGAAGTATCCAGCTTCTACAGTACAAATCCTAGGCGCAGAAAAGGCTCTTTTCCGAGCTCTGAAGACTAAAAGTAACACTCCAAAATACGGTCTGCTCTATCATTCATCTTTCATCGGGCGCGCTGGCCTCAAGAACAAAGGCAGAATATCAAGATTCTTAGCCAACAAGTGTTCGATAGCATCGCGTATCGATTGCTTCCTTGAAACACCAACGAGTGTTTTTGGCGAGAGCCTTAAGCAACAGGTTGAAGACAGATTGAAATTCTACGAATCTGGTGAGATTCCTCGCAAAAACATCGAAGTCATGCAAGAGGCGATTGAGCTGGTTTCAAAGGAAACGCCGAAGAATATCGAAAACGGCGACGATGGAGGCAAAAAGAAAAAGAAGAAGAAGAAAAGGAAGTTGGATGAAACTCTCAATGGCAATGGTGAAGCTGTCGATGGAGAAGAAGCACCAGAGGTGCAAGAGAATGGAAACGCCATGAACGGCGAACCGAAGAAGAAAAAGAAAAAGAAGAACAAGAACGTCAAGGCTTAGGCCCTGAGCTATTATTTTTCTACGTATTTTCTCTTAAGTATAGGTTATAGAGGTTTTTATAGAGTACCACGTACTGAGGTATGAAAAGAAATTCTAAAGAAGAAAAGTGCAAGGCGGTAGTGATAAATATGTCGAAGGTATTTGCTTACATCATACGCCACGTCTCTTGACATTTTTTTTTAAATTTCCATATGTAAACAGACAGAAAAAAAATAAATTTGACTAATAAGAATCTGTTTTTTCTTTTGACATTGTTCAAGTTTGACATTCAAGTTTAATACGTCACTCTCCCCGTTGAGATAATGCATTGACCAGTAATGGTGTCGGTTAGTCTTCAGCAGCCCAATCTTTTTAGTTATAAAAGGGAATCTTGACATCAGAGTGAGCGTAACCCACACGCAAGGAAGGTTTTTCTCGACCTTTGTCTACTTGAAAGACTCATCTGTAAACCTAAGCTGTTGGGAAAACCTTAGAAGTTCAAATTCTGAAAAGTTTTTCTTTGAGCCTATGTAGCGTGCGATTTTGTCCAGGATGACCTGGGGCCCAAGCGAATCTCATTAAATTTTCGAAATTTGTTCAAATATATTGAGCTCATGTACTATTTTAGAAGAGGTGATAGAGTTAAGAATAGCTTCGAGCGCAATTTTTCCATCACTGCATACACAGATGTTGCTTCAGAAAGGCCAGTAGTTTTCTTAGATGGCGCTACAGTCCGGTCGATCTTTTGCTAATTGTTTCCAGTGCCGTACTCGCAGTTGGTTAAGATGCCCTAACCTGTGTGCGCCACCTTAGATTCGGTCGTCTTCTGCTGCGTCGTCCCTCAGGGTTGAAATTATTGACTCTTCGGGCCGGAGCTGTGTTGTCCATTCGCTCTACATGGCCTAGCCATCTTAGACGTTGATTCTGGAAACGTCGTACTAGGCCGATGTCGTATAGCCCATACAGTTCATCGTTGTATTTTTCCAACTTTATACAAAAGGGACCTTGATTGAACGCAGAACGCCGCTCGAAGCGACGAAGGACATCCTTATCAGTTTTCGTTAAGGTAAAGGAGGACCGGGATGATCAATTATTTACGAGTATATAGTGCTACCTTAGTTTTTCGGGGGAGTGCTCTACTTTTCAATTGCCTCTTGAACCCAAAGCAGCTGTGGTTGGCAAGAGTAATTCTTCGTCTGATCTCAGCCAGGGCCGTCTTTAACCTATTGGAGGCCCTGGGCATATTAGGATAATGGGGCCCTATGACTTTGACATAACACTATTTTGTTAAAATAGCCAAAGAAAGTAGATAAACAAGGTTAAATATTTATTTTTATTAACATTCACATGAAACGAATAGACAAATGTAATATAGTCCACAAAAGTAACACTTTTAGCATTTACAGGTTGGTGCTTAAAAATCTATGTTATTTGAAGAGGAACCCTATTAGATTTCAGATGGGCAAAATCGTTAATCACTTCTTCAAAATCTATGCTTTTTAGCACATCAGATTCTATGGACATCAGCGACAAACTGCTTAATCTCTCTTGAAGCATTGTACTTCTCAATTCATTTTAATTTGGAGAAGGAGCGTTCCCCACTGCAGTTAGTTACCATCATGCTTAAAGAGATTCAGATTAAAGCGATTTCTACATTTGGAAATTTGTCTTCAATTTTGTTTTCCTTCAAAAGTTGATATATTTTTAATATACAATCCTTATTTTCACTGTCAACGATTTTCAAGTATTCTGTTAAATGCAAATATTCTATTTCTAACTCTTTCTCATTAACATCTTCATAATAAAATTCAGCAAATTCTTTGCAACTTTGTCTCAACTCTTCAGAATTCAGAGTTTTCAAGCGAAAAAATAAATCAAAACGTTTACTAATATTCTTATACGAACTTAATCGCTGTTTTAAATGAACGCTGAGGGTATCAATTATGGGAAGAAAGGTTTCTATTTTAAATTTCTCTTTTCCATTCAATTGGACTGACGGCGCAGAGCCATCAAAAAACTCTGGCGAGAACTTCTGCTCTTTTGTTCTTTGAGATAGGTCCTTGTAGTCAGACTCCGGGTTTCTTTCTTTGGCAGACGATTCGAAATAGTCAAATTTATCCCTGAGGTTAATAATAAAATCATCAAGTGAAGTAAACATATTAGTTGCAACGTCCAGTGTTATTATTTCTTTCTGAAGATAATTATTTGTTTTGTCTATTCTTTCCAATATACAGTTCCAAATTTCCGTTAGTATAATATATTCTAGTTTTTCCATTTTTCTGGACAGACTAAGGGCTTCGTCTCTAGTTTCTCGTGCCTGTTCTGTATCTTTTGCGATGGATATCAAAGCTTCTATAACTTGTTTATTTATTTATTTATTTATTTATTTCAACATTGACCTTCATACAAGGCGCTTACTGCATCCGCTCGGGATTACCATCTGGTTTGTGAAAGACTTTTAACAACTTTTTTTGAACCTAAATGTTCTGTCAATATATTCCATCGACGAGTAGAGCCTGAAAAAAAGTTGTACACTTTCTGAACCATTTCAAAAAACTTTGTTGCCTCCGATACACACCCAGCAGCATGTACACCTACTAAGTTTAATGAATGTCCCGCACATGATACAAAGGTGGCAAATTCACATTTCTCCTTGATTCTTGATTGTAGACCAGTATACTTCCCCGACATATTTGAAACATTGTCGTAGCTTTGTCCTCTGCAATCTTTTATGGGAATATCATGGTTATCTAAAAAATTCAAGATGGTTTCCGCTAAATACCCAGATTTATGCTCTATAATAGGTATAAACTTCAGAAAACTTTCAACAGGAACACTGTCATTCACGTATCGAATTGTAAAAGTTAGCTGGTCAACATGAGACAGATCGGGCGTACTATCAACGCTAATGGAAAAATATTTTGCTAATTTAACCTCATTTATAATTTTTTTTAGAATCTATTTTCCCATTACGTCAATAAACTCGTTACAAATATTCGCTGATAAATAAGAAATGTTACCTTTTCCAGGATTCCCAATTTTTTTTAAGTGATCTGCTATAAATGGATCGAATTCATTCAATAATTCCACACATCCCAAATAATTTCCATTATTAGGAGATCCTAGGATTTCATTGTCACCGCGAAACGAAAGCCCTCTCGATGCCAACAATTTTACAACAGCTACAATCCGTTTAAGTACATTTCTCCAATAATCCACTTCTTTTTGATGTTGAGATAATAAGTCAATATCAAACTAAATCAAATCTACTCTACCAGCCGCTATACTTCGTGCTAGATAAGTCATCATAGATTGCCTTGGTGCTGGGCTATTTTCATGTGCTAAAACTATGAGATTAATGTGCTTTCAATTACAATCATTACATCCACTCGAAGAGCATAGATTTACATCAGAAGGGTTAAACAAAGAGCATGAAGAACAAAATACAGACTTTTTGGATGGCGAGTACAACAACCATTTTCTTTCGACGCTTTCATTGTTCTTCAATTTGCGAATAAATAATACTTTGTTGAAATACCTAGTTACTGATTTATTACCATCTTTGTAGGTTCTGGATGTATCGGAAAAGTCAGAATCTTTATTTTGAATCAATATTTCGCGATTTTTTTTCTGTAAAATTTTTATGAATATAATCGGCGAAATCGTGTGATATTTCTTCCGGGTTGGAAAACTGTTGTCGTACTACTGACACAGTTGTCGCTATTTGTGAAATCACCGAATTTGTTGCTCTTTCGTCATAGGGACGGTCGCTTTCTGATTCAATGTCTTTTCCAAAGTTGGTGGAAATTGTTGAAGAACATGAGGATTCAGAAATTCCCGCAATTTGTGAACGACACGGTTGCTACTTACAGAAGTTTCTCCAGTAGTAGTAGTAGTCAAATATGATATTAATTGTGGTAAATTTTCAATTACTTCCTTCTGATATGACCGTTTCGACATTATATTATAATTCAGCAGGTATTTATTTTTACACCGAAAATAGTCGCTAACACAAAAAGAAACAAGCAAACGATGATTTAATTAAAGAATACCTCAGAACACAATCAATAACAACTTATTCTTTAAATGGAGCGATTCACACTGATGAGTGTACTACTGATGATTTTTGAAGTGAAACTTCCTTACGCGCGCTAGGAGTAAAATTTCAAAGCCGTGACATACGAGCTAGCGTCACGAAAATCCGTTACGCTATAATAGAAGCCTAGTATATATGTATAGCCTTATGCTTATCCACGATGAATAAATTCAAGGTTCGCTAAATTTCGGTCGCAACCACCGTTACTTGGGAACGACAATCGCAAGGGTTGCTCGATTTCATAGGTTTGCTAAATTTCGGTCGCAACCACCGTAATTTAGGTTCGATTTCTTGGAATTATATAAGTTTTTTTGGTAATAAATATTGGTTATCGTTTGGTGATCTGACAGGCCACATAGTTATAAAAACGAGGAAAATTAAAAATTCCGTGTATAAGGATAAGCAAAATAACGAAAACACTCGATTCTTCGTTTTTTCCCAAATATCTTTGTATTTTATCTGAGGGGGGCCCCTATCGATCGTGGGGCCCTGGGCACTTGCCCAAAGTGCCCAGTGGGAAAGAAGGGTCTGATCTCAGCGCTGGTGTTATTATCGCTGGGCCCAGTGAGCCAAGGCAGACGAAGTCCTTGTCCACTTCAAATTTGTAGCCGTCAATTGTGACTTTCTGGTCAAGACGTTGGTATTATGCGTCTTTTTTGGATGACAGCGTATACAGGGTGTCCCACGAGCAGTGTGCCAAAAAGCTAGGGCGTATAGGTCTGGTCAAGACAAGAAAAAAATCGTATGGGAGGGGGGGTCTATTCCCCCCCGTTTAGCCGGGAGGGGCAATTTTCTAAAAAATTGACTTAATTTGGAAAAAAAAATATTAAAAATCAGCAGTTGCATCCACAATGCCGTGATATACTTTATTGTAAAGCCAGAAACCTCTTCTTTCATCTTGTTTTTAAACAAAGCTGTTTTAAGGAATAGTTTTTGAGAAATAAATTTTCAAAATCAAAATTTTGAAAAAAAAAAATGAAGAAAAAAAATTTCGAACTATTTTTTTTCAAAATTGTATGTAATTAAGTACTAATTTTTTTTTCAAAAATTCAATTCTCTTATTAGTTTTTAGTTAAAAACAGAAAACCGGATGCAAAAATGTGTTGTAGTTTTTGAGAAATTAAAAAAAAACCCGAACCAGTTTTTTCTAAGAAAAACCTTTTTTCTTTGTCTTAACGCGGCTGGACTTGTAGGCAAATTAATGTATGAAACATTGACCTCTTTTTATTATTTTTAAAAAAAAATCGGAGTTTTATTATAATAAATTTTCAATATGATCCCCATTTTTTAGAAGGCAAAGATTATATCTCCTTCTAATGGCTGCACATAAGTCTATGCTTGACAAATTTTTCTGCAATTTGACTCCAGCGACTTCAATCCGTTCTTTCAGTTGATCCAAAGATACTTTTTCCACTTCGTATACATAATTCTTCATGAATCCCCACACATAAAAATCTAGAGGAGTTAAATCTGGTGATCTAGGTGGCCATTCCGTGGGACCCCTTCTTCCGATCCAACGGTCACTAAAATGATCATCCAGCCAGTTTCTCACCCGTAAGCTGTAGTGTGCTGGTGCTCCATCTTGCTGGTAGATTAAATTATCTGCTATGGCCAAAGGAACGTTGTCCATCAAATCGGGCAAAAGGTCTCGTACGAACTGCAGGTATGATTCTCCATTAATAACGGCATTCAAAAATCGGGGCCCGATTACAGTTTCTCCAACAATACCAAGCCAAACATTACAGCTAAAGCGGTGTTGTGATTTATTTTGTTTTCTGTTGTGTGGATTGCTGCTACTCCAATGATGCAAATTGTGGAAGTTAGTAACCCCATCTCTGGTAAACTGTGCTTCATCCTTCCAGAATATCCTTGCAAAATAGTTTCGTTCAGTTTCATCTCGAAGCAGTAATGATCGACAAAATTCTGCTCTCAAAAACTTGTCGTTTGAGGTGAGTTCCTGAACTGGCCTAAAATGGTACGGGTGTAAATTTTCGGTATGAAGCACTCTCCATACTCTAGATTTGGGCACTCCAAGCATAATAGCTATCCTCCTTGTACTAAGGGAGGGATTACGTCGGACCAAATCCAAAATTCTTTCATCTAAGATTCCTGATCCATCTGTAACTGATCTTTCGCTTCTTCAATGCTCTTGCACTCCGTGCTCTCGCAGACGTCGGGGGATTTTTGAGAACATGCTATGACTGGGACACCTCCGATTGGGATATCTTTCAGCGTAGAGTCTTTCGGCTTCACGATCTCGACCATTAGCCAAACTGTAGCAGAAGTGCATGTCCGTTAATTCTTCTCGAGAGTACATCCAATTTGGAAATGGTTTTTTATTAAAAATGCGATCCTTTTATTTACATTTGGGTTGCAAATATTTTGTTTTCCAATAAAGAAAATTTTCGGTTTTATTGTCTTAAGGTCCTAGCGGGTAGAACCCATCGGCGGCGGGCGGACCCAGACGAAATTGGCAGGTCAGTTTTCAGGCGTTATCAATGAAAAAAAAGGATTAATCCAGGGTTATTCCAATACTGTGTCACTTTATTGTATCCTCATAAAACTCCGAATTTTTTAAAAATAATAAAAAGAGGTCAATGTTTCATACATTAATTTGCCTACAAGTCCAGCCGCGTTAAGACAAAGAAAAAAGGTTTTTCTTAGAAAAAACTGGTTCGGGTTTTTTTTTAATTTCTCAAAAACTACAACACATTTTTGCATCCGGTTTTCTGTTTTTAACTAAAAACTAATAAGAGAATTGAATTTTTGAAAAAAATATAGTACTTAATTACATAGAATTTTGAAAAAAAATAGTTCGAAATTATTTTTTTTCATTTTTTTTTTAAATTTTGAGTTTGAAAATTAATTTCTCAAAAACTATTCCTTAAAACAGCTTCGTTTAAAAACAAGATGAAGGAAGAGGTTTCTGGCTTTACAAAAAAGTATATCACGGCATTGTGGATGTAACTGTTGATTTTTAATAATTTTTTTTCCAAATTAAGTCAATTTAGAAAATTGCCCCTATCGGCTAAACGGGCGGGAATAGACCCCCACTCCCATACGATTTTTTTCTTGTCTTGATCAGACCTACACACTCTAGCTTTTTGGCACAGTGCTCATGGGACACCCTGTATAAATTTGGTTTTACCCTCGTTCACCGAAAGACCAATTTAAGCCGCTGTGCTCGCCCAATTACGTAAATGTTATCTGCATACGCAAGCAATTAAAGTGAGTCTCGTATGTATGATCTTTTCAACACAATGTTGAGAAAGTTGCAGGACACTGAGTCACTTTGCCTAAATCATTTTTAAACATCGAAAGTTTCGGTTAATTCGCTACCGACTTTAATGGAGCAGCGAGAATTCTCCAATGTCATCCTGTACAATCGGACGAGTTTGGCAGGGATGTTAAAACTTAACATGCCTCGGTATAGCTCGTTCCTACATTGCCTTTAAAATCGACAAAAAGATGGTGTGGGTCGATTTGGAATTTTTGGGTTTTTGCCGAGATCTGCCGCAGTGTAAAAATTTGATGCATTGCGGATTTACCTGGCCTGCAACAATACTGATGGGAACCTATCAGATTATCCACAAAGGCTTTCAGGCGTTCACACAGTATGGCAGAGAAGATTTTGTACGCGATGTTAAGGAGATGTATTCATCTATAGTTGGCGCAGTTATAGATGTCTCCTTTCTTATGGACTGGACAAACTATCCTCCAACCATATTTTACCGATGAGCTGGTGCATGCGCCCTAACAACTCATCTCCAGTCGCTCAGCAGTCAGGCCGTCTGCGCCCGCGGCTTTGTTAGTTTTAAGTCCCGAAATAACAAGCTTGATTTCATCTAGGTAAGGAGGACGGAATTCCCTTGAATCTACGTCCGTTGCGAATGAATCATTCTGCCTGACAGCGGTATCAAATCTATCACCGCCGTTATACAGTCTACAGAAGTAGACATATTTTCAGCATCGTATGTGACAGTACTATGTATGTACTAGTTGTCCGCCTTCATCCCTACAGGCTTCGGCTATGGCTTTATAACATGGCATGTTCGTTCGACTTTTTCGTAGAACTTGTGAGCGTCATTCCTGTGATAGCATTTCTCCATCTCTTCGGTTCACGCTTTTCGTGCTCTCTTTTTTCTTCCTTAAAAGCATGCGTTCCTTTCTCCTTTTTCTGCTCGTAGAGCTCATGAGCGGCTCTCGTCCATCTATACAGCATAGCTTTGTAAACGGCTTGCTTTTCTACATGGGCTTGTTTGCACTGTTCATAAAACCAGGGATTTCTAGCTGATGGCGAAGATTCTAGCGGTCTCCTGCGATTGTATTACAGCTTTCCGACATCAAACTCTTGTTTTCTTGCTTGACTCCGTAGCATCCTTGATATCCTCATTCGTACCTTGGCCACAACAAGGTAGTGGTCCGAGTCGATCCTGCTCCTCGGAACATCTAGGATGTTGGAGGAGTATCTGGCGTCGATCGCCTGATCTGGTGACCGCCAGATTCCTCTATGGATGTTGAGATGTGGGAATCGTGTGCCTGCTACAAGGAGGTTACGCCCTGTTAGGAAGTCAATTAGCCTGAATCCGTTGTCGTGGTGTTGTGTAGGTTATGTTTTTCTATGGTTTATTCAAATATGTCCTCTTAGCCCAGTTTTGCGTTAACATCCCCTAGTACAATTTTGGTGTCATAACATGGGTATTGGGCGTACGTTCGGTCCAGCAGATCATAGAAGTCATCTTTGAGTCGATCACATTTTTCTTCTGTAGCGGCATGAACGCATATTGGGCTTATATTCCCGAGGTGCATTTGATTCGGAACGTTATGAGGCGTTTATTTTCCTTGTAGCAGTTACATCCTTTTTTGCCTGGTCCATCCCATCGCAATTCTTGGAATGCGGTTATATTTGCTTTGTAGCCGTCGAGGGTTTTTTTCCAGTTGGTTGTCTGCACCTTTTGAGGGACCACACATTCCAGGTGCAGACTCGCAGATTTTTCCGTTTATATTGTTCGTCAACATTGTATCCGTACGTATCCGAGGCCTGTTGTTGCTTCGTAACAAGATTTGTTTTCGGCGATACTGATGTCAACTCTCTAAGCTCCTCGAAGTTCTCAGTATCAAAATCCTTCCGGGACCTTAAGTGGTCCTGGAAGAATGAAAAAAAAAATTCTTTTCGATTTGATTGAGACCTGACGTCATACAATAACTTTCGCGTAGTACATCATAGGTCCAATGACCACCCTTTATAATTCGAGTTCAGCGCCGAGCTTATGATAAAAATATCATGAGGAAGAAAATTTAGGTTAGCATCCTTTTTTATGTGTATTCGCTGCGTTCGTTAGAGGCGGAATCGTCCATTGAGGTAGAAATGGAAGACTGGGATCAGAGCAATGATGCAAATTCGCTCTACTTCATCGTATGATTAAGGTTTTGTAAATAGTTCCTCAAGTTTTTCGGGAGCGAATTCGAGGCCAAACAAATAGCCGCTGATAAGAGTTGTTCTGCGTCTCATCCCGAGGTTGGTGTCGTTGGTAGACGAAGTCCTTGTCTACTTCCAAGTTGTAACTACCGTGGCTAGGCCCTACAGACACTCTCATATGCAGCTTGGAAATCGACAAAAAGTTGCGTCGGCATAAAATTCGGGAGCCTTCTTCAAGGTCTGTCGTAATGTGAATATTTTACAATATCTCTCGTAGATTCTTCTGACCTGAAACCAGACGTGTTCACACAGCACGACAGAACGATGATTAGGTGACTTTTGCCCGTGCTCATGAACTAAGTGAACGATGCTGAGATTTTATTCATCGAGCCACTCCAGCCGCTTTGAATAGTTCAGCAGGCAGTCAGTCGATATAACTTTCTTGAGCTTGGGTGGTTGGGATTCTCTCCCGTCTTCGTCCAGTGTGAATGGAATATCATGGTCTTTCTATAATCTGCATCGACCGTGACTCCACCTCAAGCAAATCCCAACAGTCTTCCGTTCTGGCTTTATGTGTATTCGTCAGTTTTATGCTATAATTTCTCCATTACCTCGATCTCGTTTTTTTCGGACTCTTTAGTTGTACTTTTCAGAGTTGCACTCCCCAAACAGAACCCTCGTCCTTCGGTGCATTATATACATTCTATCTCTCAACAAAGCTCTGTTTACACTTATCATTAGACTAGGGGTTTCTTTTAGCTGGTGGCCTGAATCGAGGAGGTATCGTTAATGGCGCTTAGACAACATTCGCATTGCTGATATAGTTTCTACAAATTGCATTGAGTCTTGAGATAGCTTGAGGAAAAGATGATCGTCAAAAGTTCCAGCGGCCTCTTCCGTCGTCAAATCTGGGTGATCTTATTCTGCAAAATTCGCATCTGAGTGCTCGGCATCGATCACAATTTGAACAATGATTGGCCGCCCCCAAAGATTGAATTTCTGAGATCCGAATCGGGTATGAGCAGTGTGTTCCTTTGGGAAAAATGTAATACATACAATATTAGCCATTGGCTCCATATAATAACAATTTTGTGTTAAATAAAACTCGAAAGTTCAGAGCCTCGTTGATAACCCTTCACCAAGTCTTCCCTGTTTCTATTCCATCTTATCTAAGTCAATCCTTATGTTGTCCTCTGGTGTGGTCTTCTTAGCACCTTTTTCCCCTCAGTATTTTTCTACTGTCTGTCCACTGTCAATTCGTTTTCCGGATTTTATTATTTAAACAATGCTTTTGGGCTTAATAGAGTACTCCGAGTTCTTGATTCGCCTATTTCTTCGTCCTGTGTTCCACCATAATTCTCTTTAAGATTTTGTTTCAAAATTTGCGGGACAAAAAATAGTTCCTTAATTGCAAAGAAGCACAAGCAGCCTTTTACTCATTTCGATCTTTATGTCGTTTCCGGCCGTCAATTTTTACCCAGATTCTTAATGCACTTTCGTCAGGTCCGAGGTTTGGATCGATTCAAGTCGATCAGTTATCATATACTTGGTTTTCTCTTCAGTTCGAAAATTAGTTCCTTTGCAGGCATTTTCAGACTATCTGCTTTTCCTTTAACTGTTTTCCAACATACTAAATTTAAGTATGGAATTCTATTTCTCATATGATCACCGCGAGCATGTTTGCGATCGATTCTTGGTGCTTATTTTCCACCACTCTTGCACATGTACACATATCGGCCGGAATGTTGGCAATCTCGCTTTCGATATTGTTTCTGAGCTCTTCTAACGTTGTTGGCTTGTCGGTGATGGCATGCTTTTATTACACGATTTGCGAACTTCCTTTCAATAGATCAATTATTGTGTGACATGTGGTGCCATCTTGTTGAAATCGCATGCCACTGATGTCAAGCACATCCAATTCTAGCAAAAAATTGTCTCCTAACGTGGCACGATAGTGAACTAAATTGACATGACGATAATTTTCATTAGCAAAAAAATACGGTCCAATCACACCTCCAGCATGAAATCCACTTTTAGTGGGTGCAAAAGAATCTCGTAAAGCACATGTGGGTGTTCGATAAGCATATTTTGCTCATTAGGAAGGCCAAGAAATTTTTCAAACTTTTTTAGAGCCCAATGTAGGACCCAAGGAACTTCAGTTCCTATGTTGATTTCATCTTTACGCCAAATTCGCCCCAATGTGGACTGAGTGATTCTTAATTGCTGTGAACGGGGCGGAAAGCCAAATCAGTCGGGCTTGCATCGATCTGAAGTACTTATGGCTGCGAAATTTTCGGTACTTCGACCGGTGCATTGCTTCACTGGCACAGGAAATATTGCTTTTTCGCAAACTTCGTCATTATAAAAATTGAAACCTTCATTAAAATGTTGACGTGGACATTAGACAAACCATAAAAAAAATTATTATGATGAACCACAGTCACAAAAGTCTACATACACCCTTATAAAGTGCAGAATCTAAGAACTAGCGTAAAATTCAATATCAATTTCTTTATTAAATAAGGCATTACTTCATAAAAGAACAATATCAATAAAAATACCAATAAAAAGAACAACAAAACAAAGAAAAAGTAAAATAAACAAATAAATTAACATCACAAAAGTCTAAGTTAAAGGATTCCCTGAAGCGGAACCCAAAATAAACTGCGAACGCCAGCCTTGAGGCTGGCCCAAGTGTTCGACTTACAAATTAAAAAGCGATTTGTCAATTTATTTTAACAGGATTTATTCAATACAACGATTCGACTATTCGGCTGCGAGTGTCACGACGAACTGCCATCCCAATCTGCCTGACTTGCGTTCGATGCTTCGCCTCCTTTCCCTTTGCTTGCTGACACAGGTGTTTTGTGCTTTCTCTGTTCGCTTTTCCACGATCGGTGCATATTCCATATCCCATATCCGAGTGCTGTTATCTGATCGGGAACGCATCGTCAGCATGCGTTCGTATGTATTGGCTGATGCAATCCATGGTTCGACTGGCGTATATGCAAGCCTATGCGATAATTGCCAGACAGAATATGATCCCCCTGTATTTTTAGGAAACGCGCCAGTAGCGAGAACCGTCTAAGGTGCTGGAAGGTGCTGATTCATCGAGTCCCGTTACTCTGGGTGATCGACCTTTGCCCTTGGCCTTGGTCGGTGGTGTTAACTGTCTACATACAGTAAAAGAAAACATGAAAAATACTATTTCAAAATTCTGCAAATGACATTCAATATTTTGTCGGGCATCCATTCGAATCTTTGACTGCTATGATCGAAAGAACAAGATTTTCGGTAACATCCGGTGTTATTTCCGACCACGCCTTCGTTAAAGCGCTCTTTAGTGACTCTCTGTTGTTGATGGTATATTTACGGATTCTGCGTTCAAGTTCATCCCAAATAGCGTTTGGGATCAATAGCGTTAAGATCTGGTGATTGTGGGGGTGGATGTAGCCATTTTGGCACACGGTACAGGAGCCGTTCCTTAACTCTTCTTGCCGTATGCTTTGGATCATTTTCTTGGTGTAGCACCCAACTGTTTCCTAAGCCTAGGCATTTGGCAGATGCATGCAAATTATCCCGCAATATGTCAAAATATTTGTGTTGGTCCATCGTGCCCTCAATAAAAACTAATTTGCCCACTCCTACCGCCGGCATTGACCCCCAAACCATGACATTCCCTCCCCCATGCTTGACTGTCGGGACCAAATTTTGCACAGCCAGTTCTTGATTTGGTCTACGCCATATTTTACCTTGGCCATCGGATCCGAAAATATTGTACATACTTTCGTCGGAAAATAGTACAGTTCTCCAAAACTCATGACTTTCAGAGATGTAGCGTTTGGCAAACTCGAGGCGTTTTTTTTTTGGTTGACATGAAATGTGAAATCTTCCAGATTTTAACACTCTTCGAACCGTTTCTGGATGAACTTCTTTACCGGTGGTATGTTCTTGCTTCGGCAGAACATATACTAAAATTGGAACGATACAGAGAAGATTAGCATGGCCCTGCGCAAGGATGACACGCAAAATTGTGAAGCGTTCCACATTTTTATAGGGGAGCGCCGTGGCGCAGTGGGTAGTGTGTCGGCCGCTGACGCAAGATGAGCGAGTTCGGATCCCGATAACACCAACGCCATCGAATGATTATTTCGCGGCTTCCCTCCTCGGCGGGGTACTGGCAAAACCCCCGTTGTACACTTGCCATGAAAAAGCTTCTCGGCTCTCGCCCTTCGGAATCGGCATTAAGCTTTTAGGTTCCGTTCACTTGTGTGAAAAACAAATCGCACACAGTATAAGTGAAAGAAGCTTGGTTTTGGCTCCACATGAGCTCTAACGCCATCTAAGGTGTCTGTCTGGCAGTACAATGGACCAGTATTTGTGTCAGAGTGCTCCAACAGATAGCAGAAGCCCCAACAAAAAAAAAAAAAAAAAAAAACCAGTGGTATTTGCGATGTCTTCAGTCAATTTCGGAGCCTTGGTCCTAGGGTTGGAGTTTACTTTGTGAAGGATGGTCCTAA
Source organism: Merodon equestris (assembly GCA_958301585.1). NCBI lineage: Eukaryota > Metazoa > Arthropoda > Insecta > Diptera > Syrphidae > Merodon > Merodon equestris. Next base: position 162,249,377 of record OY284413.1, read on the forward strand.
CATCTCGGCTATTTAATATTTTCGGACGCCCAGTATGAGATTTATTTGAGACATTAACCCTATCATCGTACATTTTTATTAAAGACTGGACTGTTGCGCGACTTCTATCAACAATTCTTGCAATTTCGCCGTAACTTTTATCCACTTGTCTTAATTTAACAATTAAATTTCGAATTTCCAATGGAACTGCTTTCCTACCCTCCATTTTAGAAATCCATTATTATTAAAAAAGCGCCGCAGGCTGCTATAAATTACACACGAGACTAAAAGAATAATGAAAAGTCACAATTCACTAAAAAAAATTAACGGCAGTTTCTATGAAAATGCAGCTGTATGCTGACTTTTGTGAGATGGATTTTTCGTTTATTTTGCTTTTCTTTGTAATTTTCATATTATATTTGCGTTAGTTTTTTTACATTACTTTTACATTAAAAAGTGATTGATTGACATTTGGAAATGTTAAGCTTCAAGCAATTTTTGGAGCACCAGATAGAAAAACTATTGAGATCCGATGGATTGCGAGGAAGTGATCTTGAGGAACGTGGTGTCGTCGGCGTGACAAACTCAATGTCGGTAATGGTAAGAATAAAAAGAAGTGGACCTAGGTGGCTGCCTTGGGGAACGCCGGAAGAAGCTAAAACGAACACTGTAGTAACGGTTTTTTAAATAAGAAGATATAGACTCCATCGCAGTGGGTTCAAAGCCATGGAAAGACATTTTGAAGACTATTAATTTGTGAATTACTGAAATCAGTTGAAATGATGTGGACCTCATTTCCATTCTCTAATGCTGAGAGTGTGAAGGACAGAAATTCGACAAGGTTTGTGGTTGTAGACCTGCATTTAAGGAAGCCATGTTGTTTGGAGGAGATTAGGGATTTGCAGTGGAAATTCAGAGTGTCGTACAAGATACTTTCGAAAAGTTTGGTTATGTGTGACAGTTTGGCGATGGGGCGATAGTTGGTAACATCATTCTTCGGATCTTTTTTGTGAACAGGAGTTATAAATGTGGATCTCCATATCTGGGAAATTTTCCAAGGGACAGGGATAAGTTGAATATTTTTGAGAGCGGGACAGAAATAATAAAGGAGCAAATTTTTAGTAATATGGCAGGGAGACCATCGGGCCCAGGAGTAAATTCATATTTAAGTTGATTCAATTTATTTTCAAATGATATGGTGGTCAATAGTTCGTGGGAGTAATGATCCAAGGGAGTAATTTGCTAAGCAATCGAAGTAAGTAGTGTCCGATACAAAGGCGTAGTCGGCGAAAGATTGTTTGAAATAGTTTGCAAAAAAGTTGGCGATAGTTTTGGAATCATTCGAGGTTTCGCCATTGAAAGAGAGTGAGGTTGGGTAGCCATCAGATTTCCTTTTGTCATTGACAAACTGAAAGGAGGACGTAAGATCGTTTATAAGAATGGCTTGCGTTTCGATCAAATGGCGTTCGTACAGAGAGTTATGAAGTTCGGTAAATTGCAGATAAGTACCAATATAGTTAGAAAAATCATTGGGGGATTGAGGAAGATTGCCCACAGTTTGTTTCTTTTCTCTATAGAAAAAGGATATGGCGTCGTTTATTGTAAGGCTGTCAAAATTGAATGGGGCACTATTGGGATATTCATTGATTAGGTTGAAATTTGCTTTTTGAAAATCGTAAGACTTAATCGCTGTAGGGTAGGTGTTCAGTGGCCGAGCGTCGTGAAAAAATGAGAAGAGAAGGGGAGGATGGTAGTTGTCGATGGTTAATAAGGAAAGGTGACAACGTGAAACAGAGGAACTAATTGGGTTTGTTGTGGAAATCAAGTCTAGCTGTCTACCCATGTAGTTTGAGGTGACACTTACTTGAGGATTTGAATCAGCTAGGCGATCTAAGAAAAGACATTCTTCGGCAGCAAAGGGATTAGTGGCAATGTAAAATGATTGATCGTCTGATAGAGACCATTTAAGAAAAGGAAGATTGAAATCACCAAAGAGAAGGATTTCATCATGGGGCTCCAGTAAATAATTTATGCTATCAATCGTAATAATGGCGAGTTCGTAGGATTCCATAGGTTGAGATGGCAAGATATAAAAGCAGACGACATAGAGCGCTTTACGGGGCAGTACAATCTTGATTGAAACGAAGTCGGGATACGAGGAAGAGGATATTGCAATAAGGATAAATCGATTGAGTTAAGGACGGGTATTAAAATGCTACAACAAGGTCGGTTGAGATCTTCGTCGCGGTAGACGTTAAACTTTGATGGGAACAATTATTGGTTATTTATGCTAGGGACCAAGTTGGATACTGTCAGAACGAAGATTTCGAATGGTAAAGCGTGAGACTGTTGAAAAACTGCTTTGGTTTTTGAACTTCCATTCTGATAATAGAAAGTGAGAGGAAGGTTAGCATAAAGGGCAGGAAGAGGATGGAAATTAGAGGCGTAAAATAACTGTCGTCGGCTCTGCTACGCTGAAGGTGGGATATCCGCTTTGAGTGGATATATTTTTGGGGAGGAGGGATTGAAGAACTCGTGATATTTATTAAAGAGGCTCTTGAGGATGGAGAGGCTCTTGATGGAGTTGGATGGAGACCATTTCGCTAGTCATAGCAAAACGAGTCTGGTTTATCATGGAGATGAACCAAAAAGAGACGAATATTTTCATACGTCTTTTTATCCCTTAGTTGGGAGAGAGCATAGCGGCATTCAGTGGGGCTACTAGCTCGCAGGGTAATTTGTACAGAGGGGGCAGAAGGGGATCAATGAACGATTAGGAGGAGTTAGAAGGAGACGTTGTTAAAGAAGAAATTGGGGCTTGAGATAGACAACGGGACGGCTCACAGTTGCGATGGCTGCCGCCCAAGAAACGGGATGCGAACTGCTCGAACACCCGCCCTATTCGTCAGATCTAGCCCTTAGTGACTTCTATCTCTTACTCGGCTCTGGTAACAGATGATAGCGTAGTTATGGCCACTGTTGAGGCGTTTTAAGAGAGTCAAAGACAAAGAATTTTTTTCCTAAAAAGTCCTAGGCTTAGGAGAAAGATGGGCAAAATGAATTGACTTGTTAGGAGACTATGTAGAAAAATAAATCATTTTTTAGCCAAAATGGGAATCACCTCAATTTGTTATGCCCCCGTTGGAAAACCCTGTATATTCGAGACGCTCCTGCCCACTTGTATTGCGCAGGTTTTCTCAAGTTTTAGTGTATTGCGAAAATTTGGTCGCGTGGGATGACTAGTAAGCATAAAAAAGTAACAAGGCATCTAAATCGATTTCAATTTATCTGTAGCCGATACGAACATTGTCTTATATGTAGATTCCCTTGTTTTGAGCAAAAATCATGAGCGAAATATCGAATAAAATATAATTAAAACCATAAAATAGTTTTTTTGTGTAACTGTTTTCGTTTTATTTATTATCATACACTTAGTCCTCCATTTAGTTTGTTTTTTATATTATTCTTATTGTTGTTAAATAAAAATGTTCTATAAATCAGTTATATCACGACGAACAAGTTTCCTTTTAACGTGTTTTTGTTTTTATTTGTATCCAATGTGAAAGGTTTTTCGTTTTTTATTTTTATTTTATTTTCTTAAATGTAATTTTATTGACTTTTCAAAGTCTAGATACATATCTTTGACGATTTTTCCTCTTTCTGTAATCAACATTTTGTATTGCAATTGCTTTTTGTTGTTTGCTTTCTTTTATTTACTTAACGGTATTTCTTATACGTGGATTGATTTACGGTTTTTTGATGATTTCCTCCCTCTCATACTAATTTTATTCCTTAAATAATACAATACTTAATGACGTTGTGTTAGTTTTGCTTTCAGTTAATATTTACAAAAGTTTTATTTCCAGTTTGATTTTTTGAAAATAAAAAATGGAAGTTTGTGTCTAAATTTATATATAAAGCGAACGGAATCAAATATTGAAGCAACATATTTCGGTTTTGGATTTGGAATGTTATTTGCTTGGGTGATGAATATCAAATCATAGCAACAGGGCATGATGATGGCCTCGAATCGATTGGTTGCAAAAGTGTTACATTGTGCGCTGCAAATCGTTTCTATCAATCAATATCAATTCATTTAGCTAGCGATTAAGTTATGATTAGAAGAGGACATTCGCTGAATGTCTACCCAACACCGGTCTTATGCGTACTCGTATAATAACATAATTGAATGTGTGGTAAAATTAATTAACTAAAATTGCGTTTGTGTAAATTTAATCTATTTAGTCTACATAATATCTTCTTATTGTTTCTGTTCGGTTGAATTACTTGAAACTGGAATGGATTAGAGACATGGATGGGGCGTGTGTGGGAGTGAGAGTGGCAATGGTGCAGGGGAATCCGAAAGCAACCGTTTTATAGAGAGTAACTAACAAATAAAAGAAGGGGCTTATGTGCTAATTTTTAAAAAAACTAGACACTATCGTTATAGAAAAAGATAGCGCGTGATGTTACAGGTCTCTGTGTTTCTGTTCTGGGTAAACAGAAAATAGTTCAAATTGAAGCTCAAGGTAACAATACGCTCCATCATTCACGCGATTTAGCACTTCTAATTGCCATTTGATATCGAACACGAATGTTATTCCATTTAGTCACACTTCCTCTCCCACAAGGCCCACTTGTCTGATAAGAAAATAAAACAAAATTCCAATTCCACTTCGCACTATTTGCTGCTTGAACAAAAACACCTTTCAACCGCCATTTAACAATAAACAATCTAGAAAAGGCAAAAAAAAAAAAAATAATAATAAAAGAACAACCTCGAGTGTTGATACGTACTCTAGAACAAATTCACTTTCCTAACAAGAAATCATAGAGACCCATGCACTCGCACGAAACAGCTGGACGAATAACACATAACATAACACCTACGGAGCAGCGTACATGCAAGTCGCCGCACTTAACGCTAAATAAATCCTCTAATGATATCAAATCAAATTGCTACTTTTGTATATATAATATGTACATGCACTCAACAATATTGCTTTATTCATTTCATTGATGATATAGTAGTGGACCGATTCCATGTCCTCCTTGCGATTAGTATTAAAAATATATGCATTTGCACTCGTAGCTCGCCCTCACAATAGTAAGCATGCAACTGTCTAGCTTAATGGATGCATGTACTTTGCTTATGAACTAGGAAGGGGAGAATCAACGGAATGGCAATTTGGCAGCCAAATTAGGATACGCATAGTGGGGAATATGAAAATCAAGTGGAACAGAAGAAAAGCAAATCGAAATGGAAAACAAACAATCAGTTCAGTTCAGTTCACCACGTATCATTGAAACAGATTGAATTGCTGCGCGTTGAGATTGTTATTTGCATTTTGATTGATTGTTGGTTGCATGTTGGTGAAATTGGCAAACATTGGTGTTTGATTCAGTTGTGGGATTGGCATCGTTTGATTGGGATTTACTGAATTGTTGACGAAGCCGGAACTGATTACGGGTGAACGTTGCATCGGACTGTTGACGGGCGATTGCATGCCGCTGTTTAGATTGAAGACGCCGGGTGTTTGAACGGTCAATGGTTGTTTAGTTGGACTTTGCACTTTAAGAGCGTTCATTGAGGGAGCTGGGATGTTGGATTTTGGATTTTTACTGTATAGAAGGTTGTCGAGGTCGATTTTCAGGCTGCCGGAATTGGACCAGGTGGAACCGACGACGAGGTCTGATGTTGCGTTGGTCATTGCTGACATTTGCTGTTGTTGCTGTTGTGTAGCGTTGTTGTTATTGTTATTTGTACTTATTGGTTGAAGTAAATTGTTGCTTGGAAGTAAAATGTTATCTGGAAAAAGAAGAATGAGAGCGATAAATAAAGACCATGACAAATTTAAAAGAGATCGGGAAGACTAGGAATAAGTAAATTTAGTACATATTAATGGACTCCTCGCTGTTAGTGTACCGCATCAGCATCCTATAATGAGCTCTGTTTACGGATAACATTTCATATCGACTGTCTTGCCATTATTCTGGAACATAGTGTGTCAAAAAGTAATAGGAATTTTGTAATTTCGCGGGTTATAATGTCACGATTTGAGCATTATTTTCGTTATATTGCTGCTAGCCAAACCTGTTTTATAGTACTCTGCCGACTGTTAAAGTTTACAAATGCTTTGACCCGATCGACGATTATTTATTTTAAACAAAAGAAAAAAAGAAACCCTTTATCGGGCGTAAAATTTCTCTTTATTAATGCCATGTAATCAATACACAAACCAAGCTTTTAAATGTTTTCTTCAATTCGTCAACTTTAAAAAAAAATTGATGGCTACTCAACCTCCCTCGCCTCCAATAACGACACCTAAATGATCTTGCACTCTCGCCAACTTTTTTTTGCCACTCTTTTCAAACAATCTTTTACCGTAGCTCATCTTGTACCTGATTTTGCTTACTTCAACTACTTACCAAATTTCTCTCTTGGCCATTCCTCTGTCGTACTGGAAATTAAAATAAAACAACTGAATGACGAACTCATTCCCGGCCCCGATGGTCTCCCTTTCGTGTATCTAGAAAACAAAATTTCCCTCCACCCTTCCTCTACCTGTCCTAAAAGTTTTCAGTTTATTCTTAGGAAGATTTCCCTAGACATGAAAAATGTCTTTTATAAACACGATAGAGCAATATTAACCCTTAATCTCTATTAATATTACCCCTTATCCCCCAATATTAACCCTTATCCTCTAATCCAGGTCTACAACCACATGTGTGGTAGCCTGCCCTTGGTATTGAGCTCATTTTATTGAGATGGATATCTTCTTAATTAGAAAACTGCTATTACAGGGTTCATTTTAGATCATTTTACATCGCCTAGCTGAATCAAACCCTAGTCAAGTAAGTGGCATCTCAAATTACATGGACAGACAGCTAGACTTGATTTCCACAACAGACCCAATTAGTTCCTCTGTTTCACTTTGTCCCCTTTCCTTATCAACCATCGACAACTACCATCCACCCCTTCCTCTTTCATTCTTTCACGACTCTCCACCACTGACCACCTCCCCTAAGCGATTAAAGTCTTACGATTTCCACAAAGCAATAGTGCCCCATTAAATTTTGACAGCCTTACAATAAATGATGCCATATCCATTTTCTACAGAGAAAAGAAACAAACTGTGGGCAAGCTTCCTTCGTACTGAATCCCCCTTTTCTAACTATATTGGTACTTATCTACAATTTACCGAGCTTCATAACTCTCTGTACGAACGCCATTTTATCGAAACGCAAGTCAATCTTATAAACAGAAGTCCTTCTTACAATTTATCAACTACAAAAGGAAATCTGATGGCTACCCAACCTCACTCTCTTTCAATGGCGAAACCTCGAATGATGCCAAAACTATCGCCAACTTTTTCAAACAAAGTTTTGCCATGACTCCGTTGTATCGAACACTATTTGCTTCGATTACTTTTCAATTTTTTCCCTTGGACCATTACTCTCACGTACTATTATTACATATCATCGAAAATAAATTGAATCAACTTAACGACAAATTCACTCCTGGGCCCGCTGGTCTCCCTGCCATATTACTAAAAAAATGTTCCTTTATTATTTGACGCACTGAGAATGAAAGTGGTGTAAGTCACATTTTGAAAAAAAACCGCGAAAATAGCCTAGTCATGTTCGTGTACTGAAACTGAGTTGGTTTAGAAATGAATAAAGTCAAGTTCACCTTTTTTCCGCTAGAGCGCGCCACCTAAACTTTTGTATGTTAATTGTAACCAGGCTCTGAATAAAGTAATTGATCGGCTTATCAGTGATAACGTGCTTAGAATAGTAGTATCGAAGACAGTTTGACATTTTTTAAAATAAGATTAACCCGGCGAGAGTGTGGCAGGGTGTTATTTACATAACTGTATTTTTTTAACTGATCATACAAACGCATTGTCGTTTCGTGTAGCTGGAATTAAAGAGATACGGGAAGGGATAGTAGTGTGTTCGCATTGTCGCGCTAGCCATCGGCCGAGATACACGTGTGCAAACATCTGTTGGGTACGTAATACCCTGCCACACTTGTTCATTTAAGGGGCTACTTCGTAGTGAGCAATTTGTGTTTTAAAAGTTCAGTGAATTCCGTTTTTTCAGTATCAATATAAAAATTCTTAAAATATTTCATATGTTTCATTTGCAACTAATTATTATATACCCCTTATAATTATATACCATTTTTTAAATGTTAATATTTATTATAACAATGTTTACAGGTAATTTTGTTAATGCATTTGGGTGAAATATAACTATGCCAGGCAATAATAGTAGTGCTTCGGAAGATTCCGATTCTTCCGAGTATGAACGTAGTTCGGAAAGTGAAAGTAGTGATTGTAACGAGAGTGACGATGGTAAGTTCATAATCTTGACAGATAGTAAATAAACAATCACGATACGCATTAATAAAGATGGCAATTTTCTGACATTTCAGATTCTGTGCATTCTCCTGCAAGCCCTGCCCCTAGTAATAGCAATAACGAACCAGCCAGCCAGTCAGTCAAAAAAAAGAGATACTCAGACACAAGAAAAAGGCAACGCAACTGTTCAACACAAGCTGTAAGAAAATCGAAACGTAATACTGGTCAAGCTTATACCACCGCCAAAAATAAAGAAGTTCCAGCAAAAGAATTTGATCCAAACTTTGATTGCAAGCGTAGTAGAAAATGCGCAACTCTGTTATCACTGAAGGAACGAAAAGTACTTTTAAAAAACTTTTGGCGCATGGGTAATTTTAAACGGCAGAACGCTTACTTATGTGGATTGGCTGCTATCAGACCTGTTGCTCAAAGACGCCCTCGTAGTAATGATGATAAACGGCGTCCACCCAAATCGAAATCGCCTGCCTATTTTTTACAAAGTGATACCAAACGTGTACGTGTGTGTAAAAAAAATTTCCTGAAAGCATTTGAAATTTCGGATGGTGGTATAAGTCGAGCACTAAAAAAAGTTGCTGAAAACAGATTGCCAGGAGAGGATGGAAGAGGACTGTCTGAAAGGTCGAGAAGACAGTTGCCAGATAATGTTCGTGAATCAGTCATGTCACACATCGCGAATTTCCCTGCTTATCAGAGTCACTATACAAGATTGCATAACCCAGATCGAAAATATTTAAATCCAGAACTGAATTTAAGAAAAATGTATGACTTGTACGTGGAGAAGTGCTCATCAGAGAATATATGTAAATCCTGTCAAATTGAGTTATTATCGTCACATCTTCAACACCAAGTTTAATTTACATTTCAAAGCTCCAGGAAAAGACACATGTCAGCGTTGTGATGGGTTACATATTCAGCTTAAAAGAGAAGGTATCACAGAAGAAGATAAAACCTTGCTTATAGAACAACGTGAAGAGCATCTCAAACAGGCAGAAATAGCTAGAAAAGCGTTGAAGGATGCTGGTCAGGCAGCGGCCGCCGATTCGTCATTATACGCTTGCTCATTTGACCTGGAAAAAGCGCTTGCATTTCCGAAACTTTCTGTATCTATTGCATATTACAAAAGAAACATGTACTGTTATAACCTTGGCATAAATGATGTCTCAAAAGATAGTGGGTTTTTTCACGTTTGGGATGAAACAGAAGGAAAGCGTGGATCTCAAGAGGTAGCAGTCTGTTTGATAAAACACTTTACTACCCTACCTTCAACTGTGCAACGAGTAGTTATGTTCAGCGATACATGCACTGACCAGAATAGAAATATCAAAGTTGCTTTATCCATGTTGAAATTTGTTTCGTCATCTTCTACTTCCATTTCAGTCATCGACCATACATTTCTCATTTCAGGCCATTCGTTTTTGCCTAATGATTCCGATTTTGCGTCTGTTGAAAGCGCATCACAAAGTCGAACTATCTATTTACCAAATGACTGGTACAACGTAATGGCTACGTGTCGCAGAAAACAAAAATTTATAATCAAAAAAATGGATAGAAGCGATTTTCTGTGTTCTAAAGCTCTCGAAACAGCTATTATTCGACGAAAGAAAAATGTAAAAAATGAACCAGTGAATTGGTTGAAAATTCAATGGTTGCAATACCGAAAAGATGCACCTATGTCGATTTTTTATAAAAATTCGTTGGACGAAGATGCCGAGTTTTCTGAAATAAACTTAAGTGGAAAGAGAGGCAGACAACGCCTTAGCTTAGAAACAGTAGTTGAGCAAGCTCTTCTGTATCCAGACCGCAAAAAAGAAGGCAGATATGCTCGATTTGTTGCCGTTTATACCGCCAGTTTATCATTACTTTTTTTCAAATTTGAATTCTATGCAAGCTTCAGCTGATAACGACGAAGATATCGGTCATTTGGATGATCTTTTTGAGGATGAGTGCTTCGATGAGTAGGTAATAAGTTACTAATTTTGACATTTTGTTCCAAGGATCGTATTGTTTTGACTAATAACTACGTATTATTTCTAATTTTATTGAAAAGAATCGACGTTTTGTATTTTTTTGAACTTATATATTTTTTTAAAAGAATCAATGTTTTGTTTTTTCATATTTCTTTTTAAAAGAATCAACGTTTTGTTTTTTTTGTGAACTTCTAATTTTGTATTTTTTGAACAAAAAATAAAATTTTGATTACCGAATTATTCATCTCATCTAGACATTCATGTGGTCTAAGTCAATCGAACTTATTCAAAACGAGTTTGTAAGTAAGTATGAAAGTGGTGTATGTCATAAACAACATAAAATGTTTTTATGGCTCTTCCAGAGTTCAACCAGGTGATACCAGTTTCCAAGATCTACACAGCTATTTACAATAATACTCAACTCAAAACCCTTAATTACTCAAAATCAATTAAATGTGACTTACACCACTTTCATTCTCAGTGCCTCATTTCTGTCCCGCTCTCAAAAGTATTCAACTTATCCTTGTCCCTTGGAGAATTTCCCCAAATATGGAGAACCGCTTTTATAACTCCTGTTCACAAAAAAGGTCCAAAGAATGATGTTAATAACTACCGGCCCATCGCCAAACTGTCATACATACCCGAACTTTTCGAATGTATCTTGTATGACACTCTAAGTTTCCACTGCAAATCTCTAATCTCCTCTAAACAATATGGTTTCCTCAAATGAAAGTCTACAACCACAAACCTTCTTGAATTAGTGTCTTTCACCCTCTCAGCACAGCATTAGAGAATGGGAATGAAGTCTGCCATTTCTAACCCCTTCTTAGCTTCTTCCAGCGTTGCTCGAGGCAGCCATCTAGGTCCACTTCTTTGCATTCTTATCATTAACGACATTGAGTTAGTCATCAAACATTCCCACCTCTCACTGTACGCCGACTACACCAAGTTTCTCAAGACCATTTCCTCGCAACAAGATTCTTCCCTAATTTAACCGGATCTCAACGCTTTTTTTGTCTGAGCTTAACATTTCCAAATGCCAATCAATCATCTTCTCACGTAAAGAAATCAAACTTCCTCTGCGATTTGGTATACTATGTGACCAAGAGCTCAATTTTCGCCACATATCGACGATATAATTCTTAAAGCCAACTTTGCACTCGGTTTCGTGAAACGTTGGTCTAAAGAATTCTCCAATCCCTACGTGACTCGATCCCTCTATTACCTTGTTCGCCCCCTTCTGGAACACGCATCTCAGGTCCCCTTATCAACAAACTCACATTTCTAGAATCAAAAGCATCCAACGTCGGCTCCTACGTTTCGATCTTCGAGGTCTGCCCTGGAACAATCGTTTGTTCTTACCGCCCTATCAAGACCGTCTCTAACTAATCAATTTGAGTACGTTGGAGGAAAGAACAAGAGTGCCTGACATCCTCTTCATTCATCGACTTCTTTACAGCCCTATCTTTTTTAAAACTTCTTCTATTGAATTTTCGCGGACTCTGCTCCTTCGATGTCAACTGGTTAAAAGTGACATCGAAAATGAAATACATGAAGGATACCCAAAAACCCCAACCACACCGGAAACTATCGAAAAAGTTAATGATACCATGAATAAGACGGTTAAGGCTGTGGGGATATCGCAACAAAAGATGCGAAACATCTTGACAAGAATTAGTTATACGAAAGCTCTACGCAAGATGGGTGTCACATTTGCTGAATGTCGATCAAAAGATTTAATAGGAATCCGACCGATTTTGTGCGGCGATTTCAAGCAGTGGGTGGAAGCCAGACTTTCAGCGCCAAGAACAGCGAAGTCGATCGCATCTGCCGAAAATGTCATGGCCAGTGTGTTTTGGGAGGCGAATGGGATCCAAAGCAAAGTAATCAATTAATAACTTTGCAAGAACAATTTGGAAGAACAATTACAGGCGAGCATTACCCCAATCTTCTTGACCAAAAGGGACAAGAGGCCAGGCTTGAAGAAGAAAAATCATTTGCACCTGGGCAACGCACCTGTACTGGGTACACTGGCGATGGGAAAACTGGGGGATTTGGGATTTTGGGATGGGGGGTTTTCTCGGCCATCCCTCATTATTCCCCTGATTTGACACTCTCAGACATCGATCTGTAGTCAAACTCGAAGAAATTTGCTGGAAAGCGCTCCACATCCAATGAAGTAGTTGAGAGGGCCGTAGATTAATATTGTATTTTTACAGCCTTCCAGACTCTCACTTCCGAAAAGAAATATTAATGTTGGAGAAAGCTCGGGCAGAAAAATAAAATAATTTTTTTAATAAAAGTCGTAATCTTTCATGTCAGGCCGAGAGAGTTCACCCTATCCTCGTAGCTAATTAGTTCAGTTTTGAGTTAGATGAAATATTAGCTTAAATTAAGCCGAATAAATGGCGCTATAGCCGCCCCAAAATTAAATCACAGTGAGTCGATAGGTCGCTGTCTCTTTGGTACATATTTTCTTCAAATAGTAATGGGTCGTCGTAAGCCTTTTTCGTTGTTTCGTTGTCTTAAATGTATCTGAATATTACTAGCATAATTTGTTGTTTAACGGCTGTCAGGCGCCAGAGCATGTAGCCTTGGTATAATCGGCAATTATTTATTTGTTTGAACCGAGAATTTGTGTTTAATTAGAATAGATTCAGCAAAGTTTTAGAAATATCAAATATTTTTTTTGTGAGTCTGTCTTGATTAAAAATGGGCTTTATGGGTGATATACGCATTTGAAAGACGGCTGTGGAACTGTTGAAGACGTGTTATTGTTCCAACTTTCATACTCATCGGACCTGGTGTGACTTTTATTTCAAAAATAAAAGCTTAAAGGGGCAATTCTAGCAATTTTCATGAACATAAAAGGTGCTTTCAACAATATCTTCATCAAATCTTTTGAGAAGCCCCTGTTTGAAAATTCCACTGGCAATTGAATTATTCCGTTGCGTGGGGTTTTCTATCCCATTCAGTAATAAGAAGAGCTCTCCAGGCGGGGATATTATGCCTCTTTTATAGGTCATAGTTATTAACAAAATTTTAGTCAAGTTCGAAAGGAAGGGAGTAAAAATCATCGCGTATGCAGACGTGTTTCCCCTGTGATGAGTGAAATCACGAAGAGGGCTTAGGCCTTTGGAGTATACGCTTGGCCATAGACTGCGGCCTTAATGTAAATTCAAGAAAAGCTGATGATGTTTACAACCAGGATCAAGATATTGCTTTTTAGATAAGAATCCAGAAGTTGCTTTCTATGCCTCCAACCCAACGTTTGGTAAAAGCCGGGAACTTAAGCCTAAGTAAACTCCGTGTACACAGCCGTTGTCCAACCTATCCACATCTATGGCGGGCTATTTTAGTGCGTTGTCATAAATAGAAGGTCGACTGCAATCGGTACGAAGCATCCTATATTTGGACCATTACACAAAACAGGTGTTAACCTTTGCTGCCATCAGACGCAAAGTAGGGGCTATTGGTGCATCTAGACCGCATGGCCACTCAGAGCTCTATTACACTCAGCTCAGGAAGTGAAGACCCATTCGTTGATTTATACGTTATCTACCCTGATTGCTCCAAGATGGTACTCGGCATAAAACTAGAGCCCTTACCGTCCCATCTACAAATTTCCGATTCGATCAGCCTGTTTCTTCAGGCACAATACCTAGATTCCTAATATTATTGTAGAAGAATAATGTTCTTGAATATTGGAGACCGAAACTTCCTTTTTGAACATTACTTGTTAAATGGCTCATCATTTCTCATATTGTAAAATCAAAGAAACACAAAAATTACTTAACAATTCAGTGATTATTATAAACCTAATTAAAAGCCAAGAAAGAACGTTACAAGCATTTCACTGTTTATCCAAGCCTAATTCTAAATGCATCACCATTCTAAATACTTTCTGATTATACAGCAACTTTTCTTTAAACAGAAAAAAAAAATACAAATCCGACGTCGAGTCTATGAATTCGCTTCAGCAATCAATCCGTAGCAAACCGACATCACTTGCGCAGCCATCTCTCTGCAATCCTCTGATGCTTCGCCGCCAACCAGTGGACTTTTCGAGCAATCCTCCAGCCAAGCCTTGACTTCGAGCAATTTGTCCGAGAACTCGCTATATAGTACATACCGCGGTACTGTCACTAGAACCGCTCCAATCAGCTGCAGCGTGTTGGCCCTAACCTTCGGTTCGCTACTGAATCGTATAAATGAGTACAAATCGAATACTTCTCTGGCCATTTTGGGCAGTTGTGGACTGTTGTGCGAGGCAATCACCACAACCGTGAGGGTGTTTAGAAAATTCGATAGCAGGTAGGTGTCGATATCGTGAGAGATTTTCCCGAATTTCGCAAAAACCATTTGTTTCGTGCGATCACCTCGAACGAGGGGAAAGAAAAACGATCCGGCGACCGGGGAAAATCGATTGATCGTGCCTGGTTGTTCGACTTTGGATTTGGAAAAGAATCGTTTGGTTTTGTCCCGAAGACGCATTCGAATAATCTTCTGAGATTCGAGCAGGCGGTTCTTGTGCTCGTTCGGTAGTTTAAGCTTCCTGGGATGGGAGTAGATCTCGGACAGTTTAGGCGTGTCCTGTCCACGGCTTTGTGGTTTGCTTTCACTCAACTCTTTTGCTGAAGCTGCAAGCACTTGGAGCATCAAAATGCGCACACTGACGTTGTACGACGAATTGTCGGTGTGGAATTGCGAGCAAAGGTATTCAACGCATCGTTTCGGATGGCAGACACATATTGCCACGCAGTTTTTGAACTTGACTTCTTCGAAATTGTCGTAATAGAAGGTCATTTCGAGGCATATGAAAATGTGTAGGAGATCGACTGCTAGTTGGCCATCGTTGGATGGCAGTTGAGTGCGGATGAGTTTTTCAGATGTTTCGAGGGCGGATATGAATATATCAACGTTTTCCTTCTCCAAAAGGGCCTCTTTAAGATCGACGAGGAACTTCGGACGTTTTTCCGACTTCACCGGGATATCATTCGACATATCATACGGGACCAAGTCATCGTCATCAGAGTCAAGAGCTGGTTTCTCGTCATCCTCATCGATTTCTGTGACCATGGGTTCCACTATATCTTTTGTTTGAATATCAATTATCTTCAATTCGATCTCAAGAGGGTGGCTTTGCAATTCAAAGAAGCTGGCAGATAGTTCCTGAACGAGTGTTTCATCAACATCTTGACTGAGAAGTTCATTTCCGTTGATAATGCCCTTGTCCTTCGTTAGATCCCGCAGTGTATTGATGACTTCACCTTGAGGAAGATTCATCACGTACGTGTAGTCAAACTTTAGCTTCTCTGCCTTTGGATCTGTTTCTAGCATTCCTAAGATGAGTTCAGCGGTGATCATACCGATGTGACGAAAAATCGGATCGACCGATGACAAGTGGTACTTGTTACCCTCATACAGGCGACGTCGGATGTCGTTCCTCTGCTGATCAGGCACTCTGTACACTTCCTCGTTGCTGAATACATAATGACAGGCCAGGATAAGGAATTTCGAGATGTATATGTGCTCGGCAGATGACATCTTTACACAGGCATTGCGATTCGCCCAGACCGGCAGGAGATCCTGTAATAACTTCCATAATCCCTTGTCATGCAGGTCTTTCTTGGGGTTGCATTCATCAATAATTGCGATGTATCCAATAAGAGTACTGATAGCATCATCGTTAGAGAGCATTTTCTGAAAAGGAATCTTGTTCAATAGGCAGAAATGCCATTCGTCAGACTTCAGCACCGCAGTGTCGATCAGAAGGTAAGGATTGAGATTCTTGTTCAACATCATTATGGCGAATGGTTGGATGGCATTTCGTTCGAGCTTCAGAAACAGTTCATTGATGTAGGGTCTGTATTTCCCGATTTTGCATATTTCCACAAGGATCCGGGCGTATTGGCCAAGACTTTCCGTAGCACTGTTTCCAAAGTTGATGATAATGCGACTTAAGAGGCGACCCATAAAACCCAGGTCAAACGCCCTCTCAGTCCATGATTCGGCATCTGTTTTGATCATAAAATGAAGCGCTTGTATGTGCTTTATGAGGAGTAGATGCGTATATTGTTTTGGTCGAAAGACGTCGTCTATGCTTCCGTGTAGAGCGTTGGCAATACGATTGGGTAAAGAAATCAACATTTGCAGGAATTCCGAAAAGTCAGATTCACGATATTCCCTCTCCGGTATTCGTTTACTTGCGTACACAAACGCCACAGCTAGGTACTGATCGTCGATAAGTAGTTCCTTCAGGATGGTTTCAGCTGTTGCAGGCCATTTGCCGATTTGTTTATTGATCGCATAGATGGTTTCGTAAATAAAATTAAAATTGTGATCGATTTTCAGCAAGTTCATGAGAGATTTCGATGAATTTCTCTCCTCATCCACTGGCCATTGGTACGAGAAATGCTTTGTGATCGTCATGAGCATGTCTGGATATGTTGTGGAAGCGAATTCTTGCCAATCGTTCCCATAATCCCGATCGATACCGTTCAGTTTTTCTGGGGTCGCATTCCCCGGTAAATGCCGTTTGCAAATAGCAGTTATTGTATTTTCTATGAGGGCGACATCCTTGGAAGATTGGATTTTTTCAATGGATTTGAGTGTGAGTAATTCTTTTTTAAGTTCCGAATCCACTCGTAAAGGCGGCATCGCAGCTGAAAAGGAAAATGGTGGCATCCAATTGGAATCTGTTTTAAGCGAGATTTTTTTTTTGTTGTTGAATAGATATAACTAAGCAGCTAGAATAGCTGGATTCAAAGGTATAAATCTACGCACATAGTTGCACTCGAACTAAACGCTACGAGTAGTCAAATAATGAAGCAAACGAGGAGGGGAGGAGCTCGGTCTGACCTCAAGGCTCGGCATCATAGCATTCCGGGGTTCAAGTGAGAACTACTTGGTGAACACCTTTCTTACGCTTTACTGCAACATATTGGGAGCATAGTCCGTTCCTTTTTCGTGGGGAAAACAAGAATCGAGCCTTCCACGTTTGGTAATAACCATATCGCGGAAAATAATTCTTTGTTTAGAGACAATTAATAGCTTCGGATACGGATGGAGTACGACCTCCTAAAATGTCTAAAAGGGACCGAAACTCGGATAAAAACTGAACAAGCAAGACTGTAGATTTTCTATTCGAGGACTTAGGCCGCATCAAAGCTGTTTTCGGAAACATAAAATTAATATGCGTTCCCGCCGCAAAGAAAAGAGAGACGATTGGCTCAAGGAAGACGGCTGGTTAAGGATAACATTTTTGAACGAGTCGCAGGAGAGCGTAGTCTACAAAACACCACGTCAGAATACGAATTAAGGCTAGGAGACCTGACTGTTAAATTGATCACAGTGTTTGCATGACATTGACATACTGGGACGAACCCAGTAAGACTTCAGTGAAACGTGGGGCTGGTGGGTTAGGTGGTCTGGTCAGTGAGGCCAAAAACCCTGCTACCACCGAAGAAAGACCCGCAACACCGACTTCTTGGCCAAAATGTTACTATAATTTGAAGTAGTAAAGGATTTTCACTAGTGACAAGCGACAACGACACTAGTGCCGAGATCAGACATAGAATGACTCTTGCCAACCATTAGAAGATAACTCTTTAACTCTAATTATCTTAGACCTCCTCTGCGGCTGGGATATTATCGAAATTGGACGAAGAAGCGCTAGACCGATTCGGGGGAATAATTCGGCGCGCAGTCTTTGGTCCCGTTTGTGTTGTCGGAGCGTAAAATACAACCAAGGTGTGTATAGCGACATCGGCTTAGCCATGGATCTATGGATCCAACGTCCATGTTGAACACCACTGATCCGATCCAAAAGTTTTTTCGAATCCAACCTCTAGAAACGATGCCATAAAAGACGACCGCATCCCAGGTGGAAAGGAACCTCAACCAAAGTGGCGTGCGACGCGAGAAACACCTGGCTAAAGATCTTGTCGCGCGGGGAGACTCGACTTGTAGCATCAACTAAATAAGTATCAGTAGGATTCACCCAACATTTTCTCTCTGATCAATCTATAAGATTTTTCAATAAGGACATAACAATTTTGTATTTTAATACAAACGTAACCTTAAACTTTTTTTATGATCTGTCAATGTCAAAACGTCAGTCAAGGTTTACAGTTTTGTCGTGGCGAAGTTCAAGAACGAGAAACGTTTGGAAATCACTACAATTACTACCGACATTCTGAGTTGCTCGCAACTTTGAGAACGTTTACTAGTTTTCCTCCGTAAGAATCATCCCACCAGACAGGCTGTGCGCGTTGCAGTGAAACAACATCACTATTGCATGTTCCTGTGTATCGTTAGTATTAAAGTTATAGGATTACCTATTGATTATACCAAGTCCGATAATATTCCTCGAAATAAATTAGAGACGCAGCTATATTGAGAGATACTAGTAAAAGTGTTAAACAGGTAATTTGACAAAACTATTATTTTCAAGACTCCCACTTTTTGTCCACATTTTAAGCGTTCAACTGAAACAATTTCCATCAATGCACGCAGGAACTGAAAACGTTCTCTTCTTAGAGCTTTGGTAAGAACGTCTGCGACTGGAGATCAAAGCAACCTTCTTCGAATTTCTCACGAATGAAATGGTATCTTACATCGATATGTTTGCAACAACCGCTGTAACCAAAATAGTTCTTTAATCGCCTCAGATGCCGCGATGTATTGATTCCGTCGTGGTAAGCGAAACACATTTCTGTTTAAAAAATTTTGTTTCGTCGCTTACCACAATCCCGTTATCCACATAAATCGCCAAAATTATTGTATTTTCCCTTTGATGACTCACAAATACACAGGGGTCTGAATTGCAGTCTTTAAAATCGAAGAACTCGATGAATGACTTAAATTTGCGATTCCAGCAGTGCGAAGCTTGCTTCAGGCCATAAAGGCTCTTCTGCAGTCACGCGTGCACTATTGTCATTAAAACCAACAGGTTGTTGCATATACACGACTTCTTCAAAATCGCCGTTTTAACGTCAAATTGCTTCATATATGTATGTACATCCCCTTTTCGGCTACAAGAGCCAAAATTGCTCGCAATGATGTAAATCGAATCACTGAACTAAATGTTTCCAAATAATCGATGCCATATTCGTGAGTGTAGCCACGATATACCAGCTGTGGCTTGTAGCTTTGAGTCAAATCACCTGGGTTTTTCTTCACTTTAAAAACCCATTTATTGCCCACGAACTTTTGACCATTTGGTCTTTGATTCAGCACCCAGGTTTGATTTTCCAAAAGACCCTTAGCATGAATCATAGATCTTGCCGATTCCATAATAGTTCTATTATAATCTATTTTGTTCTGGCGTATATGCGACTGAACGACGATGATGAATACCATTTCCTTCCAAGAGCTGTTTCATGCAAGAATTCACAAATTGTAGATCATTGTCTGTTTGAAGATTTGCAACAGCATTCCACACTGCGATTTTTAGAACTATTTTTAACTTTTCGACCACTTCGGACTTGTTCTTGAGGAAAAACACAAACCATCGTCCGAGTTTTCCGTTATTGACCTGCAGACATCGATTGACAAAGCTTAATCGATATTGTTTCCCAAATGCGTAGCCGTCGCAATCAAAGTTTTCATCGACAAAACTAATACCATTGTTACGCAATAAACTGCGGACATGAGACAGATTTTGAAGACCCAAGTGATCTTGCCAAACGCGCAAAGAGCTGTCCTTAGCAGCCTTCATTGATTTGCCAAATGTCGGTTCGATGACCATGAAAAGCATTTGAAACATATTTCCTTGCCTTGCTCCCCCTGCCACTACGCTGTCAGCATCCACGGGTTTAAATAAATCTTTATTGACCGAGTATGCCCATTATCCATCGCTTTTGTAGAAGAAAACAAATTTGTAAACAAGCTCGATGCATAGAAAACATCTTTCATTTATTTTTTTCGATCCACTTGATTCCATTAAATGATCTTCTTCTTTTCCTTTTTTCCGGCGTCGTTATGGTCAGAAGTGTAGGACCATAACCTTCCCACTTAACTGCATTCCTACAGGTCCGCTTGTGGGGTCCGCCGGTTTGACCTCACAAAGTAGCGGCAGGTTTCCCGGTTTGGGATTACTTCATCGCTGAGGCCAATCAAATGCTGGTGTTTTTGCATTTGTTTGCACCAATTGTTTTTCGGCCTGCCTTTTTTGCGTGTTGAAATTGGAACGTTGATTGATAACGCCTTTTGGACGGGGTTCAAAGGATCTCTCCTTTGAACATGGCAATACCAACTGAGTCGGTCGTGCTCTATTTTTCTTGTGATGGTTTCTTTTACGTGGAGGCTTCCTCAGATCTTTGAACTTCTAATTCTGTCACGTTTTGTTACTCCCGCTGTCATGCGAAGCATCTTCATCTCAGCTGCCGTTAATTTGCTCTAATACTTTTTGTGCATTGTCCAGCATTGTGAACGTGAGCGCCGGACGTACAACTGAAGTGTAGAGCCTTCCTTTCAGCTTAGGGGGCATTTTTCGATCACAGAAGATGGCGGAGTTTTCCCGCCACTTCATCCACCCTACGCTTACGCGATGTTTGATGTCGTCATCACAAGTTGCTTCTCTATTAATCATAGATCCCAGATATTTAAACTTTTCACACTTGGGAAGCACTATTCCATTCAAGTAAATGTCTGGAATAGGCTGATGAGGGTCAGAGAACGGGCAGCACAGATACTCTGTCTTCTTTGAACTAATACGATACCCGTGTCCCTCAAAAATGTCCACCCACACATCAAGTGCTCGTTGTAGGGACGCCTGATCATCACTTATAATGGCTCCATCGTCAGAAAAGAATAGCTGGTGCACATTAGGGTCCGTCACTTTTCCTTCAAGCAAGCAATCAAGGACTGCTATAAAGAGCAGTGGGCTGAGGACGCTCCCTTGGTGTACACCGACTTTGATTGCGAACTCTTCGGTGACTCCTGCAGTGCATCTTACTCTTGTCGTTGCTCTCTTGTACATGTCCACGATCACTCGCACGTAGGTTTCTGGAACTCCTTTTTGCTTAGCGCTATCCATAAAAGATCTCTTGGTTGCCGGTGAAAGGCCTTCTCGAAATCAACCAACACCATACGCAAGTCCTTTGAAGAATCACGATGCTTTTCCATCATGACCCTTATACTTTGGATTGCATCTGTCGTTGATTTACCCGAGACAAACCCGCACTGGTCATCAGATAGTCGTATTATTTTCCGCAGTCGGCTATCTAATACCCGTTCAACGATCTTCATGGTGTGCGACATCAGCTTGACAGAACGGTAGTTATCACAATTTCGCGTATCACCCTTTCCTTTGTGCAAAGGAAGAAGATAGCTTTCCCTCCATTGATTAGGCATAGTGTCGCCTCTCATAAGTTTGGAGATAAGAACCATGAGCCATCTAGACCCGATGTCTCCCATCTTTTTCCAGAACTCAGAGGGTATCCCGTCCGGCCCAACAGCTTTTCTTTTCTTGGAGTTTTTAACCGCGTACCGAACTTCTTCGACTGTAATGTCGGATATTTCGGCATGATTCGGGGCGGCTCTTGGAAAGTACACTCGGGGAAACTGTTCGTTCAGAAGTTCCTCGCAATACTGTCGCCATTTGTGGAGAGTTTTTTCGTCTTCCACAAAGAGTTGGCCTTCAGCATTGTTAATAAACTTTGGGAAACGAATCTCCTGAGCATTTCTTCTTCTCTGGGCGGCTATCTTAATAATATTTGCTCCTTTGTTCAGATTGCTTTATCGAAGCTCCTGGGTAGCCTGGTTCCTGTCAGACGCGGAAGACGATATTTCTTCCAACTCCTGATAGAGGCCTTCCATGCTTTTCGCTTTGAATTCGGCGCACTTTTTCTTCGCGATATCTTTGCAATATCTATATACCTTTTCACGGCGAGCTTTTTCCTCTCTATTAGTAGAAGAGCACTTTGACCAAGCTTGGAAAGCCATTTTCTTTTCGTGTATCACTGCTTTGGCTTCGTCTGTCCACCACCAGGTTTCTTTTGCGTGTTGGCAGAGGCCTTTAGATGTTCCAAGCAGTGATTTGGCTTTCTCCAGGCCAGATTGTTGTAGGGAATCCACATGTCTTGTGCTCTGCACTCCTCATTACCGACCTCATCGATAATGGAAGAGAGGTAGTTTTTCATGTTGGTAATAAAAGCTTCGCCTTTTCATTTATCCAGCTTATACCACTTGATTCTCTCAGACATCTTCGTTTGCTGCTTTGACTTCTTACTCGCCTCCACAAAAATTCAGTCAGGAGGAGACGGTGTTGAGGGGCGATCGCGTCTCCCAGGATCACTTTGCAATCTTTAACTCGTGGCTTTATGAAACTGGATACCAAATGATAGTCTATTTGAGTTTCATTTCCGCCGCGTGATCAGGTGCCGGCTTTGTTTGATTTGATTCCATTAAATGATAACACCCTTAAATCACCACATTCATTTGCTAGCATCAATTTTCCGCTCCGAGTAGCATTTCAATTGGTTTGTCTAATTGAGCAAACGTCATGAACCACTCACGGCGCTTACACATATAGCTCGTGGCACCCGTGTTTTGTCTGGCCAATAGCGCTTCGCTCGTTCCAATTTCCCTCAAGTTTAATCCCTGGACCCCCAATCGGCTTTCCCCAACCATTAGTCGATTTGTTAGGTTTGTAATCGTCCATTCCTTCCTCGGCGCAGCTCCATGCCGTGGAAAAGTGTTGATACTCTGATGGTAACGTCATCAGTATTTTTGTGATCAACATACTGTCATCGATTGTTCCTCCCGTGGCTTTTAATTTTTGTACTAGGTTTTTTAAAGATGAAATGTGTATAGCTATATCGCGCCCTGGATCTTTTTTATATGCATAATACTGTTCTTCTAATAAATGCTTGGCTGAATCGTTACTCTGTTCATATATTGAATGCAACTTTTCCCACATTTCTTTCGATGCCGAACAGGTGCACAAATGAATAAATACATTCGATCCGCACGAATTTACGATTATTTTTTGTGCCCTGGCATCATTTATAACCCATTCTGCTAAGCCTTTCGGGAAATTTGCGTCTTTCATATCAGTTGGTTTCTTTTTTGTTCCATCTACCAGGCCATAGAGCTCCGATGCCATCAAATTTACTCGAACTTGAAATTTCCACATCATCCATTACGATGGGTCGATGAATTTTTCAATTGCTGATATCTCTTTGTCCATTTCAATTTTATTTTCGCCAATTCGATGCAAAAATGGGCTCGTTTTCGCGCATTCTCCATGACATTTTCGAGCATTTCGGTCGAAATTTCTGCGATTTCCGCACTAATGTTTCTTTTGACCTGTTCTATTGTCTTCTTCTTCTTGCTTTTCAAGTATCCCCAAAGAAAAAAGTCTGGAGGAGTCAAATCCGGCGATCTCGGAGGCCAGTCAATACCGCCCTTTTTTTAACCCATCTTCCATGGAACTTTTTACGCAAAAGGTTCGTTGTTTTGTCCGCAGTATGGCATGTCGCGCCGTCTTGTTGAAACCAAAAGTGAAATAAGCCTTTTTACGCATTCCTGGGACCACATAATGGGCCAACATCTACCGATATCGATCGCCCTCCACTGTATCGCCAACTTTGAAGAAATACGGTCCGATGACGGTTTTAGCGCATACACCGGCCCAAACAGTAACTTTCTGATCATATAGCAGCTCTTCGTCAATAATGTGAGGATTTTCGGTGCCCCAGAAGCGACAATTTTGTTTATTATAACTGAGCCAGAGAGCGTAAAATGTGCCTGATCCGTCATCAAAATTTGCTGCCTGAACTCCGGCTCAGAATTAATCATTGCAACGACATTTTGTGCGTATGCCAAGCGCCGTGGCTCATCTTGTGGCAAAATTCTTTGAGTTATCTACACTTTGTATGGAAATAAGTGAAGATCATCCTTTAAAACTCTCCGCAAAGTGGTCCCACTGATGCCTAACTGTTGTGAACAGCTAGCCTTCACAGACTGAATAGATGAGTTTGAACGCCGCGGACGTGGCCTAGGTTGCTCACGAGGGCTTGCCATAGAATCAAGTTGAAAAAAATTCGAGGCCCAACGACGAATTGGGCGCAACGCGATCACGATATTTAGCACGATACGCACGTTGAGTTAGCACAATCGCGCGTTCATTTTTAATGAACATTGAAACTATTTCCGCGCGTTCTTTTGGTGTGAAGCGATTCATGGTTAAAATTGTACTGAATTGACATTTCCAAAATGCTATGACATATGAAAATCGGTTGACAATTGTTGAAGTCGGTATTATTTTCAACATCTAGCGCTTCAACTCAAAATTAATCAAATCATGAATCTAACTCCACGTCGTGGCGAATTTTGTGTAAGATTCTTGGCTAACACACTTATAAGATGAAACTAATATAGGAACTAAAGCCTCTGATTATTTGAAGTTCCGAAGTTACTCCGATTGGGCTTTGCAAGAATTTGAAGAAAATGTTTAATTTTATCAAAAAATCATGTTCAGCGACGAAAATTATTTTTGGTTTATGGGCATCCATGAAAAGTGAAGACGTGGTATGAATTTCATCCCGAAGGTGTCATTGACCAACAGTCAAAATAGTTCGTGCCATGTAGGAAAACCTGTTTTTGGCCAGAATTGGAGGGACTTGACATCAGAGATATGTGATTGCAACAAGATGGTGCCACATGACAAACATCCGGTCAAACAACTAATCTTCTAAAAGTGAAATATTTCTCGTATAATCTCGAGAAATGGTCAGAGCGAATGGACATCTCGCTCATGTAATTATGCCAACAGGCCAACAACGTTAAAGGAGGTTAGGAACGATATGGAGTGATAGATTACCAACGGCTGATATATTGGGCGTAGTAAAAAGAAATCCACTATTTGTCGGACAGATGGCGTTGGTAATCTGTATCTCGCATTGTATACTCGTACAGTCTATTGTACGTTAGACGGTGGTAGAAAGATCAGGTCTCATACTAAAAAGGCCTTTCTGACAGTCTTGGTATTGGTTGACCCAGTTTTAATTGAGCGCAGGTCAAAGATGGACACCAGCAAAGAGAAAATATCCGATAGAGGCGAAAACGCAAACCCGACGCCTGAAAATGTGAATAGTGTTTATGGTACCGATACTCTAAGAGATATTCACGGTTTTGTCAATTTGGTTCCGGTACTGTCAAAGATACACCACGCTCTGGAAGGTCAACTGTCGAAAATGTCGATAAAATCGTGGAAATCGTCGAGTCTAATCGCAATGTAGGCACTGTTTCGATTGCTCATGAGCTAAACATTGCTCAAAAACTCGCTTGGAACCATTTGATTAAGACTGAACCACAAAATAAGTTTAATTATTCGTGCCCCATGGGCTAACGCAAATACGTTCCTCATAGACCAAGTTTCCATTTGAGAATCGCTTCTGAATTACAAGAACCTCGAATCGACCTATTTCTAAAGCGGATGGTGATTGGCGATGAAAGAGGTTAATTTACGACAACTGGTCGAATCACGTTGAGTCAGTGCAAATGTTGGCAAAGTTAGGATACACGGCCAGAAAGCTTTTACTGCATGTTTGCTGGGATTGGCAGGAAATTATTTGCTATGAGCTGCTCCCCTACGGCAACGCTCCACATATCGACAGCGAGAGGTATTGGGAGATTAGTCCAGAACTCGCACCAAGTGATTACCACCTGTTCCTGTCCATGGCAAACGACTTTACTGGTGAAAAAGTTGCCTTGAGAGAGGCATGTAAAAAAAACGACTTTACCAATAGGAGCTTCTATGAGGGGAAATAGAATTATCTTCGAAATGGCAATAAGTTATCGAACAAAACGACGCATATCTGACGTAAATCGGATCATTCTAACTATGCTAAAAAAAGTCTTCAGTTTCATGCAAAAATAATGGATTTCTTTTAACTACACCGAATATGAAAGAGAGTGCTGGACTCACAGAATAGATCGCTGCAAACGTGCTCGCAGTGGTCATGTGAACGAGACAGACTAAATTTAACATGTGGATCACATCTGTACTAGGTTTAAGCCCGATATCGCAATTATTCTATGTTTTATTTATATACAAAATTGTTATGTCCTTCTTGAAAAGCCCCTAGATCTCTGGAATCTGCAATCACAGATTGCTCCTACACAAACCACTTGCTAAATTATTATGTGAATATCGCAACAACGTAGTTTTAAATAAGCTCTTATTCAAATAACTCCCGCACGCCTATGGAATTAATAAATTATCAATCACTTATCGAATCCGGTAAGTAGATGATTACCAAGAAGTATATCTAGAACTAGAACCGATAACGAAATACTCGGAACGAATCCCAATGATAAAGTACAAGAAAAACGATAAACATATTTACAGACTTACCCATTGGCATTCCTTGGCTAATTGACAAGTCTCCGAATCCTGATAGCAAATCAGCTGAAGCACTGCCACTTCCGGCTACAGACGAATTATTGACTGCTTGTCCAGATGGTGTTGCCTGGTTTGCAAACAAATCGAACGACTCATTCTGACTTGCTGTTTTTGGCGCTCCGCCAGCAAATAAATTTACACTGGGTGCTGGGCCAGAATTCGATGAAACGTCTCCTTGGAATGCGGAAAAGTCGGCAAAGTCATCCGCTTTGACTGGTACATTATTAACAGCAGTAGCAGTGCAAGGAATAGCAGATTGTTGAGGTGCCACATTGGCACTAGTAGCCGCACCTCCGAATGCGCTAGTGAAGTCACCAAACTCATTGCCATCCTCTGCGCGAGGATTGAAATCATCAAAATCATCAGTTTTTTCGCCGGTCAGCTTTCTCTCAGGCGGCGGACACGTCTTGAACAGGAGATCCCCAATGAGGTTATTGTTTGTACTGTTGCTGTTTGCAATATCTTCTGGTGGTGTATCGCGATGCGTTGGGGAATGGATGCCTGGCGTTTTTGATTTGCCGAAATTTGCTGCTGCGCCCATGTCAATTTTTTTGCTGGGAACAGCTGCGGTTTTTGTATGAGGTTGCTTGGTGACAGTCGTTACCGGTTTGCGAATGTTAATGTTGGGTTTGGTTTCGGCAGCTACATCGGCAGGACTCGATCTGTCGTTGTAGCGATAGGTCCTATATGAAAGAAGAGATTGTTTTTAAGGGACACTGCGAAGTGGGAGGTACTCTTACCGTGGACTCGGTGAATCGCTGTCGGATAATTCCTTTTCGCCTTCGTATGGATATTCTTCGTCTTCGTAACGATCGCCTGGTCGAGCGTCGGAATCTATACAAAGACTAAATGACATCCAGGGTTCCATGGAAATGGACACTTTATACTTACACCAATTATCACCGTGGTCATTGCGATTAGTTTTCCATCCTTCATTGTGGCCAGTATTGAAGCTTCGCATACCCATTGCCTCACTGCTCATTCCAATGTATTTGTCCTTATTTTTTTTAGCCTTTTTCCGTTCCTCCCTCAACCGATCATCGTCCTGAATGAAGTCTATCAGTTCTCTCACCTGACAAATACACAAACAAATAGCATAAGATTTTCGCCTTAATTCGATTCTGTTAGATTTCTATTCAACCTTATGTCTAACGTTGATTCCCTGATCTTTGCCATTCTCATCGGTAAAAGTGTAATTCTCCAGCGATCGTAAATCGTAAATGTGTTCCCTCGACGAAGTAACAACTCTTTCGGAACCATTACGCACTAAATAATTCAGCAGAAGTAAACTCTGAAATAAACAACACGTGAAGCCAATTCAATGGTCATTAATCAACATTCATCGATTGTAACTAGTTTTTGGCACAAAAAAATAAACGAAACAAAAAACCTGATTTGAGACAGTCTGTAGCCTGATATGTACTAACCTTGTATGTTCTTCTCCAGTTGGTTTTATTGTCTTGTAGCATTCGTTTCCATAGCATCGACATGACTTCGGGAAAACTCTCATATGTAAAGGTCGCGTGAGCGAGTTCCTGCATAATTGGCCCGGTTGGTCCCCATGGATCGTCGTTTGTGGCTTCACGTACTTTTCCCTCGATTTCCGTGTAATTCATCACCACGTTCGTGCTACAAATAAACACGAATTTATAATGAGCCTTTTTTGTCTTCAACTTGTTTTAATTGAAACTTCTAGTGGAATGAACCAAGACTACTTGCACGACGTGGAGAGCTGAATTTTTTGATTCTGACTTAAGGTTGAAAATGAAGAAGAGCGTACGCCTAAAGAAGTATATTTTACGCTGTTGCTGATAAAAAAATTAGGTACTTCCCAAACGGACAACTAAATAAATTATTCCAATTAACAGAGATTCTGAGAGTGAGGCAGAGAAGGAGGAATAATATTCTTGGCGTCTGATTAAAACTTAATCTAAATAGCATCGACAGAACCCTTTAATGGGCGTGGATTTCACTACAATGGTGTAGGTAACAGGTTCGACAAACTCCTCTTAAAATCGGAACTACCTATCAACTCTGGTTTTGCATAGCCCAACTCAAAGTTCACTATAAGTGATTGGCCATAAAATACATAAAGAAAGAATTTTGGGTAGAAAAGAAGAGCAACAAACATGTTCCAAAGATCAATGTCACTCTTCCTTTTAGCCATCCAGTAAGAGGTGTTATTTTAAATATCGCATCATTGTGAAACTATCAGCATTCAACTATCACTGCGATAACCTTTGATAAGAAAAATGTAGAAATTTATAATCGATCGAAAGCACAACATTTAGAAAAAATGTCCAAACTGGTTTTGGCGATCATCAATCGCTTTCCCACAAAACTATAATTAATTTAATCCATAAATTGGACTCCAATATTTTTTTCTCGCGCGGCATGGTCAGCTTCGACCACCCTAATAGTGCATCAACTTTCCCATCTACAGTAAGGCACGGTTTTCGAAAAAATTATGCTGAAGCGATCGTTTCAGTGATAGGACCAAACGATATCGATTATTATTATTATTACGGGCTGTTTGGAACTTGGAAGTTCAGAGCCTCATTGACCACCCGTCGCCAAGCCTTCCTGTCATGAGTGTGTTCCTTCAATGTTTCGATGTCGATTGGCATCCGACTTCCCATTGGGGTCTCTAGACTTTTCTGATAGTGATTCGACGATTCTCCGTAACAATTTTCTTCATGAATTTATCGTTTTTATCCATTGTCGACGTGCTGAGGCATCCGGGGCAGTCTTGGTAATTAACATCTTCTCCACCGTTTGTGAAGAACTTGTTCCACTTATAAACATCTTGCCCAGGCCTATGCGGATGATGTTGCTATTCTCTCTGTCGGCTCATGTTTAGCGACTGTCTGTCTCAGACCGCAGGCGGCGCTAAATGTGATCGAGGACTGGTGAACCTCTTAAGACTGATGTCGTGCTCTTCACGAGAGGGAGAAAAATACTGGCTTTACTCAGCTGGTGCTTAAAGGCATTTCCCATCCCAATATCCAAGGAAGCTAAGTACCTTCTTTGGTCAAAGCATGTTGAGTCAAAAACTATCAAAGCGCTGTCAGCTTTTTGGTAATGCAAAGGTGCTTTGGCAAAACATCTGGCTTGTCGCCGAAAAAGGTCCTCTGGATCTACACAGCAATGGTAAGACCGATAATCTCATATGCATCGGTTGTGTGATGGAGCAGGTTAACACGCAAACACGTCGTGGCCTTTTTCATCAAACTCCAAAGAGCGGTCTGTCTCAGTTGTACGGGGGCTTTCCCTAACACATCGGGAGCTGCTCTAGATGCTATGATGAATCTTCCATCCCTTGACATACATATATATCAGAGGGTGCGCACTGAAAGCCATGTCTTGTCTTAAGAGGACTGGTTTTTGGTACAACTCGCACTGGGGTGACAGTGTACTTGCGCAAGAAAAAACCAACGACCCCTTCAAGGATATGCCCTCTGACGCAATGACACTTGCTATCTTATTGCATTTCACACTTCCATGGCGTAAGGCCTGGTTTTGGCCAGACACGTAACCTGGAATTGACTGTCTTCGCATTTTTACAGATGGCTCCAGGACTGAGCGAAGGCAATGTAGTTTTCTTTGAGTGCGAAAACATTCGACTGCACTTCTTGTTAGGAAAATATGCGTCTGTCTTTCAATCAGAGATCCTACTGGCCATGTACTATGTTGTGAAGCGCAGGTGGAAGGGCTAAAGCATATGCGTCTGCAGTGACAGCCAAGCTGCACTCAAAGCTGTGTCCAACCCCCTATCCAGCTCCAAATTAGTGCATGAACTCAAGACCTTTTTGAACAAAGTCGGAAGACTAAAGTCCCAGGTCACTCTGGCATCCCAGGAAATGAGATCTCCGATGAACTCGCTAAAAGGGGCTCAGAGGAGAGTTTCTTAGGACATGAACTCGCCTTATGTCTACCTGCTTCCACGGTCCAATCTGACATCAACGATTGGGTCTTTAAAACACACAGTCGTGGATGGAGGGAATATCCAGGATGCAGGATGACTAAGCGCGTACGCCCTGATGTCTGCAAGTAGTCCGCAACATTTTCTTATCCTTAAGGAGAAATGATTGCAGAAGGCTTGCGGGCGTCGTTACGGGCATCTCAACGTGTTTGGCATCAGTGAGACGCCTACCTGCGCTTCACGTTGCGAGGAGGATGACACAGCAGAACACTTTCTCTGCGACTGTCCCGCCTTCGCTCGCGCACGGTGGCGCACTCTTGGGGCCGACGTGGTGTGGGCCGAATCTCTAAGCTCTACATCACTGAAACCTCTCTTCACTTTTCTCTGGATGACGGGGAAAATATAATAAAGAAAGGTGTCTGTGTGGTAGTACAATGGAGTGCTCCAACAGATAGTAGAAGCCTCAAAAAAAAAAAAAAATCCTGAAATGAAGCTGACCAGTCTTCTGATATCGACTCTATTATATTTGAGAATATTGATCAAGTGTTTGTTTAGGGGCCGTATGAATTTTTTCGATTGGCGGAATCCTTGAACACGGTTCCAAAAGCGCAGGTGTTGCGATATTTTCCACTTGTCTAAGAGAAAATTAATCTTCGACTTGGGAATTCCGCAGTAAGATTTGCCTCCTATGTATCTTTCCCTGGAACCTTTCCTATTGAGTTGGTCGGCGATTTCGTTGCCTTTTATGCCCTTATAACCTGGCACCCTCCAGAGTTTGACAGGGCATCGTGGCATTCCTTGACGGACTATACGAGTCTAACGCTTTGACTGTCTGAGAGTATATTGATGGTTATACTTCTTATGCCAGTCTCTAAGTTAAGGTTGACGCACGTTAGGATGGCGTATAGTTCGGCTTGGAAGACATCAGGACTACTTCCCAGGGCCTTTCGACTTGGTTCAAAGATGCCAGCGCCAACACCGGAATCCATCTGGGAGCCATCTGTGACAACTTGAGGCCTTTGACATTTAGCAAGAGATCGGCGCTTTCCAAAGCTGTGCGGTCAGTATCTCAAATATTTTGCCAAAGATGAACGTGTATGGTAGTGCGACCGAAACTGTGGCAATCATATCCAGCTCACGAAAGTGTTGTAGGATGGACTTGTGACCCAATGGGTCATGGATGAGTCTGATTGCACTACATATAGCAATCTTTTTAATAAAAAGGTGTAGTGGAGTAATTCCAATAAGTGCCTCTTGGGCTGCCGTTGAGCAAGTTGACACGGCGCCTGTAATGGCGAGGTATGAGTATACTAGCACAGAATAAATAGTATACAGAAGTCGCATCTCGGCCTGCGATGATTTTTCACTTTATGGTGCGGGCGGAACAACTGAAGGGAAGATCAAGCAACGAGAGAGCAAGCATGATCAGAGAGTAACAACCAGAGAGCAGCCACGATCAGAGAGAATCAACGAGAGAGCAATCTTAAAATGTTTATGTGTGTGTGTGTATTGTGTTGCTATCCAACGTCGTGAATGCACGTGGTGTTAACAAAGTTTTGTTTCAAGTTTTAGATTTCTATATTTAGTTTCTTCAGTTGAAAGTTGCGCTTGGTATTCGTACGCGTACTTTTTCGATGTAAACTAAAAGGGTCGGGTAACACCAATTAACGTTATTCCATTATTTGGGATTTTTGTGCAAATTTCAATCTGATATATGTAGGGAAGAATAACCCAAAAACTTTAGTGCGACAGGATTTTAAGTTTGCGGGCTTTAGTAAAATTTTTTTTCTCTGAAGCCCACGAGCAATGCTTCCTCAAGAGTACTAAGATCATGAAGTCCAATATTATTTCCTTATGATCAGAACATGTGAAAAACCATTGCGGTGTGGCATTTTTGCATTTGGATTTTATCAAGTTTTTTATACCAACAGTTTGTGGTTGTGTGTCAAAAATATTGCTAAACACTGTAATATGTTTCTTGCTAATTTCCAAGAAAATTTGTGAAGGAGCAACGAGGTTACCAAAATCTTTAAGAGAATTGTAATTTTTATGAAATATGAAAAGTTCACTAGGAACTGTTAATACTTCGTCTTCTTTTCTCAATATAGAAACACAAATATCGCAGTTAATTTTCGGTATCATTTTGTAGACGATATAACCTATGAAGTATCTTAAAGACGCCAAATCGATACTAAATTCCGAACAATTCTGAAAGTCATCATTTAATACGAAATCATCAATGATTTCTATGTTAATATCTATTTCAGAGTTTTCGTTTCGACTGAGTTCTTCATTATTTGTTATTTCATTTTTTCTTTTTGTAAACAAATGAGATTTCATTGAGGTATTCAAGGAAGAATTTTATATATTCGTGTGATGGACTGTTAAGTTGAACTGCAGACTTATAACAATTCTTTGAAGATAGCGAACCACTATTTAGGCAGTCAAATATTTTGTCAATATTTCCTATGAAGCATGCCGTAGATAAACAAACTTCTTTTGAGCAACTTTTAAAGCCTACTGTCTCAATAACAGTTTTAATTGCTGCTTGAACAGTCCCACTAAAAATTTGGGTGGCTAGTTTTACTTTCATTTTTTCGAAAGAGTTCGGAAATATGTGCTGGCTTGTAAGTTTAAGACACATTTTTGTATTAGATTTGCACTCCATTTCCCATAGTTCCTTAACTACTTTAAAACTAGCAACTCCATTTGGTGTTGTAAGGCCACATTGAAGCCAACCATTTCTTAATGATTTGATTAGCTGTGGAAAATCATATACACAGAAAGTTTTACTACCATTATCTATACATAAAATAGGGTTTTTCTAAAGTAGCTCCCAATTCCAAGAAACACTTCCTGTTAGAGGACCCTTGGTCACAAATTACAACTTTAACTATGATGCCAAAACTGTTCAAAATTGCTAAATTTCGTAATATTATCTTTTTTAGTAAATCGGCAGAAAGTCCATTTTTTGAAACAAAGTAATTAAATGTAAGCGCACAGTTGGAAAACATTGATTTAATCATAAAAACGCACAATTGTTTACCAAACTGGTTCGTTCTTTCAACCCCATTTTCCTCAAATCCATCCACTAAATCTAATTTGGAATTGTATCGCAATTCCCTTCTAATCGCCATTTCATCCATCAGCAGAATCATATTATTCTTTTCGTACTGGTTCAAATCTAAGCACTTCTTTTTTATTAACTCTAAACCGTTATTTTTAAAACTTGGTTGTAGGGAATTTACAGGGGCCCATCGATAAACAGTAGAGATATGTGGCAAATTTAGATGCAATTTATTCTTCAAAAATTGGTACGTTGACTGTGAGACATAACAAATGTTTTGAACCAAATCTTTTACATCTTGCTTATATTCTTTAGGTCGTGGACTAAGAAGAAGTTTGCAAAATGTTTTTGACTCCTTGCTTATTTGAAAAGAGTCGATGGTTTGAAATACGCTTGATTTTGTTGCTATTTGTTTGCGGCTTTGGAGATTTTTATATTTTGCTACCATGTCGTAATATTTTTTTCTGTAAAAATTAGCTGATTTCAGATATTTTTCACAGTCATTACAACATCCATCTACGGAGTCACTTGTTCGGCTCTTTTTAGCTGGACAATCAAGCTCCAACGACTTGTACTCTTCCTCAATAACTTCTAAGTTAAATACCGGAACAGCTCCGAATTTCAACTTTTTTCTACCAATGTCAGAACTTGAGAAGTGATTGGCGCAAATCAACAATTTTTTTGTGTAATCTTTTGTTGGAATATTACATTTTTCTCGCCAAATTTGACCCATAGCTGAGTCATAGGGAGGAAACTTAAACATTCTTATCTTTTCACCATATCGCCTAGATTTACCGCATGTTTTTATGCAGCATCGAATGCCGAACTTTTGGAAAATTTTACCAAATTTTTTTATACTAGATAGATATTTGACTTCTGAAAATCCAATGTTTGTACCGTTTAGGGACACGGAGTAAGGTTGTATTTTACTCCTTTTTGTAAAATGGACTAACGTTGTCTTATTTGGGTTTATCGACAAACCCACTCTGGTACACCAGTCAGAGATAAATTGAAGCGCAAGATACATACGTTCTAGAGCACTGCACGAGTAAGTAAAAAGTACTCGGAGGCATATCACCAAACGATGCGATTACATACTCGGCATCGTCTCCGAATGCATCGCCGATTACTTTTCCGAAATGATTATGAGTAATAATCGTTACAACTGCATCGTTGCATCGCGCATCGTAGCGAGTAGGTAACGTGAATCGTGAACAGTAGAGCTCTTGGGGTAGTATGCGGGTACCCGCGTTTGTCGGGTATTACCCGGGTGTGCAGGTACCCGCGAAATCGGGTATTACCCGCATTACTCGAATACCCGGGTACCCGGGTAATTGCTAAGTTGGGTATTACCCGGGTAAAATCAAGAGGACTAGTGAACAGACATAAATAAACGAGCTATCAGCTTATCAGTATTGTTGAGGAAGCAATCGTTGATCGATCATACTATATGTACATATTACTTACTATTATTAACTTTTACTACTTATTATTTCTTGCTATTACTTATTATTATTTTTATCCTTATTTATTTGTGGCTAATAAAGTAAACTTTCTGTTTTGAATTTGTCTAATGTCACATTTCTCATCCGTCCTATAAATTCCTCATACAATGTTAGAAATTTTTCCAGCATAATCACAATTTCGCTGTTAGCGATGCCTAACGATGCGAATGCGTAAATACTCGCCGATACCGATGCGAACGATGCCGAATACAGTAATATTCGCCGATGCCGATGCGGAACGATGCGAATACTTCTAGGCTGGGCGATGCCGAGTACGCACAAATATTCGTTTTACTCGTCGAATGCGTATTTGTATTCGTAATCGTACGATGCAGTATGCACTCGTGCAGTGCTCTAATACGTTCACAGGCAGAAATTTCGCTTTTACCTGTAACAATAACTACAAGGTCATCGGCGCATCCGATGACTTCATAACCGAGATTGGTTGACTTGTAGAGTAGGTCGTCGATGACTAGAGAAGTGGTGAAAGAACTCCACCATTTAGCTGCCGATACTGTCAAAGAGACCTCTTGGGATGTCGCTGATATAATACGGCTTTCAAGCATCGCTCTTACCCAATGGTAATGGGGTGGTCTACAACTCTCCGGGAGAGGACAGTGATGATTAAGTTGTAGCCAGTATTATCAATATTGGACCTATAACCAGTACCATGGAAAACATGCCCATACCATTATGCGTCAACCTCCATGCTTTATACTCTTGCTAGTCTGTTCAGGCTGGTATGCTGCATTTTTAAGACGCTTGGCTCGTTCGTTGCCATCCAATCCCAACAAGATGTATCTACGTTTCATTGAATCAATGTTTTGCCATCGATTTCCATTTAGTGAGCCTATCGAATTTACAGATGCCTTTGCGAATTTGAACGCTTCTTCCAGTTTGTCTATTGATTTAAAATGACACGTCTTGTTGGATGTCCCAATTCAAACTCAAAATCAAGGAGGATCAAAAGGGAGTCGTAATCCTCGAAAGGATTAAAGACAAAACGAAAGCTAGTCCAATCCATTTAATTAAAGCGATTCATATCCAAAACATTTAAAAAAGAAGTTCTTGACGTGGGTCAATTGCTGTGACAACCTCATGGCATTTTAACTTATAGTAAACCTACTAAGAAATAATCGCCGGTTGATCAAAGCCAATACATGTAACCAAACTAAACAACTAATCTGGCAATTGCAGAAACTTTTTTGAGCTTACTAAGGTAACAACGAAAATTACAAAATTCCTGGTATTTTTTGAACATACTATGTACGTATGTCTAGCAAATGCACTCATCCATGTATGCCTTTCGCACTTCAACACATGATGTTAGAGTTCTTTATGATCCCCATGGTTGGGTCATAAAAGAAATAATTAGCCTTTGATCGTTCTAGACAGTTCTATGTGGACTCAATTTCAAGTATACAATAATCATTATTCGTCTTTTCATATACAACCTGCCCAAACTCGAACGATAAGATATCTGCAAAAAACGTTAAAAATGTTCTTTTGGGTGAGTTTCGATTCTAAGGAAAGGGAAGGTGTCAAGTCCGCATTGGTGGACAGCAACCATATTGATCCTATATGTGATACGTGAACACGTAAATATCCAGAAGTTTCCCTCGCAGAAGTTTTAATTAAGCTAAAAATAAAACTTGATAACGCTTCATATCACACTGTTGTGATCGCAGGCTTGTTGGGAACTTATTATGTTCTCGAGCGATTATTTCGGTCGCATGTCATTTGAAAGGCGCTATAATAGCCTATTCGTTGATAACTAACTTTCTGCGCAATTAAAGGTGATGCAACAAGGGAACTTCAATAAGTTCTTAATATACGCACTTAGAGGGCTTATTGCGGGCAAATATTTGCTCTCGTTGCTTCGGTAGTATCGATTTTTATTTTCAAGACTGCTCTTAAGTTGGCACATGTGTCTTGGTCGTTTACCCTTACTACCTCAAAGTGATGTTTTAACACGATTTTCAGTTCAACAGTTTAAACTATCGCCAAATTGTTTCATAACGTCAGAAGTAGTCTTTTTGATGGAAAGATAAGACAAAAACCTCGATTAGCTTTACACGAAACGAAAATAAAAAGGGAACGATTGACTTGATCACGTTTCACTACTGTATCTGGTTATGGCCGGATCTATGCACCGCTTTCGCTTCTGGCAAGTTTGCTTAATGTATATTTTATTGATTTGCAATCATTTGTTAATTTATACGATTCGTAAATAAAAAGGCGTAAATGGTGTGGCATTGGTAGATTGGAAATCGTTTTTAAAACCACATAGAGAACATGTCACATGGGTTATTGTGGGATAATATTCACTCCCGTAAATGAATGAAAAGAAAAGATTTACATTTGTTTGCATTATGTCAGATTGCAACCTTATGTTGTCTAAGCTTGTAGACGACGGTCTTCAAAGGCGTTCGTTGGTCGGAACTTTTAAAGAATGGAGTTTAGTGACATTCCCTTCGCTTTAGCATTGGCGTCCGAGACAATTATGATTTTTCCTGGTTTGTTAGAGTTTTCTAGGAGGAAAATCAGCAGATACCATGATTGTCCACCACACTCGAGTACTTCTTTGGGTGAAGGTGGATTTTCAGGTTAAGCGTATCGCCTAGGCCTTCCTCCCTTGAAGACATACTAGCCGCCTCCTGGCATAGGAGAAATATTCGGTAATCGGATTTCATCAAACTTCAGAGAAGCGTCGTTTCATACGAGGGTGGTCCGATAAGTACTTAGCCTCACCGCCAGATGGCGCCAGTATCGCAAGAGCAACTTACTATCGTGTAGTACATTCTAGTAGACGGCTACTGTCGAAATTTCGGCCGGAGCGGGAATGTCCGCGGATTTTGGAAAAATGGAAAAAGAATAATATCGGTCGGTGATTCGATTCTTGTTTTTGGAAGGGAAATCGCCCAGCGAAATCAAAGAGCGTTTGGATGCTGTGTACGGTGACTCTTCTCCTTCGATGGCGACCATCAAAACTGGGTTTTACGAGTTTCAACGTGGTCGCACGTCGGTTTTTGATGAGCCACGTCCAGGTGCCCCGAAAACGGCTACCACGGAGGATAACGAAAGAATCGCGTGGGTCATATCCTGCATGAAATTTTGGGCATGAGAAAGCTGTCGGCGCGATGGGTGCCGCGTTTGCTCACTCCAGACAACAAGCGCAAACGTGAGACCACTTCAGAGCAGTGTTTGACGCTGTTTAAGCGCAATCCGAAGGAGTTTCTTCGTCGTTTCACAAGGTGTGATCCACATCGACTACCTGGAGAAGGGCAAAACGGTCACAGGGCTGTACTATGCCAAATTATTATTGGGCCGATTCGACGCCGAATTGAAGAAAAAACGGCCCCACTTGGCGAAGAAAAAGTGCTCTTCCACCATGATAACGCACCGGCTCACACCTCCGCCCTCGCCACGGCCAAATTGGTCGAATTGGGCTATGAACTGCTGCCCCATCCACCGTATTTTCCAGATTTGGCTACGTGGAACTTCTCTTTGTTTCCAAACTTGAAAAAGTCACTCGCCGGGCAGAAATTTCAGTCCAATGAGGAGGTCATCGCCGCCACGGAGGCCTACTTTGCAGACCTCGAGAAAACGTATTTTTCAAACGGGTTAAAGTAGTTGGAGCATCGCTGAGTCAAGTGTATCGAGCTAAAAGGAGACCATATTGAAAAATAAATCGCCATTTCTCCAACATTTTTGTTTTTCTTTTGTAGGCTAAGTACTTATCGGACCACCGGGCCGGTGGGGGTACGTAATAAATCTAAGGCTCGAACGTCTTCAGCAGTTTGAAGCCCCAAAATTGTTCTCCAACAAAAACTCATTTATCAGGCGGTGTAGGTAGTTAAACGTTAAAACTGTAGCTTACGACGATATTGCCATGAATCACCCATCCAAGGCGAGTTTTAGTGGCC
Source organism: Merodon equestris (assembly GCA_958301585.1). Lineage (NCBI taxonomy): Eukaryota > Metazoa > Arthropoda > Insecta > Diptera > Syrphidae > Merodon > Merodon equestris. The sequence goes on from OY284413.1 coordinate 162,288,544, forward strand.
ACAAGTTTTTGCAGATTCCCTTTTTTATATCTGAACGAACACATCAGTTGACGCCTATTAGTAACCACGGAACAGCTACATACAGGGTGGGCCATCTAGTGCTTTTTTTTTTTAAATCACAGGTATTTTGATACTGACAGCTGTTTCCCGCTCGAAATCTTGACAGAAAGCCAGTATCATACTTTAGCTTGAACATCGTTGGGAAATATTGAAAACTTATTTCCAAAATGAGTGCTGTATAGCCCAAACGGTGCGTTTTTTAAAAAGAAGTTTTGGCCGAAATGAAGCACCCACCACGACTGCTGTACGCAAGTTTTTTGCAAAAAGTTCGTGAGACCGATATGCTAGTGGACAACACTCATGGTCCCCGTCGTCGTACGGTGTGCACAGATGAGAATGTGGCTGCTGTGGCCGAGAGTGTGAGACTCAATTCACGAACATCAACTCGCCATCGATCTCAAAAGCATCGATTTCACGCATTCGTCTGAGGAGAATTCTGCACAAAGATCTCGGATTCGCTTCGTTATCGCTTCGCAGTTTGGGCCTTAAAGCAGCTTGAATTGGACAACGATTTTGAGCGAAAAATCATCTTTTCTGACGAGGCGCATTTTCATCTCGGCGTATCTCGGAATTGCTCGGAAAACCCGGAAGCCAATGCATCCACAGAGAGTGACAGTTTGGTGCGGATTGTGGAGTGGTTACATCATTGGACCATTTTTCTTCGAAAATGAGGCTGGGAACAACGTTTCGGTCAACGGTGGGCGTTACAGAGCCATGTTAACCGACTTTTTTTTTCTAAAATTGAAGACATGGATTTGGACGACCTCTGGTTCATGCAGGATGGCGCACCATGCCAATCGATCTTTTGTGTACCAAATTCCCAAATCATGTTATCAACCGTCTTGGCGATGGCAATTGGCCGCTTGGAGCTGCGATTTGACTCCTTTGGACTTTTTTTTTTTGTGGGGAACCGTGAAGGACCGATGCTATGCCAATAATCCGGAAACGATTCAAGCAACTTAAGGCCAATATCATCCAAGTAATCCGTGAGCTCTAGCCCGAAACCATCAACAAGGTCTTGGAAAATTGGGGTGACAGAATGCGCTACTGCGAAGCCAGCCGAGGCAGCCACTTGAAAGACGTTGAATTTCATAATTAATGGGAATGTTTGTTCTTACTAATAAAGCCATAATATAATAACATGGAAAAAAATTAATTTTGTTCATTTTATTGCATTTTTAAAAAGAAACTTGTATTTGGCCCATCCTATATATTGTAGTAACATTTGTCTTTTGTAAGTCATCTGCGTTAAGTGTTTGGGCCGGTAAGCAGAGACTTTTCACCGTATGAACATCCGTAAGCGGGAACCTCGCCATGTACATAGGTATGGGCGATAGCTCGGAATAATAGGATCACCGACTCAAATCTCGAATGATGATCTACTGCGAAGTATGCTAATGGAAACGGACTCGCGACCTTTAACTTATACTCCAGTCGACCTTGAAAACCAAGAAGCTCCCAACCATTTTCTGTTGGGCTCAGCTGGTGGCTTAAAGCCTCTGGCAGGATTCAAGGACGATAGTCAGAATACTGAGAAAAATTGGCTCATCAAGTACAAATCGCTTTCGTACAAACACAGAGTGGCATTTATGAAAGACGTGTGATTGAATTGGCGGTCCTTGGCATCGAGACTCCAAAGGGAATGAGCCCAGGCGTGAAACTCTTTTTTTTTTTGCTAAAAACAATATCGTAATCATGCCTCAGCCACCGTATTTCATCCTCCCAAAACTAAAACTAAAGATAAAGACCACATCGCTGGGAGAGTTCAAGGCTATACCAACGAACTTATCAGAAATGCTTCGAGGATTGGAAAAAACCCTGGCGCAAGTGTATTATATCTGATAAATAAATGTTTATCGAGAAAAATAATAATTCAGCCTGTTTTTTGAACAAGTCTTGTACATCTAGGTAAGCAAGTAATATACTCGTATGAAGTACGTAGTACCTCAACTTATAAAAAATAACTCAGTTAAGCCTAAAAGTGACTGTGACTGACTGCCTTTTGGTTTGTTTTGATGCCACTCAATGCATCTCTTGTAAAAGTAAGGCAACATTTTCTTGCGTATTATAAAGCAATGATACAGTATATTGTCTTCTATTCCAAAAGTCAACCAGCTAGCCGACAATGCGGTCTATTTCTTATCTTTTAAAATTTGCATCACGACGGCTTATCTTGTCACACGTCATGCCTTGCGGGCATTTAAGCTTGTACATATACATCAACCAACCGGTTTGAAATCGTGTGCCTTTTTAATCCCCGAATTTCGTTATTCGTGTTTTTAGATAACAATAACGACGCAATGTTATCGTGGAGTGAATTCGTTAAAATTTAAACGTTCTGACTGGCTGACGTGGTCGTAAGTTATTGTTTTATAGCTGGAGTGGATGACGGTTATTTCTGTCTTTAGCAACCTTTAGAAATAAAGGGATAAAGGGATAACAAAGTCATGATATTGCCTTTTTATGTACCAAAATACTTTTTCTGTCTTCTTCTTCTTTTCCTTTTTCCGGCGTTGTTATGGTCAGAAGTGTAGGACCATAACCTTCCCACTTAACTGCATTCCTACTGGTCCGCTTGTGGGGTTTGACCTCAGAAAGTAGCGGCAGGCTTCCCGGTTTGGGATTACTTCATCGCTGAGGCCAATCAAATGCTGGTGTTTTTGCATTTGTTTGCACCAATTGTTTTTCGGCCTGCCTTTTTTTTTTTTTTTGTGACACGGGCATGCTCCAGATTTTTTTGTTTGATCTTACTCTTACAACACCGGTGATCTCCAGTCGTGTCAACACACTGATTGGCATGTACACTTGTGGGGCAGTTTAATGGTGGTATATGTGTCCCTAGGCTCACCTTGGTGTTTTCTAAATTGCCTAGATGTGACTTTTGTTTACCTTTGTTTTAGTCGCCTTTTACGACAAGCGAGAGGTATCGCTTACTTTTTCTGTAAGCGAGTAAAACATACAGACATTCGAGTATATGATGGTAATGATTTAATTCGGCTCAGTTATAGATTCGAGGGCGATCACCATATGTACATCGCGTTTTACCTGATGGGATTCTTAAAAATTAGTTTTAATTAAGGTATACAACATAGTCGGGCTCAAGATAAGTCGATCAAAAGGTGTTCACTAACGTTTGCATATACTACAGCCTATGATCGTAGTTAGTGCATCTTCTTGCAAGATGGTGTGACACAAAGAAAGTCCTTGAAATAAAACAGTCCTATCCTCGAGGAAGCATCATTTCTTTTCGTGCGAAATCGATGGCAAACTCTGACTGAGTTGTAACTTCAAGGAAATATTACTTTCACCTTTTTTAAACGAAGTTAACTTCTTCGCATTGATCTAAGAGAGTGTTGGTTCTTCCGTAAAAATGTTTCCTTTTTTACGTAATGTTCGGTCGTTAGCCCTACGCACAACAATGAAGGAAGAGAGGTGCTTCCCAGCCCTTCTTTCAAACGGTCTGGGTTTCATCATCATGCCTTCGACAGTCCAATTTAGACCGAGATTCAACATGGGGAATATCCTCCCCAATTTGGAGTGAAATCAACTTGGTTTTTATACCAAAAATTAGGAAACTCAGTGAGCTTTCTAAACCCTATCGTCCTATAACACTAATGATGATGGCATTCGACAATACTGTCCACCTAACTCGATCACGAGACATCTCATAGAAGCGGCGATTACCCCATTGACAGTTGGGTTTTAGCAATGCTCGAAATTCGTATGATCTCATCCGGAGAGGTCTCAGTGAAATTACAAGCAACAAAAAACCGCCACAGAGTGGAGTAATTTTACCAATGCAAATTGCCCTTCCATTTATCTCTTTCAGGTGCGTTAGAAGGGTTTGCTAAGTAACCCAAATAAGACTGTCTTAGCAGCTTTCACTAGGAAAAGGTCACAAATTCAAGTGGAACTCCAACAAAAGCGACCAAGGCACCATGGCCCTGTCTCTGCAGGCAATTTAAATATTATGTCATCTTTTGGTTATACATACATATGTATGTATACCACGGTAGAAGGACATAGAACCATTTCTCTCTGTAGTATGGTAGAAACAGAGCTACAAACTATAACGACTTTAATGACCTGGATGTCTCGACTTAAAAGGTGCCATGCAATCTCACCCAAACCTGGCTCAAGAGACATTTCTTGGGCTTACTCCACTTTCCACCCTCTTAAAAAAGCAAATACAGTGTCGGTCAAAACAAAGGGAACCATGCCTTCAATGTACATTTTTCTCACATATATATAAAAAAACATAACAAATATATGTAAAAAATGATCAATGTCAATAATTGAAACAAAAGTAATAAATGTGCGAACATATTTTATTGTTTATGTGAACAGGAAATAAATAAAAACCGAAAAACTCCATATACTCAGTATTTATTGCGGTCAAAACAAAGGGAACTTCAAAACTAGTAAATATTATTTTAAGATAAATTAATATTTGGTGGAAAACCCGTTGTTTTTTATGACTTCAGCGCATCGTTTAGGCGTAGAGGAAATTAGATTTTCCACAGTTTCCATGGAAATGTTTTCCCACTCATTACTGATAACGCTAAATAATTCCTCAACGTTTCTCAATATCCCGTGTCTCCTCACCTTTTGATTTACAATTTCCCAAAGATTTTCTATTGGGTTCAGGTCAGGAGACTGGGCAGGCCATTTCAAAACTTCAATTCCTTTCTCGTGTAACCAATGTGTTATCAGTTTTGAGGTGTGCTTGGGATTGTTATCGTGTTGAAATCTCCATAGTAAGGGCATATTTTCATCTGCATATGGATACATGATATTTTCTAATATGTTTTTATATTCAAAACGATCCATAATGCCGTTGATCCTATGAAGTAGGCCCACACCATGTCCTGATACACATCACCAAACCATCACACTCTTTCCTCCCCCATGTTTCCATGTTGGTACACAATATTTGGGACATAATCTTTTTCCAGCTGGTCGTCGAACACGTCGCATGCCGTCAGAATCTTTTAAATTATACTTGCTTTCATCCGAAAACAAAACGGCTTTCCAACGCTGAATTGACGAGTTCAGATGAGTCTTAGCGAATTCCAAACGTGAGCGTCTATTCTTTTCTGAAATGAATGGCTTTCGTACTGGCCTGTAACTTTTCAAGCTCGCCTCTCTCGCCCTTCTTCTAATGGTAGATTCGCTGACATCTAATTGAAGATCGCTTAAAATAGCATTCGAACTTATAAATGGATCATTTTTAATCTTTCGTATAATTAAATTATCCGTTCGAATTGTCGTCTTCCTTGGCCTACCACCTTTATGAACTGTGTCGACGGACCCAGTCTCATTGAATTTCTTCACAAGTCTGCTTATAACGGCTTTACTAAGTGAATATTTCTCCCGGAGCTGCTTTTGCGTCAATCCCTTTTGAAAATCATCAATTATTTTGCTTTTAAATGCCAAATTATACTTGTTTCTAGCCATTTTTCTTTAAAAGTTAATTTAACAATTATTTTACAATAAGCAGAAAATTTTCAAACACTCAACACGCCGTATCAATTGAAAATGAATTTGTTTTCGTTAAAACAATGAAAAAAAAATTCTTAATCTTAATGAGAAGGGGAAAAAATTCAGGCAGGCACCGAGTTCCTTTTGTTTTGACCGCAATAAATATTGAGTATATGGAGTTTTTCGGTTTTTATTTATTTCCTGTTCACATAAACAATAAAATATGTTCGCACATTTATTACTTTTGTTTCAATTATTGACATTTATCATTTTTTACATATATTTGTTATGTTTTTTTATATATATGTGAGAAAAATGTACATTGAAGGCATGGTTCCCTTTGTTTTGACCGACACTGTATATGGAAAACACTTGGACATGCATCGAATCACTTGTCAGGCTTTCCGAACCCTAAAGGTAAATACGGCATTAGAATATGATTATCACTTTTATTAATAACGGCCATTTGGAGCTCGGAAGCTCAGAACCTATCATATATTCCTTCCACGTGTCGCTGTTCTGTTTTATTTCTTTTAAGACTACTCCTATTGTCATCCCATCCACGATGCGGCCTTCCTAGCAATCTTTTACCCCTGGATTTCCACTCATTATTCTGTTAACTGTCCTCTGTCCATTCGTTTTATGTTTCGTGCACAAGTTAGTCTTCGCTTGTCCTGCGGTTGGGGCTGAATCGAGTTCTTAATTCGCCTGTTTCTTCGTCCTGTTTTACATTATAGATTCTTCATAAGATCTTGTTTTTAAAGTAACGGAATGTTGTTTTCGACAGTCAATGAGTTTTTAGATGTTCGAACTCGCCCACTTTCTTAGAGCGCTTTTCGGGTACATACATATTTGCTTTTCTCTCATTTTACCTCAAAATCTATTTCCTTTTCTTTTAGATTTTTTCGCGTTTCTCTTACGACATGGAGTCTCCTTATTTTAATCCTTCACGTGACTCGACTCGATAAGACGATTTGTACTTTAATTCAACCTTTGTTTCCACTTAGTTGTATGTACTTGTATTAATTAATTTGCAAGAGGACGATACATCAGTCGACTGCTTCGTGGAAATTATCACTCTTTCCTAAAAGTTGCCGTAAACGTATTTGATACCACAGAAAATATAGGATTTCTTGATTTATGAAGATTCTTGCCGCGAAGAAAGGATCAGATATTGTTAACATAATTTTTAGCCCAAATATAACTTTCTAAGATAATTTCTGGCACTGTTTCCCGACGTTTTCCAAGCCGAGCGTACTCCGAATCTGAAGCCAGATATATAACTATAAACATATTTACCGATAATCAAGCAGAACTTAAAGCACTGAGCTAACATAGCATGAATGCAAAAGACGGATAGAATTCAAGGACTTCTTCAATCGAAGGAAACCATTCAATCCTTCAACAAATTTTTAGAAACATTTTAAAACATAATAAAGACGATACCAGAACCTTGTCAGCTATCGTGGCCTGAGATATCACCTTATTAAAATTAATCTCTCTCCTAAGACAGAGTACAGGGCTTGACTTGAGGATAATAGGAAGGAGCGTATCTTCCTCCGAGAAGTTGCGTCGCCTGAGTAAGGTCAGGAAATCAGTTATAATAAATCCTCGCCTAATTGGCTTACTTGGCACAGTAGATCCTCTTGGTGTTATTGCTCTCCTTGCTAACTGTAGCAGAGGTCTCTTAATTCAAATACAGACGAATTGGTCGCTGTGTATAGCTGTTCGCTGATCCGCGGCTGCTGGCGAAGCTATCCAAGACGGCCATAAGGAGGCTCTACATCAAATTAAGTTGAGAGCGAATCTCCGCTTTAGAGACTAAGTGCTCGCGAACGTCAGATAATTTTCTCGCTTTAACGCCTCTAGAAATCATAATGGATGGAACCAGGTGGGCGATCGGGCTGACCCTCCGTAGTCACTAGTAATTAAGTGGGTTTTTAAGGCGCTCTCCAAGGGCAACCACGACTCACTTGGTCTATTTAAAAACCTGGCATAATTTTACAGAAACCCTAGAGCTATTTCTAAAGACTCACTTTCCCGGGCGTATTGTAAAAACTAATACCGCAGACTACTGTGAAGCAAATGTGATCTTCAACAAAGGTAGAAATCCTAACGTAAGCAAATACAATAAATGAAGTATGTAAAAGTCGACTGGGCTATTAACAGCTTCTATGCATTCAAAGCCTTTGGGCCGAATAGTATTTTCCCTTCACTTTTAATACATAGCTAAAGGCTATTATGGATAAAATAATCCCAAAAGCCTTATAGCGAATTACATACATATATACCACTTAAATGGAGAATGGTTAGGGAGAATAGGTTAGGTGGCACAAAACCACCCGAAAACCCCAAACCCTACCGACCAATCAGTCTCTCCTCATTTTAACTGAAAATTACAGAAAGGCTGATACTGGATAACGCCCCACTCCAAGGACTACAATTTGCCTATCAAAAACCGCTCTTTGCAAGGTCACGGACATTGTAGTGCGTGAAGGCAAAGGAGGTCGCGATTAGCGACTTTATGGATATAAAGGGTCCGCCATCTAACGTTTTTTTTTTTCAAGTAGTGCTTATTTCGTGAATGGTAACACTTAGCTCATGTCTGATTTGGCAGATAATTAGTTTTATCCTTCCGCTGAACGAATATGGTTGTGTATACGCTTGATCAACGCTGGGAAATATTGCGACATTACTTTGAAAATCATGGTAATGTTGCAGAATGTGTGCGAAAATTGCGTACGGATTTTGAAAGAAGAGAAGCACCGTCAGCTCCGTATGTTCGTTATCTTGTGAAAAAAGTGAAAGAAACTGGCATCCTCATCGATAAACCAAAGCGTGAAAAGCCAAAAACAGTGCGTACACCCGAGAATATTGCTGCTGCGGCAGAAAGTGTGCGTGAAGCGCCATCAACATCAATTCACCGTCGTTCTCAACAATTGAGCATTTCGGAGACATCATTGAGACGAATTTTGCATAAAGACCTTGGTATGACGCCATACAAAGTCCAATTGGTTCAGGAGTTGAAGCCAACTGACCATCCAATGCGTTTTCGCTTCGCTAAGTGGGCCTGCGATCGACTTACAGAAGATGCCGATTTTGCCAAAAAAATCATCTTTTCAGATGAAGCTTATTTTGATCTTGGCGGGTATGTAAACAAGCAAAATTGTCGCATTTGGGGCACAGAAAACCCGCACGCATACATTGAAAAGCCGGTGCACCCAAAACGAGCCACTGTTTGGTGCGGATTTTGGTCCAGAGGCATAATTGGGCCATTTTTCTCCGAAAATGAGCAAGGAGTGGCCGTTACAGTCAATGGCGATCGTTATCGGGCCATGTTGAACGAATTTTTGTTCACAAAAATTGAAGAGGAGGATATTGGCAACATTTGGTTTCAACAGGAAGGCGATACGTGCCACACAGCCGAAGCTACACTCGATGTTTTGCGCCCTGTTTTTGAAGATCGCATTATCAGCCGCAGAGCTGATGTCGTTTGCCCACCTCGGAGCTGCGATTTGACACCGTTGGACTATTATTTGTGGGGTGCCGTCAAAGATAAGTGTTACGACAAGCCAGAGACAATTGACGCTTTAAAGGACAATATTCGTGAAGCCATTGGTGAAATACAGCTGCACACAATCGATAATGTGCTTAAAAATTGGACCGATGTGTAGGCTATTGCATGGCCAGCCGAGGCAGCCATTTGAATGAAATTATTTTCCATTATTAACCGGAAGGATTGTACTTTCAAATAAAAAAAGAAATTTGAGAAAATATTCAGTAGTTTTTTTTATAGCATTTTCAAAAAAAAAAAAAAATTATTTGGCGGACCCGTTAGAAGAAGCATTTGATAATGCAAATCACTCATTACTAACAAATGCACTTTGCAGAAAAATGGTGGACCTTTTAATTATCAAATGGATTAACGTCATGCTAAAAGAAAGGCATATTACAGCCAAATTAGGCACACCAAACCAACACTTGCACAGATGGATCATTAAACAATAGATCCAATTCTGTAACAATCCCAAACCTGCCAAAGAGGCTCTAGAACTAAATAAAGCCGACCTAAGAGTGCTACGTGAGGCATTAACAGGACACGGGGCATGCAACTATCACCTTTACAAAATGTGTCTCAGCAGCACAGAAATCTGTAGGCGATTGGGAGAGGCTAAGGAAACTATGGAACACGTACTGACTGTCTGCCCAAGCCTTGCCCCAGAAAGGTTCAAAATGACAAGCCACACAACCAAAATGATGTGAGTAATGTTCGTGGGCTAAGAGCGATTCTCTTTGCTGTGTACATCCATCTTTCCCTGTTTTGGCACTAAGAGAAACACAGGTTGGCGAAAATACCGACTTTTCGGATTTCAGCCTGCCTGGATATAACTTCGTTCCATTATTCTTTCTACACCGCGGTCTTGCCATTTATGTCCGTAGTGATGTAGCTTACCAACTTCAACCATAATATGGCCACTATTCCAATCCGGAATTTAATTTCATGCGGTTAAAATTCCATGTCCATAAGCATATAGTCCCTACTGTTTCCTTTACAGAAGTGAAAACCTGAACAGTAACTAGGCTTTCACCTAGTTCGATGCGCTTTCCGACTCTATTACAAGAATTGTATCTCTGTTTCCATACACTGAAATCACACAATTCTAATTGGCTTCGATATTCGGGCCAAACAACACCCGTTGGAAGGTATGTAGAGATCTTTGCTGCGGTAAACAATCTAACCCAATTAGTAGGGTCAACTCGAATACCTTACATTGCAGATCATTCATCCTGATAAGTATTCTATCGATATATTGGTACCTCTAGGTTCGCCAGATCACTGTGTCGTTTCAGCTAATTTCTCGCATTCAAACCACTCAGTTAGAAAACGAATTCCTAAAAGTACAGTATGGCTCTACGAGAAAGCCTATTGGAGCGGAGTCAACAATTTCTTTAGGAATTTTAACTGGTCACTAGGATTCTTCGATAGTGACGTGGATGCCGCCGTTTCACATAGAGCGAAGAGTATTAAACCTAAAGCAAATGCTTGGTATGACTCGAGCTGTAAAGAGGCTATCAGATTGAGAGAGCTGACTTTCCGGACTTACAAAGCCAATCCCTTTGAGCAAAACCGGAATAAGTTTAAAGGAGCCAATGCATTGATTTGACGTGTCAAATTCTCTCATGACCAATAGTTGAGGCAAAGAAGCGCTAAGTCGTCGAAAAGGCAGCAATAACTTTTGGTCGTTCGTGAAAAAAACATAAAGAACTCTGCCTCGTCCTCAATTTCTACAATGACATTCTAGCCGTCCGCTCTTTAGACAAAGCCAATCTGCCGCACATTTTGCAGCCAGCTCAACGCTTCCAAATTGCACTTTGTCCCCCCCTGTACTTGAGAGAATAGAATCTTCCAGCGGACGAATCCACTTTCGCACTCGTACAGTCGCAAGAGTACTTAAGGATCTGAACGTGCACAAATCCGCTGGCGCTGAGGAGGCGTTCTTCCACGCTGGCAAAACCAATGCTTAAGCTTTTTCTTCTTTCCTACTCTTCTGGTCTCTGTCCGAGAAGATGGAAAACAGCATTTGTCCAGCCCGTCCCTAAAAAAAAAAAACGCGAATCTTCATCTCCTACCTCCTTCCGACCCATATCACTAACATTCCTTCTTTCTAAGGTCATCGTCAGCTTATGAAATACCTATATCTTGAGTCGCGGAAACTTCTTAAAGACCGGCTGTACGGTTCCCACATCAACTGGTCCACTAGTGAGTTGATGGCATATCTCACTGAAAAGTGGAACCAATCTTTGTACCATTTCGGCGAAAGCAAGATTGTTGCGGTCGATACTTTAAAAACTTTGACAGAGTTTGGCATCAGGTTGTTTTGTCGGTGAGTCTCTCTTCTATGGATTAAAAATTAACTTCGAACCGTTCAATTCAAGTTGTTATGAACGGTTTTAGGTTTGAAATTCACCAAATAAACGCTGATGTTCCTCAGGGTTCTGTTCTGTCACCGACACTTTTCCTCATTTTTATAAATGATCTTTTATCTACTACTTCTAATTCAATACTCTACTGTCACTCAAGCTAACCATAAATAATCACCCATTATCCTTGAATGTCGCTTGTGTCGATGAAACCGAACGACTTTCCACCCTTGTTATGTGTGTTAATAAAACTCTTAGCTGGAATGACCACATATTGGAGGTCGCCAAGAACGCTGCGAAAAGTTTAGGTTTCCTCAAACGATGCAAAAAATATTTCACCCCCTCTGATCTGGCTTTAATTTACATGGCCTACATCCACCCCAAGCTTGAGTACAACGCTCATATCTGCTCTGGTGCTCCCAAGACCTCTCTGCACCTGCTAGATATAGGGTCCGCCAAATAACTTTTTTTTTTTTTGAAAATGCTATAAAAAAAACTACTGATTATTTTCTCAAATTTCTTTTTTTATTTGAAAGTACAATCCTTCCGGTTAATAATGGAAAATATTTCATTCAAATGGCTGCCTCGGCTGGCCATGCAGTAGCCTACACGATCGGTCCAATTTTTAAGCACATTATCGATTGTGTGCAGCTGTATTTCACCAATGGCTTCACGAATATTGTCCTTAAAGCGTCAACGGTGGCAAATCGCAGCTCCGAGGTGGCCAAACGACATCAGCTCTGCGGCTGATAATGCGATCTTCAAAAACAGGGCGCAAAACATCGAGTGTAGCTTCGGCTGTGTGGCGCGTAGCGCCGTCCTGTTGAAACCAAATGTTGACAATATCCTCCTCTTCAATTTTTGTTAACAAAAATTCGTTCAACATGGCCCGATAACGATCGCCATTGACTGTAACGGCCACTCCTGGCTCATTTTCGAAGAAAAATGGCCCAATTATGCCTCTGGACCAAAATCCGCACCAAACAGTGGCTCGTTTTGGGTACACCGGCTTTTCAATGTATGCGTGCGGGTTTTCTGTGCCCCAAATGCGACAATTTTGCTTGTTTACATACCCGCCAAGATCAAAATGAGCTTCATCTGAAAAGATGATTTTTTTGGCAAAATCGGCATCTTCTGTAAGTCGATCGCAGGCCCACTTAGCGAAGCGTTGTTCAAGCGTATAAACAACCATATTCGTTCAGCGGAAGGATAAAACTAATTATCTGTCAAATCAGACATGAGCTAAGTGTTACCATTCACGAAATAAGCACTACTTGAAAAAAAAAGACGTTAGATGGCGGACCCTTTAGAATGCAAAATTGAGCGGTAGAACTCATAGGAGACAACAATATCGCGAAATCAATCGACTCACTCGAACATAGACGTAATGTCTCCTCTCTTTCTCCGTTTTATCGTTATTTTCAAGTGAGCTAGCCAGTTGCATTCCGCCCCTTCAAGAATTTAACCGCAATACACGTCTCGCTCGGAATGCTGATCAGTTCACCCTCAAGCCTGTCTTCGGACGCACAGTCAAATTTAGAGACTCGGTTTTTAGCCGAACCACACGAAAGTGGAATGCTCTTCCCAGCCCAACTCTTCCCACTCATTACAGTCTACAAACATTTAAAACCAATGTGGACTGGTACCAGGGCTGTAAGGTACTGCAGTCTTTTAGGACTTAAGTACTTGATAAGTACAAGTACCACGTATGTACTGTCTTCGTCTGACACACCCCGAGTTGTTCGATTCAATTCAAGGCTACGAGAATTGACACCTCTAGCCCATTAAATACCATACCAGCTGTTACTAATATTATTACAAATTTCCCTAATAGTTTAATGGGAAATGAGCTCAACCGTTCACCATTTGATTTGCAAATGCTTGAATACCACTAAATTATTTTAAATTATCTTTATCTTCATAAAGAATCATTTAATTTTGATTTTACGTTTCCAGTTCAACGTTTACAACTTGACCGTTCTTAATAGTCAGTTGGCTGCCATGGCCTTGTAATGCCATAACCCACGCATACTCGACCAATAACCGTTCCATTCTACGAGTATAATGACGTTAAATGCCATTAAAAATCCTCTTTCCTTATATGCTTTATACTACACTCACATCCACAACTAAATGAAGGTGAAAACGAAGAAGACGCCGTGCACCCAGATCGGTTTGGCACACTTTCAATAGAAGAAAAATAAATAAATAATGCGCTCAACGTGCCAAACATACTAGAACGTCGACCTACTAGTCATTTGACGACCGTTAAAGCATTTAACTACATACGCATACGAATAATAGAAAGAAGAATGAAACCAAATCAACAACGTTAGTCAAATAAAACTCCACGTTGTTGATTACAAATGGAGTGACAATAGCCAATCGTTTCGCTATAATCACCTGGATAATACAGACTGCTTATCGCGTCTGATTAGAACCGTCTTCTTCGCCTTCTTATACCACGTACAAGCAACTTTCGAGAAGTACACTCCGTACTCCGCTGAAACTGAGTGTAAAATTGATGTTATTGTTGAAACGTTTTATATGTTTACTTGATGTACTCGTATCTGCGATATTTTTGAATTATGACACAAGTGTGATCGACGGTATTGTAGCGAGGCAACGAGGGGTGCTGACAATAGAGTGAAGCCGCTACGATAAAGTTTATTGTAGGCATGATTTGCTTAGGTGTATTGAGCACAAGTGTTTACGACGAGGTGGTATTTCACCCATTTCGTTTCGTTGCACAAGCACGTATTCGGTAGGGGTAGTCAGCGTGAACATTTTTCAATTCTCTTTATTATGTTCATTAACTGGGATTTACGAGCATTTGTAGGCTAGTGACAAGCTAGGCTGTGCATTTAGTTTTACATTTTTAGGATTTTTTTGCACATTCCGGTGGCATGGAATGTGACCAGGTAGATAGTGTCTTGGCTCTTCCTTGTAAAATGATAATTTCCTTTTAACACAGTTCGATAGGATATGGCAGTTAGAGAGGTTTCCGACTGACAGTGATGGATTAAGACGTGATTGATAGGCAGTAGGTGCTTCCAAGTTATGCAAACTAAGCATAAAAGAAAGCCTCCTCTGCCTAGTACTAGATATAGACATCTATTGGTAGCTCTCTAAGGCAAAATATGAAAACGTATTTTGACAAGCGATATTTCGCAGCATATTGAGTGGTATAAGTAGTATTCCCACAAAACAAAGAGATTCGTCTTGACAGTAAGGAGAAGGAAATAACTTGGTTTTTCGGTGCATTATGCATGACGTGACGCATAGATATCGAGAGGTGTACGTACATGTGTGGTAGAAGTGGTGCAAAATTTCGTTCAGACGAAATAAATACTCAAGATGATCCTCATTCTGGTCGGCCAGTTAGTAGTTTTAGTTGATTTTGGTTTTGATGGCATTTCCTTCAGTGAATTCGTATACGAGTTATGTTGAAAAAATAATGTGACTTTTAATTAATTTAATTTTAATAAATCTCGAAAAATATTTATTTATTCATTAAAATCTAATTTGTCCCCTTCAAAGTAGTTCTCCCCCCATTTGCGCCAAGGCTTTCTCTAATGCTTTCTAAGTGCGCTTAAAAATAATGTTGGCACGTGATAAGAGTTCTACGGCGGGAGAGAGGAGGCTAATATGGCAAATCTTCCAGAAGGAAGAAAACATTAGAAATTGAAAAACGCTTTAAAGCATTATAAAAACTTCCAATTTCCATTTTAATTAGGTATATTGTTAAAGACCCTTTTGCCACTTCCTTTCTACGAAATTCGAGCATGCATAGAGGAAAAATATGGCGTTAACATCTCGGCCAGAACGGTGCGACAACGGCTGTTGGAAAACAACCTTGGAGGATGCCAGAGCCTAAAGAAGCCGAATAGATAGATGGTTATAGGAAGAAAAGAATTAAATTTGCAAAAAAACCATCTTGTCTTCCTCATCTTTCTGAGGATTGAGCGATGAATCCTAGTTCAACCTCTCTAGTTCTGATGGAAGAACTTTTGTACGAGGGCCACCAAATAAACAACTTGACTCCTGGTATACCAAAAAGACGGTGAAGTGTGGTGGATATAATGTAATGGTATGGGGTTGTTTTAACGCTCATGCTTTGATCCTCTGGTACTTATAAAAGGCAAATTAGATGCGATAGCATACAAGGATATGTTGTCGGAACACCTCATACCACATTTACCACTTTCCGTTTACAGATAAGCTATTTTCCATCAGGACAATGCGCGATGTCACAAGGCCAGGCATGTAAAAAAGTGGTTTGAAAACCCCAGATGTCGGTGATGGATTGGCCTCCTCAGAGCCCAATTGAGATAGCCTTGAGCTCTTCGAGCGATGCATTCTTTATCTCAATGCCAATGCCTAGCAGAGAACCAAGTCCGGTGAATGGGTCGCTGAGGTAGGATTACGATATTGTTTTTGGCCAAAAAATTACACGCAAGCAACGACGGGCAGATGGATTAGAGTAATCCGACAACCATGAGCTTTTTTTTGCCACAAACCCGGACATTTTCTTCGTATTCCTTTATTCAGACGGCGCATAACTTCAAGTTTATATTCCTTATTAACCGTACGACCCTTCGGGAAGAACTGATGATGAACCGAAAGACTGAGCCAGGCTTTCACATTTGGCTGAACTTGGCGTGCTTTTTCCGGTTTTGGTTCTTCTGGCCGCTTCCATGGGGCTGATTGGACCTTGGTTTCGATATCGTAAACCCATGTTTCCTCGCCAATGATGACCCTTGTCAGCAAATCTTGGTCGCCATTCAACAGCTCCTGAGTGATTCTCATTTCACGGTTCTTTTGGTCAAAATTTGGCAATTTCGGAACAAACTTCGCCGACACACGTTTCATGTCCAAAATATCTTGGTATGTATGTCATGGTATGAACCAATCGATATGACGATATCCTCAGCAACTTCTCTCAAAGTGATTCACTGTTTCAATGTTTGTTGACGTACTGGGGCGTCCAGGGCAGGCATCAGCATCAACATCTTCTTGAACTAAGAACTTGTATCCCTTACAAACATTTTTTTTTGCTCAGAGTAGACTTCCAAAAAAAGTCTCGCGTGCAACATCAGTTGTGAATGAGAGATGATCAAAAAATTAAATGCTGACGACGGCATAACACTCGCATCATAAGATCACTTCAAAATTCATACTCTGTGTATGCATTTCCAATATATCACCTTAGTGATATGGAAGCTTTACTGTGAGTTGCTGTGAACTACAACAAACGCAAATTCAGTCGAATCTCTCTAATTCTATCTAGGATAACCACCCCCGGAGAGTAGTGAAAGAACATCTTGGACACAAATCATCTGAACCCCGTCCAGGTTGTGTGACAAACACTATAAGAGCGTACGCTCTTGAACCTGCACGAACCCTATAAAAAAAAAAACCAACTCCCACGAGTTTCACGAAAACGCGTTGACCGACTGCTATTTTTCAAAATCGAATTAATTGGGCCTGGATGATCCCTGATTTTAACAGGATGGTGCTACCGCTTATATAAGCAATCAATTTATTGCTTACGGAATTTGAGGATCGCCTCTGGAGTCTTACAATTCTACACTTCTAGCCTTCGTGACAATTCAAGACTATCAAAAAGAATTTGTGGCCATGAATCTACTTATTCTTCAAAAAGTCATAATTTTGATTTTCGGTTGATCATCCAAAACAGAAGCTGTCGTGGTCACGCGGTTGATGTTATATTCTTTTCAAAAATACTATCGACGGTACTTCATTAACCAATAAGGATTAACAAGCTTAATGAAATGAAAATATAATGAAAACCTCCACTAGGAAAATCGAGCAAGATTACAAACATTTCGGAAAAACTGGCAAAATACTGCCAGGAACTTTGCCGATCATGACTCTTTCAAGCTCTGCCAAGACTCGGTGCAATCCGCACAAAGCATGTAATAGCAATTGAGAGTTTGCCACCGATATGCTCGGTTTCAAGCCGCCCGGCCCCTGCAAAAAGGCCCAGATTGAATGACGAGTTCAGACAGACTTTCATAAAGAAACAAAATGCATATAGGATCACGTTGCATCGATGGACATGAGGTATACGTACAGAAAACCTTATAGAGAAAGATGGAAAATGACGTTCGAAGATTTTACCAAAAAATAATGTGATTTTTTAAGCATTAGGTTTTTAACTGTCAAAAATAAAACAAACAAAAAAATGCAAAAGTGTACGAAATTTTTATTTGAATTGATAAATCAATGCCATTTACTTCTAAACATTATTTTATGCAAATATTGACCACGACTACGTTTTAAGTGGCCCATAAGGAGTGTCCAATTTTGAGTCACTTTTTCGAGCACGTGCATTGTCAGCTCTTGTGTTGCCTGAGGTAGCTCGTCGGACAAATACGGCATTTTACTGATCTTCATCGCTGAAGCCAATTTTTCGTAAAAAAGGCTTTTCAAATGCCATATCCGCCGAAAATTCGACGCCGTGGCAGGTCGTTCAGCTTTAGTTCTTTCATGAGTTGTATTTAGTAAGATTTTAGACCAAGATCCTTGTGCAAAATCTTTCACGTAGTCGAGTAACACAATCCCAATTGCTCCGTACGGCGACGAACGGAAAATCATAGTCTTCATTAGCATTGGTATCCACAAGGTGGCGCAAAATTAATCATCCGATTTTATTTTTACCAAAAAAAAAAAAAAGATTTTAAGTGATGGTAATCTTTATTTGGACCTTTACAATTTTTTCTGTGAAGTGGAAAAGATGATATCCATCAAGTGGCTGCCGCCAGTGTTGATACTAAACACATTTGTACCCGTTTTATCGCATTTTCCATGACTTTCCGCAAGATTTCCGGTGATACCTGTTCGTATTCCTGTCGAATATTCTCCTTAAGGGCTGGGATTGTCTGACCCTTGTTGGCATAAGTCCGCGACTTCAAGTAACCCCAAAGAAAGAAGTCATTATGGTTAAATCGGGCGATCTTGCTGACCATCCCAAATCGCCAAAACGGGAGAATACACGACCAGGAAACGCTTCCTTCACAATATCCATTGTGGCTCGTGCTGTATGTGCGGTTACATCGTCTTGTTGAAACCACATGTTCACCAAGCCCTGCTCATCCAATTCCGGCAGTTAGAATCGTTTATCATGGTCCCGCAGCGTTTGTCAGTAACAGTGGACATATGTATATGGCCCAATCACTCCTTCCGCGTGAACGCCGCACCATGCAGTGACTTTGAGCGGATGTAAGGGCTCTTCTCGTATCACACGCGGATTATCAGTACCCAAGAAGCGAAGATTTTACTTATTGATCGCTTAAGTGAAAATGCGCCTCGCCGATCATAATGTTATTCGACACTCGTCGTTGTTGAGATTAGGGATGGCTTGACAGTAATTCACACGCGACTGACGTTCAGCAGACATTAACTGATTCTCTGTTTGTATTTTGTACGGGAACTTGTGTAGGTCTTTCACTAAAATTCGCTGTATGGTCCGTCTGGGGATGCCCAATTGTGTAGCCCGTCGTCTGGTTGATGTTTCTTGGTTCTCAGCAACATCGGCAGCCCAGCCGCGATATTATCGTCCGAATGACCAGTCCGGTGGCGGCCGCGCTCTATGGTTCCAGTCTGTTCGAGTCGAGTAGCTAAACGCCGAAATGTTTGCCCAGTTGACGCCACACTATTAGGAAATCGCAGTTGAAATTCATGCTGCGCTAACACCACCGACCGATTATTGGTCCAAAAAATCGCCAAAATTATTCCACGTTCTTGCTGTCTTCACAAATGTCAAATACGATTGACGTACGACGTCATTTGCAAAAATTATAAAATCTTCCGCTAGGATGATTAATTTTGCGCCACCTGTTAGCAGTTATATTTTCCTCCGTGCACACTGTACACTAATAGCGTACAATTGGTGCGATACTTGGTTACTATGATAAAATGGCATTGCTAACTGAGCATATTTGACTTTGACACATGTCACGAATCATGAGTGAGCTGTCAAAAGTAAAACACTTAAAAGCCAAACAACAAAAAAATTACCCTTTATAATAGCAATTTCAGTGGAATCACAGGCAGGAATATAGAAAGATCTCTTCTGCAGACAGTATAACGGCCATGATGTTAAAATACAGGCATACCATATAACTATGGTATAAGGGACGAAGACGGGAGAGAATTCCTTCCATCCGACTTAGACGAGATTAAGGTAGTGATATCGAAGGTGAAGTACAATAAAGCTGATGGTGCAAAACCATTTAAAGCAGTTGGATGGAAACCAATAACAATTGAGGAGAGCATGCCTGATGAATGGCAGCATCGTTTGCCCGGCCTATAAGAAAGGGGATCGGCCAACTAACTATATAGGGACATACCGTGTGATGAACGCATGAAACCTTGGAGAAGACTCACGAATTTCAAGTCGACACAAGACACTTTTTTGCCGACTTTAAAGGTGCATATGGGAGTGCTTATAAGGACGACCTAGAATCAGGAACCTCGTCGCCTTCGTGGTCGAAACCCGGTGGCCAAGCCAAGTATGCAAGGTTTTACTGCGTTTTACTATGAGCTGCGGCAAACATCTGTTCCTCCAGAAGCGGCCAACATTGTCGAAAATAGATATTGACTCGCCAGAAGCTGCGGGGGCTTGATTATGAGATTCTTATACACAGTCCGAACCTGGCACCAAGTGATTACCACCTATTCCTATCTAAGGCGAACGATTTTAATCGCCTCAAGAGAAGTTCAGAGAGAAAGATGATGGTCCCAGTTTTTTTAAGCCATAGCTAATAAATTTAATTCGTATTTTATTGAAAGTGTTAATGCCATAAGTAACTCTATTGTGTCTAGTAATCGTGCAGCCGTTTGTGATAATGTCCCTGAATGTCAATCGACCTTCTCATTTAGTGCAATAACTCATGCCCAGTTAATGACCATTTGTAAAAAGATGAATAATAAATCGGCACTAGGCCTAAATATAAAAATGTTTATTGAGTGTTTTGATATAATTGGTTCAATTATCGTTAAAATAGTAAACAAATCATTTGAACTCGGGGAATTTCCAAATAATTTGAAAGAATCTATTGTGATACCAATACCCAAAGAAAATAATACTAAACTCTGTGATAAATTCAGACCAATTAATATGTTACCTATTTTAGAAAAAGTAATCGAAAAGTGTGCGTATGATCAATTTTATAAATTTGTATGTGACAATGAAATATTAATTGAAAATCAATCGGGCTTCCGCCATAAACACTCGTGTGAAACTTCATTAAACTGGCTTATAATGACATTTAAACAACTCCGACACAATAAAAATATAATTATAGCTGTTTTCCTCGACTTTCAAAGAGCATTCGAAACGATTGACCGAAATATTTTATTAGAAAAAATGTTCAAATATGGCGTTAAAGGAACTGAACTTAAATGGTTTAAATCCTACTTAAATGACAGAACCCAACGAACAAATGTAAATAGTGCAATATCAAATGTTAAATGTACAACGTTTGGTGTACCTCAAGGCACCACACTCGGGCCCCTTCTGTTCTTACTGTATATAAATGATATTAGTGGTGTGTTACTCAAAAGTAAAGTCTCTTTGTTTGCTGACGATGCTTTATTATTTGTAAGTGGTACTGACTTAAATGTTCTAAATCGTGATATTCAATGTGACCTCGACAATTTATATGAATGGCTGCAAATGAATAAACTCAAAATCAACATTAGCAAAACGAAATACATGGTAATAAATAATGACTCGGTCATGGACTTGAGAATGAATGGCGTAGCAATTGAACACTTAAGTGAAATAAAATATCTCGGTGTAATTCTAGATAATAAACTGACATTCACTAACCATATGATATATATTACCAAAAAAATTGCTAAAAAAATTGCTTTTCTTGGAAGAATACGAAAAAAAATTCCAATTATGTGCGCGGTAAATATCTATAACACAATTATAAAACCACACTTTGAATTCTGTACAACTGTGCTATTCATGGGCAATAATGAACATATAAACAAACTACAAATTCTACAGAATAAAGCTATGCGCATTATCCTCAAATGCAATATTAATACACCTATTGACTGGATGCTGTCTTGTCTGCATTGGTTAAATGTTAAACAGCGTATCATCTTTAACGTGTTAATTTTTATCTATAAAATGAAGCATAATATGGTCCCTAATTATTTGTCATCGAACTTGATATATACCCAAGATGTCCAACCCTATAGTTTAAGATCTAATTCAGATTTTAGACTACAACTTTATCGAGATTCAAGAACTCAAAATATGGTTTTTCATAGAGGACTAAAGCTGTTCAATGAATTACCTCGTGAAATAAAAAATGAAACTCTTTTTATTCGTTTTAAGAAGCTATTAATTGTACACATAAGAAACACAGTATATTAATTTCGATGTATAGATTGTATGTACTTACTAGTTATATCTTTAATAATCACTTTAAAATGTAAACTTAAACAAACATATGCTACTTTTAAAAACTTATATGAATTCTTGTAATAGTAATCAATACTAAATAAATTCTACTACTACTACTACTACTACTACTAGGACTAGAAAATCTATGAGGAAGCATGCATAATAGAATTACCTACAAAAGGCAACAAGTTATCGAACTGAACGGCGCATATTTGACCTCCTAAATCGGATCATTCTAGCTATGCTAAATATGCTAAAATGCCTTCATTTTCAAGCAAAAATAATGGATTTCCTCTTACTACGCCTAATATATTGGAACGAACTAAAATAGTATGAAATCAGCTTTGTTTCCCCCAATTAAACACGAATTATGGCAGCTGACATCATGTTGCCTACATTTTCCCAGACGATTCTCAGCTTCCAATCTAGATAAATCACGAGTTAGCGACTAACATTCGCTAAGTTTCCCTAACTCAATAGGCACAAACCCATCGAAGAACAATTAGAAAAAGTGGGCGAAGAAGAAACAGCGCCATATGAGTCATAAACAGGTCGACGACGTATCTAGTTTCCCAATTAAAAAAAAACCAAAAAAACAAGAAAACGATTGATTAACGAATCTAGACCGACCACAGCCGCACCGCACAAATCTATTCTTAAATTGAATTTCGGTCAACAGTTGTGCAACTCCCACCCGATTCAGCAAGAAACTCAAGTTATTACCTACGAGCTATCCTCCACCTGTACTATCATGCTGTTGAGAGAAACAGGGTCATTGCGAGGCAATTTCCTCCCCCCATCCGACGTGAAAATTAATTCCAACAAGCCGGACGTGATTTCCATGCGACAATCTCCTCAGGCACAAAAACACAATTGCAATTGCACCGAGTACTGCGGCATACTATGCGATTGTCCTCCTTCCTACCGCCGACCGATTACACTTAGCAGGAACATAATCTCATTACGGATTTCGATCATGCCTCCGCGTCTCTCCGGAAGTACGCTTCTACGTTTCCGTTTACCATCTCGCAAGAAATAGACACGCTTTACAACACACACACGAAATACCACTTCAAGTCAATGGCAAAAACAGGGGTCTAATAGACAGAAAAAACGACCGAAACAAGTGGTAAATCGTTGCACAATGGTTTTGTATTGTTTCCCACCACGATTCCATCACCCACTTCTCTCGCACTCTTCGTCTTCTCATCGAGATGACTTGTTTTTGTTACCTTTCAAGGTTTCTTGAACCAAAAAAAAAAACATCGAAAACCAAAAGACGAACAAAACTGCTTTCATTTTTTCTTTCTTACTCCCGGACGAGTGGGACTAAGCAGCAAGTGCACGGGCACGGGCACGAGCACTGTTTTCACAATCACCAGCCACATAACCATAAACAAAGTTATTTTAATTTAATTTAGATAAGCTTTCCAATTCGTACACATGATGCAATTAAAATAAATCAGTTGAAGGAACAGGGAGGCACAGAAAAAAAAGAGAGTGACCGTGAGGAACACAGCATCCCATGGGTTAACGATAGTTACACACAACCACTATGCACCCAGCTGTGGTGCTATGCACTTGTGAGTTTTTAATGAGTTCCCTACAAGGTGTGATAATGGGTTTTAAGAGGAATAAAATAGATATTTGTTGCTTACACTTTGTCAGCCAATTCACGCACTTTCCACATACTTATGAACTTGTCGACCATTTTGATACTTTGTTTTTAAACAGAAACTAAAAAAAAACGAAAACAAACTCAAATAATGCGTTATGGAAAAAACACGCGGAATTAGGTTGTAGCAAGTGGAATAATAGATTTTTGACTTTTGTGTAGAAAAATCCCTTCTGTTTGAATCGAAAACTTTTGGTGATTTGGCTGCCGTCACCATTAGCCAAAAAGTGATTTTGTTACTGCGAAGTTGGTTGTGGTTTCGCTGTGGGTTGTCAGTTGGATGTCGATTAAGGTGGAGATGTAGGGTTTGTTCAGTGGTGTTGGAATTTAATTCTAATTAGAATGTAAATAGAATGTAAGACTTATTGGAGTCATGTATTTATTTAGAGAACAAAGTGGATAAATACTCAAATTGGCATATAACGAAGTTCCTACCAATATGACGGTCGTTTATGCGGCATAACTTTACCAACCCTACCAACAGTCATATTTAACCTACTGAACGGCTTCTGAAATGTACAAACCATGCTCTGCTAGTTGTCAGTTTTCTTCACATTTGACACTTGAGCCATCAGAACGAATCCGTGGGACATTAAATATTTTCATTCGAAGTAAATCCTTTTAAATTCCCTTTGATATACCAAAATAAATCATAAATAAACAAAAACATTTATTTCCTCGCACATCACACAAACACTTCCACTTAGCAAATCTTTGCATTAACATTATTCAAGCCATTTAACAAAAGGTTATGTAAACTTGCGGCTAAACTTTACATCTTTACAGAAATGTTGGGCCTACAGCGATTTGCCAGTGGTTTCTCTGCCCATTGGTTACGACGTGCATACAGTTCGTCCGTGAAAACCGCAGCCAAAGGCTCCA
Organism: Merodon equestris; assembly: GCA_958301585.1. NCBI lineage: Eukaryota > Metazoa > Arthropoda > Insecta > Diptera > Syrphidae > Merodon > Merodon equestris. Next base: position 162,313,014 of record OY284413.1, read on the forward strand.
CAGCACCCGCCGATATTCCTCCTAACCCAGAATCATCTGACAAGAAGCCGAGAGGTAAGCAAACCAGCTGACTAACAGACTGAGTTTAATTATTTATTTTGCTATGACATCATTTAAGGTCGCATCGTGGCCGCTGCTTTCGAGTCCTTGAAAGAGGAAGACAAAGCGATACCTGTAGACGCTGTAAAACCAATAGAATCACCCGCTGCGAGTGCATCGAAATATACAAAAAATCTCGATGAACGAATACTGAATGCAAAGACTGTAAACAGTCTGTTGTCGGTGTCGGAGAACAACGCGACGATTTCGCGGAAACATGCACTGAAAATCGTATCGATTCTTGCCGAATGGAGCTCATCGAATCGCGTGAAGTTGTCCGAGTTCGAAAACGACGCTCGATTCATCAAGGTCTGCAAGGTCTTGGGGAAGACATTGCCTAAGAATGGCAACAATTTGAGCACCATAGCTGAGAACAATACCAACAAACGGATTTCAGGGTTTCGAACAGATGATTTGAATACCGTACTGGGCGTTGCCGGTGACGACGAAGCCGCGAAACTAATTGCCAGCATCAGTGTCCCGCAAATGGTCAAGGTAATGAGCACCCTTGCGCAAAGGAAGCGCCGAAGCACTCCGTTGCTACGATCATTGGCTTACAACATCAGCAGTTGCACGGATCAGCTGGATATTAAGCAAAGCGCCGATATATTGTTCGCGATGGCGACATTGAACTTCCAAGACTCGGTGCTGGCCGCTAAGCTCTGCTCTGATATTCAGGCTGCACTGCCGAAATTGACAAACAAATCGGCGGTCGTAGGATCGATTCTCACGAGTCTAGGCATCCTCAAGCACAGAGATATGGGTGAGTGCCAATCCAACTGATGATTTTACACTTTCCTTCACATTTTTACTTTGCAGACATCTTGGAAGCACTCACGCAGTGGACGTTAAAGCATAGTGATATCTGTCGGCCGCAGGATTTGAGTGCGTTCTTCATCACTTCGGCTATTTTGAATTTCCAAAGCACGTCCGCCGACGAAATCCGCTCGAAACTCGTAAAGAGCCTAGTCAAGGAGGATTTCCCTAAGAAAATTGATTGGCTCAACCACGTCTGGTCGCTGGGCCTGCTCAACCTCGCCGACGCTTCTCAGATCGAATCTGTTCTCAAGTGAGGCTAGCAAAGATGACTCTTCGCCATTTTCATTCGTTCTGTATTCTTTCCAGCGAACAATTCATTCAACAACTGAAAGACGAGTCTTCCGGCGTGACCCCAAATGCAATTATGAAACTACTTAATCTGAATGCCATATCCGAGCATGTTCTTAAGGGGTACAAAGGAGTTCAGCTGAAGAAAAATGATCCAGCGTTGGAACTGAGAATCGCCCATTCAAAATCCAAACAAATCCTGCTCAACGGTCTGTTGGATGCCCTCAAGAGTCTACTGCCGTCTAGCAATCATGTCCAGACACAAGTTGACACTAAAATGGGATTCGTTATTGGTGTGTGGAGCTGCGCTTGTTCCGTTTTTTATTTTTATTTTGAATTCACTGCCCCATTTCAGATGCTCTGTGCGCGTTTGATGCGAAGAGCAATCCCCTGCCATTGGACAAGGACAACCAGAATGCGATCAAGTATAATAGTCCACCATTGTTCATTATACTCAGTTTGTTTTCACTGAATTTCTGTTTATAGGGTTGCTCTAATGCTGGTCGACTTCCACGATATTTGCCAAGGACCTCATCGATCAGTGAGTGGCATAACCAAGCTGAGCTTCGATTTGCTGGAGAAGAAGGGCTACAAAGTGCTACCGGTGCCGTACAATGAATTCAGCACAAGCGATAAACTCCTGAAACGAGTGCAGTATTTAGAAACGAAGATGAAGTCACTGATAAAGGTGACGGCTTAAACTAGTTTCTATAATCGTGACATTCGCGAGGGCTGAATAGGAGGAAGAACTAGCTAACAACGTATTGTAATAATTTCTAAATTAATGTTAATTTTTAAAGAACATAAAGCAAGGAAGCACATACACGTAGACCAGGACTGACCAGAATTGTTTATTCAAGGAAGGAATGGTTCTTTCTACAAGTCAATCCTTATCCCAGCATTCAAAAGCAGCGATGTGTTTAATGTTATGAGGGATTTTTAGAGCTTTGCCACGATGTCCCGGAAGCAGTTATTCAATTGTGACGGGCGATGAAACTATGATCCTACATATAAAGGGGATTCAATAGAATGGCACAGAATGGCAGAATCTTCTTTTGATGGCGCTACAGCCCGGTGTAGACTTGGGCCTCAACCAACAAGCGTCTCCAGCCGGCGCGATCTCCTGCCATCCATCTCGAATTTCGCACACCAAGTTGGTTGAGGTCCTTTACCACTTGTGTGTGCCATTTGAGGCGAGGGCGTCCTCTGTTGCGTTGTCCCAATAGCTCGGATTCAAAGACTCTTCAGGGTGGAGCTGTGTTGTTCATACGCTCTACATGGCCTAGCCATCTTAAGCGACGCTTAAACAGACACATGCCGCCGTACAGCCCATATATTTCGTGATTGAATCTTCTCCTCCAGATGCCATCAACGCAAACAGGATCAAAGGGTCGAACGCAGAACTTTTCTCTCGAAGCTTCCTCATCCGCTTTTAACAGCGTCCATGCTTCTGCAGGAGCAGGACTAGAATGATTAGAGTATTATATAAAGCCAGCTTGGTCTTTCGAAAAAGTGCTCTATTATTCAGTTGCCTCGTGAGCCCTCCCATAGACGACAGGGATGACAACAGCAAAGATGATTTTTATGATCTCCTAGAAAGAACATATGATCAATGTCCCAGCTATGACATGAAGATCGTTCTTGGAGATTTTAATGCACAGCTGGGAAAAGAAGAAATTTTTGCTAGAGTCATCGGAAAACACAGCCTACACGACAATACATCCGGGAACGGATCCAGGCTTGTGGACTTTGCCTTGGAGCAGAACCTCTCTGTAGTTAGTACGTGGTTCCCACACCTCAACATCCATAAAGGAACCTGGCGGTCAACCAGATTGATCACATTGCGATTGACGTCAGACACTCGTCCACTATTCTCGATGTGCAAACCTTCCGAGGAGCCAACATCGACTCGGATCATTACCTTGTTCTAGCCAAGATAAGAACACGGATATCAAAACAACAACGGAGTCGAGAAAGAACACCACGGTTTGATGTCAGAAAGCTACAATCGCAAACGACCGCTAGGAACTTTGCCGACCGAGTTTTCCAAAAACTCTCTGAAAGTTCGTCACTGCTTGCACTGACAATAGAAGAAGACTGGAAACGGTCAAAGGGCCGATATGTCGAAGTTTGGTTAGGTTTCTTTCGGCCTGGGAACTATAAATAATTTCCATGAAATTTATTCAAAAGTGATTTAAAAAACATCCAAAATGTCAATATCCAGGCGAGTGGTGCAATGGGCGACATTCGCACGAACATGGCACATTTACGACTGCACCTGGCAGAATCCTTTCCAATCGGCGAAAGTGATTCGGACTCATCTGATGGGACTCAACAAGCCGATCTATCATCCCATGAATGATTGCGGCGATCATGTGGTTGTGATCAATACCATGGAAATCGCTCTGCCGGGAGATGAATGGATTAAGCGAGTATACTTCCATCATACCGGCTATCCGGGCGGTGCATCGTGGACATTGGGGTGCAGTTGCACGAGAAGGATAAGACGATGATCATGAAGAAAGCTGTTTACATCTCAATGGATGGAAACCTCCAACGCCGGCATACTATGCGGCGATTGCATTTGTTTGCGGATGACCAGGTGCCGAAAGAGATTCTGGAGAATGTTACGAGTCAGATTCGGCAGCTCAGGGAGGTGCCCAAGCGATTGGATCACATTGACAAGGAAACGTTGGAGAGCTCCAGCGATTATGGATTATCCCAAGGACTATGTCTTGAGATAGGATTGGGTTATGTTAAGTTAGTGTGAAATGTGTGGAATAAAGTGTTAATTCCTCTGTATAAAAAAAAAAAAAAAAAAAAAACCTTGTTAAAAATCCATCAAAGAAGCTGCCACTGATGTGCTGGGTTTTACCACACCACCGAGGAAAAACCCGTGGTTTGACGATTAGTGCAGACAGGCCCATGCAGCCAAACAAGACGCCCACAAGTCAATGCAGCTTCGAAGAACGGGAGCTGCTCGTGAGCTCTACGAACAGAAAAGGAGGCAAGAGAACCGGCTCCTTAGGAAGAAAAAGAAAGAGCATGAGCTCATCTGTAAGATATGTTCGGAGGAAAGCATGCCCTATGAGTGGAATCTCAGTATCGTTTGCCCGATCCATAAGAAAGGAGACCCCTTTGACTGGGCCAACTACAGAGGTATAAGTCTCCTTAACATCGCCTACAAAATCTTCTCTGCCGTTTTGTGTGAACGCCTGAAACCGTTCGTCAAGAACCTGATAGGTCCATATAAATGTGATTTCAGGCCAGGGAAGTCCACAGTAGACCAAATCTTCACACTGCGGAAGATCTGGAAAAGACACAAGATATGCACCTATTCGTCGACTTTAAGGTCGCATATGACAGCGTGCATAGAGACGAGCTATACAAAACCATGTCTAGTTTTGACATCCCTACCAAGCTCGTCAGATTGTGTAGGATGACGATGGAGAAATCTCGCTGCTCCATCAAGTCGGCAACGAACTTACCGAGACCTTCAATGTCAAAACACTCAAAAAAGTCAACACCAGAGGCACGATCTTTCAAAAGTCTGTTCAACTGTTGGCTTGGGCGGATGATATTGACGTGATTGGTCGAACACAGCGAAACGTCAATGAAGCATTTGCTGGCATTGAAGCTGAAGCGGCTAAAATGGGCCAAGCGGTAAATGTCGCTGCTAATGCGATCACTAACATACTTCAGCGGGGTATGAGATCCGTATGAGTATCAAACCCAAAGTAAAGGCTATAAAATTAAGAGAGCTGAGTTTCTGGACTGACAAAACCAATCCCTCTGAGGAAAACCGGAATAAGTTTAAACGAGCCAGGAACGATTGTAACGCATTGATTCGACGTGTCAAATTCTCCCATGACTAAAGGTTGAGGCAAAAATTGCCAAAATTGTCCCAAAGGTAGCAAAAACTTTTGGTCATTTGGGAAAAACATAAAAATTCTGCTTCATCCTCTATCCCTACGGTCATTTATAATGACATCCCAGCTGTCAGCTCTTTAGACAAAGCCAATCTGCTAGCCCCATATTTTGCAACCAGCTCAACGCTCCCAGATTGCACTTTGTCTCCGCCTGTACTTAAGAGCGTAGAATCTTCTCTGGGACAAATCCACTTTCCCACTCGTTGCAAGAGTACTTAAGGATCTGAATATGCACAAATCCGCCGACCCTGAGTTGTTCCCCCAATACTTCTGAAGAACACACGTTGGCAAAACCACTGCGTAAGCTTTTTCATATTTCCTACAGCATTTGCCCAGCCCGTCCCTTAAAAGGACGAATCTTCGTATCCCTCAACAAAAAAACAACTTCCCACCCAACATCAACCTGAACCCCATCTTCCAAGATATCCTCTCCTGGTGTGAATACTCAGAAGCTAAGCTATCCCCCGAAAAGAACAAACATCTGCGCAGCTGTAGAAAACACAAATGCTTCTGCGATATCCTAACCACATTACCCTGGAAAAAGTCAATAAGATTAGAATCCTATTTATCGTTTTTCAAGATAAAAATATAAATGGAACGCCCACATTGATTATCTATGCCCAGCCCTAGAATAAAACAAAATATCATTAAAATCCTTTTAAAGCAATAAGCATTACCAAATCCAGCAAAATACGATAGGTCTCTTTCTATATGGCTACTGCGCCAAGTCACACTTAAACGTAATCAAAACCGTCTACAACACTGCTATAAGAAAAGCAATTAATACCTAAAGCACAACTCCTATTGACCATCTATTATTCGAAGCCAACATGTCAACAATCGAAAATATGCGCTTTCAGTCCACGTTAAAATCATTCCAACCCATCCTACTATGCAAAGATTCCCCCCTCTATAATAAAACAAATTCGACAAAGCTAACAAAACACCAAACACACCGTCCTGCTTACACCTTGCACGAGTCCTCTGAACCGAAAACCATATCTCCCGCAAACCTCACTTTGCTTCCATCTTCCCTGGCTCTAACCACCCTCCTCGGTTATCTAAACTTTACGCTCCTATAAGAAATCCCACAATGTCCCAGAAATTTTCCGAAATCAAAAATAAATTCAACGACCAGCATTTCATTTACACTAATGGTTCCAAAACAGAAGACAACGCCAGTTTCAGTGTCACAATTTTGTCCTTTCCCCTCCCCTCCTACATTGCCATCCTAACAGCCCTATAGTATACTAAGACTTCTAACACTAAATTTGCCATCTGCAGCGACTCCCTATCATCAATTGACGCCATAATTAACACCAACAACCAAAGTTATTACCCCTCCTTAATCCGCAACCTCCTCTACCGGCAGTTTCGTGGAACAATACTAATATGGGTTCCAAGCCATATCCGAATTCCTGGCAACGAATTCGTTGCCAAACAGACTCGATGTACCTCTTCCCTTCTCTCCCCAAACTTCAACCCGCAAGCCATAGACAAATATATCAGAACACTTCACTGCTCTGAACAACAATCCCTTTTCGACAAATCATCCCACTGGTATCGGACCATTAACAAAGACAGACTATCAATCAAAAACTACGCCAACGATCCACGACACCCAATCATGACGAAAAAAAAAAAATCATAAAAAAAAAAAAAAAGAATGACCTTCTTCTAAATTGGTAGAAACCAGGTATCACTGTCATCCAGGAAGTGCAGCACCTTCCTGAGAAAAAGCGTATGAAAAACTGCAACATTTGTTATCCGGGGCGTGCTCTGACAAAACGTCTAGCGTAATACGGTTTTTCCAATACGACCATAACAGTTTGTTCATCCCAGGCTGAAATGTATTCTAGGTATGAAATATGCAATTCGATCTCGTCCATGTGACCACTGCGAGTACGTTTGCAGTGACTGATTCCTTGGAGCAATTTTTTCACCACTCTTCGTATAATGGCCGGCACATGGCAATTTCACGTTCGAAATTCTTCTTATATTGTCTTAACGTGACCCCATAAAAAGTATGAGCGAGGTGGCTATTCAAACGGACCATTTCTCGAGATTATGCGATTACCAATTCAATAGATCGATGGTTCGATCAGTTGTGGCACTGTCTTGTTGAAATCACCTATCATTGCTGACAAGACCATCCAATTCGGTCCAAACATAGCCTTCCAACATGGTGTGACAGCTACATAACTCTACTGCCATTATTTTCATCGGCGAAAAAATACGGTTCAACCATACCTTGGGCTTCGTATGATTTCACAGTCACATTTCCATGGCGTCAGGACTGGCTTTGGCCAGACACTTAACATGGAATGGACTCTCTTCTTCGACTACAGGACTGGGCAGAGGTCCGGCGCTGGAGTTTTCTTTGAGCGCGAAAACAATCGACTGCACTTCTCATTAAGAAAATATGCGTCTGTCTTCCAGTCAGAGATCCTACTGGCCATGTACTATGTTGTGAAATACAGGTGGAGGGGAAAAAGCATATGTGTCTGCAGTGACAGCCAAGCTGCACTCAAAGCTATGTTCAACCCTCTATCCAACTCCAAATTAGTGCATGAACTCAAGGCCTTTTTGAATAAAGTCGGAAGACTAAATTCACTTAGGCTTGTATGGGTCCCAGGTCACTCTGGAATCCCAGGAAACGAGATCTCCGATGAACTCGCTAGAAGAGGCTCAGAGGGGAGTTTCTCAGGACCTGAACCCGACTTAGGTCTACCTGCTTCCACGACATCAATGACTCGGTCTTTAACGTACACAGTCGTAGATGGAGTGAATACCCAGGATGCAGGATGACTAAGCACATTTTTCTTATCCTTAAGGAGAAATTATTGCAGAAGTCTAACAGTCGTCATCACAGGCCATTACACTTTTGCCAGGCATCTCTACGTGCTTGGCATCAGTGAGACGCCTACCTGTGCTGCATGCTGCGAGGAGGATGATACAGCAGAACACTTTCTCTGCGACTGTCCCGCCTTCGCTCGCGCACGGTGGCGCACCCTTAGTTACGTTAAATGAATCGAGTATATTTATTTTTTTTCTTGAGCTTTATTCTTTCGTGTAAGAATGAATCACTAAACTTTTATTTGGCTAATCTTAAGCCTATTTTACAAAATAACAGATAATACAGATAACACAGTCTAAAGCAAATGAGAAAAAAAAAGAGAGGCTTAAAAAGAAGATCACAAAAAGAGAAACAATATCGGAAAGAGAAGCATCACAAACATTACATATGTATTTACAATCTCGTAAGCTGGGCTTTAGGTGGAGGATCGGTACATACTCGCATTTTCTTTTGGAGCATGTCTCTGAGTACAAGGCAGCGTCCTGAGTATGTTCGCTGGTATGTTGATATGCTACTCCCAATGTCATCAATTACAATGATAATTATAAAAGATATGACAAATATAATGGGGAGCATATCACTCCTTGGGGCCGTTGTGGTGGGTGCCGAATCTCTTAGCTCTACATCACTGAAGCCCCTCCTCACTTTTCTCCGGACAACGGGGAAAATACAATAAAGGCAAGGTGTCTGTCAGGTAGTACAATGGCCCGGTGTTTGTGTTTGAGTGCTCCAACAGATAGTAAAAGCCTTAAACAAAAAAAAATCCATACTTCGCAGTCACCTTTAGTGGATGCAAGTGAGTTCCGTGTAGCACATCTTGGCTTGTTTACTGTCCAGTAACGTATATTTTGCATATTAACAAAGCCATTAAGTTAAAAATGAGCTTTTCCGTTCAAAATGATTTTTTGATGAACTTCAGGATTTTCCTTAGACTTGTAGAGTCCTATCGGAGAAATTTCGATACTTCAAATGATCAAGAGGCGTCAACTCTTGTATAAATCTGATCTTGTAAGGGTATTGACTGTGAATTGGTTGGAGTCGACAGATTCACATTATTTTGAACTGAAGCTGAAATGAATTGATGGTTGTCACATAATCGAGAGTGAGTATGCTGACTCGAATTTATCCACTATAGCACGTACAGTCTGTTTGGTAGGACGATTATTACGACCGAACATTGGGGTAAGCTCGCTTAAAGTCGCGACCCTCGACTCATAATTTCGGTAGCATTTTTTTAATAATTTTCAAATGTAACTCCTTCATGATGTTCGCCATGAGAAAAATATAAGTCTTTGACTATGCTGTATATTGACAAATTATAGGAGAAAGTTAAAGATGGGCTTGCATTAAAACATAAAATTGTTATGCCGCTATTGAAAAAGCCTATAAATGGTCGATTGTGTTTCAGATCGACACCCACACCACTTATTTGACAAAAAGCCTTTAAAGCCTCATACGAGGCGACATAAACAACTCTGAGTCTACCTTTGACGTCCCTGCCAAACTCGTCAGATTGTGCAGGAAGACAAAAAAGGCCTGAGACGAGGCGAAGGTTAGGTTAGGTTAAAGAAGGGGAGTGTGATGGTTAACTTCCACTCGGAAGCCAAAAGGCCCATTGTGATTCCCTTCATTTGTGGGGCTACACATATAATTAACCTATCCTATCACGTGGTGGCTGAAACCACCCCGTGCTCTTTATGAATTTTAGAAGATCCGATATATCTGCATTTGCTACGTCCGCAATCTCTGTGAAGAATCTTTGGCCCAGCGAAGCTAGGCGCCGATTCTGGAGAGCTGGGTAGTGGCAAAGAGGATGTTGGATCGTCCCGGTTCTTTCCTCATCGCCGTAGCTGCGCAGAGATCGCTGGATCCCGAGTCCCATTTCCGGAGCATTGCTCCAATGGGACAGTGTCCTGTGATCACTCCGACGAGCATACGGATCGAGTTACGGCCAGCGCCAGGAGCTTCTTTGTTTTTCCGATATTGAGCTCTGGCCACGATGATCTAGTCGTGTAGCTGTCGACGAGTTGGCTTCTTTGATGATTGTGTCGATTATGATCCGGTATAATGCGCTGATCGGTGGTTGCAACGACGTGTCCGCTTCGCTGATGTCCAGTTCAGACACTTGCCTGGCCAATTCGTCTGCTCTTTCGTTCCCTGCGATTGAGCCGTGGCCCGGGTCCCAGCAGAGTTTGATTTTGTGGTGTCTGATGGACTTCAGTGAGTCGCGACATTTCATGACAGCCTTTGATCTCGTTATACAGGATTCTATTGACTTCAGGGCAGCCTGGCTGTCTACGAAGATAGTGATATCCGATGGTGGGATATGGGTTACCTGTAGGTGTTTGGCTGCTATCTCTATATTGCTAGGATTTCTGCTTGAAAAACGCTGCAGAGATCAGGGAGTCTGAATGATTCCTGTTTGTGGATGGTATCAGAGTAGAACCCGGCCCCAGTGCCTGTGTCCATTTTCGATCCATCGGTGAAGAGGGTGATCTCATGGTCGTTGATTACGGCGTTTGATAGCCACTCTTCTCTGTCGGGGAAAAGGATAGGCATTCTGAGAGAGAAGTCATTTTGGGGGGAAATATAGTCGGTCGTAGCTGCGAGGCTACTAAAACCATGTTTCTTTCCCAGGTCGTCTATTATTCTAAGTATGGCCGCATGTCCATAGTTGGCTTGCTTCCACAGAGAGGACTCCCTTAGGCTAAGGCCACGCGCTGAGCGGCAAGCGGCAGAGCGACAGAGCGGTAAAATTCTAAACGGCAAAAAAAAATTCAAACATATGGCTGTGGCCACACAGTCTCTGAGCGGCAAGCGACGTTTTTGAGCGGCAGAGCGGCGTCGCTCAGCTTTCAATTCTGTTCTATTATTTTAGGATAGTGCTGAGCGGCAAGAAGGAATAATGGCAAATTTAAGAAATATTAACAGCAAATCAAATGATTGTATTGACATATGTACGTAGGTATTGTCTGAATCGGTCTTCGTGTTGTCGAAGATTATTATACAAATGGTGAAATTCGCCATAACCTGATCTTTTTCGGTTTATTGGATGAACTCCAAATCTTCTTTTTTTAAGCTTCAGATAACTCTGTAAATGTTAAAACGACTTTCTTGTAGAACACTGTGGCGAACAACACTCGATAACGACATTTTCACAACTAATCATTAGGAATTGCCGCTCAAGAAATGGCCACTTTCCGCTTATGTTTGCCGCCCAAAATGTTGCCGCTTTGTCGCTCTGCCGCTTGCCGCTCAGCGCGTGGCCTTAGCCTTAGTCTGAGAGCGCTCTTTGCAGCGTAGCCTTTTATGAATAGATCCAGGGGGAGGAGATGAAGAATCATGTCCAACCCTGCTTGCGGCGTGCTTCTCATGGCTCCCGTTGTACAAACAGCGGCTGACCTTTGTACTTTGTTGAGCATGTTCATATAGCTTTTTGTACTGCTAGCAGTCCACCAGACTAGGGCCCCATAAATTAAAATGGGTCTGATGATTGCTGTGTACATCCAATGAATGATGTACGGTTGCAAGCCCCATCTTTTTCCGAAGGTCTTTTTGCATGCATAAAAAGCGTTCAATCCTTTTTTCATCCTTTCCTCCAGGTTCCTTTTCCAGAAGAGCTTAGAGTCAAGAATGATGCCTAGATATTTTGCTTCCGCTTTGAGTTTGAGTGGGGTGCCCTCTAACTTTGGGGGAGCAAATATCGGAATTTTCCTTTTCCTGGTGAACAAGACCAGCTCGGTTTTCTGGGGGTTTATTCTCAGACCGTTCTGTCTTGCCCACGAGGACAGTTCACTCAGCGCAGATTCCATTAGTTCACTGATAGTTAGTAGAAATTTACCTTTTATCAAGATAACTAGGTCATCCGCGTACGCTATGATCTTTGTGTCTTTTTCCATAAAGAATTTGAGGATCTTGTTGACTGTAAGAAGCCACAGTAGGGGGGAGAGAACAACTCCTTGTGGTGTGCCTCTAGTTGTCACTTTCCTTATAGAACTGTGTCCAATATCTGCATTGATAATTCTGTTCTTCAACATATTCTCAATCCAGATTACAATGGATTTATCTACCTTTATGTACTCAAGAGCTGTTGTTATGGCCTCTGTGTTTACATTGTTGAAGGCCCCCTCTATGTCGAGGAAGGCTGCCATTGTAAACTCTTTTAAGTTCAGCGAGCCCTCAATTTCACGGACAACACTATGCAGAGCACTTTCCACTGATCTGCCTTTGAGGTAGGCGTGTTGAGTGTTGCATAAGTTTCGTGAATTTGTGAGTCCTCTGATGTATAGGTCAAGGAGTGTCTCCAAGGTTTGTAATAGAAATGACGAGAGACTAATTGGCCTATAGTCCTTTGCTGCAGTATGGGATGCTTTACCTGCCTTAGGTATGAAAATTACCTTTATTTCTTTCCCGTGCATACCCCGTGCGCAGGCAATTGGAAAAAAATGCTTACGAGATAGGGTACAGTGTGGATCTGTGTTTTTTGAAGCATCGCTGGCAAGATATCGTCCGAGCCCGGAGATTTAAATGGTTTGAACGAATTTATTGCCCATGATACTTTATCCGCTGTGATAATCTTGTTTATCACTTCTTCGGTTGTGTGAACCGTAGGAACCGTCGTCTCAAAGTAGACTGTGGTTTCAGGGGTTTTACAGCCTGGGAAGTCAGCAGTTCTAGAGATTCCCGACTGGATTCTGTCCAAGAACCATCTGGTTTAAGGATGAAACCCGGGACTCAGGGGTCCTTGGATAGGATCTTCCTGAGCCTTGCGGCTTCGTTGAGACCCTCTATTGATTCGCAGAACTCCCGCCAGGATTTGGATTTTGCTGCTCTTGTTTTGCTCTTGTATTCGTTGAAACTGGATTTGTAATTATCCCAGTCTTCGGTTCTGTTTGAGATCTTTGCTCTGTTGAATAGAGTTCGGGTCCTGGTCCTGAGTTGCTTTAGCTCTGTGGTCCACCAGACTGCGCTGGTCTTCCTGCGAGCACGCTGCAAAGGACAGGATTTGTTGAAAGCCGCTTTCAGAATTCTCACAAGATTTTCGACTGAATTCTCAATGTAAGTTGGATCAGGATTAGTGGTGGCTTGTGGCGGTTCTAACCTGTTGGCAAGTAGGTTTGAGAAAAGATTCTAGTCTGTCTTCTGAGGGTTTCTGAAAGGTTTCGGTTTTTCTTTAATGACGTTAAGGTTGAAGAGTATCCGGCTGTGGTCCGAAAAGGAATAGTTAGTGGACACTCTCCAATCCTCTACTCGGATGGAGTCGGACTCACTTAGTAAAGTGAGGTCAATTACCTTTTCCCTAACCCGATTGCGAAACGTGGGTGTATTACCTTTGTTGCAAATATTGAGGTTGGTGGAGATAATGAAATCGAAAATGGACTCACCCCTTTTATTGATGTCGCTGCTTCCCCATTGAGTGTGGTGTCCGTTGGCGTCGCAGCCTATCAATAGACACAGTCCGCGTGAGTTGGCGTGTCGCACGAGTGTTCGGACTGCGTCTGAAGGTGGATCCTCCTCATCGTATGGTAAGTATGCGGACGATAGGAGCAAAATTGATTTGTCCTGTTGTTCGTACGTTACCACCGTGAGGTCTCCGTTGCTGTACGTAACTAGGAGAGAAATGTTTAAGTATCTCTTGGCGACTATACAGGTTCGTGGCTTACCTTCGGTATGTGGATAGTATAAATTATACTCCTTAGACCTTAATCCCTGAATTTTGTTCCTAAGGAGCCAGGGTTCTTGGATTAAGGCTATATCCACATCTTCCTGCAGCATGTACATCATCAAGTCGTCGGTGGCTGCTTTGCAGTGGTGTAAATTAATTTGCACCACTAGCAGCCTCCTTTGACTTGCCGCGTTCATTGGGGAGCCTTACCTTCAGGGTTCCCAGCCCGAACTTGATGCTGCCAGATCTGTTGCGGATGTGGTCGAGTGACTTTTGGTCAATGGTAACCATGTGGTCCTTTTCCACTCCGTTCTTGAGACGAGGCGAAGCGCTGGCGTGTGATCATTTTAACATTGCCCTCGAAATATTGTATAGAAATCGCTGCTCAATACACGACTAACGATATAATCGTATTTCAAGTCGGACCAATTGTTTGTTTTGCAGACGACATTTACGTTATTGGGAGAACATAACGAGACGTGGATGAGGTGTTTGTAGGCATGGAAACGGAAGCGGCTTAAATTGAAATAGCGAGACATGAAACGTCTCGAACATACGTATTGACAAATATATACGTAGCTTTGAGGTAGCCAAGGACTTCGTCAAGGCGGATAAAGAAGAACTTATTCCTATCGAGGAATATGTCTTCGGTCCAGTTTGTTAAAATAATTAATGGAGTGGAAGCCACAACTTTACGGATTGTACGGAAACATCGAATAAGTCAAGCGCTTGCACTTGATCCATCTTTCAGTCTCCTGAACCACTGCCAACAGGCCATGAGGAATGTCCATTTTTATTAAGTGGCAACCCTGCCAAGTGATTAAGTCGTGTGACAGATCGTGTGTTATTTCAACTCGATTTCAACCAAAACAAACCCATACCAAAATAAGGAGCAGTCAACATTCCCATCATCTCAAGTTGGCGCACCGCTGGATACTAATATCTTAATTCAGCAACAGCTGACCTTTAAGTAATAGGTAAATTCCAATTCAAAAATTGTACCTTTGTCTTTGGTGACAGCTGTTCTGGGGCAAAACTCCTTGTGAACGGTGTGGATCCTAAGCACCCAAATATCAGTACTTCTCAGTGCTACAAATTTAAAATTCAAAGCTTAAAGCTCAAAAGGTTCAGACCTAGGCTAAGCTGAGTTCTGAGCTAGACTAGCAAATAAGATGAGTGTCTTAAGATCGCCCCCATTGGGGCGAGATCTCAATACCTTCCCGGAAATCCGTGCTTACAACAACCGTACTACAACAACGACATCTACTACCACTACATCCACCAGCGTAATAACAACCCTTGCTGCAACAAATACTACAACAACCATAACAACACATATAGGACAAATTATATCCACGCCCCTTGCATCAACCTCAAATATTCAACCAGTAAAATTCACTGTTAGCAAATCTTCCGATTTAATCTGCACTACTCCTACCATAATCACAAGTAAACAAACAAAGCAAAAAAGAGATCGATCACCACCACCTATGAACACATACAACAACAGCGTACCAAAAAAACAAAAATCAAAAGACCAAGGGATTCTCAACTACTGGTTAAGTAAACCTAATGTGACAAACTCCACGAATCGCTTCGAAATACTTTCCACGGACGATAATACTGAAAACAACAACAGCACAAACAATAAACCCGACCAAACTCAAATTAACAAAATAATTAACAAACCTCCACCAATATATGTTCAAGGCGTTGAATGCATTAAGACACTTAACAATGCACTTAACGAAATAGTAAAACAAAACTTTGAACTAAAAGTACTCAGAAACAACGAGATTCGAATCCAATCCAGCGATTCCTCACACTACAGGACTATAATAAAAATGCTACAAAAAAATAACACAAAATACTATACTTTCAAACCTAAGGAAGAACGAGGTTTCAAGGTAGTACTACGTGGTATGCACCCCTCAACCGATACAGAAGACATTAAAAACGAATTAGAAGTAAAAAGACACAAAGTTATAAATATTCATAATATAACACAAAGAATCACTAAAAAACCCTTACCGCTCTTCCATATTGAAGTAATGAATGACACTAATAACAAAGACATATACGATTTAACCCACCTTCTCCAATGCAAAATATCATTCGAGCCACCGCACCACAAAAGGATAATTTCGCAGTGCACCAACTGCCAAAGATATGGACACACAAGGAACTATTGCACAAAAGATCCAGTTTGCGTCAAATGTGCCGGATCGCATAAGACCATTGACTGCCAAATGCCTCTACGAGAAGGCACAGTAAAATGCGCTCTATGCGCAGGCAATCATACTGCAAACTACAAGGGGTGTGAAATCTATAAAGCCCTACAAATAGAACGATTCCCAGCTTTACGGAAAAAACCCAACCCTGAAATTACTGCTGACGAATATAAACCCAAAACCTCGAACAATATCCAACCAGGCAGAACTTATGCCCAGGCTGTAATTGAGATGCAACAAAAGGAACAGAAGGACCACTCAAAAGTAGTAAAAATGACAACAAGCGAAAACGCAAAAACAAGTCCAAAACCAGAAACTACGCACTCAAATACGAATAATAATAACATAAATGACATAGCCGAACTCAAAGAAATGATGAAAAATCTTATACATCAAATGACAAACATGATGAATATCATAACCCTTCTGGTTACCAAATTTAATGGACAATAATCTAAAAATTGTTATCTGGAACGCAAACGGACTAAGTCGCCATACCCTTGAACTAAAACAATTTCTATATGACAATGATATTGACATTCTTTTAGTATCAGAAACTCATTTCACAGACAAAAGTTTCCTACGAATCCCACGCTACAATATACACAACACAAATCATCCTGACGGAACAGCACATGGTGGTACGGCAATTCTGATAAAGAATAAAATTAAATACATTGAACTTGACAAATATTGCTGTGAACATATTCAATCAACCACAGTTCAACTACAAGACAAACATGGACCATTTTCAATAACAAGTATCTACTGTCCCCCAAAACACAACATTACTAGTGCACAATATGATAATTTTCTTAAATCACTGGGTACCAGATTTATAGCTGGCGGAGACCTGAATGCAAAACATACTGACTGGGGATCGAGGCTATCAACCAAAAAAGGACGAAACCTATTAAATGCAATTCGACTAAACAACTGCAAGCACCTTAGCACAGGCGAACCAACTTATTGGCCAACTGACGTTAACAAAATTCCGGACTTAATTGACTTTTGTATAGTCAAAAACATTCCTCAGAAAAACCTTAAAATTAAACCACGCTACGAACTATCATCAGACCATTCACCATTCCAACTGGACTACCTAAATAGTGTCAATAACCTTCAAACGTATCACCACATATACAACAATAAAACGGACTGGGATACATTCCGGGACTATATAGAATCAAACTTAACAGTAGATATCCCACTAAAAATCAACAATGACATAGAACGGGCTGTAGTGCACCTGAATGACATAGTTATTGCGGCAGCTATAACTGCAACACCACTCAATAAACGCAAACATTATGACTATCACACACCTCCAAATTTACTAAAACTCATAAAGGACAAAAGAAGACTCCGGAAAATATGGCAAACTACCCGCTCTCCTGTTGACAAAAGCAGACTTAACAAAGCCGCTAAAGAACTCAAAGAAAAATTACTTACCATTCAAAATAACGGCATAAGCGACTACTTAAAAAAACTAACACCTACTTCTGAAAGTAACTACTCTTTATGGAGAGCCACAAAAAAAATTAAAAGTAGAACACTACACCAACCTCCCATAAAAAAAATCGATGACACATGGGCTAGAACAAACAGGGACAAAGCCGAAACACTAGCTAAACACTTTGAGGAAGTGTTCACAAATGACGGAAATACAGACTCCTTACCATCATTCGACAACGGAATAATCCCCAACACAAACATAAAAAAAATAACTATTAAAGAAGTAGAGCATACTATTAAAAGTAGAATTAAGCATAAGAAAGCTCCAGGATATGACCTCATGACCGATAAAATTCTTGACGAATTGCCTAAAAAGGCAGTTTTATTTATAAGAAATATATATAATTCTATAATAAGACTAAAATATTTCCCTAAAACCTGGAAAGTGGCTCAGATTGTAGCTATACCTAAACCTGGCAAAGACGCAACAAAGGCAACATCATACAGACCTATCAGCCTTCTTCCTATTTTATCAAAAATATTCGAAAAGCTCTTACTCGACCGAATTGAACCACTACTAATCCAAAATAAATCAATACCTGACCACCAATTTGGTTTTCGACGACATCACTCCACCATATAACAAATTCACAGAGTTGTCAACAAAATTTCAACTGACCTGGAAGAAAAAAGATACTGTGTGGGCGTATTTCTAGACGTGGCTAAAGCCTTCGACCAAGTATGGCATAAAGGCCTTCTACACAAACTGCGCCACATTCTACCTCTTGACTTTTACCTCTTACTAAAAAGCTACCTCACGGATCGTACTTTCTATGTAAGGTACAAAGACGAATCTTCGAACCTTCACCAGACGAAAGCAGGAGTTCCCCAGGGAAGTGTCCTAGGACCAACTCTATACCTATTATATACTGCTGATATCCCAGTTCCAAGAGAGGAAAAATCAATGATAGCGACTTTTGCGGACGACACAATAATCCTGAAATCCCATCCAAGCAGATTTGAAGCCACTAGGCAGCTACAGAACACACTGGACCAAATAATTAAATGGTTTGATGATTGGCGAATTAAAATTAATGAAGACAAAACTATACAAGTCACGTTCACTAACAGACCAAATGATCAATCCCTACCACTAAAAATAAACGACAAAATAATCCCTGTGGACAACGTAGCCAAATACCTAGGAATGCACCTAGATTCAAAACTGACATGGAAAAACCACATATTAAAAAAGAAACAACAGGTATTGATAAAATTCAGACAACTTTACTGGCTTCTTAATAAAGACTCTAAGCTCACAATAACCAACAAATTGCTGCTATACAAATCAATAATTAAACCCGTTTGGACATATGGCATTCAGCTATGGGGAACATCAAAAAAATCGAACATAGACATAATTCAAAGACAGCAATCAAAAATATTACGCACAATAGCCAACGCAGAATGGTACATAACCAACGCTGACATCCACCGCGACTTAGGAATTCAAACTATCAACCAGGAAATAACGAAGACAAGCAGACAACACCACATAAAACTATTACTACACAAAAATGACGAAGTGAACTCCATCCCCTGTCAAGAAATCTCAAGTAGAAGACGACTTCATAGAACAAGACCAACCGATTTGATTCTCTAACAAAACAAGATAACTTTTGATAAAGAAATTTAATGTACTTAATATAAAAATAATGTAATTTTGTAATAACGATTTGAATTGTATCTACTGTCAGTCCAAGTGAAAAGTACAATAACTTTTAATTATTGTTAAATTTAGTAAAAATTTTTCTAACTGTTCAAATGAATGGGCTAAATAACACTGGTTACAAAGCCTAAATATTCCAGAAATCAATTAATTATAAAATGTACTAAGTGTCCCAGGACAGATGTATGCAAAATTTGGAAATAATAAAAAAAAAAAAAAAAAAAATTTTATGCGCGGCATCAAAGGAAGGATAGACATAATCTTCTGAAATATTTCCTGCAGAAATTTTGAGAATGTAGCAGAAGAACTTTGGTGGCCAAGTTTTACTGAAAAAATAGGTCTTTTCGCGTACTTTCTTCACGAAAATTCGTAGATCGTGAAATGTCAAGGAGTGAGAGTAAAATTCTCACAAAGGGACATAAAATTATGGAAAAATAAAAGTCCGGCCCATAAGATCTTTCGATGCATTGCTGCGTCGTTCTATGGTGATTTTAACTGATTGCGTTCACTTAAGTTAATGAAAATTCAACGGAACCGAACAACGACCGAAAACTGGTGTACAAGTATGGCTTAGTGCTAGCCGAATTCCTTATACTCCCGTCAAATCAGATAAATTCTGTCCTACAATCTCTCCAGAACACCCAAATAATATTGAGCATTCACAGTGTTGTGGAGCTACTACGAAGTACTCATACCAAGCAGAGTGGAATGGAACAACAATCTCCGTTGGATGAATGATGGCATACAGATGGATCGAAATCTGGAAACAAGGCAGGGTCTGGTGTGATAAGACCACGATGCAGCCTACTCACTTCTCTCTGCAATGAGTCAACAATAATTCAGGCTGACCTATTTGCAAACAATGAAACAGCCCACAGCATCAGCGACAGGAGACCCACTAACACTACGATAACCATGTATATTTCAGACAGCCAAGCGCTTAAGCGCTAAAGAGGTATACTTTCAACACTATGGCTGTTTGGGAATGTCACAAAACACTAAACAAACTGGCTGTCCTGGGACATGAAAACCATGAAGGTAATGAAAAGGCTGACATACAAGCCAAGGAACCTGCTCAGATACCTTCTACGGGGTCATCACCTGTTTGACATGTGACAAATGGGTGTGAGGTTATGACAATTCAAACAAAAACCTACCTACAACCTACAAAAGGACAATTAAACAAAAGAACCAATTCTGGAACAGACAGGAGGATATTAAACACTTAAGAACGATCATGGAATAGAATCACAGTTCCAAATGTGCCAAAGAAGCTCTAGAACTTAATAAAGCCGACCTAGGAGTGCTATCTGAGACACTAACCGGACACGGGGCATACAACTACCACCTTTATAAAATGGCTCTTAGTAGCATAGAAATCTGTGGGCGATGTGGGTAGACTAAGAAGATTGTGGAACACATACTGACAGTCTGCCCAAGCCTTGCCCGAGAAAGATTCACAATGACAAGCAACACAACCATAATAGGGAAAGACTTCGAGGAAATCTCCTCTAGAGAAGTTGTAACATTTTTTAAGGCAGCACTCAAATCCTAGACCAAAGAAGGGGGTACAATACATCTTTATTGTCGCAGTACTAGTGTTTTTCACAGCTCCCACGTTCTGAAGCCCTCAGCCCCCGTCTTTTCTAATATATCCTCACCATACCCCACCTCTCACACTATAGCCAACTCCACTTCTCTCCCAACAGCTTCAACTTTTTCCTAAACAATGTCTCCTCCTAACTCCTCTAAATCTCCTCCCTACTGCCTCCCTTAGCCAAAATTACCTAGCGAGTTAGTAACCCTACTGGGTGCCGCTATGCTCTTTCTCATCTAAGATAAAAAGAGGTATGAGAGTATCCGCCTAACTTTGTCTTATTGCCATGAAAAACCAGGCTCGGTTTGCTATGAAGGCAAAACTAACACTCTATGGTCTCTATTTAACAGGAAGGTCGCCCAACTGACTTTGCCAGCCTCAAGAGCATCTTTATTAAGTATCACGAGTTCTTCAATATCCCCTCCCAAAAAGTATCAAACAATACCTTTCGTCAATATATCCACTCAAAGGGGATATCCCTCTTTCAGCGTAGCAGAGCCGACAGATATTTTCGCCACTAATTTCCATACTCTTCCTGTCCCTCATGCAAGCCTTTTCTCACCTTCTATAATCATAATGCAAGGCTCAAAAACCCAAGCAGTTTTTTTAACAGACTCATGCTTTACTATTCGAAATCTTCGCTCTGATTGAAACCAACTTGATCCCTAGAATAAACAACCAAGAATTGTTCCCATCAAATTTTAACGTCTATCGCGACAACATTCTCAATCGACCTACCCGATAGCTGCCCCTGTCGTAGCGTTTTAATACCCGTCCTTAACTCAATCGACTCCTCCTTTATTGCAATATCCTCTTCCGCGTATCTCGACTTTGTTTCAATCAAGATTGTACTGCCCCGTAAAGCGCTTTATGTCATCTGCTTTTATATTTTGTCATTTCAACCTATGGAATCCTATGAACTCGCCTCACTTAATATGATTAAATGATTTACGGGATCCCCATGATGAAATCCTTCTCTTTGGTAATTTCAATCTTCCTTTTCTTAAATGGGCTACATCAGACGATCAATCATTTTACATTGCCACTAAACCGTTTGCTGCCAAAGAATGTATTTTCTTAGATCGCCTAGCTGATTCAAACCCTAGTCAAGTATGGATAGACAGCTAGACCTGATTTTCACAAAAGATCCACTTAGTTCCTCTGTTTCGCTTTGTCCCCTTTTCTTATCGAAAGGAAATATCCGAAGAGTCATGTTAACAACTACCGACCTATCTGTCACATATACCCAAACTTTTCGAAAGTATCTTGTATGACACTCTAAGTTTTCACTGCAAATCTCTAATCTTCTCTAAACCACATAGCTTCCTCGAATGCAGGTCGACAACTACAAGCCTCGTCGAATTTGTGTCCTTCACCCTCTCAGCATTAGAGAATGGGAATGAAGCCGACGTCATTTCAACTGATTTCAGTAAAGCCTTCAACGAAATCTCCCACAAACTAATATTCCTTAAACTGTCCTCCCTTGGCTTCCTCTTCTTATTTACCCTTACTACAGTGTCCGGTATACCCTAAGGCAGCCACCTAGGTCCACTTCTTTTCTTTCTTACTATTAACGACAATGAGTTTGTCATCAAACGACACCAAGTTCCTCAACACCATTTCCTCGCAACAAAATTCCTTTCCTATTCAATCGGATCTCAACAGCTTTTCTGCCTGGTGCTCCAAAAATTGCTTGAAGCTTAACATTCCCAAATGCCAATCAATCACCTTTTCACGTAAACATATCAAACGAGTCCTCGTCTCTACTTTCATAATAATTAATAATCGGCCCATCTCCACCATTCAGGCTAGCCGCGAACTTGGCATACTAAATGACCAAGAGCTCAATTTTTGTGCACAAATCGACGATATAATTCTTAAAGCAAACCCTTCACTCGGTTTCGTGAAGCTTTGATTTAAAGAATTCTCCAATCCCTACGTATACGCATCGTAAGTGTGGTCCCCTTATCAACAAACCCACGTCAGTTCCTACGTTTCGCTCTTTGAGGTCTGCCCCGGTCCAATCCTTTGTTCTTACCTATCAAGACCGTTTTAAACTAATCAATTTGAGTACACTGGAGAAAAGAAGAAGGGTACTTGACATCCTCTTCATTCATAGACTTCTAACAGGTAGCATTGACTCCGCCACCCCTTATAACTCCATATCTCTTAATACTAACCCTCGTAATACACGCAATCCTCGTCTCTTCTATATACCCACTCCTCGCACCGCACACGACTCCAATGAACCTATTTCCCGTATGCTGGGAAGCGTTAATTCGAATATTAGCTTCGATTGCAACCTTTGCCATAGCTTGAATTAAGCCGAATAAATGGAGGTACAGCCCCTGACAAAATCAAAAAATTAAGAGACCAATTATAAATATGATATCAATAGAGATAATGACATGAAATTTAATACAGATGTCAAGGATAGTACTACCGGAGTATAAACAAAAAAAAAGTCCATATCGAAAATTAAAAGTCACCTTACATTTTGATCACAGTAGACGTTCTATAGTTGTCCACAGTAGGAGAAAGACTTTTGAAAAATTCAAACGTTTTGCATCAATATTATAAGGATTCAATGAGTCATGGAAATTACCCACCCTCTTCTAATTATGCAAAGAAAAAGACGATTAGTCTACCCTCTTAAACTAGATGCCAGTGTTTTTGACTATTACTATGTAAAACGTATTTGACTTCTTAATTTGTTCACAAGAAACGCGATTCCTCTAAAAAACGATGGACTCGTACCCACTACAATAGCTTCCAAATGGAAAGTTAAAATGTTAGTGTCACATTGGCACTGGTCTTACCTCTTCTTATAATCCTCAACACCCTTTTAACCTAGTAGATTAATGTATTAAAAAAGGGTCAGAACTGATTTACATACGAGTATAATATATTTTCTCGAACTTTTCTTATTTGCATGCATGATTTGTTTGCGTTTTTGTGCGCATGTTTCATTCATGAAGCCCTCACGTCCATGGCATTTCCCCCATCACTCGTAAAACCAACCTAGAAACCATTGTTTACTCGCCCAACTCTCCATCGTATCCCGTAGTGTTCCACAGTTTTTCACTTGTATAATAATTACCCGAAAACGTACCCAGCCAGTTGTATTCTATATCGACATTCAAAAATCGTTCTACGTTCAAAAACTATTATTTCCATATAATCGCAGGGGAGTTGCCAAAAAAAACGAAAAAAATTATCAAAATTTAAAATAAAAGAAAAAAAAATACCAAAATGACCTGCGAACATGCGACGGATCCAATGAAAGACTGCAAGGATGATCCGGTCGAGTTCGAGAACATCACAGTCAAGTTTAATATATCCGATAATCATGTCGTGGCCCAAGTCTATCCGAACACCATGACCATCGAAGATGTAAAAAAGGATATCGCGGGGAAGTTCGAAGTTGATCCAGCTCTACTGACTATCTGCCAATATGGAACGATTTTAAAGGACCATTGTTTGCTCTCTGATACTATAAAAAATGAGTTCGGGATCCATGACTTGGTTTTGGCGACTTGTGAGGAAAATAAAGATGGAAACGTTGCGGTGCTGAACTTGGAAACCTATTACAAGTAAATAATATTTTTTTTGTATTGAACTTGAGCACTGTCTAAGCCCTAACATTGCTGTTCCATTGTGTTTTACAGCAAGTCTCGACTACCCGACTTCATTACCGTCCATATAGCAGCAGAGGATTCCAGCGACGGCCAGAGCAAAGATATTGTTGTCGAGATCCGAAACCAAGCGATTATAAAACCATTCATTGGGGGATACAGAGATAGTCGCACAAGTAACTAAAATAAGACTTTCAGTCTGGCTATCATAATGTTCATCAACTACTCTCTTCTTTTGCCTCCAATAGACATCGAATACCACGACGCATTCACGTTGACCGGACCGAAATTCGATCTAATAAAGTGTCGCCGATTGAGATCACGTGTCGCCCAGACCAAGGAGAAGAAATGGAAACATATCGTATACCCCGTTCCAACTTGTCCAATCTGCTTGACTTATTTTCCCCCCATTTGCAGGATACCCCAGTCGATGAATCAACACAATCCTTCGGCAGTGCCACGAAATTGATCTACGTGTCTGCGGCCACGGACGTTGTCATCGTGCCGAAAAAGTACCAAACATATGCGCAGCTCCAGCGGCTTGAGAATAAATTAGGAAAGGTCGTTCTAATTCAAAGGAATCTACGTCGCGTCATCTTATGGCGATTCATTCAGAGATGCGCCCGAGAATATCGGTGAGAGCCAGTGGAGATGCCAAACAAAAGAGTTGGTAAGCGAACTGAAGCTTTCTTCCAGGTATATAGTAGAGAATCGCGCTGAAATGGACCGGCTGGCTAGAGAGGAGGCCGAGCGGGCGCGTTTGAAAAGAGAAATTGCTGCGAAGAGTTTCCCACGCACCAAGGAGGATTTTGGCGTGCTCTACGAACAAGTAGAGAAATGGAAACAAGCCGAAGTAGCAATCTGTACTCCAATCGTCCGAATATCATTTGCATTTGTTCTTCTCTTTTTTTTAGTTAAAAAGAATCTCTCTGATGTACTCGGGGGCGGCCAGACTTTCCGAGATAAACATCTTGTTGGATAAGGAGATTCAAATGCTCAGTGGTATCGAAAGGCAACATGCGATTGTTCGAAAAGCAGTCAAAGAATTTAAATCCAAGCAATTGCTAAAGAAACTTAGTAGTCCGATAAAATGGGTTGGATACAAAGGTAGGCAGGCGCTCTTTGCGAGAATAATTTGCATTAGCATCTCTCTCTGGCATAGATCTGGTCATCGAGTTGGACTTGCTACGAACACAGCGGGCGAGATTTCTTAGTGAAGTTCTCGAAGAACTGAAGAAAGACTTATCGAAAGAGGAGCGCCTTAAGCTTTTGGAAAAGGTTAAGCAAATACTCGAAGATGAAGGGGACTATTCACAAATTGGCGTGGTATACTACAATACCAGTTCCGTCAGATATTCTTCTAATACAATATTTCTTGCAGCTGCGCGACATAATAGAGCGCGAGAAAAACCTCCTGATTCATACGGAATTCTGCGACTTGAGCATTTTAAGACAGCGTCTTATCATTGCCTTCTTTGACTTAATTAGATATACTAGGGATGGAAATATCGAGAGTAAGCCAACGATAATTTTCCTTTCATTTAAGTATATTGTTTTTTTTTGTTATTATTACAGAGGTCGAGAAACGTATGTGTGAATGCTGCAAACAAGTCAAGCCCATTGCCGAGTTTGCACTGCGCACACGTCAGAGTGTTGTCGACACTTGTCAAGCATGCTTCGATCTCAAGGTAACAGAACATAAAATAAATCCACAATCTGTTTATTTTATTACCTGCAAAGAGGGATTTTTTTATGACTTCATCAAGGTTTTTAATTGGATTGACTTGATGTTGGTTCTTTCATTTACAGGCAGCCATTGCGGATAATACGGTTTACAGATCGATCCTTCGCACCATTCAACGTGACGAACGTAAGCATCGATCCTTGTCGTCGTATGCATTCATCTTACAGCCTGACGATATTAAATTTATTATCGACAAAATTTGGCATCGACATTCGATTCTCAGCAAGAAGGATGACATTAATTACTTGAGGTAACATTTCGGCTTATTTATGCGGACTTTTTAATTGATTTCATATTCCAGGCTTCCACGTTGGATTAAGAGTGACGACTGGGCACCGTGGAATTGTATTTGTCTGACCGAGATCGAAGCGAGGAATCATAATAACTTGAAAGACTTGCGAAGTGTTTATGATGATAAGATATTGCTGGAAATAACCAATCGTCATTTGCTGGCTAAGAATTCCTTCAAGAAACTACAGGATGTCGAGAATGATTTCGTCGAGACCGGACAATGGTGGTCAGTTGGCGTGAAGGACAAGATTGTCTAGAGGGCATCGAACAATGATTGGATTCTTTTTTTATTAACGATGCACGAGTGTTTGGGATTTATTTGTTCTTGCACGTGAAATAATTACACTCTTTGCAACTAGATGTGGTATTTGTTTTAATAGACTTATAAGCCCGTCGCTAGTGCAGGACTAGGAAGTGACTAATGGGCGTTAGCTGGAACGCTTGGTGTTACTGTGAGAGCCTCGAATTCCGGCTATAATATAGCTTTCAAATTTGAACTCTTAAAGCACAATTCTTAGCACAGCGAGCCTTCCGACCGCTCTCTTCCGTTTAATTGTCCCATTCACCAATCGTATATCAGCGCTGCGAATTACTCCACCTGTACCTGGATAAATGTTAGAAATACGACCCGATTGCCAAGCAGAATGGATTTCATTCGGTTCTGTGCCACTTAGAACACCTTGTGATTTCCGGCAGATATTCCTTAGACCACGTTTCGTGAGTTCCGCCATCAGATTTTGCGACCGGCGACTGTAAATTTGCTGTAACGTCATTATAAGAAAACACACCAGGGGCAGTGGTGTCTCTATCCTCGTCTCCAAAGAGTATAGATTTTGGGGTTAGTGGTTTAGGGTGTTATGGATCGACTGGGATGTGAGTGAGAGGGCGACGATTGATTTGGCCCTGAGCTTCTATGAAGGCATTACTAAGTACTTCATCACGCGGGATAGCTCCCTTAAGAATAAAGTTGATGGTGATCTTGATGGTTTGTATAAGACGCTCCCAAGTAAAACCCATCCACGGAGAATAAGCCGGGATAAAAAGCCACAGGATCCCCTCGAACTTCGCTGCATGATCGTTTAGTACGGCTTCCATTTCTTTCATATCTTTCTCTAAAAGATTTTTGGTTCCGATAAAATTTAATCCATTATCGCTATACAAATATCGGGTAACAATTTTGCTCATAAGAAACCGACGAAGTCCCATTATGCAATGGTTCAAACCTTAGTCATTTAGCAGCTACGAATTGGCTGCGATTGAAACGCACGACGTTCCGGCCAAAAAGATGATATGAAGGGATAATGCTTCCCAAACCTTGTAGTTAAGGTATGAATGAGAATCTCAAGGATGCTACGGAGTCGAGCAAGACAACAAGAGTTTGACGTCGGAAAACTACAATCGCAGGAGACCGATAAGATCTTCGCCGATCGAGTTTCCCTCAATCTCTTGCAAAGTCCGATGACACCGGCATAATCCACAGAACAACAGTGTCAGCGCGCCATCAGAGACGCTGCCTCTGGCGTGATGGGTTTCAAACCGCCGCTAGCTAGAAACCCCTGATTTGATGAGCAATGCAAACAAGCCCATGTGACAAAGCAAACTGCCTACAAAGCCATGCTACATAGATAAACGGGAGCCGCTCGTGAGCTCTGCGAGCAAAAAAGAGGAGAGAAACACACGTTTTTAAGGATGAAAAAAGAGAGCACGAAAAGCGTGAGATCGAGGAGATGGAGAGATGCTACCACAGGAATGATGCTCGCAAGTTTTACGAAAAAGTAAAACAGAAGAACATGCTGGGGCTATAAAGCCAGAGCAGAGGCCTTTTTAGTTAATTTTTTTTTCTACTTCTGTAGACTGTATAATGGCGATGATAGATCTGATACCGCTGTCAGGCAGAATGATCCATTCGCAAACAATAGACGAAGATACAAGAGAAATCCGTCCACTTGACTTAGATGAAATAAAGATTGTTATTTCGAAGCTTAAAACTAACAAAGCCACGGGCGCAGACGGCCTGTCTGCTGAGCTATCTAAAGCGGCTGCGGATGAATTGGTAGGATGTATACACCTAATATGGCCGGAGGAAAGCATGCACGACGTCTAAAAGAAAGTAAACCCTTATAACTGCACCAACTATAGGGGAATAAATCTCCTTAACATCGCGTGCAATTTTTTTTCTGCCGTACTGTGTGAACGCCTGAAAGCCTTTGTGGATAATCTGATAGGTTCTCATCAGTGTGGTTTCAGGCCAGGTTAATCTGCAATAGACCAAATTTTCACACTGCGGCAGATCTTGGATGAGACCAAATGATTTTAAATCGACACACCCCATCTTTTTGTCGATTTTAAAGCCGTATATGACACTGTGTATAGGGACGAGCTATACCGACTTTTAATACCCCTGCCAGACCTTCGATGTTAAAGGAGGATGTAACTTGTAACTTTTTCAACATCGTGCTTGAAAAGATCATACGGAACTCACTTGCCTGTTGCAGCTTTTCAGTGGAAGCGTGTTGACAAAAGCGAGAAAAAAAGAGCAAGAGAAAAACACGATGTTAACTCGGAGACGGTTTATTGAAAACTGCAATTACATATGTAATTACAATGCCATTGACAAGTACAATAAGTACAATGACGTACAATGGGCAACAAGGCAACCTTGCTAATTGGTCGGATGTACTGACCCTTGGAGGTACGAACGGTCACCACTCTCACTTCAGGCACTCAGAGTTCCATCTGCGCCAAAAGTGATTGCGCATTTCCATCGCGTTTTAGGATTCCTTGGGCTCTCACTGTCAATATAGTCAAGGTCAGGTAAGACGCTTAGCCTATTTCCTGTTATCAGAAATCCAGGGGTCAGAGCATTTAAATCGGCAGTGTCGCTGCTCAGTGCACAAAGAGGTCGCGTGTTCATGCACTGCTCGATACTAGCAACAATGGTAGAAAATTTTTCGTAAATTAACAACGTATCGCCAACGACCTTGCGGAGGTGCTGCTTGAAGATTTTTCCGGCGGCCTCCCAAAGTCCTCCGTTATGGGGGCGGAGGGGGGCGTAAAGCACCATTCAATGCGCTTATTCAGCAACTTGTGCGCAACATCTTCCTGAAACTCCGATGTTGCGCTGCCAGTGAGCGCTGCCATAAAAGCTTTGGTGGAAAGAGCTGTTATAACTCCTAAGTGGACGGCTCATGATGCCATACATGCGAAGATTGCTACATAACCTCTTTAAGAATGAGGGAGGGGGGAGGAGAACCTGTTGCTATTCTGAGTTGAAATGGTCCAGCATAGTCAACTCCGGTCAGGTAATGTTGCCATTTGTTGTATGCATGGGCGAGCTGTGAATCGTGCGCAACGTATACATGAGAGAATTTCTGAACGAATAAGATATCGTCCACCCAAGATCCATACCGATCTTAACAAGTAGCTCCATGTCAGCGACATAGGTCCGTGCATTTGATTGCGTGCCCCTTCGAACCAAGTGTGTTGCCAGCCACGAGTGTCGAGATAGCAATATCGGATGTTTCTCCTCGTATGCCAAATAGGCGTTATGTAATCGGCCGCCTACTCTTAACAGGCCGAATCGATCCAGAAACGGTGCATGAAGGTACAGTTTACTGCAACAACTAATACCTTTTCCGGAGCTCACAGCCTGGATCTCTTCCTGAAAGAACTCTGATTCAGTACCCGCTCCGCCCACCGAATATTTTCGAGCGTCAGGTTCTTAGGCGGGTTTTCGGTATGTCTTAAACTTAAACGCTGCCAACGGAAGATTAAGGCCAGCGTTCGGACCGGTTGATCAAATGAACTGAGCTTGGATAGCCAGTCTGACCAAACGTCTCCCGACCCCAACAAAAGCAGTTGATTTTCGTTGCCGGGAAACATCTATCGCAATCTTGGCCTCCTCTGTTGGCCAGTTACTGCATCCTTTAACAAGCCATGATGTCCCATTCCAACACAATATTGAATCTGCTAGGTCTACTGCCGAAAAGCCCTGTAGCGGCAGTCTGCTGGGTTGTTATGTGACCGCACGTGCCTCCAGTCCACATCTGGCAGCAAACGGTAAATTTCAGCTACCCGATTTGCCACATACACTACCCATTTAAATGGATGCGCACGCAACCAAGCCAAACCTGCGGCACTGGAAACAACTGGCAAAAGATCGTGCCAGCTGGAGAAGCTTGTTGGTTGATGCCCAGATTCATACTGGACTGTAGCGTCATCTAAGAAGAAGCAGATTAGGTCGGCTCGTGCGAGCTTGTTCT
Source organism: Merodon equestris (assembly GCA_958301585.1). Taxonomy (NCBI): domain Eukaryota; kingdom Metazoa; phylum Arthropoda; class Insecta; order Diptera; family Syrphidae; genus Merodon; species Merodon equestris. The sequence continues at coordinate 162,343,615 of OY284413.1, forward strand.
TCTTAAGCCGCTGATTGCTTTTTTTACTTCCTTAATGGTTGGCAATTCTACCTGAATCTCTCATGTGTGGATAATACGGTTTTCCATTGCTGTATGCGGATAAAGCCTGATGTAGCCTGGCATCCTTTTCGTACCTCGTTTAGCCCTGCATACAATGCTCCCGTGTTTTTAGCCGCATATTTCTCCTGAATTTTAGCAAACGAAAATTTTGTTCACCACTTTAATTGCAATTTCTTTCAATGTAAGTTCCCAATAAATCTAATTTAAAAAGGTACCCTCGCCTGCCAAAATCATCTCGGCTCAAATGTACGATTGCGCTCATCGGTTTGAAAAAGTGTTTACATTCGTACAAAAGCTACTTTATATGCGGAAGATGAGTCGGCGCTTCTTGGGTGATCGTGGCATTTATAATAATTCATTCGTCGTGATGTTGTTTATTGGATTGATCAGCGAAGTCATTGATCTCGCAACTTGATCTGGAGTCATTGCCCCGCTGTGTGATGCTTATTTGCTTTTTTGTGTAGACTTCGTTAGCTTGTTATTGTGAGTACTTGGATTGTGCGATTTCGCCAGCTCAGGCTAGAGCACTTGTTTTATATTTGTTAATTAGTCGAGACAAAGAAATCGAATTATGTTTTGGTTCCTTAGGGGAGACTCATGTGGATAAAGGGTAAAAAAGTCGCCCCAAGCTGAGTGGTTACCAACTCTCATTCTGTAAGAGTGGTAAGTATTTCCGAATTGTCCTAGATCCCAAGCTTAGCTGAACACCCAACATCGAACTTCACGGCAAGCATAGTACTAAAGCTTTCGACAGAAAATGAATCCCTCAACTTACGGATGTACGATATCCTTCTAGATCTTAGAACCATCGTATGATGGCCTGCACTAAATAAAAAATTTCTCACTGACAGCCTGAAAAAAGCCAAAGGTTACAGTATCTTGGGACTTCATGGGCTAGGCATCTTTTCAGGCAAACTGAAAAAGATCGTGATGCAGCCTGCAAGCCTTAGAATAACGCCTATTGAATTAGTTCCTTCGGGCTCTATTGGCTGTATATGGAAAAATATGAAGATCGAGATCCTGCTTCAATCTTCGGCGATCACGAGCTCTTATCTTAGAAAAAGGCCTTAGTTAGGGAGATATGGCTCTTAAAGTCTGTCGTTCGAGAGCTATTGTGCATACATGGAAAAGTATGAAGATCGAGATTTTGCAAAATCTACAAAAAGGATCTCATTCAGCGAGATATTAGCTTTAAGCTAAATTAGAAGGGTTGGAATATTTCTTAAGTCTTTTAAGGAAACCTAACGCATATACCAAGGATTGAAAGCTTTACACTTTCATCGACACAAGCACCGTTCATGGATAATTATTAAGGGTTCGCTTAGGTAATAGTAGACAGCATTGGGTTTTAGACTCTTTAAATTCCACTCTATCGCTTACACCTTACAGTTAATTGTGCTCTCGAAGTCGGAGTTCCTGTCCTACGGCCAAAGAGCGGGGATGTGAGCCTTGAAACGAATATGAAAAATTGGGTTAGAAGAATTTTTATTTCCCTAGGGGCAAACATCTTAATCTAACTTAATAACAAAGAAGAACAGATGAGGGGGCGCGATGCTTAGAAACTATGATTGGGAGAAGGGAAGGCTATTGAGGAGACGGAGTTTTAGGCGTGGGGTGCTGAGGTTGAAATCGAAGTTAATATTCGAATTAACACTTGCCAGGAGGAAGAGATGAGGATTGCATGTATTACGAGGGTTAGTGTTAAGAGATATGAAATTATGAAGGGTGAAATTATAAAGGGTGAATGAAGACGATGTCAGATACCCTTCTTCTTTCCTTCAACGTACTCAAGTTTATTAGTTTAAGATGGTATGGATAGGACGGTAAGAACAAAGGATTGTTTCAAGGTAGGCCTTGAAGAGCGAAACGTAGGAACCGACGTTGGATGTTCTCGATTCTAGAAATGTGGGTTTGTTGATAAAGGGATCACACTTGAGATGCGTATTCAAGAAGAGGGTGAACAAAGGTAATATAGAGGGTTCGAGTCACATAGGGGGATGGTAAACAGGCTAACAGAGGCCTCGTAGGGGTAACATCCACAAATGCGAGAAGAGCCACCGCAGACGAACACCTTGCGGCTCTGTTAGCAAGTCCTATCTCCACCTCCTCGCGGTGCCATCTGGAGACTCCTTTTGGGAGTTACTAACAGGGAAGGGTGGATGGCGAGTTTCCTGCGCCAGAAAACAGGATCAGTCGGTTGGGCTACGGCCTAGTGAGCCGTACTCGTAAAAAAACCAAAATACTCCGAAGCAACCACCAGCCTCGGATAAGGATGGACCGCAGTTGATGACCGCAGAAAACGTAAAACAAAAAAGGACAATGAACTTCGGCTCTGCACGTAGAATGTGAGGTCCCTTAATAGACCACGTGATGAACTCGTGGAGGCCCTTGACTGCTACAAAGCGGACATTACCCCAATCCAGGAAGGGCTGTGGCCAGGCAAATGGAGGATGAAAAAATGCGACCTCTAATAAGGCTAAATTCGGCAGCATTAGCTTGATTTGCGCAGCTTGATTTTATTGCTTTATGACAGCAGCAAAGATGACTTCTAGGATCATATATGATCAATGCCCCAGCTACGACACGAGGATCTTTCTAGGAGATTTGAATTCACAGCTGGGAAAAGAAGAAATTTTTGCTAGAGTCATTGGAAAACACAGCCTACACCACAATTCATCCGGGAACGCACTCAGGCTCGTGGACTTTGCCTCGGAGCCACCTCAGCATCCATAAAGGGACCTGGCGGTCCCCTGATCAACATTGCCATTGACGTCAGACATTCCTCCCGTATTCTCCACGTCCGAACCTTCCGAGGAGTCAACATTGACTCGGATCATTACATTGTTCTAGCCAAGACAAGAACAGGGATATCAAAAAAACAACGGAGTCGAGAATGGACACCACGGTTTGATCTCAGAAAGCTACAATCGCAAACAACCGCTAGGAACTTTGCCGACCGAGTCTCCCAAAAACTCTCTCAAAGTTTGCACTGACAATAGAAGAAGACTGGAAAGCCATTAAGGAAGCTGCCGTGGTTTGACGACGAGTGCAGACAGGCCCATGCAGCCAAACAAGACGTCTACAGAGCTGATCGTGAGCTCTACGAACATAAAAGGAGGGAAGAGAACCGGCTTCTCAGGAAGAAAAAGAAAGAGCATGAGAAGCGCGCGGTCGAGGAGATGGAAAGGTGCTACAGCAGGAATGAAGTCCGAAAGTTTTACCAGAAAGTAAAACATTTATCCAGAGAATATAAATTTCGGACTGAAGCTTATCAGGACCTTACTTTTCAAGTATCCCCAAAGAAAAGGGTCTGGAGGAGTCAAATCCGGCGATCTCAGAGGCCAGTCAATATTGCCTTTTTTTGACACCAGTCTTCCAGAGAACTTCTTACGCAAAAGGTTCATTGTTTTGTCCGCAGTATGGCATGTCGCACTGTCGTGTTGTAACCAAAAGTGAAATAAGCATTTTTTACGCATTTCTGGGACCACATATTTGGGCCAACATCCACCGATATCGATCGCCATCCACTGTATCGCCAACTTTGAAGAAATACGGTCCAATGATGGTAAGATCATCCTTTAAAATTCTCCACAAAGTGGTCCCACTGATGGGAACCGCGCCGATATGACAAACTTGGGTCTTCTTGAACACTGGCCTTCACAGACTGAATAGATGAGTTTGAACGCCGCGGACGTGACCTAGATTGCTCACGAGGGCTTGCCACAGAACCAAATTGAAAAAAAAATCGGGTCCCAACGACGAATTGTATCTTTTTTGGGCGCAACACGATCACGATAATTTGCACGATACGCTCGTTGAGTTAGCACAATCGAGCGTTAATTTCTAATGAACATTAAAACTATTTCCGCGCGTGGTGTGAAGCAATTCATGGTTAAAATTGTACTGAATTGATGTTTCCAAAATGCTATGACATATGAAAATCGGTTGACAATTGTTGAAGTTATTTGAAGTTTACATCGACCCATATGAGATGGCGCACTCTGTATAAAACTCTAATCATCCCAGTCCTGCTTGTGCAGAATCATGGACGCTGTTAAAAGCGGATGAGGAAGCTTCGAGAGAAAAGTTCTGCGTGCGACCTTTGGTCCTGTTTGCGTTGATGGCATCTCGAGGAGAAGATTCAATCACGAACTATATGGGCTGTACGGCGGCATGTGCCTGGTTAAGCGTTTACGGATACAACGCTTAAGAAGGCTAGGCCATGTAGAGCGTATGGACAACACAGCTCCGTCCGGAAGAGTCTTTGTATCCGAGCCATTGGGACAACGCAACAGAGGACGCACTCGGCTCAAATGGCGTTCACAAGTGGAAAAGAGTCTTAACCAACTTAGTGTGCGAAATTGGAGGTGGCGATACTGGAGATCGCGTCGGCTGGAGACGCTTGTTGGTTGAGGCCCGAAGTCCACACTTGTTGGACTTTGGTGACACTTTTTATGGGCTGTGGCGCCATCAAAAAAAGAAGAAGAAGAATTACGTAGGGATTGGAGAATTCTTTAGACCCACGCTTCAGAAACCGAGTGCAGAGTTGGCTTTAGGGATTATATCGTCGATATGGGCGCGATAATGGAGCTCTTGGCCACGTAGTATGCCAAGATCGCGGATAACCTGAACGGTGGATATGGGCTTATTATTGAAGAAGTAGAGACGAGGATGAAGTTTGATTCGTTTACATGAAAAAATTATTGATTGACATTTGGAAATGTAAAGCTCCAAGCAATTTTTGAGCATCAGACAGAAACGCTGTTGAGAACCGATTGAATAGGGGAAAAATCTTGTTGCGAGGAAATGGCTTTGAGGGACTTGGTGTCGTTGGCGTACAGTGGGAATGTTTGATGACAAGCTCAATGTCGTTAATAGTAAGAATAAAAAGAAGTGGGCCTAGGTGACTGCCTTGGGGAACGCCGGAAGTAGCTAAGAAAGGGTTGGAAAAGGCAGATCTAAAACGAACACAGTAGTAACAGTTTTTTAAATAAGAAGATATCCACTTCAAGGCAGTGGATTAAAAGATATGGAAGAGTTTGAAGAGTATAAGTTTGAGGGAGATTTTGTCGAAGGCTTTACTGAAATCAGTTGAAATGACGACAACTTCATTCCCATTCTCTAATGCTGAGAGGGTGAAGGACACCAATTCGATAAGGTTTGTGGTTGTAGACCAGCATTTGAGGAAGCCATGTAGTTTAGAGGAGATTGGAGATTTGCAGTGGAAACTTAGAGTGTCATACAAGATATGTACTTTCGAAAAGTTTGGGTATATGTGACAGTATGGCGATGGCGCGATAGTAGTTAACATCACTCTTCGGACATTTTTTGCGAATAGGAGTTATAAAAGCGGTTCTCCGTATCAGGGGAAATTCACCAAGGGACAGAAATAATGGAGGAAAGGAGCGAACAGGTCAACGTTTATAAAATAGAGGAAGCGTGTCGTGATAGAACATGGCCTTGGAGAACATCAGCACTTATTCAGTGAATACCAAGCTTGAAACCGTTCAAAGCAAAACTCCGCCAATGGCATCGATGAAACCAAGTCATCAAGTTTGCTAGTTTCCTTAAAAGTACATATTTTTCTCAATTATACCATCATCAAGGCTCGTTTACTTCCCTATTTTCTCGAGAACTGTAACTCATTTGGTTCCCTTGTGTTTAAGAAAAAAAAAGAATGACCGGTTTCCATGTAAAGTAAATATTTTATTTTATAGGCACATCACGTCGACTGTATTGATTAATGAAGTAAATCTTATTGACCTTCTGCGAAATCTCAACAGTTTTTCCTCCTACATCCATGTACCCCAAGTTGCTTGCACGGTATAATCCTTACAATAATCATTTAAGAATAAGAATTTATTAAAAAAAAAAAGAGAAAAAAAAGCTTTACAACCTCAAGCGAGTCATTAGCAGCGATGCGATGCACACATCCCCCTAGTAGGATGGCATCAATTCCATCAATCAGTGAATAATTAAATTTTTAATGGCGCAACCTAAACAAATACAGTGAGTCACACACACCGAGACCAAAAACGCATTAATCAATCTGAGAATAAAAATAAACAAAAGTCATCGACTGAAGATAAACAATTCGAATTCAATTCTGTATTTCGACTGCACCCATGTAGAGGCTACGTTTTGAGTCAATTTACGGTGACACATTAACGCCGGTGCGGTGGTTTAAATACTCGTAGGACTCGTGCATGCACGTACGTTTTGATTCGGCGATTTTGCGGTTTAATGAACCGTCTAACGACGCGGCATCGTCATCGAACTTACTGTTTGTGCATCTACAAGCATCGCTTGCCTTATTCTAGGCTTTCGCTTTCTTTGGTGAGTAAGTCTATAAAAAAGGTAGTTAACCATGTAGAAACAGCGGTAGTGGTTACTGGACAGATCCAAGGAATTCTCAGGAGATGGAAATGGTGGATTGATGATGTCTTTATTGCTTCTAATGATTGCAACGCAATCGTTACATTGTAGGGACCATTAAGACCATACTTCAGCGTAATGAGTCGTTACGAGTTGATTTTATTGTTCCAGTTCTTCTAAGTTGTAGTAGCTGTCGGTAGCTCCACCTACCCCCGGGGGGCCAGCGAATTATTGGTATCGAAATGGCTTTCGAGTGGGCCCTACTGCGAAAGTCTACTGTGCGATTTATTACTTAACATTTCATTTCATATTACACTTCATTTATGAGATACATATATGGGAGGTACTATAAGATTAATGTTTTTCTTAGCACTTAGGTGCAACATTTAAAGCATACAATTTCGCTCTAATTAACTGGGAAGTTAGTTATATATATATATATGTTATATATATAAAGACGGAGGGTGTAAGGAGTAATGAGAAAAGGAGGGTCAAGGTTATTGAAGAATAGCAGTAAAATATGACGATAGCCATGATTTACGTAAGCATCCATAGATGCAGCTGATTGTATATAACTGCAGCTTAGGATATTACTGATGCAGATGTTAAGACTGATGCAATGTTCAACAGCAGTCATTTTATTATTGCTCAAGAATACCATATGTCTGGCAAGATGTTCAAGTTAAAACTTCTTCCGAATATTGGCACTATTACAGATTTTATTGGGTTCAGAAGCAAGCCATTAGCGATGGATCAGGCAATAATTAGGGTAAGATCCTCATTAATGAGGAGTGCCAGATTATCAGCATAAAGATACACAGAAGTTTGGATGCAGACTGATAGGAGATCAGTGATGAACATGCAGAACAATATTGGCCTAAGAATAGATCCTTGTGGAGCTCGTCAATCTTCGTGACTTGTGACTCTCTTTTTTATTTTATATAATTGACACAAGGGTTATGGCTGCCGTTAAATGTCAATACACAGCACGGGCAGATGGTATAGAGAGAGAGAGGGAGAGGAGGTACTGGTGCGCATTGGTTTGAAAGAGCATTCCACATTCGCGTGGTTCGGCAAAAAAACGAGTTTCCAAATTTGACTGTGCGTCCGAAGACAGGCTTGAGGGGAATTGATGAGCATTCCGGGCGAGAATCGGAATTGAATTGCAATTGGCTAGCTCACTTGAGCATTGTTTATTAAAATAACTATAAAACAGAGAGAGAGAGGTGACATTGCGTCGATGTTCGAGTGAGTCGAACGATTTCGCGATATTTTTGTCTCCTATGAGTTTTACCGCTCGCTTTTGTATTCTATCTAGCAAAGTGCAGAGAGGTCTTGGGTGCACGAGACCAGATATGAGCCCAACCTGGAGGCGGATGTCGGCCTTTTAAATTGAAGCGAGATCAGAGGGAGTGAAATATTTCTTGCATCGTTTGAAGAAACCTAGACATTTTACATTCATGGTCATTCCAATTAAGAATTTTACTAACACGCGAAACAAGGATGGGAAGTCTTTTAGTTTCATCGACATAAGCGCCATTCTATTGGCTCAATATTGATGGATGGCTTGAGTGATAATAGACAGCATTGTTGTAACATTTAATTATGTTGTCAAAGTCGGAATTCAATGTGCTTAACATACACTGCCGTTCCAGTTCTACGGCCGAAGAGCAGGGACGTGAACGAATACATATAAATAGTTAAGAGTACCGTCATCAGCTAAGAAGTATATTGTATTAGAAGTAGCAAATAAGAGACCATATTATATATAAAAATGAGGAAGAGTGTCGGTGACAGAACAGAACCCTAGGGAACACCAGCATTTATTTGGTGAATATCAAACTTGAAGCCGCAACAATCTTGCTTTCGCTGAAATGGTGCAAAGTTTGGTTTCATATTTCGATGAGATATGCCATCAAAGCACCAGTCGACCTGTTGGTGTGGAAACAGTACTGCCGGTCATTAAGAAGTGTCCGCGATTCAAGATATTTAAGATATTTCATAAGCCGACGACTTATCAGGGTTTCCATGACCTTAGAAAGAAGGGATGTTATTGATATGTGTCGATAGAAGGTGGGAAATAAAGATTCGCCCTTTTTAGGGCTGTCTACTCGGACAGATACCAGAGGAGTAGACTCCGCTATGGGTTTAACGTGGACGTCCACGGCGGGCCTTCCCGCAAGGGGTTGATGTTTGTGCGACAACCAACGCCCTTCTATTGCAACTAAGTACCAGATTCGAGCCATGCGTAGGGGCATGACTGCCCACTTGGTTTGAGGCGAAGCCTAACTAAAACCTCTTACCGATTTAAGGGATCGGCTCCCTCTGAACAACTAAGTAAATTTTACTTGTTGTTCATTAATGCTTTAATTCCCGCGATTTTGGAATAACCACAGCCCCCACGATACTCCCACAAGGGGGCCTACCGCAAGACAGGCCGGGACTGTCTTCTGATAACTGACATTGCTGTCATTTATTGTCTGACATTATTGTCCCGGGGGCACCTGTCTCCCGTGGTTCTAGAATTAGGCTTCCGGTCGAGCCGTTACTCCCAGTTGTGTTATCCTACACATCAACTGAGAGCCTTACATTTGCTTCTTCTTTTCTTCTTCTTTTCCTTTTTCCGGCGTTGTTATGGTCAGAAGTGTAGGACCATAACCTTCCCACTTAACTGCATTCCTACTGGTCCGCTTGTGGGGTCCGCCGGTTTGACCTCAGACAGTAGCGGCAGGCTTCCCGGTTTGGGATTACTTCATCGCTGAGGCCAATCAAATGCTGGTGTTTTTGCATTTGTTTGCACCAATTGTTCTTCGGCCTGCCTTTTTTTTTTTTTTTTCTTTGTGACACTGGCATGCTCCAGATTTTTTTGTTTGATCTTACTCTTACAACACCGGTGATCTCCAATCGTGTCAACCCACTGATTCACTGATTTGCATGCATGTACACTTGTGGGGCAGTTTAATGGTGGTAGATGTGTCCCTAGGCTCACCTTGGTGTTTTCTAAATTGCCTAGATGTGATTTTTGTTTACCTTTGTTTTAGTCGCCTTTTACGACAATCGAGAGGTATCGCTGCAGGGATATTCTTAACCCGTCCCTGCACGGACTAGAGCCTTACATTTGCTAAATGGCCGAATGACAAGCCAAAATAGCAAATATGTGCCTTTCCAATCGATTATCAGTCATAACGACAGCATAACCAATTAGTTATCGGCATTTTGCATTCAAATTAGCTAAATAGCTATATAGCTAAAAATAGCCATACAGCTAAATAGCTATGTAGGCCGTGCACCACTTAGCCCTTTAATGTTGCCTCCCAGGTACATGAGCCGCATATTGAGGATGCGACCCGTTGTTACCCAGAGGGCGTACCAGAGGAGTAGGAAAGATGAAAAAGCTTTCGTAGTGGTTTTGCCAGCGTGGAAGAACACCTCCTTAGAAGTATTGGAGGAATACGATCAGGGCCAGCGGATTTGTGCACGTTCAGATCGTTAAGTACTCTTGCGACTGTACGAGTGCGAAAATGGATTTGTCCCATGGAAGATTCTACGTTTTTAAGTATAGGCGGATGAAAAGTGCAATCTGGGAGCGATGAGCTGGCTGCAAATTGTGCGGCTAGCAGTTTGGCTTTGTCTAAAGATGGGACAGCTGAGATCTCATTGTAAAAAAGCGTATGGATTGAGGACGAGGCAGAATTTTTTATGTTTTTCACAAATGATCAAAAGTTGTTTCTACCTTAGCACTTTTTGCCTCAACTTTTGGTCATGGGAGAATTTGACACGTCGAATCAATGCATTGCAGTCGTTTCTGGCTTGTTTAATTTAGCTGAAACGTCTTATGAGCCTAGAGGTGGTAATATATTGATAGAATACTTACCAGGACTCTCAGAAACTGTCCTGATAAATAACTGCCAATAAATTTGACAGCTATATTACTAAAGCCAAACAAGTTATTGAGCTTCCATATTAGAATACTATGATCTACCCTATCGAAAGCTTTAAAAAAATAAAGCAGCCTCACCGTTGTCATTATCATGCCTTATTTTGTCGAACAGGCTTATCACAGCCGTTGAGCAGTTATGATTTATTCTTAGGCCTGATTGTTTCGGGTAGAGCAAATTGTTAGAAGTTACATGGCTTAGTATTTGCTTTTCTAAGACTTTTTCAAACAAATTATGAATGCAAGGTCGTGCGCTTATTGATATTGGAGTCTATTTGTTTACTAATGGCAGCTGTTTTCCAGCATTACCCCTAAGTATTTTATTATGGTTAGGCCTTGTAAAGGTTTTCGCTAAGCTACGGACCTTGGCCTCGAACCACAGAAAAAAAAGAAATAAAGAAAAATACTGGAAGGGTCCGATCAGCTCCGGCTGTGGCACAGATTCCTCCACTCTAGCCGAGAACTCGAGTTCAAATCCTGATGGGGGTCGCGAATGTGTGTTTTTTTAGTTTTAGTAGGAAAGGTATTTTCTTCCTTTTCCTTATTTATCAAAGGTTTTTTCTTTTCTCCTACGTTCCTTTCCTCGTGTTCCACCTAGCCTAAATTGTTCCGAACTAGAGACTCGGGGCGTTTGAGCGTGAACGTCAAAGGGGAAGGTTGGGCGCGGTATTGGTTTTTGGGTAGTTTTTTTGGGTTTGAAATTGGCGAACTAGGAGTTGACTTGACGGGAAAATTCGGCAAAAAAAAAGTTTCAAATCGAGACTTGAAAAACGAATTGGAAAAAAAAAGAAATTTCGCGTGACTCGAGCGGTTATTTCGGTAGCGGGCGAGAATAGGGAATTCGCGTCTGACTCCTCTTTTCCTTTTCCCTTTGGCTGCCCGTAAGAAAAAAAGGGGAAAAAAAGACAAGAATTTGTGTAAAAAGTGAAAGCTATGTACTCGTACATTTAACAAAATAAAAAAAGAAAACAAAAAGATTAAATTCGTCTATAAAACAATAAAATAGTGAAAAAAAAAAAAAAAAAGTGTTACGTGAAGTCGAGATTTGGAAAACAAACTGGGGAAAAAAACAGTGATAAAATAAATTCGTACTAAAAAAAGAGAAAAAAACAGGTGTACGAATGAAGTAGTGCATCATCAGAACACAAAGCATTATGCATTACATCGAGGGACGACAGTGGAGGTGATCGAGCGCGGCGACAACACAGTGCAGCCAGGTTCCGGGTTTGAGACCAGCGAGTGGAGTTTTTTTTTTTTTTTTTTTTTTTTTTTTTTTTTTTTTTGAATTATAGTTTTATTTCTTTTTTTGTCTTGTTGAAAGTTTTGCTGATTTTGTTTTCTTATATATAATTATTACTCTTGTATAATAGGTTTAAGTTGGTTAGGGGTAGGTTAAGAATAGCTAGGATAGTTAAGTTAGCATAAGCGTAACTAAGCGTAACATTTTTCCTGTTTTGTTTCACGAATCAGAAAATAAAAAATAAAAAACAGAAATTGAAGTCGGGCTTATTTTTTTTTATCATTATTTTATTTGCCTTGGGAGTAGGAACGGGACCAAAGAGGGCTCTAATACCTCGTCGCGATTCCCGGTGCTAGGTTAAATCGTCCATAAGGCCAAATCGCGTGGCGCACCTTTCACCATCTAAACCTACGACCACTTTCGCAGAATTGGTCGGGCGGCCTTGCGTACGTTAGCGCGAAGCGGTTTTTCGGTAACAATTTTATCGCTTCCTTGATCAGATATTATGGTTCCCGACCTGGATATTGGTGTATTCTACATTTTTTCGTGATAAGAACGACCTCCATTTTTGGTTGGCCAGTTAGACCGCCACTTGATCTGGGCAATTGCTGCGTTTGTTTCTTCCATGCTCTTCTGTGGATATTTTTGTATTATTTGTGAAAATCTGCGGACTTTCACTATAATTGGTTTGATTATTTCCGAAGGCTGTGCCCTACAGACTTTGTTGCAGATTTGTTTGAAACATTTTGCCCTTTTCTTTTTGGTTGCCTTTGATGATTTCCATGTCGCCTTCCTAAAGGAGGCTTGGGCCTTAAAGCACTTCGTCCTTAGCGACTTTCTTCGTGTTGATGATTTTCTAGGTATTGCCGCACCACAAACTACAAATACGCTTTGTATGAGTTGACGTGATGCTAGAGCTATTATTGACAACTTTCACAACGAACTTTCTACCTGTTAATATGTAAAAAATCATAAGAAGCAGTGTTTTTTATGGTCAGCCGGCTGAGCTTGTAATAAAGACCTTCTAACCATACGGTGTCGGTAAACCACCGGAACAAGAGTTTGAATCTTGGCAGGAGTCTACTTTTCTGTTCGTACACGTTCGTGGTATCGTGATGCTGGCGACGTAGTATGGCGCTGTCCATCGACTGTTTACTTATATCGTCCATTTGAACCCATTTATATCGTCCTACTGAAAATCTCGTCGTTTCAGAGGTCCCTATTGGGGGTTGGAAAGAAAGCACTCGAAGTGAGCGCTCTCATAAGGGAACTGGCAAAGTGTGGCCAACGTCTTTTACCCATAGAAATGATTATCAACCGAAAAATGTGGAAAAGGTTTTAGATATTACATTCTCGAAAGACTAGTTGGCTTACTATTTTGGGGCACTGATGTGACATCACTTTAATAAAATGAGACAGACAGACCCAGAGTACAGACTTGTCTTTTGGATTAGGAGAACTATATTATAAATGTTGTAATGTGTTGACTTCTTCAGAGAATTCTAGTCTCCTGAGAAAAATACATCTATTTTTGCGGGTCTAATCTTTTTTTTAATTTTCATACGTTTTAGGAAATCCCCGTCTAATTGGATTACTTGGTATAATAGACCTTTCTGAGCGAAGCAAGTAGCAAAAACACTCGTCATTTCAAGAAACATTGCAAGATGTCGCACTGATCCGCGAAGTGTGCACCAAAGAACAGAAACAAAACCAAGCATGCCAAATCACCTTCTGTACAGTATTTACGTAATGACTATGAGAAAGAAATTGTTGTTGTTAATTGTCGCAACGATAGATTGAGCAAGATCGTTGAATCGCTTAAAATAGAGAGCGGTTACCTCTTCGATGCTGTTTAATACCTACCTAGTGGTTTGCACAGCCACGCAATAACGTATACATGTGATTTAGTAGTATATAGATTAGATCCAAGAATTAAGGTTATCAATGCAGTGCTGCAGTGTGGGTTCAATATTTCAATAGGCATATAGACGCTTGTCTTTCTGAAGCTAAGAAAGCCTTCGGTATGACACGGAAACTGTTTCACAGCATTCAATTTGATCACAGGGTAAAAATCGTATGCTAAGGCTCATCATCGCTTTGAGCCTCTTTTCCATTTATGGAAAAATTAGTGTGTTTGAGCGATAGGCCTTAGAGTCCTAGAGTGTAAAGTTCATTAGTTCATAAATGTTGTTTGTTTTAAAAGTTTGGTTCTTAAACTGCCAACACTGTTTTTACAGATTGTCAATTTAAAAGTTGATTTGTGGTTACTACGAGTATGTTTTGCCATTTTATGATAAATAGATTAACATCAGAACAATGCATGTAAATTGTGCAAACTTATTTTGAAAACCATAGTTCGATTCGCTAAACTTATGCGCTACATCCATTTGCCTTTGAGCTAGGATGAGGATAATCCCCATGCACAGCAATTGGAGCTATGCTACGCATGACCATTATACGCGTCGTATGTTCGGCGATGATTCAGAATATGATTCAGCTTGATCCTCATTTTCAACATAAAATGGATATATAAGCAAAATTGCCGAATTTGGAGTTGAGAAATCCCAGAAGCCTTTGTCGAGACGTCCTTAGAACCATTAAAACCCACTTTTTAGTGAGCTTTATGGGCTGGTGGAATCATCGGCCCATAATTTTTTTTTAAAGACGATGCCGGCCAGAATGTTACAATTGAAGAGCGCTATAGAAACGTGATTTCCGACTTCTTTGTTCCTCAGTTGAATGGCATGGACGTGACAGAGTAGAAGATGGCACAATATGCCACACGGTGCGCATAATTTCGCGTAATAGACCTGAACTGGCCACTATCCTCTCTTTGGGGATATGTGTATAGCATATGCTGATAAAACAATGACGTTAGACGATTTGGTAGCCAACATTTGTCTTGTTATTGCTGATATTCGGCTGATATTCGGCTCGATAAAGTTATCGAAAATTGGATTTCACGATTGCACTTCATTCGAACTAGCCGTGGCAGGCATATGCTTGAAATTATATTCAAATTTTTTTTTTATTTTTTCTTATTTTCTAAAAATATCTTTAACTTTCGTTTTGACATTTAGTACATTTTCTTAGCGAACAAGAGGAAATAAGCTGAGGCTCCGACCAGTATCTGAGTTACATATGGTACAATATTAAAAAGGCAGAGGTGAGATTTAATTCATCCATAGCGTTGGGGGTTTGTTCATTCCTAGTGCCCCTGGTCACTCGTTATTGTCGCCTATTTTGAATATTTGATTATATCTTTCTTTCTTTCTTTCTTTCTAATCGCATTTTATTATATTATTCATATTCTGACTTACTAGACAAAATGCTTAAATCTAATTTAACGTTATAATTCATATTCTTACTGGCACTCTAAGCTAATCTAAATCTTAATTTTAACATCTTTCGACTTCATTTTTATTTATTGCCGGCTGGCTTGCTTATGGCTTATTTCTAAGAAAATATTAATAAAAAACTTAGACACTATAATTCATTTCTTAAATTTAAACTTAACCTATCTTACCTAGATAAATAAATAAACTTAACCTAAGCCTAAAATATTCTTAATCTATAATTAATGGGATGAACACATGTCCGGTGTGTAAGTCGCATCGGACATGTGTTCATCCCTTTAATTGCACCCTCTTAAGGTAAGGGTCGTTGTTGGCGCTATTTTTTACGTGCCGCCTATGGGTTGATCTCACTTTCATGAGTGGATTGTGAGTGCAACCACCAGAACAAACTTTTTTGTCTGATCGCGTCTTCTTTATCCCGAATTCGGGTGCTATACCGAAAGTACTCAAACCGAGCGACGACATCCGGATCGTACAAGAATCGCCTGTCCCTCGCATGGCGTCGGAAGTGGTATATCAGATGGATACCATTATCATCCTGTATGTAGCCCTTAGTATCTAGTTAGATAAATGCTTCGGGTGGGATAAAGCCAGGCAGTCTTGTCTTTTCGTGGTATAACTGATTGGGGTAATAAGCCCCAAAGATCAGGCTGTTATCGCTCATAATTGCTCTTGCAATATGACTCCGAGTCAGTTTAATAAGATAATTATCAATTCTAATCAACCCAGCCTTATCGTACAGAACCTTGTTAGGATAGTATTTGACATACTGTGACTCTGGTGTCCGATATAAGCTCATGCAATATCGAAGACACTGCCTTTCGTATAAGCGAAGCTTTTCTATATCAAATGGAGCCACATTAAACCACACAGGACAGCCATAGGCGACAATTGGCCTTATGAGAGCCATGTAGCATATGACTTTTACTCTAGGGTCAAGTAGACTTCTTTGAAACAATCTTCTCGTAAGAGCAAAAACCTTCTTCGCTTTGGCAAGAGCAGCATCAATATGTCTATTGAAATATAAATATTGATCAAGCCAAATTCCAAGATATCTCACTACATTTCGCGTCGCCAATGGCTGCCCTTGCTGTCCAATGATGGTCAATTTGCGCCAGTTTCGCCTAGTATCCCTAGAGGCCCTGTACAATGGCGTTCTGAAAATAATTGTTTCTGTTTTTTGGAAATAGATTTTTAATTTCCAATTATCACAGTATCTTTCAATTTTATCGAAGTCATATTGCAAGAGCGCATTGATGATTTAAATTTTTTTACCCGATCTGTATGCAACTAGATCATCTGCATACGCTAAAGCGTAACTAAGAGAACCAACTAGATCACTTGTGTAAATGTTAAAAAGCAGATGTGAATTTACTGCCCCCTGTTGTATACCGTTTTTAATATGGTAAGTCCTGCTTGAAGTAACGTTGCTATATTTTACAACGAACTTCTTGTCTATTAACATGTCATATATCATATATAACAGCGGTTTGTTCATATTCAGCCTGGCTGACTTTAAGAAAAGTCCATTTAGCCACACGGTGCCGAAGGCGTTCTCAAAGTCAACCAGACAGGCCCCTGTGCATTGGCTCTTGCATTTGTTCCATTGGATGTCGGACACCAGTTTTGACGCAGCATGAATAGTGTCATGTCCCGCCCTAAAACCAAACTGGTTTTCCGGAAGAACCTTATTATGCTCAACCCATTTTAGTAGCGCTTTCTTGATTACCTTTTCAAAAACCTTGCTAATATTCGGAAGTAAACTTATTGACCGAAGATTTGCTGGGTTGCTCTTATCCTTCCCCTTTTTGGGAATAGGGTGGACTACCGCCATTTTCCAATGTGCTGGATAATGTGCATTATTCAGCATATTGTTAAAAAGCGTTACTAATATATCGACTGCTACCTCGGGCATATGCCGTAATACTATGCTAGGAATCCCATCAATGCCCGACGATTTTTTGTTTTTCATTGAATCAAGGATGCACATTTGATTATATATATACATACATATGTATGTATGTAACTACGGTCGTACAATAGTTTTGTAATACAATTTTTGTTTGGAAGGAACAAAGCAGATTGGGCTACTTTTAACCCCCGAAGTAAAAAGAGGGGTGTTATAAGTGTATGTGTGTTTGCCTGTGGCATCGTAGCTCCTGAACGAATGGACCGGTTTTGATGATTTCTTTTGTTTGATAGCTAACGCGATCGAGATGGTTCTTAGCTACATTTTATGAAGATCTGTTCAGGCGTTTTAAGGCCATCAGATCTTTTAAGTGTCGCAAGCGACGACGCTTATCTTAAAAATATTAATAGGTTCTTTTAATCAAGTCAAATGTCCAAGAGAAAAATTTTATTTTTCAACTTTTTACAGTTTTTTTTGTGTCGGGGGTTACTTAAAATTTTTGATTTTATTTTTTATACAAATATTATATGTATGTATTCTGATTAGAACACAAGGTCGATGGATGTTTTTCGTTTAAGTTTTCTCCTTCTTAGCGTTTCTTTGTCGAGTAATTGGTTTATTTCACGATTGCAATGTGTTATAGTTTTAGTTAAGTGTTTTGTGCTTGTTTTTTGATTCTCTTGGTCTATTGTGTTTATTTGTAGATCATGATGAATGTCATCATTGCAGTTACGAGTATACCATTCTGCGTTGGTTATTGTCCTTAAAATCTTGCTCTGTTGTTTTTGAGTTACGAGTATGCTTAAGTTACTTTGTTTTTTTGATGTTCCCCAGATTTGGGTACCGTACAGCCATATTTGTTTTATTGTACTTTTGTATATAAGTATTTTGTTTTTGAGAGAAACCTTTGATTGGGGTCGTAAAAATCAATACAGTTGTCGAAATTTGTGCTTAATCTGAGCTCTTTTTTGCTGAATATGGAGCTTCCAAGTCAATTTACTGTCCAGCCAAATCCTCTAGTATTTAGCAGCTGGTTGGATGGATAAGGGTTTGTTATTTATGATTAGTGGTATAGGGGTTTATTTTGTTTTAATTTTATAGATAACATGTATCGTTTTGTCTTCGTTAGTCTTTAGCTTCCATTTCGAAAGCCAGTCGCCTACTTTGTCTAGAATTTGTTGTACCTGGCAAGTCACAGTTGGCAGATGGTGTCCGAAACTTAGCAGTAAAATATCGACCGCGAAGGTTGCGATCATAGCTGTTTTATTGCAGGTGGCGGGCATGTCTGCTGTGAATATCAGGAAAAGTAGCGGACCTAGCATGCTTCCTTGGGGTATTCCAGATTTAACTGGGTGGGTGTTTGAGCATTTGTCTTCAATTCTCACATAAAAACATCGTTGTCCTAGGTAGCTTTTTAGAATTAAGAAATAGTCTTTGGAGAAAAAGTTACTGAATTCGGCCAGAAGTCCCTTGTGCTAGACTGAGGCACAAGCTTTCGTTACGTCGAGTTACACTGCTACTCAGAAATGGTTATTGTCTAGAGCAGTTGAGAATTTATTGGTCACTCTATGTATCTGTTCAATAGTTGAGTCTTGTCTTCTGAATCCGAACTGGTCGTTAGGGATAACATTACATTTTTTCAATATATGTTGCAGACTTTTTAGTAGAAGTTTTTCAGAGATATTGGAGAGAAGTGGAAGTAAGCTGATGTATGAGGTTGTTATTGTGTCGCCTTTTTGATTTTTTGGTTTGGGTATTGCTATTATTTCTGCTACCTTCCATAATTTTGGGAAGTGTTATATTCGTATTATACTCTTAAAGCGGTTTCAAAGGAAGATGAAGGCTACGTGTAGAAGTTCTTTTAGGAATTTGCCATTCAGAAGGTTGTAACCAGGTGCTTTCTTACTCTTTGTTTCTTTTTCAATGCAATCTTCTATTTCTTTGCTCGTTATTTTATTTATGGCTTTAGTATTTTGTATGTTTCGGGAAGGTTGTGGTGCTGAGACCTTGTCGCCATCGAGGTATGTGAAAGTAGGCTCAAAGTAATTTGCTAAGATTTTTTTAATTTTTGACGCCCCCACAGAGGCACTTTATTAGCTTAATAAAAAAACAAATAACTTAATTAACTTACTAACTATATGACAGGGTGGAAACGATTAAGAAGAGGGTGAAGGGTTATGGCATAGGGCATTTCTAACACTGGATTTTTTGATGTGAAGATTGACGAAAAGATTGGTGTTATTTGCGCAGCATTCTGGAGTAATTGTGCGATGAGTGTTTATACGGAAAAGGGGCTTGGACTGAAGGTTATGTGAGTTGGTGTTAAAGGGAATCATGTGCAATAATGTGGGACTGTCAATTTTACCGCTGAAAAGGTCGTGAAGAAAAAGTATATCTGCAAAATCGCGTCGATCTTGAAGGGGTTGGAGGTTGATTAATTTTGGGCGAACCGTATAAGTTGGTAGTAGGTAGTGAACCTGTTAAGGTAGGATTGGAGAGAGCCGAAGTCAACAAGGGAAGATATGTGTTTTAATATTTTCATGTCATCGGCATATATGAAGAACTGAGTGTTCAGAATAGCGCTGTCAACGTCATTAATGATTAGAATAAATATCAATGGTCCGAGATGACTACCTTGTGGCACATCGGAGGTAGCATTAATTGGATCAGAGATAGAAGATCTGAAAGTAGCGTTATATTGATACGTGAGATAAAACCCTGAGAGAAACTGAGGGCAGGGAGCTTGAGGAGAATAATTTGGTAAGACATTTTTACAGAGGCCCGGCTGAAGTCAGTGGTAAAACCGCCTACTTCTTTGCCGGCTTCGAGTGTACACCAAGATTGTGAAACAAACTCGACTAGATAAGTGGTTGTCGATCGACCTTTTAGGAACAAATGTTGATTAGCAGTAAATATGGGTTTGCAGTGAAAGAATAGTGTGTCATAAATGATGCTCTCGAAAAGTTTGGGTATGCATGGCAATAGGACGATAGTTGGACACATAGTTTTTCGGTCCTTTTTTGTGGACTGGAATGATATAAGCATACTTCTAAAGCTGAGGAAAGGGTCCTTGAGAGATAGAGCATTGAAATAAAGCGGTAAGGGCTAAAATGAAATGTTTCGGGCACTTTTTTAAAACTATGGCAGGCAGAGAGGCGGGACCGGGAGAGTAGTCGTTCTTTAGGTTGCGTATTTTTTCGGCGATTTGATCGGGAGTTGCATTCGGTTCAGGTATCGAAGTAGAGTGATACACATAGCTGTACAAATTTGGTGAAAGACTGAATGTAATTAGAAAGGTCAGATGCAGAGGAGGAGAAGGTAGGCGTGCAATTTTTTGTTTCTTTTTTGCGGAAAGAGCGTAATTCCTTAGTATACAAGGGCGGAGATGAAGTGTAATTCTTTTTTGGTGAGTATGGGACTGACAACGGCGAGTTTGTAGCAATGTGTAGGCTGTGAGGGTCTTAAGTAACAGAAGGCAAGATAAAGTTTCGGTTTAGGGAGACATATTGAGGCACTAGTGAAATTTAAGTCAGCGAAATTCGGTTTGAAGGGCACGGGATCATAGCAGCTGTGGGTTGCTAAGAGAACTCCGCGACCATCCGGCTCGACAGAGGTGTCGTGTCCATCGGCGCGAAACAGAATGAAATGTGAGGTAAACAACTCGCCGACTCCAATGCTGGAGCATAGATTCGTTTCAGTTAGGGCAAATTAGGTTTTGGTGCGTTATCCTCTAACATTCTGGTAGTAGTGTTTTTTGTAAAAAACATTTGATGGGTGGGGAGATGTAGTGGTTTTTGAAATTAGAGCGGGTTCTATGCAAACGTGCGATGCGCTTTGAACTGACATGGGCGGCGAATGTGGAGAGGTCGTTGTTTACATCAATGGGGGAGATATTAAGGCTTTTCTAAAACCATTGACATAACAAAGCGGTCTTTTGCGTTGTTGCCTTTCCCAGGTGGTTTCTAGCCCATGTGTTATTTGTTTTTTTTTTTTTTTATTGCAGGATGGTGTTGTATTTTATTTGTCTTATCTTTTGTTGCTTTCCATAAGGAGTAATTTATCACGGATGTTAGTTTTTTCAATGAGGTTTTTATCCTGCATTTCTTTCATTTTTATTTTGATAGCTTTGCTGAGTGATTTTGTTTAGTTTATTAACTGCCATTTTTTCCTCATTTTCCTTTTGGTCTGTATTAGCTTTTTCTTCCACAGAGCCGAGGGAGCGCTACAAAATTTGTTTTCTACGATTTTATTATTTTTGTCATTTAGGTACACGATTTCTCTTTCAATGTCATCGTGGTGTTTAATTGCGTCAAGAAGATTTCGGCCTTTTTTGTTTGTTAGCAACAAATGGCATTAAATTATCTATTAAAAAAGTAAATATCATAGACATTAAAATTAGCTTTAAGTATTTTATTTTATATTAAATTTGTATACCTCTAAGAAAACACCTTTTGTTAGCCTAATAAAGTCGTGAACGTCGGAGCAAGCTTAAAAAGAATCGACAACTTTAATGCTTAAATTACTCGAAAGCACATTGTAAAGGCTACGACAATAACCTGATCTCCGAGTCTTACTACCCTAATTGTACAGTTGCCTTGAAAAAGCTTCTCGGCTTCCGACGTTCGGAATCGGCATTTAGCTTAAGTTTCCGTTCACTTGTGTGAAAAAAACAAATCGCACCAATCGAATAAACAGAAGCTTGGTTCCAGCTCTTCATGACCTGTAACGCCATCTAAGGTGTCTGTCTGGCAGTACAATGGACCAGTATTTTTGTCTGAGTGCTCCAACAGATAACAGCAGCCTCCAACAAGAGAAAAAAAAACCCTAGTTATAGGTACCAGAAGAACACATTCCGATCAGGCTCAGAAGCATTTCTCTTGAAAGGTTAGTGCAAATAGAGATGGTCCTCGGTAATTTACCACTGCTATCGCTCGTATGTTTTAGTACCACAATGGCAGTTTGAAGGCTGGGCACGTCATCATGGATTACTAAGGCCTGTTAGCCAAAAACGATTGGGGCTTGGATTGTCCATAAACACTTGACCTACATTTAAAACAGCTCAATTCGAGACGGATCAATCGTAGAGGCCCGGAAGTAGCTTACCTGAGTGGATAGTGGATAGTTTTATTATAATAAAAGTTTATTATAGATCATATACAGCGGTGAAACGTCTATGCAAAAATGCAATGGTCTCCCGTTGCATGCATACTCTATAAATCAAAACGAAAACTAATATCTTAGAAGCTTATGCACCTTCAAAGCTTTAGCCTATTAAGTGTGCTCAAAGTCCATATACCGCTGATTAAGTACAAGGTTCCGCCTGCTTAATTTTCCACTAGATATGTAAAACTTACCGTGACCCTGCTTCACTCAGCTCCAAACGATCGATCTCACTCAATCAAGATTGATTTATTAACCTTTCACCACCGTAAACTCCGAAGTCGCTTTCCCCCTCGTATATTAGATTAAAGTACATTTCTATCAATCTTAGACCTCATCCAATAATTGCCTGATTCCAAAGCTATGAAGCACTAAAAAGATGAAAAGTGTCATAAACGGCGTTTCTGCAAACTGTGTCTAATTAATTACATCCAACGCCAAGCTTCTTCCATCACTTTGCTGGCAAGCGATGTGTGCAAGGTCGTCTCACATCGGTTTACACGTAGCCTTTGGCAGTTTGAACGATTATTGCTGCCCGATGATACTGTCTGGCCGGGCGAGTGGCTCAGATCGAAGAAAACAAAAGCAAACAGGAACAGAACTATGATCATGATGTCAGGAGATTGTTTGTTTTAATGACTTCAAGGCCTACAAAAATCTACAATGATCCAAGCCAAAGATGCGGAAAAGAGAGTTCTCGTTATTTCTACCAGAACGCTTCCATCATATGCATGGTAGACATACAGTAGAGGATCATGCCCAACTGATGACTGATGAAATTTAAGAAACCACAACTTACAACAAAACACATTAACCACTCGACGCATTCATTCCAAGTATGTGGTATTAGCTTTCACTACTGGACATACGCAACTGATAACCGATCTGGGCAGTAGTCAGGCGGGCAGCTTCCAATGCACCTAACAGAATGTTCTTGTGCCGTCATGGGCATCCGATTCGGGGGACAACATCGATCTATACGACTGGAATGGATACAACATTGTACTTGAATATGTTAAAAACTTTGTTATGTCATGTCCCGCGATACACTTCCGCGGTGATGTGCATGTCCTGATGATATCGTGTGATGATTCTCATACCTTCTTGTGACAATGGGGAATTGTGGATTCATGTGTGATAATCGGTCTACCGCGAAGAGCATACATTCCACAAGGCAAGCCTACTGTTCATGATTTCAGCTTTAGATGCTGACTGAGCTTCGTTCTGCTGTGCCGTAGCCGGCTGTGATAATAGTGATGGAGTGACGATACCACCACCACATCGTGGCGAGCAGCCAAGCGCCGACTCATTTACTAAAAATTTGCGTCTGCCAACCGAAAAATAATAAAACAATAAAAAAAAACAAAAACAACAACGTGGATGTTAACATTAACATCAACAGAAAACAAACAGCCAAGAAGCGTAATGAATGAATGGAGAGGAAACCAACACGGAGGAAAGGTGAGTATTACAAGAGTCAGCTTCTTAGGAGGTGGTAGCAGTTTGGATTTATAATTTTTTTTTTCATTGCAATTCTCATTCGCTTGGCCTCTCGGAAATCTCGGTCTTAAAAGAGAGATGGTGGTAAGACGGTAATGAAGATGAAGATTTTTGTTTCGAACCAAATGCAGAGCAGATCTCATTTATTTGCCGATGTTCGAGGTATTCGCAGTTCGTACGGCACAAGCAGAAGATACTCGCACGTAACATCGCTGTATTGCTCGGATCCTTTATCGTGTTCGTTACTAAGTATTTGAACTATCTTTTTTCTGTCACCCTATCGTTAATTTTAATAAAGTGTGAAATTTCGAGGAATAAGGGCAGCTTCAGACAACGTCTTTAAATTGTTCGTTACAGTTAAAAACGTGAGAGGAACACATTCTTGAAGTGAGTTTGAGGTTTTGTTAAAAAATTCCTTTTTTTTACTAAGGACTTCGAACGTTATTATTTTTGAAAATGAATGTGATAAAGTGAATAAAAAACTTACAAGAATTCGGGACTGAAAATGACTCAGAAGAAAAGTATTAGAGAGGCATTGAACTTAAATTAATTTTTATGTTTTGTTCATTGTAAACTATTTACCAAATCTATGAAAAATAATTTATAAGAAGTGGCTTTAAATTTAATAAAAAAAAATTAATTTGTTATCATGGTTTGAATAATTGTTCGGCTTGATTTCTTAAAAAATATACGTTTGAATTCGACCGTTCTCTAATCAATCTGGCGTGATACCTCCAAAGTATTAAGGCCTTTTTTTAGAGCTGAGACAAAGAATATATTTGTCTTACGACAACTCCCCGAAGCCAAAATTTCATTAAAAAAAAAATTTAATACGCACAGTCATGCGTAAGATGAATAAGGTTAATTTTTAAAATTAATAAACGTCGTTAACTTAGGAGACTCCGGCTTTTAAACAAATCTCAATACAGCCAGATCGAATTAAATTACACTTTACTTATCTAAGCCTGTGAGCTTGTTCTTTTTTTCTCAATTTTAATTAATTTTTTTAAATATATTTTAAAGTGATGAAAAATCCTAAAGTCAAACTTAAGTGTCTTATTTGATTAGAACCACGTTATTGGCTTACTCTCTAAACAGGAACATTTGGTTACAGGCTTCGAAAATGCGTTCGTAAAATATTACTTTTATTTCCCACATAATGCCATGCTACCTGCCTCCCAGAGCTTGCAAAAGTAAATTTTCTGTCCTTGAGACCTTTGTTTATGTAATAGGCGTTTGAATATAAAACTAATATGAAGTTTATTTAAACAACATTATAATGAATGAATCTTATAAGCAAAGTTTCAGCCATAGTTTGCTACGACTTTTTCCCATCTTTCCAGCAAGTGTTGGATTCTGCGCCAATACTACTGTTCGATTGTTGGCGCCAACTATTCATTAAGCCAATTTTTCCGCCGTCCAAAAGTCCGTGGTGCATCGATCGCAACATGAAGTATAGTATATTAGAAGTGGCCAAGTTTGGGAATACTGTGGGTGGGGCTGATCTTCCCAGTCAATATGCGCCAAAATTTTTTTTTTCAAACAATATGCAGCACGTGAACGAACATTGTTATTATTTTAATTGTTATTTAATTACTCATGCGCGACTCTGGGTATTTTCTGGTATTTTTTACTTCAATAATCGATTTAATTTCATCTGCTGTTAAAGAGAGTCCGGAGTCGGAAAGTAAAATAAAAATAATATTTTTTTTTATCATCTTATATTATTCTTTGGACTTTCCTGAACATTTTGCTATGCATTATATTATGGTATTTAATAATTAAGAAACGGTGAAAAAATGAACATAAAAATTAAAAAAAAACTATCCATTCGGCAGTTCTACTCCAAATTTTCGGAATTTTTTTAAATTTTTGCACAAAAAACGCACTAAATGGTCGTTTCGCTTAAAGAGTAACAACTACGGTTTAACCTTCCTTTAATATAAGCGGTAGAAGTCTCATTGATAAGAGCGAAAAAATGTGGACGAAATGGCTCTCCTGAAAAGTTCAGGTTTTACACTTTTCGGTACACGTTTTCCTAAACATCAAGTTATATTATGATGGCCTTTTTTTTTAACTAATCGCCATGCTAACTTTAATAGAAGTCGAGAAAGAATCAGGTTATTATCATATTTAGTCTCTGAAATATAGGTACCGACATTTTTTTCCCCACTCCGGACTCCCCTGAAAGGTAGCTTTCCCCAATGATAGTTTCACTAGGTTTTAGTAATTTATTGTACACCGTACACCTGTTCTTACCAAATGCAGAGCTTAACCTTTTTGTCGTGTGTATTATGCACTTGTTGTGAAGTTAACATGGCTTGGGTCGCCCCATGATAATTTTGGAATTGTCGAAACAGAACCACTTTTCTTATATGACGATCAGACAATATTTCTGAAATGATTTTTCACCTTTCGAAGTCTCTATTTTTCAATTGACGTGGAACCCTTCACGGGGCTTTTGATTGTTAACATTGCTTGCAGCTCTGCACTTTCGAATTTTTTGGTCGTCTTTCAATGTTTTTGTTGTTGATGCCAAAATCACCCTTTTAGAAACGATTAAGCCAAAGTTCAAAAGTCCTTTGAGTTCGAGCATATTCATCATAAACCTCCCTTAACACTCGATGACATCCAGCAGCGGTTTTTTTTTTTTTTTTTAAGGTGCTAAATGGCCCTCATTTATCATAAAATTCAACAGTTTCAAGGCGACGAAATAATTCTTTATACAATCACAACCTATGACATACTTGATTTTATTTATAAATTATTATTAATATTACCTATATTGTCGACCATTTAAAATTCAGAAGCTCAGAGCCTCGTTGACAATCCTTCTCCAAGCCTGCCTCTTAAGAGTGTGTTCCTTCTATGTTTCCCTTCCTTGGACAAATCAAGTCCATTCTTAAATCGTCCTGCCATCTAGAGTGCGGCCTTCCTGACGGTTTTTTCCCTACGGGTGCTCCTCTCACTTTCGTTTGACGTCCCCTACCCATTCATTCTAAGTTTTCCTGCTCATCTTAATCTTCGAATTTCTCGGTTGAATAAAGTTCTTCAAGTTCTTGATTGCGTAGTTTTCTTCATTCCTCCAAAATACCGTATGTGGAGTTATACCATCTGCTAGTAAAATCAATATTTCCTATTGTTACACCTATTACTTCATTATGACGACTTTAAAATGATCAAAGAGCGAGAAAAACATTTTTTTATAGAACGAATTTTGATAATAAAAATCAATATTTTGTGAGTATTATTCGTGTGAATTTCTCCGTAATAAAATGGCAATTGAGTATGATCAATTTCAACACTTTTTCATCATTTTGGCTTTGTTTATCAAATATTCTCTTACCGATGGGTAGTTGGCGGAGAATTGGGATACATTTTAACCTATACAAAACCCCAGAGAAAAGAATGTGATTACATCCCATGATCTAGGTGGCCAATTGAGGTCTTCATGTCGAGAATCAACGCCGTCCAGGTCTATAGTTTCAATTACAGTGCGGCCCAATTGCGGCGCAATAAGACCAAAAATCCACCCCAAAAACCATGCCAGGCTGTCACTCGTTGTGGATGGAAAGGTCGTTCCACTATTTCTTGGGTTTATCTGTCTCAAATGCGTAAGTTTTGCGTGCTTACGTACATGAAAGAAATAAGGTGAGCCTCATCCCTCAGAAGCCAACATAAACCACTTACCAACTTCACTTCGCTTATGTATGTAGTAGAGCGTCATCCAATTTGTGGTTCTGAGAATAATAACAATAAAACATTTTTGACTTATATTTCGATATGAATGGAATATAAAATCATTAAAATATGCTTCATGGGAACCTTTCACGACTCGACTTTGCCAAGGTAATTTATAAAATTGGGGCATGTTAACTATCTTGTAAATAGACCCATTAAAAGAGATCTATCGGCGATAAATCACGCGAGCTTGGTGGCCAGTTTACGTCACCAACCCGAAATAACTGAACGAATTATGATGCGTTTGATTTGTCACTGTTTTGTTAAAACCACCTGTCTTCCAATTCCGTATCTGCGACTTTTGGCTATATTCCCAGCAATGAAAATTGACTGAGAATAGCGATTTTCACATAATTTCTTGTGAACGTATCCACCACGTGGAAAACCTCGAAGAAGAAAATGTTGTGTGAAAATTGCTCATCCAAACGCTGATGTTCAAATACCCAATCTTCACTCAAGCTTCAATTCTTGAGTGCATTGGACTTTATAAGGGTGTAGACGCAAAGCCAAATACAATGCACTTCCTTATTTGCTGTAAGACATGTCCAAGTGTTGGGCTCGTCGTGAAATTGAAAGATTTGGATCTTCTTCATCACTTTCACTTTCTGCAGGGCGCGCATTTCGATTATGGATAGGCCTCAAGACTTCTGTAATAGAGTCAGTCTCTTCGAATTTCTTTGCAGTTTTGCCTATAATACTCTAGTTGGAGAGTTATGTACATATCAGTTATGCGTATCTACTACAGAATCACATTTTTTAGAATTTATTTTTTTTAATTCATTTTTACAATTTCAACACATTAAAATATTATTAAAAGATCCAACTTGTAAAATGGCACACCTGAAGTCTCAGATGGCAGTTTGGTGTGACGCATGTAATGGAAAAAGGGATGCCGAGTCCTGTATATTCTTATTAATAAAATGAAACTCCCTTTGAATACTTCTTTTTAGAAAATGGATCCGCAAAAAGAAAATTCATGGCGTTTTGTAGTTAAATTTTGTCGTTGCTGTTAAGGGTTTTTGGACTATTAAAACCAAGTTTTAGTTCTTTTAATTTCAAATTCACTTTCTTTTAGTTTTTTCACTTCTTACCTTACACTAGAGAAAAATGCTTAAAACTAGTTTAAGAACGGAAGGATTTAAACGGAGCTAAGAAAAGGTTTTTTTAAAGCTTTGCATCAGCAATTTCTTTATATGATATTGGAGACTATTAGAGGTTTTACACATTTTTTCAGACTTAATCGATTCCAAAAATTTATTGGAGCTATTAATTCTGTCTATTAAGTTTTTCGTGCTCAGAACTCGAGTTTCTTTTATGTTAAGGTCACTTTTCTGGCATGCCTGCCTCGTTCGAGTTTTAAGAAAAAATTCTAAAGAATGGTTATAATCAGAAGAAAAAACTTGTGTAGACACAGAACTTCAAGCCTAAACTGTCATCAGAATAGACCCTGCCACTAATGACGACCCTTAATTCAAACGGCGACGTAATAACATATGCCTCATATTCGAAATAGTCATAAGACTGGCTCGTAAAGTGCTTTGGAATTTAAATATAATGGCGGTTATAAAAAACAGGAGCTATATTTACGTAAAGCAAAATTAAATGTCTAGCTTTACCTAATATGCGTGGTTGCGTGGCCATTTGGCTGTAAAGTAGTAATAAATTAAATGAGGAGATTCGCATCAAACGTTAAACAGTTTTAAGAGTAATGATCGATCGGCATGCTACTCATAACTTATAAGTATCAAGTGCTTAAGTAAATTGTGTATTCTCCGGTTAATGATAAAAGAATAGGCTTTTGCCAGCGAGTGGTCCACTTAAATTACCAGCTCTCCATTTGGTACCCCTAGATATCAGAGACCGTTAAAACGGTTTTGCAGCTTAAAAAAAAAAAAAAACACTGAAATAAAGTGATGATAAAGTGAATCATTTATTCACTAGAATCATTATTTGTTCTAGAGGCGAAAAAAAGGCCCACGAATATGCGTACACACGTGCGCAAAAATTTGGGAATGTTGAGACCTGTCACCTTCCAAACGATCGTTCACAGTTGTCAGTGTTTTCATCTGTTCTTGAGCTATCTGGGCTTAACTCTTTAACCCAGTCTCAATACTCGTATTTCTTCTAATTTTGTTTTATAGCACACAGTCCTTTATGCCTTTTGGTGTTGCATCTTAACAACGGAACTAAAAATATTTTATGTAAAACATAACTTGACATGTCTTACGTTTACTTTTGGTGCCACTAGGGTTCCCAGCTATTGTTAAAACGACGACATTTATAACTGGGCCGTTTGGGTCGGTGATGGCTAAACTTTTAGATGTAAATAAGACTGAAGACTTGACCAAGTTTCCATGCAATAAATCAGAATCGTAATGAAAAAGGATCAATGAGTATAAAACCTGCGGAATTGAGTATTCAATGTCTACAATAACCCAAAGGGCCGAGACAGACGAGCCATTAACTTGATGTCCTCTTTGTCTATCAGGGGCACAAAGTGTCTATCGCAAGCTATAACTTTTGCTCATATTTTTGGCAGCATACGGTCCAAGGAGCAATTCAATTTTTTTGCTTCTTTGAAAAATCAGCAGTGCAACTCAGGCAAGAGATTTGTGATCGATTGCAATAGATTGTAGTCGAAACAGGCGATGTCTGGAGAATACGTCAGGTGGAGTAGGACGTTTCATTTTAGTGTTTGTAGGCAGGTTTAACTACCTAAGCAATATGAAGCCGAGCCTTGTTGTGGTGCAAAATCACTTTTTCATGTCTTTGCTCGTAATGTAGCCGTTTTGTCTGCAATGCTCAGTTTGGGCAAAAAAAAAGAAAGATTGAACGCTAGCCAACATCCCTGATGGTAATATTGTTCTTATGGTCATCTTTCAAAAAATACAGGCCAATGATTCGACCGGACCTCTGTATGCACTCTACGCTTTGAGGTTTGATGGTTTGATATCCCATTGTGTAGGATTGGTGCGAAATTTGGTAATTATGGCTTGAATTGCTTGCTCAATGCCCATAAAATTGTCATAAAGTGCTCGAAAAATATTTCCCACAGAGCACGAATTTCGATAAAACAAGTTAATAATTTGTAAGCATTGTACGAATGTAGGACCTTCTGTGATAAAATGGCAGTGCATGAGCATGGAGAGCATGAGTGTTATAAAATACATGTCACAAATTGCCTGTGAACTGTCAAATATGGAACATTAAAAATCCAAGAAAATCATAAAATTAGAAGCATATTTTTACAACATTTGCTTTTTCCATTTGACATTTGATAGCCAAAAGTAAGACCCCAAAATGATGCTTATTAGGCGCGAAAGTCGAACAAGACAGTATGTGATCTTCCTGATCTGATATTTCTAACCAGCATGCGCTTCTAGAGCCGTCTATCGGAAAACAGCGGATTCTGATTTGTACATCTGATACAGTAGATGATCTGGCGTAAATATTGTTGATCTACAACAGCAAAAGGAAAAATAATTCTTCTTGTTGGGTGGACTGATGGGGTATAATCTATTCGGAACAACCAGCTTGGATGATGACCTGAATTAAGTTCGTCTTCTCAAAATTTCTCGCTCGCTTTTCTACCCCAAAATGTTTGGTATTCACATATTACCATAAAGAAGATCATGTTGAATGGTGAACTACAACACATCGAGCTTCATTTAGCTGAGGAGAAAAGTTTTAACCTGATTTAGGCGCATTATCCATTATCCAGTCCAAGAGAAATCTTTTCGTGTTCATCCAGTGTAAGGGGCTTTAATTTAAGGTTATCATAACCGCGCTTGTGAATATGACTTTTCTATATTTCTAGCATCTATTGTGACTTTTCTATCATGTGTACACGTACATCATCGAGGGGTTCTGGCTTGATTAACCGTGTCAAACCACGTTGATCCACTTCTCGAAGATTTTAAGAATTTCCATGTCGACGACACTTTTCTTTTTTCAGTTAGTCTTGTCAGTCAAAACGCTAGATGATGCTTTCGTAAAATGATCGATTAATTCATCGGGCGGCTACCAGATGGCTGTGTGAAAATATTGATTACAAAGGGTTAACCTTCCACAACATAAACCATAAACGTGGTTTTCCCTTAAAGCCTTATATTTTGCATAACAAACAAACTGTCCATGATACCTCCACAATTTCCTACTGTTCGTATCAAGGCCATGATAAAATAAACAACATTGTCCGCCCTATAATACCAATAATACACCGCCGAAAGCTAGAATTGATTTACTTTCATCTGTTTAACTAGTCTAGTCTAGTCGCCAGCGGATACAACTAGGAGCCCGACAGCAGACGCTACCTCCTAATGTCTGTGTTATAACTGAAACCCGTTTGGTTTCGGATTCTATAATATTGAAGACATCTCCACCTCTATTTCCAGTTTTACTATATATCGAGACATTTGTGAAGCATTCATAGCTCTTACTGTCAGTTCAAGCCTACCAAGAATTTATCTCCATTCAATGGCATTTATATTTCTATTGCATCGTTCCCTCAATAGACCAATTAACCCTTATTTATAACAACCAATGACCAAGTACGTATGTGGAACGAAAAAAATTCCACTGACCAATTCCTTCCTTCACTAAGATCTTGTGTATAAACTTTCCCATCGACCATTCCCATTGTCTTAATCATGTTTCGATTCGGATTTCGTCGAGTAATAAGAAAAAGCCATCCGCATACCAACTTCCCACAAATGGACTCCGATTGACCCAGATAGATCAGTCATCTCCAATCTCGCTCGTGATCCCCATTCCGCACTCAACCACGCACACGAAATGCGCAATTCCAAAGTGTCACTTCGTCATACGAAAACGACTTTCAATTTATCTTCACAAACTAAGGTCAACGCCTCAACGCCTCACTGGCTTACAAACCGTGAAGCAGGCAGATCGACTTGCAAGTATAGCGATGCTAATCGATCTAATCTCGCGATGAAGTGTTTGGTTTATTCAAATTAGCAGTTTCTCCGTAAGCAATTTGTCGACTTTCGATTCACTGTCAAGAGCTTGACGCACGTCGTCTGTGTCAGCGCCGCTGCCGATGTCACTGAAGCTGTCATCGAAAGATCTGTCACTACGAATGCCGTTCTTATTATGATGCCCACCATTGCGCCTTTATTCATTTTAATCATTCCATGGTGAGGTCGTGTCAAATATCCAAAGCGTCGTGATGTGTTTACAGCACTACTACGCGGTAGATCGCAAAGGTTCAAGTCAGAAGAATATAAATCAAGGTGTGACTTAGCATGCTTAGTGACTGACTAATAGGCTACGACATGGGGTGTTCGAGTTAAAGCAGTTTGAAAAGGTTTTATGGGCAATTACTCGGAAGAACGGACGGGGGACTGTGCTTTGTGACGAATGCGGATGATCGAGGGGCAGTGAACTTGTCTCTAGTTATTGAAAGATCAACTGAGAATTTCATGATTTGCGAATTAAGATATGGAACCCGCTGTGATTTCGTGGCAGGGAAGGTTGGATAGAGCTGGGTGATGAGTGTTTATTCTTCGACATGGACAATAGTATAATTGCTTGGAGTTTTTATTTTTTTGGAAGATTTTGATTCAAGATTTGTAGCCTTTTATGGATGTATGATCAGTGCTAATTGCTTTCACCTCTTTGCGGCTGCTCTTGGAGGCCCATTTGGGTATCTCGCCATTCCGACGAGGGAGGATCAATGACTTTGCATAAAAATCATGATTTCATACCAATTCGTACGTTAATATAATTTTCAAATGCTGGACTGGAGGTTGAGGTAAGGAACCAGTTCAACTACTTCAGAATGGGCACTTTCATTAACAAATGAGCTTTTTTTAAGCATTTGAACATTAAGCTTATACATATGTCGCTTCTACCTGTCAATGGCATTTGATTTTAAATGGAATCAATTACTTCTTAAATTTAAAAATTTAAATACTTGGAAATGTTCTACTTAAAGCTTTTTTTGTCCTTTAATGGATCGTTTGATCTTATGGCAAGAAATACAAGGTTTTTCAATAGCGAAATTTTGTTATTTTAATACAGAGGCACCTTTTAACTTATTTTATGATCTCTTAATGTCGAAACGTCGATCAAGACTTCCATTTTTTTTTTGGCGAAGTTTATGAATTTAAGAAGGTCGTAATATTAGTCCCATCGGAAAGGCTCTGTTTGCTATTGGGGGTAAATACAAGTCAACATATTCATTGTTCGATGTTTCTGTATTAAGAGGATAACACGTCGCTCAAAGTACCGAAAATATCAGTGGTTCAGCTCAAAGCCGACTCCACAACATGGACAGACATAGAGAATCGCTCAGTCCACATTGTGTCGAAGCGTCGAAACATCTCCTCAAAAATTGGAGAAAATTCCTGAAATTAATCGAAAAATCTAAGAAGTGATTGGCGGTCAACATGTTTCGCTCAGTGGAGTTCGCTATCACAACATGTACCCTCTGGAGAATATGTATTTTGAGAGCTTGCAGCATCTGTTACGACATGTTCAGGAGTTCTGCATAGTTACCCAATTCATTCAGAGGCTCCTGAGTAATATCCATTCGTCGCTGTTTGCTGTTTGAAGTTTTAAAGTTGTGGTAGATTGTTTCCTGCTACACGATACATACCCAAAGCATCTGTGAAAATTGTTTGACGTAAGCCAACTCGTATGCCACCATCTCCGCGACTTTTCGGATTGTAGTAAGGCGACCACCTTCATAGCCTTATTTAAAGCGCACAAAACTCATGGTTATATGAACAGCATACTCAAAAAACCATAATTTACATTATTAAAGCCTTGCTCCACTTAATTCCATTCTGTTATCAAAAATTTAGTGTGAATTTAATTTTCTAAGCAAATAAATTATTGTTGATCATCTCATAGATGTAGCAATGTGGTCGTGGTGCGATGGTAATCGCCACCGACTGTTGAGCGGAAGGTCTGTAGTTCAAGTCTGTCCATAGCCAGGAACAAATCCTAAACGGAAAAACTGTGCAACAACATCAGTTGTGAACGAGAGATGATCAAAAAATGCTGACGAAGGCGTAACACTCGGAGCATAAGATCACTTTAAAATTCATACTCGGTGTGCATTTCCAATATAACAACTTAATGGCATGGAAACAAAATGGTTACTGTGAACTAAAACCAATGCGACAATTTCAGTCGAATCTCTCGAATCATATCGAGGACAGCCATCTCCGGAGAGTAGTGAACGAACATCTTCGACACAAACCATCTGTACCCCGTCCAGGTTGTATGACAAACACCATAAGAGCGCACACTCTTGAACCTGCACGAACCTTGCGTAGTTTTCTAATCCTGATCCTGTGATACACGTGCTATGAAACCATTACATCTAATACTTGGTCACCTATGCTGTCATCGTACTCAAAGAGGTTATCTAGACTGTATGTCCAGAGGAAGTTCTGGCCACTCCTGCCCGCGAATCTATTATAGTATCGACTCAAACAGACTAGATTACTCCCACCTTACATTCCATATTGCTATCTTCTGATCTAGACTGAGTATTCGAAGATGGGGCTTGGCGTAGAATCAGCGGTTTTTTCGAGATAACCGAATATTTCTGATTCGACCGGCTTTCTGTTCAATCAAGCCTATTAAGGAGGCATGAAGAACTCGTTCACAGATATCTGCATACATATCAAAGCTTTACCCTTAGCAACTACCTGCTCCAGCCTGGTGGAGCAATAAAGAAATTTAATTAAATGGGACAACAGTCATTTCCTTTCTTGCTTTCACATTCATCCATCACAGCCCACTGTTATGTTATTAATTTACTATCGACCTAATAGATTCCATATTTGGTGTCGCCAACCTCAATGATATTATCATCATATGTGCCGACTTCAACTTTCCGTACATGAAATGCGGGAAGTCCCACCTACTTTGTCGTGACTAAAACTTTCTCTTCTCTTCACATGTCCTCCCTATGCCTCGGGCGTCCTCATACTCAGCAATATCGTCATCAAATTGAATAGACAATTTTACCTGATCTTTTAATCTGATGACAAAAATGCCTCCTCTCTATCTTTGATCCATCCACCATTATTGGGAACACTTTCACTCGACATTCGGCTCTTCATTCGGTACTACGGAAATACCTATTTCCTCACTTTCCGAAAAGCAGATTTCGCAAAAGTAAAAAACATGCTTAGCAATACTAACTTTGAATTTTTCCTAACCCCTAACGCGCACATGTCCGCTTATACTTTTCTATTTCATTAGCTTATTCTATCGGTCCTATATTCACAAAACCAGCAAAGAACTGCACCCAGTGGTGGACTAATCTTCTTGGCGCCTTAAGGCACGCTCAGAGTCTACCGCCCCCTTTTTTTATACTATCCAAGGATTGTAATTTGAATGGGCCAACGTCGAAGAGTAATGGGTTATCGGATGTAGCCGAATAATCCGTTGGAATAATTTACACTTTAATTCAAATATTGTGTTACATAAAATCTTACAAGTTATAACCTATAAATTTAATAAAGAATGATTTAATGCAGTTCTTTTCGGAAAATTCATTTATCAAGTCGTCAAAGTCTAATTTGTGTGTGATGCAATTCTCAATACACAGGATGAGCAAAGCTTCCTTCGAGTAAGTTGGCTCGTAAATAAAATTTTATTCTTTTAAGCGCAGAAAATGACCTTTTAATGGGGCAGCTGAACACTGCCATGGAAAGGAAAATTCTAAGAGTTATGAAGACATTTGAAAATGTTTGTTCCAGTTTTTGATTAACGAACTGTTCGAAGTTGGAAACTTCAAACTCTTTGTAGTGCAGTACCTCAGTGGGAAAATTGTCATCCAAATCATCTTTATACAGTCTCTAAATGTTTCGCTTTCTTAAAAAAATCATGTCTGCTTCAATATTTTTCAAATGTAATAAAAATCGAATCTTTCTGCTATTTCAGTATAAGCCTATTGCCTTTTCTTCAGTTCAACGTGAATGCAATCCAGTAGTTTTGACCCGCTTTATATCAAATTTATATTCTTCCGTGATTGATTTCTTGGCTTTATATATGAAACAAACATCACTTCCTTTCGTAATTAAGTTACAAAATCTGTCAAGGATCTACTCGAATAAAGGTGAACAACGGTTTCTAAATTCCTTGTAATCGATTGTAACGATTAAATATAAAAAATTATCATAAAGACAATTTCGAATTTGTTTATTTGGTCTATGTAGCCTTTTATTTCACCCTGAGTCACAGTTTTCTTCATCATATCGTCTCGTATTTTACTTAATGTTGCACCCTGTTAATGTTGTATAACTTCCGGTCAACATGTAGCTAAACTTTTACAAGCGTCGTGTTTACTAGATCATCCTTTTTTGTTTTTTATAGAATTCGTGCAGGCACACAACCTTTAACTTTGACTTTTGAACTTTAACTTTATTTATTTATTGTACATCAACCCATCAATTAATCCACTCTATCTCTAATAAACATTAAAACATTACGGAGATATATCTACGACGTAAGTAGAGAAGAATAATATTGAAAAGAGGACACATAGTTCTATAACACGGGGTTGCTATATTCCAATTTAATTTAAGAAAGAGGTACCTCGTAAATTTTCATTGGATCCCCTCGATCCTTTCATTTGCTTTCGAACAGAAAGAGTTCCAAATAGTGCAACGGTAGTCGAAGGGGGATCTAACTAACGCAAAATATCTGGGGGCACGGCAGTGCCCCCGCCAAGTCGAGCAAAAAAGCGGCACGGCCGTACCATCCTTTTCTCGAAGCAGTTCGGGCCATTTTCGACCCCCTATAACTTCGTTGTGGATAAAACTAGAAGCCTGAATTTTCAGTAACCAAGCAGGCATCCCATAGACACGGTATATTTCAAATTTCATTAAATTTGAACCAGTAGTTTAAGAATTATAACTAGTCAAAGTTTCTAATTCTGTCACTCACTCACTCACTCACTCACTCACTCACTCACTCACTCACCGATCATCAAAACTCTAGGCCACTTCTAGCAGACATAGAAGCTTGAAATTTAGAATACAATTAGTGTTTAGTGTATAAATCAAGGAAAAACTAAAATATTTTGCAATTTTGATCCAGTTTTCTAGATACACCAAATATTATTACTAATAGGATAGTGTCTGTATGTATCCTTTTTCAATTTATCTAGATGGCGATT
The DNA here is from genome assembly GCA_958301585.1 of Merodon equestris. Lineage (NCBI taxonomy): Eukaryota > Metazoa > Arthropoda > Insecta > Diptera > Syrphidae > Merodon > Merodon equestris. The sequence goes on from OY284413.1 coordinate 162,381,055, forward strand.
AACCCCTAAAAATATGCAATGCAACCCAATCAATGGGCGGTTGGGGAATTGGGTTTAGTGGTCAATGTGGTTCATGTATTTGACGGAATATAAAATAAATATCTTTATTATGTACATATATTTAATAACCATTTGATGAACTTATAATTAAATCAATTTTAAAACAAATTGTATGTTCGGTGTCAGAGTTGGAGACTACTAACTTGTACAGTTTCGCTCAAAATTACGATATTGTTAAAACACGCCCAGTCTCCTCTAAAGTCGAGTGCTACGAGATAAATGACGGTAAAAAGTTCCTGAAAAGAAGAGATAACCCATATTTGATCAATCACTATTTCTACGACGGAGAACAAGTACCAGAGAAATATTTCTTCTCTTTACTTCTTTTATTCAAGCCATGACGTTCCTTAGATGAACTCAAAATGGGGTGTGATACTTACACGGAGGCCTTTAATTTGGCGAAAGAAGATTTAAAAGAAGGAATCGATTATGGTAATTCAATGATAGAGTCAAGATATAAGATACAAAAAGCATGTGAAATGATAGAATCTAAAGTTGCTGAGATAAACGAAGAAAGGGAAATTGTTGATGATGACGATGGTCTTGAAAACCCTTTAGACTTTGAAGCTGTGGAAGCTGCAAACGCAATGGATGACTTTCACAGAATCAATCTGGTAGAAGAAGAGCAGACTGATCTTCAAAGTATGATCGCAAAACTTAATGCCGATCAAAAAAGAGTCTTCGATATGATCACACATGAAATGGACACAACTGATAATAACGCTGACGTTTTACGCTGTTTTGTGAGTGGAACTGGTGGCACTGGAAAGTGCTTTTTAATAAAAACTCTGAAAGTTTGGGTTAAGATGTATTTAAACAAAAAAGTGGCAGTTAGTGATCCAACAGGCATAGCTGCATTCAATGTGAATGGATTGACTATACACAGACTATTGCAGCTGCCTGTGGAACACAAGCAAACACCGAGGTACAAGCCACTTTCCGATGAAGTGCTCCAAGTTCTGAGATCAGATTTGAAAGAAGTAGTGTTGTTTATCATAGACGAAGTGTCGATGATATCCAATGTTACTTTAACATATATTCATTTACGCTTGTCTGAGATATTTGACACAAGCGATGATCAGAATTGGTGGTTTGGAAAAAAAACATCTTGTACTTTTCGGGGATCTTTTACAGCTTCCGCCGGTAAGAGAAAAGTCACCTTTTGAAAAACTCTCAACTGCTGAAGCTAACAAGTTGTTAGGTTCCCTCAGTATGCCGAATCTGTGGATTGAACTGTTCGTATACGATGAACTTACTATTAACATGCGACAGCTTAATGATTCTAACTTTGTTGAAATGCTAAATAGAATAAGATTAGGTGTGACTACACAAAAAGAACGCGACTTACTCTCGACTAGATTAATAACTCTAAAAACCAATTCAAATGAAAACAGATTGATTGAAATAATTGAACACTTCTCGAAACTTCCTGATGATACCGTTTGCTTATTACCTACAAAAAACATGTGTCAACAATTAAATACTGCAATGCTTAGATCTCTCCCACATCCCGAAATAAAACTTACAGCTGTAGATAGCATAGATTGCAAAAAGAGGATAACAAAAAGAGCTCGTGAATGCATAAAAAATTATGAAGACGATGCTTCTATGACTGCGGGCCTAGAAGAGAACATAATTATAAAAATAGGAGCAAGAGTCATGTTAAGGCGAAATATTGACGTGAGTCTTGGTTTAGTTAATGGTTCTATCGGTATAGTGCAAAGAGTAAAGGTTGATCCGGAAAATACAAAAATAATTAAGAAAATATACATTACATTTGATAAAGAACAGGTTTACGAGCTTGGTCCGGTCAAAACTAAATTTGAAATTATTAATAGAGCTTATGTTCATCGCGAACAGTTTCCTATATGTATAGCCTATGCTATAACTATACACAAAAGTCAGGGCCTAAGTCTAAATAATGCGCTGATGGATATCGGTTCTGCAGTATTCACATCCGGTCAAGCTTACGTGGCACTTTCGAGATTTACAAGTCTGGGCGGCTTACATCTAATTAATGTCGACTTTGGAAATATTAAAGCGCAGGAATCCTCAATTTGTGAATACAATAGATTAAGAAGCATTTACCGTCCAGACTTGATAAAAATTGTAACATCAAAGCCTTTGAGAAAAACCCATAGAGACAGGGAGTGGGCTTTGAGAAAAACTGCAGCTGAAGCTCAGGAAGTAGTACCGGAAAAGAAAAAGAGGAAGACAACCTACAAAAATAAGAAAAGCTCATAAGACACAGAGTGGGCTTTAAGAAAATCTGTTGTTGGTATTCAAAAAGTAGAAGGTACCGGAAAGGAAGAAGAGTAGGACTATCTACAAAAAGAAATGAGATGCCATCAAAAACATAACTTGTAAAAAAAACCAAGTCTCGCAACTCAGTTCTTCTACTGTAAAAAGTTGTGAGATCTATGTAATACCAAGTCGGTTAATTTATTCAGCCCCTACTTAAGGGACCTTCTGTCTTAAGTTATTACGTAATTAGCTAATCTAACAACATCTTATAGTGACCATATTAATATTAAAAATCTTTTATGTTTTAAATAAATAGATTGACTTGGCAATCGCACTAAACAATCTAATTTAATATAATATGTATTACTTGTGAGATGCATGCGATGGACAAGTCAATCTATTTATTTAAAACATAAAAGATTTTTAATATTAATATGGTCACTATAAGATGTTGTTAGATTAGCTAATTACGTAATAACTTAAGACAGAAGGTCCCTTAAGTAGGGGCTGAATAAATTAACCGACTTGGTATTACATAGATCTCACAACTTTTTACAGTAGAAGAACTGAGTTGCGAGACTTGGTTTTTTTTACAAGTTATGTTTTTGATGGCTAAAAATTTAAGCGAAATAATGTCAGAGAACTCGGTGGAATTCCGTTTGATGAAACCAAACATTTGATTAGCCTTTGTTGTAATGAGATCAACATGAGGTAGGAAATTCATATTGCGGTCTTGGATGAACGGGTATTAGATAGCCGACTGCGGAAAATAATACGACGATCTGATGACCAGTGCGGGTTTGTCTCGGGTAAATCAACAACAGATGCAATCCAAAGTATAAGGATTATGATGGAAAAGCATCGTGATTCTTCAAAGGACTTGCATATGGTGTTGGTTGATTTCGAGAAGGCCTTTGACCGGCAATCAAGAGATCTTTTATGGGTAGCGCTAAGACAAAAAGGAGTTCCAGAAACCTACGTGCGAGTGATTATGGACATGTACGAGAGAGCAACGACAAGAGTAAGATGCACTGCAGGAGTCACCGAAGAGTTCGCAATCAAAGTCGGTGTACACCAAGGGAGCGTCCTCAGCCCACTGCTTTTTATAGCAGTCCTTGATTGCTTGCTTGAAGGAAAAGTGACGGACCCCAATGTGCACCAGCTATTCTTTGCTGACGATGGAGCCATTATAAGTGATGATCAGGCGTCCCTACAACGAGCACTTGATGTCTGGGTGGACATTTTTGAGGGACACGGGTATCGTATTAGTTCAAAGAAGACAGAGTATCTGTGCTGGAAGAGTGCTTCTCAAGTGTGAAAAGTTTAAATACGAGTATATGGGATCTATGATTAATAAAGAAGCAACTTGTGATGACGACATCAACCATCGCGAAAGCGTAGGGTGGATGAAGTGGCGGGAAAACTCCGCCATCTTCTGTGATCGAAAAATGCCCCCTAAGCTGAAAGGAAAGCTCTACACTTCAGTTGTACGTCCGGCGCTCACATAAGGTTCACAATGCTGGACAATGCACAAAAAGTATGAGAGCAAATTAACGGCAACTGAGATGAAGATGCTTCGCATGACAGCGGGAGTAACAAAGCGTGACAGAATTAGAAGTTCAAAAATCCGAGGAAGCCTCCACGTAAAAGAAACCATCACAAGAAATATAGAGCGCGACCGACTCAGTTGGTATTGCCATGTTCAAAGGAGAGATCCTTTGAACCCCGTCCAAAAGGCGTTATCAATCAACATTCCAATTTCAACACGCAAAAAAGGCAGGCCGAAAAACAATTGCAAAAACACCAGCATTTTATTGGCCTCAGCGATGAAGTAATCCCAAACCGGGAAGCCTGCCGCTACAAGCGGACCAGTAGGAATGCAGTTAAGTGGGAAGGTTATGGTCCTACACTTCTGACCATAACAACGCCGGAGAAAAAAGGAAAAGAAGAAGAAGAAGAAGATGACACCTAGGTCTTTTATTTGCCTGACTTTGGTCAATTGAATATTATTCAGTTTATAACTAAATTCAATACAATTTTTCGACCTGTGACAGAAAAACCGGGAGCATTTCGAAACGTTAAGACTAAGCGAATTCAGTTCACACCATTGGGATAGACGTGTGATATCACTTTGTAGAAGGTGACAGTCTTCAGAGTATAAGATTTTTCTATAAATTTTAAGACCGTCAGCTACAAGTAGACATTTAGAGTATTTAAAGACAGATGGTATATCATTGATGAACAGAAGAAATAGCAATAGTCCCAAATTACTACTTTGTGGGACACCTGATGTTACGGTGATAACTTTCAAAAAATAACTGTCGATCTTTACCATCTGCGTTCTATCAGTTAAGCAAGATTCAATCCACTTTAAGAGACTGGAATGAAACCCAAGATATGATAACTTGAGGATAAGAATTTGATGATTGACTCTGTCAATAGCTGTTGCAAAATCTGTGTATATAACATCGGTTTGACTATTATTTTCTAGATTGTTAACTAAGTAGTTCACAATAATGGAGAGATTAGTGGAGGTTGATCTTCCTGAAACGAAATCATGCTGAAAAGGTTATTTTTTCAAATATTTTTGGAATAATTGACTGTTTGCAGATAGATCGATAGTATACAATTTCCTGTTTGTCACCAGATTTAAATATTGGCGATAAGAACGAAATTTTCCATTCCTTTTGGAAATTCCACTGTTAAAAATAGTACTTAGTGGCTGTGCCAACACTTTTTTTTACAAGGACTGGTGAAAATCCATCGCGACCAGTTGGTTTCCCAGCGTCAATCTCAGATTGACATATTTCCAGAAATGTTTATTATTCTTTCTTATACTGGTTTGTATCCACTGAATATAGCGAGAATGAACTAAGTCGTTATATTTATCGAAATATCTTTGTAAATTTATATACAATGATGTTGAGAGTTATTCGGATTAATCTTATATCGCCTGAAAGCTTTGTTCTTTATATTCTTCAGGTTGGTAAGCCTTTTATTGAACCAAATTGGATTGTTGTTCTTTAGTATAAGTTTTTTAGGTATAAATTGGTTCATTGCACATTTTAATTCCGCAGAGAACTGCATATAGGCCTCTGCTAAGTCAGTGGCGTTAAGTATGCCCAACCAGTCCAATCCACTCAGATACCTATTTATAAACTTGAATTTAGCTTTTTTATAATTAAATTCATACGAAGGCTCTAAAGTTAGATCATAAGACTTAGAATATTTGTAGATGGTTTGTGTCGAAGATATTTGTTCACTACTCTCCGGGGGTGGTTGTCCTAGATAGGATTTTTGAGAGGTTCGACTGAATTTGTCGCGTTGGTTGTAGTTCACAGTAACTTTTTTATTTCCATATCTAGTGCCATTTGCCCCTTTCAGCACTGTTTGGCTATTTTTCAAGTTACTTGTTGAGGCATAAAAATACCTGTTAGTAAAAGCGGCAAAAAAAGTGAATATGGTTTGAATCGTATTAAAAAATGCCGAAGCTTCAGGAACACACTCAGCAGCGCATGAACCAACCAAATTCAGGGAATGAGCTGAACACGGGACATACATGGCGAGAGAATTGTGTTTGACTATTCGTGCTTCAATGGACATGCTACCGCATTATCGAATCCAAGATTTTCCATTAATGAGAGAACTGCGTTCTCCATGTTTTCAGATTTATCTGAAAGGCGCAAAAATCGTTCTACTGGAGTACCGTCTTTCACATAAAACAAACAATAATTGATCGACGTGATTAATATTAATATTATTAGAGAAATACTTGCATTGTTTAATTTCATTTCCAATTTTGTTCGTTACATGTCTGGCCATCAAGTTGATAAATTCATCGCAAATTGTTGCCGATAAATATGACGTATTACCCGATTAGCGATAGAATTGGCTAAAAATTAATCAAATTCCGCCAGTAATTTCAGACACATCATGTAGTTGCCATTGTGGAATGATTCAAATCGTTCAACCAAAACAGATAAGATGGCAAGCCTTTCCTAAATTCCGCTCTGCATCCTAATTAATTTCTATTTAATTTCTAATTATCTGCAGTCTTATACTACGAGTATGCGAATCTCCTCCAATACGTAAACCGAATACAATCCTCTCTTTTCTCCGATCCCAAACGTTTCTTCGATTGTATAAATGCACGAACAAAAGACAATAGCTTTCCCGACTTTTAATTTTCTTAACTTTCCACCAGGATCCAAAAAATTATTTGCCAACTTTTTCAGCCAAACGCTTACCGAACAGGTCCAACAACCCGCTCATGACTACTTTCATTATATGAAATACTGTCACGTCTTTAACATTAGTGAATATACTTATAACTCTTGTGTTAGTCATCGAGAAAATACGTAACGTAAAGGATGAATACTCCCTCCCCCATACAGTTAAAAAAAAAAAAATTCCAACCCTCTGATCCTGCCCAATACGGCATTATTTCCAAGTTCGGTTTCACAGGGATTCATTTTTTAGCTTTGGGAAAATATATTAGAAAGGATGAGGTGTTCAACTATATCCAAACTAATAAACTATCTATTCCCAAATTCTTTCATTTGGGGATGGCAAAGAAGTGGACGATATTGTCACCAACTTCAGTACGGCCTTTGACAAAATCTCGCATCCAAATTATACCTCATAAATTCACTGCTTTTGGTCTCTCCACGGTTTTATTCTATGTATTGAATCCTACCTAGAAGGACGTCAGTATAATGTTATTTTTAGACCATCTATTTCTAATCCAAATTGTGCCACCTCCGGAGGCCCCCAAGGTAGCCACATCGGTCCATTGATATTTATTCTAAACATTTATGATATCAACCGTGTCTCATCTTTCGGAATACGCTGTTGATATCTCAAAACATCTAGCTCCTTTGCTTATTCCTGTTCGCTCTAATTCGACGTAAACAGGTTCATAGTTTGGTATTGAAAAAACGATCTCGTACTCAATGTTAGAAAAGCTTACGTTATCTGTCATTAAGTTGTTTTCCTGGCAACTTTTTAGTTGACTTAAGTGGTACCTGTGAGAAGGAACTTAACTTTCGCCTTTACATTGACTACATTATAAAGCGCCCTTGGCTTTTGGACACTTCGGTCCAAGTAGTTTTCGAAGTCTTTACTCGTATATACTACCTTCGTTACACCCTTTCTTGAACATGCTTGTCATTCTTAGGAGATCCATATCTCGCGTATTGACGTCGTTCGACGCAGGTTTATTCGTTATGCTCTTCGTGGTTTTCCCTTGGCTGATGCCTATACCCTTGCCTTATATAATTCGCTTAGAACTAATCAATTTTTGATCCTTAAAAGAACAACGCAAAGTTGCAGATATACTTTTTATTCTTGACCTCTTCTTCTTAGGCGACGTTACAGCTCACGGAGAGCCAGAGTCAAGCTTCTCTCTTTCACTTTTGTGCGATTTGTTTTTCGCACAAGTGAACGGGACCTACAGTTTGATGCCGATTCCAAACGGCGAGCTCCGAGAAGTTTTTTCAAGGCAAGTGTACTACGGTAGGTTTTGCCAATACCCCGCCAAGGAGAGAAGTCGCGAAATGAACGTTCGATGGCGTTGGTGTTATCGGAATCCGAACTCACTCATCGTGCGTCAGAGACCGACACACTACTCACTGCGCCCCGGCGCATTCATGACCTACTTAACAGTAATATTGACCGCAGCACGCTTGTTCAAATGATTTCCCTTAACACCAATCCATGCCCACTGTGAGCCAGTCGCATTCCACTTTTTTCGACCTATATCTCAATAAATCAATAAATCCAGTCTTTGTCCTCTACCGGCTATAGCTAGGCGGGATCGCGGCCACCTCCAAGACCCACATCAAAACTATGGTGCCCCCACCGAAGCACCTCAAATCAAATATCCTCCAACAGCTCCCAACCACAGTTAACCACATGTGGACAAAACCAACTATGTACAGGATGTCTAGAAAATCTTGGTCACAAGACCTTTTAAACATATCGCTAGAGTCGTAGTAGTCTTTATTTGGAATTCACTTGAAATTATTCTTTTTCCCCACTTTACATTCTGTTCTTAAAGAAGCTTCAATCCTTTTAATTAATTTGTCTAATCAATTGAATGCCTACAAGTAATCAAGTAAAGACCCACGTGGCAGGAAATATTGATCGACAGGCTTTTCCATCTAACTAGGCTATACTCAATCTGAGTTCACCCAAACTTTTCTGATGAAAAAATTGTCTGTCCCTCGGGGGATTTTTTTTTTTTCGGATTCGATACATCATACATAGCTCCATAGGTAATGCACGAATTTCCGACGCATGCAGAATAGCGATCGAATCCCAACAACAACCAAGTCATCGAACTCTTGTTAAAGAGTTATATTCTAAAGCTCGCCATTAGAATTTAAATAATGTATTTATATATAGAGCCATAGGTGATTGAGAGAAGCTTCATTAGAGTGCCTTCAACCATCAATCAAAAAGCTCAATTTTTGAATTAATATAAACTTTAAATTCTAAGAATACTTCTAATAAACTAATAATTTGATTTTACTTTCAGAATGCTGCTTCCGACACAGGCGCTGCTCTTTTTCATTATCACCACCGCAACCAGCCTAGTCTCCTCCTTTGTCACCCGAAATACCCTGCCTCTATCTTCCAAAGTAATATTCCAAAGTCCGTCGATGGAGAATGTTTACAAGGAATTCCTGCTCTCCTCAAAACCGCTCAATCTGAAAAAATACGCAACTGCCAAGCCAAAAAACGCTCTCAAAGATTCAAAAATCTATTATATACCAATCGCACCAATGCCATATCATTTCGTGCCTAATATCGGATACCAACCGATTAAAATCAACCCCATCGTCAGGGAACCAAAGCCACAAGCACAAAACCCACCACCACCACCGAACGTGATAATGAACTCCAAGATCGGACAAGTTCCGAGACCAATTCAACTGGCCAACACTAAATTGACGCAACTCAACGGACCCTACTACTTCAATGGACGACCGTTCAAGCTGCAAGCGTATCGGGCGTCGCCCAACTTGAATGTAGATAAATATAATTTGAAGTCGAATTTGTTTTTTAATAAAAATATTATTTATTAGGTTTGATATTTAGTCGGTTGTTTTATTTAATTTATTAAGTTCTAGGTCGCCCTTAAATTCTCAAATTTTTCAGGCTTCATATATGTTAAGCCACAATATCAAATGGCAAAATCTAAAGATGCCCATGTCCCTTGTCCACCAACTAGGCCCAATATCTTATCCCTATTGTGTTCTATATTTTGAATTAAAATGCTCTAATTGAACTAGAGTAGGCTCTCTACAGCATTTCTCATACTCCAACCTACCTCGCTGCAATTGATTTTAGAGTCCTCAAATGTATTTGAAGGCTTAAACTGGACAGATCTTAACCTAGGTGGGTGGCAATTAGCGCTAAAGCGTCATTTTGATACTTAACCCAAAAAGATGTTGACAGAACTCCGAAAAGGGCAATATAGATTCTTTCCGTAAATGTGTAAGTTAAATTAGGAAGTCCAAGTTTAAAAGGGTAAGATAGCATCCTAAAAATGCTTGGCAGATGAACATATCTAAACTTACTTAATTATTTAGAACGCGTCGCAGTTCAGGGTAAGTCTGGTCTACTTCCAATGCTACACCTTTTTACATATTATATATGGCCCACCTTAAATCGTTCTTTGCTCGTTGTCTCTGCTGTTCTTTATGCCAGAGCAGGAGTGTCCATTGCACATTATATGGTGACCTAAGACATTGCAGCCACAACTATTGTCGTTAACACAAACCACACCAACGATTCCACGCAGAATTGTTCTCACGAACCGGCGAAGGGCCTTTTCATTCCACATTTGATGATACTCAAGCCTCTGCGACTAAGTGGAGGACTGAAATAATTAAGGTTTATATTGTCCAACTTCCTCTGGAGACTTAATTAGCGATGGTATATTTGCCACATATCATTAGTAGACTAAATCTTTGACTACATTGACGACTAAGGTTAAAGATGCCAAAGGCGACATTCTGGCCAGGACATCGGAGTTGATAACAGCATATATTTAGTTTGGCTCCCATTTACCCTGGAGTCACTTAAGCCATTTCTAATGTAATGTTCCCAAAATCTTCATTGACGTCTCGTTGTCTACGCTCTATTACGTCAATGTCAGTTATGTATGTATGCACACAATTGTGTGGGACTTGGAATTGATCGGGCCTCATCTGTTCAACGTCGCTCTGTCTGAATCCTTATTTAATATGAAGATCATGTTTAGTTCATCATCGACCTCAATGAAGCAACAAGAATTCTTTATTGGCAGTCTGACTCATTGGGCAGGGATGTGAAATCATGACTTGGCTTTGTAAAGGGGATTTCAATTGGCGCGGATAGATTTTGGCGGCCTGTGGCTGCCATATGGCTTTTGTGACATCTGTCAAATCTGTAGTTTGTTTTTCAGTTACTAATGCCAAATAACCATGGCAAGTTACATGATTGAACAGCACGTCCAAATGATGAAACCTTCTTATCAAAATTAGTGTTCGTTAGTGAAAACTTTGCGCGCATCGAGCCCATTTTGTGGTAGACGTGGTGGCCCTTCACAGTCGACTCTTCAATGTTTGATGACCAAATTTGTCACGACCGGCTCGGTAATCAATCCGCCAACATTCTTCTGATACCGCTACTTTCAACAGGATACATAACGCTACTAGACGGCGTGGCATAGCTGAAGTACTGTTTTTTTTTTGGACCAAAGATATGTTTGTGCACAGGACATGGACCTGAAGTCTGGCATAAACAGGGGCTGCCTGCAAGGTGCCGTCCTGTCTCCGCTGTTATGGTGCATGATGGTCGACTTTCTGCTCGATGCTCTCCAAGCCTCTGCAATCTATGCCCTTGCCTATGCGGATGATGTCGCCGTTCTCTCTGCCGGCGACTGTCTGTCTCAAAGCACAGGGGGCGATAAATGTGATCGACTGGTGTACGAGTAATGGGATGTCGGCTAATCCTCTTAAGACTGATGTAGTTCCTTCCCGAGAAGGAGGAAAATACAGGGCTATCTCAGCTGGTGCTAAAAGGCACTCCCATCTCGATATCCAAGGTAGCTAAGTAGCTGGGAGTCATCTTAAATAGCTAGCTTCTTTGGCCAAAGCATGTTGAGTCAAAAACCACCAAAGTGCTGTCAGCTTTTTGGCAATGTAAAGGTGCTTTTGACAAAACAGGGGGCTTATCGCCGAAAAAGGTCCTCTGCAAAGATAAGACCGATAATCTCATATGCATCGGTTGTCTGGTGGAACAGGCTAACACGCAAACACATCGTGCCCTCTTTCACCAAACTCCAAAGAGCAGTTTGTCTCAGCTGTACGGGGGCTTTCCTCAGCACACCGGGCGCTGCTATGATGAATCTTCCACCCATTGATCCTATTACGATATATTTCCACAGTCAAATTTCCATGGAGTCAGGGCTAACTCTCGCAAGATACTGAATCTGGAATGGACGCATTTTTACAGGACTGGGCGAGGGTCTGGCGCCGGGGTTTTATTTGAGCGCAAAAACTTTCGACTGCACTTCTCGTTAGGAAAATATGCGTCTGTCTTTCAATCAGAGTAAATACGCAATCCTAATGGCCATGCACTATGTTATGAAGCACAAGGGGAAGGGAAAAAGCATATGCGTTTGCAGTGACTTGGCTGCACCCAAAGCTGTGTCCAACTCCAAATTAGTGCATGAACTCAAAACCTTTTCGAATAAAGTCGGAAGACTAAATTCAGTAAGGCTTGCATGAGTCCCCGGTCACTCTGGGATCCCAGGAAATGAGATCTCCGATGAACTTACTAGAAGAGACTCAGAGGAGAATTTCTCAGGACCTGCACCCGCCTTGGGCCTACCTGCTTCCACGGTCGAATCCGACATCAAAGACTAGGTCTTTAATGCACACAGTCCTGCATTAAAAGGAATATGCTGGATGCAGGATGACTAAGGGCTTACGCCCTGATGTCTGCAAAAAGTCCACAACATTTTTCCCATCTTTTGAGTCTTTTGCCATGCCTAATAAGAATTTGCCTTTACAAATCGAAAAGAAGAAGGAAGCACGCACTTAAAAAAAAACCAAGAGAAACCTGAATCGAAAAGTTGGGGATCGCAGGAATATCGTTCGGAAGTTTTACCAAAAATGAACGAACGTGCTAAAGTTATAAGGCTAGAGCACAAGCCTGCACAGGAACACAGATAACTTGACTTGTAGAGAAGTCAAGGTCGAAGTTGAAAAAATGAAAAGACCAGACGTGACGACGATGATAGCCGCTGTCAATCTGCTAAGCTATTTAAAGCGGGTGAAGATGAGTTGACTAGCAACATATGTACAACAAAATTTCTGTGACCCATGAAGAGTCTGGGCCTGAGTTAATATAGCCTTCCATCCTTGGCGGACAACTTGGTCTCCCTGACTGGAAGCAGCGTGCCCGGGTTGTCATGTGTCCGCGATCACTTCAGTCTCCTCCATCTTCTCGAACTAGGGGGCTCGGATTCGAAGACCCTCTTAATTGGAGCGTTGATGTCCATGCGCTCGATGTAGCCAAGCCATTGTAGTCGACGGATGGTGGTAGTCCGGACTCGCTCATAGAGTTCGCGATTATATTTTCTCCTCCATTCGCCTTCTTCGCAGACAGGACCGAATATACATCGCAGAATTTTTCTTTCGAAGGAGCCAAGGATCAGCTCTGCTGTCCTACTTATCGCCCAGTTTTCGACTCCATAAAGGCGGACTGGAAAGATAAGAGTCAGCAGCGGTTGCGGATGGTGATTTTGATCTCCATTATGATGTCATTCGTGGAGTTTATGCTTACCCCAATGTATGAGAACTCCTTCACCACCACGAAATTATAGCAGCCGATCATCATATTTTATCCTAGGTGATAGCTGACGGACCGCATTTTTATTGACAGCATATAATTCGTCTTTTCCTTATTGATGTGAAGACCAACTTGTTCCGCCTGATTTTCAATCACCGTGAACGCTTTCACAATGGTGCGCTGGGAACTTTTAACACTTGATGTTGGCCCACTATTTGTTCCAACACGAGATTGAAGAAGTCGCATGACAGCGCATCTTCTTGTCGAAATCCGATGCACGTTTCAAAAGGCTCGGAGGTTCTGGAGCCGAACTACATGGTGCATGTTAGCGTGGTTTGACACATCCGGATGAGTTTTCCCGGGATCCCGAATACCTAATCCATCTCTACAAAACTTGTCAAACTGTGCAAGATGACAATGGGGAATGTGTGCTTCGATGTTGAAAATGGATTTAGGGAGGATGACGCATTATCAAGCGATTCAATTTTGAAAAACACGCACATGATGTTGATGATATTAGATCTATACCGCAAGATATCAATGAAGCGCTCGTGAGCATTGAGGCAAAAGTGGTTTAAGTGAACCTGAGGGTATATGAGGGATAAAACGTCGTAGATGTTATCATCGAAAGAAGACCCACAACTCCGTCTCGAGTTGATCGCCACCTTCGACAGATATAAGATTCAGACGGTCAAGGATTTCGTCTGCTAAATTTAGAATTAGGCTAAATTAGGAATTAAAAAAAGGCTCACTCTTTAGAGTTCTTATCAGCCCAGCCCAAGAGCCGGTTCTGCAGGAAAATTTCACAGTCCTTCTTGTGCTAATGGAGAATGAAATAGAATACAGTGTCTTGGTCAGGCGTCTACGGATCCAACGTCAAAAATGACTGGACCAGCTGGAGTAAAGGGACGGAACGATTCGGGCCAGACGAATTTTATGTTTCAGCCCCAAGATACGACCCGAGAGGACAACAGCTCTAATTTGTTATCTATATTGCCCTTGTAGTAAAAAATTGAGTACCATGATCCAATAGGCACATGTGATTTTCCCTTATAAATTCGTTCGAGCTCGTACCACAAAGGTATTTTAAGATTATGTAAGGCCATGCCTCTAAATTTACCATTTATTTATTTTCAATTTTAAGTTTCTTCCTAAAGAATTACACAGAAATTCCTTAGGTAAATTTCCCATCTGCCTACAGACCTTTAAGTTGCTGTTTAACTTTCAAAGTTGATAGCCCTAAACACTATGCACGGCCATCATCTAACATGAACTCACCGTTAAAAGGCAAACTCAAAACACAAATTGTCTCCCGTATTCATATGAATGACAATTAGTCATTTAAAAACCCGTATCCGTCTAACGTCCGAATATTGATTTAATCTTAATCGAACTAATGACATTTCAGACATCTCCCCAACTGCAGGTATGCATCTAGTGGTCTTCCACTACTAATTACAATAAACAAATAGTTAGTCGTGAAGAAAACCGTTAAGTACTATTGCTATACATCAACACAAAGTGAAGTAGCTACCATATAACCACAGGCAATTTATAATCGTTAATGGAAGATGTCTGGAATCCAAGACAACCATCGCCAGACGATGCTGCAACGGGCACATCAGAAAGATATTAAATAGCCAACGAAACCACTGTGAAAAATAGAAATGTTATACATGCACACGGTGACGGGTGACATGGAGTTGGCTAGGAATCGTAAACGACAGCAACCGGCGCCACCTTGCACTGGCATTCTACAAATTCGCTTGCACTTGCTGGATAGCTGCAGAGTCACGATTGTGGTTTTAAGAATACGATCTTGAGTTTAAATTATGACGATTCTCCATAGATCAATGCCTCCTTGCACTGCTTTCGTTCCACCAAGTGCGACTCCGTAAGCGTATATGTGTACAAATGGAGCAGTAACTGCCGGAAGGACGGCGGGCATAGTGGATGTGGAAAGACAATGTTGTTAGGTTAGGTTGTGCTTGGATCTAAGTAGGTTAAGATGAAGAACAAGTGATTATAAGCTCTACTTTATTTAAAGTTCTAGGTAACATTATAGACATTTAAAAAAAAACCATCAATTAAAAAAGTCTCTCAAATCTAGGTGAAATGCCCTATGCAAGGCTGCACAGAAGTCGTGAATCTATTCAAAAGCGGCATTTAGAAAGTACATATGTCTTTTGGACTTATGTTATTTAAATTTGGAGATTGCTCTATCAGTCATTCTCTTGTTGCACTGAAATATTATTGAGGCAGGCTTGAGACGGAAATGTTCGAACTAAGGGGACCATGCTGTGAATTGCTTGTGTCATTTTCACAGCTGATGCCATTGTGTTTGACTACGATATAAAACCTACTTGAATTAGTGGCTAGGCAAATCTATAATGGAACTGAGAAACCAACCTAAGCAAGGTTCTGAGGTCAATGACACGAGGCTCGAGTCCCTCAACAGTCATAGAAATCTTATTTGGTAGTAAGGCCCCATATATTAGTATATTTATCTGGAAAAAAAAAACGTTTGGAGACGAGAATAAACAGTGGGAATCGAAGCATCCCTAATTACATTATTTCGCTCGACAAGTTAGACTTAATAAGGGTTACCTTTATTGAATAAGAAAAAAAAACGTTGTCTCTTAAAGGCTACTGCAAAGATTCTAAAACCACCTAAGCACATTCGAATTCGTATTTGCGTAGTTGATTTAAGCCTATAGGAAGACAAAATTTAGTGGTGCAATCTTCATCATATCAAACATCTTATTCGCGATCCTTGACCTTAAAGGGTCGACCCGGAAAAGGTTTATTTTAAATTTCAAGTTTTGCTAAACTGTCTCATTCTTTTCAGTACCAACTTGCGATGACTTCTGATAAGTACAAACCAGGAATTGGTTAAATTTGTATCGACACTAAAAATGGTGAAAATATCGCAGAAAAAATCCATACGAATTTGGTCACCATCAAGCCCTTCTTGCATATTAATTTTTTAAATTAAAACGAAGTTGGGTGCTGCTTATGAGGATTCTCTGCATTTTATTTCTTTATTCTTATCAATAACATAACAACCGTTGGAGGAACAGAGCCGAAGCTTCTCTCAATAGCCTATATGTGTATAGTATGTGATGGCCGATTTCAAAAACTTATGTAGCTATTGCAGGACTCAATTTTCGTGAAAAGATGGGCAACTGAATTAAATTTTTAGGAAGACACAAATTGTGACCACAATCGATGATGTCGGAAAATGTTACTGGACGACTGTCGAATCAACTTAAAAGAGACGGCAAAGGCTTTTAGCAGAGGAGAACAAAATTTTTCAAATTTTAAACATTAATCCATGATTGCAAATTAAATTCCACGCCAAAGGGATGTGGCATCTTCATAGATACCAGTAACCCAAATTCATGCATAAGTCGCATAGCCTGCACTCTTCAGCCACTTTCTCCGCAGGAACGCCGTTAGGTATAATTTTGCGCGCTGGCAAGCTGCTGGCACGATGCTCTCGCGCTCTTACTGCTTCTGCTGCTCTCATTTCAGTCTCGGCATATTGATTTTTAGTGCGCAGATATCCGTCGAGATATCCCGATTCCACCATTCGTTTGAATTCGGTAGAGTACATGGCAAGACTTCGTGCCTCACGTCCTCCTCCTGATTTGGACACTCTAGACAATAAGGGCAGCTATCTTAACCAAATTGGAATAGATATTTGCCTACTCCCGTAGCCAGATAGGAAATGCGTTAGGTGGTAGTTGCACTTGGCGTGCTTTACACATTCCATTTTTTTTTCAAGGTTCAAGAGTTACGCTTTTATGGTATTTCGTATTTGTCACACAACTTGGACGGGGTGCTGTGGTTTATGCGGAAGATGTTCGTTCACTACTCTCCGGGGGTGGTTGTCCTAGATAGGATTCGAGAGATTCGACTGAATTTGTCAAGTTGATTGTAGCTCACAGTTTGTTTGTTTTCATGTCATTCATATTGTATTCGAAATGCACCCACAGAGTATGAATTCTGAAATGATCTTATACTGCGAGTGTTATGCCTTCGTCAGCATTTTTTTTGATCATCTCTCATTCACAGTTGATGTTGTTGCACAGTTTTTCTGTATAGGAATTGTTCTTGGCTATGGACAAGCTTGAATAACAGAACTTCGGAGAATAGTCGGTGATGATTACCATTGCACCACGACCACCCCCCTGCTCGTGGAATCAGAGTGTTAGTCCAAATGCCCTTAATGGTATTATTCCACCAGGTTTTCCATAGAACCATTAAGCTTGTGTTTTCTTTTTCTTTGCTTTTTAATATTTAAACTTACTAAGTATGTCAAACTCAAATGAGATGGACTGTCTCCTGCAGTAAATTCTATTCTTCTTGTCCGCGAGGATGTCAATGAGAATCATTTCAGCAACAACAAATGCGGTTTCTCCAATAAAGTGGAAGTGGTAACCGCTTAGGAGTGGTAACCTAGGAGTGGTAAACCCCTTAGCGCACAAACTGGTGTACTGATGAGTCTTCAGCATTAGCTTTTCTTATGTGGGCTTCTGCGTATGGAAGAACAGACCTGACTATTCTAGAAAGTAGGATCTTCTTATATGTATATCTGGAGATTGCCATTTGCAGTAATGATGCTTTCTTGACCAATCATCATGTATCTTAATACTCAGGATGCTATTGAGCATTACTCCTAAGTACAAGGTGGCGCAATATTAATCATCCAATTTTATTTTTGAATTACTTTTTTATTAAATAAAAAAAAAAGATTACGATTGATGGAAATCCTTATTTATACCTTTAAATTTTTTTCTGTGACTTCAAGTAGCTCCAAAGAAAGAAGTCTGGGATGGTTAAGTCGAGCGATCTTACTTGTCATGCCAAATGACCAAAACGGGAGATTACGCGACTAGGAAAAGCTCCCTTTACAATATCCATTGTGGCACGTGCTGTGTGTGAGGTTGCATCGTCTTGTTGAAACCACATGTTCACCAAGTCCTGCTCATCCATTTCCGGTAGTAAGAAGTCATTTATCATGGCCCTGTAGTCTTCGCCAGTAACAGTGATCGTGTTAATGGCTCTTCGAGCCCCAGAAACGAAGATTTTGCTTATTGACGTAACCGCCTAAGTGGAAATGCGCCCCGTCTGCATTAACTGACGCACTGTTGGCACTTTGTATGGAAATATTTGTAAGTCTTTCACTTAAATTCGCTGTAGGGTCCGTCTGGTGATGCCCAATTGCGTAGCCCGTCGTCTGGTTGATATTTCTTCGTTCTCAGAAACAGCCAGAGCCACGATATTCTCGGCCAAACGACCAGCCCGGTGGTTACCACGTCCTGAATGGTCTCCTGTGGTTCCAGTTTGTTCGAATCGAATAGCCAAGTGCCGGAATGTTTGGCCAGTTGGCGCAACACGGAAATCGACGTCGAAATTCAGGCTGCGCTAACACCACCGAGCGATTGTTGGTCAAAAAAATGGATACAATTATTCCACACTCTTGCAGAGTATAGCACTCTATTATTTATTTTGTATACTGCAGCTGTCTAGTTCACAAATGTGAAATATGATTGACGTACCACGTCATTTACAAAAATTATAACATCTTCTAATAGGATGATTAATTTTGCGCCACCTGGTATTTTACTGATTCCTTTGATCGGATATTATGGTTACAGACCTGGATATAAATATTTTCGGCCTCCATTTTATGGTCAGCCAGTTCGAGACCTGCAGATTTAAGTCACGGTTTGGTCTGGGCAATCGCTGCGTCTGTGGCTGACTTGACGACTTGAATATGCTTTGGAAAACTCAACACATCTATGCAATCCAATGAAACAGACACCCTTTGCCTTAGCCGTAGGAGGGGACAAAGCACGGAACCTTGAGGTAACCCCAAAATGGCTTAGTAATATTAAACTCCTTCCGCGTTATATCTTAATTTTCTGTTGGTAAGGTAGTTAGAGACTCTCCTGGCGAATAGTAAGAATGAAGGTAGGCGAGCTTCTTATTTGGAACCAGTCAGGTGAGTTTTTTACGTCCAGTGTCAGTATTTTTGGGGCCCCGCCTCCAAAAGAGTTCTTCTATCGCTTCAAACGCAATGTCGACTACTACTCAATTTGGACACTGCTCTACTGTCGACAGTAGAGCATAGTTTTCTGAAGCCTTACTAATGATCTGATAAAGTTTCTGCTACAGGGAGCGATCTATCGAATATTATTGTAGGATCTTTCTCATTATGTCTAATAGGCATATGTAGCAAAATATCGATGGCTGGTGGATTATATCTTTTTGATAGAAATACCAGCTGCTGCAGCTTCCACGTACTCCCTTAAGACATTTTTGCAAAATTATTTGGTTAGCCTGGATAAAAACCATTTTGTAAGTTAATGTCGTAAGATGTTTAAGCATCTTATCTTGCTCTCTTTGATTGGCTTTGTTAATTCCTGTCTCGCCTGCCTAAAGGTTTCCAAGTGTTGTTGGAAATTGAATCTCTTTCATAAGCGTTGGACTTTGCGTCGAGGCTTGAGGTAGTTTTCCCTGCGTGTTTTTATTATTTCATAGTTCCACCAATAAAATAGTGCACTCCTTTTCTAGGTTGGTGCTTTTCTAGGCTTTGCCGCATCGCCGGCTACAACCATAATAACTTTGGCATCCGGAATTGATCACTTCGAATTGTTTAAACAAATACCAAATTTACAACTTCACAATTTGATTTGGAGGACAAAGATTTTCATCGAACAAGGAGGTCGTCGGTAAATTGTTTCGGTTTAATAGTACTGCGGCAATGTGTAAATTCCTGATGCCCATGTCAAGATGATCGAATCCTGGCAGTAAACAACTCATAGAAACTGAATTCTGTGATGTCTAATATAGTCCAACATATGTAGGTGATCGAGAGTAACTTCGGTCTTTACCGATGGTCTAACCGATGGGCAATACGGTTTACTGCCTCCACAAAATAATGTAAAATAATCCATAAATGTCAAGTTCTGTATATTTTTCAATCGTTCAATCCAGTCTATTCTAGAAAAATAGGACCATCCACCATCAAATTGAGAACTTACAACGACCTTTGAAGTAAGCAATAGAATCCAAAACCAAAGTGAAATAAATGTCAAGGGCCATCGATAAGAATACTTAAAACACATGGTTGTTAGACTGTTTAACGTACAAGAAATAAATGGCTTGAGGTGCGGTATTCTGAGAAAATAAATACTGCATTTCACTCGTCCAATAGTGTACCCGTTCGCCCTTACTCCCAGATAAGTTAAAAGTCTAAAAATAGACAGAAAATGACAATAACACGAGCACCTTAGTACCGGTTCGATGGCAGATAACACCTGCCACGACAGAGTACACACCTCTCTCGCAAAGTACACAAAAGATGTTAACTCCGAAACATACGCTTAAAATATCAACTCTATGAACTGAAGCAACTTAACATGGTTAGCCATGTTACCAACGCCTTTCGCGACACATAAAATTCCGTTGGCCAAACAGACCTAATTAGGACGCCCTCATGAACAGCCAACAATCAATTAACACGCCTTCCTCACACTCGCCTGCATCATATGTGCTGTACCACGTCTGTAGCCCGTCTTCGTTTAATAAACTCGCGGATAGATAGTAACTCGAAGTGGAACAGCAAAGTCCAAGCAAACAAAGAGTCATGTTAATAACTTCAGTTAATAACGAGATTCTGTTGCAAAATTACATCTTGTCCAGCCGTTGCTCGATGCAGATTTTTTTTTCTTCAAAAATTGGTACATGGCCTGCTTCCATGGATCCAAGTGATTCTCGGAATTCAATTTCACTGATAACAAAGAAAGATGCAATACGAAAAGACAATAAAATCCTGGGAATCGTGGATTGCATAATAAAAGCAACCATGTGAGTAATCTCGGAGTCAAGAGGTGGAGTGCATTGACGAGTGGCGGTGTTTGGTGTGGCTTTCTGGTGAGGTTAATGGACTGGCGGATTATATGTGAGCTTGGAATTATGAACATGCATTTTCGGATGATAATCAAAATGTAAGGGAATTACTGCAAGACCGGAACGAAGCTGAAAGCTGCATTGGTTTAATCTGCAGGAAAAAATACGTTTCTGTCTGTCTGTGATGAAGATTTATTTCGCTAAGTTGGTTTTAGTCGACCAAGGGGTCAAGAGATGCTCCTTTCGCTGTTGTACAAGTCAACTGAGGAAGCAGATATTAAAAAAAAGAAACCGAAACAAGTAGAATTAAGAGTACAATGGCTTCGGATGTATGTTTATTAAAGGTATACTCGTACTCGTAGTTAGATATATAAGTTACGCCAGAATGAATCACCCAACCCGAATTTATTCAAGCCTGGATAAGCGAGAGAACTTTATTAGAAGGCAATGGATGTGATAGTATTGTAGTTTTTCACTCACTCTTGAGCCTCTATAATTGACTGCAAATTGCCAATTGACTTATAAAATCTTAAAATCAAAAGATTACCTAAAGTTTCAGTGATCTGAAGGACAAGAAGATGTAAAGAGAAGTCGAGTTTCTGATTTTTTATGGTTATAAAGCGTCTTTTAGAAAGAATTAAATATAAAAACTTATTTCCATGGAAAGGTCAAGGAAAGGAAAGTATACAGACTTTGCAACAGAGCAGAGAATACGGAACTTTTCATCGTGTAATGACTGTTCAGTAGGTCTTAAAAACCATAATGACTTCTTAAAATTCACCCGTATAAGCAAATCTGTAGATCAAGGTACTTAGTAGGGTGGGATCTTAATTCATTGTTCTTCACGAGCCTTCGAGATTCCTTCCTTAAATTCAAGGGCGAAAAGTGTCATAGAAAAAAAACAAATCAGGAAATGTCCTAACATGATCATCATTAAATCAAAGCGACCTAGATGGTTCAAGGGAGTAGTCTCACGTGAACGCATAAATGTTACATTTTTTTAGGGAATTTTTTTTATTAAGACAATTCAATTCATTCATTTTAATTTTTTTTAGGTTCTTATTTGTAGCTTAAACTGAATAAATTTTTTTTTCTTATCTTACATTTTTTATATAAAGGGTGGTCCAACTCTTTTAGATCGGTCAAATGCTCGCCACGGCTTCAGTGGCATACCTCTATCCCATGGTCCATATTTTCAATGACTCTGAGACATTATTGAGGTTCAATGTCGTTAATGTGCCGAATTATATCATCCGTGAGCTCTTGAATTTTCTTGGCTTATTGACGTACACTTTTTCTTTTAAATATCCCCAAAGAAAGAAGTCCAACGGTGTCAAATCACATGATCGTAGCGGCCAATTAACATCGCCACGACGCGACGTGAGATAACACGGCCATTGAATTTCTCGCGCAAAGGAGCCAATGTTTCGTTGGATGTGTTTCAAGTGGCACCATCCTGTTGGAAGCACATATCGTCCAGACAAGATCGGAGAGACGTCGCCCGACAGCATCAACGCTTCTGGTGGTTGGAGCGATCTGCGTCAGTGGTTAATTTTAATAGGTCGGCCTCTTGAAGGCAAAGCCTGCCACATGCCAATGGCAGCCTTACATAGACTAGGGTAGGTTAGAAGAGGTTAGAGTAGTTAAGGGAATGCTACGGCAGACCAGGGTGGCACGAAGGTTTAGTTTAGTTTTCGCTTTAATTAAAAAAAAAAAAAAAATTAAAAAAAAAAATTAAAAAAAAAAATTAAAAAAAAAATACAAAACAATAATGAAAACAAAAAAAAGATGTATACAGGGTGTCCCACGAGCAGTGTGCCAAAAAGCTAGAGCGTGTAGGTCTGGTCAAGACAAGAAAAAAATCGTATGGGAGGGGGGGGTCTATTCCCATCCGTTTAGCCGGGAGGGGCAATTTTCTAAAAAATTGACTTAATTTGGAAAATAAATTATTAAAAATCAACAGTTACAGCCACAATGCCGTGATATACTTTTTTGAAAAGCCAGAAACCTCTTCTTTCGTCCTGTTTTTAAATGAAGCTGTTTTAGTGAATAGTTTTTGAGAAATTAATTTTCAAACTCAAAATTTTGAAAAAAAAATGAAAAAAAAAATGTTCGAACTATTTTTTTTCAAAATTTTATGTAATTAAGTGGTAATCTTTTTTCAAACATTCAATTCTCTTATCAGTTTTTAGTTAAAAACAGAAAACCGGATGCAAAAATGTCTTGTAGTTTTTGAGAAATTAAAAAAAAACCCGAACCACTTTTTTCTAAGAAAAACCTTTTTTTTTTGGTTTTAACGCGTCTGGACTTGTAGGCAAATTGATGTATGAAACATTGACCTCTTTTTTATTATTTTTAAAAAATTCGGAGTTTTATGAGGATACAATAAAGTGACATAGTATTGGAATAACCCTGGATTAATCCTTTTTTTTCATTGATAATCCCTGAAAACAGACCTGACAATTTCGTCTGGGTCCACCCGCCGCCAATGGGTTCTACCCGCTAGGACCTTAAGACAATAAAACCGCAATTTTTCTTTATTGAAAAACAAAATATTTGCAACCCAAATGTAAATAAAAGGCATCGCATTTTTAATAAAAAACCATTTCCAAATTGGACGTTAACTCATCAACACATTACGATGTCAAACTCATACTCTCGAGAAGAATTAACGGACATGCACTTCTGCTACGGTTTAGCTAATGGTCGAGATCGTGAAGCCGAAAGACTCTACGCTGAAAGATATCCCAATCGGAGGTGTCCCAGTCGTAGCATGTTTTCAAGAATCCACCGACGTCTGCGAGAGCACGGAGTGCTAGAGCATCGAAGAAGCGAAAGATCAGTTACAGATGGATCAGGAAGCTTAGATGAAAGAATTTTGGATTTGGTCCGACGTAATCCCTCCCTTAGTACAAGGAGGATAGCTATTATGCTTGGAGTGCCCAAATCTAGAGTATGGAGAGTGCGTCACACCGAAAACTTACACCCGTACCATTTTAGGCCAGTTCAAGAAGTCACCTCAAACGACAAATTTTTGAGAGCAGAATTTTGTCGATCATTACTGCTTCGAGATGAAACTGAACGAAACTATTTTGCAAGGATATTCTGGACGGATGAAGCACAGTTTACCAGAGATGGGGTTACTAACTTCCACAATTTGCATCATTGGAGTAGCACCAATCCACACAACAAAAAACAAAATAAATCACAACACCGATTTAGCTGTAATGTTTGGCTTGGTATTGTTGGACAAACTGTAATCGGGCCCCGGTTTTTGAATGCCGTTATTAATGGAGAATCGTACCTGCAGTTCCTACGAGACCTTTTGCCCGATTTGATGGACAACGTTCCTTTGGCCATAGCAGATAATTTAATCTACCAGCAAGATGGAGCACCAGCACACTACAGCTTACGGGTTAGAAACTGGCTGGATGATCATTTTAGTGACCGTTGGATCGGGAGAAGGGGCCCCACGGAATGGCCACCTAAATCACCAGATTTAACTCCTCTAGATTTTTATGTGTGGGGATTCATGAAGAATTATGTTTACGAAGTGGAAATAGTATCTTTGGAACAACTGAAAGAACGGATTGAAGTCGCTGGAGTCAAATTGCAGGAAAATTTGTCAAGCATAGACTTATGTGCAGCTATTAGAAGGAGTTATAATCCTTGCCTTCTAAAAAATGGGGATCATATTGAAAATTTATTAATAAAACTCCGAATTTTTTAAAAATAATAAAAAGGAGGTCAATGTTGCATACATCAATTTGCCTACAAGTCCAGCCGCGTTAAAACCAAAAAAAAAGGGTTTTCTTAGAAAAAAGTGGTTCGGGTTTTTTTTTAATTTCTCAAAAACTACAAGACATTTTTGCATCCGGTTTTCTGTTTTTAACTAAAAACTAATAAGAGAATTGAATGTTTGAAAAAAGATTACCACCTAATTACATAAAATTTTGAAAAAAAATAGTTCGAACATTTTTTTTTTCATTTTTTTTTCAAAATTTTGAGTTTGAAAATTAATTTCTCAAAAACTATTCCCTAAAACAGCTTCATTAAAAACAGGACGAAAGAAGAGGTTTCTGGCTTTTCAAAAAAGTATATCACGGCATTGTGGCTTTAACTGTTGATTTTTAATAATTTTTTTTTCCAAATTAAGTCAATTTTTTAGAAAATTGCCCCTCCCGGCTAAACGGGGGGGGAATAGACCCCCCCCCCCTCCCATACGATTTTTTTCTTGTCTTGACCAGACCTACACGCTCTAGCTTTTTGGCACACTGCTCGTGGGACACTCTGTATATATATATTTTAGTTAAGGTAGGGTAAAGTAATTCTTAGTTATAAGTTTCTTTATAAAAAAAAAAAAGAGGATCTGATGCTAAGTTTTTTTAAAATACATATCACTTTTCTTGGCCTAAATTGTTTATTTATCTTAATTGTTTTAATTATTACAAATTAATCGAAAGGCCGAAAGGCATAGCCTTAAGTAGTTCTATTTGCTTTAGAGTGTCCGTATAGGGCCAGTCAGGTATTTTATATCAGTTGTTGTTGAAGCTAGTTTTAAGCATTTTTGTCTAGGATAAGTGTGTTCTACAAAATAATAAAAACAAAAATGAATAACAAAAAAAAAAAAACATATCGTCCAGGTCCATATCCTCAATTTCTGGCCACAAGAAGTCCGTTATCATCTCGCGATAGCGAACACCATTCACTGTAACTGCTTGGCCGGCCTCATTTTCGAAGAAGTACGGCCCGAAGACGCCGCCAGACCATCAACCGCACCAAACAGTCACTCTTTGTGGATGCATCGGCTTTTCAACAATCACCCGTGGATTCTCATTTGCCAAATGCAGCAATTCTGCTTGTTAACGAATCCACTGCCAAGCTTCCAAAATCTGAACAGAAACGAATAATCAGTGGCGAAAGAAAAAAGACGAGAGAACGTGTATCTAAATTTCGATTAAAGAAGCAACTTCCTCAACTCGACTCAGCCGTTTCAACCAACATCACTCCTCAGTTCTTAGGAAAGGCGACCTCACGCGCTCGAAAAGCTTTACCGAAATGCCCAGTGAAGAAAAAGCTAGTATTAGAAAAACTTTTGAAGGATACCGGTGTTGCAGGGTCCTCTTGCTCTAATTGCCCAAAAAAACATGCACTAGCTTTGAGTGAAGATGTTGTTGCAAAAATCGAGGAGTTCTATCAACGCGATGATATAAGCCGACAGGCTCCAGGTTTGAAAGATTTCGTCACCATTCGCCACGAAAAGAAATCAAAGGAAAAGGTTCAAATTCGGCATCTATACGCTTCTCTATCTGAAACGCATGCTTTGTTCATAAAAGAACATGGTATGATTGTGGGGAAGAGCAAGTTTTCAGAATTAAGACCTAAATATGTCTACCTTTCAAATAAACTTCCTCACAACGTATGCCTTTGCAAATATCATGAGAACTATGCTCTAGCATTAGACTCACTTCATAATGTAATTAAAAGTCCAAAGTATGATCACGGTTTCATTGGGGCTATCATTTGTGATAATCCAAGAAAAAAATGCTGGTTGAATACCTGTAATTCCTGCAAACAATCTTTAGAAAATTCTCTTTTTAAGATATGTGTACAGGCTTCTGATAATTTGCCTGCGGAAGTTACTTGGTATGTGTGGAGAGATTTTGATGGCAAACTAAACAAGGTTCAAGAAACTGGTACAGTCAATGAACTGATTAAATATGTTTTGAGTATGACCCCAAGTTTTTTCGAGCACGCTTACATCAAAAGGTGTCAAGCCGAATCATACCAAAAAGACAAACTTGCTATATCGTCCAAAACATATGATCCAGCTATTGCGTTAGTGCAAGTGGACTATTCAGAGAATTACACATGTATAGCTCAAGATGAAATTCAAAGCTTCCATTGGATGCAGCCACAGATTACTCTATTCACTGTTTCAGTATGGTATCATGCTGAACAGCATCCAATAGTCATTGCATCAGATAATCGGCATCATGACAAAAAAACGTCAGTGATATATATTGATAGGGTTCTAAAAGAGTTACCAAAGAATATAAAAGAGGTACACCTGTGGTCCGATGGCCCAAGCTCACAATTTAAAAATAGATACATTGCTGAGACCTTAAAAATGCTCGAAAGTAGAAATAATATACACATAATATGGAACTTTTTTGCAACATCGCATGGAAAAGGTCCTGTTGATGGCATAGGCGGTGCTTTAAAAAGAGCAGTGAGAAATAAAGTTATAAAAAGAGAATTTGCAGTCTTCAACGCTAGACAATTTGTTGATGCGGCTAAACATTCCTCTGTAAAGGTGATTAACGTTTCACCAGAAGAACATGAAGAAACTGCAAAGGAAATGAATCTGGATGCGATATTTTCCGATACACCAGCAGTAAAAGGCATATCAAAGTGTCACATAATGTCTTGGCTAAATAATAAGTTTCAAATGGCGCAAACATCAAAAGAATTGAACGTGAGCGTCAGGGGAAAATTAAGTTTCTACAGCCAGGTATATATGTACATCAGATAGCGACAGCAGTGATGATAATATACCCCTATCCATGTTATAAATTATTAAACAATAAAAATAAGTCGTTTCACACTTAATGCATTTAAGATAAGTTTTCATTTTTGAAGTAAGAAGGGGAAGTAACGCGAGTTACCGATTTTGTGTAACGCGAGTTACCGTACATTTTTTAAATTTTCTTTAAAATTTCGCCTTAAGTATTAATTTTCTCATTAATGATGCACAGATCTGTTCTTCTTCATTTCAATTCTATGTAACATATTCACTTTATTTGGTAAATTTCGCAGAAAATGTTTAGTAAACTATACTTGCAAAACCCAGTGTCCAAAAACTGTAACGCGAGTTACCAACATGATTTTATTTTTTATTAAGTAAGTATTTAGTTATCAAAAAATCTTTGTTTCTACCTCGCTCTGGAAATGGTTATTAGGTAAGAAAATAATATAATTTGTGTAATTTAATGTTGGCATTGAGATGCAAATTTCAATTCATTAGCTATGAATCGTTCCGAACGTAATGCGAGTTACCATGGAATCACCCTGAGGTGAAAGTGTTCCTCGTCGCTGAAGATGATTTTCTTTGTAAAGTCAATTTTGGTCGGCGTATTGACGACGCTTGAAATGGTCAGTAGGCTTCAGCTCTTGAGTCAATTGAACCTTGTATAAAGGTATAAATTCAAATCATTATTCAAAATTCGCATCAGTGATGTTCGTGAGATGTTCAATTGTTGGACGCGACGACTAGTCGAGGTTGACGGCTCTTCTGCCACACTATCGCGAACAACAGCAATGTTTTCCGCAGAACGAACTGGGCGAGCATGCACAGGTCTTTTCACATTTCCTATAGTACTTGGTAATATAATTAAATTTAATATGCAACTTCTTAAGCTGAGTGCCTCTGACTCATGCAATATCTGAAAAAAAATCCTCGCACTTGATGGTTCCAGTTACGACAATGTAAAAACTCAATTATTCGACATTTGTACAACAAGTCGAGATGTGGGGGATTAAAGGCGATTAATCGCGACAGTAGCCATTGATGCAATCAATTTGGGAGTTCTTTTGCCTTTTAGTGTTTATGGAAGAGACATACTCAGGCTTATAGGAGTCCAAAGATTGCGTTACCCAATACCTTAATCATAAATTTAGAAAAGGGAACTCAGACAATAAACTTCTTAAGCTAACTTACCTTTTTTAGTTTGGCAAGTTGTACCTCTTTATCATCAGATCAAGTGCGGTTCCCAACTGGTGGAAAGCAAGTGTTATTGCCATCCGGAAGATGAGCTGGGATGGGCTGTCCAAAATTGGGATGAAAAATGTTGGGAGATTCTCTTATCCATTGTCATAAGATAAAGGAAGAAAATGTCTGTCTAAGTGCAAGTTGATTATTTAGGACAGACTTAGGTATGCAGCAAAGGTATCTGAATCACACTCAAACTTGATTAACTTAGCCTCGTCTTGAAATAGATATACTTTTTACAGTCCACAATTTTTTTTTAGATGCTCCTTCGACGTTAGATATCCCAATCCACCGAAAACATGAGACTGACTCAGATCATTGTCTCATTTCATTCTCAAAATTTGGCACACCTCTGGGGCCGTTAACAACAAACCAACATAAGCTCTGCATCGGATGTGCTGCTCCTCAATGCTGTCATACTTCAATATCGATATGCTTACATAAACCAAGGCCTAAGACTACAGGTTAAGACAGTGAAGACTAAAACTTAAACGAAGCATGGATAGCCACGTTAGTTAGAGCTGTCACTTGACGAGTGTAACGGTGAGTGGGTATTGATAGTATGAAGATTCATACTCCGACTCGGGTTTTAACAAGAAAGACCCTGGTCAAACGTTATAACCGCACTCGAGGGTCCATACCTACTACAGTAAAAGCCCTGAATTAGGTTTTAACTCAAACGAGCTTGGCCTTACACTTCACCCTCGTCCATTGGTATCCGTAAACGCGAGAGTATCAAACGGAACGCCCATGGTCAAGTGAATGTCCTGAAAGATTATAACCGAGAAGCTCAGAGTAGTATGATGTTGCACCAACATAGCTAGCGAATCTGCGGGTGTCGCAAAGATGTTTTCGTTGACCAGTCTGTTTTTGTTTTGCTTTCATCTTTTGGATAATTTATAATTTATGTGCCCCAGAGGTTGTATGCCACAATTCACCATTTTAAGCCATAAAGGGAGCTCAACGTGGCTAGGTTAACATATTGGATGCTCTCTTATAAAAGAATATTCCAGTTTTTAGTTTATTCATCAGAAATGGATTACATTAACGAGAAGTTTTGATCTTTACCCGGTAGAAATGCAACGTGCATTCTCGAACCGTGGCTTTTGGTATTATTCTCATTCATTCTAGATTGGGGCTTCATACCACTATCCTTGAGGGATAAGTTCAAAGGACTACAGACCTATCAGTCTCTCTTCCTTTCTTCTTAGGACGCTAGAGAGATTGGTGGACCTGTACATTCGCGAAAACCTACAAAAAGTATGCTTTCGAAATTGCAACCTGCCTACTGTAAGGGAAAATCATTAGACACAGCTCTATACACATAGTTGGAACCGCTGAAAAATCACTTTTCAACAAAGAATTCACCATGATTGTATTCCTCGATATTGAAGGAGCTTTCAACAACATAAAACCACTACCCATCACCAATGCATTAAGCAAACTAGCAGTTAATAGTAATATAGTACTTTGGAACGAACAAATACTTTCAAGCAGATTGATATATTCCAAATTCTACTGCTACCACAAAAAACGGCAGTAAAACATGACACACCACAAGGAGGAGTACTATCGCCGCAATTGTTGGTATTATTTGTAAACGAAATAGGACAGCGTGTGAAACGTTATTG
The DNA here is from genome assembly GCA_958301585.1 of Merodon equestris. Classification (NCBI taxonomy): domain Eukaryota; kingdom Metazoa; phylum Arthropoda; class Insecta; order Diptera; family Syrphidae; genus Merodon; species Merodon equestris. The sequence continues at coordinate 162,411,526 of OY284413.1, forward strand.
CGTATGCTGACGATATTGCACTGGCAATCAGCGGGAAACAACCCCAACAGTCAGAGATTCGATGGAAACAGGCAAACTGGCCAAATGGGCAGAAAATTGTGGGCTTAGAATAAATCCTTCGAAAACCGAACTAATTTCATTCTCAAGAAAAATCACGAAATCAAATCACTCTACCAAAACTCAAAGGAACTTACCTTAGATTCGCAAACCCCGCCAACAACTTTGGCAGTAAGCTCAACTGGAAATTGAATGGGGAAGAACGCATCGAAAAAGCAACAACTGCTATAGACCTGGGCACCAGATGGGGTATCAAACTTCATATTACACATTGGCTGTATACCGTGGTTGATAGACCTATACTAATGTATGGCTGCTAAGTCTGGTGGCCGGCACTGTGCAGATTTAACTGTTGCAAACTTCTAAGCAGATTTCAGAGGATGGCGTGCATCGCGAATACAGGGACACTGCGAACAACCCCCACTGTAGCCCTCGAAACGATGCTTCACCTACTCCTCTTGACTCTTTTTGGCAAAGAAAAGGCAAAGAAATCGGCGCTGCAACTTAAGGAATTGGCTCATTTGAAGTTCTCCGAAATAAGGCACGCAGGTGTTCTACGCCACACCAATGATCTAAGTGACGTCACGGACTACTTAATCCTGACCCTACACTTCAAGATTTTTTATAAAACAACAATTCCCAACCGACGACAATTGGAGGGGAATGAATTTTCCAAGAAAGGCACTGTTCTGGAAATATACACAGACGGGTCCAAAACAGGCAATGGTTAGGGTGCCGGTGTCTATGCACCGACCCTAAAAATCAGCTAATCTTTTAGATTACCGAACCACTGTAGCATATTTCAAGCCGAAATAAGGGCAATTCGTCGCTGCCGTCTGGCTGTCTGTGTTATCGATCAACAATAGAGACATCGTCATCTTCACAGATAGCCAAGCGGCAATAAAAGCACTCGAATCACCCAGAGGCGGATTTAACTTGATGCCGCCCTAGGCAAAGGGAGTAATGCCTCCTCTTCCACACCACCCCCTTCCCCACATGCAAATAAATAATTCGATAAAAATATAAACATTTTTAAGAAAGAAGAATGCAAAAAATATAAATTTTCAAAAACTTTTTTAATATTTAAAATTTCTTTTTTCTATATTTCATTATAGCAAATTTTTCAATCAAACTATCAAAATCTATAGCCTCCGTTATTTCATTCTCTATATGTAAGAGTGACAGTGCATTTAATCTTTCTTGGGACATCGAAGTTCTAAAATGATTTTCTATGCGTTGCAACACCGAAAATGATCTTTCTCCAGAGCAATTCGTGACAGCAGTACAAACGAACATTCGAAGTGCTATTTCAATATTCGGATAGATTGTTTGAAAATTGTTTTTTCTAATCCATTTCAATAAAAAACCTGGTGTTTTCTCTGTACTCAATTTAGACTTTTTATCGTGATTTGTTTCAATATCTAAGGTATTAAAATGAATACACTCTTTTATTAAGTTTTCTTCCAAATCTTCGGGGTACAATTTGATTAAAAATTTTGCTTTTTCTTTAATTTCATCAAAACTTAAATTCTTGATATTGGAAATCCATGGAAGTTTTTCGGCATAAATTTTATAAGATTTCAAACGTTTTTTCAACTCACTTGACAAACTGTCTAATATCACGTAAAAAACATTAACTCGAAAATTTTCTCTTGCTTCAAACTTGTATTCTTGCGTCGATGACTCGTCAAATTGCTTTCTTCTTTTTTTCTCGCGTTTCAAATTACTTTCATACGTTTTAATTTTAGAAATTTTTAAAGCCTGATTCTCAAAGTTATCAAAATTATCTTCACTTCTAATTTCTTGAACAAGCTTAATCAAGCTATCATATAAATTTACAACCGAAATAATGTCAATATCTTCACTGCTGCTGAAGGTGTTTACTTACAGCATTGATTCTTTGTAGTAAAAATTCCCAAAAAATAGTCATGAAAGTTGTTTCTAAGTGCTCTAATTGAGTTAGAAGGCCTTTTGCTTGACATTTTACTACTATCTTTTGCCATTCATCTTTTTTATTATTTTAAGAGCTTCATATACGGGGACCCACAACTGTCTTAAAATTGCCAACGGCCAGGAATGCGCAACATATAGAGAAGCATGTGAAGTTCTGGGTCTGTTAGAGAATGATAATCACTGGGATGAAACTATGGAGGAAGCCGTCCAGTGCCAATCGCCAGCCAAAATCCGGGACCTTTATGCAACCCTCATATCATCTTGTGAATTATGGAACAAATATAAAGAGTACATGGAGGAAGACATTTTGCGAAGGCTACAGCAGACACACATGTACATGACATACAATGAACACATTTATAACAAAGCCCTTGGAGAAATTGAAGGCAAAGTAATGGCAATGGTGGGTAAACGGTTGAGTGAATTTGGAATGATTAGCCCTCGGCGAACGAACGAAAATTAACTATCTGGTGAGATTGTACGAGAAACAAACTATGACATACTAGCTTTGCAGCAGCAAGTAGCTGAATTGGTACCCCAATTATTACCAGAACAAAAACGAGTATTTGACCAAGTGTTGCTGCAAATAGAATCTGGGAATAGCGCACTACTCTTTGTTGATGCCCCAGGAGGAACAGGAAAAACATTTTTGCTAAATTTGTTGCTGGCGCAAGTAAGAAAAGATAACTACATTGCTGTGGCCGTAGCTTCCTCCGGTATAGCCGCCACGTTACAGAGCGGGGGTCGTACTGCGCATTCTGTTTTAAAATTACCATTAAATCTCGCCCAGGAAGATTCGCCTATTTGTAATTTTATTAAAAATAGCGCTCGGGGTGCTTTGTTACGTCAGTGCAAGCTCTTAGTGTGGTATGAAAGTACTATGGCGCACAAAAAAGCGGTAGAAGCACTAAATCGAACGCTCCAGGATTTGCGCAACAGCACCGATGTTATGGGAGGGATGGTGGTTTTATTGGCTGGTGATTTCCGCCAAACGTTACCAGTCATTCAAAAGGGGACACATGCAGACGAAATTAAAGCATGTCTCAAGTCGCCCACTCTAAGGGCCACCGTAAGAAAGTTCAGTTTGACTACAAATATGAGAGTGCATCTATATGATGACACAAATGTTGGCAACTATGCCAAAACACTATTGAAAATAGGAGATGGTCGGTTAGAAACTGATGCCGAGGGCTATGTGATGTGAAATAAATTCAGACATGTTGAGTAAAGTACCAGCAGATACAACAGAGTATTTATCAATAGACACAGTTATGGATACAGAACAGAGCACATCATATCCCGTAGAGTTTCTAAATTCGCTTGAGCTGTCAGGTGTACCCTCACACAAGCTTCAATTAAAACTAGGCGTCCCAGTCATGCTTATGCGAAATTTGGATGCCCCGAGATTATGTAACGGGACGAGACTTCGTGTCACACAACTTGGCCGCAATATCATTAGCGCCACTATCTTAACCGGCGTAGGAAAGGGTGAAAATGTAATGATACCACGAATCCCAATAATTCCTACAGATCTCCCCTTCCAGTTTAAAAGGCTACAATTTCCTCTTAAGCTTAGTTTCGCTATGACCATTAACAAAGCGCAAGGTCAAACATTAAAGGTGGCTGGGGTGAACTTAGAAAAGCCGTGCTTTTGCCATGGACAATTGTATGTAGCATGTTCTCGTGTCCAATGCCCAGAATCTTTACATTATATCCGCAAATGGAAAGACATATAATATTGTCTACAGTAACGTATTAAAATAACATTCTGTTCCGAGTTCTCTTCTGTGTTCTAAATCAGGAAAGGGGAACCGTGTTACCCCGAATTTAACGCGAGCGAAGCCGCGGGCAAAAGCTAGTATTATATACATACAACTTGAAAAAATATTTGTAGGTAAACAAAAAAAATATTAAAAATGAAAAGCGGTTTTTAAATATAATTATTACATGTATTTTATTCATTTTATTTATTTATTATTTGCACAAAAAAAAATTTTTTAATTTGAAAATTTGCCGCCCTCCTGAAGCTGCCGCTCTAGGCGATTGCCTTGTCTGCCTATATATAAATCCGCCCCTGGAATCACCATAACAACGTCAAAATTGGTCAGGCACTGCCGCACGTCTCTAAATGAGATATCGAGCAGATGCGCTGTAACGTTGTGCTGGGTGCCTGGGCATTATGATATACCAGGTAATTCTGAAGCAGACGAACTAGCCAAAATAGGCACCACACTGTAGCTCTCGACTGTTAAAGCGGAAATCCACCCACCAATGGAAGCCCAAAATTATAAAATCTCGAAACCAGCACTGTAACAGGCAAATGAGAGATGGCATAACCTTGAAACATGCAACTAAACTATACAAACCTGGCCCAAGAATTGTCAACTTAAAACCACCAGCCTGCTAAAAATACGCAGGCAGATAATAAGCAGCCTAATCGGAGTCCTAACAGGACATTGCGCTTTAGAAAAACATGCCGCAAGATTAGGACTGCCATATAACGACTACTGCGATAGGTGTCATGATGAGGAAGATGAAGAATCTCCATCCTATCTCTTATGTAATTGCCGCGCTCTAACCTCGTCAAGAAGACAATTTCTGGTAAATTACTTCTTTAATGAACTAACGGATCTATCGAATTTTATTCAACACTCATGGTTCCAAGAGTAGTGGCGACCAAGCCGACTCAAGTGGTAGCACAATGGGCCGATCTTGGTCTAAGTGATTTCCACCGTTTTTACGCAGGGAAGTCATCTAACCTAACCTAACCTGGCAGCTTATAAAATGTGTTAAAAGAATCACTAGAATTCTAAATAATCTTAGTATCGGTGTCATGCCTGGCAAACATGGACCCTAAGCCAACATAATATTGTTGTTTAAGGCCATGTGTTTACGATTGAGCTATTAAGCAATGCTTTTCACCAATACTTCTCAGAGGTCGTGTAAAATGGTAGCGAAAGCTCATAGTGCACTATGCTGATTTGTTCATTTTTGTAAAACAATACTTGGATATCGAGAGTGATCGTCTTCTACACGTCTTCACTGTCTTCTTGGCAACGCGTATATCACTCATAACTCCTAGTTTTATTCGAAGCAATGTTTTTTTTTACAATTGGCGCGTTCACGAGGGGCTATGATTACCCTTAAATTTCAAGACACAGTACGGGCCGAAGGTATAGAGGGAGAGAGGGAAAGGAGATGCTTGTGGATTGTAATGAGTGGGAAAAGTTGAGCTGAGAAGAGCATTCCACATTCGAGTCTCTAAATTTGACTGTACGTCCGAAGACAAGCTTGAGGGAACTGATGAGCATTCCGGGCGAAACGTGTATTGCGGTTAAATTTTAAATTCTTGAACGGAAGGAATGCAATTAGCCAGCCCACTTTAGCATTGTTTGTTAAAATAACGATAAAACAGATAGACATCGACATTACGTCGATGTTCGAGTGAGTTGATGAACTTCGCGATATTGTTGTCTCCTATGAGTTTTATCACTCGCTTTTGTATTTTATCTAGCAGGTGCAGAGAAGTCTTAGAAACCCCAGATCAGATATGAGCTTAGGGTGGATGTAGGCTTTGTGAATTTAAGCCAGATCAGAGGAAGTGAAATATGTTTTGGATCGTTTGAGGAAACTTAGACATCGCAGCGTTCTTGGCGACCTCGAATATGTGGTCATTCCAACTAAGAGTTTTATTAACCCACATACCAAGGATATAAAGTCTTTCGGCTTCCTCGACTCAAGCGCTATTCAAGGATAATGGATGATTAGCTTGAGTGACAGAAGACAGCATTGTGTTTTGGAAGCATTAAATTCCACTCTATTGTTTATACCCCATTTTTTATGCTGTCAAGGTCGGAATTTAATGTGCTTAGCATACGCTACCATCCCAGTTCTGCGGCCGAAGAGCAGGGATGTGAGTCCTGGAACGAATATTAAAAACTAAGAGTACTGTCATCAGCTATGGAGTGTATTGGATCAAAAGTAGCAGCTAAGAGATAATTTATATAAACGAAGAAGAATGTCGGTGAGAGAACAGAGCCCTGCGGAACACCAGCGTTTACGAGTATTTGGTGAATATCAGACTTGACACCGTCCAAAACAACTTGAATTGAACGGCCCGAAAGATAATTTCTAATCCACAGAAGAAGAGACTCATTGATACCATAAGCACGCATTTTCGACAAAAGAGCCTAATGCCAAATTCTGTCAAAAACTTATTCCGCTTTTCTGTACTGGTAGGAGGTGGGAGACGAAGATTCGGCCTTTTTAAGGATGGGCTGGACAAATGCTGTTTCCCATCTACTTGAACAGAGATCAGATGAGTAGGAAAGATGAAAAGGCTAACGCAGTGGTTTGGCCAGCGTGGCCGAACACCTATTCAGTGGTATTGGGGAATACCATCAGGGCCAACGGATTAGTGCATGTTGAGATCCTAAAGTGCTCTTGCAACTGTACGAGTGTGAAAGTGGATTTGTCCCATGGAAGATTCTACGCTCTCAAGTACAGGCGGAGACAAAGTACAATCTCGGAGCGTTGAGCTGGCTGCAAAATGTGCGGCTAGCAGATTAGCTTTGTCTAAAAAGCGGACAGCTGGGACGTCATTGTAAATAAGCGTAGGGATCGAAGACGAGTCAGAATTCTTTATTTTTCTTATTTTTTTTCTGCATTTGGGACAATTTAGCACTTTCTGCCTCAGCTTTTGGTCATGAGAGAATTTGACACATCGAATCAATGCATTAAAATAATTTCTGGCTCGTTTAAACTTATTCCGGTTTTCCTCAGAGGGGTTGGCTTTGTAAGTCCGAAAACTCAGCTCTCTTAATCTGATAGCCTTTCTACAGCTCGTCATACCACGCATTTGCTTTGAGTTTGATACTCTTCACTCTATGTGGAATAAAGGATCTCATAAGCAGCTGAAGTATGTGTATGTTCGCGATCGCATAAGTAGCGGCATCAACGTCACTATCGAGGAGGCATAGTGACCAATTAAAATTCCTAAAGAAGTTGTTACCTTTTTGCTGCCTTTTATTCCATTTTCATATTGTAGATATTCTCTGATTCATTTTGTAAACAAGTAAAACATGTCACTTCCTTGATAGCTGACAGCAGATTAACAGCAAGCCTAGATACTTCGTTCAAACAAATTTACAACCCGAAAAATAACAAAATTCCATTTAATTTTTGAACACAACTCGTGGGTCACTATGTTCTGTAGACTTTTATTTCCGATTTTCTGTTTCTCCAGAAATAGTTGAACTTTTTTTGAAAATCAACAAGTTAAACGAAGCATCTTCTTAATTTTAAAGCCGAACGATTGGTTCTCTGTTGTCGATCATTGATGTTATAGTTGCTACGTACTCTTTCGCTTTAAGAAAAGAAATGCTAGTCAAGTGATGTCTGTGCATCAGTGTTTCTTGACTGATATTTACAGACCACTAATTGGCATCCATATAAGAGGGTCATAGTACTAAGACATATACCAGGTCCCAAGGTATACCCTTCACCATAAGGTTTTTATTCTGTCTATCAAATCAATTGCGTACAATTGGAATGACATCATGAGAAACGAAAACACGAAATTCCTTAGACGTTCTGCAACTTTTAATTTAACAAATTAGATATATCTGTCTACTAAGAGAGTTGTCAGGTACACAGGCATTCTACGCCAATCGGCTGCCATTGCGAAACATCAGCAAACAAACAATACACGTACCATAACATCCAAAGTAAGCGGAAGGCCTTGCAAGGTCGAGTCTGTGCCTTCCCACAGTACAGTCACTTATCCAGTCATCGCCCGATGTACGACGACGATTATTACACGGTACTTGTACATCCAGTTTGCATGTCGAACATCATTGATCTTCTAACTGCGCGAACGACATCCCACTGACATTTAGATACGTATCATCATACAGGTGCACACATCGAGACCATGCAGCGCGTCATCATCATCACCATCATCATCCCACGGTACGCCGCCGGGCTTATCCGCGTACCAGGAGCAACCATCTAATGACTAACGTTCATTAGGAGAACGTCTAACGACGACTCGTACATGATCTCGTCGGCTGCACCGCAGCAACATAATTAAAGCAAACAAGTCTGCATGGCTGAGGCTGCGTAAAATATTATATTGTACCTCGTCGAAAAAATTACTTTTGGTCAGAGTAGAGCAATTAGACGGCGCGCCGATGAGTAATGGTGAAAATTGATTTTTGATACGTTGCACGAGGTTGTTAGCTTGGGAGTTGCTCGTTAGATAATTATTATAATTTTGTACCTGTTCGAGAGCTGCTCACATCAATCACAAATGATTCAATCTGGATCGTTAAGAAAATGCATATCAATTATGCAACGCAGTGAAAATACGGAGTGAAAATGCAAGTGATCCATTGTCGCTGCTCTCAGTCTGTTGACCTTTAGCTGGACGACTTTTTTAAATGACTTTTCAAGGAATTTGGGAATGAGGCGGAGTAGTTAAAGCGAAGATAGGTGCATCAGGACTTAGTAAGAAATCTATATAGGTAGCTTGCCGTAATTCCACTCGTAATAGGGTTATCCAATTTCATGGTTCTAAAAGTAAATTTGAATAAGGTACATTTGTCGTTTAGGTCTTCATCAAATTTTATTTTCATATACTGCCTGAATCTCACCATTATGAATGAAATATAATACTCGTAACATAAGCAGTCACAACAAAAACGAAAATTGGATATCATTGACCTATGTAAGCCAGTTGGTCCTAATTTTTATAGTGTGATCAAAAAGTGATCAAAGAATTGTTGAAAATCATACCCCTGAGTTTTTTTCTTACATCCCAAAAGCTAAGAAGCTTTAGACAATGCTCCTTCAACTTGTAGATCTGGCTATCGACTCCGAGGTACTTCCTTCAGAGCTCAAAAAAAATTCAGATAGATGACCTCGCGTTCAAGCTTTGTACACGTACATACATATGTACATTTATACCACTGTACGGGCTAAACGAGAACTCTGTTTCCTACTCGCACCATACAGCAAACCGGACAATTTAAAGGCGATCAATTTCAAAAGCTACCGCCTAAAAAGATGGAAACAATTAAAGAGGCGCATCAACATTCTTCATCGTATCTGCACTCATAGGCTCGGAAACGTCGTGTCCAACTGCAAAATTCAGCCCAGACGCGTGAAGTCTGCAGAGAAGCACAGATAAAATAAGGTGGCAAATAAGGAACAGCTCGAGTGCGTGCGCTGTGGGAACCAGAGACACCCTGCCAATTATTGGGGAAGTCCTAAAAACTAAATTAAACCCGTTAGCAAGCATCCCTTTCGTTTAAAAATTCGCCATCACACTCCAAATGTTCTAAAGGGCAAGACGGCACAAAAGCTCATGACTGATCGCGCAGCTCCAAGGCACTAGAAGCTGGAGTGAATTTGCGCTCGATTGTGTCTACCAACCAAGGGCAGATCTGTGAGCAGGTGACCCAATTAGATCAATTGAATCAATGTTGGTTGAGAAACCATTTAAGATCTTGGCGGTGAATGTGAACTCACAGTTTAACATCAAAAGGAGAACCGTGCTTCTCAGCCCGGTCAACGCAGTTCATTTAATTTGATTCGAAGAGACCTACCCTACGCCACACGGGCCGTAAAGTTATACAGGGTGTCCCACGAGCAGTGTGCCAAAAAGCTAGAGCGTGTAGGTCTGGTCAAGACAAGAAAAAAATCGTATGGGAGGGGGGGGTCTATTCCCCCCGTTTTGCCGGGAGGGGCAATTTTCTAAAAAATTGACTTAATTTGGAAAAAAAATATTAAAAATCAACAGTTACATCCACAATGCCTTGATATACTTTTTTGTAAAGCCAGAAACCTCTTCTTTCATCCTGTTTTTAAACAAAAGCTGTTTTAAGGAATAGTTTTTGAGAAATTAATTTTCAAACTCAAAATTTTGAAAAAAAAAATGAAAAAAAAAATGTTGAACTATTTTTTTTCAAAATTGTATGTAATTAAGTCAAATTATGGATAATATGCATTATTCAGTGCATTGTTGAACAGGATGGTGTACCTCTCTACAGCCACTGGTGGAAGGTACCTAAGCACAACATTGGATATACCGTCGGTTCCCGCGGACTTTTTTTTCTTCAATGAGTCGAAGATCATCTGGAGATCCTCCGTCGAAATGAACAGGGTGTTAGCTCCTTCACTGGCGACAGCATTGTTTGCCATAAAATCATCATTGAACCTGGTAAAACCAAGGTTCTCTGATCGCCAACGATCTATATCATTTTGAAGGTAGACGTGATGAAGTAGGACTCTGTTTTCCAGGTCGCGGTTTGGGCGAACGCTGTCATTCACCGTATACACTTCCTGGAATACAGCTCCCACTGTCGCCACCTTCTCCTGGGGATCCTCGATCACGAAGAAATCATCATCTAAGACGGCGCTCTCTGGATCGATACTGACTGTTCGTAGCAAGCAAGTAATTGAACTTATTGACCCTTGCCAAGGGTCTTTCACTGAACATTTTTAGTACATATTTTCCTGGAGGAACATCTTCCACCGAAAAAACGGTCAGACTTTCGCAATGATTTACTTAAGTTAATTAAAACCAATGACCTTTTCTTAATTGGTGGTAATTTCAATTGCAGACATAGGCGCTGGTGCTGTATTAGGGCTAACGTATGGGGTAATATTCTGGCAGATATACACGCAAGGCATCCCTTTGAAATCCTACACTCGCCTACACCTTCGTATATTCCATCCTGATTTAGATATTTTCTTAACTAATATTGCTGATATTTTTGCACGACCAGAAACTACTAATGAACAATTTTAGAAATCAGTCATGGAATGATAGGCTCCAAAGCTTAGAAAAAAGTAGTAAACCATTTTGGAACATCGTGAAAATAATTAAGAAAAAACAAAATCACATTCCACCAATTAAATCTGGAAACTCCACATTCCATTCTTACTCCGATAAAGCAAATATCTTAGCTTCTAGTTTTTATCATAACCATCTAATATTTAACAACATACATCCACAAATGCATATCCAATCCTCAATTAAATCTTCAATTGACATCGTCAGATCCCAACCAATAACAAATCCTATAACGCCTATAACTCTAATTGAACTTAAGAATATAATGCTTAAATTAAAAATCAAGAAGTCTCCTGGATTCGATGGACTCAAAAATCTGTACCTGATAAAGCCCTAGCACTTCTAGCGGTTATTTTCAACAATTGTCTGAGATTAGGTTACTTTCCAAACAACTGGGAAACTGCTAAGGTAGTACCAATCTTGAAAGCTGTTAAACTCTCAAATTCTCCGGATAGCTACAGACCTATAAGTCTTCTGAGCTCCTAGAGTAAAGCTTTGAAAAGATTATCAAAAGTAGAGTCATGTCTTTTGTTTACGAAAATCATATTTTACCGAATGAACAAATTGGTTTCAGAGCTTTCATAGCCCTATCCACCAAGTGCATCGATATAAAAAGAATTTTTTCTATTGGAAAAACCACCGGTGTAGTCATTTTAGACTTGGAAATCAATGCAGGAGTTCCGCAGGGATCTGTCCTAGGACCAATATTATTTAACATGTATATATATGATTTCCCAAAATTGAACAACTGTGATACCGCCCTATTTGCTGACGATACATGTATTTATTCATCAGATGCAATAAGTTCCAATATTGAAACCAATCTGCAATCTGCGATAAACACCGTCCTCCCTTATTCCCTTATTGCCAAACTGGAAAATTACAATAGCATTAATGCTTCGAAGACTCAAGCCATCTTTTTTACGGGAAGAAGAAAAGCTTGTTTTCTTCCTAGTAGAAGACTTCAAATTAAGCTGAATGGATATCAAATGGAAAATGCTTCGGAGTTTATTTAAACAAAAGCTTATCCTTCAAATTACATGTCCAGGAAATCATCAAGAAGGTTGAAATCACAAAGAAAATTCTTTATCCTTTTATTTGCAGAAAGTCAAATCTTAGCAACGAAAATAAAATATTGATCTTTAAGACTGTTTTTCAATTAATTATGTTTTATGGGTGTTCTGTTTGGGGTGTTCATATGTGCTAAAAGTCACCTATACCGACTTCAATTTGCGCAAAACAAATTGTTAAAAATGATTTTAAACCTATCTTGGTTTTTTTTTTTTTAAACAGACCAATTGCACAGCTTATCTAATATCGAAATGGTCACCGCAAGAATTGAAGAACTACGCAATAATTATTTGCAGTCTTGCTTTACATCAAAAAATGACTTAATCTATAACTTATGCGAGCGTTGAAACTATATATGTTCCACACATACATATGTATATACTTTATTGTTTCCTGTTATTTTTATTTTATTTATTTATTTATATATCCACTTGCATTTTTATATATATGTTTGTTTATCTATTTATTTATTTATTATTTACTTTTATAATTTATTTAGCTGTTTATTTATATATACCTCTCGCTGGTCGTAAAAGGCGACTAAAACAAAGTTAAACAAAAATCACATCTAGTCAATTTAGAAAACACCAAGGTGAGCCTAGGGACACATATACCACCATTAAACTGCCCCACAAGTGTACATGCAAATCAGTGGGTTGACACGACTGGAGATCACCGGTGTTGTAAGAGTAAGATCAAACAAAAAAAAAAACTGGAGCATGCCCGTGTCACAAAAAAAAAAAAAAAAAGGCAGGCCGAAAAACAATTGGTGCAAACAAATGCAAAAACACCAGCATTTGATTGGCCTCAGCGATGAAGTAATCCCAAACCGGGAAGCCTGCCGCTACTTTCTGAGGTCAAACCGGCGGACCCCACAAGCGGACCAGTAGGAATGCAGTTAAGTGGGAAGGTTATGGTCCTACACTTCTGACCATAACAACGCCGGAAAAAGGAAAAGAAGAAGAAGAAGAAGCTGTTTATTTATCTATCTATTTATTTATTATTTATTTGTTATTCACATATTTACAATATTTATTTATCTATTTATTTATTTTTTTATTTACTTATTTATTCATGTATTTATTTGTTTTCTTTATTTAATTGTTTACATATATATGTATATATTTTCTTATTTTTTAATTTTTTTTTTATTTTTATTTTGTTTTATTTATTCGTTTATACATTTATAAAATTATTCGTTTACTTAATTATTTATTCATTTCCTTCCGTAGCCTTTTCTAAAAGATCTAGTCATTTTCATACTTTTGCACACCGATACGATACCATCTAGTTCCTTTTTTTTTTTGTTTTTTTTTAATACGAAAGTTTTTGTGTGGCTTTTCTTTCTTATTATAAACTTTGTCTGTGACATTTTTCTTTTCTAATAAGTTTTTATGAATATTTTAGAAGTAAGGCAAACAAACCATATCTCCATATTAATGTTTGTAAATGATCAATTGTAAAACTTTTACCACAATAAAGAAAAAATATGTGTGTATGCTAGCTTGCCCTTCTGACTTAACATCAGGTTGGTGGATTATTTTGTTTTCTTCGTCCAGATATATGGTTTGTTCTGCTTGGCTGCACAATTTTGTATTTAAACTTATTTCTACAGTGTGCAAAGGTGTTCGTCCCTGCAGGCCTCCGTTCTAGTTTTGTAGCCCCGACTTGTCAATTTAATTTTGGGCAGATTTCCGAACTTTATTCCTTCGTCTCCGCGACATCATAGTTCTTAAGAGTACTCGTATTAGTTTGTGCAAGCACAGCTGGATTTTGTTTACCCCACAGGCAATGCAATGATGACTTTCGATTTCAATTTTTCAAGGGCAAATTTTGTCGATCATTTTAGAGAGTTCCTTTAATGGCTGGTTCAGAGAGGCTACAGCAACAAGAGTATTATACGCCAAACACCCTTATAAAGTGAAAAAATCTGGTCAGGTGACCCAGCCCTGTTGTAAATGAGATCCTGAATTTGCTAGTGGAATACCCAAACCTAAGTCTATTGTGGTTATGGTATGATGCTAGGTGTATTAACGATTAACCAAAAATCACTCAAAGACCTGGCCTAGGGTTGATAACTCTTAAAACATTTTTTTTTCATATAACTTGAGACTAGGCAAGGCTTTTAATAAAAAATGTAAAATGCTAACAATTGAGATAAGACACCCGAGCTTCTGACAAATATGTAATGTAGGAAAAGGCAGCACAATATAAAAATATGCCACGGGAGGTCGAAGGAACACTGGATGCATTGCCTGGATCGGCAGCATAGAAAAGTGGACTTCTGTCATCCTAGCTTTCTCCGAAGATATCCATACATCTACTGGTTTATGTAATACTTGTCTTTTCAGTGTCAAGCCTTCCACCTAAAACACAGTAATTTCGAAAGATCACTTGGGCAAGTGCCTGTAACAAAACATGGGAAGAAAAGGTAAAGGCTGTGTGGTTTACATAAAACACTTCAATCTTTTAAGCCAGTCACTAAAAATTTGAAAATGATAAATAGCCGAACATGCATTCCCCAAGCTAAGACTTCAAAGGAAGTCATCTGAAGTCATCTAAGTAAATAGTACACCGCATCCTCAATTCCAGATTAAAAAGTTGCAACTATTTGATTCGCAATACAAAATATTGAATTTGATAGCTCACTTAGTTGCGCCTAATCCCATCTAGCGTGTTCGCCTCGAACCATTTATGAATTCATTAGCAGTTCCATCTTCCAACTATTTACGATTCAATGCCCCATAAAAAGCACCGACACTAAGTAAACCAAGTTCCCATTCATTCAGTAACTTCGAAGAATCTGTAACACCATCCCACCAGCTCTAACATCAATTACACACAGACAGGCTTAGGTTGGCTCTCTATAGGTTCCAAGCGACAGCATTTACTAATGGGAGTCGTAAACCATCCGCCAAAGGCACTCGGATCTTAGCTGAATTTCTAATTCCTGCTCCTCTTGATCGCACTATGACGATCTCCTCGTGTTTCGTTTGTTTGCACATCGCGGCTGGAAGTAGTAATTATTTTACTAGGATGACTTGAATTGGTGTACGTGACAATAAGGTGGTCTTACTGCATTTGATGATGGGGTAATGACATCGCGTGGAAAGTGAAGAGCGGGATGACGTGTTGGCGGAAAAACAGTCCTGACGAATGCACTAAAGTGATGATGAGAAATGTGCAATTATAATGGATTTGATTCAGCTGGTAGCTGAACTAAATGGGAGATGGCACGCGATATTTGAAGTCTAGATGGATTAGCTGTTAGCATTCGACAGCCGTTGCGATTTAGCTTTGAGAATCCACTTCAGTGGGTGGGAATGATTATTATCAAACGTAAAGATGAGGAACTTACTTATTTAAACATATTATTCGGTCTACAGTTGCGGCTGTAAAGTGTGGTTCAGCATTGCCTATCGCATGAAGACGTTTTACGCTTTCTGTCTTAAGCTTTTCGAGTTTAATTTAAGCACGATGGCAGAGGCTTTAACAATTTAATTTATACGTCAGAGGCAACTAATCGAGGTAAGGTAGATGGATAAGAAGTAGAAATCTGGTAGTAAAGTTTGAAATTATGACCAAGCATGTGGAAAGATAATTTTCCTCATTCGTCTACGTCAATGTAATCCTCTTTAAAGTATTCCGCATTAAATCATTTTCACTTGTACCAGCTGGATACCGATTTTTGCGATCGCATTTATGTGCCTAGCTCTCTTAATGATGTACGATTACTTCCAACCTAGGAACACTGGCAATTTCGCTTTCGATATTATTCCTGAGCTCCTGACATGCTGTTGGATTGCTAGCATAAGCCAATAAATGAACATTGCCCCATAAAGAAAAATCCAACGGCGTTAAGCCTCATGAGCGATATGACCATTCCACCAGATCATTACCACGAGTACTGAATTTCCCCTTCAATAGATGAATTGTTTGAGCAGCTGTTTGCCATGTGGCATTACCTTGTTGGAACTCAGTCTCTTCGATGTCAAATCCACCCAATTCTGACAAAAGATATTCCTCCAACATGATATGAAAGCGAACTCTATTGATCGTCACATAACGATCATTTCCATCGACAAAAAAATACGGTCCAATCACACCACCGACATGAAATCCACACAATGGAGTCGCTTGCGGCACATGGGAGCTTATTACTGTCCAACTGTGCATGCATTGCTTAAGGAGAAAGCCATTAAGCCAAAAGACGTCCTTGAAATGGTTTTCTGTTGAAATTCTGGTAATTCAGACTCCAATCGGGAAAGGTCAAAATGCTTCAGTTCTTGCCAAGATCTTTTGGCAGAACTCGTGAAATGTGAACTGAGAGGCTTCCAATCACTTGGAATGGATTGATTTAGGTAATTTTGAACTTCTTTAATGTCTTCACGGCCCTCCAAGGTGCACTTACACCCTCTGTAAGCTCGATTTTTTTTTGTGACAGACTCACCAAAACCAATATTTAACATTTGTTGATCCTTGCTGCATTTTATTCCATTCTCTGATCCGTTTCGAAAATAAATAAATAAAAATAAAACACAAAATACTTTCTCGACAGCAGGCTAAGTAATCGGTTTACTTTTCAGACAATTTTGTCAAGACAGCATCGAATAAATCTTGCAAATCCCTTTACTTTCTGAATAACCACCCATCTGATAAAATGTTGTCAAATATGAGCTTAGAGTTGAAGTTTTATTTCGGTAAAATGGTAATAAGGTTATGTTTGAAAGTATTATCTAGTTACAACTTTTGAACATCTTACTGCAAATTTTGCGTTGGCGATCAGGAAACGATACAGTTTTTAACTTCTTCGAAAGACTAAAAATGCTGCTCAGCTAGGCCATGCGCCATTGATCGGAATTAATGGCAATCAGACGGAACGATGTCTAAAGAGTACAGTGGGTTGACGTCCCATTTCAGTGTTTCTAGGCAAGCCTTACGGCCTGATAAACACGTGCCCCAACGTCGTTGTGATGCAAAATCATCATCGTGTCTTTTCTCGTATTGTTGACTTTTTATTCTTCACTGATCCGCTCAAAAGCATGGGTTCGGTTGCAACAATTCATAACATTCCATGCCGACTTTGGTCCCACCAAATGCAAAGCTTGAGCTTACATTTATGGATGTTTACTTTGGCCGTCGATGCTGTAGCATGACCGCGGTGCCCTCCTATTTCTTTCGTTTTAGATTATTAAAATAGATCCACAATACGATGCAGGGAAACCTTCCTGTCTAGCCAGTAGAGTGGAAGTTCGCTTGTGAAAACTCCTCTCGACGTCTCTCGGATCCAATTCGTATGGGTCCCAATTTCCTTGCTCTTGGCTCGTTCCTAATGCTTTCTAACTATGAGAAATGTGTAGTTGAGTTACGGCGAATTAATTCGCAAGTTCCTGTCGCGTTGGACTTAGATCTTGATCCAGTAATTTCTCCAATTCTGCGTTTATAAACTTTTTCAATGGTTTGGGATGCTTATTATCTCCCACGTCAAAATCACTATTATACTTTTGTAGGGTTGACGGGTTCTTCATTAATAGAAGTTTCAACTGCAGTTTTTTTTTTATTTCAATATATTTATAATATATTTTTTATTTTTTTGTTTTGTCTCTTTTTTATTTTTTTTTGTTATGTTTAATCCTAACCTACCCTGACCTATACTACCCTAGCCTATGCAAGCCTGCCATTGGTTTTAGGCAAGCTTTGCCTTGAAGTGGCTGTTCCTATTAAGGTGTATGTTGACGAAACCTTCTCCAACCACCAAAAGCGTTGCTGCTGACGGACTACGTCTCCTAGATTCGGGCGTGAAATCGATCTACTGAACCTGAGGCGCTCGGGCTCACGAAGCACGACATCGGGTCCGTAGAGGTATCGCCGCTCCATGGAATTGCGACCCACGTGGAAGATTATTGGTACCGCCAATCTATCCTGAATCACCCTACATCGATCTAAGTACAGGAATGCTTCTAGGGTGACAAAGCCGTTAAGGCGCACTCTCTCATGATATAAATTATTGGTGTAGTAAAACCCGGAGCTCAGGCTATTGACTGAAGTTATTGCTCTTGCAACGTGGCTTCGAATCAGTTTGATCAAAAAGTTATCCACCCGTACAATCCTGGCCCTATTGTATAAGACCTCGTTCGGGTAGAATTTCGTGTACTTAGATTCGGGTGTTCTATGTAATCCCAGACAAGTCCTGAGATATTGCCTCTCAAACACCCCAATCCTTTCCATTAGGCTGGCTCTCACATTGAACCAGATGGGACATCCATAGGCAACCATGGGTTTGATTAAGGCCATGTAGCAGATTACCTTCACCCTGGAATCAAGTTGGCTGCTATGAAACAGCCATCTTGTCAGAGCGAAAGCGCCCCGGGCCCTTGACAGAGCAGCATCTATATGTTTGCCTAAATATAGATACTGATCCAGCACGATCCCAAGGTATCTGACTATACTTTGTCTCGTTAATGGACGCCCGTCCGGTCCAAAAATTGAGAACCTGCGCGAACTTACCGTGCCCTGTTGCAGTCCATTCTTGATTTCAAATGTTTGGGTGGAAGTCACATTGGCAATTTTCACAACGAACTTTCTACCTGTTAACATGTCAAAAATTATATATAGGAGTAGTTTACTTATACCCAACCGACTGAGCTTGTAATAAAGACCTTCTAACTGTGGAGACCTGCCGATTCCAGCAAATGAGCATGCAAATGCATGCTCTCCAACAGCAACAAGTTGTCGGGGTTTTCTAATGCTCTCTCTCTCCAGCAGCGGGTGCATTTGGCTCAACTAAAGTTAGTTGATAGCGAGCAGCGCAGGCGATACCGCCGTGGCAAAGTGGGCTGATTATATTGAAGTACATATAGTGGTGAAAATAATAAAAGTAGTAATTTAGTTGGTTTATTTGTGACAAGTTTTATTTAATACACCGGTCACTACATTGGCGACGAGGAAAAAGGAAAAAAAAAAACAAGACGAAAAAGAAAAGAAAAACGTAATTACGAATTGATTATTGGTACGGAGTCCATTAAATTGGAGATCCACGGATCCATTAAATTGGGACAGGTGAATTACATTTAATTGTTATTGGGTAAGCAAAGATTGGGAAAAAGTTTTGGTCTCTAATTAGATATATTGTTTAACGTGCATTGAATTGCTATACCATAGGTAGAGAAGACATAATTGTTGGGCATTAAATTGCATAACTATAGAGATAACAGAGAACATTCGTGATAACGGATTATTAGACGTGACGCATTAAGTTGTGCAAGCTTTGAAAGGAAAAAGCTTAGTAAGCTCTATCAAGGAAATGAGTGGGACAGGTATAACTCCATTTCTTTGCGATGTCATTGACAAGTCTTTGATTCGTTTGGAATGGGAAAGATGGCTTCGAGCTTTTTCCTTATATTTGCAAGCAGAAGAAATTGTAGATCCTATAAAGAAAAGAAACAAATTATTGCATTTGGGAGGCACTCAACTCCAAGAAGTGGTATTTAACATTCCTGACGTACTGGTAGACTCTGGGGAAACAGATCCACCAACAGATACTTTCCAGATCTTAATAGAGAAACTAACTGAATATTTCTCTCCAAAACGGAATTCAACATTCGAAAGGCATCTTTTTCGGTCATTGAGGCCGGAGGAAGGAGAAAATCTTAACAAGTTCTTATTGAGACTGCGGAACCAAGCGGCAAAATGTCAGTTCGGGGAAACAAAAGAAGAGATAATAAACATCAATCTTAAAGACAAATTAATAGATGTATGGACCCCGACAACTTGTTGCTGTTGGAGAGCATGCATTTGCATGCTCATTTGCTGGAATCGGCAGGTCTCCACATCCCTCCAATGTTTTTCAATTTCAAGGTCAACTTCGGGTTAGGGGTCTGAAGCTCCGGGGGATTACGATAGGGCAGATGTAAAAAAACAAAAGATCCGTTTCGTAGCGGAGAAAACCGGAGGTGTTACCGAGAAAGGAATCGATAAGTTTCGAGAGCATGATTGCTTTAAAATAGTTGGTGGGGAGCCAGAGTCCAAGTACATGAGTGAACACATTAATTGCTTTATCGGAGGATGCAAGGTGGAAATGGTCATTGATTCGGGATCCAGATTTAACCTCCTCAGTGAAAAGGATTGGGAGAATCTTTGCAAGGAAAAGGCTACGGTATGGAACATCAGGACTAAGTCAGAGAACCAATTTCGAGCCTATGCGGGAAATGACGTGCTCAAAATAAAAGTGGTTTTTGAGGCATCGATAAGTGTAGACAGAATTTCAGATCTGATTTCCTCATTCTATGTTATAGAGAATGGCGGACAATCACTGTTAGGCAAGGATACCGCTCTTGAACTGAATGTATTGAAGTTAGGACTTCAAGTGAATCAAGTCCATAATTTTCAACCCTTCCCAAAAATCAGGGGTATCACAATTTCGTTGTCTATAGATGAATCTATAAGACCTGTACAACAGCCCTTGCGTCGGATACCTTGCGCCCTGGAAGATAAGGTTGAGGCAAAGTTAAACGAAGCAGTAGCACAAGACATCATTGAACCTGTCATTGGGCCAAGTCCTTGGATTTCCCCAGTTGTGGTAGTATTTAAAGAGAATGGAGACATACGTTTGTGCATAGATATGAGACGTGCCAACGCCGCGATATTGAGAGAAAACTACCCGCTACCGACTTTTGAATCAGTTATGACGAGACTCAAAGGAGCCAAACATTTCACCAGACTGGACTTAAAGAACGCTTACCACCAACTAGAGCTCGATGAACGTAGTCGTGAAATAACGACTTTCATTACGTCCAAAGGACTTTATCGATATAAACGATTATTGTTCGGAGTAAATTCGGCGCCAGAGGTATTCCAGAGAACAATGGAGAACATTTTAGCATCATGCAGAAACGCCTTGAACTACCTTGATGATGTGATTGTTTTTGGGGAAACCGAAACGGAACATGATCAAAATTTAAAGTCGGTACTGGATGTTTTTAAAGACTATAATGTTGTATTAAATGACGAAAAGTGCATCTGGAAAGCAAAGAGTTTGAAGTTCCTAGGCCATATTTTATCATCCGACGGAATACGTCCAGACCCAGAGAAGGTTAAGACAGTTTTAGAATTCCGGCCCCGACTAACAAAGAAGAAACGCGAAGTTTCTTGGGCCTCGTAACCTATTTGGGGAAATTTATTCCTGACCTGGGTCATATAACCGAACCACTAAGAAGCCTAACGAAGAGAGACGTCTCATTTGCTTGGGGACCCAACCAGGACTACGCTTTTCAGGAACTAAAAAAACGGTTAGCAGAAATACCAACGTTATCTTACTATAACCCAAAAAATCGAATCCGATTGATTGCGGATGCAAGTCCAGTAGCTCTTGGTGCGGTCCTTCTACAGCTTGAGAACAACATCCCTCATGTAATATCATTTGCAAGTAAGGGCCTATCTGAGGTTGAGAGGAGATATTCGCAAACGGAAAAGGAAAGTCTTGCATTAGTGTGGGCTGTAGAAAGATTCTACTACTATTTGGCTGGAGTTGAATTCGAACTGGTGACAGATCATAAGCCCTTGGAGGCTATTTTCAAGCCAACCTCGAAACCACCAGCTCGAATTGAAAGATGGGTTTTACGGCTGCAATCATTTAAATTTAAAGTCATCTATCAAGCTGGTAAGTTTAACATAGCCGACTCATTTTCCAGACTGTGCAAAATGGAACAGTCTGATACTTTTGATAGACAATGTGAGCAGAATATTTGCGCTGTAATTCAAAAGTCAAGGCCACGAGCACTAACGATTCTCGAGATCGCAGAAAAAAACAAAACGGATTCAGAACTTATGGAGGCTGTTAACAGTCTTTATAACAATAATTGGGGTAGGAATAGTACAAATAAATTTTTCCCATTCCGATTGGAATTATGTACCCTGGGTAACATTTTACTGCGGGGAACTAAGCTTGTGATACCCACGGCTCTAAGGTTACGAATTCTTGAACTGGCACATGAGGGTCATCCAGGTGAAACCGTAATGAAACGCAGAGTACGTTCTAAAGTGTGGTGGCCGTTGATTGATAGAGACGTAGAGAAATTTGTCAAAAACTGTCGTGATTGTTTACTGGTGTCAAAACCAATACAACCACCTCCGATGCACAGGCGCGCTTTTCCAGATGGGCCCTGGTTATGTTTAGCAATCGATTTATTGGGTCCTCTACCGAACCACGAGTACATTTTTGTCGTAATTGATTATTACTCAAGGTATCACGAGATCAAATTCATTAAGAGAATAACATCAAATGTAATTATTGACATTTTGGAAGAAATATTCGCAAGACTCGGGTATCCTAAATCCATTACGGCAGACAACGGTCGCCAGTTTGTGAGCGGAGAGTTTAAGGAGTACTGCGTTCAGAACAATATTGAACTGATAACCTCCCCACCATACTGGCCACAAGCAAATGGAGAGGTTGAGAATATGAACCGATCCATTTTGAAGAGACTTCGTATAGCGAATTCTAATGGGCTTGACTATAAAAAAGAAATTCAGAAATTTATTTTGATGTATAATGTCACTCCTCACAATACAACTTTAAAGGCACCCTCAGAATTATTATTCAACCGAGTAATCCGGGATAAAATTCCTTGTATCCAGGACATCTCAGAAAATACTTTGGATGCAGAAGCCAGGGATTCAGATATAAGGAACAAAGAAAAAGGAAAGCAGAAAGCTGATAGAGACCGCAGAGCAAGAAGTTGTGAGATAGATGTGGGAGACAAAGTTTTGTTACAAAATACGATACCATCAAACAAGTTAGCAACTACATTTAGCCCCGATGAATTTGAAGTTATTGAAAGGAAGGGGAACGACGTAATTGTGAGTCGTAATGGTAAAATCCTTAGACGGAACATCAGTCACACAAAGAAAATTTCCCACCCCATGGAATCGCAATTTATCCCTCAAGGATCAGACAACTTGAGTAATCAATTGAATGGTGACGGACAAAGCAGTTTTAAGCCAGATCCAGTAGAAATGGGAAAAGAGCTTCAGACCCCTAACCCGAAGTTGACCTTGAAATTGAAAAACATTGGAGGGATGTGGAGACCTGCCGATTCCAGCAAATGAGCATGCAAATGCATGCTCTCCAACAGCAACAAGTTGTCGGGGTTTTCTAATGCTCTCTCTCTCCAGCAGCGGGTGCATTTGGCTCAACTAAAGTTAGTTGATAGCGAGCAGCGCAGGCGATACCGCCGTGGCAAAGTGGGCTGATTATATTGAGGTACATATAGTGGTGAAAATAATAAAAGTAGTAATTTAGTTGGTTTATTTGTGACAAGTTTTATTTAATACACCGGTCACTACATAACCATACGGTGTCGAAAGCCTTTTCCAAGTCAATCAAGTCCTTGCATTCGTTCCACTGGATATCCGACACGAGTTTCGACGCGGCATGAATAGTGTCATGCCCCGCTCTGAAACCGAATTGGTTATTATAATTTTATTTTCTTTCTATGGACCACCATCTCGAAGACCTTGCTTAAACTTTGAAGGAGACTTATCAACGGACGGTTTGATGAGTTAGAGATGTCCTTATCCCTCTTGGGTATTGTCTGTACCACCGGTGTCTTCCAGTGCACTGGATAATATTCATTATTCAGTGCATTGTTGAACAGGATGTAGTACCCCTCTATAGCCACTGGCGGAAGGTGCCTAAGCACAACATTGGATATACCGTCGACTCCTACGGATTTTCTTTCTTCTTCAATGACTCGAAGATCATCTGAAGATCTTCCGTCGATATGTACTATATGCCATGGAGTTGCCATGAAATCTTTATTGAACCTGGTCAAACCAAGATTCTCTGATCGCCAATGATCGATATCATTTTGGAGATATGTAGAAGTGATGAAGCAGGGCTCTGTGCTCTAGATCTTGGTTCGGGCGAATACTATCATTCACCTTGTACACTTCCTGGAAGACAGCTCCTATTGTCGCCACCTTCTCCTGAGGATCCTCGATCACGTCATCCAGCATGGCGCTCTCTGGATCTATGCTAACTGTTCATAGCAAGCGTTCATTGTCTGACATTCTCGGAAGCTTCAGATCCTGAATGTCATTCTGATTGTTTCTCCGAAATATTTTATTTATAATAATTGCGGAATCATACCCGCGCTGTTGGATTTTACAGCACGAATTCTGTTGTTCCAGTGCAAACCTACAGATATTCTGTAATTCTCTTTGATCAACTATTGGAGATTTTTAATCAGTGACTTCAGTGTCCTGAACTCCGGTTTTGTCTGTCGGTAAGCCGCCTGTACAAAAGTTTGAGTCCTGTCAGGAGTCTACTTTTTTGTCTGTGCAGTGCGTCGATTGTCGCGTTTCGGTATACGTTTGTGGTATCGTTATGCCGTTGGCGTGGTATCGTACTGTCCATCTTCTGCATAATCGGTAATCGGAGGCTATACTTGCGCATAATAGTGGTTTACCTTGTAATCCAACAGAAGACTTATCCACCGGAGATTTGCTGAATAGGTATTGTTAAATAAATAATTATTTTTCGAGAAAAATAAAAAGTCACCTTATTTTTGAACATTTACTCTCTTGTCTACTTAATTACTTGCAAATTTCGATTAAAGAGAAGAAATTAAAAATTTTCTTATGACCCAACCCAAGTCTAGCGGTCGTCCCATTCATTATTCACGACAGCGTCATTGATATAATATATACAGATCAAACTGGCTTGTTGTGAACAACTCTCATGGTTAAAATATATACCTCTATTCGCTAGAAGGCACCGTTTATATTCTGTATATTGATTTTTTTTTATAACAACCTTAACGACGACAAGTCACATAAAATATCTTGAACCTGTCATTCTTCCTAATCCACTCACATATAAATTGACCTCACTTTGCTTTCGGGGATCAAGCTCTCATTATTAATTGTTATTATGCTTATCACCCCAACCTTAAACCCGTCAAGCCACTCTGTATGCTAAATGCTTTATTATCTTTTTTACCTATTGCCATGGAATGATCTTCTCCCCATAACAACAAACAGTTATTCGGAATATTATTAATGCTAATTTGATACAAACATTTATAAAAAGAAACCAACTTTTCGACGAGGATGGGATTCGAACCCACGCGTGCAGAGCACATTGGATTAGCAGTCCAACGCCTTAACCACTCGGCCACCTCGTCATATCGATATGAGTTTGGCAAATATTTGTTTTGTCGCTTAGAGCCTTTTATTTCAGGGCTCCTGCAAGAAGTTATTATTTAAATTGGATGTGATTATTCAAAGACCAGGCTACTCTGGTCTTGCTGCTGATAAATATTAGAAATATAGTTGTGCTCGTGATTTTGCTTAGCAACATAAATCAAAAATCGTTATCTTTCACTTTCAATGCGAAGAAACTGAAGGAAAACGAAAACCAATTATTCCAAGTCAGTGAAAATGGGGTGTAATGGGGTGGTATTCGGCGGAAGGTTGGCCTTCATACGACGATATTGCATTTTGTTCGGTTTTACTTGCCTTATTCATCTTATGATAGCAATTGGAGTTTGTAATGTGCCATATGGGAACTAAAATACAATTCTCTGGCATACAGTGTGTCCTGAAAGAAAACATCCAAATAGAATTTTTTTTTTTTTTTTTTTGCTATATGAGGTTAAAATAGAAAGAAGTTAGGATTGAGTTATGTCAAATGTTGTTTTAAAAAATTGCGAATGTACAGAAAAAACATGTGAAATATATCAAAATGAGCAAATTCACAATCTTGGCTTCTGACAATGAATTTGTCTTTAAAGGTCCGTGGGTGAAAATTAAAGATTCTGCTTACTCGAATATCCAGCGTCGGAAAAAAGTTTGGAAACATAATCTAGAGATTCACAATCTCAGTTCTAACATAAAATGGCTTATACTTATAACACATTCATCAAACTTGGCATACAAATAAATTTTAATATTCTTTTTGAAATTTTAAAAGAACTGGAAAAAAAATGTTTACTAAGAATTGAGACAACACCTTGTAAAGCTTACGGAAAAAAGTATGAAAACATGTATTTTTTTTTTCATAAAAGTAATGTATATGTGTCTATAATAACAAGTGTTTTTGTTAATATTTAGTGCTTCTCCCTTTTGTTTTGAGAACTCCTCTACATTTCCTTTCCATAGAATCCACCAACTTCTCACAATATGAAACTGGGATGTTCTACCATTCATATACAACTTCCTTATAGAGCGCATTCTTGCCAGATTTTTTTTTGGTTCGAAGTTGTATTTTTACGTATTCCCATAAGTGTTCTATTGGATTAAGATCCGGGTATTGAGACGGCTATTCCAAAACATTCACTTAATCCTGTTGGAACTAATCTTTTACGTACCTAGACGAATGCTTCGGATCATTGTCGTGCTGAAAAATGCACCTAATTGGTATTTCTTCTTCAGCAAATGGAAGCATAATGTTTTTTTAATATTTCCAAGTAACAATACCGATCCATTCCACCTATGCAAACAATGGGCCAAACTCCAAATCGTGAAAAACATGCCCAGATCATGACCGAATTTCCACCATGCTTTACGGTTGGTAATTGATATTTTACATTATATCTTCCACCCTTTTGGTCGCCTCACGTAATATTTTCCATCGCTTCTAAATAGTAGGAATTTACACTCATCACTCCAAAAGACTGTATTCCATTTCCCTGGAGTCAAAAAAAAACATGACCTTTAGAATATTGCCTCATTAGCTTATTCACTTTAGATAAAAGTGGCTTCTTCAAAAACCTTCCGAATAGACCACTTCTCCTCAATATATTCCTTACTGCGTGATCGATTACTTCCGCAATATCTCTTTCCTTTAATTTGACGTTGATGGTGGTTGACCGTGGTGGTTTTTATTTTTCTCGGCCTACCTGATTTGGTGATTTCGTCCCTCGCTGGTGTAACTTTTTTATTACAATATCTTAAAAATCCCTCTTGGTATACATATTCAAATCAGCGACACTACCTTTTCCTTTAAATCCGTTGAGTAGACCTTGCACTTAGGGCACCTAAAGGAGCACCTGAAAGCCTAAAAGAGAGGCCATCACCCTATGGGAAGATGTTATAATTTTTGCAAATGGCGTCGTACGCCATTGACTCTAGTAAGCTAGACAGCTGCAGTATACAAACAGATAAGCAGTGGAGCGCTATACTTCGCAAGAGCGTGGAAAAATTGAAAAATGCGGCGTTCACGCGGGGAGAGTGATTGGTCTGAATAGTTTTGAGAACGTCATCGACAATACGATCACAGTTACTGGTGAACGCCACAAGGCCATGATAAACAGCTTTTGACTGGCGGAATTGGATGAGCAGGGCTTTTCTAGTCGCGTAATCTCCCGTTTTGGCGATTTGGCATGGCCAGCAAGATCGCCAGACTTAACCATCCCAGACTTCTTTCTTTGGGGCTATTTGAAATCTTGGACTTTTCGTTCACAGCCCTCAAGGAGAACATTCCACAGAAATACGAATATTAATCACCGGAAATCTTGCGGAAAGTCATGGAAAATGCGATAAAACGGGTACAAATGTGTATCAACACTGGCGATAGCCAATGAACGGATATTATCTTTTTCACATAACAAAAAATTCTAAAGGTCCAAGTAAAGATTTTCATCACTCAAAGTTCTTTTTTTTTTATTTAGTAAGAAAGTTATTCAAAAACAAAATTGGATGATAAATCTTGCGCCACCTTGTACATACAAGAAGCCCTATGCGTTGTTGCATAATATTTACAATAAGAAAAATGTAATTTAAGTAGTTACCTATCGCAATGAGGGTCCGCGAGTAATTTAAAAAGAATAAAATAAAAATAAAATTATAAATTTTAAGTAACCGACACAAGAAAAAAAAACTTTAAAATATAAAAAAATAATTTTTTTGACTTCATTAAAAGAACCAATTAATATTTTTAATATAAGCGCCGCCGCGTCGGGGGACCGCTAAGTGAAGATGGGTAATTAGTTTTAATTAGATTTACTCTGGCTGCCAAGATCGCTCGATTTGGGCATTCTAGGATTGGGAATTTTTGATGTCCGGGTCTACCTAAACAAGGCACAGATGTTGGAAGATCTCCCCAAATCTGACCGGTTCTCTTTAAAAAGTCAATGAGAAAAGTTAAAGGCCCGAACAAAAATTTTAAAAAAATATATGAAATTTGAAATATAAAGGGTGTTTTTTCTAAAGGTATACAAATTTAATATGAAATAAAATACTTGAAGCTAATGTTAATATCCATAATATTAGCTTTATTTAATAGGTAATTATATTCCATTAGTGTTCAAATATGACTTCTGGCACATGCGTACCACGGCTAGCGCAATCGTGGAATTTAATTTTCGACAACTTTATCGAGCAATTGGGTTGGCATATCAGCAATAACGCGACGGATGTTGATTTCCGAATCGTCCAACGTCTCTGGCTTATCGGCATAGATTTGTGACTTCACATACCTCCAAAGAATGAATCGTTAAGGTCAGTTCACAGGTCTATTACGCGAAATTATGCGCTCAGGAAATGTTTTCCGAAATATAATGATGGCGTGTGGCATGTTGCGCCATCTTGTTGAAACCAAAACTCTGCCACGTCCATGCCATTCAACTGAGGAACGAAGAAGTAGGAAATCACGTTTCTATAGCGCTCTCCAATGACGGTAACATTCTGGCCGGTATCGTCCTTAATGAAATATGGGCCGGTGATGCCACCAGCTCATAAAGCTCAATAGACAGGGAGTTTTCATAATGGAAAGAGCGTCTCGACAGAGTTTCTAGGTTTTTCCCACTCCAAATTCGAGAATTTTGCTTGGTTACATATCCATTTGATGTTGAAAATGAGGATCAAGCTAAATCATGTTGTCAATCATCACCGAACCTACGACGGTTATGCGGTTTCAATTTTTGCACCAAATGGATCTTATAAGCCAGGATCATTCCAATCTTCCACAAAGTGGACGGGCATAGCTCCAATTGCTGTCCACGATGACAAATCGACTCATTCGGACTCTCCTCAACACTGCGCTCCACAACGGCAATAACTTCTTCTCTTTGCTCTTTTTATCGCTTTTGGGGATGCATTATATTCACTAGAGTGTACGTGGTGCGAAAACAATTCATCGTGTTCCGAATAACTTGCTCAGATGGACGATTATGTCTACCGTAAAATGGACGTAGCGCACGATAAGTTTAGCGAACCGAACCATGGTTTTCAAAATAAGTTTGCATCCATTGTTCTGCTGTTAATCAATTTACTGCAAAATGGCAAAACATACTAACTACAAGCCAACTTTTAGTTGTCAAATTGACAATCTGTAAAAACAGTGTTGCCAGTTTAAATACCACACTTAAAAAAAAAACACTGTTTCTACTAACTGTTGGAGCAATCAGACAAAAATACTGTTCAATTGTACTACCAGACAGACACCTTTATTTATTGTATTTTCCTCGTTGTCCTAGAAAAATAAGGAGGAGCTTCAATGATGTACAGCTAAGAGATTCGGCGCACCCCATGTCGGCATCAAGGGTGCGCCACCGTACGTGAGCGAAGGCGGGACAGACGCGGAGAAATTGTTGTATCTGTGTTGTACTGCTGTATCATCCTCCTCGCAACATGCAACACAGGAAGAGGTCTCACTGATGCCAAGCACGTAGAGATGCTTGGCAAAAGAGTAATGGCCCGTAATGACGTCCGCAAGCTTTCTGCAATCATTTCTCCTTAAGGATAAGAAGAATGTTACGGATTTCTTGCAGACATCAGGGCGTATGCGCTTAGTCATCCTGCATCTTGGATATTCCCTCCATCTACGACTGTGTGAATTGAAGACCCAATCGTTGATGTCGGATTTGACAGTGGAAACGGGAAGATCTAGGGCGGGTTCAGGTCCTGAGAAACTCTCTTCTTAGCGCCAGAGTGACCTAAGATCCACACAAGCCTTAGTGAATTTAGTCTTCCGACTTTGTTCAAAATGGTCTTGAGTTCATGCACTAATTTGGAGAGGGTTAGACACAGCTTTAAGTGCAGCTTGACAGACGCATATACTTTTTCTCTTCCACTTATTAGGACTGCGTATACCTCTGATTGAAAGAAAGAGGCATCTTTTCCTAACGAGAATTGTAGTCATATGTATGAGATTATCGGTTTATTTTTTTATTTCATTTTTTAATATTCATTTCTTAAAACTATCTAAGACAAAAATAAATAAACTAGCTTTACTAACTTATAAATACCTTACTGGCCCCATATGGGCACTCTAAAGTGAAAATAACAGATTAAATTATACCTTTCGGCCTTATGAAAAAAAAAATATTATAACAATTAAAATAATTTAAAACTTAAGCTAAGAAAATATTTGTTTAGAAAAACTTAGCATCCGAACTCTTAATGAGATTATCGGTCTTATCATTGCCGTGTAGATCCAGAGAACCTTTTTCGGCGATAAGATTTTTATGATTATGTTTTGCCAAAAGCACCTTTGCATTGCCAACAAGCTGACAGCGCTTTGGTGGTTTTTGACTCAATATGGTTTGACCAAAGAAGCTTGCTATCTAAGATGACTCCCATGTACTTAGCTTCCCTGGATATCTGGATGGGAATGCCTTTTAGCACCAGTTGAGTAATGCCAGTATTTTCCATCTGTCTCGTGAAGAGAACGACATCAGTCTTACGACAGCCATTTACTCGTGCTCAAGTCCTCGATCACATTATGCTCCGCCTGTGCTTGGAGATAGACAGTCAATAAACATGAGCCGATAGAGAGAACATCATCCGCATAGGCCTGGGCAAAGATTCCAGAGGCATTGAGAGCTTCGAGCAGAGAGTCGACCACCATGCACCATAACACCGGAGACAAGAGGCCACCTTGCGGGCAGCCCCTGTTTACTCCAGACTTGACACATTGTTCGAGGCCTGTATCAGCGATCAATGTCCTGTGCACAAGCATTGCTTTGATCCACAAAACCAGTGCTTCATCTACGCCATGCCGTCTAGCAGCGTTACACGTGCTGTCGAAAGTAGCATTATCAAAGGCTCCCTCAATGTCGACTAAAATGCCCAGTACGTACTCTTTCCTTTCAAGAGCGTATTCAATTCTCCCAACTAAGTTTTGAAGCGCAGTCTCGCAGGATTTTCCACGCTGATAAGCACCCGAGAGAGGGTGTATTCGAAGGGCAACTTTGCCCATGTGCAACTCTACTAGTCTCCCCTTGCTTTTCAGCAAGAAGGATGTGAGACTGATTGGTCTAAAACTTTGGCGAGTGATTAATGTTCTTTCCCTATTTTGGGAATAAAGACCACTTTCACCGCGCCAAGGAATAAGTGGTGCCAAGCGAGCTGTGAAAATTCTTTTCATAGTAGGAAGTAGCTGTCTTATACCTTTTTGCAGCATAACAGGGCATATCCCATCAGTGCCCAGCGACTAAAAGCCATCGAAAGATGCAACAGCAAATTAGTGGCCTCAGTCGTTGTGACGCGCGACGCAATTTACATACTAGTTACGCCGTAATGTTTTTAGTGTTTAAGTCGCCATTTACCATTGAAGGAGTGTGCAACGAGCCGATGACAGTCTGATTTCCCGAGAAATGGGTCTGAAGCAGTAAACTAAGAGTTTATGCCCTTGACTCAGTGAAGGTACGATCAGATTTCCTGAGCACATCCAGCTTTGTCGATTTTCCTCGCTTGAGGACATTAACCAACTTGCTGGTCGCGCTCAGGGATTTCATCTCTTCACAGAAGGACTTATAGGAATCATTCTTCGATTTACGAATAAGCAGAAGGAATATCTGCTTCGATCGATATTTATTCCAGTCAAATTCAAGCGATTTATTCAGGAGACTTCTGGCTTGTTTGCGAAGACATACGAGCTCAGCGTTCCACCAGGGTGAGATTTTTTGACAGGACATGCGAATTCGAAATAGTTGGTGATGGCGCTGCTCAGGTTATCAACGGCATCCTCCACCAATTGCTTTATTCTGAGTTTAGGCAGAGCTTGAGTGGATTTCTCAAGTTCCTCTGTGAATCCTACCCAGTCCGTCTTTCTCGGATTCCGCTTGGGCTGCGATGGGGAGATCCTACAATTCAATTGGAATTCCATATATCTATGGTCTAACAGCGTAACATCTGGTAAGACTCTCCAGTTAGTAATGGCCTTCACATGCCTATTAAACAGGGTTAAGTCAATCACTTCCTGTCGTCTCGCCGTCGCAAAGGTTGGCTGAGAGCCAACATTGTTGATGATAAGGTCAGACGAAAGAATGAAGTTTAAAAGATGGTCTCCTCTCCGGTTGCATTTGCTGCTGCCCCAAACGGTGTTTTGAGCATTAGGATGGCAACAGATGATGAGTCCAATCCTTCTGGCTTCACAGTACTCTACGAAGTCAGAAACCGCCTTCGGGCGGTACCGAGTCGTAGGGGAAATAAGCAGACGCCACGACGAAGTGTTCAAAAGATCTTGTCCCGGGAATTGCTCAAGTTTGGTTGCCGATAGTGTGTTCGATATGATGAGGCAGACCACACGTCTTTCGGATCGCTTATCATAAAGAATCGTAGCACCGCGTATACCACCAAGGCCACACAGGCGTTTATTGCACACCCATGGTTCCTGAATGAATACAATGTTATGATTTGTACTACTGCATGCAGTTCTGCTATCGAGAAGAACGGTAGCAGCCTTGCGATGTCTATTCATTAGAGATTTTCGTCGTTCATCCAAACATGATATGTTGGGCATAAGACTCGTCATCCTACGACTGGTTTCAAAAGAGTTTAATTTCATTCCAACATGGCATCGAAACTTAGTCACTACTCACTTATAAGGTATGCCATAACTCGCGACGAAATAATGCCTTACGAGTGCAACATGCTGACAACCCAAACCTTCGGGATTGTGCCGAAAACAAGCTGAAACCCAAAACCCGCATTGAAGTCTCTGGAAAAAATAATCGTGGAAAGCACGCCAAAAACTCTTTCATTTCCTGTTTCAATATTTTACAGTTTTAGGGACGAACATTTTTTAATCGTTATTGTGCACAATACTGTTTTCTTTTTTCATATGTTGGAGGAAATCTACGCACGACTGTAAGTGTTCTTTGTACAAACTGAATCCAGCAACTTGCCGTTTATAGCAAATCCTAAGAGTATGCCACAATAAACGATTTCTTCTTTCAAAATATTTTTCGTTTAGTTCCTAATCTGTGTGTCGCCAGATAACAAAGAAAAAGAAAAAAAATTAAAATAAAATCGTCTTAAATCAGGGTGGGAAGAATACACATGCACTTTCCAGTGCAGTTCTAATGAGTGTGAAAGAATCGCCAGTCCAATAGCGTATTTTCTTGTCTACTTTACGTTCATTATCTAGAACTGAACAAACAGTCATGGTCTTCTCCCTTGGAGTAAAATAAGTACAGCATTGTTTGGTAAACGCTAAGTAGGAACATGAAGCTTCCTGGTTGGTGTAGTACCTTGCGTATTGTTTTGAGTTGGTATCCTTCATACAAAACTCATTTCGCTGCTGCTTTCAGATCTGCATAGCTGAGGTCTTACTTATTCTAGTCGAATTATTCTGTGGTGCCGTTAAAAAGTTAATTTTAGTCAAGACTAGAACAATATTTCACTGCTGTAATCATGACCAAACTCATTGCAATTGACAATGGAAGCACATACGCTTGCCACTATCGGATCGGATTACAAACGATTTCATGTTAAAAAATCTCAGCTTCTTGTCTAATTTAAGAAAAATAGTCAATATCTCTTGGAACTATAAGAACAACTTAAAAAAAAAGCAAAAGAACAAAGAAAACGAGAATCCGACGAGGATGGGATTCGAACCCACGCGTGCAGAGCACATTGGATTAGCAGTCCAACGCCTTAACCACTCGGCCACCTCGTCATGATGCGGAGGACGAGCAAATCGTCAGTTTCACGATTTCATTTGAATTTCCCAACCAAACCCTTAAACCAACCGGTGGCGTCGGAAAACCTTCGCAGACCATAAGCACAACTCAATGCTGTCTCCCACGACATGAAACTATCAATGAAACGCAATTTGTTTTGAATCAAAAACAAAAAATTATTTAATAAATAATAATTTAAATAAACAAACAATCTAAATAAATATTAACTAAACGACTTTATTTAAACATATTACTCTGATAGAACGGGCCCTCCTGCAGCATGTAGAGCGCCTCCGGGCGTCCATTGAAGTCGTAACGTCCCTTTAGCGAACTGAATTTTGGATCATCCACGAACTGTCTTCGTCCGAAAATCGGCGGCTCCTGTCGCAGGAATCCCTTTCCGGGATATACACTGGACATCAATTCGGGCATGCTAAAATCATATGCTCCATTAGGCTGACCGTTGGATAAGAAATTAACCGGCAGGTTCATGAGAGGATTTATGGCGTTTGCATGGTAGCCTTCGGGGCGAAGAGGGCCGGTGAGTTGCTGTGAAGGATGTTGTGAGATATATCCCAATCCCGGGGTGTACATATACGGCGTCGGGGGAAGGCGGACATAGTAGATTGGTGAGTTGTCGAAGCCGGTCAAACGGGGTGTACCGCTGAGGAGTCCCATGACGTCTTGTCGCGGCGTGGCTTTCATCATGTCGTCATCCATCATGGAGGGATACCCATTATTGGGTAAGAAACCCATCTTGGGCAGACGAGGTGTCTTGTGTTTAAGGGGCTTCACACCTACAGGAAAATAGAGACATAGAGGGTGGGATGGTAGATTTTTGGTGTGTGACTTACCTGACTTCTTGTTCATACCCATTAGCTTGGCGAGGAATTTGCTTGACGGGGGTTTGATAGATATCTCTGTCACGCTCTTCGATGCCGATACCGACGAAAGGGTCATCAGGAAAATTGGCAAGAGTACCAGACACTTTGGTAGATTCATTTTATACTCAAGGCTATAACGAGACGTTTCGTCATTAATATCTAAAAAACAAATTAAGTAAAACCAAAACCAATTTAAACGAACAGAAAAACGTGAGCGGAATCAGAATGGAATCTTTAATCTCGAACATCCCGCATGCAATTAGAAAGCAGATTTACCGGAACCAGAGGTAGCAAGGTAGATTCGAATCCGCTACAATTGCAGTCGAAATGTTAAGTAGGTTTCCACGCAGGAATGTATCGTTATATGGGAGTGAAAAGGTATAAAATGCCATTAATATACCATATACAAAGAGATCTTGATCTGATAAGGGCCATCGACAACTTTTGGAGAGAGTTGGGTGTTGCATGTTGCGTGACATGGGCGAGTGATTTACACCCGCATTGTGCATTAGTACCTACTGTCTCTAATTGGCTTAGAACGCGTCAAATTCCACAGAATTTCGATATTTCACCACTGTAGCTCAGAAGAATTCTGAGAAAGGTAAATTGAACGTGATATAGGAAAGCGCTACAGGAACACCCATATAAGCTCAGGACCAGATAAATGGTAGAAAAATTGTTCCGAATGGTGCATTCACCAATTTTTTTGAAATGGCGTATGGCGTGACTGTAGAAAATGTGTTCCCAGGTGTAATTCCGAATTACATTACGTCTGTAAGGAAGCCGTTTCCAATACCTTGGTGATGGTTTTGGACTGTAGCTCACGGATTGCTTGGATGAAATCGGCCTTAAGTGCTTGAATCGTTTTCAGGTTGTTGGCATAACATCAGTCCTTCGCGGTTCCCCACAAAAAAAGTCCAAAGGGATTAAATCGCAGCTCCGAGGCGGCCAATTGACATCGCCAAGACGGCTAATAACACGATTTGGGAATTTGGTGTGCAAAAGATCGATTGCGACATGGGCTGTGTAGCATGGCGCGCCATCCTGCATGAACCAGAGGTCGTCCAAATCCATGTCTTTAATTTCAATAAAAACAAAGTCGGTTAACTTGGCTCTGAAACGCCCACCGTTGACCGCAACGTTGTTCCCAGCCTCATTTTCGAAGAAAAATAGTCCAATGATGCCACCACTCCACAATCCGCAACAAACTGTCACTCTCTGTGGATGCATTGGCTTCTCGACAATAACGTGCGGGTTTTCCGAGCGCCAGATTGGGTAATTTCGTCGAAAAGATGATTTTTCGCCCAAAATTGTTGTCCAATTCAAGCTGCTCCAAGGCCCAAACTACAAAGCGATAACGAAGCGGATGGTCGCGGATGGATTGAAGGCGTTTAATTGCTGAGTCAATTGGACCTTTTAAGCGAATAATCCAAGATCTTTGTGCAAAATACTAATCAGGCTAGTGCGTGAAATGTTGAGCTGTTGAAATCGATGGCGAGTTAATGTTCGTGAATTTGGTCTCACACTCTCGGCCACAGCAGCCACATTCTCATCTGTGCGCACCGTATGACCACGGGGAGCATGAGCTTTTTCCACTAACATACCAGTTTCACGAACTTTTTGCACAAACTTGCGTACAGCAGTCACGTTGGGTGCTTCATT
This sequence comes from Merodon equestris, assembly GCA_958301585.1. Classification (NCBI taxonomy): domain Eukaryota; kingdom Metazoa; phylum Arthropoda; class Insecta; order Diptera; family Syrphidae; genus Merodon; species Merodon equestris. The sequence goes on from OY284413.1 coordinate 162,447,918, forward strand.
TCGGCCAAAACTTCTTTTTAAAAAACGCCCTGTTTGGGCTACACAGCACTCACTTTGGAAAAACGTTTTCAATATTTCCCAACGTTGTTCGAGCGTAAAGCGACTCATTTCGTTATGCGGAGGTGTGATATCGACTTTCTGTCAAGATTTCTTACGGGAAGCATCTGTCAGTGTCAAAATAGTCTATGATATAAAAAACAAACCACTAGATGGTCCACCATGTACATGCCCTACTACAGTAGAACCGGCAATGCTGTGGTGGAACTTTTCCAGACCGGCTTCCTCGTGGGATCAAGATTAACGAGAATAATAGTAACAAATAAAAACCCCCAGGAATTATCCCCCAAGACACTCAGGAAACTCAAAGTAAACATGTTTCCCAGGCAACGACATCGGTCCCAAGGAAACACATAAGAGGCAGCACGGCAGCCTATAGGAAGAGACGTGCTGCTTTTCAAGCTCTAAGCCGACTAGAAGAAAGGGCATGGACAATTAGGACGAGAAGGACGGAGCCTCGTACCAATGGGCTTCAGAAGCTATAGAGGAGCAGAAGAGTTAACTTAGAAAGGAACCTTCCGCATTTGCTTACACAGCAAAAAGAACTGGGTAGGCATCTAAAAGGCCTCGATCTCACGACGATACCTCATCCACTTCAAAGAGACATAGGAACACCGCTACGGCGCCCAGTCTCAATGAGGCGGTGAGGGATCATCTAGCCGTATTGATCATAAATCGCAGTCATGAGGAAGGCCACATCACCCATGACCACTAAAAAATCCTTGAAGGTAAGATTAACCTAAGCTTTCTCTCCATGTGCGAAAATAGCCTGGAAAACAAACTTCCTGATTTCACCGATAGGGGCTGGCTTCACTATATAAAAGAGAGATAAGAAAGGCGCAAAGGACATCCTGGTGCAATTTCTATTCAGAAATAGAAGAGCTCCCACTATAGCCGCCCTAATGAACAAACCAGATGGCACCGCAACGTTGACTAGCGAAAAGTCACTAGAGCTCTTGCTCAATACAATCTTTCCATTCAAAGTAGTAAGCAAAAGGAAACTCCAATGGGCAGTGAATAGCTTCCTTCCATACAAGGTCCGGATGGAATCTACCTGGTAGAGCTGTAACGTGCTTACCGCATTCTCGAACAGTGGCTTTTGGTATTATTCTCATCCAGTCTAGACTAGGGCTACATACCACTATCCTATGTGTACTGTGTTCACGACGTATGTCGAGGATTTTTACTATACGTCAGCTTCCACAAAAGGGAAAAGGGAACTCCAGGAAATGGTCAACCAACTGTTCGTAAATTTAAAAAGGTGTATGATCAGAAATGTGTCCTTGATAAGCTGAGAATCCCCAAAAAGTTGGTGAAACTAATGCAAGTATGTTTAAAGGGAAACGAAAAACGAGCTAACGAACGAAACGCCTTATTCGAAACATTCCTGACATGACGGATTAAAACAAAGAAACGCCTTATCTTTTCTTTAATTTGGGCCTGGACTACGTAATGTGACCCCTTCCGGAAATATTAGACAAATAACCATTAAGCTTCTCTAGTTCACGCAGACGCATTAACCCTTCCAGGAGATAGTGAGGAAACAGTTGAGAGAAATGTAAGTCTAGTAATTGCAGGAAAGGAAGTAGGCTAAGATGTAAATGAAAAGAAAACCAAATATATAGCCACTGACCGACTTGGATCGATCCGAAAGACGCACCTGACTCTACTCGATAAACGCTTTAAGAAAGTGGACGGCGATATCGGGAAACCGTATCGACTGCCAAAAACGACATGCCTACAGATCGCAATATATAAAAAGCTGCCGGTAGGCAACACGTACTTCATCGATACAGGAACTATTCAAAACAACTCTTATAATAATGCCAGTGACACTTTACGGATGTGAAACTTAGTCTTTGACTAAGATTTCGGGTCCTTGAAAAAACAAAAAAACAGGCGAATGAACCCTGCACAAACTACACTATCAAGGACTCGAAGAACTCTATAAGCTTGTCTTAAGAATAAAAGCGTTAGGCCTAAGATAGGAAGGACACGTAGAACTAATGGATACAGTGGGCGAATAATCAAAAGAATTATGAGTGGAAAACCAGTAAGAAAAATTACCGTGGGAAGCATATAAGGATGGACCTAGAAGAGATAAAACAGAACAGCGAAACATGAAAGGCACACACCCATGGCTTGTCGAAGGTTTGTCAATAAAGCTTTGAACTTCTGAGTTCCAAATGGCTGGTAATAACAACGATATGCACCAAAAGGGTCATTGACGCTATACTATTGGATTGACAATCGATCCAAAATGTTTTAATAGTTTTAAGGCATCTGAGCATTTCAGGTTCAGCAGCCATCAGTGGCTTCAGTCCTTCTTTTCCATCTGTAGTAAAAACACAGAAAACACGGACTTCCACACACAACAGCATGAGTGACATAGCAGAGCTTAAAGAAATTATCAAAAATCTTATGCATCAAATGAGAAACATGATGAATATCATAACTCTGTTAGTTACCAAAATTAATGGACAATAATCTTACCTGTGCAGGAACGGGTTAAGAATATCCCTGCAGCGATACCTATCGCTTGTCGTAAAAGGCGACTAAACAAAGGTAAACAAAACTCACATCTAGGCAATTTAGAAAACACCAAGGTGAGCCTAGGGACACATATACCACCATTAAACTGCCCCACAAGTGTGCATGCAAATCAGTGGGTTGACACAACTGGAGATCACCGGTGTTGTAAGAGTAAGATCAATCAAAAAATAAAAAAATAAAAAATCTGGAGCATGCCCGTGTCAAAAAGGAAGGGAAGAATGAAAACGGTCAAACCGTAGCATTATGGAAAAGAACGCTAAAAGGAAAAGCACTACTCCGCCAGGCACTACTAATGGTCGTGATCCTGGGACGAGCAGCAATGCTCGGGTCAGAGCTATAGGATTTCCGGGGGATAGCAAAGTAATGCAACGGCGTAAGCCACATTTAAGAGTCGGGAGTTGGAACGTTGGAAGCATGAGTGGGCGCAGCTATGAGCTTGAAGAAATGATGGTTAGAAGGCGAGTAGACATCCTGTGCGTACAAGAGACGAAATGGCGAAACACCGGTAATCGGGCACGTTTCTTGGACGTTAAAACAAAAGCCTACAAGATGTTTTACTATGGATTGGAACAAGGAAAAAACGGAATCGCCATCATCCTTGCGGCAGAGTTACTTGGCAACGTCTTAACCATTTCAAAGTCCAGTGACCGTTTGATGGCTCTCAAATTGGTGATGCATGGTGAGGTGTGGAACATCGTAAGCGCATATGCCCCTCAAGTAGGATGCGAACAAAAAGAAAAAGATGCATTCTGGCTAGATTTCCACAACCTTGTCAAAATCATCCCAAAGGAAGAGCTTTTGTTTGTTGGGGGAGATTTAAACGGACATGTCGGGAAGACAAGCGAAGACTATGAAGGCTACCACGGAGGGCTGGGATACGGCACCAGGAACTCTTCAGGTGAAGATATCCTAAACATGTGCAAGTCGTACGGTCTTATAGTGCTAAATACCATGTTCGTCAAACAAAGCCGGCACCTGATCACTTATAGCAGCGGCGGAAATGAAACTCAAATAGACTATCATTTGGTATCCAGTTTCATGAAGCCACGAGCTAAAGATTGCAAAGTGATCCTGGGAGACGCGATCGCCCCTCAACACCGTCTCCTCCTGACTGAATTTTTTATGGATGCGAGAAAGAAGTCAAAGCAGCAAACGAAGGTGTCTGAGAGAATCAAGTGGTATAAGCTGGATAAAGGAAAAGGCGAAGCTTTTATTACCATCATGGAAAACTACCTCTCTTCCATTATCGACGAGGTCGGTAATGAGGAGTGCAGAGCACAAGACATGTGGGATTCCCTACAACAATCTGGCCTGGAGAAAGCCAAATCACTGCTCGGAACATCTAAAGGCCCCTGCCAACACGCAAAAGAAACCTGGTGGTGGACAGACGAAGCCAAAGCAGTGATACACGAAAAGAAAATGGCTTTCCAAGCTTGGTCAAAGTGCTCTTCTACTAATAGAGAGGAAAAAGCTCGCCGTGAAAAGGTATATAGATGTTGCAAAGGTATCGCGAAGAAAAAATGCGCCGAATTCAAAGCGAAAAGCATGGAAGGCCTCTATCAGGAGTTGGAAGAAATATCGTCTTCCGCGTCTGACAGGAACCAGACTACCCAGGAGCTTCGACAAAACAATTTGAACAAAGGAGCAAATATCTTTAAGATAGCCGCCCAGAGAAGAAGAAATACTCAGGAGATTCGTTTCCCAAAGTTTATTAACAATGCTGAAGGCCAACTCCTTGTGGAAGACGAAAAAATTCTCCACAGATGGCGACAGTATTGCGAGGAACTTCTGAACGAACAGTTTCCCCGAGTGTACTTTCCAAGAGCAGCCCCGAATCATGCCGAAATACCCGACATCACAGTCGAAGAAGTTCGGTACGCGGTTAAAAACTCCAAGAAAAGAAAAGCTATTGGGCCGGACGGGATACCCTCTGAGTTATGGAAAAAGATGGGAGACATCGGGTCTAGATGGTTCATGGTTCTTATCTCCAAACTTATGAGAGGCGACACTATGCCTAATCAATGGAGGAAAAGCTATCTTCTTCCTTTGCACAAAGGAAAGGGTGATACGCGAAATTGTGATAACTACCGTTCTGTCAAGCTGATGTCGCACACCATGAAGATCGTTGACCGGGTATTAGATAGCCGACTGCGGAAAATAATACGACTATCTGATGACCAGTGCGGGTTTGTCTCGGGTAAATCAACGACAGATGCAATCCAAAGTATAAGGGTCATGATGGAAAAGCATCGTGATTCGTCAAAGGACTTGCATATGGTGTTGGTTGATTTCGAGAAGGCTTTTGACCGGCAACCAAAAGATCTTTTATGGGTAGCGCTAAGACAAAAAGGAGTTCCAGAAACCTACGTGCGAGTGATCATGGACATGTACAAGAGAGCAACGACAAGAGTAAGATGCACCGCAGGAGTCACCGAAGAGTTCGCAATCAAAGTCGGTGTACACCAAGGGAGCGTCCTCAGTCCACTGCTCTTTATAGCAGTCCTTGATTGCTTGCTTGAAGGAAAAGTGACGGACCCCAATGTGCACCAGCTATTCTTTGCTGACGATGGATAAGTGATGATCAGGCGTCCCTACAACGAGCACTTGATGTGTGGGTGGACATTTTTGAGGGACACGGGTATCGTATTAGTTCAAAGAAGACAGAGTATCTGTGCTGCCCGTTCTCTGACCCTCATCAGCCTATTCCAGACATTTACTTGAATGGAAGAGTGCTTCCCAAGTGTGAAAAGTTTAAATATCTGGGATCTATGATTAATAGAGAAGCAACTTGTGATGACGACATCAAACATCGCGTAAGCGTAGGGTGGATGAAGTGGCGGGAAAACTCCGCCATCTTCTGTGATCGAAAGGAAGGCTCTACACTTCAGTTGTACGTCCGGCGCTCACATACGGTTCACAATACTGGACAATGCACAAAAAGTATGAGAGCAAATTAACGGCAACTGAGATGAAGATGCTTCGCATGACAGCGGGAGTAACAAAGCGTGACAGAATTAGAAGTTCAAAGATCCGAGGAAGCCTCCACGTAAAAGAAACCATCACAAGAAAGATAGAGCGCGACCGACTCAACTGGTATTGCCATGTTCAAAGGAGAAATCCTTTGAACCCCGTCCAAAAGGCAATATCAATCAACATTCCAATTTCAACACGCAAAAAAGGCAGGCCGAAAAACAATTGCAAAAACACCAGCATTTGATTGGCCTCAGCGATGAAGTAATCCCAAACCGGGAAGCCTGCCGCTACTTTCTGATGTCAAACCGGCGGACCCCACAAGCCAGTAGGAATGCAGTGGGAAGGTTATGGTCCTACACTTCTGACCATAACGACGCCGGAAAAAAGGAAAAGAAGAATGGACAATAATCTTAAAATTGTCATCTGGAATGCAAACGGACTAAATCACCATGTCCTTAAACTAAAACAATTTCTATACGAAAGTAATATTGACGTTCTACTGGTATCAGAAACCCATTTTACTGATAAAAGTTTCTTACGAATCCCACGCTACAACATACACATCATCCTGATGGAGCAGCCCATGGAGATACAGCAATCTTGACAAAAAATAAAATTAGATACATTGGGGTTGAAAAATGTTGCTTTGAACATATCCAGTCAACCACAGTTCAACTACAAGACAAATATGGACCAATTTCCCGATCAAATAGTTACTGCCCGTGCCCCCCAAAACACAAAATTACTAGTTCACAATCTGACCATTTCTTACTAAAAATTAAAGCAAGATACGAACTCTCATAGGACCATTCACAAATCCAACTAAACTATCTGAATCATGTTAATAATCCACAAATATATCACGAAATGTATAACAATAAAACAGATTGGGACACATTCGGAGAATACGTAGAATCACATATAATACTAGGCGTCCCATTTAAAATCTACAATGATGTAGAACGGGCGATATTGTTTCTGAATGATATAATAAGTGTAGCAGCTATAATTTCGACACCACTCAAAAAACCAAAACATAATGACTATTACACTCCTCCAAACTTGCTTAAACAAGAGAACTTAAAGTAAAGTTACTTAGCATTCAAAACGAGGGCATAAGCAACTATCTAAGAAAACTAACACCTATTTCTGAAACTGAAGCCCACGAAAAATATAAGAACTAAAATGTTACACCAACCACACAAAAAAAAGACTGATGACACCTGGGCTAGGACAAACCATGACAAAGCAGAATCTCTAGGTAAGAACTTTGAGGAAGTGTTCGCAAATGAGGGAAATACAGACTATTTACCGAGTAAAGACAGTGGAATAATCCCCAACATACACATTACTACAAAACTACAAAAGAACTAAGCTCCAGGATATGACCGAGTTACGAATTACCTAAAAAGGCAGTTTTATATTATATATAAGAAATATATATAATGCTGTGATTAGACTAAAATACTTCCCTAAAACCTGGAGAGTACACCAAATATATACTACTTAACCGACTAGAATCCTTCCTGGAACAAAATAAATGAATCCCTTACCGCCAATTCAGATTCCGACGTCAGCACTCAACTATACAAAAGATCCGTAGAGTTATTAACAAAATTTCAAAGGACCTTGAAGAAAAAAGATACTATGTGGGCATATTTCTTGACGTGGCAGAAGCCTTTGACATAAAGGCCTACTAAATACAAAAATTATTTAATATGCTCCCTCTTGATTTTCACCTACTACTGGAGAGTTATCTCACGGATCGCGCTTCCTTTTTAAAGTCTAAGGACGAATCATCGAAGTGTTCTAGGACCAACCTTATACTTATTATACACTGCTGATATTCCAGTTCCAAGAGAGGAATAATCCATGATAGTGACACAATTTTTTTGAAATCACATCAAAACTAATATGAAGCCACTAGGCAACTTTAAAACATTACCACATAATCAAGTGGTTTGATGACTCCCATAAAAAAATCAATGAGGCCAAAACTAAACAAGTTACATTTACTAAAAGACCAAATGATACATGTTTACTTCTGATAGTAAATGACAAAATGATCCCAAACGATAACATAGCCAAATACGTAGGAATTGTACTTGAAAGCATCACATATTAAAAAAGAAAAAGCTACTATGACATGGTAATGACGAAATCACCTCCATACCCATTCAAGAGATCTCAAGAAGAAGATGACTACAAAGAACTAGAACAACAGGAACAATGGAAATATGTAAAACTCGTAAGTGTTTTATAATGAACTGAAATCTATTATCTGTCAATGAAATTCAATTTGCAAATATTTCTGTATTCCTCAATGTGATAATGAAGTGGCTAAATAACATTGATTATAATGTCAAAATTGTCAATAAATAATTTATCAGTTAAAAAATGTACTAAGTGTCCTCACGACAGATGTATGTAAAATTTGGAAATAAAAAAAGAAAAAATCCTGTACTATATTGGCATCAAGTAATAAAATTGCTGTTTTTGCCTCCACGAGACTCACACGTTTGGGAGTTTTCAAAGTCAAGCAAGCACTTAAAATATAGTCCAGGCTCAACTGCAATGAAAATAGTTCTGACATCTTTCAGCGCATAATTAAAGTTTTTAACTCTTCAATCCACTCTTCCCGCAAATTTTTCAAAAAGCCGATTTAATACTATCTCTTTTGTTGAATTTACTCAACTTCCTTTAAAATTAGTAAAAGCCGAAGTCTTTGCAAATTTTCTTAGTTTTTTCGCGCATAAGAGCTTGGCATACTCGTATTGGCATCTGAGAGTTTAGATACTGTCACCACTAAGCGATTTTACGATTCTCAGTACTCACATGCTTTGTGGCGCTTTTGCTTACTGCCAGAAGGTTTTATATTGATTTCGCTCTTTTTTAAGATCATAGATGGGGCGAACTTATAGTTCGCAAATTTTTTATTTTTTCGCCAAGATCGATCGACTTAACGCTCATTGCCTTTTGATTTTCATCTTGCCAAATACAAGTTAAAGATCTTTAAAGTGAAAACTACAAGTTGAATGTTGTACGATGGAGAAAAAATATGATTTATAGAGGGCACGAAATTACATAAATTTATTTACAAGTTACAACGATTTTTCAACAGAGCGACCATTTTATATGACTTGTACCGACTTTCGCCAGATGGAGCTTACGAATATAATACATTACCATAACACATTACGAATAAACAATTACAGGCCAATATCCCTTCTTCCTATGTTTTCAAACATTTTTGAAAAACTAATTAAAGCTCGAGTTGTAACGTTCTTAGCAAAAAAAAAGTTCTTTAGTCAAAACCAGTATGGATTTAGAGCGGGTAAATCGACTGAGGATGCTCTCTTAAATTTCAACAATTTTAATTATGATAGCCTTAATAAAAGAAAATTTCAAGCCGCACTTTATATAGACATAACAAAAGCGTTTGATACCGTAGACCACGAAATTTTATTAGAGAAAAAGCGGGCTTCAGAAACTTCGTGGTCAGCTGGTTCTCTTCATACCTTAACAACCGAAAACAAATAGTCCAAATAGTAGACAAATTCAGTCAAAGCGCAGAGGTTCGTATTGGAGTACCGCAAGGATCAGTTCTTGGTCCCATCCTTTTCTTGATATACATCAACTCAATTTTTTGCCAAAATCTAAAAGGAATTCAGACTGGATTTGCGGAAACATTGTTTGCTCTTACTCTAATCACTCCGTTATGGACTTAATTGCTAACATCTGCTACGACTTAGAATATCTCAGGCATTGGTTTAGTATGCATAAACTAGTCATCAGTGACAAAACCAAAATTATGTTTTTCAATATATCAAATAACTTCATTGAATTCCCTAATGTATCTTATCATAGTATTAATTGCCAACACATGTTACTAAGTAGTAATACTTGTGGTAAAAGCAATTGTTCCAACACATTTAACACTGATATAGGCTGCTCTTCTAAATGCTTTGTTATTGAAAGGGTATCAGTTTTTAAATACTTGGGACTTGTAGTTGATAGCGGACTTAATTGGGGTGCGCATACTGTTATACTTAGAAAACATTTGTTAAAAGCCACGAGCACAATGTACCACTTAAGGTCATACTGCTCCCGTAAACTTCTAGAAATTATATACTATAGTTTGGTACAATCCAAACTGCAATATGGTCTGGTATGCTGGGGTGGTACTCATGGGAATAAAATGCAACCATTGATTGTTGTGCAGAAACACATTATGAGAATTATGTGGAGAAAGGGACGTATGGAGAACAGCTGTCTTTTTAATTTCAACTTAAATGAAATAAACAACTTGCTAAGCGTGTTATCTTAAAAATTATTTTGTGATGCAAAAATTGCTTTGAAATGTTGAGAATTGTATAATTACCCCACTATCACTAACGATATTCTGCTATATTCCTGTTTGAGATGATACATTCGACACTAGTTCCTCGAACTACAGAGTGTATATACTTATTCTTCATTAATTAATGCTTTCAAATTATGAAAAACACTAAAAAAAAAACAAATGTAAGATTCCACTGTAGGAGTATATGAAATTGATTCATAATTTCAGTGAAAAAAAAAGTTTCGCCTTAAGACATATTTAAGTCGCAAGGGTTCTCAAAGACCACGTCATACACAAATCCGATAGTCTAGATGTTATTTCCCTAGTAGTTCTGAAGAGATGTTCTTCTACGCTGGCAAAACCATTGCGTTAGCTTTTTCACCTTTCCTATTCTCCTGGGCTCTTTCGGAGTAGGTGGAAAACAGAATTTGTCCAGCCTATACCCATAAAAGGCGAATCTTCTTCTCCCTCTAACTACCGACCCATTGCCGTTCCTTCTTTTCAAAGTCATGGAAACGCTAATTAATCGTCAGCTTATGATATATCTTGAATATCGGAAACTCCTCAATGACTGACAATATGGTTTCCGTAGCAACAGGCATGTCTCAGTGAAAAGTGGAATTGCTCGCTTCACCAAGCAGGTGAAAAAAAAATCGTTGCACTGGATATTTTGAAAGCATTTGACAGGGTTTGGCACGGAGTCCTTTCGGGCCCTTCAATTAAAGTTGTTTTGGACGGATTCAAGCCTGACATCCATTTCTTAAATGCTGGTGTCCCCAGGACTCCATCTTATCTGCGACACTTTTTCTCATATTTATAAATTATCTCTTGTCTGTCACTTCTAATTCAATCCACTCCTTCGCCGACGACAGTACCCTTAGCTTCTCATATTCGTTCATTACTTTACGTCTCTGCTCTTCGGCTGAAATTAGTGAGCGGCAGCGTATGTTAAGCTCATTAAATTTTGACATTGACAGCATCACTACATGGGGTAAAAAAAAATAGAATGAAATTGAATGCCTCCAAAACACAGTGCAGTCTCCCGTCGCTAAAGCGTATCCCTAACCCGCAGCCATTATCCATGAATGGCAGAAACCCTTAGATCCTACAATCTATAGGGCGTTCATTCGAAGTAAATTAGAGTTTAACGCTCATGTCTGGTCCGGTGCATCGAAAACCTCATTCAGCCTACTAGACAGAATACAAATACACGCGAAAAAACTGATAGGTAACTCCAGCATTACCAAAATATTGTTTTATCGTTACTTCTACAAAAAATGTTCTGATCGAATAGCCAGTTACATTCCACCGCTTCAATATTTCTCCCGCAACACATGTCTCTCTAGGAATGCTCACCAATATATTCTGAAGCCCACTTTCGGATGTACTATCATGTATAGAGAATCCTTCTTTAACCGAACCACACGAATCTGGAATTCCCTGCCGGACTCGGTCTTCCCCCCCAGTACAGGGTGTCCATTCGTATCCCTCTTCCCTTTTACCTTCTGTCCGCACTGTGTCGCCAACATAATAAAGTTTTTAAGCGCATATTATAAAAAAAAAGAAAAGAAAGTGGATGCACCGCTCCAAGATTACCCAATTCTAGAAAAACGTGCTAGCCATATTTTTTAGCAGCATGCGTTCTTTCAGCGAAATTTTCTACAAAAAAGGAGAACCATAAATTTGGACCTATTTTTCAACACAAATGCTCATTGAACGAAACACGTTAAAATTAAAAGCAATTATCTAAAGGCTGCCTAAGTCCTTAAAGGGCAAACAATATGTGTATGTGATTTAAAGAAAAATGATGAATGAAAAAGGTCCTTTTGATACCGTCGAATCGATGGTCTGCTGATTTCGACCTCCAAAGATTAAACAAAAAGAAAATCAGATATTTTCTATTAACGGGTTGAAGCTCTATCCCTTTAAACCTTTTGATCAGCTATGGTTAGCCCCATTGGGATTTATTCAAAAAAGTTGTTTCATTAAAGGCATAACAATTTTGTATTTTAATACAAACGCATCCTTAATTTTTTTTTAAATCTGTTAATGTCAAATCGTTATGTAAGGTTTACTTTTTTATTTTGGTGAAGCCCACGGACTCACTTTTTTTTTTATAAATTACTACGGAAAGTCGGAGTTGGTGGTCGCAACTTCAAAGCGTTTAATACGTTGTCGATCGTAATATTCGTCCCATAAGACAGATTGTGCGACCTGCAGTGAATTACGTCGATTAAACAAATTCACTATAAATATTTCTTTACCAATAGACAACGCACCGGCAGTGGTATTGAAACTATTGCAGCCAAAAGTGATTCAGTTTCAAATGAAATGAATTTAAAGAAAATTTTAAATTTAATCGAAAAATCATATTCAACGTTAAAACTCTTATTTGGCTCAATGGTCTTGTCAATAAGCAGACTATACTTTATTGGACAGCAACAGGCCCACATGTGCATGTTCCTCAAAAGACTTTATTGGAGGAACATTTTCCGACAAAATTAATTGCTCTTGACATCAAAGGACAAACACGCCAGGACAAACAGCTAATCTTTAATCAGGTAATCGTGTAATCCCAAGAAATTGTCCAGTCAAGTGGCCACCTCAAGCGATTTAACGACGTTCACCAAGAAGGCAACATCGTTCGAAGAGCACAGGAAAAATATCAAGCGCAGAATTGCCAACATTCCGACCAATATTTGTAGAGTGGTGAACCGTGGAGACCGAATTTTATCCTTGAACTTAACTTGTGTATTACACCTTTCAGACCGATATTTCAATTCATTCAATCAGTGTTTTGTTTTTTTTTTTTGTACAAAATTTTTATATTGAAAACCATTCGTTTCTAAATATAGTCAAACCTAGAAAGACAATTATAAAAAACAGAGAGCCGAAATAAATTATCGAAAATGATTAAGCAATCCATTCCAGAGCCGGTCTTAATCTGATGAATAAGACAAAGGCAATTGAGCTTTTAGAGACTTGCAACCTCCTCTTAAAATGCACTAGTCAATTCCACATCCTAATGCCTCGCCAAAAAAGCCAAATGCCTCGAGAATAAATTGAAAAAGTAAAAAATTCCTCGTTATTTGTGAGCCTGTTCGCATGGCGGGCTAGACTGGTATCAATTACCTTTTCATATGCCACGCTAAAAGGCATACATTCAACTGGCAATTAGAGACTTAAATCTGTCTTTTAGGTCCTTAGGAAGGATAACGCAAGACCCCGAAATACGACATTAGTTTGATTACGACAAGTGCAGATTTCCAAAATAAAAAAAGTGTTGGTCCTCTTTGTCAACCTTGAGGAACACCATTGAAAGTCGATGAAAAAAACTTCCCACGTTGTTTCCGATTAAGATTCCTTAAGAACTCATTTTTTTAGTTATAGTATAATATTATCTGTTCAACCATCACCAGTTATCATGTCCACTAGCACATCACAATTCGTTACCCAAAGCATTATGCCCACCGCCACCCAAATAGAGAATTTACCACGCTATCAATTTCGAATTTGTACACTCGACAAGGACTCGTATCTCACGTCACTTTTAAGTACAGCGGAACACCACGAAGGCACACTCGAAATCGTCCTGAACAGAATCAACAAATCTAATCGTACGATAAATGAACAACCGACTCTTGCGCCGGTCACAACTCAACACGTTAACAGAGCAATTTACCTTCGATACTAATAAATCTTTACCTTTCGTCGACGCAGTTAAACTCGGTCCGGACCAAGCACCATCAACACCGTCATCGTCATCATTGGTACTTTAACACCACCAGCTGAGCGCAAGACATTCACATTCTGCTCATTAACATTCAGAGTGCCGTGGTCGCGTTTGCTTACAAAATTCATAGGAGCGACTCGTATCTTCACAGTTTGCCGTCGTCACACCATCACCCCGGCTATCATCGTCGGGAGAACCATCTTCTCTTCGCACTATTGCGCTTTCTGGACATGTGCTTCCATTTCTTTCCGTGTCGATTTGAATATCGAAAATAAAGAAATCCGAATCGGTGATCCGCAACAACAGTTAGTTCCAGGTTAAATATGCCGTGAGCGCGGCTCGCAGCTCCCCTCCTACAATACTATTTCGAAGACGCGTGGTGGTGGTTGCGGCGGTGAGTCGCGTGTGTCAATTGTGACAATTATCTCGGTTCGATTCAGTTCTATTGTCGTAGAGGTACATACGTAGCTGTCAAGTAGTGGTGAAGTGTAGTGGGTCCTACGTCGAGGCGATTGGGTCTCGAGAGCTCGTCCCATTCCCATGCATGCCATCAGTTTTGAGTTCGATTCGTGGACTGTCAAGTGGCTGCAGACATTCGGATTCACATACAGCAAAAGCAGTGTCTGGATGTCGAGGCATTGTGCGACATGTGTAGGAAACGGAGGACACCGCATGGAGCATAATAATTGGCATGGCATCTAGCTGCCTTGGCATTGCTGCTTGTCCCAAGCAAAAATTTTCTTTTAATGACAGGTGATAGCGCAGTCGAATCCGATCTACTTACGCTCTAGTCGCAATGGACTTAGTCAAATGAGCATTCCTTGTAGCGGTGGTTGCGGTGGCGGCGGGATACACATGTTTAATTTAATTTAATTCGGTTAGTGGAAATCGGTTGATCGAACGCGGGCGAATATGCCTGGTTGCGTTCGCGTTCGACGACGTTTTCTGGTTTTTCCGCAACAGGGAATAATAATTAGTCGATGCGAATGGAATGCCATTGAAACGGTCGTGACTGTTTTGGGTTTCTAATTGCAATTCGCAGTTGCATATTTCGAATGCACATGTGCTGCGCTAGATACTCGCCGAATGACAAGAACAACGAGGGGTTGTATTGTATTGCACCGTTTTTAGAAAGTTCTCAAGTTCTAAGGAAAAACGTGGATGAGGACAATGTTTGTAAATATGACTGTGGAATTGACGTCTTTGGAATTTTTCGATGCACTTTAATTGGATGCAGCTTTCGTATTAATGTATTTTGAGTGATCAGAACAGCAACTTTGTTGCAACGAAAACCAATGTCTCTGGACTTTCGAATCTAGTTAGTTACCGTCATTGGTTTTTTTTGCTTTTCTGGCTTCATTTTTAGTCTACTCATTCCACAACCTCATTCTGGCGAACTTGGATGTACATTACGAATGCACTTGGATGTACATTACTTCCACTTTTACTGCTTCTGCTTCTGCTAAAGACTGTCCCTTTCTATTGCAAATCGCCTAGCTGATTCCATTTTTTGCCAAGTAAGTGGTACCTGAAAACTGATCTACTTAACTTTGTCCCTTTTGGAAAACCTCTTTAATAACCACAATACCCAAAAACCCTTAAGAGCGTTATTAAAAATTATCCCATTGCCAAACTTTCACATAAGTGAAAACCAATTTCGACTGAAATTTCTGCCCGGCGAGTGACTTTTTCAAGTTTGGAAACAAAAAGAAGTCCCACGGGGCCAAATCTGGAGAATTCGGTGGATGGGGCAGCAGTTTGTAGCCCAATTCGACCAATTTGGCCGTGGCTAGGGCGAAGGTGTGAGCCGATGCGTTATCATGGTGGAAGAGCACTTTTTTCTTCGCCATGTGGGGCCGTATTTTCTTCAATTCGGCGTCGAATCGGCCCAATAGTTTGGCATAGTACAGCCCTGTGACCGTTTTGCCTTTCACCAGGTAGTCGATATGGATATTAAACTGCCCCACAAGTGTACATGCAAATCAGCGGGTTGACACGACTGGAGATCACCGGTGTTGTAAAAGTAAGATCAAACAAAAAAAATCTGGAGAATGTCAGTGTCACAAAAAAAGAAAAAAGGCAGGCCGAAAAACAATTGGTGCAAACAAATGCAAAAACACCAGCATTTGATTGGCCTCAGCGATGAAGTAATCCCAAACCGGGAAGCCTGCCGCTACTTTCTGAGGTCAAACCGGCGGACCCCACAAGCGGACCAGTAGGAGTGCAGTTGGGTGGGAGGGTTGTGGTCCTGCACTTCTGACCATAACAACGCCGGAAAAAGAAAAAGAAGAAGTCGATATGGATCACACCTTGTGAATCCCAGACAACGGTGGCCATCACCTTTCCGGCCGATGGGACAGTCTCCGCCTTCTTCGGAGCACGTTCGCCGGGTGAAGTCCACTCTTTCGACTATTCCTTGGTCTCTGGTGTGTACCAGTGAATCCATGTTTCGTCGACTGTCACGAAATGACGCAGAAACTCCTTCGGATTGCGCATAAACAGCGTCAAACACTGCTCTGAAGTGGTCTCATGGTTGCGCTTGTTGTCCGGAGTGAGCAAACGCGGCACCCATCGCCGCGTATATTGAAAACCATTCGTTTCTAAATATAGTCAAACCTAGAAAGACAATTATAAAAAACAGAGAGCCGAAATAAATTATCGAAAATGATTAAGCAATCCATTCCAGAGCCGGTCTTAATCTGATGAATAAGACAAAGGCAATTGAGCTTTTAGAGACTTGCAACCTCCTCTTAAAATGCACTAGTCAATTCCACATCCTAATGCCTCGCCAAAAAAGCCAAATGCCTCGAGAATAAATTGAAAAAGTAAAAAATTCCTCGTTATTTGTGAGCCTGTTCGCATGGCGGGCTAGACTGGTATCAATTACCTTTTCATATGCCACGCTAAAAGGCATACATTCAACTGGCAATTAGAGACTTAAATCTGTCTTTTAGGTCCTTAGGAAGGATAACGCAAGACCCCGAAATACGACATTAGTTTGATTACGACAAGTGCAGATTTCCAAAATAAAAAAAGTGTTGGTCCTCTTTGTCAACCTTGAGGAACACCATTGAAAGTCGATGAAAAAAACTTCCCACGTTGTTTCCGATTAAGATTCCTTAAGAACTCATTTTTTTAGTTATAGTATAATATTATCTGTTCAACCATCACCAGTTATCATGTCCACTAGCACATCACAATTCGTTACCCAAAGCATTATGCCCACCGCCACCCAAATAGAGAATTTACCACGCTATCAATTTCGAATTTGTACACTCGACAAGGACTCGTATCTCACGTCACTTTTAAGTACAGCGGAACACCACGAAGGCACACTCGAAATCGTCCTGAACAGAATCAACAAATCTAATCGTACGATAAATGAACAACCGACTCTTGCGCCGGTCACAACTCAACACGTTAACAGAGCAATTTACCTTCGATACTAATAAATCTTTACCTTTCGTCGACGCAGTTAAACTCGGTCCGGACCAAGCACCATCAACACCGTCATCGTCATCATTGGTACTTTAACACCACCAGCTGAGCGCAAGACATTCACATTCTGCTCATTAACATTCAGAGTGCCGTGGTCGCGTTTGCTTACAAAATTCATAGGAGCGACTCGTATCTTCACAGTTTGCCGTCGTCACACCATCACCCCGGCTATCATCGTCGGGAGAACCATCTTCTCTTCGCACTATTGCGCTTTCTGGACATGTGCTTCCATTTCTTTCCGTGTCGATTTGAATATCGAAAATAAAGAAATCCGAATCGGTGATCCGCAACAACAGTTAGTTCCAGGTTAAATATGCCGTGAGCGCGGCTCGCAGCTCCCCTCCTACAATACTATTTCGAAGACGCGTGGTGGTGGTTGCGGCGGTGAGTCGCGTGTGTCAATTGTGACAATTATCTCGGTTCGATTCAGTTCTATTGTCGTAGAGGTACATACGTAGCTGTCAAGTAGTGGTGAAGTGTAGTGGGTCCTACGTCGAGGCGATTGGGTCTCGAGAGCTCGTCCCATTCCCATGCATGCCATCAGTTTTGAGTTCGATTCGTGGACTGTCAAGTGGCTGCAGACATTCGGATTCACATACAGCAAAAGCAGTGTCTGGATGTCGAGGCATTGTGCGACATGTGTAGGAAACGGAGGACACCGCATGGAGCATAATAATTGGCATGGCATCTAGCTGCCTTGGCATTGCTGCTTGTCCCAAGCAAAAATTTTCTTTTAATGACAGGTGATAGCGCAGTCGAATCCGATCTACTTACGCTCTAGTCGCAATGGACTTAGTCAAATGAGCATTCCTTGTAGCGGTGGTTGCGGTGGCGGCGGGATACACATGTTTAATTTAATTTAATTCGGTTAGTGGAAATCGGTTGATCGAACGCGGGCGAATATGCCTGGTTGCGTTCGCGTTCGACGACGTTTTCTGGTTTTTCCGCAACAGGGAATAATAATTAGTCGATGCGAATGGAATGCCATTGAAACGGTCGTGACTGTTTTGGGTTTCTAATTGCAATTCGCAGTTGCATATTTCGAATGCACATGTGCTGCGCTAGATACTCGCCGAATGACAAGAACAACGAGGGGTTGTATTGTATTGCACCGTTTTTAGAAAGTTCTCAAGTTCTAAGGAAAAACGTGGATGAGGACAATGTTTGTAAATATGACTGTGGAATTGACGTCTTTGGAATTTTTCGATGCACTTTAATTGGATGCAGCTTTCGTATTAATGTATTTTGAGTGATCAGAACAGCAACTTTGTTGCAACGAAAACCAATGTCTCTGGACTTTCGAATCTAGTTAGTTACCGTCATTGGTTTTTTTTGCTTTTCTGGCTTCATTTTTAGTCTACTCATTCCACAACCTCATTCTGGCGAACTTGGATGTACATTACGAATGCACTTGGATGTACATTACTTCCACTTTTACTGCTTCTGCTTCTGCTAAAGACTGTCCCTTTCTATTGCAAATCGCCTAGCTGATTCCATTTTTTGCCAAGTAAGTGGTACCTGAAAACTGATCTACTTAACTTTGTCCCTTTTGGAAAACCTCTTTAATAACCACAATACCCAAAAACCCTTAAGAGCGTTATTAAAAATTATCCCATTGCCAAACTTTCACATAAGTGAAAACCAATTTCGACTGAAATTTCTGCCCGGCGAGTGACTTTTTCAAGTTTGGAAACAAAAAGAAGTCCCACGGGGCCAAATCTGGAGAATTCGGTGGATGGGGCAGCAGTTTGTAGCCCAATTCGACCAATTTGGCCGTGGCTAGGGCGAAGGTGTGAGCCGATGCGTTATCATGGTGGAAGAGCACTTTTTTCTTCGCCATGTGGGGCCGTATTTTCTTCAATTCGGCGTCGAATCGGCCCAATAGTTTGGCATAGTACAGCCCTGTGACCGTTTTGCCTTTCACCAGGTAGTCGATATGGATATTAAACTGCCCCACAAGTGTACATGCAAATCAGTGGGTTGACACGACTGGAGATCACCGGTGTTGTAAAAGTAAGATCAAACAAAAAAAATCTGGAGAATGTCAGTGTCACAAAAAAAGAAAAAAGGCAGGCCGAAAAACAATTGGTGCAAACAAATGCAAAAACACCAGCATTTGATTGGCCTCAGCGATGAAGTAATCCCAAACCGGGAAGCCTGCCGCTACTTTCTGAGGTCAAACCGGCGGACCCCACAAGCGGACCAGTAGGAGTGCAGTTGGGTGGGAGGGTTGTGGTCCTGCACTTCTGACCATAACAACGCCGGAAAAAGAAAAAGAAGAAGTCGATATGGATCACACCTTGTGAATCCCAGACAACGGTGGCCATCACCTTTCCGGCCGATGGGACAGTCTCCGCCTTCTTCGGAGCACGTTCGCCGGGTGAAGTCCACTCTTTCGACTATTCCTTGGTCTCTGGTGTGTACCAGTGAATCCATGTTTCGTCGACTGTCACGAAATGACGCAGAAACTCCTTCGGATTGCGCATAAACAGCGTCAAACACTGCTCTGAAGTGGTCTCATGGTTGCGCTTGTTGTCCGGAGTGAGCAAACGCGGCACCCATCGCGCCGACAACTTTCTCATGCCCAACATTTCATGCAGAATATGACCGCGATCTTTTGAAATGCCTACTATCTCAGTTATCTCGCGCACCTTCAATCCGCGGTCTGCCAATACGAGATCGTGGATTTTTGTCACGTTATCCTCCGTGGTAGCCGTTTTCGGGGCACCTGGACGTGGCTCATTAAAAACCGACGTGCGACCACGTTGAAACTCGTTAAACCAATTTTTGATGGTCGCCATCGAAGGAGAAGAGTCACCGTACACAGCATCTAAACACTCTTGGATTTCGCTGCGCGATTTCCATTCCAAAAATAAGAATCGAATCACCGACCGATATTGCTCTTTTTCCATTTTTCTAAAATCCGCGGACACTCCCGCTTCCACACGCGGTCAAAACAAAAGTCCGATACGGCTGAAATTTCGACAGTAGCCGTCTACTAGAATGTAGTAAACGATGGTAAGTTGCTCTTGCGATACTGGCGCCATCTGGTGGTGAGGCTAAGTACTTATCGGACCACACTCGTATGTATGGTACACAGCTGGATCCAAAACGAACGAAGGTGTTGGGGCTGGAGTATACGGAGCTAAGACTGGAACACACATCTATTCGCGATTGAACTCTGCCTCAGAGAAAGGCAAGGCTGCACTTTTAGCCCTCAAGGACTACGAAGTCATCTCTAAATTGGTATACTGCTTACAACTATTACGCCAGCTGGCCAACACAAACAGAGTTCACCTCATGTGGATAACAGGACACAGTGGCCATATAGGAAACGAAAAAGCAGACCTATTAGCAAGAAAAGGCTCTGCATGACCATTCATGATGCCAAGACCATTCTGTGGCATACCTATCAGCACCATAAAATGCTAAATAAAGGAATGGTTGAGGAACGCGGCCAACCACTACTGGACACAAACGGAAGGTAGCAGACAAGCCAAGATGTTCCTACCAACCACTCCCCTTAAAAGAACGAAACAACTCCTTAAACTCTCTAGGAGTCAGATTCGTATAATCACAGCATTCCTCACTGGACACTGCCCGGTCAACAAACATCTTAAAACCATAGGCATCACACAAGATGACATCTGCAGAATGTGTAACAAAGAGACAGAAACAGCAGAGCACATAGTGTGCCACTGTAATTGCCTCATCAGTACACGACTCAAACACCTAGGCAGGCACTATCTTGAAGCAGAAGAAATGACTGCTAGCTCACTCAAAAGCATACTGAGTTTTATTATGAACTGAGGATTTTTGAGTGAACTTTGAATGGGGGACATCACAATAGGACCATCAGAGGCCGCAGTGGTTAGGTGACATTGTCGCTCCCCCCACCTTAATCTAAATCTAAGCCAAATAAATGGAGGTAGAGCCCACCAAAAGTAAGGACAAGGTCTGCATCACTTTGCAGCATATTTGGCATAAAGATCATGTCATTGTATGCTTGTGAGGTCGGTGCAATTTTGCTCATTGACTGCTATAAATAAGTGAATAAGTCCATGGTTTCTAGTACAAAGTTGTGAGACTTTGGTAATGTTTTTGGTAGGTGGGATAGGTTGGGATATATTTTTTCGAAAAGGATGCTGGTACCAAAATTTCAGTGAATGCATTGCGTCACCGAATGATATTGACTGACTTTGTTTTGCTCGAAATTAAGATTATGAACGTGGAAGATGTTTATTTCCGGCTAGACCGTTCCATGTGCAATGGGGATAATGTTTACAAATATTCTGGATGGGGTGTGGTCTCTCGGAAGCCAAGGTTCACTTTTGACAGACATTGTATTTCGTTACCAAGTTCAGAGCTTGCAGTTGAGGTTAAAATAAAAATCCTATTAGTTTCATGAAGCTTTTTCATATTCTCTATGAAACTAGAATGATACCTCTTATTAGATGAACCTGCAGTTCTCCAGGCAGCCTAGAGATCTTCTATACTGAAAGACTTATTATCTTTTATTGTCATTTCGTCTTCGTTTGGATTCTTACTTTTTCTTATTCGACGAATACTTATGAACTCAGTCTTAGTAAGTTCTGCGTTACATTTATATTCTAGGTTCAAGGTCTGGATTTCAATCTCATTTTTTTGTACTTTTACAAAACCTTTCTTTCACACTACCTTACTGCTCACAAAACCAATTGCTTTCTGTTTAACAGTCAAGCAACAATAGTTAAGTTGGGAGCGTACTTTTTTTTTTTTTATTTTCTTTGATCTATCTTAAACTAGACAGGAGCCTAGCTTAGCTACCTTAACTAATTAAAACTACCTTACTACTATGCAAACATCCTTAAGTACTCGTGTACAACACATTTTTAAACGACCTTACACACAATCACAAGCTCAAACACTATAATATCCGCTTTGAATGTTGTGATCGAGGCAACAAGCAGTAGGACAGTCAATAACGAAGCTCAATTTGGAAATGTAAGGAAAAAAAAATGTATGGGTAAAACGTATGTATGTATGCTCAATTTGCCTTTTTTTTGGAATTACGCTTATCTATGGTCGGTTAGCTTAAGTTTTTGGTTCAGTCAGATTTTATACGAGTACTAACCCAAAATCCAATGCAAAACTTGAAAAGTTCAAGTCGCAGAGGACCAACTTCTTGTGATCGAGGAAAAATTTATTAATTCTAGCTGTTTGCATTCCGTGACATACGGCATACGTGACAGCTGAGCGACCGATAGCAAACATCGGTGGCTGATTTTACAGGATTTTGAATTTGATACTAAATTTTGATCATTTTCGCACATAATTCAACGTAATGATCTTCTATTGTGATTTGCCATACACTACTGCAATTCACAACCAATTTGACAGGTGTTATTAGCTGTTTTCAAATTTCGAGTTACATTCTGGATAAATGTTGTATTCGGAAGCGAGCTCCTTTTCCCCCGATTGCAATATTTTATATTGTAAAGGGGATGTCATGACTTTTATAAAATTTCGATCTCCATATTTCCAAATATGATTTTAACTTATGGACCCCTAGTCTGGTGGACTGCTAGCAGCACGAAAAGTTCAACAAAGTACAAAAGGCCAGCCGCTGTTTGTACGACGGGAGCCGAGTCATAAGAAGAACGCCGCAAGCAGGGTTGGACATGATACTTCATCTCCTTCCCCTGAATCTATTCATAAAAGGCTGCGCTCAAGGAGCGCTCTCAGACTAAGGAGGTCCTCTCTGTGGAAGCAAGCCAACTATGGACATGCGGCCGTACTCAGAATAATAGATGACCTTGGAAAGAAACATGGTTCTACATAGTAGCCTCGCAGCTACGACCGACTATATTTCCCCCCCATAATGACTTCTCTCTCAGAATACCAATCCTTTTCCCCGACAGAGTAGAGTGGCTATCAAACGCTGTGATCAACGACCACGAAATCACTCTCTTCACCGTCGGATCGAAAATGGACACAGACACTGAAGCCGGGTTCTACTCTAATACCCTCCACAAACAGGAATCATTCAGACTCCCTGATCTGTGCAGCATTTTTCAAGCAGAAATCCTGGCAATAGAGAAAGCAGCCAAACACCTGCAAGTAACCTATATCCCACCATCGGATATCACTATCTTCGTAGACAGCCAGGCTGCACTGAAGTAAGTTAAATCCTGTATAACGAGATCAAAGGCTGTCATGAAATGTCGCGACTCACTGAAGTCCATCAGACACCACAAAGTCAAACTCTGCTGGGTCCCGGGTCACAGCTCAATCGCAGGGAACGAAAGAGCGGACGAATTGGCCAGGCAAGGGTCTGAACTGGACATCAGCGAAGCGGACACGTCATTGCAACCACGGATCAGCGCATTATACCGTATCATAAATGACACAATCATCAAAGAAGTCAACTCGTCTTGGCTTACAAGAAACGACAGCTACACGACAAGATCATCGTGGCCAGAGCTCAATATCGGAAAAACAAAGAAGCTCTTCGCGCTGGACCGTAACTCGATCCGTTTTAGTTTAGTTTTTAATTCATTTTTATTCTTAACTTCTTAGATCTATCTTACCCTAGACAAAAATGCTTAAAAACTAGCTTAACTATCTTAACAATCTAGATATCTTACTGGCCCTAGGCGGACACTCTAAAATAGACGTAACAGCTTAAATCTATGTCTTTCGACTACTATATCAACTTACCACTAACATTACTATGTATATCTAGCTTAAGCTAAGAAAAATGTTTTTTTTATTAAAAACTTAGCATATGATCATTTGTATTATATATAAAACTTAAGCCTACCTTAATGTAACTAAACCTAACTTATTCTACCTTAACTAAAATATATATACATATATAAATTATATACATAATATATATATTTAATATATATATCTTTTTTTTTGTTTTTTTTGTTTTATATACAATATATATACCCTACTACTACCTACCCTACCCCACCTTACCCTACCTTAGCCTATGTAAGCCTGCCATTGGTGTTAGGCAGGCGATGCCTTGAAGGGGCTGAAGCTCTCAAAGTGTCCACTGACGTAGCTCTCTCCAGCCACCAAAAGCGTTGATGCTGTCGGACTACGTCTCCTCGATCCCGGCGTGAGACCGATCTACAGAACCTGAGGCGCTCGGGCTCACGCCAGTTTTTTCTAGTGTCCCGAGAGGCCCTAGACAAAGGCGTTCTGAACAATATAGATTCTGATTTCTGGAAGTTGATTTTCAACTTCCAGTCATCACAATACTGCTGAATTTTTTCGAAGTCACGCTGCAGAAGAGTAACAATGACGTCGATCGTTGGACCTGATCTGTACGCGATTAGGTCGTCTGCGTACGCTATTGAATGGTGAAGAGAAACTAGCAGATCGCTTAGGTAAATGCTGAAAAGGATCGGCGAATTTACCGTACCCTGTTGCAGTCCATTTTTGATTTCAAATGTTTGGGTAGAAGTCACGTTGGCAATTTTCACTACGAACTTTCTACCTGTTAACATGTCAAAAATCATATATAGCAGTGGTTTACTTATGCCCAGCCGACTGAGCTTGTAATAAAGACCTTCTAACCATACGGTATCGAAGGCTTTTTCCAAGTCAATCAGACAGGCACCGGTGCATTGGTTCTTGCATTTATTCCATTGGACATCCGACACAAGCTTCGACGCGGCATGAATAGTGTCATGCCCCGCTCTGAAACCGAATTGGTTATCCGGGATGATTTTATTGTCCTCAACCCATTTAGACAGGGCCCTATGGATCACCTTCTCGAAAACCTTGCTGATACTCGGAAGGAGACTTATTGACCGGAGATTTTCCGGGTTAGATGTGTCTTTACCCCTCTTGGGAATTGGTTGCACTACCGCTATCTTCCAGTGCACTGGATAATATGCATTATTCAGTGCATTGTTGAACAGGATGGTGTACCTCTCTACAGCCACTGGCGGAAGGTGCCTAAGCACAACATTGGATATACCGTCGACTCCCGCGGATTTTTTCTTCCTCAATGACTCGAAGATCATCTGAAGATCCTCCGTCGATATGAACAGGGTATTAACCCCCTCATTGGCGATGACATTGTTTGCCATGAAATCTTCATTGAACCCTGTAAAACCAAGGTTCTCTGATCGCCAATGATCGATATCATTTCGAAGATAGAAGTGATGAAGCAGGGCTCTATCTTCCAGGTCGTGGTACGGGCGAATACTATCATTCACCTTGTACACTTCCTGGAAGACAGCTCCCACTGTCGCCACCTTCTCCTGAGGATCCTCGATCACGAAGAAGTCGTCATCCAGGATGGCGCTCTCCGGATCGATGCTAACTGTTCGTAGCAAGCGTTCATTATCTGACGTTCTCGGAAGCTTTAGATCCTGAATGTCATTCTGATTGTTTCTCCGAAATATTTTATTTATTTGCGGGAACATACTCGCGCTGTTGGATTTTACAGCACGAATTCTGTTGTTCCAATGCAAACTTACAGATATTCTGAACTCGATCCGTATGCTCGTCGGAGTGATCACAGGACAGTGTCCCATTGGAGCAATGCTCCGGAAATGGGACTCGGGATCCAGCGATCTCTGCCGGAGCTGCGGCAATGAGGAAGAAACTGAGACGATCCAACATCTGCTTTGCCACTGCCCAGCTCTCCAAAATCGACGCCTAACGTCGCTGGGCGTCTTTACAGAGATTGCGGATGTGGCAAATGTAGATATATCGGATCTTCTAAAATTCATTAAGGTTAAAGACAGGTTAATTTAATTATATGTGTACTCCTACAAATGAAGGGAATTACAATGGGCCTTTTGGTCTCCGGGTGGAAGTGATGCTTAGCCATCACACTCCCATTCTTTAACCCAACCTAGCCTATCCTATATAAAGGGTGATTTTTTTACTATTTTGTTTTTCAGTTTTCTATTCTTGACAGCCCACGCATAATTTGTGACATACGTATAAATGAAGCATGCTCAATTTGCATTGCCATTTTAAATAAAAGGACTTATTTATGAACAAGACTTACAAGTTTTTGAATATTATTATTAAAATTTATGCTCGATGGACTCTTTTAAGGTCACCATAATCGATCTACTAAATTTCGCACCAATTTCACGAGCAGCAACTGGAATTGTGTTACTCGACTATGTGAAAGTCTTACTCAAGAAACTTGGTTGAAACGGTAACAAAATAAAGCTCGTGCAAGAACTGAAACCACAGCGTTGAATGTTCGGTGAGTGGACCTTTGAAAAACTGGAGAAGGATCCGCTTTTTTTTCAAAAAATTATCTTGCGACCAAGCTCATTTCCTGTTGAATGGGTATGTAAATAAGCGAAGCTGCGGTATTTTCAATTCAATTTTATTACGTATAAATTTCAAAAATGTATACAATTTTTTTTTTATCTGCAAAGCCGGAGAAGCTTGTCTGCAGAAGACTGTTACATTTTAGGTTTTGAGTTCTTTGCTTTAAAAGATGTACATTTATATGCTTTGAACTGATTACATTATATACAATGCATTGAATAAAAACCAAGACTATACGAAGAACGACAAGCGAATAAAAAAGAACTTATTTGAAATTATAAACTTAAGTACATTTCTTTGGCTTTTTTCAATACTTCATTTTTGTTTGGTTGCGAAACTCTCTTGGGAGTTTGTCAAGTACCATTGTAAGTGCGACATCATACGTCCTTCGTCCATATTCGTTCCAGAACCTCGGAATCTCATAAAAGTGGTGTTGTCTTCTTCTAATCTTTATTATCTGTTGTGTTTGGATTCTGTAGGTATTGTCGTTGTAGAAATTAGACAGGATTTCCAAATCGTGAATTTGGGAGATGTTCAGCATATTAATCGTCTGGTTTCTTTGAAACTGCTCTTCGCTGTTTTGTTTTGCTTTTCGCACTATTTTTTACAGTCGTGTTTGAAGCTGTTGTAGGGTTGCATTTCCGACGCTCTTCTTAGTATACCATACCTCAGATGTGATTCAACTAATCCGAAGTAGCATCCGAAGTAGTACTGCAGGTATGCAAAGATTGCTTAGATGGAAAGCCCGTAAGCTGATTGACGTAGTTTCTTTTTTAGTTCGTCAATATGGTAGCTCCACTTAAGGTTGTAGTCAATTATTAGCCCGAGGTATTTGTAAGTTGACACGTTGTCTACATATTCTTTTCAGTCGTCATCATCTCTTATTAGATCGCTACATCCGGTTTTATGAAAGCAATCAATGTCATGCATTTTTATAATCATTTTGGTTTTTGGGATATGCGGCGGACGAATATGCATAACCTTTGTCTTCAGTGCGTTGATTATTAATCCATGATCAGGGCACCAGGCTGTGACTCCGTTAAAGTCTATTTGCATTAGTCTTACAGCTTCCTCTATGTTTTTATGGCTGACTACAATCGCTGTGTCGTCCGCATACGCGTATCCTCTACTGTATTTCGGGACTGACAGCAAATCGTTGACATATATTATAAACAATAGTGGACCTGATTTTGATCCTTGCGGAACACCATATACTACATTTTCTTTCTGAGAGATTGGCCAATTTTTACTTTAAATTTTCTATCCCTAATTCTTTCGGATATGCTTGAGGGCTGATCCGCGTTTGCCAAGTACTTCCCCTGGTGGTAGGGATCGACTGACCTCCAACTCCTGTTACATCCCGTCTTTTGTCATGTTTCGGGAGGTGTATGTAAAAGCAAGTTGTTTGGGGTGCAGTTGTTTGTGACAGCGTGCCTTGCCGTATTAAGACTCCATTCCGCCCTCCGCAAACAGGTAAGCCAATCTTCACCCGCCGCATGCCCGCACTTCAGCATAGCCAACAAGGTTCGGTTTATCCGTTAGACTTGCTCGTTGGCCCTTAGTCTACGGGTCGCGGTTTTATTATGCTGTACCTCTGGTCGTGACAGTATTTTCCAGACATTGCCGCGGTGTACGCAGTCCTACGATCGGAGATAAGGCGACTTGGACACCCAAAATGTCTTGTGACCTCTTCGAGCGCCTTTATTATTTCGTTCGTGTTGGCCGTCTTAACTGGGAAGAGTGTATTCAACAATTACCAAAACGCATTGTGCGCCTCCCCATCCTGCGTCAAAAGGCCGTAAATGATCCACGTTGATCGTGTGGAAGGGGATAGATCTCCTTTCGATACAATGCAGCTCTCCCTCCCACCGGCCACCTCTTCTCTTTACAAAAGCACACTCGGGGCACCCTTTATGGATATGGATATTTATTATGGATTAAGTAAGTTCTAACTCAAGGAAACCAATATGTCTCCTTCAGTCGTGCTAGAGTTTTATCCTCCGCCATATGCCCCGCAAAATTCTCCAGCGAATACCCTTCGGCATAACCCATTTATATTCTCCGTTCTCCTTTGGAAAAAGCCTTGGAACCTTCAGCACATATTCTTTGTGCAGCTGCTGGGCTGTCGGCGATGCTTTGTCATCTTTCAAAATTCTAACGATCTCTCGAAGCCGATCTTGCATCTACTTTGCGGTGAACCAATCGTCATCACAAATGTTGATGTTCATGACACACATCGTGGCTTCTTCTTATTCGTGGGCCGCTTCCGCAGGGGAGCGACTTAAAGCGTCCACATAACCTGATTTATACCCCGAAAGGTTGTAAAGTCGAACTCGGCTTGAGCCACCATCTGGCTATCCGTGGAATAATTTTGACTTTTGTGCCGCAAGTCAGTAACGACTTGAAAGTGTTTGCCCAGCAGGTAGACACGAAACCTATTCAAGCTTTCTACAATCGGAAGAACCTCCAATTCGTACGAATGAAACTTCGACTCGGCCACTGTGGGTTTGCGACTGTAGTATGCAACTGCCAGGGGTTTTTCGTCCAACTTGCTTTTTGGCATAAGTCCGCTAATCCGGACATTGACGCATCTATGAGCACCTCGTGCGTGGAGACCCGGTTATATAACATCAAGACTTGTTGGTTTGTCAATCCGTTCTTTGGCTCGTCTTGTTGCTTGGCCGTCCAAATGAATTTACTTCTTCCCTCAAAAGATAACCTAGCGGTGCAGCGATATGAGCATACTTCGGTACAAATTTCCGAAGTATACAGTCAGTCCCAAAAACTGCCCAAGGTGGTGCTTGGTCTTCGGTAGAGAGAACTCGTCAATTGCTTTAGTTTTTCTATTGCCAGGTTATATGCCGCCGCTCGTCACCTTGTGTCCTAGGAACCCTATTTAGGTTTTAAAAAAATACCTTTTACCTGATTTCAAAGTCAAACCAATTACTTTAGCATCCTCAGCAGTTCTTCCAATTTCATCAGACCATACTCCAGTGACTTGCTAGGTATTATGACATCGTCCAAATATACAGCGATTGTTTCTGGTTTCATTCGGGATTCGGGTTCATAAGGCTCATAAGGCACATTGACAAGTCCGAATGGCATCCGACTGAATTCGTAAAGTCCTTCATCGGCTGCGAACGCCGTATACTTCTTGCAATCCTCCTGGACCCTTATCTGATGATATCCTGAGGCTAAATCCAACACCGTGAAAAATTAATTCCACTCAACGACGCCAGGATCTCCTCCACGACGGGCATGGGAAGCTCTTACTCAATCGTGACTTTGTTTAATTCGCGGAAGTCAATACAAAAACTTCCTGTTCCATCTTTCTTTTTTGTGTGGACAATCGGCGAACAGTAGGAAGACGTGGATTTCCGAATCACCCTCTGTCGCAATAATTGGTGTACGCTCTCCTTCACTACACCTTCGCAATGGGATCCGGTATGGACACACATAGGCCCCTTCGTCTCAAGCTCGATGTTGCACTCGTCCCACTGGCAATCCCCCAATTCTCCTCCTCCGCTGTCATGGCGAAATAGTGCCTGTATACGTTGACTAAATCTCTCAACTTCCGCTCCTCCAGAACGCTTATCGTAACCCGTGCAATTTTACTGGCTGGCTCTAAGTCTGGCACAAAAAGAACTTCAGACCAGCTACACAATTTGTCGATCTTACTTCATACTGCAACCCTGCCCTTTTGGCCTCCGATTTTGCGAGGACTACGCAGTCACTCCCAAGGTCAAAAAAAGCCATCATCTTATAATTGTTAAGCAAAACATATTTTATATACTCGCTCGCTTCCCGCTTGATCAGCATCTGGTGTGACTGGCTCGGCTCGATGTATGCCGGGCAGTTTCACTGGTAACACTACAATTCTCTGGATCTAGATCTATTGGGAAAAATGGCGAATACCTGAGACTTCGAAGCGTAGAATTAGCTAGACAGTGCAGTTTATTTTCTTTTTCTAGTTAGTGTGGTCAATGAGTGGATCAGTGCTAATGACAAAAGATTTAGATCCCGCCAGCTACTAAACTACTACCATTACACAACAGTTCTTCTCAACCGGGTGCCTCACAAAACCCCTGTAATATACTCACCTTGATATTTGACCTTAAACGATGCAAACATGCAGGATTAGCGCTATATGACTCAACCTCTGAAAAATGAATCACTTTAAAAGCCTATTTGTGCCATCTCGAAGCCGGAGATATAGACCCCTTCGTAGGTTTTCAAAGACCATCATTCGAACCAATCACAAAGAAAAAAAGTTCATTCATAAAAATGCTGCCTGCATTTTTTTTGTCACAATCTACTCTCTTTTCACCTTCCGTCATATTAAATACTAAACATTAGATGTAGTTAAAAATTGCATTTCAAGGCATGAGCACATACACAGATCACAGTTGCAATTGCAGATGTTCAAGGAAAACAAGCTCATCGTTTACCCATGCACCGGTTCCAGAGCATTGCCTCGTGCAAATTTTTATGTTTAATTAATTTTACAAATATCTTAAGCGCTAGTCTAAAAATAAAGTCTTTAATAGTAGCCCGACAGAGAGTCTGGATACATCTGTGGCATTGGATTGAAATTGTTCGGCAGGATGTAGATTTCTTCAGGTCGACCGTTGAATACAAACGGTCTTTTCAGTGTCGTCATCTTAGTGTCAGATGTTGGCAAGTAAGAAGGTTGCTGGAAATAGCTTGGCCGGTAGGATGACGGCGGCGGTGGTGGCGGTCGTTGCGGTAGGTATGTTGGCATCTGTCCAGGTAGATCGTTCGGTGATCCCATTGTGTAGATTCCAGTCGGCTTGCCATTTGCCAGGAAGTTAACTGGAAGATTGAAAATGGAACTAAGTGGTACGGGCGAGTATGGATTGTAAGGAAGTGGTGAAAAATTGGGCGTAAATGTCCCGGGCTGCGATGTGTAGCCCAAGCCGGGAATAAACATGTACGGAGCTGGTGGTAGGCGGACGTAATAGATCGGTGAATTGCGGTAGGATGGTGTTCGACGATTGTTACTGACGCGGGACATGGAGTCCTCAATGTCGTTCTGGCCAGAGAATTGATACAGCATTTCGGGCGTTATGAACAAGGGATATGGTATGAAGATCGGCTGGGGATATCCGATGAGTGGAAGGAATTTGTTATGAGGAACTGGTTCTTGCTGTTGATAGGGATTCCAAGCATTGAAGAGTGGATGCGTCCGATCGGGCTTTAGATCATTAAGTATTTGGTATGGATCCTGCTGCTCCTCTTCGGATGCCTGCTCCGGCTTTGTGGTGTCGTCCTTATCGTGTACGTACTGGACCTGACCGTGTTGGCTGGGGCCAGGTTTCGTCGGTGTCAAACTTGCGCATAGGGTCAGTGTTAGAGAGAGCGTAAGCGCTAGGAGAAGAACTGTTGTCTTCATGACTATTTAGAATCGAGGCGCCTGAAAGTAAAAAAATATGTGTTTATCAAACAAGTATTTTAAAAGGTTTCGAAAGACGTAATCTTCTTTATGCGGAATCGACAGGGCTTAGAGAGGAATATTAGCAAATACATATTGACGAGTAGGTTGTAATTGAACAGTCATAGACGGGTGCCACTATGTCAAATGCAGACTTGTATAGAGGATTCTGGGAGTAATTTTAATTAGCTTGCCGCCTTGACGAAGTTAAACTTTACCACAATTGATCTCGCCATTTCCTACTTCTCTCAATTAGATCAGATGCAGCTATGTACTCGTGTATCGTAAAATTATTTAAACTCGGCCAACGATTTTATCTCATCTGATATAATTAAAACCGAACGATTCGTTCTAAATTTCTATAATCAAACGAGACGTGCCTCTGTTCCATAACAACTACCATCTCGAAAGAAAACAAAACGAAAACGGAAAACATAAAATTAAAAAAAAGAAACTCCAGCGGACAAGTTGAATCCACAATGACAACTTATATCATCGCATGAAATTATTTTATAATAAGAAAGTGTAGCGCGACAAGAATACGTGAGATGCCGTTGCCTTTGCGACATGGACGCAAGCTCAGAAATATGTATCAATAGTGTCCATCAATTGAGTTGTGTCCATCCTCATTCATAACTCAATAGAGCTGTCATGGTTCCCATCGATTGGAAGCAGTATTACTACGCTTAATGCATGTTCATTGAAGATCAATTTTGGATTGGGGCGTCTGTAGATGGAAAACGGGTTCCATGGACGCCTTATACACCCGTGAGTGTGCTGTAGAATTCAAAAAGGCAATATCTCTTTTTATATTTCAGTTTATGAGGCTACAAACTCTTTATCATATTTATGGCCTTATTTTTGAGGATATTTTTGATAGTCGAATCGAGTCATGCTAAGAGGCATAAGCAAAACCAAGGTATGATCGTGGCGTGGCTAGTAGAGCCAGATTAAGTGTCGATTAATAAATGTGCAGTCACGTACCAATAAAGTGCGAAGTCTGAGAGCGAAGTCTAGAACAGGATTTTTGGGACCTTAGCTTGTTTTATTTATCTATTTTTTGAGCATGATCTACATACATATGCCATGATCATCTATTTCCTCCTATGAACATTTTGTTCAGTAAATAACTTTCGTATTACAGAGCGTCCCGAAACCACTCACCCGGCGTTATATTACTAAATCTTTAAATTATATTTCTTGGTTGGTTTCCATTTCTTTTCAAAGATGACATTATCCAAGTCATCGCCGGCATTGTTTTTTACCACATTTTCGATCGTTCCGTCGAGAACATCGGGTTCTCATACTCTTGTCGAATTTTCTCTTCGAGAGCTTTCAAGAAAAGTGGATCGTTCTGATAGACCCGTGATTTCAAAGAACTGCAAAAAAATGCGTTTGTCGTCCGAGCTGTGCGATTTGTCAATTTGCGACAATAAAAACTTATAGATCATGTTGACCTTGTAACCCAGGACATCTTGGAGAAAGCAAGAAAACTTGGCCCATCTGAATTTGAAACCAAAGAACGTCGAAAGGCGTTTTACATCTATTAACGGCTGCTTCAGCAGCAGAACGGGTCACTGGCGATGAAAAGTGGATGAAAGTTATTGGAAAAACCGGCCAACTACAGTATCAACGACGAAGCTTAATATTTTTGGATCCAATTTTATTGTTTACAATGTTATTTATATTTAATATGATAATATTAATTAATAATATTTGATTATTATTGTTAACAATGTCAATACGAAGTTTGTTCAAAAAATTACTTTTTGAATTTCACGAGCTAAGTACGTTCGATTTTTTTTTGTTTTGTTTTATTGGCACACATGTTCGCTAACATAGACATTGTCAGTCATTTTGGATAAAAAAAATGCATCAAAGAATCTGACTTGAATTCTGTGTAAAAAAATATAATTAAGTGCTTCAGCGTACTTTGAAATTGTTGACTGTGGCATCTGCCAAGTCTACTCTAAGCAAAGCAAATGTTTATAAGTGGTACAAGCTCTTCGCAGAAGGCCGAGAAGATAACGATGCCTGCAGTGAATGTCTCACCACGTCCATAACAGATGAAACATTGAGGCAGTGAAGACGATTGAGAGTGAGAACTGTTGAATGACTTTAATGACAATTCAGATTTGCTGGGAGGGGTCTGGCGATGAAATATGAGTATGTGGTTATGATATCGAAACCAAAGCTCAATGGAAGCGGTCAACAGGGCCAAATGTGAACATTTTGCTCACTGCGTTCATCGATTACAATGGCGTGGCTCATGATTGGCAATTTAAAATTAAAATACAATCTTTTTTTGTGTTCGTTATTGTTTTGTAATTTTTTATTTTTTTTTAAATTAAAACTAAACTAAACCTGCCTTCCACCCTAGCCTGCCTTAGCCGGCCCTGACTTACTCTAACCTCTCTTAACCTACTCTAGTCTAGTCTATGTTAGCCTGCCATTGGCATGTGGCAAACTTTGCCTTCAAGAGGCTGACTTATTAAAGGTAACCACTGGCGCAGTCCGCTCCAGCCAGCAAAAGCGTTGATGCTGTCGGATGACGTGGCCACGATCTTGGTGCGACACTGATCTACTAAACCTGAGCCGCTCGGGCTCACGAAGCGCAACATCACGTTTGTAGAGGAGTCGCCGCTCCACGGACTAAAGGGCCACGGGGAAGATGAGCGGAACCGCCAATTCATCCTGGATCAGCCCACATTGAATCAAACAGAGGAATTGTTCTGTGGGACAACAGGGATCAGGGCCGTACAATCCTGGCCCCATGTAGCAGATTACTTCTTTCGAATCAAGTTGGCTGCTATGAAACCGTCTTGTGAGAGGGAAAGCGCCCCGGGCCCTCGCAAGAGCAGCATCTATATGTTTGTCAAAATATAGATATTGGTCTAGCCAGATCCCCAGGTATTTGTCTACACTTTGTTTTGCTAGTGGACGCCCATCTGGTCCAAGAACTGAGAACCTGCGCCAATTTTTTCTAGTGTCTCGAGAGACCCCAGACTAAGGCGTTCTTAACAAAATAGTTTCTGATTTCTGCAAGTTGATTTTCAACTTCCAGTCACCACAATACTGCCGAATTTTTTCGAAGTCACGCTGCAAGAGAATGACAATGACGTCGATGGTTGGACCTGATCTATACGCGATTAAAATGTCCGCATTGAATGATGAAGAATCAAATCACTGAATGAAATGTTGAAAAGGATCAGCTAGTTCACCGTACCCTGTTGCAGTCCGTTATTAATATCAAATGTTTGGGTAGAAGTTACGTTGGCAATTTTCACAACGAGCTTTCTACCTGTTAACATGTCAAAAACCATATATAGCAGGTTTATTTATGCCCAGCCGACTGAGCTTGTAGAAAAAACCTTCTTGACATACGGTGTCGAAAGCTTTTTCCAATTCAATCAGGCAGGCCCCCGTGCATTTGTTCTTGCATTCGTTCCACTTATATCTGATACGAGTTTCGACGCGGCATGAATAGTATTATGCCCCGCTCTGAAACCGAATTGGTTATCCGGAACGATTTTATCGTCCTTAACCCATTTAGACAGGGCTCTATGGACCACCTTCTCGAAGACCTTGCTAACACTTGGTAGGAGGCTTATCGATCGGAGAAGTGTGTCTTTACCCTTCTTGGATATTGGTTGCACTACCACTGTCTTCCAATCCACTGAATAATATGCATTATTCAGTGCATTGAACAAAATGGTGTACATCTCAACAACTAGTGGTGGGAGATGTCTGAGCACAACATTAGATTCCGCCGATCCCCGCGGATTTTTTTCTCGTCAGCAACTCGAAGATCATCTGAAGATCCCCCGTCGAAATGAACAGGGTCGTGGTTCGGGCGAATATTATCATTCACCTTGTACACTTCCTGGAAGACAGCTCCTACTGTCGCCACCGTCTCCTGAGCATCCTCAGTCAGGAAAAAGTCGTCATCCAGGATGGCGCTTTCTAGATCGATTCGAACTGTTCGTAGCAAACGTTGATTGTCTGTCAATCTCGGAAGATCAGATCGTGAATGTCATTCTGATTGTTTCTCCGAAAAATGTTGTTTATTTGCGGGAATATACTCGCGCTGTGGGAGTTTACCACACGAAATTCTGTTCTTCCAATGCAAACTCACAGATATCCTGTAATTTCTCTAATTAACTGTTGGAGATTTTTAAGCAGTGACTTTAGTGTCCTGACCTCCCAGTTTTGTCTGTCAGTAAACCACCTATAGAAGATTTTGGTTAACAGTAGTATTCTTCTGTCTCTGCAGTGCGTCGATTGACGCGTTTCGGTATATGTTCGAAGTATCGTGGTGGGTTTGGCGTAGTATCATACTGTCCGTCGCCTGCTTAATTTTATCATCCATTTGTTTGGGGTATCTATCAATCTCGCTGTTTGACATATTCCTATTGGATGGTAGGAAGAAGTCACTCGAGGTGAGCGACCTCGTCAGGGAATTTGCAAAGCGCGGCCAACGCGTCCTACTATAATCGTAGGTTTGCGTTTGGACATGCTCTGCCATCTCCGCGAATACGTCAGGCACTTTGATTAAGGCACTAAGTCCACAATGGTCACTGTCATATACGAAGGTCCGTAGACAGTTAGTAGACCCTTCGTTCCTGTCAGCTAGTCTCAGTTGAGAGTCCAGCAGCATGAGATCCAGATAAGAGCCGCTCCTAGAATACGACGGACTATCCGTAACTCTGTAGTCTATGTTCCGCAGAACCTACCAATGGCTTAGTAGTCTTACCCTACTGTAGGGTATGTTGTTTTCCCAATCACAATGATTGGCATTCAAATCGCCGCGGCGCGCCGGTCAGAAGGTAGTAGTTTTCCACCAAGTTTAAGTGCATTGTCTCGAGCTCCGCAATGAAAATATTGGGTTGAGGTGTTTCAAGTACATATGCAGCTATAATGTACATTATCTTTCCATTTCGGAGAGGAATGCACACAATACAGGCCTTTAGCACCTTCTTCTTCATAACTTCACCGCGACATATAATTGTATGTTTAAAAGTGTGTTTTTATGAAGATCACAACTTCCCCGCCTCGTGTGACGTTGGGTCGGTCTCTTCGAATTATTTTGTAGCTACTGTGCCGGATTTTGTGCTTCTGGTTTAACTTTGTTTCGCTAACCAAAAGTACATCGGGGCTTTCGTCATGCTACGAGTTGAAAAGTACCACTCTTTGCTCAATCCTAATCAATGAACTCACATTCACCGACAGGATCTTTAAGGGACTCAGTACCAGCGTACCCATTACGTTTGAAGTTGCGCTAGGCCCGGCAGAGGCGAGTAAATTCTGTCCACTCGGGTCGCCTGCTCATGGATCTGCTTGTAGAGCTGGTTGATCCGCCTTTGGAGGCTCATGATTAGTTCTTGCCGGAAGGTTTCCAATACGGAATATTGCCTTTAAGCTTTGGAAAAAAGTTCATGACGGTTGCGTCACAATAATGCACCTGCTCAGTCATTGTTACAGACAGTGGCAAATCGTTTGACCTCATCTTTTTTTCTTATTCCTGCCAGGGAAACTTTTTAGGCGAGAAAATTGAAAATGTTAAAGGAAAATTGGGAAAATAGAAAAAAATCGATTTTCCATAAATTTTGTATCAAAAGTTCAAAATTGCGAGAAATTTCATTTTTTCCATTTTGTCGTAATAATACGGTGAAAATAATTGCCAGCTTCAATGGCTGAAAAAATTTAATTGGTAAAACCCTTTTCCCGCACATTCACAAAGTCTACAAATCTACTACAAAGTCACCAAGAACGACGTGCACCAGTTCCTTATTTTCAAAACGTCTTTGACGATTTGATTGCCCAATTGGATTGGACAATATATGAATTGTGACCCTCAATAAATGCAGAGAGCCGTAAGCGAGCGCGAAATTCTTATTTAATATAGACCTGGATGATGAGAACATGAAAAGGCTTTTAACTTGAAAAAGTCAAATTGCGTTGGAAGGGAAACTTAACAGGTATGTGAAGACCAAAAGGACAAGGCCAATTATAGTTGCTAAGCACCTTACTTGTTGAAATGGTGATTGCCGGAAACGGGTGGCACCTTATTATCCGATAACCCGAGCTCAGTCAATATAGAAACAGGCGGAAGCGGTGGGAATAGAGAAACACTGACATGGAAGACTTTAAGCCTGAAAAGCAACCGAAGACCTGAAAGTATTCGGTTAACATCAATGTGGTTTTTTCGGAGGAAGCCGTTCTAAGTTCCGAGTAAACCTAGCTTGGATTATATCAACGATGTCAAAAATCCGTGGCTAGGTTATAGACTTGACTTCTGTGGTCACAGGATTTGGACTGGACTGGACTTGACTGAAACTGAATAAGCAGGTGCAGACTCTTCCAAGCTCAGGTAATAGCTCTTTTAATTGCTTTTACAATTTTTAAAATAGGAAATAAGCACTAAACCATGTTCTTACAAATGTCTAGCAGACAGTTACAAGTGGCATGTCGCCAAAAACCCATGTCAAAGAAACATAACACTAGGTTCACCCATTAACACTTCATAGCCCGCTTACCCCATCCTGACTTGCTCTTCATGCTCTGCTCGTTGCGTGCTACAATCAACTTAATCTACCGTGTGACAACGTCCTCGCAAAAAAATTCCCAAACCACGAACATCTCTAAATTTCTCAGATTCAAATTATTCCCATTCACCCACACGTGCCATACCTAATTTCACAAGATTTCTGCACACACAAGTTACACCAACAGCAGTGGAGACCGTAATCGGATCAGCGTGACCGCAGTTTTGTATTTTCATTCCAACCGAACCAGTCACCCCGATCAGCCCATTTACTACCTCACGGGGTGACCGCACTTGGGCACAGCACTCATTTCACTTTTTTTTCCCATGTCCATTGCTCCATTTCTACTTCTTAGCTGCCCACTGTTCGCTGAATGGAATGTAAAATATGTAAAAACCTACTGACTGACTAACCATCAACCAGCACGATCTAAGCCCTGCATTGAGCGTGAAGTGTAAGCACCCCGCTACGACCTGCAACTCAGCGCGACACAGATTTTACCGATAAATAACGTTATTCACCATGGAACACTACACAGATTCCTGTACTAGGACGCTCCCCAATGAGATAACAACCAACACCGCTGTTACTGCGACGACGACCACAACCGTGACTACGACCACGACACATTGTGCATTCCATGAACCTGTGCCGTGTGCCCCTGAAATATGTAGGCTAAAGCTAAGCCGGTCCTTCGACCACTATACACCCAGCTAAAGACATGAAAAAACGTTATTGAAAATTAGTTTGTCGGTTGTTGCTCTTTGAGCATTGGATCCGGTCATGCTGGGAAGCAGCCAAGCGTCCAGCAAGAACTACAGAATGATAAAGGGGAGAAATAGAGATTTACAGCACTTCTTAATTGGCCGGTACACGATGTATTTCTATATGAATTACTGCCAGATGATATGCTATGTTACGTGGTCGTTGGCGGACAGGATAGGAGTATGCTGCCGTGCTTGTGACTGACTGTCCTGTTAACGGATCGTGAGGCATTTATTGCAATTGCCATGAATGGTGAGTTGATCGATGTGTCAAACAGTGTTTAGTGGCGGTGATTACGCAATGAAACAAGAAAATTTCTTGTTGGTATTCGGGATTTATGTGTTCACACAGGGTTAATGAGGATCAGATGGGTGGTATTGGAGGTGCGTGCGGATAGGTAGGTTGCAGTTAAGAAAGAATGAGTGATGAGAGTCGGCAGGTTTGTAAGATAGCTTGTTCTCATGGGGTCCGTTATTATCCAGTAATAAATCAAGTTATGATCCTTTGAACCCGGATTGTTGGAAAAGAACATGAGCAAAGTTTGCCTCTAATATGCCTCGAAGCTATGCTAACTCAAAAGAACAACACCTGCTCAGGCAGTTGGGTTGTAGTCAAATGGCCCGAATGAGATATGGAAGTCAAGTGAGTTATCTATGCTGAGTGCTTAATGTTCTTTACCATATACGTGTAGATCCGAAGAAGTTTCTTTACAGCGTCTGGCTAAAAGACCTTTCTCGTTATTTTCACAAAAAAGTTTTTACGCGACTCACGGAAACCTTTGACACACAAAATGATTTTGTTTTCCAGTTCTGATTGGATTGGCCTAGGTTCCTTTGACGGCATTTTAAAGGCAAGAATGACTAAGCGCTTATGTTAATTTTTTTACAATATACTAGCTTCAGAGGGTCTTATGAAATTCGTTTGTTGTAGCTCTTTAATAAAAAATTATAATCGCCTTGGATCAATGATCAGACCTTGGATTCAATGAACATTATTTCAAACAACACCTCAAGTGGCACAAGTGAGACTGCTCAGGATATTCTGAATCAAATGGCAATAGACGAGTGGATATAGTATTGACTAGCGAGCCAGACAAGACTCTCAAAAGCAGTATTTGAGTCAGCCAAAAGACAAAGCATGATGCTTTGAGGAGTTGGCGGAGAGGTAGTGATGAACAAAAATCAACGGCGTCAGCAGTTGTCAGGCGCGACCTAGCTGGACAATCAATAAATTAGAAGCATTATTAAATTGTATAGTGGCCGATATGTAGCACAGAAATGATGTCATTGTCGGCAGAACTTTCAAAGCATGGTCTACAGAGTGAGAAAGCAGGCTTACCAATATAAGAGGGAAACCTTTGGTCCCTCTAGAAGAGGGCAGAGCATATAAAAGTCGGACTATAACCATCAACCTAATTTTCGCAAACTATCATATCCTGGTTCATGACGTATCAGAGAGAACTACAGCCACAGTGGCCCAAAAATAATCTTCTACGAATCGCAAACTTACGAATCGCCCCAAAGAACTCTAACATGGAGACTAGCGGTCCCGTAAAAAAATTATCGCGTCAACTAAGTATCGTTGTTACCCGTGATGCGGCAATACCTATAAAAGCAGCATTAGCAAAGAGGCATTCTACTGGTGAAACGATGAAATAAATACACTCAAATCGAACTGCATTAATATCCGACGTCCAGTAGTCTAGAGGGAAAGTCAATTTCTAACAACAACTGAAAATCTTTAGGCAGGCCGGATCTTCAAACATATCCCATAGCGTACGGCTTATGGAATGGTTATAATCAGAATAAAAGCCTATCCAAACCAGGAGGAAGAGGTGGGAAACGCAATCTTCATCTGTAGACGCTTCATGGACTGTAGATGAATCCAGCTTCACTAATTGAACGAATGGTGGAATAGGAAGAATAATCTACAGAGTGTGAAACCAGTGAAGTATGTGAATCCTTTAGGCCGGCGAGGTTACTGGTTTCTTTCTCTTAGGGCATCCAAAAAAAGAAAACCTTAAGCGAAACAAAAACTTTAGCGAGCTGATCAGCTGTAGTGTCATACCTCCGACAATTGCATGAAATGGGAACAGAATGTCCCCAAAAATTCAAACTGAAATATCGGCACATATGAAATAAATCTGCAAATGTACGACAGCATAATAGGAACTTTCATCAAACAACCTGGGTGAACAGCAGAGATTTTGTGGCTGAAATTCTTTTTCGTCATTAATAATATAGTCACGAAAGCACTGTGAGACACCTTTTGAATAAATTGAACTGGAAACGGAAGATCCAAAAAAAAAACGACAGCACAGCTAATTCGGATTCCCAGCTCGTCACTGTCAAGGAATTAAGAAAAGGCTTGAAAGAGAGATCAATTACATCAGCAGACGAGGTGTTCAACGCTAGCTTTGTAAAGTCGGCCTGCGAACTCGTAAACCTGCAAAAAAGAAAGAAATGGTGTGGGCAAAACAGCACCAAGAATAGGAAAGCCTGGAATAGGAAAGGGGTCATATTTTTAATCATTCGTTAAACATTCATCATAAATGGAGATGTATGTTTCCGTAAATGCAGTGAAATTAAAAGAAATCAAAACTGATGGTGCTGTCCACGAGGTTATGCTGCTACATCCCAAATCCCATATATCAGGCTGATGTAGTGCTACAAATCATTAAGAAAAAAGACTAATGAGTGTAATTCAATATTTCCTCAATTACTCTAAAAAAAACAAAAAGATTTAGATGGGCGGTACAAGTAGAACGAATGGACAGTAGACAGACAGGTAAATGAATAATGAACGAAGGTCGAATAATGGTGGAAGGACGAGGAAGGTTGTGCCGTAGATTTGAGGACAATATAAGGATGAAGCTAGAACATGGAAGGAAGACACTCATGACAGGGAGACTGGGCGAAGGGTTTTCAAAGACCTCCGAAATGGTCGGTAATAATAAGGTTTAGTACCATCAATATTTACTAGCGTCTACTTGTTCTTGTACTTTTGGCGCATTTGTAGAAATTTGGTTACAAGCAGGTGGATGGCGTATATTGAATAGGGGATAACTAGTCTCTTTTATATTGATATCTCCTTTTTTTCAATTCAATTCACTTTATTCAATTTTGGACGATACATTAAGATATGATAAATATTTTATAGTACTGGGTACTACAATCGTAGCTTAATAATATTAATAAATAAGCAAGCGTGGTTAATATGATTAGAAATTACCAATACTAATAGGAATAGAAAGGGTGAAAGAAAAAAAAAGAAAAATAAGATAGGGGAGAAGGGATAGGGAATATACATGTAGAGGAGGAATTCCATAATCTAATGGTGTGAACGAAAAACAGACGACCGGAATCCAAATAATTATAGCGTGGTAAAATTATGTTCAATGTTCTCTGAAAGCGAGAGACTACAATTTTATTGAATAGATATGGTGGAGATTTATTGAGGATGATATTGTGCGGGAATATACAGTTACAGACTTTGAGGTATTGCTGTAAAGTACAGCACAATAAGCTCCTGGAAAGTTAAAGTCTGCGTAGACATCCATAAATACGACCAATGACAAGGTTTATATGGTTGTAGCAAGATAAATTACGATTTATAATAAAACCAAGACTTGTTACGCAGTCAAGAAGCCTCAGTTTGCAGTTTGACAACCATAAGTCTGGTACGAGACAGATTTTGAACAGTCTATTTGATATCGGAATGACCTGAGATTTTGACGGATTTAGCAATAATTAATTTACTACTGACGAATTAAAAATTTTATCTAAAGCTTCGTTTAACCAGGAAGATTCCAGGTCCGAGATTTCTTTCGTAAGTCTACCCAAGTAAAGCTGGACATCGTCCGCATACACGTGGATAGAAGCATGATTACACACGGACGGCAAGTAATTTATAAACAGAACAATATTGGTCCGAGAATTTATCCTTGTGGTACCCCTCGCCTTACAGATCTTAGCACTGACGATAAACTACCATTAACAACTCCTTGTGTTCTACTACTTAGAAAACTAACAATAAGTTTAAAAGGTCTTTCACCAAAGTCAAAATGATGTTGAAGTTTCCAGCCATGATGTCATGATTAACCTTGTCAAAGGCCTTAGAGAAATCAAGCAAGCAGAGGAGGGTAACATTATCTTTGTCAAAGTCGCGTCTTATGTCATCCAGGATTTTGATCACAGTTGTGGAGCAGCTGTGATTAGCTCGAAATCCTGATTTGAATAGGCTCAGGAGGCAGTTGACAGACAAGTGGTTAACTATTTGTTTTACAATAAGTTTCTCAAAGATCTTTGACAAGCATGGTAAAATACTTTCAGGTCTGTAGTCACTTTCTGAGATAGCATCAGGCTTTTTGGCAATAGGAACAACTCGTGTAATTTTCCATAAGTTGGGATAGGTTTAAGTACAATAGTATTGCAATAGTTGATAATGCGAGTTAGGTGGCCAATGATTTCGGGTAGAATCAATTGGACAAAGCGGATAGGTACCCCGTGTTCTCCAATAAAATTTGAGCTGATGATGGCAGTACAACTGATAATGTCGTTTTCAGTTACTACTTCGAAATCAGGCAGTACAGATGAATCTTGAACATCGGAGAAATCAAAGCTGTTTGTATGTATCCCACTAACCAGAAGATATTCATTAAGTCTATGTGGATCAAGATCACACTT
This sequence comes from Merodon equestris, assembly GCA_958301585.1. NCBI lineage: Eukaryota > Metazoa > Arthropoda > Insecta > Diptera > Syrphidae > Merodon > Merodon equestris. The sequence goes on from OY284413.1 coordinate 162,491,821, forward strand.
AGTCCAACTTTTTTTACCTGAGACTCCAATCTGGCGCAGGATACTCCACAGCTTCTTCGCAAGCAGCGCTGCATTTAGCTTCGACACATAATAGTTGCGTTTGGCACTTCGTATAACAACAGTTGCATTATTTCACGCTTGTTTATATGCATTCCATTTAGCACCAGAAGGTTTGTGTTTCCATTTGCTGTACAGTTTATTTCGAGCTTTGACTACATTAATGACTTCCGACGTGAACCAGGGGCAGCTATTATTACAAATCCGTAGGTACACAATGGTCGTATAATTTTCAACAATTTGTTGAAAATATTCCAGTTTTTTATTTGCATCGGCACTAAATCAGCAGCGATACCATGGTGCTAACTGAGTAGCGATTTGAAGTTCATTAGAATTTATGGAGTGGGACAAAGGAGCAAACTGAATATTAAGCCTGCAAAACAGAAGATCGTGATCAGAGATGGAATTAATAGTGGGTTGGTCGAAGGGAAGAATTAAAGAAAGATTAGAAACAAAGAAGAGGTCAAGAAGACTAGTAACACAATCATTGGCAAAACGTGCCAGCTACTGACTATTGACTATTTCTAGTCATAATGCTTGAGACAGATCGTTGATTTGGAAAGCAGGAGAATCCTTTTTGAGCAGATCTGCATTTAAATCCCCACATATTATGATGTGCTCATATACCGAACAAAATTCAGAAAGAGCAGAGCAAAACCGTTTGGGGAAAAGCTTTGATTCGGGTTGTAGGCACAACCATCACATACTTCCACAATTAAGTACTCAAGATCTGAGTCTACAGAAGGAGCCATTATTTAGGAATTCAAGGTGGACCTACAATAAAATGCGGCGCCTTTCGTCTAGGTCACTCTGTCATTTCTGTGCAGTATGTAGTTAGGTATATCGAAAATGCAGTCTTCAAGTTAAGGTTTAAACCAGGTTTCTCCCACAATTGACATCAACACTGGAGTTTGTAAATAAGTAGCGCAAATAATAAATTTTCTCTACCTTATTGGTAGACCAATACAATCAGAGGAAAGGCAAAAGAAAAAGGAAAAAGAACTCTTTTGATACCTCTTTTTGGACAGTCACATCATTTATGAAAATAAATTCTATTCAGAAGGACGCCTTCGTGAAAAAGAGAGTTTAGTATGGTTAACGTTCGAAATGTATTTCAAAACTAAGAAGGAGAAGGACCTAACAGAATTTCAAATAGATAATAAAGGGTCATCCAACAACAGGTGTCATATCATTATTGAACCATTGTTATTACTTTCGGCAAATAAAGTTCGGAAGGTTATTTCATATTGATGTTAAACATTCGCACCACAAACTGGAATAGTGATTCATTACAGCACCTTCTCGCAAAGCTGTGGTAAATTTGGTTGATAAATTTAAACCTCTCAAACAAATTAGTGATATAAAGACTTCAACTCGTGTTCATCCGCCGAAATTAGCTATAAATATCGTTCTTGTTCTGACACAACGATCTTATATTTTCTCGAATTGCACATATTCTTAAACTAGATTATAATAGTCCTGAAAAAAAAATTAGTTTGCCCAGTTTTCCCAAAAGTTGTTTAAAAACGCTAAGGAGGGCTCGCAATTTATGTAAACAAGAATTAGGAGTTTAGGAGTGCTTAAGAAATCCGTTGTAAAGTAATAACTTGGTTTGAGCATACATCTAAAACTCAGAGGCAAATAGCGAAAAAGTGTAACAGATCGTTAGGGTCAGCTAACAACATTATCAAAGGCCATGAAAAAACGGTGTCGATTTTACCGCAACATGCAGGGAAATGTGGATGAAAACGAAAAACCATCAAGCTCTTCGTATAAGAAACAGTCGGGTTAATCCAAGTAAAAGCAGTAACGACTCCAAAAAGATCTTGCGGGTACAACAGTTCGACGACGTCTTATGAAGTTTGGACGAAAAGCACGGAAACATCTGAACAAACAACTCCTGACTGTTGCCATGAAAAAGAACCGAATGACTAAGGCTTAAAAATATAAAGAATGGACTGGATGGATGGAAAAAGGTTATTTTTCAGACGAGAGTCACTTTTTCGTGCAGGGGACGAAACATCAATATGTTCGAATGTCCAATGATGAGCCACGTTCAACAGCCCATATTCAGCAGACAATGAAACATTCTGTAAAGCAAATGTTTTGGAGTTATTTCTCTTATTTTGGCGTCTGGTCTGGGGTCTGCCCCAATTCTTCAATAAAATTTGGCCCCGTGTCATCCGTCAAAAAAAAATCAAACAATTTATCGCTGAACTTGGTATTACGTCTTTGGATTGGGCTGGCAACTCGCCAGACATTAATCCCCCTGAAAATCTATGGGCTTTATGCAAAACCAAGCTGAGATAAATGGATTGTACGACCCAAACGAAGCTGATTGAGTCAGTTATTCAAGTGTGGCACTGCGATCCTAATATCGTTAACAACAGTCAAAAACTGATGGAAGCCATGCCAAAACGAGTTAAAATGGTGCTAAAAGCCAAAGATCGACACATTAAATATTGATACGGGAGTCTAGTCTGTAAGGCCAATTAAAATGTTTAATAACAAAAAATTTACAATCTGTCTGCGCAATTGTGGACGACAATTATCTATATCTATAGAAGTGTGTGTGAAGATTATTTTCTTAGGAGTTTTGTTAAAGACAAAGTCTACACTAATCCTACACCAACGATTCGTGCACTACAAGAGCTGTTGTCCGCGAAATGCAGCCTCATTCATAAGAACTGAAGAAAAAATTGTCAAAAGAATGACTACGTCTGGGCAGAAATAAGACAGACCATTGGCAATTATTATTTTCTGTAACTAGTTTGAGACCTTGTACCTAAGATTCAAAGAAACGTGTATAAAAATACTGCGTTTTTAATATGATTTAAGAATGACACCTCTTGTTGGACTACCCTATAAAATATTTGTTAAGAAAATAAGGTGACTTTACTGAATTTTGCAAGCTAAGTTTATTTTCGATTTTTATATATGTTGATATCGTCAGCCATTTTAGATATCTCACTTTTCACAGATACATAAGTTAGACGTATTTTCGTGTGCTTGGCGAATTTTCGCTATTGAAAAAAATGGATCCAAGAATCTGTACTAAATGTTGTGTAGAAAGGAAAACTGATTGACGAGTCTATACAACTGACGATGCCCGCCCTGAACGCCCCGGATGAAAACGCTAAAGCAATGAATAAAATTGTAACGGAGATCCGTCGAATCACTATCAGGGAAGTTGCTGAGAATATTCACTTATGCCATAAACTTTTTTCAGATATTGAGTCGTGTCAATGAAGTTTGTTCCGAAATTGCAAAATTTTTAACCATAAGAACTATCGCATGTGCACCGCTCACGACCTGTTGAATGACGTGAATGAAGATCCAGATTTGCTGAAAAGGGTCATGCCTGGTGATGAAATATGGGTATTTACAAGGTGGCGCAAAATTAATCACCCTATCGGAGGATGTTATAATTTTTGCAAATGGCGTCATACGTCAATCATATTTGACAGTAGCTATATACAAACAGATAAGCAATGGAGCGCTATACTCCACAAGAGTGTGGAATGCTTGTGTCGATTTTTTTGGCCAATAAACGGTCGGTGGTGTTAGCGCAGCGTTAATTTCGACATCGATTTCCTAATCTTGTCGCGCCAACTGGGCAAAGATTCCTATTCGACTTGAACAGACTGAAATCACAGGAGACCATGGAGGGCGTGGCCGACACCGGTCCTTCGTACAGCGAATTTCAGTGAAACACTTACACACGTTCGGGTACAAAGTGCTTAAAGTCCATAATAACGACTGCCGGAATTGGATGAGCGGGGCTTGGTGAACATGTGGTTTCAAAAAGACACACACTGCCGCACACACAGCGCGTGCCACAATGGATATTCCTGGTGGCGTAATCTCCCTTTTTTGACAATTTGGCATGGCCAACAAGATCGTCTGATTTAACCTTTCCAGATTTTTTTCTTTGGGGCTTCTTAAAGTCGTGGGCTTGTGGCAACAAACATTAGAAAATAGCAGCCCTTAGGAAGAATTTTCGACAGGAATGCGAACGGCGACAAGTCTTGGAAAATGCGATAAAACGGATACAAATGTGTTTCCACACTTGCGGCAGCCACTTGACCTATATTATCTTTTACTTTTCCACTTAACAGGAATAATTGTGAAAGTCTAAGTAAAGATTTTCGTAACTTAAAATCATTTCTTTTTTATTGAGTAAAAAATTAATTCAAAAACAAAATTGGATGATTAATTCTGCGCCAATCATCCCAATGTAAATGACCAGAAAAGGCAAGACCAAAAAAAGCAGTTCAGTCAAATGCGAAAGCTTAACTCACTGATTTCTTCGATTGCGATGGCGTGATTCATCATGAGTTCTTGCTGGAAGGCCATACAGTCAATAAGGAATATGTATTACCTTGAAATCATGCGGCGTGAAGCAATAAAAAAGAAAACTTCCGGATTTGTTGGGAAAAAAGTCATGAATGTTGCGAAAATGCACACTCACGAAAATGCACACTCAAAGTTTCTGGTGCGTAATTTTTGGCCGAAAACAATACTGCAATCATATCCCAGCCATCGTATTCACCGGATTTGCCTCCTTAAAAAAGATCGATAAATGGACGGAGATTGGCCTGATTGAGGCGATAAAGACCCCATCGCTACAAGATTTAAAGCCGCATATCAGAAATTCTTCGAGGATTGGAAAAAGCTCTGGCGCCAGTATGTTATATGTATCTGAGGTGGCTTACGCTGAACACGACAAATTAGATCTCGTATATGCTAAATATTTATCGACTGCATAAATCTGCAAACTGTTGAGTCAGCCTAATGATAAACACACCTTTAAAGTTCTTAGAAGATTGCATACCGAAAATTCCATAAATTTTGTTTGGAGGTCTTTAATAGTCTCTTGGCCAGGGAGATTTCATGGGAGCAAAATTAGGTTAGCGAACAAGCCACCGTTTACATTCTTAATAATCATAATTCGTAAACGTTGATGAAGTTGCTCAAGATTAACGAAATAAAATCTCCAAACGTCGTTTCTCCGCGTGAGGTTAGAAATAGTTTAGTTTTGCATTCTAGAAATGTATCATACTACTTTTTTGAGGTCACTTTCTAAAAGATAGCGCAAAATCTTTCCGCAGGAGTTATTTCAAGTCCATACAAATAAACGCTATGCAAATAATATTGACGCAATTACGGCCATAAAATGTAGATCGGTACATAAAGACACAAACGATGCTATAGTTTCTATTAAAAAGACCCCCGTACCTATGTACATACATAATAATAGTAAATTTTGTGCCAGATAAGGATCATTTTTGGGCAGGAAATAAAACAGATAAATTGCTGTCGAAACTTATCAATTGCATTATAAGCTCCTGGTGAACATGCTCCAACTCAAGGGATTTGTGAAAGTTGGTTTGTTCGTTTCGCAAGTGATGATTGGCATCGACAGCAAAGACCGTTAAAGACCAGAGAAATCAAGAATTGAAAGCATTATTAGATGAAGACTCGACTAGACCAGAATGCAAAATTATATCGTAGGAGCTGAAACTTAATATTACAACTATTTCCATATGTTTTAAAGCCTTTGGAACAGCCGAAAGCGAGAGACGTCGAAAACCGAAAAACAATTTTTTTTATCGAATTGTTACTGGTGATGAAAAATGGATCTCTTCCTACAATCTTAAACGAGGAGAAGACTCAGACCAACCATCAACCTCAGAATCAGTATGCAATATCCACGGAAGATCGTTAAATTGTGTGTTTGGTGGAGGCTAAAGGCACTGGTTTACACTAAACTTGAAAAAAACTGGTGACTCGGGAACACTATCGTCAACATCTAATAAAACTGAATAGGACTTTAGGCGTCAGCTGTTTTCCATCTCAAAACTGGTTAGCAAATATCAACTGGGAAGTTCTGCCCCACCCGCCGTTTTTATCAGACTCGACTCTTTCTGATTTAGCCTTGTTTCGGTCGACGTAGTAAGGACTTTCGGAAGAGCACTTTCATTCTTACGAAAAACGAAATATGAGCATGATGATGGAATCAATAAAATGCTAGTACAATAAAATGGGAAAATAATCATGGCTAACGATGGCCCATACTTCGATTATTGTAAGCATTCATTATGATGTTTAAATAAAAGCGTTCTTTAGCACTGGAGTACACGCGTGGACTACTATAGTAGACAAAAGCAGTTTTGTTCATAACTTAACAGTTGTTTATGTAACAGGGCGTTATTTATTTCAGATAAGCCCTCTCAACTAAATTTGCCAACAGGTTAGTACCTCTCTTGATTTATTCGCGAACGCATAGTTCTATAATTAATCGCCAAAGCTAACTGTCTAACATAATAGTCTGCGCGAGTATCAGTGTAGCAAATTAACCCTCTATTGCACATAAGAAGACCGTCATAATCCATTTGTTTTTTTTTTTTTTTTTTTTTTTTTTTTTAAATTCATTTTTGTTTTTATATTTTAAGAACACACTTACCCTAGACAAAAATGCTTAAGACTGGCTTAAATAATAACTAACATAACATACATTACTGGCCCTATACGGACACTCTAAAGCAAATAGAACAATTTAAGATTATTCCTTTCGGCCTTACGATTAATTTGCAATAATTAAAATAAATAACAATTTAGGCTAAGAAAAGTGAAAGAAAAATTTTAAAAATTAGCATAATAATCCATTTATGTTCTTTTTCAAGTGTACAAGGCTAATTTGTTGATGTTTTTTAAGATATAAACGTTTTTTATCATGAGTTATTCAGACGTGGCAAGATGGCTTTTTGAGATGGAGACTGATAATGTCTTCGATGATCCAAATGAAAGTGAAGAAAATTAACTTGCACCGTTACCGGATTTAGATCAAGAACTTACAAAATGTGTTACAAATGTCCAAATGTTAAAATTTGGTCAAAAAACGTACCACTAGCAACTCGTACCTGAGCCCATGACAATTGGGTACGATTACCGGGCCAAAAAGGAATAGCAGCTGCGAATGCAAAGGATTCGGTGTCCAGTTTTGATTTATTTTTACACAAGACATTATACATTGTTAGGATAAAATACAACTCGTAAAGAGACCGCGACGGTTAACCCATTGACGCTATTGAAATGCGAGCTTTTCTGGGGTTTTTATATGTTATGGGAGTATCCAGGAATGGACGTTGGAACCTAAGAGATTTTTGGGATAACTCTCAAGGCAAGGATAAATAGATCCCGTTTTCTTATAAGAAGATTTGATGACGTCACTGACATACCTCAACGCCGAGAATTTGATAAACTGACCCCTATAAAAACAAGTTGTAGAACCATTTACCGCAATAATTTCGTTCCCAGTGACTATTTGACTTTGGATGAACAATTTGTTGGTTTTTGAGGCCGTTGCGGATTTATTACCAAAATAACAGACAAATTCGGAATAAAAATCTTCATGGTAATAGATACAAAGTTTCTATATTTATACAGCCTCATGTCCGTTTCAAATATCAAATAGGGTGAACGATATTGTCCATAGAGTTCTGAAGCCACTTAACGGTTTAGGTTGTAATGTGACAATGGATAATTATTTAACAAACTTACCTCTGGCTAAAGAACTGTTGCAGAAGAAAATCACAGTTGTGGGTACTATGAAAACTAATAGACCTGAAATACCTAAGGAATTTAAGGCTTCGAAAACCATAATAATCAAGATTTCAATTTTCTGAATTTAAAAGAAAGAAAGAAGTCGGTCGCATTACTTTCAACGATGCAACCAATGATCCCGACAGATATGAAGAATGCAAGCCTGAAATAATACTTTTTATAATCGTACGAAGTGTGGTGTCAAAGTCGTTGATAAAATGTGAAAGTAATTCAGTGTTCTAAGGATCTGTCGTCGATGGCCACTCACAATATTTTATAAACTGATGAACATTGCGGCAGTTAAGAATTAGAATTAAGATGCTTTTAGGTATATCTGAAAAGGCATAGCACGGTCTGACACCGACGATGGGGCGAGTTGGCAAATGCGCTTATTGTACCAGAGCCCGAAATAGATCCACAAAAAAATGGTGTAAGACTTGTAACGAATAATTTTCCCGATCACCAGACTGTAATGTATCTTTAGTGCTAAGAAAATTGATTTTTTTTATTTATACATATGTATATGTTAAGTTAACAAAAAAAAATTAAACTTTGATCTCGGAAGTGCCTTTTTTTTTGTTTTTTTGTGTTGAAAAAGCAATTTTTATTAAATTTGAAATTCATACATAATATTTGTGAATAAAAGTTATTAAATTTTTAAAACAATAATTGAATATATTATTTAAATATTTGTTTCATTTATATGTTTATAAAATAAAAAATTATTATGAGGTGTACAACTTTGCTTCCGCCGTTTGCCGATATGTGATAACGGTAAGCAGCGGTCGAAAAAAAAGGATCGCAGACGTCAGGCTGTTGCATTGGACCTCGGTCAACAGAGCACCATTTAAACATTAGTCGATTTGTGTCTGCATCATAAAGTTATTCTCGATTGAAAATGTCAGTTTACGAGCCAAATCTCGTAATTTGCGGGAGGTGTTACTGTTTCAATATGAAGAAAACTGCGGCTGAGTCTCATTGAATGCTCTCAAAAACGTATGGTGAGGACGCTATTAGTGAAAGAACGTGTCGTGAGTGGTTTCAACGCTTCAAGAACGGTGATTTTAACGTCGAAGGCATAGTGGTGGAAGAGTTTTCGAAGATGCAGAATTGGAGACATTGCTGAGTGAAGACTCGAGTCAAAGTAAAGAAGAATTGGCACGATCAGTGCCATTTCAAAAGGTCTCAAGGCCATGGGCATGATTAAGAAAGAGGGATCTTGGGCCCGTAGGACTTCTGCATCGCATTGTGACCGGGGACGAAAAATGGGTTTATTACGATAACTCTAAACGCAAAAAATCATGGTGATATCCCGGCCATGCTTCCACGTCGAGGGCTCATGCTCTGCATTTGGTGGGACCAGCTCGGCTTTGTGAACTACATATGAGGTGTTAAAATCAAGTGCAACAATCACAGGTGCTCGTTACCGAGCGTAATTAATGCGTTGAGTAGCGAGAGGCACGATAAAGTGATTTTGCAGCACGACAACGCTCGATCCCACGTTGCAAAAGAGGTCAAAACGTACTTGGAAACGTTAAAATGGGAAGTCCGATCCCATCCGCCGCATTCTCCAGACATTGCTCCCTCTGACTATCACCTGTTTCGATCAATGGCGCATGGCCTGGCTGACCAACACTTCCGATCTCATGAAGAAGTCACATATTGGATCGATTCATGGATCGCTTCAAAATATGAACAATTTTTTTCGACACGCGATTCGTACAGTGCCCGAAAAATGGGAGAAAGTAGTGGCCAGCGATGGAAAATACTTTGAATGATACATGTGTAACCAATTTGTTTCATTAAAGCCTCAAATGTTGGGGAAAAAACGGCGGAAGCAAAGTTGTACACCCAGTAACATTTTCAAAAGGTCTAACACGCGTGCCACGGTGTAAAAAATAGGGCGCGTGTACTCCATTGTTAAGCGACAAAATCGACATTTCATATTCACATACATATTGTAATTTATCGTGAATTTATCTCGCCAAGCTCTCTTTTTGTTTTTAGACTCAAAAATTGCACGAAAAAATTAATAATAAAGTTCACCCTCAAAAATTGATCGAGACGTCTTATTCGAAGCCTTATCAATAAAGAAAAATTCAGAAAAATTAACTCCGACGAAGGGTTCTTAGCCCGAAAGGACCAATACTCTAAAAAGCAAAAGTAGAAAAAAAAATACTTTCGTATGCCAAAAACAGATTTCATATTAATTAGCTATATTTTGATATTTTTGCTTCACTTTTCGCCGAGAATAATTACACTGCGTTACACGATTTTGGTACCCTCTTAACTGTTAGCTGGAATGAGTATGAAATGAGTCATAGATTAAATGTCCCAAACATATGTGGTATCCATCACGTCTAGTTTTCGAGGTACAGTATCGGACAAAACATTTGCAACTCGTACAGAAACTAGGAAATTTCATAAAATTCATAATTTTTTTTATTCCAAAACATAACAATCTTATATATAATTCATAAAAATCCAATATATCTTAAGTTACAGTAAATTATGATAAGGAACTTAAATTTCTCTCGCGACAAAACAATTGCAACTGAAGTGACTGCAATGCCCAACTGTATATTTACCGTTACATCGCAGTTGTTTTCCATTATTTCTGAGTTGCGTCGTATTAATCACATGTCAGAGGTACATTGCCTGAAGGCTCACTTGCGTAAATATTTTTACACAGAGCAGACCTCAAGTGTTCCTGGAAAATCGTAATAAGGGCACCTAATAAATTTGGTGATGCCTTAAGGCAGCGTATTGTGGATGATTTCGCATCAGGCATTTTTTATGAATTTTACGAAATTTCCTAGTTTCTGTTTGAGTTGCAAATGTATATGTCAATTTTTATTTCTACAATACTACGCTCACTTTAGGTGTGAAAGAAACCGTTTACCGTTTACCGTTATCGACGCGTGGAACTTTTTTATTGCTTTGTTTTGCTTAGTAATCGTTTGTCTTCGATAACGTCATCATCTTTGTACATATTTATTTGAAAATCCAATATGAATACTGGACTAAGTGGTCGTCGCAACTGCTTACATTCACCAAATAAGTTTTGTTACGTTTGCGGACAGTATATTGTGAAATCACAAACAAAAAATGTTTCCGAAAAAGCGAGAAGTTCATATTTACTATATTTTGGACGTGCTATTAATCAAGATAAACCATGGATACCAAAGTTTTTTTGTGTTTCGTGCTATGCTACTCTCATATCTTGGTTAAACGGGAACAAGGCGTCAATGCCATTTGCCATTCCAGCTTTATGGCGTGAACCTAGTAATCATCTCAATGATTGCTACTTTTGCATGACTGACATATGTGGTTTCACAAAGAAAATTAAGCATAACATAAAGTATCCTGACGTTCCTTCAATGTCGAAACCAGTACCTCACAGTGAAGAAATGCCTCCTCCTTTACCTCCCTCCAAAAATGAAATTAAGATTTCAGAAGAGCCAGATTTGCTAAAAGTTGTAGAATATAATGACGGAAGCAGTGAAGATCCTGAGTTTTTACCTTCAACAAGTTCTCTTGGCCGTCCACATCTGATAAATCAAAATAAATTAAATGATTTGATACGGGACTTAGATTTATCAATTAGGCAAGCTGAATTACTAGGATCAAGATTAAAAGAGTGGAATTTTTTGGCTCCTAACACAAAGGTAACTGCACAACGAAAACGAAACAAAGAACTGGCTTCATTTTATTCAAATTTTGAAAACATATGTTACTGTAACGATATAGAAACTTTGATGAGTGAGTTGAACATACCTTATGAAACACAAAACTGGCGTTTATTTATTGATGGTTCAAAAACAAGTCTGAAGGCGGTATTGCTGCACAATGGCAACAAATATGCGTCAGTACCAATAGCATATTCAACTGTCTTAAAAGAAACATATGATAGTATGAAATCAATATTAAATTTAATAAAATACAAAGATTACAGCTGGAAAGTATGCGCTGATCTCAAAGTTATAGCTATTTTGCTCGGACTACAGGGTGGATTCACTAAATACTGTTGTTTTCTTTGTATGTGGGACAGCAGAGCCACAGAAAAGCACTATACTACAAAAGTATGGCCAGAAAGGTCAGAGTTTGTTTGCGGAAAAACTAATGTAAAACATATGCCATTGATAGATCCTAAAAATGTAATTTTACCACCACTCCACATAAAACTTGGTTTGATGAAAAATTTTGTCAAGGCTATGAATAAAGAGGGAGATGGCTTTTTATATTTAAAGGCAGTATTTCCAAAGTTAAGTGATGCCAAACTCAAAGAAGGAATATTTGTGGGACCACAAATACGCACATTGATCAAAGATCTAAATTTTGACAAAAAGCTTACTAACAATGAACTCGATGGGTGGTTATCACTGAAAGCAGTTATAAAAGGGTTTTTAGGGAACCACAGAGCCGAAAATGCGGAACAGCTAGTTAACGACATGTTAAAAGCATACGAAAAATTGGGATGCAGAATGTCATTAAAAATTCATTTTCTTCATTCTCATTTTTCTTTCTTTCCATTTAATCTTGGTGCCGTCAGTGATGAGCAGGGTGAGAGGTTCCACCAGGATATAAAGAAGCTTGAAGAACGATTTCAAGGCCGTTGGGACACAACTATGCTAGGTGATTACTGTTGGCGTTTAAAACGGGAAGATCATTCAAAGCACAAAAGAAAAAGTTAAAGTTTCACGATATTTTGTATTTGAATTTTATAAGATGATTTTTTTTTTTGATTTTTTTTTACCTAAAGAATGAACTTATACTTAATTTGGCACATTCTTAGGGAAGGAAAATGAGACGTGATGGAAATAAAATGTATATGTATGTTTTATAAACGAGGGGTATAAATAAGAAAACATGACATTACAAAGCGGGTACTCAATTTTTTTTTTCATTTGTAACGCAGTGTTATTTAATGAAAATAAAGAAAATATTCGCATGCAAAGCTACACCTTTCCGCCGTAAAATCAGATCATTGCACTACATATTTCGACCTTCGTTCTCCAATTTTAAAATCGTCAACGACCCACAAGACTTTATTGTGTACCAATAACACCAATTTACAGTCACAACTTTTTTATTTCTAACTAGCCCATTTAGCTAACCTTAATAGCACAATAGAAGCACAATATAAGCTTAAAATGCACAATGTAAGCTTAAAATCGATAAAGAATGATCTTAAGCCTCTATTGAACACAAACATAAGGTAAAGAGATCACATCGTAGTCACCGCCAAAGACGTTAAAAATTTTGTAACATAATATTTATTTAACCATTAGAAGAACGGTTTCAAAAAATAACAATTAAGTCTAAGAATCTTCGATCTTAGATGATCATATCAAAAGATACTCACGAGGAATCACAACAGAATCAAGAAGAAAAAAAAATCACAAACTTCAATCAAGCTCGACTCTTGCAATTGGTACCAATTCTAACCGTAACTAAGTCTTAGCACTAGAACTGTCGAAGCCTCGGGTAAAGAATACGAATTCGGAGCGATCTACTCGGGCTGGCGGGCTAAAGCAAAATGACTTAAAGTTTGCATCGTGATAATTCTTTATATGGAGTACCATCATCCGCGCCATAGAACCTCCCAGCCCATGGTGTAGAAGAAATGCCAAACGAAAAAAAAAAACAAGAAATTAATAAAAAAAAGAGAAATAATTTGTTTTTTTTTCTGTATCTCAACTTCTTGAGCAAAATGCGCATTCGAGCTAGTATTATACCATACAGCCGCGAAGTACGAGTAGATATAATGCGAGTACGAGTACATGGCTAATGTACATTTCTCCGAGACACTCATTGGACGTACGACTTGGACTGGATCGTTGGGCTGGAGAGGTACCGTGACACCGGGAATACGGTGATATGGAGATACGGAGCCGACCGAGGAGGAAGAGATGAGACATTAAAAATGTTAAGAAGACACCGCGCAGCTTGGAATAGTGTTTGCCTAAGTAATGTATTAGTGCAGTGCATAGACGGTTTGGAGTTTTTTTTTTTTTTCATTACCAGCAAGGAAATGGTGACAGTGCCACATCCTGGGAGCACTGACTAATGCAGCTGGTTAGGGAAACCTTTGTATTTAAGTGACAATCATTATGTGGTGCAACTTTGGAATGATTTCATTGATCTGCTCTATGTTGCTTCATTTAGCTGCATTTGGTGTCTGCACAAAGTTTGCTAAGAAATGAAGCCGGCATTACCGTTGTTTTTACAGTGAACATGTACAATGTCTCTGATTGCCCATTGCACTTTACTATGATTTCCAACCCGTGAGGCTTATGGTAGGATAAGCGATTATGCCGTTGTTAGAGAGTGAGTTTATGTTTGCATAGTAGGAATGCACCATAACCTAGGCTTCCTTGATTTGTGTTTGCTGTTTCCGATGGATTATGAAAGGGTCGAGGCACTCAAAGCGCACACATCCTGTTTACCCAAGGATAACATAAAAGGTGCGTCAGCAGATGGTATTGATGTTGGCTATCAATTACTGTCATTAACTGAATACCTGGTGAATATTGTTGATATTTTTGACAGATGTGAAGCTCGGTCTTAGGCGATTCTTATTATCCAAACTTATTACGAAAATGGGAGATCAGTGAAAGTAATATTTCGTGAAATTAGCTAATTTTTCAGTCAACATAATGGTCATAGTGAGTCCGGAATTCAAGCAATGTTGAAGTGTTGTAAAAAAACTGGTTTCGTTTTAGGTCAAATTCCATGTCAATATGCTCGACAAGCACGTACACGCCAATACATCACCGCTGTGAGCGAAAGTGTACGAAACCAGCTGGGCATCAATTGGGCCTAGCACCGAAGGTATTCATTTACGAGCAGTTTGTCATCAAATTTGATCTTATTCAATGAACGAGATGCACCAAAAAGATCATTGTGGCATCATCGGCCTGGCTGGAGAGGCAGTTGCATTACAATTAAGTTCAGGATATTGACCGACTACTTGTTCTTGTTGAATGAACTAAATCTGGATGATCTATGGTTTCAACGTGATGGCACTACTGCTCGCACGAACCATAAAACAATCAATTTATGGCTATGGAATATGATCGTAGCTGAGGAGAAGTTGATTGGCCGCCGAGGTTAAGCGATTTAACAGCTTTAGTTCTATGCCAATAGCCCAGCGACAGTTCAGGACCTCAAATATCAAAACCGAAATTACAGTCATGAACCTACTCATTCTTGAAAATTAAATTGATTATTTGATTTTTAAATGATCGCTGGAATAGAGGCCGTGGTGGTCAGATGATCGATAGATCTATTCATAATTGCTATGGACCAAACGACATTTCCAAACGACCACACGACAGCTAAGGATTTAACAAAAATGTCCACATTAGCTTAAACAAACTTTTTTTCGCATGTTTTATTTAAGGAGTAGTAAAGTCTTTAAGCTTATTTGGAGCACTATTTCTAGACGGGCCCTTAACCAAAAGGATATGTCAATTTTGCCTAGTAGTGTGTGTCTTTAAAACACGCAAAGTAAAAAACAAAACGTGTAAACAGGTTCGAAGCTGTGTAGGAAATAAAGGGTCTTTCAATAAATAGAAATAAGATGAAACAAGCTGTGTGTAAGGTGTTAACAAAATTCTTTTTCTATTTGAAAGGCCCATGTTTGCCATTATGTATGAAATATAACATCGTTGAAATGTCCGCCTCGGCTTCTTGCGGTGGCACGAATCCGAATAGTCCAATTTCCAATGACTCTGTCGCCTTAAGGACATCGGTCGATTGTGGTTTATTCGCATAGACCTGCGACTTCAGGAAACCTCTCAAGAAAAGTCTGGCGGGTCAAATCCCATAACCCTGGTGACCAATTCACGTCACCTCTGCGAGAGATAACCTTACCCTAACTGAAATCGTTTATGCAGAAGGTAAATTCTGGCGTCCGCTATGCGGCACGTAGCGCCGTCTTGTTGGAATCACATCACGTCGTCTAGGGCGATATGGTTCAATTTGGGCCATAAGAAATTAGTTACCATCGTTCTGTAATGCTTGCCATTGACGTTGACCTCCTCACCAAAGTCGTTTTCGAAAAAGTACGAACCAACAACACCGCCGGCACAAAATCTATACCAATCGGAAACTTTTTGAGGATGTATTGTAACCTAGTGAACCTCGTGTGTGAGTTGGTTTCTTCTTATATACGGCAATTTTGCTTGTTAACTCAGCCATTCATTCAATAATGTACCTCATGGTTAAAAATGATTTTTCGCCCAAAATTAGGGTCCTCTTCCAAACACTCCGAAGCCCAGTCAGCAAACAAACGGCGTTGTCAAGCTTCTAGGTCAGTTGGATCTTGTTTGCCTAAGTCCCGACGCAAAATACGCCAAATTGAAGTTTTTTGTGCACGGGGAGGAAACGACCGCTCCGAGTTCTGCTGTACACTTTCACGAACTGCGGCGATGTGCTCGGAAGATCTTGCGTTCCTTTGACGTACGAATACTGGCTGATTGATTACCGAACCGGTCGTCTCAAATTCGGACACCAAACGTTGAAGAGTCGACTGTGACGGGCAACCACGTCTACAGTAAAATGATTGCTACGTACGCAACTTTTGCACTAACGTACATTCATTAATTTTGAATATAAAGTTTTGTCGTTTGGACTTGCTGTTCAAGAGTGTTACTTGCCATCGTGATTTGGACTGACTGAATAATAAACAACAGATTTAACAGATATTGCCAAAACCACATGGCCGTCACGTCACAGGCCGCCAAAATCTACCCGCGCCAATTGAAGAACCATTTAAAGTTTTAAAACAGGTTCAATAATTGGATCCTCACAGGCAAATTAAAATCCCCATACAGGCACGTAGGACACCAATTCACTCTCTTCCAAGCTCATATTTTATTAACCACTGATTTTGAAGAGGGTTTCATACGTTCGTATGTTCACGAACTTTTTCCGCCTTGTGTATACAGAGAACAAATAGTGATGTGAACGCCGGACCAATCTCACATATCAGGTTAGCAAGCAAATTTGTTATTATTAAGGTAGTGTTAGCTTGTCATTCGTCGTGCGTAGTGCTAATATTAGTGGCTTAATCAATTCGGCAGTGGTGATCTCTATGAAACCGATGGAGATGAAGATTATGTACCAAAAGAAAATGTATCAAATACTGGAGACAGTCTGGGTTGAGCGAAGAAGTCTTTTGCAATGTGCTTGATATTTCTAGCATCAATAGGTTCATAATTTTAAAAAAAGCCCCGAATGGACTTTTTCACAAAAAAAAATTGAAAAAAAAAATTTTTTAATCAAAATGTTGTTACCCGTTCATTGGATAACGTAAAAATAATCTACAGTGAAAAAAGACTAGTGCAGTTGGCAAAGAAGTACTTTAAATGATAAAGATTGATACATTCATCGACAGGAACGAGTCCAACTTTTATTCCCAGAACTTGGTATACTCGTAAGATTCGACTTGCCCAGACAGGGATTTACTAAACACTTTAAAAAATGATTTTTGACACATAAACTAACGCTTTATTCTCTTTCCTATAATGTCTCCAGCCACCATAGGTAGGTGTATTCAAAAGTAACAAAAATTGTATAATTACACGGATTGTATCAGTCTGATTTAGTTGATGTCGTTGTTGTGTCGATAAATAATCGTATGTCTGAACAAGCTGGTGGACAGGCATCTGTTCTTTCCTAGTAAAGTTACCTGATACGATCGGCGAATTTTCGATTTCAACAACGAGAAGCTTCTGGAACTCGAATCTATTGTTTTTAGAGATTTGAGTGAGTGAGTGAGTGAGTGAGTGAGTTTATTGTCTCAATAAAATTTACAATTTTCAATGGACAATACAATATCTTACAAATATACCTTCCAAAGTCTCCATGGAGTTATCTCTTCATTGCTGGATAAAACCTTAAAGCGGTAGAGAAACGTCTGTGTGAGATGTCAGTGGGTCTTAGCATTATTTATGAGTAGTTATCAATTTAAATTACATAAAAGACAATAGAAAAATCTGCGAAGCCTAGAGGCTTTTCTACAAAAGGTTATTCAAAAATAAAATAGAGTAATTCTCGTCATTTTGGGAACATGGATTAATTATTGTATAATTTTAGTTATTATTGGTCAATAGTATACAATATATTTTTTAATTCCTTTTTTTCTGATGTGCACAGACTGTATACTCCGTAGAGAGCATGGAAGTTGGTTGTATACTGTTGGTACTACAAAGGAAAGTGGCTTCCTTCCATATGAGTTATATATCCTTGGTACTTTCAAAAGTCCATATGCCCTTTGCCTTGTGTTGACGCCGTGATCAATCGGTTGTTTTAAGCGTTGTTGGTTGTACTTGTCATCAATCAAATTAAAAAGAAAAAAAATTGGACGGTTAGTACATTTAAATCTTCACTAGGACCAATTTTCCATTTAACGACTACCATACTTAGCTCGCAAGAGAATCTTAAAAATTCGATTCTGAGCCCTTTGGAGTTCCATAATTCTGTAGTGCGCTGCATTACCCCACGCTGTTATTGCTTATTGAAATGACGTCACCAGAGGGTAGCATGCTCATTCAATACTTCAAACGACATGTAGCTGCTCTGATGATAAAGAGCGTATGTCGACTACCGAAGTCGCCTGTATAAGTACTTTATGTAGTAGTCCCACTTAAAGTTGCAGTCTACTTCCTTGCCGAGATATCGATACACGTTAACTGTATAAATATATTCTGTGCAGCCATCTGTCTCAGGTGTTTGATGGGACTTGTGCAGGTACTCAAAACTATGGAATCGTATTTTTATTGGACTTCTCACTAAATGTTTAGGCTGGATTATATAACTAAACTACGATTATTGTCATGACACTAGGATGTTGTTAAGCTCTGTTTGCATTGTCTGAGTAGCAAGCTCAATGTCCGCATATTGGAAATCAACGCTAAGATCACCAGCGAGTGTAGGTTCTGATTCAGACTGCTGTTTATATTATTGCTGTTATATATTATATGTTCTTGGTTATGATTTTGTATTTGTCAATATAGTCTTGTAGTCTTTTCGCCATAACTTCTTCTAACACTTTGTCAACTACTGGTAAAATGGAGACAGGTAGTTCGGAACATCGTTTTTCTTCCCGGACTTGTAGATAGGTACAATGGCAATATTAAGTTTCATCGGAAATTGACTTTACTCCAAGGATTTATTCACCAGTTGTGTGATTGTAGGTGCGAAGATACTGTGTTGTGTTTGAGATCCTTAGCCCCGATATTATCCACGCCGGCAGATTTGTTCACTTAATCTTGTTTAAGATGTTCCTTATTTCGATTTCTGATACTTGTCCAAGGAACATTGATTGAGTTGTAATTGTTTCTCTACAATCATAGGTTTTTATGTTGCATTCATGTGTAATCGATTTTATTTCATCCGCGAATATTGTAGCGAATTTATTTGCTATGTCTGTTTTATTTAAGCCCAATGGAAAGTTTCTACTGATTATTTCATCGGTGTTATTTGCGATTTTTCCTAGTAAATTGTTTATCAGTCGCCTGCATCCTTCGCATCCTTTATATAATCCTTTATATATCCTTTTGACGTGTATGTCCAGCTTTGTACATATATATTTTTTCGGTATAGACATGTGTACCAAATGAGACCAAATTAAGACTCCACTAACATCAATTCCAGATGTATTTTATTTGACCTTCAATTTCGTAATGCAGAACCGATTTAGTTAGTACAGGGTCTAATGTTAAATGGGGAGCTGGTAGAATGTAACCACCCAAGGACCCATTTTCAGAATAATTTCCATGTCATACTTAAGGTAAGCTTCGACCTCTTAAAGGCAAAATATTTATACACATCTATTTAGTGATCTTGAAAGCCTTTTTCTAGTTGGGGATTCCTTTACATAAGAATCCTTGAAAACTTAATTTGCAGGGTATGATCTCAGATTCACATATTGGCTTGTAGAATCGATGCAAGGGAGAGATGTACTGCCTTAGAGTTCTTTGGTATTCTCCATTATGGCTTCCCATGAGGCTTTTCTGGTAAATTTTAAACCAAGGAAATTTTATTTTTGACTTTCAGCCTGAATATTCCATTGAACACATTTTTGATAGTAGTTGGGAGTACCCCATGAATGGTTAATATTTTGGTGCATGCTGGAAATTTAGTCCATACAATTAGGCAGCATACATATTGATATGGGCACTTTTCTTTCTTTTTTGATACGGAACATAATTGCTTTATAAGTTTTTCGAATTTAACATGATTCTTCCAATTTAAGAAGCCAAATCTTTGAACCCTGGCTTTTGGAGCGCTATACTCCGGAAGATTGTGGAATAATTGTGTTGATTTTTTTACCAATAATCGGTCAGTGGTGTTATCGCAGCGTGAATTTCGACGTCGAATTTCTAATCGCGCCGCGTCAACTTGTGAAACATCCCGATGCTTAGCTACTCGACTTGAACAAACTGGAACCATAGGAGACCATGCGGGGCGTGGCCGCTACCGGACTGGTTGTTCGGCCGAGAATATCACTCCTGTGGCGGCCGATGTAGCTGAAAACGAAGACACATCAACCAGACGACGGGCCACGCATTGGCGATCACCGGACGGACCCTATATTTTACATTTTAGTGAAAGACTTACACACATTCCCATACAAAGTGCACACAGTGCATCAGTTAATGCCTACTGACCGTCAGTTGCGTGTGAATTACTGTCAAGTCATCCTTAATCTCTACAACGCAGAGGACGATTTTGTGTCGAAAATCATCATGAGCGACGAAGCGCATTTCCACTTAAGCGGCTACGTAAGCAAAATTTTCATTTCTGAGGCACTGAAAATCCACGTGTGATGCATGAAGAGCCATTCAATCCACTCAAAGCCACTGTCTGATTGGGCGGTATTTTTTTTTTTTTTGAGGACGCCATCGTCACTGTTACTGGCTACAGGGTCATGTTAAACGACTTCTTACTGCCGGAATTGGATGAGCGGGGCTTGGTGAACATGTGGTGTTAACAAGACAGTGCAACCGCAAACAAAGTGAAGGAAGCGTTTCCTGGTCCCCCCGTTTTGGCGATTTGGCATGGCCAGTAAGATCGCCCGATTTAACCATCCCAGACTTTTTTCTTTGGGACTACTTGAAGTCGCGGGCTTATTACAACAAGCCTCAGACAATCGCAGACTTAAGAGGAATGCAAACAGTTATCACCGGAAATCTTGCGTAAAGTCATGGAAAATGCGATAAAATGGATACAAATGTATATCAACTCAAAATATTTTTTTTTTATTTATTAAAAAAGTAATTCAAAAACAAAATTCGATGATTAATCTTGCTCACCTTGTATTATTCATATAATTTATAAGAGCATGGCAACGCCAGGGAGGCCTGCCAACGAGGCTCTGAACTTCTGAGTTCTAAATGGCCGCTAACAATAATAAAGGGTCCGCCAAATAATTTTTTTTTTTTTTGAAAATGCTATAAAAAAAACTACTGAATATTTTCTCAAATTTCTTTTTTTATATGAAAGTACAATCCTTCCGGTTAATAATGGAAAATAATTTCATTCAAATGGCTGCCTCGGCTGGCCATGCAGTAGCCTACACGATCGGTCCAATTTTTAAGCACATTATCGATTGTGTGCAGCTGTATTTCACCAATGGCTTCACGAATATTGTCCTTTAAAGCGTCAATTGTCTCTGGCTTGTCGGCGTAACACTTATCTTTGACGGCACCCCACAAATAATAGTCCAACGGTGTCAAATCGCAGCTCCGAGGTGGCCAAACGACATCAGCTCTGCGTCTGATAATGCGATCTTCAAAAACAGGGCGCAAAACATAGAGTGTAGCTTCGGCTGTGTGGCACGTAGCGCCGTCCTGTTGAAACCAAATGTTGCCAATATCCTCCTCTTCAATTTTTGTGAACAAAAATTCGTTCAACATGGCCCGATAACGATCGCCATTGACTGTAACGGCCACTCCTTGCTCATTTTCGAAGATAAATGGCCCAATTATGCCTCTGGACCAAAATCCGCACCAAACAGTGGCTCGTTTTGGGTACACCGGCTTTTCAGTGTATGCGTGCGGGTTTTCTGTGCCCCAAATGCGACAATTTTGCTTGTTTACATACCCGCCAAGATCAAAATGAGCTTCATCTGAAAAGATGATTTTTTTGCCAAAATCGGCATCTTCTGTAAGTCGATCGCAGGCCCACTTAGCGAAGCGAACCATATTTCGAACCACAACCATATTCGTTCAGCGGAAGGATAAAACTAATTATCTGTCAAATAAGATATGAGCTAAGTGTTACCATTCACGAAGCACTACTTGAAAAAAAAAACGTTAGATGGCGGACCCTTTAATAATGATAATTCGTTGTATGGGCCAGGAAATTCAGTTGCTCCATGTCGCTGTTCATCCCGTACAGTTTGGTATTGAATCTCATACTACGTCAATTCAGACATCTTCATCAGCTTTTACTACGGTCCAAAATTCTGTATAACTGGATAAAGGTAGTAAAGCTGATAAAAAAAAACACCTAGCTTGAGCGCCCGAAAAACAACATGAATAATTCCGCTTCCGTACTTCGAGCTGATAATGAATGCGGAATAAAAGACCTTGGTTTCCTCTTACAGTCGCCAATATCAACAACCTGCTCGGATTCCATTTATCAAGAACTTTATAGACGTCTTAGCATGTTCGTCCGATTACATGTAAGGATATGCGAGTTTAACATCAACTTTGCGAAGATAAAGTCATCCTTTTCGAAACCTGCTTTGATATCAAAGATAGCGCTTACTCCGTCATATACCAGGTGTATGCATAAATTTTTTGAACTAAGAGATGGCGCCAGCAGAAAGTACGCAGCGTAACAATTTGTCACAGACGCAATTTTGTCCATCTGAGATTTAACTACAAGGACACACAAGTTGAGTCCGCCAAAAACGATCGTCTTTGTTTTATCGTTCAGTGATTATGTCGAGCCTTGTGCCTGAAAAATAACATTTGCGATACTTTTCTTATTTAATCAAGAGAGAAAAGTTTTTGAAAATCATCGTTTGTTGGTAGAAACATATGGTGAACACGCTCCATCAACTAGAACATGTGAGACGTGGTTTCCACAATTTAAAAATTGTGATTTTAATGTGAAAGATAGTGAGCGCTCTGGTAGACCACAAAAATGGGAAGACGAGCAATTGCAGGAGTTATTGGATAATGACCTTACTCAAACTGAACGACAATTAGCGGAAGCATTACATGTGTCACAAGAAACAATTAGCTGACGTTTACGGCCAATGGGGAAGATCAATAAACTCGTTAAATGGGTCATACACGAGTTGAATGAAAAATCGCAAAATCACTTGTGAAATGTTGCTTAACGCCACGAAAGCAAATTATTTTTGCATCGAATTGTGACGGGTGACGAAAAATGAATTTATTTCAACAATCCGAAACGGAAAAAATCGTGGTCAAGCCGGTCCTTCAACATCAAGCCCAAATCCCTTCACCAAAAAGACCAAACTCCGTATCTGGAGTTAATCGGGAATAAAGCGATATTGTGTATTATGAACTCTTGGAGCTAGGCTACCACAATGACTTTTTTTTATGACAAAACCGCCGGCAAACCGTAATGTACGCTTATCTTTCAAACATTTTGATATTGCATTTAACTTTGTTTAGTGGACCACTGAGACACGGTCATTGAGGAATCCATACGATAGATAGATGATGACAACACCCTTACCCCTGTGTTCAATTCAAATGCTTTTTTAAGTGTGCGCTTTTTAAATTCAATCTACTGTTAAAAGTCTTTAGAGCCGTACTCCTCTTAATGATCTATGCTCTATTTTATCTTTCTCATGGCTACGAGTAATGGAACCTGATTATTGCCGAGACTGAATGTTCAATTCCAAAAAGCTTTTACAAGATAAGTAACTTATATTAAAGAGCTGAGATGAAAAACCGTGATATAAAGGCTCATTCAATGAGAGGTTTCATTTTAGTTTTGCGCCGTTATTAAACTATCCACGTTTAACTGGCATTGCGATGACTTCTGATAAGTAAAGACTAGAAGGTTATTAAATATTAATAAACAGACTTGTACAATGATGACTTGAAATAATGAAAATTCACTAAGGTTGAACTGCGTCTTCAAGAGCGTTCTGGTACAATTATAGTGCTTTTAATGATATGAAGACTATAAATTGCGTTCGTCCGGAAAGTATGTATGTACATTTCGAGACGATGGCAAGAATTGGACCAATGCGTTTTGCAGAAAAATTTTAACATAATACCATAGCAGATCAAGCTGTGTGCTGAATAGATGATAGAAATAAACAATACGAGCAAGATCAACATTTTTTACATAGTATTAACAATCTCTTCATCACAACGAATGAGTTTTGGGAAGGTGAATCACCTTTTATCGATAATGATGTTGCCGCGACCGTTTTAGTGAATGAATTGCGTTACCAACGGACATTGACTGGCATTTCCGATGGACGGCGTTGGATGGCGCTTCTTATGAAGCTCAATTTATAATAGAAAAGACTAGCAGAGCCTAAACTTATCTGAATCCTCTACGTTGTGTCGTTCAGTAGTCTTTGATAAATATAATAATATACATATGGATATGGACTTATGTTAGCCTTCGATCTCAAGTGAATCACGTCAGAGGTCAACATACTATCCTCTAAGGTACGAGTAATTTCTCGTCTCAACCAACGTCCACCCTACAGTGTTTACATTTATGATTACTCGTACACAAGTCTAGAAAATTTGTTTATGACCTTATCTTGAATTCTTTTGTGACATCGAGCAAACATCCCCAAGTGTATACTCCGGTATCAATAAGCGATCACCCTCAGGCTTTCGATCAGTCTTAAAATGTCATTGAATCGTGAAGACCAAGCGCAATTCATTCTCCTCACGTCACGTTTGAATATTGGTGCGAAAATGTCTTTACCTCGTCACGTGCTCACTCCTACTTCAAGCGTACAACATACTTGATTTACTTTATAACCTGTCGATAAAGTGAAGCAATAATGCCCATAGAAGGGTGAAAGTAATAGTGTCACTTCACTAGGTACCTACCAAAACGACTTTCTCATTTAGACATAACGCTCAAGAGCTGTTTTTAATTGATCCACTTTGTCTTCTTCTTGCTTGCTTGTACCTTCTCTATATTCAACTATCTGCTGGGAGTTGCTTTTGTTTCTCAAACTGTTAACTTACCTTTAAGTAACTTTTTTTAAGCAGCACCCGTGAAATTGACAGTTCTAGAACTGGTATATAATTAGCTAGATGCTAACGTTATTATGTCATCAACTCGATATGAAGTGGAAGCTGTTTCTATGGGCTTTCCTTTCACCTCTTTCGTCTCTTCTGTCTGTAAAAGATTTGTTTCTTGTGTCGCTGACTGGATACTGGAGATCATTAGCACATTAAGCGGTACAAAATGAGGGCTTATTAGTTTTGGAACAAATGTATGTGATGAGAGACAACATATTGTAAATGAAAGAATAAATATAAATCACCATCTGATGAATGATGCTAATGGAACAGGTTGGAAGAAGGCAATCAGTGTATGTAAGGTGTTCAAAAAATCAAAGGAAATTTGAGTTCTTGGGCAAATATTAAGAACATTCTTTGAATAGGGACACTTGCACATTTATAACGGTCAAGTTGTTAAACCTGGTAAATTATTATGATTTGTTGGGTTGTGATAATTATTTATCGAAGCGATGGAAATGGATCTGGATAACGGCAATGCATCGTCGGCTGAAAACATCGCTCTCGGGCACGAGTGTTCACGAAAATTCGACATTTTTAGTACAGGAACTTAAAGTAAACGACCATAGACAATGACGTGTGTTCGCTGTTTGGGCTCTGGAGTACTTGTAAGTTGACTCCAATTTCGACCGTTATCTTTAGCGGGGAAGCTCATTTTTTAACAAATGGATATGTTACCAAACAAAATTGTCAGATTTGGGATTATGCCACATCGGCAAAAAATCCATCAAGAGACAGTCACTGTTAAATGGGCGACGGAATAGGGCAGTATTCAGTACCTTGAGACATTCGCACCTCTAAGGGCAGGTATAGCTAATAAGGGGCAAGCTAATACGTATCGCAAAGCAGCAGCGGGGTCCACTATCGATCTAACCTTCGCCAGCTACCCTGTTCTGCGCAATATGAACTGGCGTGTTAGCGAGGACTACAGTAATAGTGACCACCGGCCGATTTTTTAGAAATAACAAAGAAAAGAACCAGGAAATGCCCAAATTTCAGAGACCCACAATATAAGGACAGTTTGTTTGACAGAGAAACGTTTGAGGAGATGCTGAGCGAATACAAATGGAACAGCTGCAGACTTGTCGCACCGACTTACACAAATTATCACCACAGCCTGTGACGCGGCAATGCCAAGGAAATTAGCAACCCAGTAACGTGCCCCATGCCACTGGTGGAATGACGAAGTGAAAACATTCAGAGCAAAGTGCTTGCAGGCTCGACGTAAAGTCCAAAAGTCAAGAGGAATAATGGGATTCCAACAACACCTTGATACTTTTAAACAGATGAGGCGGGACCTAGCGATGGCAATCAAAGGGAGCAAGGCAAGATGCTTTAAACGTATTTGCGACGAAGCCGATATCAACCCATAGGGTTCGGCCGATAGAATGGTGATGACCGAATTAAAAGGTTGCAGGTCCCCACAATGTTAAGAACAATTGTTGAGCATTTGTTTCCCAAAAGGCCAGATAACATGCCCATAATCGTTCGGGAAATAGATGTTGGCAACTTTCCAGCCATCACCCTGAACGAACTGAAAGACGCCTCGATAGAGTAGGTGTCAGAAAAGCGCCTGGACTGGGAATTCCAAACAAAGCATTGAAGGTTGCTGACCAAAGAAGGGATGTTCATAGCAGTTATGAAGAAATGCTTAGATGAAGGAGTGTTTCCTAAACCATGGAAGTTGCAGCACTTAGTATTGCTCCCCAAAGAAAACAAACCACCCGGGGAACCATCGTCATACCGTCCGATATGTCTTCTAGATATAATGGGAAAGAATCTGGGGCGGGTAATATACGACAGGCTACTGTAGCAGAGGAGAAGGGTGCCCTATCAAACCACGAGTATGGATTCAGAACTCTACTGTCGATACAATTCAAAAAGCAGACAATTTTGCATCTGAAGTCATAGCAGGACACTCGTGGAGGATAGAGTCAAAGAAATACTGTGAATAATTGACACTGGACTTCAAAAACGCGTTTAATTCTTCCGACTGGACTGAGACTTGAGAAGGTCGCTAGCAAGAATGGAAACACCTTCCTACCTGCTAAGAACAGTGTCCCATTACCTTAAAAATAGAAAATTGAGGTATATCACGGAAGAGGGGATCAAATATTATGACATCTTCGCTGGGGTCGGTGCTGGACCCCCTTTTGGCAACCTAATGTATGACGGAGTTCTACGACTAAGGTTTCCCCAATTTGCTAACGTCATCGGATTTGCAATTTGTTACAAAGCATGCGCACGAGGTTGAGTCAGCCATAAATACTGCACTCGCCCAGATAAAACAGTGGCTTGAATCTGCATGCCTTAAACTGGCAGACCATAAGAGGGAGGCCATTCTTATAACAAGCAGGAAAAACGTAGAATACGTCGATATTCGAGTCGGCAACCAGAATATACAATCCAAAGAGTGATGCATGACAACAGACTGCGGTTCAAATCACACGCAGACTAAAAGGCATCTACATTTCAAAGAGCACTCCAGATAACTGCCAAATGTTGGTGAACTGGGACATGCAAAGAGGATTCGGCTGAGTAGAGTGGTGAGCGCAGTCATGCTGTATGCTGCACCAGTCTGGGCAGAAGCGTTGAAGAGGAAGAAAATTTGCCGAAAACTATAATTTGTATACCGGCTCTGTGCACTAAGGACAATAAGCGGCTATCGGTCGATTTCGGACGTTCGGATACTATTAAATATTATAAACATAGCTAATCAAGGCAATCAAAGTACTCGGGCTAATAAATGCTTTCTAAACATTTCTTTGCTGTTTGTGTTTTGAGCGCTCTATTTTTGAGAGCTTACGCATGATTTATGACATGTGTAACGATCAATCCTACTTTCAGTAATTAGCATTGCCAAATTTTCTTTTATAAAATTTACTAGGAAATGGATTAGAAATTTCCTTTCGGACGCTTCATTTCAATTTGTGTTGGACGATTTCAAGTCAGATATTCACCAAATAAACGCTGGTGTTCCCCAGGCCTCTAATTTTTCCCCGATACTCTTCCTAATTTTTATAAATAATCTCTTATCTACTTATCTACTGCTAGTCCAATACACTCCTTCGCTAATGACAGTACTCTAAGCTTTTCATATTCGTTCCAGGACTCACGTCCCTGGTCCCGTAGAACTAGAACGGTAGCGTATTTTAAGCATATTAAATTCCGACCTTGACAGCATAATTAAATGGAGTATAAACAATAGAGTGGAATTGAATGCTTCCAAAACATAATGCCCACTGTCACTCAAGCTAACCATCAATAATCAGCCATTATCCTTGAACGACGCTAAACAAAAGCGAGCGGTAAGACTCATAGCAGACAACAATATCGAGAAGTCATTCATTCATTCATTCGAACATCGACTTAATATCTCCTCTCTCTCTCTATTTCATCATTATCTTAAGAAATAATGCTCAAGTGAGCTAGCCAATTGTATTCCTTCCCTTCAAGAATTTAACCGCAATACAAGTCTCGCCCGGAATGCTCATCAATTCACCATCAAATCTGTCTTCGAACCACACGAATGTGGAATCCCAGCTCAACTTTTCCCACTGGTTACAAACATTTATAACCAATGTGCACCGGTACCTCCATTCCCTCGCTCCTTTTATACATCCGGCCCGTGATGTACAGGGTGCGCCATCTCATATGGGTCGATGTAAACTTCGAATAACTTCAACAATTGTTAACCGATTTTCATATGTCATAGGAAATTATCAATTCAGTACAATTTTAACCACGAATCGCTTCACACCACGCGTGGAAATAGTTTCAATGTTCATTAAAAGTGAACGCTCGATTGTGTTAACTCAACGTGCGTATCGTGCAAATTATCGTGATCGTGTTACGCCCAAAAAAGATACAATTCGTCGTTGGGCCCCGAATTTTTTTTCAATTTGGTTCTGTGGCAAGCCCTCGTGAGCAATCCAGGTCACGTCCGCGGCGTTCAAACTGATCTATTCAGTCTGTGAAGGCCAGTGTTCAAGAAGACCCAAGTTTGTCATATCGGCGCCGTTCGCAGCAGTTAGGCATCACCACTTTGCGGAGAATTTTAAGGATGATCTACCACTTATTCCCATACAAAGTGCAGATAACTCAAAGAATTTTGCCACAAGATGTGTATCATTATGTGGTTCCAGAAATGCCTAAAAAAGGCTTATTTCACTTTTGGTTTCATCGCGACATGCCATACTGCGGACAAAACAATGAACCTTTTGCGTAATAAGTTCCCTGGAAGATTGGTGTCAAAAAAAGGGCGATATTGACTGACCTCCGAGTTCGCCGGATTTGACTCCTCCAGACTTTTTTCTTTGGGGATACTTGAAAAGCAAGGTACATGCTAACGGCCCGAAGACAATAGAACATCTCAAAAGAAACATTCGGGCGGAAATCGAAGAAATTTCGACCGACATGCTCGAAAATGTCATGTCATGTCAATGAGAATGCGCGAAAACGAGCCCATTTTTGCATCGCCAATAAAAACGGTCATTTAATTGATATTGATAGTCAGTTTTCAAAAATTGATCAAAATACATTGTAAAGGTCTAAGTTGAATAAAAGTTTTTGAATTTTACAAATCGGCTGAGAATTGTTGAAGTTATTCGAAATTTATATCGACCCATATGAGATGGCGCGCCCTGTATGTTGACATTTAAGGGTACTCATAACCCCTTGTGTACGCGTACATTATAAAAACAAAAAAATACTT
Organism: Merodon equestris; assembly: GCA_958301585.1. NCBI lineage: Eukaryota > Metazoa > Arthropoda > Insecta > Diptera > Syrphidae > Merodon > Merodon equestris. Next base: position 162,521,473 of record OY284413.1, read on the forward strand.
GACCCAAACTCAATTAATTTTTATAATAAATGTAGTCCTCCGTAATAGTCAAGCTCTCAGAACATTCTACAAGCTTCCCTTGTTTCCCGGTGTTTCTGCGTTAAATAACAGCTATAAATCTTGACTGAGCTAGTCAGGCAGCCGCCTTTACCTACCTACCTACAGTAGGTTTACAAATTTACTGATTGATCATTTGAAGGTTTTTCAATGGTTTTCACGATTGGTTTCCCGTGCCACTTAGACATAGACACAGCATCACTTTCTGTACTGTTCCACCTTTTATAAACAATCTTTCGCCGAAGACTTCTTTGTTCCGGACTTCGCTTACTTAGATTATTCGCCGGATTTCTCCCTTGGACCATTTTTTCCATTTTGTCATCGAAAAAAAATGAAATCAACTTAATGATGAATTCACTCCTGGACCTGACGGTCTCCCTGGCATATTTCTAAAAAAAAATGCTCCTCTACCCTCTCTCCCTCTCTTGGAAACCTTCAGTCCATCCCTATCCCTAGGTGAATTCCCCCGCTTATGGAATACCTCATTTATCACCCCTATACACAAAAAAGGTCCGAAGAACGCTGTTAACAAATATCGCCGCATTGCCAAACTGTCACATATACCCAAACGAGTATATACGAGAGTATTTTGTACGAAATTCTAAGTTTTCGTTGCAAGTCTTTAATCTTCCCTAGACAACACGGTTTCCTCAAATTCAGATCTACAACCACAAACCTTGTTGAATTTGTGTCCTTTACCCTATCAGCCTTAAAAAATTGCACAAAAGTCGACGTTATTTCAACCGATTTCAGTAAAGCTTCTGATAAAATCTTCCATTGATTAAAACCCTTCAAATTGTCTTCCCTTGGCTTCAACCCCATTTCTTTGAAGTGCATATCTTCTTTCCTGGAAAATGGCTATTACATTGTTCGTTTCAGATCTGCCTTTTCCAACCCTTTTTTAGCTTTCTCCGCCGTTCCCCAAGGGAGCCACTTAGGTCCACTTCTTCTCGTTCTTACCATAAACGATATTGAAATGGTGATTAAACATTCCCACATCTCACTATATGCCGACGACACCAAGGTCTTCAAGACCATTTCCTCCAGTCATGGCTCTTCCTTCAGATTTCAATAGTTTTTCCATCTGGTGTTCCAAAAATTGCTTGGAGCTTAACATTTCCAAATGCCAATCAATCATTGGTTCACATAAACGTCTTTCTCGTCTCTTCTTCTTCAATAATCAACCCATCTCCACCGTTTAGGCTATTCGCGATCTTGGCATATTATGTGATCAGAAGCTAGCTAAATTTTCGCACACACATCGATGAGACAATCTTTACAGCTAATTCTGCACTCGATTTCGTGAAGCGATCCAACCCTCACGTTACCCGATCTCTCTACATAATCTTTGTCCGGCCCCTCCTTGAATACGCCTCTCAAGTGTGGGCTCCTAACTAACAAACCCACAATTCTGGAATCGAGAGCATCCAACGCCGGTTCCTATGTTTTGCTCTTCGAGGCCTCCCCTGATGCAATTTTTTAATTTTACGACCGTACCAAGACCGCCTTAAACTAATCAACATGAATGACGTTGAGAGAAGAACTGTATCTGACATTCTTTTAATCCATCGACCCCTTTCAGGTACTCAGTTGCGCGACCCTCTGCAACTCTGTCTCTAATGTACGAAACCCCGTCTCTTCTATCTACCCACCTCCCGTACCGCCTATGGTTACAATGAACCCATTTCTCGTATGCTGGGAAGTGTTAATTCGACACAATTTTTTTCACAAACCGGCGCAACGTCCTTTTATTGCCATAGCAGTTTCGAATTAATGACATCAATCGCTCGCAGACTCGATATCTCTTATGAGTCTTAATCGCTGAAATGAGTTTCACTTTCGACAAATAATGAAGGCCACTACATGTGTCAGTTTCCACACTAAGCGTAATAATGAGTAATGAGTTGTATAAGAATTTAATTGACATGTCCATCAAAATCATTGAGAAATGGAAACTTTTTATGGCCGGTAAGGAGAAACAATGTTTTCCCTCCGATACGATCACATCTGACCAATTGAAATGCTTTTTTTGAATTAAATTGGTGCACTAAAAAGAGCACTCCAAGCATAATGGAATAGCTTTAACTTAAAGGTTGTAAAGGTCGAAAGAAGTCATCCGAGAAGACAGTCACGTCAAGTGCTAATGTATCCATCACAGCCAAAATCTCCTTGGACCACCAACTACCCACTGTGCTATGAGAAGCTCCATAATCCTAATTATCTTGCTCGATTTCCAATTATCCCGTGCTGCCATTAGAACCTTTCCGCCTTGATAATTTGCCAATTCAGTGATCACTTGCCTTGTGAGATCATGCACCTCGTATAGCAGTCGGTAACTTTGTTTATTATCCTTTTACGACCCATGTCTGGCTGCCTTTCGTGGACTTCAAGCTCTCACTTTGTAAGTGAAGTAATAACAAAGTGTAAATATTTTCGCCTGCTGCCTGTGGATTTTAGTACCAGGGAGCAGAGAGGAGGGGGCGACGGGAATGCAACTCATTTTAATCGGATTGCTGCATGTATGATTCGTGGGTATACACGATTGCGGAAATGCAGTTGAGTCGTATATATCGGCATTTATATCGTGACAGATTCTTCTTGATGCTATGCTTCTTTGAGTCACGCGAACTTGGGCAGAAGGCTGATTACGATATCACTGGAAAGATCTGTCGGGGAATTTTCAACATTAGATGGGATGATGAGAGGTTTTGAGTTTGTGTAATAAATTCTTCAAGACGCCTGCTATTAGCGGCTAAGTAGCGGAAATGAAATTATCTTGGCATTTTATATTAAAAATACAAAATGTACGCTCAATCCAGAGAGGAGATATTGTGTCAGGATTTACATTTTTAATAATGATAAAGGTGCATTTGTGAGAGAAATACATGAATTTCTAAAAGGGGCTTAGAAGGTCTTAGGAAAAGCAGATCAGATATTAGAGTTGTATTCAAGCTTGGGGCAGATATAAGCCTTATAGGTTAAAGGCAAGTCAGAGGGGATTGAAAATCTCGAATATGTGGTATTGCAACTAAGTGCTTTATTAACGGACATACCAAGAATGGAAAGTCTTTTGGTTTCAACGAAACAAGCGCTATGCATGGATAATGGCTGATAATTAGGAGTTCGCTTAGGTGACAGTAGACAGCATTAGGTTTCAGAATTATTAAATTAAAATGTCATCAAATGATCAGAGTTACAGTTCTACAGACAGAGAGCCTTGAAACAAATATGGAAAACTAAGAGTACTGTCGTCTGCGAAGAAGTGAATAGGATTAGAGGTATCAGAGAGGAGATCATTTATAAAAATGCGGAAGAGTATCGGTGTCAGAATAAAGCCTTGGGTAACACCAGTTTTTATTAGGTTAATATTACGCTCCAAAACGACTTAGGAGCCCATAACACACGAAAGAAGAGAATCATCGATACAATAAGCACGCATTTTCAAATACTAATGGTAAAGATCTTGCTTTGAAGGTGGTTGTGCAAAGATTGATTGTACTTTTCGGTGCGATATCCCGTGCAATCAACAGTTTCCCCGATTCAAGATATTTCATAAACTGACGATGTATCAAAGTTTCCATGCTTGCTACGGGTCTGTAGGTGAGTGCCACGGGAGTAAGGCAGTTGAAAAGGCTTACGCGGAGATTTTGCAAGGATGGAAGAACACTTCTTCAGAAGTATGGAGGGAATACCATTAGGGCCTGCGGATTTGTACACGTTGAGATTTTTAGGCACCCTTGCAATTGTACGAGTTCAAAACTGGATTAGAAGGTTTAGAACCTGCTCCTAGGTTGAGACAGACTACAATCTGGATATTGTGCGCCGGCTGCAAAATGTAGAGCAGCAGAATTGCTTTATCTAAACCGTTAACAGCTGAGATATTACTATAAATGACCATGAGGATAGAAGACGAGGCAGAATTCTTTATGTTCTTTACAAATGACGAAACGTTATTTTTTTACCTTTCGAACATTGTAGTACTTTTGTCTTAGCTTATAGGAGAATTCGACATATCGAATTAATGGGAAAAAATATGGGAGATTAAGAACAAGTCAAGCCGATTGATCTTTAATGTCAGGTATTCGTGTAGACTCATTTACAAGCTTTGCTTAGCTCAGCGAAGATTACAACATCTTTAATGGTAATGTGTATATTGAAATCTCAGGCAGCAGCGGTGGCAAAGCAAGCTCAAATTAAATATATCTGATGCTTTATATTTTCAGAAACATTTTCTTTGCTATAACTGCCCAAGGCATCGTTGATCTGATATAGGGCCAGGAAGTTATTTTTAAGCTAATTAAGCTGTTTAATTTAGTTTTAAGCATTTCTTAGTTATAAGTAAGTCGGCATTCTCATTTACAAGGGTTCTGTGGCAAAACAGCTAATTTGTAGCGAGTAAGATGAACCACCAACGTTACTTACATCAACTCTAAAACTTCCTTACGTCATAACGTTCAAACGCAAGCAAAACATTTTTTATAATTTTTAAAATCAGACTTACACACAGTCACAGTTTACATACACCCTTATAAAGTGCAGAATCTAAGAACCAGCGTAAAATTCAATATCAATTTCTTTATTAAATAAGGCATTACTTCATAAAAGAACAATATCAATAAAAATACCAATAAAAAGAACAACAAAACAAAGAAAAAGTAAAATAAACAAATAAATTAACATCACAAAAGTCTACATACAGTAAAAGAAAACATGAAAAATACTATTTTAAAATTCTGCAAATGACATTCAATATTTTGTCGCGCCTCCTTTCGAGTCCATGACTGCTTGGAGCCTTCTAGGCATCGAAAGAACAAGATTTTCGGTAATATCCGGTGTTATTTCCGACCACGCCTTCGTTAAAGCGCTCCTTAGTGACTCTCTGTTTTTCTTCTTCTTCTTTTCCTTTTTCCTGCGTTGTTATGGTCAGAAGTGTAGGACCATAATCTTCCCACTTAACTGCATTCTTACTGGTCCGCTTGTGGGGTCCACCGGTTTGACCTCAGAAAGTAGCGGCAGGCTTCCAGGTTTGGGAATACTTCATCGCTGAGGCCAATCAAATGCTGGTGTTTTTGCATTTGTTTGCACCAATTGTTTTTCGGCCTACCCTTTTTTTTTTTTTTTGTGACACGGGCATGCTCGAGATTTTTTAGTTTGATCTTACTCTTACAACACCGGTGATCTCCAGTCGTGTCAACCCACTGATTTGCATATACACTTGTGGGGCAGTTTAATGGTGGTATATGTGTCCCTAGGCTCACCTTGGTGTTTTCTAAATTGCCTAGATGTGATTTTTGTTTACCTTTGTTTTAATCGCCTTTTACGACAAGCGAGAGATATCGCTGCAGGGATATTCTTAACCCGTCCCTGCACGGAACGTTTTTTAGTGACTCTCTGTTGTTGATGATATATTTACAGATTCTGTGTTCAAGTTCATCCCAAATGTGTTCAATTGCGTTAAGATCTAGTGATTGTGGGGATGGATGCAGATGTTTTGTCACACGGTACAGGAGCCATTCCTTAACTCTTCTTGCCGTATGCTTTGGATCATTGTCTTGGTGTAGCACCCAACTGTTTCCTAAGCCTAGGCAATCGGCAGATGCATGCAAATTATCCCGCAATATGTCCAAATATTTGTGTTGGTCCATAGTGCCCTCAATGAAAACTAATTTGCCCACTTCTGCCGCCGCCATTGACCCCTAAACCATGACAGTGCCTCCCCATGCTTTACTGTTGGGACTAAATTTTGCACAGCCATTTCTTGATTTGGTCTTCGCCATATTTTACCTCAGCCATCGGATCCGAAAATATTGTACTTACTTTCGTCGGTAAATAGTACAGTTCTCCAAAACTCGTGACTTTCAGAGATGTAGCGTTTGGCAAACTCGAGGCATTTTTTTTTTTGGATGACCTTGCTGATCAGACGCTTTTTCCTGGGAACTCTTCCATGAAATCTTCCAGATCTTAACACTCTTCGAACTGTTTCTGGATGAACTTCTTTACCGGTGGTATTTGCGATGTCTCCAGCCAATTTCGGAACGCTGGTCCTAGGGCTGGAGGCCACTTTGCGAAGGATGGTCCTAACATCTCGAGTACGAGATTTATTTGAGACATTACCAATATCAGCGCACATTTTTATTGTAGACTGGACTGTTGCGCGACTTCTGTCAACAACTCTTGCAATTTCGCCGTAACTTTTATCCTCTTGTCTTAAGTTAACAATTAAATTTTGAATTTCCAATGGAACTTCTTTCCTACTCGCCATTTTAGAAATCCGTTTTTATTAATAAAGCGACCCAGTCTGCTCTAAATTACACACGGGACTTAAAGAATAATGAAAAGTCTCAGTTAACTAAAAAAATTAACGGTACTCCATTTGGTTCCGTGGCAGTTTCTATGAAGTATGCTGACTTTTGTGAGACGGATTTTTTCGTTTATTTTCCTTTTCTTTGTAATTTTCATATTTATGGTTGACTCTGCTTTTCTGGAAGTGTTATCTGGGAATAAGAAGATGTATTATGACTATCTAACAAGCCAATTGTCTACTGGTTTTTAGATTTCATACATTTTAGAGGTGTATGTAGATTTTTGTGACTAAGGGTTCATATTTTATAAAATAAACTCAATGAGTCTTACCAAGGTACTAAGAACTCACTCATAATAAGCTTAATTGAATTTAATCTTATGAATCCTCCCACTTAAGTTTTACCTACGGTTTGCCTACATTTTTTTTTTATTTGTTAAAATTCCGTGTCGAATGGTCTCATTTTATTGGGACGTTATAAGCCCATTTAAGTTATCGACAATTCACCGAAACCGAGCATAAGCCCATTGAGACCATGCCGTGTGATAAGAAATTTCAGTGAAACAGCGTAAGTCTATTATGATTGAGCCTTATCATAGTCACAGTATATTCGACAGATGCTCCTTCAACAAAAGCGGAGAGTAGTCGACATATAATATGATAACAGAGAACGAGAATGAGCTCCCCAAATAGGCCAGGCGGAGCTAAAAAGGATAATCAGTGAAGCCGACGAATATCATACGAGTATGCAGGAGAGGAATCATCAAAGAAATTACATGGGCTCTTCACTACTACCTACATTGAACCATGAAACTATCCCGGAGGAATGGAAAAACTCGTTCATCATTACCATATTTAAAAAGGGTGACGGACACAATGCAACAATTATCGAGAAATATCGCTTCTATCAAATTGTTACAAGGTGTTGTTCATCAAACATCAAATGCTAAGGAAATAATCAGAGTATACCAGTCCGATCCTGATTCAGGTTCCTCCTGAGAACCTTTGGACTAGTGACGAAAATGTGTCATGTATCAATAAAGAAGAGTTAAAGTAGGAAACGCTTTATCAGAAATATTCAACATTCGTGTAGGATTGATCTTCTACCTTGAATTTTGCAAACTTTTACCTGGATCTCAGAAAGCACAGTAGCAAGGGTTCTTAAACCGGTCGCTTTGAGCTCAGAATCATGTACTCTATAACACAGCCAAGCTTCAGAATTTTTTTTATATTATGCGGGCACTCAAGGCTTCATAGCCTTTTTTTTTTTCTTATTTGGAGGCTGCTGCTATCTGTTGGAGCACACAGACACAAATACTTGTCCATTGTACTCCCAGACAGACACCTTAGATGGCGTTACAGCTCATGAAGAGTCAGAGCCAAGCTTCTTTTATTCACTTATGTTGTGTGCGATTTGTTTTTCATGCAAGTGAATGGAACCTAAAGCTTAATGCTGATTGCGAACGGCGAGAGCCGAGAAGCTAATTTCTATTTAATTTTAAATTAATTTTTATTCAATTTTGCTTATAACTGTCTTACGCTAGACAAAAATGCTTTAAACTAGCTTAATTATCCTTACAAATTTAAATATCACTTTAAGGCGGACACTTTAAGACAAACAGTACAACTTAAACCTACATATGTCTTTCGACAACTATATGTAAACTTACAATATCTTAAACAATCTTATTATATCTTAAGCTAAGAAAAATTAATTTTATTAGGAAAAAAAAAACTTTGCACATGAGAGCCGAGAAGCTTTTTCAAGACATGTGTACAACGGGGGGTTTTGCCAGTACCCCGCCGAGAAGAGAAGCCGAGAAGCCATCATTCGATGGCGTTGATGGTATCGGAATCCGAACTCGCTCATCGTCAGCGGCCGACACACTACCCACTGCGCCACGGCGCTCTTCATAGCCTTGACATTGGCCTTAAAAGCCTGCTCGGCAGGGAATTCTAGATTCGTGTGGTTCGGTTAAAGAACGATTCTCTGTACTTGACAGAACGTCTGAAAGTGGGCTTCAAAGTATATTGATTAGCATTCCTAGAGAGACGTCTATTGCGGAAGAAATGTTAAAGGGGTGGAATGCGACTGGCATTTTTGTGGAAGTAATGAATCTAATGTTTTGGTAATGCTGGAGTTACCTACCAATTTTATGGCGCGATTTTGTATTCTGTCGTTTAATGTAGTAATTCTGTATGTACTTCTGTAGGTTTAATGAAGTCTTGGATGCACCGGACCAGAGATGAGCGTTAAACTAAGGGTGAGAAATATTTCTTGAATTTGTATAAGAAGCCTAGGCATTGCGCAGCATTCTTGACGCCACTGTCATTCCAACTAAGATTGTTAGTGACACACACAGCCAATATGGAAAGCTTTTCGGTTTCTAAGATGCAAGTGCTTTAACGACAGGAGACAGCACTGTGTTTCGGAGGCATTCAATTCTACTCTATTCTTTTTACCCCATGCAATGATGCGCTGCCGCTCACTGTTTACAGCCGAAGAGCAGGGACGTAAAGTAATGAACAAATATGGGAAGCTAAGTGTACTATCGTCAAACAGGAGATAATTTATAAAAATGAGAAAGAGTATCGGAGATAAGACGGGGCCCTGGGGAACACCAGCATTTAAGAAATGGATGTCAGACAAACAACATCCAAAAAAACTTGAATTGAACGATTCGAAAGGTAGTTTCTAATCCATTGAAGAAGTGAGTCATCCAACCCGAAACACGCATTTTCAACAAAAGGGCTTCATGCCAAATCCTTCGAAATATCCAGTGCAACTTTCTTGCTTCACTTGCTTGGTGAAGCGAGCGATTCCACTTTTCGGTTAGATATGCCATCAAATCACCAGTGGATCTGTTGCTATGGAAACCATGCTCTCGATCATTGAGAAGCTCGCGTGTTTCAATATATTTCATAAACTGACGGTTAATCAGTGTTCCCATGACCTTGGAAAAAAGGGACTTTAGTGCAATGGGTCGGTAGTTGGAGACAGAAGAATATACGCCTTTTTTGGTATAGGCTGGACGAATGCTGTTTTTCACCGTATCGGGAAAAAAAAAGTAGGATAGGTGAAAAAGTTTACGAAATCGTTTTGCCAGCGTAGAAGAGCATATTGGGGCAATACCATCTGGACCAGCAGATTTGTATATGTCGAGGTCTTTGAGAACCCTTCCGACTGTACGAGTGCGGAACTGGATTTTTCCCATGGTGGAATTGACGCACTCTAGTACAGGGGGAGATAAAGTACAAGCTGGAGCTGTGCACCGGCTGCGAAGTGGGCATTAAGTAGGTTAGCTTTGTCTACTCGCAAGTTTGGTTTGATATATGCATATGGATGAACAGACGGACAGACAAACAGGACAGGAAAGCATTTGCATAAGTCTTCCCTATCCCAGTTTTGCAAGGTAGAAGACTAAAAGTGGACACCTTGTCATCACCTCTTTTCAGCTTCTTTCCTTTAATATCTAATGAGATGCCTTCATGAATATGATAGGGTAAGAACCCTTAATGAAATCCCACCCGCTATGGCTTACGCTTACAATCTGGGTCTCTTTGGAGATAGTGAGAAACAGCTAAGACAGAAACAGAGAGTCTTATAATAGCAGAAGAACTAAGCTTAGAATTAAATGAAAAGATAACCAAATTTATTGCCACTGACAGACTTGGATCGATCGATCGATAGACTTTTTTCCCAGTACTAAAAAGCCAGATGTCTTCTCCTAAGCATCAAGTCGTTAGAATCAAGGCGTACTATTCATGGTGTAGTGCTGATGAGAGGTTTAGCCTCCCGTACTTGGTTGTGTCAAAGCTTAGAAAAAGAAAAGAAAAACCGCGAACAATTTTTTTTTTCCACTGCTTTTATCAGTATGAAGACTTTTATCGTGGAGGATTGTACGAATTCCGATGACAAGGTTCTGTGCTTTGCTTTACCACCATGGGAAACACTTGCCTATCGACGGCAACGTAATTTAAACTTGCTAGACAGCTTTATCTTTGCTATTTGTATTTTGACCGATTTCAGTACGAAAGCCCGACTTCAAACATCTTAAAACCCAGAGCCGTTCCCTCCCTCTTAGGTATATCACCGTTATCAGCACTTGAATTGGAAACCAATAAGCGATTGGAATATGTTACAACAACCATTCACTCACCGGCTGGACCAAGATAGATGTCCAGGCCTCCAACTCCGATTGTGAATTTGTCTTCACCATGACATACTATGTTGAGCCGAATTCGAATGCGACTAATGGCGTTAGCAGATCCCGTTTTTACGGTACCGAAATGAGGTTGGAGGACGCGCATGGACAGCCACTGGATATGAACGGAAACATGCCGAGAGAGATTGTTGTCTTAAAACCTTTTAATAAATAAATCAATTTGATTCGTCGCCACTAAAATGGGACAAGAAAAAGAAATCATCGTCCGGCAAGGAGGATAAACCACAAAGACCGGATTCAGATTCCGATATTGAGGTTCTAGTATCATCCGAGCAATTGAGAACAAACCAACACAGAATGGAACTAGCTCAGGCAAAACAACAACCATCTAGCAAGGCAACATCGCCGCATACAACTACACCGACGAGTGAGGCAACACCACCGAATACGACTTCACCGTCGAGCAAGGCAACGCCACCGAATAAGATTACACCCCCCGCCAGGACAAGACCTTCGATTGCAACTACACCGTCTAGCAAGCGAGGCTACGCCGTTGATTAAGGCTTCACAGCCGAGCAAGTCTAGACCGTTGAACGAGACAACATCGTCGAGCAAGGCTTCACCGAGGAGCAATAATACATCGTCTAATGCGGCCACTCCGTCGACCAAGGCTGTAACAACGAAAGAGGCTACACCATCGACCACTCCATCGAGTAAGTTTTAAAGTAAGTCCACTCCGATTAAATCGGTTCTCTCGAGGACACACGTCGTGCAAACCAGTTTGTATTCCCAGAGTCCGTTCTCTGACCCTGAATTTCCAGACAAGATGACCGCTTCGTGTCCTACACAGTTGACATCATCCAGTCCTTTCGCTGCCAATGAATTAGAAACTAATGTGACTGAGACCTCAGCGAATTCTCCACGAATCTGTGCCAATCAAGTATATACCAAGGCGACTGCTTCTAGTGTCCAATGACTTCATGAGTGCTTCACAAGGCGCGTATCAGAATCCAACAAGACTGCTTCGAGTCCTGCGCTATTGAATGGTACCAAAAACTCGATGTGCTCGCCACAATACGCCACTCAAGCAAAAATCAATATGATTGCTTCGAGTCCTGTCACCAATATCTCAACGAATCCTCTCACCAAGATCGCCACTAGCTCAGCTACCAAGATCTCAACTAGTCTTGTGGCAAAGATCTCAATCAGTACAGCCACCAAGACCTCGTCGAGTCCAACCATAAAGATTTCAACCAGGCCTGTCACCAGAATCTCAATGGGTCCAGGGACTAAGATCTCCACTCCACCTTCAAGAGGTACCACTCACGAAAATACTAACATTACTCCATCGAGACCTTCCCCAATTAAATCCACCACGGCCTCCACGAATGAGGCACAAATCAAAATGATGCCATCGAGTTCAGCTCAAATAAAATGGAACATGCCAACGCAACCAATCCAAATGAAGACCAGTAACACTAACGAAAGTACCTCGCGCTGTATGCAGATGCAAAAATCCATCCAATCTGGAATGAGCTTCATCTATTCTTCTCAAAGGCAGATCTTTAATTAAAATAGGCCAAATAGTCGATGCGTGAATGCCTAATACCTAAGAATGTCGGAACATTGATAATAAAGGTTCTTTAGCACCACTGGAGCTGCTATATGAGCTTTGTTCTTGGCAGAGCTTCCACTCTTCAGTCTGCAAGACTTCTTGCAATCCTCCAAATAGAACCAGTACCTTCAATTTTTTCACTAACCTTCCAATTTCACTTTCACGAATTCTTCGGTATGTGTTTTTTTAAGGATCGACCATTTGCATAATAAGTTTGAATAACGTCAAAAGGTTGCCCTAGCATACAACTATCGATGGCTAAAATTGTAAATGTGTCTACTTTATGAGTGTCAAAGATGGTGTAAAATGGCATAGCATTCAGAAATTATTTACTACTGACGTTTAGGCGCAACTTTTGAAACTACATACTTATACCTTTGACACCAGACCCCAGATTTATACTGGCAAAAGTGCAGATGTCGTATAACTCGCCTTGGTACTGTTCCAGTGCCTTAGAAATTATGTAGTTGAGTCAACGTCTGATTCCACCTTCAAACTATCTACAAGAGTACTATTTGACACCCTGGACATTTTTCAGAGGAGCACCAATCTCCCAAGTTATACGGCTTAGGTAGGATTTCTGATACGTTGCTCGAACTTTGAGCTCGGAAAGTTTATTAAGAATTAACATCTGTGCAAGAGGGTGCCAGATGATGACCAAAAGCATGGCAAATTAAGTGTTTTCGCGATTTTTACCATCTTTATGGTAAACTTTCACTATTGCAAGACTAGAATATTGATTGATATTCAATGAACCTCAAGCTTATACGAATTCTAAAATGATACCTCTTGTTGGATCGCCCGTACATGTGGATAAGGTGCAGTGGCATTTAAAATTCATTAATATTACTATTATTACTGGCCTTTTAAAAGTCGGAAGCTCAGAGACTCGTTGACAACTTTTCGCTAAGCCTTCCTATCATCAGTGTGTTCCTTTCATGATGCGCCATTTTGTTCCATTTCTCCAAGATCAGTCTTTATATTGTCCTCCCATCTAGCACGCCACCTTCCTGTCGATCTTTTCGCTTCGAGTTTTCCACTCACTATTCTTCTGACTGTTCTGCTGTTCTGCTATTCGTTTTATACTTCGCAACGAGTTCCTCGTTTAGTTTTCTCCATTCACCCTAGGTTCTCCTTAAGGTCTTGAATTAAAATGTATATTATTTGACATAATGTAGTATAGCCTCAATGACCTAGCAACACGCAATGAAGGTATTAAATGTTGCAACCTGAATTGCATAACTACAAAACAATACGTTATGTGTCTGTAAAGTCAAACCTACCTTATAACCAGTACCTAACGAGGACATTGACCAAAGCCCATTCGACACAATGTCAATAGACCAGCTAAGCCTTTCATCGACTTCCTAATCAGATAACGATGCCGATTGGCAATCGACAAAGCGAATTCTACCAGATCCCTATCTAATCCAAGAGTCAGCGCCAGAAATTAATTACCAATCAATAGATTCTTCCTCAAACGCCTCTGTGTCCGCATTCAATGTCCCAGACATTGACCAAGAATGAAGAAATACCACGTCATCGCATGGAACCAAAGTAAATGCTAATAAATTAACCATCTAATTCGATTAGCATTGACAAATCATCCAATTACCTGACCTACTCCTCACACCATCCACCAGGGGAGTCTACATATCGTGCGCTCGTCGCCGGACAATTCATTCCTCATGCGTAGCTCCTAAGAATGGAAACGTTCGACTGGAAACTGGTTACACAACGTTCCACCATAGTAATTGATAGCAACACTTCAGTCAAATCAACACACACGCACGCTCCGATCATGGCTCGCAGACGAGGATGTGAGGTTCGATTTGATTAAGACCTGTTGATGGTTGGATACTTATCACCCCGGGCGTCAACTGGCCAATAGAAATGCCCCCGTGTGATGGAGTCGCCAAATGGCAGTCGTTAACCAAGTCTGGAATAAGCCGTTGGAGTGGCCCGTGCGGCAAGTCGGGAAACTTGAAGATTTTCTTTTAATAATTAATATGCGAACTATGAAGGCATCTCAACAAAGTATAGGGTACTTGCAACGGTGGAAATAAGCGCACTGTACAGTAACCGCCGGATAGGTCCGATGACATAGTTTTGACAAGTTTTGAGCATAATCCGCTTCATCTCTTGTTCTTTGCATTTTAGCCAGGCAAATGGTCTGTGGAGGTAACCAACTGGCTTAGCGACGGCAGCTGAAACACATGAAACAGTTGATCGTTAAGCAAAGTGAAAAGCACCATTTGGGTGATTGAGATTTATGATGGTCGTTAGTCTTTCACTTCACTCGGGCTTTGAGTGAGTGTGAGAAATTGTTCACGACCGAATATTAGGCATGGCGGTAGTCATCCAACGCAGGTGCTTTTACATTGTTTTTAAATAAGGCACAAAAGTGGTTTTACTTTTGTGGGTTTCGTGAATACCTGGAAAGTCTATTACGCAACTAATGGAGCTTGTGAGCCATAAAGTCGCTTAAAACGATGCCTGGTGCTTAAATTATATGTGAAAGATAAAACTCTTGACAGGAGGCGGAGATTCCATAAATAAGATGATTCTTAGCATTTACTTCATGAAAGGTTTGAACAGTAGCTAGAAACGATTGATGCCAAAAGAAGGTAGGAGGTGTGTCTTCGTAATTTTTTTTCCTAAACAGTAGTTTCTTAAAAATACATGGAAAACCAGACCAGAGTACACCAAACGTGGTCATATACTCTTACAAAAGTTGGAGATATTTAAAACCTCTTTTATTCTACCTTTTATTTATTTTTTTACCTCTGAACTAGAATGTGGTCTAGACGTCCACTTATTCTAAGATCTCTCTCAAGACCACAACGATTACTGATCATGCTGGACGTATCATATCAACTAATTACCTGCGGGAACTAAAAAAGAATTATGTCTCCGGTTAATAAAAAAATTCCTAAACCTTATATTTGGATTCTCTTTGACAAGTATTTTACTTGGAGGAACACTGATAAGATTTTTTGCGAGATCAAGACTGTATGATTCAATGAACTTATTTTACCATGCAATAACCACATATTACCGCTATCAAATCCACCGAACTCCCGCCAAAAATAGTCTATCAACATGGCACGATAACGAAATCAATTCAATCAATCACATCGTAGCATGGCGATCATTTTCATCGATGGAACTTCACATCACACCTTCTTTTTTATGGATGTCTGAAAGTATTCCCAAGCACATGTGGATTTGTTACTGTCCAATAAAGCATATTTTGCCTTGGCCAAGTAGCTAAAAATAGATCTCAGAAAAAGTTTAGGCGTTTTATATGATATGATCAAGAGGCTTGAGTTCCAGATTATATTTGATCTTGTAAGAGTATAGGTAAAAATCTAGGAATATTCAATACTGAATATGTTGACTCGAATTTATCCACTAGCCAGCTTAGCCCTAGTTTGATTGGTTCCGAAAGGACCCTCCTTCCTCTTGATTTCGTCTTTCAGAAACTGAAACTGCGCTCCCACCGCATGCCCGAGACGCCAGCAAAGCTATTAGGCGGTCACCAACATAACAGATTTAACATCACTGATGAAGCTGGAGAAGCTGACCATAGATATCAGCCCAAAAGGACCAACTGGGTTCTCTTTTAAAACAATGAAGAGTTGGACTGATTATAGATCTCTTCTAACAAAATCAACCTCGAATTGAGGAAATCCAAGAGAAGATCTTGGAGGAAACATTGCGAAAGTGTAGATTCACTACCAACCGCGGCCCAACTCTATTAAGTCCTATCCCAGCAGCACATAAATGGGCTCGGGTTGCTTCGCAAATAAGACGGCAATTTCACTGTCAATCGCAGGGAAGCTCTGGAGACTCCGCTTAAAGTACATTTCCCTGGCTCTATTACCCAGCTAGCACATGTCGATGCTCTGATGAGCGTCACAAATTACATCGATAGAAGATGTAATGGTAGACTCTTCAGCCGTGATAGAGTTAAAGGGGCAATTGGCTCATTTAAACCCTACAAAGACGGTGTCTTCCCTGCTATCCTCCAGAGAGGCCTAGACATCATTCTAGCACTACTGATAGCTCTCTTTAGGTCAAGTTTCAACTTGGAATACATTCCTCAAATCTGGAGAGAAGTCAACCTTGTCTTCATCCCTAAGATTGGAAAACGAAGTGAATAATCTAAATCCCATCGCTCTATCAGCCTAATATCTTTCCTACTAAAAACAATGGAAAAACTGATAGAGCTTCATATTAGGTATATTAGAAAATCCAACACCTCTGCATCCAAATCAATATCCATACCGCAAAGAACGATCTACGGAGAATGAGCTGCATCACTTGTTAGCGCTTGTGGGAAATAGTTTTGCTCGCAAGGAGAACGCAATTTGCGCCTTCCTCGATATTGAAGGAGCACTCAATCACCACTGCACTATCCCGAAAGGGTGTAGATCATCCAACTAACCATTGGGTTAGGGCGATACTTGAGAGCTGTATTATATCAGCTACATTCGGAGAGGTCTCTGTGACAGTATCGGCAGCTATAGGGTGTCCACAAGGTGGACTCCTTTCAACACTTCTCCGGTCGATAACCTCGGTTATGAAGTTATCGGATATGTCGCTGATCTTGTAATTATTGATTACAAGCAGGGTTTGTATAGTACAAACTCAAAATCCGTCAAGGAATGCCACGATGACCTGCAAGACCTAGCAAAAGAAATAAAGTTGAACTCTGTTGGGTCACAAGGGCATTAAAGGCAACGAAATCGCCGACCAACTTGCTAGGAACGGTTTCAGCGAAAGGTACATACATATGTAGGTGGCGAACCTTTCTACAGAATCCCCAAGTCAAAGATTAATTTTCTCCTAGGCAAGTGGGAAAAAACGCAACACCTGCACCTTCGAAGAGCGTTGAAAGACTCCGACTATCGAAAAGATATATACAGCCCCTGAACAAACACCCTCCAATATTCTCAAATATAATAGAGTCGATCTCAGAAGACTGGTCAGCTACCTTTCGGGGCATTGTAGTCTGAGATGTCATCTTAACAAAATTAACCTGTCGTCTGAAACCGAGTGTCATCTCTGTCCAGAGGACGAGGAAACTGCAGAGCACATACTATGCGAGTGTAGTGCCCTCTGCCATCTTAAGAAGCGTATTCTCCTCAGAGAAATCATGACTTCTGAGGAGATCATCTCAGCTCCGTCGAGGGACATCCTCAGCTTTATTAAGAAAATAGAGGAACTCATCGTCTAATTGGTTAGCAGGCCCAATAGACCTACATACACTGATCGCAGGGCTCTACGCTATCAGCACTAGTTCCCAATTAAAAAAAAAAAAAGAAACAGGCTAACAGGCCTCAAGTTCATCTAAGCGTGACGACACGCCCAGCCTCCAAAAGATCCCGTAACAAACCTTAACCTAACCTACGAACTAAGGAGTGTGCATGAGTATGGGCAGCGTTTTCATCTGACAACCACGAAAATTCGGCGTGCTGCATCGGCGAGGTCCTAGTCGGCTTTTGTGGTATCTGTAATTGGAGTATTAAGCCCCAGAGATCAGGTTACTGTCGTTAGTCATAGCCCTTGCGATGTGCTTGCCGAAAATTGTCGATTCTATTTTTCCCACTTCTGGAAGTTAATTTTTAACTCGTAACTTTTAAGATCAAGACTGATCTCTGTCTTATGGATTTGCCAATGATAGTCATCCAGTCATCCAATTCCAGTGAAATTGCAGGGTCAACTTTCAATATCGTCAGGACTGGCTCTCATCTGATACTAAATCTGTAGAGAAAGAAATATTTTCGTTTCTTTAAGAAGGCAATCATGCCTGTCTTTTAGGCAAAAATACGTGAAGTCCTAATAACAATTCTGATGCAATGAAGCACAGGTAAATTGCAGCAACAATTAGGCTACGCTCAAAGCTGCCACTTGAATAAAGTTATAATATTAAATTCATTGAGTCTTGTTGAGGTTTTTAGTCACCCTAAGATCCCGGGCAATCCGATGAGCTGGCTCAGAGGAAAATATACCACCTGGAAATCGCTGTTGATCACCTGTTACCAAACAAACCAATTACAAATGTCGAAACTCTTCTAGATGTAGGCCCAACGAACGAAGCGTTTACGCACCGATGTCTGCAAGAATTCTGCTACCTACCTCTTGTTATTAAGGAGAGCAGAAGACTGTTAGGCCTTTCTTTAGGCCATTACACTTTTGTTAAGAGTCTTACTTAGCATCAGTGAGACGAGCACCAGTACTACTTGTTGCAAGGAAAACGACATGTTGGAACAATTTCTCTGTAACAGTTCCGCTGTAGCTTGCACCAGGTGACGTACATTTTGGGCCGTCATGATGCAGGCCCGATTTTTCAAAATAAAAATGTTGATATGCCTCCACGTTTTCAGCCCATCATTTCTACAAGTTGACGTAAAATTAACCATACAATTTTGTTTTTGAACTACTTATTTACTAAATAAAAAAAAATGATTTTGAGTAATGAAAGTCCCTTGGACCTTCATAATTTTTTCGGTTAAATGGAAAAGATGATATCCGTCAAGTGGCTGCCGCCAGTATTAATACACATTTGTACACGTTTTATCACATGATCTATGACTTTCCGCAAGATTTCCGGTGATAACTGTTCGCATTCCTGTCGAACATGCTTCTTAAGGGCTGCGATTGTCTGTGGCTTGTTGGCATTAGCCCGCGATTCCAAGTTGCCCCAAAGTCAGAAGTCTGGGATCGACAAATTGCCAAAATGGGATATTACGCAACCAGGAAAAGCTTCCTCCACAATATCCATCATTCCTCTCGCGTGAACGCCACACCACTCAGTGGCTTTGAGTGGATGTAATGGCTCTTCTTGCATCACACGCGGATTTTCAGTGCTCCAGAAACGAAGATTTTGCTTATTGACGTAAACGCTTAAGTGGAAATGCGCCTCTCGCTCTTGATGAAGCACACAATCGCCCTCTTTGTTGTTGAAATTAGGGATGGCTTGACTATAATTCAACCGACGGTCAACAGGCATTAACTGATGCACTGTGGGCACTTTTTACGGGAGCATGTATAAGTCTTTCACTAAAATTCGCCGTAGGGTCCGCCTGGTGATGCCCAATTACGTGGCCCGTCGCGTCGTATGGTTGATGTTTCTTCGATCTCAGCGACATCGGCAGTCACAGCCGCGATATTCTCGGCCGAACGTCCAGTCCCGCCCCGCTCTGCAGGGTCTCCTGTGGTTTCAGTCTGTTCGAGTCGAGTAGCTAAGCGCCAGAATGTTTGCCCAGTTGGCGCGATATGATTAGGAAGTCGAAGTCGAAATTCACGTTGCGCTAACGCCACCGACCGATTACTGGTCATTGAAATCGACACGAGTATTTCACGTTCTTACGGAATATAGCGCTCCATTAATTGCCTCTTTGTATACTGCCTAGTCTAGTTAGTGTCTAGTTCACAAATGTCAAATATGATTGACGTATGACGGCATTTGCAAAAATTATAATATTTTCCGATAGGATGATTAATTTTGCGCCACCTTGTTGAAAGAGATCTGTGTTTGCGTGTGTACGTACATTCGTATGTTTGAGGGTTTTTTTTCGCCTCGTCTATCTCGAGAACAAATAAATACAACGTCTCCGGGTCAACTCCATTCAACGTATAATTCCATAGACCTGAAAAGGTTTGCTAAAAATTAATGTACAAAGAGTGGTTATTTATTAAATGGACTTCTAGAGTCCAGTTCTCTAGTTTATAGAGCGAGTATGTGTGTAAGTTCATGAATTTTCTAGTGGCGCATATCATATGAACCCCGAAACCCCTTTATTAGACCTATGAATAAGTAATAAATAACTGATTAAGTCTTCTATAAGTATTTTGTAGTGAAAACAACTATAAAACTATTATAAAACGTCTCTGGACTAGAAGGGCACCAAGTGGAAAGTTGATAGTTTTGGTAGAGCAGCGCCCAAAAAAGTATTTAAAAATCGGTATCACTACTAGCTGTGATACGAGGGTGGTCCGATAAGTACCTAGCCTACAAAAGAAAAACAAAAATTTTGGAGAAATGGCGATTTATTTTTCAATATATGTAGACTCTTTTTAGCTCGATACACTTGACCCAGCGATGCTCCAACTTCTTTAACCCGTCTGAAAAATACGTTTTCTCGAGGCCTCCGTGGCGGCGATGACCTCGTCATTCGACTGAAATTTCTGGCCGGCGAGTGACTTTTTCAAGTTTGGAAACAAAAATAAGTCGCACGGGGCCAAATCTGGAGAATATGGTGAATGGAGCAGCAGTTCGTAGCCCGATTGGACCAATTTGGCCGTAGCGAGGGCGGAGGTGTGAGTCGGTGCGTTATCATGGAGAGCACTTTTTTCTACGCCAAGTGGGGCCGTTTTTTCTTCAATTTGGCGTCGAATCGGCCCAATAATTTGACATAGTACAGCCCTGGGACCGTTTTGCCCTTCTCCAGGTAGTCGATGTGGATCACACCTTGTGAATCCCAGAAAACGGTGGCCATCACCTTTCCGGCCGATGGGAGTTACTTCTGCAGTTTTTAAGTTACTCCTAATTCAGAAGACTTCCATATCAGGAGACACGGAGACCCAAGGAAATTTCGGTGTCAGCAGGCGTGTCGAGGCTGTGACTTCTGCCAATAAGCCGTTAATTGTCATAATTTTTGCTCTAAACTTTGCCAATTTCAATTATCATACATTCTTGATTCCTTCCAGAAATGGTTTAATAGACATTTTGTTTCCAGCTTTATGTGAAGCCCGCCAATATTGATAGTGGTAAAAAGTCTATTACTTTGGGAGAGATTTAGTCTGTTCAATGAGGCTGTTCTGGACTGTTCCAGACAGAAAATTACACGTTTTGCTGTTCAGTGAGAAAAATTTCTGTCGTAAAGTGTTCCTTTTTGTGTTCAGTGAGGGTGATTCGGACACTTCAGAACACGATTTTTCTGCATCTACTCCTGAGTCAGAACAGATCCTTGAAGTGTCAACATCAGCTGACATTGAAAAAACACTTAAGTTCTTGCTAAAAGATACATACATATCATCACTGGAATATGTTGTTGACGAGTCACTAATCACACAAACTTCACTATCAGTGCCCACCAGACCTCTTCCGAAGCAATATTATTGGAACTCATTTTAGTTCATTATTTAATTCTAAAACATGTTTAATACAATCTGACAAATAAGATGTTTTCCGTCTTTTGACAACTGACATACGGCTGAACTTTTCTGTTCTAACTTGATCTGACAGTTTTCACGAATCTGTGCCATCCTGTCCGATTCTGTTCTGGTTTTTTTCCTCCTTGAACCCAACTATTGTGTTGCTGGCTGCTGTATTATCTTTGACACCAAAGTTGTTTTAACAGCAACTAGCGAGCTATATCAGTGTCACTGCGAGCACTGATGAAGTTCTTACATTTTTAAACTATCTAGTACTTATCGGCATGACGTGATCGAATGATCTATCAATTATTCCACTGATTTGCGTGCTGCATGACATATAGAGCCGTCTTACTGGAACCACATTTCGACCGGGTATAGTGCATTTTGGGCAAAAAAAAAAAGTTCGGAGGCCTTTGAAAAAATACACTATTAAGCGGTTCATCGAAATATCATCGTCCTTGGGCTGCAACTCTTTCGTTGCCCGTAACGTTGCGTATAAATCCTGATCTGACCTCGTATCTTTTTCGTACAGCGTTTGCAGAGAACACATTGCTCTTGTATTTTTAACCGTACATTCTTGCTAGATTTTAGGGAACGCAGCAATATTTTCCTTCGTACGAATTCTTCGCATACGAGTAGATGGCTTGACTAATACTTGAAATCGGTACGAAATTCGGTCGAAATGCGATAAGAATTGCGTTGTTGGAATGTAAGTCTTTCCATGATTAAAGGGCAACGTTAACTGATTACGTTGGACTTTGGCGCATGTCGCATATCACGCATGAGCTGTCTAGCATAGATCTGAAAAAACTAAACAATAAAACAATCAGCCTTTATTACGAGTATGTACTCGTAACGTCCTCGTAATGAGGGTGATATCCGCTCTAAGGATGAGAACCATGGTGGTAATGGAAACTGTATTCCATTGTAACAATATTCCATTCACACTTTACTGTAACGGAAAATATTCAAAATAAGCGTTTGAACACTGCAACTACACTTATTGTTTATTCACTTAATCAACAAACTTGCACATAAATTTTGCAGTGAATTTTTATAAGAATCTCTATACAACGGAGCCAATAACGCTGCACTTTCATAGTCAGATAAGCATGGCATGCATATCAAAATAAGTTTAGCGATGCATCAAACTCAGTGAATCCCTAGGCCTCAGACTATATTATGTGTAATTGATGGTTATGGCTGTTTTGCACCAAGACCCAAGAGACTATGGCACTCCCAAAAGAGCTTGGTTTTCCCCAGCCCCGCGGCGAAGTTATATTTTAACACCTTTTACTAAGATCTGCCGCCTTATTTGCATCTATTAGTTAAATTTAACATTATTTGTAGATCGATCAACTTCACAATTTGGTTATTTGATTAATGGCCGGTTACGGAACTACATGTTCTCATTTACCATCCGAGTATTTAGTCACCGCGGCCGAGCTTTTCCCCGTTTTCCTTACATCTCTCAACCGAAGCATATATTTAGGCGCAAGTATGTCGGACTTGAATCAATTGGCCACTGAAAAAGCTTTGGTTACCACTTCAGTCAGAGATAAAATCATTGAAATAAACACACAGTATCAAGGCTAATTTCTTAATTCAATGTCGCTTTATTAACCTCCGACGCAAAAAGAGGTGTGTTATAAGTATGACATGTCTGTTTGTCTGTTTGGCTGTGTGTCTGTCTGTGGCATCGTAGCTCCTGAACGAATGGACCGATTTTGATGATTTTTTTTTTTGTTTGAAAGCTACCGTGATCGAGATGGTTCTTAGCTACAATTTATGAAGATCTGTTCAGGCGTTTCAAAGTTATTACCACTTTTTGTTAGCTCCGGTAGGGATCTTACACACAATGGGTATTTACATTACTTTCAAACATATCTGCGACCTAACATTTGAAACACCCAAGTATGCTGGTACTACTGAGCTTGTACTCTGATGATGGAACTCGAAGGTAGGAGACGATTGCCTATTAGTAAACCTATTAAATATGGGCTCATTACATCTTCGTCGCCTTGGAAGAGGACGAAAGCCTGACTACACGTATGTTAGCCGATAACTTCAATACCAACTAGTCGACGATCGTCCGTTGTCTCAAAAAGGTCGGAAAGGTGTGGAATGCCTGGTACGCATTTTTACTGATTTGCTGCAGCGAAATGAGCAAGCTCCGTTTCTGAAGAATCTCGTCACGGATGATGAATCATGGCTACTCTTCAAGAACTCAAATTCAAATGAATACCAAAAATTGTCCACTTTAAGAAGGCTATGTGACGTGTATGGTAGGAAAGAAGCGGAATCATCCACTGGGAAATCATCTCAAATTTGCTATTGGTAGAATGACAATGATGATTGCCAATAGGGGCGGATTCCGGACAAAAATGGCAAGCGGCAGTTCAACATTAACAGCGATGTCTATCTGGCTCAACTTGACCGCCTTTATGCTGCAATCGAAGCGAAACGACCACGAAAAAAGAACCATATCTTCTTCCACCTTAACGCCCGTCCTTATGTTGAACGGTTGAACGTCGTGTGGTCGAATCAATCGCCAATAAGGGATGGGATCTGCTCCCACATCCGCCATATTCACCGACCGAAACTCCTACAAACTGCCACGTCAATCGGTCGTTGAAAAACTGGCAAACGAACAAAATTTACGACGATTTGGATGACCTAATGGCCAATGTTAAAGCGTGGAGCGCCACCAAGAATCGTGACTTCTTCGCCCGTGGAATCGACAATCTGCCAAGCAAATGGAAAGCAGTTCTAGAAATGGATGGTGATCATTTAAATATGTTTTTGTTTAATATTTGTATCGTTTGTCGCTGAATAAAATTTGTTGAAAAAAAGTCGTATTAATTATGCCTAGCTCTTCTTCAGAAAGGTTAAGACCACGTCAACCAGTCTTGGACTTATTTAGGTCCAGATTCCTCAAATTTGGATGGACGTCAGCCTGGCGAACCCAATGAGCTGTCTAAATCTCTTGACCGTGAAATTGATCGAAAAAAATTCCCGAATTTCATATTAGGGACATAATGCTTTCCTATCAATATACCCTATGTCGTATACCATCTAATCAAATAGTAGAAAACAGTGTAAATCAAATAAGATCGCTATTTGCACCTTTCGCTATATCGATAAGCATTCGATAGTACTGAATGTGTCTTTATTAGGACAGCCTTATTTTATGATAGCGTCGACTATCTCACTAACCGATGAGTTATGGCAATATTTGACAGGCGTATTATCGCAAAGAATAGTGAATTTTTTTGGTTGCATGTAAAGAAAAAGCCTGTGAAAATCTTTAAGCTCAAATAAAACTTAAATATTAATAATAAACTACCAAAAGCGACTAAGGCACCTTGGCTCTCATGCCGTACATATGGTAAAACCCTAAGTCACCTTCTGTCATATACCGCGAAAGGAGACGTAACATGAACTATGTCGCCGTGGTATGGTGGAAGAAGTCGGACATAAATAAGGACCATCACTGACTACAGCGTCTTCAAATAACAGCATGTCTCACCTTACCAGGTGCCATGCAATTCTGCCCAGTGGCAGCCCAAGAATTAAAATGTATTCGTTAAAAAAACAGTCGCATGGCCCATTCGAATATAGCCTATCAGGTGACATGTCCATTCATCACGAACTTACTGAGCTCGGAATGGTGATGTACACTCTTGACAAAAAAACTCATATATTGTTCATACATATGTATGTATGTATGTAACATGTACACAATGCAAAGGTCTTATAAGCTATAATACAATCAACTTCAGAAGCCCGTGATGTTCTTAGGAGTTGAATTAATTGTTTCCAGGCGTGCAAACCATTTGCGTCTCAGTTTCGTAGATTTTTTTTATCCGTAATAGGACGATAGCCCTACATTTAAGTGGAAAGTCACAAGAAGATATCGTTGAAGATCGTTGAAGATTTCAAGATTCGAAACAAAGCACGATACAACAGTAGTGTTGCAAAACGCTATACGGAGGGTCGGCGACGAAGTTGGTTTGGAAACTGTAGACTCAAATCGAACGAAATCTTCGATGGGGTGGCAGTAACTGCTAAGCTGAAGATACCAAACACAACAATGCATGGATATTGGAAGATGAGATTGAAGCTAAAACCTTATATAGTGTCCGCCAAATAACTTTTTTTTTTTTTGAAAATGCTATAAAAAAAACTACTGAATATTTTCTCAAATTTCTTTTTTTATTTGAAAGTACAATCCTTCCAATTAATAATAGAAATGGCCTCGGCTGGCCATGCAGTAGCCTACAAGATCGGTCCAATTTTTAAGCACATTATCGATTGTGTGCAGCTGTATTTCACCAATGGCTTCACGAATATTGTCCTTTAAAGCGTCAATTGTCTTTGGCTTGTCGGCGTAACACTTATCTTTGACGGCACCCCACAAATAATAGTCCAACGGTGTCAAATCGCAGCTCCGAGGTGGCCAAACGACATCAGCTCTGCGGCTGATATGCGATCTTCAAAAACAGGGCGCAAAACATCGAGTGTAGCTTCGGCTGTGTGGCACGTAGCGCCGTCCTGTTGAAACCAAATGTTGCCAATATCCTCCTCTTCAATTTTTGTGAACAAAAATTCGTTCAACATGGCCCGATAACGATCGCCATTGACTGTAACGGCCACTCCTTGCTCATTTTCGAAGAAAAATGGCCCAATTATGCCTCTGGACCAAAATCCGCACCAAACAGTGGCTCGTTTTGGGTGCACCGGCTTTTCAATGTATGCGTGCGGGTTTTCTGTGCCCCAAATGCGACAATTTTGCTTGTTTACATACCCGCCAAGATCAAAAAGCTTCATCTGAAAAGATGATTTTTTTGGCAAAATCGGCATCTTCTGTAAGTCGATGATTTTCAAAGTAATGTCGCAATATTTCCCAGCGTCGTTCAAGCGTATACACAACCATATTCGTTCAGAGGAAGGATAAAACTAATTATCTGTCAAATCAGACATGAGTTAAGTGTTACCATTCACGAAATAAGCACTACTTGGAAAAAAAAACGTTAGATGGCGGACCCTTTATGTAAGTTCCAAAAAGAACAATATTCTACCGATGCTCAAAAAAGTGAGCTTCGATAAAGCAATGGAGCTGTTGCGCTTACAAAAACGTGGGCATTTGCCGAATATCATGTTTACTGATAATATACTAATTACTAATCGAAAAAATTGTGAACAAAAAACGATTATTTTTAGAAGCAATGATTACATAATTGGAGGCGGCCTAAATTGCAGACAATGTGATTGGAGCTGTAATCGAGCAAACGCGTGGGGCAATATAATTTCGAACTTTTAAAATTTGTTTCCGTTTTCTGTTCTTTATCCGTTTAGCCCGTCATATGTACCATCTAGTTCGAGAGGTTGCCCATCTGTTATTGATTTTTTCATTTCCAATGTGCCTCAACTTTTTCGGCAGCCGACATCGTTACAAGAATTGAGTTCAGATCATTATCATGTCTGTTGCAAAATGTCTAAATCTGCCCAAGCGTTCGAACAGTTGCTTCCCAATTTCAAAAAAAACTAATTGGGCTAGATTGCGATCGGAATTGAACGACATATATAGGAATTTTCGGTCAGTTATTGATGATGTGCGCTCTAAGGATGAAGTCGATATGATGGTCAAAGACTTTACAGATAATGTCCTGGGAGTAATGAATTCATGTACTCCTAAAAAAAGAAAACAAATACAAGCCTTTGAAATGCCATTTTTATGCCACATTTTAAAATATATCCGCATACAAAATTCTATTAAGAGACATTGGCAACGTCATAGTCTTTAGATCATACCTTAAGTATTACAATAAGCTTATTTCTAAGGAAATGGGAAAACAATGGAACATTGATTGGATCTCAAAGCCATCTTCTCTAGACAAAAGTTCCAAACCTTTTTGGAATATTGTGAAAGTTGTTAGAAATAAGCGTAAAAGAATTCCAACACTCCTTTTATCTAGGCTAAGACAGATCTAAGATAAT
Organism: Merodon equestris; assembly: GCA_958301585.1. Lineage (NCBI taxonomy): Eukaryota > Metazoa > Arthropoda > Insecta > Diptera > Syrphidae > Merodon > Merodon equestris. The sequence goes on from OY284413.1 coordinate 162,548,780, forward strand.
ATGGAGCAAAAATTAATTTACAACGAAAACAAAAAATTAAACTAAATTGGCCTTGTTTTGCTGGATATTGAGAAAGCGTTCGATTGTATGTGGCATTTGGGCCTTACCTATAAGATGTTGATACTCCGTTTTCCCCCATACCTCATCAGACTTGCGCTGATCTTTCTTTTCGATCGTACTTTCAGTGTTTTCGTTAATTATTGTTATTCTGCTTGTCATAGTGTTGTTACTGATGTGCCTCAAGGTTAGGTTCTGGGACCAATTATCTATAATATCTTTGTGTCTGACATTCCAAGACTTCCTTATTGTGAAGTAGCTATTTTTGCAGATCACACGGCAAAATATTCTTCGCATGAGTTTGGTCTCAATGAGACAAATTTACAACATTCGATTCAAATATTGCTAAAGTACATATTAAAATTGCTGGGAAATTAAACTAACTACTAAGAATGTGCAAGCCACCTTTTTCAGCAGGAAACGAAAAGCAATGTGAAATAATATCTGTGTAAACTGGGTTTCATCTATAAGATATCTACATGCTGTACCCTTTTATAAACAGGAAGTCTACGCTGAACAATGCCAATATTATAATAATTTTTAAAGTAATTTTCCAATCAATCCTTCTATATGGATGCCAAGTTTGGGGAAATTCAGCAAAATGTCATATTAAAAAATTAAAAGTTTCCCAAATGCTAAATCTTCCCTCTTATCACTCAACCGCTGATCTTCACAACATAATAAAGGTGAATTAGTTCATCATAGAATCATAAAATTAACCGCAAAGTTTCTCCACAGTTGTAAAATCTCCGAAAGTTCACTTAAAAACCAATTAAATGTTTAATAATTTTTCCTCATGCTAATTTGTTAAAACCCACATCTATTCGAAAGTACACAATTATCATTTGAACCTTCGATTAGCCACTAGAAGTCAAGCGCCCCCATTTGTCACGGTTTGGTAGGTTGTAACGACCATCGCTTATACCTTTAGAACATGGCATCGTGGTGAATGCGAATACTTGCCACAAAAGTTTATTAGAAGGTGCTTTGAAGCCTTGGACAACCAAACTTTACGGTGACAGCAAATGGAAATGAATATGAGGCTTCTTAATATTTAGTCCAGAACCCTTTGGCCTTTTTAATTTTTGTGATTCGCTTTAGTAGGTTTTGCGACAGTCGACGGCAGTAATCGTTCGGGAATGTTGCTCACTGTTCTTGTGTTCTCTGCCAGAGGACAGCTAAGGATTATGGTTGCGAGTCATATTCCTTGGCAATAGCAGTTTTCAGATATGCCCAAAGATTTTCTATTGGATTCAGATCTGGTCTTTGCGCCGACCAGTCTAGCAAATTAAATGGCTGCCTTTGAAGCCATCCCTGCATTATTTTGGCCATGTGCTTCGGATCTCTCTCATGCTAAAGGATAGCTTCACTCGGAAGATAGGGCTATTACCTATTGATGCGGTTAGGTTCGGTTGCAAAAAACGTGCTGATCCATCATATCCTCTATTAAGTGTAATTTTCCAACACCCAAAGCACTCATACCACATAATTTAGCCACCTCCGTGCTTCACCGTCTGTTTAGCATGAGACGGCTTAAAATACTCACATTGTCTTTTCCAAGTCCACGATCTGCCATCAGTGCAATAGCGGTTTATTTACACTTTATTCCAATCATCTTCCGACCAGTCTGCATACTTTTTGGCAAAGTTTAATCTGGCTTTGACGTTTTTCTTGGAGAGCGCTGGTCCCTTTTTCTTTTCAATAGCTACTACATTGTGCTTACGCAACTTCCGATTAGCTGCCCATCGGCCAACTTGTTTGGCAATCGCTGACTGAAGCTCTTTGGCTGCCTGAGAACCTGTAGCCGCTCGTCCTGTTCAGAGAGTTTTTTAGGCCTTCCTCCTCGATAACTAGCTATGTCCAGTATACACTTTTTTCTTAACCGGGCAACAGTGGATGAAGTAATATGACACTCTTTCGCTATAAAGCGCTTTGATTTTACGTCTTTGAGTAGTTTTATAAACATCATAAGCACTTTTTGCATAATCTTTGCGAGAGATGTCATTTCTGAAACTTAAAACTGCACAACATTTACAAATCACATTTACATAAATGTGGGAACTAGAAACAAGTTATCAAAACAACTTAAAAAAGACAAACGACAACCAAAAACCTATTGACTTGAGGGTCAAAATGCGAATGTAGCTGTAGGTAAAGAAAAAAATATGGTGCAAAACTGAGTCATCACCAAACTTGCGGTACTCCGTCTATATTCAGAGTATCGTTAGGTATGAAATTTATGCAGCTACATTTCGGTGAAGTTTAGTCATATTTCTATACAAATAAAAACACTTATACATAGGAACAAATTCTGTATAAAATATGAGACGTATCGGAACTACGCTCTTCGCGCAATAGAAAAAACTAAATTTGGCACGCCTATCTTAGATCCTCGTCTGCATCTGATCTTTCTATGTGAATCACTCTAGCTCCGATACCTGAACCGAATGCAATCCTCCCTTATCTCCGACCGCAAGTGTTTCTTCCACTTCATTAATACAAAAAGAAAAACCGATAACTACCCCGTTACATTTAATTTTCTTAATAACACTTCCAACGAACCTGAAATAATCGCCAACTTCTTTGCTCATTTCTTAAGCGACCAGGATCTTCGACCCATTCACGACTATTTTGGATATTTGAAAGACTGCCTCCATACGTCTCTTGTCTCACTGAACATAGCTTCCGACCCAATCGCGAAAAAAATACGCAACCTAAAGAAAGACTACTCTCCCGGCCTCGACTGTCTACCTACCATAGTTTTAAAAAAGTGCGCGAACCATTTTATTTTACCCCTTACCCCTCTATTTCAAAGCTCTATATCTCAAGTACTCCTTCCTCAGCCTTGGAAATATGATTATATCATTCCAGTCCACAAAAAAGGGCTGAAAAATTATGTGCCAAGCTCTCATGCATACCCAAACTTTTCAAGATCATCGTTTATGATGCACTATTCTTTCACTGCAAACCCGTATTTTCTCCCAACCAACATGGATTCTTAAAAGGTCGATCGACAGACATTAACCTAGTCGAGTTTGTTTCACAATGTTTGTGTGCACTCGAAGATGGCAAAGAAGTAGACGTTGTCGCTAACTTTAGCAAAGCATTTGACAAAATGTCTCACCAAATTATTCTCCTCAAGCTCACTGCCCTCGGTTTCTCTCCCGGTTTTATCTCATGGATCAAATCTTGCCTTGAAGATCGTCAATATAACGTTGTCTTCAGATCTTCTATCTCTGATCCAATTAATGCTACCTCCGGTGTCCCACAAGGTAGTCATCTCGGCCCATACGCCGACAGCGTTATTCTGAACTCTCAGCTGAACTGATATGAAAATATTTAAATCCATATCTTCAATTCTTGACTCGTGCTCTCTTCAATTGGACCTCAACAGGTTCACTACTTGGTGTCAAAAAAACCATCTCGAGCTCAATGTCAGTAAATGCCAAGCCATCACTTACTCCCGCAAGCGCTCTTTCTCACCACCCAGAACCTGCATTATTCGTAATGAAACCGGTCCCTTGTCAACTACTTGGTTGATCTAGGGGTCATCTGTGATCATGAATATGCTAGCCAAATCGGGTCCCCCTCTTACGAATCCCATACTACGCGTATTGAATCCATTCAACGTATGTTTATCCGTTTTGCTTCGTGGCATTCCCTCGGATGACCCCCTTAATTTACAACCTTATACGGATCGCCTAAAATTTATCAACCTCCAACCCCAAGAACGACGCGATGTTGCAGATATTCTTTTTATTCACGACCTTCTCGGCGGTAAAATTGACGGTCCCACATTATTGCACATGATTCCCCTTAACACCAACCCACGTAGCCTTCGGTCCATCCCCCCTTTCTGTGTAAACACTCACGCACAAAAATATGGCTACCTTCACATCAAAAATTCCAGTCTTTGAATTGCCCTATACCACAACCTTTCACCCTCTCCTTAATCTCTCTCCGGCATATCAAATCAAACTCATGCCGTCGACACATTAGCGGCATAAGCCTCCGCAGGGTTACGTTCGTGCAGCAACTCGTTTGTCGATCGACCCGAGGCTATTTAGAATAAATTCTAATTACGGATGTGAGACTTGTTCTCTGACCAAGAAAGGAAAATTGATTTCGGATCTTTGAAAACAAAGTCTTAAGGGAAACTTAAGGTGGAAAACAGAACAAAGAAACAGACGAATGGAGAAAAGTACACAATCAAGAAATCTGGGAACTGTATTCAACTCCAAACACTGTGTGAATAATAAAACTGCGAAAACTAAGGAAAGGATTAGTAGAACGAATGGACAGTGGACGAAGAGTCTAAATAATACTGAGTGCACAATTCGAGGGAAAAAGACGGCCAAAAGTCGCGCCTAGATGGGAGGATAATATATAAATAAACCTAAAGGAAATTACGAGAACAGCGCAACATAGAAGGAACACACTCATGACAGGGAGGCTTGACGAAGGATTGTCCTTGAGGGTCTGATAATAACAAAATTATTTCTCGAACTTCCTTCTTGTACTTCAATAAAATTCGATTTCAGGTATTTTTGGTGCCGTTTGCGAAATTTCGAGGCAATAGGAAATTGGGCTAGTCTCTTTCAAGCCAAACTATAAGGCATTAACATAGATGCCAGCCTAATCATAATAAGACTGGTGCACAGCACTCAAAGCGCTGAACTCACATAACAAGAGCAAGACCGGTCAACGGCTGCTATGATATTTGACGGACCTATCCAATAAGAACAAGGTGTAACTCTGGTAGGTACAAGGGCACAAAAGCAACAAAACTGCCCAGAAAGGCTCTCCTGGGAGATATTGTATTTATATAGAATACATCAGAACCTTTATGTGATATTTCCAAATCTAACATCAGCACAGACTTAGGCAGACGAAAGAATCACAATATCCGTCCCATTGAAACGAAATTTAAGGATTTCGTAGATCAACAGATCAAGGCTCCTCCTCACGACACAATGCTAGTGACACAAGATAGGAAAATAATAGAGCACATACTAAGCTAGTATATTGATCTCGGCCACCCTAGAAAACCTTTTCCTCTCACACAAATCATGTCTCCCAAGGAGGTTGCCTTTATTCTTGCAAGATCTTCAACTTCATTTAGAAAGTTGAGGACGCCTGTACAGTAAACAATCATTTTCGATCTCTCCCTGCCAGCTAGCCAATTAAGGCTAGAAATAGGTTATTAGAAAAACAAGGAAAGTTCTTGTACGGCAATAAAAGCTTGATAAGCTAACCACTTCAAGTTGTTTTTATCTTCCTTTATTTGATAGAAAAACTTGTTTTTCAAAATGAACAAATTTCTAATCTTAGAAGACTTCCACCAGTATTACCATTTATGGTATCTCAGATAGCCTTGACGTATCACCCTAAATGGCTTTATTACCCATCAAACCTAATTCTTATGAAATACGTGCACCAACATGGTTTCCAAGTTTATAAAGCACTGAAATCGCACTTGTCAATCACCTTATATGAGTAATTAAATAAATGGACGAACCCAAGCATTTCTCGTTGTAACTGAGGAAAATGCGTATAACGCAATTAAATTCGCCTGCCGTGTCCACATGCTTGAGGTATAAAATCTTTGTTCTTATTTATTAATTTCCTACTCTTATCAGACGATAAGGGAGATAAGCATACTAAACACGTTCGAACCACTCATTGAATGATTACAATAAAGATATAAGAACAAGATTGAAATATACTATCTTTTTGTCATTAACTTACGTTAGCTTAAAGGTCGTCGAGTACTCGAGTGAAGACGTGACTTTGACAGATAAAATGCAGTTCTTGTTTAAGGTCTTTATAGATTAGACACAGATTTATGAACCTGAATTAATCAACAAAAAATGTTTATATGAATTTGACAGACGTTTATTCATAAAAAGGCGCTTGTTTGAAGGCTTTCCCTCTTAAATCAGCTTGTTTTCGGACTTGCAGTACAAGAATCCTGCGGGAGGGGTAGTGTCTATTTGCTCTGAGCTCAAACACGCCATTGTCTTCTGATAACCACGAAGATGTTATTACAGATTCTAATTGTGGAGCTGAAATGACTAACCTTCTTACCTAACTCAGAGTTTTGATGACGGCATATAAGTTTTTCGCTGCTACTTGCAATCATTTACCGTTGTAAATAGTTGTACGGTTGTTGGAAATAGTACCTCTTGTATTGGTCACATTGTATTTGCATGGGCTTTTGAAAAATGATGTCCTGCTCGATACTGATAGAAAACCTTCTATTGTTTCTGAATCATTTAGCTTCTCAACTCGCGACATTACCGAATATCTTTATCGCAAAAAATCCTTCCTGAAAGAACTAAGACTTTCCTAAAAAAGGCTTCAGGAACGATATATCCAAATGAAATACCGAAGTTTTCAAACGCATCACCTACTAGACATTGTTCCCTCCTTTCAAATGTATTATTGTCCAATCTAACATGGATCAACCACTACCAACTTCGAAGAATTGATCTCTAATTTCGTTCGTACTTTTATTGTTATTAATTTTAAAAAACCTTCTACAGAGGGGTCTAACACCCCTCAAAATCTCACCCCCCGTCCCCCCACACCTCCAACCCAAACCCCACCCTTACACCCAATTCTTCATCTGTCCTAATACCAACAACTTCTGCCCCATTTACCCAATCCTGGTAAGTCGCTACGCCCTTTCTCGACAAAGCGATAAAAAGACGTATGACAATACTCGTCTCTTGCTGGCTTATCTCCATGATAAATCAGATTCGGTCTGTTATGAAGGTAAAACAAACATAAGCGTCCTGGTCTCCATTCAACAGCAAAGTATCCCCACGGATTTCGCTAGCCTCAAGAGCCTCTTCATAAAATATCATGAATTGTTCAATATCTCGCGACAAAAAGTGTCAAAGGATCTTGATACCTTTTCGCCAATACATTCATTCAAAACGTATATCGCACCTTCAACGTAGTAGAGCTGACAAGTTTTTTCGCCCCTAATTGTCTCTCTCTCTCTTAGCCACCCGCTCATTCTCCCAAAATGTCCGACTTACCTTCTATTATCAGAATGTAAGAGGTCTTCGTTCCAACACCCAAGCTGTCTTCCAACAGTCACATGGTCTACCCTTTGAAATATTTGCTCTGACCGAAACAAATCTGATCCCCAGCATAAATAACCTCGAACTGTTCCCATCAAATTTTTAATGCTTATCGCGATGACGAACTCAGCCGACCCACTGATGGTTGCCCTTGTCGAGGTGCAATATCATCCTCCCCACTTTTCGACTTTGTTTCAATTAAGATTGTTCTACCGAAGAAGACATCATACATCGTTTGTTTCTACATCTTGCCCTCACAACCTATTGAATCCTATCAACTCGCCATAACCACAATTGACCAAATAATTGATTTAAGAGACCCTCAGGATAAAATCCTTCTTTTCGGTGACTTCAACCTTCCTCATCTTAAATGGACCCAATCAGACGATCAATCGTTTTATATTGCCACCAATCCCACTACTGCCAATGAATGTCTTTTCTTGGATCGCCTAACAGATTCAAACCTTAGCCAAATCAGTGGCATCTCAAATTACATGGGTAGACAACTCGACCTCATATTCACAATCGATCCCCTCAACTCTTTTGTTTCACTTTGTCCCCTTCCCCTTTCAACCATCGACAACTTCCATCCTCCCTTCCTCCTTTCCTTCTTTCACTATTCTCCATTAACAAACTCCCTACAGTTCTGGCCTCTTGCGATCCACAAAGCAAAATTTCACCAAATCAATGAATACCTTAAAAAAGCCCCTCTCAATGTGAGCGTAAATGATGCAATATCCATATTCTACAGGGAAATATTTAATTCTATCTCTCTTTACGTTCCCATTTCACAACGCAGAACTTTGTCCACCTCCCCACCCTGGTGCAATCGCAGGCTCCATTCTCTAAGAAACAAAAGAAATAATCAGTGGACAATCTCCCTACGTACTCAACCCCCTTATGACTTTTCTAACTCCCTCCATCAAAACTATTTAACTGAAACGCAAGCGAATCTTGTAAATGATCCTAAGTCCTTCTTTAAGTTTGATCTCTCCTTCCATGATCAAACCTCAAATTACCCCAATATTATCGCCAACTTGTTCGCCACCTTTTTTAAACAGTCTTTTGCCAACGACTCCTTTGCTCCAGACTCCTCTTACTTCGATTATTTACCGAATTTTTCCCTTGGACCATTTCTTCCTCCCATAGTCGATTCTCATGTCATCGAAAACAAATTAAATCTACTTAATGATGAATTCACTCCTGGACCTGACGATCTTCCAGCCATATTTCTAAAAAAAAATGTTCCCCTTCTTATGGAAAACCTCATTTATCACTCCTATACACAAAAAAGGTCCTAAGAACGTTGTTAACAACTATCGTCCCATTGCCAAACTGGTACAGATACACAAACTTTTCGAGAGTATTTTGTACGAACCTCTAAGTTTTCGCTGCAAGTCTTTAATCTCCCCTAGACAACACGGTTTTCTCAAATGCAGATCTACAACCAATAACCTTGTTGAATTTGTGTCCTTTACCCTATCAGCCTTAGAGAACGGCAAAGAAGTCGAAGCTATCTCCCACAGACTGATACCCTTCAAATTGTCCTCCCCTGGCTTCGACCCCATTTCTTTGAAGTGGACATCCTCTTACCTGGAAAATCGCTCTTACAGTGTTCGTTTTACATCTGCCCTCTCTAACCCCTTTTAAGGATCCTCTGGCGTCCCCCAAGGCAGCCACTTAGGTCCACTTCTTTGCGTTCTTACTATAAGCGATATTGAAATGGTAACCAAACATTCCCACATCTCCCTATATGCCGACGACACCAAATTCTTGAAGACCATTTCCTCCTGTCATGACTCTTCCCTTATTCAATCTGATCTCGATAGTTTTTCCATCCAAACTATCGGTGTTCCAAAAATTGCTTGGAGCTTAACATTTCCAAATGACAATCAATCACCTTTTTACGTAAACGAATCAAACTTCCTCTTTCTCTCTACTTCCTCAATACTCAACCCATCTCCACCGTTCATGCCATTCGCGATCTTGGCATATTATGTGACCAGGAGCTAAATTTTCGCGCACACATTTAAGGATTATCTCCTTAAAGCTAATTCTGCACTCGGTTTCGTGAAGCGATGGTCTAAAGAATTCTCGAACCCTTATGTTACCCGATCTCTTTACGTAACTTTGTCCGGCCCCTTCTTGAATACGCCTCTCAAGTGTGATGTCCTTACCAACGAACCCACATTTCTAGAATCGAGAGCATCCCACGCCGGTTCCTACGTTTTGCTCTTCGAGGTCTCCCCTGGTGCCAAGGCCGCCTTAAACTAATCAACATGAACACGTTGGAAGAAAGAATTGTATCTGACATTCTTTTCATCCATCGACTCCTTTTAGGTACCATTGACTGCGCGACCCTCTACAACTCTGTCTCTATCAACACTAACCCCCGCAATGTACGAAATCCCCATGTCTTCTATCTATCTACCCCCGTACTGCCTTTGGCTCCAATGATCCCATTTCTTGCATGCTGGGAAGTGTTAATTCGAATCCTTACTTCGATTTCAACCTCAGCACTCCATGCCTAAAAATCCGCCTCTTTAATCGCCCTCCCCTCTCCCCCATTCTTCTTTACTAATAAGTTAGATTAGATTAAGATTAGATTAAGTTAGTTTGCCCCCACGAAAATTAAACACCTGATGTTGTTTTGCTATATCTTTAAAATGAAACGAAATATTTCCACTTATTTTCAGAAACCCTCAGAAGACAGACTGTAATCTTTTCTCAAATCTAGTTGCCAACAGGTTAGTACCGCCACAAGCCATCACTAACCCCGATCCAACTTATATTGAGAATTCAGTCGGAAACCTTGTGAAAAGTTTGAAAGTGGCTTTCAACAAATCAGCGCAGTCTGGTGCCACAGAGCTAAAGCAACTCAGGACCAGGACCTCAATAGAGCAAAGATCAGTAAGAGATCCGAAGACTGGGATAACTACAAATCCAGTTTCAATGAATACAAGAACAAAACGAGAGCAGCAAAGTCTAAATCTTGGTGGGAGTTCTGCGAATCAATAGAAGATCTCAACGGAGCCGCAAGGTTAAGAAAGAAAGGACCCCAGTGTCCCAGAAATCATACTTAAACCAGGTGGCTCTTGGACAGAATCCAGACAGGATTCCCTAGAACTACTGACTGAAACTAACTTCCCAGATTGTAAAACGTCCCCTTCGGGACGACGCGACGGTTCCCACGGTTCATGCAACGGAAGAAGTAATAAAAGAAGTTATTACAAAGGATAAAGTATCATGGCCAATAAATTCTTTCAAACCTTTCAAATCACCGGGGCCAGACGATATTTTGCCAGCGATGCTTCAACACTGTACACCACCTCGTAAGCATTTTTTTCAATTGCTTGCACGCAGGGTACATCCCAACACAGTGGAAAGAGATAAAAGTAGTTTTCAAACTTAAAACAAGTAAACCAATCCACACTACCGCAAAGGATTATAGGCTAATTAGTCTCTCGTCGTTTCTATTAAAAACCTTGGAAAGACTCCTTGACCTATACATCAGAGGACTTATCAACTCACACAACTTATGCAATACTCAACAAAGGCAAATCAGTGCACAGAGACCATAGCATACGCGGATGACCTAATTATCTTGATAAAAGGTAAATTTCTACCAACTATCAGCGAACTAATGGAATATGCGGTCTGAGAATAAGCCCCCAGAAAACTGAGCTGGTTTTGTTCACCAGGAAAAGGAAAATCCCGACATTTGCGCCCCCAAAGTTAGAGGGTACTTCACTCAAACTCAAAACGGAATTCAAGTATCTAGGCATCATTCTTGACTCCAAACTTTCCTGGAAAAGGAACTTGGAGGAAGAACGAAAAAAGGGTAGAATGCTTTTTATGCCTGCAAAAAGACCTTCGGCAAAAGATGGGGCTTGCAACCGTACATCATTCATTGGATGTACACAGCAATCATCAGACCCATTATAACTTTTGGGGCCTTAGTCTGGTGAACTGCTAGCAGCACGATAAGCTACATAAGCATGATCAACAAAGTACAATTCAACCGCTGTTTGTACAACGGGAGCTATGAGAAGCACGCCGCAAGCAGGGTTGGACATGATACTTCATCTCCTCTGTATTTGTTCATAAAAGGCTGAGCTGCAAAAAGCACTCTTAGACTAAGTCCTCTTTGTCACGTCATTGCAACCACGGATCAACGCATTATACCGGGTCATAAATGACACAATATTAAAAAAAAACCAACTCGTTTTGGCTTACAAGAAACGACAGCCACACGACAAGATCATCGTGGCCAGAGCTTAATACCAGCAAAACAAAGTAGCTCTTGGCGCTGGGCCGAAACTCGATCAGTATGCTCTTCGGAGTGATCACAGGACACCGTCCCATCGGAGCAATGCTCCGGAAATGGAACTCGGGATCCAGCGACCTCTGCCGGAGCTATGGCGACGATCTCACATCTGTTTTGCCACTGCCCAGCTCTCCAGAATCGGCACCTAGCTTCGCTGGGCCATCGATTCTTCACAGAAATTGCCGACGTAGCAAATGCAGATATATGGGATCTTCTAAAATTCATAAAGAGTACGGGGTGGTTTCAGCCATCACGTGGTAGGACAGGTTAAAAGAATGTGTACTCCACAAATGAAGGGATTCACAATGGACCCTTTGGTCTCCAAGTGGAAGTGATGTTCAACCATCACACTCCACTTCCTTAACCTAACCTAACCTAACCTACTTTTCAAAGATGATGTCTGTCAAGTGGGCACCGTATTTTCAATTGTTTGCAAAAGAGCTTCGATCGTTCTTCTTCGAGAATTCTCGCTCTCGGATATTCTCTTTGAGAGCTCTAGAGTATGTAGCTTGTTCTGATAGATCCGTGAAGAAAAAATAAAGCCAAAAAAAAAAAAACAAAGAAAAAAGTTTGGAGCCGTCAAATCTATCTAGGATCTAGATCTATCTATCAAGTCGACTAAACAAAACATAAGACGACCCAAAAAACTCATGTTCGTAACTCACATCGCGCAAGCTGTGTGTGAGACTGCGCTATCCTGTTGGAACAACATTAGTCAACGTGTCACCCACGGCGTCCTCGATGATGGCGCCCCGATGATATCCCTCGACGTTAGTGGCGCACCATCCAGTGACTTTGAGTGAATAAAATAAGTGTACGCTCTTATGATGTTTTGTCGCACAACCTGGACGGCATGCAGATGATTTGTGTCGAAGGTGTTCATTCACTGCTTTCGGGTGTGGTTGTCCTAGATAGGATTTGAAAAATTCGACTGAATTTGTCACGTCGGTTGTAGTTCACAAGGAAAAGTTGTCGAGTTTGGAAAGATGACAGAGAGGTGTGATGTTGCCTTGAACATCAAACTCTTTTATATCTGACTTCATCTAGCTGTTAACCTAACTATGATAATAATCTATACTCCATTAATACATACAACTGTATAGATCGTTTCTAACTAAAGCATGTTTTTTTTAAAGGTATACAAATTTAATATGAAATAAAGTACTTGAAGCTAACGTTAATGTCTATGATATTAGCTTTATTTAATAGAGAATTGTATGCCATTATGCTTAAATATGGTAGAAAAGTTGTTATATTCAAGAACAAAACCAAATAATTACGGAGCCAATTAAGTTGCTACCGACACTACCAAAACTCGGCAAACTGCTAAGACATAGATCATCTTTAGAGGAGCACGGTTGCTGAGTGACGTTTCTGACGCCGACTACATGATGCTTGAATCCTGCTACAGACATGTCATCGAAATTATATTTTGCGAAGTTTTCTTCTATACTTAAAACCTAGGCCAAATAAGGCGTGTTATCAAAACGGTCGTTAGGCAACTTTACTCGTACCTACCCACTTACCTTGATCGTCTTTCATGTATTGAAAACTTAGTTCAAAGGTTCTCGTAGGTCTTGATTGCATTCCACAACCTCAAAACATAATTTGTGAAATAAAATTTTATTAAATAAAATCAAATCGCTTAAATATAACTTAACTTATCTAATTGTACGCCCTCACAAGTCTTCATGCGCCAACGTTAGGCAGACGGGATTGTTTTTATACACTCCCTGTTCTTGGAACACAGCATGGGGCGAGCATCGCCATGGGTCATCAGTAGCCACTTGCCAGTCAAACAATCGTTTCTTTAAGTTCTCCAACATCTTGTCGTACTTCGGTTTCGACGCCAAGTTCCATCGTTCCAATGGATCGGCTTTGATATCATACAATTCCCATTCCGGTCGCTGATAGTAACTCTGCAACGTCTTCACCCAAGGGTATTTCTGCTTCGTGATTGTGGCATTGAGAACTTCCTGGAACGTCGGGGATGTATATAGATCCTGGTCGATGGGGAAGTAGCTCCAGAAGTTCAAATTGTGAATGAGTTTATACCGACGAGTACGCAGCATTCGCATGGGATAGTTCATCGTGATCTCGTGGAAGTTCTGACTTCCATAGACGGTTTCATTCTCGTCCGGATGTGGTTCTTCTTTGAGAAGTGGCAAAAGTGTTTTCCCAGTCAGACTTCCATTTGGTTTGATCCCGAAGACATCTAGAACGGTCGGGTAGATGTCCACGAAACTTGTCATCGCAGAAGTGACCTGGTTTCGCCGAGCATCCTCCTCCGGAGATGACAAGATCATCGGCTCTCGTACACCATGATCATAGAGATTTGTGCGTCCACCGGGGAATGGCGGTCCATTGTCAGACGTATACATTACCAGAGTATCGTTATCCAAGCCGATATTCCTGAGTTCCTTAAGCACAAGTCCGACTCCTTGATCCAAGCGGGAAATCGTCATATACTGAGCGGCCAATTCCTTTTGCACCGTGTCGGTTTGTGGCAGATAGGCGGGTATATTCAGATTCCTCCAGTCATAGTATATTGGACGCCAGTCGGGTATTACACCCATTCCCTCCTCGCCGGAGCCCCATCGCTCGCAGAACTCACCATACTGCGGAGTAATATGCCCACAACGATGGGGGTCATGGAACGCCACAACCAAGAAAAACGATTTGTTTTGCTTCTTCGTTTGTTCCAGGAAATCCCTTACATACAGCTTGATTCTAGTGATGTTTCTTCCAATCTGATTAATCGAGTGATTCTCCTCTGTCTGCTCGTAGTCGAACTGGAAATTCTCTGCAGCGCCAACGTGTTTCTTTCCAATGATTCCGGTTAGAACGTCATCGCCTTTCTCTGCCCGCAATACATTCGGCAACGACGTCACGGTTTTGAAGACATTGAAGTTATGAACTCCCTGGTGCAAGCCATACATACCGTTTTGATGACTCACCTGTCCGGTGAGGATTTGTGCACGACTGGGCGAGCAACTGCTGACGGATGTGAATGCATTGTTAAAGAGCAATCCACTTTTCGCCAAAGCGTCTAAATTCGGAGTTTGACAGAACTTGTTGAGGTACGCCCCCATCTCGAAGCCAGCATCGTCGGCAAGGAGGAGAAGAAAGTTTTTCAATGCAAACGCGTTCCCGGCTGACAACAGTACCACGAAAATAGGAATTAAATACTTTTTCGAATCGATAGCCATGTTGGCGAAGTCTTTGTAAGATTCAGTGCGAGACGTCGGTCGAACTGGTTCCCGAGCCGAATGCAGACTGGTCACTTATCCAGAGTCCAGAGACTGTGATTGGATTTTTTCTCGTTTGTAGATGGAATGGACATCAGGTGGGGAGTCATCGCTGTATTACAATCTAACTTGCTTCAAGCTGACATAATAGTGAATGTGTCCAGAGCGACCGCATACATGTGCACTGCGAACGCTTGTATCTGATTGAATAATGGGAGGAAAGCAAAGAGATTGTAAATGAACGAGAATGTGCAGATAGAAAGCAGAAAATGGGATTGAGACAGGCCGTCACTTGTCAGCTCCATTTAAGTGAACTCAAAAGGTTCATCTGATGGCATGACCTCTGCTACGAGTTAGCATAAGCGACATGCTAGCTCCGCGGCAGAGAAAGTTGAATAGACTAACAAAATCTAATTAAAAATCTTATCATCAGGTCATGGAAAGGAATTATATGTTTGGATTAGTGTTGGCTTTTAATTGAGTTTTACCAAAGCGTTGATAAATCATTCCGTTAAGAGAATATAGTAAGTTTTCTTTTTTTTATACCTATTATAGGAGGTTTGTTCAAAAAATCTGGTTACTTTTTTATTTTCCTGGGTAAATATTTATTTATTGATTAATTTCTATTTGGTTTCCTTCAAAGTATTCAGCGCCTCAGAAGAAGCACTTCTGATATGCGCTTTTTAGTATAGCCTTGGGTCTTCCAGCGTTGTGGTGTGTAATCCTGCATCAGCAGGTGCATAATCTTGATGCAACAGCTCTAATTTTTTTAGCACAAATCCGGATGTTTCCTTCCTATTGCTTTACGCAAACAGGATATAACTTCAAGGAAATATTCCTTACCGACCGGACGATCTTCCGGCAAGAACCCGTGATGAATCACGCCATTGGAGTCGAAGAAAGCAATGAGCTTAACTTTCAATTTGACCAAACTTGGGGTGTTTTTTTTTCGGCTTTGGTTATTCTGCTCGCTTTCATTGAGATAATTGGGTTGTGGTTTCGGCGTTATAATCATATACCCATGTTTCATCACCACACCAACTCGCCCTCTTACGCTATAGAGAACTCCACTTCTCTTCCAACAGTTTCAACTGCTTCTTCAATAACGTCTCCCCCTAACTCCACCAAATCGTTCATTGATCCCCTTTGGCCCCCTTGAGTCAAAATTACCCAGCGAGTTAGTATCCCCACTGAATGTCGCCAGGCTCTCTCTCGTCTAAGGGATAAAAAGACGTATGAAAATATTCGTCTCTTTTTGGCCTATCTTCATGATAAACCAGACTCGGTCTGTTATGAAGGTAAGACGTAGACTAGTGTAATGGTCCCCATTCAACAGGAACGTCTCCTTACTGACTTTGCCAGCCTCAAGTGCCTCTTTATTAAGTATCACGAGTTCCCCTTTCCCGATCCAAACATTTATCTACCTCTCCTCCTTGGTATAATCGCAGGCTTCGTTCACTAAGAAACACAAGAAACCAACTGTGGGCAATCTTCCTTCGTACTCAATCTACATATCTGTTCACCGAGCCGCATAAAACTCTCTATGAACGCCATTTGATCGAAACGCAAGTCAATCTTATTAACGATCCTAAGTTCTTCTTTCAGTTTGTCAACTACAAAAGGAAATCTGATGGCTACCCAACTTCACTCTCATTCAATGGCAAAACCTTGAATGATCCCAAAACTATGGCCAACTTTTTGCCAATTTTTTTAAACAATCTTTCGCCGATGATTTTTTTGTACCGAACACTACTTACTTCGACTGCTTGACCAATTTCTCCCTTGGACCATTCCTCCCACGTACTATTGACCCCCACATCATTGAAAATAAATTGAACCAATTGCATGATGAATTTACTCCTGGGCCCGATGGCCTCCCTGCCATATTACTACAAAAATGTTCCTCCATTATTTCAGTCCCGCTCTCAAAAATATTCAACTTATCCCTATCCCTTGGAGAATTACCCCAGATATGGAGAACCGCTTTTATAAGTCCTGTTCACAAAAAAGGTCCGAAGAATGATGTTAACAACTACCGGCCCATCGCCAACCTGTCACACATAAACAAACTTTTCGAAAATATCTTGTATGACACTCTAAGTTTCCACTGTAAATCTCTAATCTCCTCCAAACAACATGGCTTCCTCAAATGCAGGTCTACAACCACAAACCTTGTCGAATTTGTGTCCTTCACACTCTTAGCATTAGAGAATGGAAATAAGGTCGACGTCATTTCAACAGATTTCAGTAAAGCTTTCGACAAAATCTCCCATAAACTAATACTCTTCAAAATGTCTTCCCTTGGCTTTGAACCCACTGCGTTGAAGTGGATATCTTCTTATTTAAAAAAAAACCGTTAATACAGTCTTTGTTTCAGATCAGCCTTTTCCAGCCCATTCTTAGCTTCTTCCGGCGTTCCCCAAGGCAGCCATCTAGGTCCACTTCTTTTTATTCTTACCATAAACGACATTGAGTTTCTCATCAAACATTCCCACCTCTCACTGTACGCTGACGACACCAAGTTCTTCAGGACCATTTCCTCGCAACAAGATTCTTCCCTTATTCAATCGGATCTCAACAGCTTTCCTGTCTGGTGCACCAAAAATTGCTTGGAGCTTTACATTTTCAGATGCCAATCAATCACTTTTTAATATAAACGAATCAAAACTCTTCCTCGTCTCTACTTGCTCAATAATCAGCCCTTCTCTACCGTTCAGGTTATCCGTGATCTTGGCATACTATGTGACTAAGAGCTCAATTTTCGCGCACATATTACGTTGGTCTAAAGAATTCTCCAATCCCTATGTGACTCGATCCCTCTATATTACCTTTGCTCGCCCCCTTCTCGAATACGCATCTCAAGTGTGGTCCCCTTATCAACAAATCCACATATCTAGAATCGAAAGCTTCCAACGTCGGTTTCGCTTTTCGAGGTCTGCCCTGGATCAATCCCTTGTTCCTACCGCCCTATCAAGACCATCTTAAACTAATTAACTTGAGTACTTTGGAAGAAATAAGAAGAGTATCCGGCATCATCTTCATTCATAGACTTCTTACAGGTACCATTGACTGCGCCACCCTTTATAACTCCATATATCTTAACACTAACCCTCGTAATACACGCAATCCTCGTCTCTTCTATCTATCCACCCCCGCACCTCATACGGCTCCAATGAACCCATTTCCCACATGCTGGCAAGTGTTAATTCGAATATTAACTTCGATGTCAACCTCAGCACTCCATGCCTAAAACTCCGTCTTCTCTCCCCTCCTTCCAGTCTTAGTTTCTTAGTATCTAAGGATCGCGCCCCCTCACCCGTTCTCATTAGTTATTAAGTTAGATTAAGATTAGCTTGAATTAAGCTCAATAAATGGGGGTGTTTGCCCCCACGAAAATAAAATGACCCTTTTCAGGAAGTCCGTATCATCATCTACGTCATTCAACAGCTCTTGAGCGATGCTCATGCCACGATTCTTTTGGTCAAAATTTAGCAATTTCGAAACGAGCTGCTCTTAAACACGTTTCATGCCCAAAATATCTGAAAAAAGTTCATGGCGTAAGCCAAACGATATGGCAATGTATTCAGCAACTTTTCTGATAGTAATTCGACCATTTTCCATAACAATTTTCTTCACTTATTTTTATATCAGAGTCAACTTTTCAAGTACAAGCATTTAGTTTTATTTTATATATAGGTACAAAATTTCAAACAAATTCTTTGATCCATTTCTTTTTCCATAGCAAAATACCACCAAGGACACCAAAATACATAGGTCTAACCTTTATATCTGTGAAAAACAAGTTAAATATCTAAAATATCTAATGACTGATAATGGCACCATTGGGATTATGGAGCATGTGTATCAACATAGCAGAAAAAAAAATTCGAAAATTGAATTAGCTCGCGAAATTCAAAAAGTCACCTTATTTTTTGAACAAATTTATTTCGGCACATTACTTATTATTTCTATTATTACCGGCCATTTAGCCAGATTTGGCCTTCGCCATGAGTGTTTTTCTTTCCTGTCATGAGTGTGTTTCTTTCATGTTTCACTGTTCTGTTCCATCTGTTCTAGGTCATCAACTGTCCATTCGTTCTATGCGTCCTGCCCGTCTTAGTCGCGACTTTATTATTTGAACAATGCTTGACGTTGAATAGAGTTCCTCGAGTTCTTAATTGTGTAGTTTTTCCCATTCGCCTATTTCTTCATCCCATAGATTGTCCTTAAGACCTTGTTTTCAAAGACCCGCTTCTTCTCTTCTCTTCAGTCAATTTGGGAGTTTGATGGAGCTGGAGGTTTTCAGGATCCTGCTATGGCCGGCGCTACCGCCGAAAAAGGCGCTGATACTGACAGACATACTCTGATCGCAGAAGGCAAAGCGATTTTGGATCCCAACAACCCTCAAACTGGCAGAACTGTCCCAAAGCGGCGTCGGATGAGAGCAGGAGCTCGAACCGAAAAATGTAAGAGCGGCCGCCAGGGACAACCTTGCTGGGGAGAAAGAACTTGATGTCTCCTGCTCTGACGTGGCGACGGGTAATCGGAGTCCAAAGGCGATCGGCGATCAACAAATATCAAAGCAAAAACCTGAAGACGGAAAAACCAAATATTGGAGATACCAATGACCGTAAAGAGTCGAGACAAGCACCTCTACGAAGAGGCAGCCATCTCCTCTGAAAAGGTCAGGATCGAGAAAGCTGGCAACTGATAGTAGAATGACCAGCGTAGGTTGCCAACACTGTGAGGATCGTCTACTGGAACTAGCTTCAGCAACAGGCTTCTGTATTCACGCTGAGAGGTCTGCTCTAATGAATGATACCTTCGTGGTGCGCTGTTCCTCCTGTACCGCCAGTATCAGGAGCATGGTGCCGAAAATCCCTCCCCTGGGAACTATTATCTATCAGATAGTCAGTCTCCCAAAATTAACGCGCGCCCTCTGCTGGATTCCAGGGAAACCTGGAAGCAAGCTGAATGTGCTAACGCACTACCGCTCTTCTCAGTAGCAGAATTGTCTGCTTATTTCCCCTACGACCCGGTACTACCTTCGCCACCGAATACGGTTTCTGAACTAGTAGAATACTATGTAGCCAGAAAGATTGGACTCCTAATCTGTTGCGGTGTTAATGCTCAAAACACTGTTTGGGCAGCAGCAAAAGCAACCGGAGAGGAGGCCATCTTTTAAACTTTACTCTTTCGTCTGACCTTATCATCAACAATGTTGGCTCTCAACCAACATAACCCTGTCTAATAGGCATGTGAAGGCCATCACTAAGTGGAGGGTCTTACCAGATGCTACATCGCCAGACCAGAAATATATTGAATTCCAATTGAAGGATGGGATCTCTCCTTCGCAGCCCAAACGGAATCCAAGAAAAACGGACTGGGTCCGGCTTAGAGAGTAGCTTTGATATCCATTCAACCCCAGCCTAAACTCAGAACAAAGCAATGGTAGAGGATGCCGTTCATAACCTGAGTAGCGCCATCATCAACTGTTTTGAACTAGCATGTCCTGTCAAAAAAACTGATGGAACGCTGAGCTTCAATGTCTTCGCAGGGAATCCACAAGATAACTGGAATAAGTATCGGTAGCAGCAAAAGGAATATAAGAAGCTTGTTTGTAAATCTATAAGTCCTTCTGTGAGCGCGACCAGCAAGTTGGTTAATGTCCTCAAGCGAGGAAAATCGACAAAGTTGGATGTATTCAGAAAATCTGATGGTACCTTCACCGAGTCTAAAGCGGAAACTCTTAGTTTACTGCTTCAGACCCATTTCCCGGGAAATCGGCTCATTGCACACTCCTTCACTGGTAACTGCGACTTGAACGATGAAGACAACTCGGCGTAGCTTGTGCGTCACGCGTGGTAACGACTGAGGCAATTGAATCTGTTGCGGCATCTTTTGATGGCTTTAAGTCGCCAGGTACTGATGGAATATACCCTGTTATGCTGCATAAAGGTACAAGATAGCTGCTTCATACTCTGAATAGAATTTTCACTGCTAGCTTGGCACTTGCCTGTATACCTATTCCTTGACGCGCGGTGAAGTGGTCTTTATTCCCAAAATAGGGAAAGAACTAACATCCTTCTTGCTGAAAAGGAATGTGGTCGTGGTGCAATGGTAATCATCACCGAGAGTTGAACGGAAGGTCTGTTGTTCAAGACCGTCCAAAGCCAAGAACAATTCCTATACTAAACTGTGCAACGACATCAATTGTGAATGAAAAATTATCAAAAAAAAAGCTGACGAAGGCAAAACACTCGCAGTATCAGATCACGTCAAATAGTTAGCTCACTTCACCTTAACAGTATGGAAACAAAAAACAAAGTTATTGTGAACTACAACCATTGTGACAAATTTAGTCGAATCTCTCTAATCCTATCTAGGACAACCCCCACGGAGAGTAGTGAACGAACATCTTCGACACAAACCATCTGCATCCCGTCCAGGTCGTGTGAAAAAGATCATAAGAGCGTATACTTTGAACCGGCGGGAACCCCATAAACAAAAAAAAACAAACTTTGCACGTGCACAAAATTGCCCTTCCAATGCATCCTCTCTGGGAGATGCAACATGCTTATCAGCGCGGAAAATCCTTCGAGATTGCGCTTCCGAACCTATTTGAGAGAATTGAATGCGCACTCGAAAGGAAAGAGTACTTACTGGGCATTTTCTTCGACATTGAGTGACTCTTGTGTAATGCTGCTAGACGGCATGGATTAGATGAAGCACTGGATCAAAGCAATGAATGTGCACAGGACATTGATCGCTGATGCAGGCCTCGAACAGTGTGTCAAGTCTGGGCTGCGCGCAAGGTGGCTTCCTGTCTCCGCTGTTATGGTGCATGGTGCTCGGTGCTCTTAATGCCTTTGGTATCTTTGCCCAGGCCTATGCGAATGATGTTGCCATTCTCTCCATCGGCTCATGTACGAGTATAGCGTCTGCATGTCACAAAGCACAGGCGGCAGTAAGTGTGATCGATGACTGGGCTGTCGGTTAATCCTCTTACAACTGATGTCGTTCTCTTCACGAGAAGAAAGAAAAATACAGGCATTACTCAGCTGGTGCTAAAAGGCATTCCTATTCCGATATCTAAGTTGGCAATGCAAAGGTGCTTTTGGCAAAATATAGGGCTTATCGCCGAAAAAAGTCCTCTGGATCTACACGGCAATGATAAGACCGATAATCTCATATGCATCGGTTGTTTGGTGGAACAGGCTAACACGCAAACATGCTGTGGCTTCACTCACCAAACTCCAAAGAGGGGTCTGTCTCAGCTAAACGGGGGCTTTCCCCAGCCCACCGGGAGCTGCTCTAGATGCTAGGATGATTTGTCCACCCCTTCACATATATATCAGAGGGTGCCGAGAAGACGTGATGACACCTGCCATCTTATTGCTCAATATTGTTACAGTCAAATCTCCATGGCGTCAGGACTGGGTCTGGCCCGATACTGAACATGGAATGGACTGTTTTCGCATTTTTACACAAGGGTCCAGGACTGATCAGGGGTCCGGCACTGGAGTTTTCTTTGAACGCGAAAACATTCGACTGCACTTCAATCAGAGATATACGCAACCCTAATGGCCATGCAGTATGTTGTGAAGCACAAGTGGAAGGGAAAAGCATATGCTTCTGCAGTGACAGCCAAGCTGCACTCAAAGCTGTGTCCAACCCTCTATCCAGCTCCAAATTAGTGCATGAACTTAAGACCTTTTTGAACAAAGCCGGAAAACTAAATTCAATGAGGCTTGTATGAGATTTCCGATGAACTCGCCAAAAGGGGCTCAGATGAGAGTTTCTCAGGACCTGAGCCCGCCTTAGGTCTTCCCTGTTCTCCTGAGGGAGTGTCCAGAATGCAGGATGACTAAGCGCGTACGCCCTGATGTCTACAAGAAGTCCACAACATTCTTCTTATTCTTAAGGAGAAATTAATGCAGAAGACTTGTGGGTTTCTTTACGGGCCAGTACATTTATGTTAAGCATTTCTACGTGCTTGACATCAGTGCTGCATATAGAGGATGACACAGCAGATCACTTTCTCCTTGATTGTCCCGATTTCGCTTGCTCACGGTGGCGCACCCTTGGAGCCGACTGAAGCTCCTCCTCACTTTTCTTCCGAGAACGAGGTAAATACAGTAAAGAAAGGTGTCTGTCTGGTAATACAATGGACCAGTATTTGCGTCTGAGTGCTCCAACAGATAGTAAAACCCTCCAACAAAAACAAAAAAAAAACAAACATTCAACAGTTTATCGAAATATGTATATCAACTTTCTGCTTTGTTGTTCGAAACGAGCTACCCATTAGCGTTGCAGATAAGTATTGGTCTAGCCTGGTATCGTTTTCGTTCCTCGTCTACCCTTGCGCACATTGGCTCCCGTGTTTTTAGCCGCAAATTCTTCCTCAGTTTTAGCAAACTTTTTTCCTTGCTCTATTTTTGAGTTTGATTTCTGGTACGATTAATCTCCTTGCTATTCTCCGTGTCTTGAAGTTTTGGCGATGATTAAGATATGGTATGCTTTAACGTCTAGTACGTTGACATGGAGTCTTCTATTATATCTATTAGAAAAGTATAAATTTAGTTGCGTTACTCTATCAATCCATCCATTCGGATGTTTGTATTCTCTTATGTTTGAATGTTGTAGTTTTCATTATCATATCGTGAGACCATTATCGTTTGATAAGACTTGCTACCGCTATTGTTGGCCTGTATATCACTTTTTTCTATTTTCGCGTTGATATCACCGAGTACGATTTTCAAGTTGAAAAATGAAAGATTGTGGAACATTTCGTAACACACATATTTTACCTCTTTATCTTTATCTTCGGTAGGACAGAAAAATACGTTGAAAAATACATAGTTGATGAAAAAGATGTCTTTTTAAGGCTTTCTAAGTAGAAAGGTAATGATGTGGCAAATTTGTTTCAGTTTGAAAACTAGGGTGAGATATTTCAAGCTTACCTTTGTTGAAAGTCAACCTTTTTTAAGTTTTAAGTTGATAACATACTCCATACTCTAGTCTTGAGTGTATTAATGCAAAGTGCAAAGTTTTAATTAAACCACGCAGATCGTGGATAGATAATTGCGTAGATAATAAATTTTCCATTCAAGTTTATTATTTCAGTTCTCTCACGAGTTTTAAGGCATGGCATTTGTTACCACAACAAATATTATCGCGTTTTATTTTATGACATTTAAATCCGTCTATCACAAGATTACCAGTCGGTAATTAAAAATCCGTTGCCTTGAATTTTGTACTTTAGAGAATTTAACGAAGGTTAATCATCAAGAGTAATTAAAACCACAGAATAAATAGTATACAGAAGTTGCATCTCATACAAAGCAAATTTTGTTCTAGGGTTCCAATATTGGCACCCTATTGAACAGAGAGTACAAGCATGAGAACATGCAAGAGAGTATACAAAAAATTGAGAAGCTGGTGCGAGCGAAAGAGAGTAGCATGTTGCTGATATAAACACTTTATTAGCACGCTTAATGTCTGCAAATATAGTGCAGTTGAGCTCTTATAGTAACTGTGAAGAGCTGAGTGATACCACATTTGAAACGCTTTCAAATATTTTGTCAAATATGGACTTAGCTGATACAAATAATGAAGAACTCAGTCGAAACGAAAACTCTGAAATAGATATTAACATAGAAATCATTGAGGATTTCGTATTAAATGATGACTTTCAGAATTGTTCGGAATTTAGTATCGATTTGGCGTCTTTAAGATACTTCATAGGTTATATCGTCTACAAAATGATACCGAAAATTAACTGCGATATTTGTGTTTCTATATTGAGAAAAGAAGACGAAGTATTAACAGTTCCTAGTGAACTTTTCATATTTCATAAAAATTACAATTCTCTTAAAGATTTTGGTAACCTCGTTGCTCCTTCACAAATTTTCTTGGAAATTAGCAAGAAACATACTACAGTGTTTAGCAATATTTTTGACACACAACCACAAAGTTGGTATAAAAAACTTGATAAAATCCAAATGCAAAAATGCCACACCGCAATGGTTTTCCACATGTTCTGATCATAAGGAAATAATATTGGACTTCATGATCTTAGTATATACTCTTGAGGAAGCATTGCTCGTGGGCTTCAGAGAAAAAAAAATTTACTGAAGCCCGCAAACTTAAAATCCTGTCGCACTAAAGTTTTTGGGTTATTCTTCCCTACATATATCAGATTGAAATTTGCACAAAAATCCCAAATAATGGAATAACGTTAACTGGTGTTACCCGGCCCTTTTAGTTTACATCGAAAAAGTAGGTACGCGTACGAATACCAAGCGCAACTTTCAATTGAAGAAAACTAAATATAGAAATCTAAGACTTGAAACAAAATTTTGTCAACACCACGTGCATTCACGACGTTGCGGATAGCAACACAATACACACACACACATAAACATTTTAAGGTTGCTCTCTCGTTGATTCTCTCTGATCGTGGCTGCTCTCTGGTTGTTACTCTCTGATCATGCTTGCTCTCTCGTTGCTTGATCTTCCTTCAGTTGTTCCGCCCGCACCATAAAGTGAAAAATCATCGCAGGCCGAGATGCGACTTCTGTATACTATTTATTCTGTGTTAAAACATCGTGAATAATGCTTCAGGTATCAAATAGAGATGCATAGTTCTTAATGGTCCTTCGGCAATTTGCTCACAAGCTATCCATGTTGGAAAAAAGATAGAATTCGTCTTGATAATGCCACTCCTTTTTATATCATTCGTCTTGACTCTTCGTGAGCATACGATATTTTTTTTTAACTGACCAAAATACGGAGCCTAGCCTACCTTAACCTAGCCTAATTTACCCTAACCTACCTTGGCGTTTAGTAGCCCTTGCCTTAAAGAGGTTGATGTATTCCAGTTGACCAAATACGTTGATTTTGTCGGACGACGACTCCTCGATCTCCGGAGCGCTCGGGCTCACAAAACGCCACATCATGTTCGTCGATGAGTCTCCGCGCTATGGAACTGTGAAATACGTGAAAGATTAGCGGTACAGCTATTTAATTTTGAATCAGCTCACATTGATCTAAATAGAGTAATGCCTCTGATGGGACGAAGCCGTTGAGACACAATCCCTCGTGCTGCAATCAGTTGGGAGAGTAAGCTTCGGAAATCAGATTATTGACCGAATGTCAATAAGTGGCTCTCACACTGAACTACACGGGATAATCATAGGCAATCATTAGCTTGATTAGGGCCCTGTAGCAGATTGTTGGGCAATATGGAACAGTCTTCTTGAGCGAGAGCACCCCGGACCCAATCCAGAGTAGCGTCTTATTGTTTGTGAAAATATAGGTACTGGTCTAACCAGATCCTAAAGATCGCCAATGGACCACCGTCCAGGCGGAAAATTGCAATTTTTTTCTAGAGTCCCGGGAGCCCCTAGATCAAAAGCCGCGCTGTGACGCAGTGGGTATATGGTGGCCTCTGACGGACAATGAGCGAATTCGGATACCTATGTTTGAATGTTCATTACGCGGCTTCTCCCCTCGGCCGGGTACTGGCAAAATCCATCAACAAAATGAAAAACATCACACACAATATGAGTGAATGAGAGAAGCTTGGCTCTGGCTTTCCGTGAGCTGTAAAGCCATCCAAGAAGAAGAAGGGAGGCCAAAGGCGTTCTGCAAAAAATAAAACGAAAATCCCAGAAGTTGATTTTCAATCCCCAGTCATTACAATATCCGATTAAATTGTCCACGTATGCTATGTATGTAAAAAGAACCTATTAGATCACTGAAGTAAATGCTAAAAAAGATCAAAGGATCGGTGAGCTCACCGTACTCTGCTGCAGTCCATTGTCAATTGCAATCGTTTGCGTTGAAGTCACATTGACAATTTTCACAACGGACTTTCTACCGGCTAACATTCAAAAAGCGTACACAGTAGATTCGCGGTAATGTGAACTATTAAAAACCGAGCATGCAATTCTTTAAATTTTCCAAATAAACTCGTCATGTGTCCTGTGTTTCAATTTGTAAGTACCTAATCCATTATGTTTTGTTGAGAACATTATTGAACGTTGCAATTAATGAAAACAATGGGTTATCTTTTATTGCAAATTGCTGAACACTCTTATTTGTTGAACTTATGTTTTTTGTTTTTGTATTTGTTGAGAATGGGGGGCAACATTCTAAAGCTTTATGCAAAATATTGATTGCATCGCTAAGCTCTATTTATGTTAATGAAAAACTAACATGCAAACACACAATTTGAATTAAATGAGTTACTGGACGGAAGAAAAGTTTCAAACCTATTAATGGCATGAAGAAGTTCTATTATGCGTTCCAGTTGGGAGTCAATTGGTAAATAAATCTTTTCTCTCAAAATAGCTCGCAAGCTTCTTCAAATCTTATAGAACTTAAAATGTTCGTCCGGAATTTTGCTATTGTTTCCTTTTCAGGACGCAACATCGTCCCTTTTAAGAGAGCTAGGATTATTTGAATTTCCAATCACTACAAGTTTAACTTTGTGAACCCCTATTGCGTTTGTTGTAAGTGATGCGCGGTTTTTCCGTTTTTTGCATTTTTTTCTTGAGATGATACGAATATTTTGTCAGATAGTAGCTTCCAAAATAATGCCGATTCGTCTGTTTGACTTTCGCTTTGACTTTCTTTAATTTCTAAATGAAAAAAATTAGCTTTTTCTTTAACCATCATTTTTTTTGCCGCTTCTTGAGGAACTAACGGTACAGCGCTTTTTCCATTTTAAAGAGTTCAGAAACACATTTCCAATATAGCACATGGAAACAGAAAAGTACTGTGAACAACAACCAACGCGACAAATTCAATCGAATGTTTCAAAAAATCCTATCTAGGATAGCCACCCCCAGAGAGAAGTAAACCAACATCTTCGACACAAACCATCTGCATCCGTTTAGGTTGTGTCACAAACACCATAAGAGCGGACTTGAACCTGCACGAACCCTATAAACAAAAAGTTGGTACTTTTTGAGACATTTTTCACGAAAATTGTAAATTAGATCATTCCAAATCAGCACCGTGCACTAAACTAAATGTCAAACTACAGCGAAAATGCCAGGACTAAGAGCAATCATTTAGTGAATGTAAAAAAAATTATGTTCACGTTAGCCGGTGTGCACGTAAGACGGTGTTTTTGTTACCGAGAGACTACTGTAGGTGTATAGCACTGGTTTACTTACGACCAGTCGGTTGAGCTTGAATTTTTCTTTTTTCAAGTCAATCAGGCAGGCATTCATGGTTTGGTTCTGGCATTTGTTCCATTGTATATCCGACACGAGTTCCGACGCAGAATTGGTTTTCCGCGATGATTTTATTATCCTCAACCCATTTAGACAGGGCTCTATAGACTACCTTCTCGAAGACCTTGCTGGTATTCGGAAGGAAACTTAATGACAGGAAATTTGCGGGTTGAATTGTCTTCCAATGCACTGAATGTACCGTTTACATTACTCAGTACATGCAGGGTATTGTACAACTCTACAGCTTTTATAGCTGTTATGCTTCCCCGAGGCTATCATTTGAAGAATTTGATCGCTTATTAAACAATATCACAACGGACGCAAAAGGTGAACACCCAATTGTAATTGCGGAAGACTTCAACGCTTGATCCACAGAGTGGGGTAGCAGACACATGGACCAACAGTGAAGAGTCCTTCTGGAAACGTTTGCGCGTCTAGGTGTAAACCTGGTTAATACAGCTGTTTCAAGCACTTTCCGCAAAGCTGTTAGGTCGTCAGTAGTCGATATAACCTTTGTGGGTAATTCTCTCATGAAAAAAAACAACATGGAGAGTGGGCGAGGACTATATGCACAGCGACCACCAAGCCATTATAATGGCGATCGACAACAGAAAACGCAGTCAGCGTCCAAACCAAACAGGACTTAAGTGGAAGCACTTCCCCTTTGATAACGATGTCTTTGAAAGGATCCTAAGAGGTGTGACATTGGATAACAGCGCATCCGCTCCAAGAAGTTGAAGCAGGCGCTAACTGTAACATACGATGCAGCGATGACCAGGAGGAAACCCAGCAGAAGGGGCTTTCCATACTACTGGTGGAACGGGGATATCCAGAGGTTAGGAGCAATTTGTCTAAGAGCGCGAACGAAATACCAACGCTCCAGAAACAGGCCAGACTTCCAAGAGCTGGCAGACGCTTTAAAGGAAAGCAAAGCAAGGTGTTTCAAAAAATTCTGCGAGTAGGCAGATATAGAACCCTATGGTAAAGCATACAGAGTGGTTACCAAAAGGATGAGAAATACTAAGGGTCTGCGGATAACAAACTCTGAAATGCTCGCCCAAATAGTAGAACACCTCTTTCCACGGGGTCAACCACTTACTAGTAGCAACACGGCAAGGATCAGCACAGAGGAGATCACTCTAATTACTCTAGAAGAACTTTACAAATCTGTCTCTAAGGTGAAAAGCAGCAAAACACCCGGACCTAATGGCATCGCAAATAAGGCCTTCAAAGCGGCGATTAAGGCCAGGCCAGACACTTTCCAGCACACTTTGGGGAAATGTCTACAAGAAGGAGTCTTTCCCACACAGAAGAGACTGCAGCACTTGGTACTACTCCAAGTACTAATAGTAAAAAGCCATCTGGAGAACCGTTCTCGTATCGCCCAATTTGTTTATTAAACACACTATGTAAGATACTCTCCCTATTTGCTGAAGATAATCATGGACTACTTCAACTACAGGA
This sequence comes from Merodon equestris, assembly GCA_958301585.1. NCBI lineage: Eukaryota > Metazoa > Arthropoda > Insecta > Diptera > Syrphidae > Merodon > Merodon equestris. The sequence goes on from OY284413.1 coordinate 162,578,214, forward strand.
GGCTTAGATACTACACCGATAAGGGGGTCAAGTTCTATAGCATAACGGCGGGAGTTCCGCAGGGATTAGTCCTTGGACCTCTACTGTGGAACATTACATTATGTATGATGGCGTTCTACGACTAGCGCTTCCCGTTGGAGTACAAATCACCGGCTTTGCTGACGACATTGCCATTGTCACAGTGGCCAAACATACAGGGTGTCCCACACAAACAGCTTCGTTTAAAAACAAGATGAAAGAAGAGGTTTCTGGCTTTACAAAAAAGTATATCACGGCATTGTGGATGTAACTGTTGATTTTTAATAATTTTTTTTTCCAAATTAAGTCAATTTTTTTAGAAAATTGTCCCTCCCGGCTAAAGGGGGGGGATAGACCCGACTATTTTTTTTTTGTCTTGACCAGACCTACACGCTCTAGTTTTTTGGCACACTGCTCGTGGTACACCCTATATAGAGGAAGTGGAGGTTGCCACGAACACCACAGCCATCTCTAAGGTGAAAGATTGGCTGGTAAGTGTCGGCCTGGAACTAGCGGCCCACAAAACGGAGGCTGTGCTCATAACCAGCCTCAAGAAAGTGGAACACGCAGGCTTTTTAGTCGGCGATCAGACGATTAGGTCTAAGAAATCTGTGAAGTACCTAGGGGTTATGCTTGATAACACGTTCTCCTTTAGGGAACACATAAGGTACGCCAGCGAGAAGGCATCACTTACAAAAGGAGCGTTCTTACGAAGGCTTCCGACTGTAGGTGGTCCAGTTCAGTTCTACTGTACGCTGCTCCGATATGAGCTGGTGCACTGGCAGGCAGACGACTGAACCGGATGATGACGTCAGTTTATAGACTTTGAGCGATAAGAACAATCAGCTGATTCAGGACCATTTCAGATGATGCAGCGTTCGCCATAGGAGGAATGCTACCCATCGATATCCTGGCAGACGAGCTCATGAGGATACACGACAGGCTAACGTCTGACCGACAACAGGCCAGACGCATAAAAGAAGAAGAACGGGTAGCATCCACAGCAACATCCACAGTGGCAAGCTAGGTGGGATGTCTCCACAAAAGAAAGATGGACGCACAGGCTGATTCCCTTTATAAAAATTTGGACATCAAGATCAGGAAGAGACTGTAATTACCACCTTTCGCAGTTTCTGTCTAGACACGGCGGCTACAGAAAGTATCTGTACAAATTTGGACATGGTTATTCTCCACTGTGTCCACAATGCCCAAATGCTGAGGAGAACGCAGAACACGCAGTGTTTGACTGTAGTCATTTCGCGCAGGACAGGCAAGTGGTAAACTTACTAAGCCCCGAAAACCTGGTCGCCTACATGACGGACTTGGTAGATCACTGGAACGAGCTATGCTCGTACATTGCGTACATTGCTTGTAAAAACGAAGCTACGTCAAGCCGAAGCAGAGAGAAGAGCACAAGAGCTCGCCGCTCGAAATACAACATAAATCGCTAACCAGCCCAGCGAAGTAATACCTTACCGTAGTCCAGTGGGGAGAGTGGTTGAAGAGTGCCGAGGTGTGGTTTAGCACGTACATAGGCGCGTGGAAAAAAAAAGAGACGAAATTAAATACATATTAAGAAAAAGCGGATTGGCTTTCATTCAAGAAGGTAGTAGTAGTAGAAGTAAATTGTCAAGACAATCGTCGAATACATTAAAAAAATGGAAAGAACTGGGATGATCGATGAGACTTAAGTTGTACTTTCTTCAGCCCCACCTGGACTTCTTTCCAGAGAATCTGCGGTTTCAGCCTCTGGCGAGAAACAAGAGGAGATTTTACACCAAGATATGAAATAGATGGAGAACACATACCAAAATTGGTATGATACTAACTGGTGGAGATTATTTCGAGAAACAGTAGCAACATGTAAACGAAAAATCCGGAAAGAAGTTTTCGAAAGCAGCGAAAAGGCTGCAGCGCGACTAACTAAGGATAAGTTAAATGTGTTAACAGTGCAGCCTCAGAATAGACTTGCATTGCAAGAAGCACAGGTCTGTATTATTAATTGTAATAACCGTGTTTGGAATGTTCAAAAATAAATTTAGTTTCGTCTTCGAGCGAATAATATCATACATTGTCGCATGCATCTTCCAAAGGTCAGTTGGTCTATAACCCAATCGTCACAAGACTTGTGTAATTCCCTGTTTTCGAGGAAATATACCAAAGTGCCTGAATGTCAAGCGATCATGTGCCTGACAAAGAAAAAAAAAAGAAACATTTGGGGCAATTAACAAAATATCAAAAATAGCTTTCCTCCCAAATCTGTCTACAGTGTTTTCAGTGTTTTTCAATTTACGCAACTTTCACGCGCTCGTGCATGCTGCAAAGTAGATAATCTCGTCTGCCTACATTATGAGCAAAAACTGCACCAGACATATGTATGTATGTACGTCCGGTGAAGTTGACTTCATTGATTAATCCAAGTGCCAAACGTTGCTTTCATGATAATAGTTCAAACATTTAGAACCCACGCCTTAGCGAATTTTTCATCTTGGCAACAGAGTACGCAGCGAGATTCCAAATGTGCCAGGTATCTTTGTTGACGTCGAACACAGTGGCCGGAATAAACATCCCGCTATCATCATAGATAGTCTAATTGAATACTTTAACCACCGCGCCACTGTGCCCATTAGTCGTGCTCTTTAACTTATCGGCAGACATGTATATAAGCAATTCATTGATACTGATAAGCAATAACATGACGTCACTGGAAACAATTCAGTGGATGTTCGGTCACACCCCGATGTCACTGTGCTATAGAATTGGCAAAGCTATTTCAAACAAACGTATAGAGTGATTCCAAGAAATTCAACGAATTACAAGCGCAAAGCACACATCTTTTATTGCATCCCAGGTTGGCTTAAGCTTTCGTTTCTCTTATGAAAGTCCACGAAATTATTACATCAGCCACCCGTGGCCAGAGAGCGCAGTTGACGTATACGTCGACGTCAAGCGCCTCCGCTGGCATCTTGTCAAACCGGCACACGAAAAGCACTTGATCACACGGGTTGAGAACAAGTGTACCGCACCAGCTCTAACCTATGTTTTCAATGCTCTGTACGTCGGATGCGTAGATAGATACGGAATGGATTAGCAGATTGACGAAAACAAAACTATTTTCGATCATTTTGTTGTTGGTCATGACATGACAATGCATAATTTCTTAGGGAGAGTGCTGTGAGCAAAATGTATTGTCTGTGCCTACACGGGGGAGTCACGTGCCTTCTTAACTTTGTTGTAAAAATGGAATCAACGTGCGACTGTTTTCCAGGCATAGTGACTTAGCGATAGGGGGGAAGTAGAGGTAGTTTTCTTAAGCAACACACATATACGAGTATGTACGCGTTCGGCCAGGTTATCTTTCTTTGTGCCACGTCATGAGTTTAATATGGAAATACTTCGGCCAAACTTTTATGTAGCTCAACTAATGCCTACATTTCCAAAAAAAAATTTATCTCGAGGCACAGACCTTTTTTTATAGACTCAGATCTATTTATACCGATAGTGGAGTATACTATGTACTTTATAATCGTACATATAATTTCGTGGGTGTGGCTAGGTTCCAAACGTTTAGATGAAAGTCGGGTAGTATTTGATGAAGAAGAGTCGCAGAACACTAATCGACATAAGACTTTGATCAGCATCAAGCATCAACCTTTATTGTTACAATTACGAGTATATAGAAGGCAGTTAAAACCATGGGATGACTATTAAAGATAAGGCAATTAAGGAGTCCATAATTGCTAGATATACATATTCGTAATAACTATTTTAAATTAAGCTCACAATTATTGTATATAAAAGTTGCCCCAACCCCATCTCTTATCCCCTGAAATCGTATCCTTTTACCAGGAGGACAAGATGTCTCTTCGAAAATAAGCGATGACTACAGAATACTAAGATGCGACAGCAACTTCTCGACTAGATTGAATGAACAAGCTGAAAACATGAGCTCATCCCGGCGAAGAATTGCGGCCTTTTCTTCACTCACGTTGAAAAAGTTTTTTTCTAGGACCAACCTCCAATGTTCAACGAAGCTTCGAGAGCAAATTTGTTATCAGTACTCAGGTGAGATCATTCTTTGGCTATATTGTGTTACAATTTCTACATGTCTAAACTTTTACCATTTTTCCTGATTTAGGGACCATAAAAGCAAATAGATGGGAATCGTAGGTTTGACTTGGTTTGGTGGTTCTCTTTCTTCTTATGAACAGGTCTATCTATTCTATAGCGGCTATCGCAACTAACGGACACGATGCCATGTTATTAGAAGTGTCAGAATATTCAGCAAGTTTCATTAGATATGATAATTTGAAGAACTTTTTCGTTTCTATATTTTTCCGCTTATATCTAAGCGGTACTCAGACTACTTTTACAGTCCACAAGCAAGGAAAAGACACCTGTGTGACAGAATTAACTACTTCTAAGAAGGATTGATAGAAAAGAATTCCGATCCCTAACTTCGAAGAAGTCAACAAGTCTAAAAATTCCAACAACCAATAGCCTGCTGAGTTCTTAAAAAGAACTGTATTTGATATGTTAGAGAGCAGACACCAGCTCATCTGGATAGAGTCAAACGAAAGCATGCCCGATCCTGGAAAAAATTAAGGGATTCTACACTCGTCATCTATATACAACTTTAAAACATCATACAATAGCGTACCTGTCTGACTTTGATATATCTTTCAAACTCATCATGTTGGAATTGGAGATCGCTCTATGTTCCGAAAGAGTTAAACGTGATTTAGCCGATCATTTCAGTCAAAGAAGTTTAAAACCAGGCGACGCGCTGTAATGTGAGAGTGGCTAGAAGGCACGTTGAATGTCAATTCTATCCAGCTACTACCTAAAGTGGGTGGCGTTGACGTTATTCGAAAAACACAAAGCCATGTCAAAGGAGGAAGGTGGTAGATGAGGGCGAAACAGAGGACTCACACCACCAACATCAGGTTCAGAGCATACGTCTTGGTAGATGTAACTATGTTGTAATTAGGGACCTCGAATACCTTGGCTCTACAATAATACGCAAAGCCACTAGTGCAGAATTCAAACGCTGAGCCACTCCTGCCAAATTCGGTTTCTCCGGGATCAAAAGGCAACCGAGCACTAAAGCCCAATGCAAAGTGTCTTAGAGCCCAATCCTGACATCTAGGGCCCTGATACCGGCCAGCTTCTGCAATTCTTTGAAACAAGCAATAAATCATTGATGTATGCCTTAGACTGTATCCACTCAGACGATTTACGATGTTTGCAGTGGTAATATTGCAATAACCAGTTTTATAAAAATCCAGTTTTGAAGTAATTTTTCGAAACGAGCGACTTCTTCATTGTTAATCATGTTCCGACCAAAAACTGATCCAAATGCCTTGAAAAGCCGGTTGACGAAAGATCAAATGAATATGGTGAACGATAGTTCTTGACACGTTCGACTGCTATTTTCACGAAGCAATATGACTACATTTCTGTTGGCTCATTTAGACCACTTAGAGGATAGCTTATGAAGCATTTTTTCCAGATGATTACAGTACTTCTCAACCTTTCTGGGGTCACCTAAAAAGTTTTCCAAAAAGAATAGTCATCCTTGGATGAAGGTTCGGTTTTGACATGTGTTTCTGGCTGCACCGCCATGCAGCCATTGATTAGATTTACCACAAGTCACTAGCCTGTGCAAAAACTGATGGTTTTTGTGCCCAAACCCCCAGCCGATCATGGATCATGGTTTGTTCAGTTTGCCTTTGAGGAACCTATTTGTCAAGTTTTTTGACTTTTTCAAACGCTTGCAGGCCACGCGCGGCATAATCAATTTCAGGCTTTACAGCCTTTTGGTGTTGATGGATGGTGCTGTTCTCCGCGTGACGCGCTTTTTAGAATCACATCGTCCAATTTATTACATCGCTATAGAGTTCTTTCGTTTACTATGCGAAGCTCAAACAGAGTGCTGATTTTTTTCGTGCCATGTGACTAAGCTTAAGCTGGTAAAGAGAGAGTTATATTGTTAATCTTCTACCTTATGCAAAAGGATCCGTCCGTCCGTAGGCATATACGAGTATCAAACCAATTTTGCCAAGTACTGTGAGTAGCTATGAGTCTAAAACTTGGCTGTATTATAGGGTATGTACATGACTCTTAGCTTATAGCGATCGGTTTTAAAGCCCTGACTACTGTGGTTCCTGAGCTCCAAGTAAAAGCTTGCAGAATTTGCTCCCGGTGAGTTGTTCCCATGCTGTTTTGCAAATAACCATGTTTTTCTGCTTGTTTACATATATTTTCTCGAAATTCACGTCGGGTTTTACACGCTGCATATCTCCCCGTGCATGTTTTCAAATGCCATAAACAGGTGAGAGAAAAAACATTCCATGGAAGACCAGTAGCCCGGACAGTCGCGGATAGATTTTCGTTGCAAGTTTTTTGCTGATCCTCTATCTCATCTTTCCTCAACATACACAGGGACATACATATATATAGGGTTCAAAATTCGATATTCAACTTAATAGCAATCTACGAATACGTTACGATTTTGGAAATTCAAGAACTTTTATTCAATTTAGACTTTTACAATTTATTTTGAATAATTTTTGAAAACAATATCAATTAAATGACTGCCTTTATTGCCGATGCAAAAATGGGCTCGTTTTCGCGCATTGTCCATGAGATTTTCGAGCATTTCGGTCGAAATTTCTGCGATTTCCGCACGAATGTTTCTTTTGAGCTGTTCTATTGTCTTCGAGCCGTTAGCATACATCTTGCTTTTCAAGTATTCCGAAAGAAAAAAGTCTGGAGGAATCAAATCCGGCGATCTCGGAGGCCAGTCATTATCGCCCTTTTTTGACACCAATCTTCCAGGGAACTTATTACGCAAAAGGTTCATTGTTTTGTCCGCAGTATGGCATGTCGCGCCGTCTTGTTGAAACCAAGAGTGAAATAAGCCTTTTTTACGCATTTCTGGGACCGCATAATGGGCCAACATCCACCGATATCGATCATCTTCCACTTTATAGCCAACTTTAAAAAAATACGGTCGAATGATGGTTTTAGCGCATACACCGGCCCAAAAAGTAACTTTTTGATCATACAGCGGTTCTTCGTGAATAATGTGAGGATTTTAGAGGCCCCAGAAGCGATAATTTTGTTTATTAACTGAGCCAGAGAGCGTAAAATGTGCCTCATCGATCATCAAAATTTGCTGCCAGAACACCGGCTCAGCACTAATCATTGCAACGACATTTTGTGCGTATGCCAAGCGCCGTGGCTCATCTTGTGGCAAAATTCTTTGAGTTATCTGCACTTTGTATGGTCATCCTTAAAATTGTCCGCAAAGTGGTGATGCCTAACTGCTGCGAACGGCGCCGGTATGACAAACTTAGATCTTCTTGAACACTGGCCTTCACAGACTGAATAGGCGAGTTTGAACGCCGCGGACGTGGCCTAGGTTGGTCACGAGAGCTTGCCACAGAACCAAATTGAGAAAAAATTCGAGGCCCAACGACGAATTGTATCTTTTTTTTGCGCAATACCATATTTTGTACGATACGCACGTTGAGTTAACACAATCGAGTGTTCATTTTTAATGAGCATTGAAACTACTTCCGCGCGAAAATCGGTTGACAATTGTTGAAGTTCGTCGAAGTTTACATCGACCCATATGAGATGGCGCACCCTGTAAATGTTATATGTCGCTGTTCACCTCATTTTACTGTCAAATTGGTGCCATATTTCCTTTAAATATCATTTAACGACATTTGGGAAAAGGAAAAATGTCAAATCCCCAGATGGAAGGCAATCTTTGTGTAGGCGATAATGCCATTGCCATTGCTACAGTATCCCTCCGATCGATAAGTTAGGCAATGGCAATATGAGAGACAATAAATCATCCGAATATTTCTCATGTAGGTGATGGGTTTCCACTTTACGGTATTCTGGGACAAGGTTATTGGTATTTTTCGGTGCATAAAATGGCGTCTAAATTCGCAAAGGCCACTCCCCATAACGAGGGAACTTTAACTTTACACAATCAAAATGCCGAATAAGCTCCTTCTTCCAATTTCACAACAACTTGCCGATTTTCGACTTACGTCATATATCGTAAGCCAAAGCTTATCCGAGAAGTGAACGTGCGCGAATGTGCTTTTTTGCATGGAAACCATTTGACAGTGACAACTGCTCTCAGTTTCCCATTCTACTTCGTCGTGTGCAATAAGAATTCAGTCTAGTGTCTGCAGATAAGCAATCCAACTAATCAATTTGTACTAATAAAATCGTTCGAAGAGTCAATCGCATCTTCTCCTTTAATAACGTGCAATCTAATATCTCCGGATTTAATCCAGCCACCGTTCCAATGTTTGAACGTGTATCTTAAACCAGAAAAAACAAGTGTCAACCAGTGATCGCGAATCGCGAAAATCGTATTTCGAGAAAACAAAGCAAAACCAAAAACCCTTAATCCAACTTGTGTAACCCAAACCACCTAAACCCTTTAGCTGTATTCATGGAATCGTGGTCATATCCGTTCAGGGATTTTCGTTCAACAGCATAGATTTGCTGAATTTATTTCGTTTATTGTTTATTTCATTTCGTATTCGACGATTGCATAAGTGTATCGATCAGATATCCTGTGGATTTGTGTGAATTTTTCTTTTATGAGTGAAGGGGGTGCCGAGAGCATTTGAAAAACAACAAAAACGTGTAACGTTGAAGGATTCGTGAACGAAGAGAAGGACGTGTGTTGCAATTCTGCCCACAGATAATACGAGTATGATATCAGAAAAAATTGTGCTTCAGCTGGATATTGAGAAAATCGTCAAGTCGTTCGTCGGGGGTGTCGCGTGTAATTACACCGCGTTTGCAACATTGATTTTGAGCACAACTGCTCTGCTGTTTGTCATTGTGTTTGTCGTTAGTATCGTCGTGGAGAACATTAAGATTATTAAGAAGACGACTAGGTTTGGGAAGTGTAGCGGAAGCGGCTACATCGGCTACTGTAGCGGCAACTTGATGTGCAATTATTGTTGTGGTGTCGGCGACTGGCAAATGCAACAACAATCTTCAAGACTCTTCGACAAGACCAAGAACCATAAGTACTTTAATTTCCATTGGCATCGTCATCAATTTACTGACGACACGAATTTGTTGACGAAGCCCATGCCAAGAAAGTGTAACAAGTTTATGACTACGACCGCAAAGAGATTCGCCAGCATGATGCGTGGTAAGTTGCCTATTCAATTAAGAGTTAAACAAAGAAACACATTTAATCGTCTCTTTTGACTATTCTCGGGAAGTTCTACAGAGCTTTTTCGATGGGGACAGCTTTTTTTCTTTGATTCTTCTTCTTCTCTTTGCCCTGCGCTGTTCTTGGGTCACCTGACTTTCGTTTCGCACCATGAATCATCGTCATCCATCAATTTATCGGGCTGGCGAGCGTGAATATGTTTACATACCCGAATAGCTATAGCTTTCGTGTGAAAGATTTTAATAACGCGGTCGGTGATTCCCGGAATTCACTTTTGAAACGAGAGTGGGGAGGGTCGAGTGCCGAAGCGAATTTCACAATTCAGTCTACACTCTACACAGACACGATGATTTCGATATGGAATTCGTTTACACACGTTCCGTACATTGTACCACAGGGGAACTGATGGAATGCTTTGAATGTATCTAAATACATAAATTTCCCGATGTTTTTGCAAACGTTTACTAACGTCGAAGGACGGACATGACGTTGAACTAATCGACAAACAATTTTTTTCTCTGTTTTACGGTGGTTTTGAGAAATGATTTAATTGCCCTTTTCTTTTGGCGATTACTGGTAATGGAGACTATTTTACGCAACAGGATGAGTCAGATTTTTAAAAGTCAAAAAAAAAAATAAAAAATACACCAAAATGGCACATAATGGTACAAGAGCTGGTTACATCCCACTTTTTTTGGACCCTGAACTCTTAGTCATGATCATCTTTTGTCAGATTTCAGGTTATATTAACGAGTAAAAAGACTATGCGTAGATTTCTATTATTTGTCATTTTACTACAATAACAAGAGATCAATGACAGTAGTGATTAAAACTTAAGCTTACTTCGCAGAATCCGTCTTTTTATATCAAGATCCTCGTTCTTGTCATGTTAATTGCCACTATTACGTGTGAAGGCTGTTTGTAACCTCACTTTCTTAGTGCCTGTTCACATTGGCGCAGGAAGGACAAGCGCAAGAAGGCAAATAGTGTTCACATTGGTGGAAACACACTTGAATTTTTGACAAGTGGTTTTTGACACTTGGATTTTCGGGTGAAGCAAACCGTTCCATTCTAAATTCATTCCATTTTTGACAGTTTTTCTTCATTTATTCGTGACTGTTGGACAGACAAGTTCATTTGGCTTGCAAAAATGACTACTTGGACGAAGGCGACTGAATGAAAATGACTACTTGGACGAAGGCGACTGAATAAAAATGACCCGATTCATGCGTTCCACTTGTCAAAAATTCAAGTGTGCTTCCACCAATGTGCGTGTTCACATTGGTAGAAGCGCACCAAATTGCTTGAAAGAGAGGGAACGATTTTTAGTAAGTGGAAACGAGAAGGGTTGCTTGCACCGAAAATCCATCTTCAATTTGGATTTTCGGGTGAAGCAAACCGTTCCATTCTTAATTCATTCCATTTTTGACAGTTTTTCTTCATTCTTGGACAAACTGTTGGACAGAGAAGTTGAATTAGCTTACGAAGATGCAAGAACAATGCAGCACTACATGAAAACATTGTTGCTGCAAAAGCCAACATAACCTCCTCTTCCATTTAAATGCAATATTATATCCCAATATTATTATCGCGTTTAACTAGGTTCACTCTTTCTGCTGGTAATAAAATGAAACTGAATGCAAATGACCCGATTCATGCGTTCCACTTGTCAAAAATTCAAGTGTGCTTCCACCAATGTGAACACTATTTGCCTTCTTGCGCTTGTCCTTCTTGCGCCAATGTGAACACGCACTTAGTGCCTGTTCACATTGGCGCAGGAAGGACAAGCGCAAGAAGGCAAAGTGCGTGTTCACATTGGTAGAAGCGCACCAAATTGCGTGAAAGAGAGGGAACGATTTTTAGTAAGTGGAAACGAGAAGGGTTGCTTGCACCGAAAATCCATCTTCAATTTGGATTTTCGGGTGAAGCAAACCGTTCCATTCTTAATTCATTCCATTTTTGACAGTTTTTCTTCATTTATTCGTGACTGTTGGACAGACAAGTTCATTTGGCTTGCAAAAATGACTACTTGGACGAAGGCGACTGAATGAAAATGACCCGATTCATGCGTTCCACTTGTCAAAAATTCAAGTGTGCTTCCACCAATGTGAACACTATTTGCCTTCTTGCGCTTGTCCTTCTTGCGCCAATGTGAACACACACAAATAGTGTTCACATTGGTGGAAACACACTTGAATTTTTGACAAGTGGTTTTTGACACTTGGATTTTCGGGTGAAGCAAACCGTTCCATTCTAAATTCATTCCATTTTTGACAGTTTTTCTTCATTTATTCGTGACTGTTGGACAGACAAGTTCATTTGGCTTGCAAAAATGACTACTTGGACGAAGGCGACTGAATGAAAATGATTACTTGGACGAAGGCGACTGAATGAAAATGACCCGATTCATGCGTTCCACTTGTCAAAAATTCAAGTGTGCTTCCACCAATGTGAACACTATTTGCCTTCTTGCGCTTGTCCTTCTTGCGCCAATGTGAACACGCACTTAGGGATGTTATTGAATTACATTGAACTGAAAGTTCCCTTCTCAGTCAATTGATCTAGATATTGTATAATTTCGGTACTCGCCTGACAGATTAATTTCTAACACATGATGAGGCCCGTCATTGAGTAAATGATCGCCAAAGAGGCTTGGAGCTGGATCAGTGAAATTATTTTTATTTTGTTCCCAAGGTTGTCGAGATAAAATTGTTTTTATTATGCAGAATGAATATATGTACATACATATATATGTAGGTCACACAGTATTGTACAAATTAATGGAATCAAACACAATATACCTTTAAAAACCGTTTATTGGTCATAAAATCACTATAATGTTGTAAATTGTTAGTTACTTAATATGACATATGCCCACCCTTGGCTGCGATAACGGCCTGAACTCTTTTTGGCATGGAGTCTTAATTTTTGACAGTTTTCCTTTGTTTTCTCGCCTCGAAGCCACACCTGAATCACTGCTTCTATCATTTTTGTCTTTGTTGTGCAGTCCATTTTATGTAACCTAGCCTTATAAATGACCCACAGATTTTCAGTGGGGTTTAAATCGAAGACGGATATTCGTTTTTCCTTTAAATATTTAACCATAACCTTAGATAACCAACGGAGCTGAGTCCTGTTCTTCTAAGTATTATACTTATGCTGTAGTGCTTTATATTTTTGGTTGTTCATCATGCCTTCTATAGTAACCAGTTCCCACGTACGAGAAACATCCCCAAAACATCTTTACAGGATGTTTGACGGTCTGACCGATATGCGCCGCAGTAAGTTTTTTCATCAAAATTTTTTTTCACGATTTTGGATCGCCCTCTCTGCACCAAAAAAGGTGACTCGTCTGAGAACAGCACAAAAGCCGAATAGCTTTTCCTCCTTACTTTTACGCCAGGCTTAAGCTAAGGTTTTTTGTAGCTCATAACTAGTTTTCCTTGGATTCAGTTTGCTATATCTGACCAAAAAAGGGATATTTCGGGGTGTCATCTTCCTCTTTCTCCCACATTGTCCTGCCCGTTTTACTTCAACTATTCCGGTATTATTTTTTTGCTTTAGAATCTTACTTACTACTCCTTGACTAACACCAAATTCCTGAACAATTCCTCTCTGCGTCATTATGCGCTCACTCAACGTCACTATCTTCTCACGTTTTCTGGGCGTGATATCCATATCGCTAATAACCACAAAAAACGTAATACAATTTAAATTGTTGACCTTAAACAATTAAACTTGAAGAAACTTTGTCAAACGCATAAAAATGACCCGGCATTATAATCCCAATGACACACAGAATTAACTACTATGTTTTTAATACCAAACTACCTTCAAAACTGGCATACAAATTTGAACTACAAACCTTCTGCTCAACAGTCAGTGATGATGACAATTGCACAACAACCACCCCCTCACTAAGTCGATGTCTTCAGTAACTGCCGTGCCAGCTGTCTTGTATAAAGCAAGTTTCCGACAGTTTTACGAGAATTACGAGAAAAAGAAATTGCGTTCGCAACACAAAATTTCAAACAATCTCCTCCTCATCCACCTCTAAAAACGACGCAGGATTTTTTTTTGTAATTATTTCATGCTTCATGTTTTGGAGTGGGTTCCACGTATTCCACTCTATCCATTTAGAATTCCACCAAGCACGTTCGAAAGGTATTCGGAATTACGATGTTCAATCGATATCTAAGTTCGAATTAACACGTTCCCTGCCACGCTGTTTATGAGCAGCTGTCATTTCTACGTCACGTGTACCGAAAACGGTACACGGTAACAAGTTTAATAATTTTGTGTAAATACCTTTTTTTTTAGAAAATCTATATTATTTTCATATACAGGGTGTCCCACGAGCAGTGTGCCAAAAAGCTACAGCGTGTAGGTCTAGTCAAGACAAGAAAAAAATCGTATGGGAGGGGGGGGGTCTATTTCCCCCCGTTTAGCCGGGAGGGGCAATTTTCTAAAAAATTGACTTAATTTGGAAAAAAAATTATTAAAAATCAACAGTTACATCCACAATGCCACGATATACCTTTTTGTAAAGCCAGAAACCTCTTCTTTCATACTGATTTTAAATGAAGCTGTTTTAAGGAGTAGTTTTTGAGAAATTAATTTTCAAACTCAAAATTTTGAAAAAAAATTGAAAAAAAAAAATTTCGAACTATTTGTTTTCAAAATTGTATGTAATTAAGTAGTAATTTTTTATCAAAAATTCAATGCTCTCATTAGTTTTTAGTTAAAAGCAGAAAACCGGATGCAAAAATGTCTTGTAGTTTTTGAGAAATTAAAAAAAGACCCGAACCATTTTTTTCTAAGATAAACCTTTTTCTTGGTTTTAACGCGGCTGGGCTTGTAAACAAATTAATGTATGAAACATTCACCTCTTTTTCATTATTTTTAAAAAATTCGGAGTTTTATGAGGATACAATAAAGTGATACAGTATTGGAATAACCCTGGATTAATTCTTTTTTTTCATTGATAACGCCTGAAAACAGACCTGCGAATTTCGTCTGGGTCCGCCCGCCGCCGATGGGTTCTACCCGAATTTTGGATTTGGTCCGACGCAATCCCTCCCTTAGTACAAGGAGGATGGCTATTATGCTTGGAGTGCCCAAATCTAGAGTAAGGAGAGTGCTTCATACCGAAAACTTACACCCGTACCATTTTAGGCCAGTTCAGGGACTCACCTCAAACGACAAGTTTTTGAGAGCAGAATTTTGTCGATCATTACTGCTTCGAGATGAAACTGAACGAAACTATTTTGCAAGGATATTCTGTACGGATGAAGCACAGTTTACCAGAGATGGGGTTACTAACTTCCACAATTTGCATCATTGGAGTAGCACCAATCCACACAACAAGAAACAAAATAAATCACAACACCGCTTTAGCTGTAATGTTTGGCTTGGCATTGTTGGACAAACTGTAATCGGACCCCGGTTTTTGAATGCCGTTATTAATGGAGAATCATACCTGCAATTCCTACGAGACCTTTTGCCCGATTTGATGGACAACGTTCCTTTGGCCATAGCAGATAAATTAATCTACCAGCAAGATGGAGCACCAGCATACTAGAGCTTACGGGTTAGAAACTGGCTGAATGATCATTTTAGTGACCGTTGGATCGGAAGAAGGGGCCCCACGGAATGGCCACCTAGATCACCAGATTTAACTCCTCTAGATTTGTATGTGTGGGGATTCATGAAGAATTATGTTTACGAAGTGGAAATAGTATCTTTGGAATAACTGAAGGAACGGATTGAAGTCGCTGGAGTCAAATTGCAGGAAAATTTGTCAAGCATAGATATGTGCAGCCATTAGGAGAAGAAGGAGATATAATCTTTGCCTTCTAAAAAATGGGGATCATATTGAAAATTTATTATAATAAAACTCCGAAGTTTTTAAAAATAATAAAAAAGAGGTGAATGTTTCATACATTAATTTGTCTACAAGTCCAGCCGCGTCAAAACCAAAAAAAAGGTTCTTCTTAGAAAAAAATGGTTCGGGTTTTTTTTAATTTCTCAAAAACTACAAGACATTTTTGCATCCGGTTTTCTGTTTTTAACTAAAAACTAATAAGAGAATTGAATTTTTGAAAAAAAATTAGTACTTAATTACATACAATTTCGAAAAAAAAATAGTTCGAAATTTTTTTTTTTAATTTTTTTTTCAAAATTTTGAGTTTGAAAATTAATTTCTCAAAAACTATTCCTTAAAACAGCTTTGTTTAAAAACAGGATGAAAGAAGAGGTTTCTGGCTTTACAAAAAAGTATATCACGGCATTGTGGATGTAACTGTTGATTTTTAATATTTTTTTTTTCCAAATTAAGTGAGTTTTTTAGAAAATTGCCCCTCCCGGCTAAACGGGGGGGGAATAGACCACCCCCTCCCATACGATTTTTTTCTTATCTTGACCAGACTTACACGCTATAGCTTTTTGGCACACTGCTCGTGGGACACCCTGTATAACGCCAAAATGCACAAAACAACAATATCAAATGAAGTTTATTTCATTTTAATTAAACATTTTTAGATGAAAACATCTTAAATTAAAAAATTCAGCTTGGCGTACAAATGCATTTAAGCGTGTACCGAAAACGGTACACGTGGCAGGGAACGTGTTAAATACGCAAACATGATTTTGAATTCGAAAATTGATTGATGTCAAGTTATTGTATTTTAATTTCTATTAATTTTTTGTGAATTTACGTCTTCGCTAAGAAATAAAATGGCATAAAATATTTGTATTTTGGACTCATATTTGGAATTGTTAATATTCGAATATATTAGAATTAATTGCTTCTTGCAGCCGTCGTTAATTTAAAATTCAAAAAAACATGCAAACATGTCTCGCCACACAAACAATTTCATCGGTGGCCACCAATAGGAGAGGGACTTGGTTATAGCGGCCATACTCATGCAGATTCAAGTCGAAGACATGAGAAAATATGTCACTCTCAAGACGAATTCGCACATTCTTTGAACATGGGTAGTTTGTAAGTAAATAGACCTTCAAGAGATATGTTTCTCTATTGGATCCCTGAGTCTGAAGTCGCACAATAGGAGGTGGTCGTGTTGCAATTGTAGTCTTAAAACTTGAACGGAAGGTCCAGTCTGTCTGTCCATAGCCAAGAACAACTCCTATTCGGAAAAACTGTGCAACAACATTAGTTGTGAATGAGAGATGATTATCTGCAGTATAAGATTACTTCAAAATTGATACTCTGTGTGAGCATTTCCAATATAACATCTTAATGACATGGAAACAAAAAAATACTGTGAACTACAACCAACGCGACAAATTCAATCGAATCACTCGAATCCTATCTGGAACAATCACCCCCAGAGAGTAGTGAACGAACATCTTCGACGCAAACAATCTACACCCCGTCAAGGTTGTGTGGCAAACCCTATAAGAGCGTAACTCTTGAACCAGGGTGAACCCTATAAAACTAAAAACAATGAGCGGCTGAGTGACTAAACTATGGCAGAAAATAAAATTTTATGATTGTGGCCACGTAGTCGCCACGCCAAGAACGATCTTGGTAATGGACAGAGCAACATCGCTCTACAATCAATTTCGACTTATTTTCTATTCTATCGCCGAGCGGGGAAGAAAGTAGAATGATTGAAATCGAAGGTTAAAATTATTTAAGTAAATAGCCTTCAATTCACGCAGCGATTCAAGTTGAATTTCTTTTATGGACTCAAAATCACTTCCCCGAAGTGGTCTTTTTAGTTTATTGAATAGCCAGAAATCACATGGAGCGAGGGTTATTGAACTATGTATACGATTCGACTTTTTGGCCGCAATAAATTCTCAATAAATTCTCGTGTTCTCCAAAGATGAACACCAAAGGCCTTATGCTTCATTGTCATTGTTCTGCAGCAAACATTTCATTCCGCAAGCAAAATTTCCTGATCGATGTCGGAAAGTTTCTTTTCTATTTGATGCCAGTTATAAACCAGTATGCATGGTATCTACAAACTTTGGTTATTCTAGAATATACGAAGAGGATGTGCTAAAATCGACACTTGCAATCAAAGCTAACGTCATTGGCTTGGATTTCACGAACGCCATTTTTTTTTAAAACGAACCATTCACACCGTCTTAATACCTCTCACATGTGTATTTAATAGCATCCTTACCACCTCCGTCTACCCTAATTCCTGCAAGGCCTCTAAAATCATACCTCGTCCCTAAACATTAAAATAATAATGATAAGGAATATCGTCCGATCACTATACTGCCATTCATATCCAAGGTTTTCGAAATACAACTCAGTACTACGTACTCAGACGCAATCAAACTCGTTCTTAAATCAACATACGCTCCTTTCACCGTTTCAGGCAGAAATACAGTTGCACCTCCGTGTTACTAGAGATGGTTGAAGATATTTCGCTGTGAAATTGATAAGGACCATGTGATATCGTTAGACTTCTCTGACATTTCTCTAAAACATTCGATACTGTCCCATATGAAATCTTTCTCAAAAAACTCAAATATAGCTTTAATTTTGATTCCTCAGCGTTAAGACTTATTAAAAATTACCTTCGAAATCGCAGCCAAGTTGTACAAGCTAACGGACACTTTTCCACTTTTCTTAAAACCAAAACGGGAGTCCCTCAAGGATCTATTCTCCGGCCCTTACTGTTCTCGCTGTTTAATAACGACATTCCTGTCGTTCCCAAACACTGTAAGGTACCTACGTATGTACGCAGACGACGTCCAATTATACATCGGCAACCCATTTCACCTAAAGGTAGATGCTACTGCGCCAAGAGCCAAGCTATTGTCTTAGGTCTAGACTTAAGTAACTTTCCACCAATCCAAACCAAGGGAAGCAACATCTACTATGAAAAGACTGTTAAAGACATTGGAGTCATTTTTAATCAAGAGCTTACGTGGGGGGGGGGGTCACATTAACAGGTCACATCTCGTCATTTGTTAAAACCCTGCTTGGCGTGGACTTTCAAATCTTCCTTAAATTTATAGGACACTAACTTTCCTCTTCAAACTAAAACAGAGAAAAGCTGAACCATACCTTTACCAGAGACTACGGTTTGCTACATCTGGGAGAAGTGGAACATTAGTATTGCCCAATTTGGAATTGGAATTCGCTCCCAGTTAACATGAGGAGATCTCATAACATCAACATCTTCAAGAGGCAACACTTTAGGATATTTTTAGGCGCATCTAGGGTTGTACGGTCTAGTTACTTGTTTTTGTTTTTAATTTTGTTTTCTCTCCTTTTCTAATCTATTATAAATCAACTGATTTCCGTATGTGTTAGCTTAACTATGCTTTACAATAAAAATCAAATTCAAACGAAGGTGTTTGAGAACATTTTTACTGAACATTTGATAATCCTGCTACAGCACGAGCGATTATGCTCAATAAAAGGCTACTCGTTGCTCACTTCCTACCCTTAGCCTTCCACTGGCGTGAATAAGCTCTGCTATCTGATATATTTGATATAAGGATTATATCATCTGACATTAGAAGATTTACTTGCCTTTGTTCTCTGATACCATTTGCGGCAGCAAACTTAACACACATACCGAAAAAAATTCTTCTTCAGTCTTACACGTCTATAAAAGTTTCAAAAATTTGTTCATCATAAGGGTAATCCAATAAAAGGTGTCAGTTTAAATGATGGGCCATTATTGAACTCAACTATAAGTAATTAAATGTGGATGATAGTCACTCGCATAAAAAATTTAAATAGTGAAAATATGGCGGGAAGGCATCATAAAGCTCGTATTACTTTAGACCATCATCAAGTGCCTTTATGCTTTTTGGGACGTCTTTGACAGATTAGTGGTGTAAAGATTCCAGCTCATGCTCGCGCCTTACGACCAGTTGAAAACATCTCCACCTTAGTCGAAAGCTTGTTGAGAACCAGGTTGACCAATTTTGAGACTGTCACAGGATTCAATAATTGAAGCCAGCAAACAACGCCGTACTTTCGTTGATTTTACATAAAAACATTCTGAGTGATAGGTGATTGAGTGATAAGTCCGAAAAGCCAAGAGAAATAGTGGAGCAACCTATCCATTTATGATCTGATCCTGATGCCATCGTTTCAGTGAATGGATCGCGTTACCAAACGCTGCTGACTGGCTTTTTTTTGCCTGTAAATGGCGCTGAATTTTTGCGATTTAGCAACAATTGGTTTTTTCCCTTGGATGTTTTTTAAAGATTAAGCCTATGCCAATGCTCCATCAACGATTGATGCTTACTTACTTACTTACCTAGATGGCACTACAGTTGTATGTGAACCTTAACCGACAAACCTCGAAAGAATTTATGACCTTTAGCCTGCTGCCAGTGCCGCATACTCAGTAAAATGAAGTTCCCTCTTACCTGTTTGCGGTAATCCTTCGATTGAAATCGAAGACTCTTCTAGCATGTGCAGTGGTCTCAATTTGGAGGTTTTCCAAATAACCTTAGACGTTGGAACCGCTGACACCTGATTAAACCGAAGCCGTTGGACAGCCTGCAAAGTTCTTTTACTTTGTTGTATTTTTTCCTCCACTCTCCGTTTACCTAAAAGCGAATTGCATTTTGAGCCCAAAAAAATATGAATTAGCAAGAGTTAACTATTCCTTGATTCCGCGAAGTAAAAGCTACCTACCAAAGGTGATGTTCTGGAGAATATGTCGGTGTCGGGTATCTTTGTTTGGTGACATTATATAAAGGGTTATCCAATTTGTGGTTCCGAAAGTGAATTTGAATAATGTTGATCAAATTTTTTCTTCAACATATTGCTTAAGCTTTACCATTTCGAATGGGATATAATATCAAATGCCCTCCACGGGAATTCAAATCCAGGACTCGATTCTATATCGAATAATAACTCGGCCATAACTTGACCAATGTTCAAAGCGTCAAGAATTTGCGGTTCATGTGCATAAACACGGAATTTTGCATAGGCCCATGAAAAGAAATGCGACGGCGATAAATCACACGGTTTTAGTGCCCAATTCACATCAACGAAACGAGAAAGACGAAGCTGGGTCAATAAGTCCCTGAAAAATGATATAAGAAACACTCTTTTCGGCATAAAAATATTTTATTTTTCAGCATAATCGCCTTTTAGCTCAATACACTTCATCCAACGTTTCTCGAATTTTTTTATGCCCTCCATATAATATGATTTCTCGAGCCCCTCGAGTGTTTGCTTCAGCGATGACCTTTTCATTCGACACAAATCTCTTACCTCCGAGCCATTTCTTCATGTTTGGAAACAAGAAATAATCGCAGAGGCCTAAATCTGGGGAATATGCCGGAATTAGGGAGGAGTTCGTAACCTAACTCATGCAATTTTGCCATTGCGGCTGCGGACTTCGGAGTAAACCAGTGGTGAATTGGTTCAACCGATGGTTAAGAGTCCCCATAATATTTGTTAAGCTTTTGTTTGGTTTGTTTGACAGGTTTTTCTCGCAAAAAATAGTGTTTAATGAGCACTCGAAATTTTTTCCATTTTAACAACATTAATACAGGGTGTCCCATGAACAGTATGCCAAAAAGCTAAAGCGTGTAGGTCTGGTCAAGACAAGAAAAAAATCGTATGGGAGGGGGGGTCTATTTCCCCCATTTAGCCGGGAGGGGCAATTTTCTAAAAAATTTACTTAATTTGGAAAAATAATTATTAAAAATCAACAGTTACATCCACAATGACACGATATACCTTTTTGTAAAGCCAGAAACCTCTTCTTTCATATTGATTTTAAATGAAGCTGTTTTAAGGAGTAGTTTTTGAGAAATTAATTTTCAAACTCAAAATTTTGAAAAAAAAAATTTCGAACTATTTTTTTTTCAAAATTGTATGTAATTAAGTAGTTGATCGAGCGGAGCGTAGCGGAGCGAGAGCAATCACCCACTTTTTGGCCTAGCGCGTGCATGTACGGGGAATATAGTGGTCCGAAAACGATTTCGGACTAATCTTGTACGCACTAAATGTAGATATCGGCTATAACCACACATGTGTGCAGCATGTCATTCGATAGATCTAGGTCTGTAGATGAGCCAAAAATTATCAAATGAAATTGTTTGATTGAAAAATAGTGAGAAATAACGAAGTAAAGTTTAGAAAAGTGCCATGCGGAGCGAGAGCAAGGTTGATAAAACAACAAATTTGCTCGCTCGATCAAAAAAGCCCGCGCATACTGATCTGCCTAGTAATTTTTTTTCAAAAATTCAATGCTCCTATTAGTTTTTAGTTAACAAAAGAAAACCGGATGCAAAAATGTCTTGTAGTTTTTGAGAAATTAAAAAAAAACCCGAACCATTTTTTTCTAGGAAAAACCTTTTTTTTTTGTTTTAACGCGACTGGACTTGTAGGCAAATTAATGTATGAAACATTGACCTCTTTTTCATTATTTTTAAAAAATTCGGAGTTTTATGAGGATACAATAAAGTGATACAGTATTGGAATAACCCTGGATTAATTCTTTTTTTTCATTGATAACGCCTGAAAACTGACCTGCGAATTTCGTCTGGGTCCGCCCGCCGCCGAAGGGTTCTACCCGAATTTTGAATTTGGTCCGACGCAATCCCTCCCTTAGTACAAGGAGGATGGCTATTATGCTTGGAGTGCCCAAATCTAGAGTATGGAGAGTGCTTCATACCGAAAACTTACACCCGTACCATCTTAGGCCAGTTCAGGGACTCACCTCAAACGACAAGTTTTTGAGAGCAGAATTTTGTCGATCATTACTGCTTCGAGATGAAACTGAACGAAACTATTTTGCAAGGATATTCTGGACGGATGAAGCACAGTTTACCAGAGATGGGGTTACTAACTTCCACAATTTGCATCATTGGAGTAGCACCAATCCACACAACAAAAAACAAAACAAATCACAACACCGCTTTAGCTGTAATGTTTGTCTTGGTATTGTTGGACAAACTGTAATCGGGGCCCGGTTTTTGAATGCCGTTATTAAGGGAGAATCATACCTGCAGTTCCTACGAGACCTTTTGCCCGATTTGATGGACAACGTTCCTTTGGCCATAGCAGATAATTTAATCTACCAGCAAGATGGAGCTCCAGCACACTACACTTTACGGGTTAGAAACTGGCTGAATGATCATTTTAGTGACCGTTGAATCGGAAGAAGGGGCCCCACGAAATGGCCACCTAGATCACCAGATTTAACTCCTCTAGATTTTTATGTGTGGGGATTCATGAAAAATTATGTTTACGAAGTGGAAATAGTATTTTTGGAACAACGGATTGAAGTCGCTGGAGTCAAATTGCAGGAAAATTTGTCAAACATAGACTTATGTGCAGCCATTAGAAGGAGATATAATCTTTGCCTTCTAAAAAATGGGGATCATATTGAAAATGTATTATAATAAAACTCCGAAGTTTTTAAAAATAATAAAAAAGAGGTCAATGTTTCATACATTAATTTGCCTACAAGTCCAGCCGCGTTAAAACCGGTTTTTTTTTTAAATTCTCAAAAACTACAAGACATTTTTGCATCCGGTTTTCTGGTTTTAACTAAAAACTAATGAGAGCATTGAATTTTTGAAAAAAATTACTACTTAATTACATACAATTTTGAAAAAAAAATAGTTCGAATTTTGTTTTTTCAATTTTTTTTTCAAAATTTTGAGTTTGAAAATTAATTTCTCAAAAACTACTCCTTAAAACAGCTTCGTTTAAAATCAAGGTAAAAGAAGAGGTTTCTGGCTTTACATAAAGGTATATCACGGCATTGTGGATGTAACTGTTGATTTTTAATATTTTTTTTTCCAAATTAAGTCATTTTTTTAGAAAATTGCCCCTCCCGGCTAAATTGGGGAAATAGACCCCCCCCCCCTCCCATACGATTTTTTTCTTGTCTTGACCAGACCTACACGCTCTAGCTTTTTGGCATACTGTTCGTGGGACACACCCTGTATAAAATGGCTGCCACAACAAAACTATTTGGTGTTCTTTTGAAAAATGATTCTTGACACAAAAGATTGTAAATTTAAGGTGACGACGCAATTTGTGTTGATTTTCAGGGACTTATTGACCCAGGCTCGTAACTCATCCAGGAATATTTATAAAGCAAAAAAGTATAGTGACCCTGTTTAGTTGAAACCACATGTCTTCCACATTCATATCTTGGATCGGGGCCAAATAAGCTTGGTTTCCCCAAATCGATAGATTTGAGTCTTCTTTAACACTTTCATTAACGACAACCATATTTTATTAAAACTTCTAAAACAGAGCCAGTCTGTTCGAATTTGTTGACAGTTTGGCCTTTTGTATGCTCAGATGGACGATTTTGTCGACAATAATCTGCTCGTGACCCCTATTTTCGCAGTAAGTTTTCGTTATTTTAACGCATTCAGCTTGTCTTGACTTGATGTGTTCGTCCAATCACGACAATATCAGTGCATATGCAAACAATTGTGCAGACTTGAAAAACCACCGTCATGAAAATGTCACCTTTTGTTGGATGACACACTAGAAGCCAAAGGCTTCAAATCCTATTAAGACACAAGGTTCGAGTAAAGTAACTTTTTCTCCGCATGTTCAGAAGATCCCCATAACCTCGAAATCTAAAATTAGTCTTTATAGGCAAACAAGTTGAAAACACGAGGCGATAAGAAAAGAGGTAGGTATCTACGCCTCTATTTGGCACATTCTAATTGAATTGTTTTTTACGAATTCAGTAAATCGCATAAATCTCTTCCCATCGTGACGTAATCCATATTTAATCAGCACAACCGCACGCTAGAACTAAAAACAAAAAAAAAATCCAATACAAAGGTAAAAACCTGCTGAATCATTCGTTTCGATTGAAGTAGGGGCAGAAACCACTCGGCCAAAGCAAATAGTAGCGACTGCCTGCCCACACAAGGAAAAAAACAAAAACAAAAAAGCTTTAATCAATGAATACCGGCAACAAGGATAAGCGTCCTTGAAATGAATTGATTCACGGTAAAGGTCACGAAACAAGCCTCAATTGAGCATACTCGAATTCGGAAAACCACCTGTGAGTCCAGGCCACACGCCAAGGGGTTTTTCCCACTTAAACTGGCGTATACCAACTACAACGAGAAAATAGCGAGAAATAGCGGGAAAATACGACTGCCCACACAAAATCGCACACGATTCCCCTCCAAACCAATACAAACATAAGCGAAAGCTACTTTATCTTATTTCAAGTCACAACACGAAAACCTGTCCGAATGAATTTCACAACGAGCAGTAATTCCTAAATATCGCTACAAGTTGGTTTTGTGCCACATCAGTGTTACGAGCGGTCGGAATCGGTAGTGCAGTGGAAAACACTGTTTCTGAAATTGGACAATTTCCAATTTTTTTTTTCCTTTATAGTGCGGTAGAATAAATATTCGCCGGACAGCGAAAAATATTCTTGTTTTAAAAAGAATACTTTCGGACACGGTCGGAAAGGAAATTAGTAGTGTTGTAAACCATAAAAAAGAGGAGAACTCGTGCGTGAATTGAAGCTAGAAACTGCGTAGTTGCGTTTCTAGCACGGCATAGACAGTTAATCGCTTTGTGCGATTTTATGTAGTAAACTTTTTTTCTCCCCAGGAGTTGGATTTCTTTAGAAAAGTAAGTAAACTTAAAACTAAACTCGTGATGAAATAGATATTTCCGCACGAAAAAGGTGAAAAAATATGGTACCGAGCGCCATAATGGCCGCCGCCTCCTCCACTTGCATGCCGACATTATATCTTGACATTATTCATTAAGTGTAATTAGTTTTCCATTTCGTGGAATTTCAACCAATGTTTAATTATAATACTAGGGGTTTCAGCAATTTCCCTTAGTGCGCAGTAATTTCATGTTGTTAAGTGTGATTAGAGTTATTACTAAGCATTTCCTATTCGACAAATGAAAATCTATTTTTGTACTTAATTCCCTTGCTCGTGTTCGTTACCGAGTTAATTTTTATCTCTGTGCACTTTATTTTTTTTCTTTGTTTCCCACTCGAATGTATTATTGATTTTTTTTTATCATTCACTTTGGTTCCACTCGAGTTTATTAAATTTCCTGTTCGCAATTGTTCTCCATATCGATAAGGATCGAATGTACATACATATGTACATGTTAGTTTGACATTTTAAGTAACGATCGTCTCGTTGATTACTCATCGACCGCCAGTAAAATGGCCGTCGGTGACACGTATGCAATTTGTACAGTGATAAACATGTTTTTCAATGGGAAAATTATTTCCGTAAACGTTTGAATTAAAACGAAAATAAGGAGGAATCTCTAAATCAAGGTTGTCAGGAATACTCAAGTTCAGAAAAGATATAAATTTTACAGACGAGCGCATATATTTGTACAAAAAACCAGAAAAATTACAGTGGCGAGCACATGTGGATACATCCTACTCAAATCTGACTTTGAATGGATGTAAAATCCTTAAAAATACAGTTATCGCAATGAATTTTTTTTTGTTGAATTCTTTATTTTTCTCGGAAGTAAAAAATATAAAAACATATTTTAAAACAGAAATCCAAAATTAACTTTTAATCCATATAACAAAAAAACTCAATGTATCCACTTTTGCACGTTCAAAAATAAAATATTTAATACCAATTTTTCAATATTTGGTCCAAAGGCCCTTGGCTGAAATGACACTGTTAACTCGTTTGGGCATGCTTTCGACCAGTTTCTCAATGAGTTGGTGCGGAATACTGGCCCACTCTGTCTGAATCCGGGACCAAAGCTCATCCAAGTTCCTCGGTGCATTATCATACCGCCCCAATCGTTTTTTCAAAAGAGCCCATAAATTTTCGATTGGGTTCAGGTCGGGGCTTTGTGCTGGCCACTGCATGGTAAGAAATGTTTGTCTACTAAGCCAATTTTTAACAATTTTAGCAGTATGCTTAGGATCTCCATCGTGCTGAAATGTGACTTCATCCTCTGGGTATGCACTTTCGTCTACGAAGTCTGGCAAATTTTCTTCCAAAATACGAAGATAATCTTCTTTCTTCATTATGCCATTGATTTTCACTAACGGTCCGACGTTCCACCAAGTGAAGCAGCCCCATACCATCAAGCCACCTCCTCCATGTTTCATGGTTTCTTTCACCTGGTGCTTTTGTAAGGATTCATATGGCCGGTGCCAATAATATTGCTTACCGTCTGACTGAAAACGGTTAATTTTGGTTTCATCTGACCATATTACCCTTTTCCAGTCATCTACGCTCCAATCCTTGTGTTCTCTGCAAAATTTGAGGCGCGCCGCTACATTTTTCGTTGATAGTGCTGGCTTTTTTTGTTTAACAGCCGATGTCAGACCAATTCTTCGAAGCGCCCTACGTGCTGTCCACTCGCTAACGGGTTTGTTTATAGTGGCTGCTGCATCTTTTGGTGTTGTTGCGTGTTTGGTTACCATCAGCCGCTCCATAGCTCGAGCATCTCTATCAGTAAGCAGTCTTGGTCGCGATCTTACTACTTCAGGTGCAGTTATATTGTGTCTTTTTCTTACCTGAAGCACTGTTCGATGGCAAATACCTAACATTTTCGCTATTTTTCGTGCTGAATTATTGTTTTTTGTCATTTCAATAATTGTATTTTCCAAGTGCTCAGGTATTTTCCTCATTTTTGCTACAAGATCAATGTAATTGATGAAACTGATCGATGAATATGTAGGAACGACCTTTCTAGTTCAATTTTTTAACTATCTGTTCAAAATCTGTTTGAATATCTTTTCGGTGAATTTCACAATTTCATTTCGAATTAGTTGGAATAACTGTAAACTTTTAATCCGCTTTGCACTCATAAATTAGTGTTACCAGATAGGAAAAACTAAAACGTGCAAAAGTGGATACATTGAGTTTTTTTGTTATATGGATTAAAAGTTAATTTTGAATTTCTGTTTTAAAAGATGTTTTTATATTTTTTACTTCCGAGAAAAATAAAGAATTCAACAAAAAAAAATTCATTGCGATAACTGTATTTTTAAGGATTTTACATCCACTCAAAGTCAGATTTGAGTAGGATGTATCCACATGTGCTCGCCACTGTATGTAAGGAAAATTATTTTCGTTTATTTATTACTCAAATGTGCCTTTAAAAAAAAAAAAACTATACAACGAGGCGACAACGAAATTCGTTCATATGTATATCAAAATAGCCAAAAACAGTTCAATATGTCTATACTTGATTTTAAAAAACACAAAAATAAAAAAAAAGCAGAAAATAAAAAAGATCCCTTTGGATAATGATTGAATTCTGAGTCACGAATAAATTTTAGGAATGTATCCAAAATAAGAACCTACGCGGTCTTTCTAAGAATTTTGTCCCAAATTCTCCCATTCCAATAAAAAAACAAATTTCTGGAATTTTGCCCTTCATCCTAGTTTTCACAACGTAGGTGCGCGTAGATGCATTTATCCTCGTGCACGTTTCCTGAAGCTCGGAGAACATTGCAAGCTTTATACATATTTTCAATTTCTCTTTATCTCCTATCTCTTTCGAAATACCGCTCTCTTCAGTTCATTCTCCCACAGAGGTCGGTTCGTCGGTTTCTCTTTCGAGTAGAAGAAATGACATTTCTCACGGTCAATGCCATACCAACACATGGAATTGTTATCCAATCGAAGCTTCTAGTCTAATTTATCACTTTGTCATTCCTTCCCTGGGGGGAGGGCTATTTTTTCTATTTTAAGTATAAATATTTATCTATTTGGTTATTCGTTATATTTATTTCTTTCTATTTTTTTTCTCTTTCTAGTCTGAGCGACAACAGGGCTAAACCAGACTCTTTTGAGAGCTAGTTGAGGCTACCCTTACAATTCCTTTAAAGCAAATAAAAGGAAATCATTATGTAAGTACTGCACGATTTCTTTAAAATCCATACTAAAAAGCGAATTGCAAAAATGTACATTTTTTCAACACATTGCAACGCGCTTTACGGTAAGGACGAAAAAGAAAATTAAACGCAATGAAGTATCTATGAGTCAGTTATTAATCACATATTCTGATTTCTATCCACAGAAAAAGTATACAATTCTTTTGAGTTTTTATTTTTCTATGTTTGGAAAATAGATTTACCTTCCCACACCCCATTTAGTAATTTTAATTAAAAAAAAAAAGGATTTCAAAACAGGACAAAATGTTCGCGATAATTTACACCTGTAAGAGCTCATTCAATTTACCATTCAAAACACTGCAGAAAATCAAAAAAAAAAAAAATGCATTTCCGCACGCATTTTGTTTGGAATTTTGAGACAAGTTTGAAATGAAAATGATTATTGTGCCTGGTCGAAAAAAAAAGAATAATAGAATCGCTTAAACCCATGTTTTTTTTTCCCCAATAATATTTTCATGTTTCTCAACAATTCCACACTTTTGATTCCATTTTTAGAAACATTCAAAATGGCTGCCAGCAACCAAATCGCAAGCATCTGCCAAGCAAGGCCCAAACAAGCAAATAACAAGAAATCAAACAACGACAACCAGAAATCTGCATCAATCCCCAACGGCAAGACAATTTGCTCAACTGAAAACAACAACTGCAACCAATTTATTAAGAACTGGTCGAACAATATTGGTAAGACGTTCGCAACCCCACCGGCTTCACCAATTGCAGGATCGGCAATCGAAACCGATCTTTTTGAGAAATTACGAGATATTGAGCCCGGAATCCCTAAGCCAATTGATAGTACCAGAAAATCAATCGTCGAAGAGCCAGCATCAGCAATTTGTCAATCCGACGACGCTGCACAAACAGCAGAAGAAATTACTGTTATTGAATCAATTGAAAACGTTAAAGACAGAGCAAGAATTATCACAAGCGACGAGTACCTTAACACCAATTTATACAATTGTGAGGGTTCCCTTTTTGATGAGGTCCCTCGTACCAACGTCTACAATAAACCAGGCTTCTATCAATTCCGAGGTGGAAAAGACAAACACCACGTTATCACATACGAGTTTATACGATCAAGAGGCGAACAAGAAAAACAGCAGAGAGAATCAGTTGAATACAATTACAGCCGAGAAAAATTTAAATACAACGGAAAGCAATTTGAAACGAACAACAACAACAAAGATACCAATAACAACAACATCGTCAACTTCACCAGTTGCCACAATGATGGGGCTTTCGTTGCCTGGAAACGAATTCCAGGATTTGAGTGGAGCACAGCAAACTGCCGTAGTTGAAGAGCTTTTACGTTCGGCATGTTCTGATGGTAAGTTTAAGGATTTGTTCGAATTGATATTGTTATTGAGTTAATGGCACTCCACACGAGACAGCTTAACATGGGTCTTTGCCTAACTAACAATATTAAATTGGACAGTACCGACCGATTTGGTTTCTATATATATTATTCAAGAGCCTGTTGAATCGATTTAGTCGAATGCCATTTTATGGTCACGAGGAAGTACCCTTTTAGCTCAAGCATTGACCAATTCGACATAAGAGCAGGCCACCGTATAGGTCAATTTGATTCTGTAGGCTATAGCTCCGCTGGCTATGTATATACATACAAGTTTGATATCAATCTAGGGTACGTATCAATCACAAGAATTTGGTTTTCGAAGCAGGATATATGAGATTTGTTCAAAAAATAAGGTGACTTTTTATTTTCCTTGAAAAAATATTTAGTTATTCATCAATATCTACTTTATTCCCTTCCAAGTAATCCCCCTCAGGAGAAGCACTTCTAAGCACATAGCCTTAAGCACCTCCAGGTGGCCGTTATCTCCTCAATCGTGACAAACCCCGTCCTTTTATGAGTCTTTTCAGTTTTGAGAAGAGAAAAAGTAGCAGGGGACAGTTCCGGCGAATACGATGGTTAAGTACGGTATCATTTTTGTCCAAGAAATAACGCACAAGCAACAATTAGTAGACCCATTATCGTGATGCAACAGCCATGCGTTTTTTCCCCCCCACAAAGCCAGACGTTTCCTTCGTATTATCTCACACGAATGGCACATAACTTCAAGATAACATTTTTTATTGGCCGAACGAACGTCTCGCAGGAACTTATTATGAATCACGCCATGGTAAGAAAATAATCTTAATTTAACCGGTCTTGGCATTTCTGGTCACTTCCATTGGGATGGTTGGACTTAAGTTTCGACATCATACATATGTATATGCATGTTTTGTTCCTAGTGATGACCATTTTCGGCAAATCTGGATGGTCATCCAACAGCTTTTGAGCGATGCTCATGCGACGGTTCTTCTTGTTAAAATTCGCCGAAACATACTTGGTGCTCAAAATATCTGGAAAAAATTTATGATTCGACGATTTCATAAAAATGTTCTTCACTGCTTCAGTGTTTTCATCCGTTTTTTACGTGCTGAGGTGTCGAGGCTTACATTTCTTGGCCTTCTGTGAAGAGCTTGTGGTCAGAATAAACTCGCCAAATGACGCAGTCAATATTTTAAGTACGTTGGAACACTCCATTTTATTTTTCTCACAAAATTTCATACAAATTCTTTGATCCATTTTTTTTTCAATAGCAAAAAATCCCCAAGCACACCAAAACTCGTCTAACCACCAATATAGTTGACAGTGGTTACATACAGTATGAGACAAAATATTTACAACTCGAACCGAAACTGGTAAATTTCATAAAATTCGTTAAATTTTTATTCGAAAACATAACAATCTTCACATTTTTAAAGCTCTATATTTAAGAAAAACAAGAATATATAATTCATAAAAATCCAATAAGTATTTCTTAAGTTAATATAAATGATGATAAGGAACTTACAATTTTCTCGCGATAAACGGACGCTTTGTGGACACGGAAAGTTAAAAATCAATCCCTTCATATCCACGCCGAAATTGGTTTAAGATTTCCATTTAACAGTAAGTACTAGAACAGTATCCCGTCGGTTAACCAAAGTTAATTTGGGCGCTTACCGACCTGCCAAAAAACCATTGATTTTGATTCGAAACCAGAAAAAGCATCAATTTGCAAAAGATAATTTATGTCGTGACATTCAGAAGTGGAGCTCAGTTTCTTTTTGGTTATGAGTCGCGATGGAATTTCGTATGTTAGGAGAATACTTGGCAAGCAACTTCTAACACGCTTCTTCTTCTTCTTTTCCTTTTTCCGGCGTTGTTATGGTCAGAAGTGTAGGACCATAACCTTCCCACTTAACTGCATTCCTACTGGTCCGCTTGTGGGGTCCGCCGGTTTGACCTCAGAAAGTAGCGGCAGGCTTCCCGGTTTGGGATTACTTCACCGCTGAGGCCAATCAAATGCTGGTGTTTTTGCATTGCCTGGTTTTTTTTTTTTTTTTTTTTTTTGTGTGACACGGGCATGCATCCAGATTTTTTTTGTTTGATCTTATTCTTACAACACCGGTGATCTCCAGTCGTGTCAACCCACTGATTCACTGATTTGCATGCATGTATACTTGTGGGGCAGTTTAATGGTGGTATATGTGTCCCTAGGCTCACATTGGTGTTTTCTAAATTGCCTAGATGTGATTTTTGTTTACCTTTGTTTTAGTCGCCTTTTACGACAAGCGAGAGGTATCGCTGCAGGGATATTCTTAACCCGTCCCTGCACGGAACTTCTAACACGCTATTGCTTAAAAATGTTTAAGCATGGTGTGGGGTTATTTTTCTGCTGCTGGTTTGGGTCAATTTCATCGCATTAATGGTAAAATGGACCAACACATGGATAAGGCATGGTAAATGCCATTGCATTGGGTCTTCCAGCACGATCATGATCCAAAACACACATCGTAGCTCAGTGACCAAAACATCAATGTAATGGATTGGCCACCGCAGTCGCTCGATTTAATGTTCGAAATGCATTCCAGAATGCCTGGAATGAAATTCCCTTGAATATTTTAAAGAATTTAATTGAATCCATGCTAAAGCGATGCAAGGCAGTGATTGAAAATAAAAGATTTTCCACGAAATTTTGAATATTTTTCAGTTAATTTTTTGATTTGAATTAGAAATTGTTTTGTCGCGAGGAAATCGTAAGTTCCTTATCATCATTTATTGTATTTTAGAGAATATTTATTGGATTTTTATGAATTATGTTTTTGGTTTCTTCAAATATAGAGCTTTAAAAATGTGAAGATTGTTATGTTTTCGAATAAAAATTTTATGAAATTTTCCAGTTTCTGTTCGAGTTTTGTCCGTTACTGCGTGTTGGAGGTCATAAAAACCAATATAACATGGGCAAAAGTTGAGAAATCGCGAAATTTAAAAAGTCACCTTATTTTTTGAACAAAATTCGTGTACTCCCAGTTTTGTTTCTATTACTGTCTTCTAATGCTTCACAAGCTTACGGATTTCATCTCCATGGAAACTGGGTTTTCTTTTAAAAAAAAAAAAAAAAAAAACTTTTTCTTTCAAACCGTACTGGGACCGAAACTGATTTAGAGAAGAAAGGTCTGGGAAATATGGTAGGTGGAATAACCATTTTATTTGCTTCACATTTTGCAGCATTTATCAAGTGATATGTAGCCTGTCGTTATCATGTTGGAAAAGTCCTTTTCGGTTAGCCAAAACTGGACGATTGTCTTGGTGTTTCCCATTGATTTTAGAGAATTGAATCCCAAGCAGATAGCAGAACCTTCATTGGATGCAAACTAGCTTTGGCAACGCTTCGGCATCTGCATCAGCTTGTTTACAGCTCCTTTTTCGTTGCACATTTGTATATAGAATCCACACCATATCCCCTGTTAATCTCAGTCTAAGTTGTCACCCATGTGGCAAACTTGATAATGAATCCAAACTTCTTTAAATGACAAAATGTTGACGAACGATGAATAAGTCTCTCAGCATCTCCTTTGTTAAAACCTGCATAATACGAGCGTACAAGTTAATATAAGCGTTCCGAAATCTGGCCATCTATAGTCCTGAGATTAAAAGCATGATCCGAATAAACGTCCCTTTTGATGAAGATACAACACTTACTCCGTGTAAACTCGTATAGCATTACGTGGCACTACGTGACTAAGTGGCTTTTCGTTCTCCATTTTCGAATTTTTTATTTTTTGCATACAAATTGACGGACGATACCATGGCCTGTCTAATTGTATACAAGTACATACAACAAACGCTAGGCGCGTCATACAGCAAACTTTCCGCCACGTTGCAGTGATTCAATATAGCTATATTCAGCACCCAACCAGTGACATGTGAATTAAGCTTTCTTATGTCTATGATTTTATTTCCTCAAAATGATGGAAGAGGCATACTAGGTAAATGGATATGTCGTCAGATTTTCATGCTGGCTTATACTAACACAGGGCATCGGTTCTTGTGCACAATCTGTAAAACATTTAAATCCAATGTGAGAGCTGACAGGGCAAATAAAGCATTCGACTAAATGGCTCAATCGATGACCTGAAAATTCCTTTAGGAAACAAATCAAATGGCACTGTCTAATGTCTATGTCGTCGCAACAGTTATTCAATTAAATTAAAAAAATAGTTACATTAGCTATTGTGGTTGAAGAGTAATCTATAAAAATGGATAATGGATGAGACGAGTTGTTGTCTTTAGATAGAGATAAGGGGGAAAAAAAAGAACAAAGGTTGACTTGTTTAACAACCTATGTACCTAAAAAATAGAAGAGCCTGATTCTTAACAACTCACGTTTTGTATATAAAAATAAAAAATCCACAACTTTAAGTATAGTAACAACTTAATACCAGAAGAACTTCAGCCACGAAGCTCACTTCTGTCACACCAAATGACTTATTCATTTTTTAGCTACACAAATACTGATCTCCACACTCATAAATTGCAAATTTCCCTCTCTTGCGCTTTCTTGCTAGATCAAACACTTAATATTGACATTACCGTTAAGTAAACGATATTCATTTGAAATGTAGCGCATGAGTGTATAAACTTTCTGAAATCAGTTGACAGGAATATTTACTTGCTTACTTAGAAGGTGCTACGGTTCGCGGTGAACTTGGTCGTCACCTAACAGTCGGAAAGTTTTTTAGCCATTCCATGGAAACCATGCTTTCATGCCTAATTGTGGTCTCTTTCCACCTTTGTGCGCACCCTTGTAGAGGACGACCGGATCAGTTGTGTCTATTCTCTCCACATGGATATGTCATAGACGCCTGCCTGAGCCAATGTATAGTCTTATGTTGTACGTTTTCACTCGTTCCACACAAACGGAACCAAAGAATCGTCCACTTTCAATAATGAGCAAGCCTCTGCGCCGAAAGACTAGGATTAATACTAGTACAAACTTATGGCAAAGATAACTTTCTAGCCAATAGACGGTGTTGCGATGACAGCATATATTTGGTTTTGCCCTCAATGCTCTCAAAGTGCGTGTTCACATTGACCACCAAATTGCTTGAAAGAGAGGGAACGATTTTTAGTAAGTGGAAACGAGAAGGGTTGCTTGCACCGAAAATCCATCTTCAATTTGGATTTTCGGGTGAAGCAAACCGTTCCATTCTTAATTCATTCCATTTTTGACAGTTTTTCTTCATTTATTCGTGACTGTTGGACAGACAAGTTCATTTGGCTTGCAAAAATGACGAAGGCGACTGAATGAAAATGACTACTTGGACGAAGGTGACTGAATGAAAATGACCCGATTCATGCGTTCCACTTGTCAAAAATTCAAGTGTGCTTCCACCAATGTGAACACTATTTGCCTTCTTGCGCTTGTCCTTCTTGTGCCAATGTGAACACGCACAAACGCTTCATCGAATTTTCGCTGTGTCCGTCCAATCACGTCAATATCATCTGCCTATGCAAGCAATTGTGCAGTCTTTAAATAGACTGTACTTCCTGTATTGGCTACAGACTTCGAACGATATTTTCATTGATGATGTTGGGGAAAATCACATGGCCCAGGCGTCATCCGGCCTGAATTCTATTTTAACATCGAATTTCTCAGTACATTACCGGCCTTAATGCATCAGCGAGAATTCCCCATTGTTAGCCTATACAGCAGTTTGGCGGAGATGCTATTACATGGCAATTAGAGACACTAAAAGGTGATGTGTGTCGACCTGAAATTGAATTTTTGATTTATCATGGCCTAGAACCATACTGGTAGTAGCCTGTCAGATCATTCACGAACGGTTGCAGGCGTACACAGCACGATAGAGAGGGCCTTGTTTAGGAGTTTTATGACACTAGTTGGCGGTTGATAAAGACCATCTTTCTTATGAACCGGGGAAACTATATATATTGAGATTTAATTCAAATGACATACTTTCCTCCAGCCAAAGACATTGGAGCCAAATATCTTTCCCTGGAGCATTATTTTTAGATGTGTAAACAGGTAATAGTCGGTGGTAAGCCGGATCCAGAGAATACGATGGATGGGAAAGTAATTTAAAATGCAGTTTTTGCAGTTTCGCCATTGTTGCGATTAACTTATGACACGACCCATTGTCTTAATGGGAGAGCGCTTTTCTTCTTCATATCAAGCGAATCATATCGCTATTGATGGTTCCACCTTCCTTAAGGTAATCCGTGAAAAGAAATACCGTGCGCATCCCAAAATACGGAGGCCAAAATTTTTATCAGCTGGCATTTGTGATTTCGGTCGCTTTGGACGGTTTTTATCCTTTGCTGACAACTCGATTGACTGCCGATTCGACGCCTGAGTATGGTGATTTATCCATGTTTCATCCCATGTCTTGTTATTGCGCTGAAATAGCTCGAAACCTTTTGTAGTTTTTGATCGACTGTGAACAAACGCGGTACTCAAGATCATTTTGTGGACTTATTTATGTTTCTGGTACAACGTGCAAGTGTTAGAGACCACTGTCATCGGCATCTCCTCTATCCCCTCTTCCTTTTTACCTTTCACCCGAACTGTGTCGCCGACATCATAAGGTTATGAAGCCTTGAGTGTGCAGCATCATCTATGTTTATAGCATTTAAAAATAGCAATTGATTCTATTTGTCATAATCATTTGTCTCGATGAAACTGAATTCTAACAGCACTTCTCAAGCCATTGCTCTGAATTATACATATGCCACCGGGTGGAACAAGGGATAACCGGAATGGGCAATTTCTAGTGAATATGGCGGGTGGAGTAGCACTTCCCATTTAAGCGTTTCCAAGTAGGTTTTTACCGATTTTGCAACTAGTTACCAAGCATTGTCCTGTGAGAAAATCCCCTTGTCGTGTCTCTGTTTATATAGCTGCCGTTTTCCGTCCAATCCACCTCTCAAGCGCATCAATCGTAGTAGATAGCGATCTACCGTGGCGATTTCATAGGGTTTGCTCATAGAAGATCACGCCAAATGTAGTGCGGAACCTTTAAACCATTGAAATTTGCCTTCGCTGACAATGTTCATGCATGGCAAGGCTTTACGTTGAGAGTTACCGTACAGAATCCATTTTTCATAGCCTGTCACGATGCAATACGAAAAACCTTCCCTTTTGATAAAAAAAGTTTGCCCTTTGGCGAACTAACATACACTAATGTTCAAGCTTGCCTACAGTACTTCCTTGTAGAAGCGTTGGATATATGGATAAATGTAGTTCCGTTTAAGGGGCACCCCCGATTTAGACCAACATTTTTTTATGTGTTTACCTGGATGTGTTTTGTGACGAAAATTTCTAAAGAGATTTTTGGCGCAAATACACCATCGTTTTTTTTATGGAGGTTTAAAGTTTTAACGATTTTTAATCATTTATTCTTTGTGATGATTCCTAAAATAGGCCAACTATTATGATTAGGTCGGCCGTGAGTACATATAAATGGCCTTATGTGTCTTTATGGGTGTTTTCGTTTTTACGTCATATTCAGTTGTTACCGATGATCAAGACAAACTTTTCATGAGGGTTTAAGGATTTCCCTGACGCCCGAAGAAGGCATAATTTTAGACAACTCTTGAGCTATTACATATGTACTATTACATCGAGGAAAGGGTCACGTTTTAGAGGTCGACAACGACGGCGCTATATTAGCTCACACAAATGATCGATAATGGTTTCCTTACGGACCCCACCCTTCGATAATTCATGCCTCATCCAGCGCCATGACGATTCAATCTTTTGAGTATACATACAGCGTGCGCCATTTCATATGAGTCGATGTAAATTTCGAATAACTTCAACAATTCTCAACCGATTTTGGAAATTCAAAAACTTTTATTCAATTTAGTCCTTTACAATCTATTTTGATTAATTTTTGAAGACAATATCAATTAAATAACCGCCTTTATTGCCGATGCAAAAATGGGCTCGTTTTCGCGCATTCTCTATGACATTTTCGAGCATTTCGGTCGAAATTTCTGCGATTTCCGCACGAATGTTTCTTTTGAGCTGTTCTATTGTCTTCGAGCAAGGTGTATGCTTTTCAAGTATCCCGAAAGAAAAAATTCTGGAGGAGTCAAATCCGGCGATCTCGGAGGCCAGTCAATATCGCCCTTTTTTGACACCAATCTTCCAGGGAACTTCTTACGCAAAAGGTTCATTGTTTTGTCCGCAGTATGGCATATCGCGCCGTCTTGTTGAAACCAAAAGTGAAATAAGCCTTTTTTACGCATTTCTGGGACCACATTGTGGTCCCACCGATCGATCGCCATCCACTGTATTGTCAACTTTGAAGAAATATGGTCCAATGATGGTTTTAGCGCATACACCGGCCCAAACAGTAACTTTTTGATCATATAGCGGCTTTTCGTGGATAATGTGAGGATGTTCGGTGCCCCAGAAGCGACAATTTTGTTTATTAACTGAGCCAGAGAGCGTAAAATGTGCCTCATCGGTCGTCAAAATTTGCTGCCAGAACTCCGGCTCAGCATTAATAATTGCAACGACATTTTGTGCGTATGCCAAGCGCCGTGGCTCATCTTATGTGCAAAATTCTTTGAGTAATCTGCACTTTTTATGGGAATAAGTGGAGATCATCCTTGAAATTCTCCGCAAAGTGGTGATGCCTAACTGCTGCGAACGGCGCCGATATGAAAAACTTGGGTCTTCTTGAACACTGGCCTTCCCAGACTGAATAGATGAGCTTGAACGCGGCGGACGTGGCTTAGGTTGCTCACGAGGGCTTGCCAGAGAACCAAATTGAAAAAAATTCGAGGCCCAACGACGAATTGTATCTTTTTTGGGCGCAACACGATCACGATATTTTGCACGATACGCACATTGAGTTAGCACTGTTAGGTGTAAAGCGATTTTTGGTTAAAATTGTTCTGAATTGACGTTTCCAAAATGCTATGACATGAAAATCGGTTGACAATTGTTGAAGTTATTCGAAGTTTACATCGACCCATATGAGATGGCGCACTCTGTACCGTTACCTTTAGTCACCATACAACGAGAGATATTTCATACAACATATTTCAACATATTTCCAAGATGCACATGTACTGGGGACTGCGCCCCTGCATCCCGCGCTCCCTACCCTTCAAAACATAGTCCCTTCGAATAAATGGCGAAAAATGGTAAAATCTTCAAACCCGTATAAAAATGATATGGAGCATTTGCGTAAAAAACCCCTTGAGAGTTTTTCATGTCCCACCAAGGTCATCAAATGCCCAAAGTTTCATCCCGATTGGGGGTGCCCCCTAAACGGAACTGTACTCGATGCGTTACCATCTTAAATTACATGCACATAGTACAGGTAACGTCATCTGTAGGGGAACAGGGAAAACTTATTCAAGGTCCCAATAAAAAGTAGCGCCAGTAAAACCACTGAAAAAACACTGAACTAAAGGTCAGATTGTCATAAATTTTGACTCGTATTGTCTGAAGGTCAGTACTTCCTAAGAAATATGTGCATTTTCACCACCTATGTGTCGCCCTTGGAATTCATTGAGTGAAGTATTACACATCAGTTGTTCTAAACGAACTCGTCTGTAACTGCTATAGAAGTGGTGGCATCAGGAATTGTTACCCTGAATGGGAGTGTAATTGCGCATAATCATACAACGTACTGCCTTGATCTAATTCGCTTTCTTTGTCTATTTTTAACTCGATCCCTAGGTGGCTAGAGTCGTGTTGGCTGCAAAACTGGGGTAGGGAAGACTTATCAGAGGCTTTCCTGACCGTACGCTATGAGTCTGAAACTTGGCTGTGTTATAGATAGAGTACCTGATTCTGAGCTAATAGCGACCGGTTTGAGAATCCTAGCTACTGTGGTTCCTGAGGTCCAGGTAAACATTTGCAGAATTCAAGTTAAAAGACATGAAATTGTAGCTTGGCTCCTGGCGAGCTGATCCTATCTTATCTTAATTTTTTTGCCAAGAGAACAGTCAAATCTTAACTTCTGTCATTCTAAACAATGGTATAAGTGGTAAAATGTCTACAGAAATTCATTTAGCACGTGTTTTGCGCCACACCATAACCTTTCTTGCGAAACTCACGTACGTATCCCGTGGTTAGTTAAATTTTATTTTTTATTTTTTTTTTATCTAAAGATGGGTCGAAAAAATAATCAAAATACATACTCAATTAGGCCCGTGCTAAGCATGTACAACAACATGTACTGTCACAATATCCATCGATCTAATCGATTACACTTAGCCACAAAGAAAGGAAAAAGAAATCATTTCACAATTGAATTTAATATTGCGAGTCATTCGCACACACTATCATATATTCGCACATCGAAAAGAGATAAGCCGACAATAAGAGGGAGTAAGGTTCCAGAGAAGAAAGAGAATCAAAACTCCCAAATCCATTTGTCGTGTTTATCTTTGTATCCACCTACGGAATAGGACTAGGTATACAGTTGTATGTAGTTTCGTATCATTTTTAGTCACTGAAAAGCCTAAGAAATTGGCTGGTCAAGTAGAATGAGAACGTGGGCTTCCCTACTTGCATGACTCGTTAACATTTGATTGGTGTTGCTCTCGCTGCTATCTCTCAGCGTGCAACTTTTTCGTTTTGACTGCCAAGGGCTTTCTTCGCAATCTTTCCTTGTATGAGTTCTATTTCAAAAACAGTCTAATCACGCCATGTTTGATAAAAAATTGTTTCATTATCATGCAAGCCCTTAATTTCATTATCAGGGAAACTAGGAAGCACTCCATCATCGTCTAACATAATGTGGCATTTGTTAAGCTTACATAGTAGCTTAAGACATGAATTCTAAACTTCTGTTTACTTTTTAAGTCTTGAGGCTCTCATATTCTTCCGCCCACAAATATCCGAAACAGATCGTTTAATCTAGTGTCGACCACATCAAAGAGCCGCTTATACTTATGTAAAATAGTTATGGGAAGTGTGAAAATTCCACTTATACAGCAAATCACTTTTCTAAGGTTGCTTGTATAGAGGCCTGCTCTGATAACTCTTTGTTGGTTCAAGGCGATTGCTGTCCTATAATTGGCCTGATATCTGTACAACCATGTGCTGATATGATATGATAACATTTTAGAATCAAAAATCGCGCTAAAATCTGTGATGTACAATCTAATAATACACTAAAGACCTTTGTAGTTGTGGGGGCGATCCTTCCGTCTTACGATTTCCAAGAAACGTAATAAATAAAAACATGTTTGGAACGTATCTAACCCCAGTGGTATGGGCAAGTGGGAATTTTGATTTCACAACAAACTTGCCAATATCCATAAATGGTAAATCGCCGTCACTCTTCCCCTGCGAGTATCAATAAGTGGGTCACAGACTCACAGCACGCTCTTTACGCGGGCTTCATCCCCATTTTTAACTTTGAAGAGAGTGGCTAGTGGCTTCTCTTTTTCTTTCATCGTACATGTCATGTACGATGTTTAGTTCTTTCGTTGGTTTTCCATGGCATTTCACTTCATGTTTTCCAACAAACTATGATTTTTAATTTAAAAGTGCTTAATGGCATCTGTGACTCACTCTTGACACTATCACAATATACAGAGGAAAAGCTTATTTGTTCTCTGCTCGCTCTTATTTGCCAACTATCATAAAAGAGTTGCAACAAACTTCAATAATCGCAATGCCTATGCATAAAAGCAAGCATCACTTGAGTCATTCATTAGTAGTTAACCCGACAGAATCCGAGCAAGTCGCCTGACAAGGTACTAGTCACGTAACTTCCCCAGTAAATAACGACAATCTCGTGAATAAAATGCAAACGTGAATGTCATTTTACCGAAAATATTTTTTATTTACACTCGCCTTATTTATTTTGTTTATGTTTTATACAAAATTGCGCTTCTTTATATGTTTTCTAAAATTATTATTTTATCCAACTCGCAAGCGCGAAGAAAACAAAACCAACGTCGTCGTTATCACTATATCTGCTTTCCTTCGAGAACTTGAATATTCATGTTCACAACGCCATATCATCCCCCCACACGTACCATGACACTTGGTACATGGAACATGTTCATTCGTGTTTTCATTGGATTGCCACAAAAGAGAATTCAATTTTCGAAGAGAATTTTGTTTTCGCACTTTTTGCCGGTCGCAACACGTAAACATTTAGTTTTTCTCTTTGCTCCCCATTTACCTGTTGCTGGTGCTCTTTTGATTGTATTGGTTTGGTGGATCCCGAGATAATGTTTGTCTTACCCCTTTACGAATGAGACTAAAAGATCGATTCGTCGCAAACGTATGGCGAACGTTCGAATGCGTTTAGTTTTCACTTGTTCGCTACTTGGCACGGACGTTCTGAGTTACAGGTCTCAAGAAGTATTGCCGAAAATACCGAAATATATGTAGAAGAACATTGTTAACGATTTTTCACTGAATAATCATGATAATGGGTACATATGCAGATTTATAAAATTTGAAAATTCGATCGTTAGATTGCGATAAAATTCGACTTTAAAATTCTGAACTAAAAACCTGGTCCCAGATACCGTGAACCTATATTCACGATGTCAGGTGCATAGCTTTGGTCATACATTTCTCTCGAATTTTGATAAAATTGATAACAAAAAAAAACCTTGAACTAACGTTTGTTATTTTTGTTTTGCAGAATTCGTTACACAATACAGTAACATAAACAACAACAACAGTAGCAACGAATTTTATACAAACAAAGGAGCGTTGAACGGATTACACGATATGACCATTGATCAGACTACACTTGTAAATGAATCTTATGCAGATCATCTGCACACGGACGACAGACAGTTTTTGGAAGAAATTCCCGGTGAAGAAGAACTTTTCAACAACCATCCTCGCTTGCCATACAGCGAGGAACAAATAACATTAACACAACCAGGCTACGAACAACTAGGACAACTCAACATTGATGATGTTGTTCTAAACGCATTCTCCGATGATTCAGATAATTCATTTTCAAATATTCCAACACGTTCGCCACTACCAACCGTTTTCGACTGTATACCTCCAACGAAAATACATAATTTCAATCTTGACGACCACAATAGCATTATACAGAACGACGAAACGTCAGTTCTCATCAATATCAACGAGGATAATCTATTCGAATACAGCCCATCATACAGTAGTGCCAGTAATGATATTGTTGACGATTTACTCAAAGAACAATCGTCATCCTACCACCAACAGCAATCAGCAACAAATGGTCTTAAACGGTCAGCAGCTAACAACAGTCTCCCGACAGGCGATTGTAAAATTAAAAAACTTAAACTTCACATCCCAACGGCGGAGGAAACGATTGTCGATAAGGATGGCGGACTTCAAGCCCTGTCTACGGCGCATATATTGGAAGAAATTGTCCAATTGGATGGTGACTTCTATTCCTTCACCTCATCGCCCGTATCTCACAACGGTCTTTCCCTATCTCCAGCCATATCAGACTCCAATATCGAATTCACCACCTCAATCGAGCCAAAATATGAGAATCCTCCCAGCATTGCATCGTCCTTCATCTATGAAGATTACACCAACGCGACGCTCTCACCAAGCAATAGCAGCGGTTACACCTACTCCGTAGACGGTCATTCACCTTCATCCAGTAGTAATAGGTCACGTAAACCACGTGGCCGACCACCAAAAAAGCACAGCGACCTGCCCGATCCGGAACTACTGCGCCGCCTGCCCGAAAGCGAACGGAAACAGTACGAGAACCGATGTAAAAACAATGAGGCCAGTCGTCAATCACGCCAAAAGAACAAAGAAAAACAAAGGAAAATGCAAGAGGAGGAGGATCATCTACAGCAGCAGAAAGACAAACTGCTTAAGACCCTCAACCGGCTGGAGAAGACGCACGACAAACTGAAGAACGTCCTCAAGGAATTCTTCGAAAATCGGGGTTAACGTGAAATGTATCGTATTA
Source organism: Merodon equestris (assembly GCA_958301585.1). Classification (NCBI taxonomy): domain Eukaryota; kingdom Metazoa; phylum Arthropoda; class Insecta; order Diptera; family Syrphidae; genus Merodon; species Merodon equestris. The sequence goes on from OY284413.1 coordinate 162,621,600, forward strand.
ATGTAGGGATTATCTGTAAGCTAGAGTTGATTAGTGTACGTGTATAGCCTAGGTTCTAGTTTGTTCGCCATTAAGATGTAATCTATTTAAATATAAACTTATTCTATCGTATATGTGTGTATATTGTTGCACGTTTATCCAGAAAAACTGGTGAAAAACAAAAACATAAAAAAAGATTTTTATTATTTTGTATTTTTGTTCTTTTTTGAAATATTTACTTATGAAATTATTTTATCGCATGATTATTATTTATGATTGTAAAAGGTTATACCTTCAAGAATAAAATAAAAAACACAAAATTATGTGAATTGAGTTGTTTCTCTGCTTAAGCATTTTTGGTTGTCGCCCATACTCGGACTGTTGTCAGCGAAGACCTATTACTATGAGTATCTTTCATTTAGGCAATTAGGATTTACAAATTGGATTCATTTTCTTGGGATGATGGGGCTTGTATCGAACTTTTAAAATTGCGATATTTCTCGAGGTGTCGACGTAAACTTTACTCCTACACCTGAAACCTATGGCAGTTAAATTTGGTGATCGCCGAAACCATGTCACTAAAGCGGGAAATTGATTTCCGGGGTAACAGCTCAAGAAGTGGCTCTTGCAGTATGGGAAGTGGCTTCATCCTGCTGAAATCATATATGTGAAATATACATATATACGCATGATGTTCTTGAAGCCGCAGGATGAAGTTTACAATACGGAATGAGCTTGGACTTAAGCAACAAGCTTTCCCAGCTGCCATGGTCTTCAGCCAACGCTGCAGGCCAAGTTGATTGAGGTTTCTATTCATTTGGATGCACCACCTCAGATGCGGTCGTCATTCATCTTCCTTAGTCGTCCCTAAGCGTTGGAATTGAAGACTTGGGGCTATACACAGAATAATTGAGATTTTTAGTGTGAAATTCGATCATGTATACATGACCACCACGAGCACGTTTACAGTAATTGATTTTTTGGAACCAAGTCTCCATTACGCTTCCACATACTCCTGCACACGAGGTTCATTCAAGAAATAAGGCTAAATTTGGCGAGCTAAGAGTATTGAATTTTTTTTCCCCCGACGCAAAAAGAGGGTTATAAGTTTGACGTACCTGTGTGTTCGTCTATAGCATCGTAGCTCCTGAACGAATGGAACGATTTTAATGCTTTTTTTTTTTGTTTGAAAGCTAACTCGATCGAGATGGTTCTTAGCTACAATTTATGAAGATCTGTTCTGGCGTTTCAAAGCCATCAGCTCTTTTAGGTGGCACAAAATGAATCACCCTATCGGAGGATGTTACATTTTTTGCAAATGGCGTCGTACTTCAATCATATTTGACAGGCGTACCACTTAAAATGGCCGCGAACGTTGCCTACAAGCTACGGCGAGCACATGGGAACCCGGGGTTCTGTCAAATTTATGTAAACAATCACGCACATTGTTATAATTCCAAGAGTGTGTGTGGCCGGAGTACACTAGCGGTAAAATGAAATAAGCTCACACGTATTCACGAATAGAGTTTGTTTGTAACGGGTTTTGTCGCTACAAACCTGGACTTTATTCAAAATTTCATGGTGTCACGGGGGAAGACATACGAAAGACGTACATACGTCTCGTTCTGGTTTTTGGCTGCAGTATACAAACAGATAAGCAATGGATCGCTTCGTAAGAGCGTGGAATAATTGTGTCGATTTTTTTTTACCAAAAATCGATCGGTAAAATTTCGTGAATTTCGACGTCGATTTCCTATTCGTGTCGCGCCAACTGGGCAAACAGACTGGAGATCATGCAGGACGTGGCCGCTACCGGACTGGTCGTTCGGACGAGAATATCGAAAGAAGAAAAAACATCAACCGGACGACGGGCCACGCAATTGGTCATAACCCGACGGACTCTACAGCGAATTTTAGTGAAAAACTTACACATGGTCCCGTACAAAGCCATCTTTAATCAACAACGAACAGAAAGATTTTGTGTGGAAAATCATCATGAGCGACGAGGCGCATTTAGTCTTAAGCGGTCAATAAACAAAATCTTCGTTTCTGGGGCATTGAAAATCCCCATATGATACACGAGGAGCCCTTACACCCACTCAAAGCCACTGTGTGGTGTGGCGTTCACGCGGGACGAATGATTGGGCCGTATTTTTTTGAGGACGCCATCGACAATACGATCACTGTTACAGGCGAACGCTACAGGGCCATGATAAACGACTTCTGACTGCCGGAATTGGATGAGTGGGGCTTGATGAACATTTGGTTTCAACAAGACGGTACAACCACACACACAGCACGAGCCACTATGGATATTGTGAAGGAAGCGTTTCCTGGTCGCGTAATCTACTATTTTGGCGATTTGGCATGGCCAGCAAGATCGTCAGACTTAACCATCCCAAACTTCTTTCTTTGGGGCTACTTGAAGTCGCGAACTTATGCCAACAAGCCTCGGACATTCGCGTTCGCAGCCCTTAAGGAGAATATTCGACAGAAATACGAACATTTGATCTCCAGTGATCTTCCGCAAAATAATGGAAAATGCGATAAAACTGGGACAAATATGTATCAACACTGGAGGTAGCCACTGGACGTATATTTTCTTTTCCACAGAAATTCAGAAAATATTGTAAAGGTCCAAATAAAGATTTCCATCACTCAAAGTAATTTTTTTTATTTAGTAGAAAAGTTATTCAAAAACAAAATTGGATGATAAATCTTGCGCCACCTTGTACATACAAGGAGCCCTGTGCGTTGTTGCATAATATTTAGGTAAAATGTAATTTAAGTAGTTACTTATCGCAATTAGGGTTCGCCTCTCTTAAAATTATTAATAGGTTCAAAAAGCCGAGAGAAAAATTTTATTTTTTACTTTTTAAATTTTCTTTTGTGTCGGGGGTTACATAAAATTTTTAATTTTATTTTTTTGAACATTTTAACCAGAAAAATCTGCGCTAAATGACGATCCAGGTTTGCTGAAAAGGATCCTCATTGGTGACATGGGTATATGGGTATAGGATTGAAACCAAAACCCAATTCATCTCATCAAGACCGAAAAAAGCACATTTGTGAAAAAAAAAATTCATGGCTGTTATATAACTCATTGTTGCTTGTGCATAATTTTTTCATTCAAAATTCATAGTCTGTGTCCATTTCCAATATAATACCTTAATAAGATGGAAACAAAAATAAGTTGCTGTGAACTACAACAAATGCGACAAATTCAGTCGAGTCTCTCGAATCCTATCTAGGACAACCACCCCCGGAGAGTAGTGAATGAACATCTTCGACACAAATCATATGCACCCCGTCTAGATTATGTGACAAACACCATATGAGCGTAACTCTTGAACTAGCGCGAACCCTATAAAAAAAAGAAGAAAAAAGGAGGTAAAAACCACATCGCGTGGAAGAGCTCAATACTATACCAAAAAGCACATATCAGTAGTGTTTCGAGGATTGGCAAAAGCGCTGTCGCAAATGTATTATATCTGAGCATAAACTGACGACCTGACGTAACCTCATAAAGTGATTCATTCGATGGAATAATTTCTCGATGGCATTGTCTCAAATATGACGGGTTGGGTAAAATGTTCCCTTTCGGAGTTTCTAGATAGATTTAAGCGACCTGAATAACATGTGGTCGAGTGATGTCATGTAGAAAAATCGCCTTGTCGTGTCTGTGTTCATAAAGCGGTCATTTTTTCTTCAATGTTCAGCTTACACGCATCAATTGCAGTCGATAACGATCTCCCGTGATGGTTTCGTTCGGTTTGAGCTGATAATAAACTACACCTTAGTGATCCCACCAAACCGACTATCTTGATGTTTGGCTGGGCTTAAAGCACGATCTTATACGCTTAGAGCTATCGTACAGTATCTACTTTTTTCACCAGTAAGGGTGCGACGTATATCACCGTCAAAGCAGTTCACACGTGAAAATGGCCCTTCGACGTTTCTTGGCTTCAACTCGTATTCCTAATGTTTTCCAATATTTTGTATCTTGTGCACATATGTATGCTATGATGAATTTGCAAGATCAGCTAGCATCTGACATGAGTCTTCATGAAGTAAAGCCTCCAATTCTTCATTTTCAAACTTATTCCTTCACCTTCAACATCAAAATCATTATTTTGAAGCTTCGAAACCAATCTCTGTACGTCGTTTTCGACAAAGTAAGCCTTAGCAAGAATTCTGCAACAGAATTTTTTTTTAAATAAACTAGTACATTCAAATCCCCGCAAGTATTTATTTCATGGCTCTAAACTCGGCATGTGAATCGATACTGTAGCGGAAGTTTGTCTACAGTACTTCGTAGTAGATGCGTTATCATCTTAAATTACATGCACGTAGTTTTGGTCACGAATATATGGTATTAAAGCAACAACTTAATGTTACAGACCTTGTAAAAAAAAGTATACTTCGCGCATTTTGGCTTAAGACTTGGAGATCAAGATAAATTTTGGGCACCTCATAAAGTCTGCAAACGATGTGTTGAAGACATTCGAAATTGGTTTAAGGGCAAAAAAAAGCTTTCCGATATGCGATTCCTATGGTATAGCGCGAGCAAAAGAACAATAGTGATGATTGTTACTTTTGTTTGTGCAATGTGAAAGGGTATAGTTAAAAATGCAGTCACCTTCATACCCCTCATGGGACAGAAATACCAGTGCCACGACCCCTGCTACCTTGGAAGATATTTCAAGTTCTGACCAAGATGGTGTTGTACCTGAACCCGATGACAAGTCAAGTTTTGAATTTGAAGATGACAGCAATCCGAAATTGTTTTCCCAATACGAGCTAAATAATTTGGTAAGAGACTTGAATCTTTCCAAAAACGCTGCTGAGTTGCTTGGATCAAGGCTTAAAAGCATGAACTTACTTTTGCCGGGAGTGTCTTCCTTCTGGGTTAGATATCGTGGGGAGCAGTTCACTTCTTACTTTTCCTAAGAGGACGAGTTGGTTTATTGTACCAATATTGAAGGTTTGATGGCTATATTTAAGATCTCATACGACCCACCACAGTGGCTTATTTTCATAGATTTTTTTCAAAAAGAAGCCTTAAAACAGTTCTGCTTCATAATGTCGGTTTCTATGCTTCCATTCCTGTCGGTCATTTCGTACAACTCAAAGAAACCTACAAGTACTTGGAATTAACTCTTTGCAAATTAAAATATAAAGACCACGGTGTGCAAGGGTGCGGTAATTTAAAAATCTTGGGCATGTCGCTTGGACAACAATCTGGGTTTCCCAAATTCCCTTGCTTTTTGTGTTTATGGGATAGTAAAGACCAAGCAAATCACTCGACCAAAAAGTGTTGGTCTCCGAGGCAGCTTAAAGTTGGCGAAAAGAACGTCCTGCATGAAACTTTGGTGCCTCTTTGGTACCGCTTCACACAAAGCTGGGATCGATGAAGTAATTTGTAAAGTCACTTCCAAGAGAAGAAAATTGCTTCAAATATTTAATATCAAAGTTTTGAAGCCTCTCGGAGGCAAAGTTGAAGGAAAGTGTTTTCGTTGGACAAGATATGAGACGGGTTATGGCCGATCCACAATTAATCACAACCGTGACGGATCCTCAAAGAGAAGGGTAGATTGCCTTTAAAAAGGTCATAAAGAAATGTTTAGGTACAATAATAACAAAGACCCTAACTACAAACAAATCGGCAAAAGAATGTTAAAAGCATTTTAAGCTTTAGGTTGACTAATGAGTTTAAAAGCACATTTTCTTCATTCCCACCTCGACTAGTTTCCAGAAAACTTAGGCGATGAGAGTGAAGAGCAAGGTGAACGATTTCAACAGATATTAAGGACACAATGATGGCAGACTACTGTTGGGCGCTTCAGAGAGACCTTCCAGATGCTTCCCACAAGCGAAAATGTACCAAAAGGAGTCTCACTGGGAAAAAGAAATGCGCTTAGTGCTTACTAATAAATGTATTTTATATAAAAAAATAAGTTTTGTTACGCAATTATAAATTAAAAAATATTTTTTTAGTGTTTTATCTTTTATTTTAACACGTTAACGCCGGCGCTGTAATTCATGCTCCTCACCCAGTGGCGGCTGCGCTTAAAGCTTTTCGTTATTATCGGACTTACTTAACACTTTGGCTGCCATGTTACCTGAAATCGAGCGACGGTTATCTTGTCAGAGAATCAAATATTAAAATCTTGTCGAGACGAAAGCGTGACTATCAGGTCTTCTATTACGGCAATAAAAGTGTTAAAGATCTAAATATTTGGTGTTACGTACCGTCTAAGAGCACAATCAAATGCGTACCACCGATGGTACGCGCCGTCCGATGAGGCAATCTAGTGTGGGCCACCGGTGGTACGCGCCGCCCTTTTGAGATGAAACAGTTTAGTGCGTGTTAGAACATGTTAAGATGATAGCTTGTTTAACATAGATACATACATTGTCAGAAAACGTGATATTCTATGACAAAATGAAAGTCATTTTCGGATTCAGCACACCCAAAAACATAAGAATTACGCAAAAAAACAAAACAGCTCTCAATTTTTTTTTGCAGACTTGTGTAATCCTTTTAATCGCCCTTCCTTGGCTTTTCTTTGATGGTTCTATCCCTTGAAGTTCTTGCATTCTTAAGGGCAGTAGAGTATCATTTTACTCTACACAGTCAATCATATTGGTCAATTGTACTGTTAGTCAGACCACTTTGTTAATTTTAAAAGGATCTTGAAGGATCGAGCTAAGCTACCCGATACACAACATTCTACTATAGCGGAATTGTCCCAGTGGCATTGTTCCTCCGTGTCATACTTCCCACTACATGGCGCACAGTTTAACGTCTCACTTATTCCTTCCTAATTGAGGCTCTTAGCAAAACCCTAGGGCTCATTGATTGATGAACCAACCAAAGATGTAGGCAGACAAAGGGGCAATAAAGTCAGTTTTTCAACCGTACATTTTATTTCCAGGGGGGTTCCGATTATAGTCAAGTCAATCAAAGCCGGGAAAGCAAATAAAAATAAAGTTTTGAGTTCCATACACTGGCATTTTTTTATTAAAATAAAACAGAAAAACGATAAACCTAAACACAAAATCAAAAATTCATAGGTCAGAAGAAACAATATCCCTTCAGAGGCAAGTACTTCGAGAAGAATCATTTGCCACACTGGCCCTGCCATTATCGTTGTCGCCTAGAACTGTTTCATCCACACTAACGTCATCTTCGGGAATGTCTTCATCGCTATTAACATCATTTGCCGAAGCCCAAGAAGCAGTCTATAAAAAAACAAAACATAAAAATCGCATGCAACTCGCTATAGACCTCGACAAACCTGTGACAAAATCTCGTCGCCATGAAGATCTTTGTTTTTCAAATTGCCCATCCAAAAAACGGACGCACATTTGTTCGCAGCTAGTAGGGCTTTCACCCGGAATACCAGATTCTCGACTGTTTCACGAAGGGGCGGTATATGACTCACGATAGGGGTATTCTTCAAGGCCTACAAGAACGGATTAGATAATAGTGAAGCTTTCAGTGGTTTTCTTTAAACCTTTGAATGGCAGCAGAGGTTGTGTAGAAAACGCGTTGTCACTTGGAGACTTTTCAGAAGCTCATTAACGCGTTCTGGACTTTCTCTGAGGTAATTTTCATATACAGGCAACCCGTGTTGTAGGACAATCTTCAGATAGATATGTGCGTGCTGCAATAGAAGAATAAATTTCCATTTAGCTGTTGTTACAAGTAGTATGATCGGATTGTACTTTAAGGAATAAAATAAAATTCCTAGGCACATCCAAGGACTGGACTATTCCCAGTAGAAGGTTTAAAATCTCACAGCTCTTCTCCCACACTTTCAACTGATCCGACCCGTCACTCTGTCCCCCATCACGTACTGTGTCGCTCAAACAACTCGTCAAGGTTTCACAGAGGCCTCTGAAGAGCATTGGGAAATTCGCTCTATAAAAGATTATATTCGATTATCTGCTTAGGATCAACCGGTTTTACTTGAGCATAATTACTTGTTGAAGTTCGGGAAAGATCGTAAAGAACTCTCCTTTGACTTGAGATATTGCGTTTCGTCAAGTATTGCCTGGAGGATGATCTTCTGCCGACGGAAATCTGATTTCATTAGGTAGCCCTTCACCAGTTCATCGAGGTACGTGTTGCACAATGAGCCTCGTTCTATCGTGCCGTCATAGTTGAACCATTTTCGACACAACAACACTTTACAGAGATTACCTGAGAAATAAGAACATGAAGAAGCGGATTCTCTACTTTGCTTTCGACTTACAGATATCAGTTTCTAAGTCCTTTTTGGGTGCGAACTTTTTCAACGACTGCATCAAGTGATAAAGGTGCACGGCGGATTGGATATCAATAGCGCTTGTTTCGAAACTTCGAATTTTAGAGAAGGCCTCGGCAGCTAAGGTTTGGACATCTTTGTTCACGAATTGCTGCCTTAATGGGCGTCCAATAATTGCCAATAATGCCTCTGAAAACAACATTCATTCATGTGTTTCATAATAACTAGCTGTTCCACGAACCTTTTAGTAACTTTTTGTTGGAAACATCCCCAAAACCAGACCAAGAGAACAGCGCAGCCAGTAAATGCAGACACAACCCGAAACCGACTTTCAGATAGTTTAGTTCGTCCGTGAATAAATCAGCATTTCCCAGTGCTCCGTCGACCTTCTCCACTGCTGTCATTATCAATCCCGAAATCTGTAGGAAATAATGAGTTTATATTCCATGGAAAGCCTCCGCACTGCGAGTACCTGTTGGAAGTTACTGATAATTGGATCGAGAAACTGCATTACAATATCATTGATAAAGTAATTCGGATAGACGATATACTGGAGCTGTTGATCAGCGACGAACTTTTGTACCCCCGTCACTGACTCAACTTTGTTGATGATGTCCGTCATAATAAACCTAATGGGAAGGTGTTATTGGGACCCTCAATTGCTTTTAGGGCAAACTCACTTGAATTCTAGAAGGCCAATGGACTTTTGTACCTCTTCTTCAGGCCGCGGGTAGTTGAGATTGAAATCGACTTTGAGAAGCAACATTATATCCGGACTCATCTGTCTACATTATATAAAAACTACTTTTTGGAACCGCAGGAAAGTGATTGGATCGATCCTTACCGATAAATCTCCTTAGGACCATAGTTGGTGTTGAATTTGCCAGCATTTTCTTTCGAAGCTCTACCCGCCTTCGCCACGTTTGTAACGTTGATATTAGCCAATGAAATTTCTGCCTCGGAATGCTCAACTGCGCTTGTATTTTTCCTACGATCCGCTGGTTTGGACACAGCCTTCTTATGACCTGTACGAGGAAAATGTGGTGTTCTTCCAAATATTGCAGTTTTCCAGATTGCTACTCACCAGTGGACTTTTTGCTATGACCTGAAGCGCTAGGCGCCACCATGAACTGGCATACTGGGGGACTATAGTCGGATGGGGCTTTACTCAGTAATTTTCTTATATTTGACTCGATCTTGATCAACTCCGTCAGACGCATGAGGACCTAACAATACAACCAAAAATCACATCTACCTTCAGGTGGTTCATTGGATATCACCTTTCCTCGTATCATGGAGTCGTCTTGCGAGGAAAACGAACTAATCGTCTCTCGAATCCAGTTTACTGTGTGAAAGAATATGTCCAGTATTTGCTTGCACTGTGCTTCATTGTATTCGTAGAAAATGTCTACACTTTCGACCTCATCGAATACCGTCGGAAGAATTATACCACATCCGAGAAGAGCGTTGATCATCTCCAAGCTCCCGTCGTAACGAATAAAGTGAAGTACACGCATGAGGTTGAACAAAGGTGCCAGAACAACTATTGACGACGATGCTCTGTAGAAAAAGCCATTGAAACAGTGACTATTTGTCGATAGGTTAAGACATACTCTGCTGATGGGCAGACGACCAACTGGGATATGTTGACTGCAATCGGAACCAACTCGCTTTCGTTCGGTGTATTTATATCTTCCGTGGAGTTGATACACTTCTGATAGGAAAGTGTAATTCCCCTGTAATACGGACATTTTAATAGAATTAAAAATATCTGTCCTCGAAAAGCCTTACGAATCATTTCGAGGCTGATCTTCAATGACGAAACTATTTTGAAAATAGTACGTTATAAGCTCACAGAGCCATATGACGAACGGTCGGTCGAGAAACGGGGCGGTAATCTGACTTTTCGAGTTTGTAGAGCAAACGATGGCCAGTTCGTCGTAGAACAAAGCCAGTGATTCAGGACAATACATTGTTGTCGAGTGGATTCGTGCTAGCAAAAAGTATTGAGCACGAATGAAAAAATCTTTTCTGAACAGCCCACTTACCAACATAGTTTGCAGCGATTTTACCACGTCCCTCGGGTAGTTCCTCAACGGTATTGTATGATTCATTTAAGTCGTACATTGCCTCGGAAATAGTTTCCTCGACCCTTGCCACGTTGTTGATCATCTGAACAACTCCTATGATTCCCTGTTTCTTTATTCTGAAATCAAAGCCGATCAGTCGGAACAATCATCAACGAATATTAATCTGTACTTAGGAAGGCGATTAATAATTTGTTTCTTGACCAACATATCAATCTGATCCTGCAGAATCGGACACTCTTCTAATGGCGGAGGCGGGAAAGCAATTGAGCAGAGTAACTCCATCACGAGGCGAGTTTGTGGTAAAGTCATATCATGAATCCGATCCAACAGTGGCTGAGGAGACCCGTATTAGCAATTGAATAACATATCGTAATGGAGACAAACCATGAGGGCCATTCCCCAGTTCTGAACGCTTGGCGGATACTTGGCTCGCAAATCCTTGATCAGCTCCAAAGCAATCGTAGTCATATTCGACGCGCTCTTATCGCATGTGAGGTCAACCAACTTGAGAAGAATATCCTTTTGTGTGGATTGCCCAATCCCGAAGATTATACTGAAAGAATCGAATTGCTATGCTTGCTACTGTAGAGAAACCGTTAAGGAATTACTTATATGAATTGCGGGCAAAGTCAGATATCAGCTTGTTCTTTTCCTTCAGGAAATCGTGTAAGATCTGAAGGAGACCATTGAGTTGGGTTAGGAGCACGAAGGGATATTTCTCCTTTATCTCCGTCAATAAATCGACTGTGATGTGTTCTTGCTTGATCCGGCTACGAATCTAGGACGAGACAGAGTCAATTTATTGATTTGAAATGCGCCATAGCGTGACTTACAAGGTTTTGGATGTAGAAACTGCGTTCTTCCTTAACAGAAATCATACTCAGAAGGATGATAAGGTCCAGGGCTCTGCAAAAGAAGATGATCAACTTGGTTCTATGTTGTTTTGTGTCCAACTTACTTGAAGTTTATCGGCGCTAGACGCATGATGGCTTTCTGCCATGTGTCGAAAAACTTTTTAGATCTAGTTAGGCCCTGGATGATGCAGTTAAATGTGTTAATTTGCGACTGCTTGACCTCTGGATCATTGTGGTCGCATTTATTCCAGACAAGAATGTCCCTTAAGTCATGTATTAGCTGCAAGATAGTGTATACTATACATGTTTCTATTATAGGATAAGAATATGGCTCACCCCAGTAATGAGCTCGTCGTTGTCATCATTGAGAATTTTCAATAAAAGTCTGATCAGCAAAGGAAGGATCTACAGACGAGAAGGGCGTTTAATAAGGCTTCAAGTACTCATGAACATGTTACCTTTGGTGGACACTCATCTTTAATGTATGCAACTGCTTTATGCCTCAATCGCGTTTGCATTCCAGACGACAAGCTCAAGTTCGTGAATGCTTGGATCGTTGTGGAATGGAAAACGTCTTGATTGCTTGCAAAGTTATTTCTAAAACGACACCAATATTAGATAAACAAACAGTTTCCTACGACACTCTAAGATTACAGCAACATCTCGGCAAAGGCGTCGTGCTTGGAGACGTGCAAGACCATTTCTGCATTCGCGATGATGTCCCACTGCACCGATGGCGCTGCATTCTCGAAAATGTCTACAATTCTAGAGTAAATCAGGTCGGCGTGGGAATGTGTCACGTACCGCAACTGAGAAAGCAAAAGCGGCAATATTGGCACAACAGCATCTGACCTGGATTCTCTGGTAATAGCAAGCGCAAGACTTAATTCACCCTCTTTCAAAATTAGTAACCTCTTACTCGTTTTTAGAACACTCTTCGATTTTGTCCAGAACAACATTAATGACAACATCCTGCAGAAATTCCACCATCAAAAAGTTCATAATCATACTGTCTTGGGACTGGTAGGGGTTCTCATCGCCTGACATGCTGATCGTACATCCACTTAGTAATTTCATGGCGAGTTTCTTGTCGTTCAGGGCATCCTTCAGGCCGGTCTTGAAGGTCTCTACATTCGACGGATAGTTTTGGCACTTGACAAAGATTTCACGGAACTTACACACAAACGAGACATGGTCACAAGCTGAAAGGACACTTGTGAGCTATATATCAAGTAACAAACCTCTACATACAAAGGACAAAATTATCAGCCTGGTCCAGATCTACCCCGGACTTGATGAGAACGAGTTCAAAGTATGTGGTTGGAGCGCGTTGTGTGCCTCGAGATTGCGTGCGGCATAGCGTGCTTCGTTGAGACAAATACCTCTGTGTCGGCTCCTGAGATGCCGGTATTGTTTCCTGGCTAAAGAGTTCTTTCTCGTCGATGTCCTTAGACGTAGTTGCGTTTTCATCATAATATTTCTTCGAAATAGGGAAGAAAGTGGAGTAGAGAGACAATAACTCCAATGAATCCTTGCTGTACTCACCGGTATCTTGATGGTAGTGTTCTCGCCAATAGTATTTAGCGGAGCCTTGGTTTTATTCGATTTGTATTTTCTATTTTTGTACATATTTCAACAACGAAAGGTAAACACCGCGATTGAATTCAAAACGATTCGGGGAACAAGTAATAACACGAAGGCGCCACAGCTTGTAGTCTTTCAAACTGTAGTACTGTTTGTGGCAAAAACAGATGGAGAGAAATGTCAAATTTTCAAATGTCAACGTTCGAGAGAATTTGAAAACACCGAACGTTCTTGATACTCGCCAGGAATTAATAAATTGGAATCTTATAATGGATACGACAGATAAATGCTAAATATCTTTATTCAAATAATAATCTCCAGTCTTTCTCAATGTTTTTCTAACTATGAATACTATTGCCACAAGTTACATCCTTTGATAACCTTTTGCTTAATCCCTCTTACTACAGTAGACGCCTCCCACCATCCAGTCCGGGTAGAACTGTTCAAATCGAAACTTTCCTCGGCTTCCTTATCACTTGACAGCGATAAATTCGCAATGTCCTGAAATATCGTCATTTCTTTGCAACATTTTGTCTCCTCGTAATCCGCGGGTTGAGTGTGGACTAAATTAATCACGAATTCCTTGCAACTAGGCGGTAGTTCACATAGATCCGTGGGAAACACTTGCTCCCACTCTCCTGCATCACAATCGGGCATTTCCAGCTCCAGGTACACATTAGTGGGGCCAAGGTTCGAGGCGAATACGTTGTTAAGACAATCAGATGTCAGCAGGGATCTGAAATTGCAATTAAACGTAAAGGTTGTCTGGAATTATTATAAAATACAAACATCAGAGCTTGATTGAGTAGCGCAACCTTTAGCTTATGGTGCTCATACGAATGCTTTCTGGATATGTGTGGAATACGAATTGTATAGGCTTCCCTTGGCAAAACAGCCATCGATCCGAATAAGAATCGAACGCAGGAAACATTGCGTTCGTCGAATGCCTCACGTATCACCTATAGAATTTGTCATTTCAATCACAGACAAGACATCTGATGCAACTCACCTCGGCCATGGCTTTAATGTCGTTTAACGTTTTTCTTGCCATCGACTTCTGTCGTTCCAAGTTAAAGTTTTCTGGCACATCGGTGTCATTATCGGATTTATCCCATTTCGATATCATGTATTTGAATGTTTTGCAGACGAATGGAATCTGATTTCTCTGGTAGAGGAGGAACTCGAGAATGGAGGTAACAAATTCGGCCACTGCCTGGCCGGTGACAACGTCTGTTTCCAACTTTACATCAATGCTGTTAGACATCACTTTATAAATTTTTTTTTATGCATCTGCGAACCCCGAAATCTTTAAAGAAATCACAAACAAATCCTGACGGTTAGAAATAGCTGCATTTATGACTTAAGGGTAAATCACTGACAGCTTACATAACGTCAAAATAGCTTCTAAAAATGTTGACAAGTTGAACGCTTAAGGTGGTTGCTACATTTACATTTTTCAAAGTTCTAAGCTTCCTTTTTATGTTTTGTTAAAAAAAGTCGTAGCGACTTTTTTCTATTCAGGAACGTAAAACTTAGGGTCACAGCTGATGCTGTGAGACCACTTCTGGAGATTGTATTATAATGGCACTGATAGTGAAAATACTGGCTGTCATATAGAACGAATCATTTGAACGAAGACGATAGAGTATTCCTCCAACCCATTTAGGCGAAGATAAGGCAGATAATGTGACAAGTTGACTGCCCGCCAATTTATTTTAATAAAAATTGAAAATATTTGGTTCTTTTTTTGGCAGACGGAAATAGAAAAAGAAACTCATTTAAGGATAATTCAGATTAGGCAATACAATGACAGCAGTCCCGAGGCCTGTCTTGAAATCCAATGGCTAGACCATGTTGATTGCAACTTCTTGGAAGGTCTCAGCAGAGAACGGCCGCATCAGACGCATGGAAGGGGAAATGGACCTCAAACACCAAAGGATGTGGCAATGAAATTATCTGAGCCTTATTTCACATTCGTAAGCCTGAATATTTGATTTGAGGAATACGCCAACGTGCTAAACACATCCTCTCTCTCATCGCGGAACAATCATAAGTTAATATTTCATGCGACAGGTTAGCGAGCTTAAATTTTTCTATATATTAACTCTTCCTTATCCTCTTAAGACCGTGGGTGCACACCGTATTTTTTTCGAAATTTAAATTTTTCACTTTTTGGGAACACTTTGAAGGAAAAACGCGGTTAATTTGTTATTGTAAAATGAAAAATATTAACAAATTTGAAAAAAAACTCTCCATCGTGACATCGTAAATCATATACAGAAATAATGTTCAAAATTTCAAAACAATTGGTGCAGTAGTTTTGAGGTAATGAGGGGCACCGACTTTGAAAACATGAGTTGTGGGAAAACGCTTTAAAATTTTGAATACTAAGAAATTTGGGATGAAACGTTCATAAGCGAGTTCTATCGGCTTACCTCACACTAAATCATCGATGCCAGGTCCATAAAGGATGTTGCAATCATCCATGATGTCCAAAGCATCTTTTTGCTCCTGTCTACGATAAATCCTGTCTTCTTTTGTTTGTTTTTCAGCTTCCTGCTCTGCTCGGCCTATACGCATGGAGTCAGTTGACCGCGCCCATTCATGAACGTTTGGTCCACTACTGATTCCCATGTCTTGCAAGAAGGTTAGATAAGCAAAAGCACCTTCATTGAAGACACAGGCTGCCACATAAGCTGCAATCTCAACGATGACAGAGGTTCCACCCAAGTGCTTTGGTGAGATTTTCCAAATAAGTTGGTTCAAACTCTCATTGTTGTTCTGCGTAAAGCCACCGACACATCGTTCCAGGAGGGCATCTTTGCTCAGATCGTCATAGATGGGCTTGATGGCATCCAAAACATCCTCGGGAAGAGCACTGTACGTATGTTTGAACGAATCCAGTGCATTAGCAGCTTCAGCTTTTTGCCAATCGCACCAGGAGTCCGCGCCGCTCGGGCATTTTTCATGCTATGGATTCTCGTCCGTTGAACTGTAATGGAAGAACGTTGCCCAGATAGCATTCTTCATATTTTCCATGGAATCAGAATGACGTCCAAAAGCCAAACCGTAGTATATCGTCTATGTATCAATCATTTTAGCCGTAAGCTTCCCTTTACCAGACAGACTCTTTCTTTTGACCGTCTTTCCAGCCTTACTTTCAATATCTACAACGGTCTTTTTGACTATTTCGCGCAGGCGAGTGCCTATTCTTTTTTGAACGTGTCCTACACATTATTTTTTCACTATTGAAATATCATCACCATAAGGTTTGGAATTCACTAACCCGGAGTTAGCTTTGGAGTCACCTTCACCGATATAATTGCGATATCGCATTCGTTGCCGAGCGTTCAAACATGGTTTTTATCACTTCGAGCCCCATATTTCCAGCTGCACCAGTATGATTTGCCTGACACTTTCCAGCAGCTACATGATCTTCATGCCACTCTTCGTATTGGGCAGAGTTTAATTTACTTTCCCAAATTTCTCTTCGGCTGTTGCTGCTTTTTCTTCTTTTATAGCAGATAAAAAAAATCTATTTGCGTCTCTTACAATCGAGCATATTTTTTTCATATAGTCATTGTACGTCGAGCTTGATAAAAAACTACTAGACAAATCCATCAAGCCGCAAAACTTTTCACAACCAGCTAATCCAAGGCCTAACATCCTGATCACGAAAACAAACTGATAACTAACTCCTGAATTTATTCTTGCACTAGACGGAACATTTGTAATCAGTTTACAGCTTTCGCACGACACTTTGATGTTAAATCCAAGGCATTCTTTCTTAGTCGAATAAAAATTAATTTCTCCATCACATTTTATACATTCCACTAGCGTAGCAATTGTTGAAAAGGCTAATAAAAAATCTATTATCCTATAGTATTTTTGAAGATCCTCCGTAGCTTGCTCTTCAATTGTCACTTTTATTCTTTTAGCTGACGCGCTACTTGTTGAAATGCCTTCGTTTTTACGTTTTTGCGGAGGTACAACTTTTCTAGATCGATATAATCTCGCACCAGTTGATGCTTGTAACTTTTTTAGGCATTTTAGCATATTTAAACACAAAACTGAACGAAAATGGAGCTAAAATTATGCGAAAATCGGAAAGTGCGTGTGCGTCTGCTCGATAAACGTTTACTGCTACACTAAATTATATACTCTACATTGACTAAAGTTATAATACAGGTCTAAACACGTTTATACTCGTTTCCAAATGTCTATAAAGAAAGATAGGGGTAAAGGTAAGGAATAGCGCGCTCGAGTCAGGTAGGTATAAAAATCCGACAGGTATAAAAATAGTCATAACTTCGTCCATTTTGCTCCGATCGACTTGAAATTTAGACACAACATTCTTGAGATATTATGCATTCATTCATTTAAAATAAAAAAAATTAAAAACCCTATTCCCCCTAAAGGTATTCATTGACTTTGCAAAATGTTGCTTCGTGGAAATCGCGAGAGGTCAGAACTGTAGTAGTTCTGTTCCGTTATGGAGAATCGTGAAAAAAAGAAAGAAGGAGGGAGGATGGAAGTTATCGACGGTTGAAAAGGAAAGGAGACAAAGTGAAACAGAAAAGTTGAAGGGATCAATTGTGAATATGAGGTCTAGTTGTCTACCCATGCTCCCGCAACTAAATAAAATATTTCGGAGAAACAATCAGAATGACATTCAGGATCTAAAGCTTCCGAAAACGTCAGACAATGAATGTTTGCTACGAACAGTTAGCATCGAGCCAGAGAGCGCCATCCTAGACGATGACTTTTTCGTGATTGAGGATTCTCAGGAGAAGGTGGCGACAGTGGGAGCTGTCTTTCAGGAAGTGTACAAGGTGAATGATAGTATTCGCCCGAACCATGACCTGGAGAAGAGAGCCCTGCTTCATCACTTTTACCTTAGAAATGATTTCGATCATTGGCGATCCGAGAATCTTGGTTTTACCAGGTTCAATGAAGATTTCATGGCAAACAATGCCATCGCCAGTGTGGGGGCTAATACCCTGTTCATTTCGACGCAAGATCTCCAGATGATCTTTCAGTCATTGAAAAGGAAAAAATCCGCGGGTATCGACGGTATATCCAATGTTGTGCTTAGGCACCTTCCACCAGTGGTTATAGAGAGGCACACCATCCTGTTCAACAATGCACTGAATAATGCATATTATCCAGTGCACTGGAAGACAGCGGTGGTGCAACCAATTCCCAAGAGAGGTAAAGACACTTCTAACCCGGAAAATCTCCGGTCAATAAGTCTCCTTCCGAGTATCAGCAAGGTTTTCGAGAAGGTGATCCATAGGGCCCTGTCTAAATGGGTTGAGGACAATAAAATCATCCCGGATAACCAATTCGGTTTCAGAGCGGGGCATGACACTATTCATGCCGCGTCGAAACTCGTGTCGGATGTGCAATGGAATAAATGCAAGAACCAATGCACCGGTGCCTGTCTGATTGACTTGGAAAAAGCCTTCGATACCGTATTGTTAGAAGGTCTTTATTACAAGCTCAGTCGGCTGGGCATAAGTAAACCACTGCTATATATGATTTTTGACATGTTAACAGGTAGAAAGTTCGTAGTGAAAATTGCCAACGTGACTTCTACCCAAACATTTGAAATCAAAAATGGACTGCAACAGGGTACGGTAAATTCGCCGATCCTTTTCAGCATTTACCTAAGCGATCTGCTAGTTTCTCTTCACCATTCAATAGCGTACGCAGACGACCTAATCGCGTACAGATCAGGTCCAACGATCGACGTCATTGTTACTCTTCTGCAGCGTGACTTCGAAAAAATTCAGCAGTATTGTGATGACTGGAAGTTGAAAATCAACTTCCAGAAATCAGAATCTATATTGTTCAGAACGCCTTTGTCTAGGGCCTCTCGGGACACTAGAAAATATTGGCGCAGGTTCTCTATCTTTCGGCCGGACGGGCGCCCACTGGCGAGACAAAGTGTAATCAGATACAATAGGGCTAGGATTGTACGGGGGGATAACTTTCTGATCAAACTGATTCGGAGCCACGTTGCAAGAGCAATGACTTCGGTCAATAATCTGATCTCCGGGACTTACTACCCCAATGATCTATATCATGAGAGAGTGCGCCTTAACGGCTTTGTCCCGCCAGAAGCATTCCTCTATCTAGATAGATGTGGGCTGATCCAGAATAGATTGGCGTTACCGCTAATCTTCTACGTGGGTCGCAATTCCGTGGAACGGCGATTCCTCTACGGACCCGATGTCGTGCTCAGTGACCCCGAGCGCCTCAGGTTCTGTAGGTCGGTCTCACGCCGGGATCGAGGAGACGTAGTCCGCCAGCACAAACGCTTTTGGTGGCTGGAGAGGACTCCGTCAACGGACGGAGGACTTTTCAAGGCAAAGCCTGCCAAACACCGATAGCAGGCTTACATAGACTAGGGTAGGGTAAGGTAGGGTAGTATAGTATAAAATATAATATATTAAAATTCCACAAAAAAAGATATAAATATTAAATATATACTATGTATATAATTTTATATATGTATATATATTTTACTTAAGCTAGAATAAGTTAGGTTTAGTTAGGTTAAGGTAGGCTTAAGTTTTATTATATTCAAAAAAGCGATCATGTGCTAAGTTTTTTCTAGTAAAATTAATTTTTCTTAGCTTAAGATATAATAAGATTGTTTAAGATATTATAATTTTACATATAGTTGTCGAAAGACATAGGTTTAAGTTGTACTGTTTGTTTTAGAGTGTCCGCCTAGGGCCAGTAAGATATTTAAATTTGTAAGGATAATTAAGCTAGTTTTAAGCATTTTTGTCTAGCGTAAGATAGTTCTAAGCAAAATCGAATAAAAATGAATTTAAAATTGAAAATTGTCTACCCATGTAGCTTAAAACGTCACTAGCTTGGCTAACGTTTGAATCTGCAAGGCTATCCAAGAAGAGGCATTCTTTTTCAATAGTGGGATTAGTGGCAATATAAAATTATTGACGCCTGATTGAGTCCATTGAAGGAAGGTTGAAGTCGCCGAAAAGACGGATTTTATCCTGAGGGTCTCAAATCAATTATTTAGTCAATAGCGTTAAGCCTGGTAAGCTCGTTTAAGCACGCAACAATTATTATAAAAAAAAATCTTAAAGCACATACTTTTTCAGAACTATCCTTAGATATCTAGACATTTTCCCAATTTAATTTTAATTTTTAATTGATATTTTATAGTTTGGTACGTTTTTATTATAAATATTCAAAATTTTTGAACTCGCCCGGGCGATGAAACCCACATCAAATGCAATTCTTCCTCTGACAGCTGCATTCACCACGTCAACTAAAATTGAAAGCTTTCCAAAAATACAAAAATACCCCAAGTCACCACGTTCGGAGTTGTGTGACAGCTGACGTCCGTAAATAGCAAATCATCTGGGCTCTCGTAAATGTCTTCCATCCCCGCGCCCAAAAAAAGGATTCCATCTTTTCGGAATGATTCGAGTGCGCAATTTTAAGTGAAATTTCTCAACTTCACTCCATAATCCTGTGTTGGATCAGGCAGAAGCCGTATGCAAAACTTATCTATCGCAAGTGCATCCGTTGTGTGAAGTTTTCCAATTGCCAATCAGGAATAGAATAACTAAAACGCAATTGAAAAACCCGAAAATAGATCTAACGACCGGTGAACGTTGCAAATAAAAACAAAGAAAACCACTCAGTGCAATTGAAACACCGAAAAAAGTTATCTAATTGAGTTGAATACTGTTGACCCTTCCCTCCCGGTAGTCAGGAAAAGTGCTTCTGAATATATAGAAAAAGAACCAATCGCTCGATCGGCTTACACGCAATTGGACGTTGGATAATTTGCAGAATTAGTGAGAAATTCATCTGGTTTCTGCGATATATAATGGCCAAAAGTTTCCCACTCGCAATCTCAATCAAATTCCAATATCAAGAAGTAAAGAATCGTCCGTTTATCATAAGGTACAGTGACCGTGAGCTATCATTCGCCGAGCCCTCCTACGACTGGTAAAGACCTTGAACTCCGTACTCCTACGACTGGTAAAGACCTTGAATACCGTAACAGAGTGACCCGGAAAGAAAAGGATTTTCTTATTGAGAAAAATGGTAAGATGGTAAGGTTATGTTTTTTTTTTTTGCAGGGGGATGAACAGCAACATACATACGAGTACGAGTGTTACAGATTCGATTGAGTGGCAGACATTCGTCTCTTTCTAGTCTTATCAGCAAACTCATGTACATAATCTCAGGAGCTCTCTCGAGCATTGAGTAAATATTGTATTGTACATACGATTCGTTTTACAATTTCACAAATATCGTTATTTGTCGCTGATCGACGGTGAAGTACGTTTCGAGTCAACCCGCGGGAAGACTGCATTCAGTCTAAGTCATGTTGTAATATAGTGTGGACGTGTCTTCTAATATTTCCGTTGCCTATCTTAAACGAAATGAAGTGAGACCTTGGTTAAAAGTGCTTCTCTACGAAATAGTGTCCTAAAAGAAAGGTTAATATAGTTATGCAGATACTTGACAAATTTAAGGTAAATGTGAAACGTTCTCTATTCTATTCGACGAAAAGATGCCACTTGGATCTAATTCTGTTCTACTGAGTTGAACGGTTAGAACTTCAAAAAATTCTGAAAAATTTTGTCAATTTCACGACCAAGTTGTCATCCAACAAGAGGTGTCATTTTAAAACACTGGAAAAACGTAAATTTTTATAAAATTCGCATTTGATTTTCATTTAAATTTAAAGTACAAGCTCGGAGGGTATCTGATGAAATACAATCTCTGCCATTTCTTGATGAAATTGTTCATTTAGTCTGTTCAATGACGCTGTTCTGGACTGTTCCGGACAGAAAAGTACACCTTTTACTGTTCAGTGACAAAAATTTCTGTCCGAAAGTGTTCTGCTTGGTGTTCAGTGACGGTGTTTCGGACACTTCAGAACGCGATTTTCTGCACCTACTCTGGAGTCAGAACAGATTCGTGAAAAGTGTCAAACGCAGCTGTCATTGAAAAAATACTAAAGTCCTCGCTGAAACATATGTATCATCACTGAAAAATGTGGTTGACGAGTCACTAATCACACTAATTTCACTATCAGTGCCCACCACAACTCTTCCAAAGCATTTTTATGTGAATTCTCTCTTGTTTATTATTTAATTCTAAAACATGTTTATTACAATCTGACATATAAGATGTTTTCCGCTTTTTTGACAACTAACATACGGCTGTACTTTTCTGTTCTAACTTGATCTGACAGTTTTCACGAATCTGTGCTGTCCTGTTCTGTTCTGATCTTTTCGTCATTGAACACAACTATTATGTCATAGCAAGCATTCAAGCGTAATGGATTGCGCGAATAACAACTCTGATATTTTATTTTTTTTAGTTAGAAGGTTTCTAGGAGGGCACTGCGGTACCAGAAGATTGATGGTGCCACTTAAGACAGGTAAAAATGTCTTTAACCTTCATAATTAAACTTAGGACCAATGCCGCGAAAATAGAAATAATTTCCTCAAGAGACTTGACTTCCTTGAGAAAGATCCGCTTCCTTGTGTGGCAGAGGGCAATATCCTCAGTTAGCAGAGGCCATCGAGACATTTCACTATAAACGCTCTTTCCTTTTGAATTCCATTTGCTTATGTTTTTGTTTATATACACTAAACAAATTAGTGCACTAAATTATTCGCACAACGACTTTACAGCCAAATTGATTTAATATTTTCTACGCGCATCTTAAAAATTTATTGTTTTGTCGTATTTTGCGTCTTCTCTGTATATTCATGGTCCAAGTTGATTCGTTAATTCCGTCCATGAGCTATTTTAAGCGCCTGGAGATGTAAAATATGGCCAGCTCATCTGTAAAATATGGTCGGAGGAAAGCATGCCAGACAAATGCAATCTCAGCATCGTTTGCTGTGTCCATAAGAAAGGAAACCCCTATAACTGCGCCAATTATAGAGGAATAAGTCTCCTTAACATCACGTACAAGATCTTCTCTGCCGAACTGTGTGAACGCCTGAAAGCATTTGTGGATAATTTGTTAGGACCAAATTTCCCCATAGCGGCAGATCTTGGAAAAGACCCAAGAATTCCAAATAGACTCAAACCATCTTTTTGTTGATTTTAAGGCCGCATTTGACAGTGTGCATAGGGACGAGCTATAGCGAGCCATGTTGCTCCATTAAGGTGAGAAGCGAATTAACCGAGACCTTCGATGTTAAAAAATGATTTTGGCAAGGTGACGCACTGTCATGTAACTTCTTCAACATCGTGCTTGAAAATATCATATGAGACTCACTGGCCAACAAAAGGGGTACGATCTATTTCAAGTCTGCGCAATTGCTTGCGTAGGGGTATGACATTGACGTAATTGGGCGAGCACAGTGAGACGTGAAGTGCTCAAAAGCATTGAAGCAGAAGCGGTTAAAATGGGTCTATCGCTGAACGAGGGTAAAACCAAATATATGCTGTCATCCAAAAAAGACGCATAACACCGACGTCTTGACCAGAACCCCATAGCTGACGGCTACAAATTTGAAGTGGTCAAGGACTTCGTCTACCTTGGCTCACTAGTGGCCAGCAACAACAATACCAGCGCTGAGATTAAGCGTAGAAATACTCTTGCCAACCGCTGCTTCTTTGCGCTCAAGAGACAATTGAGAAGTAGAACCCTCGAAAAATCAAGATAGCACTATCTAAAACACTGATCATCCCGGTCCTCCTTTACGGCGCAGAGACCTGGACTTTAACGAAAACGGATGAGGAAGCCCTTGGTCACTTCGAGAGGAAAATTCTGCGTTCAATCTATGATTCCGTTTATATAAACGGAGTGTGGAGGAAAATATTCAACAACGAACTGTACGGGCTTTTCAGCGACATCGGCCTAGTACGACGTCTCCGGATCCAACGTCTAAGATGGCTAGGCCATGTAGTGCGAATGGAAACACAGCTCCGGCCCGAAGAGTTTTCGAATCCAACCCTGAAGAACGACGCAGCAGAGGATGACCGAATCTAAGGTGGCGCACACAGATGGAAGGGGACCTTAACCAACTGGGAGTGCAGCACTGGAAACAACTGGCAAAAGATCGTGCCAGCTGGGGATGCTTGTTGGTTGAGGCCCAGGTTTACATCGGACTATAGCGCCATCTAAGAAGAAAAAGAAGAAGTTGATTCGTAAGACGGCTAGCACATGCAGCCTTACGACTTACGACTCATTTTCAATTTCCTTTTCCAAATTTCATCCCGTAATGATCTCAAGTAAAGACTGGCTCTTTTTCCTCAATTTCCTCATCCGACTTTTATTTGTGAGGCGACCGCTTTGACAGTTCTTCGTTTATTTTTCATTTTGCTGGTGTGTCGATGGAATTAAGAAGATCCCCGTAGTTTCTTGGACCTAGCCCACCACTCAGGTTCATTCAATAAGCTATGAAGTGAGAATGAAAATTAGCGAACAGGGAAATGTCATAGTGAGTCGTGAAGAATATTTACCTGCGATTCAGCGAGAATTTCATTCTCTATTCTTTTACTCTTGTGTAAGTCGTGAGGCTGCATATGATAGTCAACAAAATAGACGCAAAATTATCCACACAAGCTTGTACGTTGTGTTATATCAGTTCATTCTGTTGAATACTGTGATTCAGAAACCAGAAATGCACCTGCGACTTTAAATGGCAGCTGACGTTTGTCTACAAGCGGTAGGGAGCACGTGAACATCCGGAGTTTGTCAACAATCATGCAAATGATTATCACTCCCCGAGTGTACATTTAATACAATACATGAGACGAAAAAAATCTTTAGAGAAGCGAAGGCTTATTTTAATGTTAGTTTGCGAAGCGAGACCTATTAAGATTTCGGTCAACTTCATATACAGGGCCCGAGATGTCCATAAGTTCATAAATGAGGGCTGTTTAGAAAATAAAAGTAGAGGTCGAAAATTATCGGCGGCAAATGAAACGCATATTGTTATGAAAATCAAGTCAAACCCTAGGTAAGGTTAGGTGGCTTCCCTCCGTAAAAGCGGTGGGGATCGCTTAGACCAAGATCGGTTTATTGTGCTACCACTTGAGTCGGCTTGGTCACCGTTACGGTAGATGTCCGTTTCAGATAGATTCTGCTAGAGCAGGGCAATTACATAGGAGATGGGATGGAGATTCTTCCTCTTTCTCATCATGACACGTACTGTGGTAGTCGTTGTATGGCAGTCCTAATCTTGCGGCATGTTTCTCTAAGGCGTAATATTCTGTTAGGACTCCAATTAGACTGCTTATATTCTGCCTACGTATTTTTAGCAGGCTTGTGGTTTTACGTTGACAATACCTGGACCAGGTTTGTCTCGCATAGTTGCATGTTTCAAGGTCACGCCGTCTCTCTTTTGCCTGTTGCAGTGCATTTTTCGAGATTTTATGTTTTTGCGTTTCAATTAGTGGGTGGATTTCCCCTTTAACAGTCGAGAGCTCCAGTGTGGTGCCTATTTTGGCTAGTTCGTCTGCTTCATAGCTACCTGGTATATCGCTATGCCCAGGTACCCAGCATAACTTTATATCGCATCTGCTCGATATCTCATTCAGAGACGTGCGGCATAAGACGTGATCTTATTATTCGTGATTCGACTGCTTTTATTGCAGCTTGGCTATCTGTGTAGATGACAATGTCTCTGTTGTTTGTTGACAGCCAATCTGCGGCCTCACGAATTGCCGTTAATTCAGCATGGAATACGCTGCAGTGTCGGTAGTCTAAAGGATTCGCTGATTTTTAGGGTCGGTGCAAAACCATTGCCTGTCCTAGACCTGTCTGTGTATACATATTTCCAGTGCAGTGCCTTTTTTTTGAAAATTCATTCCCCTCCCATTGTCGTCGGTTGGGAATTTATATTTATTTATTTATTTTAGTTTTATAGAGAATCTTGAAGTCAAGGATCGGGATTAAGTAGTTCGTGACTTGACTTCCAGTGAGCGGATTCCTAAAGTCGCAGCGCCAATTTCTTTGGCTTTTCCTTGCCAAAGAGATCCAAGGGGAGTAGGTTAAGCATCGTTTCGAGGGCTGCAGTGGGGGTTGTTCGCAGCGCCCATGTAATCGCGATGTACGCCATCCTTTGAACTCTGCTTAGGAGTTTGCAATGGTTAGATCTGCACAGTGCCGACCACCTGACATGGCATCCATACAATAGTATAGGTCTAACAACGGCGGTGTGCAGGCAGTGGTTAATATGGGGTTTGATACCCCATCTGGTGCCCAAGGCTTTTTTAGCAGTTGTATAGCGCAGTTGTTGCTTTCTTGATGCGTTCTTCAGCATTCAATTTCCAGTTGAGCTTCCTATCGAGTATCACGCCAAGGTATTTGGCGTGGTCTGCAAATCTTTCATCTGCGTTCATCTGCGAATAAGGTAAGTCTCATTGAGTTTTGGTGGAGTGATTTGAGGAATCTGCCGTTTTCTTGTGAATAAGACTAGCTCCGTTTTGGAGGGACTTATTCCAAGTCCGCAGTTCTCTGCTCAATTGTCCAGTTTGCCTAGGCCTGTTTCCATTAAGTCGCTGATTGTTGGGAGATGGTTCCCGCTAATTACTAGTGCAAAATTGCACCCGCTGTCTTCCAGGTCAAACCCTAAGACACCAGTAAAATTATTGACCACCGAGATGACCAAAATCATTAAAAAAAAAACTGTCTCAGTCGAAAAAGTAAGGTGGGTTTAAAGTCAAATAATTTAAACTGCAGAGTTGCACGGGGTACACATGTGGTCATGAAAACCGCACCATACAATGAGTTCTCAGAAAATGGATTATGTCATCGTAGTGGAAGGGTTTTTTTTTAACAGTTATAAAAAATTTTCGTACAGCGACATTTCGTATTAAGTGCTAAAAACAGAGCGCCGTTGGTAGTGTGTCGACTGCTGGCGCATGATGAGCGAGTTCGGATCCCGACAACACCAACTCTCCTCGGCGGGGTACTGACTAAACCCTCCGTTGTACACTTGCCTTGAAAATGCTTCTCGGCTCTCGCCGTTCGGAATCGGCATTAAGCTTTAGGTTCCATTCACTTGTGTGGAAAACAAATCGCACACAACTTAAGTGAATAAAAGAAGCTTGGCTCTGGTTCTTCATGAGCTAAGGTGTCTGTCCGGCAGTACAATGGACCAGTATTTGTGTCTGAGTGCTCCAACAGATAGCAAAAGCGTAAAAAAAAAATTGTGATATGGTACAGTGTCCACAACACTTCAATTGACGATTGACCAAAACTATTTCGTTAACTTTTTTACGTTTTTTATTGCAATTGCCGACCGTTCAGCATCAATGGTGTCCATCGCCAAGCCTGTATGCCATGTTTCGCTGTTGTTCCATCTCTTCTAGTTAAATCCTAACATTGTCCTCCCGTCTACGGCTGGATCTTCCGGGCGATCATTTTCCTTCCGGTTTTCTATTCATTATTTTATGACTCCATTTGTTCTACGTACCGAATTCGAATGAAATTCCTCGATTTCTCTAGCTAGAAATTTAGTTTCATCTATGAATTCAAAGTTTACACCATGTGGGATAACTAGGCAAGGTATCTTCTTTTTGCAACACTTTGACGCATAAGTCAGACATTAATAAAAGCGTAGTTCTCTTGTATTCGCAGACTGTTACTTTCCATTTGCCTGTTACTATGGCCACAAAGTCATATCTGGTTTAGCCAGCTCACTGGGTCTCCCTGCTTTTTTTTTTTGTATGAAAACCAGATTCGCCCATGGAGCATGGCGAAAACATAGACTCAAAGGCAAATTTTTATGTTACATAGCATTATCTCGGCGTCCAATTGAATTCTCCATCCCGAGATTTCATATTTCAGGAGATATTCCAAACCAGAGGTTCCCAATTTTTTCAGCCCTGGAACCCTAAATGATCAAACTTTTTCTGACGGACCTCCATATACATAGATATTAACACTAGAAAGACCGAAAGTTTGAACTTCCTAGAAAAACCAAGAGCGGTCAAATAACATAATATTATTATGCGTTGTGATCGTTGTTTACAAACATCATCCACTGTTTCTGTGTTTGTTTTTTGTGTAAGTGTAAGCCGAAAATCCTGCCTCGCATCGGTAAGTTGTTACAAATGGAAGGAGAACCATAAGAGCTTTTTCTGCGATTGCAGGGTATTCGTCGAACCCAAAATGTATTCAAATTAGAATTTTCTGATTCAAAATTTTATTTGAGAATGGACGAACATTTGATGTAGATCAAATTTTCATACTCTGGCACAGTTAGCATCGATGGTTTGCTATAATTTGCAAATGGATTCTGTAGCCAGTCGATTACCCTCGATTTTCTCGGGGAAATACTCTTCCAAAGATTTTTTAAGGGTAACCAAACTTTGATGTATGCTTCTTTCATCATCTGAAGTAACTTGCAACATATTTTCTTCCGAAAATCCGTCTAAAAGAGCAAAACTTTCGTAATTTTTTTGGTTAACACATTCTATCCAGAAACTAACTTTGGATTTAAGTGAAGATATGCAAGATATGCAAATTTTTGTTGTGGTTCTTCCCTGTAAGAACTGGCAAATTACGTTGAGTTTGTCGAATATATCGGCCAAATAAGCCAATTTCATCAACCATTGCTCATCGTGCAAAAGTTCAACAAGCGCACTTACGGATGCAGAAATGGGCTGTTCGACGAAGAATATCTTGAGCTCGTTGCGCAATTCAAATACTCTGGATAAAACTTTTCCCCTCGAAACCCATCTCACATCCGTGTGTAGAAGAAGAGATTGATGCTGACTTCCTACATCTTCACACACTTTTTTAAAAAGCCTTTACTGGAGTGAACGTGATTTGACGTAATTAACTATTTGTACGGTTTTGATCGAGAAATTTTTTTAAGTCGGGGGGAAATTTTCCTCGCGACAAGTGCATGACGATGTAAAACGCAGTGACATTTCGGTGCAACATCTGGGGGCACGGCAGTGCCCCCGCCAAGTCGAGCAAAAAAGCGGCACGGCCGTACCATCCTTTTCTCGAAGCAGTTCGGGCCATTTTCGACCCCCTATAACTTCGTTGTGGATAAAACTAGAAGCCTGAATTTTCAGTAACCAAGCAGGCATCGCATAGACACGGTATATTTCAAATTTCACTAAATTTGAACCAGTAGTTTAAGAATTATAACTAGTCAAAGTTTCTTAATTCTGTCACTCACTCACTCACTCACTCACTCACTCACTCACTCACTCACTCACTCACTCACTCACTGACCGATCATCAAAACTCTAGGGCACTTCTAGCAGACATAGAAGCTTGAAATTTAGAATACAATTAGTGTTTAGTGTATAAATCAAGGAAAAACTAAAATATTTTGCAATTTCGGTCCAGTTTTCTAGATAAACCAAATATTATTATTAATGGGATAGTGTATATATATGTGTATACATATATATATCCTTTTTCAATTTATCTAGATGGCGAATTTAAGAAATGAACTCCTAAAAATATGCAACAATCAATTGGCGGTTGGGGAATTGGGTTTAGTGGTCAATATGGTTCATGGCGAATTTAAAAAATTAACTTCTAAAAATAAGCAACCAGCAACTGGCGGTTGGGGAATTGGTTTGGTTGTCATTATGGTTCATGTATTTGACGGAATATAAAATAAATATCTTTATTATGTACATACTTATATTTAATAACCATTTGACGAACTTATAATTAAATCAATTTTAAAACAAATTGTATGTTCGGTGTCCGGCCACTGGTTTTCTAGTACATTAGATTACAAAGTTACATTTGCAGTGAATGAATCAGTGTACCTGTATATGTATAATATAAAAGAATAATAGGTGTATAATAGATAGGTACCTAAATATAATTACATATGTTCAAAGATAATTTGTAAAATGGTCATGTCTTATGAAGTTCTACCAGAATCCGGCAAGGTATTAAGTAGACTAAATTGCCCGAAATTGCCATGAAAGAAAGAACACTTACATATAATCATAACCGCGGCCGGCGGAGGTGGCTTGCCCGCGCCGCGGCTTCCATGCTTCCCGTCCGTCATAGAAAGGCGACCACTTTCTTCCAGGCAATCTTTGGGTCTTACTGCGATATCGCAGGTATACACACAAACCACGTTTTACTTAACTTACGCAAATTGTATCAGTCAGTATATGTATAAAAATTTAAATAATCTTTATATAAATCTAATTCTGTAGAAAAATAATGGGATGTCAATAAGGTTTACCAAGCTTTACAATATTTAAAAGTTGTACATGCTCTTTACTCTCAGATACAACTTCCACATTCACCTCAACAATTGATTGGGTTATATTAACGAAGAGGACAATATCCATCATATAGTAGACCAATTAGAATCTTAAGTAGATAACGTTGTAGAAGGAAATGAACTCTAAAGTCGAGTGCTACGATATTAATGACGGTAAAAAGTTCCTGAAAAGAAGAGCTAACCCATATTTGATCAATCACTATTTCTACGACGGAGAATAAGTACCAGAGAAATACATCTTCTCTTTACTTCTTTTATTCAAGCTATGGCATTCCTTAGATGAACTCAAAATGGGGTGTGATACTTACTCGGAGGCCTTTAATTTGGCGAAAGAAGATTTAAAAGAAGGAGTCGATTATGGTAATTCAATGATAGAGTCAAGATATAAGATACAAAAAGCATTTGAAATGATAGAATCTAAAGTTGCTGAGATAAACGAAGAAAGGGAAATTGTTGATGATGACGATGGTCCTGAAAACCCTTTAGACTTTGAAGCTGTGGAAGCTGCAAACGCAACTCTGGTAGAAGAAGAGCAGATTGATCTTCAAAGTATGATCGCGAAACTTAATGCCGATCAAAAAAGAGTCTTCGATATGATCACAAATAAAATGAACACAACTGATAATAACACTGACGTTTTACGCTGTTTTGTGAGTGGAACTGGTGGCACTGGAAAGAGCTTTTTAATAAAAACTCTAAAAGTTTGGGTTAAGACGTATTTAAACAAAAAAGTGGCAGTTAGTGCTCCAACAGGCATAGCTGCATTCAATGTGAATGGATTGACTATACACAGACTATTGCAGCTGCCTGTGCAACACAAGCAAACACCGAAGTACAAGCCACTTTCTGATGAAGTGCTCCAAGTTCTGAGATCAGATTTGAAAGAAGTACTGTTGTTTATCATAGACGAAGTGTCGATGATATCCAATGTTACTTTAATATATATTCATTTACGCTTGTCTGAGATATTTGACACAAGCGACGATCAGAATGGGTGGTTTGGAAAAAAACATCTTGTAGTTTTCGGAGATCTCTTACAGTTTCCACCGGTAAGAGAAAAGTCACCTTTTGAAAAACTCTCAACTGCTGAAACTAACAAGTTGTTAGGCTCCCTCAGTATGCCGAATCTGTGTATTGAACTATTCATATACGATTAACTTACTATTAACATGCGACAGCTCAATGATTCTGACTTTGTTGAAATGCTAAATAGAATAAGATTAGGTGTAACTACACAAAAAGACCGCGACTTACTCTCGACTAGATTAATAACTCTAAAATCCGATTCAAATGAAAACAGATTAATTGAAATAATTGAACACTTCTCGAAACTTCCTGATGATACCGTTTGCTTATTACTTACAAAAAACATGTGTCACCAATTAAATACTGCAATGCTTAGATCTCTCCCACATCCCGAAATAAAACTTACAGCTGTAGATAGCATAGATTGCCTAGATACCTAACAAAAAGAGCTCGTGAATGCATAAAAAAATATGAAGACGATGCTTCTATGACTGCGGGCCTGGAAGAGAACATAATTATAAAAATAGGAGCAAAAATCATGTTAAGGTGAAATATTGACGTGAGTCTTGGTACGCTATAACTATACACAAAAGTCAGGGCCTAAGTCTAAATAATGCGCTGATGGATATCGGTTCTGCAGTATTCACATCCGGTCAAGCTTACGTGGCACTTTCGAGAGTTACAAGTCTGGGCGGCTTACATACATATAATTAATGTCGAGTTTGGAAATATTAAAGCGCAGGAATCCTCAATTTGTGAATACAATAGATTAAGAAACATTTACCGTCCAGACTTGACAAAAATTGTAACATGAAAGCCTCCGAGAAAAACCCATAGAGATAGGGAGTAGGCTTTGAGAAAAACTGTAGCTAAAGCTCAAGGAGTATTACCGGAAAAGAAAAAGAGGAAAACTATCTACAATAAGAAAAGCTCATAAGACACAGAGTGGGCTTTAAGAAAATCCGTTGTTGGTATTCAAGAAATAGAAGGTACCGGAAAGGAAAAAAAGTAGAACTATCTACAAAAAGAAATGAGATGCCATCAAAAACATAACTTGTAAAAAAAACCAAGTCTCGCAACTCAGTTCTTCTACCGTAAAAAGTTGTGAGATCTATATAATACCAAGTCGGTTAATTTATTCAGTCGCTATTTAAGGGACCTTCTGTCTTAAGTTATTACGTAATTAGCTAACCTAACAACATCTTATAGTGACCATATTAATATTAAAAATCTTTTATGTTTTGAATAAATAAATTGACTTGGCAATCGCACTAAACAATCTAATTTAATATAATATGTATAATTTGTGAGATACATTGTATTTTAATGCGATGGACAAGTCAATTTATTTATTCAAAACATAAAAGATTTTTAATATTAATATGGTCACTATAAGATGTTGTTAGGTTAGCTAATTACGTAATAACTTAAGAATGCACTTAATATCGGCAAGAGGTTTTAGTTAGGCCTCACCTCATACCAAGAGAGAAGACATGCCCCTACGCATGGCTACAAATTGGTACTTATGAACATGAACTATGCAAATAAGGACGTTGGTTGTCGTCCATAAAATCAACTCCTTGCGGGAAGGCCCGCCGTGGAATTAAGCCGACAAGGCAGGTGTCCACGTAAAGCAATTAAAAGGAATCTGTCAAGCGGACCTGAAATCCGGAACTAAGTTTTGGCCTCAGTTTCGGTTTCCTCCTGACGGGACATGGGTCCATGAATGCGTTTCTGCATAGGATGCGTCTCAGTCAGGAGGCCGGTTGTAGGTGTGGTTCTCCCTTCGAGGATTGGGTGCATGTTCTGTGCGTGTGCCCATTATATTCAGACCTTAGGGACTTAGATGCTATGGGGGTACGAGGAACTTCGAGGTACGAGGGCGAAGTGTGTGATGTGAGCGGTGTCTTCACTACACCGTCACACATTGATAGGATGCGTTCTTACGCAAATTCAGTGTTCGCTAGGCGGAGGGCTAGGAGGAACTAACCTTACCTCCTGCCCTCATTCCATTTCTCCCATCTTCTCATCCCAATTCCCCTCCCATTCCTTCCCCCTTCCTCATTCTCTTCCCCTCCTACTCCTCCCCCTTCCCTCCTTCCAATTGGCTACCAGTCCAGGGTGTAGGGCACCCCAACTGGAGTAACCCTTTAGGGTTGCGAGGCTCGACCGGAAGCTTAATTCTGGTACCACGGGAGACAGGAGCCGGTACATTAATGTCAGATATATCAATGACAGTCCCGGCCTGTCTTTGCGGTAGGCCCCCTTGTGGGAGTATCGTGGGGGCTGTGGTTATCCCAAATCGCGAGAAATTTTGAATGCAATAACGAACAACAGTAATTTTACCGAGTAATTTTACTCAGTTGTTCGAAGGGTGCCGAGCCCCTTAAGATCGGTAAGAGGTTTTAGTTAGGCTTCGCCTCATACCAAGAGGCAAGCCATGCCCCTACGCATGGCTTCGAATCTGGTACTTAGTTGCAATAGAAGGGCGTTGGTAGTCGCACAAACATCAACCCCTTGCGGGAAGGCCCGCCGTGGAATTAAGCCGACAAGGCAGGTGTCCACGTAAAACACATAGCGGAGTCTGTCAAGCGGACCTCATAAGCATGTAAGCTTCTTCCTTTATCAGAACGTACGAGGTCTGCGCTCTAAAACTTAGGCAGTCCTGCAGCAATTACATGCCTTATCTTCTTTACCTTAACTGAAACGAACCTAATCCCCAGTATAAACAACCTTGAACTGTTCCCATCAAACTTTAACGTTTATCGCGACGATGATGTTAAGCGACTTATTGATGGTTGTCCATGCCACGGTGTCCTCCTAGCCGTCCGAAACTCAATTGTCTGCTCCCTCATAGCAACTTCCTTTTTGCCGTGTCTCGTCTTTGTTTCTATTAAGATTATGCTACCCCGGAAATCGCTCTACGTCATCTGCTTTTACATTTTGCCGTCACAACCTATTGAACCATATAAATTGGCCATTGATACAATCGATGATTTAATTGATTTACGGGATCCTAGTTTTCGGTGGCTTCAACCGTCCTCGTCTTAAATGGATCTCTTCAGACGACCAATCGTTTTACATTGCCTCTAATCCCACAGTAGCTAAAGAATGTCTCTTTTCAGATCGCATAGCTGTTTTAAGTCTTAACCAAGTCAGCGGCATTTTAAATTACATGGGCAGACAACTAGACCTCATTTCCACAATTGACCCCTTTAAATCCTTAGTTTTAGCCTGTCCGCTGTTCCTATCAATCGTCGACAACTACAACCCCATATCAGCGCATCAGTTCAGCACATATCAGCGATATAGTTCTTAAATCCAATTCTGCATTCGGCTTCGTAGAACGATGGTGTAAAGAGTTTTTTGTTCGCCTTATACTCGAATACGCCTCTCAAGTGTGGTCTCCTTACTATCATTCACATATTTCCAGAATCGAGAATATCCGACGTCGTTTTCTCTGTTTTGCTCTTCGAGGCTTACTCTGGGACAATCCTCTGATCCTACCTCCCTATCAGGACCGCCTAAAACTTATTAAATTGAACTCGCTGGAAGAACGAAGAAGGATATCCGACATCCTTTTCATCCATCGGCTCCTCTCATGTACCATTGATTGATCCCTCGTAATACACGAAATCCACGTCTCTTCTATTTATTATATTCCACATATAATCGACGGATGGTTGTCTTAACTTTTGAATATTCCTCTCTGGCTAAGACTTGCGATGCCACTGGTAACTTCAACTTTACTCTCACCTCTATTACGAGTGTCAATTGTCAATGAAACGATATTTGATAAATTTATCAATTCATTTGATTTTCGGTATCATGTAACTCAATTGATAAATTTAAACCTATTGTGAATAGGTTGACTACAATCAATTTTTTGATAGGCTGCTGTCAATACTATTTTCCTTTTTCGCTATCAAATAAAGAATCAAATTTAAAATTTTTAAAAATGACTTCTGTGGAACTGTGGTTTGAAGACGAAGAGGAAAATTAACGTGACGAAATTTTACAAGTCATGCGACGAAGACGATATTTAAGAGATGTTTACAACCCACTTGAATTGGAGGATAACATGTAAAATATGTAATTATTTCCATTCATTTGATAACATTGTTCGTTTTTAGATTTTCAAAAAACTTTCGACTAAATAAACAGGCGTTTTCATACATTTGATGTGAAATTGAAACTAAAATGAAACCTTCTGTTCGAAATACATCGATTCCGAGTATTATAAAACTTGCTACAGCTTTGCGATTTTGTGCGCATGGTTCATACCAAATTTGTGTGGCAAACGAATTTAACTTTGCTCAGTCCACCGTATCCGTGGTTCTTAAGGAAATGTTAAATGTCTTTGGAAACCATATTTGCCCATGTGGGTAAAGTATGAGTACTCCAATGAATGTAAAAGGCGAGCAAAGATGTACTTCTTCGAACGAGGTGGAATCCCGAATGTAATTGGATGTGTGAATGGAACGCACATAAAAATAGCGTCACCGAAAAAACATCTACAGCATTTATAACTACAATAGAAAGGGGTTTTATAGTTTAAATGCCTTAATTGTTAGTATATTTTGTACAACTATTATCTAAATTTTCAATCGTTTCATTCTTAGATATTTTAATGCAAAATGATGCAAATGTTTTTAATATGTCGAAGTTAAGATCTAAATTAGAAGAGGAATACAGGAGGGGGCAAAGGAATACTTGGCTACTAGGTGCAACCTTAATATATTTAATATGTTAAAGATTTAGGAATTCATTTCTTGTGTTCTTAGGTGATGGTGGATATGCACTCAAGCCTCATTTAATTACGCCCTTTCGAAACCCAGAATATGGTTCTTTGGAAAGTGTGTTTAATAACAAACACGCTAAAGCAAGAAACATTGTGGAACGTACAATTGGCGTTCTAAAAAATTGATTTAGGTGCATATTAGGAGCAAGTGAACTGCATTATACTCCAGAAAAAGCCACAATAATTGCAAATATATGTGCAGCATTGCATAATATTTGCATACATTTTAATGTCCCTGATTCAGAATTCTTCGATGAAGATCAAGGAGTTGATGCTGAAGAAGCAACTGAAACTGGGGACATTCAATTTTCTGATAACAATGAAGCAATCAATTTAAGAAATCAAATTCTTTGATCATTTGAGTCCACTATTCTTAATAAACACGTTTAATATAAAAGTAAAGCAATTTCATTTAATTCATTTACAACTAAAATAATTTATAATATGTACATACATATTGTATATTAAAAAAAAATAATCGAAATAGTTAAATATCCATTATATTTTGTTTTCGTTTTTTTATCTCTAGCAATTTTGCTCTTCTGTCCATACCTTGGTTTTCTTTGTTTTCCCTGTAAGCTTTCAATTTTTTTTTTAAACTAATTAGATCATCTTTCTGTTGTACGCTCCTCTTAAATATAGTGCTCTACATTTCTCATGCTTTTTTTGATATCACTCATAAGATCTAACATCTTACTGTAGAACTCCTTCTGTGCAGAGGTTTGTTCCTCAAGGAGATGTTTTCTCTCCCCCAGTAAAAAATTTCGAGTCGATTTAGGCGGATGTTTTTGAGTCGGGGGCGCGACAGATTCAGATTCTTTTAAGTTTTCTTCAAACCCAAGTTCTTGACCAGGTGGATCAGCACCTGTACTCATATTAAGCATTTGAATGACTGCTTCCTCCGTATCATTGAAATGGTGTAGACAGTTGGGGCCACCTCCAGTTGCAGACATTTCCATCTTATTCTCGGTCTTCTTTTTTTTGTTTTACACTTTAAGTCAGCCCACACAGTAGAAAAAATAATTACTTACTGTAAACTCTTCTCTATTTCACAAACCCTTTGCCATTTTTGCCATTCTCGTGCTGGCGGACCCAAACTATTCAATTCCTCTTGAGTTTATCAATTTCTTTCGCAAACAAAAACACAGTTGAACAAAATTGTGACATTTAACAATAAAAACGATTTGAATTGACACTCATAATACGGTTTTCTTAATTCACAATGGAAATTTGTAGCTTGTCAAAATGTATCAATCGTAAATTGACGATTGACGTTCATAATACCGATTATCAATTTTTTTGATAAATTTCGTTTATCGTTTTTCTTTTTGACACTCGTGATACGGGTGTCTTACTTAATAGTCACGATCCGTTCGAAACGTTGTAATCTAATCTTAAGTTCCATTTACTTAACTTAACTAAGTTCTTTTTTGTCTATTTAAAGCAACCAGCTGGAAACAAATCAGACGGCGAGGATGAAGGTGAAGCTGAGTCTTCCTCCTCCTCATCCTCGTCCTCTACACAATTCTCGACCGTTACGACAACATCCACATATACGACCAGTGGATTAGATAGCATGGCAAACGAGTTTCGTTCCGTTCTGGATGAATTTCGCGACAATTGGCACCGAGAGCTGAAGTCTGATGTAAAGTACAAGAATACAACACTGCATTACTCATTGTCACTGGATAATACAGCGAGTCCCGAGCAACAAGCTGAGACCCTATTCAAACGTGCTGTGGAATTGGAACAACGTGGTAAAGTCTACGATGCTTTGCAGTTTTATCGTCGAGCTGTTCAGCTCGATCCTGATATCGAATTCAAAGCTTATGAGGCTAGCAAGATTCCGCAACAGGTCGACAATGAGACGAATAACAATATTTTCGATTCAAATACCGTCAACAGGTCGATTGGCGGTTCTGAAGATCTTTCTGAAGAGGATTTGTATACCAGGTTCCAGAATGATATTGCCAAGCATGGGCAGTTGATTATGAGCAGTCGAGATGCTGGTGTTATCACTACCGAACTGCATATTGCAGACTTACCGACTGAGATTCTGCTTTACATACTTCGATGGGTGGTATCAGCGCAACTAGATATGAAATCGTTGGAGCAATGCGCTGCCGTATGCAAAGGTTTCTACTTATGCGCTAGAGACGAAGAAATCTGGAAACAGGCCTGCGCAAAGTAAGTGTACACCTTCAATCTTCAATGATCTATGAAATCAATTTGTAATATTAACAGGGTCTGGGGTGCAAATCTTGGGTGTCTAGCAGGTACGTCGTTCAATACTTGGCGACAGATGTATATCGAAAGGGAGCGCGTTCTGTTCAATGGTTGCTACATAAGCAAGACAACCTACATCCGCCTGGGAGAGAACAGCTTCCAAGATCAGTTCTACCGGCCGGTTCAAATGGTCGAATACTATCGGTACATTCGTTTCCTACCCGACGGAACTGTTTTTATGATGACATCAGCCGATGAACCTATGCAGGGAGTCAGCCGCTTGAAGAACATAAATCAATTACGCCCGGAAGTCCTACGCGGTCATTACCGTCTACACGGCGAGGTGATCACATTGATGCTGAAGAAAAATCAAAGAATGTCGAAGAGCGAACATTTCTACGGAGGTAAGCGTCGTGGCAGCTTGGCCGACTATGAATCCAACTTTACCACTTATTATATCGTGTTTAATATTGCGAGTACCTCGAAGAAGAAGTTTTCCCAGTTGATTTGGAAGAATTACTCGATCGTACAGATGCGCAACAAGGGCGAGGTGTCGAGTGATTTTGAGTTGACTGCATCCAAATATCCACCATTGAGGTTCTCGTGTGTGAGGAGTTATCACTTGGTCTCCGACACACCATTGGAATGAGGTGTTGATGGCAGACTTAACCTAACTAGATCGAATGTTTTGTTTTATTTGAATTTTAATTTTTTCTCTAAGAGTTGCTCATAGGCATGGATTGCTTAGGATTACTTTTGTATTTTAATTTCACGTCCACCCAGAGTGGGTTTTATTCAATGTAAATAAAAGA
Source organism: Merodon equestris (assembly GCA_958301585.1). Lineage (NCBI taxonomy): Eukaryota > Metazoa > Arthropoda > Insecta > Diptera > Syrphidae > Merodon > Merodon equestris. The sequence continues at coordinate 162,660,488 of OY284413.1, forward strand.
ACAAAATAAAAGAATCAAATTTGAAGTCATATTTAGTGTTGTTTCTTGGAAAAATATTCACGGCTAGTGCGTACCCTTTTAGCATTGCAGAACAATATCATAAAAGCATCGTCTCGACCGAATGGATAAAACAATATCTGCTCTTGGTATGCTATTCAAGTATGGGGTATGGAGAAGCAAAGCTTCTTGTTTAACGATCAAACTATGGCAGTTTTTGGGAAATGAGCATTATTACGAATTACCACGTAAAAGGTGAACATGTTTGCGAATCGCTGTCCGAAGGGCAGTGCTTGATTCCACCCAAGCTGAGATAGTCAACCAATCTCTCTTTGTACAAGTGCTAAGCATCTGGGAACTGTCCTAAACCCAATGCTTAGCTGCTGCTGGAAACCCAATATCGAACTGTGGGCTACAAAGGTAAGCATAGTCTTTAGTAAAACTTTCGGCAGATAATGGGGCCTCCAATTTAAAACAAACCTGGAGACTCTGTCTGTGAAGCTATCAATGGGGTCCTAAGCAAAAAATAAAACTTTGACCTACCTTACAGGGGTATTATTGCCCCTATTTCGTTGACAACTCTTTTAGACTCAACAAAGAGGCATTTGTGTATGTCTTAAATGAAATCAAGGATTTATTAAAACAACCACAACGTTCTTCAGCGATTCCACCAATCCTCGCTCGCTACTACTTTGCGTTTTATCGCAGAAGGAAGTTACCAAAAATGCAGCGGTAACGATTTCAATGTGGGGCTGGCTCAACCGACGGTTTCCACACAAGAAATGTGCAGAAAAGAGCAGTTGTCTAGCTTTCGCATTTATGACAACTCCAACACAACTCAACTGAGATGCATAATACCCCCGAGACAACCACTAACACAACCATTTTGAAAGTTGTCTACTCGTTGTCAACTGACAGACAACTAGTTGTCATCGATAATACCGAATGCCAGTAAAGTTGTGTTCGTGACAACTCAACCAAGTTGAGTTGTCATCCATACTAGGGGCATAACAGTCATCTTCGCCCGCTATCAACTCCAGAAACCACCAATGAGACGTCCCACTCAAAATGGCCGCCGACGTTTGCCTACAAGCTCGGGCGAGCACGTGGGTACCTCAAGTGCTGTCAAAATTTTGTAAACAATCACGCACATTGTTATAATTCCAAGAGTGTGTGTGGCGGGAGTACACTGCGGTACAATGAAATGAACTCACACGTATTCACGATTAGAGTTTGTTTGTAAAGAGTTTTGTCGCTACGCACCTGAACCTCTGTCAAAATTTCAGGGTGTCACAGGGGAAGACGTATGAAAGACGCACGTCTCATTCTGGTTTCTGATCAACTCTCTCGTCAAGGATATGGTTATCCGCACCATGATTTGGCTGTCTTTTTAGCCTTGATTTAAGTTTGAATTCATCTCTGACCATCTTTGAAAATCGCCTCTCAGTTATATTCTTGACAAAAAAGGGATAGAGAAGAAAGAAGGTGTTTACCATCAGCGACAATACGTTCCGTCCGATAGTAATGAGAGAGAGGCCTTAACCATTTTTCATCCAGCTCTCCGACCCTGGTTGTAGCAACGTAACGTGTTCTGGACAAATAATTTTCAACGGCTTCTTATATTTGGATCGGTGAATTGACACTGTATTCTACTTTAAGCCGTTGCCACCGAACGGTTTGAAAAATAGGACATGATCCTAACAACCGGACGACTCCTTCACTTGTCATGTGAAATAATACAATCCTCAAATCCGGAGCGGAAGAGTAGCGTACGAGAATCCAGGTACACAGAACACAGAGCAGCTGAAGGTTAGGTTAGGTTAGGTTAAAGAAGGGGAGTGTGATGGTTAAGCATCACTTCCGCTCGGAGGCCAAAAGGCCCTTCATTTGTGGGGTACACATATAATTAACCTGTCCTATAACGTGGTGGCTGAAACCACCCAGTGTTGATGAATTTTAGAAGATCCGATATATCTGCATTTGCCACGTCCACAATCTCTGGCTCAGCGACGCTAGGCGCCGGTTCTGGAGAGCTGGGCAGTGGCAAAGCAGATGTTGGATCGTCTCAGTTTCTTCCTCATCGCAGCAGCTGAATCCCGAGTCCCATTTCCGGAGCATTGCTCCAATGGGACAGTGTCCTGTGATCACTCCGACGAGCATACGGATCGAGTTACGGTCCAGCACCAGCAGCTTCTTTGTTTTTCCGATATTGAGCTCTGGCCACGATGATCTTGTCGTGTAGCTGTCGTTTCTTGTAAGCCAAGGCGAGTTGGCTTCTTTGATGATTGTGTCGTTTATGATCCGGTATAATGCACTGATCGGTGGTTGCAATGTCGCTGATGTCCAGTTCAAATCCTACGAAGATAGTGATATCCGATGGTGGGATATCGGTTACCTGTAGGTGTTTGGCTGCTCTCTCTATTGCTAGGATTTCTACTTGAAAGACGCTCCACAAATCAGGAAGTCTAAATGATTCCTGTTTGTGCAGGGTGTCAGAGTAGAACCCGGCCCCAGTGCCTGTGTCCATTTTCGATCTGTCGGTGAAGAGAGTGATCTCGTGGTCGTTGATCACAGCGTTTGATAGCCTCTTCTCTGTCGGGGAAAAGGATTGGCATTCTGAGAGAGAAGTCATTTTGGTGGGAAATATAGTCGGTCGTAGCTTTTACTACTAAACCATGTTTCTTTCCCAGGTCGTCTATTATTCTGAGTATGGCCGCATGTCCATAATTGTAATAATAATATTCCCTTAGTCTGAGAGCGCTCTTTGCAGCGCAGCCTTTTATGAATACATCCAGGGGAAGGAGATGAAGTATCATGTCCAACCCTGCTTGCGGCGTGCTTCTCATGGCTCCCGTTGTACAAAAAGCGGCTGACCTTTGTACTTTGTTGAGCATGTTCATATAGTTTTTCGTGCTGCTAGCAGTCCACCAGACTAGGGCCCCATAAGTTAAGATGGGTTTGTTGATTGCTGTGTAGATCCAATGAATGATGTACGGTTGCAAGCCCCATCTTTTACCGAAGGTCTTTTTGCATGCATAAAAAGCATTCAATCCTTTTTTCATCCTTTCCGCCAGGTTCATTTTCCAGGAGAGTTTGGAGTCAAGAATGATGCCTAGATAATTGGCTTCCGCTTTGAGTTTGAGTGGAGTACCCTCTAACTTTGGGGGAGCAAATATCGGGATTTTCCTTTTCCTGGTGAACAAGACCAGCTCGGTTTTCTGGGGGTTTATTCTCAGACCGTTCTGTCTTGCCCACGAGGATAGTTCCCTCAACGCAGATTCCATTAATTCACTGATAGTTGGTAGAAATTTACCTTTTGTCAAGATAACTAGGTCATCCACTGAGCTGAAAGGAAGGCTCTACACTTCAGTTGTACGTCCGGCGCTCACATACGGTTCACAATGCTGGACAATGCACAAAAAGTATGAGAGCAAATTAACGGCAGCTGAGATGAAGATGCTTCGCATGACAGCGGGAGTAACAAAGCGTGACATAATTAGAAGTTCAAAGATCCGAGGAAGCCTCCACGTAAAAGAAACCATCACAAGAAATTAGAGCGCGACCGACTCAGTTGGTATTGCCATGTTCAAAGGAGGGATCCTTTGAACCCCGTCCAAAAGGCGTTATCAATCAACATTCCAATTACAACACGCAAAAAAGGCAGGCCGAAAAACAATTGGTGCAAACAAATGCAAAAACAACAGCATTTGATTGGCCTCAGCGATGAAGTAATCCCAAACCGGGAAGCCTGCCGCTACTTTCTGAGGTCAAACCGGCGGACCCCACAAGCGAACCTGTAGGAATGCAGTTAAGTGGGAAGGTTATGGTCCTACACTTCTGACCATAACAACGCCGGAGAAAAAAGGAAAAGAAGAAGAAGATTCGTTGAAGCTGGAGTTGTAGTTATCCCAATCTTCAGTTCTTTTAGAGATTTTTGCTCTATTGAATAGATTTCGGGTCCAGGTCCTGAGCTTGCAAAGGGCAGGATTTGTTGAAAGCCGCTTTCAGTATTAACCTGTTGGCAACTAGGTTTGAGAAAAGATTCCAGTCTGTCTTCTGAGGGTTTCTGAAAGGTTCGGTTTTTCCTTGTTAACAGAAAAACAACTGAAGGGAGGCACGAAACTTGCAACACGTTGGCCAGAGCTGTGACATACAGGGCTACATGGGTAGACAACCAGACCTCATATTCTAAACCGATCCCCTCAAATCTTCTGTTTCACTTTGTCCCCTTTCCCTTTCAACCATCGACAATTTCCATCCTCCCCTCCTCCTTTCCTTTCTTCACTATTCTCCAATACAGAACAAACTCCCTACAGTTCTGGCCTCTTACGATTTCCACAAAACAAAATTTCACCTAATCAATGACTACCTTAAAAAAGCCCCTCTCAATTTTCTGTCTATCTCTCTTTACGTTTCCGCAGGCTCTCTAAGAAACAAAAGAAATAAGCAGTGGACAATCTTCCTTCGTACTAAATGCCCTAATGACTTTTCTAGCTACCTGGGCAGCTATCTACATTTTATCGCCCTTCACAACTTCCTTTATCAACGCTATTTAACTGAAACGCAAGCCAATCTTATAAATTATCCTAAGTCATTCTTTAAGTTTGTTAACTAAAATCGGATGGCGATCCTACCTCTCTCTCCTTCCATGATCAAACCTCGAATGACCCCAATAGGTTTTTTCAGCTTTCGATAAAATCTCCCACAGACTGATATTCTTCAAATTGTCCTCCCCTGGCTTCGACCCCATTTCTTTGAAGTGGACATCCTCTTACCTGGAAAATCGCTATTACAGTGTTCGTTTTAGATCTGCCTTCTCTAACCCCTTTTTAGCTTCCTCCGGCGTCCCCCAAGGCAGCCACTTAGGTCCACTTCTTTTCGTTCTTAACATAAACGATATTGAAATGGTAATCAGACATTCCCACATCTCACTATATGCCGATGACACTAAGTTCTTCAAGACCATTTCCTCCAGTCATGACTCTTCCCTTATTCAATCTGATCTCAATAGTTTTTCCATCTGGTGTCCCAAAAATTTCTTGGAGCTAACAATTCCAAATGCCACTCAACCACTTTTTTGACGTAAACGAATCAAACCTCGTCTTTACTTCCTCAATAATTAACCCATCTCCACTGTTCAGGTCATTCGCGATCTTGGCATATTATGTGACCAGGAGCTAAATTTTCGCCTATACATCGATGAGATTATTCTTAAAGCTAATTCTACACTCGGTTTCGTGAAGCGATGGTCTAAAGAATTCTCGAACCCTTACGTTACCCGAACTCTTTACATAACCTTTGACCGGCCCCTTCTTGAATACGCCTCTCAAGTATAGTCTCCGTACCAACAAACCCACATTTCTAGATTCGAGAGCATCCAACGCGCGCCGGTTCCTACGTTTTTCTCTTCGAGATCTCCCCTGATGCAACCTTTTGATTCTATCACCCTACCAAGACCGCCTTAAACTAATCAACATGAACACGTTGGAAGAAAGAAGAATTGTATCTGACATTCTTTCATCCATCGACTCCTTTCAGGTACCATTGACTGCGCGAACCTCTACAACTCTGTCTCTATCAACACTAACCCCCACAATGTACGAAATCCCCGTCTCTTCTATCTACCTACCCCCCGTACTGCCTATGGCTCCAATGAACCCATTTCTCGCATGTTGGGAGGTGTTAATTCGAATCTTTACTTCGATTTCAACCTCAGCACTCCATGCCTAAAAATCCGCCTTTTTAACCCCCCACTCCCGTTCTTCTTTGCTAATAAGTTAGATAAGATTAAGATTATGTTTAGTTAGCTCGAATTAAGCTCAATAAATGGGGGTGTTTGCCCCCACGAAAATTGAAAAAAAAAATAAAAATTAAAATGAAATTTTCAATAGTGACGTAACCATTTTTCTATTATAATACATATAAGCGCTCCCTCAAATGGTCTTTAGAATATGTCAACGTCAGAAATTCAGAATTTACGTTTTTATCATGGTGAAGCTTACGAACGAGCAATGTTTGCAAACTATTAGCAATGACTATCAAAATGTAAGTCGGTCATTACAACATAAAGGTTGTCATAATCGTCCACTAGACATACTGTGCGTGACATGGCAGGTAAGTTCGAGAAGTTCGAGAGTTCACTATTGCCAGTGAATGTTACGGTAATTGGAGCTCGCTATCGCACCATGTTGACCAGTAGATCATGTTGTTCCAACCAAACTGTGCTTCATGCCACACATGTATTGATCTACTTAAGAGGGTTACGTACTCGCGGTGGTCACATGAACGACATCGATTGCACACTCAAATTGAACATGTGCACTTCACCTGGAATAAATTTGAGTACGAGGACTCAATTATTCTTTGTTTTATTTAAATACAAAATTTGTATGTTTTTATTGGAAAACCCAATATTTTTAGAAATCCACATTATCGATCGCAGGAGTAATAACACATAAGAAGTGTTACGAGAATTAGATAAAGAGCTACTTTAAGTGTATACTAATATAAATAAAAAGTATTTTAAAGGCTATACAATTGGGATACAGTTATAAACATTCAGTTTCGTGCAAGGATAATTTTTGCAAAAAGTCGGATATTTGAAAAAAAATAAAAATTTTTCTCCACTTTCAAGAATAAGAAAGTAGAATAAAAAACATAACTTAATAACTCCGGATTAAAACTTGCTTTAGGCAAATGTAAGTCTTTATGCCTGTCGCAAGAAAGGATGCCAACAGTTAAAACTAAGTGTAAACAACACAAAGTCTTGTGCAAATTAATTTGAACATATGTATTACATTTTCCTTGAGTTCAATGGGAAATAAGTTAATTAGCTGTGACAAAGGTTTTATATTTTTTTTAAATTGCACATATTCTTAAACTATAAACAGGGGGGTGGTAATCATCACCGACTGTTGAGCCGAAGGTCTGTAGTTCAAAGTCTGTCTATAGCCAAGAATAATTCCTATACGAAAAAACTGTGCAACAACATCAGCTGTGAATGGGAGATGATCAAAAAGTGCTGACGAAGGCATAACACTCGCAGCATAAGATCACTTCAAAATTCATACTCTGTGTGTGTATTTCCAATATAACACCTTAATGACATGGAAACAAAAGAGTTGCTGTGAACTACAACCAACGCGAAATTCAGTCGAATCTCTCAAATCCTATCTAGGACAACCACCCCCGGAGAGTAGTGAACAAACATCTTCGATATAAACCATCTGCACTCCTTTGTTGTGACAAACACTATAAGAGCATACACTCTTAAACTTGCACGAACCCTATAAAAAATAAATTATAGCACCGAAAAAAAATACAGTTTGGCCATTTGCTTCTGTTCAGAAGTGCTAAGAATAGATATCCTTGAGTACTAAAGTAATTACTTTGTTTGAGTATATATCTAACTCAGAGACAGTTAGTTAGAAATTTAGATTAATCCAAGTAAAAGCAGTAACGACTTACAAAAAGATCTTGCGGGCGCAGGAACAGTCGTTGAAGGTTCAGTGACGTCTTAAAGAGTTTGAACAAAAAGCACGGAAACCTCTGAAGAAACAACTCCTAACAACTGCTATAAAAAAGAAAGGAATGACTTGGGCTCGAAAATATAAAGACTGGACAGTGGATGAATGGAAAAAGGAACTTTTTCGGACGAGAGTTAATTTTTGGTGCAGGGTGCAAAGCACTAATATGTTTGAAGATTAGATGACGAGCCACGTTAAACAGCCCATATTCAGCATACATGAAACATTCTGTAAAGCAAATATTTTGGGGTTGTTTTTCTTATTTTGGGACAGGGTCGTTAGCTCCAATAACAGGTATGACGAATAGCGACAAATATATTGAATTACTGGATAGACGTCTGGCGGCTGTGCTGTCGAAATTTAATGCAGAAACTCCAATTTTTCGACAAGATTTGGCCCCGTGTCATACGCCAAAAAAAGTCAAACAATTTTTCGCTTGGTATTACGTCTTTGGATTCGCCTGGCAACTCGCCAGACATTACTCCCATTGAAAATGTATGGGCTATATGCAAATCCAAGCTGAGATAAATGGTTTGTATGACCAAAACGAAGCTGATTGAGTCAGTTATTCAAGTATGGCACCGGGATCCAAAAATCGTTGACAACTGTCAAAAACTGGTGGAATCCATGGCAAAACGAGTTAAAATGGTGCTAAAAACCAATAGCAAAAAAAAAGTGTGTTCAGATTAATTTGCACATTTAGGTATCTTGACATTGTTAGTTAGTAATGAATGTAATTAGATAGAACACCGTCTTTGTTTTAAAAAGTCACTAGCAGCATCGTTTGATATAACTTAATTTCTAATTATGTTAAGTTAGGCTATGATCTGGCCATTTATGTTAGCTTTCAAAAGTCAACACAGCAAGAAGCCACATCGCATTCCACACATCTGCAATTACAAATATCATGGCTAAAGTTGGGCTTCCGACTATAGAAGAGCGCTACTTTGAAATGAAAGCATATCTCTCACTTAGATTATTCTTTTAAATATTGTAGATTCGATCAAAAAAGCCTGCAAATGTGCAATCGAATAAATTTTGTGATCCAGCATAGAAATGGATATTTCCAAAATTTTTCAAGGTATATATCATCTGACCTAACCGCTGTGGTCATTAACAAGTGACTCAGTGATCTTAACGACCTGCAAAAGGATAACAAAATCGAAGCATAAGACTGATTGATATATATATATTATATACATATGTATATAAGGAATATAACTTAATTCTGTTTCCATAAATAGTATTAACCTTGATCGTAAACTTAACTGGAACTCCAACATCAAAAGCAAACTTATTGGCCTGTCGACGCACCTACATTCAAATCTGGGGATTGAAACTTAAGGTAATCCACTGGTTATATACCGCGATAGAAAGAACTATCATCACTGTAATGTCTCGGCATTACAGGCGCCATGCCAACTTGCCCGACGGCAGCCAAAAAGGCACTTATCGGAATTACTCCACTGCACCTTTCTTATTAAAAAGGTTGCTATACATAGTGTAATCAGACTCTTTCGCTCGGAAAAAGACCAGCCATGTAAACCAATGGGTCACATGTCTATCCTTCAACACCTTCCTGAACTGGATACGATTACCAAAGTTTCGGACGCATTACCACACAACGTCCACTTTAGACAAAAGATTTAAGATATTGATCCCAAACCATACGGCTTGGGAAAGTGGCGATCCCTTGCTAAATATATTTAAAAGGCCTCAGTTGGTCCACAGATGGCTCCAAGATGAATTCCGCCGTTGGCACTTGCATCTTTGGGCCAAATCGTCAAATATCGAAGGATCTGTAAATTAGTCCTAGTGTCTTCCAAACCAAACTATATGCCATTCTAGCGTGCGTCAACCTAAACTTAGAGACTGGCATAAGAGGTATAAACATCAATATACTATCAGACATAGGTAAAAGTAATGGATAAAAGAAATAAGGTCCAACTCTGGTGGGTGCCAGGTCACACGGGCATAAATGAAATTGCCGACCAATTCGCTAGGAAAGGTTTCAGCGAAAGGTAAATAGGTGCCGAACCTTTTTGCAGAATCGCCAAGTCAAAGTTCAATTTTCTCAATATAATCTTTCTATTAGGCCGCGTTTCCATTTGCAAGTAAACTCGCGGAAGTCTTGCAAAAGTTTTTTGCAGTAGTATTTACAATATTATATGAATTCTTGCAATTTCTTCTGCAATAACTAGCTCGCCCACCATATTGTCGCAATTTATTGCAGAGTTGTTTACGCAAGAAATTTGGTTATTTACTTAAAATTATGAAATCACGGCGAGATAGATACATAGATTATTATTTATCTTTAATTTCTTTTCTATTTTAAACGTGAACAGCAGCTGCAATTACAATTTTTTTTGTTAAAAAAGAAAAAAGATTAACTTTGGTTCGCGATTGGATTTTAAGAAGACGGGAAGCTGGTGCCTTCTATAATTTATTAAGCGAACTATGTAAATATAGAAGACCCTCAACTATACTTCAATTTCACTTGCATTTGATTTTCAAGTTTTGTTATTAAAAATGGGTCCTATTCCATAAACCCGGATTACACTCGTAACGTTCACGAACTCTTTTTTGACTAATTTTTTTTCAAAAGCAAAGACCGCAGCCAGCCGCGATTGCGATATATATGAAACTATTTCGCTACGCAGCAAGAACTGTCGCGAGTCAATGCAAACCTGTTTAAATCTGCAATTAATTGCACTCGCAAATACTCGCAAGAAGTTGTACAAAAATTGTCGCGATCGAACTTGCTTCGCAGTTTCCACTTGCAAGTTACTGTCGGACAGACTGTCAGACATTTTTTGCAGAAGTTTTCTTGCAAATGGAAATGCAGCCTTAGACGAGTGTGAAAAATCACAACACCTGTGTTTTTGGAACAGTGTTCAAGGACTCCGACAATCGAAGAGATTCATACGGCCCCTGAACAATCAATATTGCCAAATATAATAGAGTCGATATCAGAAGACTGGTCAGCTACCTTTCAGACACTGTAGTCTGAGAAATCATCTTAACTAAATTAACCTCTCGTCTGAAACCGAGTATCAACTCTGCTATTTAGGCAGTGTATCTTCCTCAGAGAAATCATGACTTTATTAAGAACGTAGGAGAATTCCATGTCAAATTGCCTAGCAGGCACAATAGATCTAGACTGGTCGCAGTGCTCTAAGCTATTTGTTAGCACTAGCCTCCCATTAAAAAAAATAATCTTCCCACTAAATACATCAAAACTAGCTACCACAAATTGATCCGTCTACGCTTAAGACACAAGATCTACTCATCAACACCTTCTAAACAAGGACCCACCAAGATCGGCCAAATTGTATAAAAGCCAAGGACGCATGTTCAGAATTTTGGATCGTTGTCTTCCCAGTTTATCAGATGAATCTTTTAAATGTCCGAAAATGTACTTTCACCCACGAATATAATATTCTTCCAAAATTCTAGCGGCATCCTTGTATTTTTTAGTGTTTTATTATATTAACTTCGTTGACTAAAGGTTTTCTGAGACATGCTTGTGAAAAGTGCCCTCTGTTTATGAATGTACCGGATCGTAATTGGGTCTACATTGGCCCCGTTGAATTCAGCAAACCTTTTAACTGAATACGACTGAAGCAAGCTTTGAATTTTTCTTAATATCAAGAAGGATTAATTTTTCTGCAGACATGGTAATTTTTAGGGCTCCCTAGTCACTACATACATTTTGTATCTTCCCCTTCTCATCGTACTATTTACAAATATAAAGCAGGAACTTTACACCCCCATTTATTGAACTTAATTCAAGCTAACTTAAATAATTAAGAAAAACGGGAGAGAAGGGATTAAAAAGACGGATTTTTCTGAGGTTGAAATCGAAGTAAGGATTCGAATTAACGCTTCCCAGCATACGAGAAATGGGTTCATTGGAACCATAGGCGATGTGGGGGTGGATAGATAGAAGAGACGGGGATTTCGTACATTGCAAGGGTGATTGTTGATAGAGACAGAAATGTAGAGGTTCGCGCAGTCAATGGTACCTGAAAGGAGTCGATGAATGAAAAGAATTACAGATACAGTTCATCTTTCCTCCAACGTGTTTATGTGGATTGGTTAAGACGGTCTTGGTAGGGTGGTCAATCAAAGGATTGAACCAGGGGAGACCTCGAAGAGCAAAACGTAGGAAACGGCGTTGGATACTTTCGATTCTAGAAATGTGGGAAGACCACACTTGAGAGGCGTTATGTAGAGATCGGGTAACGTAAGGGTTCTAGAATTTTTCAGACCATCGCTTCAAGAAACCGAGTGCAGAATTAGCTGTAAGGATTATCTCATCGATGTGTGTGCGAAAATTTAGCTCCTGGTCACATAATATGCCAAGATCGCGAGTGGCATGAACGGTGGAGATGGGTTGATTATTGATAGTGAGATGTGGGAATGTTTGATTACCATTTCAAAATCGTTTATGGCAAATAAATGGTAAATAAGTGGACCTAAGTGGCTGCCTTGGGGGATGCCAGAGGTAGCTAAAAAAGGGTTAGAAAAACATATCTAAAACGAACACTGTAATAGCGATTTTCCAGGTAAGAAGATATCTTCTTGGACACGAATCCAACAAGGTTAGTGATTGTAGATCTGCATTTGAGGAAACCGCGTTGTCTAGACGAGATTAAAGACTTGCAGCGAAAGCTTAGATTTTCGTAAAAAATACTCTCGAAGAGTTTGGTAGTTTGGTAATGGGCCGATAGTTGTTAACAACGTTCTTCGGACCTTTTTTGTGTTTAGGGGTAGGTGAATGAGGTCAGATAGGGATATACTGAAGATTTTCTAGAGAGAGAGAGAGGGGGTTGTGGAGCATCAGGACCGGTAGGTCTAGAAATGAATTCATCATTAAGTAGATTTAATTTGTTTTCGATGACATGGAAATCGTACGAGGAAGAAATGATCCAAGAGAGAAATTCGGTAAATAATCGAAGTAAGCGAAGTCTGGAGTAAAGAAGTCGTCGGCGAAAGATTGTTTAAAAAAGGTGGCAAAAAAGTTGGCGATAATATTGGGGTTATTCGAGGTTTGATCATGGAAGGAGAATCATTTTCTTTTGTAGTTAACAAACTAGAAGGACTTAGAATCACTTATAAGATTGGCTTGCGTTTCAGTTTAATAGCGTTGATAGAGGAAGTTGTGAAGGGCGGTAAAGTGGAGATAGCCTCCCAGGTAGTTAGAAAAGTCATCAGGGGATTTATTACAAAGGAAGATTGTCCACTGCTTACTTCTTTTGTTTCTTAGACGGTTAGGTTATCAAAATTGAGAGGGGCTTTTGTAAGGTATTCATTGATTAGGTGAAATTTTGCTTGTGAGAGGCCAGAACTCTAGTAGGATTGTTCTGTAATGGAGAATCGTAAAAAAAGGAAAAGAGGAGGGGAGGATGGAAGTTATCGATGGTTGAAAGGGAAAGGGTATAAAGTGAAACAGAAGAGTTGAGGGGATCAGTTGTGAACCCATGTAGTTTAAGACGCCTCTAACTTAGCTAAAGTCTGAATCTGCTAGACGATCCAAGAAGAGACATTCTGTGGCAGTAGTGGGATTGGTGGCAATAAAAAACGGTTGATCATCTGATTGGGTCCATTTAAGTTGAGGAAGGTTGAAGTCACCGAGAAGAAGGATTTCATCCTGAGGGTCTCTTAAATCAATTATATGGTCAATTGTGTTAATGTCAAGTTGATAGGATTCAATAGGTTGTGAGGGTAAAATGTAGAAACAAATGATGCATAATGTCTTCTGGGGTAGAACAATCTTAATTGACACAATCTCGAGAAGTGAGGAGGATGATATTGCAATAAGGGAAGAGTCAATTGTTTTAAGGACGGCTAGTAAGACGCCTCGACAAGGGCAATCAGTGGGTCGGCTGTGTTCGTCATCGCCATAAACTTTAAAATTTGATGGGAACTGTTCGAGATTATTAATGCTGGGGATCAGATTTGTTTCGGTCAGAGCAAAGATTTCAAAGAGTAGAGTATGTCACTGTTGCAGGAAGAGTGGTCAGCCTCATTTTGAATGAATGTATTGGCGGGAGGTATCAAAATCCTTGGCACTTGGGGCGAAATATTGAAGAATTCATAGTATTTGATTAAAAGGCTCTTGAGGCTGGCGAAATTCTTGAGGAGAACTGATTTATCGTGGAGGTAAGCCAGAAAGAGTTTTTTATCTCTTAGGCGAAAAAGAGCGTAGCGACTTTGGGTGGGGTCAGTAGTTAGCTGGGTAAGATTAACTGTAGGGGGCAAAAGAGGATCAACAGAAGTTATTGGTATTGGGACAGACGAAGAGTAAGGGTGGGATTTGGGTTGGAGATGTTGGAAGGATAGGATTGTGAGGGGTTAGGTATATGGGAGCTACGGAAATTAGGATACTTGGCTCCGGAGGTGAAGTCAAAATTAGGAAACGAATTCGGGGCAAGTGATTGGAATGAAGGCGTGGGGATAGTTGTGGAGTAAGATTAAATGAAACCCGCTGATGTCGGGGTTTTGGCGGAGCTGCGGGAGACGGATAAAGGTAAGAAATGGATGGGTGTGTAAAAGTTGGAAAGAGATTTGTTTTAAAACTCCAGTTACGGTAGGTTTTGGGCGAAACTTTGTGATGCTTATTGAAATTAGGTTGAAAATCGTTGGGTTTCTTGCTGTAAAAAGAGGGCGAGATATTGGAGGTGATAGACTTATGGCTAAAGTTATTATTCATGTTTATCTTAGGCCTAGTCTTAGCTATGTTGTCATTCTTGTTTGGGACTTCTGAATCGGGTGATAACCATTTAGATATTTTAAGGTTATCGATGGTGAGGACAGTATCGAAGGGGTTACAGAACAACCATGCATACTTTGATGGGATGACAAATTAAAAGTGGCGTGGGCTGTTCGGTTTATTATGCTGAATTCGACGACTGTACATCGGCTATTGAATAGTGTTGGCGGAAATAATTTTAGTTAAGTTCTTCGAGGAGGGACATGTCGACGGGAGGATGCGGTAGTACTATATCCGAATAGAGGGAGTCGACTTTCGTTGAAATGATTTTAAATTCGGCAGTGATGTTAAAGCTAGATTGAAGGGTTGTTGCCAGATCTTCACTGAAGTCACTTAGCTTAATTGTAAATTCAACGATTAATGAGTAGTAGTCAAAATGGGCGTTATAACGAGGTGGCGACAATTTTGTGGAGGAAGATTGTAGGAGAGTGTCGAGATCGGCTCGTAAGGACGTCATTACGTTATTAATAGTGTCGGGTGGTTTTCGTGTAGACGCCATTAACGTATTCACATCGGCACTGAGCGCATCAAGCCGGTTAGTGAAGTCACGGGATTCATTAGAATGAAGGAGATCTTTAATTGCGTTGAGAAGGTTATCGGCACTACGGAACTGTTTTTTCGCGAACTCAGGCGAATTGTTCACGGCACTGAAAATATCTTCAATATTTCTCGTAGCCTCGAAACGGTTCGAAAGTTATTTATTCCAAACGTCCATTGTCCAAGAACCTTATAGCTGTGTCTTCTATTATATAACCCATTAGAGAGCTTCCAGCTTAAATGAATAAAGTGTCAACGTTTAAAGTAAGATATCCGAGGTTTTAGCGATTGTAACTTACCTATTCTGTGTAAACTTTTCGTCTCAAAAGAATTAAACAAAATAATTTAAATGCCATGCTTTATACTTCACAAAGGGCGTCCTAAGGAGCTCCATTTTAGTTGCTTACAGTTTATAACGAAATTTGGCTCACATCATGCTACCTTTTCCTGTGTCAAATATACCTTTGAAGATACCTTACCTACCATTAAATATAACATTAAACATTAGGTAATGAAGTAAAGATGTTTAAAAATGCGTCAGTGCGCCTAAGACCGGTTGTTAGTCTGTCTACTATAGAATCTACGTCAAAGTATATGAGAAAGCACTTTAGAGGGCGTTTTTGTTCTCTACATCTACTAGAAGCAAAGGTATTGGAGCTAGAAAAGCCCGTTTAACAAAATGAAATGCCTAAATCTCCTTTTGGACGATCACACTTTCGAAGCGCATGTTGTCGGATATATCCCAGCAACTGTTCAGGCATGTGAAAACCAACACATTTCCGTACTCGATAGGTGCTTGGTCGGATGTTTGTTGCAATTGTAGTTTGGGAATAAGCGTGGATAGAATTTGCACCTCACATACGGTATCTCTACCGCAATATTGACACTTTGGAATGGGTTCTTTGAATGGTGCTATCAGAAGAGGTTCGCTGTCGCGGGAATACCTTAAGAAACAAATTGTTAATCAAGAGAATGGGAAAATGAAAAAGTGTACCTTATCAATTGACCTGGGTTACGTTGAATGGCAGACAGAAAATTGTGAAACATTAAATCACCATGAGCTGGGACAGCTTTCTCATACATCTCCGACTCTTTAGTGGTTACTCTAGCATCTCCACCGCTTCCCGACATCTGGGACTCATTACTAGAATCTTCTTCCATTTCATTTAGTTCTTGGTACTTTTGGTATAGGTACCGCACGTGGTCAGACAATCCATAGTAGTTAGTTGATGGAGTGAGTTCCTGTTCCTGTTCGACAGCCAGAAAAAAGCTTCTCAGAGTTGGATCTTTGAACCTGTGTTCGCTTGTTGTGCTTCCTTTAAATAAGGCCATCAAATCACGTTCGGGCACTATTGGCTCCTCGACGAGAACCGGACTAGAGTCTTGTCCCTCGATTACTGCACACACATTTGTCATTTCAAACACGTTGTGGTCTTCTTCAGCTTTTTCACAATTGGCATTTTGTTCGTACATTCTCATACCGTCCATGGCGCGTATAACATCGTTTTCCATATTATTAATCCTTTCCTGTTTCTCGCTCTGCGCTTTGAAATTGGCCGTATTCACAAAATTCATGTTCATCTGGTTTTGATTGGGCTCTTCAACATCGTCGCCCCAATCGTCGGCGCCACTACACCAAGTCATCTGTTGTGCGGGCTGTGTTTTACTCTTTTTCTCCTTACCTCCGGCAGGTGTGTTTTTAGTATTCTGCATGTCAAGGTTCTGCGTTCGCAGACAGGTCCAGCCTTTGGAGCTGTTCGAGCAAGCTGGATTCAGGCATGCAAAAATGTACAGCGTTCGATGGAATTGAGAATTATCTAGAGGAGCATACAACTGGATCAATAATGGACGAAGCGACTTGCAGAGCGGGCAATTTGGAACCTTTATGTCACCTGCGGGCCAATCCTATCAAGGATAGAAGGACTTTTTTTACGAATGTTTAGTGAAGGCGAATAATCACTTACTGGCTGTCCTCCGACCTTGTTGACCGTGCTGTTCATTAAAGACCTATGCTTTAAGGTGATTTCCTCATCCTCGAACGCGAGGTACACCACATTTTTGTTTTTAGCCATAACTCAGCTTTTGGTTTGGAATCAACTACCTCGTCCGTGATATAAGACAACAATCGAAAAACTTCAATCTACACTCAAGTGAACATGGAAGAGCCCATGCGCTTGTTTGTTCTCCTAATTATTGAATGAAATTTAAATTTTTTTTTTGTATTTTAAGGAACTAGTGCGTAGTCCTGTTCTGAGTCTAATTAACGCAATTAAATCAAGTTGCAAATCACCATTAATTTTAAAGGAATTTTGCGATAGAAAGCAAACAAACCGAAAATCAACCACAATTCACATGTTAAGTGACAGATGTAGGTGACAAGAAAGGGGAAATGACAGCTTGCAATATGTTACAAGCAATTTAGATTAGCCACCCGTACTTGTATATTCATTAGTGCAAAATATGAAATAGAAAATTCTGCCAAGAGGGTAGATATGAGGACAATACTAGTAAGGACTTAAAAGAGATGGAACAGATGGCGAAACTTGCAAGTAACAGACCCATGATAGTAAGGCTTTGTTAAGGGTTGACAATAAGGCTCTGACCTTCTATGTTTAAAATGGCCGGTAATAATACTTATATGATCTAATCAAAATGGATATCAATAAGTCAACACGCCAAGCCTCCTTAGTCTACATGATGTGTGACCAACTGGTCCAGCTCCCGCATTTTAATTTGGGTAAAATCTAGCTCTGAGACCTACATAAGTACGGTTGTGTTCTGCTGCTTAGTTTGGAGCCACAATCATCTAGAGTTCCGGAGTCCTGTCATAATATCCATTCTTTGCTGCGAATTCAAGGGTGGTGATGATGTGGCTCCTAATAAATTCATTCTGGTTTTCCAGAGAAGCCTCTTCAGTCCAATGAAATACCGAGTGATTCTGTGCTTAATCTATTGGCTGATGTTGAATTAACTGCGAAGCCGAGGTAGACGAAGTCTTCAGGTTCCCCAGTTTTCTTTTTAAATGTAAGGGATTATATTGCCGTTAGTAATGAAGTCACTGCAGAAAGATCGAAGCCAAGTATTCCAATTAGGCGAGGAATATAACATTTTCTAATAAAGTTGAGCATTGATCACGCAGGAATAAATGCAATTTCCTCGGAGATCCGACTCCTCTGAGGAAGATACGTTTCCTAATTTGGTAGAGGATAACACAATCACATAGTTTGTCTCTTTCTCTCGGAAAAGGTTCATTTTGTAAGGTCATATCGCACACGGCAGTATCCCGATAAGTAGCTAACACATATTTTGATATCGTTTCTGTTGAATTGTGAAACGTTTTTAGACAGTTTGTTCCAGAGTTGGAAGTCCTTCAAGTTTGTATTAAAGAGACAGATGCAGTGATTATCCCAAGTTTCTAAAAATGAAGAGTTCAGGGCCTATCTATTTATCAGAGGAGCTGTTTCAAAACTAGGACACCATTCAAGTTTGACTTGATAGATCCTATACAGTACTGCTTAATGGATTTTGAGGTTACACGTATATATGTCGTCGGCTCAAAAGACAGCAGTTTTGGAATCTCTAGAGTATGCGCGTGCCATCTTTCTACTACTTAAGATCTTCGACGTTTTTCTGGGAATCACTGTTCTCAGAAGTTTTGGATCAACACCTCAACCACCTGGATCAAGGAAGTGCATATGTGATAGGGTATCTGTATATCATTTTGAACTCAGAATGCTCATGAAGAATGGGGGGAAGGAGTGGACGATATAATTAAACAGATGATAGACAGTATGATACCACGCCAACGGCATCACGACACCATAAACCTATACGGAAACGCGACAATGGAGGCACCGCACAGACAGACAAGTGGACTCCTGTCAAAACACAAACTCTTGTATTTGTACAGACGGTTTACCAACACATAACACGAAGATCAGGACACTGAAGTCATTGATCCAAAATCTCCCACAGTTCATCAGGGAAAATTACAGAATATCTGTAAGTTTGCATTAGAACAGCAGAATTCGTGCTGTAAAATCCAGTAGACCGAAACAATCAGAATGACATCCAGGATCTAAAGCTTTCGAGAACTTCAGACAATGGAGAATGTCGTTTTTGATAACGATTTCTTCGTGATCGAGGAATCTCAGAAGATGGTGGCGATGGTGGGAGCCGTCTTTTAGGAAGTGCATAAGATGACTAAAACCATTCGCTATATCCACGACCTGAAAACAGAGTTCTACTTCATCACCTAGCAGAGAATCTTGGTTTTCCCAAGTTCAGTGATGACTTTATGGCAAATATTGCGGTCGCCAGTGAGGAGGCTAACACTCTGCTCATTTCGATGAATGATCTTCGAGTCATTGAAGAGAAAACAAACAGAGGAAATGATCGATAGCCAGTTCGACTTTAGAGCGGGGCATGACACTATTCATGCTGCATCGAAACTCGTATCGGATATCCAATGCATCAATTGCAATAAACAATGCACGGATGTCTGCCTGATTGACTGAAAAAAAACCCTCCTGAAAAGAGGAGGGAGGGAGCGAACAAGCAGAGCAAAGAAGTTGATAGATAGGAGCCGGGTAGTGAACCAATGTGTGCAGCGAACCTGGCCCTCCAGATTGGGGGTTGTGCTCAGGGTTAACATCTCTATCGCGGAAAACAAATTTTGTTAATAAGCAATAACAAGCCTCGGATACGGGCGGATACATTGTTGACGAACCGTATAAACGGTAAAACAATCTGCGCGTCTGCACCTGGAACGTGCGGTCCCTTAACAGACAAAGTGCAGACAACCAACTGGGAAAAACCGTCGACTGCTACAAAGCAAATATAACCGCATTCCAAGGAAAAAAGCAAAAAAGGATGAAAAACTGTGATATCTATTACGGTGACTCCTACAAGGAGAATAAATAACGCATATTCGATTTTTCGAGGACGACTCTGACAAATAATCTTAAACTTCAATTCGCATCAAAGGCAACATCGGGAATATAAGTCTTATATGCGTTCAAGTCCCTACGGAAGAAAAGGATGATCGACTCAAGGATGACTTCTATGATCTCCTGGACGCTCAATGCCCCAGTTATGACAACAAAATTTTACTAGGGGATTCTAAAGCAAAGCAAAACGATAATAGGAAAACATAACTTACATAACACCACATACAAACAAGTCTTAGGCTAATTAACTTCCTAGCGCAGAGTAACTTCTTTGTAGCAAGCATACAATTCCCACACCTCAACATCCATAAAGGAAACTGACGGTCACCAGGTCAGGATCGTTGCGATCGACGCCAGATACCAGATACTCCTACAGTATCCGAGGAGCTAACATCGACTCGGATCACTATCCTGTCGAGCAGGACAACAAGTGTTTGACGTCGGAAAGCTACAATAGCAGGAGACCGATAAAATTGCCAGCGCGCTATCAGAGACGCTGCCCTGATATTCTGGATTTAAAACCGCCGCGCCGCCAGCTAGAAACCCATGATTTGATGAGTAATGCTAACAAATAACACCCATGTAGCAAAGCAAACTGCCTACAAAGCCAACCTACATAGACGGATGAGAGGCGCTCGTGAGCTCTACGATCAGAAAAGGAGAAAGGACAAGGAAAAGCGCGGGATCGAAGAGATGGAGCGATGCTACAACAGGAATGACGCTCGCAAGCTTAAGAAAAAATAAAACCAACATGCCAGGGCTATAAAGTCAGAGCAGAAGCCTGTATTGATGAAGACGGACAACTCGTAGTAAAGTCACACTCGATGCTGAGAATATGGAAAAACTACTTCTGTAAACTGTACAATGGCGATGATAGATCTGATACCGCTGTTAGGTAGAATGATCCATTCGCAACGGACGAAGATGCAAAAGAATTCCGTCCACGCGACCTAGATGAAATTAAACTTGTAATTTCAAAGCTTAAAACTAATAAGCTGAGTTGGTAGGGTGGTAGGGTGCATGCACCCGCCCATCAGTAAAATATGGTCGGAGGAAATCATGCCCAATCGCAGCATCGTTTGCCCAATTCATGAGAAAGGAGATCCCTATAACTGCGCTAATTTTAGAGGAAAAAGTCTTCTTAACGTCGCGTACAAAATCTTGTCTGTCGTACTGTGTGAACAATTGAAAGCTTTGCGGATAATCTGATAGGTTCCTATCAGTGTGGTTTCAGGCCAGTTAAATCCACAATAGAGAAAAAATAATTCCTAATCGACACACACTGGGTAGTGTGAATAAAAACAAAGGGAACACTCCTAGTGGTCACCTACGAGTGAAGTGTTTTCGCTAAAGGGAACACTCAATTTGGTGTGAATAAAGAATTTCATAAAAGTAGGCTCGTTCCCTCAACTTGAAGTTTGAAAACTAGAAAAGAGAGCTGTCAAATTTACTTGTCAATCTTGCAATCTTGTCTAATCAACAAAAGTGGGTGCAGACTAAATATTATTATTATGTTTGTATATTGTTACTATATTATTTTTCAGTAATGTTCTTAAATATACAACCGAGAAACACGAAATTTTATAATTCACGGCGTTTCGGGAATACAGGAGATAATTTCAAGAACCTGTATAGATTCGAATTTAATAACATGGAATGGTTAAGCAATCAGTTCCTTTTCGATATTCCTGAAGAAACCCGTGGTGGTGCTATACCGAAAATTGAAAAGATGAAAATATTTCTTCGGTGACCCAGGATTCCAAGTTGGAGTTGGTGAGGACATTGGAATTCATAGATCCACTGTATCGAAAATTATTTGGCAAGTTTGTTGTGCTATATGTGCAAAAGCAAGTTTATGGATAAAATTACCCTCGTCGATCGAGGAAAAGCTAAAGAAGAATGGCAAACAAAGTATTGCATAGGCAAGTAAAATAGGATAAAGCTCCCATATGCTAAGTTTTTTGAAAAAAAGAAAAATTTTTCTTAGCTGAAGTTAATTATAATAATGTTAATTGTAAGTTATTTATATAGTAGTCGAATGGCATACGTAAAAATTATACAGTTTATTTTAGAGTGTCCGCCTAGGGCCAGTAAGATTCCTAAATTTGTAAGGATAGTTAAGCTAGTTTAAGGCATTTTTGTCTAGGATAAGATAGATTTAAGAAACTATAAATAAAAATGAATTAAAAACAAAAAAAAAATTGTTTTCCCAGTGCAATTGGTGCTCTCGATTGCACTCATATTGAGATATTAAAACCTCATGTACATGGTGATGAGTACCTGAATCGCAAAGGTTTTTTTTCATTGAACGTACAAGCTACTTGCAATGCTAAGGAATTTTTCACAAGTGTTGATGTCCAATAGCCAGGATCTGTGCATGATTCAAGAATTTTGCGAAATTCATCTGTTTTTAATGTTATTAATAATAATTCGGCTGCAGCTATTATTCTTGCAGATGAAGGCTATGGTTTAACACCATGGCTTATAACGTCTTTCAGGAATCCGGTCACAGAAGCCCAAAAAAAAATATAACAAATTACATACTCGGGAAAGGGTAATTATTGAACGTATGTTTGGACAAATAAAACGAAGATTCCCTTTACTGGCTTCCCGAGTTAGGCTAGCTACAAAAAGAGTGCTGAAAATTATAATAGCTTGTTTTGTATTGCATAATATAGCAAAGTATCTTAACGATGAAGACTTTCCTGAAAGTGATACGTTACCTTCGCAGGAAGCACATGTACCTGAATATTCTGAAGAGAATAACACTGTCTACAAACGAGGAGTATCCAGAAGAAGCGAAATAACATCAATAATTCAAGGTTTCTTTATGTTATAATAGTTTTAAAGTAGTGTATATATAGAATGTGTAGTGTAGAATAAGTAGTGTATATATAGAATGATATTTTATTTAATTTAAATTTTTCTTTAACAATTGTATTTCTAAGAGTAGATTCTCCTTTTGCAATGTAAATATTTCCCTTTGTAGAACATTTAGATTTTTTTTTTCTTTATTTAGTTCTTTTTGTTGTAGAAGAACAGTCCTCTGAAGATCAAGTACTGAATTTTGAAAATCTTCATTCCTTCTTCTAGTCATTGAAACTTGCCGAAATTGTAGTGCGCTACTTGATGGTCCTGGTAATTCTTCCTTCTGAAATGTGAGATGCGCAACTTCATCAGGATCTTTGCTGTTATCCGGCACGCCGCATTGCTCTCCGCCTGTAATGCATTTAAGTGTTTTAAAGTTTTTATAATTTTATATAGTCACAATAATTGTCAATTTAAAAATATATATATGTACCTGGTATTTTATTTAAGACTGGATTATTTTTATAATCCATTAAATTCAGTAATTATTTCTCATGATCTTTTAAAATCAATTGAAGATTGCCCGTTTTTTTCTTATCCCCTCTTGATTTGACGCGGGCCTTCAAATTTTCTATTTTTTTCCTGATTTGTATTGTGTTTAAATTAATGCCATGCACTTTTTTAATTTCTTCGTCCATAGCTTCCAACGCAGCTTGCTTTCTATTTTTCATTTCTGGAGTTTGGCTTTTATCCAGCAAGCATGGATAAAATTGCAACAATTTCACAAAATTGTCGTCTTCCATTCCAGATTTCTTTTTTTTTTTATGGTATTTCCGTTAAACCCTCCAAGTATTCCTCATCCGAAACAATATTTTCCATTTTTTCACTTTTTTTCCGTACATATAAGTCACCACCTATGCACACTCAGCTTCTTCAAGTGATCTCTCAATACATTTCGTCTTTATTCACACCAAATTTGAGGAAACACTCAACTGTCAAAATATGTGAGTGGAGGGTTTTCGTTCAACTTAACGAAAACTACTTTTATTCACACCAGATGGAGTGTTCTCTACAAAATTCTAAGGGAACGCTCACACTCAATTTTTATTCACACCACCCACTATCTTTTTGTTGATTTTAAGGCCGCATATGGCAATGTGCATAGGGACGAGCTATACCGAGTTTAATGTTTAGTTTTAACATCCCTGCCAAATTCGTCAGATTGTGCAGGATGACAATGGAGAATTCTCGCTGTTCCATTAAGGTCGGTTACGAATTAATCAAGACCTTCGATGTTAAAAACTATTTAGGCAATGTGACGCAACGGATGAGGATGCCCTTGGTCGCTTCGAGAGGAAAATTCAATCTATGACCATGTTTATATAAACCGAGAGTGGAGGAAAAGATTCAACGACGAACTGTACGGTTTGTACAGCGGCATAGTACGACGTCTCCGGATCCAACGTCTAAGATGGCTAGGCCATGTAGAGCGCATAGGCGACGCACCTCCAGCCCGAAGAGTTTTCGAATCCAATCCGGAGGGACGACGCAGCAGAGGTCGATCGCATGTACGGTGGTGCACACAAATGGAAGTGAACCTTAACCAACTGGGAGTGTAGCACTGGAAAAAACTGACAAAAGATCGTGATAGTTGGAGACGTTTGTTGGTTGAGGCCCAGGTTCATATCGGACTGTAGCGCCATCTAAGAATAAGAAGAAAACTGAAAAGACGGCCGGGTGGAGACTTGCCACGATTGAAAAAAAATAAGACCGCATCGCTGGAAGAGCTGAAGCCTATCATAAAATCGCATATCAGATGTACTTCGAGGGGGGATTACTGTGAAGGATGATAAAATAGATGCTGATGATTAAATAAACAATTTTTGAGGAAAATTAAAAGTCACCTTATTTTTTTGAACAAACTTAATGAAGGTAAGCTATTCTTGTTAGTTGTTGATTTTATAAAAAAAATCTTAGTCTGGTGCTCAGTTCCTGGCCCTAGCCGTCCATTTATAAGACATAGTTCAAGTTGTTCAGTCTATTTTAAAACTAGTAACCCACTTTGTCAATGGGAAATTTATGACAGTTTAGTTTCTATGGTATAATCCCTCGAAACCGATGGAAGTATGCGATAATAGGTCTGTTCCCGTACCTGACAAAAACAGTCCAAATCTACGAAAAACTGCGAAAAACTACGAAAGTCTGTTCCCGTACTCCAAAAATTCACACTTTTGGACAAAGTCACACACATCAATGTATTCTCAAAGTTGAAACAACAAAAATGTTGTGCTGTTGAGGGGTGGAGAAAACAGAAATTCAATCAAAAACATTAATGTGAAATGGGAGCCAAGTTCAATATTATGATATATTAATAAATCACGCGCTTAATCTTAAATCCGGTTTAAATCACTCCAGCATTAAGTTTTTGCTAAATTTTATTACATAGTGCACCACTTCAGACAAATACCTTTCCAACGGTGTATCGCACTTGATTGTGCGACTTTTAGTTTAGGAGGAGAAGCGTCTTCACTGGCGTATTATATATATAGATGCTTGCTTGTTGTGTGGGGTAGTAAGGTATTTCTAAGTTAGTTATTAAATTTAAGCTAGTTTTTTTGTCTAACATAAGGTAGTTATTAGTAAATTAAAATAAATAATTTAGTTGTTAATAATGTGATGTGTAATTTAACTATTGGACGATTAATGCGAACTATGGTCATGATGTTCGACATCAGTAAAAAAGTGGTAAAAAACTGTTTATTTCAACCAACGATTGTACCGAAGAATTGAACATTTCATATAGGCCAATACAAAGCAATTTTTTTTCAATTTTAAATTCATTTTTATTCGATTTTGCTTAGAAGTATCTTACGCTAGACAAAAATGCTTAAAACTAGCTTAATTATCCTTACAAATTTAAATATCTTACTGGCCCTAGGCGGACACTCTAAAACAAACAGTACAACTTAAACCTATGTCTTTCGACAACTATATGTAAAATTATAATATCTTAAACAATCTTATTATATCTTAAGCTAAGAAAAATTAATTTTACTAGAAAAAACTTAGCACATGATCGCTTTTTTGAATATAATAAATCTTAAGCCTACCTTAACCTAACTAAACCTAACTTATTCTAGCTTAAGTAAAATATATATATATAAAATTATATACATAATATATATTTAATATATATATATCTTTTTTTGTGGAAATTTAATATATTATATTATTTTTTTTTTGTTTTTATTGTTTTTTTTATATTGTTTTTTTTTTTTTTTTTTTTTTTTTATACTATACTACCCTACTACTGCCAACCCTACCCTACCTTACACTACCTTACCCTACCCTAGCCTATGTAAGCCTGCTATCGATGTTTGGCAGGCTTTGCCTTGAAGAGGCTGCACCAAGTGAAGTGTCCGTTGACGGAGTCCTCTCCAGCCACCAAAAGCGTTGGTGCTGGCGGACTACGTCTCCTCGATCCCGGCATGAGACCCACGTGGAAGATTAGCGGTACCGCCAATCTATCCTGGATCAGCCCACATCTATCTAAATAGAGGAATGCTTCTGGCGGCACAGAGCCGTTAAGACGGACTCTCTCATGGTATAATTCATTGGGGTAGTAAGCCCCGGAGATCAGATTATTGACCGAAGTCATTGAGGCCCTAGACAAAGGCGTTCTGAATAATATAGATTCTGATTTCTGGAAGTTGATTTTCAACTTCCAGTCATCACAATACTGCTGAATTTTTTCGAAGTCACGCTGCAAAAGAGTAACAATGACGTCGATCGTTGGACCTGATCTGTACGCGATTAGGTCATCTGCGTACGCTATTGAGTGGTGTAGAGAAACAAGTAGATCACTCAGGTAAATGCTGAAAAGGCTCGGCGAATTTACCGTACCCTGTTGCAGTCCGTTTTTGATTTCAAATATTTGGGTAGAAGTTACATTGGCAATTTTCACAACGAACTTTCTACCGGTTAACATGTCAAAAATCATTTGTGGTGGTTTGTTTATGCCCAGCCGTAATAATGTAATATTGTAATAAAGACCTTCTAACCATACGGTGTCGAAGGCTTTTTCCAAGTCAATCAGACAGGCACCCGTGCATTGGTTCTGGCATTTATTCCATTGGATATCCGACACAAGCTTCGTCGGGGCATGAATAGTGTCATGCCCCGCTCTGAAACCGAATTGGTTATCCGGGATGATTTTATTGTCCTCAACCCATTTAGACAGGGCGCTATGGACCACCTTCTCGAAGACCTTGCTGATACTGGGAAGGAGACTTATCGACCGGAGATTTGCCGGGTTAGAGGTGTCCTTACCCCTCTTGGGGATTGGTTGCACCACCGCTGTCTTCCAATGCACTGGATAATATGCATTATTCAGTGCATTGTTGAACAGGATAGTGTACCTCCCTACAGCCACTGGTGGAAGGTGCCTAAGCACAACATTGGATATACCGTCGACTCCCGCGGATTTTTTCTTCCTCAATGACTCGAAGATCATCTGAAGATCCTCCGTCGATATGAACAGGGTATTAACCCCCTCATTGGCGATGACATTGTTTGCCATGAAATCTTCATTGAACCTTGTAAAACCAAGGTTCTCTGATCGCCAATGATCGATATCATTTCGAAGATAGAAGTGATGAAGCAGGGCTCTATCTTCCAGGTCGTGGTTCGGGCGAATACTATCATTCACCTTGTACACTTCCTGGAAGACAGCTCCCACTGTTGCCACCTTCTCCTGAGGCTCCTCAATCACGAAAAAGTCATCGTCTAGGATGTCGCTCTCTGGATCGGTGCTAACTGTTCGTAGCAAACGTTCATTGTCTGACGTTCTCGGAAGCTTTAGATCCTGAATGTCATTCTGATTGTTTCTCCGAAATATTTTATTTATT
Source organism: Merodon equestris (assembly GCA_958301585.1). Classification (NCBI taxonomy): domain Eukaryota; kingdom Metazoa; phylum Arthropoda; class Insecta; order Diptera; family Syrphidae; genus Merodon; species Merodon equestris. The sequence continues at coordinate 162,687,987 of OY284413.1, forward strand.
TGCGGGAACATACTCGCGCTGTTGGATTTTACAGCACGAATTCTGTTGTTTCAATGCAAACTTACAGATATTCTGTAATTCTCTTTGATCAACTGTTGGAGATTTTTAATCAGTGACTTCAGTGTCCTGACCTCCGAGTTTTGTCTGTCTGTAAACAGCCTGTACAAGAGTTTGAGTCTTGTCAGTAGTCTACTTTTTTGTCTGTGCAGTGCGTCGATTGTCGCGTTTCGGTATACGTTTGTGGTATCGTGCTGTCGTTGGCGTGGTATCGTATTGTTCATTGTCTGTTTAATGATATCGTCCATTTGTTTGAGGTACCTGTCAATCTCGTTGTTTGACAGGTTCCTATTAGATGGTGGGAAGGAGGTGCTCGAAGTGAGCGCTCTCGTCAGGGAATTGGCAAAGCGTGGCCAACGCGCCCTACTGTAATCGTAGGGGTGCATTTGGATATACTCTGACATCTCCTCGATATCGTCAGGTACTGTGATCACGGCACATAGTCCGCAATGGTCACTGTCGTATACAATGGTCCGTAGACAGTTAATAGACCATTCGTTCGTGTCTGCCAATCTCAGTCGAGAGTCTATCAGCATGAGATCCAGATAAGAGCCGCTCCTAGGATACGACGGACTATCCGTTGCGAGCAACTTGACTCTATATTCAATGTTGCAAAGAACCCACCAATGGCTTAGTAGGCTCCCCCTAGTGTTGGGAATGTTAATTCCCCAATCACTATATTTGGCATTTAAATCGCCAGCCAGAATGTAGAAGTTTTCTACTGAGTTCAAGCGCAGAGATCGAAAGAGTGTCTCGAGCTCTGCGATAAAAATATTAGGTTGAGGTGCTTCAGGTGCATAGGCTGATACAATGTACATTCTCTTTCCATTTCGGAGAGGAATGCACACAATACAGGTCTCTAGCATCTGGAACCTCCGCACTTCACCGCTATATGTATATGACTTTATGTTTAAAATTGTTTTTAATAAAGATCGCAACTCCCCCGCCTTGAATAGCTTTGGGTCGGTCCCTTCTAATTATTCTATAAGAACTGTGCCGGATTTTGTGCTTCTGGTTTAGCTTTGTTTCGCTAACCAAGAGTACATCGGGACTTTCGTCCTGCAACAGGCTGAAAAGTACGGCTCGTCGCTCGATCCTTATCAGTGAATTTACATTCACCGGCAGGATCTTCAAGGGCCTCTCTACCAGCGTACCCATCATGACCTTAGGTGCGCTAGGCCCGGCAGAAGCGAGCAGATACTATCTACTCGGGTCGCCGTCTCCAGGATCTGTTGTTGGAGCTGCCCAATCTGCCCTTGGATTGCGAGCAAGATCGAACAGACATCCACCTCGGCCTCCGGTGCCTTAGAGACAGGCACTGGGGCTTTAGGAACAGCCATGGGCATGAGCGTCCCGAGGGACGCTTCTCCTCGACCTTTTGCTTACGGGCCAGGTTTTCTTTCTTGTTGTCCTGGAACTTAGGACATCCCCGATAGTTTGCAGGGTGTCCTCGGTTCCGACACAAGACGCACTCGAGTTGCTCTCTGTCCGCTACCTTGTCTTTCCCAAGGTCGCATTCCTCGTTTTTGTGGTTCTTAGGCGTTCCCGCACCTTTGGCAGCGGATACATTGCAAAATGTTTCCGCTCCTCTTTAATTTATCCCATGTGACAGTCTGGGATGCTAAGGAAGTAATAGTCCTTAGCCTCTCCAGCTTGCTGCTCGGTGTGAGCTGTACCAAGAAGAAGGGTTTCTCCCTTCGGGCGCTTACCGTGGAGAATGGCTTAACCCCCACGAATTTGCCAATACAAAGCATTTTAACTGGAAATGCCCAAATGAGATAAATGCGTGCGAATTTTTTTTCCAGACTTTTGATTTCGATCCCGAGTTTATCCTAAACCCCTTTTTAGGGGTTTTTTACTTTAAGCGTAAAAAAAACAATGTTTTCACCATTACCATATAGAGAAAGCGACGATAGAGCAGTTGAAGACCCCTTGGAAATGGCTTTACAGTGATGCTAAAAGTCATGGATTCAATATTTGAATAAGAGCATCACTACCCAAGTGGTGTAAACTCTATTAGGGATTTTAATATAAATTTGAAATTAAGTTGGTGGGTGGTTAAAAGCTCTAGTTTTATATAATTTAACTTTTTCTTTAGCATTCCAAAAAGACGAAGGAATGTCCTTAATAAGAGAGTTGTAGCTTGTAGTATAAGTAGTAGAGCTTTTCGTTCTTTCGCAAAATAATTTACTTGCCCTGAATGCAATCATCACGACATTTACCTTCCGAGGCTGAATGTAGCCACTCGCGAATGACACGCGCCATGGTGAGTTCGGCATGGCGAAAAATTCGTGTCAAACACCTTTCAGCCTGCAGCCGGACAAAAGTAAACACTACCACAACAATATTTTGCAAACGTTTCCTTCCGTTCTCACATTTCTCCTTATTCACCTTCGAATGGCAATATATTTCTTCTCAATCCAATGAGAATTCTTGCGCGGGCGCGAAGAACTTCAAATTTTGCGACATAACAGACACGTACATATAAGAGAGACACTCCATCAGCATTACTTTCGGTTACAATCGTAACAGTGTTCCGCTGTGCTAGTGTGAAAAACAAAAATTCTAGATACCAGCGGGTTTTGAACAATATATTCTGCAGCTGTCTCCACATATAGGAGAGCGTGCTACTCATATTCAATTCCAACACCATCAAAATTGAAATAAAATAATTCAAACCACTCGCCATTAGATCAGTTCGTTGCGGGTTCGGTCAGAGAACGGTTGTGTGAAAGAAAACAGTTTCAAAGGAGCTTTATAGAAAAAGTGAAAGAAATAATTGTGAGAAACAGAAAACCACTTGCAAGATGTATCATCTGAAAAACTTGGCCCGACACTCGACTGTCAAACAAGAGGTATCCACTTTGGTCAAGGCGCTGCCCACTGCCGTTCTGCAATCACGTAACTATGCTGAACATCAGATTCCCGATCGTCTAAAGGATGTGCCCACTGCCAAGGATCCACGTTTCTTCGACATGGTCGAGTATTTCTTCCATCGTGGCTGCCAGATTTCGGAGAGCCGTCTCATCCAAGACATGAAAGGCAGAATATCCGAAGAAGAGAAACGCAAGAAGGTTAGGGGTATTCTGATGCTTATGCAACCATGTGACCACATCATTGAGATTGCATTCCCCCTGCGACGTGATTCGGGTGACTATGAAATGATTACGGGCTACCGTGCCCAGCACAGTACACATCGTGTCCCGACCAAAGGAGGTAAGTGTCAATATGTATTTAACAAATCATCACATTTAGTCTATGCGGAACGGAAATAGTTGGATTTGCAATAAATCGATAGGCTCGAAGCAGTCAATGTGGTACGAGCACGTTCGCATACCTTGCCGTCAATTCCATCTCCTCGGTGACCTGCTTTTTTGTTTTTCGTTCCTTTTAGTTGGCTTCCTGGTTTTTTCTTTTTTGCGCTCATGTTTATACGGTGCGGTTATGTAATTTAATACTCTTTTGTCCAAAATCTATTCAAAAGTTTATGAAAGGGGGAAAAAAGCTCTGCAGAAAGAAGTGTAACTCAACAAGTGCCGATACTGTAATTCAAAGAACACGAAACGCAAGAAAGCATTATTTGTTGTGTTTTTCCTTTTGCTTTTGCTCAATTTTTTTGCTTCAAATCTATTTTGATATTCGCCAGAAGTCAAACGACTAGGAGATGTTCTTTGTTTGCTGGCAATCGTTCCCGCGTTTTGAATTCTGTCTGTCGACTGAACAGGTACAGAAAAGCTACCATGGCGAGACCCAACACGCAAAATGTTTAAGTTGAAATATCACAGACAGGAATGTGCTGATTAAATAAATTCCGATTCCCCTTATTCCATGTTGTGGTATACCTATACAGAACTCAGGGTATTGCGTTTAGGTGGTCGATTTGGTTTGTTTGGAAATCACTGTCCGCGGAGACAGATTGCGACATAAGTGATTCGATGTAAAGGTGTCAAGTGGTCAAGACTGATGACCGGCAAACTCGTGATGATATATTTAGCATTTCTGCTGTGTGTTGTTTAAGGATGACGAGTTCGCGTTGGAAATTTCTGTTTATACAGTTGCGAATCGTTCTTTTTTTTATAACATGGCCGTTTTTAACGGTTGAAAAAAATGTATTTTCTTTAAGAGCTCGATAAACATTCAGTTTAAGCAGACCCCGAAGTGTATATCGAAGCGTTCGACCCCTAGTCTTTTAAGTACCTCATAAATATAAGCTTCTGTGAATCATTATCTGCACAAGTCGACTATCAACTCATGTATATAGAAATGTATGTTACATTATAACGCACAGCCTTATCGGCATAAGAGAATATCAGACACCACTAAGCCCACATGATCTGACAGCACAGCTCCCCATAAACTATGAAAATATTTGTATTTATCGCTTCCCCGGCATTTTGAAGGTCACACAATTTGAGTTACCAACTGAACCGCTGTTCTCTATCTTTGGTAATAATGTTTACTTCAATTATTAAAGCTTTTTCCTAACCCTGTCCCGAATTGAACACCCGCAATCGTTCCAATCACGATATAGCGATAATCAATTACTAATGCGATCGCCAAATCACTTCGTATTGTGAGCAACAACTTTTATAATTAATCTGCCACTTAACGTTGAGTCTCTAATGCAGGTGATATGTCCACTAAACACATCAGTAACCCACTCATGAATTAGTACTGATTAAAATTTTGTTTTCGTCATTACTAAAAACCTCTCGTGTGCTTTCCAAATTATCACGGGCCCTTTATTGATTCAGTAAATGGTGCCAGTTCTGATACCCCTAGCACCTAATACGACTTAGCAACCACTGTGGGTATTTGGTCTTATATATCTGGCTCTTACGTGTATGCTGTGCCGGATTTTTTTTATCTCTGGCGAGGTGAACAAACATTTTTTTAGTATTTGAAAACTGAGATCCTCTTAATGGGGAATGTGTAAATACGTTTGGCTTTAAATTCCGGCTTGCAGGTGATAAGAAGTTACTAATTTTAGCAATCAATTGTTGGTTGATTCTATGAAACGCCAGGGAAAATGGCTATTATGTTGATCATACTGAGACTTCTGCAGCAATTATTTCATCATTTGTTTGTTTTTTATTATTTGTCGAATATATTGCGTAACTTGCGCGGAATTGGCACTGTAATTCCTAATTGTTTTGTTTTGGTAATCGGGGGCAAGATTACTTGGTTTGATTCAGCCTAAGATTCGTTATAAATCCAACGACGCGAAAATTGCCATTTCCAACAGCTCAGCTTGCCTTTGATGAGTATACTTATATTGGTTTCAGGAAATCCATTTGGACATATTTCATACAATACATATATTTCCAAAATGGCGACTGTCCTTTATACAGGACCTCAGGCGTATGTGGTACTATTCCATAAAGCACTTGACATGAACTCCGACATCCCACTCTACACACTTGTCGTCGCTTTTATGTGGCATAAATTGAATCGAAGAACTCGAGGTGTGTTACATGAAGACACTAGTACTGCGACCATAAAGATCTATTGTACACCCTTCTTTGATCTATGATTTGAGTGCTGCCTTCAAGATTTTAACAACTTTTCTATATGGGATTTTTTGGAAGTGTTTCCCTCTTATGGTCGTGTTACTTGTCATTTTGAATCTTTCACAGGCAAGGTTTGGGCAGTAGGTCACTATGTGATCAGTATGTGTTCCTTGGTTTCCTTAGCTTATCCACATCGGCTAAAAAATGTCTGTGCTGCTAAGACCCATTTCAAAGGGTGGGCATCTGGTGTCTTTTGATTAAATCATGGTTATTTTGACACTGACAGCTGATTCCCGCTCGAAATCTTGACAGAAAGTCAGTATCATGCCTCCGCGGAACGAAGTGAGTCGCTTTACGCTTGAACAACGTTATGAAATATTGAAAACTTATTTCCAAAGTGAGTGCTGTGTACCTCAAACAGTGCGTTTTTTAAAAAGAAGTTTTGGCCGAAATGAAGCACCCACCGCGACTGCTGTAGCAAGTTTGTGCAAAAAGTTCGTGAGACTGGTATGCGAGTGGACAACACTCATGGTCCCCGTCGACGTACGGTGCGCACAGATGAGAATGCGACTGTGTGGCCGAGAGTGTGAGACTCAATTCACGAACATCAACTCGCAATCGATCTCAACAGCTCAATATTTCACGCACTAGCCTGAGGAGAATTCTGCACAAAGATTTCGGATTATTCGCTTACAAGGTACAATTGACTCAGCAATTGAAGGCGCGCGAGCACCCGCTTCGTTATCGCTTCGCAGTTTGGGCCTTAAGGCCCCGGCCCATAGAATCCGTCGATCTGTCACTCCGTTGATTTCAACTGAGTGAAAACTGGTTGGCGGATAGAGCAGGCAAACATCGGCCCATAGAATCCGTCAATCCGTTGACAGTTGTCGATGACATTTATTAATTGATGGAGTGCGTTCATCTGAGTTATAAAATGAATGGCACGGATGGCCTTTGATCGCCTCAATCAGTTCTTCCTCGAACATTTTATAACATTTTTTGTCGTAGAATAATGTTCACTTCTCGCACACTAAACGACCCTCACCAAACGAATCGTACTTTGAATGTCAACCGAATTTGAAGTTTCTCTCAGTGCGAGAGAGTTCCCAAGCATTCTCTCAATGCATCCACCAATGAACGTGCTTACTCTCAATTCGTGCATGCGTGAACCTCAGAATGTAAATGTGTAAGCTCCAATATGTGAATGTATGAGCTCTCAACGGAGCGAAAAGTAGAAAGTAGCTCTACTTTGTCCGTTGAAGTTCATACATCCGTCGGCTATGGGCCACCTCCCATAAGAATGTGTATATTCCAAAGAGTCCGCCATCTAACGTTTTTTTTTTCAAGTAGTGCTTATTTCGTGAATGGTAACACTTAGCTCATGTCTGATTTGACAGATAATTAGTTATATCCAGAAACCAGAATGAGACGTGCGTCTTTCGTACGTCTTCCCCCGTGACACTCTGAAATTTTGACGAGATTCTGACAGAGGTTCAGGTGCGTAGCGACAAAACCCGTTACAAACGAGCTTCTATCCGTGAATACGTGTGAGTTCATTTCATTTTACCGCAGTGTACTCCCGCCACACACACTCTTGGAATTATAACAATGTGAGTGATTGTTTACAAAATTTTGACAGCACTTAAGGTACCCACGTGCTCTTTTGACAGCACTTGAGGTACCCACGCGCTCGCCCGAGCTTGTAGGCAAACGTCGGCGGCCATTTTGAGTGGGACGTCTCATTGGTGGTTTCTGGTTTTATCCTTCCGCTGAACGAATATGGTTGTGTATACGCTTGAACAACGCTTCGCTAAGTGGGCCTGCGATCGACTTACAGAAGATGCCGATTTTGCCAAAAAAATCATCTTTTCAGATGAAGCTCATTTTGATCTTGGCAGGTATGTAAACAAGCAAAATTGTCGCATTTGGGGCACAGAAAACCCGCACGCATACATTGAAAAGCCGGTGCACCCAAAACGAGCCACTGTTTGGTGCGGATTTTGGTCCAGAGGCATAATTGGGCCATTTTTCTTCGAAAATGAACAAGGAGTGGCCGTTACAGTTAATGGCGATCGTTATCGGGCCATGTTGAACGAATTTTTGTTCACAAAAATTGAAGAGGAGGATATTGGCAACATTTGGTTTCAACAGGACGGCGCTACGTGCCACACAGCCGAAGCTACACTCGATGTTTTGCGCCCTGTTTTTGAAGATCGCATTATCAACCAGAGCTGATGTCGTTTGGCCACCTCGGAGCTGCGATTTGACACCGTTGGACTATTATTTGTGGGGTGCCGTCAAAGATAAGTGTTACGCCGACAAGCCAGAGACAATTGACGCTTTAAAGGACAATATTCGTGCAGCCATTGGTGAAATACAGCTGCACACAATCGATAATGTGCTTAAAAATTGGACCGATCGTGTAGGTTACTGCATGGCCAGCCGAGGCAGCCATTTGAATGAAATTATTTTCCATTATTAACCGGAAGGATTGTACTTTCAAATAAAAAAAGAAATTTGAGAAAATATTCAGTAGTTTTTTTTATAGCATTTTCAAAAAAACTTTCCACTCAGTTGAAATCAACGGAGTGACGGATTCTATGCGCCGGGGCCTTTAGAGCAGCTTGAATTGGGACAACGATTTTGGGCGAAAAATCATCTTTTCTGACGAAGCGCATTTTCATATCGGCGGCTACGTTAACCTCGGAAAACCCGCACGTTATTGTCGAGAAGCCAATGCATCCATAGAGAGCGACAATTTGGTGCGGACTGGCGGCGTCATTGGACAATTTTTCTCCGAAAATGAGGCTGGGAACAACGTTTCGGTCAACCGTGGGCGTTACAGATCTATGTTTTTACTGAAATGACTTTGTTTTTACTGAAATTGAAGACCTGGATTTGGACAACCTCTGGTTTATGCAGGATGGCGCGGCGTGGCATACAGCCACAATCGATCTTTTGCGCACAAAATTTCTAAATCGTGTTATCAGACGTCTTGTCGATGTCAATTGACCGCCTCGGAGCTACGATTTGACCCCTTTGGACTTCATCGTGAAGGACCGATGATATGCCAATAATCCGGAAACAATTCAAGCACTTAAGGCCAATATCATCCAAGCAATCCGTGAGCTACAGCCCGAAACCATCAACAAGGTCTTGGAAAATTGGGCTGACAGAATGCATTACTGCGAAGCCAGCCGAGGCAGCCACTTGAACGACGTTGTATTTCATATAAGTTACATGGAAAAAAATTAATTTTGTTCATTTTATTGCATTTTTAAAAAGAAACATGTATTTGGCCCACCCTTTATAAAGGTGGTAGTTGCATGCCCCGTGTCATGTTAATGCATCGCATAGCACTCTAAGGTCGGCTTTATTAAGTTCTAGAGCTTTTTTGACACCTTTTGTGATTTTTGATTGTGATTCTGTTACATGAACGTTCTCGAGTGTTTAATACCCTCCTGTCTGTCCCAGAATTGGTTCTTTTGCTTAATGATCCATTTATGTATATAAATGTATGTTATGTTTGAATAGCCGTAAAAGATATTTGAGCACCTTTCTTGGCTTGTATGTCAAACTTTTCATTACCTTTATGGTTTTCGTGACCTAGCACCCTGATGAGCTTTAGTCTGTTATTTACTGCCAGTTTGTTTAGTGTTTTGAGACATTCCCAGACAGCCTTAAAGTTAAAAGTGCACCTCTTTAGCACTTTAAGAACCGCTTGGTTATCTGAGTATATACATATTAGGTTTGGGATAAAGTTCGTGGCGTTTTTTTAGTCAACTGGTTTTCTTATAGTGTGAAAAATTATTTAAACCAAATATACTCCTTTATTATCGACAATGTTTCGCCACTTTTCGGGTAGAACCATAATGCCATCAATGAAGAAGTTCCGTGGTTTCTGGTTGAAAAATTAAATCAAGTGTATTTCACAGGCTTCTTTTGAAACCAGCTTAATTCCATTGAGAGAGTTCTGCAGGGATCGGAACAAGTCAGAGGGTGCTATGCAATTAAAGCCATCTATCTGGAACAACGCCAAGAACTTTTTCCCACACCCAATGGTTATCCTAGTGTTTGTGTGGCATAAATCACACTCGATTACTTTTTCTGTGGAGTTACCTATGACCAAGGCGAACGTACCGTATATTTTCACCCTCAGAAGCAGACATCTTCTTACATAAGAAGTCGATTTTTTTTTTGTGTCAACAACACTACCACCATTAGCCTTCAAAAACTTAGTCTAAATCGCCACGATGGATTTGGTGTATTTGCTAAGCGTTATGAACTACGCGATCGATGCAATGTGTGATCAGGCAACAGTAGCATTTCTTTCCTCTATAGAGGCTGATCGCATATACCTAGACCTCGTATGTTTCCGTATGTTTCCATTGCATAAAGGCACCAAGTGCAGGGGCTCTTTCTAAAGTCAAAGCAAATAACTTTACTAAAACCTTTTTTTTTTTTGGGAATAGCCTGGATACGTGCCAGACCAACAAAGCTATAGCAGAGTAATAGGATGTTATTATCGTTCCATTTCACAGCGATTATATTCTTTCCGTTTTCGCGATTCCAGTTCCACCCCAGCACCAACTCTGTATTCTGCATAAGTGGTGCTAATCTTGGTGAATGTGCCTTGATAAGATCCAAATCAGTTGCCGCATACCAACCTTGTTGTACCTACTCACAATATGTAGCCATATCTAATGGACTTACTGTGGATAAACTGCATATATCCATGGCGAATGCGGCATTATCAGTATAACATTTAGTTTATATCATTTTGAGTTTAATAAAAAACATTGTGTCGAATATGTGAAATATTGTGTTAACTATGCCCAATTTGCGGAAGGTTTAAAAGTGCATCGATCATCGAATGCTTCTGAGAGTCTATGGTGTAGATGCTCCAACTGATAAATCATTTAGGGAAAGGTTTCACGTTTTAAGACTGGAAATAAGCCTCGCTCTGGACAACCAAAAAAAAAAATTCGAAGACAAAGAATTCGAGCCATTACTCGATGAAGATTCGATTCAAATGCAAATGGAGCTTGCAGAATCATGGAGAGTAACTCAGCAACCACTTTTTGTGTCATTCAAATCCATGGGAATTATTCAGAAGCAAGGCAATTGGGTTGCTTTATGCTTATGAATTGAAACCGAGAGATGTTGAAAAACGATTTTTCTCTTCCGAGCAGATGATTCAAAGACAACAAAGAAAGAGTTCTTTGCATCGTATTGTGAGTCTGATTAACAAAGTTCAGTACACAAAGTAATCTTCATTCACATCTACCGTATTTTTTTAACGTTCTACTAAGGCCAGTATGAGTACCTTTAATAAGTCTTTACTCTATCGGGCATCTGAGCTGATACACTGTCTATTTTGGAGAAATTTACCCAAGCTTCAATCCAATCATCAGATTTTGAGAGTAAGGTGGATAATTCAAAACTTCATAAACCAACTCTGACAGGTGTTGTCGATGATCCATGTGATTTGACTTTTTTTTTTTTGTTGGAGGCTTCTACTATCTGTTGGAGCACTCAGACGTAAATACTCGTCCATTGTACTATTAGACAGACACTCCTTATTGTATTTTCTCCATTGTCCGGAGAAAAGTGAGGAGTCGTTTCGGACTTCTTGCAGACATCAGGGCGTATGCGCTTAGTCATCCTACATCCTGGATATTCTCCACATCTACGATTGTGTGCATTAAAGACACTATTGTTGATGTAGTATTTGACCGTGGAAGCATATTATTTTAGGATTGCGTATATCTCTGATAAAAGACAGACGCATATTATCCTGATGAAAAGTGCAGTTGGATGTCTTCGCGTTCAAAGAAGACGGGGTGGTCGTAATGCAATGGTAATCATCACCGACTGTTGAGCCGAAGGTCTGTAGTTGAAATCCATCCATTGTCAAGAACAATTCCTATACGAAAAAACTGTGCAACAACATTAGCTGTGAATGAGAGATGATCAAAAAGTGCTGACGAAGGCATAACACTCGCAGCATAAGATCACTTCAAAAATGCATACTCTGTGTGCGCATTTCCAATATAACACATTAATGACATGGAAAACAAAAGACTTACTGTGAACTACAACCAACGCAAATTCAGTCAAATCTCTCAAATCATATCTAGGACAACCACCCCCGGAGAGTAGTAAACGAACATCTTCGACACAAACCATCTGCACCCCGTCCAGGTTGTGTGACAAACACCATAAGAGCGTACACTCTTGAACCTGCACGAATTATAAAAAAAAAACCGCCGGACATGTATCGTTTAATAACCGCTGAACGTTATAACGTATTATAACTGTGAAAGTATACTACAAAAATAGTGATTCTGTAGTAGGTACGAGCATTTCGAGCAGAGGGTGCTATATGTAAAACTGTAAAAAAAATTGGAAGAAACGGGCCCTGTTACTGAAAACTTAGGATCCATCCATCATCAAAATGGAATGGAAGAACATCCAAATCTATCCATTTAACGGTTAGCACAGCATTTGGGCAAAGGTTAACCGAAATTATTTGGCCCCGAATCGAGGATAGGAATTTGGAAGACATGTGATTCCGACAAGGCGGTGCCTTATCTCACGTAACACGGCCGGTTCAGGTTTTATTGCAAAAAAAAATCCTAGACGAATCATTCCGCGTTTTGGTGATGTGAAATAGTCACCAAGATCGTGTGATTTGTCGCCGTTTCGTTTTCTTTGTTTGGGCTAAGCCAAATATCATATTTATGCTAACTAAAATTGAATAAACGTCAAGCTATTGTGTTGAAAATTCATACAAAATAACTTTGTCAGGATCAAGGCGTGGAATAAAACTCCCATGCAGGACATTTGAACGATATAAGCTAACCGGTCTGTTTCAATAATAGTTCAGTTAGCAATCTACGATGATCTTCCGTCAATTGCATTGTTCAAACTGTACATCTAAACCACTCAGCTAATGATTGAATCTTCTTCCACACCAATTTCTGCCTTATTTTCAAGAGCACTCCTGTATCCTTAATCACTCTTGTAGGATTGTAACGTTGCCAAAGAACAACATTGATGCATGTATTCACTCGTCGCATGTGTCAACAATAGCTTGAAAAGTGAATGCTTTGACCTCATTGTCACGAGAACTGCACGAGTGTCGATAGCTACAAATAAACCGAATTGCCTACATATGCATGGAAGTCATGTGGTCATACAGAGCAATGAGTGGTGGTATAGGACGAGTTCTAATGCTCATTACGTCAGTTATAATGTTATTAAAGTATAGTTAGTCATGCTTTTGCGTTGATGATTTGGTTAAAATCGTTTTATAAACCGAGCGCAAGTGGCTTCCATAGAATAATTGCTAAACGACATCCGAAATTTAAGTGAAATCATTCCGCCCTCAATTAAAGATGTTGCTGAAAGCAATCAGTCACTCAATACGACACTTATCGTACGTCATTCAAGTGTAGAACACCCCCATGCATTAATCATTCACTCGAACCAGCACATTGATTCCCGTATTATCTGGATACAGAGTAGCATAATCCATTTCTAACCAGTTGAACCTTGTCTGGTGTGTGGAATAACACTTGAATGCATTTAAATAAATTCACAACGTCCATGCGTTTCTGCTTCTCCCCTTGCGCAGTATCTGAAGAATGCCGGTGGAAGTCCAATGAAAAGTCACTAGCCAAAAACGTGATTCCTCTATTGACTCCAAAACATATCAATACTGGTTAATGGCTGGATCTCCCTTCGTTCGACAGCAAGAAAAAAACACAAAATCAGAAAGAAAAATAAATACGATCTTCTGACTCGAAATACTGTGACAAAGACCATTCATGGCGGTCTTTGGTGTCGCTCTGCGATTCTACATCGAATCTGCGATATAACAGCGTTTTGATCAAAGCACTCAGTCAGCATCCGTATCGTGCGTGCTTGAGATAAAACCACTCGAAACTAGTTGTGTAATGTGATTTCAGTTAAACACCTAACCTTAGCGTTAGCAAAAGATTAACTCGCCATTGCCACGAGCTGCCTGAGATTGAGGGGCTCGTTCAAACGTAATAACACTAATGGTCTATATCTGCTAAAAAAAAAAGTGTTTCTGGGCAGAGGGCCATTAGAACCGCATGACCAGTTTAAAATTAAATCAAATTATCTGCTGATGGCAAGTTTTTCCAAGAAGATGGAAACAACAAACGATAAGGGCATGACATCCTCATAAGCAGTGAACTAGTTATTTGTTGCCAAGCTCTCTAGTCACGTTTACTCCTTCATATTTTTCCTTTTAGTGTTTTTTGTTTTTCGACCTTGAGATGTTGATGTTATGTTCGGTGCTTGGCAACAGGTGGACAATAGCGCGATCACGCCCTCGATACAGAATTACTGTCGAACAGCGGGGAATGAAATGTGTGAAATGTCGAGCGCTCATCCCATGCTTTTTTGAGTCGTTTGTCATGATTCAGTAATTATAAATGTTTGTTTAAAGAGTGCAACCGCGTTTAAGCTGCTTACGATAGCGGTACAGGAAGAAAAGAACAATTCACTGATAACTCAAAGTTGCACATTTTATAGTGCATATTTAATGCTTGTTTTATGATAAGCCCCCTGCTTTTGTGTGCTGTAAAGCAATTGATAACTTACATTCATTCATAGAAGCTAGGTGCAAGGTTTTCAATAAGGACACAATAATTTTGTATTCAAATAAGACACAGATTAACTGAGATTTCGAGCTGAAACTCATCCCAGGTGGAGTATATTCATATGTTCAATTTAAGTATGGAATTCGATCTTATTCATATGATCACGTTTGTAGCCATAAATTCTTTTAAGCCACCACTCTTCCGCACATATCAACCGGAACGTTGACAATTTCACGTTTAATATAGTTCCTGAACTCTTCTAATGTTATTCGCTGGTTGGCATAAACTTAACCCCATAAAAAGAAATCTAACGGCGTCAAATCGCATGATCGAGGTGATCATTCGACCGGGTCATTTCTTAAATTATCGAACTCCTCTTTCAATATATCAATTACTGGACTAGCTTGTGGCATTACTGTCAATTCCATCCAATTCTGGCCAAAAAAAGACTTCATTCAGATCATTGTCATCGCCGAAAAAATACGGTCCAATCTTATCTCCGGCATGAAATCCACACTATACTTTCACTCTTTGTCGATGCAATGGAGTCTCTTGAAGCACATTCAGGTTTGTTGCTTTCCAATAATAAATATTTTGTTTACTGACAAAGCCATAAATTAGTTCCATTGCTGAAGATGATTTATCGATGAAATTCAGGCTTTTCTGCAAACTTTTGCAATCGAAGAAGCTTTGGCGTTTCAAATTATAACGAAGCTTCAGTTCTTGAAGAGAGAGTGTTAGCTAAGATATTAATGCAATATTCGCTATCATTAGAATTAAAAGGTTTCCACTTCCAGAGAACAGGGTGGGATATAGTGATTTGACTCATTCTGAATTTACGGCTGCGATATTTTCGGTTCTTACTGGGACAGAACATTTAATAGCAATAGCAATAGTATAGCAACCACTATAGCATACTCAGAATTCCGATGATAAGTTTTAGTAATTTCCAAACTTTGCTCGTTCTTGAGCTTCACGACGATTAAAGTGCAAAACCCTAGTCATAGAGTCATTCAATAAAAGGTGCCATTTTGAATCCAGGTTAAAAAGGACATAGCCCATGTCCATATCACAAACAGGATAGAAAAAGTCATTTATAATCGTTCAGTAATGCAATCCGCTTACTGAAATGACCACATAGGCATAATCTTCGCAAAAAATGTGGTCCAATGATACCACCAGTTCAAAAGTTACACGATACTGTGAATGGAGAGGTTGCTCCACTATTTCTCTCAGTTTTTCGGTGTCCCAGAGGCGAAAACTTGTTGTTTTATTCATTGATTGCACCAAATCAGTGAAAAAAATGAGCTATGATTGCTCTGCTGGCTTCAATCAGTGTCAGCTGATCGTTATAAGCATGTAAGCCACGTTCTGCGTGTAAGATGTGGTGTAAAATGGTTGCGGATAGGCCCAAATCCTGTGATGGTCTCCGAATGGACACACTTCAATTGTTAGTCACAGTCTGAGCTACGGCTGTAGCTGTCAACTTATCACTCGATTTTGGATTAGAGGTGAAATATGTTGGTCTCATCTTAACCTAGGGACGCAGGGTTCAAATGGAGAGCTTATAAGAGTCTAAACCTGGACTAAATGAGTTTAAATGGGCTTTCTAAAAACAGGAGTCGACATGATTCTATAGATGATTTGAGATGACCGTACAGACTTAGAGATTCCGTTTTGATATCATCCAAAACGACCTTGTTTTTGTTGCCTGCGTAACCTGCGAGCACATGCAAACTGCGCTCCAATAGGAATATAAGAAGCTTATTCGTAAATCGAAGAATGATTCCTATAAGTCCTTCTGCGAAGAGATCAAATCCCTGAGCGCGACCAGCAAATTGGTTAAAGTTCTCAAACAATGAAAATCGACAAAGCTGGATGTACTCAGAAAATCTGATGGTACCTTCACCGAGTCTAAAGCAGAAGCTCTTAATTTACTGTTTCACACACATCAGTGAGACGCCTACCTCTGCTGTATGTTGCGAGGAGGATGACACAGCAGAACACTTTCTCTGCGACTGTCCCGTCACCGCTCGCGCACGGTGGCGCACCCTTGGGGTCGACGTGGTGGGTGCCGAATTTCTTAGCTCTACATCACTGAAGCCCCTCCTCACTTTTCTCCGGACAACGGGGAAAATACAATAAAGACAAGGTGTCTGTCTGGTAGTACAGTGGACCAGTATTTGTGTCTGAGTGCTCCAACAGATAGTAGAAGCATCCAAAAAAAAAATTTATTTGTCAACTTAGTCGATTTTGCATTCGAAGTGAAATAGGTTGGTCTCACCTTAACTTACGAATGCAGGGTTCAAATGGAAAGGTCATAAGAGTGCAAATTTTCATTAAAGAAATGTGCTGCGTAAATACAAGGTCGAGACGATTTGAGATGACCTTACAGAGATCATCCAAAACGACCTTGTTTTTGTGGCCTGCGTAACATGCGAGCACATGAAAACTGCACTTCGATTGATCTTTAGGTATACCTCATAGAGGGTTGATCCATTTACCCAACTAAGACTCAACTTCCATTGAAGAGAAAATTACATCGTTGCCAATGCTTCTATAGCATGGTAAAAAACACTAGAAACAGCTGTACGCAGTACAGTAAAACTCTTTCGCTCGGGAATACAGACTATCGACTCACATATCCATTCTTTATCAGTTTCTCAAGCTCAAATGGTAACCATATTTGGCCCAAAACTGCGAATTTTTTAAGTTATTGCGACTGTTCTTTAGTCTCTCCCGAACCGAAGCTATATACTATTTACACATGCTCTAACAAAAATATTCAGTTAAAGGCTGAATAAACATACCTGGCAGAGGTTTAGCAATACACATACTTACGACAGCCACACTTACGACCAGGATCTTTCAATAAAAAGACTTGATTTTTAAATGTCAATATTTATGTATGTGAAATATGGAATATAAAGCCCTCCAATGCTGGATGGCATTCGTGCAGTTGTTTGCGGTTTATTCGCGCAGACCTATTTGAGATAGTCCCCAAGGCTGATCTCTAAATATGTTTAATCACATGATCTCATAGACTAGTTCACGTCGTCATCTCACGAGCTGTAGCGTGGAATGAACTCTTTGACCCTTAGCGCTGCCTTGTTTTGGAACCACATGGTGGCAGTATCCAACATCGATCTGCTCGCGAATGATATTTATGACAAGGTCAGTTTCGTTTTAGAGGAAGAAGGAACCTACGATTCCTCAGACCAAAATCGGAACCAAACAGTGACTTCGTGATCAGTATCATCCCAAATCCGCCAACTTTGTTCCTTCACACATCCATATTATCCACAAATTGGTTTTGTCGCTTAAAATAATTTTTAGGGTCAACTTCAAATTGCTCCAGAGATCAATCAGCGAGTACACGGCAAGTCTTTAAGTTGAAATCGCAGATTGGTCAGGGTCAACATGACACGACAGCAATTTTTTTCAAAACACCTTGGTTTTTAGTGATGTAGCTTCCGACAGAGGTACTTGTCGAACAGGTTAACTCTAATTAGGTCGTCAAATGTCAAATAATCGACTCGATGTGATTTTTTATGGTGATTTGCCACCCAACACTGAATTTGATACTATATTGACGACATGTCCGCCATAAACAAGCGAATTTCGAGTATTCCTATTGAAAGAATCTTTACATAGACGTGGTGGTACTCCTAGATCTGAATTCAGCTAGCACACTATCTGCCTCACTGAATAAACTATAAAAAAGCACCCTAAGATTCAACAGAGTCGATATCAACATACATGTCAGCTACCTATCGGGACACTGCCCTATCGAGTTTATATAAGAGTACCACATGGTATGCGAGAATGTTGACCCTTTAACTTACTCTTCTTAAAGAAATCGTGTATTTTGTAAGGTAAGGTTGAGTAGACAGTAGATTTTTCTGATCACAATGCCTTCCTCGAAACAGCCTCTCAAGAAACCAAAAAACCCTCCATTAAGGCGTTAATGTTGATTTTGCGTTTAACTCTAATTATTTCCATAAACAGGGCCATTAATTCCCAATGATTTTTAAAGGAATCTTCCGTCGCCCATTAAACAGGCGAAATTCGTCTTAATCCCCCAGCTACATACAATTTGAGCAATATTTACCCGCAACTTGCGATTAGCACGAAGTATCTATCGTTCTTTCAATACAGCAACCCATAAAAAAAATTGTTTTTCTTTGAGCATAAAAATAGGAATCCTCTGTACCTATCTTCCACCCATGTACGCACTACGCGGCTATTTTGGTGTTGATTTCATCGTTAAAAAAAAAATATTGGCACTTGTCTGTTTTTGTTTTTCTGTAGGCTCCCATTTCCAATAATCAGCAGTTTAATCGGTGTGATACCTATTGTTGCTATCATTTCCGTTTCTACGACTCTAATGTACACAGTTGATGGCTTATTTTTTCCGGCTAGCAACCATAGATCGAGCCAGAAACCATACGATCGCAGGGGGCAGGTTTATTATACTATATATCTTGAGCATCTCACATTGCATTGATTAATAATTAATGTGACAGTGAATATCAGTTGCATATGATATGTATGCGAGTATGTTAAGTACACCTAAGTCTTTCATATGATACGGACAGCGGTATCTGTAGAAAGGGGGGCTTGTCATTGACGTCATAGTACCCGCCTTCGTACCGAATTACGTATGAAGAATATAAAAATATAAATCGTACGGTGTGGCATGGTAGTTTCAAGCGTTGATATGTGTATTGACCTTTAATTCAAGTTGAAGGTATCTTGTTGGCATGTGATCTGAAAACAATAACACGAGATACGTTAAATGAAAAGCGAAAACAGTAAGCGTAGGCAATGAGCCTTGTAATACCTTTTTACGATTGCGAATTGCGATAAGTTCAACGCTTTAATACCGTCGCTGTTAAAAATATTCATTTTATGGTCGCCACGTGCTCTAAAACAGAATAGACGCGATACGTTGTTTCCGGGTAAGCTCTGACGGAAGCAAGTCGTTTTGTAATACATTGTTTAGCAATTATTAATCTGTCTTTGGTTGCGAGAGCGTCGATAGCTTGATTACATGTGAACCAGGAATGATTGTCCTATGTTGTGAGAAGCAATGAAATTGTGTGAGAACAACTTTGGATATAACATCACTGGATTAAGGAATGAAGTTGTAAGGACTTGTAAAAAAGTGTCGGAAAAATAGTTTTATTTCGGCTATTGTTGCAAAACCTTAAAATTCTACAAAGTAGATCCCTTGAATGTCGACATTACATTTTTTTTCCACGACTCGTAGGCTCCCTGGTCCCTGGTAGGCCGACTTCGAGCGGTCCTTAATGCTACGCGTGCAAACTTCTTTGGCAGCGCTCAGGACTTAATGTTGATGTCCTATGAGAGAGAATTTTACTTTTGAGAATAGAACGAAGTCTGCTGGGGTCAATTTGGGGTAGTAAGGGTCGCCAAGTCACCATGACGCCGATTTGCGTCAGTTGGTCGATCACCTTGGAGCAGGTATGGTTGAGTGCATTGTCATGATACGACGGATGATCCAAAAGTAATGACAATAAAAACAAAACGTGGTGATTATAGTTAAAAAATTATTTATTTTTCTACATAGTCTCCTAACAAGTCAGTAAATTTAGGTCACCTTTTTTAAACCCAGGATATCCCTCTCTCGGATATGTTTCTTGAGCTGAAGAAACAGGTAGAAGTCACTGTCGAATCCTGTTTATTGAATGGCAGCCATTGTAACTGCGGATTTTTGACCTGATGCATTGTCTTGGTGCTCGCGGTTTGCCGCATCTTTTTTCTTTGATGGCCTGTCTTCTCTTCTTCTTATTTGGTCTGTGACATAGTGGCTCCTTTTTCCAGATATTTCACTATAATTATTCCTTCAACGTCTCAAAAAACGAATGCGTCGGTTAGGAGGCTCGCTTGTACAAAAATGGTGGATCCAAGTCTCGTCCATGGTCACGAAACGTAACAAAAACGTTTCCTGATCTGCTGTAAGGATTCTTTGAACGCTACCATATGAGATCCCTGGGCCCTCAACTATATGCCTGATAGTTACTTTTCGATCTACCAACACAACTTTTTTCACGTTATCTTCAGTGAGGGACATGTACTCGTACATATGGGCGTCCCTCGCGATGTTCATCTTCAGTGGATGTTCTGCTCAGCTTACTCCTTGGTCCATCCTGCTACAGTGGAATGTTGTGGAGGAGCAGAATCACCAAATGCTTTCACCTAGTCGCTGTGCATCTTTGGTAGGCAGTTTTTCAAGCAGAGGTACTTAATGAAAGCTCTAATTTCTTTTACCACCTGGGAATCGTGGTCCACTTATGATTGCTTATAAAAATAATTCTTTTGGTTTTTTTATGCAGAGTATAAATGGCCTAATTCGGTTGACCTTTCTCTTAGTTTTCTTAGCACTTCTAGATAAAAGGCATCATCCACTGGCTGTCGACGGTCTGACTACAGCACTTTACGCACACGTTGCACGATGTTGTTGATTATGACGTCTGGACACTTTTGGGACTGGTCCTCTTCACTCTCTCAGCCATATTTGAAGAGCTTGTCCCATTTAAAAACTGCAACTTGTAACATGCTTTCATGCTTGAAAACTTGGCAAATCATGTTCACAGTTTCTTCGATTGGAGTTCACTAAAAACTCGGTTTAGTCTAAACAAATGTTCGTAGGTGACTTATGCTTCACCGGTCTTGAAGGTACTTACCACAGTCAGGTCACGAATAAATTGTACTTGATCTTAATAGAAATATGAATGGCAAGGAACACAATAACAAATATGTATCGGTGGTTCTGAAATAATAAGTGTAAGAATCGAGATGCATACTCAACAGACGATTGAGACACTTTGAATTCCATAATGTGAATGAGCTTTATGTGCGGACAGTTTTTTTTCCATAAAGCCACATGTAGTCAGCATCGGTGGCAGCCTTCTTTTGTTTAAGCCATAATTTCTCTTTTATTAACGTTATGTTACTAATAGACACAATCCTAGCTACCGGAATTTTTCCTTAGGACTCGTATATATGGAAATGTGGTCACTTTTTTGATAAGACTGGACTTTTCCAAGGCTTCCGATATGGTGAATCATTCCGTGCTGACTAATAAATACGTTAAATCTTATATTCTCCCATCTCTCTGGTTGTAGCCAGGAGGTATCTGTGAGAAACACGATGTCAGAGTTACTACAGCGTGCGCCGTCTCATATGGGTCGATGTACATTTCGAATAACTTCAACAATTCTCAATGGATTTTGGAAATTCAAAAACTTTTATTCAATTTAGACCTTACAATTTATTTTGATTAATTTTTGGAAACAATATCAATTAAATGACCGCCTTTATTGCCGATGCAAAAATGTGCTCGTTTTCGCGCGTTCTCCATGACATTGTCGAGCATTTCGGTCGAAATTTCTGCGATTTTCGAACGAATGTTTCTTTTGAGCTGTTCTTTTGTCTACTGTTCTGTTCTATCCCTAAAGAAAAAAGTCTGGAGGAGTCGAATCCGGCGATCTCGGAGGTCAGTCAATATCGCCCTTTTTTGACACCAATCTTCCAGAGAACTTCTTACGCAAAAGGTTCATTGCCATACTGCGGACGCCGTCTTGTTGGAACCAAAAGTGAAATAAGCCTTTTTTACGCATTTCTGGGATCCACCGATATCAATCGCCATCCACTGTATCGCCAACTTTGAAGAAATACAGTCCAATGATGGTTTTAGCGCACACACCGGCCCAAACAGTAACTTTTTGATCATATAGCGGCTCTTCGTGAATAATGTGAGGATTTTCGGTGCCCCAGAAGCTACAATTTTGTAAAGCGTAAAATGTGTCTCATCTGCCAGAACTCCGGCTCAGCATTAAACATTGCAACGACATTTTGTGCGTATGCCAAGCACCGCGGCTCGTCTTGTGGGAAAATTCTTTGAGTTATCAGCACTTTGTATGGAAATAAGTGAAGATCATCCTTTAAAAGTGGTCCCACTGATGCCTAACTGCTGCGAACGGCGCCGATATGACAAACTTGAGTCTTCTTGAACACTGGCCTTCACAGACTGAATAGATGAGTTTGAACGCCGCGGACGTGGCCTAGGTTGCTCACGAGGGCTTGCCACAGAACCAAATTGAAAAAAATCGAGGACGATCACGATATTTTGCACGATACGCACGTTCAGTTATCACAGTTGAGCGTTCATTCTTAATGAACATTTAAACTATTTCCGCGCGTTCTTTTAGTGTGAAGCGATTCATGGTTAAAATTGTGAATTGACGTTTCCAAAATGCTATAACATATGAAACGATTTTCGTTGACAATTGCTGAAGTTATTCGAAGTTTACCTCGACCCATATGAGATGGCGCACTCTGTATCATTATCGCAAGGAGTAGACCAAGTCTCCATCTTATGACTCCTTTTATTTTCTATGTACAATAATGAAATTCCAAATATTGTTAATTACTCATCAACTCATATAAATGTTGAGATTTGCAAGTGCTAGATGAAAGCTGTTCCTTTGGACTCATTGATAACTGTGTTCGGAACATCTGTCAGGATCTGGAGCAAATATAACACTGGTCGTTGAGAAACTGTCTGATACTAAATCCAGGAAAACGCAAGTGCTTAGTTATTTATGTTAAACAATCCCTTATTAAAGTGTGCTGAAACCTCTAAAAATGTAGCCGCATATCGTTTAGTTTGTAGATATGTATATATATACGCGTACAGACGGACATTCAGGAAAGCCTTTGCATAAGTTTTGCAAAATTCAAGGCAGAAGACCTGGAATTGTAGTTTGACTCCTGGCGAGCTGATCCCACCTCGCTTGTTTAACGTTTTGTTTACGATCGCGTGCTCCAAGCTGTAATTCTATGTAACAATTGTTTTCTTTTTTACCGAGTTTGACGTGTTAGATATCTAAAAGACCAATGTTCTTTGCCGCTGTGCGCCGGTAAAATTCACTCCCACAATGTTTCAATCAACTACACTGGATACTATTGTAATATTTTGATCCCTTTCAATTGCTGCATATTATCTCAAGAGTTCTACTGAATACTTATGTTCCTCTTGAACAAATTGAATGACTTCGACCCCCTGGTAATGCTCTCGAACTCAAGATGCTTAGGTGCTAATGGCCTTTGGAGCATGCCACCCCACTGCAATCGCGTGAACTTTGGGTTCGACGACCAAGCCATCATGATTGGTATTTGTACAATATTTGCTGTGCAATTCAAATAGACTTCCGTCGATAGAAAAATTCGCTTTCACGATCTCGATAAAATACTACGGTCACATGGTCAGAACCAGTGTTCAAGTACTCATATTCCCAGTTTACATACAACGCAGAACTAATTGCTTCCAGTAAAACAATAAAGAAACGAAACAGGTCAACCTCGTGGTCCTCGATCGTATTACCAATATTGATATCGTATCGTGGCTATCGCGGCCATTAATTATCCCAATAAACATCTACTGTCGTGTCGGCACTTAATAACACTGTTACTATCAGTGACAAAATTGTATTTTATTTTTCCTCCACAACAATTATGTAATGACAATGTGAGTGAATACTCAACGGAAATAGCTGCTTTGCCGCCAAATGACTCACGTCATCTATGACGACTGCATATTGCTAAAAATGAAACAGAAACCCAAACTGCAGATGAATTGAGTTGTAGGAGTACACAGGCATGCGAAAGCACAACTAGACTGTTCGGCTCATGTTGTAATCATTGTTCGAGGCGAAACAAAAAATTATTTTTAGTACAATACTTTTAGTTGGGAATTGGAAGGGGTCCAACATGAAACAAATTTAGCATAGGAACGAAATGTCTTCACTTGGGTGGCTATGGACAATGGACTTGAAGTTATGTAAAAATGCTCGATCGTATGGCTAACAATTTCATTGAGGAATCGCATTCATTGCTCAAGGCTTATTAATGGATATTGTGGTTTACTGTGACCACGCGAGTCGAACTCTGCAATTTGCTAGGAGAAAATTCGGGTGTTCTAAGACAAGTCCTGTGACATTGTCTCTCAAACTTCCGAATCCTTTCCATAGAACTGGCTCGCATGCGGGATATCGATTAGTAATCATAGGCCTGATGAAGGCCAGATATCAGATTAGGTGTTATGATTGGTCATAGTTATTTGATTTTCAGCTTCCAGTCATCACAATATTGGATGGCTATGAGTAAGACAACGATGTTGATCCTGATCTGTTGTGGGCCTGATCTGTACGCGATTAAATCGGCCATGTGCGCTCGTGAATGGTGAAGAGAAACTACCAAGTCACTGAGGAAAATGCTTAATATGATCGGCGAGTTCACCGCGTCCCATTGGGGTCCATTTTTAATTTCAAGTATTTGAGTAGGTCACATTAGCAATTTTCAAAACGATTTCTTTACCGGTTAGCATGTCGAAAATCTTATATGGGGCGGTTTACTTACGCCAAGTCAATTAGAAAAGCTCTCGAACGTTGGTTCTTGCATTTGTTCCATTGAATATCCAACACGTCGCGGCATGATCAGTGTCTTGCCCCCCCGCTCTGAAACCGAATTCGTTAACTGAAACGATTTTATTGGCCTCAACGCAGACTATTGATCACCTTCTCTTTAGAGACCTTTCTGATACTCGGAATGCAAATACATACATTGTTCAGTGCATTATTGAACAGGACGGAACATCTTTACAGCCATTGGTGGAACAAGCCTGATCGCAAAATTGGATATACCGTCGAATCCCGCATATCTCGTTTTCTTTTCAAAGATTCGAAGATCATCTAGGGATCCTCGTCGAGCCCTTGCACTGGCGCCAGCCATTTTTTCTGCTTGTTTCTCCAAAGTATTTTACTTATTTGCGGGAAAATAATTCCATTACATGCCTCTAATTGGGGGGATGTATATATCACCCAGTCAAGACCATCATGGCTTATGTAATGTTTGTGTTATATATCAGGGCAGGATGGTGGATATGTCTGTGACAATTGATATCGCTTTTTCCATTGTAAAATTTACAATTTTACTTATTTACTTTGGCGCTACAGTTCGGGGTGTACCAGCAACTTCTACTGCCACACGCCCTGTTGATTGAGCTCCCTATTCATCTGTCTGTACAACCATAAATGCGATCTTCCTCGGCTGCGTGATCCCTCGTGTAGTAAAAGTGTTTTCGGACCGAAGCCGTGGTGTCCATTTATTTCATATGTCCGAACCATCTTAGACGCTTGACTAAGCTGATGTCGCTGCACCCTTGGTTGTATCTACGTCTCCACTCTCCATTAACGCATATGCATACAGAATGCTTCCATTCAATCGGCCAAGGGGTCCGAATCTACTTTCAATAACCTGCTGGGCCGTAAAGGAGGTCCGTGATGATTAAGTTTGCATTGATTTTTCGAGAGAGAGTTCTATCCTCAATTACTTCGTGATACCAGAGAAGCAAGAGTTGGCAACAGTTATTCTCCAGAGTCTTTGAATACTTCAAAGTTAGTGAAATGCAGTGTTGCACGTCTTATTCAGAGCCTAATTTAGCCGTTTCGGCTTCAATGATCTCAAACGCGTCATTGTCAATTCGCTGTGTCCTTCCAGTCACTTCAATATCATTGCCAAGTAATTATGAAGACTTGAAGTAGATCATGCCTCGCTGCATCTTTTTAAGGATGATGTTGAAGCTCCAACACAACCTGAAGAGTTTGGCAGTGATGTCAAAACATAACATGATCCTGTACAGCTCGTCTTTATAGCCACTGGGGTGAACTACAGGGTGCGCCATCTCATATGGGTCGATGTAAACTTCGAATAACTTCAACAATTGTCAACCGATTTTCATATGACATAGCATTTTGGAAACGTGAATTCACAATTTTAACCATGAATCGCTTCACACCAAAAGAACGCCCGGAAATAGTTTCAATGTTCATTAAAAATGAACGCTCGATTGTGCTAACTCAACGTGCGTATCGTTCAAAATATCGTGATCATGTTGCGCCCAAAAAAGATACAATTCGTCGTTGGGGCTCGAATTTTTTTCTATTTGGTTCTGTGGCAAGCCCTCGTGAGCAACCTAGGCCACGTCCGCGGCGTTCAAACTCATCTATTCAGTCTGTGAAGGCCAGTGTTCAAGAAGACCCAAGTTTGTCATATCGGCGCTGTTCGCAGCAGTTAGGCATCAGTGGCACCACTTTGCGGAGAATTTTAAAGGATGATCTTCTTGGCATACGCACAAAATGTCGTTTCTGGGGCACCGAAAATCCTCAAATTATTCACGAAGAACCGCTATATGATCAAAAAGTTACTGTTTGGGCCGGTGTGTGCGCTAAAACCATCATTGGACCGTATTTCTTCAAAGTTGGCGATACAGTGGATGGCGATCGATATCAGTGGATGTTGGCCCATTATGTGGTCCAAGAAATGCGTAAAAAAGGCTTATTTCACTTTTGGTTTCAACAAGACGGCGCGACATGCCCTACTGCGGACAAAACAATGAACCTTTTGCGTACGAAGTTCCCCAGAAGATTGGTGTCAAAAAAGGGCTATATTGACTGGCCTCCGAGATCGCCGGATTTGACACCTCCAGACTTTTTTCTTTGGGGATACTTGAAAAGCAAGATGTATGCTAACGGCCCGAAGACAATAGAACAGCTCAAAAGAAACATTCGTGCAGAAATCGCAGAAATTTCGACCGAAATGCTCGAAAATGTCATGGAGAATGCGCGAAAACGAGCCAATTTTTGCATCGGCAATAAAGGCGGTCATTTAATTGATATTGTTTACAAAAATTAATCAGAATAAATTGTAAAGGTCTAAATGAATAAAGGTTTTTGAATTTCCAAATTCGGTTAAGAATTGTTGAAGTTATTCGAAATTTACATCGACCCATATGAGATGGCGCACCCTGTAATATTAATCGTTGATTTTCCTAGCCTGAAACCACAATAATTGGAACTTGTCGGATAGTTTAGGAAAGGTTTCAGAGAACTTGTCTTGACTTCGCCTCCCCGAGTGAGTTAGTGCTTTGTGACTTGTAAATGTGACTTCATTACGAGTTGGTCATGCTTTTCATCCCGGAAGGCTACCACTCTGGCTTCTTGGCCGTGGCATGATCGCTTTACATTTTGGTATGACATTCGGACCAGTCTTGTACCAGTATTTCTCCTTTTTTCGCTCTCGCGCTTCTCGTTTTTTTCCTTGCCCTTTTAGAAGACCTGGAATTGTAGCTTAGCTCCCGGCGAGCTAATCTCATCTTGTTTTCTGTTCGTAGAGCTCACGAGCAACTCTTGTCTGTCGATATAGCTTAGGTGTACATAATGTTTCTCTACATGAGCATGTCTGCACTCGTCATTAAAAAGTGAATAAGGGTACTGAGATCCTAGCCTTGTTTGCCATTGGTACAACGTTAAAAAACATTAGACTATTCCAGAGAGCTAAAGGCCAAGTTCATTATGGCATCGAAGGTCGTCTCTTTCGTTCAAATTCCATGCTTTTCATCATGCTTCAGTTATGACATTTTACTGAAAACCTGCGGTCCGATCAACTCATCGGTAGAAGGGACAAGTACACCTCGTAACTGAATAGTTATCTTTCATTTTTCATTCTTTATTACTCCTGATAACCTCTACCGAAGCTGATAAGCTGATTAGTACCTCAATTACAATTATTTTTGTGCCTAAAACCGTCACATCTATTCTCCAAGCGTGAAGTTATTCGAATCTTCCAAAAAGCATTGATCAATCCACACTATTTGCCTCTTTTTCCATCGCTTTCTTAATGGTTATTGAATTAACTAATTTATACATCTCTTCTCGTCTTCAGGTATTCGTTTCTCCTTGGACGTATCCCGCGATGAAGTGAAAGCCCTTTCAGCTCTGATGACCTTCAAGTGCGCATGTGTCGATGTTCCATTCGGCGGCGCCAAAGCTGGTCTGAAAATCAACCCAAAAACCTACTCCGAACATGAGTTGGAAAAAATCACTCGTCGTTTCACCCTTGAATTGGCAAAGAAGGGATTCATTGGACCCGGCGTGGATGTACCAGCCCCCGATATGGGTACTGGCGAACGTGAAATGTCATGGATTGCCGACACCTATGCGAAGACAATCGGTCATTTAGATATCAATGCTCATGCTTGTGTCACCGGTAAACCAATTAACCAGGGTGGTATTCATGGTCGTGTGTCTGCCACCGGTCGCGGTGTATTCCACGGCTTGGAGAACTTCATCAACGAGGCTAACTACATGAGTATGATTGGTAAGTGTGGTTGCTGTTATGCAATTATTGATTTGTAAATTGATTTTTGTATTTGTTTTGCGTAATTATAGGAACAACACCCGGATGGGGTGGCAAGACATTCATCATTCAAGGTTTCGGTAATGTAGGTCTTCATACATGCCGTTACCTAGTCCGTGCCGGTGCCACCTGCGTTGGTATTGTCGAACACGATGGCTCGATCTTCAGTCCAGAAGGCATTGACCCAAAGGTAAATAACGTGATTTTATTCTTTTTATTTTATTTGGCTATAAGATGTTGTTGAAAATGAAATTAAATTTATTCGCGAGAGTAGTGTTAATGGACGGTATTTGCGGCAGATGGTCGGGGACTGTATAAGAACAGTTGCCAAACGGGCAAATTATCAAGTTCGGTGGTGTTGTTGGCTTTTGAAGGGGTTTTGTTTTCAACGAATCACCGGTACACATGCTGATGTCTTTGGCAATCGTTTTGAAAGTTTCAACGAAGGGGGTGTGTTTTAATGCAGCACTCGAGTCGGAATACCGGAAGTTGTCTGGGTAAATTGGATAAGCGACCAGGTGTGCATGCACACTATTCGTAATAGTTTATTAAAGGGGTTGACGAAGCAATACAAAATTAAAAGCCAAATGCCACTCATGTCTAAGAAGACAAAAGAGTCAAGCAAAAGTGTCTAGTGTCTAATCAATGTCCTTCAATGTGTCTAATCAAATTGATCGCACATGTTTCGCCCGGTAACCTCTATCACGTGATGGATGATGCATTTTTGTTGACTATTTACGGACCGTTGACGACTATGGAGACCAAGTTTAGATTAGAATAAAAGAGTTTGAAATATTTTGGCATATCACAGGTTTTGGACAATGTTTGTCTTAATCCTTCCTTCCAAGCTGACTCGTAAATGACTTGTATTCTTATTTTATTCATGATTAACCTGTACAGTCAGTGCATTCTTGAAATCAAGATGAGAGATTCAGAATAGAGGTTCCGATGATTTAAAAAAAGCTAAAACTTCCTGGCACTAAAAATTGAACTTAAGCTAATCAATCTAGATTTCCGATGAACAAGTTAGTTCGAGCAATGGCGCTTCATTTCACTAAACGAATACGTAAGCTTTTTGATTAGCAAGCCAGGTTTAACACGCTAAGGAGTTTTAAGCTGAGTTAAATATGGTCCATGCCCAATTTGTTTCTGTGTTTTTTACCCTTCCAAAATTGGGTAAAGCTAAACCATTGCCATCCATCAACAAAAAATATGCATCGTTGGACGTGACTACCCTCGTAATGATTGACCGAGCCCACTATTAAGTGATCGACAAATCATTTTTCTGTCTCAATCCTGACGAGTTCGATACATAACTGGACGAAACGTGGATACGCTTTACGTTCCAGAACCAAAAGAACTATCAAAATACTAGGTTTTTGAAACCTTGAGGACGAAGATGGCTAAATCGGTCGGTTAGATTAAGGCCAAGATTATGCGTAGTTATATAATCGGTTGAGCGGAGATGGACGCAATTATTGGAATTATCCAAACCTAAAAAAAGGTTTCGGTTGACGAACCGACGAAAACTGTCGAAAGTTTTACTAAAAAGTAAAACGAACATGTCAGTAATATAAAGCAAAAGTAAAACCTGGAGAGAACAATACGAACAACTAGTAGTCGATGCCAGGGATATGGAAGGGTCACCTCTGGAGTCTGTATAGCGGCGGTGATAATCAAAATAATGTTGACAGGCGGAAAGAAGGAAAGTATTTCGTCCACCTGATTGAGACGCAGTTAAGATAGCGATATGGAATATCAGGATCGTTCGCCCGGTCCATGAGAAAGGGGGACTACGAGGATAAGGTGAAAAGTTCGCGGCCTGACGATGGAAGACTTCGATTTAGAGTTTAAAAAATGATTTTATTTTTCCACGTAATTACCCTTGACTTTGACACCCTTAGTTGAACGTTTCTCCAACATCAGTATTCCTTTACGGAAGTGAGAATCTGAAAGGCTGTAAGAATATTCATCTACGGCCTTCTCAACTTCTTCATTGGATGTGAAGTGCTTCTCAGAAACTTATTTCTTCAAGTTTGGGAACAGATAAAAGTCTGAGAGTGCCAAATAAGGAGAGTAGGGAAGACGGGCAAGCAAATCGTACCCCAAATCATGCAGCACCTGCAGAATATTTTTTCTTCTTCAAGCTAGGCTTCTTCTTGCGGCCTGTAATTGTTCCGTCTTTGGTAAGCTAATCAATTAACAGAATCCCCTTCGCATTTCAAAACATGCTGGCCATAACCTTTCCGACAGATACGATCGACTTTGCCTTCTTCGGCGGTGAACCACCGGTTTCCATCCACTGCATGGACTGCTGTTTCGCTTATGGCGTGTGGTAATGGACCCATGTCTCACATATGGTGACAAATCGCCGTACAAAATCGGTCGGATCCGTATTGAATCGGTCTAAAGATTGCTGTGAAAATCCTTTGTGCATCTGCTTTTGATCGGCATTCAGCAAATGCGGCACTCATCTTGCGTAAAGCAAGTTGTTCGCATCCTTTCTTTCGACATCCCTACAAACCCAGCTATTTCACTTAGCTTATCCAACACGACATCATGCACTCTTTCAATGGTTTCTGATATGTTTTGCGGTTTGTGGCCGCCCTTTAAGGGAGTCACCTTCAAAGGTGCGGCCACGTTTAAATTCAGCTGACCACGTTTTAAAGGTTGACAACGAAGGAGCAGAGTCCCCGTAAGCTCCACCCAAAACGAAGAAAAACAAGTTGAAACTCGTCATACGGACTAATGACACGAGTTATGTACACGACACATTCCTCTCCCAGTACATTGGATGTCCGATTAGCGGATGCTTTTAGTTATCTCAAACGTAATGAGATATGAATATTTTCTTACTCCCACATAGTTATCTGAGTCGGCACATTTGCTTCACGGAGCAGACGACAATCTGAATATCCGACTGGTCAAGCATTCGATTTCTGCTGACCAAACATTTTGACAATGACTGGGAGTGAGTTAGCTTGGAAGATCTCTGGGAGTTCGTGTTCTGGCGTCGCGGTGGAAAGATCGCTTTTTGTGAATCAGTAAATATTGAATAAGAAATAAATAAAGTATTAAAAAGAAATATAGTTTTTTTTACTGTTGTTCATCCCGGACAACATAATTGGCGCAGTCGGTAGGATAATCTTAAAAAGGATTATCCAGTGATACGAACAGTGAAAACTCAATTAAAATCGAAAAGATTAAGAAGTATAACTGTCGCGAAAATAACAGTGAAAACTCAGTTAAAATCGAAAAGATTAGGAAGTATAACTGTCGGGAAAATAACAGTGAAAACTCAGTTAAAATCGAAAAGATTACGAGCAAGTGTTAATGATCACAAGAAGGCAAGCAGAATTCGACGGCAGCAGAAACTTTGAAGAAATCACCATGGAAGAATCAAACGTCGAACTCCAACATCAATTGAGATTAAGGGAACAGCAGTTGGAGCAGTTAACCAATGCGTTCCAGAATCTCCAAACACGAGAAGCAGAGCGAATGGACCGTGAGAGGATCCTTCGTGAGGTGTCACACATGTCTACATTCACCTGAAAAGGGGAAGTGACAATAAATAGTTTTTTCAAAAAGGTGGAATACTATCTAAGAGATTTCTCAAATGGAAACCTGATAAGATTCATAATAAGAACAATATATAACGAAAAAATACAAGGAGAAGCCAAGGACATCATAATTAATATACCAGATCCTGAAAACTGGGAAGCCATCAAACGACAACTGAAGCTGAGATACAAACCAGAAGTGGAGCCATCGGACATCTATAAAAGTATTTATACCATGAAAGTCAATACTGTAATTGAATTATTATTTGAAACACAAAAAATAAAATTTAAAACTGATGAACTTGTAAACTTTTATAAAGGCGACAACGCCGTAGATTTAAGTAATGTTGACTCATTATTAATAAATATGATTAAGGAAATATGTCAAGGAACACTATTAGAAAAAAATTATGAAGAGAAGGAATTAGATATTATTTTTGAAATAATGATTAAAAGAAGGTACGAAGATTCGTGTATTAGGGAAGAATTTAGAAAGACCAGTAAGGTATCTCATCGTCCAGGGAATTTTAAGGAGCAGCAAGGTAATAATTATCAGAACAACTATCGGAATCATAAGAATAGTTACCAGAGTAGACGAGATTCAGGGCATTATAATAATAGTATTGGAAATTCGGGCCAAAATCGCTTTCAACAGAATTATCCACAGAATAATAGAAACTCAGGTCATTATACCAACCCAGGGCACTTTAATAACAATAAGAGAAATTTAGGCCAATATCGTCATCCACAGAGCTTTCAACAGCGGAATACAAACTCCGGACAGTATGGAGATTCGGGTCAAAATAATCAAGAGCCAATGGATGTAAGTAACATTGAAACAAATAGTCTAGGAAATAACAGCGAGATTAATAATGCCGAGTTTTTTATCAATTAGCCTCGGATGACCTCCCCCCAATAGAATTAACTATAAACAAAAAAAAATATTTAGCTCTAATAGACACAGGATCGTCACTTAGCATAATCGATTCTAAAATAAATGATTTTAAGACAGTTAAAATTAACCCCATACAATTTTCCACAATAAATGGAAAAGATGCCATTACCTGTGAAGCACATACACCAGCACCGGATGAACTAAAGCTTCCAGTAGGAGCTCTCATCAGGTGGAAAGTAATAAATTTACCTAACAGACGTTACCAATTTATAATTGGTAATGACATTCTAAATACACTAAATACCCTTATAGACTTAGAAGCCAAAGCCATAAATTTAAATAATCAGAAACTACAAATAATAGGTGACCCATATACATATAAAGAAATACATACTTTAGAACATGTGAACGAAGATGTTAGAACGCATTTAAAATTAGATTATATTAGATCTATTAGCTATAGATAAATTAAGTAAAAGATTTAAAAAATTGTTTTTTAAAGAAGGGGATAAATTAACTAGCACTCCCGAAATAGTTCACGAAATTAAGACAACCACAGATCAGCAAATAAATTCGAAGTTATACAGGTATCCGCCTAAACATGAGAATGAAGTCAGAAGACAGATAGCTGAAATGGAGGAGCAAGGAATAATCCGAAAAAGTAACTCCAAGTACTGTAGTCCATTAATAGTGATACCCAAGAAAAATGATAACTCTGGAATTCAAAAGTACCGAATAGTTATTGACTATAGGAAACTAAATGAAATAACTATAGATGATAAATTCCCACTTCCTAATATAGATTCTATATTAGACAAGTTGGGCAGATCTCAATATTTCACAACAATAGACCTGGCTAAAGGATATCATCAAATATTAATTAAAGAAGAAGACAGAAAAAAGACAGCTTTTATAACACCACATGGGTTGTATGAATTCGTGAGAATGCCATTCGGTCTAAAGAATGCGCCAGCGACATTTCAGAGACTGATGAATGACATTTACAGAGATTATATTAATAAGACATGTGTTATATACTTGGACGACATACTTATATTTAGTACTACCCTCCAGGAACATATAAAAGCAATTACAGATATATTCCAAATACTGGAATCGAAAGGTTTGAAAATACAGGTAGATAAATGTAACTTTCTAAAAAAGGAGACAGACTTCTTAGGGCATGTGCTGACAAAAGATGGACTTAAACCTAATCCCAATAAAATAGAGACAATTGAAAAACTGAATTGCCAAAAACTCAGAAACAGATAAAAAGTTTTCTAGGGCTATCAGCATTTTATAGAAAATTCATAAGAGACTACGCGAAAGTAGCACTTCCAATTACCAAATGCCTAAAGAAAAATGCTAAAGTTAATGTCAATGACCCATTGTATGTAGAAGCATTCGAGAAGTTGAAAAATTTGATGACCAGTCATCCAATCCTTAGATTTCCAGATTTCAAAAAACAATTCCAATTAACAACGGATGCATCAAACTACGCGTTGGGTGCAGTCCTTTCACAAGAAGGACACCCAGTTTGTTTCGCATCTAGGACTCTTAACAAGCACGAATGCAACTACGCAGCCACTGATAAGGAATTCTTGGCGATTATGTGGGCCGTAAACTATTTCCGCCCTTACTTATATGGTAACAAGTTTAAAATATTCACAGACCATCAGCCAATAAAATATTTGCATTCTAAATATAAAGGTAAAGATATGTCCCCGAGACATCAAAGGTGGCTTCTTAAACTAGGAGAATATAATTGTGATATAGAGTATCTAAGAGGAAAGGACAATAGAGTGGCCGATTTTCTGAGTTGAATTGAACCTAATGCAAACATCAAATCTGAAGAAAAAAGTACAAGTTCAGATAATGAAGATGCTATTTCAGAAATAGAATTATTATTTAATTTAGAAGAAGAAGAAAATGAAACAACTATGGCTACAATTCATTCTGCAGAAGAAGAATTATTAAACCATATCCCTATAAAAGAAGAGATAATAAATAAATACAAAACACAAATAATATTAACAAATAACAAAACCCAAGAGATAGAAATAGTACACGGTAAACGTATAATTTATATTGCAGAATATGATCTTATAAATCTAGATGACATATTCAAAAGATTTATAAAAAAAGGAATAACGGGAATATACTCCGAATTAAACGACCATCAGTATAATGTAGTTCAGGAAAAATTAATAGAATTATTTTCAGAGGAGAAGCAAATAAAGTTTATAAAATGTTCTTATAGGGCACAAGATATTAGATTAGAAACAGAAGCTGTAAAGCAAATTTCATTTTATCATGTAAATGAGAGTATGCATTCGGGTATTCAGGAAACATTTAACGGCATTAAAAATAAAATATATTTCCCAAAACTACTGGAACTAATACAAATAGTTATAAATCAGTGTGAAGTTTGCCAACAAGTAAAATATGATCGTAAGCCAATAAAACCAACATTTCAGCTTACTGAAACAGCTACAGAGCTAAATGAATTCATTCACATAGATACATTCGTAATTCTCAAATGCAGTTTCCTCACCATAATAGACAAGTTTTCCAAATTCGGATTCGCGTATTATTTAACGGATAGAAATCATATCACCTTAGTAGGAGAACTAGAAAGTCATTTTGCCAAGGCAGGAAAGCCTAAAAATATAATTGCAGATAATGAATTTAATTCAATTCATATAAAAGAATTTCTTCAAAAAGAAAATATTAATATCCATTTTACTAAACCGAATTCCCACACCGGAAATTCGGACATAGAAAGATTTCATAGTACTTTACTAGAAAAATGCAGAGTATTAAAATTAAATAAAACAAATGTATCAGTCAAAAGACTAATCCAACAAGTAATTCGTAACTATAATGAAAGAATTCATTCAACAATAAAAACAGGCCCAAGTGTAGTACAATTTCATAAAATAGATTTTAGTACAATTCGAAATAATCTAAAGACTGTAAAGGAAAGTACCATTAGAAAAGCAAACAAAAAACGAGAAAATTATAACGAAGTTAGGTCTATAGGATTTATAAGAAATTACAAAGCAACTAGACACAAGCATCAACCTAAGTTTAGAAAAAGTAGGCTGGCTAATGTCCATGCAACAAACATTAAACGCCAACCAAAATTTTCAGCTCTACATGATGACATTACTACTAATACTATTGACAGTACGAACTAATGGACTATTAAGTATAGAGGAAATAAAAGAACAATCAGGTTTCACAGAAATAAAAATCAACGAAGCAGACTTAGTGACCAAGACAGACATAATAATTCATTTGATTAAACCGCAGGAAATAGTAGACGTACTAAACGACATTTCGAAAAACATCGACCAGCTCGACGGGAACCACAAGGAATTACTTCAACTGGAACTTACACACTTGACAAACAAAGTAAAAACCATTATGCCCAAAGAAAGTAGAAAGAAAAGGGGATTAATCAATGTTATAGGTAGTGCATCAAAATGGCTTTTTGGCACCATGGATGAAGAAGATAGAGAAAATATTGATGCGCATCTAAGAAATGTAGAGATAAATAACCACAATTCCATAAATAACCTGAACCAGCAAATTAACGACAATGTCAGTAAATCCATTAAACAAATAAAGAATACAATAGAAAAAGATAGAACAGTAATATTAGGACAGTTAAACAATGTAGCAAGTAAAACAATGAAGCAAAATTTATATTATGATCAGCTTTTTAAAGTCCAAATAATAAAAGAAAAAAATGAGCACATCCAAGATAACTTAGCATCAGCCAGATATGGATTATTACATCCGAATATACTGACAGATGAAGAAATAGAAAGATATAATATAGATGTAAATAAAATGAAGTATATAAAATTAGGCATTACTAAATTCAAAGAAGATGTGTTAGCATTCGCTATTAAAATTCCAAAAGAAACCGAAAAAATACAACTAAGAATTATTGTACCCGTACCAAACAAAAACCAAAAAGAAATAGATTATCCAAACGAAATTGTGTTCAAAAACAATAACTCGACATATCAATATAAACAACTAAGATCCTTAAATGAATTAAATTTAAGTAAGCATTGTACTATCCAACATAATTGTAAACTGATAAAGAACAATAAAACTGAGATCCTTACATTGGACGATGAAACTATTGTAATTAAAAATGCAAATCAATTAAAAGTAGAACAAAATTGCGACGAAAGACATTTAAATATAACTGGAAATGTATTAATCCATTTTAACAACTGTGAAATACGTATTTTAGATCATTATTTCTCAAATGTCAAAGAGGTTTTCCAAGAAAGATTTTACTACCCAGTAAACGAAAATTTTAAAAATTTTAGCGATAAAATAACACTAGATGATGTTATCCTAGAGAACGAAAGTAATATTAAGAAAATAGAAGAATTACAATATCACAGAAACGTATCCTATGGTATGAATCTGAGCCTGATCTTTTTCGGCATCCTTGTACTAATTATCCTTTTTATATTTTGTAAAAATCAAAAATCTATTAAAGTAAATCATAAAATTCAGGAGAATTTTAATCTGAAGGGGGGAGAAGTTATGTACACGACACATTCCTCTCCCAGTACATTGGATGTCCGATTAGCGGATGCTTTTAGTTATCTCAAACGTAATGAGATATGAATATTTTCTTACTCCCACATAGTTATCTGAGTCGGCACATTTGCTTCACGGAGCAGACGACAATCTGAATATCCGACTGGTCAAGCATTCGATTTCTGCTGACCAAACATTTTGACAATGACTGGGAGTGAGTTAGCTTGGAAGATCTCTGGGAGTTCGTGTTCTGGCGTCGCGGTGGAAAGATCGCTTTTTGTGAATCAGTAAATATTGAATAAGAAATAAATAAAGTATTAAAAAGAAATATAGTTTTTTTTACTGTTGTTCATCCCGGACAACATAATTCACGTGTACCCAAGCAGGAAACATACATTTTCGCTGATTGGAAGGCCATCTCTGGGTAAAGCCGAACATTTTTACAACACCGTGATATTGCTACTACCAATCAAATAGCTGTATTTTTTAATTTTGATTTATTTTATGGAATCCCAAGAAGAAATCTTGCATTTTCATTTCCGTCGAAGCTTTAGCTTAAACGCTTTCGTTGTTTGGTATTTTTCTAGTGCCAACCTAGGCCTTCAAAATGCCCCAGACAGACAGGAAAATAAAGTGGATTCACATCGGCAGAATTCGATAGCCATTGTGTCGGGTAAATGATACACTGAACATTTTGCCGCAGCCATTCTTGATTTTCCTGGGCTTTGTGTCCTGTTGGAATTTCAAACCCTTTGACGTGCCCACGGCTTCACTACACCCTTCGAGACTGTTTCACCATAAATAACCGCGTATATATAACGCCAAGGTCTAGAACAAACGAGCGGAAACCGACCATTGGCGATCACTGTAGCCCAAACTATCAATAAACGGTGATGCTTTCTTACTGGTGGCCAAAATTATCGTACGACCTCTCTGGCAAATAAACTTTGCCTGTTGACATGTTGCTCAATTACAAATACTGCTTCATCAAAGAAGACGAAGCCGCTTGGCAATTAGCAGGTTGGGTGCAAGCGGAGCCCTTTCCACTCTAACGTTTTTCTGGCCCGGTGTGAGATCGCGCATTTTATCGCTTTAAGTCCGAGCACATTATTCATTCTCCGAGGATTTCATTCGATTCTGGCCTTCACACGCTGAAACACTTTGCGCCGATATTGCTGTTTTTTCCACCTCCGATGCGCAACGCAAACATTTTGTTCATTTTTAAATGGTTCAGCTCACGAGCAATAACCGCTTATGATTTTCAGCAAAAAAAAGAGCAAAAACCCTATTACTTTTAATATCCATTACCGATAGATGAGAAACTAAACACGCGATGAAAAACGATCTTTACCCACACTTGTGAACAATGAAATCTAAGTTTAATCGCGTTGTCGCGTGTTGTTTAGTAGACACAGCGACGGTAAGTTGGTAATAGTTTATGTCTGCCACTTTGTAAGATCTCAACAATACTTTCAGCGTGGATCCATGTCAAGAAAATTCACGGTAAATCAAATATTGGAATTACGGTCGATCTTGGAGACGACGGACAAGACGAGAACTATAAAAAAGAATGTTTTGTGTTAATATCCCTGCTAAACTCGTCAGGCAGTAGAGGAGTTGGTGACTTCAATATAATCCTTGAACGGGTCGTGCGAGACTCACTGGCCAACTATATGTTTGAAGTCTGCACAATTGTAGATGATATTGACGTGCTTGGATGGACATATCAAGACTGAGTGAAGCGTTGGAGCAGTAGGAACTAAAGCGAGTCTGAGGGTAAATCATGGCAAAGCCAAATGCTGTCATCAAAAAAAGACACCGACGCGACGTCTTGACCAAAATGTCGCCTTTGGCAGCCATAACTTCGCAGTCAAGGGTTCGTCCTTAGCTAGTTAGAGTATTAGTCTAAGGGCAACAACACCAGCGCTGAGATCAGATGCAAAACAACTATTGCCAAGCTCCACAGTCTGTCCCCATTCCGATGAGACTGGATTAAATTCAAGAGCGGATATTAAGTTTGGCAAAACCGCTCAAGAAACTTTCAAATCAATGGAAAACGTTTGCGGTGTCTAGTGTCTATCTCGTGCACAAGTTTTCCGCTCTTTGCTTGGTGACGGTCGTGAAGGCCTTGAAGACGACGAACGTTCGAAGATGAAGAAAACATCGAGAAAATGAGAAAAAATCTGCGTTTTGACCCTCGTGTGGAACTGGCATTCTTTAAACTTTGTTCCATCGCATTCTTACCGAGGCTTTAGGAAAGAGAACTATCTGCTTGCGATCTGTTCCACATCCTCCCACTGAGGAACAAAAAGACATGAGATTGGGTCATTGCAAGGACTGCCATTCGTTGTCTATCATTACATGCGATGAAACGTGTTGTTTCGAATACGAGTCACTCAGCAAAAGGTAGAGCGTGACATGGAAGTTTCCAAATGAGCCGGAAAGAAGAAAGTGCTATGCAGAAGAGTCTAATCAAGACAATGCTAAACTTTTTTTTTCAATTGCAAAGCCATTTTCCATAAGGAATTTATTCCACAAAGTGTTTTGGAGAGATTGTAAGACAGAATCCATCTTGTTTGACCGTAAGAGACAATTACAAAATTGTACCCGAATTGTTGGCAAAGAAAA
Source organism: Merodon equestris (assembly GCA_958301585.1). NCBI lineage: Eukaryota > Metazoa > Arthropoda > Insecta > Diptera > Syrphidae > Merodon > Merodon equestris. The sequence goes on from OY284413.1 coordinate 162,728,128, forward strand.
GCTTTAGAACAGTTAACTAGCCGCCACACACTCGCCTAATTTAGGGCCTTGCTCCATCAGACGATCAATCATTTTAGGGAGCCACCAATCCCACTACTGCCAAAGAATGTCTCTTCTTGGATCGCCTTACAGATTCGAACCTTAGCCAAGTCAGTGGCATCTCAAATTACATGGGTAGACAGCTAGACCTGATTTTCACAACAGACCCCCTTAGTTCCTCTGTTTCACTTTGTCTCCTTTCCGTATCAACCATCGACAACTACCTCAAATACAGGTCTACAACCACAAACCAAATCTTGCCGAATTCGTGCTCTTCAGCCTCTCAGCATTAGAGAATGGGAATGAGGTCATTTCAACTGACGTCGAAGCCTTCGACCAAATCTCCCACAAACTAATACTCTTCAAAGAGAGTGCCGTGGCGCAGTGGGTAGTGTTTCGGCCGCTGACGCAAGATGAGCGAGTTCGGATTCAGATAACACTAACGCGATCGAATGTACTGCATTAAGTTCCGTTCACTTGTGTGAAAAAAAAACAAATCGCATACAACATGAGTGAATAATAAGAAGCTTGGCTCCGGCTCTTCATGAGCTGTAACGCCATCTAAGGTGTCTGCCTGCCAGTACAATGGACCAGTATTTGTGTCTGAGTGCTCCAACAGATAGCAGCAGCCTCCAACAAGAAATATTATTCAAACTGTCTTCCCTTGGCGTTGAACCCACTGCGTTGAAATGGATATCTTATTTTAAAAAAACCGTTACTACAGTGTTCGTTTTAGATCTGCCTTTTCTCTGCCTAACTCTTTCTTAGCTTCTTCTGGCGTTCCCCAAGGCAGCCACCTAGGCCGACTTCTTTTCGTTCTTACCATTAACGACATTGAGTTTGTCATCAAACATTTCCACCTCTCACTGTACGCCGACGACACCAAGTTCCTCAAGCCCATTTCCTCGCAACAAGATGTTTTCCTTATTCAATCGGATCTCAACAGCTTTTCTGTCTGGTGCTCCAAAAATTGCTTGGAGCTTAACATTTCCAAAAGCTAATCAATAACTTCTTCATGTAAGCGAATCAAACCTCCTCGACCAAGAGCGCAATTTTCGCGTACATATCGACGATATAATTCTTAAAGTCAACTCTGCTCTCGGTTTCGTGCAGCGTTGGTCTAAAGAATTCTCCGTGACACGATCCCTTAATATTACCTTTGTTCGCCCCCTTCTTGAATATGCATCTCAAATGTGGTCCCGTTATCAACAAACCCATATTTCTAGAATGAAAGCTTCCAACGTCGGTTCCTACGTTTCGCTCTTCGTGTTCTGCCCTGGAACAATTGTTCCTACCGCCCTATCAAGACCATCTTAAACTAATCAATTTGAGTACGTTGGAGGAAAGAAGAAGACTTCTAATAGGTACCATTGACTGCGCCACCTTTATAAGTCCATAACACTAATCCTACACGCATCCTCGTCTCTTCTATTTAACCACCCCCCGCACCTCATATGGCTCCAATGAACCCATTTCCATATTAACCCATTAACATATTAACTTCGATTTCAACCTCAGCACTCCATGCCTAAAACTCCGTCTTCTCAATAGCCTTCCCTTCTCCCAATCTTAGCTTTGAAGGATCGCGTCCCCCTTACCAGTTCTTCTTATTAAGTGAGATTAAGTAAGAGCTCAATAAATGGGGATGTCTGCCCCCATGAAAACTTAAAAATTTAAACTTGCGACTTCTGGAACACCTATAGTAGTATTGGGACCATCTAGAAGGCTTAGCTAACGTCTTTAAAGCAATTCCGGCCCTCGAGTACCAGACGGGCTTCAAGAAGGTCTATGATCGTTTACAACGCTCTTCTTTACTTGAGAGGAGTCTCATCTAAAATGGGGCCAACTGTGTAACGTTTTGAAAACCTCAATCATTCAGATCTTTCAATATAGTACAGAGACTTGGACATTATTCAAAGTGGATGAAGAGGGCCTTGGTCGATTTTAGAGAAATTTTTGCCACGGTATCAATAGGGGCTAAGTGGCGACATGGGCTGAGTTTGGTGTCTACGGATCCAACGATTAAGATGACTGATGTAAAGCTAATGGACATCACGCCCTTAACCAAAAGAGTCTCCGGTTCCAACGCAGAGGGACGACAAAGCAGGAGTGATTGCATCTAAGGTGGCGTACCCAAGTGAAAAGGGGTCTGTTTCAACTGAAGTGGCATTAGAAACAACTGGCTAAAAATCATGTCGATTGATGAGAACCAGGTTCAGCCCGAACTGTAAAGCCATCTAACAATGTAGAACAAGGGGGTCTAATCGGACGTGTTTTTTAAGGACCTTCTGAAATTCTTCTTTTTAGAAAAATTATCGGTTGAATGACTAAATTATAAATAAGATCTACAGTTGAGTGGATGTGGAAAGTACTAAACTCGCTGTTTCCAGCCCTCCTTACACTCCTCTCTAGATCTCTTTCTTGACTATCTACCTGATTACTATCACCGCTGTTATACATAATAATTTTTCATTACCATTCGGGTTTTCTTTTTTAATTATTACCAGAAATTGGAAGACTACAAGAACGAAACTGGTACTATTGTGGGCTTCCCCCATGCCAAGAAATACGAGGGCGAGAACCTCATGTACGAGCCATGCGATATCTTTATTCCAGCTGCCATTGAAAAAGTCATCACCAGTGAAAATGCTCACAAAATCCAAGCTAAGGTATGTAATCATCAAATTTTGCTTTGCACCACATAAAAATCACATTGTGCTCGTGTAGATCATTGCCGAAGCTGCCAATGGACCCACAACACCCGCTGCCGACAAGATCTTGATCGATCGTAACATCCTCGTCATCCCGGACTTGTACATCAACGCCGGTGGTGTCACAGTATCATTCTTCGAATGGCTGAAGAACTTGAACCACGTCTCGTATGGTCGTCTCACCTTCAAATACGAACGTGAATCCAACTATCATCTATTGGGTAAGTCGATCGATGCATTCTACCCGCTGTGTCTCGTACAATTTCGTTTCTTTGGGTTTCAACTGCAAAATTTGCTTCAAATAATAAAATAAATAATTTTTTTTACTCAAAGAGAAACTAATTAAAAGCTCGTACGTCTACAATTGAACGAGCACTATTTTCCTCTCGCTCTCTTGCTATTTTTCATTTCATTTTTGTTTTATTTTATTTTTTGACTTAATTTCATTATGCGCCATTTGTCGAGCTTTCCTACATTCATGTAACCATTGACACCATTGATTCCATTGATGGCGTTCTTGTTCCTTTTTAATTTGCAGATTATTTTTTGCTTTTTTTTTAACTTAATCGCTAAACAAAATTTTAATTTTTTATTTATTTAATAAAACAAATCAACATTTTTATTTTCTTTTATCACTATTTAGCCTCAGTCCAACAGTCTATTGAACGATTTGTTCTTGACGGTACAGTTCTGGAAATGTTTCTTTATAAAATTAATTTTTATCATAATTTCTGTCTGTTTTCCTTTTTGTTTCTAATTTTTTTTTATCAATTCGTAACTTATTACCTTCTCCTTGCAAATCATCAAAAAAAAAAAAAACAAGCCAAAAGACCCAATCTGTGAATCAGCTTTTTTGTGTTGGTTTCTTCTTTGCGGTTTTACTGTTGTTTTTTTTTTGTTTTTGTTTAATGTGATGTAAAGGTAGATGTTAGTGCAATTTTTATCAATTTTTTTTCGATCATTTTCACTATACAATTCATTCCGACGCATGCCTTACGACAATCGTCACGGTTACTGGAGTAAAGTCTTAAACTAAGATGCTTAGGTAGAACGGTACCTACTCAGGGAACTCGGGGCTTTTTAATTTTCTTCTTTCATTGCAGATCATCCTTTTTTGTTTTTGCATTTTTAACTTCCGATTAGCCATCAACTTGGGTTGTAGTTGTGGGAAGATTCGTTTCAGTCACATTTCAGCTTTGCAGTTATTTCTTTTATAAAATCAGTTCCAGTAGTTCTCATGTCACTTTAGCGCTATTAACAACGCCTCCATTGACTTCACACAATGATGCGAGGTCGGATCGAGACAATAACGAAATCATGAGAATGAAATGAATATGACGGGGACCACGCGGTGTCATTAAGCACGATTTAAAGCAACGGTTGACAAATTTATTGTCGCACGTTAGTCATAGACTATTGATTAAGTTTTTCAATAACATTTTGATTGAAAAGTCGCACTTACTCATGCAATTGTAAAATATTACTTAATGGATTGAAAAAGAAACTCTGCACACTAGGCGCTTCAATGTTCGTTGATAGTATTGCACTATTGCACCTCGTAGAGTCGTAAATTACTCTCGGCTCGAAAAGCGGGGCTTATAGTCAATGGGTTAATGACAATGTAAATCTTCTGTAACCTCACAGTTTCTGAGTTTGCCGACATTGTGCAAGTTCGTAATAAATAGCAACAAAGATAAACTATAACTTGCATCCTGTCGGCAACAGACACTTCGTTGTATAATGTACGAAGTTTGTTCAAAAAATAAAGTGACCTTTTGATTTTCGCGAGCTAAACACATATGATCTTTGACATTTTTTTTGTTATGATGGTATACATATCCCCAAACATATGTTGACATTTTAGACATTTGGTTAGACATATTTTGGTGTTCTGGGCGATTTTTTGCTATTAAAAAAATGGATCAACGAATCTGTATTAAATTTTGTGTGAAAAATAAAATTAGGTAATCTAACGTACTTGAAGTGTTGACTGTGGTATTTGGCGAATCTATTCTGAGCGAAAAATGTTTATAAGTGGTACAAGCTCTTCACCAAAGGGCGAGAAGATGTTAATGACGATGGATGAAACAGTTAGGTTTTTTTGTTTTTTAGTTTTAAGTTCATTTTTATTCCGTAGTATCTTAAATCTATCCCTATTACCTTCGACAAAAATGCTTAAAACTAGCTTAATTATCTTAACAAATGTAAATATCTTACTGGCCTTAGGCGGACACTCTAAAATTTTTTTATCGTTTCATGATATATGTATTTAGAGTGTTAACATTTTTCACACGCGGTCACGGGAACAAAAAGTTGTTAGACCGAAAAATGGGTTTTTTAGATACCTACACTGAAGAGCAAGAATGTACCAATAATGCTTAAATTAACGAACAATCATATACAGGGTGTCCCACGAGCAGTGTGCCAAAAAGCTAGAGCGTGTAGGTCTGGTCAAGACAAGAAAAAAATCGTATGGGAGGGGGGGGTCTATTCCCCCCCGTTTAGCCGGGAGGGGCAATTTTCTAAAAAATTGACTTAATTTGGAAAAAAAAATATTAAAAATCACCAGTTACATCCACAATGCCGTGATATACTTTTTTGTAAAGCCAGAAACCTTTTCTTTTATCATGTTTTTAAACGAAGCTGTTTAGTAAATAGTTTTTGAGAAATTAATTTTCAAACTCAAAATTTTGAAAAAAAAAATGAAAAAAAAAATGTTCCAACTATTTTTTTTCAAAATTGTATGTAATTAAGTACTAATTTTTTTTCAAAAATTCAATTCCCTAGTTAGTTTTTAGTTAAAAACAGAAAACCAGATGTAAAAATGTCTTGTAGTTTTTGAGAAATTAAAAAAAAACCCGAACCATTTTTTTCTAAGAAAAACCTTTTTTTGGTTTTAACGCGGCTGGACTTGTAGCAAATTAATGTATGAAACATTGACCTTTTTTTTATTATTTTTAAAAAATTCGGAGTTTTATGAGGATACAATCCCTGGATTAATCCTTTTTTTTCATTGATAATGCCTGAAAACTGACCTGCCAATTTCGTCTGGGTCCGCCCGCCGCCGATGGGTTCTACCCGCTAGGACCTTAAGACAATAAAACCGCAATTTTTGGATTTGGTCCGACGTAATCCCTCCCTTAGTACAAGGAGGATAGCTATTATGCTTGGAGTGCCCAAATCTAGAGTATGGAGAGTGCTTCATACCGAAAACTTACACCCGTACCATTTTAGGCCAGTTCAGGAACTCACCTCAAACGACAAGTTTTTGAGAGCAGAATTTTGTTGATCATTACTGCTTCGAGATGAAACTGAACGAAACTATTTTGCAAAGATATTCTGGACGGATGAAGCACAGTTTACCAGAGATGGGATTACTAACTTCCACAACACAATTTGCATCATTGGAGTAACACCAATCCACACAACAAAAAACAAAATAAATCACAACATCGCTCTAGCTGTAATGTTTGGCTTGGTATTGTTGGACAAACTGTAATCGGGCCCCGGTTTTTGAATGCCGTTATTAATGGAGAATCATACCTGCAGTTCCTACGAGACCTTTTGCCCGATTTGATGGACAAAGTTCCTTTGGCCATAGTAGATAATTTAATCTACCAGCAAGATGGAGCACCAGCACACTACAGCTTACGGGTTAGAAACTGGCTGGATGATCATTTTAGTGCCCGTTGGATCGGAAGAAGGGGCCCCACGGCATGGCCACCTAGATCACCAGATTTAACTCCTCTAGATTTGTATGTGTGGGGATTCATGAAGAATTATGTTTACGAAGTGGAAATAGTATCTTTGGAACAACTGAAAGAACGGATTGAAGTCGCTGGAGTCAAATTGCTTGACTTATATGAAGGAGATATAATCTTTGCCTTCTAAAAAATCGGGATCATATTGAAAATTGATTATAATAAAACTCCAAAGTTTTTAAAAATAATAAAAAAAAGGTCAATGTTTCATACATTAATTTGCTACAAGTCCAGCTGCGTTAAAACCAAAAAAAGGTTTTTCTTAGAAAAAAATGGTTCGGGTTTTTTTTTAATTTCTCAAAAACTACAAGACATTTTTACATCTGGTTTTCTGTTTTTAACTAAAAACTAACTAGGGAATTGAATTTTTGAAAAAAAATTAGTACTTAATTACATACAATTTTGAAAAAAAATAGTTGGAACATTTTTTTTTTTCATTTTTTTTTCAAAATTTTGAGTTTGAAAATTAATTTCTCAAAAACTATTCCTTAAAACAGCTTCGTTTAAAAACATGATAAAAGAAAAGGTTTCTGGCTTTACAAAAAAGTATATCACGGCATTGTGGATGTAACTGGTGATTTTTAATAATTTTTTTTCCAAATTAAGTCAATTTTTTAGAAAATTGCCCCTCCCGGCTAAACGGGGGGGAATAGACCCCCCCTCCCATACGATTTTTTTCTTGTCTTGACCAGACCTACACGCTCTAGCTTTTTGGCACACTGCTCGTGGGACACCCTGTATATGTTGGTTTATTCAATCAATTCAGCCACAATTATTTAGTCTACTTTTTTAATATATTTTAATAAACAAAATAAATAACTAAAACTTAAATTTCGAAAAAAAAAAAAAAACTGTGAAAGACCAAAATACCGAAAAAGTCCATTGTTACAGTTTTGCACCACTTAATAACAGTTTTCACAAGTTTTCGATGAGATTCATGTCCGGGCTCTGTGCAGGCCACTCCATTGTGTGAAATTTTTTGACTATTTAACCAATTTTTTATTACTTTTGACGAATGTTTTGAATCACTGTCCTGTTCGAAAATGATCCTGTCTTCCTCCATTTCCATCACATTACCAGCAACTGGCAAATTCTGCTGGAGGATATAGAGATATTGTTTCTCTCTCATTATTCCGTTAATCTTCACCACTGGACCAATACCGTTAGGCGTTATGCATCCCCAAATCATCAAACAATCGCCTCCATGCTTTACCGTTTGTTTGACGTGTTGCGGTTTTAGAGTACCTGGGGAGTTTGTCCAGTACCAAGAACGTCCATCTGACTGAAATCTACTGATTTTGGTCTCAACAGACCAAATTACCTAGAAAACAAAACTGGATTACAACAAAAATGACAAAGCAATTATTCGTTTAGTAGTCCAGTTTTCATACCTTTTTAAAAGGCTTTTTTCTGATGAAATATATATATATTTGGCTGACAATGCTGGCTTTTTCTTATTTTCTTTAGCTATGTAGCCTATTTCATTTAACCCCCGACAAGGAGTCCAAATGCTTGCTTTTTACTCAAGCAATGGGAGGCCATCCCTTGGTAAAGATATTTTATCTGCCATTTAGAGCCTCCTAATTGGTCTCGCCCCCTAACCGCGATTTTTCTGGGTCTTCCTTCCTTACTTACATTGCAAACTTCACTACTGTTACATTCTCGTATTCTGGAAACGGACATGGGGCTTATGTTTATGATTTGCCCTCCTTCAACAAATCTAGAGCTTTTTTTCTTACATATTTCATCACTCAAACTTCTCATTTTGGCAAATTTTTATTTAGACACTACCGATCACTTTAAAATGACACCACCAAATGATCAATTCGCAACAAGCAAACATAAAAATACGAACAATTTTGTAGATAGATAGATAGATATTTATTTCGTATGTAAAATTTACAATGGTTTGCTACCGCACATTTTACAACACAGGGATTTAATAATTAGGATATATCATTCCACTGAAATTTTTTGAAATTTTGAAAAAAGGAAAAAATGAAAAGACAAAATAACAAAATGCTTAGAAGTAAAAACACGACATAAAAAAAATTAATAAATAAATAATTAATTAAATAAATAAAATAAATGAAAATAATTAATTAAATAAATAAAAAATAATAATATAAGTTTAAATAAATAACTAGGCACTTAACTAAATAAATAAATTTTGTATAATCGCTGCAGCGGTGCAAAACTGCAACAAAGCATTCGTATAACTTTTAACTTTGTATCTTTTTTTACCTTAGTCGCATATGCAATTCAGAGCTTAGTCTTTCCTTTGGTTCACTTCGCGCAAGGATCCTCCAACGTTCAACATGCGGCTTAAAATTTGATTCGTCGGAAAAGATAACATTGTTCCATATGTCTTTAGTCCAATTAAGATGCTCTTGAGCTCAGAGGAGTTTCTCTGGCTCTTTTTGAAAAATCCGGGTTCAGTATTGACTTGAGTGCTCTAAGTCCAGCTTTCACGAGTCTTTTCTTGACGAAATTATTTTTCCTATAGCTCGTCACAGATCGTTTTTAAGATCCACCGAAGTCTTGAACCGATGCCGACGGCTGTACATCACCAAAAAACGATCTTCCGCTGGGGTCGTTCTCTTTTGGCCTCCCTGAACCTTTTTATTTGAACGACATTTTGCTACCTAATGCTACCTTAAAAAAAAAACCGTAGCTCGCATAAATTCCAAGAACTGCACCCGAAAAGCGTAACAAAATGTTTGACCAACATTTTTCGAACGGCACTCTGTCTTTCGACTACTATATAAAAATGCAATTAAAATTATTACAACTAACTTCGGTATCGGCATATAGGATGGCTCATGCCATGTGTGTCAAAGGACTTTGTTTCGAGATTGCTAAATTTTGACCGAAAGAACCGTCGCATGAGTATCGCTTAAGAGCTGTTGAATGACGTGAATGACAATCCAGATGTGATGAAAAGGGTTATACTGTTGAAACCAAAGCCCAATCATTCCAATGCAAGCGACCAGAAGAGGCTAGACCGAAAAAAACACGCCAAATTCGGCCCAAAAAATGTATATCCGAAGTGTTTCGAGAATTAGAAAAAGCGCTGGCGCAAGTGTATTATATCTGAGGGGTGGAAATAGGCGTTAATGAATAAATTAATATTTTTCGAGAAAAGTCACCTTATTTTTTGAACAAACCTCGTATGTCGTCTATGTTTAGTGAGATCACTCACATTATATACATTCAGCCATAAGCCTCCAAGGGGATCTACATTTGCGTTTATATTTGGAATTTTTATTTATTTTTTGTTAATCTCTCGATTCTTATAGATGTTTCCGCTCAAGTAAGTAGGTCAAGTTCGGGGCTTATCTATTTGAACTGTGTTCGTAAATTTCTACCTCAGCTAGGGGAGCAATATGTTTAATTTAGACTCATCCAACACGAGGTGTTTTTCAAATAAAAATTGATTAAGTTTTTATTTAAAGTCCAAACTCTAAGTAATTAGAGTGTTCTCGCCTCCGAAATAGCCATTTTTTAGTTATTTTTTTCATCGTATTTTTATATATTATAGTTAATAGCAGCCTTATTTCGCGAATCACAGTTCCAATCTTTTTTCTTAGTTTATGAATCATTAGCAAGACTTTATCTTTACATAGCTTTAAAAGAAAACTTCTAATGGTGTTAAAACGTGCGAGCTCGGCGTTCAATATTTGTCAGAGCCATTGTTTAACTAGCTGTGTGACATGTGACGCCGTCCTACTGAGCTTAAGCCTCATTCATCCTCATAGCGCCAACTTTAGGCAAACAAATCGTTCGGTAACTCCATCCATTTATGTACTTTCGAAAAGTTGCGGTTTGCTTGTTTGTTTTGTGGCGTTCGTTACTTATTGCCTATGTAAAGGTTGATATACAATTTCTATTGGGTTTTCGAAGCCCCAAAAGCGACAGTTTTATTTGTTTACCAACCCAGATTCATCCGACCCGCAGAAGCATGACGTTGTGTCAGCTTGTAATACAAGTATTACACGTTTTTTTCGGAGCTATTTTCCAAGTGTCCCCAAAAAATCATAAAAACAATTTGATACTGAAACTGTTCACGAAATCTGTTCCGAGGAAGCTAGGAAAATGGGTACTACACCACCTATCGCAAAATAATCTTCGGCAAAGAATCGAAACTTGCACCGCCTTTCTGTTGCGGTACAATCAAGAACAGTTTTTGGACCGGATCATTACCAGGGATGAGAAATGGGTTCCTTAAATGGGGACCAAATAAAGGGTCCGCCAAATAACTTTTTTTTTTTTTGAAAATGCTATAAAAAAAACTACTAAATATTTTTTCAAATTTCTTTTTTTATTTGAAAGTACAATCCTTCCGGTTAATAATGGAAAATAATTTCATTCAAATGGCTGCCTCGGCTGGCCATGCAGTAGCCTACACGATCGGTCCAATTTTTAAGCACATTATCGATTGTGTGCAGCTGTATTTCACCAATGGCTTCACGAATATTGTCCTTTAAAGCGTCAATTGTCTCTGGCTTGTCGGCGTAACACTTATCTTTGACGGCACCCCACAAATAATAGTCCAACGGTGTCAAATCGCAGCTCCGAGGTGGCCAAACGACATCAGCTCTGCGGCTGATAATGCGATCTTAAAAACAGGGCGCAAAACATCGAGTGTAGCTTCGGCTGTGTGGCACGTAGCGCCGTCCTGTTGAAACCAAATGTTGCCAATATCCTCCTCTTCAATTTTTGTGAACAAAAGTTCGTTCAACATGGCCCGATAACGATCGCCATTGACTGTAACGGCCACTCCTTGCTCATTTTCAAAGAAAAATGGCCCAATTATGCTTCTGGACCAAAATCCGCACCAAACAGTGGCTCGTTTTGGGTACACCGGCTTTTCAATGTATGCGTACGGGTTTTCTGTGCCCAAATGCGACAATTTTGCTTGTTTACATACCCGCCAAGATCAAAATGAGCTTCATCTGAAAAGATGATTTTTTTGGCAAAATCGGCATCTTCTGTAAGTCGATCGCAGGCCCACTTAGCGAAGCGAAAACGCATTGGATGGTCAGTTGGCTTCAACTTCTGAACCAATTGGACTTTGTATGGCGTCATACCAAGGTCTTTATGCAAAATTCGTCTCAATGATGTCTCCGAAATGTTCAATTGTTGAGAACGACGGTGAATTGATGTTGATGGCGCTTCACGCACACTTTCTGCCGCAGCAGCAATATTCTCGGGTGTACGCATTTTTTTTTGGCTTTTCACGCTTTGGTTTATTGATGAGGATGCCAGTTTCTTTCACTTTTTTCACAAGATAACGAACATACGGAGCTGACGGTGCTTCTCTTCCTCCAAAATCCGTACGCAATTTTCGCACACATTCTGCAACATTAGCATGATTTTCAAAGTAATGTCGCAATATTTCCCAGCGTTGTTGAAGCGTATACACAACGATATTCGTTCAGCGGAAGGATAAAACTAATTATCTGTCAAATCAGACATGAGCTAAGTGTTACCATTCACGAAATAAGCACTACTTGAAAAAAAAAAGTTAGATGGCGAACCCTTTACAATAATGCAATAAAATGAACAAAATTAATTTTTGTCCATGTATTGTGGCAAACATTCCTATTAATTATGAAATATAACGTCGTTCAAGTGGCTCGCCCCAATTTTCCAAGAGCTTGTTGATGGTCTCGGGCTGTAGCTCACGGATTGCTTGGATGATATTGGCCTTAAGTGCTTGAATCGGTTCCGGATTGTTGGCATAACATCCGTCCTTCACGGTTCCCACAAAAAAAAAAGTCCAAAGGGGTCAAATCGTAGCTCCGAGGCTGCCAATTGACGTCGCCAAGGCGGCTGATAACACGATTTGGAAATTTGGTGCGCAAAATATCGATTGTGGCTGTGTGGCATGGCGCGCCATCTTGCATGAACTAGTGGTGGTCCAAATCCATGTCTTCAATTTTAGTAAAAAAAAAAGTCGGTTAACATGGCACTGTAACGCCCACCGTTGACCGAAAAGTAGTTCCCAGCCTCATTTTCGAAGAAAAATGACCCAATGATGCCACCACTCCACAATCAGCACCAAACTATCACTCTCTGTGGATGCACTGGCTTCTCGACAATAACGTACGGGTTTTCGGAGTCCCAGATGCAGCAATTTTGTTTGTTAACGTAGCCGCCGAGATGAAAATGCGCCTCGTTAGAAAAGATGATTTTTCGCCCGAAATCGTTGTCCAATCCAAGCTGCTCTAAGACCCAAACTGCGAAGCGATAACAAATCGGATGGTCGCGCGCCTTAAATTGCTGAGTCAATTGGACCTTGTAAGCGATAATCCGCGATCTTTGTGCAGAATTCTGCTCAGGCTAGTGCGTGAAACGTTGAGCTGTTGAGATCGATGGCGAGTTGATGTTCGTGAATTGAGTCTCACACTCTCGGCCACAGCAGTCACATTCTCATCTGTGCGCACCGTACGTCTTCGGGAACCATGAGCGCTATCCACACTCATACCAGTCTCACGAAATTTTTGCACAAACTTGCGTACAGCAGTCGCGGTGGGTGCTTCATTTCGGCCAAAACTTCCTTTTAAAAAACGCACTGTTTGGGCTACGCAGCACTCACTTTGGAAATAAGTTTTCAATATTTCATATTTCAATTGGGTGAGGTCTCTTTTTATCTGTGTAAGCTCCCTTAGTTGTCATTATTCTCTGCTACGTCATTTTCGGACTGGAATTGGAGACCCTTCGGGCCGTTGTAGTGGTGTTTATTCGCTCTACATAAACCAGTCATTTTAGACGGTGGACTCGAACCGATGTCGCTATCTTTCTCTCTCTGCCTCTCTCTCTCTCTCTAATAACCGAAACGGAATCAAAGATTGGGTGAAAAATGCTTCTCTCGATTCGCCTATGTGTCTTTCCATAAACTTCCAATAACCTCCAAGCCCCTGCCCTATTCTTATTTGCCTCTATACGTGAAAGAAACAGCGACAATAGTTTTCGTTTGATCTCAGCATTTGTGTCGTTACCGCTTGTCACAATTCAGCCAAAGTAGACGAAATCCTTGACTACTTCAAAGCTATAACTAATGTTCCGACTAAGGCGCTGACTTTCGGTTTTGCCTTAAACCCATTTAAGCAGTTTTTGTTTCGATGCTCTCAAACGCTTCTAGACTTCTCGTTCGTTCAATATTATCTGCAGGTCGTGCCTCTTGTATTGACTAGTGTATCCCACGTGATCTTTTCAAGAATGATGGTAAAAAAATGAAAAATGAGTCATTCTGTCGGATTCCTTCACATAACATTGAAACTTTTGGTTAGTTCATTTACAACCTTAATGGAGTACCGTGAAGTCTCCCTTGCATCCATAGATAGTCTAGCGAGTTTGGTAGGAATACATGATATGGCTCTCTATAGCTCGTATCTTAAGGCAGCAGTAACTGCGGCTTTAAAGTCAAATGGACATATATAATATTTGATCCATTGTGGATTCGTTTGGGTCTGAAATCAGACTGATGGAAGCCTCTCCGATGTCACGAACGATCTCAGGAGTTTTTTTTTTTTTGTTTTTTATAGGGTTCATGCAGGTCTTTGTCAAACAACCTGGGCGGGGTGCAGATGGTTTGTGTCGAAGATGTTCGTTCACTACTCTCCAGGGGTGGTTGTCGTAGATAGGACTTTGTCGGAACACCTTGTTCGATGGTCTTGGCAGACTTGGTTAGCGCACTCTACCGATCGTGTCTGTCAATGTCAGAATATCCCACTAGGGCACTAAGGACAGTACCTATGGTGTAGGTCTTTTTTCGGTTTTTCTTTCTAGTTTTAGAAGAACCTCGTTTACTTTCTATGGTTTATTACTTTTTTTTTTAAAACGTCTTCGTCCTAAGAGTGCCCGATATGAGGAGCCTACCCTCGATAATATTAATTTTCTTCTAGTAAAACTTTTATTCTGCGAGTTGGGATAAATAAGACAGCAAAGATCCACTTATACCGAAACCACTCAATAATAATGTAGATGCAGCCTTTAAACTCACTGTCGGCTGCCTCGGCGAGTTCCTACTATTTATCTTCTTCTTAATTCCTCAAATAAAAACAAGTTACCAAATGATTTAAAGATTCTAAACAAGTGAGTAGTAATTTACCAGAACCACGCATGCTCTACGAAGTAGCACCATCCTTCCTACAACCCCACCCTTAAAGAAAAACAATTCAAAGCTTGCTTCATCCTACTAACGATCTTAGGTAAAACCCCTATGAATTAATTGCATCATCAGGTATGAGAAAAACTAACAGCGAGTACCGTCGAAACTAACAAAAAAGAGGTTTTTTTAATGCATTTTCAGTTTTTATTTGTCATGCATACCATTGGAATCGCAACTGCTTAAGAAAAACGATTATTTTCTGCATGTTTCTTGTTCTGTTCTCTTATCTGGCTTTCAATGTGTTCTATTCCTTTGCTTTTGAAGCGTTACTAAATCGTTTTTGTGGCTTTATAGTTGGAACAAACTTTTCATTATCTCTTCGTTTCTTCCAATTTTTAGAATCCGTTCAGGAGTCCTTGGAACGCCGTTTCGGACGTGTCGGCGGCCGTATTCCAGTCACACCCTCCGAAGCTTTCCAGAAACGTATTTCGGGTGCTTCCGAAAAGGACATTGTACACTCGGGTCTCGACTACACCATGGAACGTTCGGCTCGTGCCATCATGAAGACCGCAATGCGCTATAACCTCGGTCTGGATTTGAGAACAGCTGCATACGTCAACTCGATCGAGAAGATCTTCACTACTTACCGTGATGCTGGCTTGGCCTTCTAAGTGAATACCACTAATAAAATAGTTTTTAATTAATTAAAACCGATCGCAAGCAAACGAGTAGGTAATATTGGATAGAAACAAACAAATGTATTAGCTATGAACGTCTTTACTTAAACAAACACGAAGATAAAAGGAATATCAAATGATCCATAAACCAACTCCTGCCATAAGTAATTATATAACTGAAACACAACACTCACGCAGCCAACCTTCAAGCAAATAACAAACAAATGATAGCAAGCACGTCGTTCTTGCATTATCTCCCGTTCTCTTATGTATTTATCCTTTTATACCTTATTTGTTATTATCGACCAACCAACCAACCATCACTTCTGGGTATGTGATGAATGAAATGCAAAAAACACTCGAGCAGCTTAAAGGAATTAATTTAAGTTAAATGTGTACTCTAAGGTGTCCCATCTGCTCATTCTCGATGATTTTTCGTTTGTATTTTCTTTCTTCTTTCAACGATTTATGTTTCATTTTTAATTTTGTTCGTTGCTGTTAATTCTTTGGAATGTAAAACAAAAAACAAAAAAAAATAAATACAGAGAAGTGAAAGTGCATTTTATATATTTAAAAACAAAAAGTGTTAAATTTAATTAAACAAAAAGTAAAACACCATGTTTCGATCAGAAGATTTCTGAGTGCATGAGGCTTGTCGTTGCCCGAATAAAATTATTAAAATAATTCTAATGAACTGAAAAGTAGTTTGTTCGTTTATTTTTTGACTTTTTTTTACTTCTTTCTTGTGGGACTGATCGCTTCCAAGTTCTCTCTTTTTTTGTTGACAAATTCGAATAGATCGCATCTGTAATTGAGTATATCCAGTTGCGAAAATAAAAACTACAGGTGTCCAAAATGGAAGCGTGTTTAAGGGATCCTTACTCACATTGGCGACAACGTATCTGGTTTTTATGATCTAAGTACAACAGACGTCTTCAGTCGTTGCGAACAAAATATTGGAATCTTGAATAAGCCCTCGCTGTTTCCCAACATATTACGTTGCCAGAACGAGGGGCATATAATTGAATATGGTAACGCATCTACAAGGAAGTGGTGTAGACAAGGTTAGGTTAGGTTAAGGAAAGGGCCCGTTTTGATTCCCTTCATTTGTGGAGTACACATATAATTAACCTGTCCTATCACCTGGTGGCTGAAACGACCCCGTGTTCTTTATGAATTTAAGATCTGATATATCTGCATTTGCTACGTCCTTTGTAAAGAATCTTTGGCCCAGCGAAGCTAGGCGTCGATTCTGGAGAGCTGGGCAGTGGCACATGTTGGATCGTCTCGGTTTGTTCCTCATCGCCGCAGCTCCGGCAGAGATCGCTGGATCCCGAGTTCCATTTCCGGAGCATTTCTCCGATGGGACAGTGCTCTGTGATCACTCCGACGAGCATACGGATCGAGTTCCGGTCCAGCGCCAAGAGCTTCTTTGTTTTTCCGATATTGACCTCTGGCCACGATGATCTTGTCTGTGACTGTCGTTTCTTGTAAGCCAAGACGAGTGGGCTTTTTTTATTATTGTGTCATTTATGATCCGGTATAATGCACTGATCGGTGGTTGCAGTGATGCATCCGCTTCGTTGATGTCCATTTCAGACCTTTGTCTGTCCAATTCGTCCGCTCTTTCGTTCCCTGCGATTGAGCTGTGGCCTTGGACCCAGCAGAGTTTGACTTTGTGGTGTCTGATGGACTTCAGTGAGTCGCGACATTTCATGACAGCCTTTGATCTCGTTGTACAGGCTCCTATTGACTTCAGTGCAGCCTGACTGTCTACGAAGATAGTGATATCCGATGGTGGGATATCGGTTACTTGTAGGTGTTTGGCTGCTTTCTCTATTGCTAGGATTTCTGCTTGAAAGACGCTGCACAAATCAGGAAGTCTAAATGATTCCTGTTTGTGCAGGGTATCAGAGTAGAACCCGGCCCCAGTGTCTGTGTCCATTTTCGATCCGTCGGTGAAGAGGGTAATAGTTATAGCAGGAAGCGCTAAAACCAATATAATATAGTTTACCCAGCAAATGCGTCGCAGCGAATATGTTGCAATGTATAAAGAAACTGTTACAATGCCCGCTCAGAAGCTGACATCACAACAAACATAAACAAACAGACCTGACCATTGCGACATACAGAGAACCAGTAGAATGTCCGCCTAAAAGTTGACATTGTAAGAAACATAAACAAACAGTGGCACAACAAACGGAACAATAAAAGACGCATAAACATAAAACGCCGAATATAGGCCAATATCCGCGTTCCGTACTGCCCTACAGAAACACTTACGTTCATGACTGACCCCACACAACGTATTGCAACATCGTCACATCGAATCCAAATCAATACGGTATATAAAGGGAAGCGAAACTTCTCATCTGTGTGTTGTGCTCCAGAATTTTGACCCGTTCAGTTCGAGTTCCGTGAAAATAAAATATATATCTTATATCTTATTATATCTTATATCCGGGACAGCCGTTTCTTCCTACAAATACTCCTCCGGAGCCATTCAATTGATTTTGACTAAACTTAACAAGGTGATCATGTGGACATCGCTGAGTGTCCGTACGTTTTGTTTTTTCAAATCCGACTTCTTATTGAGGAATAATCACCGAAAACCCGATTTTCCTATGTGGATCAGACTCACCATCGGGAAATAGTCACCGAAAAACTAATTCTCAATTGATGTCTATGGGAAAAATGTCACGCGTAAAAATGAATTTCCCGGAGGGAAAAAGATTCTACGGATTGTTTAAAAACGGCGAAGCCCTTGCCAGTTTGCGCTGCGCACCTCTCGCTTCGAACTAAATTTTTTCAGAACTTTCAGACATTTTTCGTATTTTTATTTTCCAAAAATGATCATAAATATTGGGGCAACTTTTTCGTATAAGGTAATTAGAAATTGATGTTATAACAACTGGGATAATAACGAAAATCGTTCTGATAGACTTACTATAGAAATAAATACATAGGAAAAAATAACACTAAAGGATAAATTCCATAAAAAACTAAATATATCAATTGAGATAAAAAGACGTAAATAAGACATTGTGTTATAAGCGAATATGTTTTTACTTATAAATTGCTAAGATCATGCCAAGGTTGCGTCAAAGAACTAACATTGGGAGTCGAACAGTGAATGCCAGACGACACGACAACGAATCGTCCTCCAATCAATCGAATGGCAACAGTGAGGACACACGAATTGTACAAGAATTCCAACAAAATCTGGATAACAAGTCGTACTACATGAGCTCAAATTGCTACCGTTTAGACTACACGAATACAACTGACAATTACATCTGCAGTGCTTGTGTTAATAATCCAACTAAATTCACACCTGTAAATAACATGTACCCTGGCGACGTTCCATCAGAACTCAAAGAACTGACCATGGTTGAGCAATTGTTTATAGCTAGAGTACATCCCGTAATGAGAATACATCAAGTTCGCACCTATGGTTCAAATGGACAGTATCATTACTCTGGAAACGTAATCAATGTAGCTCAAGATATACTTCCACCCGCAACTTCAGTTCCTGTTGCACCAGATAACTTAGGTATAGTGATCGTCAGACGTGCTGGTATGGATGGTTTTACTGATTTCAGAGTAAGAAAACATGTTGTTCTGAATGCATTGATATGTCTTCAACGAATCAATCCTTTTTATGGCCATAAGAGGTCACTGGAGGCACTGGACAGAACGTTGAAAGATCTTCGTGACAACCAAAATATTTTTGGTGAGGCCATGATTCTGTTGTTAGGTGATTTTCGTCAGACTCTTCCAGTTATACCCCGATTAACTGTTGCTGATGAACTAAACGCATGCCTAAAATCATCATATTTGTGGCGGTACGTAAAGACACTCCCATTAACAACTAAACTAACATGCGAGTATTTTTGCAACATGATGAAACTGCAAATGTCTTTGCGAAGCAGTTGTTAGACATTGGAAATAATAAAGTCGCAGTGGACACCTCGACCGGATTCATCACATTACCCACAGATTTCTGTCACATCACAGACTCAAAAGAGGAGCTTATTCAACGTGTTTTCCCAGATATGGCGCAACATTTCAATAACCATAATTGGCTGGGTGAACGAGCAATATTGGCGGCGAAGAATAAAGATGTCGAGGATCTCAATGCGACCATTCAGAATTTTCTTCCGGGACAGTTGGTTTCCTTCAAATCAGTCGACACCATTATGAACCAGGATGACGTAGTCAACTATCCCACGGAGTTTTTAAATTCACTGGAATTGCCTGGATTACCACCTCACAATTTGCAGTTAAAAGTAGGATCAGTTGTCATCATGCTGCGTAACATTAATCAACCTCGACTGTGCAATGGAACAAGACTGGCTGTGAAAAAGGTGATGAATAACGTCATTGAGGCAACAATCATAAAGGGAAAATACAAAGGAGAGGATGTCTTGATCCCGCGTATACCGATGATTCCAATGGATCTACCATTCGATTTTAAACGTCTACAATTTCCAGTACGTCTGGCCTTTGCGATGACCATAGATAAATCGCAAGGCCAGTCGTTGGAAGTTTGCGGAATCAATTTCGCGAGTTTCAGGAGTTTCGCGCATGGACCTTCCGTCTGCTCGCATCAGTTAACGAAACCTCGTATATTCCCATTGTGGGCATATCATATGCTTTGGGCTTTGCATGTAAGAAGACATTCCCCTCTGCTTACTTCTGCTTGCTCCTGTCTATTATGGTTGGGCCTTTAGCTTTGTACTTAAGCTAATTCACCATATCATGTTTGCTGTAATTGGGGCAGAACCATAATTCTTAACCTAGTCAAGATCTTTTATTTGGGTTCTAAGGGCTCGTTTCTAATCTTTACTATTCTAATCAAATCAAAAAGTGGATATACATAGATATGGTCCCTTCGCATAATTACGGAGATTAACCATGATAACGTTAGTATGTTGGTTTCCGACGCGCCTGACAAATTTCGAATCCAGTCAGAGACAGTTCCACCGGTATTCTTCAACGGGGTACTGGCGAAACTTCGTGCAGTATATCCGTGTGGAAAAAGCTTTTTCACATTTCGGAGTCCGCAATCAACGGTTGATGAGAGAAATAAACTACATTTATGTACTCGATGACTGAGGTAAGCTTTGGCTGTGCTCCTCCGGGGATTGTACTTCCAGGAATAATAAAACAATTATAATTATATGAACGCATTCCCTCTTCAATCCACCTATGACCAACAGACCAATCATCAAAGCATCATCAGAGTAGTCCCCGGGCAATCAAGTAACATATAGCAAATGATATAATAGTAACAATCGTATGAATAGACTTTATTTGCCACATGAAATAGGTTGTACAAATATAAAATTCGATTTTAGGCACATAGGGTCTACTACTTTCTGCTTAATAATACCATTATGATTACGATTTCAATCGCGTCGTTAACATTATTGACACAATGGGGGAAATCACTGAAACCACTTCTACGTCAGTGTTTAAGTACCTTTTTGTAAAATAAGAAAATAATATAAAATCATTCAATAGCATTCCGAATACTAGATGAGTCAGACAACCACAAGTTCCACTTAATATCAATTTATGGTAAAATACTCTCCGAGTTTGATGCACTGTCACCGCAATGCGGAATCACAATAGAAGAGATCGGGGGAAGAGCTTCTGTTGAACATAGTCGTCGATGATTTCCTTGACGGTGTCACGCGTGATTTTCGGTATTTTCAGCGTGTAACCAAGTTCTTTTAATTTCGAATTATCCAGATTCATGTGCTTGTGATAGAGTTGCTCCTCGTCCATGTATGGCGTCAATGGCGTGTTTGTGATGTCATCTTTCTGGCATATCTCTGCCCATGGGCCCATGTGCTTGTCATTGATTTCACTAATGGTGTCGGTCATGCTTATCTGTTAGGAAAGAAGAAAAAAAAAACGTGAAATACTTGAAAGGGCTAGATAGGGTGGTACAAACCTTGGTCAGATTAGACATGACAATCCCCCAGTAGTCTACGTTTATGGCAAAAATGTCTGCTAAAATATCACTAATCGATCCCTGAGTACTTTCTGAGTCGTCAACGACATTGTAGACTTCTCCAATGGCCTTGGGGTTATTCGCTAGTTCCCAGATAGCACCGACTACGTCTTGAACATGAACTGTATTCAGTTTCATGGCATCATTCCAGAGCAGTTTCATGGTTTCGTTGAGGTATTTGTATAAGGCAGCAATTATTATGCGGGGCACTGGGAGACAACCAAGCGTTAAATGCGATTTTAGTAGATTCGAAGGAGAATACTTACTTAAGTTGCGCTTGTCACCTAGTCCATATACAACAGGCAATCGAACCACGGTGTAGTTCAAATTGCTAATTGACTTTAGTTCCTTTTCGACCTTTAACTTCATCTTGGCAACTGCCGTCCAGGGATCTGTCTTACAGTCCTCCTTGAGTGGCGTTTTATCACTTGAGTTTACGTTCCCCGAACCAAGTTCGACGAATCGCTTTACATTCCGGTCTGCCGCTTCTGTAGCGCAATTCACACTCAGTTTGTAAATGCCTTCCTTGTAGACGGCATCAGTTTGACTCGGGCGCGTTTCCGCCGCGCAGTTAATCACAATATCCCAGTTCTTTCCGTTCTTCGATGGCGAAAATGCATTCTTACACGATGCTGGCGGAATAAATCAATTTTTTTTATATCTTCAACCAAAAGAAATCAAATTCGGATGAATTACCTGGATTTATTAGATTAGCACTGAAGAATTCAACACAATCATTTTCATAAGATGCTGTGTGTTCGGCGTTAAGCCAGGCCATTTGTGGTGGTGTCTTATCAACGACACGGACTTCCTCTGCGAGATCATTCTTTACTATATAATGTACCAAGTTACGTGCGACAAATCCACACCCTTTTCATATAAAGGCCGCATGCCATAGAACAAAAGATAAAGATAAAGTGACGTGAATACGGTGACGGGCGGTTGGTTGTGGCGATTTCTTACCTCCCAATATTAGCACAGTTGGTTTATTTGACATTATTCGTTAAAATAACTTAAAAGCAAGTGAAAATGTGCAAATTTAGAATGGGGAAGTGAAAGGAAACGCAAAAAATAAAATTAAACCGTGAACGGAGGAGACCTGACACAACCAAAAAAAAATTGAAAAAAAATACTGACAATTGACACTTGTTTCGGGAGCAAGTGACACTTGTTGGCGTTGAAAACTCACCAGCCTAAAGGCTTAAACACATTTGATGCAGTTTGAATTCGTTGGTTCATTTTCAAATTGTAATTCGAATAAATTGAATATTTGCTACAGAGCTATTTGCGACAGCGGGACATCAATTAAAATGCAATGACACGATTTTAGACTCGTAGATTTCGTGTTAGAATACCCACTTGGACTTGTTGGCATTAATATTGTCATTATGTCAGAATAGACATCGTTTATGGTAAACACGGCCAAAAAGTAGCACAGTCAGAGTAAGTATAGAAAAACCTTCTGCAGACGGTAGTACAGCCATTCCAAAATTCTTGCTCAACCTAGACAGTAGACAATTTTAGAATTTGACTTCTTCGCACGTAAGAAAATAAATAGCCTGAACGTTCGCTTATAAAGGGTGGGCCAATTCCAAGTTTCTTTTTAAAAATGCAATACTAGGCAGATCAGTATGCGCGGGCTTAACTCCGCTACTGAAAATTTTTGATCGAGCGAGCAAATTTGTTGTTTTATCAACCTTGCTCTCGCTCCGCATGGCACTTTTCTAAACTTTACTTCGTTATTTCTCACTATTTTTCAATCAAACAATTTCATTTGATAATTTATGGCTCATCTACAGACCTAGATCTATCGAATGACATGCTGCACACATGTGTGGTTATAGCCGATATCTACATTTAGTGCGTACAAGATTAGTCCGAAATCGTTTTCGGACCACTATATTCCCCGTACATGCACGTGCTAGGCCAAAAAGTGGGTGATTGCTCTCGCTCCGCTACGCTCTGCTCGATCAACAATGAACAAAATTAAAATTTTTCCATGTATTATGGCTTTATTAGTAAGAACAAGCATTCCCATTAAATATAAAATACAACATCGTTCAAGTGGGTGTCTCGGTTGGCTTCGCAGTAGCGCATTCTGTCACCCTAATTTTCCAAGACCTTGTGAGGGTTTCGGGCTGTAACTCACAGATTGCTCGGATGATATTGGCCTCAAGTGCTTGAATCGTTTCCGGATTGTTGGCATAACATCGTTCCTTCACGGTTCCCCAGAAAAAAAGTCCAAAGGGGTCAAATCGCAGCTCCGAGGCACCCCATTGACATCGCCAAAACGGCTGATAGCACGATTTGAGAATTTAGTGCGAAAAAGATCGATTGTAGCATGGGCTGTGTGGCATGGCGCGCCATCCTTAAGAGGTCGTCCGAATCTATGTCTTCAATTTCAGTAGAAAAAAAGTCTGTTAACCGAAACGTTGTTCCCAGCCTCATTTTCGAAGAAAAATGATCCAATGATGCCACCACTCTACAATCCGCACTAAACACTCACTGTGGATGCATTGGCTTCTCAGTAATAACGTGTGGATTTCCGAGTCCCCGATTGCGGCAATTTTGTTTGTTAACGTAGCCGCCGAGATGAAAATGCGCCTCGTTAGAAAAGATGATTTTTCGCCCAAAATCGTTGTCCAATTCAAGCTGCTCTAAGGCCCAAACTGCGAATCAATAACGAAGCGGATGGTCGCGCGCCTTCAATCGCTGATTCAATTGAACCTTGTAAGCGAATAATCCGCGATCTTTGTGCAAAATTCTGCTCAGACTAGTGCGTGAAACGTTGAGCTGTTGAGATCGATGGCGAGTTAATGTTCGTGAATTGAGTCTCACACTCTCGGCCACAGCAGTTACATTCTCATCTGTGCGGTGCGTACGTCGTCGGGGACCATGAGCGTTGTCCACTCGCATACCAGTCTCACGAACTTTTTGCACAAACTTGCGTACAGGAGCCGCGGTGGGTGCTTCATTTCGGCCAAAACTTGTTTTTAAAAAACGCCCTGCTTGGGCTACAAAGCACCAACTTTGGAAATAAGTTTTCAATATTTTTTCATGTCGTTCAAGCGTAAAGCGACTCATTTCGTTGCGCGGCGATATGATAATGACTTTCTGTCAAGATTTCGAGGAAACAGCTGTCAGTGTCAAAATAACCTATAATTAAAAAAAAAAAAACTAGATGGCCCACCCTTTATTACATTGTTTTATCGCGTTGAAAGGTCTAATAAACTAGGAAAAAATTGAAACGAACTGATTGCGCTATTGATTCATTTACTGCCTCATTTTTGGATAGTATAGAAAAAGCAGCTTTTTCTATTTTGCAGCTTATTAAGATTCGAAACATTTTTAGACTGTACTGGATGAGAACCAGAATAATTTTTATTTTTCTCATGTAAAAGTATTAAAATGCTTATCGCAAGTTTTAGAAATCAGTCCTGGAACTATAAACTTCGAAAATTAGGAAAAGGAAGTTAGCTTTTTGGAATATTATTAAAGTTATTGAAAGAAAAAACTGTCATATTCCTTCTCTCAGAAAAGACAATTATTGTTATCGGATACAGAAATGGCAAATGCATTAGCTCGCCAGTTGTTTTTGAACCATCATATAACAAGCAGCAACGAAATCAATTCTGCAATCGACGTCCCTATTAGCTTTCTTAATTCATTCCCGGTAGTAGACGATAATCTTATACATCTCGTTGAGCTGAAGGCTGTAATATCCACTTTGAAAACTAGAAAAGCCGCAGGTTTTTATCATATTAAGAATTTATATTCAAAATATCTTCAAATTTCTTAAAAGGGGTTGTTTAATAGCTGCATTAAATTGGGATACTTCCCCAATTACTGGAAATTAGCCAAAGTCATTCCAATTTTGAAACCAGGTAAAAATGCTACTATACCCTCTAATTATAGACCTATCAGTTTGTTAGGTTAGGTTAAAGAAGAGGAGTGTGATGGTTGAGCATCACTTCCACTCGTAGGCCAAAGGGCCGATTGTGATTCCCTTCATTTGTGGACTACACATACAATTAACCTATCCTATCACGTGCTGGCTGAAACGACCCCGTGCTCTTTATGAATTTTAGAAGATCCGATATGTCTGGATTTGTTACGTCTGCAATCTCTGTAAGGAATCTTTGGCCCAGCGAAGCTAGGCGCCGATGGAGAGCTGGGCAATGGCAAAGCAGATGTTGGATCGTCTCAGTTTCTTCCTCATCGTCACAGTCGTATTGCTCCGATGGGACAGTGTCCTGTGATCACTCCGACCAGCATGTGGATCAAGTTCCGGTCCAGTGCCAAGAGTTTCTTTGTTTTCTCGATATTCAGCTCTGGCCTCGATGATATTTTCGTGTGACTGTCGTTTCTTGCAAGCCAAGACGAGTTGGCTTCTTTTATTATTGTGTCACTTATGATCCACTGATCGGTGGTTACAGTGACGTGTCCGCTTCGTTGATGTCCAGTTCAGACCCTTGTCTGGCCAATTCGTTCGCTTTTTCGTTCCCTGCGATTGAGCTGTGGCCTGGGACCCAGTAGAGTTTGACTTTGTGGTGTCTGATGGACTTCAGTGAGTCGCGACATTTCATGACAGCCTTTGATCTCGTTGTAAGGCTCCTATTGACTTCAGTGCAGCCTGGCTGTCTACGAAGATAGTGATATCCGATGGTGGGATATCGGTTACTTGTAGGTGTTTGGCTGCTTTCTCTATTGCTAGGATTTCTGCTTGAAAGACGCTGCATAAATCAGGAAGTCTAAATGATTCCTGCTTGTGCAGGATATCAGAGTAAAACCCAGTGTCTGTGTCCATTTTCGATCCGTCGGTGAAGAGGGTAATCTCGTGGTCGTTGATCACGGCATTTGATAGCCACTCGTCTCTATCGGGGAAAAGGCTTGATATTCTGAAAGGGAAGTCATTGTGGGTGGAAATATAGTAGCTACTGCTACTAGAACCATGTTTCTTTCCCAGGTCATCTATTATTCTGAGTATGGCTCCATATCCATATTTGGCTTGTTTCCACAAAGAGGACTTCTTTAGTCTGAGAGCGCTTTCTGCAGCGCAGCCTTTTATGAATAAATTTGGAGGAAGGAGATGAAGTATCATGTCCAACCCTACTTGTGTCGTGCTTCTTATAGCTCCCGTTGAACAAACAGCTTTGCACTTTGTAGCTTTTCATGCCGCTATCAGTCCATCAGACTAGGGCGCCATAAGTTATAATGGGTCTGATGGTTGCTGTTTACATCCAATGAATGATGTACGGTTGCAAGCCCCATCTTTTGCTGAAGGTCTTTTTGCATGCATAAAAAGCATTCAATCCTTTTTTCATCCTTTGCTCCAAGTTCCTTTTCCAGGAAAGTTTGGAGTCAAGAGTGATGTTTAGATACTTGGCTTCCGCTTTGAGTTTGAGTGGAGTACCCTCTAACTTTGGGGGAGCAAATATCGGGATTTTCCTTTTTCTGGTGAACAAAACCAGCTCAGTTTTCTGGGGGTTTATTCTCAGACCGTTCTGTCTTGCCCACGAAGAGAGTTGCTTCAACGCAGATTTCGTTAATTCCCTGATAGTTTACCTTTTATCAAAATAACGTAGGTCATCCGCGTTTGCTATTGTTTTGTGCCTTTCTCCATGAAGATTGTGAGGATTTTGTTAACTGTAAAAAGCCACAGTAGGGGAGAGAGAGCTCCACCCTGTGGTGAACAAAGGACAGGATTTGTTGAAAGCCGCTTTCAGAATTCTCACAAGATTTTCGACTTCTCAATGTAAGTTGGCTTGTGGCGGTACTAACCTGTTGGCAACTAGGTTTGAGAAAAGATTCCAGTCTGTCTTCTGAGAGTTTCTGAAAGGTTTCGGTTTTTCTTTGCTACATATGTTGAGTGACGAGACGCATTTACACTTAGCACGAGCCACGATGGATATTGTGAAGTAAGGGTTTCCAGGTCGCGTAATCTCCTATTTTGGCGATTTGGCATGGCCAGCAAGATCGCCAGATTTAACCATCCCAGACTTCTTTCTTTGGGGCAAGCCTCGGACGTTCGCATTCGCAGGTCTCAAAAAGAATATTCGACAGAAATATGGACATTTATCTCCGGAAATCTTGCGGAAACTCATAGAAAATGCGATAAAACGGGTACAAATATGTCAACACTGGCTGTATCCACTGGACGGATATCATCTTTTTCACATAACAGAAAAATTTGTAAAGGTCCGAATAAAGATTCCATCACTCAAAGTCATTATTTTTTATTTAGTAAAAAAGATTTTTTTTACCAAATAATAATATTGGATATGGTTGTTTCGGTACTTACTTGCGTTGTTTACATAGAGTAGGTCTTTGTATAATCCATACTTTGTCATTATCAAATTTCTTTTTTTGTATTCTGGGTTTTTATTTTATTTACTTAGCAGTTCTCCAACGCGGCGGCGCTAATATTAAAAATATTAATAGGTTATTTTAATGCGTTAAAAGGCCGGGAGAAAAAAAATATTTTTTTACTTTATTAATTTTTTTTTGTGTAGAGGGTTACTTAACCCTTTACTGCACGCATTATGATCCAAAACGAAAAAAAAAGGAAAGAGGCGTTTTTGTTTTCCATTTTGTGTAATTAAGAGACTAAAACAGAAAAAAATTGTTTAAACAAATTTTATTAAAAGTTACACATATTTTGATACATAAAAAATAAAAAAAAACAAATTCAGTTTAACGGCTTAATGAATAAAAAACAAACAATAAAAACTTAGTTATAAAATAAATTGACAAAAAATACATTTTCTTTTAATATATACATACATAGATATCACAAAATAAGTTAGGAGTGGAATTCGGCGAAGCAATTCCGATCTTTGTTTAGACATAGACATACTCTGCATTTTTTGCACATTATAAATGATCTGTACTTGCAGTCATTTTGACATTGCTGCCTTGTTTTCTGCCATCCCGGCATATGATCCACAGAGTCCAGACGGACGGAACTCAATTGGATGTCATTGCGCCTTCCTTTTTTTTTTTGGAGGATTAGTTGAGGAAAAAGGAGTCGAGGGATTTGATTCAATGGTTGTCTTCTGGCGTTTTGGAGTGTTTGAAATTGAAGCAGGGCGCCCCCTTTTCAATTTTTTATTACATCTGCACAGGTGTTCTGCTAAAGCCAGCTTAATATCAAAAAGGGGCATATGTATGTCGCTTTTCTGCCGCCACAAAATCCATGCGTTAACGACACACAAATCTAAAAAGTGGAAAAATATTTTTATGTACCACTTTTTGGATCGTATGTCAATTCGACATAGACCAAGCATGGCGTCTAGGAGGTCAACACCACCCATCTTCTTCTTCTTCTTCTTTTCCTTTTTCCGGCGTTATTATGGTCAGAAGTGTAGGACCATAACCTTCCCACTTAACTGCATTCCTACTGGTCCGCTTGTGGGGTCCGCCGGTTTGACCTCAGAAAGTAGCGGAAGGCTTCCCGGTTTGGGATTACTTCATCGCTGAGGCCAATCAAATGCTGGTGTTTTTGCATTTGTTTGCAGGTCAACACCACCCATATATTTATTATATTCATCTATAATCATGGGGCAGTCAACCTCTATACATATATTTTTTTTCCTTTTTTGAGTACCTTCTTTTTTTTTGTTGTCGGATTGCCCCCCACAAAAGTGGAAAGCATGTTTACAATTTTGTTGTCATACCAGGAAACAAAAGAAACGTCCAGCTTTCAATTTTTGCCATCTTTTCGATAATATTTTCTCGTCCCATTTTCTTTCTTTCCTTTTGATTTGGCACGTCAATGTTGGTGACTCTATTTAACCTCACCGTTCCCAATGGAAGAAGACCAGCTTTGGTTAAATGTACCTGCAGTTTCGGACTGTTGAACCAGTTGTCAAAATAAATTTTGTGGTTCATATGCCTTGGCACCGTTGAAACCAACCAACACAACGTTTCCGCTAACACCCAAATCTGGAAAACCTTCCGGAATAACGTTACTCAATTCTCCTGCGAATAAATCGAAGTCATAGCTGAATCCCGAATTTCCGCTCAAAACGAGGTTTTTATAGCCCCATTTATGTGTTTTTTTGGGGTTATACTGCTTAAGATGGTGTCGACACTTAGTGGGAATTGTTTGCTCGTCGACTGCAAGGTGTTCTTCCTTTGGTACAAGAAGAAGTCGGTCCATTATATTATTTAGAAGTGGTCTGACTTTAAAAAGCTTGTCGTGTCCAGGCTGGCCAAACCTCACAAATTTATCAGACATCTTTTTATTTCCTCCCACCGCCTACACGGCATGGTCTCATAAACAAAAGATTGTCCTAATTGAGAATTCCAATACCGTCTAGTAGAGGGAAATTTGATGAGGGACGTGAACAGAGATATACCGACAAACTGTTCCATTTCACTTCGAGAAATGTTGACTGGCTTATTAATATTATCTTGTAAAGCTTTCCTGTTGGATTCTTCAACAATCATATCAAACAATTCTCCCGTGAAAAGAAAAGAAAAAAAATCAGCAGGGGTCTCTAAAGATGACATTTCCTCTGGAAGGCCTTTGGTCCCTAAAAAAGGATAATCACTTTCCTGGAATGAAGCCCGCGACTGTTTCCTCCATGTAACCTCTTGCCTCTTTTTGTTTTCTTCCGGTTTTAATGTCGATAGTGGTTTTCATCATCAGAATCGTAGTCGCTTTCATCGGTTTCTGGCACCTCTATGTGTTCTCTGAAATCCATCTCCATGTCCTGCTCACCCTCAGATTCGAGGATTTCATCCTCACTTTGGGCTCCATCACCGGGAACATCACAAAATCTTTTCCCGTAGAAAGAATTTGACGAGATCATTGTTTTTTACTGCAACAAAAAACGAAAATCTCATATATTCATTTCGTTGTGAATGCACAAGCAGCCATATATGGCATCCTTTAAAAAATTGAATATTGTTGTGAATGGATAAGGAGCCATATATGGACGTTGTCAAAAACGCGTTGTGTCTTGATTTCTACACACATAATTAAATATTTTTTGCTTAAACTTCACTTACCAATATTCAATCTCGCAGAAAAAAAATAAAACAGCCTTCAAATTCTTCTTTATCCAATAAAAAGATTAACTTTTTGTTCTACACTTTTTATCTACACACTCGCTGCGCGCACTGTTAAATTTGACTGCGGTTATTTGCGCTTGTGCAAAGAAAGGGAGAACCAAATACACAAATACACATAAACAAAGATCCATTCTAAAAAGTCAAAACGGTTCTTTTCCAGTGGCAGTTACAAAATTGCAGTAGTCGGCGTTTAAAAATCAAAAGCCATATATGGCTTCTTGTGCAGTAAAGGGTTAAAATATTTAATTTTATTTTTATTTGAACAAACGTCGTAGTGTCACACAGAAATGTGTGTTACAAAAAACTTTTATGGCTATTGACATTTTTTTAATGTTGTAATCAGTAGTCTTTGATTCAATAAAGAATTTATGCACAACTTCACTATTTTTTTGTAGGATTATAATTTTTGGAATTTATGTTTTCCTTGGCACTTTTTGCTCCGATTCACCGGTGCAGATGTCTTCCCCGAAATCGGTCTCTGGGTGCAATAGCAGAGGCGTAAAGAGTTACCATGGCGCAACATTTTGCTGGATGTTTATTGTCCTCAATGTCCTCATCTTCCTTAATATCCTCATCTTTTTGAGTATCTCTTAAGTCTGTTTATATTTGAATTTGAATTAAACCACATTTTCCAACCGCTTTTAAAAAGGACTGTACTGGCATCACTGTAACTTAAATGACATTTCGACAACTGACGTTTGGCTAATGTTTGGGTCAACAAATTCACAATCCGGAATAAATTCAAGGCACGAGCAAGGAACAGGCATTGTCGGTAAATTCCCGTGATAATGAGCGAAGTCAAAGATGCCACTATAATTGTGAAATGGAGCGGTAAGGAATTCCCCATTACGGACCTCACAGATCAGGACACCGTTGCCGTTCTCAAACATGAAATCTTCAAGAAAACACAAGTTCGCCCAGAACGGCAGAAATTGCTCAATCTAAAGTACAAGGGTAACAAATCCGTTAATCCATGACCAACATCCGCTTCTTAATTGAGCAGATTCTCTTCTGTATCTCTTCTGTAGGTAAACTAGCTCCGGATAACTTGAAAATTAGTAATTTGGAACTGAAACCGAATTTCAAGCTGATGATGGTTGGTTCCACAGAAGCAGACATCGAGGACGCGTGTAACCGCCCCGAGGGCCTGGGCGAGGTGATTGACGACTTCGACGATCCAGACGAAAAGGAAGAAACACTGGAGAACTCGGCCATATTCTTGGCGAAGATTTCCAAACGCATCAAAGACTACAAGGTTTTATTACTCAATCCGTCGCGTGAGGGTAAACGACTGTTGGTTTTGGACATCGACTATACACTCTTCGACCACCGTTCATCAGCTGAAACGGGAGCGGAACTGATGCGACCGTATCTGCACGAATTCCTAACCGCGGCATACGAAGATTACGACATTGTCATTTGGTCCGCCACGGGTATGCGATGGATCGAGGAAAAAATGAAACTCCTTGGCGTGAGCACTCATACCGACTACAAAATCATGTTCTACATGGACGCGAATGCAATGATCACTGTACATACGTCTGAACGGGGTGTGATCGATGTGAAACCTTTGGGAGTAATCTGGGGATTATATCCACAATATAGTTCGAAGAATACAGTTATGATCGATGATATTCGGAGGAACTTTCTAATGAACCCAAAGAGCGGCTTGAAGATTCGTCCATTCCGACAGGCGCATTTCAATCGGCAGACGGATAAGGAGCTTCTCAAGCTTTCTAGGTATTTGAAGGACATTGCAAAGAACTGTGATGACTTTAATACCTTAAATCATCGCAAGTGGGAGGGATATAATCCGAAGAAATAAATTTTGTAGATAGTGGTCAAAGTCACTTTTTCGAGATGGCATCGCAATAAACGTTAAGCTACAATTCCTTTTTAAAAGTTTTTCTGTTTGATTCCTAGGTCTGTGCGGATGGTAGTCGGCCTCTCGGGAGCAAATTTCCTACGTTCCAACTCCGCGGAGAGTTGAACAATCAAACGACATCTGTGACTAGTAAATTATTTTATTTTATAAACCTTAACAGAAGGATCTCGATCGAACTCAATCGATCTACATTTAAGTACCAGGTAACATAAAGAATAAGTCACACTTGCTCCAGCTGTCTTATAAAGTGTAGCCACCTTGATCGGCCCAGTGGACACGACGTCCCTCGTAGTAATCTATGCTCTCCTGGATCTTTCTTCGCTCGTCATCGAGCGATGCCAGTCGTTTGTACTTTTGTATCAGATAGCAGCAGCTGAACATCAGGGCGACTTGGAAAATCAGCCAGAAAATGAGAATGGCGATCAAAAGACTTTGGTTGATACAGATGTTATCCGATGTAGACTCATCTGTAAATATAGTTTAGAGCCAATGTCATTGTGGATGGGGTGCGTAAGCTACTTACTGACTCCAGCTATGAAGATGATCCCCTTATCCCCGTAGATCAGACCCTTTGTGTCGGCAACATTTGGCCCGCGTACGTTGATATCATAGTTCAGAGGCAGCTCTAGGTTATACGGCGGCACTCGAAGTTGTGTTCCGTTCTTGACTGTGTTGTCCTGCGACGGAGAAGGTGCTTGATCTAGGTCTGTTAGGTTTTGATCGTTAATATGCTCCATGATCGTGGACACATAGAGTGGATTCTTTATTTGAACCGATTCGCTAAACAGGAATTCTCCGTCGGGGTCTTTTGTACTTCGTTTCGTCCTTGCCGGTTGGCAGACAATCGACGGGCATACACCCAGGCAAAAGTTGATTTTAACATCGAAGCTGACCAGTGACGTGCCGGCGAATTTGAAGGCATGAAAGCGGGCATAAAGCATTTTCTTGTTCTTCGTTGCCACCTTTGTTAGTGCGGGAAATACTGTGATGTCAGTGGGGCAACCTCTCTCGTCGATTAAAACTATAAAGCTGCTCCCATTGTTGGCTGTGGCTACTAGCATTGTTGCGTCAAAGTCGAATGGGGTGTTTGGAGGTTCGGCAATGATCTGTAGTTCAAGACTCTGGCCTATCTGTACGTCGTTGGTTTCATACTGTTGACCAAGATCGATCACATGCATGGAGATTCGCGGGATACTCATGCTGCTATCGTTAATTTGCATAGAACCTTGATTAGGTAATTCACTAAAGGAAGGGTTGTGTATAGCAGGAAGCGAGGGCAAATGTATTCACTTACTTCTGGGTGAAAGCTAGGGATGAACCTAGAGCGATGGCACTTGGCAACTGGCCTTTTCCTGTCGTGGAGTTGCTTACGATACAGCCGACTTTAATCAGGCGATCTCCCTGTGTCTGGACATTGAGGTTGTTTTGTATAACAACTAAAGCTGAGATGAATGTTCTGCAAGTAAAAGCTTTCTTTAGGCAATACTTTAAGCTGGTAAAGTGGCATAGAACCTTTGGTTTTGTGTCGTGACCTCGTATGCCCGCCGGATTCCACATCGTTTCTCGAGAATCTCGTTTCCTATCGGCAATCGGAGAATGGTCGACCTAAGGAAGAACGATGAAATACATTTCATAGAATGCTTTGAGCTGCTTTAATCACCTTGTTCCATTGCCGTTTGCCATACAATCTTCAGAGTGTGAACTGACGTACATCTTCCCTTGGAAAAAGTCCCTCGGGGTGTACTTCACCAGCAGTTCATCGTTACTACATAAAACGGAGACTAAAAATAAAGAAAAAATTGCACATTACTAAGCGTTTTCATACAATTTGCAATCCAATTACCGCTGGCTATCTAACGATTAATTTGCAAACAATTGTTTTCACACTGAACATGCAGCACTATTGTCTCAAGAGGCATCTGCACATACATATCTTTGCATCTTAAAGCAGTAACAACAGTGCTCGTAAGAATAAATATTAAAGAGTAGACATTGATAGCAAGTTTATCTGTAGCCGTGCAATCTTGACTACGAAAATTGCTTTACGAAAAGATGCTATTTGAAGGACCCGCATTATTCAAATCACTTGTAACATAATAAATGGTCTCGCACTGAGTATTGCTCTGGCTGCTCCTTCGTTGTCGGTAAAAAGTATTTTCTTGACCAAAGCTTATTAACCATCGACAAATTTGCCAAGTAATTCCAAAGAACACTTATTCCGACCCGAATTCACCCTTGAACTGACTAGGTTAGATACCCTCTTCATGCATGTCATTTTCTATTTTCCTGATTATCTGCTGCAGTTTTACTCAAGTTTCGAAAGTATATTAACCCACAGTTTGAGACTCCGCAACCAATTCTGTCAGTATGATCTTTAAAAGTGATTTGCATATCAATAAGCTCTCTCTAGGCAGAGGATACAACCGATTTTTAATAGGCGTAGGGCTGTGGGAAATAGTAAGAGCTTCTCAGGACTCTGAGAGTTGAAAGGTGCTTCTCAGAAAGAAGAAAATTAAGCACAAAGAAAATCTCTTGTCAGTAACCTGTTGAAGGAAATATCGCAAAATACGATTTAGATCGTTTGGCTGTTGTGGGATTCGAACTACGTATCATCGGTGTCGGAAGTCAATGAAACACTTCTAGAATCCGGTCGTTGGAATAGAAATTAGCTTTTAAGAAAAAAATCATATGGAGTCTTGCGAATGTGGAGACTAGGTCCACAATGCATAGTGAACTATGCTGTTAAAATCGAAGAACACTGTGAGCACATTTACATTCGGCCACACTTTTCGAGCTTTATCTAGTCTTGGCGTTTCAGGATGTCCCTACTGAAACGTAAACGCAAATTTCATTTTCTCTTATGAAGCGGTTCATTATTGATGACTTGAAATGTGTCTTCCCCGTCTATTTGCGTCTCTCCGCTGCCGCCAAAAGCTACATCCTCAGTCTACACGCAAACTGAAGACCCAATTTCGGAAGATCCAACTGTTGAAACCAATACTGAGCGCTTTGGCCAAATATGAAGTTTAAGTCACTGGAACCAGCGACTCCAAAAACTTAAAAAAGGCAACGAGGGAAATTCTACCTTAACATAATTATTGACGGTTTGGCTTTTGACCCTCATGAACAGTGGGCACAAAAGTTCAGAAAGGAATATAAAATTCCCAATAGAAAGTTGCTAAACGCTTCAACGTTCCAGATCGTTCAAACTGAAGCTGTCCATATCTTCAAAATACGAATGGTTATTCCTAAACCCCGACGGCCGCCCTTTCGTTCTTGGTAAAACTACCTTCACCAAGTGGAACGAAAAGAGCGGTATCTATCCCAAGCATAAAACTAAGCCTAATAATAGAACAGAAATTGATGTACCCAGCTCTAAGAAACCTAAAAATAAGCCTAACATTTGTGAAAAGCATCCTAAACCTCAAACAAAGCCCCACCATAACTGGAACTTCAAAATGTATCCCATCCTTCATCCACCCCTCCATCTGGCATACACAGACCTCTTCCTCTGCTCCGAAACCGCCAGGGCACCGAGTTCCCTTCAATCTGATTACAACTGCTTATTCTGCCACCACCAGCCCTCGCCACCAACACAAGCACCCCTTCCTAATTCTTTTCCTTAAAACCTTAAATTTGGAGCCAAGTACCCTCATTTTCACCCCTAATTTTCAGCCTCTTCCTGCCCCTCATGCTAACCTTCCTCTCACCTTCTATTATCAGAATGTAAGAGGTCTTCGCTCAAAAACCCAAGCAGTTTTTCAACAGTCTCATGCTGTACCATTCGAAATTTTCGCTCTGACTGAAACCAACTTGTTCCCTATCATAAATAACCAAGAATAGTTGCCATCAAATTTGAACGTCTATCGCGACGACGATCCCAACCGACCTACCGATAGCTGCCCTTGTCGTGACGTTTTAATAGCCGTCCTAAACTCGATCGACTCATCCCTTATTGAAATATTCTCTTCCGTAGCTCCACTTCGTTTCAATCAAGATTGTAATGCCCCGTAAAGCGCTGTATGTCATCTGTTTTTATATCTTGCCATCTCAACCTATTGAATCCTATGAACTCGCCATAAATACGATTGACAGCATAAATAATTTACGGGATCCCCCTGAAGAAATCCTTCTCTTTGGTGATTTCAATCTTCTTTTTTTTTTAAATGGGCATCTCAAATTACATGGGTAGACAGCTAGACCTCATTTTCACAACAGACCCCTTAGTTCTTCTGTTTCACTTTGTCCCCTTTCCTTATCAACCATCGACAACTACCATCCTCCCCTTCTTCTCTCTTTTTTTCACGACTCTCTGCCACTGAACACTTCCCCCCCAGCTCATAAATCTGACGACTTCCAAAAGAAAATTTCGATCTAATCAATGAATATCTCAATAGCGCCTCCTTCAAATTTGAGAGCCTTATATTTATTCCTATTTTCTTACATTTACATTTATTTACCTCCCCTCCTTGGTATAATCGCAGGCTCCGTTCTCTAAGAAACAAAAGAAACAAACTGTCTTTCGTATTCAATTCCCCAATGACTCTTCTAACTATATTGATACTTATCTGCGATTTACTGAGCTTCATAACTCTCTCTACGAACGAAACTTGATAGAAACGCAAGCCAAGCCAACTTTTTAAATAATCTTTCGCTTACTTACTTACTTCGACTACTTACCAAATTTCTCTCTCGGAGCATTTCTCCCACGTACTATTGAATCCCATATCATCGAACATAAATTGAATCAACTTAATGATGAATTTACTGTCCCTTGGAAAATTTCCTCAGATATAGAGAACCGCTTTTATAACTTCTATTCATAAAAAAGGTCCGAAAGATTTAAATAACTGCCGCCCCATCGCCAAACTGTCACATATACCTAAAATTTTCGAAAGTATCTATCTTGTATGATACTCTAAGTTTCCACTGCAAATCTCTAACCTCCTCTAAACAACATGGCTTCCTCTAATGCAAGTCTACAGCCACAAACCCTGTCGAATTTGTGTCTTTCACCCTCAGCATTAGAGAATGGGAATGAGGTCGAAGTCATTTCAACTGATTTCAGTACAACCGTCTACAAAATCTCCCACAAACTAATACTCTGCAAACTGTATTCCCTTGGCTTTGAAACCACTACGTTAAAAGAGATATCTTTTTATTTAAAAAAAAAACCTTCGTTTTAGATTGACCTTTTCTAGCTCTTTCTTAGTTTCTTCCGGCCTTCCTCAAGGCAGCCACGTAGGTCCATTTATTTTTATTCTTACCATTAACGACATTGAGTTTGTCATCAAACATTCCCACCTCTCACTTTACGGCGACGATACCAAGTTACTCAACACCATTTCCACGCAACAAGATTCTTCCCTTATTCAATCGGATCTCAATAGCTTTTCCGACTGGTGCTCCAAAAATTGTTTGGAGCTTAACATATCCAAATGCCAATCAATCACAAAACGCACTAAATCCCCTACCGGTCCATACTTTTTCACAATTAACCCAATTCCACCGCTCAGGTGACCGGCCACTTGGGCATATAATGTGACTAGATAGACTATATTTCCTTGCACAGATAGACTATATATTGAGAGTTATATTTAGGATACGAAAGATGGGAAATAACGGAACCATTTTTTGTAATCATAAGAAGTAAACTTCTGCTTGGATAGCTCGCGAGTCGTCCATCGATTACCCATTTGAGTGTTTTCAAATATGCGGTTTTGGGAAGTGCGGAAGAGCATTTTCGTACTGCGAATCACTTTGTCGTCTTTCGTAATATTTCGACCATTTTTTTCTTCAATGCAGTACTTCAGCGCTTTACTTGCAATAAGAATTGAGCTGCTTAAACAGTTTATATTAGACCACCGCCATGGTGGTTATACCGCCAACAAGTTGGATTTGTTTCTTACCCTTTAGCCTAACAAATGCACCATTGATGTATAGTAGTGGCCTCTAGGCTATCCAACCACTGCATGATATCAGCAAAATTCTTAAACTCCCACCACCCAGTTAAAGAAATATTTCTCACCCTTAGATCTGGCTACAATCTGCCTTTCCCTTTTACCTTATGCCTGCACTATGCGCCGTACATATAAAAAAAAATCATACTTTTGAACTTATCAAATCAGCATCAGCTTGAATCCATTTCGCCTTTGATGTTGATAGTTGGCCAGGCTTAATCCATGACATTCGTTTGGGATTCTTGTAATGGATTCACTTCGTCAGTGACATTTTGATGAGAAAATCTTTCTTTTTATTCTGCCGCAAAAGAAGCTACTCACAAGTGAAAAACGATTTTTCTGTGTCTTTGGTTTCAATTTTTCAAACTGGGTTCCAGTTTTTTTTTGTTTTGGATCATACCCATGGCTTTAAGGTGTGAACTCCCAACGATTTTGACAACTTTTTAAGTTTTTTTTTTTTTTTTTTTTTTTATAGGGTTCGCGCAGGTTCAAGAGTTACACTCTTATGGTGTTTGTAACCTGGACGGGGTGCAGATGGTTTGTGTCGAAGATGTTCGTTTACTACTCTCTGGAAGTGGTTGTCCTAGATAGGATTCGAGAGATTCGATTGAATTTGTCGTGTTGGTTGTAGTTCACAGTACCTTTCCTTGTCTTCATGTCATTAAGGTGTTACATTGGAAATGCACACACGAAGTATGAATTTTGAAGTGATTTTATACTGCAAGTTTTATGCCTTTGTCAGCATTTTTTTATCATCTCTCATTTACAACTGATGCTGTTGCACAGTTTTTCCATATTGTTCTTGGTTATGGACTTGAACTACAGACCTTCCGCTCAATGTATCAGTGATGATTAGCATTGCACCACGACCACCCTCTTCGACATGGGTCGTTATCGAGCAGGTCCTCCAATTATTTAACTTTGGCCTTTAGCGGCTGTCTAGGTCGTATCTTGTCTTTCAGCTCACTATAAACGTCCCTTAAAATACGTTAACTTTCGGCTCACTCCAACCTTGAACTATTGAAACTGACATCTAATGATAGCTGTTTTATGAAAAATGTCGGCGTAAGTAATATTGTAAATGAAGAACGTACTACCTACGCTATTTTCAGGCAAAACGCTGCGAACTAATTCCCACTCCCAATAATTCTTACGCCCCATTCAACACTCAGTATTGTGAAACAATGGTTTAAGGAATTCTTCAACTTTTATGTGACCCCATCCCTTTACATAACCATTGGCCTTCGTACCATCTTCTTTTGTTCTTCGAGGTCTGCCTTGAAACAAACCTTTTTTCATACCTCCCTATCAAGATCGTCTTAAACTAATCAGCTTAAATAAGCTGAAAGAACGAAGAGAGTTATCCGTGAAGGAACGCGCCAAAAGTATTATTGATTTATTTTTGCTAAATACTGAAGACGCTGCGCTTAAATATGCGACTTGGAAGATAATAACAATACAGGTAAGTGCTTTTAGCCCTTTAAAATACCTAACGCCAAGTCGTTATGTGTACTTTATTTAAGAATAAAACCTGTCATAAGGTCTTATTGTTTGACGGCCTACTATAGTATAGAGATTTTTTAAACATCTTAGGCGTCCCTATATGCTTATAAAAGGTTGACTTCTGAAGTCGGACTGATGAGCGTACTCAAATGGTTATTCAAAAAACCCACAAAACGGCCAAAGTAGATCTGATTGCGGGAATATCATATTTATAGTAGACATTGTCAGTTTTTTGTAACATATATTGTGAAAGAACTGAGTTCACTATGACAGTTTGCAACTGATATCTGAATGCTTCTAATCATTGCATCTTAATTACCATTAAGTGAGTGATGAAAAGTTATTTCCAAGCTAGTTTTGCTAACCCTTAGGTTGAGTTTAATCTTGTTTCGTCTAAATGACATGCCAATATCAACCAGCAAAACAATGCCTAAGGGCTATCCAACAAGACGTATCATTACAAATTGTATACCATTTTAACTACAATTGCAATGACTTTTGATGAGTGAAAACTAGGAAAGGATCTGGCGGGCTCCTGATGAATTGAAAATCAGGCAAACTGATCAAATTGACAACAGGCTCTTTTCTGGAAACCAAGATGTTTGAATTTTGAATATTTGACATCGAGTCAAGGTACAAGAATTTACGAAGACGAGAGATCACCAAAATTTAAAGTCGAAAAGCCGCAGTTAAACTTTGCAGAAAATGTATTCTTTAAACACTCTCAAGACCCGATGAAATCCCTAAAATTTATAGAACAACAGTGAGCACGTTGTTCTGCTCAAGGTTTTGCGCCACCACGTACAGGAAACCACTGGTTTAATGGCGAGTGCAGATAGGCGAATGTAGAAAAATAAGATGTGTTCATGGCTACAGTCAGATCAGAGGAGCATGTGTTTCTGAGAAGAAATAAGAAGGAGCACGAGAAACATGTAGTATAAGGACATATCATATTTAGTCTCTACTCTCTAGGCATCGCTTATATGACCTTCTTTACCATGTTATATGAACAGCTCAAACCGTTAGTGAATTGGTTTCTATCAATGTGGTTTCAGGTCATGAAAATCCACAATACTGCTGATCTTGGATGTAAAACCCCATTCATTTGGGTTATAAATTGTTAGGATTGGGGTAAGGACTGCGAGGAGACGCTGTTTTAAATATGGAGAATCGAGGTTGAAGTCGAAGTTATTATTATTCGAATTAACACTCCACCCAACAGTATGCGAGGTTGGTACGGCAAGTAGTCAGATAGAAGAGATGAAGCTTTCGTATATACTCATAAGTACGAGGGCTAGAAGTCGGCCGTACCCGAAAGGAGCCGTTGAATGAAGAGGATATTGTTCTTCCGGTGTATTCAAGTTGTGTATTGCAGTCCTGATCGGGCGGTTAAGAATAAGGATTGTTCCAGACCTCGAAGAAAACAAGCTAGGAAATGATGTCGAATGCTGTTGATCTTAGAAATGTGTACCACAGGAGATTAGGAGGCATACTTAGTAAGAGAGCGAACAAAGGTTATGTGGAAGATACCTTATGGTTTGAGTTCCCTAAGGTTATCGTTCATGAAACCGATTGCTGAATCGGGTGCAAAGAAAGTGAGCTCCTTGTCAATTGATATACCTAGGCTCACCTGAAATGGGAGGATT
The DNA here is from genome assembly GCA_958301585.1 of Merodon equestris. NCBI lineage: Eukaryota > Metazoa > Arthropoda > Insecta > Diptera > Syrphidae > Merodon > Merodon equestris. The sequence continues at coordinate 162,769,526 of OY284413.1, forward strand.
GTGGCTGAAGTAGAGACTGGAGGATTTGAGATGAGACGAGAAAGAATTTTGAGATCCGATTGAATAAGGGAAAAGTCATGATCCAAGATTATATGATTACAGAGAATTTGGTGTCGTCGGTGTATAGTGAGATGTAGGCTTGTTTAATTTATATGTCAATGAAAGAATGGAAAGAAGTGGACGTAAATGGCACTCTCGGGGGTTGCCGGAGGAAACAAAGAAAAAGCTAGAAGAGGCAGATCTGAAACGAGCACCGTAATAGTGGTCTTCCAGGTTAGATAATATCGACCTCAATAACATGGGCTCAAAACTAAGAGTAGTCAATTGCCGAATTTTTTGTTAAAAATTCACAGCATCGACAAACGAGCTATATAGCGCCACGCCATGTTACAAGATCCCTGCTTAATTCGGGCGGTGTTGGACGTCAATGGCAATTTCTTGCTGCTCCATCAAGGTCGATCCAAAATAAGAGGCGCGATAAATTACAAGTCCGGACAATTATTTGCATGGTCAAATGATATTGACTTGATGCGATGAACACAGCGAGACGTCAGTGAAGTGCTTAAGAGAATTGGAGCAAAGCGGCTAAGGTAATTCAGAGATTAAGCGGAGGTAAGATCAAATATATGTTGTCATCAAAAACAGACGCGTAACACCGATGTCTTGGTCACTTTAAGCGGTTACGACTTTGAAGTAATCAACGTAATCATCAAATTAGTTTAATTAGTGGAAAGCGGCGACGATACCGGGGCGAGATTCGAAGCAAAGTACCTCTTGCCAATCGTTTCTCCTTTGGGCTCAACCGATGATAGAAAAGTAGACCCTTTCCCTTCTCGTTGTCCTTCTATACGGCAATCTTGGAAATGATTGTCCTTCGCCGATTCAATAGAATAATCTTGGGTGTAACCTTTGTTCCTGTTTATGTCAATGAATAGTCAAGGAGGTGATGCAACCAAGAGCTGTACAGTACGGTTTAGGCCAGAAGTGCTCGATTCTAATCCAATGGACGACGCATGAGATGACGATCGCATTTAATATGGCGCATCCACGTGGAAAGGGATCATAACCAATTTGGCGTACAGCACTGGAAGCAGCTGGCCAGAGATCATGCTAGAAGAAGAAGCTTGTTCGCTGAGACCCAGGTTATCCCGAACTGTATCAACATCTAAGAAAGTAAGTCAAGTCAAAAGCAGACATCTGACATTTATGACAAGTTTTTATGGTTCACAATCTATTGGCGTACTCATAGCCTACGGCTTACAGCCAATGTTGTTTAGATTGATAAAGAAATCTTTTGAGGTCAACCAGTTACAGCGCAAATCGAGGCTTAAAATTCCCTGAAATCATTTATCTAACTGCTGTATGAAAATTGTTAATTTTGCAACGGCTTAGCCCTTGGAAGTTCTTAAGTACCTTGCATTACTATGCTAATTTAGATTATAGGTTGACTGCACACGTTTTCGGAGCTCATGCTTGATTAATGCATAGATAAATTTTGAAATTTATTAAGCGATTGTTAGCTGCTCTTTTTCTTTGTTCAAAATACAAGCTGTCGAGCTTGAACTCGTCATTAATTTATGGCACACAATCAAATAGATTTTAAATTTTCAAACAAGATAATCTCTAAGTTGACTAATAGCTCTTAAATATTGACGGTATCACCTTATATTTCTGTGAATTCCACAGAAACAGGCGTTGCATATCGCACACATGCCATCAACCTCGTGTCACAGATCGTGACCCAGCACACCCAGCAGACACCCACCCTTCCAATCCACATTCAATCGAAAGAATACCCGAGCCAACACCCCCATACCTATGTATGTACTTACCATCCAAGCACTTCACTCTCCGCATGTACACCGACATCGGTTTGATTTTCAAGCTTCGCGGTCCCATCGAGATGATATCTTCCGAATGTAAATAGCACTCCGATTCGGTAATCACTTGATCCAAAAAGTATGAAACACCTTGACAGTAGAACTTCGTTTCCCGGGAGCAACTGCTCTGGCACTGTACATATGCCGATCCACAGCAACAACACGAATTCAAATGTAAATCAAAGTCCCAATAACGAAGTCATAAAGGAACCACCACCATAACCCATGAATCAAAAAAGAGACGGAAGAAAAAAAAATAAAGTGAAACTGATGGATGGTTTTGCTCTATAGCTACTGCACCCAACCACTCGGAGGGGTCGGCTCTTACCTCTTTTTGGGTTAGTCCATTATACTTGACTTCCGTGTAGATGAATGTGCTGTTTGAATAGAGCTCGTACGAGCAGCTCTCGTTCTCGATAGGCCGTTCATGGCACTGATTCTCGATATATTCCTCATCGAAGGGTGCTGCGCGATACGCATCCGGCTGTAAGACTTTATCCTTATCGCTTAGTATGCATCGACCTAGTCGCTCGGTTCTCTGGATCTGTTCGCTTAAGCTGGACAACGCAAATGGGATAAAGACAAAAGATCAGAGCACGTGAATTATGATATCATTGTCGTCCATGATGGTCAGAAGCGCGGAAAATCTTTTCGGACACATTCCATGAATATGGATGAGGTTACGGTGAGGTCATCGGGTGTTTTCGCGCTTCTGTCATTACGCGGTCGGAACTCACCGTGCTTGGTTGTTTTTGTAGGAGGGCGCGAATGACGCGGACAGGCAGTCGAATTCGGTTTCGAAGAGACATCGCTCGGCACATTCACGTTTTGTCACCAACGTTGATATGGTCTTCCTGCCCTGATTGACCAAACTGCCCCCGGGTATACGGGTAAGGATCCATTGCTTGCTCAAGCATTTCTCAGGGACTTGAAAGATAGCGAAAATAATAGATAGGAATATGCTTGATTCTATTCAATATTTACCTTTTAAGCAGCCTTTTTCGAAGTAGATGGCATTGTTGTCGGCCACCAGTTCCAGGTCCTTGCCATATTGTTGGTACCGATTGGACAAGCTGAATATTGAGAATCCATAACAACGATTCATGTCCAGGATGAGTACGTAGGATATGCAATTTTCGTCGCCGTTGCACATGTCCCAACAAATTGGATTGATGACTTCGAGCGAATCGCCCGGATTAGCTGAATAGATGACGTTCCTCGTGGTCAGCAAGTCCGATGGTGGCCGAAAGCCAACGAGTTTTTGGAAATGAAGCTGGTAAATGGGACATTTGAGCAGGAGTGCATCTGAAATGAAAGAAAAAACAAAATTCAATTCGTCAGCGAGCCGGTTTGAAAATGCATTCCGATTTTCGTCTACGATAGCATTATTCGAATTGGCAATTTGGCATGCTCATGCACCCGCCGTCGATCAATAAATGAGTGATTTATGCGAAATTTCATTTCATCCATCAAAATTCCATTGTTTTTGTCGCACAAGCATCGAAAACAACAGACGGAATCTACGCAAGTTGGTTTTTCCATTAAAGTGCACCGAAGTCAGTGGCAATGACGGTGCAATGGCATGCTTGGCATTCGCGTTTGACGCATCAAATCACACCGATGTGAAGGTGTTGCTTGGAGTTAATGAACAAAAACTGAAGCAATTTGTATGGCAGTGACATGACAACACCTTTACACGGTCGTAGGTACGAATGCGAGAGTTTCGTGGATACTTTGATAAGCACGGCAAACGACGCAGAATTGACATGGTAAAGCAAAAATGTTAATTAGGTTGTCTCTATGGAATTTTTTTTTATTGGGTATGTGAGGGGTCATAGGTACGGGGTTTCGTAATTCAAGTTTCAGTTGAGATGCTATGGCTATTAAAAGGAAGCAAAAAACAAATAATCGACTGCTTGTGAGTTATGGAAGTTAAGGTGTCTTCATTGAACGTGTTTCAGATTTTCCATATTAGATAATTAACTTGGAGCTGAAATTCCGTTTGGTAGATGAAACACATTTAAAATGAAGGAAAATTAAAGAAAAGATAGAGAGGCAGCCTTTAGAGCTAAGCCAATATTTTTAGTTTTACTTCGAGGACAAAAGTTTCTTAATTACTCGTTCTTGTAGGAATTTGTTACCATTACGTACGCTCAATCAGGGGCACATTGAAATCACATAATGTATTCGAGCCGACTTCTTTTCAATAAATGGCGCTAGATTCCGATGCGAGTCTTTACCAGCAAGTCTTCCCAACTGGTAAGTTTTTTGGCTAGTAGTTTCGCCCTTGAGTTACGCATTGATAGCTGGTGCCTGCGGAGAACTGAGGTCCTTTACGGGGGTGGTGCGATGGTAATCAATACCGAGTGTTGAGCGGAAGGTATGTAGTTCAAGTCTATAGCCAAGAACAATATGGAAACACTGTGCAACAGTATCAGTTGTGAATGAGAGATGATCAAAAAATTGCTGACGAAAGCATAACACTCGCAGTATAAGATCACTTCTATATTCATACTTAGTGTGTGTTTCAATATAACACCTCAATAACATGGAAAAAAAAAAAGTTACAGTGAACTATATAAAACCAATGCGATAAATTCAGTCGAATCTCTCGAATCCTATCTGGGACAACCACCCGTGGAGAATAGTGAACGAACATCTTCAACACAAATCATATGCACCTCGTCCAGGTAGTGTGACAAACACCATAAGAGCGTAACTATTGGACCTGCACGAACTCTATAAAAAAAAAAAAACTACCTCGGAATTAGAACAGTCAATATTGATCAATTGTACGAATTTCAAATAAGCCTTACGTTAGCCAGAACTAGTGTACTAATTTTTGTTGAAATCAATTTTTTTAAATAGTTCTTTACCAATCTTAATATAGCAGCGAGCTCTCTTCATCGGCATCCTGTACTATTGTACCTGAGCTCGTTCCATATTTGAATTGTGTATTAATTTGAAAATATTTTGTCATCTTAAAGCCAAGTGTGCGTGTCAGGAGTATCATAGAAAACATCTTATGTTTATGCACTTCTGATATGCGCCTAGAGCTCTTCCAGCGATGCGGTAATTTTTCTTATGACTTGAAATGTCAAGAAGTCAAGACACAGCACGGGTCAACGGTATAGAGGGAGAGAGGGAAATGTTTGTGGATTGTAATGAGTGGAGGTTGTACTGGGAAGAGCATTCTACATTCGTATGGTTCGGCTAAAAAAACGAGTCTCTAAATTCGACTGTGCATCCGAAGACAGGCTTAAGGGTGAACTCATGAGCATTTCGGATGAGACGTGTATAGCGATTAAATTCTTGAAGAGAAGGAATGCAATTGGCTAGCTCATTTGAGCACTGTTTGTTGAAATAACGATAAAACAGAGACAGAGGAGACACTGCGTCGATGTTCGAGTAAGACGATCGACGTCGCGATATTGTTGTCTCCTATAAGTTTTATCGCTCGCTTTTGTATTTTATCTAGCAGGTGCAAAGAGGTCTTGGGAGCACCAGAGCATACATGAGCATTGTACTCAAGCTTGTAAATTGAAGCCATATCAGAGGGGGTGAAATATTTCTTGCATCGTTTGAGGTAATCTAGACATTTCGCATCATTCTTGGCGACCTAGAATATCACCACATAGACTTTTATCAACACACATACCAAGGTCGGAACATTTTCGGTTTCATCGGTACAAGCGCCATTCAAGGATAATGGCTGACTATTGATGGTTCTCTTGAGTGACAGTAGACAGCATTGTGTTTTGGAAGCATTCAATTCCACTCTATTGTTTGTACCCCGTTTAATTATGCTGTCAAGGTCGGAATTTAATGTGCTTAACATACGCTACCGTTTCAGTTCTACGGCCGAAGATCAGGGTCGTGAGTCCTGGAACAAATATAAAAAGCTAATAGTATTGTCATCAGCGAATGAGTGTATTGGATTAGAAGTAGCAGTTAAGATATCATTTATAAAAATGAGAAAGAGTATCGGTGACAGAACAGAGCCCTGGGGAACCCCATTTGGTGAATATCAGACTTGAATCCGTCCAAAATAACTTGAATTGAAAGGCCCGAAAGGCAATTTATAATCCATAGACGAAGAGACTCATCGATATCATAAGCGCGCATTTTAGACAAAAGAGCTCGATGACAAACTCTGTCAAAGACTATTGAAATATCAAGCGCACCAATTTTGTTTTCGCCCAAGATGTGCAAAGATTGGTTCTACATTTCGGTGAGATATGCCATCAAATCACCAGTGGACCTGTTGCTGCGAAAACCGCACTGCCGGTCATTAAGAAGTGTCCGCGATTCAATATATTGCATAAGCTGACGATTTATCAGCGTTTCCATGACCTTAAAAAGAAGGGACGTTAGTGCAATGTGTCATTAGGAACTGGGAGACAAAGATTGGCCCTTTTTAGGGACGGTCTGGACAAATGTTGTTTTCCATCTACTCGGACAGAGACCAAAAGAGAAGAAAAGATGAAAAAGCTTACGCACTGGTTTTGCCAGCGTGGAAGAACACCTCTTTAGAAGTATTGGGGGAATACCATCAGGGCCAGCGGATTTGTGCACGTTGATATCCTTAAGTACTCTTCCAACTGTACGAGTGCGAATGTGGATTTGTACCATGGACGATTCTACACTCTCAAGTACAGGCGGAGACAAAGAATCTGAGAGCGTTGAGCTGGCTGCAAAATATACGGTTAACAGATTGGCTTTGCCTAAAGAGTTGACAGCTGGGATGTCATTGTAAATGAGCGTAGATACCTACCTTTGGGACAATTTAGCACTTTTTGCCTCAATCAATCAATGCATTACAGTCATTTCTGGCTCGCTTAAACTTATTCCGGTTTTCCTCAAAAGGGTTGGCTTTGTAAGTCCGGAAACTAAGCTCTCTCAATCTGATAGCCTCTTTACAGCTCGAGTCACGATATACTCGTACTCAGCAAAAGTCACCTTATTTTTTTGACCAGTGTGAGCCTACAGATGTTGTGATAATTGGTTGTCAGTTACTGTAATTAACTAATTATAATGAGACTAAACGTTTGGACAGTACAATATTTAGTTTACCACGCAACAATACATTTTTGTTATTAAAACTTATTACGAGTTAGTCTTTGAAATGTTCCGATTTTTGTACATCATATTGCATTATTTCCGTATGTCATTTTTCTAAAGGCCCAATCATAATCAATCAAATGAGCCTACGCCAGATTAATTATAACTATTATGGTATATAGCCCGGTTCGTTGAATTTTCGTCAACTTAAGTATGCTTAGGAAGGTCCTAATGAAATGAGACCTCCAACGCGGGATTTTGACAGTTCATTAAGTTCGCTTTAATTCATTGTTGGTAACTCGTCCTTTTGTTGAGAATTAAATAGAATTTGCGTTTATTTTTGACATAAGGTTAAACCCACTTAAATTAATTATAGTTAGGCCATAAGAACTGTGATCGCAGACAAAAGAGAGTTCAATTATAATAAAGCACTTGACGTGAAACCTCGCCTATTATTTCATTATTTTTTTGTGATCAATCGCATTTGTTAGTGAGTCCGCAATTCCTACAATGGTGAAACGTTTGAAACGTGCATAGATGCCAAAACATCACAGATTTGAGTCAACGTGTTTGAAACCAGCCGGGCGCCTTTGCCCCTGAGGCCAATATTTGGGCTTCACTTATGGTACTTAACGTCGGATTTTAAAAGTCGTGATCGTTGATCACATGCCTATGAAATTCAAAACAGATTACAACTATTTATTAAATCCTGGACCATCAAATAAATTTTTCATTAAATTGGCTCCTTTCCGGTGAATCACATTTTCGGATATACCATATGGTTACGCAAGGAAACAACATTTTCATAACTGGGGCCTAGAGAATATGGATTAGGTGGTAGGTATAGTTGGTCCATACTTTTTCAAAGATAAGGGTAGCGAAGCAGTTACAGCGAACAGAGCATTGTCGCAACCCAGTGAAATTTGTTTTTTTTTTGTTCAACATTGGTGCCAACATGATCGACCGCTTACATAAGTCTTCCGACAATCAATTCATTGCGTACGAAATTTGGAGAATAAAAAGGTAATTGGCCTCCGAGGTCATGCGATTCCTTCAGTCTCCTTTTCATTAGGTTAGGTAAGGCCCTTACTCGACATCTAAACTTAAATTCGACTAACTTATTCTTCCAAAAGTCATCAGTAATTTTGACCTTCGGATGATCACCTGCGACAGAAGCCGATATGGTCATATGAATGGTATTGTTTCATTCAATTGCTATAGATCGAACTTCATTTACCAACAAAAGTCAATATTGATTTCATCAAGAAAGTATATTTAATTCAACAGAAACTTCACATTGTTGGCTCACCTTTTATTATAACTGGCATTACCAATCGTCGAAGACAAGAGTTGAACTTTCTCCCCATCACCTATGCTGTACGTGATTCATTTCTTTTCATAGGTCAAAGTGACCTACTGTTCTTGGCGATTCCAAACAGAAATTTTTAAAAAGTTTGTACGAGATAAATATATTACAGGGTGTTTTGCAAGGACGCCTCTACGGGAAAATGCCGCGAAATCACCAGCATCAGAAGCCAACAAATTGACCACTCAGATTTTTGTTTTGTTTTTATAGGATTCGCGCAGGTTCAAGAGTTACGCTCTCAAGGTGTTTGTCACACAACCTGGACTGGGTGCAGATAGTTTGTGTCGAAAATGTTCATTCACTACTCTCCGGGGGTGGTTGTCATGGATAGGATTCGAGAGATTCGACTGAATTTGTCGCGTTGGTTGTATGTAGTTCACAGTAACTTATTTTTGTTTTCATGTCATTAAGGTGTTATATCGGAAATGTACACATAGAGTGCATTGAATTTTGAAGTGATCTTACACTGCAAGTTTTATGCCTTCGTCAGCAATTTTTTTTTTCGGCTTTGGACTGACTACAGACCTTCCGCTCAACAGCCGGTGATGATTGCCATTGCACAACGACCATACCCACTTATCCTCATTCGAGGTGTTTATTCCTTTGAAATTTACGTCATTAAAGAGCTCCCATTTTGGTAGAGCAGATTGGGGTGAAGTCCGAAAAAAAATATGCTGGTTTATTTGGAAGCATATGTATCGAATTTGGTGTCAGTCTAGGCAACTTTTCTGTTAGATACTGGCTTTTCTAAAATGAATTATGACTAAGGGCATTATGACATATTATGACATTTAATAGCCTATAAGATGCACTAAAAGACGGTGGTATCGCTGCATCGATAGGTGTACGGACTCCGACGATATCGACATTTTAAATTTTGTATACTAGTTAACTCCAGAAAATGTCTTTTTCTTGGGTTTTGAGCTATTTTTGCCCAATTTTTGACAACAAAGCCGGCACCTGATCACTTATAGCAGCGGCGGAAATGAAACTCAAATAGACTATCATTTGGTATCCAGTTTCATGAAGCCACGAGCTAAAGATTGCAAAGTGATCCTGGGAGACGCGATCGCCCCTCAACACCGTCTCCTCCTGACTGAATTTTTCATGAATGCGAGAAAGAAGTCAATGCAGCAAACGAAGGTGTCTGAGAGAATCAAGTGGTATAAGCTGGATAAAAGAAAAGGCGAAGCTTTTATTACCAACATGGAAAACTACCTCTCTTCCATTATCGATGAGGTCGGTAATGAGGAGTGCAGAGCACAAGACATGTGGGATTCCCTACAACAATCTGGCCTGGAGAAAGCCAAATCACTGCTCGGAACATCTAAAGGCCCCTGCCAACACGCAGAAGAAACCTGGTGGTGGACAGACGAAGCCAAAGCAGTGATACACGAAAAGAAAATGGCTTTCCAAGCTTGGTCAAAGTGTTCTTCTACTAATAGAGAGGAAAAAGCTCGCCGTGAAAAGGTATATAGATGTTGCAAAGGTATCGCGAAGAAAAAATGCGCCGAATTCAAAGCGAAAAGCATGGAAGGCCTCTATCAGGAGTTGGAAGAAATATCGTCTCCCGCGTCTGACAGGAACCAGGCTACCCAGGAGCTTCGACAAAACAATTTGAACAAAGGAGCAAATATCTTTAAGATAGCCGCCCAGAGAAGAACAAATGCTCAGGAGATTCGTTTCCCAAAGTTTATTAACAATGCTGAAGGCCAACTCCTTGTGGAAGACGAAAAAATTCTCCACAGATGGCGACAGTATTGCGAGGAACTTCTGAACGAACAGTTTCCCCGAGTGTACTTTCCAAGAGCCGCCCCGAATCATGTCGAAATATCCGACATCACAGTCGAAGAAGTTCGGTACGCAGTTAAAAACTCCAAGAAAAGAAAAGCTGTTGGGCCGGACGGGATACCCTCTGAGTTCTGGAAAAAGATGGGAGACATCGGGTCTAGATGGCTCATGGTTCTTATCTCCAAACTTATGAGAGGCGACACTATGCCTAATCAATGGAGGGAAAGCTATCTTCTTCCATTGCACAAAGGAAAGGGTGATACGCGAAATTGTGAGAACTACCGTTCTGTCAAGCTGATGTCGCACACCATGAAGATCGTTGAACGGGTATTAGATAGCCGACTGCGGAAAATAATACGACTATCTGATGACCAGTGCGGGTTTGTCTGGGGTAAATCAACAACAGATGCAATCCAAAGTATAAGGATCATGATGGAAAAGCATCGTTATTCTTCAAAGGACTTGCATATGGTGTTGGTTGATTTCGAGAAGGCCTTTGACCCGGCAACCAAGAGATCTTTTATGGGTAGCGCTAAGACAAAAAGGAGTTCCAGAAACCTACGTGCGAGTGATTATGGACATGTACGAGAGAGCAACGACAAGAGTAAGATGCACCGCAGGAGTCACCGAAGAGTTCGCAATCAAAGTCGGTGTACACCAAGGGAGCGTCCTCAGCCCACTGCTTTTAATAGCAGTCCTTGATTGCTTGCTTGAAGGAAAAGTGACGGACCCCAATGTGCACCAGCTATTCTTTGCTGACGATGGGGCCATTATAATTGATGATCAGGCGTTCCTACAACGAGCACTTGATGTGTGGGTGGACATTTTTGAGGGACACGGGTATCGTATTAGTTCAAAGAAGACAGAGTATCTGTGCTGCCCGTTCTCTGACCCTCATCAGCCTATTCCAGACATTTACTTGAATGGAAGAGTGCTTCCCAAGCGTGAAAAGTTTAAATATCTGGGATCTATGATTAATAGAGAAGCAACTTGTGATGACGACATCAAACATCGCGTAAGCGTAGGGTGGATGAAGTGGCAGGAAAACTCCGCCATCTTCTGTGATCGAAAAATGCCCCCTAAGCTGAAAGGAAGGCTTTACACTTCAGTTGTACGTCCGGCGCTCACATACGGTTCACAATGCTGGACAATGCACAAAAAGTATGAGAGCAAATTAACGGCAACTGAGATGAAGATGCTTCGCATGACAGCGGGAGTAACAAAGCGTGACAGAATTAGAAGTTCAAAGATCCGAGGAAGACTCCACGTAAAAGAAACCATCACAAGAAAGATAGAGCGCGACCGACTCAGTTGGTATTGCCATGTTCAAAGGAGAGATCCTTTGAACCCCGTCCAAAAGGCGTTATCAATCAACATTCCAATTTCAACACGCAAAAAAGGCAGGCCGAAAAACAATTGGTGCAAACAAATGCAAAAACACCAGCATTTGATTGGCCTCAGCGATGAAGTAATCCCAAACCGGGAAGCCTGACGCTACTTTCTGAGGTCAAACCAGCGGACCCCACAAGCGGACCAGTAGGAATGCAGTTAAGTGGGAAGGTTATGGTCCTACACTTCTGACTATAACAACGCCGGAGAAAAAAGGAAAAGAAGAAGAAGATGAAAAGTTAACAAAGAGCGATACAGAAACGTAATGAATGAATATGAGAAATTCATAAATTGGGATTGGGTGAGCTATGGGTACAGCGGGGTGACGAAGGAACCAGCTGGTATCTTTAATGAGAATATTAAGGGTCATAATATTTCTGTGCAGTGTTTCTAATACATAGGTGTCGGTAAGAATAATTCAAGTTTCCGTATGACTTGATCACTTATACGTAGACTCAAAACCAAACCAATACTCGAGAAGTTGTTGGCCACATGTAGTCACAGTAAAATGAGAAATTGAGGGAGTCAATCTTAAAGTACATAAGCTTTAAGAAATTTTTACCTGTGCATACACGCAACTTGCGCCTCAATTTATCTCTGACTGGTGTAGCCGAGAGGGTTTATTGATGAACCCAGATAAGACAATCTCAGTGCCGATTACAAAAAAGGAGGATAATACAACCTTGTTCGGTCTCCCTAAACGGTACAAACATTAGATTTTCAGAAGAAGTTAAGTATTGACCTTGATCGCACTCCAACACAAAATGAAAACTTGTAAAGGCGACTAAGACACTGCGGTACTGCCGACGCACCTACGGTAAAGCCTGGGGATTGAAACCTAAGGTAATCCACTGGTTATATACCGCGAAAGTAAGACACTTATACGTTTGCTGTATGGTGGACAAAAGTTGAACAGAAAATTACAATAACTAAACTTCAACTTCTTCAGAGGCATTACAGCCGCCATGCCAACTTGCCCAACGACAGCCCAAGAGGCACAGATTGGAATTACTTCACTGCACCTTTTTATTGATATGTATTTATACGTAGTGGAATCAGTCTCCTCCGCTTGGAAACGGACCAGCCATACAGACCATTGCGTCCCATGTTCATTCCACAACACCTCCCTGAGCTGGATATGATTACTACAGCTTCGGACGCATTACCACACATGCTCAGCTTTGGGCTTTGGGAACGAGTGCACTATCTTCCAAATCGAACTATACGCCATTCTAACGTGCCTTGCCTTAGAGACTGGCATAAGAGGTATAGACATCAATATACAGTCAGACAGCGCTTAAATCGTTGGACTCGAATAGTACGAACTCAAAATCCGTCAAGGAATGCCACGATGCCCTGTAGGACCTAGGCAAAAGAAATAAAGTTAAACTCTGGTGGGTGTCAGGTCACAAGGGCATAAAAGACAATTGCCAACCAACTCGGTTGGAAAGGTTCCAGCGAAAGGTACATAGGTGACTTTCAGTGGAATCCCAAAGTCAAAGATTAATTTTCTCTTAGACTTTAATTTTCTCTATTACTTTTTGAACAACCTTCAAAGAGTCCGACAATCGAAGAGACACTCTATCAATATTCTCAAACATAATAGGGTCGACATCAGAAGACTGGTCAGCTACCTTTCGGGACACTGTAGTCTAAGATATCATCTTAATAAAATTAACCTCTCGTCTGAAACCGAGTGTCGACTCTGTCTGGACAAGAAAACTGCAGAGCACATCTTCAGTTTTATTAGGAAAGTAGAAGAACTTCTCGGCACAATAGACCTACTGTGGTCGCAGTGCTTCGTTATTAAAAACAAAAAAAAAATAAAAAAATGTAATTATGTTAGAAACAACTATTGCTTAGTATGCTTCCTACTCGCGTTTAGTTCCGTAATAACTTAATAACCCATTAAATGCAATTTTTCATTTTACGGTGTGAGATGGTTGACGAATTTATTCATTATCTCTAATGTTATGCCTACATTTAGTTTTCAATTTTGAATTCATTTATTTGAAGTCAGTTGATGGATGGGGGCGTGTAAATTAATATCAATACCAGGCATAACTATTCGGCAAGTTCCATTAGAAGCTTCCTCACAATTAGATAAAAGTGTCGACTGCAAAAAACTAGAGAGATTGGTGGCCCACCTCCTAACACCAGCGAATATGCTACGACGTTTGGTTCCATTTTTGCATCGCATCGTCATCTGCGACGAAAAGTGGACCCTATACGATAATCGGAAGAGGTCGGGAGAATGGGCAGGCGTAGGCGCGCTTCCCAGTGGACTTGGCAAGGCAGACTTACACCCCAAAAAGATAATGGTGACATTATAGTGGACGAGTGAGTAAGTTGTCCATTATTCCTTTCTCAAATGCGGAGAAACAATCACGGTCGAGTCGTACTGCAGAGAAATCGACATTATGCACAACAAATTGCTCCAAAAATAGCCAGTGATGGCATGGCATAAATAGGCATGGTCTACTGCTTCATGACAGCACAAGACCACATACCGCACTCGCGACGTTCTTGAAGCTGGCGGAGTTGACTTATGAAGTTTTGCCTCATCACCAGACTTGTCCCTGACCGATTACCACATTTTCCGAAGTTTGGGCAATCACCTCCAAAATAAACAATTCATAAGCTCAAATGCCATAAAACAGGACTTTAAGGACTTTAAGGACTTTGATCGATTTTGATAAGGACTTTTCAAAAGAGGCATTTTTGCTTTGGTAGAACGTTGGAAAAATGTCACAGATGTAAATGGGGATTATTTTTTGGAATAAACTTTTGGTTGTCCTTACATATGAAAAAAAATTTGATTTTAGGCCAAAAGGGCTGATGACTTTTATGTTGGAAATAACTACACCTAAGATGGTTTCACATACGAGGGGGTGGAGTAATGGTGTGATGTGCGATCAGATATTGAGGGTGAGCTTAATTTTCAGAAGTACTTGCATACGAATGTTGGAGTCCGCATTTCCTAAATTTAAAAATGTTGACTTCTGCCTTGGAACCTGTAACAGACTGACATGCCAACCCATACTTCTTATATAGTACACTTGACCTAAATCTTGTAGAAAATATTTTGGCATGGGTAATTCGTAAAGACGGAAAGCAGTACGACAGTAAGGTTTCCCTCAATTACGTAAAATCACTATACGACTTACTTTAAGACCGCATCTTTAAGGTGGCCATATACATTATTAACTTGATTTAATGGCTAATAACCAAAAAATTTACTATAATAGCGATACTTCGTACTAAATAAGACGACGTTTTTCATATAATTCCTTTTATCGCATTTAAAAACGTAATCTCAATCATAGTCGGAGCAAAATTCACTAATAGCCTTAAATTATTGGTTAATCATAAAGCCGTTCATTAATACAAGATTTGATTGGGAAAAGCCATAACAAGAATTAGTAAAAAAAGGTCCAAAAAATACCAAAACGAAAGAGGCTGGACCAAACTGAATCGAAATTAGGTATTTAATTTCTGTTTTTTTTTAAATCGGGAATAAGGGGATAGAAAAAGACCTCAGATCAAAGTAACATGACTCTCATCATCCTTCAAATATATGGAATAAGACATGTCACTGAGCTGAGCTAAGCAAAGCGAAGCTGGATGTCTCAGTAAGAGTGCACTTTTTCATTTTAAAATAAAAACAAGTATTTTATGACAGAGTTGTGATATTTTTATTGTATTGTAAAGAAGACATGTTCCGATTAAGTATGGAATAAAATATTCGGCAAATGACCCCCACGGCTCCGATGACAGGCCATTACTCTTTTCATGAAATTTTCGATGACTTTTGCACAGAGATGTGGCTGTATCTCACCGATGACGCGTTGGATTTCCGATTTGAGCTCAGGAATTGTTTCGGGTTTATTCGCATAAACTCGAGATTTCATAAAACCCCAAAGAAAAATGCACGGCGTTAAATCGCACGATCTTGGTGGCCAGTTGACATCAGAATTTCGTGAGATAATGTGTTCTGGAAATCGTTGCTGCAATAAGTCGATTGTTTCATGCGCGGCGTGGCAGGTGTCGCCGTTCTGCTGAAACCACATGTTGTCCAGATTCATGCCGTCCAGTTGAGGCCACAAGAAGTTCGTTATCAAATTCCTATAACGAATGCCGTTCACAGTCACTGCAATTTCGGCCTCATTTTCAAGAAAGTAAGGTCCAATCACGCCGCCTGACCAAAATCCGCACCAGACAGTTACTCGTTGTGGGTGCATTTGTTTCTCATGGATTGCATGAGGATTTTCTGAGTCCCAAATTCGAAATTTTTGTGTATTCACGATATGGAAATGCGCTTCATCGGAGAGAATGACTTTTTTCGAAAAATTTGCATCGACTTCACTTTGCTCCATTACCCATTGAACGAATTGCCGGCGCTTTCCGTGGTCTGCTGGTTTGAGCTCCTGAGTTAACTGAATCTTGTACGCATGAAGGTGGAGGTCTTTAGTCAAAATTCGCTGCGTAGTGCTTCGTGAAATTTGCAGTTGTTGAGAACGATGTCGAATTGATGTTTTCGGGTTTTCGGCCACACTATTTACAGCAGCAATGTTTTCAAGAGACCGACCGGTACGTTGACGCAAAGGATTCTTATTATCCATAATTGACCCAGTTTCTTCAAATTTTTTGACCACTCTTCGAATGGTTGACACATTAGGTGCACTTTCTCGGCTGAAAATTTGGCGAAGTTGCGAGTGGTTTCAGCGTAACTTTTTGTAATGAGTTTTCACAATTATAACGCGTTGTTCTTTCGAAAAGCGCTCCATTTTTAATAATCGGAATAAACAGAGGTGACAGCTGTCAAATTTCAGAGTTGCCACTTGCATGAAAAAAAAAATATTCCAATTTTAAAAAGTGCACTCTTACTGAGACACCCTTTACATGGGATTGGCATTTTTTTTCAAATCGAACGCCTCTGGCCCTGTTTAACCGATCAAGATGAAATTTTGCACACAGCTAGAGTCTAAGTTGGTGATTGTGAGGCTAATAAAATTTTGGAAAAGTTGTACCACAGAGGAATAATCATCGAAAATCACTCTCATTGACTTAACATAGGAAATTTTTTTTCAGGCGCACTACCTGCAGGTCACTTGACAATGTCGATCAAATTTTCCATGGTGATGTTAGAGCAAGCGCCCATCAGTAGCAATGCACAAAAACTGTGAAATGGAAACAAATTATTAAATAAAGTGTTTTTTGTCTAAAGAAATGAGAAAGATCCTCATCACTCAGAATAGTTTGACTGGAATTTATAAATATGTAAGGCAAGACTTCTATGTGATAGGCGGGGTAAAGGGTTTGTGGATAGTCCAAATATTTGTGTGTGCGATCTGTAGAAATGAGTCAACAGAGCTTAGCGGTCCAAAGGTAATATAATATCTTGCATATTAGCTGCCACTTAGGGTTGGGTTAGAACCGGAAATCAAGTAGACGAAATCTCATTAATCTCAATTACCTACATATTATAAGCTTTTACAACGTACGTACTATAGACTGACTTTCGCCTTTAATAAAGCAGAGCCCTAGAAGGGTTGTTTAAGCTATAAATATGTAAAACCTGTCTATTCCCTGACAATCAATATGCCTGATAACCACATGGTTATTCATAATATTTTAACTGCTTTTCTCAACTTTCGCATAAAATCGGAAATAGGGTGATTTGTTTGCTGTTTGGTTGCTTAGTATTCTCTTTTTGACAGCTCACGCATAGTTTGTGACGCGTACTGAAATCAAGTATATTCAGTTAGCATTGCCATTTTGTAATAAAAAGAATCACATTCGAATAACGCTTACAAACTATTGAATTTTATTATCAAAATTGGTGCTCTGTGAAAAATGCTTTTTGCTCACTTCATCCATTTAACGGTCGTCATAATCGAGCTTTTGGGCAAGCAATTCAAACTACGCTATTGGACATCAAGCCACCCATCCTTGTGCTTCTAGTCTGTATAAGGAAAAATATTGCTGCTTTATCTAGTGTTATAGTGATTGTGTATATGTGATTTGTCAATTAGTCGCCGTTCGCAGCAAAAGGGATTGTGTTACTCGACTACGTGGAAGAATTTATGCCAGGATCTTTGTCTAAAATCTTACAAAATCAAAGCCGAATGACCTGCCAAGACGCTGTCTTCAGCGAAAGACGACCGTGAGTACAGTGTTAACTACAATAGCGCCGGGTCGTTCCCTGAGTTCGAAATCAATGTACCAATGAGTTCGGTGTACAATTTTTTTTTCGTTTTGGACCACTGAATTATACGGCTAGATCGTGCAATTTGACACCTCTAGACTTTTTTTTATGGGGATACGTGAATTCATCTACGCCTCGGAAGATAACATTAATAAGATCCTAAAATCCTAAATTACAAAATATGTGCATTGATGTTGTTTAAGTTGTTTTTGCAATTCTAATATAAATTAGGAGTGAATTCCATAGTCCTATGGCTTAAACAAAGAATTGATTTTTAGTTGAGGTTAGGCTGAAAGTTGGAGTGACAAAACTTGCGCTTCTGATAGAGGAGGCAAACTGAAGTCTTTGGATAAGATAACCTGTTTTTTTGTTTTTCTTAAGGTTGAATAAAAAAGTCAGTGTCTTGTAATCGAGGATATTCTGTAGGCTCATTCCAAGGAAGTCATGGACATAAGCTGATATATATTCTCTTCTGTGTAGCTTGTAAAAGTATCTTATAGCATTCTTGACGGATACTATGAATTTGCGCTTACTGCAGCTATAGAGGACACAGAAAATTGGGTGAGCATATAACAGAACTGGCAACAGCAAAGTCTTTATTAGCGTTGCTTTAGTCTTTAAAGGAAGACAGTTTCTTGCTTGGTTTAATGCTCGCCTCGTAGACCTTAAAAACTGTGATGGTCACGTGATCTTCCCAAGTAAGTCTTTGATTAAATACAACTCCGAGGTTTTTAACAGTTGATAGGTAGACTAAGGCTGAACCTTCTACAATGGGCCGGGATAGGCGTTTAGTATCTAGCATATATCGGTAACTAACTTTTTGTAGCATTTAAAGTAAGTTTGTTATTTTTCGACCGTTCAACAATGGAAGCAAGATTCGCGTTGAAACGTTCAGTTGCGTTCTTTGCCAATTCCAAAGGATAGCTCAGATGCAGCTGGACATCGTCAGCGTACATTTGTATTTTACAGTGTTTTAGCACTGCAGGTAAGTCGTTGTTAAATAGGGTGAACTTGTTGGGTTTTAAATAGGCCCCATTATAGATCCTTGTGGAACGCCGGTCTTGGTTTCTATGAAATTAGAAATTCTATTATTGACATAAATCGCTTGGGTACGATTGCTAAGGTAGCTCCTAAGTAGTTTTAGCGCTGTGAAGTCAAAGTTAAAATTGTTTTGGAGTAAAGCTAATAACATTTGGTGCGACACAGTATCGAACGCTTTCGAGAAATCAAATAGTACCAGTGATATTGACCAGATGTAACAATGCCATGGTACAGCTATATTGTGGTCTAAAGCCATGCTGGTGTGGGGATATTAGGCCGAATTCCTCCAGATAGTGGTGGATTTGTTTTCTCATGAGTTTCTCTAAAGCTTTTGATATCACCGAAAGCAAAGGGCCGGTACTCCTTATTTCTACAGTTTGCGTTTTTCAAGACTGGAATAATTTTAGACTGTTTCCACACAGCCGGATAGATAGGGTAGGTTAGGATGTTGTTAAAAAGGTAGGATATTACTGGCAATGCCTCCGGAATGATCAGTTTTAGAAACCTCGAGGGTATACCATCCAAGTCAATTGCATTAAATTTTATAGAACGAAATGCTTTGAAAAATTCGAGTTCAGATATTCTTTGGAAGCAGGACCTTTATGGTCAGGCAGGTGCGGTTGCATTATTAGTCTAATTATATATGTGTGTTTCGACAACTCTATCGCACTGCACGTCAGAGGCAATCGAAGCTGCTGCAAATTTTACATTTAAGTCTTAGGGTCTATCTCACCCTCCATAGAACAGAGGTTTTTGGCTTTGCGAAACCTAATTCCCTTATGTTCTTCCACAAAATTGCACTCTGTTCTCTGTTCTCTGTTTACATTGTTTCTGATCTGTCTATACTCATTACGGAGTTCAGGTGTTTTGTACTTCTTCCACCTATTGTTGGCTCTGTCTCTGACTTCGACAAGCGATTCAATATTGCGAGTGAACCATTCGCACTTTAGTTATTAAGCCTGCGACTTGAGATGGGGTCATGGTTATCGAAAATGTTGTTAATTTTTGATGTAAAGGATTCCACCTGTTCATCAACATACGGCATATAATAAATATTTTGCCAGTCTGCGGTTAAGGAGTCCATAATCAGCGAGCCTTCGTCGATTTATTTGAAATTTCTTTACGTAATGTTTTTTCATTTGACCAAAGTGTAAGTCAAAGAAAAGAATTATCAGATCATGTTTAGAGAAACCAGGAGCATCAAGATGACTGTATAATTTAGTAAGCCCTATTTCATTGACATTAAATATGTCAAGCAGTGTAGAGTAGGTGTTGCTGATATGTCGGCAATGTGTTATTTAGGGGAGACTATTAAGACCAGACACACATTGGTGCACTCTAGGGTTCGTTGTATTCACTAAATATATTGAGATCCCCACAGAGTACTGTCATTATACCGATTAGAGGAGTCTGTAACATTAGGTGGCTTATAGGCGACTCCCATTTGTCTGATTCGCACTGGAGTTCAATTAGTAGGTACTCAAAATAGTCACCAGCCCCGGAAGAACACACTGGTTTGAAATGTATACCCGTTTTTAACAAAAATTATACACCACCACCTCTTTTCCTAATCATGTCCACGCGATATATTTTTATACAAAATATTATAATATTTAAAAAAAAGGCATGCACTGGTTTATTAAATAAAATAAAGAATGTGTGATGCTTTAAGAACTTCGTGAGTGTTCTTATCGCTACATAAATGGTGATTTTGGGGTAAAAAAGAAGGAGCGTCCCGTGAAGAATTTTGAAGACACAATATTTTGGGGTATAACCTGGATCAAGACCTATGTCAAATGAAACTAAAACTTGAAGATTTCTCGACTAAGCAATCCATTTCTGATCAGTTTAAGGCCTTGAAGATGATTCAAAGCAAGGAAATTTGCTATTATATAGGGTCCGCCAAATAACTTTTTTTTTTTGAAAATGCTATAAAAAAAAACTACTGAATATTTTCTCAAATTTCTTTTTTTATTTAAAAGTACAATCCTTCCGGTTAATTATGGAAAATAATTTCATTCAAATGGCTGCCTCGGCTGGCCATGCAGTAGCCTACACGATCGGTCCAATTTTTAAGCACATTATCGATTGTGTGCAGCTGTATTTCACCAATGGCTTCACGAATATTGTCCTTTAAAGCGTCAATTGTCTCTGGCTTGTCGGCATAACACTTATCTTTGACGGCACCCCACAAATAATAGTCCAACGGTGTCAAATCGCAGCTCCGAGGTGGCCAAACGACATCAGCTCTGCGGCTGATAATGCGATCTTCAAAAATAGGGCGCAAAACATCGAGTGTAGCTTCGGCTGTGTGGCACGTAGCGCATTCCTGTTGAAACCAAATGTTGCCAATATCCTCCTCTTCAATTTTTGTGAACAAAAATTCGTTCAACATGGCCCGATAACGATCGCCATTGACTGTAACGGCCACTCCTTGCACATTTTCGAAGAAAAATGGCCCAATTATGCCTCTGGACCAAAATCCGCACCAAACAGTGGCTCGTTTTGGGTGCACCGGCTTTTCAATGTATGCGTGCGGGTTTTCTGTGCCCCAAATGCGACAAATTTGCTTG
This sequence comes from Merodon equestris, assembly GCA_958301585.1. Lineage (NCBI taxonomy): Eukaryota > Metazoa > Arthropoda > Insecta > Diptera > Syrphidae > Merodon > Merodon equestris. The sequence continues at coordinate 162,790,835 of OY284413.1, forward strand.
TTTACATACCCGCCAAGATCAAAATGAGCTTCATCTGAAAAGATGATTTTTTTTGGCAAAATCGGCATCTTCTGTAAGTCGATGATTTTCAAAGTAATGTCGCAATATTTCCCAGCGTTGTTCAAGCGTATACACAACCATATTCGTTCAGCGGAAGGATAAAACTAATTATCTGTCAAATCAGACATGAGCTAAGTGTTACCATTCACGAAATAAGCACTACTTGAAAAAAAAAAACGTTAGATGGCGGACCCTTTACTTGTTGAAGCCGAAAGACGTGACCAACGTCTTTTAACAAAGAAACTGCTGCTACAGCGGCAAAAAAGGAAGGGTTTTCTGCATCGTACTATAATTAGCGATGAAATATACGTATATCTGTTACGATAAACCAAAATGAATGAAATAGTGGTGGCGCCGTGGCTACTTATCAATTCCGGTCAAAATATTCATGGGTCAAAGCTCATGCTCAATGTACACTCAGGTGGGTCCAGCTCGCTGTGGTATATTATGTGCTGTTGCAAGCAGGTGAAACCATCACAGTAGTTCGCTATCGAATAAAACTAATGCGCTTGAGCGGGACATTGAACACACACAAAATGAGCAAAGACAGGACGAAATAATTTTGTAGCACGACAACGCTTGGCCTAATGCTTCTTAAGCATTAAAACCCACCTGAAAGCACTGAAAGGGAACGTGCTAGTCCATCCTCTGTATTCTCCAGAGATTGCTGCACTTCAGATCTTTTGAAAATTGAGTCGGTGTGTGGATCGCCTCAAAGGACGCCAACATTGAACTCGTGTTCTGCTGGAGAGATTTGCTAAATTTGTAATTAGCTAACTCTCCGAGAAAAGCTCGAAATTTGGCGGCGTAGTCACCCTGGACGGCATTTAGCTTCTAGTTCAGCGGAAATATTCAGTCGAATTTTGTTCTTCGGACGTACGTTGTAACGTCCTTCCCTAACCACTTGTCATGTTGATAGCAAGACTTCCGCTTAGCCATCTTAAAAAAGCCTATTCTATGTTGAAAACACAAGCTCCGTATTTAAGCAAGCAACTTCGCCAAAAAAAAGAGGCGTCACATTCTCCTATTTACCTAGGAATTAGCAGCTTACGAGTTAAATAAAAGTCTCTTTTTAGTATCTAAACAAGCGGTTTCGCGTCAGCGAAGCTGATCTGCCACAATTGTATCGGATGTTTATTGCTTTTAATTCCAAACATTTTCTGTAGGTGACACAGAAAATCCTCTTGCAAGACAAGTTACACGTTACACCTCCTGAATATTATGAGCGCGTTGATTTTTCTTGAACAGTGCATCGGCGAAAACAAGGTCGCCACGCCAAACTTCAAAACTTTTCAGTTTTCACAATACCCTTGATAATACCCTCATTAGTATGCGCCTAAACGCCCCTATGCAAACGCCTTGAGTGTGAACTGCTTTCCGTAGATTCCAAAGCGTGAACTAGTTTAAAATTAGGCATTAGCGGTTTCAATCACAGTTTACGAGTTTGCCTTTGAGTCACCTTGATAATCATATCTAATTGCGATCACTTCCGTGTTTGAGTAAATAATTTGAAGATACACTTACACTGGTAACTCACGCCACACGTGACAAGTAGTACTATCAAAAGTATCAAGCGCATATCCATCCTTAAAATAATCCACATACGACTGTCGGTTATCTACTTCCGATAAATCACCATTTTTGTTTTCCCTTAAATTTCAAATCTATTCAAGCGCAGATTTGTGTATCTGTAATTCAATATCTTTTCACTTTTTCACTCCGTACTGTGATTAGATCATTGTATATCGAATGCACGAGTTAGTTAGTTTACAAAAAAAAATATTTTCGAGAAACAATTAAACTCGCGGAAATAATTCGCGTGCTCGTTACGTATCTAGATGTTTGTGTCAACAGTTAGAGTTTTTTAGTAAGATTGTCACAACAGCTCTGTGCGTAATTACACACGGTCTTAAGGTCACTTCAAACGTAAACATTCGATCGTCTATCGCGGCGAAGGGCTAACTAACGTATGTATAGTGCGCTTAGGTTCGGATGAGCGCCAGTCAGCTTATTGCGCACGGGTACGAGTACGACTGTGAATGTGAGTACGATCGCGAATAAGGCTACAAGTGGATTATTTTATTTTCGGATTGACTTGTGTCTCGATTGAGATGGTACCAACGGCCCGATGCACTACGAGGTACTGACAGTATGGCTACTGGCGCGGGATGAGCTTACAGACATATGGAAATTCGAATTAATTACGACCAGAGGCAGGTAGTGCACGAGTATCTTTTATATTACCTACTACAACTATTACCTAACGAAAAGTATAGGTGAAATGTATCCGGCGAAAAAAGCTCGAACAGAAATGTGAAAACGTCAACTTGAGTATGAGATTCACAACGAAAGGCTGGCACGTTGGTTTGCCCGTCTGTTGATAGCGTGGTTGAGCAGATTGTTAGGGGTTTCTAGTGAAGATATTCGCATTTGTCGGAGCCGATTGCAAGGCAAAGCGATGAACTTATTGAAGCGTGAAGTGCAAAAGATCACTAAAGATCGGTTTGATTTTAATTTTTTGAAATTCTGGCTGTGTTATTCAAGATGATTATTAGGTGCCTAAAATCCTTTTAGCCCGTTGATCTGAAATTGTATCTGGGTAGGCAAGTGAACATTGTATTGTGTTCAAGGTTGATTAGGTTGATTGCTTGGTTGTTGTTTATAGAATTAATTGCTTGCTAAGTAGGGGAATTGCATGTAGACACGGCAAGCTTGAGTCACGCCACTCATGGTTTTTTTTTGAAAAACAGATTTTATTATTCATAAACTGCTGGAATTTGGATATCTAAGGCAAAGATCACCCCAACAATTGATGTGATTTTTAGGCAATACACTAATTATTCCGTAGTAAACTTAATTTGCTTTAACAAGTCTTATGATATGAATACAGTCATACATAGAACGAAATCGCACTGGACCGGAAAATCGGTTCCTTACGATATATAGGAAATTCGTCACACAGATGTTGGCATGGCAAGCAATCATCTTATCTCTGTTGGTACTGATTCCTAATAGATGATGTTACCAGAACTTCGCGTATGCACGAGATTAAGGTGAAAGGTTCTCGGCGTGGCAATGAAAGATTGCGATTTTCAGTTGAAAAATTATTTTATATTTTTACATAATCTCTCTTGACTTTAACAGGTGGCAGTCTGAGCCAAATCTGAGAATAGGGAGAATGGGCATATGGGCGACGCGTGCTCCTTCGCGATGAAGGAATTATTCAAAACAATTTTTTTGTCTTGCAATGGTAAAATCCACAATTATACTCGTAAAACCATAATAATGCCAATGACACTATACGGATGTGAATCCTTGTCACTGACTACGAGGGCGGAAAATATATTTCAGGTCTTTGAAAACATCATCTTACGGAGAAACTATGGTGGAAAATAGGACGAAGAAACAGGCAAATAGAGAAAACTACAAATCAAAACTATTAAATCAAGAACTCGAGGAACTCTATTCAGCCCCGAACATTGTCTGAGAAATAAAATCGCGAAGACTAAAATGGGCAGGACACATAGAACGAATGGATAGTGGACGAACAGTAATGAGTAGAAAATACAAGGGAAAATGACTGCCAGGAAGGCCATGCGGTAGATATCAGGACAATATAAGGATAAAGCTAAAGAATATGGAACAGAACAGTTGAAGAGTACACTCATGACAGGCAGATTTGATGAGGGTTGTTAACGAGGCTCTAAAATCTCGAGTTCCAAATGACCAATAATAATAAAAATAATAATAATGATGCATCTACAAGGAAGTATTGTAGGCAATCTTGAACTTCAGTGTCTATTAGGTCACCGAAGTGTGTACAATTTTCAATAAAGTCTACGGAGAATTTTATTTCTTTTTCTGCAGCTGAAGCACATATGATCTTTGGGGAGACTTACGGTTGGCATGTTCTGCCATGGACCAAGGACCATGCCGAGATTGGTTTCAATGTCTCAAAAATGATAATTTTGATGTTGCAGATAAAGAGCAACAGAGAGGGGTCGGTCGTGGTGCAATGGTAATCATCACCGAGTGTTGAACGGAAGGTCTGTAGTTCAGGTCTGCGGAAAATTGTGCAACATCAGTTGTGAATGAGAGATGATAAAAAATATGCTGACGAAGGCAAAACAATTGCAGTATAAGATCACTTCAAAATTCATACTCTGGGTGTGCATTTCCAATATAACACCTTAATGATATGGAAACAAAAAAGTTACTGTGAACCACAACCAACGCGACAAATTCAGTCCAACCTCTCGAATCCTATCTAGGACAACCACCCGCAGAAAGTAGTAAACGAATATTTTCGACACAAACCATCTGTATTCCGTCCAGGTTGGGTGACAAACACCATAAGAGCGTGACTCTTGAACCTGCGCGAACAATATTAAAAAAAAAGAGGCCCCTGGGGAACTGGAAAAGTTTAAAGATAAAGATTTAGAGCCAAGACCAGTTCGGTCAAATGTTACAATATCTTTTAATTGTTAATTGTTTTCTATTACAGTCATCATGAGTTCTTGCTGAAAGATCTTACGGAATACCGTATTACCTTGAAGTTATGGGCCATTTACCTGAGGCAATACGCGGAAAACTTCCGCATTTGTAGGAATACAAATAATGGCTCACGATGCCATCACGATAATGCACCTGCTCTCCCATCATGGGCTTTGCGTAATTTCGTTAACAAAAATAATAATGTATCTATGTATGTCGATGTCTCCAAAGCCCAAGACGCATGAAAGGGCGGAGATTTGCCACGATTAAGAAGATCAAGGCCCCATCGCTGGAAGGGCTCAAGGCTTTAGAAATAAGTGTATATCAGAAGTGCTTCGAGAATTGGGAGCAAGTGGTAGAGCAAGTGAGGATATTCACGAATTTGCGAGAGAAATAAAAGTGAGCTTAATTTGTGAACAAATCTCGTTTTCATGTTTCAAAAGTTTTGCTCTGCATTTTGTAGGGTTACCACTGTGAAGTCTGACCGTGAGCAACTCCGACGGAATAAAACCATAACTGAAAATTGGACACAAAAAAATCAATAATGAAGCTACAAAATCGGTGAAAATTCACTTGAAACATTCAAAAGAAATTACACTGAAACTTCCGATTAACACTTGCTGGCAGCAGCACTTCAATTCATATGAAGACGCCGAAAATGGGACGATTTTTGGAAGTGGAATTTATAAAGGGTTCGCCAGATACAAGTTTCTTTTTAAAAATGCAATAAAATGAATAAGATTAATCTTTTTTCATTTATTATGGCTTTATTAGTAAGAACGAACATTCCCATTGATTACAAAATACAACGTCGTTTAAATGGCTGCCTCGGCTGGCTTCGGAGTAGCGCATTCTGTGACCCCAATTTTCCAAGACCTTGTTGATGGTTTCGGGCTGTAGCTCACGGATTGTTTGGATGATATTGGCCTTAACATCGGCATAACATCGGTTTTTCACGGTTCCCCACAAAAAAAGTCCAAAGGGGTCAAATCGCTGCTCCGAGGCGGCCAATTGCCATCGCCAAGACGGCTGATAACACGACTTGGGAATTTTGTGCGCAAAAGATCGATTGTGGCATGGGCTGTGTTGCATGGCGCGTCATCCTCCATGAACCAGAGGTCGTCCAAATACATGTCTTCAGTTTTAGAAAAAAAAAAGTCGGTTAACATGGCTCTGTAACGCCCACCGTTGACCGAAACGTTGTTTCCATTATCATTTTCGAAGAAAAATGCTCCAATGATGCCACCACTCAATAATCCGCACCAAACTGTCACTCTCTGTGGATGCATTGGCTTCTCGACAATAACGTGCGGACTTTCCGAGCCGTAGCCGCCGAGATGAAAATGCGCCTCGTCAGAAAAGATGATATTTTGGCCAAAATTGTTGTCCAATTTAATCTGCTCTAGGGCCCAAACTGTCAAGCGATAACGAAGTGGGTGGTCGCGCGTATTCAATTGCTGAGTCAATTGGACCTTGTAAGCGAATAATCCGAGATCTTTGTGTAGAATTCTCTTCAGGCTAGTGCGCGAAATGTTGAGCTGTTGAGATCGATATTCATGAATTGAGTCTCACACTCTCGGCCACAGCAGCCACATTCTCATCTGTGCGCACAGTACGACGACGGGACCACGAGTGCTGTCCACTAGCATGCCAGTCTCATGGACTTTTTGTACAAATTTGCGTACAGCAGTCGCGATGGGTGCTTCATTTCGGCCAAAACTTCTTTTTAAAAACGCACTGTTTGGACTACACAGCACTTAGTTTGGAAATAAGTTTTCAATATTTCCCAACGTTGTTCAAGCGAAAAGCGTCTCATTTCGTTCCGTCCAGATATGATACTGACTTTCTGTCAAGATTGCGAGCGGGAAACAGCTGTCAGTGTCAAAATAACCTATTAGAGAAGAAGTCTGGTAGACTCTTCAGCTCTGATAGAGTTAAATGGGCAATTGGCTTTAAATTCTACAAAGCTCCAGGTTAAGATGGTGTCTTTCCTACTATCCTCCAGAGAGGCCTAGACATCATTCCATCAGCACTGATGGCTCTCTTTACGTCAAGTTTCAACATGGGATACATTCCTCAAATCTGGAAAGAAGTCAACCTTTTCTTCATCCCTAAGTTTGGAAAGCTAAGTGAATAACCTGAATTCTATCGCATTATCAGCCTAACGCCTTCCCTACTAAATTTCTGCCTGTGAAGGCATGCAACTTGCGCTCTAATTTATCTCTGACTGGTGTGGCACAGATCGATATACCCGAACAACATTAAAAGTAAACTTGCAAAGGGAACGACAGGCATTGTGGGCCTGTCGACGCACCTAGGGTAAAGCCTGGGTATTGAAATCTAAGGTAGTCTACTGGTTATATACTGTGATAGTGAGACCTATCATCACTTATGCGTCTGCTGTATAGTGGACAAAAGTTAAACTTCTAGCTAGCCTTCTACCATGTCTCGGCATTACAGGCGCCATGCAAACTTGCCCGACGGCAGCTCAAGAGGCACTGATTGGAATTACTCCACTTCACCTTAAAAAGGTTGTTATACGTAGTGCAATCATTAGAGACTGCCAAAAGAGGTATAATCTCGGACAGTCAGGCAGCGCTCAAAGCGCGGCTCGCATATATGAACTCAAATTCTGTCAAGGAATGACACGATGCCCTGCAAGACCTAGGCAAAAGAAATAATAAACAAACGCTCTATCAACATACTATGCGAGTGTGCTGCCCTCTGACACCTTAGGAACCGTATCCTCCTCAGTGAAATCATGACTCTTGAGGGGATCAGCTCAGTGCGTACGAGCGACATCCCCAACATTATTAAAAGGAGGAACTCCTCGTCTAATTGGTTAGCAGGCACAATAGACCTACTCTGGTCACAGTGCTTCGTTATTAAAAATAAAATAATGCAATTTTGTTAGAAACAATTATTGTTCAGTATGCTTTTAGTTTTCCTTAATAACTAAATAACCCATTAAATGCAATTTTTCAATTTACAGTGTGAGATGGTTGACGAATTTATTCATTATCTCTAATGTTATGCCTTCATTTAGTTTTCAATTTTGAATTAATTTATTATCTCAATTTGAAGGCAGTTGAGGGATAGGAGCGTGTAGATTAATATCAATACAAGGCATAGCTATTCGTCAAGTTGCATTACGAGCTTCCTCACAATTAGAAAAAATATGAAAGCATGGTCTTGAATCTCTTCAGAGAATAAATTTAAAAAAGTCATTTTACAGTGCGGAGAAACTTGAGTTTATCGGCGTTCACGTGGGAGGAGTGATTGGCCCGTATTTTTTTGAGGACGCCATCGGCAATACGATCACTGTTACTCGCGGACGCTGCAGGTCGTAACTAAGCTTAAGTTACGAGTAGGTATAATGTTAATAGTAAATTTATGTAGTCGTCGAAAGACATATGCTTCAATTGTACTGTTTGTTTTAGAGTGTCCGCCTAGGGCCAGTAAGATAGTTACATTTGTTAAGATAGTTAAGCTATAATAGTTTTAAGCATTTTTGACTAGGGTAAGATAGATATAAGATATAAAATAAAAATGAATTTAAAAATAAAAAAGATCTGAAAAAAACGCTGCAGGACCATGATAAACGATTTCTTACTGCCGGAACATGTTCACCAGCTGGAGCGGTGCATGGTGAACATGTGGATTCAAAAAGACGGTGCAACCCCACACACGCATGTTGTCACAATGGATATTGTGAAGGAAGCATTTCCTGGTCGCATAATATCCCGTTTTGGCGATTTTGCATGGCCAGCAAGATCGCCCGATTTAATCATCCCAGACTTCTTACTTTGGGGCTACTTGAACTCGCGGGCTTATGCCAACAAGCCTCAGACAATCGGAGCCCTTAAGGAGAATATTCGGCAGGAATGCGAACAGTTATCACTGGAAATCTTGCGGAAAGTCATGGAAAATGCGATAAAACGGGTACAAACGTGTATCAACACTGGCGGCAGTTACTTGACAGATATCATCTGTTTCACTTAGCAAAAATAATTTCAAAGGTCTAAATAAAGATTTCCATCCTTCAAAATCTTTTTTTTTTGGATTTAGTAACAGAGTAATTTAAAAACAAAATTGGATGATTAATTTTGCGCCACCTTGTATAATTTAAGTATTCCTTCTTTATTTTCGACTGTGCTTCTACTACCTTGTTCTGATAGGTATCTGTTTCTGAAGATTCTATAGGCTTGAAAATTCACACATCTCTGATCTTGACAGCTTCTGTATGCAAGGTGCATATGAAGCTTAGAGCTTAGCTGACTGCCGATCCTTACATATTATAAGTGAGTTTTGACGTGATAGTCTATTGCAAACAATGAAATTTAAATATTTCCTAGGCATATGGGTGAATACTAAGCCTTCTATGCCTTGGTTTTTGATGACGTCATTTATAGACGATTCTGCTTGGCGGATATACCAATATCACATCATATAACTAAACTCATTCTCGCCTTCTTACTTGCTTAAATGCTACTACAGTTCAGGATAAGCTTAGGCCTGACGAGGTAAAAATTAAAGAATTATTGCCTAACTTTACCGAGAATACTAAATAGGTCTCTGAATGGATTTGTTCTCTGTAGCAATTTCCTAAGTAGATGACAGACTTTTTCACCTGCTTATTAACCGTTAATCCCCGTCGCACTTCTGGGGGTACGGTATAATAGGATTTATAGCAGTTTGGAGCTTTTTTAAATTGTCCGCTGTGCCTGGTCTATTAAAGGACCTAACATTCCGAATTTCGAACCAAATCTCCTTTCCTCTTCGACGCCTACGTGGATAATCGGCCTGAAATTCGTCTGTATATGGCCGTCACTGAATGAATTACATTTCCCATAAAAACGGTGTTATCTCTAAGCACGACTCCAAGCCTGGAGGCCTAGGTTCTTTTTTACCCCAAGAGCCAGGGGACCGGCTGTGCTACTTCCTGCCGCCTTAGTTGAAAATATGTGATTTTCCCAAGTAAGCCTTCTTACTGGAGGCGGCATCATCAACGGTTCTTGATCTTCTATAGGTATTTGCTACTCTTCATCTTCTTCAGCGTCCTGGTCTTTTTCATAGCGATTTTTATATAATAGCCCGCCAGCGTTAGCCAGACTCTGGCCTATCTCGACATTGGCATGGCTGCCATTTCCGTCAATATTAGTTTTTTTTTCTCAGCATTTTACTAGTAATAGCTTGTGGCCTTTACTGTAAACATTACTAAACATTGATGCATCACACAGCAGTTCTGCTCAAAGAGACTACGTTCTGCATTAATCTTTTCAACATACAAAAACTTACCTTGACATGCTTCCGGGTTAGCTGCATGATATATTTCGATCGAGCCATATAGAGCCATATACCGAGACGAGGTCGATAGATTCAAGCTCATGCACTTATGATATACTGTGAACTGCTCTAATCGAATAAAAATATCACTGTCAATCGTTACCACCAGTCAAAACCTCCTTGCAAACTTTCAATTAGGAAGGCTTACCTCATCGGCCGTATTCTCCGGAACTTATGTCCCGTCCTAGCAGAAGCTGATTTCTTAGAAGAATGGCATAAAAAATTACGTCTAACGCCGAGGCGTTCTTCTTTCGTATTCCTCTCGAAAGTTGGGAAAAGTATTTTCTAGCGACTATATTTGAGTAGTATCGTTTTTCAATTTTATTTTAAGTAAACAATTTTTTTTTAGTAAAAAAAACGCCACGAAATAATTCCAAATCGCAATAAGAAGCCACAATCAGAGTGACCAATTAATTTCTTTAAACAAACAAAAAATCACAAAAGCTAACAGAACAATAGATCAATCACAATCCGGACATTCAATGCCAACACCTAGTTAGCCATCACGATGTGGAAGCACATCCCTCCGGATATGCCAAACGCTAGAGTTTATCGCTTTACCTTGAACCATATTCTAAGTGATAATTACGAATTCCATGCGATGTCAACACCATGCATGCGTCCATGCATGTGGCATGCCCAGCCACTCCTCCAACCAACTCGCCAACATGATGCCACACAATCGTTACCACTATCACTGTCGTCGCTGGAACACCACTTGCTACCCTGAACTATCGTCATTCGTATGCAAATGAATAGAATCGACTACACCGCCATGCCTCATGCCTGGCAAGTGCTCATGCGTGCGAAATCATCATTCATTGAGAATTCGCGGCCACAACGACGGTAAACAAAATAAAAGCAAAAGTGATGTGGCGGAGGCAGCGGCAACGTCGGATACGGGGAAAAATGTCATCCGTGCCATGAATGTGTCCAGAAATTTGAAACCAATCGGTGGTGTTGCGAGAGTGCTTCCATCGTAATTTGTCTTCGTTCGTTGTCGGTAGCTGTCCAAAAAAGGTTGCGACAGTTTACCCCTGTTTATGACATTTTTTTTGTGTTTGCTTGGATTTCTTTTATTTAGCGGTAATTGCTTTATGAAGGGGGCTATTGAATTTCAATTTGTTTTGCTTTTAGTGCAAGTTCGAGAGCTCGTAGGCGTTTTTTTGTTTTGTGGCGCCCAAAAAGTACTTAGGCGGAATCGGTCGTTGGATTTGTTTTTTCAATAATGGCTTAAAGCCCTTGGAATATATTAATAGGAACGCAATCAACAGAGTAAAGTTTGCATTCTTTTAAAAAAGCCAGATGTGAAGATGTTCTGTACAATTTTCATAGCCTATTTGGGTTGGTCCAACATTCCCTTTTAAAGTTTAATTGCAAGTGACATAATCGTTTGCTTATGGAGAATCATATAACGACGTTAATAGTTATGTTCTGGAGTCATAACCGTGGCGGTGATCGCGGTGGGAAGAGATGTAATTGTGAAGCGAATCTTCATAGAGTGCGGGTTTTAGTATTCTTATACTATATGAGGACTGAAGTCATTTGAGTCAAATCGAGTTTATTGGTTGAACATTCTTAATTCAATGACTTTTGTATGTGCTGAGTCATCCAACAAGAGGTATCATTTTAAATCAATGGAAAAATGCAACATCTTTGTGAATAATGGTAACAGGAGAGTGGAATACCAAATATCCGCTCCGGCTCTTCCTACAAATTGTCCTTTCTTGGAACCACAAACACCCGCTCGAAGTTGCTTTGCTAGGTATATTTTTAAACAGTATATATTTTTTAAAAGTTTACTTGGACATTTAAGCGTTATTACATTACTTTTTGAAAACGATATCGGTCAAGTGGAAGCCGCCATTGTTGATGACCATTTTCGATAAGAATATTTAGCTTTGAGACCTTCCTGAGACTTCGACTTGTTCTGATAAAGCCTTGAGTTCAAAGAGCTAAAGACAGAAATCTGAAGCCGTTTAGTGCAAATTGCATGGTTCACCAGTCACAGCAACCATATAACCGATGGCATCTTCGGTCTAAATAGCATACCATGCAGTAAATTTGGGTGGATGTAATGGGTGATACATTTAGGGCTTCCTAATATTATGTATTAAAGCAAGAAACGGTTGAGCTTTGGCGCCGGCCTTAGGCTTAACAAAGTCACAAAAGAAACTATTCAATCGAATGACATCGTTTTTATTTTTTTACTTTACTATATCAGTACGTTGTTCGAGCGAATTTTGATCCATGTTTAATGACTCATTAGTTTTAGCGATGGCGCAAAAATAAAAATGACACCTCTTGTTGGATCGACCTTTTGGCTCTTCAATTGCTAAAATTAAAAGTGTTGGCTTAAGAAAATAAATAGCCAAAAATACCACTAAGCGATACATAGCAATTGCTTTATTTTGGTGCTAAGAAGTGCTTAGAAAAAAGGCCTTCGCCATTTTTTTTTTAACCCCCGACGTAAAAAGAGGGTTGTTATAAGTTTGACGTATCTGTTTGCTTGTGTGTTTGTGCCTGAATTGACTGATTTTGATGATTTTTTTTCGTTTGAAAGCTAATGTGATCGATATGGTTCTTAGCTACAAGTTATGAAGATCTATTCAGGCGTTTCAAGGCCATCAACTCTTTTAGGTGGCGCAAAATGAATGGAAGATGTTTTGATTTTCGCAAATGGCGTCGTACCTCAATCATATTTGACATAAGTGAACTAGACAGCTGGAGTATACAAATAAAGAAGCAATGGGGCGATATACTTCGCAAGAGCGTGAAATAATTGTGTCGATTTTTTTGACCAATAATCGTTCGGTGGAATTTTGTGAATTTCGACAATCATTCCGCTTAGCTATTCGACTTGAACAGACTGGACTGACCACCGGACTGGTCATTTGGCCGAAAATATCGCGGCTGTGGCTACCGATTTCGCTGATAACGAAACAACATCAATCAGACAACAGGCCGCACAATTGGGCATAACCAGACGGATCCTACAGCGAATTTTAGTGAAAAGTTTACACTTGTTCCCGTACAAAGTATAAACAGTGCATCAGTTAGTGGCTGTTGACCGTCAGTCGCGTGTGAATTACTGTCAAGCCATCGTTAATCAACAACGAAGAGGAAGATTTTGTGTCGAAAATCATCATGAGCGACGAGGTGCATTTACACTTAAGCAGTTACGTCAATAAGCAAAATCTTCTTTCTGAGGGATTGAAAATCCGTGTGTAATACACGAAGAGCCATTACATCCACTTAAAGAAACTGTGCGGCGCTCACGGGGGAGAAGTGATTGGGCCATATTTTTTTTGAGGACGCCAGCAGCAATACGGTCACTGTTACTGACGTACGCCACAGGGCCATGATAGGCGACTTCTAATTGCCAGAATTGGATGAGCGGGGCTTGGTGAACATTTGGGCTCAACAAGACGGTGCAACCACACACACAGCACGAGCCACAATGGATATTGTGAAGAAAGCGTTTCCTGATAGCGTAATCGCCCGTTTTGGCGCTTTGGCATGGCCAGTAAGATCGCCAGATATAAACATCCCAGACTTCTTTCTTTGGAGCTACTTGAAGTCGCGGACTCATGCCAACAAGCTTCGGACCTTCGTGTTCGCAGCCCTTAAGGAGAATATTCGACAGGAATACGAACATTTATCACCGGAAATCTTGTGGAGAGTAATATAAAATGCGATAAAACGGGTACAAATGTGTATCAACACTGGCGGTAGCCACTGGACGGATATCATCTTTTCCACACAACAGGAAAAATTGCAAAGGTCCAAATAAAGATTTTCAGCCATAAAAATGTAATTCAAAAACAAAATTGGATGATAAATTTTGCACCACCTTGTACATATAAGAAGCCCCTTGCGTTGTTGCATAATAAGGCGGAATAGGGGTTTTTGTTCGTGATTCTCTGGAATTTCATGTTTACCATCATGGTTTTGTAACTCTGCGAACCTTAAACAAATTAGTTGTAAGATAGGCAATAAGCTCCTTAACTTCATCTGCATATATAGATAGCAATTTCACGACTCAGTCATTTCTAAATGAATTAAGTCTTTTACTTTTAAAAACAAAGATTATGAACCTTATTATTCTAGGTGATTGATATCTTATCATCAACGTCAGTCTCAGAGCCACTTTTGAGCCTTATAGCTAAACATGGTCTAACTTCCTTCGTCAAAGAGATGACGAAACCTACCTAAAATACCTGTCTGGACCAAGTATTCGGTCGTTTTCGAAATATACCTCCCAACCAGTGCGTCGGTGTTAATCATGACAGGTATTTGATTTAACGGTCTAAAAGAATTGAGACGCGCAGCCAGACTTCCTACCCGTACCGTAGCAAAAATAAGATTTATATTACTTAACTTCAAAGTTCGGCTTGAAACTGGGAGGCTGTTTATGTTGAAAATTATGCTTCTTTCCCTTATAATTCCTTTCTGAAGATATTGCAATCTCATTTCAGTTCATCTATCTTTCGTACTCAGGTAAGGAAGTTGTCATTAAAACAATGTAAAAACAAGCTGCCAAGGAAACGCATAAAACTTCTTCGTAATTCTGCACTTCGGAGTCGCCCCAAACATGTATCTAGTAAGGCTAATAATGAAATTCGATTATGTCGCGATAGATTCTATTATTTAAAACTGCGTAACCCACATAGAAACCCTAAAAAGGAATGGGAAGTAATCAATAGCATAGTGAATCGCAGTGCCTCTAAAATACCCAACCCTATTGAACTTGTAACGGATAATTCTATTGCCAATAATCCAAAGATAGTTGCAAATATATTCAATGATTTTTTTTTTGCTACAGTTGGTGAAGTGTCTTCTTCCATCTTGAGATCTGAATACTGTTTGAATTGTAGGGCAGGGAATCTGGTAAAGGAGCCGGTTTGCAGTGACAGTTTCTTCTTTCGACTAATAACTGGTCTTGAAGTGTTATATATAATTAATTCCCTACATTTCTTGTGGTGCTGACGGCCTCTCTAATTACATCTTAAGGCCCATCGCTTTAAATATAGTGAACATACTCACTTTCCTCTTAAATGTCCACTGGTACGAACCCAGACAGGTTAAAATGCGTAAAGGTTTTACCAATTTTTAAAAGGGCAGCAAAGGAGATAAAAACCATACAGGCCTATCTCACTGCTTTCTTCTATCACGAACATTTTTGAAAAAAAAACTGTGAACATGTTTCGTCATTTCTTTGCAATATGGCTTTAGGACAGGACTCTTTACTGAAGATGAGCTTATGTGTTTTGGTTCGCTTATAAACAAAGGACTTGATTCGAAAAAAAGCTGTGCTGGTCCGTTTGTTGACATAACCACGGCTTTTAGCATGGTAAACCATAACATCCTCTTAACCAAATTGAATTGGGCTGGTTTTCGAGAATCGATTAATAGTTGGCTGAAATCATATCTCAAAGATAGAAGACAAAAAGTGAAAGTTGGATACTATTTTAGTGATAATTTAATTGTTAAACTCGGAGTACCCCAGGGGTTTGTATTGTGCCCTGTTCTCCTCCTAGTGTTTATAAACTCATTGTTTCATCAGCCTTTTGTCACGGCCTCTACCGACGATCTTGGTGTTGCTTACGACTCTCCTAGCCATCTCCAGCTAGTTACTGACATTGACATTGGGGAGGTGCTCAGCGCACGAAAATTCAGCCTCGACTTGTACTGCAAAAATGCGCTATTAGGATGATTTGTGGAGTCCCTCGTTTCAGCCAATTCATGACACTATTTAAGAACTTAAAAATTCCGCCGGTTAGGCACCTGCATTACTACAAAGTATCTAATTTTTTTCTAAGAGAAGTGGTTATTTGCAGAGCCAGATCTCTGATACCTGCAATTTACGTAACAACCTGGAACTCCTGGCAAACATACCTTCATTTCGAACCACCCACTTAATAGACTCAGCAATCAGCAGCAAACTATTTAATCGTCTTCTTCCTTCGATTCGCGTAGTTAGAACACAAATATCCTTCCTAAGCAAAGTCAAAAATTGGCTTCTTAGCTTTGATCACAATCAAATTGGAGTCTTGCTGTCCTACGTTATTTAATGCTGCTCATAATGCTCAATATCTGAATGTTATTTCTATATTTCCTTTCTTGTTCCTTCATTTCTTCTTTATTGTATCACTTCCACCTACATTTTTGTTATATATTGTATATAAAATCTTTCTGCTGTGGCATTCAACATTATTTGAATTATGAATACGAATATCACTACATATTCTTTATATTGTATAATAATTATAATAACAAAAATAGAGTTACTGAAAAAAAACAATATTTCAAGCGCGATGGAAAACAGCGGTGGTTCACCCTATCCTTGAACGGGATAGTGATAGGATAAACCCTGCTAATCTCCAATCAATAAGTTTGCTTTTCAATATTAGTAAGGTTTTTACACAACCGATCTCTCTACACAACCTTCGTCCGGCCCCTCCTTGAATACGCCTCTCAAGTGTGGTCTCCTGACCAGCAAATCCATATTTCTAGAATCGAGAGCATCCAACGCCGGTTCTTACGCTTTGCTCTGCGAGGTCTCCCCTGGAACAATCCTTTGCTCTTACCACCTTATCACGACCGCCTTAAACTAATTAACATGAACACCTTGGAGGAAAGAAGAACTGTATCTGACATCCTCTTCATCCATCGACTCCTCTCAGGCTCCATTGACTGCGCTACCCTCTATAACTCTGTCTCTCTCAACACTAACCCTCGCAATGTACGAAACCCCCGTCTCTTCTATGTACCCACCACCCGTACCGCTTATGGCTCCAACGAACCCATCTTACGAATGCTCGGAAGAGTCAACTCGAATCCCTTCTTCGACCTCAACCTTAGCACTCCATGCTTAAAAACCCTTCTTCTTCATGCCCCCCTCTCCCTTCCCCTTAACAACTAAGCTAGTTTAAGTTAGGTTAAGGTAGATTAAGTAAGTTCATGTGCTTGAATAAAGCTTAATAAATGGGGGTGGTTGCCCCCTCGAAAATTAAAAAAATTACAAAAGTAATAAAAGGAATTCTGATCAAATGGCTTGAGGAAAAGAAAATAATACTGGACAACCCGTTTGGTTTTAAGGCGGGACATGATACCATTCACGCTGCGTCGAAACTGATTTCCGACAATCAATGGGATAAGGCAAAAAACCAGTGTACGGGTGCTTGTCTAGTCGACTTTGAAAATATCTTCGGCACCGTATGGTTAGAAGGTCTGCTCTATAAACTCACCAGGCTAGGCATGCCAAATCAGCTTCTATACATGGTTTACGTAACGATGACTATGGGAAAGAAGTTTGTTGTTACAACGTTACTTCGACCAGGAAGGAAAAAATTCGCGATCATTGGGCAACATAGGCAACCACTGACAGATGCGATTAGATACGACCAGTATCTATATTTCAATAGACATATAGATGCTTGTCTTGTTGGAGCTGAAAAAGTCTTCGGTATGAAAAGCAGACTGTTTCACAGCACTCAACTTGACCGCAGGGTACAAATGATCCTGTGAGCTGACTGGTAAGGTCTCGGGCATGCACAGTGAGCAAGATAGCGAAGCCCGGTTGCTGATCAGAAAAGTGACCACTTAGAACGAGTGAAATAACACGTAATTATGTACCATATTACTAAAGTCCATGTCTGTCGGACGTTCGCATGTCACATTCCTTGCTGCTATTCAGGAAAAAGGTGAACTTAGTGTGTGGGTGAGCCCTGACATGTGATCACACGACCTAGGGCACTGAGCTAAGACTACTAAAATCATCAACTTGTCATAATGATTGAAAGACGTAATATCACATGCTTGGACCCAGCACTGAACTTAGTTCAAGAAGTAACAGGAATCTTATAATTTCAGGGGTTGTGATTGTCAGTGATGTTTTCTGTGTTATATTGATAAACCTTTTTGAAACAATATTGATGAGTTTCTACACATTTCTAATGAACTAATTGCCTGGTCTCAGCTGCCGAACAGGTTGAATATAACTTATACTTATCGGTTGCTCTTAAAAAAATGTTTTTTTAGTTTAAGTTTTAAATTCATTTTTATTCAACATCTCTTATAAATATCCTACGTTAGACAAAAATGCTTAAAACTAAATATCTTATTGGCCCTAGGCGGACGCTCTAAAATAAGCAGTAAAATTTAAAACTATGTCTTTCAACTACTATATTTGAACATAAAATTAGACTTATGATATCATAAGCTAAGAAATTTTAAAGAGATATCTACATATAAGCAGTTATGCACGAGCGTTCGTGAACTTTTTTTAGTCTTATATTTGGTCTTGTAATTATGATTGTGTTTGGAACAGGCAATCTTACATTTTAAAGGGGAAACCAAACAATTAACAAGATTTTGGGAATGGGCCTAGACTCTGCTCTACTTCTTATCTCTTGTACTGAAATTTTATGATGTCCTTTGAAAGCATCTTCGCAATGTTTTCCTGGTTAGGAAAACTGTCGTTTGTCCTCTTTTGTATAATTTATTAATTGGGTCCTCTATCTTGATATTACCATAGATTATTATATGCTTCTATATGTAAGTTTACTAAATTTTAGCATTTTCTTTCTGTTTGGCTAGGTTGACAAGTAGTAAAGAGAAGTATCAAAAGTACTAACTCACCAATAGTCCAACCCATCAATACTCATCATTAATTCGAGATGAAAATCCAATCATTCTGGATGAAAATCCAATCATTCTTGATGAAAATCCAATCATTCTTGATGAAAATTATTAAAACCTAAATCACTGTTGTCACGGTAATGCTTCTGTAGAGTAGACTCACCATGCATAACCGTTAGACTGTCCTCATTCGAAATTTGCTACCGACCTGATAATGCCATTCTTGGGTTCCAAAAGCCATATTTCTGAATCTTCCCCAGTCGGAATCGCGCTACAAATACGAAAACAATAAAGTTGAATTGAAGCAAACCTTTAATAACAAGCTACAGTGATCGATTGATCACTATGCTGAAAAGAGGCAAAAGAGAAGTGAGAATTATGCTTTTACTTACATCCATAGCTTCAATTTCATTGGGGCATTAGGTTTTACAGACGCGCTTTAGATTTTAATTGCTATGTATACGACATTGAAGATCTGTCTTTATGCTGTACGTGATGATTAGTTATTTCATTTTCTATGATGGGTTTGCGGTTAAGTTAATTTTGTTGGCTTTCACATTGTCGTGTGACCGCAGGAATTTGTTGGATGACGTTTAAAGTGTTGTTATACAGTGTAAGTATAAATCTAGAAATCATTTACAAGGAAAGAAAAATTCCTTTCAGTTGATTTGTCGCAGCTCTTAGGACGAGATTGACCACTATAATTAAACATTTTTAAATGTGGACTACACTCGAGTTAACTACAATATACAATATAACTGTGACCTTCACGTGCGATCTTTTAAAAGATCGAGTCACTTGATTTAGTTGAGTAGGATTTGTGACACTTCTTCTTCTTCTTGATTGATTAGTTATCGGCCTTCCGCCAGTCGTCAATGCCGAGTGATGCTTCGGCTCATGTCGTCTCCCACCTACTGTGAAGTAGAAAACTTTTCAAGCTAAAGCATTGGTGTCCATGCATTCAACATGGCCCAACGCTTGGATTTATAAGGAACCTAATTAAAGAAGTCTTATAAAAACAGATCAAGGGCTTCTTCATGTGTCTAAGTCTCGTATTGAATCGAATGTTTCGGTTTTTTTTTATAGGGTTCGAGCAGGTTCAAGAGTTACGCTGTTATGGTGTTTGCCACACAATCTGGATGGAGTTCAGATGGTTTATGTCAAAGATGTTCATTCGCTACTCTCCGGGGGTGGTTGCCCTAGATAGGATTCGAGAAATTCGACTAAATTTTTGGTGTTGGTAGTTCACAGTAACTTTTTTTTGTTTCCATGCCATTAAGGTATTATTATATTGAAAATGCACACACAGAGTTTCAATTTTAATGTGAACTATAAACCAATTAGTTTATTTACACACTAAATAGCAAGATTTTATAGAAGATTAACTCTTCTCAATCGATATAACCGAAGTAGTTTGGCTCCATTCATCAGGTATGCTTTCCTCTGACCATATCTTGTAATGAGTTAATGCAAGTTTTCAACCAGATCATCTTAAGAGAGGGCACAATTTTCTTTCGACATCATCAGTCATAAAGGGATTCATAAGGCTGATGGGATATTTTTCTGAGTTGACATATATTTCAAAGTGAGGGGTCAAAGCTTTCTCACATTTTGTAACACGCAATCATTACCTCTTCAAATTATTGCAGGATATAGATTTTCGCGAGTAACACGAAGGACCTTACACTTTTTGTAGATGCTCAATTATGATAAAACCAGCCTCAAAGGCTAAAATGGTTTTGTGGTATGTCGCCGAGTCTACATTTAATTCTGTTTAATCTTTTTAAAACCAACTTGTGCAGTGACATCAGGAAAAGCAATTTGGACTATTTAGGGTTGAACTAGACACAGATATCCTAATATAGTACTTCCCTGGAAAGTTACCGTTGTTGCCATTGCTCTTATCGATGATAGTTAGAAGTCAAGTTATTCCTGTGAATCTGGCCTTACGTAAAAGTCATTTTCTAGGTTAGGTTAGGTTAGGTTATGGACCAAGATCGGTCCATTGTACTACCACTTAAGTTGGCTTAGTCACCGCTACTCTTGGAACCATTTTGAGTTTCAGATAGATCCATTAGTTCATTAAAGAAGTATTCTCCCTGAAATTGTCTTCTTGAGGAGACTAGGGTATTGCAATGACATAGTAGACGGCTTGGAGATTCTTCCTCTTCCTCATCATGACATTTGCCTACGATTTTTAGCAGGCTTGTGGTTTTACGATGGCAATACCTGGGCCAGGTTTTTTTCGCGTAGTTATATGTTTCAAAGTCACGCCATCTCTCATTTGGCTAGTTCGTCTGCCTCGCAATTACCTAGTACGAGAAGTATATCACTATGCCCAGGTACCCAGCACAACGTTGCAGCGCATCTGCTCGATTTCTCGATTTTGATTTTATTATTGGTGATTCGACTGTTTTTATTGCCGCTTGGCAATAAACAGCCGACAGTCAGTCGGCGGCTTCACGAATTACCGTTAATTCATAAGTGCATAGAGACCGGCATCCTCACCATTGCCTGTTCTGGACCCGCCTGTGTACGAGTATGTTTCCAGTGCAGTGCATTTTCTTGGAAAATTATTTTCCTCCCATTGTCGTCGGTTGGGAATTTTTGTTAAAGAATCTCGAAGTCTAGGGCAGGGATTAGGTAGTGTGCCTTATTTCGGAGAACTTCCTATGAACCAATTCCTTAAGTCGCGGCTCTGATTTTGTTGTCTTTCCTTGCCAAAGAGATCCAAGGGAAATAGGTGAAGCATCGTTTCGAGGGCTGCAGTGGTTGTTCGCAGTGCCCCTGTTGTAGCGAAGTCTTCTTCAGCATTTTTTTAAGGTAAGTCCCATTGAGATTTGGTGGAGTGATTTGAGGAATCTGCCGTTTTCTTGTGAATAAAACTAGCTCCGTTTTGGAGGAATTTATTCCAAGCCCGCAGATCTCTGCCCATTTGGTCAGTTTGCCTAGGCCTGTTTCCATCAAATCTCTGATTGTTGGCATATATCGTCTGCATACGCAATGACTTTGCGCCCGTTGTCATCCAGGGATAGGAGTATTTCGTTTACGACCAGCACCTATAATTGCGGCGATAGTACTCCTCCTTGTGGTTTTACTGCCCTTTTTGTGTGGTAGCACATAACACGTTCTACACGAATAAATATGAAAAATGGTGGATTCTACCAACATATCAAAAGAAAAAAAAATTAAAATCGAATGTATTTAGCTCGCGAAATACTAAAATTTCACTTTTTTTTTAACAATTCATTACTTTTCAATTACTCATCAAAACCCCACAGAAAAACAACTAAAGGTGTCAACATCCATTCCATTCTCGTAATCGGGAAAAAAATTGCCTTTTGTGGTCGGTACAATAGTCGAGTTGAAACCAGAGATCCAATTTTGGAACATAATAGTAGGATATCGTGTTACGATAAAGCACCCCATGCGCTCTAACTGCGTTCCTAGTCTCACCTTTGCCCGACAAAGTACGGGCCAATGCCGTCAGCCTATACCGTGATTTTAAGGTGCATGAATAAAGATCAGTCTTTAAAATTCGTCATTGACCTAAAAATTATTCTACGTTAAGTGCCATAAGCGAAGCTAAATTGTTGACTTCGGCGATAAACTTAGGAAGCTAGCTGGCTGGTAATGTTTTGATATATACGTTTTGTCCGAGCACGTTGATATGGAGTTTAGCCCGATACCAAACGAATACTGGTATCGGGTATCACTAGGGCGCTATGGTGAGAAAAAATTGACGAAAAAAGTGTTACTTTTACAGATTTGAGTAAGTCTGAGTAACAAAAATGTGTCGATGTGTGTTGACATCAATAATTTTTGTGGATGCAAATACCCCCATTTATTGAGCTTAATTCAAGCTAAATTAATCTAACTTAATAACTAAGAAGAACGGGTGTGGGAAGCGCGATCCTTTGAAACTAAGATTGGGAGAAGGGAAGGATATTGAGAAGACGGAGTTTTGGGCGTGGAGTGCTGGGCTGATGAGCTGATTATTGAGGAACTAGAGACCAGGAAGAGGTTTGATTTGTTTACGTGAAAAGGTGATTGTTTGGCATTTGGGAAAGTTAAGCTCCAATCAATTTTTGGACCACCAGACAGAAAAGCTGTTGAGATCCGATTGAAAAGGGAAGAATCTTGTTGCGAGGAAATGGTCTTCACGTGAGAAACTTGGTGTCGTCGCCGAACAGTGAAAGTGTTTGATGACAAACTCAGTGTCGTTAATGGTAAGAATGAAAAGAAGTGGATCTAAGTGGCTGCCTTGGGGAACGGCGGAAGAAGCTAAGAAGGGATTAGAAATGGCAGATCTAAAACGAACACTGTAGTAATGCTATTTTAAATAAGAAGATATCCATTTCAACGCAGTGGATTCACATCAAAGGGAAGCCCGCTTGAAGAGTATTAGTTTGTGGGAGATTTTGTCGAAGGCCTTACTGAAATCAGTTGAAATGACGTGGTCCTCATTCCCATTCTCTAATGCTGAGAAGGTGAAGGACACGAATTCTGCAAGGTTTGTGGTTGTAGACCTGCATTTGAGGTAGTTGTCGATGGTTGATAAGGAAAGGGGAAAAGGTGAAACAGAGGAACTAAGGGGGTCTGTTGTGAACATCAGGTCTACGGGTCTATTCATGTAATTTAAGATGCCACTAATTTGGCTAAGGTTTGAATAGGTTGCATCACTATGGTGATCTAAGAAAATACGTTCTTGGCAGCAGAGGGACTAGTGGTAATGTAGAATGATTGATCGTCTAATGGAGCCCATTTAAGAAGAGGAAGATAGAAATCACATTTCATCATGGGGATCAGGTAAATCATTTATTCTATCAATCGTATTAAAGTCGAGTTAATAGGATTCAATAGGTTTAGATAGCAAGATATAAAAGCAGATGACATAGAGCTCTTTACGGGGCAGTTCATCTTGATTGAAACGAAGTCGAGATACGAGGAAGAGGATATTGCAATAAGGGATGAGTCGATTGAGTTTAGGAAGGCTATTAAAACGCCATGACAAGGATAGCTATTGGTAGGTCGGTTGAGATCGTCGTCGCGGTAGAGGTTTAAATTTGATGGGTTTCAGTCAGAGCGAAGATTTCGAACGGTAAAGCATGAGACTGTTGAAAGACTGCGTGGGTTTTTGAGCGAAGACCTCTTACATTCTGATAATAATAGAAGGTGAGATGAAAGTTAGCATGACGGGCAGGAAGAGGATGAAAATTAGGGGCGAAAATGTCTGTCGTGATCGGCTTTGTTACGTTGGAGGTCGGATATTCGCTTTGAGTGGATCATGATACTTAAAAAAGTGGCTCTTGATGCTGACAAAGTCAGTAGGTAGACCTTCCCGATGAATCGAGACCATTACGATACTGTTAGCTTTACCTTCATAGTAGACCGAGTCTGGTTTATCATGGAGATAATCCAAAAAGAGACGGATGTTTTCATACGTCTTTTATCCACGAGAGAGAGCATAGCGGCATTCAGTGGGATTACTAACTCGCTGGGTAATTTTAACTGAGGGAGGCAGAAAAGGTTCAATAAAGATTGGGAGGAGTTAGGAGGAAATGTTGTTCAAGAAGGAGTTGAAACTGTTGAAGTGGAGTTGGCTATAGTATGAGAGGGCGAGTATGGTGTGAATGTATTAGAAAAGGCGGGGACAGTAACTGACAGCAAACATCCACATCATCCGTTGCCTTATTCAACTAAACGAATAATGAAAAACATTATCAACAAAACAGAGCCGAGAACGACATTGTGCAAGAATCATATTCCATTACCAGCATCTGATCTGAAACTGCTATCGCTCTTCATAAAAGCGCTGTATTTTTCTATTGACACCTCTTGTTGGATGACACTATAGATAGAAGAACAACAAACTTACTGAATGGGTATGCCATGGGAGCTTGGCAATCTACCTTTGAGTACTAAAGTATAAAGAGCTTCTACGTCAGCGTCAGAATCAATTATTATCGAATATCGAATAAGGCTTACATACTTTGTTGAAGGTAAACTCGATTATTTCACGAAATTTAATTATTTCTGGTTGGACTCAGGTTTATGAGTGGAAGTTTGGATAAATATAGTTAATTGAGAACGAAGCATCATTAAATGCCAATTTTGGGGGTGTTCATATGCCATACAGTCGATCACAGGCAGACTGTTTTGAGGCAGACTTGACTCATAGACAAATACTTTATTCTATAAATAAAACAACACTTAGCATATGGTATGACTTTTATTTATTTAAATAAATAAACATCATAAAAACAACTTAATCAAACACAATCAATTTCGTTTTATATATATTTATGTACTCCATATAATAATTTTCATTTCATTTAATTTAAAATTGTATTTTCCCATTTCTCTGTTCATCGTTTTTCTGTGTATACGAGAGTGTAAAGTATTATATAGGTACGAGTATAAATAATTGAGATAATACAAATATAATTATGTTAAACACAATAGCATCGTTTAATTTGTTTATTTTCATGTTGCTTGTTTATAGTAAAAAGTGTTTTAAATGCTTGCTCAACAAATAAGTGACAACATCTGAAAAACAAATTAAAAAGCTCAACTTGAACTGATGGAGGGAGAGGAAGTTGTCATCTTTTTCCTTCGTTTATGTCCTTATCCGTTTACTATTTAAATTTAACATAAATAACATCCAATTGCATTTGTTTTATATTTATCATTAAAATTTTGTTCAATATAGTTCATTTAATTTTGCTCTTATTTTTATTTGCATTTGTTTCGTTTTTTTTTACACATAACTATGTCTATAAATATTTATTTTGTTTTTGGATTTGGTTTTTTTTAATTTTTTTTATAAAAATTATTTTTGTTCGCATTTTTAGGTTTTTTCATATTTTTTATTTTCTTTTAGGTTTTTTCTTGTGTTTTTTGTCTTTTTTTCTGTTATCAAAGCTTAATTTCATTTTTTGGGTGCTTAATTACATTTAATTTAAATTTTGTTTCTCTTTTTTGCTTTTTGTTTTTGGTTTTGCGTACTATTAATAGGTTTTGCTTTATCTTAAGGTAGCGATATAGCTAATGCTATTAATTGATTTCATTGTTTTGTTTTTTTTTTTTGGTTTTGGTTTTTTATTCTTTTTTAAGGTAAGCATGGTTAATTTGTTGTATTTATGGCATTTAGCTTACGTGAGTTGGTTTAAATCCTTATTTATTTATACTACTTTCATTAATTCGGTGAATTTATTTGGGTTTTTAATTTTTTTTGCAGGAAGAATTCTGGGAAATTATGGTATTTAAAAAAAAAAAACGGATCGTAAGCCAGCTGAAAGAGATCTCAGAGGAAAAGTATGGAAATTGAAGATCATTAAAAACGCTTAGCAGTCTTTAGAAATAAAATAGTGTTTAATGTCTGTCCACTGGTTACTTTGTCTTTGTTAGGTGTATGCGTTAATTATAAGGGATTTATAAGAGATAGCGTTACTAGTACTATACGTACGTCCATATTGCAACTGTGTCATATTAAAGCTACGTCATCGAGCTTCAGCTTGTGGTATGTATCCATTTATCAATGTGTAAAGAAGGAAAGAGCATTTTTGGGAAGTTTTATTGTACTTCTTTAATTCGAAGAAAAGTCATCGGTTGCTGTTGAAGTCTTATGGTGATCATACTCCAACGATTTCGACATGTGAGTACTGGCTTCGTCGCTTTAAAAGTGGTGATTTGACATAGAAGACAAAAGACGTCCGGGACAGTCAAAAAAGTTTGAAGATGAGGAATTGGAAGCAATGCTCGATGGAGATCCGTGTCAAAAGTTGCTAGGAAAATGTAACAAGTTTTGGACGGATTATTCAAAAGTAAGGCAATTGGCTACCATACGAGAGGCGTCTGAAGGCGATTTTGCACGTCCGAAATGCTGCCTAATCGCCATGAAAAAAAAATATTTTTTGCATCGCATTACTGGCGACGAAAGGTGGATCTATTATGATAATCCCAAGAGCCGAAAATCATATGTCAAACCCCACAAACCAGGTAAATCGACTGCAGTCGACTGTAAATCTATGCTGCCATAGTGTATTAATGCTGTGTATTTGGTTAGCTAAGAAAGGTGTGGTCTATTATGAGCTGCTGGGAAGTGGTCAAAGAGTCGATGGACCTCTATACCGCCAACAACTGATGCGGTCAAGCCGAGCAATAAAGAAAAAGTGAAAAGCTCTAAGTGAACACTTAAGTTTCCAATAGATTGCGCTAACATGCTGGTTAGAAATATCAGGTCAGAAACATTCCATGGTAAGATTGGGCATCTGTTAAAAACTCTTCACCTGCTCACATATTTTTTTTATCGTTTTTAAGCATTTGTGGGGAGTTTTCGAGTGCTAC
The DNA here is from genome assembly GCA_958301585.1 of Merodon equestris. NCBI lineage: Eukaryota > Metazoa > Arthropoda > Insecta > Diptera > Syrphidae > Merodon > Merodon equestris. The sequence goes on from OY284413.1 coordinate 162,817,727, forward strand.
CCGTTGAAACTCTTTTGGAAAATATCGGATGGGAAATTTTGCCCCACACGGCATATAGTCTAGATCTTGCGCCATCCGATTAGCACCATCCTTGCAGAAGGCTCATTCTGGAATACACTTCAGTCGAAAGTATTAAAAATTGGATCGATTCGTTCTCGGACTCAAAAAGTGAGGAGTTTTTTGGGTTGGAATCCATAAATTGCCAGAAAGATGGGAAAAGGTCAAAAGGCCAGCGATGGACAACACTTTGAGTGAATTATTTTGCATCCATTTCATTTATTATAAATAAAATCTTTTTTCATCGAAAAATCCTTTAAAATTAATGCATACACCCAATAAGAAACCAAAAATTAAAAACGAATGAGTTGTATGATTAATTTTTTCAATCTTGTAGGCTAAAAAAAAAAAGCTTTGGTATGTCGCTCTGAAATGCGTTACTGAAAATGAATCGAATTTGCGATATGTTCACCGACAGACGAAATAAATGAAAAAAAAGTGCAAAAATATATATTTTTTTTTAGTTATTTTTTATTTATATTGGCAATTGGATAAAATAAAAACGCGAAAAATATTTTATTCCCATTCTTTAAATTATCACACAAATTTTAATTTTTTTTATATGCTTTGTTTTAAATTTATACATTGGGCGGAATATCAGCTTGCTTCTCTAAAAGAATTCGCTCATTATAATAACAAACAAAATAAAAAAAAAACATAAAAACAATAAAACATTTATGTTTATATATTCTAAATTGAAAAAAAAAGTTTCGCTCTTCTAATATCTATACGGTCACTAAGTTAAGTATGACAAATGAACAAGAGTATCTAATGCGAGTTACAATAAGCTTCCTTGCAGACGATAATACGCACGCGATGCATGCACCCTAGCCAGGGTAGCAGAAAAAGGCGCTATCTTGGCCCTTATCCTTTTTATTTTTTTTGATAAAAAATATAATATTCTACATTTTTTCACTACTCCTCGTTGCGTTAAAATTAAAAACAGAATTGATACATATTTCTAAGAAATAAATGTGTTTGATTTTTAATTTATTTGTTTTTTTTAAATTAGCTTTACATTGAATTTTGGTTTTAAGTGTTTTTGTTGACATCGAAAATACAAGTAGAAATATTCTACGCTTACACACTGATTGTTGTTTTTATGTTTTTTGGTTTTAGGTTTTGCGATTTTTTGTTTAAGCATTTTACAGTTAATGAAATAGCTCACTTAGATCAATATCCTAAAAAAATGTATTAGTTACTCGTTTTGTTTTTTTTTTTTGTTTTTTCATTACTTAATCGCCAAATCTCCTGTTTTTTTAATTTAATTTTTTTTGTTGTTTAGTAGTGAGTTATTCGGTAAAAATGAATTTTTTGATTTAATTTTTTTATTTTAGACATTTTTTATTTAACAATGACTCCGTGGAAATGATGTTTGCATTATGGGAGTAGAAATGATATTTATCTCGAAGTCAAGTGTATGCGATGCATGCTTGCGTTATGGGGCTTAGAATAATAACATTTGATCTGCACTACCTTCCGCACTGTCTTCGTCATCGGCTTCTTCGTCCTCGTCGTCCGATGTTACCGACGATGCATTGTTAAGGACATTTTCTGTAATTGAGATTAGTAAACGAATGGTATACATTAGACATTTCTCTTAGACTATATATAACTATTATACAATTGTATTGGGTTAAGAAAAAAAAATACACTAAATGCGTTGATTACTTGAATATAGGTACACGAAGACATAAGCGTCGAAACCTAGGCCTCCGTCTACCCCCACTTTGATTTCCACGCCGTGAATACTGTGTGGCTAGTACCTCAACTGTAGACCGGGTAGATCGTTTTGTTAGGTGTGAGGGCCCTGCCACCACCAACAATCGGCTTCGGAAAAATGTTTGGGAGAAACTTTAATCGGGGTACTATCATGTATACAAATAGAAATTCACCGTTTTCCAACAGATGGCGCTAGAGGTACATACATACATGGACATCTGTCAACAATTTTTCTTACCCTCACATATTTATTTGACGAAAATAAGCTTAATATAGCAAGCAAACGATTACTCCATCTCTACATCCATAAAGGATTCTGGCGATCACCAGATCAGTCGACCATCAACCAGGTTGATCACGTTGTCATCGACCCTAGATCTCCAGCATCCTAAATGTATGAACCGAGGAGCCAAGGTACGAATGAGGATATCAAGGGTGCTACGGAGCCGAGCAACACTTGCTTGACGTGGGAAAGCTTCAATCGCAGAAGACCGCTAGGTTCTTCGCCGATCGAATTTCCCTCAACCTCTCGCGAAATCTGGTGACACCGGAACAATGCAAGGAACAGGAGTGGAAGCATTGCCAGCGCGCCTCTGATGTGCTGGGTTTCAAACCGCGGTTAGCTAGAAACCCTGCATTACGCAAACAAGCCCATGTAGCAAAGCAAACCGCTTACAAAGCCATGCTATATAGACGGACGAGAGCCGCTCGTGAGCACTAAGAGCAGAAAAGGAAAGAGAAGCACACGCTTTTTAGGAAGAAAAAAAAAGAGCACGGAAAGCGTGAGATCGAAGAAATAGAGAGATGCTACCACAGGAATGACGCTCGCAAGTTTCACGAGGGCTATAAAACCAGAGCAGAAGCCTGTAGGGATGAAGACGGACTACTTCTAGTAGAGTCACAGCCGATGTTGAGAATATGGAAAAACCACTTCTGTAGAATAACTGGGAATAAGTGAGGAATAAGTCTCCTTGACATCACGTACAAGGTCTTCTCTGCCGTACTGTGTGAACGCCTGAAAGTCTTGGTGCATAATCTGATAGGTTCCTATCAGTGTGGTTTCAGCTCAGGTAAATCCAGAATAGATCAAATTTTCATACTGTGGCAGATCTTGGAAAAGACCCAAATATTCCAAATCGACATATACCATCTTTTTGTCGATTTTAAAGCCGCATATGACAGTGCGCATAGGGACGAGCTATACCGAGCCATGTCTAGTTTTAAAATCCGTGTCAAACCCGTTCGATTGGGCGGGATGACAATGGAGAATTCTCGCTCCTTCATTGAGGTCGGTAGTGAATTAACCGAGATCTTTGATGTTAAAAAAGTATTTAAGCAAGGTGTCGCACTGTCATGTAACTTTTTCAACATCGAGCTTGAAAGATCGTACGAGACTCACTGACCAACACAAGAGGTACGATTTATGTAAAGTCTGCGCAATTGCTTGCATACGCGGATGATATTGACGTAATTGGACGAGCACAGCGAGACGTCAATGAAGTGTTCAAAAGCATTGAAGCAGAAGTAGCTAAAATAGGTGAACGAGGGTAAAACCAAATTTATGCTATTATCTAAAAAAGACGGAGAGCACCGACGTCTTGGGCAGAACGTCACAGCCGACGGCTACAAATTTGAAATGCTTATTTTGCTCCAAGAAGTGCGATGGGATGAACCGGTTAAAGAGCGGTAAAAATCTGTGACATCTATTACAAAAATGGCTACAGGGAGAATACACAATGCCCATTCGTTTCATAGCTACCAGCGGAAACATAATATTATATGAAGAGACTCGTATGCACTCATGCACCGCGAGAAAGAAAGTCATTACTTTGACGGCCCTCTAGGCGCAATTTATTGGCTTAATACAAGCCTTAACCTTTGTTAAACTTAAGAAAAGAAAAGAGGATAAAGCGGAGTTCGGTTTGGGCAGCATTCTGGTCATTGGCTCATGGTAGCCGTAGTTCATTCGATGGGAGTTGATGCGAAAGAGGTGTATCAACTCGGGGATTGGTAAATATTACTGGCAAGGAAGAGTATGTCTGCGACATTGCGTTGCTCTTCCAGAGGTTGTAGGTTGATTAGTCTTAAGGCAGTAAAATATAGGTATCAGTTCAAAGAAGTCCGCGAAAGTGAAAAATGCATAAATGTTGAATGCCCTTAACGTGAATAGTGTGGATACCGTATGGGGGGAACCATATATGACCAGCATGTTCAAGAACGGACATAACGAAGGTAGTGTATAAGGATTTTGTAACGTAACGCGGAATTGGCACGTTTGAAGATGTTGTTGATGTTTTCAGCCACAGATAACATTTAGGACAACCAAAAAGTTGAAAGGGGAACAACATATCATGACAGATAACGTAGATTCTAGGAGGTGGAAGTAAGCAATTACGGGAAGTTCAAGTGATTATTTGATATTTGCTAACATTGAGCACGAAATGGGTATTTTGACAACATATAGTTAACCTGTTTAGGCGGAGGAATAGATATATGTTTGGAGATTTATATGACAAGATGAGAGTTCTTAATAACACAGTTAACATCACTATTGGTTAGAATAAATAGCAGTGGCCCGAGATGGCTGCCTTGCGGGACTCCGAATGGGTCAATAATTAGATCAGAAATCTGAAAGTAACATTGTACTGACGATCTTAGAGTTGGAATTTGAATCGTAGGATATAACTGGGGGAAATTAAGAGCAGTGAAGGCCTTGCTGAAGTCAGAGCAACAACGTCTACCTCTATGCCATCCTTAAGTGTACACAAGGACCCATGTAGATGTAGATAGAAAAAGTCCCTGCAGTGAGAATATATTGGATCGTAGATGATACTCTCAAAGAGTTTGGGAATGCAAGAGAGTTTTGTGGTAGTTAGACACCTCAATTTTTGTCTTTTTTTTTGTGAAATTGGAAAAGCTGAGGAAAGAGTGCCTGGGAAATGAACCAGGTCATGACGAGTTGCAACGGATGGTTGGCGTACTTTTTTAAAACTGTAGCGGGGAGGCAGTCGAAACCGGACGAGTAGTTATGTATAATATTCTTTTCGATGACTAAGGCAGGAGTTATGTACTCGTATATTCACGAAAGTAGTCATGGTTGGGTTTAAGAACCTGTTCGGTGAATGACTGGCTGAAAAAAATGGGCAAAAAAGCAAGAGGATGCATTGAAAGTTATCAGCTTATGTTTTTACGTTTATAAAGTGGTAGAAAAATTTAGGAGCAGTGATAAAAGACGATTGCATTGTGTTCAGGTATCGAAGGTAGAGAGATTCGCATAGTTGTGCGAATTCAATATAAGACTGAGCAAGACAAGTCATTAGATGAGGAGACAGGTCAAGTTGTCGGTTTATATTGTTGGTCATGTTACTGAAGATCAGAATTAGGTAGGCCTCATCCTTACCAGATGAGGTATTGGTCACGACAAAGTTGACCTCATCGTCGGATTTAACCCATTTCTAGTACTACGAGAGTTTGTAGTCACCACGGCTGATGATAATGTCATTGGAGCCAGCGATATAAAACATGGCATCTATGAAGTGGATAGCAAGTTCATAGTAATACGAAAATGTGGATTGTGGGAGCAAAGTAGAGCTTCTGTTTCAGGAAGAGTGTTAAGGCGCTGATTAACTTTAAATCAGCAGAGTTATACGAATGATAGTGTAAGGGATCCTAGTGGTTGCGAATTGCTGTATTGCAATGAGGACTCCGTGACCTTCCGGATTGGCAGTATTGTCGTGGCCATCAGTTGAGTAAAATCTGACACAAATAGGCTAGGTTAGGTTAGGTTAAAGAAGGGGAGTGTGATGGATGAGCATCACTTCCACTCGGAGACCGAAGGGTACACATACATTAACTTGTCCTATCACGTGGTGGCTGAAACCATCCCGTGCTCTTTCTGAATTTTAGAAGATACGATATATCTGCATTTGTTACATCTGCAATCTCTGTGAATAATCTTTGACCCAGCGAAGCTAGACGCCGATTCTGTCTCGGTTTCTTCCTCATCGCCGCAGCTCCGGCAGAGACCGCTGGATCCCGAGTTCCATTTCCGAAGCATTGCTCCGATGGGACAGTGTCCTGTGATCACTTCGACGAGCATACGGATCGAGTTTCGGTCCGGTGCCAAGAGCTTTTTTGTTTTTATTGAGCTCTGGCCACGGTGATCTTGTCGTGTGGCTGTCGTTTCTTGTAAACCAAGACGAGTTGACTTATTTTATAATTGTGTCATTTATGATCCGGTATAATGCACTGATCGGTGGTTGCAGTGACGTTTCCGCTTCGCTAATGTCCATTTCAGACCCTTGCCTGGCCATTCGTCCGCTCTTTCGTTCCCTGCGATTGATTGGCCCGGGACTCAGCAGAGTTTGACTTTGTGGTGTCTGATGGACTTGAGTTAGTAGCGACATTGACGCAAATAACTATTTCCGATTTTGGTGGTTTTTTGGGAAGAGAGTAGTATTGCGGAAATATTGCGATATCCTCTAACATTCTGGTAATAGAAGGAAGTGCCTAGATTAGGATGGAAAATAGTTTGTGAAGTAAGAACGGGCTCTCTGTCAGGCGCTTGGCGCAGCTTCTCACATGGGAAGCTAACGAGGTCGTTAGCCATTGGGTGAAATATGTAGGCTCTCAAGGCTCGTCAGATGACGGCTGACTCGAAAATGACGTCTGCGGGTATGACTTTCTATAGAGAGCATGAGCATATGTCCCAATTATGACATCAAATTCGTTCTAGGATATTTTAATGGGCGGCTAAGTAAGGAAGACACCTTCGAACGAGTAGCCAGAAAGAGACCGGATTTAAGCGTGACTCTTTAGTACCCAGCACACGATATCCACATTGTGACAACCGTAAAAGGTCCTGGCGATCTCCTGATCAATTGAAAATCAACCAGATTGATCACATTGTGATCAGACGCTTCTCGAGGGTTCTCGATTTTCAAAGCATCCAAAGAGCCACCGTCGACTTAGATCAATATATTGATACAATCAAGGTATGGATGTGGACATAAAAAATCAACGCAGTCGAGTAATTTCATCGAAATTTGACGTCGAAAAGCTGCAATCGCATTAGAAGATCAGGATCTCTCTGGATCATGTTTCCCTTAACCCGATTTATTCTACACAGCAATTTGGACTCCGATGGGTTTTATACAAAATGTCAATGAAACGTTTGAGACCAAAGAGGCAGAAGCGATCGGTCTTTAGAGGCAATTTCCACCACTTTAGGGGAATGTCAGAGATTTTGCGTTCGAAATTATTCCTGAGCTCCTCCAACTTTATCGATTTGTCAGCATAAAACAATGATTTAACGTGACAATGATTTAAAGGAAATCCAACGGCGTTTAATCGCATCAGAGAGGTGGCCATTCAATCGTACTATTTCTCGAGATTACACGATCACCGAACTTCTCTCCAATAGATCAATTGATTGATAAGCTGGGTGGCATCGGCTTTTCGCAGTAATATTTCACAAATGTCAGTTTCATTCAACTAAATAAATAACTCCGAAAATTGCTCGATAGCGAACTCCATCGATCATTCATGGTGGTAATTTTCATTAACGAAAAAATACGGTCTAAGGACACCTCCTGAATAATATTTACACCACACGTCAGTTTTTCTGGATGCAACGGAGTTTTACGAAACATGTACGAGTATATGTTTGTTGATGTATTGTACAATAGCACATATTCTGTTCAATGACAAAATCATTTAGCCAAAAATGAGCTTCATCGTTGAAGATGATTTTTCAATGATTTTTGAAGGATTTTCTCCAAAGTTTTTCGGAGTCCAATCGGAGAAGTTCCGACGGTCAAAACGATCAAGAAACTTCAGTTCTCGATTTGATTGGATCTTGTCAATATCGCAAAATTCGCCAAAATGTGAACTCAGAGATTCTGTGAACGGTAGGGTAGAGACTGATTTGTCTCATTTCGAACTGAAGTTCTTGAGGCTGCGATGTTTCCAGTACTTCGACCGTTGCGTTGTTTTATTGACACAAGAGTGAATATGTTGAATCGAATTCATCAACTTTAGCACACACAGACAGGCTGTGTTCGATGATTATTACGACCGAAAATTGGCACACTTAAAGTTGCGACGATTACTTAAAATTTAATTTTTTTTTTAATAAATTTTAATAATTTTGAAACCTTGCTTGCTGGTGAACTTGGATAAAAATGTTAATTTTTACTGATATTTTGATGTTGATAAATCAAAAAAAAAAAGCTTAACCTAAGCTTCTGTATAAAAATACAAAATTATCATGTCCCTATTGAAAAACACTCTGTCTCAACTCAGTTCTGATAAATAGCAGTATTTCGGTAGAAAGGAGAAAATTTAAATGAACCTAGAAAAAGAAAAGTTTAAAGAACCGAGCGTTTTTTTAAATCCTAATGGAAATCTACGATAAGCGCGTACTCGATATAAAGTTTTTAAAACAACCTCTTGTGGCCCATTAGTATTGAACCGATGTCAATGACTTTACAACAATGCACCTACCGACAACAATATTTCCTCGTAGCCAGGAAATAAACTTTTCGAATGAAAACAAGCAGCTGGATATCCCCTCTATGCAACCACAGCACTTAAAGGAACTTCATCGATCCCCTTTGCCTCAATCCCAGTCCAGCAGGCTAAGTAAAACCAAATAGCCTTTGTTCGACAATCAAGCCCGATTGCATTGATTATTTGCGGAACAGAAACTAACAACTAATCAGTAACCGCACTACCGCAAACTTACAATAAAACCACAAATTTTCCTTTGACAATACCATGGGAAAGCATAAAAAAACAAATACGAGTATCCAAAGGCATCCGCGTGCACAATCCATGCACTCGCGGTCGAAATCGCGGTCGTATTACTCCAACTGCAACGACAGCGACAAAATGAAAATGCTCCAAACTAAACCTCCTTTCAGATACTCGTATCAACAAATCATTTGCATTCATTTGCCCTAAGTTCGAGCGTGCACGGCTGCGGAGGGCTTTCAGTAGCGGCAGGAGCATTAGCTTTCTGGTTTAAGTACTACCAAGTGGAATGGCAAAACACGAAATTCTAAAATCTCAACTGGAAATGGAATATGTTACTTACCGCAGTTGGGTTTGCCGCGGGTACGGGTGTTTGCGAACTCCACGCCATGCTTGTCGACACACCAGCACACACCGACCGAATTATGACATTGTGTTGGCTTATAGAATCCTTGAACATCGCAGTCGGGTGCATAGGCTCCTTGAAAGAAGAAAAAAAAAACAGAAAAACAACCAATTAGCACCGAAGCTAGAGCTTGCTCCCCTTATCATTTGTGTAGTGCCCGCTTGGCGCGAGCTTATGTAGGTGTTAAGTGCGATTAAGGGAAAAGCAGGTAAGCAGCAACGTGTGTAAACGAAGGGCTTTTGTTAATCGGAACTACGAATAGCAAGTAAGTAATTGACAAAAAGCAAATTAGGCAACAGCAGACGACATGCACCAGTTAGTAGCGGCACTATGCGCCTGGCCGCAACACGACCACTGTAGCAACCGTCATTGTGTCCACCAACTGGCATGGGCTGCCGCTCCAGCTCGCAGGATTGGGCGATTATCTGTAGTATGTCAAGAAATTCGTTTATACCTATCTCACCTGCAAAGTCGCCAGCGATTCTTCGACGCACCGCGGCACACGGACGATCTGTCTTCTCGAAGCAACGGCACCATTCGCGTGTATTAATCGTACTATCCTGATCGAGGTCGCATGTATCGATGAATGGCTTGATGCAACGTTCGTTCTGGTCATGTTCCAAATCGTACATTTCCTGCAGGGACAACAGGCCATCATTGTTCAGATCTAAATGGCCGAACATCCATTTAGCTTCGGTCTTGCATGCGGGCGGGAAGTGTGCTTTGGACTTTTGGTTGTGCTGGCGTCGCTTCTTGCTATCGGCCATGATGACAGAGAACCAATCGAGCAGACGATTACCGATGGCTGTTAATTGTTGCGGCTTGCATTCAGCTGATTTTGATGGATAGCCTGAAATGTAAAATGACTTAAGTGCTGCGTTCGAGCATTTGGAATGGTGGATGAAGGACTTTAGAATTTACTACTAATGGTAAACGCATGTTTTGTTTTAGTTTATGGCGCCCGTGGATGGGAGCGGCTAGCAACGGGGTGGTACTTACCGTTGTTTATGTTGCTGTTCTTCGTGTACTTCTGTGGCTTGTCGACAACCTCGTTGTAGCCGCGGATCTTGTGTTTGTCATCCTGGAATTGATTGTCCTAAAAGGAGATAAAAGGAGTGATTTTAAATTTTCTTCCTCTCTATAGAGGAAATTTTTAAAATTTAGCGCCCATGAGTAACCAGAGCCTTAGCTTATCTCAGTCTTTAAAGTCGCGTGTGCTCGATTTTTCACATGTTTATTGCTTGGCTTCGAACAATTTCCGAACTTCGCCACCGTGCGAATAACCACAAACGTAGACTCTATAATTTCGATGTTTTGCTTTAACCAGGTTTCTGAGTCCGAATTATCGGCAGCGATTTGTTCAAAAAATCGTTAGATCTAAGGCTTATATGATCGTCAGGGGCCTAATGAAGAAAACGGTTGATCTTTACCAGTCATCACAGCACCCATCAGATGCCGTCTTAAACTGCTTACTTAGACGAATCTATACTTTGAAAGGATGTCTCTTGGTATACGATATAGGGGAATGAGGGAAAAAAGTGATATTTGTCGCCGTTTTAAAACATGAACTCAGTCGGCCAGATGACATTGTTTCTTCTTTGTTTGCTACCAGGTATAAAGGGTAAGCCACGGTTTTTTTTTTAATCAAAGGTTATTTTGACACTGACAGCTGTTTCCCGCTCGAAATCTTGACAGAAAGTCAGTATCATACCTCCGCGGAACGAAATGAGTAACTTCATGCTTGAACCACGTTGGAAAATATTATATTAAAAACTTATTTCTAAAGTGAGTGCTGTGTAGCCTAAAAAGTGCGATTTTAAAAAGAAGTTTTGGCCGAAATAAAGCACCCACCGCGACTGCTGTACGCACGTTTGTGCAAAAAGTTCGTGAGACTGGTATGCTAGTGGACAACACTCATGCTCCCCGTCGTAGAACGGTGCGCACAGATGAGAATGTGGTTGCTGTGGCCGAGAGTGTGAGACTCAATTCACGAACATCAACTCGCCATAGATCTCAGCAACCCAACAGTTCACGCAGTAGCCTGAGGAGAATGCTGTACAAAGACCTCGGATTATTCGCTTACGAAGTCCAATTGACTCAGCAATTGAAGGCGCGCGACCATCTGCTTCGTTATCGCTTCGCAGTTTGGGCCTTAGAGCAGCTAGAATTGGACAACGATTTTGGTCGAAAAATCATCTTTTCTGACGACGCGCATTTTCACTTCAGCGGCTACTACTCGGAAAATCCACACGTCGAGAAGCCAATCATTGGACCATTTTTCTTCGAAAATGAGGCTGGTTACAACGTTTCGGTCAACGGTGAGCGTTACAGAGTCATGCTAACCGATTTTTTTTTTACTGAAATTTAAGACATAGATTTGGACGACCTCTGGTTCATGCAGGATGGCGCGCCATGCCACACAGCCCATGCCAAAATCGATCTTTCACGCTCCAATTTTTTATTTTTTTTATAATTCGTGCAGGTTCAAGAGTGTACGCTCCTATGGTATTTGTCACACAACCTGGACGGGGTGCAGATGGTTTGTGTCGAAGATGTTCGTTCAGTACTCTCCGGGGTTGGTTGTCCTAGATAGGATTTGAGAGATTTGACTGAATTTGCGTTGGTTGTAGTTCACAGTAACTCTTTCCCAAATTGTGTTTTCATCCGTCTTGTCAATTGATTGATGTCAATTGGCTGCCTCGGAGCTGCGATGTGACTCCTTTGGACTTTTCTTTGTGGGGAACCGTGAAGGACCGATATTATGCCAACAATCCGGAAACGATTCAAGCACTTAGGGCCTATATCATCCAAGCAATCCGTGAGCTACAGTCCGAAACCATCAACAAGGTCTTGGAAAATTCGGATGACAGAATGCGCTTCTGCAAAGTCAGCCGAGGCAGCCACTTAAACGTCGTTGTATTTCGTAATTAACGGGAATATTTGTTCTTACTAATAAAACCATAATACATGGAAAAAAATTTATTTAATTTTATTCCATTTTTAAAAAGAAACTTGTATTTGGCCCACCCTGAATTTTCAATAGTTTCGGTGAGAGCTTCCGGTGATAAGTTCTCGCTGAGATATTCTCTTTGAAAGTCCTTAGAATTTGTGACTCCGAAAAACGTCTTTAAGGTACAGTCTGGGCTGATTAAATTGCACGAGACATTAGGCGACTCGGAAACGCATCCTTTTCACTTCTATCATCAGTCTTTTCAAGAGGAGCGGCTAAACGCCTTAGTTTTGACCAGTTAGCGTAGCATTGTTGGAAAATTTGCGCCGGAATTCACGTTGCGCCAAAATCACTGACGAACTTTCCAGTTAAATAATATTAGGAGCGCAACAAAGTTCTCGCTGTTTTTTTGATGAAAATGCAACTTTATTGTGAAAAAAACCGGTTACAAATGAATCATTCAAAGTATTGCCCATCGCTAGAGATAACTTTTTTCCATCTTTCTGGCCGAGCTCGCATACCTTCACGGTAGAAGTGTTCGTCTTTTGAGGCTATCCACGAATCAAGTCATTTTGCGATGTCTTCATATGAATGGAACTGCTGATCAGCCAGACCATGTGCCATCGAATGGAACAAGTGATAATCGGATGGCGCAATATCTGGGAAATATGGCGGGTGGGGTAGGACTTTCCATTTGAGCATTTCTAAGTAGCTTTTAACGGGTTTGGCAACGTGAGGCCGAGCGTCATGCTGTAGAATCACTTCTGCTCGTATTGTGGCCGCTTTTCGCGCCGTTCTCGGCTCAATCATATCACTTGAGTTCGATACCGTTCCCCAGTGATGGTTTCGTTTGGTCTCAAAAGCTCATAATAAATAACATCCCCCTGATCCCACCAAATACCCAGCATAACCCCCGCAGCATGAATACTCGGCTGAGCCGACGACGTAGAAGCATGACCGGGCTGTCCCCATGATTTTTTTCTCTTTGGGTTGTTATAATGAATCCATTTTTCATCACCCGTAACGATGCGATGAAGAAAATCCGTTGCCGTTGGAGCAGTTGTTCACAGGCAAAAAAGCCGACGCTCAACGTCTCTTGGCTTCAAATCATAAGGAACCCAAGTTCCTTGCCTTTGAATCATTCCCAATGCATGCAATCGCCTGGAAATAGCTTGGCGGGTAACTCCTAATACTGAAGCTCTTTTTGCGGTTGGCATGGATCCTCATCGAGCAATGCCTCCAATTCAGCGTCATCGAAGGTTTTTGGCCTTCCTTCACTCGAACGGTCGTCAACATTGAAACACCGTCCTTGAAGCGACGGAACCAATCACGGTATGTTGTTTCACTTAGAGCAGCATCTCCGTAAATTTTTTGGAGTTTTCGATGCGCTTCAACCGCCGTTTTTTTTCGAATGAGAGAAGATAAGCAACACTTCAAGCAAATGACGATTATTTGGCACAAAATCAGACATTTTCATACAACCCAAAGTATATGATGCAAAAACAAATCACTAATATGTCAAAGCGGTTTGTTTGCCATATGTCTAAGCTTTTGGATACGTTACAATCGACCAGCACTTATTACTAGAGCCATCTCTTGATAAACAGCAAGAACTTAGTTGCACATCGTTGCATTTCTAGATCTTGAGGAGCATAATGTTCCATGGTTTGTGTCTAAGTCTTTCAATCAATTATATCCACATCAATATCACTCATTTGTAGAATGAAAATTCAATAGATATGGGTTCAAAGAGTTCACAATTAAATGTAACGTTCTTAACATCATTACAGATGATGATATTCGATAATGTATAACAATGGTTAAGCAGGACCTGGAGGTTGTACCTCGGCAGCTACAGTTTCTTCAAGGTGCACTGTGCGTCACGTTTGAGTATGTCTAGGACAAGAAAGTTGATAATAGTTTTATTATAAATGGCATAACAGCCAATCAAGGAACAGACCCGGAGCTTTTCTCAATCATCTACATATGTTGTGTGTGATTTATTTCTTCCCGTATGTAAAAGGGATCTACTCTCGACTTCCAATGTCCAACTTTGAACGGGCTAATGAGGCCGCAAACCCATAATCCATAGCATACAGTCATTTTTCTTTTTTCAGGAGTTATTGCCTTTTCACCCCTTGCCTGCCTTCTGAGTTCGAAACAAGCCAGAATACAAAATGAAGCTTAAGGAAGAGAGGAGCCCCATATTTTGGGAACTTGTCAATAAAGGCATTTCATTCATGATTCTTAAAAAAATGTAAGTGCTAGTGCTTAACGATTGGACAGGGGCGTAGAATGGTTCAGAATATGGGGTCTTGGGGTTCGGGCCTAGTTATTAGTAGGGAATAATTTCTGAATTCGACTTTGTTTTTAATTTCATCTTAGACATTGGTAAAGTAGAAACACGGTGATTGTTCAAGAAATAAGGTGACTTTTTGAATTTCACGTATTATTTATATAAATCGTGTATATATTCGATTTATTAATTGTTTTTGCCGTTATGTTGTCCCCTACTATATGCCATCAGACATTTAGTTTATTTTTTACAGATATGTTTTGTCATTTTGCGTGAAAAATTAAATTAGTTGCTCTAAAATACCAAGACGCTGACCCATATATGCTAGCTGATATCGATTACGTGTTCCTCGAATATGCCAGCTACTTTGTTGTCATAATAATGCCATCAAAAACATAACTTGTAAAAAAAACCAAGTCTCGCAACTCAGTTCTTCTACTGTAAAAAGTTGTGAGATCTATGTAATACCAAGTCGGTTAATTTATTCAGCCCCTACTTAAGGGACCTTCTGTCTTAAGTTATTACGTAATTAGCTAACCTAACAACATCTTATAGTGACCATATTAATATTAAAAATCTTTTATGTTTTAAATAAATAGATTGACTTGTCCATCGCATGCATCTCACAAATAATACATATTATATTAAATTAGATTGTCTAGTGCGATTGCCAAGTCAATCTATTTATTTAAAACATAAAAGATTTTTAATATTAATATGGTCACTATAAGATGTTGTTAGGTTAGCTAATTACGTAATAACTTAAGACAGAAGGTCCCTTAAGTAGGGGCTGAATAAATTAACCGACTTGGTATTACATAGATCTCACAACTTTTTACAGTAGAAGAACTGAGTTGCGAGACTTGGTTTTTTTTACAAGTTATGTTTTTGATGGCATCTCATTTCTTTTTGTAGATAGTCCTACTCTTCTTCCTTTCCGGTACCTTCTACTTTTTGAATACCAACAACAGATTTTCTTAAAGCCCACTCTGTGTCTTATGAGCTTTTCTTATTTTTGTAGGTTGTCTTCCTCTTTTTCTTTTCCGGTACTACTTCTTGAGCTTCAGCTGCAGTTTTTCTCAAAGCCCACTCCCTGTCTCTATGGGTTTTTCTCAAAGGCTTTGATGTTACAATTTTTATCAAGTCTGGACGGTAAATGCTTCTTAATCTATTGTATTCACAAATTGAGGATTCCTGCGCTTTAATATTTCCAAAGTCGACATTAATTAGATGTAAGCCGCCCAGACTTGTAAATCTCGAAAGTGCCACGTAAGCTTGACCGGATGTGAATACTGCAGAACCGATATCCATCAGCGCATTATTTAGACTTAGGCCCTGACTTTTGTGTGTAGTTATAGCATAGGCTATACATATAGGAAACTGTTCGCGATGAACATAAGCTCTATTAATAATTTCAAATTTAGTTTTGACCGGACCAAGCTCGTAAACCTGTTCTTTATCAAATGTAATGTATATTTTCTTAATTATTTTTGTATTTTCCGGATCAACCTTTACTCTTTGCACTATACCGATAGAACCATTAACTAAACCAAGACTCACGTCAATATTTCGCCTTAACATGACTCTTGCTCCTATTTTTATAATTATGTTCTCTTCTAGGCCCGCAGTCATAGAAGCATCGTCTTCATAATTTTTTATGCATTCACGAGCTCTTTTTGTTATCCTCTTTTTGCAATCTATGCTATCTACAGCTGTAAGTTTTATTTCGGGATGTGGGAGAGATCTAAGCATTGCAGTATTTAATTGTTGACACATGTTTTTTGTAGGTAATAAGCAAACGGTATCATCAGGAAGTTTCGAGAGGTGTTCAATTATTTCAATCAATCTGTTTTCATTTGAATTGGTTTTTAGAGTTATTAATCTAGTCGAGAGTAAGTCGCGTTCTTTTTGTGTAGTCACACCTAATCTTATTCTATTTAGCATTTCAACAAAGTTAGAATCATTAAGCTGTCGCATGTTAATAGTAAGTTCATCGTATACGAACAGTTCAATCCACAGATTCGGCATACTGAGGGAACCTAACAACTTGTTAGCTTCAGCAGTTGAGAGTTTTTCAAAAGGTGACTTTTCTCTTACCGGCGGAAGCTGTAAAAGATCCCCGAAAAGTACAAGATGTTTTTTTTCCAAACCACCAATTCTGATCATCGCTTGTGTCAAATATCTCAGACAAGCGTAAATGAATATATGTTAAAGTAACATTGGATATCATCGACACTTCGTCTATGATAAACAACACTACTTCTTTCAAATCTGATCTCAGAACTTGGAGCACTTCATCGGAAAGTGGCTTGTACCTCGGTGTTTGCTTGTGTTCCACAGGCAGCTGCAATAGTCTGTGTATAGTCAATCCATTCACATTGAATGCAGCTATGCCTGTTGGATCACTAACTGCCACTTTTTTGTTTAAATACATCTTAACCCAAACTTTCAGAGTTTTTATTAAAAAGCACTTTCCAGTGCCACCAGTTCCACTCACAAAACAGCGTAAAACGTCAGCGTTATTATCAGTTGTGTCCATTTCATGTGTGATCATATCGAAGACTCTTTTTTGATCGGCATTAAGTTTTGCGATCATACTTTGAAGATCAGTCTGCTCTTCTTCTACCAGATTGATTCTGTGAAAGTCATCCATTGCGTTTGCAGCTTCCACAGCTTCAAAGTCTAAAGGGTTTTCAAGACCATCGTCATCATCAACAATTTCCCTTTCTTCGTTTATCTCAGCAACTTTAGATTCTATCATTTCACATGCTTTTTGTATCTTATATCTTGACTCTATCATTGAATTACCATAATCGATTCCTTCTTTTAAATCTTCTTTCGCCAAATTAAAGGCCTCCGTGTAAGTATCACACCCCATTTTGAGTTCATCTAAGGAACGTCATGGCTTGAATAAAAGAAGTAAAGAGAAGAAATATTTCTCTGGTACTTGTTCTCCGTCGTAGAAATAGTGATTGATCAAATATGGGTTATCTCTTCTTTTCAGGAACTTTTTACCGTCATTTATCTCGTAGCACTCGACTTTAGAGGAGACTGGGCGTGTTTTAACAATATCGTAATTTTGAGCGAAACTGTACAAGTTAGTAGTCTCCAACTCTGACACCGAACATACAATTTGTTTTAAAATTGATTTAATTATAAGTTCATCAAATGGTTATTAAATATATGTACATAATAAAGATATTTATTTTATATTCCGTCAAATACATGAACCACATTGACCACTAAACCCAATTCCCCAACCGCCCATTGATTGGGTTGCATTGCATATTTTTAGGGGTTAATCGCCATCTAGATAAATTGAAAAAGGATACATACAGACACTATCCTATTAGTAATAATATTTGGTGTATCTAGAAAACTGGACCAAAATTGCAAAATATTTTAGTTTTTCCTTGATTTATACACTAAACACTAATTGTATTCTAAATTTCAAGCTTCTATGTCTGCTAGAAGTGGCCTAGAGTTTTGATGATCGGTGAGTGAGTGAGTGAGTGAGTGAGTGAGTGAGTGAGTGACAGAATTAGAAACTTTGACTAGTTATAATTCTTAAACTACTGGTTCAAATTTAATGAAATTTGAAATATACCGTGTCTATGGGATGCCTGCTTGGTTACTGAAAATTCAGGCTTCTAGTTTTATCCACAACGAAGTTATAGGGGGTCGAAAATGGCCCGAACTGCTTCGAGAAAAGGATGGTACGGCCGTGCCGCTTTTTTGCTCGACTTGGCGGGGGCACTGCCGTGCCCCCAGATCACACCAAATGTGAAGTGAAAGGCAAGACAGGTGCATCAGACAGACATAAAATTTGGAAACCAGCTTTGGCTGTTTAAGAAGGAAAGGATGGATGGACCCTACATATATGATGGATACATTGGATTTTCAGACCAAGTTAAATATGTAGACATTGACCTTGATCATAAACTGAACTAGAACTCCAATATAAACAACAAATTAACATGCAAATACTTACATATCTTGTGGTTATAGATCACGATAGTAAAACCTATCATCGTCTAGGCCTCTGTAGTATGGTGCAAAAAGATCGAGAATAAAACTTTATTAACCGAACTACAACGTCTACGAAGACTCACAAGACTCGGCATAACAGTTGTCATGTGATCATAATACGAGTAAACAGTATACGCTCATCAGCCCAAAAACCGTACCATACTGTCGCACATGGTGTACAAAAAGGTTGTGTTCACCTTTTCTCTTGATCTTATCTCAAAATGGAAACACCTGGCCTTTCCGCGATGTCCTTAATGATTTTGTGTTCAGCTTTCACTATCGCAACACATTGTGCGTGTATTTATCGATCTATGTATATTAAAAACAGTTCGACAATGGGGCGAAATCTAAATTGACACCTTTTGTTGGAAGACCCTTTATATCCTCAAATAGTAACAAAAATAAACTTTGCACACTAATGGGATTCCTCACCAGAGGAACCCAGAATTTTAAATAATTTACATTATTGACGTGTGAGCGAAGAGAGTAGACAGTCACAGAGAGTGTTCTGCTGTGTTATCCTCCCCGCAACATGCAGCACAGGTAGGCGTCTCACTGATGCCAAGCACGTAGAGATGCTTAGCAAAAGTGTAATGGCCCGTAATGACGCTCGCAAGCCTTCTGCGATCTTTTCTCATTAAGGATAAGAAGAATGTTGAGGACTTCTTGCAGACATCAGGGCGCACGTGCTTAGTCATCCTGCATCCTGGATATTCCCTCCATCTACGATTGTTTGCATTAAGGACCCAATCGTTGATATCCTGACATGGAAGCAGGTAGACCTAAGGCGAGTTCAGGTGCTGAGAAACTCTTCTCTGAGTCCCTTCTAGCGAGTTCATCGGAGATCTCATTTCTTGCTATCCCAGAGTGACCTGGGAGTGACCATACAAGCCTTAGTGAATTAAGTCTCCCGAATTTCTTCAAAAAGGTCTTGAGTTCATTCACTCATTTTGAGTTGAATAGAGGGTTGGACACAGCTTTAAGTGCAGCTTGGCTGTCACTGCAGACGCATATGCTTTTTCCCTTCCACCTGTGCTTCACAGCATAGTGTGTGATTGAAAGACAGACGCATATTTTCCTAACGAGAAGTGCAGTCGAATGTTTTCGCGTTCAAAGAAAACTTCAGCTCCGGATCACCGCTAAGACCTCGAGCCATCTGTGAAAATGCGAAATGTGACTGTGAAATTACAGCGCAGTAGGATGGCAGGTGTCATTGCGTCAAAAGCCATATCCATGAGATAGGGTCGGAGTATATTTCTCGCACACTGTCACTCCAATATGAATCGTACCAAAGAGCATTTCTCTTGAGGCGAGACATGGCTTTCAGTGCGCACCCTCTGATATATATGTTAAGGGGTGAAAGATTCATCATAGCATCTAGAGCAGCTCCCGGTGTGCTGGGTAGAGTCCCCGTGCAGCTGAGACAGACCGCTCTTTGGAGTTTGGTGAAAGAGGCCACAATGTGGTTGCGTGTTAGCCTGTTCCACCAGACAACCGATGCATATGAGATTATCGGTCTTATCATTGCCGTGTAGATCCAGAGGACCTTTTTCGGCGATAAGCAACATTTTTTTATCAAAGGCACCTGTGCATTGCTAAAAAGCTGACAGTTCTTTGGTGGTTTTGAATTCTACATGCTTTGACCAAAGAAGCTTGCTAACTAGGGCGACTCCCAGGTACTTAGCTTCCCTGGATATCGGAATGGGAATGCCTTTTAGGACCAGCTAATGCCAGTATTTTTCCTCTTTCTCATGAAAAGAACGACATCAGTCCTAAGAGGATTAAAATCTACCGCTACCTGCGCTTTGTGACACACAGTCGCTAAACATGAGCCGACAGATAGAACAGCAACATCATGCGCATAGGCCTGGGCAGAAATTCCAGGGGCATTGAGAACATCGAGCAGAGAGGCGATCCCCATGCACCATAACAGCGGTGATAGGACGCCACCTTGCGGGCAGCCCCTGTTTACTTTAGACATGACAGACTGGCCTGCATCAGCGATCAATGCACAAGCGTTGCTTTGATCTAAAAAACCAGTGCTTCACCTACGCTATGCCGTCTAGCAGCTGGGAGGTTTTTCGACAGGACATGCGAGTTCGAAACATTTGGTCATGGCGTTGCTCAGGTTATGAATGACATCCTCTACCAATCGCTTTATTCTGAGTTTAGGCAGGGTTTGAGTGGATTACTCAAGCTCCTCTCTGAATCGTACCCAGTCCGCCTTTCTCGGATTCCACTTGGGCTGCGAGGGGAAGATTCCACATTTCAATTGGAATTCGATATATCTCTAGTCTGACAACGTAACAAATGGTAAGACCTTCTAGCTAGTGATGGCCTTCACATGCCTATTAGACAGGGTTAGGTCAATCACTTCCTGTCGTGTCGCCGTCACAAAGGTTGGTTGAGAGCCAACACTGTTGATGATAAGGTCAGACGAAAGAGTTAAGTTTAAAAGATGGTCTCCTCTCCAGTTGCATTTGCTGCTGCCCCAAACAGTGTTTTGAGCATTAGCATCGCAACAGATGATGAGTCCAATCCTTCTGGCTTCACAGTACTCTACGAGTCGTAGGGGAAGTACGCAGACGCCACGACGAAGTGTACAATTTTTCCGTGCGCTTTGTAGCTAACTTTCACAGCCACCAGATCTTGTCCCCAGAATTGACCAAGTTTGGTTGCCGATAGCGTGTTCGATATGATGAGGCAGACCCTAGGCTTTTCGGATCGCTCATCATAAAAAATCATAGCATCACGTATACCACCAAGACCACACAGGCATTTATTCCACACCCATGGTTCCCGAATGGATACAATGTGATGATTTGTACTACTGCATGCGAATCTGCTACTGAGAAGAAGAGCGGTAGCAGCTTTGGGATGCTGTAGATTTCGAGACCATAGAAGAGATTGGATTCGAGAAGGGACTTTGCATCTGGGTGTGTCTAATTAGGAATGATTAGAGCATAACCTTCGGCTCAAGTTGCAGAGCTCTTCAGAAGGAAGAGACCTACTCTTAAAAAAGGGAGATGGAAACTGAAAGGTGTCTAATACGATGTCCTCTGAGCAATACTCCAGGAACGGGACAGACAGAATATTTGTAAAGAGCCGCTTTGAGGCAGAATATTGGAATCGATTTAATAAAAACAAATCATCCAGTTGTATTGGCAACACATTAACCAAATATTGGCATCGACAGAAAGCACTTAACACACATAACGAAGGAAGATCCAAAGCAGAAAATCCTTTGTGACTCTTACGCTCAACAGTCATTGGTCATTCTCTTTACGTAGTCCTAGGTTATCAGTGTTGTAAACAACTCGACAAATTCTTTTATTGCCTATCCCGAAACAGCACCGAAAATCACTTACATACGTCCATAGACCTCCATGTGTGAATAAGCAAAGCTTTCAACGGATTAACTCAGAAGTTAACTGCAAAGCAAAACAAATCTCCTTTCGGATTCATTCTAATTGAAAATTTCGATCGTTGGAACACAACAGATACACGTACGTGCTGGGTTTAGAGAGAATCTCTTCTTCATATGTTCACTGCTCCTGACATCTGAATACTTTGCGTCTCAACGCTTTCATAACAACAGATTCGTACGGTAGACAGCATCTGGGTTTAAGGATTTATGAAATGATGAACGATTAAGATATCGCACGATTCGAGAGTACTTCGTGTACTCCCAATCACAACGAAACTATCCAAGTGAGGGGCATGGGCGGAGAGACTAAGCCCAGACTACGTACTTACCTTCTTGTAGGCAGTGTACTTCAGATACTTGTAGTGCTTGTTATCGTACTTGATTTCCTCCGGAGTGAAAGTAAATTGCGAATTAATGTGGTTGTAGTGTCGATTGTTGTCGTCCTTATCCTTTGAAAAATAAAAAAAAAAAGGAATACGGAAATCATAATTACTAGGCTGTTCATGATCTTTATTTGTGGAGTAAGGCTTAAAGTATGCTTACATCCTTTGCAATGTTGTTCGAGTCCTTGTATTGCTCCATGGTTTTCTTGTATTTGGCATTGAAGGCGCTCTGTCGTTCCCCGACCCGTTGCAATCGCTTGCTGTCGGTTGCATCTACAGGACGAAACAGGAAGGAAGGATAATAAATTAGAATTCTATTCAAAAGCAGCAATTTGCTTTTTTGCCTTCTCCTATAATAAACCAGGAGAATGAACAGGAACGGGGAGGCAGAGGAAAAGCAGGAAAAGGATAAAATCTAAACAAAACAACACAAATGAATGAGGGCATTAGAGTGTAATGCCTCGAGAGATTATAATTCTTGCAGTTTTTTTTTGCTTGTTTTTACTCACCCTTGCAGGGACAGAATCCCTTGCATGCTATCCGGATTGATGTGGAATGGATGCAGTTGTGGTAATCTAATCTGCATAAAGATGAGTAAGTCCTATTGTCGGCGCCGCACAGGAAGGTCGGCTTGGCGACCGGGCAGGGCTTGCAGTTTCTGTAAACAGAAATGGAAACACCCATGAATAAGTATTTCGAATATGTTTTGTATTATTCTATCTTCAACAGTATCTCTCGCGCGATGCTTGTGTGCGGTGAATCTCTGTCATTGTTTCTGGCCTGGTTATTGTTAGCACCATTCGCATTCACGGCTACGAACAATGGCCATGAACAAGAGCAAATGACTTTGGAAGTGTTTTTATTTAATATTTTTTTCTGTCATTTTACTCGTTATTATTTAATGGAGATGCAACTTGCTTCGACCTAGATTGGAGGCTTATGAATAAATTGAAAAACCCATAGATTCCAAGGACATTGTGTATGAGTGGGAGAATACGGGTGGCCGGGTGACATGATGGAATGGATCGACATAATAATTAGATGAACAGACATTACGGCAGCTATTAGGATTGTCACAAGTAAGGCATTTCTCTTGACGTTTGTGCAGGCTTGGGATCTTAGTTCATGAATCGGTAATTAATGAATCGAAATGGGATTTACAATGGGATTGTTGGATATGATGTTCCGGGGACCTTAACTGATTTTACGGAAACCATTAAGTCCCAGTAAATTGAACATGATGTTGCTTTGATTTCAAGTCTGTTAACTATCCAAGTTGTCATCGTTACAATCTGTCATTTAACAAGTGCTTATGTCCATCAGCTGGTTAGGTTAGGGATAAATGTGTTTCCTAGTCAATTTGACCGTTAAGCAGACACTTAGAGTACATCAGAGCAGTAACTCTGATGAATGAAATATGAGGTGTACTAATGGGGATCCACGAATTTACAATAGATGGCGCTAGCGCCGTAAGCTGATCAGAAATTTCATATGACACCTTCAACAACTCCTCATAATTTGTGAATTTTCATCGCCATTTGCGGGAAATTTTAGGTTTTCTCTTCTATTCGAAAATCTCGGAGGCTGGAGGACGTCGCATGATTATTAAAATAGACGGTGAACCTTCTATTAGTGAATCATTCGCGGCAACGCAACGAATGTGTTGATTTTGACGTGGAAAATACGGAGCACCATGGGCCATTACTGAGTCAAGATCCAGGTCAAACTCAACTAGTAGATTCATTGGCAGTAACTCATCAAGCAATTTTCCATTTATTGAAAGCATAAGTAATCTCATAAGTAAAACTGCAGTCGAGAAATATCAAACGTCGTTTTACCACGAGCGAGCCGGTGCGCCAGTGGCAAGAAAGGAAAAGTTTTCTGAGCCAAATTATGGTGGGCGATGAAAAGTGGATCCATCACGATAACCCTCAGTGAATAGTGGGGGCCAATGACCAAGCCAAACATCCATGAATCGACACGTTTGTTGTGTATTTATTGGGACCAGCCACTTGTGGTATACTCGTATTATTAGTGAAACCATCACAGAAGCTCGGCACTGAACACAACTTTTGAGCTGAGCATTGTCGGAAAATGGTCACAATATGAGCAAATGTATAAAAAATGATTTTATAACACCATGACCACATGTTGCCGTCGTTCAAACTCATCTGGGAACTTGAATTTGGTGCTGCCCCGTTACAAAGAAAAGAAACTTAAACAACCTAAACTTAAAAAGAGAGTGAATGGCGGCGGTTTCTAAGAGTTCGCTTCGCTTTCTAGGCATTGGCTCTTGGTAGGCACAGTTCGTTTGAGGGCAGATGATGCACAGAGGGGCATTGACCGAACATATCGGGAATTGGAATTAGGAGGAATTGTTTAAAGCAGTGCGGGGCAGGTAAGTAGGGCATAGATAAAGAGTAAGTCTGCGACTTTTCGTCGTTCTTTTAGAGGCTTAATTAGTTTTAGGCGATCCTTATAAGGCGTTAAAATATAGGTATCGGCCCAGGGAAGACCACGAACCTACTCATAAACCTACGCTGAACGACTTGAATATGAGCAGTATAGATACCGTAAGGGGATGATCAGACATGACCAGCATGTTCAAGAAGGGGCATAATGAAGGTAGTATAAAAATAACTCCTATGGTCCATAAAGCCTATGACTGAATTGACATGTTTGATAATGTTGTCGATGGGAAGCCGAAAGTTATATTCTCATCCACAGATAACACCTAAATCAGCCAAAAAGTTGAGCGGGGAACGACTTCATGAAGTCGTTGCGAATGATATTGGTCGATTTTGAAAAGGTCCTCGACACCATATGAAGGTTGTTACACAAGCTCACCAGGCTAATATTAGGGTATAGAAGTAAAAAAAATACTTCCAAAAGTCGGAAACGATACTGTTTAGCATTTTGTTGTATAAGTCCTCAAGGGATACCATAAAGAACTGGAGGAAATTCGCGATCATTAGGCCAATTGGACAACCATTAGTGGTGAGAAACGCGGTTAGATATTTTGATATTTGGCTTGTCCAGAACCTATATTTCAATAGACATGTAGATGCTTGTCTAGCTGGAGCAAAAAAGGGATGACTGTTTTACAGCAGTCAACTTGACCGCAGGGAAAAAATGCTAGGTTGCTCTAGTAAGGCCCATTATCGCGTATGGTTCTTATAGAAAAAATTCGTGTATTTGAAAGCTTGAGTCTTAGGGTGTGTCTTAGAATGTACAGAACGCTAGAGTACCCTAATAAGGTGCTGTTTGACGGAGCAGGCCTATATAGAATCGAGCAAAGAAGTTGATCGCATTTAATATGGCAAACATTAGCTTCGATCTGTTTGAGCAGGGGCAAGCTTAATTCAAGCTGACACACAGCCTCCACGCGGCTTCTCTTGGATAGCTGACCTGGCATCCGCTGGGTAGTGAACCTATGTGTGCAGCAAATCCTGGCCCTCCAGATTGGCGTTATGCTTAGGGTTGACATCCTTATCACGGAAAGCAAATATTGTTACGAAGCAACAACAAGCCTCGGATACGGACGGATGCAATGTTGACGAATCATATTAACGAAACAATCCGGCATGTAAGCGAACGCCTCATAACAATCCGCATCAAAAGCACCCTCGGGAATATAAGCCTAACATGCGTTCATGCCCCTACGGAAGAAAAAGATGATCGGCTCAAGGATGACTTCTATGATCTCCTGGACCATACGTACACCCAATGCCCCAGTTATGACACCAACATTTTATTAGGAAATTTTAACGCAAAAATGGGCAAAGAGGACATATTTCAGTCGACCTTAGGAAAACATAGCCTACATAACACCACAATCGACAACGGGTTCAGGCTAACTGACTTCCTAGCAGGGCGTAACCTCCTTGTAGCAAGCACATGATTCCCACACCTCAACATCAATAAAGGAACCTGGCGGGCACCAGATCAGTCAACCATCAACCAGACCTCCAGCATCCTAGATGTACGAACCTTCCGAAAAGCCAACATCGACTCGGATCCCTTCCTTGATGTAGCCAAGATAAGAATGAGGATATCAAGGATGCTACGGAATCGAGCAAGACAACAACAATTTGACGTCGCAAAACTACAATCGCAGGAGACCGCTAGGGTCTTCGCCGATCGAGTTTCCCTCAACCTCTCGCAATGGAGGCAGTGCCAGCGCGCCATCGGGGATGCTGCTTCTAATGTGCTGGGTTTCAAAACGCCACCAGCTAGAAACCTCTGGTTTGATGAGCAATGCAAACAACCCTATGAAGCAAAGCAAACCGTCTACAATGCCATGCTACATAGACGGACGAGAGCCGCTCGTGAGCTCTACGAGCAGAAAAGGGGAGAGGAACACACGCTTTTAAGTAAGAAAGATTTTAAGTAAGCGTGAGATCGAGGAGGTGGAGAGATGCTATCACAGTAATGGCGCTCGCAAGTTTTACGAAAAAGTAAAACGAACATGTCAGGGCTATAAATTCAGAGCAGAAGTATGTAGGGAGGAAGACGGACAACTAGTTGCAGAGTCACAGTCGATGCTGAGAATATGGAAAAACGACTTCTGTATACTGTATAATGGCGGTGATAGATCTGATACCGCTGTCAGGCAAAATGATCCATTCGCAATGGACGAAGATACAAGAGAATTTTGTCCATCTGACCTAGATAATATTAGCTTGTAATTTCGAAGCTTAAAACTAATAAATTCGCGGGCGCAGACAGCCTGTCTGCTGAGCTATTTAAAGCGGCTGGAGATGAGTTGGTAGGGCCCATGCCCCAACTCAAAATATGGTCGGAGGAAAGCATGCCCGACGAATGGAATCTCAGCACCATTTGCTAGTCCATAAGAAAGGAGACCCCTATATCTGAGCCAACTATAGAGGAATAAGTCTCCTTAACATCGCGTACAACATCTTCTCTGCCCTACCGTGTGAACGCCTAAAAGCGTTTGTGGGTAATCTGGTCCACAATAGACCAAATTTTCACACTGCGGCAGATCTTGGAAAAGATTCAAGAATTCCAAATCGACATACACCATCTTTTTGTCAATTTTAAAGCCGCATATGACAGTGTGCATAGGGACGAGCTATACCGAGCCATGTCTAGTTTTAACATCCCTGCCAAACTCGTCCGATTGTGCAGGATGACAATCTCTATTAGGCCGGTAGCGAATTAGCCGAGACCTTCGACGTTAAAAAAGGATTTAGGCAAGGTGAATCATTGTCATGTTACTTTTTCACCATACTTAAGAGAAAAAAAATTTATCGGGCTTTTCATTCTAAGTACAGTACACATATATAAGCTTATATATGATCTCCGATCTCGGGCTCATAACCACTGTGACTACGTTTTCAGCGAACGATTCATTGGTACCAATTTTCATCACTCTTGCACACATGACAACTGATAATTTGGCGATCGATTTTATTATTGAGCTCCTCTAACGTTGATAAGCATTAATCAACGAATTAACGTAGAGGAATCCAATGGCGTTATATCGCATGAGGGAGGTGGCCATTCGACTGGACCCGTGTCGCATGTGGCGCCATTTTTTTGGAACCACATATGTCACTGACGTCAAGACCACCCAATTATGGCCACAATTTCATTGATCGATCATGGTGGTATCCTCATCGACGAGAAAGTACGGTTCAAACACACCTCCCGCATAAAAAACCAAATCAGATGACCACATTTTCTGGATGCAATGTGTCCTGAAGCACTCATCGGTTTGTCACTGTCTAAAATATTAGCCCCAAAATGAGCTTCACCGCTGGAAACGATTCTTCAATGAAATGTAAAACTTTTGCAGTGCCCAACCTGAAAAGTTTCGGCGATTCCAATGATCGAGACACTTCAGTTCTTGAGTTATTTTCTCCTAGAAAGGGCTTGGGCAAAGTTCTTTATGCAAAAGTTGCCAAAATGTGGGCTAACGGATGCCCAATTTCTGTGAGCGGCGCGGAAACGCCTGATTTGACTCATTTCGAACTGAAGCACTTACGACCGTGATATGTGCGTTGTCCCGTTAGTACAGACAAATTCAAAAGTAAATATGTTGACTCGAATTTATCCACTTTAGCCTGTTAGGAGAAATGATTATTACCACCGAAAATTGGAGTAAGTGCTCCTAAAGTTGCGACAATCCACTAAGAATTTCGGTGGTAATTTTTAATAATTTTCAAAAATCGTTCGTCCTTGAGCTTCACCACTGTAAAAATATAAGCCTTTATAGATGTTTAGGCTTTAACAGGTCATATAAAAAGTGTAAGGTTGCTTTTATAATAAAACGCAAAGTTGTAATGTTCCCATTGAAAAACACGGCAAAAAGAAGAAATCAATGTTGAAATTAAAGCTTATCCCAAAATGTAGAACGATAATAAGATTTAAGGCCTTGTCCTTCCATCAGGATACCCGGCGAGCGTTTAAATTATCACTTTACAACGAAATGCTCATAACCGTTAATTAATTGCATTCATTATTCATTACTTACGTATAAGAACATAAGCGTACATAATCTGCATTAAAGAATCGAACATTTAATTAAATAATTTTTTAAATGCAATTATTGACGTTACAGCTCATTACGGTATGGATGTTTGATGGACCTATTGTAGAAACGCCTGTGGGGGAAACGTGGCAACAATGTAATCGAGCAAATGACACTTGTGCCAGCAATCGTCAACGGTTGTCAATTTTGAAATTAATCGTTTTCAAGTAAAAATCACTGATTCATTCGCATTCCTACAGCATTTCTCGCCATTACTCTTGCAAACGCCTGAGTGCCACATTATTTATTTATTAATGCCACGAAATGTCCTTAGAACATGGCACACGAATATATTTGTTGCACATGTTTTTCTCATGAGCACTAAAAGAGGATGTGTACGTTGATTTTGTGGATGAAACTAAAAATTCTGGTCACGGTTGAAGTACAACAGAGGCAGTCGAGTGGCGGCAGAAACAGGACACCAAGCTCAAGGTACGAATTATAACTTTGATGTACGTAATACAGTCTATGCTATGGTGTACCTAGTTGTACTTTGAGGGCACTTCAACCGTCCAACTAAACCGTATGACCGTAAATCTTGTACCGCAAAGTAGAGCGTAAAACAACGAAAAATTACTCGAATACTGTATCACTCAGGTATGCACGCAACACAGGCCGCAAATAATATCCTTTGTGGAAGGGGGAGCAACTAAAGTAAAAGGAAAAATGCAAAAATAGAAATAAATGCTGGGTGTTCGGGACGATAAATTCAGCTACCTATATAATAAACTGACTATAATATAAGCGCAGAGGTTATGCAGCGCATGTAAGGTCAGCAGGACTGCCGCTCATGTTCACATGAAATACGGAGGATTGTATCGGAATAGTGTGTGTAGCTTTGACACCGGTCCAAGTCAAATGAAGGGCAAATGCTTGGTAGAAATGAAAAGGTTACGGCTTAATCGGTATGCTGGGGGGAATTATGCGGTTTAAGTTTTTATTTAGACACGAGGGCGCCTTTTTTCCTTGGAATGGTAAATGTCTCGGGAATTAAAGGGTTGTTTAGTAAAGGATGTTTAAAGTAGCTGAGCGGTATAGGATGTTGTTCCATTTTGGTTTGTTTAAATGGACAGAAAAGGGGGCTTATAAGTCAATAATAATGCTTTAATTATGCTGCCCAATTAAGTTATTCAAAAATGTTTTTAGAAAAAGGATGTTAAAGACTGTTTTTAGGAGTTTTAAGTAAAAATGCAATACATAGCTTCAGAAATCGTATTGCTTCCAAGTAAGTTGGGAATGGTCAATCAAAAGTTTACAAGACTTAACAAAAGCACAATTGACTTATGTGTGTTCAAGAAACATCCGAAATTTTCAGTATTTGATAATGGAATTATTTTCCAGCTAGCGCTAGTTCTAAATCCTTGAAACGCTTCTGCAATAAGTGTGCATGTAGTACGTCGACCATCAGAAAGGCAATTCCCATTACCGCGACAGATGTAAGGGCGAAAGACTCCGAAGTCTTATTTACTCGTACAAGACATTCTCTGCCATGTTATGTGAGCACCTGAAATATCCAAAGCCCGGAAGATCTTGGAGAAAACTCACCTTTGTTTGGACATCCCTACCAAGCTCGTCAGACTGCGCAGGATGACAATGAAACATTTTCCTTGCCATTAAGGTCGGCAGTGAACTAACCGAAACCTTTGATATAAAGAAAGGATTCAGGCAGAGCGACAAACTGCTATATGATTTCTTCAACAGCCCAGCTCGGCTCCTGCAGTTGATATTGACAAGAGCAGCTAAAGTGGTTCGGAGGATAAACGATGAATGCTGCCCTTAAACAAGTATGCATATCATCACCGCATTGACGAGTGTGCGACCTTTGGAAGCTATAAAATAGTCAAGGATTTCGTCTACCTTGACCTTCTTATTTAAGCTAATCTTATCTAAAAAATCTAGTGACATGCGACAACAAGATTAGCGATTAGATCAGACTCCAATCGATATTTATTTCGACTCAAGAGGCAATTAGCACACTGGCATCTAAGCAATATTAAGTCGTTAATAACGACATAAATTTATTTCGACATAAATTGAAATGTTATTGGATTGTGTAGAGTAAACGGCGTTGCTCATGTAGGAAATACACCTTAGTGATCATTTGCTTGACTGGCATGAAATTATTGTATGTGGCGCTATCATTGCTTTTATCTGACCTTGGTTTTGATGTCATATCTGTAAAACCATGTTTTCTACAATACCATATGACTCATTTCAGCTGTTCTGTATCGTTATTGCCTTCGTTGAATGATTGCTGAACAGTTTCTATTCGGCGTTGGTTTTGGTCGAAGTCAGGGTTATGAACAAATTTTGTGTTGCCACGCGTTGCATAGCTCAAACATCCGAGGAATGTCATGACATTAGCTAATTGATATGCTAACAACCTCAGCGAATTTCTTAATTTTGACTTAGTGATCGTTCATATTCGCTTACTTTTTCACGTTTTCATTAGTTACTCTCGAGCCCTTTCTTGCCTTTCTTGGAAACGCTTTTATAATTATTAAACCCCAGTTTACGTTCCTTATATTGAGTCTACACTTTAATCTTTTTTTTATATAGAAAAGAGGACTTATTGAAAGTATTTTGGTTTTTCAATATTATAAAGGAATAGCATAGATAATCGTAGCGAAAGACAGATAATTTACTGGACTAACAATTTCCTTACGCAACAACAAAAAAAGTCCCGCAAATCTGAGACACTGAGACACCCAGCGAAATAAGGAACTTCCTTTTACTTTTTGAACACATCTCATTTCACCCAGTAGAATATTGCAAGTAAAGGTAATAATGGTAATAAAAAGGTAATAATGGTAATAATAATGGGAGCGCTGTTACAGATTAAAAGATAACCAGCGATTTCGGTTCAATTGAGGCATATAACACTTTTCAGCTGGGATAGTCTTTAGACTATGACGTGGTCATAATTTTTCATCAAATAGTTTGAAAGTATAACTATTTACCGGTCCGATGAGGCAAAATGGTTATTAAATGTCTAGGGGATAATCTAAAAGACGACCCAACAGATGGTGTAGATGTTTACTGTCAATTATCATATAACGAATTCAATGTGGCTGATCTTTTTGAAAGGTCTCAGGCACATTTTTTTTAAGACCCTTCACCAAGCCTCCCTGTTATGAGTGTGTTCCTTCTATGTTTCGCTCTTCTGTCCCATTTCTTCTACCTATATTATCCTCCTTATCCTATATTATCTTATACCTATATTATCCTCCCATCTACGGCGATGCTTTCTTGAGAGTCTTTTTTGGATTTTCGAATTATTATTTTGTGACTGTTCGTCCACTGTCCATTCGTTTCACAAGTCCTACCCATTTTAGAGTTTACGATTGGGTTGAATAAAGTTTCGCAAGTTCTCGACTGTGTAATTTTCTCCATTCGCCTGTTCTTAAGATCTTGTTTTCCATGTCCTGAAATCTATTTTCCTCTCTCTTAGTCAGAGACCAAATTTTACGCCCGTAAAGTGACATTCGTATTTAAATGGTATTATAAATGCAGATTTTGACATAGCAAAGAAGCACGAGTCGCCCATATGCAGCCCTTTATGCATTCTGATGTTTATGTCGTTTTTGGTAGTCAAAATGTTCTTAGATATTTGAACTGGTCTACTTGCTCAAAGCGTTTATCACATACAATCAGTTGCGAGGTTTGGATCGATTCAAGTGGCTCAGTGACCATATAAAGGGTGATTTTTTGCTGTTTGGATTTTTAGTTTTTGACAGATCAAACGTGATTAGTGACATGAGTCAAAGTCAAACGTATTCTGTTAGTATTGCCATTTTAATGGAAACACCTACACCGAATAATGCTTGCAAATAATTGAATTTTATTATCCACCACTTTGACCATTTTACGGTGATCATGATCGACCTACTGAGCAATTAATTTGAGCTGTAGTGACCAAAATTCGCCCTATTTCGCGCTAATAGATATCAAGCCACCTACCTGTATGATAGTGCCTTCAGAGTGCTGTTGTGTCGGCCAGTATTATTGAAGATCATGATTTGTATATCAGCATCGTCGTTGTTCGCAGCTATTGATATTGTGTTACTCAACTACGTGGAAGATTTTGAGCAAGGATCTTGGTTTAAAACTTTGCAACGTATAGCCCGTGCAAAAATTGAAGCCGAACGACCTGAGGGCTTCAGAAAAGCTGGAGGAAGATTCGCTTTTTTTATCAAAATTTTTTTCTCGTTTTGTTTCGGTAAATTTTCCGGCTAGACCCTTGACTTAACGCTTTTAGACTATTTTTTATGGGGCTACGTCAAATCACTTATCTATCTCGAAAAGCAAGGCTGCAACTGAGCCTTGGAAAATAACATAAGCTGTGTTATTGACTGTCACCAATATGATCGGAACGATGACTCAAACTTGGACTTCCATATGGACCACTTAACATGTAGTTATGGACAACACTTGAGCAAGACAATCTTTGAAAAATAAATGGCCAGCATTGGTTTAGCAACTTAAGTAAAAATGTTATTGTATATACCCGTATAATACTCTTGCAATGTGTTTTTTTAACATATAAAAACCAAATATTTGAAAAGAACGCGAGTTATTTGGTTCTCTCTTCATTTACTTCTAAGAAAATGTCTTTCCCTGCCAGTATTAGACTTTCTGCGTTTCCTTTCTCCGATAATATTCCTAACATATGAAGTCAGTCGCTTTACTTGATAACACTCGATAGCAGCAAGCCTTTCCATTTTTCGGGGATTGTTCCATATAGGTGTGATGAGCTCATGTAACTTTCCTGTTATTTGATTTCTGGCATATTTAATTTATTGCAATACTATTAGGTCGGTTCCTGCGACCTTGTTATTCTTAGATCAATGGAATTATTCCTGTGCTTTTTCGATGGCTGGCACTTCTACCTGAATGTCTGCTATGTGGATAGCCGTGTCTTACATTGCTACTTAATGTCTGCTATGTAGATAGCCGTGTCTTACATTGCTACTTGCTCCCCATTTCATTATACAGATACAAGTTTCCCATTATCGTTGAGTATAAATCTGATCTGGTCTGGTATCATTTTCGTATAGCATTTGCATACTTGTTTTTCGCTATAAATTCGTCCTAACATTTTCCATTCACCATTGTCGTTTATTATTCTGAACGGAACGCTTATAGCATCACCGCTATAAGCGAAAGTCTTCCAAATTAGCCAGACACCTTGATTCGTTGCCAAAGTCAACAATTGGACTGACATTTACGACAAAATTCAAAGACTAATCTTCATAAAATTCAGATCACAAAACTAGTAAACCCTTCCATAACGTCGCTGATCCGTTAAATAGATGTAGGAAAATTTGGCATCAATTTTGATCTTTCAAAATCACATTTATGGATAAATAGATAAAATGGTGCTAACTAGGGCTCGGACATCCCAAAGGAAATTTACGGATAATGAATCCCAAACACGTCACTGTGTGGTGCGCATTATGGGTAGATGGAATCATTGGCCCGTACAATTTCGATCATGAGACTGGTTTAGATGAGGAGGTTCATCGCCACATGTTGACCGAATATTTATGTTCTTGCAAACTTGAATAAATTGGGTCTGAAAAGGCTCTGGTTTTACGTTGAAACAATCAGGATGACAACAGACGCTTGTTACGAACAGCCAGTACTGATTCTGCGAGCGACGTCTTAATTGAAGATTTTTTGTGATCGAAGTTTCTCAGGGGAAGGTGGGAGCTGTTTTTCAGGAAGTGAGATAGAGTGAATGATACCATTCGCCCGAACCACACCCTAGAGAACAAGAGCTTGCTTCACCACTTCTTTCTTCGAAATGACATCGGCCATTGACGATCATTTTTTTTTTTTTTTTTTTTTTGTTTCGGAGGCTTCTGCTATCTGTTGGAGCACTCAGACACAAATACTGGTCTATTGTACTGCCAGACAGACACCTTAGATGGCGTTAGAACTCAAGAAGAGCCAGAGCCGAGCTTCTTTTTATTCACTTATGTTGTGTGCGATTTGTTTTTCACACAAGTGAACGGAACCTAAAGCTTAATGCCGATTCCGAACGGCGAGAGCCGAGAAGCTTTTTCAAGGCAAGCATACAACGGGGGGGTTTGCCAGTATCCCACCGAGGAGGGATGCCGCGAAATAATCATTCGATGGCGTTGGTGTTATCGGGATCCGAACTCGCTCATCTTGCGTCAGCGGCCGACACACTACCCACTGCGCCACGGCGCTCCCTATTGACGATCATAGGACTTGGGCTTACCGGGGTTAAGGACGATTTTATAGCAAATAATGCTGTCGCCAGTGAAAGCGCTGACCCACTGCGCACTTTCTAAAGGATCCCACGATATATCTAATGTGCTCAGGCAGCTCCAACCAGTGGGTGTAGAGATGTACATCTTGAATAATACATACTATCCGGTGCATTGGAAAACAACGGTGGCGCTTCTAATACCAAAAAGAGGTAAAAGCACATCCAATCCAACAAATCTCCGGTCGATCTCCTCCTCCGAGTTCCACCAAGTCTCCGAACAGATTGAGAACAATAAAATCATTCCGTTTTAGAGGGGGGCATGATATCAAATGGAACAAATGCATGAGTGACAGTCTGCCCAGTTTGGAAAAAAATTCGACAGCGTATTATTAGAAAGTCCTTATACAAGCTCAGCTAAATAATGGCATAAGTAAGCCACTTCATGAACTTCCAGGAATCAGAACCTATTTTATTTAAAACGCCTCTCTTTAGGGTTTCTCGGGACACCAAGAAAAATTGGCGAATCTTCGCAATTTTTGGTCCGAGCGGTAATCCACTAGCGACACAAAGTGTGGTCAAATACGTTGAGAACTGGCTACATAAGCTGTGAAGGAAAATTTTAAAACCTAGAAATAAATGAAATAAATGTTCCCTCACAAGCATACATATGTATGTATATGTTTCACTCACCTCACCTTTAAAACAAACATAAAACATGTAAACACAAAATGATAAAACAAATAAACACGGTATTAAACACAAAACAATCAGAAAGAAAACACACAAAAATAAAACATTCATCATTCATTTGACAATTTGCCTAAGACCATCAGGTCAAAGACACCAAAGACGAACGGCTGCGACTGCCGTCACCGTTGATAGATTCGGTAAACAGGGGAGTGACGACTGGAAAGGCGCCATTCACATTGCCGTTCGGCCTAGCTCTATAAAAGGCCGAGGAAGTTGTCAGAAGGTCAAGCAGTGACAACGAAGCAATGACAACGAAGCAGTGACAACGAAGCAGTGGCAACGAAGCAGTGACAGCGAAGTAGTGACAACAAGAAGTAGTCACAACAACAACAACCAAGACGTAATTGCAGACAACGACCATAGAACAAAGGAAGCCAAAGTCCGGCTGAAGCTACACCAAAGCAGAATCACAGCAACAACTACCACACGAATAAGGAAAGAAGTGTTCGTCAAGACAACGACGCAGTGTTGACGCTAAGGTAGTATCACATTGCACAAAATAAAGAAATTAAAAATTTATAAAAAAATAAAACCTTTCGACTACGTCGCCTACAAGCGAGGGGCGAGTGTGTGCTCGACAGTTGGGGCTATCGCTCAGCGAGTAAAACGGTGAGTGGGAACTAATAGAACGAAATTGATTCTCCGACTCGAGTTTTAACTACCACGAGATTGATCAACTCCTATTAGTATCTACTCCCGAGGCAAATATCGTAGGGTCACTTCCCCGATTTGGATTTTAGCCCGGAAGGGCCTGACCAAACGTTAGAGCCGCGTTCAAAGGCACAAACCAACAACAGCTAGGGCCTCGACACGGGTTTTTACTCAGACGGGCTCGGCCTCACACTACTCCTGGCAACCCATCACCAGTCGGGATCCGAACTCGGGTTTTCACCCAGAAGGGGATTGATTGGGTGCTGTCAATGCGACAGCTACGAAGTGACAAAGCACCGCTACGACCGAGCGTCCCGAGCCGGACCCAGAGGGATAGCGTAGTGCGTGAATCACACTAGCACGCATGTCGGTGTCACAAATAAATTTATGTGACAGATCCTGGCCCGGCGACTATACC
Organism: Merodon equestris; assembly: GCA_958301585.1. NCBI lineage: Eukaryota > Metazoa > Arthropoda > Insecta > Diptera > Syrphidae > Merodon > Merodon equestris. The sequence goes on from OY284413.1 coordinate 162,854,360, forward strand.
CCGGCCCAGAAAGCTCGTTAAAAAGCATATACAGAGATGCTGCTCTGACAAAACTCCCAGGCGCTTTTCTTCTAAGAAACTGTCTGTCAACTTGATTCCAGACTGAAGGTAATCTGTTACATGACTTTAATCCGGCCCATGATGGTCTATGAGAGCCCCGTGTGGTTCAATGTAAGAACCAGTTAATTGGAAAGGATTCAAGTGTTTGAGAAAAAATGTCTCGGAACTGGTTTTTGAATATACACAATCTGAGTACACGAAATTTATTACAGGGCTAGGACCCTGCCGGTGGACACTTTTCTAATAAAATCGATTCGAAATCACGTTGCAAGGGTAATGACTTGGTTCAATCGAACCTGAACTTCGGGGTTTCCAGTATGTCAATTACAAATGAAATCGTTGAAGCAGTGAAGATAACTGGCATAAAGAATCGATGAATCATTACCAGAGAGGATGCTAAAGATATTGGCCTATCGGTTGGCTTATGCCATGAATTTCAGTTAGGCTGAGCATGAAACATGTGTCAGCGAAGTTTGTTCCGAAATTGCTAAATTTTGTTCAAAAGAACCGTCGCATGAGCATCGCTCAGAAGCTGTTGAATGACGTGAATGACGATTCAGATTTGCTGAAAAGGGTCATCACTGTTGATGAAACATGGGTATATGGTTACGACGTGGAAATTAAAGACCAATCATTCTAATAGAAGCGACCAAAAGAGGCAAGATTTAAAAAAGCACGCCAAGTCCAGTCAAATGTGCACATTTTTTTTTCTATTACAATGGCGTGGTTGATCATGAATTCTTATTGAAAGATCGTAGGGTTATTACCTTGTAGAAAACGTCCGGATTTGTGGGGAAAAAACATGGGGCTCTTGCATCAAGATAATGCACCTACTCACTCATCGGTGCTTATGTGTAATGTTTTGGCCAAAAACAATACCATTATCCTGCCTGAGCAACCGTATTCACCGAATTTGACTCCGTGCCGAAACAACAGTCTTCTTATCATCATTTTTCTCTTACTGAAGAGACCCATAACAGGACGGAGATTTGCCACGATTGAGGCTATAACAAAATAATATATCAGAAGTCCTTCGAGGATTATAAAAAGCGCTGGTGTTAGTTTATTCTATCTGAGGGGGATTACTTTGGAAAGAACAACATAGATATTGCTAGATAAATAAATATTTTTCGAGACAAATAAGAAGTCACCTTATTTTTTGAACACGCCTTTTTGCACCTAATAATTCACAGTAAAAATAACTTCCTACTATTATAGTATAATAATGCGAGTAGATTACGTATAATTATTAAGCGCTTGCTGCAGATGCTACTCCTTAATTAGAAGATGAGTGTTCATTTTTTAATCTTTTTTTGACTGCAGATATGACCTTAGCAAAACGATAACTCTCTGATCCGCATTTGGTGATGTTCCCTTCACAGCCGCCAAGAACTGCATTGGTCAGTGTTTTTCGGAATCTCGCAATCGTGTAGAGGTTTTTTGGTTCCGTAACGTAAGTACCAACCATTGTTAGCACAAGGTTGCCAGGGTTATAAATCGACCTCTTACGCTTACTATTACAATTACGTTCGTAATGCAGTAAGTCGCTATTAACCCAATTTTATCGCGCTGAGTTGGCATGCATGATACGACCAACACGCTAGAGTACTATCCTTCTGCACGGTTTCTGCTTAAATTACAATTTTTGTTTTGTATTTAAAAAACTTAATAAGGAAATAAAGGGAAAAATCGGCGCAAGTTTTTGTAATTGCCCCGCCATCCAGTCGCATGCGAATACGTGGAATTCAAGGTCGACATAACTCCACTGAATCACACAAAAGCCCGTCGTAACCTCCGCACGTCGGTAAAGGTTAAAGAATGCATTCAACCAAGAATTCGCTGCTCGACATTCCCCCCTCGTCGGCTCGACCGTCAAATGAACATCAATTCGCGTGCGAAACAATAATTTACTTTTGGGTCAAGTGAAACACTTTTACCTGCACACAAAGGGACACAGGCCTACGCCCTTGCTTTTCCTTTTTTTGTCGTTGTTTTGTTCCTGCGAGTGTTGACTCAGTACCACAGTCACCATAGGGGTGGCAGCTTAGAAGCTGTGAGACTGCGACATGACTCAGTTCGACTGATTAAACGCCATTTAACGGCTCACCTCCATGGAACGAGTGCTAAATAAGCATATCCCCAAGCCAGTAAGCCAGTACCTCAGTGATTCCTTAAGTGAATTTAAAGAAGAAACTTCGACACGATGATTTCACGGAGCATTATCGGAAGAAGCAAATCGTATCACATGTGTCAATCTCAACAAACTTGAAATAATTAAATATGTCCCTGATCACAGACAAACATTTACCAGCTGAAAACGTGCCAGCACCCTGGGCGGATGTGGATGCTTTTAATGAAATCTCCTACTCAGGGAACATTTGACAGATGAGGACGTTCTTTTCAAGAAAAGGACAATCGATGAGTGAAATTTGATGTAAACATGTAATATATACGTTTCCTGAGAACAGATCTCGCTTGTAATGACAGCTTTCAGGGAATTCTTTTAAATTGAAAATCAAAATGTGATATGGGGCCACGGGTGGAATGACTTGCTGCTTCTCTTTTCCCTGCCGTCCGGGCTACGTCAATGCGGATAAATTCAAGTGTAATGACGCAAAGTACCTAAGAACCTAGTCCGTCATCAGGGACTGATTTTGCTGTCGATAAAAGAAGTTCTGGTGCCTCAGCCCTCACCATACTTACGTACATTACGTCTTTGAGTTTAAATTACTTCCTTTAACCTAAAGTTCCAGAGGCAAGAGGCACTATGGCCCGCATCCAGGAATACACGGGAAACTTTTGAAATAAATTATTTGGTTAAAATGAAATCCACGCAAATGCCTGTTTTAATTACTAGTTCACTTCACAGACAGCAATATGTGGCGGGGGTCATTAAATGATCCCTTGTTTGCCTATAAAACGAAATGTGACAGCTTAAAGAGGATCCGAATAGCGATTCACGCCTTGCATTCTATAATACCATAGTTTAAAGGGAAGTTACTGTTAGTGTATTTCCCTAGGACGGTGCATGGCGTGGGGATATACATAATTACTATTGGCCTTGGAAGTGTTATGAATGCTTCAGTTTGCTCATAACCGAGCAAGTATCTTTTATTGAGTTGGCGTCCTTCGAAGTGTAAACGAAAAAGCTCATAATGTATGCCGTTAAAATTTAATGAAGAGAGTTTATGAACATTTTCGTAATTTATTGACTCGGATTCAGTTACAATTTTAGATTGATGGTAAGAAGACTGTTGTTCCGGCAATAAGGGACTACAACGCTGCCAATTTACTGCGAATAACCGTGACAACATCATTTACTTTTTGCTATAAGCGCGGGATACAAGGTTTCCTTTTGCGACTTACTGTGTCCTTAAAGTGCCAGTTGGGTTGCATACTTGTATTTGAAACCGCTTTTAATACCTTTGGGCGGTAACCTGTACGTTATCGAAAATGTTTACGCAGAAAATTCGTGACACCTCGTCACATTGTTGTTTTCATTGATTTTACAATGAAAATATATTTACGTCGAATCAGAGCTTGTAACATTACCTGGACGTAACGTACCCACAATAAGTTGTGCGTTTCTTCATAGGTGACTGGTTTATCCTCACCTTGGGCTAGCAACAATTTTAAGCGAGAGCAAAGAAGTTCAAGCAACCGTCGTCAGGATGGCAAGTGATTAATGAATTTTGAAAAAGGAATTAACCGACACTTCTGAAGGACCAGTTGATCTGGGCAACTTTTAGGGCTACTTCGATAACTCGAAGCTCAGTTGAGTAGCGTTAAATGAACTTTAATGAATCTACTTTAACAGAGACGGAGATTGGGGATTATTCACTGAGAGCCCTTTTCAATAAGAGCGGGTAGATGTTGAATTTTTTTTTTATTTGACAGCCCATGTATGCCCTTATGCATGAAATATGACATCGTTCAAACGGCTTCTTACGGTGGCACGTTATGTTCAGTGTTATGTTCACCTTAAGAGCATAACTCGAATGTGGTTAGTTCGCTTGGACCTGCGACTTCAGATACCCCACAAAAGACTGAACTGTGAAGGGCCACCACGTCTACCGTTAAATTAGCACAACGTTTGCTCTAACGAATACTCATTTTGATAATAAAGTTTTATCATTTGGACGTACTGTTTCATCATGTAACTTGTCGTAGTGAATTGGCATCAGTAACTGAATAAAAAAAGACAGATCTGACACATGTCACCAAAAACATGGTCGCCAAAGGCTGTCAAAAGCTACCCGCACCAATTGAAAAACCCTTTACAATATCCAAATTCAATTGCGGCCGAATTAAGTAAGACCGTCAACATTTGATGAGGAATCAAGAGATCAATGGACAATGTCACAAATATTGACAAGAAGAAGCGAGCTTTGAGCTGTGGGCTATGAAAACCTCCAGGAAAGCCTTAATTTGATGCAGGTAAATAAAAGGTGGCGCAAAATTAATCACCTTATCAGAAGATGTTATAATTTTTGCGAATGGCGTCGTACATCTATCATATTTGACATTTATGAACTAGACGGCTGCAGTATACAAACAGATAAGAAATGAAGCGCTATACCCCGTAAGAGCGTGGAATAATTGGGTCGATTTTTTTTTACCAATAATCGGTCGGTGGTGTTAGCGCAGCGTTAATTTCGACGTCGATTTCCTAAATCGTGTTTCTGGTGTTTAGCTACTCGACTCGAACAGACTGGAATCGCACAAAAGCATGCAGGGCGTGGCGGCCACCGGACTGGTCGTTTGGCTGAAAATATCGAGGCTGTGACTGCCGATGTCGCTGAGAACGAAGAAATATCAACCAGACGATGGGCCACGCAATTATGCACCGCCAGGCGGATACTACAATGCATTTTAATGAAAGACTTACACATGCTCTCGTACAAAGTGCATCAGTTAATACCTGCTGACCGTTAGTCGCGTCTGAATTACTGTCAAGCCATCCTTAATCCCAACACCGAAGACGACGATTTCGTGTCGAAAATCATCATGAGCGACGAGGTGCATTTCCACTTAAACGCATACGTCAATAAGCATAATCTTCGCTTCTGGGGGACTGAAAATCTTCGTATGATGCACGAAGAGCCATGATATCCACTCTAAGCCACTGTGTGGTGCGGCGTTCACGCGAAAGGAGTGATTGGGCCGTATTTTTTTAGGACGTGGCGTGGTGAACCTGCGGTTTCAACAAGAGGGCACACACAGCACGAGCCACAGCAGAATTTGTGAATGAAGCGTTTCCTGGTCGCATAATCTCCCGTTTTAGCGATTTGGCATGGCCAGCAAGATCGCCCGATTCAACCATCAAGAAATTTCTTTCTTTGATGCTACTTGCAATTGTAGGCAATAAGCCTCAGACAATAAGAGAATATTCGACAGAGGAATGTGAACAGTTATCACCGGAAATATTGCGGAAAGTCAGGGAAAATGCGATAAAATGGGTATAAATATGAATCAACACTGGCGGCAGCCATATGACGGAAATAATCTTTTCCACTTAATAAAAAAGTAAAAAGGTCCAAATAAAATTTCCATCACACAAAGTAATTTTTTTTCATTTAGTAAAAAAGGAATTCACAGACCAAAATGGATGATTAATTTTGCGCCATCTTGTATTTCGTTCGTGGCAGGTTCTAAATCTGTTGAGAAAATGCCATTAGAGCTTTGGATGGCTTTCAGACCATAAGGCTTAAGAACATGGAGTCGATGAAAGATGGTTGACTTGGGCTGCTAAGACTTTCGTAAAACGGAAGGAAAGAAGCATTGACCAACATCACGTGACGGCCATAATTAATCTGCCAATATTTCGAAGATACGTTAGTTGTCTTGGTAAGAGCTTATTTATTTTTTAGGTTTTTGTTCTTAATTTTCTAAAAAAATCAGGGAAATTGACAAATTTGAATTGATAAATCCAAGCTTGTCATTTATTTTTAAAAAAAATATTTTGTGCCAATACTACTACTACTTTTTAAATGTTTCACACCGGAGAGTCCAATTACGAGTCACCTTTTCCAGCATATCGGCTAAAATCGAGCTGATAACACTCGGCAAAGACGATTGGTTTGACGTATCTCTATAAAAATAGTCTAAAACCATCAAATCACATGATCTAGCCGACCAATTCACCACGTCAAAAACGAGAAAAAATTTTCTACCAAAAACGGAATCTACCTCCAGCTTTTCGACGCTGTCGCAAGTTTTTCGGCTTCAGTTCTTACACGAGCTGTTTTTTTAAAGGTCTTGGACCAAGAATCTTGTGTAAAATCTTGAATGTAGTAGAGTAACACAATCCCCATTGGTGCGAACGGGGACGTATGGACAAATCACGGTCTTTTGAAAAGCCATTCATTGTCCTAGAATATTTTTGCACCTAGAAATCGAAAATGTAGGTAAATCAAGGTTTTGTTGGTGGGCATGGCTTTGATAGGAAAAAGATTAAAAGTGTCGGATTATATTACTATCAAAAGAGAGGAATGCTGCAGGTTTGACAAAACCGTTTGGATGCACCCTCTTGTGATAGGGGCTATTGGAGTAGTAAGCCCCGCAGTTTAGGTATTAACGTGGCTTCGAATGAGTTATATTAGAAAACTGTCCGCTTGCGAAATTCTAGCTTTATTGTATAGGATAAAGTTTTGTGTATTCCGGTAGGGGTGTTATTTGTAATCCGGTGCCGCTAAGCAGGCACATCGTCAAGCATAATCAACGCTTTCGGTGGCTGGAAGGCGTCTACAGTTAAAGTTGACTTCAGTCTTTCCATGGCAAGGCCAGCCCATCAGAGGCTAGGATGGATTAGGTGTAGAGTAAAATATGAAAGAAAAAATTGAGTACGTGCCATTTATGCGTATTTTAGTCAAAGGTTAAATTAAGTTCGATTTAGTTAGAGGATAAGATAGTTTTAAGTTTTATATAAAATTAAGAAAAAGACTATAATCGTGTTCTAAGATTTTCAATCCTATTTTCGTAGTTTAATAATTCAGTTCAGTTAAATTTATATATTTTTATACATAAGGTCTAAAGACAAAGTTTCAGAAATGTCCCTTTCACTGCGGATATTACTTCTTCTTTCCCTTTTTTTCCGGCGTCGTTATGGTCAGAAGTGTAGGACCATAACCTTCCCACTTAACTGCATTCCTACTGGTCCGCTTGTGGGGTCCGCCGGTTTGACCTCAGAAAGTAGCGGCAGGCTTCCCGGTTTGGGATTACTTCATCGCTGAGGCCAATCAAATGCTGGTGTTTTTGCATTGTTTTTCGGTCGGCCTTTTTTGCGTGTTGAAATTGGAACGTTGATTGATATCGCCTTTTGGACGGGGTTCAAAGGATCTCTCCTTTGAACATGGCAATACCAACTGAGTCGGTCGCGCTCTATCTTTCTTGTGATGGTTTCACTGCGGATATTACTATAAATATATATGCCTAAAAAATTTAGTACGGAACTAGCGGACCCTTAGGGCACTACATTTAGCAAAGTGTGATTTTCGCAGTATGGATATCATATAATACCCATTTTATAAAGGTGGTAGTTGCATGCCCCCCCCCCCCCCCCCCCGTTTCCTGTTAGTGCCCCACATAGTACTCATGGATCGGCTTTATTTAGTTCTAGAGCTTCTTTGGCACGTTAGAGTTTATGATTCTGTTCCATGAACGTTCTGGAGTGTTTAATACCAGAATTGGTTCCTTTGTTTTATGATCCATTTGTGTAAGTGTGAGTTTATGTCTGAACTGTCAAAATCATAAAAGCGGGATGACCCCGGAAAAGGATTCTAAGCACCTTTCATGGCTTGTATGTCAGCCTTTTCGTTGCCTCCATGGTTTTCATGACCTTGCACCCAGATCAATTTTAATCTGTTGTTTGTTGTCAGCCAGTTTGTTTAGTATATTGTGATATTCCGTGACAGCTTTAGAGTTAAGAACCGCTTGGCTGCCTGAGAATATAGTTATCCTTGTCTTAGTGGGTCTCCAGTCGCAGCAGCTATGTGCTGCTTCATTGATTGCAAGCAGCTTAACCTGAAATATAGTTGACTCATTGCCGAGGTGAATGTGTAGGCTAAATTTTGGTCCAGATTTCGGCTCATCTGTTTACCATTTCCATTGCTGTTCCATTCCTCTCTGCTTTTTATGAATTCTTCATAGTATTTTAATGTTTAACTCAGGGACATCAGATCACTCACTCGGGTTACCTCCCAGATGTTGACTACCTTTTTAAGAATTTCTAGATGTCAAACAAGGTCTCCTTCTGTGTATTTATAGGTTCTTTGTAAGGTTAAGGCTTTTTTCCACAAAACAGCAGCGCCATAAAGTATGGTTGGTTTAATAATTTGATTGTATATCCAAAGACTAATTTTTCGGCTTGGCCCCCTTGTTCTGCCTACGAGTAGTTTTAAGGCATATAGAGTTTAAATGGCATTTGAGAATATTTTGTTTATGTGTGCATTCCAGCTTTCTTTGATTTTTAAAGTTTTAATATTATTTGTTCTTTTTTTAGTAAATCGAATTATGTGTGTTTTGCTATATCTGATGGGGAGTCCTTCTTTCTTGCAAAAACACCTCCAGGTTATTTCCAGGGCTTTTGCTTGTTTTCCTCATGTTTTCCTTTTATGATTATGGTTAGATCGTCAGTATATCCGATGGCTGTATATTGTTATTAAATACGCAGAGAAGTTCGTCTGCTAGAATTGACCATAGAAGTGGGAATAAGACACCCCCTGCGGACAACCTCTAATAGCTTTGATCACTACCTCTAAGTGCCTGATTGCCTGGTATATGCCTTTCTTTTAGCATGACGTTTATCCATTTGATAATTTAAGGGTCTACCTTTCTTCTACAAAGTGCACTTGTTAGTGATGAACAATTTGCATTATCAAATGCTGCTTCTATATCCATAAAGGCATCAATCGCGACCTCCTTTGCTTTCAGAGTTTTTTACAATGTCCGTTACTTTGTGAAGGGCGGTTATTGTAGATTTATTTTTTTGATATTATACAAGTTGTAGTTTGTGGAGTGGTCCGTTCTCCACGGCTGACCTTATGACCAATTCTATCAGCTTTTTCTGTAATTTTTGAGTAAAAATGAGAAGAAACTGATTGGTCGGTAGGATTACCTTAGGGTATAAATATTACCCTAACCATTCTCCATTTAAATGGTATAAGGCTTGTTCGGATTATTTTAACCAGAATAGCGTTTAGCTTGTTCGGGGAGTGTATTAAAAGTACAGGGCCCATAGGCTTTGAATGGCTTGAAGCTGTTAATAGCCCAGTCGACTTTTTCAAAAGTTATGTATTTGCTTACGTTGGAATTTCTACCTTTGTCAAAGATGACATTTGCTTCACAGTAGTCTGTAGTGCTGGTTTTTATAATAAACGCGGGAAAGTGAGTCTTTAGAAGTAGGTATCTCTAGATTGTCTGTAAAATTATGCTTCAGATGCGTTAGGACTTTAAATAAACCAAGTGAGTCATGATTGCCTTTGGAAGGCGCCTTAAAAACTCTTGTCGTTTCAGAAGAGTCCTTTAGGTTCTCGCAATAGTTTTCCATAATTTCCTTTTGGATGATCTGAAATTTTTGTTGTAAATGGTTAGTACTTCCTTGTATTGCTGCCAGTTACCTTTCCATTTAGCCCTGTTGAACTCTCGTCTTGCTGATCTTCTTAATCTGCTCAGTCTTGAGTTCCACTAGGGCACAGACTTTATGGTGTTCTTTTCTTTCAATGGGCAGCTATCATGGTAGGAAGATATCATCGGAATTCAACAGAGTTGTCAAGTTCCTCAGTATTTGTGTTTAGGTGTATTCCTAGTTATTTATTGTTAAGTAGGGTTTTGTGCGTACCCCAGTTTGTGGCCTTAGGTGATCTATAGCTTACTAGGTTTTCTTCTCGAAGATCCATATTTAATTTTAATTTGATATGGCTGTGGTCTGAGAAGGAGGCTTATTTAGAGACCTGCCATTCTTCAGTCATGTGAGATGGTTTGTTAGTAACTAGTGTTAGGTCTAGAACTTCCCTTCTTATTGAGTTTTAGAAGGTTTGTTCTTTACCTTTATTCGCAATCTCCAGGATAGTATCTATAAGAAGTGTGGTCGTACATCACCTGAATATGATCGACGTGAAGGACGCAACCACACTGAAAACCATCAAGAAAGTTCATGACGAAAGGTGAGTGAGATAGCTGAGGCTTTGGAAGCTAGGAGAAATTGTTTCTGGAAAGCGCTTCACATCCAATAAAGTTGTTGGATGGCCCTAGGTAAATATTTTTACAGCCTTTCATACTATCACTTTTGGGAAGGAATACTGATGTTGAAGCAAAGCTAGACCAAGTTTTTTGAAGTCAAGGGAGAACTGAAAATCGCATTGTCAGGCCGCGAACTTTTCAACTTTAAGACTGTGCATATAAAGCATGCGTCAACCAGGAGTTATTACAAAGCATTTCGTACACGCAACGATCTTCACATTCAACAGATGTAAGACTTTTATATTTTAGAGTATTAGACAAAAAACCCAAAATGTGAATGCGCTCAAGAAGAGGAGTTTTCGCAGGCTCACGTTCGTGAAGTGTGCAACTCGATCTTCTCAAAATCTTCTCATAGTTCGCGCTAAAGGCGGCCTTATCAAAAATATAAAATAAACCCTAACGACCTAACTTGTACCTCTTGTCTATCAAATAGAATCCAAAGTTTTGAAAAATTGCAGTTCAAATTTACCACCGTGTATTGTATGGAATTCATAAAAAAGGTCGTCTTTGGGACGATTAATGTGACGATTGCCGTATAATAGCCATTAACTGATTTTATTAGTCATGAATATACCCTCCCACACCTAACCAGGATGACTATCAAAAAGGCTTATTGGTTTTTCAATATCTTGTTTCTCTAAAATGATTCAACTTTTCATTCCTTTTTTCACGATAAAACTATGCGGCTTTGTTAAATGGTGCTCATCTAAGAAATATTTCTATTGAGTGGCGGTTTGAAATATCACCAAGGCAAGGCTAGTGCTCATAAACAACTTATGAAACAAGTCTTTTCGAAAAAAGAGTGTTTTTCTTACAAAGTGTTAACCGCAACCTATCTGGTGCATAGAGTTTTACATGACAAGAATTCGCAAAGCCACTTCTATGGATTGAGGTGATTTCCCAAAAGCTAAAAGACATTTCAAAATGCCACACATGCTTAGGCAAGTATAAAACAATTTTCAACTCCCCAGAGATAACATAACCATAGCACTCGTCAGTTGGGTCATCATCTCTGTCGCATTTGTCTATCAGCTTTGAGGCATCTCCTCTACACTCGTCACCAACCAACAAGCACATACTTTGTATGGTATGTCCTGAATCCTTCTCTGTAGATGTCGGTTCTTCAACCGCTCGTTCTCGCTTGATAAAAGCATGTGTGACTGCTGGTACAAGTTTATATGTTACGTGTATGGAATGTGGTTGGCTTGAATACCACTCGTATCTAGATAGACAATCTGAAATTTTGTCAACTGACAAGTTCCGGTTGTAATTGATTGGGGGTGGGAAGCGCGGGTGTAATAAAGTAGAAATGCCACTCTCTTACGGCAATAGTTAATGCTTTCCAAAGCGTGTAGACGTAGATACCTGAAACGTAGATAATTTATTATAAACATAAGTGAATTATGGAGTCAGCATGATAGTCAGAACTCAACGATCTAGATGATTCAAAGAAAGACTTGGTTAAAGGTTTCTAAGTCATTCCGATACACGTGGTTCGAACCACCCACGAATACATTTTAAAGAAATTCATGGGACTCGAATCAAATGCCTTCGAAAGCTAACTCAAACGATGATTCATTCTCAAATTCCTTTAACTTGCCAGAGAGAGAGAGAAGAAAAAAATGTTTATGCAATTAACTCATCGTACTCTTCCTCCTTATCGGCCGGGTCGGTTTCATAGAACACATCGTCCTCCTTCGATTCTTCCTCGGAGCTGGTGCTCTTATCCTCGTCTTCGTCTTGTGCCATCTTGCGTTTGGCTTCCTCCTCCAGAAACTTGGCCTTGGATATGATTTCATCGCTACAATGTACATATGTATATGGAAAGAAAATTAAATAATTAATTTGAATGCACATCTCCTAGAGTAACAAACGAACAAACAATCGAGTGCGAAGAGGAATATAAACACGAACACTAACCTGTTTTTGTGGAGTTCCTTCTTGGATACACATACAGCGCTGTATTCGTCCTCGAGCAGGCAAATCTCTCTTTTCTTGCAGTTTAGAGGTCGACATAAATCACCTGAAATTTGAATGGAAAATTTAGGAACATGGCTATATGTAGGTTTCTATATAAGCCGCTTGTGAAAGAGGATACAGCGGCGAGTGAATGTGGGCGCGCGTGATAGGTGTGCTGGTAAGGTGTGGTTAATTAGATCTGAAAACACTTTAAGGATTCCCGGAGCCACAATACATGAATTTCCACTCCCGGTAAACTTTTTCCTAGAGAGTATGAGATTTTAGAATACTTGCATGAAGCTTACAGACGTTAAGGAGGAGGTGGTTCATTGTAATTATGATATATTGCTTTTTAATATTAACATTTAACAGGACATAGTCAATATAAGACAAATATATTTTATATTGCATGTGTAAGGATATATTAAATGAATTTAGAAGCACTTTTTGCTGAAACTTTTGTGCCAATACGCCGTAAGCATGGCAATTATGGGAGGGGCTATTCGCTGTTATTGGGATTTGTTGACATAGTTTACCTTGAAATTCATTACTACAGCGCAGTAGGGGTAAAGACTGGGATCGCGGCAACAGTCTAGGGACAAAATTATAATTTTCGAGTTGACAACAAAGAATCAATGGAAGTATGGGCTTTGACCTTTATGGACCTTATGGAACTTTATGGGATCAAAGCAACATGCAGACAAACGGATGAGGTAACAAGGAGACGCACGTGAGGGCGTTATTTCAATAGGACAGGACGCGCAATTCGAAAAACCTTTTTTCATTCATCAGAAAAAACTTGATTCTTCGATGCGACAGGTCTACCCAAACCAACAACTTCCCATTTGATAGCCTTGAAAACGGCTCGAGTTTGTACCTAATCAGCTTTTCATTGAGCAATTATTTATTATTTTTATTATTACCCGCCTCTTGAACTCGGAAGGTTCGAGCCTCGTTGATAGCCCTTCGCCAAGCCACCCTGTCATGAGTATATTCCTTCCATTTTTCGTTGTTCTGTTCCCTCTTCTAGATCCATCCTTGCATTGTCCTCCCATTTACCGTGCGACTTTGTATTATCTTGAAGCTTGTCCACTGTCCATTCGTTCTACGTGACCTTCCCATTTTTTTTTTCTTTTTTGTTGCTATCCGGTATCTGTTGGAGTACTCAGATCCAAATACTGGTCCATTGTACTACCAGACAGACACCTTTCTTTATTGTATTTTCCCGATTGTCCGTAGAAAAGTGAGGAGGAGCTTCAGTGATGTAGAGCTAAGAGATTCGCCACACCCCACGTCGATCCCAATGTACGCCACATTGTGCGAGCCAAAACAGTCGCAGAGAAAGTGTTCTGCCGTGTCATCCTCCTCGCAACATGCAGCACAAATGGGCGTCTCACTGATGCCAAGCACGCAGAGATGCTTAGCAAAAGTGTAATGGCCCGTAATGACACCCGCAAGTCTTCTGCAATCAGTTTTCCTTAAGGATAAGAAGAATGTTTCGAATTTCTTGCAGACATCAGGACGTACGCGTTTATTTAATTCTCCTCTCAGCCTTTTTTAGCGAGTTCATCAGAGATTTCGTTTCCTGAGATCCCAGAGTGTCTTGGGACCCACAAAAGGCTTAGTGAATTTAGTCTTCCGACTTTGTTCAAACAAAATGGAATCAGCTCACCGGGAACCAAGCTACAATTCCAGATCTTCTACCTTAAATTTTGCAAACTTTTACCTGAATCTCAGGAACCGCAGTAACTAGGGTTCGCTTTGAGCTCAGAATAATGAACTCTATAACACAGTTTGATATATATGTACGTACCGACAGAAGGACGAACAGGACAACCTTTGAACAAGTCTTGCCAACCCCAGCTTTGCAAGGTAGAAGACTAAAAGGTGTTGAATTCATGCACTAATTTGGACCAGGTTAGAGAGTTGGACACAGCTTTGAGTGCAGCTTGGTTGTCAACGAATGTGCTTTTTCCCTTCCACTTGTGCTTCACAGCATAGAGCATGGCCATTAGGACTGCGTATATCTTTGCTTGAATGACAGATGCATATTTTCTCGCACGATTTTCCCAGCTGATGGGCATCTTGCATTTCCGAAAGAGGATGCATTCGAAGGGGGTTTAGCGCACGTGCAACTCTACTAGTGTCTTCATGCTTTTCGGCAAGAAGGATGTCTAAAATTCTTGGCGAGTGAGTAATCTTCTTTCCCTATTTTGGGAATAAAGACCACTTTCACCGCGCGCCAAGGAATAGGTATTGGCAAGTGCCAAGCTAACTGTGAAAATTATTTTCAGAGTAGGAAGCAGCTGTCTTATACCTTTTTGCAGCCTAGTAGCGTATATCCCATCAGTACCAGGCGACTTAAAGCCATCAAAAGATGCCGCAATAAATTCAATAGCCTCAGTCGTTACCACGCGTCACGTAATATAACGGGTCCGCCAAATAATTTTTTTTTTTTTGAAAATGCTATAAAAAAAAACTACTGAATATTTTCTCAAATTTATTTTTTTATTTGAAAGTACAATCCTTCCGGTTAATAATGGAAAATAATTTCATTCAAACGGCTGCCTCGGCTGGCCATGCAGTAGCCTACACGATCGGTCCAATTTTTAAGCACATTATCGATTGTGTGCAGCTGTATTTCACCAATGGCTTCACGAATATTGTCCTTTAAAGAGTCAATTGTCTCTGGCTTGTCGGCGTAACACTTATCTTTGACGGCACTCCACAAATAATAGTCCAACGGTGTCAAATCGCAGCTCCGAGGTGGCCAAACGACATCAGCTCTGCGGCTGATAATGCGATCTTCAAAAAGAGGGCGCAAAACATCGAGTGTAGCTTCGGCTGTGTGGCACGTAGCGCCGTCCTGTTGAAACCAAATGTTGCCAATATCCTCCTCTTCAATTTTTGTGAACAAAAATTCGTTCAACATGGCCCGATAACGATCGCCATTGACTGTAACGGCCACTCCTTGCTCATTTTCGAAGAAAAATGGCCCAATTATGCCTCTGGACTAAAATCCGCACCAAACAGTGGCTCGTTTTGGGTGCACCGGCTTTTCAATGTATGCGTGCGGGTTTTCTGTGCCCCAAATGCGACAATTTTGCTTGTTTACATACCCGCCAAGATCAAAATGAGCTTCATCTGAAAAGATGATTTTTTTGGCAAAATCGGCATCTTCTGTAAGTCGATCGCAGGCCCACTTAGCGAAGCGAAAACGCATTGGATGGTCAGTTGGCTTCAACTCCTGAACCAATTGGACTTTGTATAGCGTCATACCAAGGTCTTTATGCAAAATTCGTCTCAATGATGTCTCCGAAATGTTCAATTGTTGAGAACGACGGTGAATTGATGTTGATGGCGCTTCACGCACACTTTCTGCCGCAGCAGCAATATTCTCGGGTGTACGCACTGTTTTTGGCTTTTCACGCTTTGGTTTATCGATGAGGATGCCAGTTTCTTTCACTTTTTTCACAAGATAACGAACATACGGAGCTGACGGTGCTTCTCTTCTTACAAAATCCGTACGCAATTTTCGCACACATTCTGCAACATTACCATGATTTTCAAAGTAATGTCGCAATATTTCCCAGCTTTGTTCAAGCGTATACACAACCATATTCGTTCAGCGGAAGGATAAAACTAATTATCTGTCAAATCAGACATGAGCTAAGTGTTACCATTCACGAAATAAGCACTACTTGAAAAAAAAACGTTAGATGGCGGACCCTTTACCAGCTACGCCGAATTGTTTTCATCGTTTCAGTCACAGTTACCGTTGATGGAGTATGCAACGAGCCGATGACAATCTGATCTCCCTGGAAATGGGTCTGAAGCAGTGAAATTGTGGACTCAGTAAATGTACCATCAGATTTTCTGAGTACAACCAGCTTTGTTGATTTTCCTTGTTTAGGAACTTCAAACAACTTCCTGGTCGCGCTCAGGGATTTGATCTCTTCACAGAAGGTCTTATAAAATTCTTTCTTTGATTTACAAATAAGCTTGTAATATTCTTTGTCACTGGTATTATTATGGTTTTATCAATCTAGTTTTTGAAACAGCGGGACAATAGAGAGAATATCGAAAGCTTCTGGAAGTCGGGGATGCCAAAACGTCTCCTCCATGTCTAGGCAGAACCCATTGTTTATTGCCAATTTCAAATCGTGATATTCGAGAACCTTTTCTTACACTATAAACTATAAAAGGTTCCTTAGTAATAGCTGAGAGAAAATACTGCGAAAAACGATTTATACCTCTGTATTAGCAGCTTCTGAACCTGCTTAGGAGGAAAAATCCGGTAGCTTCAGAGTTAAATACGAGGTTTGTTCAATAAATAAGGTGACTTTTTTATTTTTCTCAAAGAAAAATTATTTACTCATCAATATTTACTTTGACCCCTTCAAAATAATCGTTCTTACATATGATATACTTGTAGTGTTGCGTTACTCATACAAGATGCACTACAAACGTCCCATACATCACAACAAAAATATCCCAACACCTCAAAAAAAATATTTTTCCCAATTTGATTCTTGTCATACTCAGAGGCACCTCACGACTTTTGCATTAGTATTACAAGCTATCAATGGAACATGTGACAAGATGTAAATACCTCAAATGAGGGGGACAATGTACCACTTCACTCTCCCAAATGAGTACCTCATACAAACTCAATAAAAATGCGTGTCCTACCCAACACTACACACTTGTGCCAGGGCTTATTCCGATTCTCGAAGCACTTCTGATGTACGCTTTTTAGCTCTTCCAATGATGCTGTCTTTTTCTTCTTAATTGTAGTCTTTTAAGTTTTGGGAGTGGAAGACCATCGCATAGGGCCAAGTCCAATGAAAACTGTGGCCGAAGCGTGACTGAAGTTTAGTCAAAATTTAAAACAATCGCTGCTTAAAATATCTAAAAATATTTCATGGCATGGGCCAACCGATATACGCCAATGTTCTCAGCAACTTCTCTGATGGTGTTTCAATGACTCTTCATAATAATTTTCTTCACTGCTTCACTGCTCCATTGTTCTCGGCCTTCTGTTAAGAGCATGAACCACTTATAAACTTTATTTTTGCTCGCAGCAGACTCACCAAGTACTACAGGCAACATTGCATGTGCGTAGAACTATTCAATTTTATTTTTAATACAGATTCTTTGATCCGACGATGCCAACATTTGTAAGGGATATGTGTACCACCGTAACAAACAAAATAAAATCGAATGTCATTAGCTCGCGAAATTTAAAAAGTCACCATATTTTTTGATCAAACTCGTAACTGGCTATTTGTCAGCAAAAATGGTAACTTCAATTTCACTTACACCGAGTTTTTTTTCTAGGTTCCACCGAAAAAAAAATATGGTAGTCAAATGTGGTGTTCCCAGAGGCTATGTCTTGTCATCAAAACGAGGAATCCCTTTTTGTGCTTAAACTCGCGTACTTGGTCCATAGTGAGTTCACTTTCTTGAAACCACGTTTGTGAACTGTACGTGTTCGGTTCCCTCTCGTTCTTAAAGTTTTACGTGCGCCGGGACGCAGCTGATTTATGGCGACACCTGTAGCCCGAAACTTTACGATTTACGAATTAAGTTCTTGTTTGGTTTATTTCGTCTGATGTTGTAGTGGGAACAAAACTGCTGCTGAACCGTAATGTATGATTTCCCTCCCTTGAGAAAGCTTCCGATAGCGTACGCACGATATAAACCCCACCACTGCGACATCGTGACTGACGAATTCGAAGGGTTTTTTAAATATTTAAATTTAGATCCTATCCCTGCGTTGCGACGCCCTGTAAAACTGAAATTTATGTTGAAACTACAAGTATATTAAGTATTGCTATCAACGACTTGACGAGGCAGGTGCTTGTATTTTGTTAGTAGTTTGTTCAGCATGTTTTCGAACGCAGTTATGGAAAAAATGATGTCGGAAGCTCCGGATAGGAGGAGAGGGTTAGTCGTGAGTTGCAATCGAAAGCTTAATCAATAAATCAGCATAATAAAAGTGTTCAATGCTATGAAAGCGATATATGACTGTTCAAAAAGTAACGGGAATATTGTAGTGTGAGTAAAAGTAAGGATTTTCGAGCAAAATAAGCGTCAGTTGTGGGAAGCTTTGATTTTCTTCTTAATGACAAAAAAAAAAACCTTTGGCTCAGGCGTGTCGAATGAAATCATCGGGGTGCCGCGACACAGCAACATCGACAGCCAAGCCATTGACCGAAGCAAATGCTAAGTATTTGTTACATCGGGGTGGTTGAACATCGCCACGAATACAACTAAGGCGTTTGAGCTGAGCATTGAAGAAATGACACGAGGAGAGACGCGATAAAGTAATTTTGCAGCACGAGAACGCTTGGCCAACGCTGCTCAGGTCGTTAAAACCATGTTTCCAGATGAACTGAGACCTATTGTTCCATCTTTACGATCGTGTATCCAGACCGTTGAGGAAGCCAAAAATTGTATCGATTCGTAGATTGCTTCTGGTTTTTAAACGCGGAATTTATATGTTGCCAGAATCATGGGCACAACTTATAGCTTGTCAACACTTCCAAAAACAAAAATGTAACCATTTTCCCGAAATAAAAGACTAAATTTTGGAAGAAAATCTATAAGGTTTTAAGAAGGTCTAAACAATTTTGCCCTTCGACATTTTTAAGACAGGATTTGGTGAGGTATAGGTCACTTTCAATAGCATTCTATACATTGGCTCATGGTAGCCGTTGTTTCTTAGAAGGGAGTTGATGAGTGAGAGGGCGATGGACCGAAGGTTTCGAGGGTTGGTGTTAAGGGGAATCATTTGAACATTATTTTGGTGCAGTAAATCTTACCGATAAGTTGGTAATGGATATAGAGCATGCCTGCGATTCTGTTTCGTTCTTATAGGACTATATTGATTTGTTTTGAGCGATCCTTTTAAGGTGGTAAATTATAGATATCAGCCCAGGGAAGAAGACAAAGGGCCAGCCGAACAAGCCTATGTTGAAAGGCCTCAATGTGCGCAGTGTGGATACTGCAAGAGGGGGACCAGACAGAGAAGGTAAGTTATAAGGAATTCATAACATAAGGATTCGAGAACTCCTTGAACCAATGTTTCACAAAGTCAAGGTCGGAATTGGCAAGCTTTATAATTTTGTCAAAAGTTCTCGCTCACAGATAAATAAGCTTAGTCAAGCAAAAAATTGACAGGAGAAACCACTTCGTGACAACTAACGAAGGATTTGGGAGGAGGAGAGAAGCGCTTATGGGAGTAAGTGATAGTTTGACATTTGCTATAGTTTGAATAAATCTGTTTAGGTCGGATTGGAGGAAGCAGGAATCATCAAATTACGAATTGTATCCGATTGATTCCGAACAGTGACTGCCGAGAAGCTTTTTCAAGGCAAGTATACTACGGAGGGTTCGGCCATGTTCGACCTCACCGAGGAGAGAAGCCGCGAAATGAACATTCGATGGCGTTGGTGTTATCAGGATCCGAACTCGCACATCGTGCGTCAGAGGCCGACACACTACCCACTGCGCCACGACCGGCGTGATCAACATCATAAATGGTTAGGATAAATATCAGTGGACCGGTATGACTGCCTTGTCGGACTCCAGACGATTTTAGAGGTAGGAATTCATCAATAGGATAAAACCTGGGGAAAACCCAGAGCAGTGAATTTAAGAGGTGATTTTTTCGAAGACCTTGCTCAAGTCTGTGGCAACTTCTTAACCCTTCCTAGGTGCACACAAAGATTGTGAGACATACTAGATTAGGTTAGTGGTTGTGTATCGACCGATTTTGATTTGATTTTAATTTTCGTGGGGGTGCCAATTTATTGAGCTTATGTTAAGCTAACTTAATTCAACTTAATAACTAAGAAGAACGGGTGAGGGGGTGCGATAATTAGAAACTATGATTGGGAGAAGGGAATGCTGTTGAGAAGACCGAGTTTTAGAAATGGAGCGCTGAAGTTGGAATCGAAGTTAATATTCGAATTAACAGTTCCCAGCATACCGGAAATGGATTCATTTGAGCCGTATGAGGTGCGGGGAGTGAATAGATAGAAGAGACGAGGATTGTGTGTTTTACGAGCGTTAGTGTTAAGAGATATGGAATGGTACCTGTTAGGAGTCTATGAATGAAGAGAATATCAGATACCCTTATTCTTTCCTTCAACGTATTCAAATTGATTAGTTTAAGACAGTCTTGGTCGGGCGGTAAGAACAAAACATTCTTGCAGGGCAGACCTCGACGAGCGAAACGTACGAGCCGACGTTGGATGTTCTCGATTCTGGAAATATGGGTTTGTTGATGAGGGGAGCACAGTTGAGATGAGTGTTCAAGATGGGGGCGAACAAAGGTAATATAGAGGGATCGAGTCACGTAGGAATTGGAGAATTCTTTAGACCAACGCTTCGCGAAACCGAGTACTAAGTTGACTTTAAGGATAATATCGTCGATATGTGCGCGAAAATTAAGTTCTTGGTCGAGGAGGTTTGATTCGTTTACATGAAAAAGTTATTGATTGGCATTTGGAAATGTTAAGCTCCAAGAAATTTTTGGAGCACCAGACAGAAAAGCTGTTGAGATCCGATTGAATACGGGAAGAATCTTGTTGCGAGGAAATGGTCTTGAGAAACTTGGTGTCGTCAGCAGTGAGCGGTAGAAATTTCTGATGACAAACTCAATGTCGTTAATCGTAAAAATGAAAAGAAGTGGACCTGGGTGGCTGCCTTGGGGAACGCGGGAAGAAGCTAAGAAAGGGTTAAAAAAAGGGTTAATAAAGGCAGATTTAAGACGAACACTATAGTAACGGTTTTTAAAATACAATAAAAATATATCAATTTCAACGCAGTGGATACAAAGCCAAAGGGAGACAGTTTGAAGAGTATTAGTTTATGGAAAATTTTGTCGAAGGCTTTACTAAAATCAGTTGAAATGACGTCGACTTCATTCCCATTCTCTAAGGCTGAGAGGGTGAAGAACACAAATTCGATAAGGTTTGTGGTTGTAGACCAGGCAAAGTCAAGGGCTAACCATAATAGATAGGGGCAAGCAGAAGCTTATGTCAGAACCAAACGAAATTCTCCCCTCTGTTTCAACGAACCATCACGATACCCAGGAGCAAGCAGAAGGAAAGGAACTGTCAAATTGTTTTCATTCGATTTGTTTATTTTCGGTGTGGCTTTGGCTTTTTCCATTTTATTGAAATAAAAGTCATCTGCTTTATCATAGAGACACTTATTGTCCTGCACAAGTGAAATCAATTTATTAACAAGCTCGTATTCCATATTTATTTTATCTTTTTTCTCTTTCCTAACCTCAAATGTCACTTGTCAAAAATTCCTTCCGGCATGTCTTCTTTCAAGAAGACCTTCCTTCTGCTCGCATCAGTTAACGAACATTTAACGAAACGTCACATCTGCTCATTGTGGGCATATCATATGCTTTGCATGTAAAAAGACATTCCCCTCTGCTTGCTTCTGCTTGCTCCTGTCTATTATGGTTGGGCCTTCAGTATGGAAACCTTCCTGTTGAATGGAGGCCATTGCGCTAGTGTTAGTTTTACCTTCATAGCAAACCGAGTCTGGTTAACCATGGAGATAAGTCAAAAAGAGACGGATATTTTTATACGTCTTTTTATCCCTTAGACGAGAGAGAGCATAGCGGCATTCAGTGGGGTCATAACTGCTGGCTAATTTTGACTGAAGGGGACAGGAGGGGAAGAGAAGATGGGCAAGGACGGAAAAAATATTGTATGATCGACGAGTCACTGAGAGAGTTGGGGAATGGAAGACACTTTGGCAATAGGATTACGATGGTAGAAAGGTTTTTTTTCAAAGCCAAGGGAAAAATATGAAACTTTGAAAAAGTCCGTGGAGATTAGAAACAGATGGCTGGCGCAATATTTTTAAACTGTGACGAGGAGGCATATTTTAAGTTATGTATTTTCTGAATTCTCTATGATAAAGGGAGAAGTTATATTCTCTGAAGCTAGATACATTTGAGGGCAGCCTTTCATGGAACGAAGGCAGTCCCGATCAGGTTGAAGACACCTTTTCGGTGGACGACTGGCTGAAGGAATTGAAAAGTAGAGGAATAGTTAACAGACTTTTGTTTTTACTTTTATAGATTGGTTGAAATGCTTAGGATCGGTGACAAAAAAAGAATTTCATTCGGTTCAGGTATCTGAGGTAGTGAAATTCGGAGGCAGAGGGGAATTTAAGGTAGACCTGCCACCGTGTTTAAGATGCTAGGTACTTAATCACATCAGTACCTAAGAAAGAGATCGAAACCCAATCAGAATCAATCAAGGAGATTGTTAAAAACAGGCACATGAATTCTCTAAAATTTCAAAATTTTGTCCGATGCTTTGATGATTCTAAAGTGTCCAAGGTCCAATTGGTCGCAAAGTCTGTAAAAAGCTCGATTAATGGGATCGCGTATTAAAGTTCTGCTCATGATGTTTTTTGATTTTAGCAGCATAATGTAAATTTTGCCATAAGATGAACGAACATTAAGAAATAATACTTGAAAGTTCGAAAAATGCCCGGGTTTGTGGGAACAATGACTTTGAACCACAAGTCGCGTTCAAAAAATAACAGGAATCTCTGGTTGCTTGTTCATCACATTATATATTTATTTTACACTTATTTTTAAAGGTTCAAAAAGCATAAGGAGGTATAATGTGGTTGACTAGCTGTAATTTTAGTCAAGAAACTCCTGTTACTTTTTGAACATGTTCTGTTCAATCGTCCTTAGATTTGAATTAGCACTTTAGTTGTCAAATCAATCAATATCAAGAATCTGCATTAACTATCATGACACTAAAGAGTGAGTATAGAAGTACATGAGTAACAGCAAGTTAGTCGAAGATTTAGCAAACACAGGCGAAGCATTTTGGATAGATAATTGGGGACTGGTTAACATGAAGAAGTAAGTTAGAAAGTTCAGGAGAACAATGAGGGACTAGAGGGAAACGTTTTTCTTATTAAATAAATTTGAATGTGAATTATACTTACTCGATGGATCGTGAATCCACTTCTTTCTGGGCGCGGACATCTTCTGTGATGACTGCACATTTTTGTTTACCTGCAAAGTAAAAAAACATGATTGATATTAGGAACGAAAATGTCTTAGGAAATGCTTCATCACATCCATATCAATCGAGTCATCCATTTACAGACACAACCAACCTACTAAAAGCCCAAAGAGGAAGCTACACATGTAGAATACCGGCGCATACATACTTATATATTTACTCGCATGTACTATTGAGATACAAAATTTATAAAATCAATTAATCTGAGTTCCGAAATGAATTTGAATTTTTTTTGTTTCGAAATCGAACGTTAACGCCAGCTGCGTGCTCAAGGACGAGACCTATGTATTCCCACTCCACGCGGCAGGTTTTAACGCATGGCGCGAGGGATAAATATCCGTGACAAGTAAACATAAGCATTTGCGCTACATGTTTGCAGATGAAATATCATCACCTAATTGATTCATGGGAAATGATTTCTATCGAATAAAGTCGCCGCCACGCCACCGAGCCGTGGCATGATTGATACAAAAGTAATTGTTGTTCCACGAGCTGATGCTTTCAGGTCGGCAACAATCCCGTCACATCAGATGGCTAATTGAGTGTTTGTGTCTGGGAAGGCTGAGCTGTGATTTAACTGAGGGGGAAGAGGATTTAAAATGAAAATCGAATTTGTATAATATTTTTATATTTGGTTGGGCGGGCGGGCGGACGGACCTGGAGGTCGTTTGGGGGAGGTGTGAAAATGGTTCTTTGTTGTCGTGTACATCGAAAATGGTCGAATGGATTTTGATGAATAGGTTTGCAGGTTGTTTCATTTCATGTTGGAAATGACATTGGCTAATGAAATGGGATTTTTTTTGTTATTGAGACACTGATTTGGGTATGCATAGAGTATGAATTATTCGCTGCTTTATTCGTCATAGCAAATTGTTTGCATTTTATTGTTTTTTTTTTTTTTTTGTCATAAAACAAACATTGGCGGAGGTTGCTTTTAATAATAGACACAATCAAATTAATTAAAATAACTACAGGAAACTAATTAAAACGGAAGTACTAAAAGCCAATCAAAAAACCTTTAGGTTTTGATGTGCTTTAAATTGTTTTTCGTCCTTTTTTTTTATATTTGAAAATCTGTCTTTAGCAATGAGCAGCAATATTTTGCCATAAACCGAAGAAGAAGGCTCAACAATTTTAGGGCTTACTATAAATTTGTCTCAAACTTAGACTACAAGTCAGACTACAGACTAAAAGAAAGTAAAATAAAATTATTGTTAATGTAGCTACTGTGATGCGGATAAAATAGACTAATATCGAAAAAGGATTAAGACAACATTTTTACTTATTCCAGGTCTTATACACATTTCTAATTTAGCTATGGAACTCGATTTCGTTCAAATAACCATCGCGAGTACTTTTGCAGCGATTGATTTTTGGAAGCCAGTTTTCCAAAAGTCTTAAGCACACAATATTTGGGCTGGATAGGTGGCACTTTCGGGCTCGATGTTGTTCTTGAGCTCCTCTAACGCTGTCGGTTTGTTGGCATTAACGACTTAATATAAACCCAAATGAATTTAACGGCGTTTAGTCGTATAAATAATGTGGCCATTCAACCGGACAATTTTTGGGATTCATCGCCGAAGGTGATTTTTGATGAAATTTTGAACTTTCTTTAACTCTTTAAAGCGCAATCGGATAAGTTTCAGGGCTTCGAAAAGCCAAGAGGCATCCGTTTTTTGGTTCATTTTATTGTGGTAGGATCCCAGATTTTTGTGCAAAATTCGCCATGATGGGGACAGAGGTTTTCTCAATTTTTCCTGATCTGTGTGCAACCGACTGACTCGGCTCGATTTGAACGGAACTTGACAGTGAAAATAGTGATTCCAATTTATCCACTAAAGCAAGCACAGCCTGTCTGGTTGAACGATTATTAAGCTTGCGACCATCATGAAAAAAAAAATTAGCCCTAACCGACAGATTATAAAAAGAGTTTAGGGCGTGTTTGTATTATAATATAATTTTTTTTTCCTGCCTAAGGTATATCATGACCACTGATAAAATGATCTCCATTCTGGTTAGTTAGCGTCGTGGCTCAATGCTTAGTGTTTTATCGTCCAAGCATCTTATCAAAATTATATTTCAGCGGGTGTTAGATTAAGGAACCCTTTACACTACATGTGTCTCCTGTTTATAGGCAGTAGAATGTAGCGATAGTTGGGGGTTGGAATAGTAGAGCAGTTGGTAAAAAACAAAACATCTGCTAATTTTCTTACCTATTCAGCATTTGAATTAAATCCTATGATTTGCGATAATATTAAGCTTTTAGCTTAGATGGCATTACAGCTCATGAAGAGCCAAAGGCAAGCTTCTCTCATTCAATTATGTTGTGTGCGATTTGTTTTTCACACAAGTGAACTATCGCGCTGATATTCAGCTAAGTTTAATAAATGAGAATCTGTCGTTTTGTTGTGATATTTGCTCCGTTCAGTCTTTTACCTTGCAAAGCTTGGATAGGGAAGAGTTATGCAAAGGCTTTCCTGTCTGTCCGTCTGTCATGATCCGCACATGATTCTCATTCTCATAGCTCATAGTGATCGGTTTTAGAACCCTAGCTACTGTGGTTCCTGAGATCCAGGTAAAAGTTGCAAATTCAAAGTAAAAGGCCTAGAATTATAGCTTGGCTCCCAGCGAGTTGATCTCAACTTGTTTCCAGCAGCACATGAATTCCGCGTTTGGGAATGCAGCCTGTTTTTCGAGGTGATACATGAATTGATCCAATTTTTTTATTTCTTTTTCTGCCCAACCAGGCAGATGGCATCGATAGGAACTTGCGATAGTCGGAAGAGACGATGTCTGACGTTGAATTTCAGTGCTTTCAAGTGGGCTTTACTGACCTCATTGAACAGCAGTTCGCTTGTGAAAAAATGCAGTTCGACATCTCTTGATCTTAACTTGTACCAGCCGAAATGCTTTCGAGCGATTGGAAATTACTTGTTGTGTAACGGCCAATGGCTCTTGTTGGGGTTAACATGGATCTTGATCCATTGATACCTCTAACTATGCTCTTCTTCGGCCTGAGACGCTCCTTCCATTTCGAAATCGCCACGTTTGTAACGCTGAAGCCATTTGCAACGCATTCTTACAATAAAAGAAACATCACCATAATATATATATGTTTACCCATGCGCCTCAGCTGCAAATGTTTTCGAATTGAAAGCAAAAGGAAAAACTTCCCAACGGCTGATTCGCGTTTGTACACTTGATAAATGCAGCGTCAACATTTCGGCTCACACCTTCAGGTAGCACTTTACAAAAAGTGTCATAAATATATTAAAGGGAAGCACGAGACACTTTTAGAAGACTTAACATAAGAAATGCACGGCGTTCATTTTACGCTTTATGGCTTCCCGCTGGTATGTGTGGAATAAAACGGGGGTCGTGGTTCAACAAGGCACCTATTGAAAAAAAGGGAAACACCAACCACACTCGCTCTTTATTGATTGTGCAATTCTTCTTGAAGAATTTCATAGAATTTATAAATTTGTAAATGAAAAAGAATAATTTTTAGCTGTTTGATATTTTAGTGTTCTATTTTTGATAGCTCTCGCATGATTTGCGACATGTGTCAAGGTCAAACCTGCTAAGTTGGCATTGGAATTTTGTCATAAAAAGATTTACATCCGAACTACGCTTATAAATAATTGAATTTCTTTACCAAAATTCATGCTCTGTGAAAAATGTTTTTCGCGCATTTTTACCCTTTTGCGGTCATTATAATCGATCTGTTCAGCAAGCGATTCAAAACAACCGAATTTCGCATCAATTTCACACTGTCGGGTATCAAGATACCTGTCCGTAAGTGCGTACAGAGAAAAATATTGGATCATTGTAAAAGTTCGTGCCCGATCTCCATACGTGGCGAAAAGTTTGTGGTACGCCGCAACCATTGTTTGTTTTATGGACTTGTTGTATACGTACCAATGGATGGATCGTGGCATCAGGAGTCATTTTATCGCTAGATTTCGTCGAGTTTAGTCAAATTATGGGTAAAAACAAATTCTAAAATAGAAAACGAAAAGTTACACCTTCGCGTTGTAATGCTGTATGAGTTTCGAAAAGGAATGAGTGTTTTAACTGCAACAAAAAACATTTAGAGCGTTTATTCGGATCATGCTCTTGCTCTTAGGACCTATAAAAAGCGGTTTGGCCGATTTCATAACGGTTATAATACCTTGGACGATCAACCCCGTTCTGGACGGCCTTCCGAAATTGATGACGACATTTTGCAAACCTCAACTGAGGAGATTGCTGAGAGACTTAATATTGATCATCCGTCAGCATTTCGTAATTTAAAGAAGCTTGGATTCATTTCCAATTTCGATACGTGGATGCCGCGTTGTTCGCGTCATCGTGGCCATACCTATGCCTACACACCATGAAAACGAACCTTTCTTGAACCAAGTCGTAACAGGCGATGAATTTGGATTCTGTACAACAACCTACAGCGAAAAATAAACTGAAAACAACCAGAATCCATGGAAAATACTGACTTATACTCAATGAAGGTACTGTTTGGTGGGATTCCAGGGGTACAATTTTTTTCGAGCTTCTTTCACGTGGCGAAACAATCACGGCGAATAAGTACTGTGAGGAACTCTATAAGCTTAGTGAGAAAATTGAAGAAAATCATCCAGTTTTTGCAAATCGAAAAGGCGTCATCTTCCACCATGATAACGCCAGGCCATATGTCACCCGACAAACGCTGCAAAAACTGGACCGTATTCCCCAGACCTTGTTTCTTCAGATTTTTCATCTGTTTCGGTCCCTTCAGATTTGACTGAAAAGAAATTTGCTCCCCGGAAGCTGTCGAAAACTACCTTACGACATTTTTTGAAGGAAAACCACCGCGCCTGGAGAAATGCACTGTTCGGTACGGTTTATTGTCTGGCGGGATCATTTGCCTATTTTTTTTCAAAGATGAACGTGAGAACAACAACAAGTCCGCTAACTTTTAATGATTTCAAACTTTTTTTGTTCAAAACAAACGAGCTGAACCTGGTCCATATGTAGTTACAGCAAGACGACAATGCATGAGATCTGTGGGCAATTGAGAAATGAGTTCTGTGGGCAATTGGGCTATTTATAGTATATTTCGTTTTGAAACTATTAATTGATCGTGCGATTAATTGCTGTTAGATGCTTTTTTGACATAGCAGACTATGGTTTATTAACTTAGATAAAAATCTTATACACCTTTGAAGTGTTCTTTCTTTTCTTCTTTTTTGGATTAAGGGTATGATGGACATGCATATGTAGGTCAACATACTAAAAAGGCATATTGCTGCCTTACGTCGAGTAGAAAATGCCACGGTCGTGAGAATTTTTTAGAGCCGATCCAAAATATACTTCGCTAAGAAGTGGTCTTCCGACAACGCAGTATAACTTATGAGTTGAAATCCAATTGAACATTTATGGGGGTATATTAAGGATAAATATCAATGATGAAACTAAGATCTGTGTTAAAAATATAGTCGTCTTGGTATGCTATGTTTAAAAACACTTGCAGGGCGTTCGTAGAAAGTGTATTGGATCAAAAAGGCTAATCGACAAAGTACTCAGTACAAATAAATATATGTAGCTTATCTTGGCTAACACGTTCTATTCATTTGCTTGTTTGCCGCGGTTTTATTCGATGCTGTGACTGATTATAATTTTCTAAAGTTAAATCACGAGAGATCCATTGATGATTTGATGGCTTACTTCACCAAAATAGAGTAACAATGATAGGCGATTCTGGTTAAGTCAATATTAATAATTTCACTTACAGAAATAGGTGCTTATTGTATCGATAAGTCTTCTTATTCTATGAATTTAAGCTTCCTTTCGACGGTTCAACTTCCAAAATATCAACATTCAATATAAGAACGCTAGTGTTCCCAAGGGCACTGCTTTGTCTCCAAGGAAGATTACACTGGGGAACACATCTTTCGTTGATTAAGACCTGACACTTGTTTTTGACTTATTTTTGGAATCTGAACGCAAAAATGATCACAGTTTTTGTCTATCACCTCATCTTTTGAAGCTACAGGATATCATCTTTTCATTCTAAATAACATACAAAGAAAACAATTTTATTCATAAAAGTAGTAAGCTTCAATGTTCTTTTATAGTTTTTCCTGAAGTGTTCATTATGTGGACAATCTCGCCTGATGCTCCAACAATAATCAGCCATCATAGGTAAGTCCCATCTACCTTAGTACCGTGCCTCCATGATATTTAAGTCTTGGTGGAATCGCTTACCCTGCTCATCACTGACCGCACCTAGATTTTTCAGTCACCTTTCCGCAAGGTGGTCTTTTCAACCCTTCTCTGGTCGAAAGTCATCAACCACCTACTCTACAAGGTAACCATTCTCGGTTATGAAATCTTCGGATACGCCGGTGACCTTGTAATTATTGTTACAGATAAATCCACAGGTGAATTTCTGACCGTGAGCACATGCAATTTGCGCTTCAATCTATCTCTGACTGGTGAAGACAGGGTCTATGGATAAATCCAAAACCCAAATAAGACCATCTTAGTCCTGTTTACAAAAGGAGGAAAACACAACCTTGCTCCGTCTCTCTTAACGGTAAAAACAAACATTAAAAACAAACTTGGCGCACTAACGCTAAGGCATTGAGATTGAAAGTAGTAATCAACTAGTAGGCGATAGTAAGACTTATGCGTCTGCCGTATGGTGGACAAAAGTTGAACAAAAAATTGAGACTAACATATCTTATGCGTTTGCCGTATGGTGGACAAAAGTTGAACAAAAAATTGAGACTAACATATCTTTGAATTACAGGCACCATGTCAGCTTGCCTAACGGCAACCCAAGAGGTACTGATCGGAATTATTCCACTGTACCTTTTTATTAAAAAGGTTGCAATAAGCATGGCAATCAGACTTCTCCGCTGAGAAACAGACCATCCATGTAGACCATTGGGTCACATATCCATCTACAACATCTATCTGAGCTGGATATGATTACCACAGTTTCGGACATATTACTATGAACGTTCACTCTGCACAAAAGATTTAAGATACTAATCCCAAACCGCAGAGCTTGTGAAAGCGGCAATCCCTTGCTAAATATCAAAGGTCTTAGATAGTACGCGCTGGCATCTCTGGACAAAATTGGAAGATATCGAAGACCCGGGAAGTTAGTTCTAGTGTCTTCCAAACCGAACTATACGCCATCCTAACTCGCGTCAATCTAAACTTAGAGACTGGCATACGAGATATAACTATCAATATACTCTCAGATAGTCAGGCGGCACTCACGGCGTTGGGCACGTACAGTACGAACTCAAAATCCGTCAAGGAATGCCACGATGCCAAAAAGGTCAAAATCTGGAGGATACCAGGTCACAATGCCAGCGACAAGTACATAGGTGCGGTATCCCCAAGTCAAAGATTAATTTTCTCTTAAACAAGTGGGAAAGATCGCAACACCTGCGCTTTTGTAATAGCGTTCAAGGACTCCGAAAATCGAAGAGACTCAAACACTCTATCAATATTGTCAAATGTAATAGAGTCGATATGAGACGACTACGAGTACCTTTCGGGACACTGTAGTCTGAGATATCATCTTAACAAAATTAACCTCTCACCCGAAACCGAGTGTCGACTTTGTCTTGAGGACAAGAAAATTGCAGAGCAGATACAATGCGAGTGTGCTGCATTCTGTCATTGTCAAGCCATCGTCATACGGATAAATCGATTAGCGGACTGAATCAACAACAACATCATCATCAGAACAGTAATAGGCGCATCAAAGCAAGCGAGCAACTCAGAAGTACTGCTTCACCAGTAGCAAAGAACGACCGGCGTTCAACGGCGCAATCGTACGATGTGTGTACGTGCCATCAGCAACGAGAGCGCAGCCAATATGAACCCTTGGCAACGGCACGCTCTCGCATCAGAGCAACGAGCAGCCCAGAAGGAAGTGACGCTTCACCAGATACAAAGGAGGAAAGAATCACAGTCAGCGCGACGGGACGACGACAGCGGAACCAAAGGGGACGAGCTAGAGGATATGTGATGGTCACATATCTCGTCATTCATTCTGTTACGAGCATTCGACCAGAGCTGTCGATATTAAATACAGTCCACAATAAATCATTTCATACAATCGTTGTTTACTTTCATTTGAGTTATTGATTCATCTTAGGAAGCCTGTCTTCCTCAGAGGAATAATGACTCCTGAGGGGATCAGCTCAGCTCCTACGAGGGACATCTTCAGCTTTATTAAGAAAGTCTTTAATAAGGCTGCCGAATCTGTGGACCGTCAAACAGACCGGCTTTTACCTTTTCAAAAAGACAGGCGAGGAAATGCTGAAATGAGGTGCTTTCGTTGGCAAAGCTTCAACAAACTTCTTCATGAGTCCCAGTTTTATACGCAGAGGTAGAAATATAATCAACAAGCGGCTGATGTTGAATGTTTGGATCGCTAGGTTTGAGTTGAGCCAATGCTTCTCACGGCCTCTGCTGTCCCACATACACAAGAAATAAGGATAATTGGTATATCCGTGTTGCTGGCCAAGAAGCATACTATTTTAAGGTCAATACAGATGATCCATGTTGTGCATGTGGTATTGTAACAAATCACTAACTCTCTTTATGTCTTCATATTCTTCACGCAAACAAACTGAGTGACCTATTGGGATGGCATCAAATAAGCTTCAATTGTGGAGGAGGATACACTTCAAACTTTGCGATGAACAGTCGCCATTTAGTTGCCTTGTAGGCTAAAATTCCCAACTTCTTCATTAAACCATTGTTATGGCAATACAAAAATTGCGAATATGCACTTTCTCTTGATCGAAAGTAGGATACCTTAGCTCCGTGCTTAAGCAAGTTTTTTTCGTGAAGTCTTGATACCAAGAGAAAGTCCTAAATCCCAGGCCAAATCATTTAATTCTCTTTGATCAAATCCCTTACGAATGAAGTCATCTTCCATTTCATTCTGATGGTGTAGTCTCGCCTCTGTAGAGAGAGAACTTGACTTGACAGAAGAAAACTAAGTACAGTTTTGTAATCAGCGTACCTTTTTAACTTTAAAACAGCTGAAAAATTAAACTCAACAGAATTTTCTTATAACTTATTTTTGTAACTTTATCAATACTATCTTCGACGACAGCACGTTTAGGCTTTACATTTTTCTTCGGAGCTCACATTAGTGCTTATCGGCCGTAAAACTGCAGCAGAACGTTACATTGAGTTAGTTAAACATGGGCAAGTGACTCAAGGATCTAATTTGTTTGTTTTTAAATATCGAACAAGTGAAAGTCAGACTCTTAATTTTTGAAGGGTCATCAAAAAAGCAAGTCGTCTTTGTGACGGATTAGAGCACCGTTCTCATTGGCCAATTCTAACAATTTTTTTAATTTTTCAAGTGATTTATTCGCAGCAAATTGAGAATTAATTCTCTTACGGCTTTGAAGCGTCTTAGAATGGCTAATTCCATTCCAATTTGACCAAACACACAGAATTACTTTTGAGCCGTCAATGATCGCTTTACAAATGCTCGATTGCGACGGTTCATAATTTTTTACCCACGCTTTTGAGATCGTTCGTAGCCCATCTTGATCATCGCTTGCGATTCATTCCAAAAGTAAAGGGTGGGCCATCTGGTGTTTTTTTTTTAAATTATAGATTATTTTGACACTGACAGCTGCTTCCCTATAGAAATCTTGACAAAAAGTTAGTAGCATAACTCCGCGGAACGAAATGAGTCACTTTACGCTTGAACAATGTTGGGAAATATTGAAAACTTAAAACTAAAGTGAGTCCTGTGTAGCCCAAACAGCGCGTTTTTTAAAATTAAGTTTTTGCTGAAATGAAGCACCCACTGCGACTGCTGTACGCAAGTTTGTGCAAAAAATTCCTGAGACTGGTATGCCAGTGGACAACACTCATGGTCCCCGTCGTCATACGGTGCGCACAGATGAGAATGTGACTGCTGTTGTCGAGGGTGTGAGACTCAATTCACGAACATCAACTCGCCATTGATCTCAGCAACTCAATATTTCACGAGGCGAATTCTGCACAAAGCTCTTGGATTTTTCGCTTACAGGGTCAATTGACTCAGCAATCGAAGGCGCGCGACCATCCGCTTCGTTATCGCTTCGCAGTTTGGGCCTTAGGGCAGCTTGAATTGGACAACGATTTTGGGCGAAAAATCATCTTTTCTGACGAGGCGCATTTTCATCTCGGCGGCTACGTTAACAAACGAAATTGCCCCATCTGGAGCTCCGAAAACCCGCACGTTATTGTCGAGAACCCAATGCATCCACAGAGAGGGACAGTTTGGTGCGGATTATGGTGGTGGCATCATTGGACCATTTTTCTTCGAAAATGAGGTTGAGAACAACGTTTCGGTCAACGGTGGGCGTTACAGAGCCAGGTCAACCGACTTTTTATTTACTGAAATTGAAGACATGGATTTGGACGACCTTTGGTTTATGCAGGATGGGGCACCATGACACACAGCCCATGCCACAACCGATTTTTTGCACACCAAATTCCCAAATCGTGTTATCAGCCGTGTTGGCGATATCAATTGACCGCCTTGGAGCTGCGATTTGGAATTTTTTTTTTGTGGGGAACCGTGAAGGATCGGTGTTATGCCAACAATCAGAAAACGATTCAAGCACTTAAGGCAAATATCATCCAAACAATCCGTGAGCTACAGCCCGAAACCATCAACAAGGTCTTGGAAAATTGTTGCAACAGAATGCGCTACTCGAAGTCAGCCGAGGCAGCCATTTGAACAACGTTGTATTTCATAATTAATTGGAATGTTTGTTCTTACTAATAAAGCTATAATGCGTGGAAAAAAATTAATTTTGTTCATTTTATTGCATTTTTAAAAAGAATCTTGTGTTTGGCTCACCCTTAATTGGTTTCGTACTCCTTATGAGGAACTCATACGTCGAGCTTCTATTTAGGCACCTTTTGTGGTCAATGCGCGGCCTCCCAAAAATATCGAAAGTGTTAAGGAGTGCGAATGTTGCTTCATCTTCAGGGGCAACAGGACGAGCATGGGTTGCAGTGGAACAATGAACTTAAATCCTCAAAATGCCTCAAACTTCTTTTAGACTGAATATTGTGAAACTTATTTTTAAGAAACGTTTGTTGGACGAAATATTATATCATCCACTGGGCCGTGGTGCTTTCTTGACAAATGTCTTAGCAGAAAGTCTTTAAGAAAGTGCAAAACTCGATGTCTGTGCGGGAAAATCTACCTAAGAACCTTTCCCTTATAGGGCCTTTAAAAATACTTTGTAAGTTATGGAAAAATTAAAAGATACATTTTGGCATGCCATCAGACAATATTATTAAATTTCTCAGAAGGTATATGGCACAAAACGTGCCTCGCAATTTACTGGCAATTTAATTTAACACAGGATGGCACTCCAATCACCCGTGGCAGTTTAAATCTACTTAGCTGCCAAAACCAAATTTTGAACATTTCTAAATTGATGTGACGTACGTCGAATGCAGGTGACCCGTTAAAAAAAAAGAAAAACAAAAACCTAAACCGCTCGACTTTGAGAAATTTCTCGCAACAAATTCAATAAAATTGAATTTATGACAGACCGAAATCGGTTCACCGAGCCAATAAAATCCGTATCTATCGCAAAAAAGTTTTAAAATTTCCACAACTCTGCCTTCGTATACGCCATCATCATTCCGTATTTCGTGCTTCCGAAGGTGCGCGTGCATCGAAACACACGCGCCAGTATAAAATGAAAAATAATAATAAAAAAAGAAAAAGGAACAGACCAAACAAAAGTGAAGTTCTAAGGAATACCTTCAGGTCACGATCCGTGACCGAAGTGAATGGAATTTAATTGTGACTCCGACGGGATAACCGAGCAGACAAATGGCATCATCCTTAAAGCCAAATGGTGCAGAACATTCGTGAGATGAAATCGATTGGAAAAAGAACTAAAGCAATCTGAAGACGATCGCCAAGAATTCATAACAGCATGGCACACCACGCGCAGATTGTTTTATTGTATTTCCACCCATCGGATGGGGTGAAGCAAACAACTGAAAAACAAAAATCCCTAAAATGTATCTCAGAGATTTACAACCGACATTACATCGAATGTTTGTTGTGCAAAGTATGTGTTTTTGAAAATTTGCTTCCAACTTCGACCTTTGATCGAATGCGGGGCGATATGTAAAACAAACCACCGATGGATGGGTGCAGTTAAGCGCTTTTCCGGAAAATGTTAAAATATCAAACAGACTCTTGCCTACCTACGTGCATGCATGGCTAAACCAAAATCGTTTACCCCTTTCGGTCATATTTCAAACATTCACAGGAACATGCATCGCAGATAGATGCTATCCCGAACGGTTCCTGACAAATTATTGCATTTCCGCGATCGAAATTTATCTCTAAATACAATATTTACTGAGGCTGAATGCGCGCAATGCGAATGCATGACGGGCGAGTTCGCAACTCTGAAAAACATTTCATTTATTGCAGAGCAATTTGAAAATTCGATGGCGTATACGTACTATTCCAATCAGCAGGCGGAAGTGATTGGGATTCGATGCTTTCAATGGTGGGTGGGTGGTGGCCGTGGCGTGACATGAGTGACGGCAGAGATACCGAACGGAGTTCAATGGGAATGATGTTGCGAATGTCGTTTTCATTCCGTGGAGTGATTGCATATGCGGTTAAAGTGGCATTTTAATAGAACGCGAATATGAAAGACACATGCTATCCGGATAGGATGAAATCCATATTCATAAAGGTAATGGCAGTGACGGTGAATGGATGGGAATAAAAGCGAACGAAAAAAATATGTTTTCATTTGGGGGCTTTTAAACTAATATTAGAGTCTGCCTAGTGCGGTCCAATTGGTATTTCGAAAAGGTACTGCGAAAGCAGAACGCTGAAAAGGCTTTAATTATCTGGTTGATTGAATGGTACGTAAGGTAAGTTCGTGCCAAAGAATTTAGGGTTGGGAACTCTTCGCTGATTGTAGACAAAACGTGAGTTCATTCAAATAATATAGACCTGAGAATTGACATATGTAGCTAATTTGTATAAGCATCTCTCCTTCAGTTTTGAAATTGCTGAAGCTCTTTAGCGATCTAGCAGAAAAGCATTTCGTACAGGTAAGTGGTAAGTGACAGCTTTTTACCGTCCTTAAGATGAGGCAAATAGGGGGTGGTCGTGGTGCAATGGTAGATCAAGTCCGTCCATAGTCAAGAGCAATTCCTATACGGAAAAACTGCAACAACATTAGTTGTGAATGAGAGATGATCAAAAATTGTTGACGAAGGCATAACACTCGCAGTATAAGATCACTTCAAGTTCATACTCTGCGTGTGCATTTCTAAAATAACAACTTAATGGCATGGAAACAAAAAAGTTACTGTGAACTTCAACCAACGCGACAAATTCAGTCGAATCTCTCGCATCATATCTAGGACAACCACCCCCGAAGAGTTGTGAACAAACATCTTCGACACAAACCATCTGCACAAAAAAAAATCAACGTTAAAGCCGCATCGTCAAGAGCCCTATGAAAATTTATTCGGATGTGTCGCGGCACACTGGAAGACTCGCGATGCCCTATACCTCCGAACCTTTCCAAATATGCACCGGATTTCGGAAAAGAGACGCACTGTCGTGTGATTTCTTCAATTTTCAAGTCCTTGAAAGGATAGTGAGGTATGCAGGTGCTAAGACGGAAGGCACTAGCTTTTTCAAGAGCGTTCAACTGCAGGGATATGAGGACGACAATGACATCGTTTCAAGCTCCAAAGACTTTACGGCAAGAGCGAGCACGATCGTTCCAAGCAGTGCAGTAGATGCGGAGAGAAAGGCCACATAGCCAAGAACGGACCCAATATGTTTTTGGTACAAAACGGATAACCCAAACTGGTCACGTGGCCGGTAGAATCAAATGTCCGGTATTGAAGAAAGCCCTTATCAATAAACCATGGTAAAGATTGTGCAGACAAACCTTAACCACTGCGCGGCTGTACAGAACTTGTTGGCACAAATAACGAGGGAACAACGAGTCGACATTGCCCGTATTAGTGAACCATACAATCCTCTAAGTGGTTGTAGCTGAATAGACAATAACTTAAAGAAGGTGGCGATATGGATCTGTGCAAACCACGCTCTGCAAAAAACCGGTGGTCCAGTTAACTTTTTCTTCACTGCAAGAGTAAAGGGAATCCATTTCTTCAGCTGCTACGCACTCCCTAGTCTGGCACACAAGGACTATATAAATCTACTGGATGACATTGTAGCTGACGCACATGGGAAACACCCAGTGGTCATGCTGATGATTTCAACGCATGGGGTAGTAAAACTACGGGTACAAGGGAGTGAGCTCCCCTCGAAGCATTTGCATCACTTGAGATATGCCTGGCAAAGAATGGTGCAAAAAACACATTTCGTAACGCAGGCAAGGGATCCATAATAGACATCACGTTTATGAGTAAATCGCTCCTGCGTAAAACAAAATGACGGGTCAGCGAGGAATATACACACAGTGACCATTAGACGATTATACTCAACATTGGCAAAGAGAAGACTAGGCAGCGCCCTAAGTTAGCAAGACCGAAGTGGAAAAACGCATCCTTCGACTAGGAAGCTTTCGAGGAAATATTAAATGTCGACTCCATATCCAGCAACGGCTCAGCGGACAACCTATCGCACCAACTGTTTCACACAATCGTGACAGCGTGCGGTGTAGCGATGTCCAGGAGATCAGCTACTGGTGGAATGAAGAGACCAAAACCCAGAGGGCAGAATGACTCTAGGCATTCGACACAGATCACAGCGTTCTAGGGGAAGACCAGAGTTCCAAGAACGACTAGACACTTTCAGGTTGGCGAGACCTAAACTTGAAAAGGCCATCACAGAAAACGAAGCTAGATGCTTTAAGCAAATCTGCAACGAAGCAGACATAGGCTAGCATATAGAATAGTGACGAAGAAGCTAAGGGACAGTAGGTCCACACAAATATCTTGCCCAACAATACTGGAAACAATAGTAGAGCATCTATTTCTCCAAAGACCATCTATGTACCTCGTGCACCGCCACGAGAGATGGACCACATCCCGCCAATAACTACGGATGAACTGTACGAAGCATGCAGAAAGATAGGTGACAAAAAAGCGGCCGGACATGACGGTGTTCCAAATTGAGTGATCAAAGCAGCCATTAAAAGAAGGCCAGACTTTTTTATAGCAAAGGTGCAAAGGTGCCTTGAGGAGAAAACCATGGACCTTCCAACATCTGTTGTTGCTACCCAAGGGAAGCAAACCATCCGGAGAAGCTTGATACATCAGGAAAGATCGAAGAACGTATCATAGGTGACAAAGTACTCGCCGTGGCGGAGGATAAAAGAGCTTTGTCTTAACACCAATATGGTTTTAGAAAATCACTTTGCTCCATGGATATCATAAAAAAAGTAGAAACTGAAGCGATACGGGGGAAATAATGGTGAGGGGGCACAAAGAAATACTGCGTAGTACTAACGCTGGATGTTAAAAATGCCTTCAATTTCGCAAAATGGTAATGCATTAGCAGGTCTCTGACCAGAATGGATGCACCACATTACCTTGTGAAAATAATTTTTAACTACTTCACTAACAGGAAACTTAGGTACCAGGCAGATGATGGGTTTAAATATTACAATGTTTCCGCGGGAGTCCCCCAGGGATCAGTCTTTGTACCTCTTCTGTACAACATAATGTATGATGGAATTTTGGGATTAATGCTGCCACAAAGAGTCAATATTATCGATTTTGCTGACGACATCGCCGCAATTACTGTAGTGAAACACATCCACGAAATAGAGTTCACCACGGATGAAGCGATCACCAAGACCAAAGGTTGGCTAGAGTCTGCCGACCTTAAACTAGCTGACCACTAGACGGAGGCTGTCTCAATAACCAGCCGAAAGACTTTAAAATACGCAAACTTCCGGGTTGGAAGCCAATTAATCAGGTCTAAAGAGGCACTAAAATACTTGGCTGTGATGCTCGACAACCGACTTAACTTTGAGACCCATGTCGAATATTGCAGTAAAAAGGCGTCAAAATGCAGGCAGCGCTTTCTAGAATTCTGCGAAACATCGGTGCGCCAGGATACGCGAGGAGGATTCTGCTTTCCAGAGTGGTGAGCTCAATACTTCTGTACGCTGCGCCGGTCAGGGCGAGAGCTCTTACAACGAATTGCTCAATAAGGACAGTCTGTGGTTTTCGGACAATCTCGAACGCAGCAGCCTGTATTATATCTGGTATCCTTATAGATATCCTCGCTGACGAGATACACACGGTTTATCTTAGGCAAACTACGGTCTGTCAAGAGACCAGAGTTATCCGGAGGATAAAAGCAGAAAAAAAGGCAACATCTGTAGCACTGTGACAAGCCGCCAGATGGGATAATATGGCAAAAGTCTGATCCCCACGATCGACGCTTGGGATAAAAGAGCACATGGGGATTGGAATTGCCACTTTACGTAATTCCTGTCAGATCATGCCGACTATTGGAAATATTTTCACAGATTTGGACACGTGAACTCGCCCTTCTGCCAAAATGTCCAGAAGAAGAGGAAGACGCAGAGCACGCCATATTCCACTGCAGACGCTCCGCAGACGCAAGAATGGACTTGCCAATCCCGGAGTTTCTAGTAAGCCATAGCTCAGGGGACTACTAGCTGGAGATCTGCTTCTTCATAACGAGTGTGCAGAACGAGCTAAGAAAACTTTGGGTTCGCGAATCGAAGATTACACATCCTTTGGCGCAACTATAAAAAAAGCTCCCAGCGCGCCGTAGTGGAGGCATTCATGGCATGGAAAAGACAGGCCTCGTTATTTTAAAAGTAAATGAGGAAAAACAAAATATATGCTGTCGACTAAGAACAGCTCTGTCGAACCTTCGTCGTCGAGCCTTGTCCGGAACGTAACGATAGATATAATTTTGAGGCGATTAAAGGGTTTATCTACCTCGGGCTAAATGTTAACTCCACAATGACAAATGGAGGAGAAGACACAACCGCCAACTTTCCAAACTGTATAATGATGTGGACGTAGTCCGGAAGGCAAAAATCCATCGACTACATTGGCCCGGCCACATCGAACACATGGACGAAGGCACTTCAGCAAAGAGGGTCTTGTTCGAGAAGGCAATGGAGACCGAGCTTCTGGTTCAGAGACCAAGTAATCGCCGACATTAGGACCGATATGAGTAGAAGCAGGCTCTCGTTCAGGCTTAGACCCTCCAAGTAAGTAAGTATTTATTTGCTTACAAAATGGATCAGAGAGTTTGCATTATATTTTGTCTTAAGAATGCTCCTGGTTGGTCTTCAATAATCTGTTCCATTTCCGATGAGACTGCTCTAAAGTAAAAGAGAAACTGCTTAAAGGTGCATTTCTTTAATCATTTTTATTGAAAATAATCCTCCTTCATGTGGTTTGGTTTTTCCTTAGCTGTGGTTTCACTAGATAGTCTATTGGGACGGTAGGAATTTCGTTAATACCCATCCATGTGCGTCACTAACTAGATGAGAAGGCGATCACGGTGAGTGATCATAAAACTTATAGAAGTATGTCTGGTACTCAGGGACAGGAATAGTTTTGTTGATGTCGGTAGAATCCTTCTGGATGGTAGAAATCCTACTCAAGATGTTCCTTTTTAACGCTGATTTGATTTTAGAAAAAAGCCAGGCGTCGCACGGCGGTAGATAAGGCGAGTCAGATGGGTGGTCGTGATGCTTTTTTGGCGAAAAACTCGCGTACAATTAGGGCTTGTGCGACGCCAACTTCCTTGTACTCCGGTCGGAAACGATGAACTCAGACCCAAATCCGTCCAGAACATTCAAATAAAAAACAGCATTTTTATCTTCTCGAACGAAATCCTTACTGATAATGCCATTGGAATCAGTTAGCATCGTCCTGGCTCGACTCTGCATCTGCATTTCCTTTTTTTATTTGCTCATCTGGGGACTTCTATATCCAGCTTTGCCTTTCGTTGGGTGACTCGTACTGGAAGCTCCACGTTTCAGATGACGAACTGAAGAATTATTTTTGGTCGATTTGGCACACTCATGTCTTTTTCCCCTCCGTGAATCGCGCATAGTTATTTTTCATTCCCAAATCCTTTGTAAGAATGTGATGGACCACACTCTATCGAATGCCGGTCATCTCTTTAATAAGCCTTGGGGACACACAACGGTCGGAGAGTTAGGATTTTTCTGACTTTCTCAATGTATTTTTCATTACTCGATGTTTTCAGCTTCGGTGTGCGTTCGTCGATGCTAACACCATCACGACATCTGGTAAATCAGCGGAATACTTGTGCACGGGAGAGACACTGACTGGATATTCGCTTTTGCTTCGTAGTGATTTTTCGAGGCATACTGACACTGGTCATAGCTATTGAGAGAACAATTAAAGCTCCAAAAAATGTGCTGCATGTTCAAAAGATGTATCAGAGATGGCCTTGCAATTAGCTGTTAATTTAAACCAGTCTCAATGGGACAAACTACGTATTTGAGTAAAACCAGGATTTACGAGTCGCATAAGAGTTTCCAAGCAGGAAATGGAGACGTTGAAGCTAGAGAGATACCATCACATCAGCAACCGGTGGCTACATGGAAAAAAAATCAACAAAGTCATCGAAAAAATTAATAAAGGGTCATTCAACAAGAAGTGTCATTTTAAATTTTGCGATATTGTGATCCATTAATGTATACATCACTGTGATGGGTAGAGGAAAAAGGCGCAGGGTTCCTTATCTGGGGAATATGATACTTTCTTTATATTGGTAGTTTTTTTTTTGGTCAAAAAGTTGTCCAAATATGTGGATTGCATGCCATCTCAGATGAGGCAAGTTTTCAACAGCTTCACGGCCCGTTTTCAACGTTCTGTACCACTCAGACGTTCTTGTTTTGATACAACAAAGCCCCAATAAGCTTACTTTAATATTTTCAAGGCGTCGGAGCCGTTTTTTTTAGAATACCATTGATGCGGGCCATCTCCAAATAAGTGATATCCGATAGATGGCGTCACTATTGATAAAACTATATGATTTTTAGGCAATAACAGTCTTCAAAATCAGTCGCATAGTTCACTAGTTATTGTGGTTTTACTGAACCTATTTTTGTAAATTTTACATCAACGAAAAATTTGAATTTTGAAATTTTGAATCGAAAAAAAACACTGTATAAGCAAGCAGTGTCTCGACAGTACTATTCGGATTCTGCTCCTTCGTAAAAAATGGAAGAGAAGTGGTTTGGTGATTTTAAACGCGATCGTACAAACACCGATGATGGTCGCCTATTATCGGCATTCTGGTCGGTTGCAAATCAGAAGGTTATATGTTTACCATTTTGCATGAACATTTGAGCATGAGAAGGTTATGTTCGAAATGGGTACCATGTTTGCTCACAGATTCAGCGTGCCGCCTGGAACTGTTTCGGCACAACAAAAATAACTCTTTAATGCGGTATGTGAAGAGGGATGAAACATGGATCCATTACTGTACTTGGGATCAAATCGAAAGTTAGCTGAGTGACCAAAAATGCAAATATCAGTTGGTGAGGTTTTGGTCTCTGTAATATGGGATGTGCACAGTATTTTATCCTATTTTCCATTGATAGGGCGTAATTAGTGCTTATGTGGCGTAATTGTGTTTGAAGGAATAAAACGCGAAAAAACGATTCAAGAAAAAATGCTCTTGAAAGAAAAATGTGCCTTTCACCAAGGCAATCCACCGTATTTTGTACTTTAAATGGCTTCCCCATCTACCGGGTTCTGGTTTCCAGCGACCTTCACTTGTTTGCAGACCTAAAAACAATGGGAAAGAGAGGAAGATATTTGGCTCCAATGAAGAATTAATTGGCGAGGCTGCAGGTTATCTTGGAAGCCAAATATAATTTGCTCTTCAAAAATAATGAGAATGGGTCCTCTTGAAGGAGACTATGTTAATGAATGTTGTGTTATTGGTAATCCAACGAACTTATTGAGTGACGTGTTATGTAGACAGGACTGCAGTGTTTCTATGATACGATAATTCCTTTTGATGTATGGCATACCATAAAAGAAAAAATATTCAAGTCGATAACGCATAAGTGCTCTAGACCGTGGCTAAGTGTT
This sequence comes from Merodon equestris, assembly GCA_958301585.1. Lineage (NCBI taxonomy): Eukaryota > Metazoa > Arthropoda > Insecta > Diptera > Syrphidae > Merodon > Merodon equestris. The sequence continues at coordinate 162,897,832 of OY284413.1, forward strand.
GGGTCAAGAGTTAGGAAAATTTACAATGGGTTTTTGCGAAGCAGATAAAGGGTGTATCCTTCATGACGAACATTTTCAAACATGTATTTATTATTTATTTAATTTAATAATTTATTTATTTATTTTATCATTATCCTCGTTTTACAATTTACGACAAGATTTCTAAAGAATATATTGCAGCCAAAATACGAGTATAGTTAGTGGCATTTTGTATTAATTAACAATAATAGGGACAAATGTCACTTCATAACAAACTATTACTTATTAAGGAAACTTATTATTAAGGAACTTACTATTCGTTCCTTCTACGTAGATATTGCTCTAAACTTAAAATGTGTTTAAGCCAACCCAAATTCCAGTCAATTATAACACCTGGGTATTTAAAAAGGTTTACATTTCCGATTTTGAAGCAACAGTCAGGGCAGGAAACATTCACGTTAAAAGTTAGCTTAGAATATTGGGCAGAAGAAAAAATATATTGCGTGCTATATCTTGCACATTTAGAAGTATTGAATATGACCCTGATATCTGGAGACTCATGGATGGTAAGGCTGAAGAACATAAGTTTAGTTTTATCGCTAATAACCAGCTGATGTTCCGCGAACCAAACTCCTAATAACTCAACATCATTGTTTATATCAGCTACTAGGCTTAGGGGATTTACAGAATAGTATGCGACCACACGATCATCCGCGAAAGCCCTAACTTTTTCTGTGAATGACTGGGTAAACAAGCCGAACAACAGTTGGGATATCACGAAAGTACAATGAGATGGCTTTCGAAGAAATTAAGCTCGTGAGGAATCTACGGGGACAACTTGGGAGAAGCCAACGATAACGCGGCATGATCGGACTTTTGAGCTACCAGGAAATTCTATAAGATTTGAACGAGAGAAGTTTCATTAACTTCAGCACGTGAATATTTTGCGATGGCTGCGAAATTGGTCTTGAAGGACGAAGACCAGCATAAAATCTGTCTTTTTGTTGCAGTAATGAAGAAAACGAATTGATGTCATATTTTCTGATGAATTTAGGTTTAATTTGATTGGACCTGACAGAGCGTAGAAGAGGTAAGGAGCAACATTCAGACGAATTTTTGCTTCTCATCGTTATTTATCAAATACTAGGCAGATCAGTATGCGCGGGCTTAACTCCGCTACTGAAAATTTTTGATCGAGCGAGCAAATTTGTTGTTTTATCAACCTTGCTCTCGCTCCGCATGGCACTTCTCTAAACTTTACCTCGTTATTTCTCACTATTTTTCAATCAAACAATTTCATTTGATAATTTATGGCTCATCTACAGACCTAGATCTATCGAATGACATGCTGCACACATGTGTGGTTATAGGCGATATCTACATTTAGTGCGTACAAGATTAGTCCGAAATCGTTTTCGGACCACTATATTCCCCTTACATGCACGCGCTAGGCCAAAAAGTGGGTGATTGCTCTCGCTCCGCTACGCTCCGCTCGATCAATTATACATATATTCTGAAAACGGAGCAAAATTCAAAAAAGTAATTTCCGACAGTGTTCTTCATGCAATGTAGGAGTTTCACTATTACTTCTGAAATACAATATAATATTTCAGGATAATTTTGCTCCAACATTGCGCTCTATCTGTAAGTAAAAATAAGTTTTGGTGTATAAATGAAATTAAAGCTATTTCAATATTCATTTCTTTCAACAGATAACCCTATGGGTGTAGATCTTCTTCTTCTCAGATGGCGTTACAGCTCACGGAGAGCCAGAGCTCTCACTTATGTTGTATGCGATTTGTTTTTCACACAAGTGAACGGGACCTACAGTTTAATGCTGATTTCAAACGATGAGCACCGAGAAGCTTTTTCAAGGCAAGTTTACTACGAGGGGTTTTGCCAGTACCTCGATTGTGTTGGTGTTATCGAGATCCGGGCGATGGGTGTAGATATAGGCATTAAATCTCAATAACGGCCAGTACATAGGGCCAGCCAGCGGCCAATTATATGTTAGAAAGTACGAAACAAAACACTTTAAGCAACTGAAAAGCTCAAATTAGTCATAAAGGCAGTGTATATTAATGGTATAATATAAAAACAGAAAAGTAAATGACACGAAAAATCCAACCGGTCATAAGGGCTAAAGGTGGTGCTATTAACTATTAAGAAAAAAAAAACTGGATTATCCCCAAAAATTATTAATTAGTGTCATCCCCTCAATTAATTTTCATGAAGAAAAATGAAAAACAAATCAAAATTCCTATTTACGAACGTCTTTAATAGCTTCTTATTGCTTTTGCTGTGTATGTATGATATTTGTCCACAAATAGGTTTCAGAAAACATGCAAAAGTGCGGCGTTTTGTCACGGGAGGTATATTCATGAGATTTTCTCTGTTCACACATATCGAGACCAAAAATTGATATCGACACTGGACCGATTTCATTTGAACTACCATTGGTACTGTTTTCCTGTTGATGTTTTTAAAAAACTAAGTTGGCGGTTTGCTAAGAAAAAGAACTAGCACCTGACTGAGTATATTGGAACTAAGGTGATTATTACCAGCACGAGAAACAAATTAACCTTAAATTCTTGAACTCTGGCATGCACACCACACAAATTATATTAAACACAATTTACAACGGCTATTCCCCGTTCTCTGACACTGTTTAACAGCTTTACAAGCGATCTTTTGGATTTTCTCATTCAGTCAATAGCGTACGAAAATGATTGAGTAACTTACAGTTCAGCTCCAATGCAATATGTTAAAATGTTACTTTGAGAATATTAAGAGATATTACGAAGTTTGGAAGTTACAAATGGATTTCGAAAGTCAGAACCAATATCAAGGACTTCGTTATATAGAGCCTCAGGGTATACCAGAAAGTGCTGGAGAAAATTCGCAATCATTAGAAATTAGACAACGCGGAGAAAGACTGCCCAGTATCAATATTTCAGTAGTTATGTAGACGCTTGTCTTGCTGGAGCTAAGAAAACCGTCGTATAACAAGGAATCTGTCTTGCAGGAGTCAACCTGACCGCAGGCTTTTTAGGTTGGCTTTGTGAGGGACCGTAAAAGTCGAAAGTTTCTAAATACTAACTTACTCTAACTTATTCTAATCGCTCGATATCCGTTGAACGATGACCTTGACAGCATTTGGTCTCATAGTGGGCGGTGTCGTTACCTGCCTAGTAGGTGGCAATCGCTGCCTCTGGTCACACGTCGTGCTCCATTTAAAAGGCTGAGCTGGTATCTGGTCGCATAACGTTTGTCTTAAGAGAACGTGGTAGCTTGTACAGAGCGCGACCATCCTAGTTAATGAAGTTTTACCCTAATAAGGTTCTATTGGAGCAGGTCTAAACAAACTCAGGGCAGTCTCGAAAGCACATCGCAAGGGCTATAACTAACGAAAATAACGATCGTTATTCTCTCCTAGAGGCATTTGTCCATATTGATTACGAAAGGTAAGTGCACAATAGAGGTTATATCTCATTAGCTTCCACCGCCAAAGGGGCACCAGAGATAAAAAGCTCATCGGCGACAGATACTTCAACATTGCTCATAAGCTCATACTGATACGATGCTGCCAAACAACGCGCCATCCAAAACCCTTTCCAGAACAGTGCATTACCTCAGTACGGCTCACGTCACTTCTTAGTTAGTTAGGTTAGGTTAGGTTAAAGAAGGGGAGTGTGATGGTTGGACATCACTTCCACTCGGAGGCCAAGAGGCCCATTGTGATTCCCTTCGTTTGTGTGGGTACACATAAAATGAACCTGTCCTATCACGTGGTGGCTGAAACCACCCCGTGCTCTTAATGAATTTTAGAAGATCCGATATATCTGCATTAGCCACGTCCGCAATCTCTGTAAAGAATTTTTGGCCTAGCGACACTAGGCGTCGATTCTGGAGAGCTGGACAGTGGCAGAGCAGATGTTGGATCGTCTCAGTTTCTTCCTCATCGCCGCAGCTCCGGCAGAGATCGCTGGATCCCGAGTCCCATTTCCGGAGCATTGCTCCAATGGGACAGTGTCCTGTGATCTCCCCGACGAGCATACGGATCGAGTTACGGTCCAGCGCCAGGAGCTTCTTTGTTTTTCCGACGTTGAGCTCTTGCCACGATGATCTTGTCGTGTAGCTGTCGTTTCTTGTAAGCCAAGACGAGTTGGCCTCTTTGATAATTGTGTCGTTTATGATCCGATATAATGCGCTGATCGGTGGTTGCAATGACGTGTCCGCTTCGCTGATGTCCATTTCAGAACCTTGCCTGGCCAGTTCGTCTGCTCTTTCATTCCCTGCGATTGAGCTGTGGCCCGGGACCCAGCAGAGTTTAACTTTATGGTGTGTGATGGACTTCAGTGAGTCGCGACATTTCTTGACAGCCTTTGATCTCGTTATACAGGATTCTATTGACTTCAGTGCACCCTGGCTATCTACGAAGATGGTGATATCAGATTGTGAGATATCGGCTACCTGTAGGTGTTTAGCTGCTTTCTCTATTGCCAGGATTTCTGTTTGGAACACGCTACACAGATCAGGAAGTCTGAATGATTCCTGTTTGTGTAGGGTATCAGAGTAAAACCCGGCCCCAGTGCCTGTGTCCATTTTCGATCCGTCGGTGAAGAGGGTGATCTCATGGTCGTTGATAACGGCGTTTGATAGCCACTCTTCTCTGTCGGGGAAAAGGATAGGTATACTGAGAGAGAAGTCATTTTGGGGAGGAATATAGTCGGTCGTAGCTGCGAGGCTACTAAAACCATGTTTCCTTCCCAGGTCGTCTATTATCTTAAGTATGGCCGCATCTCCATAGTTGGCTTGCTTCCACAGAGAGGATTCTCTTAGTCTGAGAGCGCTCTTTGCAGCGTAGCCTTTTATGAAAAGATCCTTTTCCAGGAGAGTTTTGAGTCAAGAATGATGCCTAGATATTTTGCTTCCGCTTTGAGTTTGAGTACCCTCTAACTTTGGGGGAGCAAATATCGGAATTTTCCTTTTCCTGGTGAACAGGACCAGCTCGGTTTTTTGGGGGTTTATTCTCAGATCGTTCTGTCTTGCCCACGAGGAGAGTTCACTAAGCGCAGATTCCATTAGTTCACTGATAGTTGGTAGAAATTTACCTTTTATCAAAATAACCAGATCATTCGCGTACGCTATGATCTTTGTGTCTTTTTCCATAAAGAATTTGAGGATCTTGTTGACTGTAAGAAGCCACAGTAGGGGGGAGAGAACTCCTCCTTGTGGTGTGCCTCTAGTTGTCACCTTCCTTATAGAACTGTGTCCAATGTCTGCATTGATGATGATTCTTGTTCTGTTAGTTAGTAAGGGGATCTTTTGGAGGATGGGTGTGTCATCATGTTTATATGAACCTGAGAATTGACTGAGGTTTGTCAGCCTTGGTGAGACCTCGGACATTCAGAATGAGCGGGGTGGCGAAGCCCAATGGCTAAAAGATGCAAACAGGAGGGCGACCACTTTGCACCAAACATAGATTATAATTGAACAGCTTAGGATAGATTAAGCTTAATAATAAGCAAAAAAAAAAACGAATCCGTGTTTTTAATGTTGTAGACTTTTTCTGGAAAACCATATTTTAAATAGTATTGTATAAGAATAGAATAAATAAACTTAAGCCCAAAGACATTAGTAATTGAGAACCGTAGTTAGGCTTAGAGTATATTTTAAATTAAATTCAAACTTTGATATCTGGGAAGTCTTGGAAATAAGAATAGAATAAGGATCATACAAATGAATGAATGATATTACAAGCATAAGTGGAAGGATACGCATCCAAATGTGTGTGCCAGTGTGTGCTGGTACGGGTTTCAAGTGGAGGTTATATGAATATTGCGCTATCTGCTGCTATGGTGTATATACCCTCGCTAAGGAGCCATTTCTGTTGGGATAAAGATTATATTTAAGAATTATGTGGAGTACTTGGTACGGATGGCCGTATATTGTGGGAGCAATTGGGAGTGCTTTTGCTAGTAAGGATTGCTTAAGTGGCAAGGACTTTTTTTTTTTTTTTTTTGTGACACGGGCATGCTCCAGATTTTTTTGTTTGATCTTACTCTTACAACACCGGTGAGCTCCAGTCGTGTCACTGATTTGCATGTACACTTGTGGGGCAGTTTAATGGTGGTATGTATATGTGTGCCTAGGCTCACTTTGGTGTTTTCTAAATTGCCTAGATGTGATTTTTGTTTACCTTTGTTTTAGTCGCCTTTTACGACAAGCGAGAGGTATCGCTGCAGGGATATTCTTAACCCGCCCCTGCACGGAAAAGTGTCTCTTCGTTTCTAAGAATAGGAAAAGGGTTTTACGTAATATTCCTCGGAAATGATTTTTGACCTCCGAAGTCACGTTCAATCCCATTATTTAAGACTTCTTTAGCTAACATATGTAGATGTGTTCGACATGTAGCCGAAAATGTATGATAAAGCACGTTCTATTAGTCTGATTCACTCGATTTCTATCCGTATATGTTGATAATCATGTTTGGAACAGTTCGGTAAACATGTCTGAAACATGCTTTTAAACATTTATGTGCATATTGTTGGTCAAAACCGTCAGAAAAGACCATGTGCCACTTGATACGATCAGTAGTTTGCAGAAATATGTTTTTTTTTTTTTTTTGTAACATATGTTCACGTTTAGTTTTTAGGATTGAAATCTGTCGTTTTAAGATTCATATGCCTTTATACGTTCCTGACTTTTTCTCCAACAAATCCGGATTCTTTATTTTTTTGGAAGATCATTTAAACTCAAAATGCAAGTGAGGTAGACAGGCTTGTTGCCTGAAATTCGCTACTGGTAAATGCTTTCGTTGCTGCCAACACCACATTTAAAACACTTGGTTAAACCATAGCGCTGTTGCTTGACAAACCTTTTTGTACCTTCAGTTTATCAAAATTTGATGTACATATCTAAAATACTTTTGTATATACTCAATTCCTTAGACTTTTTAGAATTGCGAGATAAGGTGTGTTTCAATGCCCACTCTTGGATTTTTTGCAAGTCTTTGTTTCCACAGCTTATGCCGTTTGAAATAGTGGCCACCGGACAGCTTAAGTAAAGCTGTACGTCATCGGCAAACATATGCAATGAGTAACACGCTTCGGATGCTCGCTTATGTATAATGAAAATAGTAATGGTCCAAGAACGGATCCTTGAGGAACTTCTGCCGAAATTTCATTGTTGACGGACAAATAGATAGGAAAATTTAAGTTTTACAGCCAAATGAGAGAACTTGTAGTTGATTAATAGTTTTCTACACAGCACATGATGATGTACTAGATTAAATGCCTTAGAAAAATCCAGTAATGTTAGAAATGCACAATAATCGTATGTCATCCACAACACGTAGGAGTGCGGTTTTGCAGCTTCGTTTAGTGCGAATCGGATTACTACACAAGAGCTCATTTCGACTTACATAAATGATATTGCATTTATTTCAGTATTGCCTTTTCAAACACCTTGGAGAAAAAGGATAGTATAGATACAGGCCTATAGTCCGTGCAACTGCGGTTTGACGTTTTCGGGATAGAAACAATTTTGGCAATTTTCCAGACTTGTGAGTAATCGCAAGTTTGGCATCGACTATGTCCTCGTCTATAAGGTGAATGAATCTAAAATATGTTCTGCCTTCAAATTCGTGACTGTTTTGTCATGCGCGGGATTTAAACTGTGAACTTGTGTTTCGGGCTTGTAAGTTGGAGACTGCCGCGAATTGTTGGTTTGGACGATTAAAATCTATATCGTCTTATGACGATATATATTGTGCCAAATCCCATTTTCCAAAGCTTGCACCATAAAACTTTACTAACTTGATAATCGTGATATAAAGCATGGTTGAAGTAGCGAATTTCTGATATGGCGATATGTAGTTGTTGTAATGCCCGTGCAGTTTGTAGCGCTTCCATTGAGAATAAGCAATATCACGTTTTTAGTAAATTCGAGTAGACTAATATTAAACCATGGTGGAGGTTTATTCCTCATTACTTTAGAAATGAAAGGTCCATGACGGTTAAAAAGGCTTTGTATATTATTTTGTAAAAACAAAAGTTGGTCACTGGCCGAGAGCATGTGAAAGACTTCTTCCCATGAAATTGCGGTTACATCTGAATACAGATCATTGTAATTAATGTTCTTGAAATCTCTGTACCTAAATCTAATTTGATCTGTTTTCAAGTGCACATCGTATAATAAGTACAGCATATCGTGTTTGGAGAACCCTAGGGCGGCTAGTATAGAGTTAAGCTTTAGTTGTGTCATTCACAAGAAAGATGTCCAACAAGGTGGAGGAATGAGTTGTAAAGTACGTGGGCGTTGTCATGTTCATTGGCATAAGATCTAAACTTTTCAAATTGTTAATCAAATTAGAAGAAATCGTTATTTAGGTCACTACAGATAATTTTACTCGGCGCAATGCATGATATTTCCTCTAAAACACCTAACTCATGAGAAATGCTTGGTCTATACACCACTCCTAGAAGAACATGGTCTGAACCACACAATATATTGATGAACAGATGTTGGCAAAGCTCGGTGTTTGATTTGCGAACAAGTTAAGGATCTAATGGGAGCTATTTTGAACCCTCAAAATGATGCAGACGAATAAATAATATTCAAAAAACTTTACTTTTTAAACATATGATACCAAAAGTTGTAAACAGTAGAAAAGAGAACAGTGGCAAAAGAACGATGGCAACGAAACGATGGTTTTCTGACAATAATGGATTGGTTCTTTAGCCTAAACTGAGAGGTCGCTTGCAGAGCTCGTTATAGATGAAGAGTCGGCGTCCGGCGACCGTTCTTTCTTTTAGCCGTTATCAAAATAATTCGTGAAGATCACCACGTCTGAGCATCTTAAAAGATATTCCAGCTCATATGTGCCCATCCATTCCATAAGCTAATCTCCCACCGTTTCCACTTCACTTGAGCCGCACAATTAATTTTGAAATCAAATAGTATTCATTCGACGAATTCACTTACTATCATTTCATTATCAGGTCACTCGCTCATCTAGTCGCAGCAAGCAGGAGGAAAAAATTAATATTTCAAAAAAAAACTGAGCAAAAAAATATCGAAAATATTTTCTTCACACACTTTTTCCTGATTCATTCCTTCAGAACGCGTGTACTAGCAGGAAATCCAATTGAAAAACTACATATCTGCATTTGCATAAGAGTTCATACGAATTAAGGTTAACTACGAGGATAAGATGCGTGAAATCGTTCACATTCAAGCAGGGCAATGCGGTAACCAGATCGGGGGGAAATTCTGGGAAGTCATCTCCGATGAACATTGCATAGATGCCTCGGGCACCTACTACGGCGACAGCGATCTTCAGCTGGAACGCATTAATGTCTATTATAACGAAGCAACTGGAGCGAAATACGTGCCGAGGGCTATTCTGGTCGACTTGGAACCGGGCACGATGGATTCTGTTCGTTCGGGACCATTCGGACAGATTTTCCGTCCAGACAACTTCGTGTTTGGCCAGTCGGGAGCTGGTAATAACTGGGCCAAGGGACACTACACCGAGGGAGCCGAGCTAGTGGATTCGGTTTTGGATGTGGTACGAAAAGAGGCCGAAGGCTGCGATTGCCTGCAAGGGTTCCAGCTTACACACTCACTGGGAGGCGGTACCGGTTCGGGTATGGGTACTCTGTTGATTTCGAAAATCCGAGAGGAATATCCGGATAGGATCATGAATACGTTCTCCGTCGTGCCATCACCCAAGGTATCGGACACAGTTGTCGAGCCATATAATGCAACCCTAAGCGTCCATCAGCTGGTTGAAAACACTGACGAAACATACTGCATTGACAATGAGGCCTTATACGACATCTGTTTCCGAACTTTGAAGCTAACCACACCAACCTATGGCGATCTGAACCACTTGGTATCAGCAACGATGTCTGGCGTCACCACATGTCTACGCTTTCCGGGTCAGTTGAATGCTGATCTCAGAAAACTCGCTGTCAACATGGTGCCATTTCCACGGTTACACTTCTTCATGCCCGGATTCGCGCCACTAACCTCTAGAGGATCTCAACAATACCGTGCGCTAACAGTGCCCGAGCTCACCCAACAGATGTTCGATGCCAAGAACATGATGGCAGCCTGTGATCCCCGTCACGGACGATACCTAACCGTAGCAGCCATTTTCCGCGGCCGAATGTCTATGAAGGAAGTCGACGAGCAAATGCTGAACATCCAAAACAAGAACAGCAGCTACTTCGTCGAATGGATCCCGAACAATTGCAAGACAGCCGTGTGTGATATACCGCCCAGAGGTCTGAAGATGGCAGCTACATTTATTGGTAACTCGACGGCTATTCAGGAGCTGTTTAAGAGAATATCGGAACAATTCACGGCCATGTTCAGGAGGAAGGCATTTTTGCATTGGTACACGGGTGAAGGTATGGATGAGATGGAATTCACAGAAGCGGAGAGCAATATGAATGATTTGGTTTCGGAATACCAGCAGTATCAGGAGGCCACAGCCGATGAAGAGGGAGAATTCGACGAGGAGGAAGAAGGTGGCGGCGAAGAATAAGCGTTTGGAGACTCATTGAGATATTTAAATTGGTAGTTATTGAAAAAAAATCGGAAATTGTCCGCTGCAATTGTATTGTAGTTTCACTTTAAATAAACCTTTTATTTAACAAGTGTTCTGTTTGTATTTAACGGTGTGAGACAGGCGAAAGGGTTTAAGTGTGGAAAGTGTGATTCAGAACAGGATTGCAATGAAAGTAACTCAAATATTGTTTTTGATTTTAGGAAACCTATTTACCTACCGTTATTAAACTTGTTTGTTTGTTGTTAGAACAAAGAAATCGACAATAACTTGGTCTTTGGTCAATTTCTTAAAGTTCTTATGCTAGAAATAAATTGGGAAAACAGCCTACTATCTACCTATTCAGATTCAAAAAACGTTATTTAAGGAGTTCGTACATACAAAACGTCAACATAATACCGACTTCTATAAGTGGCATTTGTCGTTCAATAAAAATGACTATGGCAATAGGGGTGATTCAAATCAACTCAGCCATATGAAAAATGGAAACCGAAACTGACTTTGTTGCAAGGTCACGACGTTATTAGGGTGTCAATTGCGGCACAGTTACAGAGAATGGGGACTAGACTAGACAGGACTAAAGACTTCCAACGATCAGAACAAGGTAGATTTTGATCTGATTGTGAGTCATTAAATGGACATTAAATGCCTCTAAATATGGCATCGGAGAGACGCAGCGCCACTGATATATCATATTTGACATCGAGAAAGCACAATTATATGTATTTGAACCCTTTTTTGAAAGCGTGAATTGACAACATGGCACTGGCATAATAAGGTTTCGTGAGCAGGACGATTAAAGGGGTTCCATGTAAAAGATAACATGTTAAGCGGTATCGCTTCAAGTGGCATCGACAATTTGGGCAGGGCTACACAACCCATCATTTCGGGAGAGAAGATTTTGCGAAACTCCGGTATGAGTATAAATGTAGTGTTTAATATTATTGGACTCCACCATAGGCTGTCGGGGACGCATTTGCAAATTTTGAAAAGAAAGCGACGAAAAGTGGTCTTCGAGGGAATGAAAACAAAGTAACGTATACAAAACACCCAAAAGCTATTAACCGATGTTCGTTTGCTATCTCTTTAAAATTAAACGTCTTAGTTTCATAATTTCTTTTAAATGTTTATTCGACTTCTGAGTGTTTTTTTATTATTTTTTGAAGTCGAATGGAGCGATCTTGCCAGCCAGTTTAAATCGCCTAAAAGGCGTTAAACCTCACGATCTCCAGCCTCAATTCATCAGTTTGCGGCAATAAAAACTAGTTGATCATTATTTTGCACCACTCGTTGGTTACAAGGAGTACAACGAGACTCAAGATCACCTAACGAAATATTCCGTAAAAAAATAATAACTAGTATGCCGTGGGCTTGAGGGATGTGCTATTCTATGATTTGTCGATGTAGGTACATACTGTATCTTTTTAATTTTACAAATCTATCTATATCTATATATATATATAAAATCTATATACAATATATGTATGTATGTATAAAAATTGAGGCTTAAAATTGTGTTAATTTGTCGCCGATTTACGCCTTAACGTATTTACCGATTTCAATCAAAATTTCACATTTTTTTGGTATGGGTCTATATATGGTGAAGTTTGGATGAAATCGGAAAAAGTATGTATGTACATATGTGTGTGTCGTGCGTGTGTGAAAAAAACACATGAATTTCAGTACATTTTGGGTTTTTTCCACATATTAACTTTGCGTATACAGCTCAACTACATGAGCGCGATACCCATAAATGTTTGTTGTCTTTTTTGCTCTTTTTGTAGCTGTGTATGTTTTCGCGTTCTATTGCAATAAAAATGCCCGTTAGTCGAGCTCTCCACGACAAGTCGAGCTCTCCACGACGAGTCGAGCTCTCCACGACATTGGCTACATTTCAGCGGTAGAATATTAAAGCTTGGGTGAAGTTCGACAGAGAATACAGAAATTAGACAGCAGATGACTAGAAATGTGTAGTGTGGTCAGATGAATCAAAATTTAATCAATTTTAGCACGACGGTAAACAATATTGCTGGCGCCGCCTTAGGCGATCATCCAAAGGCACCATGTTAAAAAAAAAGTAATGCACGGTGAGGGAAGTATCGTGGTGTGGGGTTGATTCACATGGCGGCAGGTTGGACCACTTCAAAAAAAAAATCCATGGAATAATGAGAAACAAAGATTATCTGCGCATCTTGCAGACTCATTTTCTCAATTTTGTAGATAGGAAGAGGAAGACATATTTAACACGGTAACGACCCAAAACACACGTCCAAAATAATGAGGGAATGGCTTACTGAACAAAATTTCAAATTAATGCAGTGGCCGGCCCAAAGTTCCAACTTCAACTCCATTGACAATTTATAGTCAATCGTGAAAAGACGGTTGGAACAATACCGATCAACCCCAACTAACCTGGAAAATTTTTGTCAGCGAGTCCAGCGGTAATGGCAGAGTATTCCAGGCGGAGATTTACGTAATCCTAATGGCCATGCACTATGTTGTGAAACACAGATGGAGGGGAAAGAGCATATGTGTCTGCAGTGACAGCCAAGCTGCACTCAAAGCTGTATCCAATCCTCTGTCCAACTCCAAACTAGTGCATGAACTCAAGACCTTCTTGAACAAAGTCGGAAGACTTAATTCACTTAGGCTTGTATGGGTTCCAGGTCACTCTGGAATCCCAGGAAACGAGATCTCCGATGAACTCGCTAGAAAAGGCTCAGAGGAGAGTTTCTCAGGGCCTGAACCCGCCTTAGGTCTACCAGCTTCAACGGTTAAATCTGACATCAATGACTGGGTCTTTAACGTACACAGTCGCAGATGGAGGGAATATCCAGGATGCAGGATGACTAAGCGCGTACGCCCTGACGTCTGTAAAAAGTCCGCAACATTCTTCTTATCCTTAAGAAGAAATGACTGCAGAAGGCTAACGGGCGTCATTACGGGCCATTACACTTTTGCCAGGCATCTTTACGTGCTTGGCATCAGTGAGACGCCTACCTGTGCTGCTTGTTGCGAGGAGGACGACACAGCGGAACACTTTCTCTGCGACTGTCCCGCCTTCGCTCGTGCACGGTGGCGCACCCTTGGGGCCGACGTGGTGGGTGCCGAATCTCTTAGCTCAACATCACTGAAGCCCCTCCTCACTTTTCTCCGGACAACGGGGAAAATACAATAAAGACAAGGTGTCTGTCTGGTAGTACAATGGACCAGTACTTGTGTCTGAGTGCTCCAGCAGATAGTAGAAGCCTCCAACAAAAAAAAAAAAAAAAAAAATTCCAAATGAAATTATAGAAAAATTGGTGGAAAGTATGACAAAACGTGTAGGAAATGTTTTTTTCGAAATAGAGGGCTATGGGCGGAGTACTGAAAATGCGTTCAATCCCTAAAGTTGCTTTAAGGTGCAAAATTGGGTACATTGAATTTGTTTTTTCTTACAATTTGATATTTTCCATTTTTATTTATAAACCGTTTTGTTAAGAATTGAACATAAATTAAAAATTCACTTTTTTTTAAAATTGCTTTATTATTATCATCTTTATGCAATGATAGGTACACTAAGTACAAACATGTACTCCTTTGTTCTCTTCATTGTATGTATGCATATATTAAAGGACTCAGCAAAGCGGGTACATCGAGATAGTACAATATAAAAACAAAACTGACAGTTGCTGTCATTTGCAAACATTATTATGTTTGCCAATAGAGTGATACATTTCGGGCCATTTTGTATAGCAATGTCAACCTAAAAAGGATAGATAAAGGGTAAGCCAACAGATGATGTGGATGCTGACTGTTTTTGTTAACCATTTGGCAAATGTCATAGGGCTGTTTACCAATCACATTTTTGTTATTACAACTTATTGCAAAAATTAACAAACTATTATATGACATTTGGTGAAATTCTAAGATAAATTGTTTCTCAGCCATTTCTTAACCGATCCTTATGATTTTTGAACCCTCAGAAAGTATTTTCACAAATCTAGGTTATTGTTTAAACAGAATTTTGATTTTGGTGTTAATTAAAAAAATTTAATTGATGAAAAAATTTAAATTGAAAGTGCAAAATTTTCGCACGCGCTACTTTTTGTCTTTTTTGAAGATTCTTTCTTTTCGAACGTTTTTGCCAAAAAAGGCAAACATAATCCGTGTTTTAATAAAGAAATCACGAGTTCAAAATATTTAAGCTTTGTATATTGTTGTTCATTCCGGGCCTTTATAACAGCAAAACCATATTATCGCTTGCCATCTATGTAAACTCAAAGAACTTAACAGGCTGAAACGGATGGCAGGAATTACGAACTAATGAACATTATGAGTAATCTCTTAAATTAATAAAAAAAAATCCATTTTCTATCACATTAAACTCATGAGTCTGCATATAGCATTGCGCGAATCGAATTATGTTAATTAATAATAGTTTTTACACTTGACTTACATATGTTATCAGATTGTCTTATACCATAAGCAGCATAGATTAAATATGCAGCATGAAAGTCCACAAGGAGCGTTTTTCTAAACGTGTGAACAGATTTAAATTATTAGCCTCAAATTTCAACACCTGACGGCCGATTGATAAAATAACATTCAAAAAAAGGATTTGAAATCGGACAGATTTTGAAAAGCATCAATATAACTCATGACAATTCAACACGTACTATCAAAAGTTTATTGAAATATTTTAGCGCCAAAATGTGTTCATTTTGTTGTTCATATTTGTTTTCGGTAAATTGAGATCAACTCTACCTTTAAGTTTTACCTCGCTTCGCTCAAACACATGCTGCAGCGAAGCGGTACGACAGGCGACTGCGGCGTCCTAGTTACTCCTCAATTCGACAGAAGTCAACAATTGGACCTTACCTATGGCACTTTACAGCGAATCTTAAAGACTGAACTTAATTTACGTTACCGACAAAAATTCGTAAACAAATTTGATCTTTTGATGGATAGATGGGACTTACGAGAATTAATGCATCACAAAAAAGTTATTGCGTTTTGTGTATTATGGGTTGGCGTCATCACAATCTGTAGGTGTCGCAATTAACAGTTACGGCAATGCCGGTTTTGTTTTTGAAGAAACCCTCACCAAACAGCAATTTTCTCGTACATTAGTTGCAGATACAATGGTGCTGATTGATATCTATGTATGTTTCTTGTTTACACATCCATTTAAATGTGATTCGTCGCTAAGGATAATTCTTTAATCGAAGTTTCGGCCGATTTTCAACTGCTCCAGAGCACAATTAGCGAGCGTGTGACATTGTCAATCATCATTAACCTTAAGTTCCTGGGTCAGTTGGATAGAGACCCAAAGTCCCAATCGCAATACGCCAAGTCAAAATCAAAGTGGCAGAAAAGCCAAGCTCTTGAGAATGCCGAGAAATTTACTACACTATCATTCGCGATGGCGATGTTTTCAACAGAAACTGCATTTCAGTGACTTGCGGGTAATCACGTAATACTGCACTGAATATAAACACTAAAAATAAAATTTGATAGCTTGCAGACGCTGTTCAACGTTATGACTCTTCATTGTGATTTACCATATACCACTGAGAAATTCACACAACAAATTTGAGAGACGACATCTTAATTTAAAAACAGGCCGCTTTAAAATAAGAAAATAGCGTCCCTGTTGAAACACCTTGAATATGCAAGATACAACTGCGAATCAAATAGGAGGATGAACCAAGCTCCAAGATGGTTGGAAAATGTAGAACGCATGGATAGCATTGTTCTAGCTTTAAAAAAAAGGAATCTAAGTCCTTGCAACTGGCGGTGAACTTATCTTGTCTCAATTGACAGACACCGATAAAGATCAAGCTGATGGACAAGATACGAGTATGTTGGCTGATGCTCAGTTTCACCTAGGTATGTAGTGAAGAAGAAATTAGCTTCAAGTGCCACTGGCCAGGTATTATAATGATTAAAGGGGTTTGCTAATTGATTCAAATGTCCATCCTCGACCGAGTTAATATTGAGATTGGGCGATTTATTTAAAATTAATAATATGACCCACAGAGCCGCTAGGTAAAGGATCTTTTTGGCTGTAGATCTTTGATGTAGTCAGGCACTTTATCTACCTTGGCTTAATACTCTCAAGTGGCAACTATATTAGCGCGAGATCAGGCGCAGAACAGCTTTGGCTAATCGCTTCCTCTTTAGGCTCAAGAGGCAATCATCCGGGTTCTCCCATATAAAGGCTAGGTTATTATCGAAAGTAGATGAGAAGGCCCTTGACAGATTCCATAGAAAAAATCAGCGTGTAGACTCTGGTCCCGTTTGTGTTGTGAAAAAATACAAGCAATAATTGTATGGTCTATCTACACGATTTATTTTCAGCTTAACTAAGTGTCTACAGATCACCATTAAGAGCGAAGCCGTCTGAGTGAGTATATAGGTGAGTTCGTACAAAAAAATTGTGTTTGCAGGCACATACAAATCTCTCATTCGACGTACGATCTAGACCACTAAGTAAAGGGGGAATTTGGCTCGTTGACTCGATAGAGCAAACAGAAAGACTGTGAGGCTTAAGCCTCTCAGGTTCTTGTTTAGATCAAAGACTAGAAAATAGTGGTACGTGCCTTCGGAGCAATTATAAAATTATTTTGATATTCAATCTAAAGCATCAATGTATACTCGTTTCGATTTCAAACAACAAAACATAATTGTCGCACTCGCAAGGACACCCATCCATGCCATCGAGCCAAGGCTGAGACTGATTAAACATCTCTGCGCAAATTTGTAATTAAAATCTGTCTCCTCTTAGATACACACTTCACCGTAGCCGAACAAATGAACTCCCCATTCGAATAGCAACACAAAAGATACTCTAAGAAATCGTTTATGCCCACCTGAGAAGTCTTGTGTATGAGCAAAACTATTCCAGCCTTGCCGCCAGCGATGCACTGACAATGAGATAATTAAACTTTTCCTACGTGTGTGCCGTTCCACGTTCACGAGCGTGCCAACCATAAGATAAAAGAAAATTTCGTTTGTTTTTTTGTTTTCCCCAAGAAACAAGAAAAAGAAAAACCATTTCTTTCCATCGTAAATTCCTTTATAATGGAAGCAACCGAAACGCCCTCCAGTCACTTTCGCTGGTAAAAACAACTTGTCTTCATGGAAAACAAATGTATTTGCACAGAAGCTTGGTATCTGTTTGTTCGGACTTTTTCGTGCGGCAAAAAAAAAAACCCTTGAATATTCAAGAAAAACAATACCGATAAATACAAAATGCAGAAAAAGAAATATTGAAACTGGCCGGGACGGGCGGGTTGTGATGGAAGTTGAGAAGGACGAGCCGCCGAGAAAGTAAAGTTAAACAATTGAATTGTGGGTCAGTCTTAGCCCCGAGACATGACTGATTAAATCGAACACACGGAGCCACTCTCCGGATAACAGATAATAAAACACATTTTCGTTTCAGCTATCGGGAGTGTACGAGTATACGTTAGGTCTGCAGTGAGAAGCTGCAGAATAACGACCTCTTTAATCGATAATTCGAGGATTTTTATAATTAACAATACCGTCCATAGCTCATTTCAATCGTTGAATTATTTAGGTGGCAGGGCCGGGACAGCAATGCGGTGGCTTCAAGGATGTTATCATGTCCCTTGGATACAATGAGTACTGCGTACCCATGGTTATGATTCATTATTTTAATTGGGTTGTTATGCCGATGAGGCAGAGCTCCTTATTAGGCTCTGAAAAAGGACTTCGGTTTTGATGGAATTTCTATTTCTGCTACTGTCAGTTTATCAATAATTCCAAAGGCACGGGTTCCACTCTACCCTGATTTTTTTTAGATCAATATTTTAGATATATTTCAGCCATCCACCAAAGGGTGGTTTCAAATTTATGGTGTAGGCCAATTTACGAATTTTAAAAACACTAAAACACCATTCATACGAACTTTTTTGAAGACTATTGTCGCAGAAAAAATAAAGTCTGATATTGTGGAGAAGGACACATTTCGCATTAATCGTCGACTGGCCACAGAGACGTCTGAGCCACATATCGCTAACAAGCAGTTTCATCTGAGGATGTGGCATATACGAGGTTTGTTAATAAATTAAGACCGACTTTTTATTTTTCTCTATCTTTATTTATTTATTTAATTAAAAACTTTTCTGTAAATTTCGAAGTAATCCTCTTCATATATAATACACTTATGCCAGCGCTTTTTTCAATCCTCGAAGCACATTTGATATGCACTTTCTATAAAGCCATAAACTCTTTCAGCGATGCGGTCCCTGTCTTTTCAGATTTGGGAAGAGAAAAAAGTTGCAGGGAGCCAAGTACAATGAATACTTTGACTGCGGCATGATCATGGTATTGTTTTTTGGCCAAAAAATGTCGCACAAGGATCGACAAATGAGCAAATACATTATTGTGATGCAACAGCCATGATTTTTTTATCAATAAATCTTCAGAAATCCTTTTGCAATGTAATCAAAGAAAACAGTAAGCAAATCGTTCACATTTTACGGAACTTGGCGTACTTTTTTCGATCTTGGCTCATCTGGTCGTTTCCGTTTGGATTATTAGACTTTGGTTTCGATGTTATAACCATATATCTAACTCTTTTCACTAGTCGTAACCCTTTCAGCAAATAAGCACATCATATATGTCATGAAACAGCTTCTAAGCGACGCTCATGCGACAGGTTCTTTGGTCAAAATTTAGCAATTCCAGAACAAATTTCGCTGACACACGTTTCATGAACAAAATATCTGAAGAAATGTCAATAAGCCAACCAATATACCAACATTGTCATCAACTTCTCTGATAGTGATTAGACGATCTTCATAACAATTTTCTTCACTGCTTCAGCGTTTTCATCCGTTGGTGGCGTGTTGGGACGTCCAGGACGGTCATCGTCATTAACATTTTCTAGGCCTTCTGTGAAGAGCTTTTACTACTTATAGGTTTAAACATTTTTTTTTTGTTTAGAGTACGTTGAACCAATCATTTTTAATTAGTTGAGAAGCGGCAGACATTGGCAGAACATTTGCTCGTCAAATTTGCAGATATATTTGCTGCGTAGAGCGGAGATCGTGGAAGACACACCTAGCGGAGCATCGCATGAGCACTGGTGATGCAAGACCGATTCGACAACCGGCTAGACAATTGCCATTGGCAAAACAAGCAGAAGTCGAAGAGAAGGACAAGTCATGAGCTCCAACAGCCCATGGGCTTCACCTGTCGTTTTACTTAAAAGAAAAATGGCAGTTCACGATTATGTGTAGACTACCGAAGGCTGAATGAAGTTACCAAGAAGGATAGCTACCCATGCCCCGAATAGACGATATGCTGGACATCCTCTCTGGATTTCAGTAGTTCTCCACCCTCGATCTAAAATGCGGCTATTGGCAGGTACAGATGCATCCTAGAGACCGCGGGAAAAAACCGTCATGTGTCAGTTGACAATAATGCCATTCGGCTTATGCAATGCTCCGGCGACCTTTGAGCGTTTAATGGAACGAATACTGCATGGGCTAACCTGGAAAACCTGATGTATTTGGATGACATCATCGTGGTTGGGAAAACAATCGACGAGCATCGAAACAACTTAAGGACGTCTTCAAACGACTACGAAGTGCCCACTTGAAAGTGAATCTCTTCCAGCCCAAAAGTCAACTATTTCGTACATATCATATCATCAGAAGGAGTAAAAACAGACCCGGACAAAGTCGAAGCTGTCAAGAACTGGGTAACTCCTAGAGGCAAACATCAATTGAGAAGTTCTCTAGGCCTGGCCGCCTACTACAGGCGATTCTTAAAGGATTTCGCCGGGATCGCGAAGAGCTTGCACCATTTGACGGAGAAGGGGAGATCATTCAAATGGATCAACTGCTGCGGGAGGAGCTTCCAGCAATTAAAACAACGATTATGTGAACCGCCGAACTGTCCTATCTTACGCTGGGAAAAACGTGTATCGTAGACGCAGACGCTAGTAATATGGGTGTTGGAGCTGTCATTTCGCGGTGCATGATGGCGAAGAAAATGTGGTCGCTTACTTCAGCAAGGTGCTTTCCAAACCAGAAGGAAACTACTTCATGACTAGACGGGAACTCTTGGCGCTAATTCTGGTAACGAAACACTTCCACAAATACTTGTACGGACAGAAATTCCTTTTGCGTACGGACCACGTGGATTTGCGATGGTCCCGAGGGATAAAATGCGAGATGATAGCAGATATACGAGTTTAAAATACAAGATCGTAAAGGAAAGCTCCATTCTAATGCAGATGCGATGTCCCGAAGGCCGTGCAAAAACGATTGCTAGCATTGCGCGTAAAGGGAAAGGAAGGATGCTGCCTTCATCCAAGCAATAAGAGCCGAACCATTTCCTAGCTGAAGCACAGAAGAAATCCGAAATAGCCAGAAGGAACACGCGGATGTCGATCCCATACTAGCGTGGAAGGAGCACATAGAAAAACCCGGTGCGCCCTTCGATCGAATAGCTGTTGACAATGGCAACAGGCCTCAGTAAGTGGCCTGGAGCGGTCGCCATTCCCAACCATGAAACTAAGACGGATGTGGAGCAAATCGTCAACAATTGGGTGAGCAGACATGGAGCTACACTCGAACCAGGGAAGAAACTTCGAATCCAAAATATTTAAGAGGTATGCCAGTTGCTCAGGATCAACAAAACAAGGACGATACGCCTCCACCCGCAGTCGGATGGGATGGTAGAGCGTTTCATCGATCACTAACAACGGGACTGGGATCGGTACGTTTCCCTCTTCTATTGAACCGAATACAGAAAATTTTAATGAAAAGTAAAATTTTGATTAATTTTTTTTTTGCAAAAAATGGCCAAACACATCAAAACTTACATCTTTCGAAAACGAATTAAACAGTCCCGATAGATGGCGATGATGCCTTCTAACTCCTGCTTATCCACTTGCTTAAGCACTTGGTGTATTGTGTCTTGGAGGCTGTCGACGATCGTCATCTTTCTGAATGATTTTTCGACCATGACCTGCGTTTGGTCCAGTAGATTTCGCCTAATGATCATCTGATACAGCTGGCTCTCATCTGGGACCACTAAAATCTTGCACCAAGCGGGTATTTGATCTACGGAGACTTCCGCATTAATGCTTCCTGTTGTGGTCCACCCTCCACCTCCAAATCCATTGAGGACCGTTTCAAATGGAGCGTACTCCATGTTTCCATTCTCCGCGTCCGATCTGCGCAATGTTGCACAGTCGCTACCGAGATCAGCAAAAATTGTCACTTCGCGTCCGTTCACTGTCGCTACCTTGATGTAGCCTATCCTCTCGGATTTAAGCAGCATTTGACGCGGATTTTCGGCATTCCTCCCTAACTGGCTCTCCCCTCTGCCGCTTGTGTTCGCCCCATCGGACAAGTAGCGGCATCCTGCTGGAATCAAAGGGGGTGGTCGTGGTGCAATGGTAATCATCACAAACTGTTGAGCCGAAAGTCTGTAGTTCAAGTCCGTTCATAGTCAAGAACAATTTCTATACGGAAAAACTGTACAACATCAGTTGTCAATGAGAGATGATCAAAAAGTGCTTAAAAGGATCACTTAAAAAAAATGCATACTCTGTGTGTTCGTTTCCAATATAACACCTAAATGACATGGAAACAAAAAAGTTAGTTTGAACTACAACCAACGGACAAATTCAGTCGAATCTCTCAAATCCTATCTGGGACAACGACTCCCGGATAGTAGTGAACGAACATCTTCGACGCAAACCATCTGCACCCCGTCCAGGTTGTGTGACAAACACCATAAGAGCTTACACTCTTGAACCTGCACAAATTATAAAAAAAAAAAAAACAAAATGTTGTCTAGGTCCATTTAGGACATAAGAAATTGGTTATCATCGTTCTGTAGCGCTCGCCATTGACCGTCTCATTAACGTCCTTTATCGAAAAAGATCAATGATGCCGGCGGCCCCTATTCCATTCCAAATCACAACTTTTTGAGAATGCATTGTCGCCTGATAAACCTCGTGCGGCCATTCGTCGCTAAAGATGATTTCTCGGCCAAAATTGGGGTCCGCTCCGAAACCCAGTCAACAAACAAACGGCGTTGTCTATGGTCATGAATTTTCAGCTTCTGGGTCAGTCAGATCTTGTACGTCAGATCCCGACGAAAAGTTGAAAAATGCGAAAGGTCGAGTTCTTGTGCGCGACAGGGAATCGATAGCCGACGACTGCGGTGATATTATCGGCCGATCTTGCGCCTCTTGGTCGTCTCAAATTTGGCCTCCAAAAGTTGAAGAGTCGACTGTGACGGGCCACCACGTCTACCGCTAAATGGTCCGAATGGTCCGAATGCGCGAAACGTTTATAATAAGGAACTCTCATTTTGGTAATGTTCAATCGTGTAACTTGCTTTGGTGATTTGGTTCCAGTATCTGAATAATAAACAAAAGATTTGACAGATGTCAAACGTTATATGTTTGATGGTCACTCTTCGATCCGTCAACACAACATTTTCGACTTCTTGCACGTTATCTTCAGTGAGTGATGATGTGAATGGGCGTCTTTCGCGATGTTCATATTCAGTGGACGTTCTGCCTAGGTTAAACTCCTTGACTAAGCGTGCTATTGTGGAATATGGAGAAGCAGAGTGCCCAATATTTTCACCTAGTCGTCGTGTATGTTTTTGGTAGGCAATTTTTTTTAGGCAGAGGTACTTGATGACAGCTCTAATTTCGTTTTTCTACATTTTGATGTTATCCTTTCGAGGGCTGGTATATGTACATACAAATGAATGTACCTCCTGGAAATCATGGTCTATTTATATGATCTTTTTATGTTAATCTTGTTGGTATGAAAGCAAGCAAAAAACTTTTTTTTTAGATTTTTATGCGGACTGAAAACAACCGATTATTATTATTTTCGGATCACTCGCTGTACAAATTACGGTGACGGATCATATGTCATCATTCGTTGAAACTCTCCTTGGCAAGGACTTTAAAAGCTTCCTTAAGTTTAGGATACTTAAACAGAAAGAAGCTCAACCATACCTTTACCAGAAACTTTGGTTCGCTGCATCTGAGAGAAGTGGAACATTGATTTTACCTAATTTCAGTTACAGGGGGACAGGGAAAACAGTTTTTCATTTACGCTGTAAGGCTATGGCATTTTTGTTCTTAGTTAACAAGTGGATATCTGATAGCACTGGCAACTTCATGGAGACACTTAGGCCGCATTTTAGAACATTTCGTTAGGTATTCTTAGACTGGTCTGGGTATTTTTTTCCAACCATATTATGACCTAACCTGGTCTAGCAAAGTACATATGAATTCCTTTTTAAAAACCATACTCCCTCTTACAGAAAAAGAAAATCCTGTCTAACCAAGACAACGCGCCGTCTCACACCTCAGCGGCTGCCATGGCGAAAATGACCCAGACCCCAAGCGACTTCTTTTTGTTCCCTAATCTAAAAATTTCGCTCGGAGGACAGAGATTTTCGTCAAATGAGGAGGCAATCACCTTCGTGAACAAGACGGATTAGAGAGATGGGAGCATCGCTGGGAGAAGTGTGTAGGAGTCAATGTAGAAAAATAAAAATAAATTTTAAGAAGAAATGTCTTGTATCTTTGTTAAGTCGGAAACCTTTCAGACCACCCTCGTTGCTACTATTAATTTAAATCTCCGGTACTACGTAAGCTATAAAAACCATTTTCGCCGAAATCTTCGGTAAAGTGGAGTGAGTTGTTGTTCCTATGAAAAGATTCACTCTGATCCCTTGCTTGAGGTTTTTTCAACATAAATGTACCATTAAAAGTAGGTAAATGTAAAAGTCAAGCAAGGTTAAGCAGTCAACCTAGAATTATTTCAAATGAAATAGATGTAGGTAAAGCAAGTATTCAACTACTCCAAGTCCTTCTAACAAAGCTCTCTATATTTCCCTACTTGAAGCGACATTTGAAAGAAACCCAAAGAAGACACGTAATATAGGACACTCGTATGCATCCATATAACTCAAATGAGACGGATGTGATGTACCCGACATTATCAAACGAAACACGTTGTCCTTATTCATGGAGGTCTAGGAAAGAAAAGAAAGATCATTACCTAATTAGGTATGTGTCCTTTCTATCTATTTATATTCGTTTTTGCTTCTTTTTCGTGAGAAATCTATGGTTAACTTCCAAGGTTGCTCCTTCACTCCTACAGGGAGCCGTGTAGTAGTAATAGCAGTAATAAAACTACTTCCATGCCAGAAATCCAGTGTAATGCTAAAGAACCTACGAACTTTGCCAACAATCCTCCATGGTCGTTTCATTACTGATTCATTCGTCCAAGTATGACTCATTACTTTTGGTCGACTTCTCCTTCCGTCTGCTATTACATAATGTATGCAATTACGACAACCATCTCGTCCTTTCCGCCATCCTCATGTCGAATGAATAGCATTAAACTCAATTATAATAATTTATTACTCTAATGTCCATTTGCAGTGTCTGCCGCGGACCACTGGAAATGAGAAAACTTTTTTGCATTACTCCCCAGTACCAAAAAAGAACCATGTATTCCTCCTTCTTCCCTGGAAAGTCCAGAGATCAATGCACGAGTACTACTACGGCAGTAGTACGCAACGTTTCGTCATCATCATGAATTTAAAAGTCAGACAGGATGAACGGATGAATGGAACAAAAAACGGGTTGGTACACTGCATCAGTGTGACCTCCCTGAATGACGGGACTTAAATCTCAGATTCAAATCCGGAATCTTGCCAAAAATCTATTCAACTGCAACGACAAATCGGAATGGAGCTCACATGTGTGCCAGCTCGAGTCTTCGTGCCGCATACAAATACGACTGCAAACGAACTTATTTGGGGAATCCCTTCTGCGTTTCTTCACTTATTTTTTATTTCGTTGTCTGTTTGCAGACTCTTCCTTGTTTTCCGGATGCACAGACCATTTGGCTTTCTTCTTTCCTGATTTTCCTTTTTTTCTTAAGGAGCGAGTGTCTGTGAGTTCATTGACTGTTTTATCACACATCACATAGATGTTGGTTGCCTGCATCATAAAGGATAATAGCCTGGTCATGACGTAAGCTGTTTTCTTCCTTAAAGGACCCGACTGCCAGAGATGCTTTAAAATCAATTTATTTATCAAATATAATGCCGCCGACATCCACCCCTTGGTATTGTATCCCTTAACGCTATCTGCATTGTGATTGCATTTAAAATTAACAAAAGGACTTAATTAACAAAGGCTTATCTGCATCTCATTTCATTGAGAGAGCTAAACGCTTTATCCCCAACTTACCGAGAATCCATTCAAAATGACAAAAGGAATAAAAGCTCAAAGAATCTGGCGTTGAGCTTATCACTGGATCAGTTTCTAAGCAGTGACAAAAACGAATTAAACGTAAGTAGGTCAAGATTGTATCTGTACCTATAGGTATCTACCTCCATTCCGCTCTCGCGCACTATCATCAACTAGAATGTCAAGCAGGACATTTGTGCCTTAATTGGAAAAGTGATATATCGACCGAGAGTGAATATACGCTGCATGCTCGCTACTATCATTCACTCAATGTGCAATCATCGCATCAACGTGCCACTGTAGCCAGCCAATGTCCAGTTTGTGACTGCTTGGTCAATCTCAATGTGAGATCTGTGTGGGTGATTCATTATCAATATTTTATCTAAATTCCATGACTGGCAAGGACAAACTACACGTCGTATCACACACGTATACGTATGCCCCATGACTCAGACTGAAACTTTTGTAAGCCCCGAATGCTATTGTGTCGTAGTAGAGTGACCTTCTGACCGAGTTTCTATACGGTATACAATTTTAATTATCGTTAATGGTCGAATGGAACCTTGGATACCTTCCCAACTCCTTGTCAGATCTAATTATTTCGGTTGGAAGATATTTCTCCCGTACCCGGTACAACTTTTCGTTAAGTAACTTGACATTAAACTGTCAAAGAGTCAACGAAAGCTGCTTTTAGTGACGGAATATATAGCGTTCGAAGTGGATTCTTAAATCGTCAGAGGAACGTACGTTGGAAGTCAGGTCTCGGATTGTAGGAATTTCAAAAGATTCTTAGTCACTGCTTAAAGCGAGAAAATCTCGAATACCTTGAATATTGCTTGAAATTCACTTATGTATGCGAGTCACGATTCACTGTTTAGGGTAGAAGGAAAAGAAGTTTGTCTTTTTTTAGGTTGGATTCTATTTAAAATTATTCCAAGTGTAAGTGCTTTTTACCATAAATGGGAAGCAATGAATGGTATTCACCGTGATAACTCGGATTAGAGTGTTATTGGTTTTGGTTGAAAACTATTTAAGAATTGACGGTATAATACGATTGCCTTCTGCTCCTTACTCATGCCCGAGAGCTACCGAGAATCGAGCTAAAAAAGAGTGAAAAGCAGACCTCCATACGTCCCTTTCTCCACATAATTCTAATAATACGAGTATGTTTCTGGACAGCAACCAATGGTTGAATTTTATTCCTGTGGGTACCACCCCAGCATACCAGACCAATATGCAGTTTCGATTGTACCAAACGTAATATATTATTTTTAGGAGTTTAGAACGACTTTAAATGTTTTCTAAGTATAGCAGTATGCGCACCCCAATTGTCCGCTATCAACTACAAGTCTTAAAAAAACTGACACCCTTTCAATAACGAATCACTTAGATGAGCAACAACTTGTAACTAATGACTAATTTAAGCAGATGTTAGCAACTAAGTATACAGGGTGTCCCACGAGCAGTGTGCCAAAAAGCTAGAGCGTGTAGGTCTAGTCAAGACAAGAAAAAAATCGTAGGGGGGGGGGGGTCTATTCCCGCCCGTTTAGCCGGGAGGGGCAATTTCCTAAAAAAATTGACTTAATTTGGAAAAAAATTATTAAAAATCAACAGTACATCCACAATGCCGTGATATACTTTTTTGTAAGGCCAGAAACCTCTTCTTTCATCTTGTTTTTAAACGAAGCTGTTTTAAGGAATAGTTTTTGAGAAATTAATTTTCAAACTCAAAATTTTGAAAAAAAAAATGGAAAAAAAAATTTTTTTAACTATTTTTTTGCAAAACTGTATGTAATTAAGTAATAATTTTTTTTTTCAAAAATTCAATTCTCTTATTAGTTGTTAGTTAAAAACAGAAAGCCGGATGCAAAAATGTATTGTAGTTTTTGAGAAATTAAAAAAACACCCGAACCACTTTATTCTAAGAAAAACCTTTTTTTTGGTTTTAACGCGGCAGGACTTGTAGGCAAGTTAATGTATGAAACATTGACCTCTTTTTTATTATTTTTAAAAAATTCGGAGTTTTATTATAATAAATTTTCAATATGATCCCCATTTTTTAGAAGGCAAGGATTATATCTCCTTCTAATGGCTGCACATAAGTCTATGCTTGACAAATTTTCCTGCAATTTGACTCCAGCGACTTCAATCCGTTCTTTCAGTTGTTCCACTTCCTAAACATAATTCTTCATGAATCCCCACACATAAAAATCTAGAGGAGTTAAATCTGGTGATCTAGGTGGCCATTCCGTGAGGCCTCTTCTTCCGATCCAACGGTCACTAAAATGATCATCCAGCCAGTTTCTAACCCGTAAGCTGTAGTGTGCTGGTGCTCCATCTTGCTGGTAAATTAAATTATCTGCTATGGCCAAAGGAACGTTGTCCATCAAATCGGGCAAAAGGTCTCGTAGGAACTGCAGGTATGATTCTCCATTAATAACGGCATTCAAAAACCGGGGCCCGATTACAGTTTGTCCAACAATACCAAGCCAAACATTACAGCTAAAGTGGTGTTGTGATTTATTTTGTTTTTTGTTGTGTGGATTGGTGCTACTCCAATGATGCAAATTGTGGAAGTTAGTAACCCCATCTGTGGTAAACTCTGCTTCATCCGTCCAGAATATCCTTGCAAAATAGTTTCGTTCAGTTTCATCTCGAAGCAGTAATGATCGACAAAATTCTGCTCTCAAAAACTTGTCGTTTGAGGTGAGTTCCTGAACTGGCCTAAAATGGTACGGGTGTAAGTTTTCGGTATGAAGCACTCTCCATACTCTAGATTTGGGCACTCCAAGCATAATAGCTATCCTCCTTGTACTAAGGGAGGGATTACGTCGGACAAAATCCAAAATTCCTTCATCTAAGATTCCTGATCCATCTGTAACTGATCTTTCGCTTCTACGATGCTCTAGCACTCCGTGCTCTTCAGGGTTATTCCAATACTGTGTCACTTTATTGTATCCTCATAAAACTCCGAATTTTTTAAATATAATAAAAAAGAGGTCAATGTTTCATACATTAACTTGCCTACAAGTCCTGCCGCGTTAAAACCAAAAAAAAGGTTTTTCTTAGAAAAAAGTGGTTCGGATTTTCTTTTAATTTCTCAAAAACTACAAGACGTTTTTGCATCCGGTTTTCTGTTTTTAACTAAAATTTAATAAGAGAATTGAATTTTTGACAGAAAATTAGTACTTAATTACATATAATTTTGAAAAAAAAAATAGTTAAAAAAATTTTTTTTTCATTTTTTTTTTCAAAATTTTGAGTTTGAAAATTAATTTCTCAAAAACTATTCCTTAAAACAGTTTCGTTTAAAAACAAGGTGAAGGAAGAGGTTTCTGGCTTTACAAAAAAGTATATCACGGCATTGTGGATGTAACTGTTGATTTTTAATAATTTTTTTCCAAATTAAGTCAATTTTTTAGAAAATTGCCCCTCCCGGCTAAACGGGCGGGAATAGACCCCCCCCCCCCTCCCATACGATTTTTTTCTTGTCTTGACTAGACCTACACGCTCTAGCTTTTTGGCACACTGCTCGTGGGACACTCTGTATATCGGAGTGATTAGATTAAGAGCAAATCACGTCTGAATTAATTTTAGGTTTTTGGTTAAAAATTGAATTGATGTGTATCAAGAAAAGGATGGGACCAAGAACTGATCCTTGAGGTACTCCAATTCAAACACGTGCGTTTTGACTGAATTTGTATACAATTTTGACTACTGGTTTCTTTTTATTAAGGTATGAAGAGAATTAACTGAGCACTGAGCATCAATGCCACCTAAGAAGTTATGGGAAAACCTGCGCAAGTTTGGGATTACTGAAAGTAATAACAGCATAAACTATGCTTTTGACCCTGACGAACTGAATAACCACTTCTTGGGTAGTTTAGTTGCTGACAATCACTTTCATTATACATCTCCAGGTGAACCATCAGTTCCTAGGTGCACCGACTTTATAGTTGTAACAGAAAGTGATATCAGTGAGTGTGTTGGAAGTATTAAATCGAATTCTGCAGGTGAAGATAGAATTACAATTCGATCTATTAAACTAATTTTACCCTTAATTATCCCATATTATTAATCACTGTATCGCAACATCAACATCCACAATCCTGGAAAATTGCCAAGGTCATCCCAGTAGCGAAAAAGTCAAATCCAGTTGCAGTTAATGATTATAGGCCAATTAGTATCTTACCATGTCTTTCAAAAGTGTTCGAAAAAGTTCCTGACTAAGCAGATTTAAAACCATCTGTCCCGTAATACACTTCTCAGTCCTTTCTAATAGGGCTTTAAGAAAGGCCATAGTTGTTCTTATGCAATGGTCAACATAACAGAAGAAACAAGACGCGACATTGATAAGGGGTATCTGACTCTTCCCTGCTTGCTTGATTTTTCGAAAGCGTTCGATAATGTCAATCATGACATTATCTGCTGGAAACTTGAACACCTATTTGGATTCAAGGAAAGGGCTCTAAAACTTATAAAAAGTTTTCTTACCAACAAGATGCAAAGAGTTGTCAACGGTGACTCTTTTTCGGCATTCAAAATTGTTACACAAGGCGTTCCACAGGGTTCTATTCTAGGGACTATCTTATTTTGCACTTTTATAAATGATTTGCCACTCGTGTGTCTGGTGCGTCAATACATCTTTATGCGGATGACGTCCAGCTATACCTAGGTCGCGCTTTCCATAAAACTGACGAGCTCGTTAATGCTCGTCAGCTTAATGCTGACTTGGTGAACATAAACCGATGGGCGGCACTGAATAGCTTCCTAATAAACACAACAAAATTCAAAATCTTACCTATTGCAACCCAAAATGTCAGCTTGATACTTCACCTATTATTTGCTTGGGAAACAGTAAATTGGACATTGTTGAATCTGCTGTTAGCTTAGGGCTTGAAATTAATAACAATCTCCCAGGATATAACCACGTAAATATGCTGATTGGTAAGATTTATGGATGCCTTCGTAAGCTGTGGCTAACATCTAGCCTCACACCGTCTGAAACCCAACGTAAACTTGTACTGAGTCTTAATGTGTCAATAATAACACATTCTGAAATGGTCCACGGCAAGCCGGACTATTTATCACAGTGGAAACTTCAAGTAAGTTATAACACTACGGTGCGTTATATTCACGAGCTTCGAAAATATGACGCCATATTTATTCAGTCAAAAAACCTTTTAGGGTGTACACTGAATCATTAAACGCCATAACCATAACACCATAACGCCAAAAATTCCATTTTTCTACACAATAATAAAAAATAAACCACCGATATATAATTTCCAGAAAAATCGTTTTGCTCAGTCGGCAAGAATATTAAACCTAGTATCTCCTAGTTTCAAATATCTTAATTCTTCTCGATTATTTTTTGTTCATACTTTATGACTTTGGAATAACTTGTCAATATGCATTAAAAGATTAAATAACACTTCAAGCTTTAAGGATGCAGTCTTAAAATATTTATCAAACTTGAACAAAAATCCTCCACCCTTTTCCTCTTCCCTCCACTTTCCCTTATCTTAAGGAAAATCCAATTTCAAAAATGTCCTAATTATAAAATTAGACTAAGTATGTAATATAAAAGACTCCGTGTTATTGACCATATTTATTGTAATAATAAAATAATGAATAATAAAAAAATGAATAAGTTGGTGGGTTATGAATTACGCTTTTATTATGAAGTTCATTCACAATTGCCTATTCTTTTTTTAAGTTGTCTTAAGCTCTATGAAATTTATTGAAGCTGTAATTTTCTTTAAGAATCGGTACCTCAGTAGCAATATTTTTACAAATTTGAATATATGTTAAAGGTTTCGAGATAAACGTAATTTGGATATTTTTTACATTTTGATCGAAGTGTATTTTTGTTATGAATTTTTGTAACAAAGGCTTTGGACATCCATGGCTTAAGTTTCTTTAATTTGTAACGTCTTTTTCTTAAGGCAAGACAAGTTGAGACTTCTATTATCATTAAAAAATTCTCAAAAGCAGCAGAAGGGTCGGTAAACACCAATCCTTCTTTCTTCCAATAAATATACATTGAGAGATTCAAAATTTTGGATTAAACATTTTCTGTGTGAGTATTTGTATTTTTGGTCTTATCACAAAGAAAGATTAAGCCGATCATAGAAATCAGAAATCTTGTAATCGGATATGGAACTAATCAGGAATATTTAAAAATTTCGTCTTCAAGTCTTCCGAAAAAATGATCAATACAGGTACGCTGAAGTGAGTAGGTCTAGTAGGTGCAAAGAGGTAGGTTTCAAGCCCATTTGCAGATAGTAAGGAGATGAAATTAGAAACATCGGGAGAGTCATTTAAAATATCTAAATTTTTATTACCTGGAATAAAAAGATTCTTCACCTTTTCATTACTCAAGAGTGTACTCAATTTCTCAACAAAAACACTCTTAACAAATTTTTGCGACTCTATATTGACCAATACCCTGATCATATCAGTTGTTTTCTGACCTCGTAGCTCAAACTTTCATTTATGAAGACAGCTACTCCACCTGACACATACGAAGTATTACATTTAACATGAAAATTAAAATCGGGAATTCTGTACAGATCTCTTTCGTGATAAAAAATCCATATTTCAGAGAGTAATCTGAAATCTGGCTTGTTAACGAATGATTCTAAGTGAGCTAGAAATGTGTCAAAATGTTTGCAAGTGCTTCGGATGTTTTGATGAATAATAGAAAATTAAATTTTTACGCTATATTATATACAACTCTGTTATAATTGGTGAGACTTTCATTAATAAAAATTGCTTTACTTCTTTCTACTTTTGATTTCTTTTTTTGTCTATAACACAGTGCTTCAAATTCAACGATATAAATTGCATGCGTAGCACTTTTAAGGATTTGGCTGACGTAGATGCTGAGTTGAACTGTGGCTTTAATGTCACAATTTTAACATTCCATTATATTCCAATTACATCAACAAAGTTTTGCTGAAGAATGTTTAATGAATTTTGCAGATTGTTTACCTTTATAGACAATAATTTGTTTCCCTGCTTGTTGTTGGCTAATTAATAGAGTGTT
Source organism: Merodon equestris (assembly GCA_958301585.1). Taxonomy (NCBI): domain Eukaryota; kingdom Metazoa; phylum Arthropoda; class Insecta; order Diptera; family Syrphidae; genus Merodon; species Merodon equestris. The sequence goes on from OY284413.1 coordinate 162,930,706, forward strand.
TGTTGAGGGGCCGTGTGAATCTTTTCGATTGTCGGAGTTCTTGAACGATGTTCCATAAGTTGCGATTTTTCCCACTTGTTTAAGAGAAAATTAATCTTCGCCTTGGGGAACTTTTGATGGAACCTTTTCTAACGAGTTAGTCCGCGATTTCGTTGCCGCACGTCAGGATGGCATATAGTTCGCCCTGGAATATAGTAGGACTTGTTCCCATAGCCTTCGATATTTTCCGATTTGGTCTAAAAATGCCAACGCCAACACTGGAATCCATCTTGGAGCCATCTGTTTACCATCCTTTGACATTTAGCAAGGAATCGCTTTCCTATGCTATGCGGTTTGGGATCAGTATCTCATATCTTTTGTGAAAGATGAACGTGTGTGGTGATGCGTCCGAACCTGTGGTAATCATATCCAGCTCAGAAACATCTTATAGAATGGACATGTAACCCAATGGTCTCCATGGATCATCTGTTTCTGAGCAAAGGTGTCTGATTGCACTACGTATTGCAACATTTTTAATAAAAAAGGTGCAATGGAGTAAATCCGATCACTACCTCATAGGCTTGGGATGGCGCCTGTGATGCCGAGACATGCTAGCCTCTGAAGCTGTTGAAGTTTAACTATTGTAGTTTTTTGTTCATCATGCGGCAGAAGCATAAGTGATGATAGGTCTTACTATCGCGGTATATAACCTGTGAATTACCTTAAGTTTCAATCCCCAGGTTTTACCGCAAGTGCGTCGACAGACCCACAGTTCCTTAGTCGCCTTTGCGATTTTAATGTTGGAGTTCCAATTAAATTTGTGATCCTATGTTTGTACCGTTTAGAGAGACGAGCAAGGTTGTATTTTTCTCCTTTTTATAAACGGCACTAAGATTGTCTTATTTGGGTTTATCGATAGACGCTCACTGTTACACCAGTCAGAGATAGATTGAAGCGCAAGTTGCATGCGTTCACAGGCAGAAATTTCACATTTACCTGTAACAACGTCATCGGTGTATACGATGACATTCGATCATCGATAACTATCAACTAGAGAAGGGGTGAAAAGACTCCACCTTGTGGACAATTTTTAGCTGCCTATGTGTACTGACACCGAGACCTCTCTAGATGTAACTGATATAATACGTGAAGGATAAGCAGAACTGCTAATATATCTTTGATCAGCCCAAATTGATCAATTAGAGGAATGCCTGTTTTGGAACAAAGCCATTAAGGCGCACTTTCTCGTGGTGAAAGTAGTTCGGGTAGTAAGTAATAAGTAACCTTGGAGATCAGTTATTAGTTATTGAAGTTATTGTTTTTGCAGTTTATTGCCTGGCAGCTTCCTGGACATTGGCTTAGGATAGCTGTAGTTCGGTCGATGGGGATTGATGCGGAAGAGGAGCATTGACCGACGGTTTTAGGGATTGATTTTAATCGGAATCTTTTGAAGCAGCTAGAGACAGTCAATATTACCGTTAAGTAAGTGGATGAAAAGTATGCCTACGATCATCGTCGTCCGTTTAGGGGTTTTAAGTTTATTAGTTTTAGGCGATTCTTATAAAGTAGTCAGTTGTAGGTATCAGCCCATGGAAATTTGCGAAGGGCAAAACGAATAGACCTACATTGAATGGCCTCATGCAGTGTGGATATCGTAAGACGAAGACCAGATCTGACTAACAAGAAAGGCCTAACATAGGTGGTATATAAGCATTTCCTGACGCAAGGATACAAGAACTCTTTAAACCAACGTTTCACAAGCCCAAGTGTGGAATTGGCGAAAGTTAGGTTCTACGGCACAGATAACCAACCAAACAATTGACAAGGAGAACCGCTTCGAGTCAGATAACGCAGGTTCTAGGAGGCGAAGGAAAGCGCTAACAGTAATAAGTGATAGCTTGATATTTGCTATTATTGAACCGGAGATTTTTTTGACACCAAATAATGAACTTATTTTGGTCGGATTGGAAGGAGCAGGAATCAGCAGGGGGAGATATGAGTTTGGGAAAAAAAAGAGTTCTTGATGATGCAGTTGCAGTCAGTAATAATTATAATAAATATCAGTGGGACGAGGTGGTTCCCTTGGGGGACTCCGGAGATGGCATTGGACTAGAAATAGAAAAGCTGTCATCGAAGTAGGAGTTGAGTCCCCATCAAAGTAATCCCCTTCCGATAAAACACTTTTATGACAACGTTTTTCCAATCCTCGAGGTAGTTATTACCCTCAGTTTTGTGCAGCTATAGACGTTTAATTTCTTCCAGAGACTCGAAACGGTCTTTTAGTTTATTGCACAACCGGATGGCATACAGTCCAAGTGCCATTTCCAGTGATGCGTTTCATAACCGCCTTATAGTCAGAAATCATGTCTCTACAGCTGATAGTTCGTGTTGAGTGAGTGTTATTGTAACCAAATGAAATGAGGCACGTCGGAGGACCAAATCTCTGATTTTCTTGACTTTGACTTACAGATTATTTTTTGGGTTATTAGAAACCTAATCTTTTATTTTTTTTACACTTTTTCTGCGTTTTTGGAACTGTTTGCGTCACTTGCAAACTTTTCTTCCTGTCACTAGAGGCCTTATACAGCATCCTCAATGTTTTTGCAACATCTTTGCTCAGACATTGTAAAAATCACAAAAATATGTTTCCGGATTGCTGTATTTGCACAGTCCAAATTAGAAAGCTATCTTTCAATATGATCACAATACATAGTATACTATGCTTCTCGTATTGGCCAGTGACTCTTGCACGTTCTTTCCAAAAATGATGCTGAAACCATCACATGATAGCACCAAAAATGTTTAAAAACTTTTTCGAAGAACCGAAGCTTTTGTTAGCTGCGTATTAATTTTGGTGTCGAACATTCACTAGTGGACCTGATAGCCCGAAACTTCATTCATAGGCAGGCTTATCTATAGCCATGTCTTGCAGACCAGTTAGAATAAGTTTCCTGCCATATTAGCCTCAACTCTTTTGTGGGGCACTAACAGCCTGATGAATTCTTGATTGAATATATGTTCGTCCTGGCATATATCCGCTCCGGATTTAAACAATGCCATATTATAATAGTTTTACCCTTTGATAAGCAGAAACTAATTTCCTACTTCATATTCACAGAGATCATTAGCGCATCATTAAACCTTTTTGAGGGTAATTTTTGTAGATGTTAGTTCGAAACCCAACACAGCGGAGGCGATGTCGTAGATGGCTTATTGATGCTATTGGAAAACGCTTTATTCTTTTACTTTCTTCTTGACATGAAATATGTCTTTTCAATGATTTGTGTCAATATTTCTCCTTTCAATCTGGAAAAGTAACATTTATAATCATTTTCTTTCCATCTTTCCGCCAGCATTCATTTTTTACATTCATAAGGCAGTCCATACTGTCAAGACAAGTCAATTTATATGTGGTTTTGAGTTTCTAGAAAATAAAAAGCCAACATGTATATCATACGTTGTTAGAAGGTCCCCATCATCCCTAAGACGTTTCCCACAAAAACATCGTTAAGGCGAATTTCTCAATATTTCACCCATGAACAGACGCCACGCATCCCTGCTTCCTCCCAGCTTGTCACTCAGAGAAGTGTTCAGTTGACGACGGCTCCCATGGAACCGAGCGACTTGTCATTGACAACTTAATTTCCATTATTGATGAAGATGTGGCAGCCCTTTGTAATCTTCCACTCCCATTCATACCATTGAACCAGCAAGAAGCTTTCAGCACATTAATGCGTTCACATAACTTTCCCTCACTCAAAAACGAACTAAAACCGACTCAGTAAACAAATCCCAAGTACCTCGCTTAGTAAAGGCCACTGAAATGCGCTCCGGAGCATATATAAGTGGAACTTCCATTACCATCGTCAAACAATCCGAAAAACACTCGAGAAATCGGGAATTACATCTCGACAGTTAATCTTGCAGATTAATACATACACACGTATTCCACTCTTCGCCAACTTAAAATGTATCACTCAGCCATGAAATTGACACCATTATTCGTTAAATTCGAAGCAAGACCGAACCAATCCCCAAGGAACACAGTCTCCCAGTAACCGAACAATCCCGATACACACAGGTAAACCCCCCGACATTCAAGCGAGTGCTTCTACACCCAGCACTCGTTTACCCCAAATAACTGGGAAAACAATAGAAGAACCATCTTAAGTGGATTCGCAGGAAACACAAAACAAAATTCCACTTGTCCCATCTAATCCAAGTCAAGGACTCAAATCAAATCACTGTAAACTTGTTTACATTCGCATTTCGAACACATACCATGCTACCGTTCTGCAAATTAGTAGCTACCACAAGGTCTGCTTATTGTATTTCAGCAGAAACGAGTGTTCTCGAACGAATATAGCCATTTGAAGACGCCCTTTTGACATTGGCTGATTCCACCCGACCGTATGTGGAAGCGTGTATGGCTCACGTGTGCTGCTCAACCATCATCCCCGCACATACCATTCTCATCTGCACGCACATGTGAAAATCGATGGATAATTGGTTTCGCATCGATTCGAGCGTTATTGCTCTTTCCTTTTCAATTTGTCTGTTTCGTATCATCAGCATTCGGATCAAGGGTTGTATCGATTTCTGCCTGAAATGAAATCAGGCTAAGATACTCGTACTATTGCGGATGCAATGTGCCTTGCCTGAGTATTCCAATCCCATAAAAGTGAATTATAATTCCCTCAGTACTCCATAAAGTTAGCGAATCATTATATAGTCAGCGGCATGAGAAAAAGTTTATGGCTTCTATGGGCGTGAAACGCGTTCAATGGGTTTAAAAACAAAAGCTCAAGCTAAGCATTCGTTTGCGTGCCCGTAACATCTCCCCGTCCGCCATCCGTCCATCCATCAGTTGGCGTAACGCAGGGAATTCAGGGCACGGCAGGAGAATGCCCATTAATCAGTGATCCATTAAAACCACGCGGCCATGAATCGTGTCACGACAAATATTTCCAATTATATAACAAGAGCCTTTGATAGTGTCTTCCTACTTTGTTCATGGCCTTTTGTTCCGTTTTTCACTCTGAAATGTTATCTAATTGTGGATGAAATGATTAATTGCATCGTCACAAAAGGACTATGGGTGGACTAGGATATGCTTCATGATTATATACTATCTTTCGACATTAGCATGTTTCCTTCTATGTCATACACAGGGGTGGGGTGCGTGTGGGGTTAAGTGGCACGAGGGATTATGTGGACAACGGCCTATTCCTCATTTCCAGGCGAAAATCTTTTCTGTCTAGACGTTGAATATGTTGTCGTTTTGAGGCAACCCAATGGCATTCGAGTCGACATGTGAAACTGACTACACAACATGGTGGCATGGCGTGGTGAAATTTAACTTGCCTGGACTGATTTTAATACGAAACTGATTAAAATAGGAGCGAATATGTGGGAGCGATGACAATGGTTTCGTACGAATATATCGATTACAGCAGGCAAAACAACTGAATTAGTCCTTTAATTCCAACTGAAATCTACTTTTTTCCTTTTCTTTATTAGTCACACAATCCGTAAGGAAATCACAGCTTTTGTCCAACTGTTTTGGTGTAGCATGTCACCACTATTAAGCCCACAACCTTTTTTCTTTGTCTCCTAATGGGTCTTGCCACGCATGAGAATTCGATAGAAACACGTCTTCAAAATGCAAGCAAATATCCAAATAGTCGATAAATAGTGGCGAAGAGCACCATAAAGCCGATTTGTGAAAAGTTCTCTAATAAAGTGTGACTTAACAGATGGTGTAGATGTTGGCTGTCAATTGCTGTCATTTACTGAATTCAATATGGTCGACCTTTTTGACAGGTGCCATGTACAGTCCTTCGCTTACTATGCGACAATGCGTTTTTGGTATTCAAACTTATTACGATCCAAAAAACGTCACATTTTGTAGAATTCGTGAGCATAATTGCCCTACTAAGTCCGAAATTCGTGTAATGGTAAAGCGTTTTAAGGAAACTGGTTCGTATCGGGTTAAACTCCATATGAAGCTGCTCCAACAGCACGAACACGTCGCCGAAGTCAAAAACCGAGCCACATTTATGGCACTGTAGAATGGATTTTAAAGGTTGATTTTGACTTATTCGCTTAAAGACTCCAAATTTCGTAGCAATTAAAATGTTGACGAATGAGTCATCAAATTTTATCTTTTCCAATGGATCATATTTTTGGATGGATGGGTATGTACCAGGTTGTTTGCAGGATTTTATGGCTTGAAATTGAAATGCATTTTATTTCTCAATATAGTCTTTCTGAGCTTCAATAATTCATTAAACGTAATGGAGAACCAACATACTGGCCCACAGACTTGAACAAGAAACCTGTCTTCATAGACTACCATATAGGACAAGCTTACCCACAAAAACCTGCTTAAAACTCTCATCTGACTAATTCATCATTAAAGGGTGGGCCATCTAGTGGTCTGTTTTAAATCATAGGTTATTTTGACACTGACAGCTGTTTTCCGCTCGAAATCTTGACAGAAATTCAGTATTATACCTCCGCGGAACGAAATGAGTCACTTTACGTTTGAACAACGATTTAAAATATTGAAAACTTATTTCCAAAATAAGAGCTGTGTAGCCCAAACAGTGCGTTTTTTAAAAAGAAATTTGGCCGAAATGAAGTTCCCACCGCGACTGCTGTACGCAAGTTCGTGCAAAAATTTGTGAGACTTGTATGCTAGTGGACAACACTCATGGTCCCCGTCTTCGTACGCTGCGTACAGATGAGAATGTGGCTGCTGTGGCCGAGAGTGTGAGACTCAATTCACGAACATCAACTCACATTCGATCTCAACAGCTCAACATTTCACGCTCTATCCTGAGGATAATTCTGCACAAAGATCTCGGATTATTCGCTTACAAAGTCCAATTAACTCAGCAATTGAAGGCGCGCGACCATCCGCTTCGTTATCGCTTCGCAGTTTGGGCCTTAGGGCAGCTTGAATTGGACAACGATTTCGACCGACAAATCATTTTTTCTGACGAAGCGCATTTTCATCTCGGCGGCTACGTTAACCGACAAAATTGCCGTAACTGGGGCTCGAAAAACCCACACGTTATTGTCGAGAAGCCAATGCATCCACAGGACCATTTTTCTTCAGAAATGAGGCTGGGAACAATGTTTGGGTCAACGGTGGCCGTTACAGAGCCATGTAAACCGACTTTTTTTTTTACTGAAATTGAAGACATGAATTTTGACGACCTCTGGTTCATGCAGGATGTCGCGCCATGCCACACAGCCCATGCCACAATCGATCTTATGCGCACCAAATTCCCAAACCGTGTTATCAATTGGCCGCCTCGGATTTGCGATTTGACCCCTTTGGACTTTTTTTTTGTGGGGAACCGTGAAGGACCGATGATATGACAACAATCCGGAAACGATTCAAACACTTAAGGCCAATATCATCCAAGCAATCCGTGATCTATATCCCATCAACAATGTCTTGGAAAATTGAGGTGACAGAATGCGCTACTGCGAGGTGAGCCGAGGCAATCACTTGAACGACGTTGTACATATTTCGTAATTAATATTAATGTTGTTCATTTTATTAATTTTGTTCATTTTATTGCAATATTAAAAAGAAACTTGTATTTAGTCCACCCTTATCACTTGAGTAATCAAAGCTACCAAACTGATAAACGGTTTTACCATAAAGGACTGCCTGGAAAACTTTTAAGGACATATTCCCCCAGAATATCCTGGCAACATAGAAATACAGTAATTCCCCTCAATGACGCCCTAATATTGTACAGACATTGAACAGATCCATACCACAACTTACCCCCAGACAACGTGATTTTTATATCACCCAATATATACTAGCAAAATATACGATCTCCTGAACCAAAAGCCAGATTAAATAAGACCATAAAAAACCTAAGGAACTGCTGCAAAATTAAAAAAATACACGCCTTGATAACTACTTGACAAACTTGAATTCGATTTCCAAAACAAATGTTTCTCTTTGGAGAGCCACTAAAATCCTGACCACAAACAAAACTTGGTCTAAGACGAACGCAGAAAAAAGCTACAACACTAAGGACTTTCTTTGCAAACTACTTTACGAACAAAAGAGTCAACAATCCACATCATCACTTCCAAAATACAAACAAAACCATCTCAATCACACCGACGACTAAAGAAGAAATTTGCTTTCACATAAAACATAGTATCAAACCTAATAGAGGTCCTGGTTATGACCTGATAGACAGAAAATTACTAAATCAATTACGTGACCGTGGAATTATTAATAATAGAAACATATTAAACGTCATATTTCAAACAAAATATTCCCAAACACATGGAACGTAGCTGAAGTACACGCCATACCGAAACCAGGAAAAGACATAACAAAATCGTGTAATTACCGCCCAATATGCCTGCTGCCAATCTTATCTAAACTCTTGGAAAAAAAATACAAAAAAGGCTACAACCAATAATCGACCATAACAACACTCAGGGTTCAGACAGCAAATATACAGAGAAATAAAAAATACTTCCAGTGTCTTATAAAGATGTTTCTCAACAGTATTTCTCGACGTATCAAATAATTATGATAATGTCTGGCATATCAAAACCTTATCACTAGGCTGCTACTTGCTACTTAAGAGTTGCCTTGACCAACGGCATTTTTATATAAAAATACGAGGACGAATACTCCATTCTGCACATCGTACAAGCTGGCGTTCTCCACTGTAGTGTATTGGTGCCACAACTTTACTTGATATACACAGCCGATATACCGATCCCGACAGCGCAACACTCATCATTTTGCGAGCTAGAAAATAAGTAACGGATGCAAACAATAAATTCCAAAGCCATTTAAACTACACCATACAGTGGTTCACTATATGTGGAATCCTAACTAACAAAGAGAAACCTATCCAGATAATTTACACCCTAAGAAAGCAAGATGGGATCAGCTCGCCGGGAGCCAAGCTACACTTCCAGGTCTTCTACCTTGAATTTCGCAAACCTTACCTGGATTTACCTACCACAGTAGCTAGGGTTCTAAAACCGCTATGAGCTCAGAATCATGTACTCTATAACACAGCCAAGTGTACGGACACATGGAGGAACAGAAAAACCTTCGCATAATTCTCGCCTACCCCAGCTTTGCAAGAAAGAAGTCTACTTACTATATAAAATAACAACAGAACCATACAACAGCAATGTATTCTAGAAAAGGATACCAAATAAAAAACAAATTTCGAAAATGCTTTGAATGATTGAGAAAACTCCGCGCTATCAACAGATAAAAAACACTCATTTACAAAACCATGATAAAACCTATCTGGACATACGGGCTACAACGGGCTTAGCAAAACAGGACCCTTTGAAATATTATCAACGCAGAATGGTATTCACATAACAGCTGTCGCAGAGGAAAATAAAATGTCCTGCGACAAATACGGGCAATGTATTCTACGAGGGTGGTCCGATAAGTAGCCTCACCGCCAGATGGCGCCAGTATCGCAAGAGCAACTTACTATCGGCTACTGTCGATATTTCAGCCAGATCGGACTCGTAGTTTTGTTTTGACCGCGTGTGAAAGCGGGAGTGTCCGCGGATTTTAGAAAAATGGAAAAAGAGCAATATTGGTCGGTGATTCGATTCTTGTTTTTGGATCGTAAATCGCGCAGCGAAATCAAAGAGCGTTTGGAAACTGTGTACGGTGACTCTTCTCCTTCGATGGCGACCATCAAAAATTGGTTTAACGAGTTTCAACGTGGTCGCACGTCGGTTTTTGATGAGCCACGTCCAGGTGCCCCGAAAACGGCTACCACGGAGGATAACGTGACAAAAATCCACGATCTCGTATTGGCAGACCACCGATTGAAGGTGCGCGAGATAGCTGAGACAGTAGGCATTTCAAAAGATTGCTTGGGTCATATCCTGCATGAAATTTTGGACATGAGAAAGATGTCGGCGCGATTGGTGCCGCGTTTGCTCACTTCGGACAACAAGCGCAACCGTGAGACCACTTCAGAGCAGTGTTTGACGCTGTTTCATGACAGTCGATGAAACATGGATCCACTGGTACACACCAGAGACCAAGGAACAGTCGAAACAGTGGACTTCACCCGGCGAACGTGCTCCGAAGAACGCGAAGACTGTCCCATCGGCCGGAAAGGTGATGGCCACCGTTTTCTGGGATTCACAAAGTGTGATCCACATTGACTACCTGGAGAAGGGCAAAACGGTCATGCCAAATTATTGGCCGATTCGACGCCGAATTGAAGAAAAAAGTGCTCTTCCACCATGATAACACACCGGCTCACAGCTCCGCCCGCGCCGGGGCCAAATTGGTCGAATTGGGCTACGAACTGCTGCCCCATCCATCGTATTCTCCCGATTTGGCCCCGCGCGACTTCTTTTTGTTTCCAAACTTGAAAAAGTCACTCGCCGGGCAGAAATTTCAGTCGAATGAGGAGGTCATCGCCGCCACGGAGGCCTTCTTTGCAGACCTCGAGAAAACGTATTTTTCAGATGGGTTAAAGAAGTTGGAGCATCGCTGGGTCAAGTGTATCGAGCTAAAAGGAGACTATATTGAAAAATTAATCGCCATTTCTCCAAAATTTTTGTTTTTGTTTTGTAGGCTAAGTACTTATCGGACCACCCTCGTACAAGCGAAGAAATACGTAAACTCCTAAACGACGAACAAACAAAGATGAAGACTTAAACGCTACAGATCAACAGACTTAGCTTACAGGTATAAGTAAAACGAGGGAAACCATCTAAAGTCGTTTAAGCACATGATGAAAAGGACACTGGTCCAACACCGTGACTTAATCCTTATATGTACATGTACCATAAAAACATTAATTTATTGTCAATTAAGGAAAACTTGTAAAACTTGTTCCAGTGATATTCTAAGACTCGGAAGACTCCGTAAACTATTGTTGATATAAGCATCTATGAAGACTATTACCTCTTCGTTTGACAAAAATTGTTTCCATTTTATGAGATGTGAGAACAGTCAGAGGTCAGAAGGAGCCAAGTATGACGAATAGGGTGGATGATGCAATATTTCATACTTAAATTCACTTAAATTCATTGATTTAAGCTTTGTAAGAGGGTGTGTTATCTTGATGAAGGACGAGGTCTTTTCTCAGGGATTTATACATCTAATTGGTCCAAAAGGTTACAATAATGATCTGCGTTTATTAGTCTACTAGCTTGAAGGTAGTCTACAAACAAAATTTCTTTTGCATCCCAAAAGTCTGAATTTCAAACCTTCTTGGCCTATTTTGTGCCCTTTTGGAGACGAAGTACCGGATTCACACCACTCCATGCCCTCTTAATTTATCCAGCATCATGGTGGTAGACTAAAGACGCACAAAATCCTCTCTATATTTCCCAAAACGCTAGAAATGTTGTTGAGAATGTTGCATGCGAGTGGGTTTTTGTTCCATTGTTGGCGAATGTGGCATACATTTTTCTCAAATCTTTCTGATAACCAAAACGTCACCCAAAATAATGCGCACATTGCCTAATAAGATGCCTAGGGCTTCTACTATATCGGTTAATCGACGATCTTTCATAATCATATTCCGTCTTTTTGCTATGTTTTTTGTTGTTGATGCACTTTTTGGACGTCCTTCATATGAACCATTTTTATGACCGTTTTTAAATTCAGCAACCTACTATTTGAATCGCAGATAAAGAGTCCTTATACAATTTTCCTTCGCCCCTTCCAAAAATAAGGATTTCATTTCCAATCAGCAAAAATATATGAGGGTCCGCCAAATAACTTTTTTTTTTTTGAAAATGCTATAAAAAAAACTACTGAATATTTTCTCAATTTTTTTTTTTATTTGAAAGTACAATCCTTCCGGTTAATAATGGAAAATAATTTCATTCAAATGGCTGCCTCGGCTGGCCATGCAGATCGGTCCAATTTTTAAGCACATTAGTGTGCAGCTGTATTTCACTAATGGCTTCACGAATATTGTCCTTTAAAGCGTCAATTGTCTCTGGCTTGTCGGCGTAACACTTATCTTTGACGGCACCCCACAAATAATAGTCCAACGGTGTCAAATCGCAGCTCCGAGGTGGCCAAACGACACCAGCTCTGCGGCTGATAATACCAATGTTGCCAATATCCTCCTCTTCAATTTTTGTGAACAAAAATTCGTTCAACATGGCCCGATAACGATCGCCATTGACTGTAACGGCCACTCCTTGATCATTTTCGAAGAAAAATGGCCCAATTATGCCTCTGGACCAAAATCCGCACCAAACAGTGGCTCGTTTTGGGTGCACCGGCTTTTCAATGTATGCGTGCGGGTTTTCTGTGCCCCAAATGCGACAATTTTGCTTGTTTACATACCCGTCAAGGTCAAAATAAGCTTCATCTGAAAAGATGATTTTTTTGGCAAAATCGGCATCTTCTGTAAGTCGATCGCAGGCCCACTTAGCGAAGCGTGGTTCAAGCGTATACACAACCATATTCGTTCAGCGGAAGGATAAAACTAATTATCTGTCAAATCAGACATGAGCTAAGTGTTACCATTCACGAAATAAGCACTACTTGAAAAGAAAAACGTTAGATGGCGGACCCTTACATCAATTTGCACGTTTTAAAATATGTTTTGATGGGTTTTCGACGTGCAATCTAGCGAACGAGCCTAGCTGGATTAATAATGAATTAAGAAATGCCTGCTTAGAGAGAGATAGACTCTACCGTAGATATAAAAATAGCAGCAGAAATCAGGATTACTAAAGAGAATACAAGAAATATCGGAACAGTGTAAACAAACAGGTCAACATAGCCAAACTAAAATATTATAAAGCCCAGTCTTCAAAACCGATGAAAACCCCGAAGGAAACTTGGAAAATCGTTAATAACATTCTTGGCAAAAAGGTGGTAAACCTAGACTATGTATTAACCAAAAACTTCCCAAAGGAAAAATTGACTGATCTGGCAGAACAATTCGCACAAAGGTCAAGTCGTGATATTAGTAACACAGTTCACATAGCCATCATAAGTTATACTTTGGTACAGAAGTAAAGGTCCAATGCTCAATATTTCTGAGAAAGTCAGCAGTGAAGAAACATATGAAGCTCCAATATCACTAAAGGAGAACAAGTCAGCAGGTGAAGATGCCATCCGCCCAAAAGATTAAAAGTATAACGCGAATGTCCTTTTGCCAGTATTTACAATAGGTACTCATTAACATGAGTTTCGAACAATCAACAGTTACAGATACCCTTAAAAAATCACTTGTTCGTCCTATTTACAAGAATGGATAAAAAAACACATAGGAAACTACCGTCCGATATCCATACTTTCAGCTGCGGATAAAGTGCTAGAGGAAATTGTAACTTATCGACTATTCGAATACATTGAAAAGTCTAAGATTTTGGCAAATAATCAAAATGGTTTCAGAAAAAATAAGAGTACTAGCCGGCTACTAGGAGATTTTGTTGGCCGACATCAAAACCAGCATATAATAGTGCTTTTCATAGATATCAAAAAAGCCTTTGATATTTTAGACCATGGAAATATACTCAAGCACATGCAGAAAATTGAAATAAGAGGACGTCTTTTATCATGGTTCGAAAACTATCTCAGACTTAGAACACACAAAGTTAAGATCATAGGTAGTTAAAGCAATGAAGTGATCGTGAACTACGGAGTTCCGCAAGGATCCAAGCTGGGTCCATATATCTTCATAATCTATATGAACGGAATGCTTTTAACTCTCAAGAACAGGCTGTGTTTACTTATGCCGATGGCACTGCGATTGTGGTCAACCACCAGTCGAAGAGGCAGAAATAATTATGCAAAAAGAGTTCGACGCAATCACCACATGGTGTTATGACAATGGACTTAAAATTAATGCACAAAAGACAAAAGTCTTGCACATCCGCCCACCGCACACACTAAAATGCAGGATAAGAAATAAAATGCATAGTTATGATTGTCAAACATAACGATGAATGCAAAACGATAATTGAAAATTTGTCGACTTACAAATACTTAGGTGTCATAGTTGACTACTCTTTTAAATGGAGCTATCACATAGCACAATTAAAAAAGAAGCTAAGAAAATCGGCCTATGCTCTATATCACCTGACCTACAGATGTACAGTAGAAGTTCTTCGGCAGTGTTCCTAAAGTCTAGTCGAATCACATTTAAGATATGGAATACTGGCTTGGGGCAACGCACCCCAGATTCAAAAGCTTAATTCTCCGCACACAAGCGTACAGAAGCTGCTGAAAACCCCCCCGAGAGGAAAAAGGTTTAAGGATGACAACAAATACAAGATACCAACTCAACAGGTAACACAGTTTAGCCGGGCTTGAGATAGATAGATATAAAAATCTTTTCCTATTTTGCCGTTGAAGCATGTGTTCATAGGTGCCACACGCCTTTTACCTTCCTTGATTTCAATTCGTATGGGAGCCACTGTCCTTTTCTTTGAATCATTCCCATCGTTTCAAGGCGTTTGCCTACCGTAGCCAAGTCAACTCCCTGGGCTTTTATCGAGCAGGTCCTTAAGTTCTTGACCTTCGAATTTTCGCAGCTGTCCAGATTGTTTCCTGTCTTCCTAATTAAAATCACCACTTTCAATTCGTGTAAACCATTTCCGACAAGCGTGCTCAGCTAGAGAATGGTAACTATAAAGATTCATTAAAATTTGATGATTTTCAGCAGCACTTATCGCAGTTTATCGGCAATAAACTTTGAGAAGTTCGAAAAGGTGCGAAGTGTTGTTATTCTCGTTCCATCCAAATGACATTTATCCAAATGAAATTGCCGCTTAAGACAGTTGCTTTACGAAAAATATTCAATCAAGAATGAAGTACAATACCATACAAATAAGTACACCATCTCCGGTAAATCGCTACGAATTCATTCCTCCCAATAATTTGATTCAAATGGCGCATTCTATCTCCTCAAAATATGAATACATGTTCGACGAGTTGAGGCCCTTGTACACGAATGGAGCTCGAAAGTTCCGAGCCTCGTTAACCAAGCATCCCTGTCCTAAGTGTGTTCCTGTCATGCTACGCAATTCGACCCTATTTTCTATACGTACATTGTCCTCCCATCTCCGATACTTTTCTAATGGCGTTTTTCCCTCGGATTTACCACTCATTATTGTCCACTGTCCATTTGTTCTACAAGGTGGCGCAAAATTAATCACCCTATCGGAAGACGTTATAATTTTTGCAAGTAGCATCGTACGTCAATCATATTTGACATTTGTGAACCAGGCAGCTGCAATGGAGCAATAGAGAATAATTGTGTCGATTGTCGCGCAGCGTAAATTTCGACGTTGATTTGCTAAACGTATCGTGCCAACTGGGCAACCATTCCGGCGCTTAGCTGCTCGACTCAAATAGACTAGAACCACAGGAGACCATGCAGGGCGCGGTTACCACCGAACTGGTCGTTCGGCCGAGACTATCGCGGCTGTGACTGCCGATGTCGCTGAGAACGAAGAAAAATCAACCAAATGACGGGCCACGCAATTGAGCATCACCCGACGAACCCTACAGGGAATTTTAGTGAAAGATTTACAAAGTGCAAACAGAGCATCAGTTAATGCCTGCTGACCGTCAGTTGCGTTTGAATTACTGTCAAGACATCCTTAATCTCAACAACGAAGAGGCATTTTCATTTCTGGGGCACTGAAAATCCGCGCATAATGCGCGAAGAGCCATTAAATCCACTCAAAGCGACTGTGTAGCGCGGCGTTCACTCGGGAGGAGTGATTGGGTCGTATTTTTTTGAGGACGCCATCGGAAATACGGTCACTGTTACTGGAGAACGCTACAGAGCCATGATAAACGACTTCTTACTGCCGGAATTGGATGAGCGGGGCTTGGTGAACATGCGGTTTCAACGACGGTGCAACAAAGCACGAGCCACAATGGATATTGCGAAGGAAACGTTTCCTGGTCGCGTAATATCTCGTTTTGGCGATTCGGCAAGGCCAGTAAGATCGCCTGATTTAACCATCCCAGACTTCTTTCTTTGGGGCTACTTAAAGTCACGGGTTTATGCCAACAAGCAACACGCAATCGCAGCCCTTAAGGAGAATATTCGACAGGAATGCGAACAGTTACCCCCGGAAATCTTCCGGAAAGACATAGAAGACGCGATAAAACGGATACAAATGTGTATCAACACTGGTGGCAGCCACTTGACGGATATCATCTTTTCCACTTAACAGAAAAAATTGTAAAGGTCCAAATAAAGATTTCAATCACTCAACATCATTTTTTTTTTATTAAGTGAAAAAGGAATTCAAAAACAAAACTGGATAATTAATTTTGCGCTGCCTTGTATTTGTGAATTTTCATTGACGTCATTTATTATTTGTTCGCGATTTTCTATCCAAGATAAGAGTCATCTGCGAAAAGTTTTGTTTTTCGCCTTCGATTCGAGTGTGATTTTGACGTGGAAGACAAGGAACGTAAGGGACCAGCGACAAAGACTGAAAACACAACGTTGGAAGCATTATTGGATCAAAATCCACGTTAAGAGCATCAAGAACTTGTATATTCATTGGCCATAACTTAATGATCCACATCCTCTCGAAATAAAGCTCTAAATTAACAAAAAAAGGCAGATTCCTCTTTGTACAACCTGATAGTATTGGGTGATCCAATTCTAATCCTGCCAATGGTATTTATTCGGCCTTATGTCAATAGTGACATATGTTTCGAACGTGAGACATTGAACAATTAAAGCTATAAACTGTATCCGAGTTTAACGGGCTAAGATTATGGTTGATTTAACCGTCCTATTGAGTGAATAATTCTCAGTGTATTCACAAGCTTTAGGGGAATTTAGGACATCATGTGCGAGTACCCGGAATTATTGATTTGTTGCCATTCACTGAATTCGCACCTTCACCCCTAAAAACCGACTTAACCAGCAATTGTAACATAGAGACCGTGGGCAGCGAACATTTCCACAGATTGTATTTTACAGCAGTGAAACATTGAATTTTTACTCCTTATTTTCAATTTTCTGGATGTGCTCCATAGGGGAGGAGCACTCGATACACGAGACACGATTGCGTGCCATCAAGAAGCAGCTGTGTGGTGAGGATGTGGTTATGTCGCGTGATGATTACTTTTTTTTTTAAACGGGAACGGTCAGATAGTGGTAGTCAACGCGGACGTTATAGGCGTGCGATGATTGATTGTTTTTTGGCATGAAATCGAAGGTATTGATGCCGAAGACGTGTGATTTCAGCAAGACAACGCAACATGCGAACATCGCGTGCAATGTCAAGTGTTTTTGTAGAAAGTTCAGAGATCGCTCTATTTTAGGAAATTCTGGTCTTTGTCCAGCACTCTCAGTCAAAAACTCCGCACAAAAATCTTGGATTGTTCGCCCATAAGGTTCAAATTCGTTTCGCAAAACTGCCGTACTTTAGGGCTGAGAAAATCTACAATGTATCCTCAGCATTTGACTATTTCCCTTGGTTTTTCGATGTCACATCGAAAGATAACAACCAACATTTTTCGCGAGGCATTTATGAGGAGCTTCGATTCTAGAAGGATGCCTCTCTGTAATACAACACAAGTTATCGCCCACTAAGTTCAACTATCGTGTAATATACGTAAGCGAGCTAACGTCAGCTTACGGAAATGTCAAAGACTATGACATGCATATAATGGGAATATGCGCGTTTTCGTTAAATGTTCGTTAACTTAAGCGAGCTTACGGAAGGTCTGAATGAAAGAAGACATTTCGCGCGGAATTTTGACTTTTCGTTCTTATGTTTGAGAATCAAATCTCAATCAAAAACTTCACCATCCCTAATATCAAATAATAGACATATTGAACAACTAATTATAAATCGAGACAGGGCCTGCGAAAGATGGAAGCAGTTTAAACTCCTAGAGTTACTATACGATTTCAAACGCCTCAAGAACATTGTTGCGAAGGAAATCGTAAGTCGAAAACTACATTTTTAACATTCAAATTCAAACCCCGCCTTTAACGTTAAGCAAACGTGGAAGATTATGAAGACGCTAGGCATGGGTAAACAAATCAAGGCTGAGACCTTTGAAACCATCAATATTGAAAGGCTAAATAAGAAATTCGTCTCAGTCGCATCTCTCTCTCACAATGGCACTGGGAATCCGAAAGAGTGCGACATTATATCCGTAGATCCCAGTTATGCGCCCAACTTGACTTGACGCTTTGGTTTTTCTAGAGTCTACGAAGAGGATGTGCTTAAAACGACCCTTGCAATCAAATCTAACGTCATTAGCTTGGATTTCACGAACCCCAAATTATTAAAACTAATCATCCATACCACCTTAATACCTCTCATATATGAATTTAATAGCATCCTCACCATCTACGTTTACCCTAGTTCCTGGAAGGCCATTCATATCTAAGGTTTTCGAAAAGCTTCTGAGTACACAATTGAACTCGTTCTTAAATTAATATAAGCTCCTTTCAACATTCCAGTCAGGTATCAGGTCAAAACACAGCTGCACATCTGAGTTACAAGAGATTGTTGGAAACTTTCGCAGTGAAATTGATCAGGACCATGTGATATCGTTAGTATTATTAGATTTCTCTAAAGTTTTATTTTGATTCCTCAACGTTAAGACTTATTAGGAATTACCTTGGAGATCACAGCTAAACTGTTTGTGCCAACGGTGACTTCTCCACCTTTCTCAAAACCAAAACGGAGGTCCCTTAAAGATCTATCCTGAGGCCCTTACTGTTCTCACTGTTTAATATCGACATTCCTGTCGTTCTGAAACACTGTAAGGCACATATGTACGCGGACGACGTCGAATTATACATCAGCGACCCATTTCACCTAAAGGTAAATGCTACTGCGCGGTTAAATGAGGATCTTCAGGCCGTTACACGATGGTCATAAAAAAATAAAAACGTATGTCGTACTATCCTAAACTTAGGTAACTTTTCACTAATCCAAGCCAACGGTAGCAACATTGACTAGGTATGTTAAAACTATGTAAAGGGGCGATCACATCACCAATTTAACAGGTAGAGTCTACGGTGTCTTGCGTATAATATGCTACGCTGGAAATTGTCTCCCAATCAGTATTAAATCAATGCTCGTCAAGACGCTACTGATCACTATTTTATCGTAAGCACTCGAGGTCTTCTGCGATCTGGATTGACACAGTTCACGCAAACTAAGAGTTGCGCTTAATAGCACAGTGCGTTTTATATACAGATTACGGCGCGGCGGCGGGATCACATCTCGCCATTGTTAAAACCGTGCTTGGCATGGACTTTCAAAGCTTCCTTAAGTTTAGGATACTAACTTTAATTTTCAAACTCAAACAGAGCAGAGCTCCACCATACCTTTACCAGAGACTTCGGTTTGCTACATTTGAGAGAAATGAAAGATTGATATGACCCAATTTTAACTACAGGGTGATAGAAAAAGAGTTCTTTATTTACGCCGTAAGGCTATGAAATTCGCTCAAAGTTAACTAAGTACCTGTTTTTGTTTTTCTTATTTTTATTTTGTTTTCCCTTCTTTTCTAATCTATTATAAATCAACTGATTTCCGTATCTTTCTATCTGCTTAGTTTAGTCTTGTTCTTCAAATTATACTTGTATGCTTCAAAACTTAAAGGATTATACATGTTATTCAAATTCAAATTTAAGGAAGAATTTGGTTCGGTTCTGACATAAGCTTATGCTCGTTTAAGTCTATTATGGTCAGCCCTTAAGAAGGAGGAAAATAGTTTTCAGCTCTTTGACGAAATCTTAACCGGAGTCCAACGAAGGCACACGCCAATGGAGAAAACTACACAATCAAGAGCTCGAGGAACTCTATTCAGCCCAAAGTATTGTTCGAGTAACAAAATCACTAAAACCAAAATGGACATGACGCACGACAAATAGAACGAATGGACAGTGGAAGAAAAGTTAAAAGAATAAGCCGCACTGTAGATGGGAAATGGTATATGGTATCGAATATTGAAAGTGATGAAAAAGGTAAAAATCGATCGATCTCACGCAATAGCCAAATTGTAACCAACTTTTTGTAGCTTCGAATCGGATATATAGATTTTGAAAACACACAACACAACACAATTGCAAAAAAATTCTCCTTTTGGTGATGTGAACTTTTTTTTTACGCTCTTATGACGTTTGTCACACAAGCTGGATGGGATGCAGATGGTTTGTGTCGAAGATGTTCGTTCGAGGTGATTGCCCTATATAGCATTTTTTGAGAGATTCGACTGAATTTGTTGCGTTGGTTGTAGTTCACAGTAACTTTTTTATTTCCATGTCATTAAGGTGTTATATTGGAAATGCACACACAAAGTCTGAATTTTGGAGTGATCTTATACTGCGAGTGTTATGTCTTCGTCAGAATTTTTTATCATCTCTCATTCATAACTGATGTTGTTGCACAGTTTTTCCGTATAGGAATTGTTCTTGACTATGGACAGACTTGAACTACAGACCTTCAGCTCAACAATCGGTGATGATTACTACTGCACCACGACCGACACCGTCGAAGGCGTCGGGTTTTGGGAGCCTTTCTACAACCACTTCGAGCCGTTTCGGCCGTCACTTTATGGCCGAGCTATTGCCCGACAAGCGCCGAAAAATCATCGCAAATTATCATGTTAGAATCGAGTGCTCCAAAAACGTCAGTGGAAATGTGTATTTGAGTTTGGCAAGATCAAAACAATAAATTGTAATGAAAATGTTAATGTAGTCTTAATCACAAATTTGTTTTATTGAAACCCTAAATTGAATCACCCTGTATATCACAGGCCTTCCGTATAAATGTGACAAATGTTTGGCTGAATAAGTATAAGCATATACGTCTCTAGATGGTATGAGAGGGACTATGAAGGTCCAGGGCCAAAGCCTTTCTTGTATATGTTAGGTGTGATTACTTTTCCCGATAGATGATATGCTGCTTATTACCCAGACAAGTATACGACAGAATGTTTTCTCAGAAATGTCGATGACTTCGCGGGACTCAAATCTCATTTTATCGGTTTCGAAAGGCAACGTTGACCTCTAATATAGGTGCATTAGCGAAAACAAGTCAAGAAAATATATTTTTTTGGACTATTTACCATTCCTTTACCGAAGCGCAAATGCTTAATTTTTCTTTTTTTGACTTACCTCTGCCGGACTTTTCAATACAGACATAACAATTTTGTATTTAAAGACGAACGCACGCTTAAACGTTCCTCAAAGCTTACGTTTTTATCATTGCAAATTACCATCAAAATTCTGTTAAAGTTGATGGTCGCAACTTTAAGAGCATACCCACCAATTATCGGTCGTAATAATCGTTCCAACAGGCGGGCTTTATGTGGAATAGTGGCTAAATGCAAGTCTCAGTATTGGATATTTCTGTGTTAATGAAGCACTTCCGCACCGAAAATATCGCAACCTTAAAAGCTTCATTTCAAAATCAGCTTATACCCTATCCACAGAAATAAGAACTTCTCACCCCCCATTCGGGCCCAATCTTTATTTACACTAAAAGACGATTAAAGCCTTTTGATCATTAGATTACGAAACTTCACTGATTGGGCTCTGCAATAGTTTGAAGAAAATCCTGTATTTCCTCAAAAAATCATCTTCAACAATGGAGATAATTTTTCGTTAACGACTTTGTCGATAAAAAAAAGCTTACGTGTGCTTCAAGAGACTTTATTTTGTTGGAGTTACTTAAGTCGCTCAGAAATAGTACCAAACGCAACATTGCGATATCTTAATTATTCGTCTTTCTTATTCACATATGCCTTTACCCGGCATATACTATATTTGGCCTCCATCTCAGCGTATTAGTTTTACATCCTTCAAACTGTAATCGGCCGATTAGCATTTCCATCTGTTGTCTTTTCTTGTAGTTTAAGCCCTTGCAAAAATGTAACACTCACAACAAGCGAAAGATTTATATTAGCACTTTGTTTGCATGAACTTCAGTAAATTATAAACCACATGAGAAGAGAAACCTCAAATTTTCATTTCAAATGAAGGTTGACTTCCAACCTCCGACGGCAGATTTCTAATATGAGTAGCTTTAAGTCGAAAGTGAAACATAAAAAAATAATAAGGACGGTGGTAATGGACTGGACACGAGTATTCATTTCATTGGAAGAACAATTTTATGCTATTGGCGCTTAAATACTCGTATGCGGGCCGTCAAGTCAGCCATAGAATGAAGAGCAATCTGCAAGTCTAATTTTCAACCACCGTTTCGAGCCGTATATTGGCAATAATGCGGTGAATGTTGGCTTCCAAGTATATCGTCTCTGTTTTATCGCCATAGATTAACGACTGCACACATCCCTTGGAGGCTAATTCACAGGTCTATTAAGCGAAATTATGTGCTCAACCAACTTTTTCTTCTGTACGTTGAGTTGGCTTGGATATAAAATATTAGGTTTGGAAAAAAGGGCGTTCGATGGCACTAAATGCAAATAACTCGAGAACAACAGACACCATTAACAGCTTGGTGGCAGGTGGCAGGGTAGCTTCAAATCGATCTTTGAAAGTCGAGGGAAATAATGAAAATATTTTTCACATTTTGAGATATTACTACTACGAGGAAGGCACTTTATCAGATTTTGCAGGCCAGAATCTGTTCACTCTCTATTGATGTGGCAATTTTGATGTCAAAGATAAGTCATGATCTAGGCGTACCACTACCACCCAAAAATTGAGTAAGATACTTGAATCAGAAAGGTCAATATTGGCCTTAGGTGTTGACCAAAAAGCTGTCTTTAATCGTTTCATAAATTAAGAACAAATATATTTACGATAAATCGTTGAAACGCAATGAGTTCAGGAAACTTTTGAAACGATAAAACATTGGCCACAGATTGCAAAGCGTCACCACCACAGAGATCGTGGTTAAAAAATTATAAATCGTCATAAGCGCAGAATGTTATGGGTCTGGAAGCGAAAAATCTAAATGGTTTGATTGAACGATTACAGTGATACCTTAATGATGCATTTGAAGTCGTTGAAGTAAGGTAGCAAAGTGGATTTGAGACTAAATAAGAGCAAAATCAATTATAAGCTGTCATCAAAGAAACCGCGCAACACTGTTGTTGACAGCTATTGAAGTGGTTAAGGATTTCGTCTATTCATCGAATGCACTCGTGACGAGCGGCAACGAGGCAACCGGTACTAAGGTCATAAGCAGAATAATCCTTGGCAACTTCTGCTTCTTTGGACTCAATAGAGCCGAAAAATATGATTGGGGTAAAGGATTAAGAGGTGATTAAGAAGACAAAGTTTTCAGCATGAAATTTGGAACGGGCGATAGATTTAAAGCCGTAAGAGCTACCAGGAGTAAGCAGACATGTTACGATGGTTAGTGTTGAAAAAGAGAGTTGTAAAGGGTCATGTTGTCAATGTTACCTGAAAGGAATCGATGAATGAAGAGGATGTCGGAAAACTCACTTTTTTCTTCCAGTGTATTTAAGTTAATTGGTTTAAGACAGTCCTGATAATGGGATAGCGACGTGGGATTGTACCAGGATAGCCTTTGAGAAGCAAAACGTAACGTACGTCTTTGGACACCCACGATTCTGAGCAAACAAAGGTTATATAGAGGGATCGTGTCACAATGGAGTTGTCAAATACCTCAGACCATCATTTCATAACACCGGGTATTGAATTGGGTTTAAGAATTATATCGTCGATATTGAGCTTCTGGCCATGTAACAAATATCGTAATAGTCTAGGTCGCGAATCAGCTGCACAGTATATGGGAGTTCGTTGTTATGAAAGTAGAGACGAGAGGTTTGAGGCACTTGCTTGAAAAAATGATTGATTACCACAATGTTTAGTTCCAAGCAGTTTTTGGGGAACCAGTTAGAATACTTACTGAGATCCGATTGAAGAGGTTGAAGGTAAGAGTTGTGTCTCAAGAAATTAGTCAAGCATTATCGGCATATTATAAGATCTGGAAATACTTGACCATTTTAATATCGTTAATAGTATGAATGAAGAGAACTGGACCTAAATGCCTGCCATGAGGGACTCCAAAGTTAGCTAAGAAACGGCTAAAAATGCGAAAGGAACCCTGTAATAGTAGATGTCCAGATAATATCCCTTAACGAATGGGTTCAAAGCCTCCCCCCTTATGGCTGAGAGGGTAAAGGACAAAGTTTGTGTCTGTAGACCTGCATTTCAGAGGTCAGGTAATTCATGGGAGGTTGGAGATTCGCAATAAGGACTTACAACTTTATAGTAAATTGTTTCGGAGGGTTATGTAACAGATTGGCAATACGATTAATAACGCTCTTTGGCCCATACTTCTAAATAGGCCTTATAAAAGAGGTTTTACACATTTGGGGAAATTCTCCTAAAGCTAAACTGAAGATTTTTGGGGGAGGGGGAAAAAGGGTGGAATTTTTTTTTGTAAAAATGTAACAGGCAGACCAACGGGGCCATTAATTAATTCATTATTAAGACGATTTAATTTACTATCGATGATATAAGGGTCGATAGCATCACCATGAAGGAGAAATGGTCCAAAGGATAAATTATATAAGAAGTTGAAGTAAACAGAATAAGGTGTTTCTTTCCCCTAAAAATGTGATCAATTTTCAGTAAAAGCGAAGGTAGGCACTTCGTATATATTATATTTCATTACTAGCCTCAGAGATTGAGCTTTTTACGAAAATATTGCATTTTTCTACTGATTTGAAATGACTACTATATACCCTATATGCCAAAGTGCTTTTCCAAATTGAAACTGGAATCGTACAAATCTCTAAAAGAAAGCCTGTCGCGAAAGGTATCACCGAATCCTCAGGAGTTAAATGAGAAATCTACTTTTTAAAAACATCTTGTCGCTGGAAGAGTTCTCTGAAATACGATCACAAATGGACGAAAATTAAAAGCTAATAAGCTGTCGAATCATGCTCAAGTTTGAACCAAATGACTTGTTTGAAGCTTTGCGCCCACGATCACCCATGAATGGCATAATAGCATTTTAAATGTTTTGTTTTGTGCGTTTCCATGGATCAACTTAAGAGTTAGTTAAAAGCCTTTTGAGTGACTGAAGAAGTTTTTTTTTTAACTGATTCGAGGCTTCACCATGCTAAAAGTGACCTAAAAAGGTCAAATGAGTTTTATTCTCAAGTGCTAAGTTTTTATTCTCCTTTGCGATACTATGGTCGTAGTAACCTTACACAGAGGGTCATAAGGGTTTAAATGACATAATATTTCTGTTCTTCAAAAAGCACTAACTTAATAATTTACAGAAATAGAAAGTACACTCAAGAATATTTTCGGAGAAACATGCGTCTGAAAATCATCAAAGGAAGTGGCTTCTTAAAAGAGCATGCTTTTACAGCGAATCTCTAGGGGAAGAGATCGCTCAAGAACAATATGGTCTACCTAAGGCCCAGCTGTCCCCTAAAGTATTTTCGAGCATAATTTTTTGTTCGAGAAGAAAAATTAGCAGCATATGTCCCATTCGCCAACTATATGATATTTTCATCTCACTTGAAGTCATTCCATCGTATTATCCTCTCCACAAGCAAACGGACGTTCATTGAAAAACGTCTCGTTCAATTGAAAAATTCCTTTTCTTGAGAACAATTTAAAATTTCTGAACAGAGGAACTAACATGCACGCTAAGTGTACTTACGTTTCATTACTTATCGTCCATTGTGTGACGCTTATTCCAAGTTCCAAGGCTCTACATTACTTTCCGTCTATTTCCTGGTACTCATAGCTTTGTAAATATCCACATAACCTCCGCGCACGTTTCGCATCAAATGGAATTGAATGCGAGAGTTGGATAAAATGTGGGTACCCTCACAATTGTGTACTTTCGAATGGTACTTGTGCTAGCCCACATCTGTGGAATTGTTCAACCGATTCATAACTGGCTGCGGAGGGGAGTGAGTGTATCAAATATGCATCTGGGAAGGATACAGTCACCGAGGATACAGTCACTTTAGTGTTCGAGGAACACGCTGGGGTGGGCGGATATGAAGTTTGTTGTTATCTTCGAGGAATGTATGAGTTGAGGTTTTTGAACAAACTTCAAGGCGTTTGTAAGTTGCCCAACTGGCACTTGTTTGAAGTTATGGCGATGGTGTTGTGTATTATTTCGTCATTCCATAAGGCGCTTTTGAAAACAAGTTCCATATATCGTATTTATGACAGAAGCTTGATGTAGTTGTGAACTTGTATTGAAAGCGAGATCAAATAACCGATTGCTAAAACCACTTTCGAGTGTTGTCAAGTTGTGTTGGAGAAATCTATAATTGAATTCGAGCTGCACGTAAAACGTGGAGATTATAGAGATCAATGGGGTCTATGTCATATTCTACGAACATCTGTTTTAAACTAAGCTCACTTGGATAATAACCTGTTTTTGTTATGCAAAACTTTTATATATGATTTATACAAAAAGTCTCCCATGAAAGCTATATCCACAATTATTTTTCTGTAGGTTGAAATCACTGTACTGAGCTAACACGTAACCTGTAGCGCGAGTTGGGGCTCAGTGTGTTAACAGCAGCTATAATATTTTTGTACAATCAAAAAATTGTCTTAAATTTTGTTTTATGAATGAATTTTCGTGTGTCAAGATTTTAGTCTTGTACTTTTATGGTAATCCTACATTTTAAAAATGCAGGCATATGAATAATGTAGACTATTCAAAGAAGTGGAAATTAATTTGTCCCATTTTTATTGGGCTCCAAAATCTACGAAAGACGAAAACTTCGACTGGCTGGTGGAGGCTAATATTCAAAAATATTCAAACTTCTCACCTTTAAAAAGCGCTTATGATATAATGAGCGATATGTATTTCGGGCTAGTCAAACGACTAAAAAGCTCTATTTTGTGCAAAAAGTGCATCGAAAGGAGGTGGCGAAAGAAATGATTTCCTAAGCTCCACGACCAAAACCTTTATTGTAACGATCACGAGCACGACATGCAATCACCCTGAAATACTTTCTAATGTCGAGTCAAAACCCTCAAAAATCGCGCCAGAGTCGTTCGCTTTTTTTTAGAATTAATAAGGTGCCATGAAGTTTTTCTCAAAAATATACTCCTAACACGGTCGAATTGAAAATGCAACTTAAAATGAAATTTATCATTATATTGACCAAAAATTCAATAAAAGTACTCAACTATGCCTCGTACTCGTATGACTCGCCTGACTTCTTCCTGCCTGCCCAGGGGCAGCGTCTATCCTTGTTTGTGTCGAATTAATTGTTTCTAAATTAAATGAATGAAATTATGTGACATTCATAATAGGAGTGTCGAAACCCAGGCAAAACCTATTCTCGATAATCGTCGTTCGGAATCTTTCATGTATGGGAATAACAGTGTAAGTGATTATGAAAAGCTTCGGTATTAGTTCTCCCTTGACACAGAAGATTATTTTTTTATTGATTCGTTAACATCAATGCTACTCCATTTAACATTATCATTTGATATTATTCACTATATATTACACTTATATTTTTGACTCGATCTAGCGATCGTCAGCGTTTAAGGTCATTTTTATTTTTGAGAACATCCATTGCCCAACAATGTTAACATACTCTTCACATGTTCAAATAATCTCTAGCACAAACAAATTCCATTTACTTATTGAACACGCCTCTATATTAAATTCTTTTCCTGTTTTATTATTTTCTTTGGAAATTTTCAAAAGAGTCAGTTAAAACTCAAATCTTGCATCCCATGAATTCCTTATACTGTCTTTACAGGCTAAACATCTTGACAAAGAGTATGAATTCGTGCTCTCTATTCAACTTGATAACATTCAATTCGATACCGCCCTCTGACCTCATGCCCACTTTCGGTTAAGAAGGTTGAAAGCCTTTCGGTGGTTGTATTGTACGGGTATATAATGATAATAGCAATTTCATTCACCTGTATAGAGTAACGTCACAATGTAATTCACCGACTGATTAAGGATTTTGATTGATGGAATATCCTTAAACCCGCCTGCACTGTTGCAGCGTTATCCCGATTTTTGTGCGCATTTTTCCTTCATGCTTCTTACTTTACCTACTCTGGGGAAGGGAGATAGTAGTAGGTTGGATCGCTAAGTAGCTACCCCTCATAAGAATGCATTTACCCATACTATCATATCTACAAATCAAAACCAGACTAGCTTTATGGTTTTCGACTTTCTAATAATTTGAGTTGGGTCTTATATCTGCGCGTCCAATACAGAGCAATCTCCATAATAAAATAAACATAAAATAAACAGAAACAGAATACAATTTGGAGGCATTGAAAGAAACAGTTCAAAGATAAGTTCCTCTGTTGAATCAGCAATAAAGTATGTTTATGGATGAATGTATGTTTGGGATGAATGAACAATGGCTCACAAAAAAAATTTGAAGGCATTAGATTGCACGATGCGAGATTTAAGAAACAATCAAAGCCGGTTTGGTGGTGCGAAATTAACTACGAATATGCGTGTTGAGTGGCAGAACGACCAATTTGGAGAAGTTTTTTTCAAAACAATGCTGGACATTGGCAGTGGCAAAATCCCTGTTGACACTTCATGTGGATGCTTTACATACCCTTTCGATTTTTGTGACTTCACCAAAAAAAGAACGTGCTATATTGGCTGCAAAATAATGTTGAAGTCAATGAAATGAATTTCAAACTTCAAAATGAAATTCCTAGCCAACTGATCACATATAATCACATATGAATCACCCGCCAAGATTATGGTGTTCACTATCTAACGACATTTTTAAACTCGCTGGAATTGCCCGGATTACCGCCACATAATCTGAAATTAAAAATTGGATCAGTAATCATTATGTTGCGAAATATCTACCAACCACGTTTTTGTAATGGTACTTGGCTTGCGGTGAAGAAACTAATGAACAACGTCATCAAAGCTACAATTCTTAAGGAGCAATACAAAATAGAAGATGTCTTAATCCTACGCATTTCTATGATCCCATTTGACTTCAAACGGTTGGAATTTGCAGTGTCGATAAACAAATCGCAAGGGCAGTTTGCGAAATTAATCTGTAAAATCCATGAGTTTCACATGGTCAAATATACATCAATTGTTTCCGTGCCGAAAAATCAACACAATTATTTCTTTTCGCCCCAAACACCAAAACAAAAAATGTTGTCTACCAAAAATCACACCAATAGACAAAATGGTAACTTTCATGTCGTAAATAAAATATTGTTTCATAGTTAAGTTATTGTAACTTCAGATCTAAATTATTGAGCAACAAAATATTGATTCATTTTTATATATTCCCGGTAGATATATTACCTTAAAATTACATTTTCACTTATTTTTTAAAATTTACTTTTCTACTTCTTTCTACCTCATCCAATTGAACATTCTTGACTAACACAGGACGACATCTGTCGGGTCAGCTGGTAAGCAATAAATTTAATAAAATCGTCCTCCAGACACTTTGTCCAAAGTATATGGGAAAAAGTGGATTCCATGATTTCCTGTATATGTTTCCTAAAACAAAACAATAGTTTTGAATCACTCGACTTGCCAGAGGACGTTGTTTATTTGCATTTTCATTTCCAACTCCTTTAGCTTAACCTGAAAATTATTTTCTACTTTTGCACCAATCAGTACAACTTTCAGAAAATACGGGTCATCTATAAGAGGTCACCGGGCTCAAAGCTCCAACCGTTCGGGTTCAAATCCCGCCAGATCATCAATATCATTTTTTAGGATGTTTCTCCTGAGTGGGAAAATGGCTAAACCGCCTCTAGTATACTTATTTTGAAAAAGAATAAGAGATTTCATCTGTAGGGCATATAGGACTGCACCGCCAGTTGGAGTAGTTATTGAAAGGGTTATCCAATCCGTTATCGAGTCGCCAATCACTCCTGCGACCTGTTGGAACAGGTGGAATTCATTACAAAAGACGTTTTATTCTTTTGCAAAAGAGTAGAGCCTGAATCGTCAAAAAAGTTTGTGTTTTTATATTAGGTCAGACACCTATTTGCAGCTAATTCTATTTTTATTTATTTTTTGTTCGAGGCAGAGACCACCTACCGAGATATGGTACTCAAAAACGAGCCGGTAGTTTTGCCTAGAAGCTGTTCATGGATCAGAGTTTACCGCTCTGCGGCGCTAGATGCGATTTCAGCAAAAATATTCCATTTATCTGTGGATGTTTAGGATTTTTTATGTGGTTTGGTGGAACCACGTGTTGAAGAATTTTCCACAGATATCAGCTTTTTCTTAAAAAACTGTAAACTCTTGAATACGTTGCTTGACAGCATTGAAATCTAAACAACCTAAAGCTAACCGCCAGAGCATATGATATTTTTGGCTGAGATAAGAACAAGTGCTCTAGAGTAGTAAATTGGTCTCTGGTAAAGTAATACTTCCTAAATCACAATTTATTTACTTATTTCTTTGTATTTTGTTTATTTATATGGAATGAATCTTGAAATTTGTATACTTGGACTGCTAACCCTATGGTTACTTTTTCAATGACAGCTAAGTGCTTAAATGTGTTTCATAGACAAATTAGAGCGCTTAGAACATTCAGTTCAGGGTAGGTACAGAGCATAAACCGGAATGACACCTCCAACCTGGCCCCTGATATTTGCCTAACAAATAGCTTTCGCGGGGAAAGACGTACGAAGCCTCATTCTGGTTTGTGGTACAGAGCAAGCTCAATATGCTCGAACCCTGTTCAGCCCTCTGTCCTAAACTAAAAAGGATAATGACCACGGTAGTTGTGAGCTTGAGTAAAAACCTAGGTTAGTCTTTTTCGAAAAGAACGCAGGAATTCGGACGGTTCGTAACCACTTTGCATCGTATTTTACATTTATTTCGGCTCCTACATGCTTATAAGGTCTTGTTGAGAAAGAACTGAACGGTATTAATGAACAAGATCATATTTTTTTGTAAAAAACATGTTCAGAGTTAAAGGCTTGATTATTACAGGCTTGAAACACTCAAGTAAAAAATAAAAAACATTCCATCCACATGAGTGGCAGTTAAGTGCAGCTTTTGAGCTGGCGCTGTTATTGAGCCATATTTTTTTTCCAAAATGATGCTGGTACAGTAAATGAATTGGATCGTGGAATAATATCTTTTTTACTTAAAACTGTTACTATAGACTCGAAAAAGGTTCATTTTACGAAAGATAGCGTCACATGCACATGCCACACCTCTGATGAAAGCTTTTATCTGAAAATGCAGTCACAATTAGGCTGAGATCTGATGAAAAATTTTATAAAAAAATAAAAACTGTTAGAAGGCAAATATTGTATTCCAACAGGAATTCTTAAAAGCTTGACAAGGCGGCCTAAAAACACTTACTTAATGTTGTTTTACTATTTTTTGAAGACATAACGATATATAACATTGGGTTCACTTTTTGAAGGTGACGACCGTTTAGGTTCTTTTGCCGCATTTTCAATAATTGATTTCTCACGGTTTTGTCGGATATTCCCCATTGAAGCTTTTGGAGTTGTGTGAGGTGTGCGATTGCAGTTCTACGGTCTGTTAGAACTACATGCCCTCCAGTAACAATTCATCAATTTAGGGCACTAAAAACTGATTGATCATCAAGAACCGTGTGAATGCAATAGCTCTTCGTGAAATTATTGATTCTTAGCCTCCCAGAAATGCAAATTTTATTTGCTTACCTATCCTATCTTATTCTTAAGGAGAATTGATAGCAGAAGACTTACAGACGTCATTACGGGCCATTACACTTTTCCTGAGCATCTCTGCGTACTTGGCATCAGTGAGACGCCCACCTATTGGGAGGAGGATGATACAGCGGAGCACTTTCTCTGCGACTATCCCGCTTCGGTCGTGCACTTGGGGCCGAAGTGGTGTGTGCCAAATTTCTTAGCTCTACATCACTGAAGCTCCTTCTCACTTTTCTCCTGGCGTCTGTCTGGCTGTACAATGGACCAATATTTGTGTCTGAGTGCTCCAATAGATAACAGAAGGCTCAAACAAAAAATAATCCTCGAAATAGGCCTCGTCGCTCATGATGATTTTAGGCCGAAAATATTCGTCTTCGTAGTTAAGGTGCTGTATAGCGTGGGAGTTGTTTAGGCACGATTGGCGGTATATAGGCAGTGGCCCTCGGGGAATCTGTGTCGAAATTCATATTGCTCTACAACCGCTGACGAATTATTCGGTAAAAATTTTGTCACGGGTCTTCCGCGATCTTGAGGAGTATACTCGATCATATGAACTGGAGTATAATGGCCCTATCACAATGTAGCTTTCGAGCGCTCGGGCTTTTGACAGGCATTGAACCGACTTACGATAAACATATGTCAAACGCATGACGTAGGAATTTCTATAACGAAATGTGACTTTAGGCGCTCGGCGGTTCAAAGATCGGGAATATGACAGAAAGCAAGCAATATTTTCTCAAACGACATATACACACATTGAGAGCACCGAATAGCCAGTTGCTCTACTCTGGCGTTGAGCTCAAGCTTACGACATTTTCGATATTAACCGAGACAACGCCTGAGGTCGCATTCCGTGTTACTCCATATGAATTCATTGTTCCTACTTAGCTGCCAAAAGCCCGAGCGTTCGAACCCTACATTGTGTTCACGGTACAACTAAATTCAACCAAATGAGATTCGACCCCGGTAAAACATGGTGTCCTGTAAACGAAATACTGAAAAGGAAAAATCCTGGAGTTGGCGAAATAATTACAAAAAAATTCTCATGTAAAATGGTCCTCGCTAGTGCATTTGCATACAATTTTAGCACTTAGATAAAACACATCATTCATCAATGCGATGCTGTTACACCGACACAGTTCAACATTGGCCAGATCAGTATTCGTACGAGAAACAATAGGAACAATAATTCAATCGCTTGGCGATAGCAAGTCGCCAGGTTTTGACGGAATAAAAGCTGGAGATATAAGAAGACACGCGGACATGTCCAAATATTGTGCAAATTCGTTAATCTCAGCATAAATCAAACAAAACCCGCTACTTTTAAAACCGCTGAAATCAGACCAATGTATAAAGGAGGTACCAAAAGCGAGGTCAACAATTACATGCCAATATTAATATTTGATACGTGCCTTGAAGAGGTTGTAACAAAGAGACTTTAAGACTCCATTGCTAAAAATTCCCTCATATGTACATGCAAGCCAGTACAGATTTCAGAAAAATAAGAATAATGGTAAACTGTTCGAGGAATTAGCCAATTGTATTAACGAAAGCTTAAACAAAAGCCACCACGGATTCCTGGATTTCAATAAAGCTTTTGACATGCTGAACCATGAAAAGCTAACAGAAGTACTGGAATATTTTTTCATAAGGGGTTAGATGGCAAATTGGTTAAAAGAATACTTGAAAAACAGGGACAAAATCAACCAGACATATAGCCAGGAGCGCGTAGAATATGGAGTCCCTCAAGGATCAAAATTGGGTCCAATCCTATTTATTCTATACACCAACGAGCTGTTACTAGTATACGAGCAAGCCATACCATTCGAGTATGCAGACAATACGGCAATAATGGTGCACCACAGGCGACAGCAATAATGCAGGAGGAGTTGGATAATGCGGTGAACTGGTGCCATAATCACGCTCTAACGATCAACAACGAGCTCAAGGCTTCTCAACAACAAATATATTTTAGAAATTTCTCCAGTAGCTCAATAAGCTGTCGATTGATATAGTGTTGAGCTACAAATATCTTGAAGTCACTATCGACAATAATTTTCTGTGGGATACGCATGAGTCTTAAAAAAGTTTTATACGCACTTATCCATCTAAAATTCCAAGCCACAACGTCCATGTTAAGACGGGAATACTATGCCCTAGTGGAATGGAAATTAAGGTATGGAATACTTGCATGTGGAAATGCATCTGCCATACACATACAAAAACTTAAGAAATTATTGTACAAAACACAGCTTTCAAAGAAATAAATGTAGGTAATCGGCGAAATGTTCCTGAACAAGGGGGGTTTAAAGTTCTTTCAGTAGAAATTTTTTTTAAGATGACTGGAGACGACCTGGATTAGTATGATGACAGTCGGTACCTCACGCCAATTCAGCATGAGATCAACATTAGAAGACGGGCAAATGGTATGCTTCAAGAACCCCGATTCTACAACAAATACGGAAGAAGACAGCTAAAATGCGGTGTACCAGAAGTCCTCACTTACTACACTTCCGCAAGACCTAAAAAACATAGCAAATATAAAAACTAGGAAAAAAAAATTAAAGAACTTTTTTCCAAATACGAATTTAATAATTTTTTTTTTTTTTTTTGATTAATAAAGAAGCAACTTGTGATGACGACATCAACCATCGCGTAAGCGTAGGGTGGATGAAGTGGCAGGAAAACTCCGCCATCTTCTGTGATCGAAAAATGCCCCCTAAGCTGAAAGGAAGGCTCTACACTTCAGTTGTACGTCCGGCGCTCACATACGGTTCACAATGCTGGACAATGCACAAAAAGTATGAGAGCAAATTAACGGCAGCTGAGATGAACATGCTTCGCATGACAGCGGGAGTAACAAAGCGTGACAGAATTAGAAGTTCAAAGATCCGAGGAAGCCTCCACGTAAAAGAAACCATCACAAGAAATATAGAGCGCGACCGACTCAGTTGGTATTGCCATGTTCAAAGGAGAGATCCTTTGAACCCCGTCCAAAAGGCGTTATCAATCAACATTCCAATTTCAACACGCAAACAAGGCAGGCCGAAAAACAATTGGTGCAACAAATGCAAAAACACCAGCATTTGATTGGCCTCAGCGATGAAGTAATCCCAAACCGGGAAGCCTGCTGCTACTTTCTGAGGTCAAACCGGCGGACCCCACAATCGAAACCAATCATCCCAATGGAAGTCACCATGTAGCCAGTGCCGAAAAAATCACGACAAGTTCAGTCAAATATGATAGTGTCGCTCACTGTTTTCTTCGATTACAATGGCATCGCACAGTCAATAAGGACTATTATCTTGAAGTTCTGCCGTGAAGCAATACGACGAAAATGTCCGAATTCGTAGGTAAAAAATGCTTTGCTGTTGCATCATGTTGACTTACCTACTCTTCGTTTGACTTTTTTGTTCTCTTCCCAAAATTGCTCAAGCCATGAAAGAAAAAGGAGATAAAGACGGCACCCCCGGAAGAGTTCCAAGCTATATCACAAAGCGCTGTCGCAAGTGTATTATATCCCAGGGGGACTACTTTGAAAAGGACAAAGTAGATATTGATGAATAAATAAATATTTTCCGAGAAAAATAAAAAGTCACTTTAATTTTTGAAAAAGCCTCGTAAAGTGAGTGCTGTGTAGCCCTAACAGTGAGTTTTTAAAAAGAAATTTTGGCCGAAAAAAAAACCGCGACTGCTGTACGCAAGTTTGTGTAAGAAGTTCATGAGACTGGTATGCTAGTGGAGAACACTCATGGTACCCGTCGTCGTACGGTGCGCACAGATGAGAATGTGGCTGCTGAGGAGGACAGTGTGAGACTCAATTCACAAACATCAACTCGCCATCGATCTCAACAGCTCAAAATTTCACGCACTAGCCTGATGAGAATTCTGCACAAAGATCTCGGATTATTCGCTTACAAAGTCCAATTAACTCAGCAATTGAAGGCGCGCGACCATCCGCTTCGTTATCACTCCGCACTTTGGGCCTTAGAGCAGCTTGAATTGGACTACAATTTGGGGCGAAAAATCATCTTTTCTGATGAAGCGCTTTTTCATCTCGACGTTAACAAACAAAATTGCCGCATCTGGGGCACGTTATTGTCGAGAAGCCAATGCATCTATGGAGAGTGACAGTTTGGTGCGGATTGTGGAGTGGTGGCATCATTGAACCATTTTTCCCAATGAGGCTGGAAACAACGTTTTAGTCAACGGTGGGCGTTACAGAGCCAGGTTAACCGAGTTTTGAAATTGAAAACATGGACTTGTATGAGAATGACCTCTGGTTCATGCAGGCACAACCTTTTACGCATCAAATGCCCAAATCGTGTTATCAGCCATCTTGGCGATGTCAATTGGCGGCCTCCGAGCTGCGAAAAGACCCCTTTGGACTTTTTTTTCTGCGGAATCGTGAAGGACCGATTTTATGCCAACAATCAGGGAACGATTTAAGCACTTAAGGCCAATATCATCCAAGCAATCCGTGAGCTATAGTCCGAAACCATCAAGAAGTACTTGTAAAATTGGGGTGACCGAATGCGCTACTGAGAAGCCAGCCGAGGCAGCCACTTAAACAGCGTTGTATTTCACAATTAATGGGAATATTTGTTCTTACTAATAAAGTCATAATGCATGGAAAAAAATTAATTTTGTTCATTTCATTGCATTTTTAAAAAGAAACTTGTATTTAGCGCACCCTTTACAATAACATCTGATCTAAACAGGACTTTAAAAAGCCTTATGAGGTCTTGAATAAGCTAACGTAGCTAGAAACACAACTGAACATGCATGCAACCCCTTGATCTTGTAGGGCAAATCAGGTATGAACCAGTCCAACCCATTTCATACAAAGATCCTTAGATAATTATCGATAGATCCCGAATGACCAACATAGTAATGAACAAAAGCGCTTTAACCACAAACGTATCTCGTTGGGATCACGCTAAATAAACTTATCTCGAATAAGAGAAGGTTATAATCCCATTATCCCCTTCCATCCATTCGTCCGCTGGTCACAGCTTCTTGGCTCTTACACACGAAACCAGATTATAACTAAATTGATTCATTTTTCTCTTTGGTTTAGAAAAATCCATTAAAAACTGCATTTGGGGAAGAAACTAAGATTTTCAAAACGAATTGCCACACATTCCACAGAAGATAGGTTAACATCCCCAGAACCCATTTTCCGACTACTGAAACTGTAAAATAAATTACCCGAAATAATAAGGGATTAGAGCTAAGTCGGCAAATCTCTGATGTCAAATCCCACAAGCTACGAGGTACTACGACTGACTCCAGATGTACATATGTAACGTAACTCTGTATTAACATTCATGCTATTCAAACTAGCACACATTGTTTCCAGAGCCTTAATTTCATGGATTACGAAGCAAACACGCCCGATTCTATTTCGCTCTGATAAGCCTCGCATGTACAACCGAGTCCTATTCTCTCGTCCTTCGAGGCGAAAGAACACATCAAATTTACTGTAAAGATCGCATAATTTCCCGCACCCGCCGTCAGTATAAAAAAAATATAGAATAAATAAATCAGACATTATTAACAAATGAAATCCTTCTAATCTTGGATCTCACGCCGTCATCGTCCTGCCCCTGCTCTCTGAAGCTATAAAGCACACATTAATCTTGTGTGATTTACTGTATGAAGCAAAATGAACTTTAACATTGCCTGGTATCGCTAATGTTCGCTCATCGCACTCATAATAGCGTTCCTGTGCGCCACACTACCCGAGGAGTGCGAATATGAAGTAGCACCCAAGAGCACGAAGTTCGACGTGAGGCAAGAGCAAAAAAAAAAAAAGGGAAAGACTCAAGCAAACGTGGTATAAGTCCTATAATTGCATAATTTGTATTCAATTCTTTAATCTATTTTTTCTCTTCCTTCCTTCGTTTTGGTCTGGCTTTCGTCTCCCACAGCTCGCTGGTTGGTGTACCCCTTCGCACGGGTCGTGACGTGATGAATCAACCAACCACCCAACCGTCGTCGGCCGTCCGACTACCACCCACCCTATGACCATCGTACTTGTATTATTTCGTATTTTCTTGCTCCCCGCTTTGAAGGCACATTCTTAACCCCATCTGCTCCCTTGCGACGTCGTCGTATTGTGCTCCCGATTTTCGAGCGCTTTTTTTTCCTCCTTGCTTCTTACCTTACCTCCTGTGGAGCAGGGGGATAGTAGGTTGCCTCGCTAAGTAGTAAGCTCTATGTATCACACGAGCGTATATACGTATATTCAAGGGATATATAAATTCGTGAAAATTTATAGGCGTGCACTGACACATAAGAAACCTTCTCACATGGTTTTCACGATTTGTAGATATATCATATACAAGTCATGTTCGTTCCACACTTTGGAATGCATTCTAAGGGAGAAGGGTGTTTGCGTAAAAACAAAAATCAAAAAAAATAAAAATAAATTAAATGAAAACCCTTTGACCCACAAATTCAGTTATATTAATTTGATTATTGTTATTACCGTTATGTAAGAGCGAGCCGAACCAGTCGGATTCGAAATGACAGAAGCAAATGTAATCGGGGGTTAAAGTCACCCTTCGAAAAACGCTGGAACCATGCACGACGAACGATGACAGTAATGAGATTTATTGATTTTTTTACTCGTAACATTTTTTTCTTCTTTCCACTGTCGCGCTGATGACAGGTCTAGTGTGTTATTTTCTACTGCGTCGAGACCGTTAAGCTATAGCTTGAGATATACTCGTTTTAGATCAATGTGGTGCAAGTCAAAAATGGAGAGAAAACGTGGGGCAGAAAATAAATAAATGATGGACCTTGATTAAGTTGCGGTTGAAGACCCGAAGTGCGGTAATACTGACACAGGACTCTCCAACATTCATTTAGGCATTCAATCAAGCATGCAAATATTTGGGCATGAATTTCGATGACTTACCTCGTCGATGAACTCAAAATCGCTTCCTTCGTATTTCTTCTTTTTAGCCTCGACGCCCAGTGATGACATCAACACCAGGCAGACCGTTGTTATCAAAAGTAAACACTTCATTTTCGAATTTTCGTTTGTTTATTCGATTCGCCCTGTAGTTGCGTGGTTTTTTCGTCTACTGCTCCTTCACACTTACTAGAGTAGAGTCCTTTTCTGTTTTTATTTTTCTCTTTTCACTTTGCCTACCACACACGCAATTCACCATAAATTGGAAAAAATAGAAAATTCCCAAATTCGACCGTTAAAATATAGAAACACAAATCTTGAAAATCACTTTATCGGATGTGTGGAAACAAATCATCAAACCAAAAACCAAAACGTTTCCACTTTTCTTATTATTTTTCCTTATTCCTTTTGTTTTTGTTTTCTTTTTTTTTTTGTTTTTTCTGCCCTTTTACTCTTTTAGAACTCAACACCCGTCCGATAGACAATACTATGCTCGAGAACCGTCGATATTGAACTAGTGATGGAATTTTTTATGGGATTTAGAAGCGCTCTAGCATCGAATGTTGGCGTTGTGCGCAGTTCCAAACTTTTGGAGTGGTGGAATCCTGCTTTTTTTGTTTCTTTTCTTTAATGTCGCCTTGTTGTATGGCTTTGGCTGAGAGGCACTCCGGTTACTATTCACATTATGGCTTAAAGTCTAAAGAGGAATTGGTTGACAAAAGGAAGAAAAAAAGTACCTTCCCAGCCTGAGAGACCGAGAGATTGAAGAATTGGGGATGAATAGTTCGGATGGAGAAAATCACTCAAATTTACAACCCTTAGGGAGAGAGAAAGAGAGAGTGCAAATTAGTGTATACGTTTTTGGGGGGAACACAGTTGAAAGAAATTTGGCAGAGTAGCGGGGAATCAGTGCTTAGGAAAATCCGAAAGAAAAGTACCTGAAAATGTATTGAAATATCCTTTAAGGGAGGATATATTTCTTAACCGGACGCTAACAGTATGTCTTCCACATAAACCCTAAAACTAAATGCAACGTCCCTTGTCAAAATTCTGGCCGGAATGTCTTCTTTGATTGAGACCTTCAGGCCCAACCATAATAGACAGGAGCAAGCAGAGGGGAATGTCTTCTTAGGAATACGAGTTTGTTAACAAGTTGATTTCACTTGTGGAGGACAATAAGTGTCTCTATGATAAAGCAGATGGCTTTTATTTCAATAAAAAAGAAAAGCCTATTATGGTTGGGCCTTTCCTCTGCTCGCATAAGTTAACGAACATTTAACGAAACCACACATATTCCCATTATGGGCATGTCATACATAGGCTTTGTA
The DNA here is from genome assembly GCA_958301585.1 of Merodon equestris. NCBI lineage: Eukaryota > Metazoa > Arthropoda > Insecta > Diptera > Syrphidae > Merodon > Merodon equestris. The sequence goes on from OY284413.1 coordinate 162,970,578, forward strand.
TGTAGTAAGACATTTCTGTAAGCTGGCATATGCTCGTTTATGGCTATTATGGTTGACCCTTTAGTGAGGATAGTAAGTTTCATCATGCTGTCATCACTCGATTTGTTTTTTCGGGCATTTTTATTTTTGTTTCTTGGTTTTTAATTCATTTTTATTTATAGTTTCTTAGATCTAGCTTACCCTAGACAAAAATGCTTAAAAACTAGCTTAACTATGTTAACAATCCAGATATCTTACTGGCCCTAGACGGACACTCTAAAATAAACATAACAACTTAAGTTTTTTAAACTTTTTCGGGCATTTCTTCTATAGTGTGATGGGGTCCTTAAAAGGGCTGAGACTATGTGGTTAAATTCCATATCCGTGAGCATTTAATTCCCTACTGTTTTATTAACAGAAGTCCAAACCTGGACAGTAACTCGACTTTTACCGAGTTCGATGCGCTGTTCGGCTCCATTAAAAGAATTTTATCCCTGTTGCCTCGCACTGAAATCGCTACTGCGGGCGATTTAATATACCCAATTCTAATTGGCTTCAACATTCGGGTCAGACAAGACCCGTAGGAAGGTATGCAAAGATCTTTGCTGCGGCAAACAATCTAACCCAGCTAGTAAATGAACCAATACGTATAACTGACATTGTAGATCATTCCGCAAAGACCCTGGACCTCTCGTCCTGACAAGTATTCTATCGATATATTGTCACCTCTAGATCAGATCTTTCTCGTATTCACTTAGAGAACTAATTCCTAAAAGAACAGTATGGCTCTAGGAGAAAGCCAATTGGAACGGATTCAACAACTTTTTTAGGAATTTTAACTGGTCACTATGCTTCCTCGTTAGTTATATGGATGCCGCTGCTGATGCGATCACGAACTTACTTTTGCTGGTTATCAGATTGAGAGAGCTGAGCTTCTGGACTTACAAAGCCAACCCCTCTGAGGAAGACCGGGATACGTTTAAACGAGCCAGAAATTACTGCAATGCATTGATTCGATAAGTCAAATTTTCCCATGACCAAAAGTTAAGACAAAAAGTGGTAAATTGTCCCGAAGGCAGCAAAAACTTTTGGTCATTTGTGGAAAACATAAAGAATTCTGCCTTATCCTCAAACCCTTCGATCATTTTCAATGACATCCCAGCTATCAGCTCCTTAGACGAAGCCAATCTGCTAGCCGCAAATTTTGTAGGAAGCTCAACGCTCCCAGATTGCACTTTGTCTCCGCCTGTACTTGAGAGCCTAGAATCTTCCATCGAACAAATTCAGTTTCGCTCTCATACAGTTGCAAGAGCGTGCACAAATCCGTTCGCCCTGATGGTATTCCTCCAATATTTTTGAAGAGGTGTGCTTCCACACTGACAAAACCTGCGTAAGCGTTTTCATGTCTCCTGCTCTTCTGGTCTCTGTCCGCGTAGATGGAAAACAGCATTTGTCCAGCCCGTCCCTAAAAAGGAAGAATCTTCGTCTCTCACCTCCTACCGACCCAAAGCACTAACGTCTCTTCTTTCTGAGGTTATGGAAATCGTCAGCTTATGAAATATATTGAATCGCGAAAACTTCGTAATGATCGGCAGTATGGTTTCCGCAGCAACAGGTCCACTGGTGATTTGATGGCATATCTCAACGAAAAGTGGAACCAATCTTTGCACCATTTCGGCGAAAGCAAGATTATTGCACTCGATATTTCAAAAGCATTTAACAGCGTTTGGCATCAAGCTTTTTTGTCGAAAATGCGTGCTTATGGTATCGATGAGTCTCTTCTTCTATGTATTAGAATGACCTTTCGGGGCATTCAATTCAAGTTGTTTGGACGGTTTCAAGTCTGATATTCACCAAATGAACGCTGGTGTTCCCCAAGGCTCCTTTCTGTCACCGACACTCTTCCTCATTTTTATAAATGATCTCTTAACTGATACTTCTAATTCAATACACTCCTCCGCTGACGACAATACTCTTAGCTTTTCATATTCATTCCAAGACTCACGTCCCTGTCTTCGGCTTTAGAACTGGAACAGCAGCATATGTTAAGCACATTAAATTCCGACCTTGATAGCATAACTAAATGGGCTATAGACAATAGAGTGGAATTTAATACTTCCAAAACACACTGCTGTCTACTGTCACTCGAGCTAACCATCAATAATAATCAGCCATTATCCCTGAATGGCGCTTGTGTCGATGAAACCGAAAGACTTTCCATACTTAGTGTGTGTCTAAATAAAACTCTTAGTTGGAATGACCACATATTCGAGGTCGCAAAGAACTCTGAAAAATGTCTAGGTTTCCTCAAACGATGCAAGAAATATTTCACCCCCTCTTATCTGAATTCAATTTACAAGGCCTACATCCGCTTGTGTACAACGCTCATATCTGGTTTCGTGCTACTAAGTTTAAAAAAACCAACCTTATTAGAGACATTAGCCGCGAATAAAAAACAAAACCTATATAGGAAGCCTCGGCTCAAGTTATCCATAGGTTGTAACAATTTGTACAAAAAAAGCACAAACGCATCAAGTTGGAAACTATCAGACTTCCTGCATTGGAAGTTTGACATTGTTGAGAAGAGAAGAGGGCAGAAAATCCAATTAAGACAACATCAATTTTGTATTTATATTTGTGAAGTAAACAGGTGCAAAATACACGTCGACAAGCCTCAATGACGAGGTCCAATGCCATCTGAATGGATACGTAAACAAATAAAATGTACGCTTCTAGGGAATTAGGAAGAGCTCTTACATGTATTTAAAATCAATGCATGGTGCTTAAGTCTGATTTTTGAGGGTGTTGATAACATGGTTTCTGTTGCATGGTTAATACAATATGGTAATGTACCATACAAAACCTTGATCAACGAATCTTTATTACTGTAAATTGATAATGTGGCTGGGGGACCTGTACAATCTCATACAACACGTAATTTTGACGAAATTTGGCACCTAATGTTGGTTCTGAGAGGTGGAGGCATGCGCTTACGAGAAGTTAGTTGTTAAGTCGGATTGGCGGGAGCAAGAATCAGCAAGGGAGGATTTACAGTGCTGCTAAAAGCATTCCGATTTTTTTCCTTAAAACATGTTCTCTTTCATTTTAAGAATATTACTAGCAAGGTTGCTAAACTTTTCACTAATTCATTACATCCATGTAAAAATCAAATGGTATCTATAAGAAAGTAATGCTTGTATTGCAATAAAAATAATATTGCAACAACTTTCTGAAGCTACTTCTTAACACCCCTGTGTCAAACTAACCGGTTTTTTAGAGATTTCAATGTTGATAGCTCCTTTGTTAATTTAGTTTAGCAAGTTGTAGGTTAGGGAAATAAATTTATTAAAAAAAAAAAATTGCAAAGTCTCGTCACAGCAACGAAATTCGCATTAAATTAAAATAAGAGTTTCAAGCTGGTAAAAAACAAATTGAAATCGCAAGAATGTTGAAAATCCCAACGTCAACTGTTTATGACATTATTCAGAAGATTCGAAATGGAAAACGAATGGAAGCAGACAACTTTGGTGGACGCCAAAACATGACCCAAACTGATAGGCAAAAATATTTATTTTCTCATCTATTTATTTTGTTTTCCCTCAGACATTATACATTTATGTCAGCGTTTTTTCCAATCCTCGAAGCATTTCCGATATGCGGTTTTTGGTGTAGCCCTGAACTCTTTCAACGATACAGTCTTTACCTCCTTAATCATGACAAATATCTGTCTTTTCAGTTTCAAGAGAAACTGAGTGGCCCAAACATGGTTCCGGTTTTTTTTATCCAAAAAATGACACACAAGCAACGATGAGCGAGGAGGTGCATTATGTTGATGCAACAGTAATGAATTTTTTTTCCTACAAATCCGAAAATTTTCTTCATGAAGCTGTACGCGACTACGGCAAGAACTGATGAACCAGGCAATTGTAATCACCGAAAACAGTGGGGAAAACTCCACATTTAATTGAACTTGCCGTGATTTTTCGGTCTTGGCTCTATTGGCCGCTAACATTGAGATGATTCGACCTATACCCATGTTTCCCAACCATGATGACACTTTCTAGCCAATCTGGGTAGTCATTCATGTAATTAAACATTCAAAATTTACTAATTTCGTAACTTCGTTGACACATGTTTCATACCCAAAATATTTGATATTAGCTAACCGACATACCACCATCTTCAGCAAATTCTCTGATAGTGATTAGACGTTTTCCATAAGAATTTTCTTCTCTGCTTCAGGGTTTTCATCTCTTAATGACATGTTGGGGCGTCCAAGGCTGGCATCATCATTAACATGTTCTCGGCCTTCTTTGAAGAACTTGTACTACTTATAAACACTGTTTTGATCAGAGTAGACTCGGCAAACGCCACAATATACATTACAAATACGTTGGGACACTTAGTTATATTTTACACACAAATTAATACAAATCCTTTGATCCATTCTTTCAATAGCAAAAAATCGCCAAATAAGTACACCAAAATAGTTCCAACCTTCGTACCGGTGGAAATGGTCTGAAAATGCGAACAGATATAGTATTTGAGGATATGTATATTGTATATGTATCAACAAAATAAAAAAGAATATAATATACTAAGTTCGTGAAATTCAAATAGTCACCTTATTTATTGAACAAACCTATCAAGTCTGGAGATTTTCACATGACGTAGGCCGAGGTGGTAGCCTTGGGAGACTCCGGAAGTGACTTTATAAATAGAAGATCTGAAAATAGCATTATATTTACGATCTTCGAGGTAGGACTCGATCCACGGGATAAAACCGGAGCGAAACCGAGAACAGTTAATTAAAGAAACTTGATAGTTTCATGAGAAATTTAGTCAAGGCTGAAGTCTATTGGAATAACATCTACTTCTTTGCCATTTTCAAGTGCACTTTAGGATTATGAAATCAACTCAATAAGATTTGTGGTAGTCGATTGATCTTTTAGGAAAATACGAGTATGTTGATTAGGACAGAAGATGGGCTTGCTGTGAAAGAATATTGTGTCGAAGATGATACTATCGAAGAGTCTGGGAATGCAAGAGACTTGGACACCTTATTCTTTCCAAAGCTGAAGGAAAAGTCCCTGTGATATGGAAGTGGAATCGAATAAGGCCGTGAGGGGTAGGATCAGCGCATTTTTTTTAAAACTATAGCGGAGAAGCAGTCAAGACCGAACGAATTTAAAGTTACGCATTTTCTGGAAGACTTAGGCATATATTATATTCACTGACGCTAGAGACGTCTGAAGGCAGTCCTTCCTATAACGAAAGTAGTCAAGATCGGATAATCACGTTTTAAGAAATGCGTTTCCAATTCATTGAGGTTGTTTGGGGTTTTTTTGAAGTTACGAGTAATAATGAGCCATAGACTGTGAAGGCTCTCAAAAAGTACATACAGCTCACAATTTAAAACGTGGTAAAAAGAGGCCAAGTATACTTCAATCATTACGGCGTCCAATTGAACGATATCATCTTCAAAAAGTAATGGAAAAACTTAAAAATAAATATTTAAAACAAAAGAATATGAAATTATTAAATTATTTAATTTTAAAGATATAGGAAAACAACACCGGGTAAGTTTTTGTGCTACAGTGTATTAATTAAGTCATTGTTTTTTATGGGAGTTTATTTTATAGTTTGAAAGTGTTCCGAAGTGTTATGATTCGATATAAACGTGATATTGTGACTGCAATATAAGGGATTTTCAATTTTGGTGACATCTGTCAAGTCTGTTGTTGATTATACGACTGAACAGCACTTTCAAATGATAAAACTTTATTATTAAAATGAGTGTTCGTCAATTCAAAGGTTGACCGTTGCGCCCATTTTACGGTAGACGGGGTAGCCCTTCACAGTCGACTCTTCAACGTCCGGTGGGCAAGTTTCCGGTTCAGTAATCCGAACCCGAGGCAGTCGATTCTCCGCCGTGCACAAGAACTTGGCCTTTCACAGATTCAACTTGAGGAATTCTGCTTCGAGACATGAGCCTATCTCCGTACAAGATCCAACTGACCCAAAACATGATCATGGACCATGCAGTTTGTTCGCTGACTGGGCCTCGGAACGTTTGGAAGAGGACTCAAATTTTGGCTGAAAAATCATTTTTAGCGACGAGACGCATTTTTGGATGAATGACTGTGTTAACAAGCAAAATTGCCGTATATGGGACGACTCCAACCCACCAGAGGTTCACGATAACTATGCATCCTCAAATAGTTTTCGAAAACGACGTTGGCCGTCACCGTCAATTGCGAGCGGAACAGAATAATGAAAACCAATTTCTTATGGCCATATGGACCTGGACGACATGTGGTTCCTGCAGGATGGTGCTAGTGCCACACAGCAGACGCTTCGATTGACATTCTGCATGAACAATTTGAGAGTAAAGTTATATCTTGCAGAGGCGAAGTGAATTAGCCACCAAGGTCATGCAATTTGACCCCACTAAGCTTTTTCTTGTGGAGCTTTCTTAAATCAGAGGTCTACGTGCATAGACCAGAATCAACCGATGCCCTTAAGGTAAACCTAACAGACGTCATTGCTCAAATTCAGCCAGATCTATGCGGGAGAGTGATTGAAAATTGGACCACTCGGATCCGTGCCATCGTAAGAAGCCGAGGTGGATATTTGAACAATATCATATTTCTTACATAACGGCATACATGACCTTTCGAAAAAAAAATTGTTAATACCACACAGCTTGTTGTATTCCATTTCAACATGTCTAGATTGGGAAAGCTTCCTTGCTAAATGTCAAAGTCTCAGGTGATACACAGATGGCTCCAGGATGGATTCCGGTACTGGCGCTGGCAGCTTTGAACCGAATCGGAAGATATCGAAGGCCTTGGAAACTTTTCCTAGTGTCTTCCAAGCCGAACTAGCTCACACCATCTTAACGTGCGCCAACTTAAACTTAGAGACTGGTATAAGAATCATAATATACTCTCAGACAGTCATGCAACGCTCAAAGCGTTGGGCTCGAATGGTTCGAACTCAAAATCCGTCAAGGAATGTCATGATGCTCTGCAAGACGTAGGCAAAAGGAATAAGGTCAAACTCTGGTGGGTGCCAGGTCACAAGGGCATAAAAGGTAACGAAAGCGCCGACCAACTCGCTACCTTTCTTCGGAATCCCCAAGTCAAAGATTAATTTTCGACAAAATTCCGACAATCGAAGAGATTTATACGGCCCCTGAGCAAAAACTCTATCAATATTCTCAAAAATAATAGAGTCGGTATCAGAAGACTGGTCAACTACCTTTCGGGACACTGTAATCTGAGATATCATCTTAAAAAAAATAATCTTTCGTCTGAAACTGAGAGTCGACTCTATCTAGAGGACGAGGAAACTGCAGAGAACATACTATTCGATTGTGCTGCCCTCTGTCATTTTAGAAAGCGTATCCTTCAGAGAAATCATGACTCCTGAGGGGATCAGCTCAGCTCCTACGAGGGATATCTTCAACTTTGTTAAGAAAGTAGAGGAACTCCCCGTCTAATTGGCTAACAGACACAATAGACCTACATTGGTCGCTGTGCGCATAATTTATTACAAGGACACAGGCAGTAATGTTTAACGCCACGGCTTGAAGAAAACGTCAAAAGAAATGCTGCAAAAAGTGTAGTTCAACACTAAAAGAATTCCGACCCGCGGCGGGAAAACAATGTCTACTGAGCTTGCACTAGAAAAAAGGTTTCTAGAGGCATTCATATTATTAAAAAACAAACCGAGAATGAAAATTCTTTGCAGACCTTTTCAGTTAGTTATTTTGTAATGATGCGCTGAACGCATTTAATTTTCCAAACTTTTTGCAGAAAATTCCTCTTTTTTTGGCCGCCTAAGCAACTCCTCGCTCACGGATAAAATGACGACTTTGATTCGTATTTGGCTCGAAGGTTGATATTCGATGCCCAAGCCTACAATGAAATGTTTTTAATCTGATATTTTTGACCAGTTCATACCGCTAGTGCAATCTATTGGAAATCGGCGAATTCATATGGACCGGAAAAATATCAAGAACACGCCAACCTTCGCATTCACACATAGGAATCTCCCTAAAAGCAATAGATATATCACCATTTTTAAATCGAAAAAATTGACCCATTCCAATAGCTTTAAACGGAAAAAACTATTTTTACTAAAGCCCCTAAGTTCCAAAAGGCATATGACCTTACAGGCAAGAAATCGGAAAAATCACCTTTGCTTAGAAGAGAAGTCATACGAACACTTGAAGTGAGGCACCTTCGTATTTGATCGTTTGGGGCACTATGACGGTCGCTGGCCGCACTCCACTGGAAGTTTTAAACAGAGGTTCGAGAAAATCTGTAAACTGAGTCGAATTTATTTTTGGGAAACGATCTATAACTGTAAAAAACAAAGTTTTACTCCTGACATGTGATAGTAGAAGAAGAAGACAAATGGTCGCATTTGAAACCTTACAAATACTGTCAATTTACACAAATTAGCTGCCGACTGAAAGACCCAAAAATATTTCCCTTTGGCAACTTTATAAAAAGCACTCTTGCATGAGTACTACCAGAATAGCATCACGAGTAAGAGAAGAGAACTTTAGTCACATATCGCCCAACCACTACCCCTTCATATCAATTTGAATTAGTCTATTAGAGCAAAACTATTGCCAACCCCCACCCAACCGGTTCTCCCCGTGCGCAGATCATTCAATTCGTACCGCTCTCATTGCGCATTGTGTGTCCCTAGGTAAAATCGATTTTCATTAAGTTTCACATTCGACTCGCATTTAAGTACCACCTCAGGATGCGATGTACCGTTGAATTTCAAGTGGCCGTGCCTTTTACCTACTCATCACCAAATACCGTGTCTGCATGAGCCGAATTTCTGGCCTCGCCTGGCTGTCCCTTATCTACTGCCATTGGAGTCGGCAGTCGTTGCCCGTGGTTTGTTGTCCTTTTCTAGTGTACGACTGTGCGACGGTGGTAGTGGTCGCTTGAACTAAGGCTGTATGCGGTGTTACCTACCTTTATGAGTTTAATGTTACACTGGAGCACAGAGCTAAGGGTGTAATTTAATTTCGCCACCTTCTGGTAAGGATTCTACTCTAACGGAATTTTCCACTCTTGCTCTGTGTTAACAGGTTTTTGGTTTTTTTTTCTCTCACGATTCGTTTGGTATTTGACACGGACTTAGGCGTGATTTTAGCCAAAGGCCTTAGGCACGTTTTAAAGATTTCGAAAAAGTTTTATTTGTACGCTTCGAAAAGCCGCAGTTTATAGCTAAGGCGTGTTAAATTGATTGATGGAAGTGCAACCTTGCCCTACTTTACTTAGAAAGTGGATATCCTTAAGCTAACCTCCTTGTGTACCCAACCGATGTGAGAGTCAACACATGAGAACGTAGTATCCCTGAGGTAAAGTATGAATTGATAGGAAACAAAGGCGTTAAGGTGCGTAGCGCTGAAGAGCTATTTTGCGTTTCGAACAATGAGTCGTTTTTCTTCTTTGCTTTTCATACGACGATAGTCTCATTAATAGCAACGGTTTTAAGGTGGCGGGAAGTGTTGAGATTTTGTTTTACATTCGAGGCTGTTCGGTCTCATGTCCTTGTCGACCAAAAGATGGAGGCATTGAATTCAATGAAATATAGAGTAACTGTATCCACTAGAACCATCTAAGAAGCTACTAACTCTAAAGCTTGCTAGACAAGTTTCATTTATTTAAAAATAGGCTATTTAAAAAAAGACCGTTCTCTAATAAGGATCTTATTTAAGGATTTTGTAAAGAAAGTAGGTGTATCTGCGGTAGTCGTCTAACTCCTAGAATATCATGGAATCCTAAAAAGCTGATCAACCAATAAAGAAAAGTTTTATAGTTGTAATTAGACCTGATTGCACTGTCCTTTGAATACTTGTAAGACCACAAAATACACGTCAAGTTCTCCTTTATTTTAAAGGGGCTTCCTCAAAAGGATTACCACCAGTTCGTATGCAGTGGACACAGTAATTGTTTTAATTCAGATGATCTACGCTAAAACGGAGTTTATTCTTCCCCGCAGGTAGTATTGGGGGCTATATAGAGGCTTATTATAAAACCCTACATATGGGGATATCTATGTGACCTACTCGGTATTTAATGATTGCAGTCACCTATTGTTCCTTATGAATTTCAAGGGATCCGCTAAATCCTTGCCTTCAGGTGGTAGACCTTGGATAGACTTGCATTTTGCTTCATCTTCTTTAGAAATCACTGGGCTCTGCGTTCCAATGAAGCGGTATACGAAGGTGGTCCGATAAGTACTTAGCCTCATCGCCAGATGGCGCCAGACGGCTACTGTCGAAATTTCAGCCGGATCGAACTCGTAGTTTTGTTTTGACCGCGTATGGAAGTGGGAGTGTCCGCGGATTTTAGAAAAATGGAAGAAGAGCAATATTGGTCGATGATTCGATTCTTGTTTTTGGATCGGAAATCGCGCAGCGAAATCAAAGACCGTTTGGATGCTGTGTACGGTGACTCTTCCTTTTTGATGGCGACCATCAAAAACTTTTTTTTTCGAGTTACAACGTGGTCGCACGTCGGTTTTTGATGAGTCACGTCCAGGTGCCCCGAAAACGGATACCACCGAGAATAACGTGACAAAAATCCACGTCGTAGGTTCGGTGCGCTTCCTTGGTTTTTCGCTGTAGCGCCTTTTGATAGGCCTCGTCGGTTGCTGCCTTTTTCTGCTCACACTCTCAATCGTACCGCGGGTTTCTTGTCGGGGGTGGTAGGTAGCCTAAGGTGGTCTCGGCTACTTCCTGAATGGCTGAGCGGCAATGCAGCTACATACTGTTGACATTTGTGTTCGACGTAGGCATACCGTAGAGTCTTTCGCTTCTTTGCTCCCTGTAGACTTTGGCAACTTCCGGTGTGCTCAGACGTCCAATGTTGAACCTCCTCATGGTGGGCTGGAGCAGCTTTCTGACATTGGATAGTCGAGCTCTGAATCTTGCTGCTACGAGGTAATGGTCAGGGTCGACATTTGCGCCCCTGAATGTTCGCACATCCAGGATGTTTGACGAGTGTCTTGCGTCAATGAGCACATGGCCGAGTTGGTTGGCGGTTCAACCGTCCAGAGATTGCCAGATTGCTGTGTGGATTCGCTTACGAGGGAATCTTGTGCTACTTATCACCGCATCACGAGCTATCGTAAAGTCCGTGAGTGGAACCCGTTATCTGTTGTTGTATCGTGTAGGCTGTGCTTTCCGATCACTTCGCCAAGGGTGTTGTCCTAACCGATTTTGGCGTTAAAGTCCCCGAGTACGATTTTAACATCGTACACCGGACAAACTCCGTAGGCGTTGTCCAGGAAGTCATAGAAGTCCTCCTTGTTGGGATCTTCAGCCTCTTCGGTAGGGGCGTGTGCACATATGAGGCTGATGTTATAAAATCTGCCTTTAATGTAGATCACAGCCAGGCGATCACTTATAGGTTTAAAGTCGATGACCTTCGACCTTTAGCGCTTTCCCACGACAAATCCGCATTCCTGTATGTGCAATCTTTTGTGACAGCTGTACTAAATGTCGCAGTTTTTTTCCTCATCATACCGTTTTCTATCCAGCGTATTTCCTGGACCGCAGTAATATCCACCTTATACTGCGTGATGATTCTTTCCAGTTTATGAGCAGCTAGGGGGTGTACAGAGTTCTGACATTCCAGGAGCATACTCGCAAATCGTGTTCCTTTTTCGTGCAGTATCGTCGTCGCGTATCCGTCCGTTGATCCGAGGCATTTAGCTCATTAATAACTTGGTTTTTTTACTTGGGCGGATTGTTGGCCCGCCGCACAACCACCAGTCTGGTAGGAGTTTTGTTAGGAGTCTGCCCCGAGGAGGCTGTATGTCAACTTGACCAGGACATTGAAACAGGGATCGTTGCTAGCATCTCACCAGGTTGAGAAGAATCAATAACTTTACCCTGTATGTCCGAGTCCATGCCCCCCTGAAATATCATCTTATCAAAATTAGCTTCTCGTCTGAAACCGAGTGTCGACTCTGTCTTGAGGACGAGGAAACTGCAGAGCTCATAATTATTAAGAAAGTAGAAGAATTCCTCTGATAGCAAGCACAATAGATCTACATTGGTCAGTGCCCCATGCGATATGTTAACACTAGCCCCCCTTTGCAGCTTCTTGACTTGGAGCAATAGTGTTCAGTCGCTTGAAAATTATGGAATCAGCTTTAAGAAGACTGCCTACCAAACGTTTAAAAGCCATTAAATGCGTGATGGAATAGAGATTCTCAATAGAATGGGTTTATTATGTACATTTTACGTAAAAAACCTGAAGAATTTTAAGGGCCCCACTATTATGCGGTGGCTTAAGCCGATCCTCCACAGATAATTCCTAGGCTCATTGGGGTATGGCCTTCAGATCTTCAGCGAATTTACTTTGCTGACTTCGATTGGGTCAAAATGTCTTCTCGAAGTGAAAACAGTCAGAATATACGCCACATAAACTGATCTGACAGATCAATAGTCAGAATTCTGGGCAGTTTCGATTCTCCTCTTGGACAAAATTGAGCTCTTTCGGAACCAGTTCTATGGCGATATGTTTCATGTCCAAAATATCAGTCACCTCTTAAGCCAACTTTCTAAAACTAAGCCAATTTTCGAAAACGAGCTTATTGATTGTTCCGATGTTTCGTAAACATTAAAGTTCGACCAGACCGAGGCAATTCAGCTATCACTCATCGGTCCTCTTTGAATGCTATTCATTTGTCCAATTAAATTGCGGATCGTATGACTAATAAAAACAACAGCGTCCAATAAAAGACCAGAGCAAAGGCTTCCATTAATCATCGTTTGCCGAACGGTGTATTTTGAGAAGTTTTTTTTTTAGACAAGGATACTATAAAGGATTTGGTCAATTCTCCGCTGAAGGGCGACACCACGAAAAACAATAATCGACTCTTGCCTGGGTTTGCGTGTGGTGGTGATTTCAGCACACCGACAAGACAATGTGAAGCTATACTATTCTCGGGTTCTCCGAACGGAAAGGAAGAAACCACAACTTCCTAGGTCGACAGTTAAGTCGAGGAATCTTCGGTTTCCGTCAAGGAGTGATTACAAGGATTAATCAATCACGAAACAATAGTCGTCTAATAACGACCCATTTTAAAATTCGATTGTTATTGTTTTTGTTATTTCCCTCGCACCAGCCTACGCGCCACACAGTTTACAATCAATCTGCTTCCTTTTTACGATCTGGTAAGTATCCGTGGCGATGCATTACGAATGGAATGAGAAATAGGAGCGCTGAAATGGATTCTGATACATTGATTTGTTCTTCGGTTTCGAAGCATAACTTAATTAATTTCAAAATTGCAGAGCACGGTGACCCGACAAAAAAGCTTTCATGAAAAAGGACAGTATGCTTCGCGCCTTTTTAAATTAAAACATACTTAAGATTTTGCTGGTGTATTTTGTATTTGAAAAAAAAACATGACCCTTAACGATGATACATAAAAAAGACATTATTTAGGTATCCATGTTGAGCACGTCTACAGGTTTCCATACGAACGTCAATATTTTCAAGGACTCGCTCACACATTACCGCATTAAATTCATGAAATTATCGGTAAGTAGGTCATGGATAAAAAGTCTGTCTGCGACCTTGCGTCACTCTTCTAGGGGTTTTAGGTTGACTAGTTTTAAGAGATCCTTATAAAGCGGTCAGTTATAGGTATCAGTCCAGGAATTGGTTAAACGGGCTCAATGTACACAAGGTAGATACCCTAAGAGGGGGACCAGACCTGCACAGGATATTTAAAAGGATATAAGGATTTCATAATTAACGTTTCGCAACGTTAATTCCGAGGGCGGAATTTCCACTTTTGATAATGCTGTCGATGTGAAGGCGAAAGTTCTCGGTCACAGATAACACCTAAGTTAACCAAAACCAACTTAATGACATGTTCTGGGAAATGGAGGGAAGTGCATACGGGAGTAAGTGATTTGACATTTGCTTACATTGAGCATGAGATTGTTTTTTTTAAATACCAATAGTGGATTGTAGAGGATAACAAGAGCTCTTAGGGGCAACCTCTGCCCGACGGATGTAGGTTCCACAAAAAGCGAGAAGAGCCACCGCAGACAAGCACCTTGTGGCTCCTCCTCGCGGTGCCATCTGGAGATTTCCTCTGGGAGTTACTAACGGAGAAGGGCGAATGGCGAGTTTCCTGCGCCAGAAAACAGGATCAGTCGGTTGGGCTACAGCCTAGTGAGCCGTACTCGTAAAAAAACCAAATCACTCCGAAACAACCGCAAGCCTCGGACAAGGATGAATACATTGTTGACGACGGTCCCTTAACAGACCACTTACAGCTGATGAACTAGCCGAGACCCTTGACTGCTGCAAAGCAGACATTACCGCAATCCGGGTAAAAAGGAATGAAAAAAACTGCAACCTCTTCTATGGCGATTGCTATAGACAGCGCTTATTCGAATGTGGATTTGTTGTTCGAGGCAGACTTAGGCAAAAAGTCTTGAGCTTTAAATTCGTCAACCAGATTGATCACATTGCGATTGACTACAGACACCCCTCCAGTATTCTTGACGTCCGAACCTTCCGAGGAGTCAACATCGACTCGGGTCACTACCTTGTTGTAGCCAAGGTAAGAACACGGATCTAAAAAAAAAACGGAGTCGAGAAAGAACACCACGGTTTGATGTCAGAAAACTACAATCGCAAATGACCGCTAGGAACTATGCCGACCGAATCTCCCAAAAACTCTCTGAAAGTTCGACACCGCCTGCACTGACAATTGAAGAAGACTGGAAATGTTGTCAAAAAGCCATCAAAGAAGCTGCCACTGATGTGCTGGATTTTACCACACCACCCAGGAAAAACCCGTGGTTTGATGACGAGTGCAGACAAGCCTACAAGGCAAAGCTGCTTCGAAGAGTGAGAGCTGCTCGTGAGCTCTACGAACAAAAAAAGAGGGAAGAGAACCGGCTTTTCAGAAAAAAAAGAAAGAGCATGAGAAGCGCGCGGTCGAGGATTTGGAAAGGTACTACAGCAAAAATGAAGTCCGAAAGTTTTACCAGAAAGTAAAACATTTGTCCAGTGGATATAAATTTCGGCCTGAAGGCTGTCGGGACGAAAATGGACAACTAGTAGTAGAATCGCAGTCGATGCCGAAAATTTGGAATCATTTCTGCAGACTGTTAAACGGCGACGAGGACCCAAATACCGCTGTCAGGCAGAAAACCCCACTCGATATGGACGACCGTAGACAAGAATTCCGTCCCCCCCGACTCTGACGAAGCCAAGATAGCAATATTGAGACTTAAGTCGAACAGAGCTGCTGGAGCGGACGGACTGTCCGCGGAACTGTTTAAAGCAGCTTAGGATGCATGCATCAGCTCATCTGTCAGATAGGGTCGGAGGAAAGCATGCCAGATGAGTGGAATCTCAGTGTCGTTTGCCCGATCCATAAGAAAGAAGACCCTTTTGACTGCGCCAACTATAAAGGGATAAGTCTCCTTAACATCGCCTACAAAATCTTCTCTGCCGTTTTATGTGAATGCCTGAAACCGTTCGTCAACAATCTGATAGGTCCATATCAGTGTGATTTCAGGCCAGGGAAGTCCACAGTACATCAAATCTTCAGACAGCGGCAGATCCTGGAAAAGGCACAAGAGATGCAGATCGACACTCATCACATATTCGTCGACTTCAAGGCCGCATAGGACAGCGTGCATAAAGACGAGCTATACAAAGCCATGATTTGACATCCCTACCAAGCTCGTCAGATTGTCTAGGATGATGATGGAGAACTCTAGCTGTTCCTTCAAGGTCGGCAACGAACTTACCGAGAGGTTCAAAGTCAAAGGCAAGGCGACGCGCTGGCATGTGACTTTTTCTGTCTGTTCAACTGCTGGCATACGCGGATGATATTAACTTGATTGGTCGAACACAGCGAGCCGTCAGTGAGGCTTTTGATGGTATTGAAGAGGAAGCGGCTAAAATGAGTCTAGCGCTAAATGAGGGCAAAACGAAGTACATGTCAAGAAAGGACGCACAACATCGATGTCTGGGACAGAGCGTCACAATGGGCAGCATGAACTTCGAGGTAGTCAAGGACTTCGTCTACCTCGGCTCCGCAGTAAATAGGTACAACAACATCGGTACCGAGATCAAACGCAGAATCACTCTTACCAATCGCTGTTTCTTTGGGCTCAAGAGGCAATTGGGAGCCCTCTCTCGAAAGACCAAGTAGGCTTTATATAATACTCTAATTATCCCAGTCCTGCTCTATGGTGCAGAAGCATGGACGCTGTTAAATACAGATGAGGAAGCTCTTGGTATTCTCGAGAGAAAAGTTCAGTGTGCGATCTTTGGTCCTGTTTGCGGTAATGGCATCCGGAGGAACTATAGTGGCTGTACAGCGGCATGTGTCTGGTTAAGCGCCGACGGATACAACACTTAAGATGGCTAGGCCATGCAGAGCGAATGGACAACACAGCTCCGGCCCGAAGAGTCTTTGAATCCGAGCCATGGGGACAATACAACAGAGGATGCTCTAGACTCAAATACCGCACACAAGTAAAAAGGGACCTCAACCAACATAGTGTGCGAAATTGGAGAAGGCTGCCAGGAGATCGTGTCGGCTAGAGACGCTTGTTGGTTGAGGCCCAAGCCCACACCGGACTGTAGCGCCATCACAAGAATTAGAGGACTCAAGATTGGGGGGATGCAGAAATCGGAATTGGAAGAAATATGTTTGGAGATTTTCATATCATCAGGGTATACGGAAAGATGAGATTTCTTGATAACACAGCCAACATCAATAATGGTTAGGATAAATATCAGTGGACCGAAGTGGCCACCTAGGGGTACTTCAGAGGTGACATCAATAGGATAAGAAGTAAAGATCTAAAAATAGGTAGGATTTGATCCATGAGATAAAATGCGGGAAAGACAATGCGAGATTTTGTCAAAGTCCTTGCTCAAGACTGTGGCAATAACGTCTACTTCTTTACCATACTCAAGTTCTCACAAGGATTGTGAGAAAAACGCAATTAGGTTAGAGAAGATGGGTTTGGAGTGAGGGAATATTGTATCATCGACGATACTCCCAAAGAGTTCGGATAGCGACTCATTTTTGGTCCTTTCTTTTGGATCGAGGCTTACCTAAAGAAAAAATTCTAAAGGCGTTTAATCGCATGTTGGCCAGAGTGTGTCACCACTACGTTAAATTAATCAATTTGGAAATTTAAACCGAAATAGCTCAAGGTTTTGATTGGATGTGTGACTCGAAGCTCCATGCTATTGAAATCATCTATGTCAATTTTTTCAAGTTGGGGCCACAAAAAAACCTTCAATAATTTGCTTGTACTGCTGTCCAGAGACAGTTACAGCTCTTTTATTTGCATCTTCGAACACTAAGCAGCTCTTCTATGTGGATCGTCTACTTTGTGTTCTGTCATACTTTTCCGATCCTCGACCAAACCAGTTTCTTCAGATTTTTTTCGCTATCATTTGAATCAGTGACTAGTTTGGGGGACTATTCACAGTAAAAATATCATAAATTACACGATATCTATAGGGTTAATAGACATAACGATAACGAGACACGACGATTCTGTATTTTCATACAAACCTAACTTTAAACTTGTTTTATAATCTGTTAAAGGCAAATCATCGACCAAAACTTATGTTTCTTTCGGTTTAAAGTTGAAAAACAAGCAATTTGGAAAAATTACTACTGAAATTCTAAGTCAGTAGTTGCAACTTTAAGAGCGCTTTCTCGGCCATAATATTCGTCGCACTGAAAGGGCTCTGCATGCTATGGTGGATACTTTACTGTACGAGACAACGTTTCCACTATTGAACCTTCCCGTGCCAGGAAAACAGCGTACCAATCAATATAAAAGGTTCTTCAATTTACGCGGGTAGATTACGGTGGCCTGTGGCAGCCATGTTGTTTTGGTGATATG
Source organism: Merodon equestris (assembly GCA_958301585.1). Lineage (NCBI taxonomy): Eukaryota > Metazoa > Arthropoda > Insecta > Diptera > Syrphidae > Merodon > Merodon equestris. The sequence continues at coordinate 162,988,513 of OY284413.1, forward strand.
TATCAAATCTGTTATTTATTATTCAGTTACTGATGCCAAATCACCATGGCAAGTTACACGATTAAACAGCACGTTCACATGATAAAATGTTATTATCAAAATGAGAGCTCGTTAGTTCAAACGTTCCGCACGTTGCTTCCCTTTTACGGTAGACATGGTGCCCTTCACAATCGATTCTTAACGTGGGGGGGCCAAATTTGAGATGACCAGTTCGATAAACAATCACCCAATATTCATAAGGAACGCAAGAATCATCTTTAGCGACGAGGCGCATTTTTGGATGAATGGCTGTGTTAACAAGCAAAATTGCCGTATATGGGACGACACCAATCCGCACGAGGTTCGCTTGGTGAAAATAAAATTTGGTGTGCATTTTGGGCAGGCGGCATCATTCGTGCGTATTTTTTCGAAAACGACGTTGTTGAGGCGGTCACCGTCAATGGCGAACGCTACATAACGATCATAACCTATTTCTTATAGTCCAAATTGAACCGTAGGACCTAAACGACATGTGGTTCAAGCAGGATGGCTCTACGTGCCACACCACAACGCCACTATTGACATTTCGCATGAACGATTTGAGAGTAAGGTTATCTCTCCCAGAGGTGACGTGAGTTGGCCACCAGGGTCATGCGGTTTGACCCCATCAGACTTTTTCTGTGGGGTTTCCTGACGTGGCAGCGAATAAACCATCATCGACCGATACCCTTGAAGTGGACATAATACGGGCCATGGCTCAAAATTAGCCAGATCTATGCGAAAGAGTCATTGACAATTAGACTACTCGGTTCCGTGCCGCTGTACGAAGCCGATTCGGTCATTTGAACGATGTCATATTTCATACATTATGGCATATGTGGGCCTTTCAAATAAAAATATAGTTTTGTTAATACCCAGCTTATTTTATTCCATTCCAACATGTACCCGTCCTTATTGAAAAGCCCTTTACCAGAGACATCGCTGCCATAAAAGTTTGAGTTAAAATCAGTGAAATCAGTCGATTGCACGCCGTTAACAGGAATTGAAAATCTCTCTGTTCATATTCTGGGTTTTTTAGATTTTGTGGGTAAATTTATACATTAACATCCTTTCCTTATTTATTATTATTAACGACCATTCGGAACTTGGAAGTTCAGAGCCTCGTTGACAGACCTCCCTGTCGTCAGTGTTTTTATTTCATATTTCGCTATCTTGTTCCGTCTCTTCTGGGTCCATCCTTATACTATTCTCCCAACTACGGCATGGACTTTCTGACGGTCTTTTTTCCCTCAGGGGTTTTTCACTCATATTCTTTTAACTACTCGTTCACCGTCTATTCGTTCTACTAGCCTGTCCACCTTAGTCTTCGCGATTTTATTACTCGGACAATGCTTGGGGCTGAATCTCTCTTCTAATCTCTCAGAGTTCCTTAGCCTATTTCTTCGTTATGTATTTCGCCATAGATTTACCTTCCTCCCATAGATTTTCGCCCTTCTTGGTAAGAGATCCAGCTTCATTTCTATAAAGTGTCAAGTTTACGGTTTTATTAATATGGATTTTGACAATACAAGACAAAAGAGTTGTTTTGAATAGTTCCTTCACCATGAAGGAGGCCGCATTCCTCATATCCAGCTTTTTATTTATAGACTACGGACTTTATTTGGTTTTTGGCAGTCAAGACGGTTCCCAGATATTTATAGCATTTATCGAGTCAAGTGCAAAGTTCGAACCAATCAAAGTCGGTCAATGACCATATATTTGGTTTTCTCTTCATTTACTCGTACTTCTAAAACTACTTTCTTTCTGGCATTATTATACCTTCTGCGTTTCTCTCAACTGTTTCCTCACTATCTCACCGCTATCTATCTACATCATTAGCGAAAGTTGGAGATTCCGATGTCGATGCTGATGTCGATGCAGGTTCTGATGCATATGCTGAAGCTGAAGCTGATGCTGAAGCTTATACTGATGCCGATGCCGATGATAATGCTAAGGCGAATGTTGATACTGGTATCGATGCCGATACGGATGCTGACTCCGATGCTAATCATTATGTTGAAGCTATTGTCGATATTGATATCGATGCCGATGTTAAAGCTGATGATGAAGCTGATACTGAAGCTGATACTGGTGTCGATGCCGATGCTGATGATGATGCCGATGCCGATGTCGATGCTGATGCTGGCGCTGATGCTGATGCTGATGATGATCATGATGCCAATGCTAATACTGATGTTGTTTGGGGCAGCAGCAAATGCAACCGGAGACCATCTTTTAAACTGCACTCTTTCGTTTGACCTTATCGTCAACACTGTTGGCTCTCAATTAACTTTTGTGATTGACCTAACCCTGTCTAATAGGCACGTGAAGGCCATCACTAACTGGAGAATCTTAGGGAGAGCCGTGGCGTAGTGGGTAGTGTGTCGGCCGCTGACGCAAGATGAGCGAGTTCGGATCCCGATATCATCAACGCCATCGAATGATTATTTCGCGGCATCCCTCCTCGGGGGGATACTGGCAAAACCCCTCCGTTGTATACTTGCCTTGGAAAAGCTTCTAGGCTCTCGCCGTTCAGAATCAGCATTAAGCTTTAGGTTCCGCTCACTTGTGTGAAAAACACATCGCACACAACATAAGTGAATAAAAAAAGCTTGGCTCTGTCTCTTCATGACCTCTAACGCCATCTAAAGTGTCTGTCTCTCAGTACAATGGACCAGTATTTGTGTCTGAGTGCTCCAACAGATAGCAGAAACTTACAAAAAAAAAAAAACTGGAGAGTCTTACCAGATTTTACGTTATCAGACCATAGATATATCGAATTCCAACTGAAGTGTGGGATTTCCCCCTCGCAGCCCAAGCGGAATCCGTGAAAGGCGGACTGGGTACGATTCAGAGAGGAGCATGAGATATCCACTCAAGCCCTGCCTAAACTCAAAACAAAGCAATTGGTGGAGGATACCGTTCACAACCTGAGTAGCGCCATCATAAACTGTTTCGAACTCGCATGTCCTGTCAAAAAACCCCTCAGCAGGAAGTGGGTTCCCTGGTGGAACGCTGAGCTCCAATGTCTTCGCAGGGAAGCCAGAAGTCTCCTGAACAAATCGCTCAAATCGAACTCGGAAGATGACTGGATTAAATATCAATCGAAGCAAAAGGAATATAAGAAGCTTATTCGTAAATCGAAGAATGATTCTTATAAGACCTTCTGCGAAAAGATTAAATCCCTGAGCGCGACCAGCAAGTTGGTTAAAGTCATCAAACGAGGAAAATCGACAAAGCTGGATGTATTCAGAAAGTCTGATGGTACCTTCACCGAGTGAAAAGCAGAAACTCTTAGTTTACTACTTCAGACCCCTTTCCAACGGTAATTGTGACTGAAACAATGAAAACTACTCGGCGTAGCTGGTCACGCGTCACTGCGTCACGCATAACAACGACTGACGCCAAAGAATTTGCTGTGGCTATTTCGATGGCTTCAAGTTAGTGCCAGGTAGTGATGGGATATACACTGTTATGCTGCAAAAAGGTATAAGACAACTGCTTCTTGGTTTGAAAAAAATTTTCACTGCTAGCTTGGCACTTGCCTATATACCTATTCCTTGGCGCGATGAAAGTGGTTTTTATTCCGAAAATAGGGAGAGAAGATTACTCACTTAGAGTTGTACGTGAGCAAAGTTGCCCTTCGCATCCTTTTTCGGAGAAAAAACATTCTTATCAGCGTTAGAAATCCTGCGAGACTGCGCTTCAAAACCTAGTTGGGAGAATTGAATGTGCACTCGAACTTTCGTGGACCTTGATAGAGCTTTTGATAATGCTGCTTTCGACAGCATGTGTAACGCTGCTAGACGGCATCGCGTGTGTACTGGTTTTGAGGATCAAAGCAATGCTTGTGAACAGCACATTGATTTCAAGTCTGTTATGGTGCATGGTGGTCGACTTTCTGCTCAATGCCTCTGGAATCTATGCCAGGCCTATGCGGATGATGTTGCTGTTCTCTCTGCCGGCTCGTGCTTAGCGATTGTCTGTCTAAAATCACAGGCGGCGCTAAATGTGATTGATGACTGGTGCTGTAATGGGCTGTCGGTTAATCCTTTTAAGATTGATGTCGTTCTCTTCACGAGAAGGAGGAAAAATGCTGCCATTACTCAGCTGCTGCAGGCTAACACGCAAGCGTACGTTTATATAATACTCTCACCAAACTCCAAAGAGCGGTCTGTCTCAGCTGTATAGGGGCTTTCGCCAGCACACTGGTCGCTGCTCTAGATGCTATGATCTTCCACCCCTTGACGTATATATCAAAGGCCATGTTTCGCCTCTAGATAAATGGTTTTCACAGTCACATTTCCATGGAGTCAGGACTGGCTTTGGCCAGACACAGAACCTGGAATGGAATGTCTTCGCATTTTCACAGATGGCTGCAGGACTGGGCAGGGATCCGGCCCTGGAGTTTTCTTTGAACAACAAAACATTCGACTGAACTAAACTTCTCGTTAGGAAAATATGCGTCTGTCTTTCAGTCAGAATCCTAATGGCCATGCACTATGCTGTGATGCAGAGGTGGAAGGGAAAAAGAATATGCATTTGCAGTGACAGCCAAGCTGCACTCAAAGCTGTGTCCAACCATCTTTCCAGCCCCAAATTAGTGCATTAACTCAAGACATTTTTGGTGAAAGTCGGAAGACTTAATTCACTAAGACTTGCATGGGTCCCAGGTCACTCTGGGATCCCAGGAAATGAAATCTCGATAAACTCGCTAGAAGGGGCTCAGAGGAGAGTTTCTCAGGACCTGAACCCGCCTTAGGTCTACCTGTTTCCACGGTCAAATCTGACATCAACGATTGAGTCTTTAATGCACACAGTCATAGATGGAGGGAATATTCAAGATTTCCCTGATGTCTGCAAAAAGTCCGCAACATTCTCCTTATCTTTAAGAAGGCATACGGACGGTGAGACGCCTACCTATGCTGTATGTTGCAAGGAGGATGACACAGCAGAGCACTTTTTCTGCGACTGTCCCGCCTTTGATCGCACACGGTGGCGCACCCTTGAGGCCGACGTGGTGTGTGCCGAATCTCTTAGCTCTACATCACTGAAGCCCCTCCTCCAATAAAGAAAGGTGTCTGTCTGGTAGTACAATGGACCAGTATTTGTGTCTGAGTGGTCCAATAGAAACCTCCAACTAAAAAAAAAAATATGACATAGTAAGATTTAAGTTATTTTCTATGTTATTGTTTGTGGTTCACCTATTGTCAGGTCGGCTGAGTTGTAAGCTATTAGTTATTGGTTTGAATAAATACACTCTAAATACACTCTATGACTCAATGTTGTACACTGAACTTGATGACCGGGTATTGCAGCCAACTTCAGGACAGTTCCTGATCGTTCACTGTCAAACCTCGACCCGGGAACATTTTTCCTTCCTTGATCTTATTTAATAAAACTCCCTTTTTATTAAATAACAGCTGGTGGTGGGTTCGTATAAATCCGATCTGTTTTCTAAAAGATGTCGTATAGTGAAAATCTGGTCACTCGTTGCTCCTGAAGGCATGCTGGTAGTCTCCGATTATATCCCTAGCGCATGATGTCAGTTTCTTTGAGAGAATAGTTCACAGCACCTTGTGACAACTTGATGATGATCGAGTTTTCCACCTCTCGAGGATGTTTCTTTGTCTCACATATTGTGACGAGTGTAACTTCTCTGTTAATTCCTTTTCTGCAAATTTTATTAATTCCGCTCGACTTCTGCGACCTTGTTATTGTTAAGCTGATGGATTGCTTCTTTCACTTTCTCGATGGTTGGCAGTCTTACCTGATTTTCTGCTGTGTGGATAACATCGTTTTCCAATGCTAATTGCTTTCTATGTGTTGTACATTAAGCAGTTCATTGAAATATCTCCTCCCTTGGTCTGCAACTCTTGATATGGCCTCGTATCCCTTTTGTGGAGCATTTATCCATCCATTGCTCTTATTTCTTATTTATTTGCCAGTTAGCTAAAAAATATAATCGAAATAGCTCAGTATGTGGATGAAAACCCAGATGGGCCCATTTCAAAACGATCATAAGAACTGGGGCTACGCGAAACTGCACTTTTATGAAGCCAGCAGGCCAAGACAATTCAGACAATTTTTTTTCGAAAATGCTGCTGCGAACGTCTTAGGAACTCTCCAAAATGAGTGCCTTGGATGTAGAAAAGGTTTATTTTTAGCATAGCGACGAACATACCACAGCAGTTCCTGGACTTTCTTAATTTACAGACTTTAATTGACCGCTGAGATCTTGCGATATAATACCATTCGAGTTTTCTCAAGAAAGGCATGCATTCGTCTTTTGATTTAAAATGAAACCTCTTGTTGGATGACCTTAAACTCAAACTTTTTAACAACTCAGACATATTACATACAACTTTAAAGCTAACGAAGCAATCTATTCATGGAGTACAGCCTTCAAATATTTTTTTTTTCCTTTTATTTTAATACATTTATTGGATCGTATATTTCGAAAATATTTTAAAAATCGAATATTAAACATGTGCAGCCCCGTAAACCCAGACGAACTCGACATAAAGCTAACAGTCGAAAACTGGGAAGAGATCACTCATAAGACGTTTCACCTTGCATTCCTCAATGCTCGCAACGCAGTCCGATCGTCGCTCTACGAACTCATTCAAATCGACAATGAGATTAAATGCAACAATGTCCAGATTCAAGAACTCAAGACCAAATTCGACTCGGATATCGTCTTCATGGAAGCCGAGGTGCAGCGGTTCCAAGATAACGAATATGCGGAAGAAGACGAAAGGAACAAAGACATCGCCGATATGGTTAAGAAGATCGAAGCTGCCAATGAGGCATTCTCGAAAGATATCGAACGATTCCAGCTCATTAAGGAAGATAAATGTGCCGCCGTGGACCAGAACGTGGAGAAGCTTTTTACAGCGAAGGCTCAGCTGCGCGGCTTGCATCAACGGCAAGTGGAGAGCATCAGGCGATTCCGTATGTTTTGTTCCCAAGATCTTCGTCAAAAGGTCGATACGCGGCTCAAGTCAGTCGACAGGAAGTTTTGTGACGAGTTCTTTTATATTAATTCGTGTGAGCAGAATTTGAAGTCGTTATTCGCCTTAATCGAGGATCAAAGCAGTCACAGTGGTGTATGTGGAGATAAATCCACTACTACATCGGTATCAGATGTCTGTGCGGAATTTTTTTCAGATTTTGCCTGGATGAGAAAAGGTATGTATGTGACATGGTATGCTAAGCAATCATTTCAAAAATTGCTCTTTTCTCTGTCGGGTGATTTAGAGCAATTTGCAAAGCGTTCCGAGCTGTTTGAGTACTTCAAAAAGTACTTAGCTAACGATCTAGTTCAGGCATTAGCAGCCATGCATGTCCATAAGCCAGATGAACCGATCAAGTTTATAGCCAATTACCTCAAGCATTTGAAGCAGAACGCGTTTCGGATTAAGAAGCAGGACGAAATATTCGCCGCTGCCAAATGTGGTATACTTTTTCCGGGAAGCATCAAGGCCTGCCCAAAACCATGTTAAATTTTTTTATTGTTTTATATCTGAATACACTGCTTTTTAAAAGTACAATGCTTTAGTTGCACCAAGTCACATCTTCGGAGCATTTGCCGTAGAACCATCGCGTCAGCATGCGGTTTTTCCGGCTCATGGACTGGGTTTCTTGCTCGACATCGTAGTTCATAAGGTCGTCCTGGAAAAAAATTGATTTATCCCTAAACAATCCATCACTAGTGGGATCTTACGATAGGTTTTGGTACAACACGCTTCATGTTAATACGGCGCATATGCTCCCTGTAGGCTTCTTGTAGAATTCGATAGTCCGACACACTCAGGCAACAAAGACAGAGCTCACACTCAGCCCTGTTACAGGACTTATCACAGTCAAAATCAACGCACAGACCCAAGAGTGTCGTGACGTACCTGTCAGTAGGCAACATATCCCCTGGACCCCTGAAAACCAATAGATTGGATGGTATCCAATGAACTTGTGTCTCTCTCTTCACTTACCCCAAGGCTAGTTCAGAGCCCTCTACAGGCGATCTTAGACCAATCAAACTCAGCGTACTGTACAATAATTGCTCGTACAGCAATGAGTTCGGCTTAAAATTGCCGGACGACAGATTTGGACTCATGTTAGCCTTGATTAGATAGACCTTCAGGTCTTCGTCGACGATGAAGTCGAATCGCATCAGATCGAAAAAGTTCCTTCCTTTGTACGACTTAAGGGCCTCGACAATCAATGTCTCCTTGAACTGCAGAGTCACTCTAATTATGTGTTCAATCTGCATCCAGATTATACGAGGATCATTTCCTTGACTTCGGACGTAAGTATCAAATGTGTTCTTCATAGTTCCTCGAAACCTGTTGTAGATCTTTATACCCTTCTCCCAGGACGGTAGGTAATACAAGCTTATGGCGTACTTATCGACGTTTTTCGGGTCGAAAGGATAGTATTTCTCTGAGCAATATCGAATAAGCACGTCTCCGGTGTAAATGTACGCCCTCAAGGGCTCAACGCTGGTCAGTACCACATACACCTCGATCTCGAATTTATGTCCATCCACAAGGAATGGATTTTCGATGAATTCCTGGATGAAACTCTGGTCCGAATGCAAATTGATTTTCTCCAACGATTTGATCGCAGAGAATTTACCTTGATTGTGCTTCTCGATAAAGTTCTTTGTTGGATGGTTAAGGGCATACTTCAAAAACTCATCCCTCTGCATAGGCATCTTGAAAGTTTTCGGAAGAAATGGCAAAGGCATTGTGGCGAGATCTGCTCTATTCGTCACGTGTTCTATTCCGGGAAAGTGGTTTACCTTCTGATGCGGCTGTAGGTCCTCCAGCAAATCAGCTATTGCTAGAAATGGATAATCGTGTGCCCAGAGAAGATCCCATCGACTATCCACTTGCACCTGGTCGAACCCGATTCGGCGTAATACTGCCTTCACGTGGTCAAGGTTCCTGTTGTCCTTGCTATAGATGGCATACGTACTTCGTGGCACTGGATGGAAAAATGATACATTGGATGTAGGCTGGAAGAAGATTTTAGGCTTGAGCAGCGAGAAAGCGCTTTTGGAACTCGGAGGCAATCTTAGGTGGACTATAAGAACGATGGCCACAGCTATCAATACGATAATGTGCCTGACGAGAGAAGTGGTGTAAATGGTCGGTCTTGGCATAGTATTCAACTAAAAGAAAACGGGGATAAAAGGCTTTCTGAAAAGAAGACTTGTTCACATACCAATTTGGTCACAATCGACTCACTTTGGACAATTCATAAACAAAAAGGTGCAAAAAAATTTAAGAGTAAATATTAAGAAAAGTTGCACTAAATTTTTGACGTAAAGCTACTGAGCTGTTTTATAACATTCTGATTGATGTGTCATTGTTTTATGTGAAAAGGTGTTCGTCGCGTCAGAGCTTCATGGAAGCGCAAATAGGATTTGTAGATTAATTCTTATTTATATATGTAGCTTCCAGGGGTTTAAAAGATGAGTAAAAAGAAGAGATTACTAATCCTGGAATGTCAGAACTCTGTACATCCCGGAGCTGCTTATAAACTGGAAAGAATCCTCACCCAGTGTAGAGCGGATGTTACTGCGTTTCAGGAAATAGGATGTGGATAGGAAACGGTATGATGAGGAAAAAAGACTGCGACATTTATTACAGCTGTCACAAAAGATTGCACATATTGGGATGCGGATTTGTCGTGGGAAAGCAGTTAAGGTCGAAGGTCATCGATTTTAAACCTATAAGTGGTCACTTGGCTCTGATCCGCATCAAAGGAAGATTTTATAACATTAGCCTCATATGTACACACGCTCCTACCGAAGAGGCTGAAGACCCTATCAAGGATGACTTCTATGAGCTCCTGGACAATGCCTACGGAGCTTGTGCGGAGTACGATGTTAAATTGTACGCAGGGACTTTAAAGCCAAAATCGGTAAGGAGTGATCGGAAAACACAGCCTACACGATACAACAACAGATAACGGCTTCCGACTACGGACTTTGCGATAGCTCGTAATGCGGTGATAAGTAGCACAAGATTCCCTCGTAAGGGGATCCACACAGCAACCTGGCGATATCCGGATGGTCGAACCGTCAACCAAATTGACCATGTGCTCATTGACGCGACACTTTTCAAACATCCTGGATGTGCGCATATTCAGGGGGGGCAAATGTTGACCCTGACCATTACCTCGTAGCAGCAAGATTTAGAGCTCGACTGTCCAATGTCAGAAAGCTGCTCTAGCCCACAATGAGGAGGTTCAACATTGGACGCCTGAGCCCACCGGATGTTGCCAGAGTCTACAGCAACTGAGCGAACGACTCTACGGTATGCCTACGTCGAACACAAATGACAACAGTATGTGGCTGCATTGGCCATTCAGGAAGTAGCCGAGACCACCTTAGGCTACCTACCACCCCCGACAAGAAGCCCGTGGTACGATAGAGAGTTAAGCAGAAAAAGGCAGCAACCGACGAGGCGTATCAAAAGGCGCTACAGTGAAAAACCAGGGCAGCGCAAGAGGAGTACTGAGCCAGAAGAAGGGAGGAGAAAAAGAAAAGAATCTTCGATGCTCCCAGCTCAAGGATATCGAGGAGTCTAGGGATAAGCACACAATTCGAGCCTTTTATAAGAAAGCCAAAGGCCTTGCGGGAGGCTTCAAGAATGGCACCCAGGCTCCTCGAAACTGCGAGGGTAATCTTGTCACCGACACGCAGGGAATAGTGGATGTATTTAAGCAGCATTTCCAGCAGCAGCTTAAAGAGCATGACGAAGAGAGAGTGGTAGAAACCGAGAAACTCCCAACTTAAGCCGCTGAAGTAGTCCTCCCATCCAGCATCGAAGAAGTCGGCACAGCTATTCACAAGCTGAAGAACAACGAGGCGGCAGGCTCAGATGGGTTGCCCTCAGAGCTCTTCAAGGCTGGCGGCGATATTCTGGTATGGAGCATGCACTAGATCATCTGCAGAATTTGGGTAGATGAAAGCATGCCTGACGACTGGAATACCAGCTCTATTTGCCCTATCCACAAAAAAAGACGATCCCACCCCTTGCAAGAACGGTAATGCTTAATGTCGCATACAAGATCCTGTTCAGCGTATAGTGTGAACGTCTAAAGGCCTTTTGCACCGCACTAATCGGCAGATACCAATGCAGCTTCCGGCCCGGCAAATCGACTATAGACCAAATTTTCATACTTCGGCATCGACAAATCCTTCTTTTCTTTTTTTTGTTTCGTTCGTGCAGTTTCAAGAGTGTGCGCTCTTACAGTGTTTGTCACACAACCTGGAAGGGGTGCATATGGTTTGTGTCGAAGATGTTCATTCACCACTCTCCGGGGATGGTTGTCCTAGATAGGATTTGAGAAATTCGACTGAATTTGCGTTGGTTGTAGTTCATAGTAACTCTTTTGTTTCCATGTCATTAAGGGAAAATATTGGAAATGCACGTACAGAGTATGAATTTTAAAGTGATCTTATACTGCCAGTGTTATGCCTTCGCCAGTATTTTTTGATCTCTCTCATTCACAACTGATGTTGTTGCACAATTTTTCCTTATGGGAATTGTTCCTGGATATGGACAGACTTGAACTACAGACCATCCGCTCAACAGTCGATGATGATTACCATTGCACCACGACCACCATCCTGGAAAAGCCCAACGAGTTTCAAGCCGGATAGGACAGCATTCATCATAAAGAATTGTTTGATGCGATGGCTGAATTCAGGATCCCGTGATCCGGTTGTGTAGCGCCACGCTAAAAAATATGCGATGCACCGTGCAGCTCGGTTCTAGGACCTCTAAGCCGTTTGAAACATGCACCAGATTTCGGCAAGGAGATGCGCTGCCATGTGACTTCTTCAACCTGATGCTGGAGCAGATAGTGCGAAGGGCAGGCATCAGCAGGGAAGGCACTATCTTCTACAAGTCTCTCCAGCTGCTAGGATACGTGGATGATATTGACATTATTGACGCGGTCGCACCGTGACGTTGTTGAAGTTTTCACGGCGATTGAAGAACAGGCAAAACGAGTTGGTCTTAAGGTCAATGAGGATAAAACAAAGTAACATGCTATCAAGCGACAACCAATCCGTCGCTCACCACCTGGGACAAAACGTAACAATTGACAGCTTCAATTTCGAGGTGGTTAAGGAGTTTGTCTACCTCGGGACAAAAGTAAATTTCACAAACGACACCACAGTGGAAATCCGGCATAGTATCGCCCTTGGCAACCGCTGCTACTTCGGATTGTCCATACAACTTGGGTCAAAACTCCTAACTCGAAGAGCCAAAGTCGTGCTTTACAAAACGCTAATACGGCCAGTCTTGCTATACGGAGTCGAAAGCTGGACGATAAGCAGGACAGTGGTGCTGATTTTGGGTTCTTTCGAAAGAAAAATTTTGCGCCGGATATTTGGTTCTGTCCGTAAGGAAGGTGAATGGAGGAGAAGACATAACCGCGAACTCTACGAGCTGTACAACGATATGGATGTAGTCCTGAAGGCAAAGATCCATCGACTACACTGACTCGGCGCCATCGAGCGCTTGAACACCAATGCCTCACCTAAGAGGGTCTTCGACTCCGACCTCCTGGTTCGAGAAGAAGAGGAAGATCGGACCTCCGGTATAAAGAACAAGTAATAGCGGCTGTTAGACAACTTGGTCTTGACAACTGGAAGCAGCGTGCCCGGGACCGTCAATGATAGAAGACCGCCATAGCCCAGGCTCAGATCCTCCATGGATCGCTGGCCTGTTAAGTAAGTAAATAATTTCTGAACTCTGCCTAGTTCTTCCACAATTGTGACATGTGTAGAAACATGTATAATACATACACTTTTGACAAATATAGTCACACGCTAAAGCAACGCATTATACACATGTATTCAAATTAATTATGAATCATAGGCAAACCTAGGTTCAACGGAGAATGCGAGGAAACACTCAAAGCCCGGCATATTCTAGGACTTCCAACGCTGGAAAATAGTGAGAGAAAATAGAAGCGTAATAGAAAATCAGGCCCTACGAAAAAAAGGACAATAACAGAGAGCAAGCGGTATTGGGGAAGGAGCAAAAAGTTAGGTAGAAGTGCTAACCATAGAGGAAGTATAAGAAGTAATGCATCGGCTTAAGAATGGCAAGGTCACAGGAATCAACTTATTACCATCGGAATCAATAACATAAACTTTGAAGGAATTAACAGAGAGGTTACATGGGCCCATTACAACTATATGGAACAATGAAACTATTCCCGAGGTATGGAAAAACTCGGTCACCACTCCCGTAATTAGGTTAGGTTAGGTGGCTTCCCTTCCTAAAAACCGTGGGGATCACTTAAACCAATAATGGTCTATTGTGCTACCACTTAAGTTGGCTCGATCACCGATGCTCTTGGAACCATTTTGAGTGCTGATTAAAATTCGATTTTGTAGATCTCCTTTCGGATAGATCCGTTAGTTCATTAAGGAAATATTCTCCCAGAAATCGTCTTCTTAAGGCGGCAAGAGCAGGGCAATTACATAGGAGATGACATGGAGATTCTTCCTCTTTCTCATCATGACACCGACTGCAATAGTCGTTTTTTTAAAGTGCAATGTCCTGTTAGGACTCCGATTAGGATGCTTATATTCTGCCTGCGTATTTTTAGTAGGCTTGTGGTTTTACGTTGATAATACCTGGGCCAGATCTGCCTCGCATAGTTGCATGTTTCAAGGTCCCGTCATCTCTCATTTGCCTGTTGAAGTGAATTTTTCGAGATTTTATATTTTTGCGTTTACATTGGGGTGGATAACAGTCGAGAGCTCCAGTGTGATGCGTATTTTGGCTAGTACGTCTGCTTCACAATTACCTGGTATATTGCTATGCCCCGGTGCCCAGCACAACGTTATAGATGCGCTGCTCGATATCTCATTTAGAAACGTGAGGCAGTGCATGACCAATTTTAAGGTTATTATTGGTGATTCAAGTGCTTTTATTGCAGCTTGGCTGGCTGTGTAGATGACGGTGTCTCTGTTGTTCATCGATCTTACAGACAGCCAGTCGACGGCCTCACAAATTGCCGTTGATTCAGCTTGGAATATACTGCAGTGGTTCGGTAGTCTAAAGGATTAGCTGATTTTTAGGGTCGGTGCATAGACACCGACGCCCACACCGTTGCCTGTCCTAGACCCGTCTATGTATATTTCCAGTGCAGTGACTTTTTTTGGAAATTCATTCCCCTCCCATTGTCGTCGGTTGGGAATTGTTGTTTTATAGAGAATCTTGAAGTCAAGGGTCGGGATTAAGTGGTCCGTGACTTCACTTAGATTATTTCATTGGCGAAGAATACCAGGTTTTTCTGCAGGCGTATAGCACAGTTGTTGCTTTCTTGATGCGCTGATGCGCTCTTCAGCATTCAATTTCCAGTTGAGCTTCCTGTCGAGTATCACGCCAAGATATTTGGAGAGGTCTGCAAATCTAAGGCAAGTCCCAGTTTTGGTGGAGTGATTTGAGGAATCTGCCGTTTTCTTGTGAATAAGACTAGCTCCGCTTTGGAGGGATTTATTCCAAGTCTCTGTTCAATTGGCCAGTTTGCCTAGGCCTGTTTCCATCAAGTCCCTGATTGTAGGGATATGTTTCCCGCTAATTGCCAGTGCATAATCGTCTGCATACGCAATGACTTTGCACCCGCTGTCCTCCAGGGATCGAAGTATTTCGTTTACAACTAGCACCCACAATTGCGGAGATAATACTCCTCCTTGTGGTGTGCCACGTTTTACTGCCCTTTTAGTTTGGTAGCAACCGAATTTCGAATGAATCAACCTGCTTGAAAGCATTGTTTGATCCAAAATATTATATTACCATTAACCTCTAGTTTGCCTAATGCATTGGTGATGGCTAGTGGTTTCATGTTGTTGAAAGCTCCTTCAATATCTAGGAAGGCAATTATGGTGAATTCGTTGTTGCAAAGTGACTTTTCAACGGTTCCATCTATCGTGTGTAGAGATACATATGTCTACTGATTTTCCCCTACAGTAAGCATGTTGCGATTTCGAAAGCATGCTTTTTTGTAGGTTTTCCCGTATTTAAAAAAGGTGATCGAACACAATGAAACAACTACCTAGAAATATCGCCCCTATCAAGTTGTTACAACGTCTTGTCATACATTCTTTTAAAGAGACTGACATCATTCGCAAAGGAAGTAATCAGGAGAACCCACTCGAAGATTGACCAGTCTTTCACTATAAGACTAGTGATCCCCTCCTATTTTTTGTTTACTTATATATACACATAGTTGGCGTGAATACCAGGAGGTACGTTAATTTAAATACGCAAGAAAGTCAGGGGTACAACATCAAAAAAATTATATAACATCAAAATAGAGAAAACGAAATTAGAGCTGTCATCAAGAACCTCTGTTTGACTAAATTATCTACCAAAGACATACGCAGCGACTTGATGAAAACATTAAGGGGCTCTGCTCCCTCATATTAGTAAGCTAGGCCAAGGAGTTTAAGCTAGTAGTTTCGAGGATGAATCTCGAGAGGTTCCAAGCAGATCAAGAAATGTTTTTTTTTACGTTTCGTAACCATGAACACGACCTGGATCCACCATTTTGATCCTGAAACCAAATAACATTCGATGACTTGGAAACGAGCCTCCTTACCGACAACAAAATGTCAAGTTCGGTGGGATAGGTAAAGGCATCTATTTTTTTGGGACGCTGAAGAAATAATTAAAAAGGGAGCCACTATTTCGGGATTTCACTACGCAGACAAATAAGATTGTGGCAGGTCATTATAGATGAAAAATCGGCAAACTGCGAGCTGGATTGGACACAGCGCACCGCCTCACAAAGCTGCAGTTGAGTTAGCTGCATTTTAAGAAACGGGATTCGAACCTGTCCTGTTCGGCAGATTTAGCTCCCAGGGACTGCTACCTCTTTCCTCGGCTCTAGATTCTGGAATCTGAAGACGATAGTGAAGTTATGGCTGCTGCCGAGGCGTTTTAAAAGGGTCAAGACAGAGAGCTTGGGTTGTGCAGGGGGGGTGGTCGTGGTGCAATTGTAATCATCACCGACTGTTGAGCCCAAGGTCTGTAGTTCAAGTCCGTCCATAGTCAAGAACAATTTCTATACGGAAAATCTGTGCACCAACATCAGTTGTGAATGAGAGATGATCAAAAATTGCTGAGGAAGGCATAATACTCGCAGTATATGATCACTTCAAAATTCATACTTTGTGTGTGCATTTCTAATATAACACCTTAAAGACATGGCAACAAAAAAGTTACTGAGAACTACAACCAACGCGACAAAATCAGTCGATTCTCTCAAATCTGATCTAAGACAACCACCCCTAGAGAGTAGTGAAGGAACATCTTCGACACAAACCATCTGCTCCCCGTCCAGGTTATGTGACCAACACCATAAGAGCGTACACTCTTGAGCCTGTACGAATTATAAAAAAAAACGGGACAGAGGTCGAAGCTGGTGTTTGCCATGTTAAACACGATCAACTTCTTTGCTCTGTTTGTTCACTCTCTCACTCCTCTCCGTCTGATATCGTTACGCTTAAATTGCTCGCGGAGCTGATTTTACGGTAATATCACTCAATCAGTGAAGGGACACCACTCTAGGGCCTTCACCAAGTGCTCAGCTCACCGTGTTTTGCTAAGACATTTAACTTTCCACGCACAGAATCAAAAATCCTCTTTCATTGAACATTAATGTGGTTCGTCTGTATCCGATTCATGTGGTTGACTCCAAACAACCTTGCAGTGGCCAAGTAAATCCTTCTCAATTCGGAGAACCCGGCACTTATTTGAACGAAGGGTAACTCGACAGCTCCGTCGTTTGGACACGTTACCATTGGTCCATAAGGGTCTATCCCGACAATAGACCTCTTTGAAAATTGTCTCAGCAGTTCTACATAAGGGATCTTGAAGCACTTGTTGCAATAGTTGTGCAGAAAAGAGTGACAAAGTTAGCTTGAAAAGTCCCTAGTTCCCTTGACGACTGCTTAATTCTGCGCCTTACAAGCAATTTTCTAATTCTCTCCTAACCTAGAAGCTAAAGAAGAAGAAACGTTTCTCTTTCATCACGTCGTATACCCTTTTTATATTAAATATCAAATGAAACACAAAGAGCCTAAAAGCACCAAGTGATATCGTCATAGCACTTTGCCCAGAACCATCTCGTCATCCATTGGTTTCTTGGGGTCATCGATTGGGTTTCCTTTACGATGTCATACTTGTCGCGATTCTCCTAGAAACAAAGCCACAAATCAGGGACAGGAAAGCATACGAGTGGAAAATGACTTACAATCGGCTTTGGCACGATTCGCTTCATGTTGATCCTGTGAACATGTTCCCGGTATGCAGCCCGCAGAGCTTGATAGTCAGATCCGCTCAAACAAGGTAAACATAGTTCACACTCAAGGATGTTGCACGATTTATCGCAGTCAAAATCAACGCAGAGATTCAGTAGAGTGGCAACATTCCTGTCGATGGATATCATGTCCTCCACATTCTCCGAACTGAAAGAAACAATTTCGTCAGCAATAAACACTCAATTCATTGTATGCCTTCTCACCCTAAGGCCATTAGCGAGCTCTCCACCGGGGAACCAACGCCAACCAGATTCAACACGCTATAGAGAATCTGTTCGTACAGTAACGAGTTCGGCTTGTAGTGCGCCGACGATAGATTAGGACTCATGTTAGCCTCCATCAGGTACACTTTCAGGTTGTCATCGATAATCAAATCAAAGCGCATTAAATCGAAGAAATTCTTTGTCTTATATGACTTGAGGATGTCAGCTATAAGGGCCTCCTTTGATTGCACAGTCTCTCTCACAATCTTCTCAACCTGAAGCCACACGCCACTTGGGTCTTTCCCCTGATCTCTGACATACGCGTCGAAAGCGCTCTTCATATTCCCACTGAACTTGTTGTAGAATTTGACCAACGAAGGCACTTCCCACGTGGGCAGGTAATCGTCGCCCACAACGTACTTGTCAACATTTTTCGGATCGAATGGATGGTATTTAACTGGACAGTAACGAAACAGAACGTCGCCAGTGTAAATGTACACTCTCAGCGGATCTATACTGGTCACCACCACGTACACTCCGATATCGAACTTGTATCCATCCACCAGAAATGGGTTTTGTATGAATTCCTGAATGAAACTGCTGTTCGAGTCCAAGTTAATGTCTTCTGGCGACTTGATTTCAATAAATCTGTGCTCGTTGTGCTTTTCGACGAACTTTGCTGTCGGATTATCGGCGATGTACCTTAAGAAATCATTTTTCTGAGACGGGAGCTTGAATGCCTTCGGAAGGAATGGCAAAGGCGTTGTTGAGAGGTCAACTTTATTCGTGATATATCCGCATCCGGGCAAATGATTGACCATCTGGTGCGGTTGGAGATTCTTAAGTACATTTGGCATTGCGAAGAACGGATAATCGTGTGCCCACAACAGATCCCAATCATCTTCGATATGTGCTCGATCGTATCCGAGTCTCTGTAATACTGCTACGACATGACTCAGGTGGTCTTCGTCCTTATTGTTTTGATATATCGCATATGTGCGACGTGTGAGGTGTTGGACGGATGAAATGTTGCATTTGGACGCGTTGTCATCGAGTGATTTGGACGGAAATAGACTGTGGGTCGTGTTGGGAATGATTTCTAATAGGATCGCACTGCAAACAGTGGCAATTAGGAATATAATAACGCTCTTAAACGGGACGGTTGAATATCTGGCAGATTCATCAATGGTTATGGGCTGAAACGAGCAAGAGTCAAATGATTTGGCTCGAGAAAAAATACGATTTTATTACAGATTCGGTTTTCATGGCTTCGATCTGGTTTTCAATCGAAATTAAATTAAAAAACCAAAAAATCTAAAACTAAATCCAAGTACGCGGCGATACTTTCTCTAGGTAAATAGAAAACGAAATTCCACCATTCTGACGTCTGACGTTCGGAAAAATGTACTAGATAGACATGAAAAGTGATGCCAATACATCAATTTGCAACAGTTGACTTTTAAATTTTCAAATTAAAGAATTCGTAATGTGAATGTTAAAGCTCTTTGAGTTTCGCCGTTATAGGAGTCCAGAAACACGGATTCTCTCGTTTTTTACCTTTTTTAGAAGAAACATACAACCAAGTTTAGCCAATTTACCATAATAAAATAACTGAATATTCTGCGAATTTACGTTTTTTTTTTATTAACCCATTATAACCCATGGCACCCATTTTTATGTGTTTACACATTCGTCCCCAACGCTTCTCATAGTTAATAATTTCAAAACGTCATTTGTCCATGTGGTTCTACCCATAGTTACCTTTCTTTTCTAGTATTTAAGGTAAATCAGTACGCTTGCTACGACAGGCATTTGATTTTTTTTTATTTTGTGTTGTGAAATTATTGCAAAAAATGGTTGTGCGATTCAAGTAAGTACATGATATTTTATTAATTTTCCGTAATATGCTACATTTATGTATTTTTAATTTGTTTCAAAACATTGATTGCCTTGATAAAGCAATAATATTATCCAATCTTCTTCATGTGTTCGGTTTACCCTACGCGAAAAGTGACGGGTGCCTGTAGGCTGTTATGTAGTCTTTTCGTGGTTTTAGTTTTTCCTGTGTTTATTTACTGTTTTTGCTTTTTTAGGGATTGTTCACTACATGAAGCATTGACTGTGCTAGAAGAAGACGAAGATATTGAGCCTCGGTTGTTATATATCGAACCTCCAGACCCCGTAGTTCACTCAGGCAAAGATTCAGCCGACGGAAATGAAGGTGGTCTTATAAATAACCTTACAGGTTATATACTCAATGCCAGATGCGAAGTGATACTGGCATCATCTACATGCCAAACACGCTCAAGTCGCAAACAAGTACCTTCTAGCATTGAACCTGAAGTATTTACCTTGAACTTTCTAGTATTTACTCTCGCAGTTCTCATAAGCCGTCCCGTGGGTCTCACACTCTACGGGGATGCTCTGCATCTCGTCGCCCTACATCTAGTAGGGGTAGGGGTCGCGGAATAGAAAGCATGGCTGGCCAACTTGATTCTTCGAGTAGTTCCGGCAGTTCTGTCAGTTCTGAAAACGAATCTCCAACGAAAAAAAAACAAAAAAGCGTCTCGTATCTGGATAGATGACGATTTACTTCGCCAGTCTCACATATTTCCGCAAGCGGATTATCGATAGAGAAAAATCGCCTGTGGAAATGCTGGATCGTAGGGAGAAAATGTAATAAACGTCTTAGTAGATCAATCGCAAAACTATGCAGCTTTTCTCAACTGCTCGGACCCAAAAATAACTCATGACGATATGAAGGTTTTCATCGCTATTCTTATTTTATCTAGCTACAATACTGTTCCGTCTAAAAGACATTATTGGGACCAAGGCGAAGATATGAGGAATTTGATGGTCTATAACTGTATGCGGCGTGACAGATTTATGACAATAATGCGTTTTATACATTGTGCGGATAACAATTACATGATTGCCACAGACAAGATGGAAGCTGAGACTCATTGATATCATCCAAAATAACTTTCTAGAAAATTATGTGCCATCTTCTACTTTAAACTATGATAAAGTATTTTGGAAAACACGGGTGTAAGCAGTTTATCCGCGGCAAACCAACCCGCTCCCGTTTTAAAAACTGGTATCTGAACACGCCTTATGATTACTTGGTTGACTTTGAGATATTTCAAGGAAAGAGTATTCAGGAAAATCCTGAGTATCACAAATCGTTTGGGAAAGCAGCTTCGCCTCTTGTGAAAATGATACATAGATAATTTTTCTGAACAAGTAAAGTGCCAACAAGCTCCTATTTCGATAATTTGTTCACCAGTTTTCAGCTGCTAGCACATCTGAAATCACGCGGATATGAAGGGACGGGAACAGTTCGCTAGACCCGCCTTCCCAATTACCTTCCATTGACCAGCAAGAAATTTATGACAATAACTGAGCGTGGTACTCATGTCCACTCAAAAAGTAAACAGGAGTATATAATTGTAGTTCGCTGGAAAGACAATTCTATAGTAACGACAATGTCAACTATTCATGGTGTCGAACCTGCGACAAATATTGGCCGTTATTGTGCAATAGAAAAAAAAAAAGAATTCAGGTTCCGCGACCAGCTATATTCACAGAATATAATAAAAATATGGGAGGCACCGACATAATGGAACAAAATAAAACACCTACCACATAGGAATCCGGGGGAAGAAATGGTGGTGGCCTATTTACACGTACTTCATTGATGTGGCCGTATGCAATGCTTGAGTGTTGTCAATACAAGCAAGTAGGAAGCTTACTTAGCTAGATTTTAGAAGAGAAATTGTTCAAACGTACTTTTTGGAGATTAGAAATGAACCTCGAGGCGGCGGTCGTCCAGCAGTTTCAAAATCTTTCCTAACTGGCCACAGGGTCAAGGACGGCATGCGTTTTGTTGGTCGCAATCACTTATTAGTTCCCACTGCCAATGACTCCCGTCGCAAATGTGCTTTTGACACTTGTAAGAGTCAAACTAGACTACAATGCATAAAGTGTGACGTGGGGCTCTGTACAGCCTGCAATTTCATACTTGAAATTTTATAATATTATCCTAAAATATATTACTTTTTCTATAAAAAAAAAATTAAAATTACTTGTTTTTGTCTTGAAAAATAAAATATAAGCCCAAGGCAGTTTTATCAATAGTTTATAACACTATTGCAAACAATAAACTAATTATTTAATTCACGAAAGAAAGACACGAAAATAACCTAACGGTGCCATACGGCATCCCTTGGTTTTTCCAGAAGTAAGAGTTGGACCAAAATTCTTACTATCAGAAATGATTAAGTGGACAACATAATAGAATATTACATGATTCTGGAACACTAAATTAATTCAGGTCATAATGGGTTAAGAGTTGTGGGTGATAGTTTGAAATTTAATAACATTGAGCAGGAAATGCTTTTTTTGAGACCTAATAGTGAACCTGGCTAAGTCGAACTGGCGGTAGCAGAAATCAGCAAGAAATGATGTACGATTTGTTCATAAAATATTTCATTTCATTTATTCCCCCATTTTCCCCGAGTGTACTTTCCAAGAGCCGCCCCGAATCATGCCGAAATATCCGACATCACAGTCTAAGAAGTTCGGTACGCGGTTAAAAACTCCAAGAAAAGAAAAGCTGTTGGGCCGGATGGGATACGCTCTTCTTCTTCTTCTTCTTCTTTTCCTTTTTTCCGGCGTCGTTATGGTCAGAAGTGTAGGACCATAACCTTCCCACTTAACTGCATTCCTACTGGTCCGCTTGTTGCGTCCGCCGGTTTGACCTCAGAAAGTAGCGGCAGGCTTCCCGGTTTGGGATTACTTCATCGCTGAGGCCAATCAAATGCTGGTGTTTTTGCATTTGTTAGTTTGACGGGACGGGATACCCTCTGAGTTCTGGAAAAAGATGGGAGACATCGGGTCTAGAAGGCTCATGGTTCTTATCTCCAAACTTATGAGAGGCAACACTATGCCTAATCAATGGAGGGAAAGCTATCTTCTTCCTTTGCACAAAGGAAAGGGTGATACGCGAAATTGTGATAACTACCGTTCTGTCAAGCTGATGTCGCACAACATGAAGATCGTTGAACGGGTATTAGATAGCCGACTGCGGAAAATAATACGACTATCTGATGACCAGTGCGGGTTTGTCTCGGGTAAATCAACAACAGATGCAATCCAAAGTATAAGGATCATGATGGAAAAGCATCGTGATTCTTCAAAGGACTTGCATATGGTGTTGGTTGATTTCGAGAAGGCCTTTGACCGGCAACCAAGAGATCTTTTATGGGTAGCGCTAAGACAAAAAGGAGTTCCAGAAACCTACGTGCGAGTGATCATGGACATGTACAAGAGAGCAACGAGAAGAGTAAGATGCACCGCAGGAGTCACCGAAGACTTCGCAATCAAAGTCTGTGTACACCAAGGGAGCGTCCTCAGCCCACTGCTCTTTATAGCAGTCCTTGATTGCTTGCTTGAAGGAAAAGTGACGGACCCCAATGTGCACCAGCTATTCTTTGCTGACGATGGAGCCATTATAAGTGATGATCAGGCGTCCCTACAACGAGCACTTGATCTGTGGGTGGACATTTTTGAGGCACACGGGTATCGTATTAGTTCAAAGAAGACAGAGTATCTGTGCTGCCCGTTCTCTGACCCTCATCAGCCTATTCCAGACATTTACTTGAACGGAAGAGTGCTTCCCAAGTGTGAAAAGTTTAAATATCTGGGATCTATGATTAATAAAGAAGCAACTTGTGATGACGACATCAACCATCGCGTAAGCGTAGGGTGGATGAAGTGGGGGGAAAACTCCGCCCCCTAAGCTGAAAGGAAGGCTCTATACTTCAGTTGTACGTCCGGCGCTCACATACGGTTCACAATGCTGGACAATGCACAAAAAGTATGAGAGCAAATTAACGGCAGCTTAGATGAAGATGCTTCACATGACAGCCGGAGTAACAAAGCGTGACAGAATTTGAAGTTCAAAGATCCGAGGAAGCCTCCACGTAAAAGAAACCATCACAAGAAAGATAGAGCGCGACCGACTCAGTTGGTATTGCCATGTTCAAAGGAGAGATCCTTTGAATCCCGTCCAAAAGGCAATATCAATCAACGTTCCAATTTCAACACGCAAAAAAGGCAGGCCGAAAAACAATTGGTGCAAACAAATGCAAAAACACCAGCATTTGATTGGCCTCAGCGATGAAGTAATCCCAAACCGGGAAGCCTGCCGCTACTTTCTGAGGTCAAACCGGCGGACGCAACAAGCGGACCAGTAGGAATGCAGTTAAGTGGGAAGGTTATGGTCCTACACTTCTGACCATAACGACGCCGGAAAAAAAAAAAAAGGGAAAAGAAGAAAGATGAATGACTTCGGTTATAACGAAATTTCGGTTATAATGACGAAACTAAAAGCAAAAGTTGGGTTTGCCACTCAATAATGAATAATATATTTCGGTTGTAACAATTTCAGCTGTAGTGACCATTTCGGTTATGACGACCATTTCATGAGAGTTGTTTGTAGTAACGACTGAAAACAAAAAAAAAAAGAGAATTTTTGCAAGCTTAAGCCTTTTTCTTGTGTTGGGCATCTAGACCAGAGGTTCCCAAACTTTATTTTCTCATAGACCTCTTCCAAAATGAACCTGAATTCGGTGGACCCCTTCTGCTACATTTTTACCATATTCCCAAAACTCGTCAAAAAATGTGAAAATTAGATCTAACGATGGAAATTTGCATCGCGGCTGAGCTCCAACCCCAAATCGTGGTAATTTCTAGACGAGTGGTAAAAATAAGATGAAAACTAGTATATTTTCTTATTTCTATTTATTAAAATAATACGATTACAGACCTCATAGAACTAAACTTAACTTCAACAATACAAATCAAAAATTAAATAAAAAATCATAATTTTATTGGGTGGGATGTACTTGATGGATTGACAGCAAATTAACTTTTTTCGACAAGGTATGACGAGGGAAACGCTATCAATTTCCGACAACCCCGAATATTTTTCGGGATTTCTGCCTGCAGCCAAAATGTTTGATAGCCCTTTATTAAATATTAAATCACCTTCAGCTCCTCATTGGTGCCAAGCTCGAGTAGCTCCTCTTGTAATACCACATTCGGCATTTCCGTTTCATCAAATGGATTTATGATCCATGGTGGTATTTCCATCGTGAAAATATCTTCAAATCTGTTTTTGAAGTCATCATGCATTGCTGAACGTATGTCTGAATATTTGCTTCATAAATTTCAATTTTCCAAGAAGAGCCGAAATTACACCCTTTGTTTTTATTGAATTTAGGCTGTCCCCTTGTAACTGCAAGTTAATGTCATCGCAGCGGGATGTCTGCTTTCAATTTGATCAGGATTTCTTTTAAATCTGGATCTTTACTTTCCAGAAACTCTAAGACTGATTCAAAAAGTAAGTAAAATCTTGCTAAGCATGCACCTTTCGACAACTAGCTCCATCATTTTCGTCGCACAATTATGCAAACAATCGGGTATTCAACGCATTCCCTCTTATTTTATTAGCGGCCTTAATCACAAATTGAAGCCATTGGTGCAATCGATCATTCAAATTGTTCCCTACTAGGTGTTGTCGATGGATGACACAGTGAATTGCAGTTACTTCTGGTATAATTATTTTAGGATGACTTATAAACCCACGATATGCCCGAACATGGCAGGAGCGCTATCTGCTGCCACCGAAATGATGTTTGTAAATGGAATCGATTTTTCCTTAAAAAAATCACTCAGGACATTAAATATTGATTCGCCCTTAGTTGTCCGCCTTTAAAATTTTCGCGAATAGCAGCTCTTCATGGATTTCTTCGTCTATAACAAATCAAACATATGCCAATATTATTGTTTCATTACCAGGTAAAGTTGACTCATCCAGTTGAATAGAAAAATGAGTTATTCGCAGATAATTACACAAGAAGCTTTCAATATCAGAGCTCCACGGATATCGTAATCTCCCCGGCCAACGCACACGGGAGTAATTCTACCAGGAGGAAAACTAGTGAAATGCTCTGCTCTAATCGCACAGGGATGAACAACACCAAACAAAAAACGTACAGTCTCGAAAAATAACAAGTTGTGTGTGTGTATATGTGTATGAATTAGTTTTCTGCTCTGTTCTACCACTCGATACGCGGTATAAGATTTCACTCCGTTTCTACTTCACACTTCAACTCCCTCTCCCATAAAATCAGTTTTCTGCAGGCAGAAATACTCTCGTGTGCGCTGGCGCAATAACTGTATAACTGTATCTGTCTAGACCAGTGACACCCAAAGTGGTTCAGGTGGACCCCCAGTGGTCTACGGGAGCCTCAACAGGGGTCTACGTTGGCATGAAAAAAAGGGGGTTCACCACTTGTAAGTGGGGGTCCACGAAAATGTATCTGGTTTCGATAGTAAAGAACATTTTTTTCGGTTAGGCTGGTATATGGATCAGATAGCCTGTTTATTTAGCATGAATTCCTTTTTTAAGAAGATCAGCGACTGTTTCTTGTAGAAACTTGTCGACAACGCGTGTCGAGATTTGCAAAGCGCCGCCATCCCGACCGCAACGCTTGTTGAGACGTGCAAAGGGACGAAATACGACTTGTGCTGTGCTTGCAATCTTGCATGAACTTGTCTGATTGCCCACCAATATAAATACGAATGCTGCCAAGGACAAACGCTAATTTGTTTCCTGAATTTTGAAAAGAAAAGTGTGAGTGAATCGATGTCAGTGTTTGCTAGTGCCGGAAAAGGTAAGTACCAGCCTATATGTACATTTGTTAGGCATACTTCTAAAGGGTCCGCAATCTAACGTTTTTTTTTTCAAGTAGTGCTTATTTCGTGAATGGTAACACTTAGCTCATGTCTGATTTGACAGATAATTAGTTTTATCCAGAAACCACCAATGAGACGTCCCACTCAAAATGGCCGCCGACGTTTGCCTACAAGCTCGGGCGAGCACGTGGGTACCTCAAGTGCTGTCAAAAGAGCACGTGGGTACCTCAAGTGCTGTCAAAATTTTGTAAACAATCACGCACATTGTTATAATTCCAAGAGTGTGTGTGGCGGGAGTACACTGCGGTAAAATGAAATGAACTCACACGTATTCACCGATAGAAGCTCGTTTGTAACGGGTTTTGTCGCTATGCACCTGAACCACTGTCAGAATCTCGTCAAAAATTCAGGGTGTCACGGGGGAAGACGTACGAAAGACGCACGTCTCATTCTGGTTTCTGGTTTTATCCTTCCGCTGAACGAATATCTTTGTGTATACGCTTGAACAACGCTGGGAAATATTGCGACATTACTTTGAAAATCATGGTAATGTTGCAGAATGTGTGCGAAAATTGCGTACGGAGTTTGGAATAAGAGAAGCACCGTTAGCTCCGTATGTTCGTTATCTTGGGAAAAAAGTGAAAGAAACTGGCATCCTCATCGATAAACCAAAGCGTGAAAAGCCAAAAACAGTGCGTACACCCGAGAATATTGCTGCTGCGGCAGAAAGTGTGCGTGAAGCGCCATCAACATCAATTCACCGTCGTTCTCAACAATTGAACATTTCGGAGACATCATTGAGACGAATTTTGCATAAAGACCTTGGTATGACGCCATACAAAGTCCAATTGGTTCAGGAGTTGAAGCCAACTGACCATCCAATGCGTTTTTGCTTCGCTAAGTGGGCCTGCGATCGACTTACAGAAGATGCCGATTTTGCCAAAAAAATCATCTTTTCAGATGAAGCTCATTTTGATCTTAGTGGGTATGTAAACAAGCAAAATTGTCGCATTTGGGGCACAGAAAACCCGCACACATACATTGAAAAGCCGGTGCACCCAAAACGAGCCACTGTTTGGTGCGGATTTTGGTCCAGAGACATAATTGGGCCATTTTTCTTCGAAAATGAGTTATCGGGCCATGTTGAACGAATTTTTGTTCACAAAAATTGAAGAGGAGGATATTGGCAACATTTGGTTTCAACAGGACGGCGCTACGTGCCACACAGCCGAAGCTACACTCAATGTTTTGCGCCCTGTTTTTGAAGATCGCATTATCAGCCGCAGAGCTGATGTCGTTTGGCCACCTCGGAGCTGCGATTTGACACCGTTGGACTATTATTTGTGGGGTGCCGTCAAAGATAAGTGTTACGCCGACAAGCCAGAGACAATTGACGCTTTAAAGGACAATATTCGTGAAATACAGCTGCACACAATCGATAATGTGCTTAAAAATTGGACCGATCGTGTAGGCTACTGCATGGCCAGCCGAGGCAGCCATTTGAATGAAATTATTTTCCATTATTAACCGGAAGTATTGTACTTTCAAATAAAAAAAGAAATTTGAGAAAATATTCAGTAGTTTTTTTTATAGCATTTTCAAAAAAAAAAAAATTATTTGGCGGACCCTTTACGAGGGTGGTCCGATAAGTACTTAGCCTCACAGCCAGAGGGCGCCGGTATCGCAAGAGCAACTTACTATCGTGTAGTACATTCTAGTTGACGGCTACTGTCGATCGGACTCGTAATTTTGTTTTGACCGCGTGTGGAAGCGGGAGTGTCCGCGAATTTAAGAAAAATGGAAAAACAGCAATATCGGTCGGTGATTCGATTCTTGTTTTAGGAAGGGAAATCGCGCAGCGAAATCAAAGAGCGTTTGGATGCTGTGTACGGTGACTCTTCTCCTCCGATGGCGACCATAAAAAATTGGTTTAACGAGTTTCAACGTGGTCGCATGTGGTTTTTGATGAGCCACGTCCAGGTGCCCCGAAAACGGCTACCACGGAGGATAACGTGACAAAAATTCACGATCTCGTATTGGCAGACCGCCGATTGAAGATGCGCGAGATAGCTAAGACAGTAGGCATTTCAAAAGATCGCGTGGGTCATATCCTGCATGAAATTTTGGGCATGAGAAAACTGTTGGCGCGATGGGTGCCGCGTTTGCTCACTCCGGACAACAAGCGCAACCGTGAGACCACTTCAGAGCAGTGTTTGACGCTGTTTAAACGCAATTCGAAGGAATTTCTGCGTCGTTTCGTGACAGTCGACGAAACATGGATCCACTGGTACACACCAAGGAACAGTCGAAACAGTGGACTTCACCCGGCGAACGTGCTCCGAAGAAGGCGAAGTCTGTCCCATCGGCCGGAAAGGTGATGGCCACCGTTTTCTGGGATTCACAAGGTGTTATCCACATCGACTACCTGGAGAAGACAAAACGGTCACAGGGCTGTACTATGCCAAATTGCCGATTGGGCCGATTCGACGCCGAATTGAAAAAAGAACCCCACCGTGCACAGTATATTCGCTTCAACGTCTCAAAGTAACGATGATGGCTTGCGGGCATCTTACAATATCTCATTGCTTATAGCGAAATCTGAAAAACCACACACCATCGGAGAACAGTTAATTTTACCCGCCGTTGTTTTAAAAACTGTTCTGCACAAAACCTCAATTTGACGTGCTGAAAAGAATTCCTTTGAGTAACAACACGCCGCTTTGGAACCGCTCTGCCAGCTTGAGGTTTGTTGGGATCCAAAACCGCTTTGCCTTCTGCGATCAGGGTTTGTCTGTCCGCATGATTGCCTTTTTCGGCGGTGGCGCGGCCATAACAGGACCCTGAACACCTCCAGCTCCGTCAGTTTTGGAATCTGGCACGCTCTTTTTGTCGATTTGAACGTCACCAATAAGTGGAGGAGTGTTTGAGCCGCATGCCGAAAGTGCTGTCATACCTGTACCTCCTGCAGCAGCCTTTACTAGCTGCCGACACTTTCTGCGCTGTGCGCCGCTAAGAAGTGCGGGGACTGCGAATGAGAGGGTCGGATGCTTTTCGGTAGGAGATACCTCCGCCGATCTACTCATCTTGACTGTTTTCCCCAGAGGTTCGCCTTAAACCTTCGTGCCTTCGGCTATGCACGATTTTCGGACACGCCTCTTTCCCCTTCTTTTTTGGCACTTAGCAGCGCAATCTACAGTACATCCCAATTCTGGGGCTCGTTCAACCTTGAAGAATTTTACGCCTCAATTTTTGGTTGGATTCGAATTTAACCAGCCGAATGTGAGTGTTGCAATTATTTCTGGCTCGTATGTACTATTTTCGGTTTTCCTCTGATCTGTTGCCTGTTTAGTTGTCGAGGAAACACAAACACCAGTTAAATACTCGAAAGAAGTTGTTAAGGCCGCACTAGTGGGCTTACTCGTATAACCATAATGTTCATACATACTGTTCAGCGGAAGGTCTGTGGTTCAAGTCCGACCATAGCCAATTCCTATATGGAAAAGAGTGTGCAACAACACCAGTTGTAAATGAGAGATGATCAAAAAATGCTGACGAAGGCATAACACTCGCAGTATAAGATCACTTCAAAATTCATAATCTGTGTGTGCATATCCAATATAACACCAAAATGACATGGAAACAAAAAAAAAGTTACTGTGAGCTACAACCGAAGCGACAAATTCAGCCGAATATCTGGAATCCTATCCAGGACAACCACCCCCGGAGAGTAGTGAACGAACATCTTCGGCACAAACCATCTGTACTCCGTCTAGGTTGTATGATATGTACCATAAGAGCGTACACTCTTGAACCTGCAAAAAAAAATACTGAGTGGTGGGAGCTCGAGAATTTTGCTGATATCACGCAATGGTCGGACGAGCCGAGAGGCGACATTATATCAATCGTGTATTTGTTAGGAGGTTTGCTGGGAGGTTAGAAACAAGTCCAGCGTGTTGGCGGTATGACCAGAAACATCGAGGATATGCGACGGCTCATTCACAAGTTGAGTTAAACGCTTGCATCCATTGTTTGCGTGCTGGGGCGTCCAGGGCGGGCATCGTCATTAACATTTTGGCTCTTGTTTGGAGCATGTAAAACTTGACATGGGTGTGAATATACCAAAAATAAATAAATTACAATCGAAGGAAGTACTTAGCCTGTGAAATTAAAAAAGTCACCTTATTTTTTAAATGAACCTATTGTGTTTGGAGCTGTTCATATCTTCAGCGTATGGTTAGGATAAATATCAGTGAACTATGGTGGCTGCCTTTAGGTACATCAAACGTGGCATTATTTGGATCAGAAATAGATCTGAAAATAATATTGTACTGACAGTATTCGATGTATAGGTAGGACTTGGTGCATAAGATAAAACCTGGTGAAAACCAAGAACGGCGAATTTAAGAAGTATAAATTGATGCGAGATTCCTTCGAAGGCCTTACTGAATTCTGTGATACAAGTATTGTGACACAAACTGAATTAGGTTAGTAGTTGTCAATCGGCCTTTTAGAAATCCATGCAGATTTGCAGTGAAAGAATATTGGATCGTAGACGATATTCTCAAAGAGGGTGATGTAATTATTTTGCCAGAGCTGAGTAAAGAAATCCTGTGAAAAGGAACTTCGAAATAAGGCCGTGAGTCTAGGAATAGATGATTGGTGCTTTTTTTTAAGCTATGGTGGGGAGGCAGTCAGGACTGAGCGAGAAGTCGCCCTTTAAGACACGTATTTTCTCGATAACTTAGCAGGAGTTACGAGTATATTCACTGACACTAGAGACGAGCCAGGGCAATCTTTTATATAACGAAAGTAGTCATGATTGTGTTGAAGGGCCTTTTCCACGAAAGATTGGCTGATGAATTGGGTAGAAAAGTTGGCAACTATTTTTGGATCCTTGAGGAAGTTTTTGCTTTTACAAAGTGGGATCGGGGATAAGAGAGGATTGGGATGGAGATGAGGTGCAGATAATTTTTTGGTGAATATGGGTTGGTTAGGAAAGTGCAAATGAGGACTTTGGAGTAGAATAAGGCTAAGGTATAATTTAGGGTCATGTGTGTGTTTGGGTTTAGGAGAAAATTAAAGTTAATCTTGCTGAGCAGGTAATTTAGTTTTCCGAAGACTGCTTTTCGGAAATTGAAGAAATACGTGTTTTCGGAGTTTAGAAAGGTGAAGCGATTTCCAAATTGAAAGAGACCAGAGTCAGAGATAGATCTGTGTAGAGAATTTCCTTGCCAGACGAGGTGTTAGTCGCCCCAAAGTGGGCCTTGTCGTCGGATGTAGCCCGTTTTAAGTACAGAAGGCTCAATTCACCACCGATGATGATAACGTCATTGGGGTCAGGATATCAGATATGGTACCTGTGAGGTCGATTCCCAATTTTTGGTAAATAAATCAGGTTAGAGATGTATCCCATATAGACAATGAATCAGATACCGGATGATTACGTCCAGAGCTTTTTAAAAAGAGCGTGGAAGCCCTGTAGCGTCTGGGGCTTTGTAGGGTTTAATGAAGGCAATTGCTCAATTTATTCTATTAGTACCGAAGAGCCTGTGTTCCGTGCAGGGACGGGTTAAGAATATCCCTGCAGCGATACCTCTCGCTTGTCGTAAAAGGCGACTAAAACAAAGGTAAACAAAAATCACATCTAGGCAATTTAGAAAACACCAAGGTGAGCCTAGGGACACATATACCACCATTAAACTGCCCCACAAGTGTACATGCAAATCAGTGGGTTGACACGACTGGAGATCACCGGTGTTGTAAGAGTAAGATCAAACAAAAAAATCTGGAGCATGCCCGTGTCACAAAAAAAAAAAGCAGGCCGAAAAACAATTGGTGCAAACAAATGCAAAAACACCAGCATTGGCCTCAGCGATGAAGTAATCCCAAACCGGGAAGCCTGCCGCTACTTTCTGAGGTCAAACCGGCGGACCCCACATGCGGACCAGTAGGAATGCAGTTAAGTGGGAAGGTTATGGTCCTACACTTCTGACCACAACAACGCCGGAAAAAGGAAGAGAGGAGAGAAGAGAAGTACCGAAGAGCCTGTCAAACAGGTTGTTGATTTTACTATTCAGAACTTCGGTGGTGATTAGGGCAATACTGAACTTACGCTGTAGAACCAGAGAAGTGTACCTTGATTAATTAGTAAGCTCTTGAGGCAGAGCTCTCTAGAGTCGGGTTGCAATAGGTAACTCAATAGTCAAGCAATGTCTTCTCCAAGACACTGTTTTTGAATTACCTAAACTGTAGGTTTTAATAGGTAAAAACAAATTCATATTCCGTCAACCGTTTAGCCTTGCGCACATTCGATGTGGTATGTATTTGAATCACATAAAATTAACAATGCTTTCTGGAATGATTGCAATCATGCCTATACCATATATAGTGATATTAGGTCACCATCCCTAGGACAGTAAGCAGAGGCGCACATCATCACTCTTACTCCACTTGTAAAGGTCATTTCATGGTGATGGCAGGAAAACGATATAAGAGTGGAAGGCACTTCATTTTGGCAGGAAAAACTTTACGAACTTTTCTTCAATTTTTTTACTTATTAAAATTCATAAGAAAATTCAAAACAATTACTCTGGTTGGATTGCCCCCTGCAATTCGTGGAAATATAAAATTCCCGTTACTTATTGAACATAGCTCATACATGTGTTAAAGACGAATTGGCCTCGAAATACATTTTTCATAACGCGACTGCTACCGAGGTTCGATCTCCATGTTACCGACATGGTCAACATATCCACTGGACTATGATGCACCTTTACAACATCTTGTCTACTTTCCGAAATTCGAAACTAATTATCGACGAAAATTAAGTCTCGTCCCGTATATATCAACGATTTTTCGTTGATAGCGGGTTTTTTTTTATTTTGTTATTAAATACATTAAAAACATTCGCCTGATACCCGCGAATTTCCCCGCGAGTTCCGCTAATTTTCTCCGCGAGTTCTGACCGCGAATTTTCGACGCGAATTTTCTCCGCGAATTTTCCACGCGAAGTAATCGGAAAAAGCCATCATCATGAGCAAGAGAGATGTAAATATAATTCCATTCGGCACATTACACCCTCGAACACTGCTTAAAGTCGTTTCCCTATCTTTTAGACAGCAATGATGGTTAAGAAAAGACGGATTCGAGTGCGTTTTAAGGTCTTGGTTCGGATGGTGATATTGAACAAAGGATGGCTTGTGGAATTAGATGACGAAAAGATTTCTACAAACGTGACAAGAAATGTTGCCATGCTAGTGCGACAACAAACCGTAATCGGTCTTCTTACTATGGCTGTAGGTATTGCGTCAGATGTAGTCTTTTCAATTCTAACGTTAGATTTGTAGGAAAAATCCCTTATTCGACGTCCATTTCATGTAAGAACGGTGGAAGATCGAAAAAAACTTTTAGACTTGATGTTTAATTTGACATGCTTTGCTAAATTTCCGCCAGTAAGTTCGGAATAGCCTCTATCAGGAAATATACGAGTATATGTTTAAAATGAATACTTCTAGAAAATACGTGCTCGCTTGTCAAGGGTCGTGAAATTCATTTATCTCACTCCTGGTCACGTAATAATCAAACAAGGACACTTTCCGGAAGCTGTTTACTTCATACTGACGGGGGAAGCTGAAGTAACAGAAAAAACATTTGATCCAGTAAGTAACTAAAGTAAATGACAATTGCGTCATTTTCGATTATTTCGTATCAACATTTTAGGAGACCAATAGCTATTATGACAGGCTTGTTAACATATTGGCTCCTGGGGACAGCATTGGCGAAATAGAAATGCTTGAAAAATGCAACAGAAAATATACGTCCAAGAGTGCAAGTAAGTTCCCACTCTTTCTATTTCATGAGTTTGTTTTTGATTTAGATTAGAATTTAGGTGACCACCACCCTTTGTCAGTATCTTATATAATGTTAAGTTCCTTACGTTTGATCGAGGGTTTTTCGGTTTGGAACATTAATGTCCATCCGTTTTACATGTCCTAGTCACACCACTCATTGTCTACGAACGTTTTGACTATAGTCTGCGTTGCTGCTTCCTCCTCCATTTATCTTTATTGGCATCGGTCATTCAATTCTAAGCAACCCTCTCTCGAAACGAACTAGTATACTCCAAAACTTAGTCGTTCGCGAGCGCCTTAATGGGTTAATGGACTATTTTATATCAATGTGTTTGGTGGGTGCGTGAAACACCGGATTATTTGCCAAACACTCAGCTCCCCGATTATCCACGAAAATATCTATGCTAGCCAAATCAGGTAGAGTTAACTCAAGCATTAGGCTATGAAGGTAGATGACGCAACCATTCGCTGCTTCGGCGACTTCCAGGTAATGGCTGCAGCACCGAGAAAAAACACGTAGCCTGTATATGAACGACGATCATACATCAGTACATCCTCCCCAGGAGACATCAGTATAGGCAATCATAGACCCATCCAGATTTCTTATACAAAAGGCCATTATCTACAGTTCCAACAAGATATCTTAAGACTCGTTTCGGTGCAAGCCAGTGGCAAGTCCGCGGCTTATCTATAAATTGTGCTAATCTCGATACTGTATTAGCAATATCTGGGCGGGTGGCTACTGATAAATATATGAGAGCACCAATTAATTCACGATATGGATGATTTTCATGAATGTGGCCAGCATCTGCATCATCGAAGCGCACATTGACTTCCGAAGGAGAAGTCCCAGAGTTACAGGCCTCCATTTTGTACTGCTTAAGTAGCGCAAGAGTAAGTCCCTATTGGGAAGGTTGTATTTCGCCATTGTTTTGCCCTATGTCCAGACCAAGGCAACTTTGGTAGAACCAAGATCTTTAATTTCAAAGTTATCTGAAAGACATTGGTACATATCCCTTATGCGCTCAACGTCGTCCGATGCAACCAGGATGTCGTCAAACCATTGCCATTGTTATTTTGGAAAAGACATGGTTCATTTTAAGTGGGCTTCACTCCCAATGTCAAAAGTTTTTCACCAAATTTCTCGTACCACTAACGACCTGCTTGTCGTAACCCATACAGCGCCTTCTGCAATTTGCAAGCATTTTCTTCGCCACGAAGATTCGCTTGCATTTCTCTTGCTTTGGCTCCAAAGCATGAGTCTTTTTCATGTTTCGATATGGTCCTTTCTAGCAGTGCATTCATCGTTTCCGGAATTTCCGTGCCGACATCCTCGTTCAATGTTCCACGCTGTAACAACGTCAAACTGCCAGACCAAGCCGCACCGAAAATGCCAATAGTAAACGCAATGTTTCAAGTCTTACTACTGGAGCAAATGTCTGATAGTAATCTACCCCATATTTTTGACTGTACCCCTTTGCTACAAGTCAAGTTTTATATCACTTAATGCTACCATTAGCACTATGTTTAGTAGTGAGAACCCAGCGGCATCCAACGGCGTGATCATCACTATCATCCTTCGTAATTATTTTCCATGTACTCGTATCATTTTTTAAAATACTTTCAAGCTCCGACTCCTTGGCGTTCTTCCATTCCTCGGCATCACTGCTTTTCAAGGCATCTGAAACAGTAACTTCTACCACACCAGCAAATACATTTTCATCTCTTTCAATGTCCTCAGTTTCACGTTGAGTAGACGTTGTCGTCGTTGTTGACCGAAACAGTTCCCTCGGTCGCCCTCTCGAACGTAACTTCCAAGGTAATTCAGAAGACTGTTTTCCTTCTTTCATATTTGCTGTTGTATTTTGCTTCTCTCCAGAAGTAAACCAAGTTTTTAAAGGACACGGTGAGAACTCAACAACTTTTGGCCTGCTTATGTTATCCGGTGCCTTTAATATGGGGGCTAATAGTTCATCCAGCACTATCGTTTTTGGCGTATTATTTGTTTCCTCTTCCAAAAACTTTACGTCCTATGCAAGAACAATCTGATGCTTAGTTGGAAGCCATACTCGATACCCTTTCGGTTCCTAGGATACCCAACAAAAACACCTTCCATAGATCTTTGTGCAAGCTTATCTTTCATAGAGTCCTTATTGAGACCAAGCACCTTTGAACCTTCAGATTATTCAATTTTACACTTTTTCCATTCCATTTTTCAAAAGGAATTCCACCTTTCAAACTGTTTGTTGGACACCGATTCCGGATATGACACGCAGTGTCAACTGCTTCCGACCAAAATGAAGAACTCAAGTTGGATTGCAGCAATAAACACCTAGCCATATCTTATAGCGTTCGCTTCTTTCGTTCTGCTACTCCAATCTGTTGAGGCGTATGGCGAATTGTCAACCTTCTCTTTATACCTTCGCTAGACAAATACAGAGTGCGCCACCTCATATGGGTCGATGTAAACTGCGAATAACTTCAACAATTGTCAACCGATTTTCATATGTCAGAGCATTTTGGAAACGTCGATTCAGTACAATTTTAACCAGAAACCAGAATGACACGTGCGTCTTTCGTACATCTTCCCCCGTGACACCCTGAAATTTTGAAAGAAGTTCAGGTTCGTAGCGATAAAACCCGTTACAAACGAGCTTCTATCCGTGAATACGTGTGAGCTCATTTCATTTTACCGCAGTGAACTCCCGCCACACACACTGTTGGAATTATAACAATGTGCGTGATTGTTTACAAAATTTTGACAGCACTTGAGGTACCCACGTGCTCGCCCGAGCTTGTAGGCAAACGTCGGCGGCCATTTTAAGTGGTACGTCGTGGTTTCTGATTTTAACTATGAATCGCTTCACACCAAAAGAACGCGCGGAAATAGTTTCAATGTTCATTAAAAATGAACGCTCGATTGTGCTAACTCAACGTGCGTATCCTGCAAAATATCGTGATCATGTTGCGCCCAAAAAAGATACAATTCGTCGTTGGGCCTGTGTGGAAGCCTTCGTGAGCAACCTAGGCCACGTCCGCGGCGTTCAAACTCATCTATTCAGTCTGTGAAGGCCAGTGTTCAAAAAGACTCAAGTTTGTCAAATCGGCGCCGTTCGCAGCAGTTAGGCATCAGTGGGACCATTTTGCGGAGAATTTTAAAGGATGATCTTCACTTATTTCCATACAAATATACGCACAAAATGTCGTTGCAATAATTAATGCTGAGCCGGAGTTCTGAAAAATCTCTGAAGCAAGGTATTTCAATGCTCTTCTAATTTTTTGCTTCAATATTTACTTAAGTCTTGATACAAAACAGTAAACTACTGACTTATTTGTGGATATCATAAAGGCTCTTGATATGAATAAACATACGATTCTGTTGGGGAAAAAGATGGATTTCGTGGGTTCAAATCGTATCTATCAAACAGATCTCAAAGTTTATCTTAAAGTTTAAGTTTAGTAGATCTAAGAGAAGCGAGTTCTGATTTGGGACCTCTTTGGGACCCATGTTTTTCCCGATTTATATCAATCCACTTACTTACTTAATAAGCCAGCTATCCATGGAGGATATGAGCCTGGGCTATGGCTGCCTTCCATCTTCGACGGTCCCAGGCACGCTTCCAGTTGTCAAGACCAAGTTGTCTAACATCCGCGATTACTTGGTCTGTATACCGGAGGTTCGGTCTTCCTCTTCTTCTCGAACCAGGAGGCTCGAAGTCGAGGACCCTCTTAGCTGGGGCGTTGATGTTCATGCGTACGATGAGCGGAGTCAGTGTAGTCGATGGATCTTTGCCTTCCGGTCTACATCCATATTTTTGTATAGCTCGTAGAGTTCGCTGCGCTGTCATGCTTATTGTTCAGCTTTCGGCTCCGTACAGTAAGACTGGTAGTATAAGCGTTTTTTAAAGCATGGCTTTGGTTCTTCGAGTGAGAAATTTTGACCCAAGTTGCTTGGACTATCCGAAGTAACAGCGGCTACCAAGGGCGATTCTATGCCGGATCTCCACTGTGGTGTCGTTTATGAAATGTACGTTTGCCCCGAGGTAGATAAACTCCTTAAGCACCTCGAAATTGTAGTTGTCAATTGTTACGTTGCCCCAGGTGGTGAGCAACGGATTGGTTTTTGCGTGACAGCATGTACTTTGTTTTATCCTCATTGACCTAAATACCAACTCGTTTTGCCTGTTCTTCAATCGCCGTGAACGCTTCCACAACGTCACGGGGCGACCGCGCAATGATGTCAATATCATCCGCGTATCCTAGCACCTGGACAGACTTGTATAAGATAGTGCCTTCCCTACTGATACCTACCCTTCGCACTATCTGCTCCAGCACCAGGTTGAAGAAACCACACGACAGCGCATGTCCTTGCCGAAATCCGGTATATGTTTCAAACGGTTCAGAGGTCCTAGAACCGAGCTGCATGGTGCATCGCCTATTTTTTAGCGTGTCGCTATACAACCGGATCCCGGGATCCCAAATTCAGCTATCGCATCAAACAGTTCTTTACGATGAAAGCTGTCATATGCAGCTTTTGAAATCGATGAAGAGGTGGTGTATGTCGATTTGAAGCTCGTTTGTCTTTTCCACGATGGTCGTGGTGCAATTGTAATCATAATCGACTGTTGAGCGGAAGGTCTGTAGTTCAAGTCTGTCCATATCCAAGAACAATTCCTATACGGAAAAATTGTGCAACAACATCGCATAACACTCGCAGCATAAGATCACTACAAAATTCATGCACTGTGCCTGCATTTCCCATATTACACCTTAATGACATGGAAACAAAAGAGTTACTGTGAACTACAACCAACGCAAATTCAGTAGAATTTCTCAAATCCTATCTAGGACAATTATCCCCGGAGAGTGGTGAACGAACATCTTCGACACAAACCATATGCACCCCATCCAGGTAGTGTGACAAACACCATAAGAGCGTAAACTCTTGAACCTGCACGAACCCTATAAAAAACCAAAAAAAGAAAAGAAGGATTTGTCGAAGTCGAAGTATGAAAATTTGGTCTATAGTCGATTTGCCGGGCCGGAAGCTGCACTGGTATCTGCTGATTAGTGCGTGCAAAAGGGCTTTAGACGTACACAAAATACGCTGGAAAGGATCTTGTATGCGACATTGAGCAGGGATACACTTCTATAGTTCTTGCAAGAGGTGGGATCGCCTTTTTTTGTGGGTGGGGCAAATAGAGTCGTAGGGCATGCTTTCATCTTCCCAAATTCTGCAGATGAAGTGGTACAAGAACATCGCCGCCAGCCTTGAAGAGCTCTGATAGTAAGCCATCTGAGCCTGCGGCCTTGTTGTTCTTCAGCTTGTGAATAGCTGTGCCGACTTCTTCGATGCTGGGTGGGAGGACTACTTCAGCGGCTGGAGTTGGGATTTCCTCGGTTCCTACCACTCTTTCTTCGTCATGCTCCTTAAGCTGCTACTGGAATTGCTGATTAAATACATCAACTATTCCCTGCGGGTCGGTGACAAGATTACCTTCGCAGTTTCGTAGAGTCTGGGTGCCTTTCTTGAAGCCTCCTGCAAGACCTTTGGCTTTCTTATAAAAGGATAATTATTGTGCTTATTTCTAGACTTGAGCTGGGAGCATCGAAGATTCTTTTCTTTTTCTCCTCCCTTCTTCTGGCTCGTTACTCCTCTTGCAGTGCCCTGGTTTTCCACTGTAGCACCTTTTGATACGCCTCGTCGGTTGCTGCCTTTTTCTGCTCACACTATCCATCGTACCGCGGGTTTCTTGCCAGGGGTGGTAGGTAGCCTAAGGTGATCTCGGCTACTTCCTGAATGGCAATGCAGCCACATACTGTTGGCATTTGTATTCGACGTAGGCATTCCGTAGAGTCTTTCGCTCAGTTGGTCCATGTAGACTCTGGCACCCTCCGGTGTGCTCAGGCGTCCAATGTTGAACCTCCTCATGGTGGGCTGGAACTGCTCTGAATCTTGCTGCTACGAGGTAATGTTTAGGGCCGATTTTTGCCCCCCTGAATGTTCGCACATCCAGGATGTTTGAAAAGTGTCTTGCGTCAATGAGCACATGATCGAGATCGCCAGGTTGCTGTGTGCTTACGAGGGAATCTTGTGCTACTTATCACCGAGCTGTCGCAAAGTTCGTGAGTCGGAAGCCGTTATCTGTTGATGTATCGTGTAGGCTGTGCTTTCCGATCACTCCGCCAAGGGTGTTCTCCTTACCGATTTTGGCCTTTAAGTCCCAGTACGATTTTAACATCGTACTCCGGACATGCTCCGTAGGCGTTGTCCAGGAGTTCATAGAAATCCTCCTTGATGGGATCTTCAGCCTCTTCGGTAAGAGCGTGTGCACCTATGAGGCTGATGTTATAAAATCTGCCTTTGATACGGATTACAGCCAGGCGATCACTTAAAGGTTTAAAGCCGATGACCTTCGACCTTAATCGCTTTCCCATGAAATATCCGCATCCCAATATGTGAAATCCCTTGTGACAGCTGTAATAAATGTCGCAGTCTTTTTTCGATCCGAGTCATTTAGCTCATTCATAACTTGGTTTTTTTCACGTGGGCTGCATACATTTGTTCACCTTCCAACGGTTGTTGGAGAGGCTATCCAGAGGGCGTCCCGAGAAGGCTATATGCCAACTTGACCCAGACATTGAAACAGGGATCGTTGCTGGCATCTCGCCAGTTTGAGAGCAATCAGCAACTTTACCCCCATCAGCATACTTACCGCCTTCTCAGATGGTTTGTATGGCTCAGACAGTGCCCTAAATCTGATTTCTGAAATTCATAATAATAAAAGTCGATTAAGAGTCTATTCTTTGAGCGCCAGCTGAGTATTAGCTCAAGGGCCCCTTTTTACTTTAGCTATCCTAATTTGTACTACTACCCTCGAATCAAGCACCAATACCAGGGTGAAATAAATTACCGGTTTGCTCTACCAGATGACATGGAAGCAAGACAGTCAGAAGCAAAATGGTCAATAATCAAAAGTGTTAAAAAGGAATCAGCGGAAAACAAGCTAAGTTATTGCAAAACCCCTAAAACCTTGGTTCGACTAAGAATGCAAGTAAACAGTAGAAGTTCGTTGATGTTCCAAGACTTCCAGCTCTCGGAAAAAATGAACAGATCACCCCTATTAGTTATCAGACCCTTAGAAATGAAGTCAGCCGTTTTATTCGGGAAAAAAACGACAATGGCAAAGGAAAAATGTTGCTAAAGTAAATAAACTTTAACAGATTGAAGTTGAGCAACTGGAAAGCACCTTATAAAATTTTAATCTACGAAAACGTCAGATTGACACATTTCAAAAGTCGCCCCGACTTTATTTACAAACGTTATATTTTCTATAAGCTTAAGAAAAGCTTCAATTTACAAAACCTCAACGTTATTAAAAAAAAAAACTCATAACAATGAGCAAGAAAAAAGAGGTAACCGATCACCTGCCCGTCCTTATTGGATTCAGGAGAATAACGTCGATCCTTTTCAGACAGATTTAATGATTATGAAGAGAAGAATTCGAGCGCGTTTTAAGGCCTTGGTTAGGATGGTGGTATTGAACAGAGGATGGCTTGGGGAAAAAGAAAACGAAAAGATCTCTACAAACGTGACAAGAAATGTTGCCATGCTAGTGCGACAACAAACCAAAATCGGTCTTCTTACTATGGGTGTAGGTGTTGGGTCACATGTAGTCTTTTCAATTCTAACGTTAGATTTGTAGGAAAAATCCCTTATTCGACGTCCACTTCACTCAAGAACGGTGGAGGATCGACAAAAACTTTTAGACTTAATGTTGCATTTGACATGCTTTACTAAATTTCCACCAGTAAGATCGGAACAGCCTCTATCAGGAAATATATATGTTTAGAGTGAATACTTCTAGAAAATTCGTGCTCGCTTGTCAAAGGTCGTGAAATTCATTTATCTCACTCCTGGTCACGTAATAATCAAACAAGGACACTTTCCGCAAGCTGTATACTTCATACTGACGGGGGAAGCTGAAGTAACAGAAAAAACATTTGATCCAGTAAGTAATTTTGAATTGACAGGAATATCGCGTAATTTTCGATTATTTCGTATCAAAATTTTAGAAGACCAATAGCTATTATGACACGCTTGTTAACATATGCGCTCCTGGGGACAGCATTGGCGAAATAGAAATGCTTGAAAGATGTAAAAGGAAACATACGTCCAAGAGTGCAAGTAAGTTCCTACTCTTTCTATTGAGAGTTTGGTTTTGAAATTTCGATTAGAATGTAGGTAACCACCAGTCGCCCTTCGCTAGTTACGTATACGATGTCGGTTAAGCTACTTACGCTTGGTCGAGGTCTTTTCGGCTTGGAACATTACTACCTATATTCATCCCTTTTACATGTCCTAGTCATACCATTCATTGTCTAAGAAAGTTTTGACATTAGTCTGCGTTGCTGTTTGCTCCTCCATTCCTCTTCATAGTCATCGACCATTCGTAGCAACCCTCTCTCGAAACAAACTAATATACTCTAGACCTTAGACATCCGAGAGGGCTTTAATGGGTATTGACATCAGAGCGGAGGCACACACGACGGTGCGTATCATTTTCAGTTGACTCATTTGAACTAATATGTTCATGCCGTTCTGCTATATCGTCCTCTTCACCACATGCATCAGAAGTGCTGGCTTAATTCATCTCACGTCGTGGTGATTGGCAAAGTTATCGTGGCCCGCAATGGTGCCTATAAGTTTTCTGCAGTCAGATCTTCTTAGAGATATGAGAAAAGCCGCAAAATTCCTGCAAATATCAGCAGCTCAGTCGTCTAGGAATTTAGGCCGACTTAAGGCAGTTTGAGCTTGTGAGACGTCCTCCTCTAAGCCCGTTCTGTCCAATTATAGGAGATTTCATTTTCGGAATCCCAAAGTGACCTGGGAACCAAACAAAGCTTGAGTTTCAAATGTTTGGTATCAAGCGCCAAGCATTCTTGCATCGCCAGAAAGTCGAAAATACGTTAGACATTTTGAGGATTTCAAAACTCTTTTAAACTTTTCCTTCAATATTTTCTCCAAAGTTAGTTTACTGCTAACTTATTTGTGGATATCATAAGGCTCTTAATATGGTTATGGAAATTTAATAAAATTGATTTCGTGGGGTCAGATTGAACCTATCAAAGAGAGCCATCAAAAACATAACTTGTAAAAAAAACCAAGTCTCGCAACTCAGTTCTTCTACCCTAAAAAGTTGTGAGATCTATGTAATACCAAGTCGGTTAATTTATTCAGCCCCTACTTAAGGGACCTTCTGTCTTAAGTTATTACGCAATTAGCTAACCTAACAACATCTTATAGTGACCATATTAATATTAAAAATCTTTTATGTTTTAAATAAA
The DNA here is from genome assembly GCA_958301585.1 of Merodon equestris. Taxonomy (NCBI): domain Eukaryota; kingdom Metazoa; phylum Arthropoda; class Insecta; order Diptera; family Syrphidae; genus Merodon; species Merodon equestris. The sequence continues at coordinate 163,032,057 of OY284413.1, forward strand.
TAGATTGACTTGTCCATCGCATGCATCTCACAAGTAATACATATTATATTAAATTAGATTGTTTAGTGCGATTGCCAAGTCAATATATTTATTTAAAACATAAAAGATTTTTAATATTAATATGGTCACTATAAGATGTTGTTAGGTTAGCTAATTGCGTAATAACTTAAGACAGAAGGTCCCTTAAGTAGGGGCTGAATAAATTAACCGACTTGGTATTACATAGATCTCACAACTTTTTAGGGTAGAAGAACTGAGTTGCGAGACTTGGTTTTTTTTACAAGTTATGTTTTTGATGGCATCTCATTTCTTTTTGTAGATAGTCCTACTTTTCTTCCTTTCCGGTACCTTCTACTTTTTGAATACCAACAACGGATTTTCTTAAAGCCCACTCTGTGTCTTATGAGCTTTTCTTATTTTTGTAGGTTGTCTTCCTCTTTTTCTTTTCCGGTACTACTTCTTGAGCTTCAGCTGCAGTTTTTCTCAAAGCCCACTCCCTGTCTCTATGGGTTTTTCTCGGAGGCTTTGATGTTACAATTTTTATCAAGTCTGGACGGTAAATGCTTCTTAATCTATTGTATTCACAAATTGAGGATTCCTGCGCTTTAATATTTCCAAAGTCGACATTAATTAGATGTAAGCCGCCCAGACTTGTAAATCTCGAAAATGCCACGTAAGCTTGACCGGATGTGAATACTGCAGAACCGATATCCATCAGCGCATTATTTAGACTTAGGCCCTGACTTTTGTGTATAGTTATAGCGTAGGCTATACATATAGGAAACTGTTCGCGATTAACATAAGCTCTATTAATAATTTCCAATTTAGTTTTGACCGGACCAAGCTCGTAAACCTGTTCTTTATCAAATGTAATGTATATTTTCTTAATTATTTTTGTATTTTCCGGATCAACCTTTACTCTTTGCACTATACCGATAGAACCATTAACTAAACCAAGACTCACGTCAATATTTCGCCTTAACATGACTCTTGCTCCTATTTTTATAATTATGTTCTCTTCTAGGCCCGCAGTCATAGAAGCATCGTCTTCATAATTTTTTATGCATTCACGAGCTCTTTTTGTTAGGTATCTGGGGCAATCTATGCTATCTACAGCTGTAAGTTTTATTTCGGGATGTGGGAGAGATCTAAGCATTGCAGTATTTAATTGTTGACACATGTTTTTTGTAGGTAATAAGCAAACGGTATCATCAGGAAGTTTCGAGAGGTGTTCAATTATTTCAATCAATCTGTTTTCATTTGAATTGGTTTTTAGAGTTATTAATCTAGTCGAGAGTAAGTCGCGGTCTTTTTGTGTAGTCACACCTAATCTTATTCTATTTAGCATTTCAACAAAGTTAGTATCATTGAGCTGTCGCATGTTAATAGTAAGTTCATCGTAACGAACAGTTCAATCCACAGATTCGGCATACTGAGGGAACCTAACAACTTGTTAGTTTCAGCAGTTGAGAGTTTTTCAAAAGGTGACTTTTCTCTTACCGGCGGAAGCTGTAAAAGATCCCCGAAAAGTACAAGATGTTTTTTTCCAAACCACCCATTCTGATCATCGCTTGTGTCAAATATCTCAGACAAGCGTAAATGAATATATGTTAAAGTAACATTGGATATCATCGACACTTCGTCTATGATAAACAACACTACTTCTTTCAAATCTGATCTCAGAACTTGGAGCACTTCACCGGAAAGTGGCTTGTACCTCGGTGTTTGCTTGTGTTCCACAGGCAGCTGCAATAGTCTGTGTATATCCATTCACATTGAATGCAGCTATGCCTGTTGGAGCACTAACTGCCACTTTTTTGTTTAAATACATCTTAACCCAAACTTTCAGAGTTTTTATTAAAAAGCTCTTTCCAGTACCACCAGTTCCACTCGCAAAACAGCGTAAAACGTCAGCGTTATTATCAGTTGTGTCCATTTTATGTGTGATCATATCGAAGACTCTTTTTTGATCGGCATTAAGTTTTGCGATCATACTTTGAAGATCAGTCTGCTCTTCTTCTACCAGATTGATTCTCAGTAAGTCATCCATTGCGTTTGCAGCTTCCACAGCTTCAAAGTCTAAAGGGTTTTCAGGACCATCGTCATCATCAACAATTTCCCTTTCTTCGTTTATCTCAGCAACTTTAGATTCTATCATTTCACATGCTTTTTGTATCTTATATCTTGACTCTATCATTGAATTACCATAATCGACTCCTTCTTTTAAATCTTCTTTCGCCAAATTAAAGGCCTCCGTGTAAGTATCACACCCCATTTTGAGTTCATCTAAGGAACGCCATGGCTTGAATAAAAGAAGTAAAGAGAAGAAATATTTCTCTGGTACTTGTTCTCCGTCGTAGAAATAGTGATTGATCAAATATGGGTTATCTCTTCTTTTCAGGAACTTTTTACCGTCATTTATCTCGTAGCACTAGACTTTAGAGGAGACTGGGCGTGTTTTAACAATATCGTAATTTTTAGCGAAACTGTACAAGTTAGTAGTCTCCAACTCTGACACCGAACATACAATTTGTTTTAAAATTGATTTAATTATAAGTTCATCAAATGGTTATTAAATATATGTACATAATAAAGATATTTATTTTATATTCCGTCAAATACATGAACCACATTGACCACTAAACCCAATTCCCCAACCGCAAATTGATTGTTGCATTGCATATTTTTAGGAGTGAATCGCCATCTAGATAAATTGAAAAAGGATACATGCAGACACTATCCTATTAGTAATAATATTTGGTGTATCTAGAAAACTGGACCAAAATTGCAAAATATTTTAGTTTTTCCTTGATTTATACACTAAACACTAATTGTATTCTAAATTTCAAGCTTCTATGTCTGCTAGAAGTGCCCTAGAGTTTTGATGATCGGTGAGTGAGTGAGTGAGTGAGTGAGTGAGTGAGTGACAGAATTAAGGAACTTTGACTAGTTATAATTCTTAAACTACTGGTTCAAATTTAATGAAATTTGAAATATACCGTGTCTATGCGATGCCTGCTTGGTTACTGAAAATTCGGGCTTCTAGTTTTATCCACAACGAAGTTATAGGGGGTCGAAAATGGCCCGAACTGCTTCGAGAAAAGGATGGTACGGCCGTGCCGCTTTTTTGCTCGACTTGGCGGGGGCACTGCCGTGCCCCCAGATCTCTAAGAGGGAAGATTGATGACACGAGAAGTCATCCTCCGCGATAAGTTTATGAGCGAATATTATTGCTTCTTTTTTAAGTAGAAGGTGTACGGGTGGTAGGTCCGTGATGACTTTTAGCGCTGCTGTGGGGGTTGTTCTCATAGCTCCTGTAATACAGATGCAAGCTAGTCTTTGTAGATTGTTGAGCTTGGCTTTTACTGATGTTTGTTTTGTTTTGTGCCACCAAACGGGCGCAGCGTATATGAGAATTGGTCTGGTAATGGCTGTGTAGCGAAATATCTTAGGATTAGCGCCCCAAGTTTTTCCAGTGAGAGTTTTACTGGTCCATAGAGAGATCCTGGCTTTCTCAATGGTTTTTCTGATGTGAGAGTTCCAAATGAGCTTTTCGTCTAGTGTTGCACCTAGATATTTGGCTTCGTTTGAGAACTCTATTTCACCAAATAGAATGGGTTTCTTTAGTTTATGCCAACTTCTTCTTTTGGTGAAAGCGACTATGGTGCTTTTTTTAGGGTTGACATTTAGTCCAACTTTTATGCACCAGTTCGCAACAAAGTTGAGTGCCCATTGGAGGAGTTCCGAGATTGTCTTCGAATTTTAATCTAATTAGGATCACAATGTCATCAGCATAGCCTTGGACATAGAAGCCATTGTTGCTGAGTATACTAATCAGCTCATTGACCACGATGGACCATAGGAGGGGTGAGAGAACGCCCCCTTGGGCGCAGCCTTTCGTGGTTTTTATACTGATTTATCATTGCCTAGTGAGGCGTTGTATTTGGGCGTGATCGGTATTGTCGAAAGCACCCTCAATATCAAGAAAGCAATCTATCGCAATTTCTTTGTCGCTTAGGGATTTATTGATCCGAGCTGTTAATTCTTGAAAAGCATGCGTGGTTGATTTCCCAGGCTGATAGGCATATTGTTGGTTGTGGAGCGTTGATCTTTTGAGAGGACCGTCTCTTATGTCCAGTATTTTTTCCATTGTTTTTAGGAAAAATGAGGTAACGCTTGTTGGTCGGTATGATTTTGGCAGTTCCGTAGATCTGTGGCCTGCTTTTGAGATAAATTTTACCTTTACCTCGTTCCAGCTTGTCGGTATATACCTTCGTGCATAGCTGGTCCTGAAATTGGAAATAACATGGGGGTGATTTGTGCACTTCCTTTCTGAAGGAGAGCTGGGAAGATATCATCTTCTCCAGGAGAATTTGAATGGGTCAAAGGAGTTTATGGCCCATTTTATACTTCCTTCGTGAAAGATTGCCCAGTCCTCTCTGTCTAGTTGCCCTGATCTGTGGAGGTATACTGGAGAGAGTGGAGGGGATGATATTGGAGTCAGGGAAGTGTGTATTTGTTAGTATGTATTTGTAGTGTTTCTGGACTGCTTTCCGCATATGTGCCATCTGTTTCTTCAACAGACTAATTTGATTAGTGTTCGTTTTGGCGAGTACTCTGTGGATGCGAGCACTGCTTTGCATGTCTGAGAGACATGAGACATCTCTAGTTGTAGTTGCTAAAAGAGGCGCGGTATGATGTCCAGTCTCCAATGAGCTTGGTTTTATTGAACAGTTTTCTGGTCAATGCTCTTAGCTTGGAAAGTTTATTATTCCACCATGGAGTGGTGATATGATTGTAGAATTGAGGCTGTCACAGCTAAGTTCTAGACTGTCTATGTCTCTGATGCTATTTGGACAGTTTCTGATCGATTGCTCGAGTTCTAGGCTATAAATGTCCCAGTCTGTCGCTCTTGGTTGTCGGTATGTTTAAAGTGTTTTGACTTTTGTCTGGATGTCAAAACAAATCTGTCGATGATCCGACATCGATGTTTCTGCCGAGACATGCCAGTTCTGAATGGAATTGCTTATGAATGGGGTGGTTAGGGTGAGATCCAAGACTTCTTCTCTGATTCTGTTCATAAAGGCTATTAGTTTAGAATTTCTAGATTGTTTTTAAAAATTAATTCTAAAAGGTACTCACCTCTTCTGTTAATGTCCGACCTTCCCCATGCTGTGTGGTGGGCGTTGGCGTCACAGCATAAGATGATTTGTTGACCTCTTCTTCCACAGTAGTCGAGGAGTCCCTGAAGTGGTGAGAAGTTGAGGTCAGTGGAGTCGCCCGCAAGGTAGGCTGAGCAGATTACTGCATCTGACATGCCTTCCTCAGTAGGTAGCTGTATGCTGGCAGCTGCCATGCCCTTGTTGGTGTATTCTGGAATAGGAATGGCTTTAATGGTTTTATTCATCATTATGCAGGCTCTAGGTCTTCCTTCCTTAGTGGAGTCGTAGAGCAGTTCACCTGATAGACCTTTAATCTGGTCCTTTATTGTGTATGGCTCCTGGATAAGGGCTACATCTAGGTGATCCTTGTTAAATCTATGGCTAAGTACCGCCGAGGCGACCTTCGCATGCATAGATTTATCTGGATTCACCTTAGTCCCATCATTATTGTGTCTGAAAGGTACTGGCAGAGCTGCCAGTGTTAGCGTTCGGTACCGCCATGGGGCTGACCCCTGAAGCCTTTGTTGTCTGAGACATTTCATCAGATAACTTTGCCTTTTGGGGTTCCTTCGTTGCCTCTATGGTGGACCTACTAGCTTCAGAAGCATTCAGTTTGGGAATCTGACTGGGCGTCTGCCCGCTAGTGTCCTCAATTTTCTTTTTGGAGACGGTGTGTTCGATTGGGGCACCGCTATCGGGATGGGCTTGCACCCTGTCCTTGGTTTTGGTGTCCACGGTTGAACTTGCTCACCCCTTGATTCTAATTAGAAACTGAGAGAAGTTGAGGAATAGTTTGCATTTGTGCCTTAAGATGACGTCCTCGGATGCCTCATCTATGGCAAAGGTGACTGTGGCCTTCCTTTGTGATCCTGGGGACTCTCCAACTTTTAGTGCTTACACCAACATTTTGTTTGGTGATTCGCATAAAGAAGGTGTCCTTGGTCAAGTCGTCGGCTTCAGGGATGAATGTGACAAGTGTATAGCTTGGGAATATCATTGCCCTGAGTTATACGTAAATCTGCGTTTTTCCATGGCTTTATCTTACTTATCGTTGACATTAGCCAGTTTTTGGTGTCTGTGTCATGACAAGTAATTGATAGCCATCCATCTCTTGCAGAGGTGGCCACGAACCTAAGGGCAGGACAGTTTTTGTCCGTTTTGTCCATTTCCTCTAGTAGGCTCTTTCTTACCAATTTTATTTCCAAATCCTTAAGGGTTTCCTGCGGGTGCAGAGTATGCATAATTGCATTGGGCAATAGTATCCCTATAGGATACCCCTGTTGTGCATGGTCGCTCTTGTGCATTTCCAGGAGTGGATGTTTTTTAGGTGCGCTTGATCCTTTACTGGGATTTGAGTTGCTTCCGACAGCGCATCCGGGGCGATCAGTTCGCTTTCCAACACGTGAGCTTTTAGGTGCTTCTGCGTGTGATCGGTGCTTTTTACGTCTGTTTTCTGTGGAAGACTTGTCGTTTGATCTGCTTCGTTTGTTGCTGATCGTAGCCGCGTTTTTGTTCGCCTTCTTTTCCTTTATGAGAGCGTATCTAGCTCTTTCCCTTCGCCGTGCTTCTTCGGGTTCTATTCCATCCCGGCTGAGAGCGGCGATTCGTCGCTCTTGGGCTCCGGTGAAGTATTCACGCTTCTGCCGGGGTTTGGTTGCGTCCCTATCTGCAACAGTCGCCGTGTTTGGATCAGTAGATGCCTGAGCGCTTTGGCTGCCCGTTTTATTGGACGGGAGTGCAGTTGTGCATGAAGATGGTTCTGTTGACTCTGTCTCCGTTTTCTGTACTGGTGAGCAGAGGAGATATTCTTCCTCCGAATCTGTCATCAGTTCGATGTTCTTTTTGTTGTTGTTTTTTTCTTTTTTTGTTATTTAATGTGTTCATTTAGATCCCACGAGTATGGCGAGAAAGTATGGTCAACCACCTACAGAGCTCCCATGTAGGTGTAAGGCTAGATACTATGCGAGGGCGCCCGGTATTGCATAGGATTGCATGGGAATGCGATTGCTCTTGGTCCGCGGGGGTGCGATGACCCTTATCACATTATGTGGTTTTCCCCTATCCGCCACCTGGGGACGTGCCGGGTCGCCTGAGAAGCTCAAAGTTTTCCCGGATGCCCATCCATAAACTGTTGTGAAGTTCATTTATCGCAATTAAGGTCATATGATACTGAAGGAGGGCCACGACCCGATCGCTGATTATTTCATACTGACCGGCGAAGCTGAAATAACAAATAGGACTTTTGCTCCATTAAGTGATCTTAAATTGAGCGGAATATTGGGGCCCATATAGGTTGCTTGCTTAAATATTTTGGAACACCAACGAGTATTATGATAGGCTCAGTTATATATGCGGTCCTGCAGATAGTAGTGGCGAAATGAAAAGCTCGAAAGACGTCCCAGAAAGCAGTGACAAAATGAAAAGCTCGAAAGACGTCCCCGAAAGCATTTGTGTAAGAGCACCGGTAAATTATGCTTTCGGGTACCTAGCGCCATGTAAAGCTGTATGAAAGGTTGTTTTTATGGAGCGATGTGCTAAAAATTTGAATTAGAATACTTAACAATCGCCTAAAATGTTCCTGATCGTTCGAGTCTTAGAGCAAGGTTAATAAGGATTTCTTTTTCCATCAGGAAAAAGAACTGGTAAGGCGCTGAAAAACCGTCTGAAAACACATCAGCTTGTTTTGGGGGCGCTTAGTTAAAAAATCGTTATATTTAGACAAGTGAGCAAGAATGAACAAAGAACATATTCTATGATCTCTTGGACACCAAAACTGAGCTAAAGGAAGATATTTATGGAAGTGTCACTGAAAAAAAAATAACCTGCAAGAGTCCAGAAATGAAAATATTTGCTTTATTTCGCGAATATTACTGGGGTACCACAGGTTTTCTTAAGGGTGCTTCATAGCCACCGGCTCAATCCACAACAACCAAATTAATCAAATTGCGATCAAAGTCGGACACTCATCCTAAATCTAGATTTCTGAACCTTTTTAGGAGCCAGCATCGACCATCTTTTTGACGATGAGGGATTGTGATGATGGACTACGGATATATCGGGCCAGATCACCAACATTTTACGTCGACAAGCTGCTATCGCAAGAGACCTCCAAGGACTTTGCTAACCGTGTCTTTCTCAAACTCGGATCACAAGGGAAATCCAAAGAACACAATTGGAAATTCTGCCAGCAAGGCATTAGAAGCGCCTCTTCTGAGTTGCTGGGCTTGAGTGCCACCTTTAATATGAATTTTTCCTGGTTTGACGAAGGATGCATGGGATAGATAGGAAGCTTAGAATACGGCTCTACATTGTTAAACGAGAGTCGCCCTCAAGTTCTTTGCATTAAAGGATCGAATCATCTCATAAAAAAAAAGCACAAAGGCGCGCGATCGGGAGATATATTTCTGCAGGAATTAATCCTAAAGTTTTTATAGAACAATAAGACAAACTTGACAAGGACTTTAAGCTACTTCGGAAGCTTGCATGGCTGAAAATGGACAGCTACCGGTGGAATCGGAATTAATATTGTGGACTACTACATTGATGGTGTATTTTGATGGAAGTGAAATCCGTTACCCTGACTAGGACAACGCCCTCTAGGGGTTGGTCTGAAAACGAAAGCGTCTTCTGTGACTGCAGCCTTCGACTTCGAATTCTGGTATTCTTACTCGACTCTGTATCTGTACATTGGCCTGAACAAGGCAATGATTCGAGTCGGTATTCCTCCCTCAAGATGCTGGATTGCAATGTGAACAATGTCACTATTTACATGAAAGCAGATTGAATAACAATCTATCAGTTTGCAGCTATCTTCTAATTAGGGATGTCCTCGTTTACTACGACCTTCAGATGTGTTTATACAAGACTCCCATGTCAAAAAGGCTGAAATTTCCAGCATATTCTTTATATATTATGTTGTTCTTATATCTAGGGCTAGACACCCTCCTATATCCCCCGAGCTAGGGAACCCATGAAAGGAACATGCCTATAACAACATGCTATCATGCAAGCCCTCTCTTCTACACACCCTTTAAATGATCGCCATAAACATAATTCCGTACAAGCACCTCGACGTCGTCGTTCACCTCCTTAATTATGATTCCCATCAAAACTAATCAAACAGTCCATATTCCTCATTCTCCTTCCATCTAGAGCCAAAAACCCCACGCAGTCCCTCTCACCCCAATCATTCCGTCATTCACTCCTCGTCAGGTTCCAGTGGAAATGCTTATCCGAAAACGTTTGCGTGACTCCTTACAGGTACTGACAGCAACTTGAAAATGAAAATATATTTTTCCTGTTAATCGAGAGATTCATAGCAAATCGATTCGTACTGATTCCAACTGCACCTGCCGATCCCCTGTCATTCATATTTTTGCTCTTCTCCTAATGCTAGGTCGTTTTCCCTATGTCCTTCCTCGCCCTCAAATCGGAGTTTGTTATCCTTGGTCGTTCCGAAAACAAATTGCTTTCCTTTTGCCAATAGCTTTAGGTATGGTTCGATGTACAATACTCGAGGTATTACCCATCGACGCGGAGTATATCTAGGTTCCTTATCTGATTGACTTCGAGCTATGTATTATCCAGAGTAGGAAAATAAAAACATAATATGTAGAGCTGAGTTGGTGTAGGTACCAGTGGGCTAATCCATGAGTTATATTTCAGATAATATGGAACTTCTGGTTATTTACGAGGAGGACTTCGACCGAATACTTCGTCCGTTCATGCAGAAGCAACTCGAACAGAAGAAAGTCGCTTTGGGGATATTCGACTACTTCAAGAACTGGAACCCTAAACAGGTATACATTTTTCTATATATCTCGCTTTAAATTAGTCTCAAGTCGAGATGTTTCCAGATATTCTATGCATGCAAAGTGGGAATATTGCGACAGTACGAGTCGCTGGAGACCATATACTACGAGGACTCAGGACCACTGACGTTTGTTCATTTCGTGATCAGCGGTCAGTGCATGATTTTACAGTGTTTGAAGATAAAAGTGACGATAAAGAATGGAAAGAAGATATATAAACTAGCCGAAATTGCCAAGGGGGAAAGTGCCTTATTCAGTGAAATGACGAATGAGGAGATTTTAAAGAAACTGAACGAGTCTAAGGTAGAGGCAACGGCTGAGGATGACGAGTATTCAGATTTATCAACTGCTGATTCACAAGAAAATGAAGACGATCAGGAGGAGATTGCGGGCATTTATAAAAAGGTATAGTCTCATATGAAACTCATTGGTGAAGGTGTAGTAATTCTAAATGGGAAGTGACATGTACTCTGCTTCTTTGATCAGCTTGAGAGATTGGCAAATTAGTTGTTGATCAATGATCAGTGACAGCATGTGCTTCGGGGAGAAGAGTAGGATGTTTGGTAATTAAGTAAATCTTTGTCCATGTAATTCTACCTAAATTGTTAAAATGAGCTATTCCCTTTCGAATGACGACCAGTTTGGTGGGCAAATGATCTAGAACAATTTATTATGTGTCTAGATCGATCGTATTTCCTTTTTTCAGCAATGATAATAATTTATGAAAGGTTAAGACTGCTTGAGGTGTCTAGTAGACTAACATCCTTTAATTGCAGATTTATGGCACACTGGTTAACTAATTCCTTGCTCGTAGATAAGATGTAGGAATTGAATCGAATAATACAAGGCGCGTTTCAATGGTAAAAGGTATTTTTACAAAACAGCACATCATATTCTGGTAGCGCCATCTATTGACAGCTGCCTTAGTTCGGAGGTACATTCTTGACTGACGTTCTGCTGAGGCTTGTAAGCCGAGTTATTGTTTTGTAAGTGACAGTGTGTTTGTTGCATCAGTGTAATTATGAGTGTCGAATTAAGAGTCAATGTTAGGTTCTTGATTATAACTTTTACTGCAACACTTCGGTCGAATTGATGAAACTGTTAATTCGTCGAGAATCGTTCAAGACAATAAAACAATTAATTGTATTTTGACCGAACATCTGGTCCTCCGGAAAGCACATCCCTTCTTTTGATGGCGCTAAAGCCCGGTGTGGGCTTGGGCCTTAACCAACAAACGTATCCCGCTGACGCGATCTTCTGCCAGCCTTCTCCGATTTCGCACACCAAGTTGGTTGAGGTCCTTTTCCACTTGTATTGTCCATTTAAGTCGGGGACGTCCTCTGTTGCGTTATCCCAATGGCTCGGATTCAAAGACTCTTCGGGCCGGAGCTGCGTTGTCCATACGCTCTACATGGCCTAGCCATCTTAAGCGTTGTATCCGTAAACGCTTAACCAGGCACATGCCGTCGCCCATATAGCCATATAGTACATATTATAGTTCGTGATTGAATTTTCTTCCCCAGATGCTATCAACGCAAACAGGGCCAAAGATCGCACGCTTTAACAGCGTCCATGCTTCTGCACCATAAAGCAGGACTGGGATGATTAGAGTATTATAGGTATAAAGCCAACTTGGTCTTTCGAGAGAAAGCTTTATTACTCAATTGCCTCTTGAGCCCAAAGAAAGAGGGATTGGCAAGAGTGATTCTGCGTTTGTTCTCGGTACCGATATTGTTGTCCCTATTTACTGCGGAGCCGAGGTAGACGAAGTCCTTGACTACCTCGAAGTTCATGCTGCTCATTGTGAGGCTCTGTCCGAGACGTCGATGTTGTGCGTCCTTTCTTGATGACAACATGTACTCGTTTTGTCCTCATTTACTGCTGGACCCATTTTAGCCGCTTCCGCTTTAATGTCAGCAAACACCTCATTGATGGCTCGCTGTGTTTGACCAATCACGTCAATATCATCCGCGTAAACCAGCAGTTGAACGGACATTTGGAAGATCCTGCCTCTGGTGTTGGGTTGTGAGTTTCGCACGATCTTCTCGAGTATCAAGTTAAAAAAGTCACATGACAGCGCATTGCCTTGCCTTTGACTTTGAAGGTCTGGGGAACTTCCCTGGCCTGAAACCACACTGATATGGACCTATCAGGTTGTTGACGAATGGTTTCAGGCGTTCACATAAATTGGCAGAGAAGATTTTGTAGGCGATGTTAGGGAGACTTATCCCTCTGTAGTTGGCGCAGTCAAAGGGGTCTCCTTTCTTATGGATCGGGCAAACGACGCTGAAATTCCACTCATCGGGCATGCTTTCCTCCAACCATACCTGACAAATGAGCTGGTGCATGCGTCCTACCAGATCATCCCCAGCTGCTATAAACAGTTCCGCAAACAGTCCTTCCGCTCCAGCAGCTTAGTTCGATTTATATTACTATCTTGACTTTGTCAGAGTCGGGGCGACGGAATTCTTGTCTATCGTCGTCCAGGTTGAGTGGGGTATTCTGCCTGATAGCGGTATTTGGGTCCTCGTCGCCGTTTAACAGTCTACGGAAATGATTCTTCCAAATTCTCAGCATCAACTGCGATTCTACTACTAGTTGTCCATTTTCGACCCGAGAGGATTCAGTCCGAAATTTATATCCACTGGATAAATGTTTTACTTTCTGGTAAAACTTCATTCCTGCTAGCCTGAGAAGCCGGTTCTCTTTCCTCCTTTTCTGTTCGTAGAGCTCACGAGCAGCTCTCGTTCTTCGAAGCAGCATTGCCTTGTAGGTGTCTTGTTTGGCTGCATGGGCCTATCTGCACTCGTCGTCAAACCACGGGTTTTTCTTGGTTGCTGTGGTAAAACTTAGCACATCAGTGGCAGTGAGAACGTTTCCAGTCTTCTTGTCAGTACAGGCGGTGTCGAACTTTCAGAGAGTTTTTGGGAGACTCGGTCGACAAAGTTCCTAGTCGTCGTTCCTAGGTCGTTTGCGATTGTAGCTTTCTGACATCAAACCGTGGTGTTCTTTCTCGACTCCGTTGCTTTTAGATATCCGTGTTGTTACTTTGGCTACAACAAGGTAGTGACCCGAGTCGATGTTGTTTCCTCGGAAGCTTCGGATATCGAGAATACTGGAGGAGTGTCTGACATAAATCGCAATGTGGTAAAGGGACCGCCAGGTCCCTTTATGGATGTTGAGGTGTGAAAACCGCGTACTCTACAGAGAGGTTCCGCCCCGAGGCAAAGTCCACGAGCCTTAGTCCGTGGAGTCCGGATGTGTTGTCGTATAGGCTGTGTTTTCCGACGACTCTAACGAAAATGTCTTCTTTTTCCAGCTGTGCATTAAAATCTCCTAGAACGATATTCGTGTCGTAACTAGGGCATTGATCATATATATGTTCTTTCTAGGAGATCATAGAAGTCATCTTTGCTGTTGTCATCCCTGTCCTCTGTCGGAGCGTGGGTGCAAATCAGGCTAATGTTGCCGAATTGAGATTTGATGCGGATTGTTATAGGCGCTCGCTTATGAATTTAAAGCTCAAGACTTTTTGCCTAAGTCTGCCTCGAACAACAAATCCACATCCGAATAAGCGCTGTCTTCCCCCTCTATAGCAATCGCCGTAGTAGAGATCGCAGTTTTTCATCCCGCTTTTGCCTGGCCCATCCCACCGCACTTCTTGGATTCCGGTAATGTCTGCTTTGTAGTTCTGTTAAGGGACCCAACATTCCACGTGCAGAGTCGAAGTTCATTGTCCTTTTTTGTTTTACATTTACCGGGGTCGTCAACAGTGTATCCATCCTTATCCGAGGCTTGTGATTGTGTCGGAGTGATTTGGTTTTTTTACAAGTACGGCTCACTAGGTCGTAGCCCAACCGATTGATCCTGTTTTCTGGGGCAGGAAACTCGCTATTAGTCCTTCTCCGTCAGTAACTCCCAGAGGGAGTCTCCAGATGGCACGGCGAAGAGGTGGAGATAGGACTTGCTGACAGAGCCGCAAGGTATTCGCCTGCGGTGGCTCTTCTCGCTTTTTGTGGAGCCAACATCCGTCGGGCACATGTTACCCCTACGAGGCCTTTGTTAGCCTTTACCATCCAAGCACATCCTCTAAAATTCACAGATCTAAAATAGCCAAAGCTTTCAGTCAAGTGCTATTGCCAGAAAAGTTGTAACTATGGCGAATTTCTTATTTATTCTTTCAATATCATCTGAAGCCTAAGCTTTAAATTGCTTCTCCATATTTATCGCCTTCCACGTTTGCTTAAGGCTTAAGCCGAGTTTGAGATTAGATGTAAGAAAGAGAAACTTAGTTTTCAACCGTTTGAAATCGCAAAGAACCTCGGGAAACTTAAATTTCTTCAATCTTTTGTGGACTTTATAATTGGTTTTTCAATACGACTACTTAACATTTTAGTGAGGTTTTTGACTGGGAAGTGATTCTCAGACATGTTATTAATGGTGGTTGTAAAAAACTCAACCTGTCCATCAACCGAAAACATATATAAAGTACAGGTTATGCCAAATAGAATTGATCAAGTCATCGATAAGATTCAGCTGTCTATAGAAGTCAATGAGATCAGTCCTACTGACAATAAACAGATCGATGAAGAGCTTGTAGGGTTAAGTGGGTGGGAATTCAGTTGTTGACTTGAGGATAGAAGCTTAAGAAATTTTTGAAACAATTTACTTGTAAATCTTAGGTTTAGCAGATTAGATTTAAGATCAACGAAGAGAATAATATTTTGATGGCAAGCCTCAAAGCTTTCGATGATATTAGTTACAATTGTAGTGTCTCTTAAACTTGAGTGCTTGTAGATGACTCCGACGAGACATTTCTCCTTAACAAAAAGTTCAAGACCGCTTTTTCCCTTTGATGTTCTAAACATACAAATTGTCTGCTGTTGCTTTCAATGTTCAAAATAAAGGGTGTTTTTTTAGGGGCTTAGTTTTTAAACTAGCAACACTGTTTCTACGGATTATCAATTTGACATTTGAAAGTTGATTTGTAGTTAGCACGCTTTGCCAATTAACGATAAATGAACGACGAACGAAAACGACTAATGCCAGAACAACGCCTGCAATTTTTGCAAACTTATTTTGAAAACTATGATTGGGTTCGCCAAACATATCATGCGCTACGTTCATTTTACATTCGACATAACCGTCCATCTGAGTAATTTATTCGAGATACAATGAATCGCTTTCATACCATGTACCCTCTAGTGGATAAAACGCATCCCCAAGGTCGACAAACAGTACGAAGAGAAGTTATTGCAGTTGTGGAGCGCAGTATTGAGTAGAACCCGAATGAGTCAATTCGCCATCGTGCACATCAGTTGGAGGTATGCCCATTCACTCTTTGGAAGATTTTGCGGAAATTGGCTTAAAAGCTTATAAGCTTATGCAAGAGTTGAAACCGTGTGACCATTATACACGTCGTAAAATTTTGTTCTCCGATGAAGCTCATTTTTGGTTAAATGGACATGTAAAAAAGCAAAATTGCCGAATATGGAGTGGAGAAAACCCAGAAGCCTTTGTCGAGACGCGCTTACAAAACTCACTGCTTGATGTGCTTTATGAGCTTGTGGAATTATCGTCCCTCGCTCGTAACCTAAGTCCAAGAGACAGCGATTTCCTACAGGTTCCTTACCATTGCACAAATTATGCGAGAAATAATCAACGCGAGAAATAAAAAAGCACGCTACCGATCGAAGCAAAAGGAATATAAGAAGCATATTCGTAAACCGAAGAATGATTCCTAAGTCCCTCTGCGAAGAGATTAAGTCCCTGAGCGCGACTAGCAAGTTGGTTAATGTTCTCAAGTGAGCAAAATCGGCAAAGCTTGATGTACTCAGAAAATCTGATGGTAGCTTTACTGAGTCTTAAGCGGAAACTCTTAGTTTACTGCTTCAGATCCATTTCCCGGGAAATCTGGCATTGATCAGCTGATGCTAAAAGACATTCCCATCCCGACATCCAAGTAGGCTAACTACTTGGGAGTCATCTTAGATAGCAAGTTTCTTTGGTCAAAGCATGTTGAGTGAAGAACAATGCAATGGCAAGTTGCTTTTGGCAAAACATGGGGCTTATCGCCCAAAAAGGTAATGTGGATCTAGACGGCAAGGATAAGATCGATAGTCTCATATGCATCGGTTGTCTGGTGGGAACAAGCTAACACGCCCACACGTCCAGGCCTCTTTCACCAAACGCCAAAGAGCGGTCTGTCTCAGCTGCAAGGGGGCTTTCCCCAGCACACCGGGAGTTGCTCTAGATGCTATAATGAATCTTCCACCCCTTAGCATATATATCAGAAGGTGCGCACTGAAAGTCATGTCTCGCTTCAGGAGAAATGGTTTTGGTACAATTCGCATTGGAGTGACAGTGTACTTGTGCGAGAAATATCCTACGACCCCTGTCTCATGGATATGCCTTCCGACGCAATGACACCTGCCATCCTATTGCGTAATGTCACAGTCAAATTTTCATGGCGTCAGGACTGGCTCTGGCCAAATACTCAACCTGGAATGGACTGTTTTCGCATTTTTACAGATGGCTCCAGGACTGGGCGGGGATTACAATCGACTGAAGGGGTTCAGAGGCGAGTTTCTCAGGACCTGAACCTGCTTTCGTCTACCTGCTTCCACGGTCAAATCTGACATCAACGATAGGATCTTTAATGCACTCAGTCGTAGATGGGGGAATATCCAGGATGCAGGATGACTAAGCGCGTACGCCCTGATGTCTGCAAAAACTCCGCAACACTCTTCTTATCCTTAAGTAGAAATGATTGCAGAAGGCTTGCGGGCGTCATTACGGGCCATTACAATTTTGCCAAACATCTCTAGGTTCTTGGCATCAGTGAGACGCCTACCTGTACTGCATGATACTAGGAGGATGACACAGCAGAACACTTTCTCTGCGACTGTCCCGACTTCGCTCGCACACGGTAGCGCACCCTTAGGGCCGAATCTCTTAGCTCTACATCACTGAGTCCAATCCTCACAACGGGGAAAATACAATAAAGAAAGGTGTCTGTCTGGTAGTACAATACAATGGACCAATATTTATGTCTGAGTGCGTCAACAGATAGTAGAAGCCTCCAACAAACAAATAAACAAAAAAATGCTATCGGTTTTATTTTAAGCCTAATTTAAATCAGCTGCTGAAAATATTATTGAATTATTATAATTATGTAGTTGTTTTATTTTATTCTGTAGTCCCTTAAAACTTTATGAAACTTGAATAACGAAATAAATATCCGTTAATATAATATAACCGTTGTCAAATTCAATCTAGCAATTAAGATGTTGTTTACATTTTTAAATAGAAAATCTTCCCTATCCTTGCAAAATATAGGTAAAATCTTAATATATGAGGTCCTCTCTGGGTTTCTTAAAAACTAGTAACCTGTCGAAAAAATGTTCGATTTACAAAATGTACTTTTAATTACGAAAAGTTTATGGATAGAAGGTTAAAAATGAAATCAATACGAAGAGATCAGAGAATATTTGGCAACAGGCAAGATTGATTATTGATTAGCCAACTTCCGGTCTATCGGCCTCAGTGGCCTGGCGTCTGGTTTTGCTGGCGGCCTCGAGACGCGGTGATTTGTGCTTGTTTGCGTGACGGACGGCCACTTCTTCCTTTTTCGCTTGCTTCCTGGTGGTCATTTAATGGGTCCTCTTTTTATTCTGTGCATACTTGGCCCAATAATCCTCCAGAATCTCCTGGCAATGATTTAGGTTGCCCTCTGGCTCCCACGTATTATCCTTGGCGTCGTAGTTGATCCATTTCATCAAGACCCCAAACCTCAGCTCTCTAGGTCAACGGGGGTTCCCGTGAAGTGGAGGGTGGTAGCTCTTTAGTATATTTAGATGATGCTCCAACTTCCCTGGCATCACTCGACGGAAGATTTACGAGTACATCGGCGAGCGAATGTTGAACTGATCTCTGATAGGATTCAAAAACTAAGGCAGAGTTTTATTAACAAGTGTGCCTTCATTGATGATCGTTTGATTAGCAATTTGTTTGATTAGCATATTTATTTTGAATATATTTATAGCCCAAATTTTTATTTATTTTTTTTTGTTATTTATTAGGAGCACAACTAAGTTCTCGCTGTTTTTTTTTTGAAGAAAATGCAACTTTATTGTGAAAAAAAACGGTTACAAATGAATCGTTCAAAGTATTACCGATCGCTAGCGATAACTTTTTTCCCATCTTTCTGGCAGAGCTCGCATACCGTCATGGTAGAAGTGTTCGTCTTTTGAGGCTATCCACGAATCAAGCCATTTTGAGATGTCTTCATATGAATGGAACTGCTGATCAGCCAGACCATGTGCCATCGAATGGAACAAGTGATAATTGGACGGCGCAATATCTGGGGAATATGGCGGGTGGAGTAGGAGTACCCATTTGAGCGTTTCTAAGTAGGTTTTAACGGGTTTGGCAACATGAGGCCAAGCGTTGTCATGTTGTAGAATCACTTTATCATGCCTCTGCTCGTATTGTGGCCGCTTTTCGCGCAGTGCTCGGCTCAATCGCATCAATTGAGTTCGATACCGTAGCCCAGTGATAGTTTCGTTTGGTTTCAACAGCTCATAATAAATAACACCGCCCTGATCCCATCAAATACCAAATACAGCATAACCTTCGCAGCGTGAATATTCGGCCGAGCCGACGACATAGAAACATGACCGGGCTGTTCCCATGATTTTTTTCTTTTTGGGTTGCTGTAATGAATCCATTTTTCATCACCCGTAATGATGCGATGAAGAAAACCCTTCCTTTTTTGCCGCTGGAGCAGTTGTTCACAGGCGAAAAAACGACGCTCGACGTCTCTTGGCTTCAAATCATAAGGAACCCAAGTTCCTTGCTTTTGAATCATTCACAACGCATGCAATCGCTTGGAAATAATACTGAAGCAAACTCTTTTTGCGTTTGGCATGGATCCTCATCGAGCAATTCAGCGTCTTCGAAGGTTTTTAGCCTTCCTTCACGCGAACAGTCATCAACACCGAAATCATCGTCTTTGAAGCGACGGAACCAACCACGGTACGTTGATGCGCTTCAGCCACCGTTTTCTTCGAATGAAAGAAGAAAAGCAACACCTCCCGCAAATGACGATTATTTGGCACAAAATCAGACATTTTCACACAACCAAAAGTATACGACGCAAAAACAAAATCACTAATGTGCCAAAGCGGTTTGTTTACCATATGTATAAGCTTAGTTCATGACTTTTAGGATACGTCACAATCGACCAGCACTTTCTACTGGAGCCATCTCTTGATAAACAGCGAGAATTTAGTTGCAAACCTAATAAATAAAATAAAAGATGACTAAGAAAAACTAAGAAGGAGGAAAATAGATTTCGAATCTCTGAAAACAAGATCTTATGGAGATCTATGGTGGGAAACAGGAATGGACAGTGGACGAATATTCAAAAGACCGAAGGAAAAAGACGGCGACGTAAGTGGGAAAAAAACTTAAGGATGGACCTAGGAGAGGTAGAACAGGACAATGAAACATGGTACCAATACACTTATAGGAGGCAGTGTTTGGGAAGAGTTGTCAACGGTTTTAGGTCCGAGCGGACTAACGGTTTTAGGTCAAAACTTCCCTCTTCATCAGACTTGTATGCACGGCAACGTATAGTTAATTCTAAAAAAAATTGCAAGATCAGTCTCAGTAAATGAGAAAGGTCGAGAAGCCACTGCCCTTTATATAGAAGCTATTCGGAAAGACTTGCTTTCGAAAAAAGTTAAAACCCCACCGCTCGGGTATTAACCAAATGAGTCATGAGTGATCGAAAAGGGTAGTCAAAGGACAAGAAAAATTCTAATACGATTTTGAAACTGACTGAAACCCTAGAGAAGCCTTTAAATGCAGATCTAACTGCAAACAAAGTTGGCCTAGTGCAAAACAAGTTTTAGAGGAATCAAGTCTCGACACTCTGAACGAGGCAAAGCTTCAATCTGTAACTGATCAGCCTAAAGCTGATGGCATCTTCGACAAATTAAATGGGATTTCAATAAATTAAAGGACATCACAAGGAAAAACTCTAGAAGATTTATAGGGGACACAGGATAAGAAAGAATCTACCCAGCCGTCGAGGAGAAAGTCTTAAGGAAGCCACGACTTCTTTTCAAAATAAGGATATATTCTGAATATCAAAGAAGTCTGCATTCCATTAAAGGAAGAGGTAAAGTTTCTGAAAATAATATTGGACTAAAAACGCTCTTGGAATGCACATATAAAATCAATACTCAATATTCCACAACTACACACTGCCATACAGACTGAATACCTTACCAACAACCAACAGAACCTCATACCTTTTGTTGCACTTCTAGAAAATCTTAAAAGAGTGAACAACATCTGGGAGCTAACCCGAGTGAGTGATCTGATGTCCACTGAGTTGAATTTTAAAACATACTACGAAGTACTCATACCAAACAGTGAAGAATGGACTGAATCGTCCAATCCTTCTTGGATGAACGATGGAGCCCAGTTATGGTATACGTATGGGTCAAAATCTGAAAACGAGGTAAGGGCTGGTGTAATAGGACTAAGATGCAGCCTATATACTCTCCTCTGCAATGAGTCAACTATATTTCAGGCTATTTGCAATCAATGGAGCAGCACACAGCATTAGCGACAGGGGACCCGCTACTATCAGACAGCCAAGCGGTTCTTGAAGCGCTAAGGAGGTATACCAACTCTAAGGCTATCTAGAAATATTACAAAATACTAAGCAAACTGGCATAAACAACAGACTAAAGCTAATCTGGGTGCCAGGTCATGAAAACCATGAAGGCAATGAAAAGGCACAAACCTAGAAAGGTGGTCAGATACCTTTTCCTCCCTTTATGGTTTTGACAATTTGGATATACATACCATAAATCTACATTTACATAAATGGATCGTCAAACAACAGAACCAGTTCTGGAGCAGACAGATGGGTATTAGGAATTACAATCCCAAACGTGTCAAAGAAGCTTTAGAACTGAATAAACCGACCTAAGAGTGCTATGTGAGACACGGGGCATGCAACTATCACCATTATAAAATGGGTCTCAGCAGCACAGAAATCTGTAGACGATGTGGTCAGGCGAAGGAAACTATGCAACACATACTGACCATCTACCCAAGCCTAGCCCGAGAAAGATTCTAAATGGCAAGCAATACAATACAACAGGGAAAGACTTCCTGAAAATCGCATTACATTTTTGAAGGCCGCACTCATTCTAGACCAAAGAAGGTGACACAATAGATCTATATGGTTGCAGTTCTAGTGTCTTCAAGAGTTCTTCAATTCAATTCAATTCGGGACGAGGAATCGCGTCGAAAGGTCATATAGAATGTATAAGAGAGTGAATGGAAGTGTTTTAGCAAAGGTAGAAGTTTCTATAGCAATTTTGCACAACATTTGTGCTAAGAACAATGATTGAAACCCTCAATCACTTGAGGCAGATCTAACATCAATTCTTAATTAAACTCTTCTTCGATGTCCTTTCAGTTTTTTGTTTTCATTTGTCTTGGTTCACGTTTGTCTTGTAACTCTTTTTATAGTAACTCTGTAGCTAGTAAATGTAAAAAATTTATTTCACTTGCCGTACAATGTGGACTTAGCTTTTTGACGCATAAAGCTATATTCGTTCCCAAATCTTTTTAAGGATAAGAAACTAGAAAAATCACACAATTTATCAACCAAGGACAATGACTTTTCCAACCATAGTGGCCTACCAAAATTCGGTGAACTACTGTCGGGCATAAACAAATTATATAAATTAGAAAATCCTTACAAGGAGAAGACCTGAAAAATAAAAGCAAGTGGCAATTGTCACACCTTTGCCAACTGCCCCAACTTTTTGTCAGCTTTTTTGGAGCGGTAAATTGCACAATGACGGTTTTATCGGCCGAAAGCATAATGGACTAAATGTGGTCCGAAGAGACGCCTTTTATCCTGGTTTTATCCAAGAGAGGCCTATAGATCAGTATATAACATTAAGCTTCAAAACTTTGTTTATGGCACGTATTTCGACACCTGATGTTTAAACATCATGCTTTTAAACATCTATGAACATATATTACATAAGTAAATTTTTTTTTTGGTATTCCAGGCTCGAAAATCCGATTTCAAGCGCTACGCCCTAAGTTGTGGAGTCGATCTTCGAACTCCTGCTGAAATCGAGGCTGAAAAACGTGCCAAACGCGTATCAACACAATCCGAAGTATCTCCATCATCCCGATCATCACGCTTGTCCCAAACATCCGAGGTGAATCCAAGTGAAATACCTCCTATGTCTACACCACGCCCGTCGGCAGAGTTAGGAGCCTTCCGGCCATCTGATGCATCATCTACACTCTTTAAAGAGGTCAAAAAGGTATCCAATCAAACACATTTAATCCTTTATATGAATTCATATCGATTCTAGGAAGGTACAACTCGGATCGAAAACCACTTCATCGATGTTGGTTCACTGACGTATGGCGGTATATTCGGTCTCGGCGAGCAACTCGAACATCGCGTCATAATGGCACGAACCACAGTGCAATGTTTCCTTATTCCACGTTTCTGGTTGCTGGAGAAAAACCAAAATCCCGGAAATATCTGGCAACGCATGAGATTCTACCTCGACTCCACCATACCATCCCGTGAAGTTCTCTTCCAAGATTTCAAAGCCACCCGTAAATGGCAACAATTCAAAAAGGAACTCATCACCGAGTCCGTCGAAGGTTCAAAGGTTGGCAATCCGACGAAAGTGCAAGACATACCCATCATCTGCCGTATTGTTGAAGCCAATGATGATGACGACGACTAGATTTTTTGCACTGTTATTCCTAAATTCATGAATAAATAAAAGGAAAGAGAAAAGAAAATTGATTGCATGCGATATCGGCAATTTGTCCTGAACACCTTAACATAGCAACCCACATACCAATTAAACTCCTGACCTGCTCCCCTGGACCGGGGTTTGATTGTATTTCAATGCCAACTGTCTGTGGTCAATTCCATTTAACCTGCATACCCAGTGTACACAATCAATTCATGCTTACTCCCGTCAAAAACATTGCGACACCCCGAGCTCCAGGAAATAGGTCTTTAGCCGGCAGCTCTGTTTGTTTACGCCACGCTGTGTCATGGTAACCCAACTAAACGACGTTGTCGTCAGTATGACTCCGCTTCTGGGTAGTATTGATCTAAATTTCGGTGCGAATAGTTCGTTTTTCGATTTAGTCGCGAAAAAGTTTAGAAAAAATAAATTCAAAATTTAAGAAATGCCTTTGCTAACACCCCATGTCCCCGATGGACTCATTGATCTCATGAAAGACCTTACTAAAGAGGTCTTGCGGGAAAAGCCTGAGAATACGTTTCAGTTTGCCGCGAATTATTTCGACAAACTACTGCAGAAACGCGATGGTTCTCTTAACAAAAACTACGAACGCTTCGTCTTGTACGAGGAGGCTTTCCGTGGAAAACAGCTCTTCGAAATTCCGTCCAATTTTGGATTTATCTGCGCCAGGGCAGACTCGAAAAAACAACAAACCAAGCCCAAGTCCGAGGCTGGGAGTAACATCAAAACCATGAAGTCAATCAACGAGGAGGATGTGTTCAACGGCGACCACATCTACAAGGACGAGAAGTATGAAAAGGCCATTTACGTCATCCAGCGATATTACCGTCGATTTGCAGCCAAGAAGAAGGCGAAAGAAGTGATGGACCCATCGCCAGTTGGTTTGACAGCAGCCGCAGCAGCTCTAATCATCCAGAGAACTATGCGGAGACTTTTTTCAAATAAAATTAAATTGGAAAAGGACAATGGCAACGAAGATGGTAATGACAATGCCAAGCCCAGCGGAATGATTCTAGATGATATGGACAACGTATCCGAGGCGGCATCTTACACTTCATCGTCTACGATACAAATGTTGGCTGACAGCCAAGACGGAAAAGAAAATCGATTGGTAGGACGTGACGTGGTTACGAATACTGTCGCCGACAATGGGTCGACCGAGTTCAAGGAACAGATGACTGTGGCGCAGGACCAACCCGTACCATCACCGCAACTGCCGCAAGTGGCTGAGAAAAATTCGGAGGTGCCCCCAAGTGTGACAACAACAGCATCAGTACTAGAAACTCTGACACCAGAACCACCACAAGCAATAGACGAACAAACAACAATAGCAGTGGAAACGAATAAAAAATCGATGCCTGATGAGAATGGTAATTGAATGTGTTGACTTCGCGGAATACCACGTTCCACGTTTATAGATTTGCTTTCAGGGAAAAGGGTTTGAATTGGGGGTTCCTTTCCACGTTTATAGATTTCCTTTCAGGGAAAAGGGTTTGAATTGGGGGGTTCCTTTTATGGCTGCTCTGATACATGAGGAACAAATCTACTTAGCTGCCGGGTTATAAAAGTACGATCACACGTAACGAATTTTTTTTTATTGTACCCTCGGAATTCGTTTAGGTTTATTTAGCAGCTTGGATTGAGTAAGGGCTCAGTTTGACTACAAAAGAGTTGTTAATATGTGAAGTGAAATAGTGAGATTGGCGGTGAAATGGCCATAAAGGGTATACAATAGTGAGACTCGATTACAGATTGAGGTCTTGGTGACATTTTTTTGAAAACCTTTATTTACCAGTAAAATCGATAGCACCAGACCAATAATTGGGAATAAACTTTTCGGATAACCAAGGCTTGATCTTGGAGTTTAAAGATGTCCATCATCTTGAAAGGCATAATTAGGTCACTGAAAATTTACTTCGATACCTTCATTTAGAGTTTAATAACCCAGTCTTTACAAAAATGTTATATGCGCTTCGCCAGTAAGTTCGGTAAGCAAAATGCATTTTCAAAAAGTACCGGGAATATGGAATTTTCAAGAAATTTTATTTGAATAGATCAATTAAATTTCTTCAAAATAGTGTTTATTACACATTATGTAATTATGCCAGTGCTGCTATGATTCGGTTGAATATTTATGAAGATATTAGCAGGCGCGATGGAAAAGCCACAAGTTCATTGGCATTTTTGTCGTGTTATTTCATTTTATCGGTGTGACATTTATACCTAATACTCGTCATTGTCTATTGCACCTCGTAGCAACAACTTACGGTGTGCTATATCGTGACCACTACCATCGCATTTAAAGGTATTTGTTGAGCTTTTATCGTCCTTAGCAATCTTTATTGTATCAATAAGTTGATTGAACCTTATTTTCGACGTCATTTCTTTTATAATTCATACTTATTTATTTCACTTACTTTTCGCTCATTTTCATCGGTTCTTGATGTGCTGAAGCGTTCAGGTTGTAAGATTTACACAACCTTTTTGGCTGCAATAACATGCGGTTTCTTAAATACTTGGTTTGTGATTGTGAAAACATAACCAGAAAAAATGCAATAGTGTATATTATTTTTTATTAAGTTAATAAGCTGATATCTGGCATTTATTTTTGAAGGATTATTTTTTAAAAATATTAGCTATAACTTCGTTTTAAGTGGTTCTTAAGAAATATCAAATTTTAAGTATTTTTTTTATCATATTGACTGATACCTCCCTAAAACACGCGCAATATTGCTTTCCACGACTACAATCAACTTAGGCTTATCGACATGGACGAGTGATTTGACGTATCTCCATAATCACACGATCTAGCTGACCATTTTGCTGGTCCAAAACGAGAAATAAATTGCTTACCGAACTCACTTGTGAATTGTGAATTGGTCCATCGATTTGAATGCTGCCTTGTTGGAACCACTTGTCAAAAAAATTCGAAACCATTGCAAAATAGCGGGCTCCATTGACGTTAACGTTGTACTCACGGTCATCTTTGAAAGAATATGGGCCAATCTCCACAGGGCTATAAACTGCATCAAATAGTGCACTTCTCCAGGTGCATTGGTAGCAGTGTATTATCTGAGGTTGCTCATCTGACCAAATAAGGTAGTTTTGTTTATTAACATCGTCGCTGAAAGCAATTTTTTGATGAAAAAGCAGATCTTTCTCCAGTTTTTCTAATGCCCACTCACCGAAAATTGGACACTGTGATACGTCGTTCGGCTTTAATTCTTGCACGAGCTGTGGTTTGTAAGCTGTTTGTTGCGTAAAATATTCCACGTAATCGAGAAGCACAATCCGATTTCTGTGAACGGCGACTGCTTACGGATGCAATAGCAATATTTTGTTCTGTACATACTCTACGCATACTGGTAGATGGCTTGATCTTCAGTAGCATGAAACTGGTGC
Source organism: Merodon equestris (assembly GCA_958301585.1). Classification (NCBI taxonomy): domain Eukaryota; kingdom Metazoa; phylum Arthropoda; class Insecta; order Diptera; family Syrphidae; genus Merodon; species Merodon equestris. The sequence continues at coordinate 163,058,274 of OY284413.1, forward strand.
GAAACCGGGTCCCTATACCTTGAACTGCTTACTCAGCAGGTCGATATTAATGAACCTAAAATAGTCAAAGTGCGCGAGAGCACGAATTTTGATAAAAAAATTCAATAATTTCTGAGAGTAGTATGGAACCAAATCTTTCCACAATAAAAAGGCAATGCTAATTAAGTGTGCTTGACTTTGATGGATGTCACGAATCATATGTGAGTTTTCAAAAATAGATACTTAAAAACTAAGTAGTAAAAATCAAAATAAACAATTGTACCAAAACACACATAACCTCTTAGGCAGTTAAAGCAGACTAAATAACAGTTTGAATTAGCGAAATAGTGATCCTTATAAATTGTTTCACCCAGGGAAAAAAACGCGTAAATAATTGGTACCCGCAATATTACAAATTTCCCGATAATATGAGCTGCGCAACATGCTCGTCTTTTTTGGGTGCTAGCAATGTGCAACTTCTGATATCCGTATCAATTCGTCCCGAGGCGTAGAGTGAAATTGAGCCCCAGCATCAGCATATCAACGCATCAGTAAACATTGACGTCCAACGGACTGCTTTGCGGCCAATCGTTGTTGTTTTATTGCAGCAGAAAATTTTGTCTTGTCATTTAATGTTGCATACGGGAGATCCCAATACTACCAATCTCGGAACAGAAGCTCTTTTCCGGCTTATTGTAGACATTAAAACTACAATTTATTTGATTAAGATTTTTTTGAGACTTTGCTGACACTCAGAAGTGTCTTTTTTTTTTTTTTTTTTTTTGGAGGCTTCTGCTATCTGCTGGAGCATATATTCCCTCCATCTGCGACTGTGTACATTAAAGACCCAGTCATTGATGTCAGATTTGACCGTGGAAGCAGGTAGACCTAAGGCGGGTTCATGTCCTGAGAAACTCTCCTCTGAGCCTCTTCTAGCGAGTTCATCGGAGATCTCGTTTCCTGGGATTCCAGAGTGACCTGGAACCCATACAAGCCTAAGTGAATTTAGTCTTCCGACTTTGTTCACAAAGGTCTTGAGTTCATGCACTAGTTTGGAGTTGGACAGAGAATTGGATACAGCTTTGAGTGCAGCTTGGCTGTCACTGCAGACACATATGCTCTTTCCCCTCCATCTGTGTTTCACAACATAGTGCATGGCCATTAGGATTGCGTAAATCTCCGCCTGGAAGACAGACGCGTATTTTCCTAACGAGAAGTGCAGTCGAATGTTTTCGCGCTCGAAGAAAACTCCGGCGCCGGATCCCTGATCAGTCCTGGAGCCATCTGCGAAGATGCGAAGACATTCTATTCCAGGTTCAGTCTCTGGCCAAAGCCAGTCCTGACGCCAAGGAAATGTGACTGTGTAGTTACAGCGCAGTAGGATGGCAGGTGTCATTGCGTCAGAGGGCATATCCATGAGACAGTGGTCGTAGGATATTTCTCTCTCAAGTACACTTTCACTCCAATGCGAGTTGTACCAAAGACCATTCCTCTTTAGGCGAGAAATAGTTTTCAGTGCACACCCTCTGATATATATGTCAAGGGGTAGAAGATTCATCATAGCATCTAGAGCAGCTCCCGGTGTGCTGGGGAAAGCCCCCGTGCAGCTGAGACAGACCGCTCTTTGGAGTTTGGTGAGTGAAGCCACAGCGTGTTTGCGTGTTAGCCTGCTCCACCAAACAACCGATGCATATGTGATTATCGGTCTTACCATTGCCGTGTAGATCCAAAGGACCTTTTTCGGCGATAAGCCCCATGTTTTGCCAAAGGCACCTTTGCATTGCCAGAAAGCTGACAGCGCTTTGGTGGTTTTGGACTCAACATGTTTTGACCAAAGAAGTTTGTTATCTAGAATGACTCCCAGATACTTAGCTTCGTTGGATATCGGGATGGGAATGCCTTTTAGCACCAGCTGAGTAATGCCAGTTGTTTTCCCCCTTCTCGTGAAGAGAACGACATCGGTCTTAAGAGGATTAACCGACAGCCCATTTCTCGTGCATCAGTCTTCGATCACGTCTAGCGCCGCCTGCGCTTTGAGACAGACATTCGCTAAACATGAGCCGACAGAGAGAACAGCAACATCATCCGCATAGGCCTGGGCATATATTCCAGAGGCATTGAGAGCATCTATCAGAGAGTCGACCACCATGCACCATAACAGCGGAGACAAAACGCCACCTTGCGGGCAGCCCCTGTTTACTCCAGACTTGACACATTGTTCGAGGCCTGTATCAGCGATCAATGTCCTGTGTACAAGCATTGCTTTGATCCACAAAACCAGTGCTTCATCAACGCCATGCCGTCTGGCAGCGTTACACATGCTGTCGAAAGTAGCGTTATCAAAAGCTCCCTCAATGTCGACGAAAATGCCTAGTACGTACTCTTTCCTTTCGAGAGCGCATTCAATTCTCCCAACTAGGTTTCGAAGCGCAGTCTCGCAGGATTTTCCGCGCTGATAGGCATGTTGCATGTCCGACAGAGGATGCATTCGAAGGGCAACTTTGCGCACGTGCAACTCTACTAATCTTTCCATGCTTTTCAGCAGGAATGATGTTAGACTTATTGGTCTAAAACACTTGGCTAGCGAGTAATCTTCTTTCCCTATTTTGGGACTAAAGACCACTTTCACCGCGCGCCAAGGAATAGGTATATAGGCAAGTGCCAGGCTAGCAGTGAAAATTCTTTTCAGAGTAGGAAGCAGTTGTCTTATACCTTTTTGCAGCATAACGGGGTATATCCCATCAGTGCCCGGCGACTTAAAACCATCGAAGGATGCCACAGCAAATTGAATGGCCTCAGTAGTTGCCACGCGTGACGCAACATACCAGCTACGCCGAGTTGTTTTCATCGTTTCAGTCGCAGTTTCCAATGAAAGAGTGTGCAACGAGCCGATGACATTTCCCGGAAAATGGGTCTGAAACAGTAAACTGAGAGTTTCTGCTTCAGACTCGGTGAAGGTACCATCAGACTTTTTGAGTACATCCAGCTTTGTCGATTTTCTTCGTTTGAGGACTTTAACAACTTGCTGGTCGCGCTCAGGGATTTGATCTCTTCGCAGAAGGACTTATATGAATCATTCTTCGATTTTCGAATAAGCTTCTTATATTACTTCAGCTTCGATCGATATTTATTCCAGTCATCTTCCTAGTTCGATTTAAGCGATCTGTTCAGAAGACTTCTGGCTTCCCTACGAAGACATTGGAGCTCAGCGTTCCACCAGGGAACCGGCTTCCTGTTGGGTAGTTTTTTGACAGGACATGCGAGTTCAAAACATTTGGTGATGGCGCTGTTCAGGTTATGAACGGCATCCTCCACCGATTGATTTGTTTTGAGTTTAGGCGGGGCTTGAGTGGATTTCTCAAGCTCCTCCCTAAATCGCACCCAGTCTGTTTTTCTCGGATTCCGCTTGGGCTGCGAGGGGGAGATCCCGCACTTCAATTGGAATTCGATGTATCTATGGTCTGACAGCGTAACTTCTGGTGAGACTCTCCAGTTAGTGATGGCCTTCACATGCCTGTTAGATAGGGTTAGGTCAATCACTTCCTGTCGTCTCGCCGTCACAAAGGTTGGTTGAGAGCCAACATTGTTGATGAAAAGGTCAGACGAAAGAATGAAGTTTAAAAGATGGTCCCCTCTCCGGTTGCATTTGCTGCTGCCCTAAACTGTATTTTGAGCCTTAGCATCGCAACAGATGATGAGTCCAATCCTTCTGGCTTCACAAAACTCTACAAGTTCGGAAACAAAAACTCTACAAGTTCGGAAACCGCCTTAGGTGGCGGAGATAGTACCGAGTCGTAGGGGAAGTATGCAGACGCCACGACGAAGTGTTCAATTTCTCCGTGCGCTTTGTAGCTAACTTTCGCAGCCACCAGATCTTGACCACAGAATTGACCAAGTTTGGTTGCTGATAGCGTGTTCGATATGATGAGGCAGACCCTAGGCCTTTCGGATCGCTCATCATAAAGGATTGTAGAATCACATATACCACCAAGACCACACAGGCGTTTGTTCCACACCCATGGTTCTTGAATGGATACAATGTGATGATTTGTACTACTGCAGGCAATTCTGCTACTGAGAAGAGCAGTAGCCGACTTGCAATGCTGTAGGTTAATCTGAGTGAAAATCACAGATTTGTGTGAAGTGCCCGCCTCCGACGAGCAGTCTTTGGTCCTCTCCGTCTTCAGATTTTTGCTTTGATCTTTGTTAGTCGCCGCACCAACCTTCGGATTCCGATTTCCCGCCTCTACGTCAGAGGAAGAGACATCACGTTCTCTCACCCCAGCAAGGTTGTCCCCGGCGGCCGTCTTCCGTTTGCGGGCGCTCTTACCTTTTTCGGTTCGAGCTCCTGCTCCCTTTCGACACCGCTTTGGAACAGCTCTGCCAGTTTGAGGTTTGTTGTGTTCCGAGACCGCTTCGCCTTCTGCGATCAGAGTCTGTCTGTCAGCGTCACCTTTCGCCTTTTTCGGCGGTGGCGCCGGCCATAACAGGACCCTGAACACCTCCAGCTCCGTCAGTTTTGGAACCTGGCACGCTCTTATTGGGAATTTGACCGTCACCAATAAGAGGAGGAGTGTTTGAGGCGCATGTCGAAAGTGCTGGCATGCTTGTGCCTCCTGCAGCAGCCTTTACTAGCCGCCGACACTTAGCAGTGCAATCTACAGTACGTCCCAATTCTGGGGCTCGTTCAACCTTAGCGGTTTCCTGTGCCGCGCCATCGTCGATGTCGCCTCCGTTGGTTGCACCACTCATGTTCAGTCCAACCAGGTGGTCGGACAGTGAGCCGCAGGAGTCGGTGTTGTTCTGGGCTGCCGGAGAGTTTTGAATGAGTAGTGGGGCCTCCAGAATCCTTGCCCCGGCCGCGATCAGGGAGATCGCGAGTGGATTTCCGTTATTGCGGGTGCCACTTGGAGTAATACCATCCATTAGGTTGTCCATTCATCCATAATAAACTCGGTTCTCCGGGTCTTAGTTCAAGGTCATTGACCTCTTAAGCCCCTCCGCCCCGACAAGGCGCCCGAAGAGCGAAGGGGTTGAAGTATCTTAATAGACCGTTAATTCCTTAGCTTAATCACAATTGCTTAATGATGTGTGTATATTAGCTCCGTCTTTTGGGGATGAATGCCCACATTTCGAAAAAGATGATTAGGCAAAACTGTATATCCCCGCTAGGCCAATTTCAGGAACGTTAACTTCCGCCTCCCCACCGCTACCTAAAACAACATCTTCTGTCTATACCCAAACTAATCAACTCCCCGAAGTAAAAGAACCAGCCGTGGAAACCAGTATCGTACACTTTGGCCGAACATGGATTAGCTCCTCCAAAAGCTTCAAAGTAGCAACGAGAATACTACCCCTTTTTTGTAGTACTAAGCCTAAGCCTAAGCTTCGTAATAAGAATAATAAGTTTGTTTCTAATAATACAGCGTGCGCCATCTCATATGGGTCGATGTAAATAATATGAATTGAATAACTTCAACGATTCTCAACTGATTTTGGAAATTCAAAAACTTTTATTCAATTTAGACCTTTACAGTTTATTTTGATTAATTTTTGAAAACAATACCAATTAAATGACCGCCTTCATTGCCGATGCAAAAATGGGCTCGCTTTCCCATTCCTAATGACATTTTCGAGCATTTCGGTCGAAATTTTTGCGATTTCCGCACGAATGTTTCTTTTGAGCTGTTCTATTGTCTTCTAGCCGTTAGCATACACCTTGCTTTTCAAGTATCCCCAAAGAAAAAAGTCTGGAGGAGTCAAAATCTTTGCCTTAACTGAAACCAACCTAATCCCCAGTATAAACAACCTTGAACTCAAACTTTAACGCGGTGTCCTCCTAGCCGTCCGAAACTCAAGTCTCGACTTGGTTTCTATTAAAATTTTACTACCCCGGAAATCGCTCGATGTCGTCAGCTTTTACATTTTGCCATCACAACCTACTGAACCATATAAATTTAGCATTGATACAACCGATAATTTATTTAATTGATTTACGGGATCACCAAGACGAGATACAAGTTTTCGTTGACTTCAACCTCTTTCCCTCTAATCCTAATGCAGCCTTCTTCTCTCGTCCTTTCAAGACTCCCCAATACAGACCTCTCCCCCAATGTGCAAATGTCTCACGATTTCCACAAAGCCAACTTACGTCAAACAAATGAATATCTCAATATAGCTCCTTTTAATTTCAACAACCTTACCATAAATGATGCCATATCCATATTCTACAAAGAAAAAATTATTTTATCGCCCTTTACGTACTACCCTTTTCTCGACACAAAACCTCTTCCACCTTCTCATCTTGGTATAATCGCAGGCTCCGTTCTTTGAGAAACAAACGAAACAAGCTCTGGACAACTTTCCTTCGTACTATTTCCCCAAATGACTTCTCGAACTATTTCGGCACTTACGTACATTTTATAGAGGTTTATAACTCTCTTTATCGGCACTACTAAGTCGAGATGCAATCCACCCTTATAAATGATCCCAATTCCTTCTTTCAGTTTGTTAACTACGTACAAAAGAAAATCTGATGGCTACCCAAACTCTCTGTCCTTCAATGATGAAACTTCCAATGATCCTCATAACAACGCCAACCTTTTTGCCACCTTTTTCAATCAATCTTTTATCCATGATTCCTTTGCACCCGATCCTACTTATTTCGACTATTTACCAAACTTCTCCTTTGGATCATTCCTCCATCGTAGTGTCGACCCCGATATCATCTAAATATATATGTATTTTTAAAAAAAATGTTCCTCCTCCCTTCCTCTACCTCTCTCAAAAATCTTCAGCCTTTCTCGAGGCGAATTTCCTCGGATATGGAAAACCTCTTTTATAACGCATACACACAAAAGGGGTCCGAAGAATGACATTAACAACTATCGTCCCATTGCCAAACTGTCTCATACTCGTATACCCAAAATCTTCGAAAGTATTTTGTGTTTAAATTTTCTGATTTAAGTTTTTGATGCAAGTTTTTAATCTCCCCCAGACAACACGGCTTCCTCAGATAGGTCTACAACCACTAACCTTATTGAATTCGTATCTTTCACCCTTTCAGCTTTAGAAAATGGCAAGGAAGTCGATGCTATCTCAACTGATTTCAGGAAGACCTTTGATAACATTTCACACAGATTAATACTCTTCAAATTATCTTCCCTTGGCTTTGAACCCATCTTATTAAAGTGGATATTCTCTTATCTGGAAAATCGCTACTACAGCGTTCGTTTTAGATTTGCCCTCTCTCTAACCCCTTCCTTGCTTCCTCCTGTGTCCCTCAAGGTCCGCTTCTTTTTATCCTTATCATTAACGATATTGAAATGGTTATCAAACATTCCTACATTTCTCTCTATGCCGACGACCCTAATATCTTCAAGATCATTTCCTCCGAACATGACTCTTCCCTTATTCAATCGGACCTCAATGGTTTTTCCACCTGGTGCTCCAAGAACTACCTGGGCCTTAACATTTTCAAGTGTCAATCTATTTCTTTCTCCCGCAAACGTACCAAACCTCCTCCCCGCCTCTACTTTCTCCATAATCAATCCATTTCTACCGTTCAGATAATCCACGATCTTGACATATTATGCGACCAGCAACTCAATTTTCTTGCACATATCAGCAATATAATTCTTAAGGCCAATTCTACACTCGGCTGCGTGAAACGATGGTCTAAAGGGTTTTCCAATTAATGCCTTTCTACCTCTCAAGTGTGGTCTCCTTACCATCATACACACATTTCCAGAATCGAGAGTATCCAACGTCATTTTCGAGAGTATCCAACGTCGTTTTGCTCTTCGTGGTTTACCTTGGGACAATCCTCTGATCCTACCTCCTTATCAAGACCGTCTAAAACTTATTAATTTGAACTCGCTGGAAGAACGAAGAAGGATATCCGACATCTTTTTCATCCATTGACTCCTCTCAGGTACCGTTGACTGCGCGACCCTATACAACTCTATCTTTTTCAACACAAACCCTCGTAGTACACGAAATCCATGTCTCTTATATCTTCCCACCTCACGTACCTCCTATGGCTCCAATCTCCCGAATGCTGCGGAATGTTAATGCGAAAAACTGTTTCGAATTCAACGTCAGCGTGTTGTGTGATGTCTAAAACTCCGTCTCAATCGCCCTCTTTCTTAGTTTCCTAGGTTGTAAGTTAAAATCAGCATGTAACTTGAATTAAGCGCATTAAATGGTGCTATCGCCCCCACCAAAATTAGCTAGGTATGCCTTAAGCTAAATATAATCCCTCGATTTCTTGATTATGTAGCTGTCTCTCTTCAATACAGTTTCTCGATATTTGAACTGAACGAGTTTCTCGGAGGGTTTATCAAGTATGGGGGATTTGGATCGAACCAAGTTGGTCAGTTTTCAAATATTTCGTTTCATCTTCATTTACTTCCGAACCTACCTCCTTTCCTACACTTTTAGACTTTCTTCGTTAACTGTTCGTTAACTGTTGCCTCATTATCGCCCAGGAGCCAGCATAAGCTAGGGCAACTGTGATTCCGTTGAGGGTAATTCTCCTCCTAAAGGGATCCAGCACTAAATTAAAAAGATGGGATGACAAGGCGTCACCTTGTTTTAATTCTTCGCATATTTCGTCAGTTTCAGATAAGACGTTTCGTACTTCAACTCGGTTTCACCAACTTTTTCGGGACTCCCAGCCTTACAAGAACGTGCTGTATTTGCAATCAGATTATAGACTCACACGCCTTTTAAAATCTACGAACTCTTCGTGGACCGTTTCGTCGAATTGCGATTTCTTTTCTAAAGCTGTCGTACAGTGAAAATCTGGTCTCTTCTCGAACGGTTCCACCTGAAGTCCACACTGGTAGTCTTAGCGTATAACGTCAGTCTCTTTAAGAGCACGTTTGACAAGACCTTGTAACAACGTGATAGCAGTGATTATCCTAATCGTTGCTTTGTGTTTGATCAACCTTTTTAAATATAGGAATGATCACCGAGTTTTCCCATTCCTCGGGAGTTTTTTTTCCTACGTAATTTCTCCGTTATCTTATCTCCAGCATACTTTATTAATTCCAATGATATTATATCCATTACTGTGGCTTCGTCATTCTTAAGTGGATGCATGCTTTACTTCCTCGATGGTTAGCAGTTATATCTGAATTTCTACTGCGTGGATGACACCGTTTTACATTGGTGCTTGTTCTCCATTTAGTCGTACATTAAGCATTTTATCTCCTCCATTGGGCTTGCGTATAAATTCTGATCTGGCTTGGTCGCAAAGCATATAAATTCTGAATCGATTTTCGGTTTTATGTCGGACTTGATATGAGCATTGACTACATAAAGCCAATTTAGCACTTCTATTCATACTTAAAAAAAAAGGTCTAAACTTTTTTTTTTTTAACTTTTTAACCAAATTTTTGAGTTTGCGAATTTTTCAAACTAATAATTTAACTTAAATTTCAGATTAAAGAAAGAAAGTTTCTGGCTTTCAAAACCGTTAGAGTACTTTATAAGTGTTTCTGTTTTTTTTTATTATTTTTTTCATTTTAAGTAATTTTTTTCTAAAATTGCCGCTACCTTCTAAACGGGACGAGATGGACCCTCCCCCTCCCCCCTCCCATAGTAAAAAATGCTTGTTTTTGACCCCTCTACAAAAAACCGTTATCATTTTTTGGCGCCAAAGTTATCGTACTCGTGCCGACAAGAGCGTCACAGTAAAGTGGAAAACATTCTTTTAAACTAAAAATCATAAGCTGCTGTTGACGAGTAAGTCATGTTTGGTGCGCCATTGTCGTAAGATATTTAAGTCCAGATGTAGCTGTATTGCAAAGTCAAGGAAACTTTTATTGTCTTAAGTTAATGCCATATCGTCAGCAAAGGCAGTAATTTTGCTACAAAGATTTTGATGGAACAGTTAATTAATATATATTAAAAAAGTATTGGTCATCCCTCATACCTTCTCGAAAACCGAACTGTTCATTTCGTAGAAAGTGATTTTTATTTAGGAACGACGCAATACGAAATTTCAAGTACCTCCCCAAACAGCTTGTGTGTAAATTTAAAGTCTAACCTAGCGAATATATGATCGATACATGTTTGAGTATTCTCTGTTATTCGAGTTGGTTCCATAACTAATGATTTTAAACCGAAAGAAGACATTAATAGTAGGTAGTTATACGAATCATTGGTTTTTCTCAAAATATCAAAATTAATGTCGCCAACTATCAATGCATTCTTCGTCTTTACATCTTTAAGTAACTTATTAAATTTATATGAAAAGCGTCAATACCTGCGTGAATTCGATGCAGGCGATATACACACGAAATCGTAAAACATTCATTACATATAAGACAAATGATTTTGATGATATCAGCGCTGGACACATTATGTCCTATATACATACCTACTATACAGTCGCTTTCTGACTCTTTTTTAATGAAAACAACGACATCTCATTAACTATACGAGTTATTTCAGTTAAAGTAAGGTTCATATCCCGGAATACTATAGTTGGATAGCTCATAGTCATAAACCCAGATCTCAGTGAGTACAATGAAAGTTGCATTGGAATTGAATGTGTTTATATGCTTGCGTGTCTGCTTGTAAATAATTCTTAAACCTTCTGTTTATGGTTGGTTTAATAGGTCCTGAAGACAGACAACACAGTCTTCAAAATTGTATTTCACGTTTGCCAGGCATTTGTATACGTTTGTATGCCTACTGTTTGCCAGGCAAACCTAAGAAGAAAGGAAAAAATAATCACACACCTTATAAGAGGGTGGAACCACACCTTGCAACCTCACGTGTTGCAATGGTAATCATCACCGACTGTTGAGCGGAAGGTCTATAGTTAAAGAATGTCTATAGCCATGAACAACTTCTATATGGAAATGCTAACGAAGGCATAACACTCGCAGCATAAGATCATTTCAAAATTCATACTACGTATGTGCATTTCCAATATAACACCTTAATGACATAGAAATAAAAAAAATACTGTGAACTACAACCACGACAAACTTAGTCCAATGTCTCAAAAAATCTTATCTAGGACAACCACCCCCGGTGAGTAGTGAACGAACACCTTCGACACAAACCATCTGCACCCCGTCCAGATTGTGTGGCAAACACCATGAGAGCGTACAGTCTTGAACCTGCACGAACCCTATAAAAAAAAATCCGTAAAATAAGTGATTGAGGCAAGCTTCGACACGGAATTCCCGTCAACTTGATTAACATTACTACACGGTCAATTAGAAGCTATTCTTTGCCGTTTTTTTCTAAATTTAATTAGAAAGACTGTCGAACAACTGCAGAGGGTTTAACCATAAGGCAGCGAACTCTAAGAAAGATGAAATATGTCTGAAGTGTCATGGAAAACACGAGACAAAAAGTTGCGAGAAAGAAGATACACCAAGGTGAATAAATTGCAGTAGAATCAATGAAAAATTGAAACTAGGACTTGATGAAAATCACAGTACGATGAGTAAACAATGTCCCTCATATTTGAAGAGACTTGAAGAAAAGAAGAAAAAGATGGGATATTAGCAACCAAAGCCCAAAATAAGAGCATTATATTTCAACATTCAAGGTATTATTAATAATTTCGATGAACTTGAAACAATAATAAGCAATAATAACTATGATTTCATAATTTTATCAGAAACGCATTTAACAGAGAATAATAGCAAAGTGAAATACAACTGGTAGGTTTCAAGTGCATATCATGCCTCTCAAACTCACCGAGAACTGGTGGTACGACACTGTACATAAAAAATCAGTGGAGTATTCAATACGTGGCAGACAGCAGTCGATTACCAAAGATGGTTAGTGGAATGTAAAGTCAGCTACAAAAACATTAACTTGACTATAGCAGCTGTGTACAGGTCTCCAAGTAGTTCTGAAAGAGATTTCTGTACGTTTTTCGAAGAATATATTGAAGAAGTCACGGAAAGTTCAAACAATATTATAATAGCTGGTGACTTCAATATAGATTGGTCGAAAAATGAGGTCTACAAAAAGGACCTGGAAAGAGTTATTAATGACAATTTTCTTTCACAAAAAATTAGCGACTATACAAGGACAACGGCAACATCTAGGACAATAATAGACTACATTGTTACAAATATATATGACCTATGTACAGAAATTAGAAGTGAATGGAACGTGTCTGACCACGAATGCATTGAGATCAAAGTACATAACAATAGTTTAATCAAAGACATAAAGAAAATCGACTTTTTTAGGTATAATAAACAAAGATACAGAAATGATATGAGAGAAATGGATGTTAGGTACGATAATACACACAACTTAAACTACAATGCTAAAAAAATTGGCAACATCTTTGGTCAGCTTAACCAAAAATATACGGTAAAAAAGATCAAAAATAAAAAACGTGATGCAAATAGTTGGTTCAGAAATAGCCTCAGAAAACTGAAAAACGAAAAGATCCAGAAGTACATGCAAGCGAAAATGACAAACGATACTAACATTTGGCGAGAATATAAAATTATTCGAAACCAATACAAAGCTAAACTTAAAGAAGCAAAAAATAATTACATTAACCAAAAGATCAGTAATGCAAATGATCAAAAGGCTATGTGGAACGAAATTAAAGTGCTAGTTTTGAACCAACAAAAGCAGGAAATTAATACAGTTGAGTTTTATGGCGAAACCTATAACTGCAGCAAGGATATCGCACAAAAATTTAATAAGTATTTTATCACCAGCATTAACGAAATAAGAGATTCTATCCCACATATCCAATACGAGAACATAATCCCGAGTGACGAATGTAGATTTAAAATGAAGAAATTAACTGAACAGGAGTTAAAAATACTTATTAGTAAAATGAAAAACAAACGAGATGTTAACAAAGTTAGTCCAAAAATTCTTTTAGACAACTGGTCAACAGTGGGTCATTGTATAACAAAAATAATAAACACCTCAATAGAAACCGGTGAATTTCCGCAAGTATGGAAATGCTCGGTGATCACCCCTGTAGAGAAAATGAATGGCTCAATTAAATGTGAAGATTACCGACCAATAAATACAATACAAACGCTCGATAAAGTTATGGAGATTGTTGTAAAACAGCAACTAGTGAAATTGCTTGAAGAAAACAACATAATATCTGACTGTCAATCTGGCTTTAGGAAAGGCTATTCATGTGAGACAGCAATAAATCACATTGTCGACAAGTGGAAAGCAAACGGATCCAGTAACAAGATAACCGCTCTATTTTTGGACTTCAAAAGAGCATTCGAAACAATTGACAGAAGCATACTTTTCAAAAAAATGTTTGAGTATGGAATCAGGGGTATCGAATTGCGATGGTTCCAATCCTTCTTAACAGAGAGGTTTCAGAAAAATGGTGAAGTCTCAAGTGAGCTTGAAATAAGGCACAGAGTCCCACAAGGATCAATACTGGGAGCCCTATTATTTGTCATATACATAAACGATATGCCAAAAATAGTGAAGAAATGCAAGATTGCTCTATATGCTGATGACACGCTAATTTATGCTGAGGGCAAGAATGGAATAGAATGTAGAAAAAAATTATCGGAGGATATTGAACGACTGACTAAGTGGTTACAGATGAACAAACTTAAACTAAATGAACAAAAAACCAAATATATGGAAATTTATATGGAAAACAATTTCGCAATAAAAGTAAATAACTGTGCAATTGAAAAAGTTGACGAGATAAAATATCTAGGCGTTATAATTGACAAGAAACTTAATCTCAATCCCCACATCGATTACATATGTAAAAAAATTGGTAAAAAAATCGGTTTTTTCAAACGTATCAGAAAGAGTTTGAGCACGCACGCAATAAATGTCTACAACACGATTGTTAAGCCGCATTTTGAGTATTGTTCTACGCTTTTATACTGCTGCAATGATGGTCACATAGCTAGATTGCAAAAGCTGCAAAACAAAGCAATGAGGTCTATTCTCAGATGCAATAGATACACCGCAGTAGGATGGATGTTAGCTAGCCTAAAGTGGCTGAACATAAAACAAAGATGGGAGTTTAACACACTAAAGATAGTGTTCAAAATAAAGCATGGACTTGCACCAGCATATTTGAGGGAAGGAACGATAAGTGTTGGTGAATCACAACCATATGCCCTAAGAAATACAGATGACTTTTGAATACCATTTAGAGGCACAGCAGCTGCACAAAACACTATACTGTATAAAGGTCTTGAACTATATAATTCACTACCTTTCCACATAAAGTCTGAATCTAATTTTAACGTATTTAGAAATAAATGTGTAAATTTAATCGACATGAATGCTATGTAAACTAATTAAATTAATTTGTACGTTAAATTCTGTTGAACTCGATGTATTGTAATGGTAATAACTACATATGTCCAAATAAACATATCTATCATCTATACCTAATGATATAAAAAATGAAGCAAATTTTCAAAGATTTAAAAGAAAATGCACTGAATTTGTAAAACATAATGTTTAAAAATTGTAAATGAAATAGATTGAGTTTGTTTTTCGGCTAACTTACTAAGTTATTATAAATTTAATACTAAGTTTTTTGTAAAGTACTTTAAGTACTAATATAATGAATATTGTAGTCTTCTTTCAGCAAGATAGGGAATAGCCACAGAGCCGAATGAATGGATATTGTATATCCAGGAATCGGTGCCTTCCGGCTCCTGCCGAGAAGAACGCAATTCTTCTTCTTCTTCTACAACTTGCGTATGCAAATCTTACTTCCTTGGTAAAAGGCAATTCTAATTGGTTGTGACAGGATTTGACATCTTCTAATTTGTGGCCCTAAATCTAAGCGTTAAGGCTCTAATCTTGGTCTAATACAATTTTCGGTACATGGATAGATAGATAGAAGTGGTAGGCACCCAGTACCATACAACAGGTTTAAGAAAATAATGTGTTTTTATACCACAAATTCGTTTGCTCGATTGCAGATTTTGGTGGCCGTATTTGATAGACATACAACCTAAAATTATCCTTCACCAAGTGGCCAAAGGCCTGGAAGAATAACGACCGCTTCTTAGATGCGTTCTCTGGATCCTGGACTCATCAAGACTCTGAATTTCCAATCTAAAGCCAAGATTTTCTTGTTGTGATTAAGGTCGCAACCCTTTGCAAATCGGGATCGACTAACTGTCAGAAAGGTTGATGAATATTGCCTTAAGCTCTTCCATCAGAATGAGGAATGCTGGTTGGTTTGCAGGTTTGGATTTATCGTAATCGTAAAGATAAAGATGAGATCAGGCATATACCTACATAACTATGTATGCTGTGCTCTTAATTTGTATGTTTTTGTATGGGATTTCCTTTGTGAAGTGTGCCAAAAACTCTGACTGGCTTAGAGCCAACCTTTTATTGTTTTCTTTTGGTTTGTCTGTATCCATTCTAGCTCACAGCCCTAGGTCGAAGGCCTAAGATTTTTGTAGTAGACTTCTAAAACAAATCAAATTTTATTCTAGGATAGGCTGACCAACTCTATGAAAGACCTGTCTTTCATGATTCTTCGACATTTTATATATTTTCTGCAAGAAAAAACTTTTTCGATTTCGCTTTGCGTCACGTACTCCCCTATAATAATAACAATTCCAACTTCTTTTTAGGCAACATTCCATTAAACCATGAGGAAAAAGCGCCTACTGACCACCCCATAGCTCCTGTACTTGATGTAAATCCTGGTAAGTCGCTAACTTGAACACTTTTTCTAAAATGATTTCTATAAACAGGATGCTAGTACTGCACCCATTGGCATATCCCCGAAAATAATTGGCAGTAATGACCAACAAAATTCACCTAACACGAATGTCCCCGCTGCGACTGCCACCAACCCCAGAAAGCTAACACCATCAGCAACCACATCCGTCGTAGATGTTCCTGTCGAGATTCCACACAATTTACCTCAATCACAGGGAGCAACACCCGAAACTATCCCAGCTTCATCACCCCAGCTTGAAATTCAAGAAACCTTCCCAATTCGTTTACAAACTAGCGCCTACGCTGGAAACCTAGCTGGCTACACCCCACAGATCAAAAAGTTCGATCCTAATACCAGGGAGAAGTTGGAAATGTATGATATATTCTATCAGGATCGAGATGATCCTGAATTTTCCGATAGTCTTAATGAGAGTGTAATGGAACGAGATTCACTCGACAATGAGGACCTAGATGTGGATTCTCTCGAATCCAGCGATACCATGAGTCACTTGGGTTCATTGATGAAAAGAGAACTTAGGCAAGATGATGGTAGCCTGTACGAGGATTCCAGCGAAATAGAGAAGGAAATCGAAAAAGATACCGAGAAGCTGTCTGACCTCGAACGAGTGCCGACATATCTCTATGGAATTCATCCGACACGAACACCAGTTGTAGAAAGGAAAAATCTACGGAATAAAGGCTCAGCTAGTAGTGAGAAACTGAAAAGGAAGAATTTGGACAGTGTAGAGAATAAGGAAACCGAGGATAAATCAGAGGAAGATTCAATCGCCTCAAAAGAGAGCACATCAGATGACTCGCATACCACGCAAATAGAAAACATTCAACCGTCTGAAACTGGGTCGGAGCAAGTCCTGATTTATAAAGATGACAAAAAGTCTAGCTTCGTAGAAGATAAGGAAGGGAAACAAGTAGACTCCAAAATCAGTAATAAGGAAATACCAACGGAAAATTTAGAGAATCCTTCAAATCCAGAATTATTTAAGCCACAAATCGAAGGGGTAGAGGGGCAAGTAGAAACTGCAAATACAACAGGTGATCGATCAGATGAATCAATCATACCAGCTGACTCATCTAAAGATTCATCTGAAGTAAACACCTTGGAAGCTACCAGAGAAATGTACCTAAATACAAATGATACTCCCAATTTTGAAAAACCAATTTCAATGTTAGAAGTTGCTGCAAAAAGTAACGATGAAGTTTCAGATCAAATCAAACCCAAGGGTCCAATGAAAAACAATGACGAAAGAAAAGAAAAGGATCACCATATCGGAGATCAGGATGAAGACCAGGCGTTACCAAGGGTTTTTTCAAACGAAGTTATCCTCAAAGCAGCAAATGAGTTTGCTATCGATTCAACTACGAAGTCGACTTTGGAGAGTAAAGAAAAGGATGAAAGGTTAGGTCCTAATGATCCGCTTCCTGGAGATCATATTGCGGAACCCTCTTTAAAAGTTGTTCAAGAAAATCAGCTGGAGATTCAACACGCGGATTTAAAGCTTGACTCAAATGCCAATGAGTCCATAATAGAAGGTAAGGAAAACCATGATATGAATTTCAAGCGTTCAGAACCGGAAGATAAGGACTCCGACGCTGGCTTTAAAGAGACGCAAAGCGATTTAAAATCGAACGACAAGCAAAATCAAATAGATCGCGTGGCTGCTGCCGCTATAGTCTTAGAGGAAAATACCAAAACTGACTCGGCAGACCAACCTTCAAAAGAGGTTGGAGAAATAGACATAAATTCAAATAAAAATCTCAAAAATTCCTTTGAAGGGATTCAGGATACGTCGTCAAATGCACGCAAATTAACAGACCAACAAGACAATAAAACTGGTTTGAAGCCTGTCTCTGATCCAGAACCTG
The DNA here is from genome assembly GCA_958301585.1 of Merodon equestris. Taxonomy (NCBI): domain Eukaryota; kingdom Metazoa; phylum Arthropoda; class Insecta; order Diptera; family Syrphidae; genus Merodon; species Merodon equestris. The sequence goes on from OY284413.1 coordinate 163,075,833, forward strand.
CAGTAGAACAGGCAATAAGAAGAACTAGTAAAGAAGGACCTCTTAAAAAATCAGAAGATACCGAAATTGTTACTGAGGAGACTATTAATCCGCCTGGAATAGTTTCTGAATCCTTTATGAAAATGAATACTAACATTTCTGCTCAGAACAGTGGGGAACACAAAAGCATTGATGCTATTATTAAGGAACCTGATTTGGTTAGTGCCGAGGTACGCCGTCGTCAGAAGCGCTCATTGAATGACCAAACGACGGCAGAAAGTTCCGAGCAAATTCTGATAGATGATCAGCCACATATCCTAAAGGAAAGCTCTGAAAAGAATAGCCTAGATCCTATTACTTCAAATGAGTCTTTAAGTAAGGTGGAGAAGGAGTCCGATACCAAGGCCTTATTACACGATGACAATAACAATCTTGAGCATCCAAATGAGAGAATTTTGGTCGATTCTTCTCAGATCCATAAAGATGAACTTGGCAAGACTGAAAATGACAACAGGGAAAGCCAAACATCTTCCTCACCAAAAATAATGGTAATGAACACTAAAAGTGACGCCAACGCTGATCCCAACCAAATCAGTGAAATCTCAAATGTCGAGATAATGGGCAGTTCTGAACAGCATGCTGCTCAAACTAATAACGTTTTGTTACAAAAATCTCCAACCAAGAAGTTCGAACTTGAATACACTGATGCAAAGGCTGACAATTTATCTATAGATAAGAAATTAACATCCGAAACACTATCTTACGAAAACCCGCCTGAATATCCAAACAATATATCTAATAAAGACAATGAAATCAAAACGATTGAACCCGATTTGGAAAAACAATATGAGACCAACATCGAGTCATTAAAAGAGAAAGACCGAGATAACTTCAAAGCTCCGTCTTTAACAGAGGAATCAGCCCCTAATCTAGCAAAACATGAAGAAAATGCTACCAACACTATACCCATAAGCTTCACTATACCCATCAGCATAGTGAACAATGACATCCAAGATACGATCGAAAATAATACAAAAGCAGAAGACAAATCGGACGAAATAAAAAGTGATGCCCATAAGAAAGAGGATAATGAAGATTTTGAAAGCGTTGGCAGCACTTACCAACAAAACACAGTCAACGAACCAATTCAAATTGACTCAGCAGACTTTACTCCAAAAACTGAGCAAAAAGACACGAGTCAACTCTTGGAGCTAAAAAGTGATGCCAAGCCTGAACTATCATTCGAGGAATCAAAGAAAAATATGAAGTCTAGCCTCAACGAATCAAGTAATATAGATTCACCTTCTACGGGAGACATAAAATCAGGGGAAATTACTCAGGAGACTGGACCTTTTAAGAAAAGTGATACCAACTCTGATTCGGGATTAAGCCAACTTAGTGAAAATTCGAATAAAAAATTAAATGAGACGATCGAACAGCACACTGATCAAACTCACCCGAGCTCATCCCAAAAACCTGCGTCCAAGGAGCCCAAACAAGAATTAAGTGATGCCAATGTAGATAACCAAAGCCTAAACGACAAATCTGACGAAATGTCAACAGGCGAAACAGTTTTGGGTAGTCAACCTGCTGAGTATTCAAATGTTATTACTGATAAAGAAAATATTGAAAAAGATGCCGATGCCGATGCCGATGGTAATATGGAAGATCAACCTAAAAGTAGCCCAACATCCTTAAAAGATCAAGACCAAGACCAAGAAGATTCCAAAGCTCTTACTTCACAAAGCGAGTCGGCAGCTAATGTAGCAAAAAATGAGGAAAGTGATCCAACGACCTTATCCAATTTAAATAAAACAAACAATGACTCCGTAAATATATTAGAAAATGGAACAAAAACGAAAGACAAAACAAGTGATGCCAACCAAGAAAAGAAAAATGAAAATTTCAATAGTGTTAACCAATCAAATATATTCGCCGAACGAGCGCAAATAGACTTAGTACAGATTTCCCACCGTAATGAGCCGGAGGAGATCAATCAATTCCTCAAGCAAAAAAGTGATGCCAAAGAGGATCATTTATCGGAAGAAACAGATAATGTACTTCTTAAGCAACAAATTGATATGAATTCACCTCCTGTTAATGATATAAAATCAGAAGAACATATTTCAGAAGCTAGAGCTAGCGAAAATGAAAAAACTTTATCTGATCCCTCTACTGAGATAAATACAAAAAGTGATGCCAATCCTCCAGAATTAATTACGAGTCATGAAGAATCAAAAAGTGATTTCAAACAAAAAGTTGACTCAGTTCCAAAACCCTCTGTGGAGACAACTATCAAGCCTTCGATTCAATTCAGTGATGAAAAAGCTAATAAAGAGAACAGTGATGCCAATACCAAAGATTTAAATCAGCTACATGAAGTTGTGGATGATAATAGACAAAACGAAAATAAAGAAGGGGTATCGACAATCGAGAAACGAGCAGAGCAGACGAAAGAAGAAAGGCATTTAACTTCGCCGACTGACGTGGAACCAAAAAGTGATGCCAAGGTTGAATACTTATCCGAGCAAGAATCTCCTCTTAATGAAGCAAATATAAAGGACGAACCTTCTGTACAAGAAATAATATCACCGGAGTCTAATAAAGAAACGGAAGCTAATGAGAAAAGTGATGCCAATATAAGAAGCCAAATTGAGAAGGGCGAACATTTTACAAGCCATACAGATGAGACGGAAATACTTAGACATGAAAATGTATTACCTACAAAGCCACAAGCTGAACAAGGTCAGCTCAATTCGGAAAAAGGTGATAACAATAGTGATATCAATCCAGACCCTATTTTTATCAGCAGTGAAATGTTGAGTAAACAAGATAATAGTGAAAGGCACCTAGCAGAGAAAACATTAATTGATGAAAATTCTGAAAAAGAGAAAAGTGATGGCTCCGTTGATTCTACGCCAGAAAAGAAGTCGAGTCAACCTACTGACGTAGACAGCAAGGCGAGAGAACCCGATGACGAGGAAAGTAGTATCAATACAAAGAAAATAAAGGAGCACAGTGAAATTGCCCTACAAGCTCCTAAGGAACAAGAATCTTCGCAAAAAGAAATCCAGTCGACTCAATCTAGTGACATACCTATCAAGGATCATGAAAACTTGAAAAACGACGAAGATCAAGGGAATGATGAAAAGGTTTCGTCAGCATTGCACCGTGAAATGTTGGTAAATGATTTACAAAACAAGGTCAAACCGAATGTACCCGATCACAAAGAAGAAAGAGATGCCAAAGACTTTGGACCCCACAAGAGTGATATAAAGCTTAGCGTGAGCAATGAGGAAAAGCCGAAATCACCTGAAAGTGGCGAAACAGATTTTCAGAAAAATATTCCCCAAAAATCAGACACCCAGCTAGAGGCTTTCAAAGAACAGGAATCGACAAAACTAGATGACAGTTCATCCATAACAATGGAAGCCAAGTATAAAGCCAAAACCAGCGATGAATCAGAAGCTGTAGAAGCTTCTGAAAACAGTTCTAGACACGAAAGCGAGGCTTTAGCTGATCAAATCTTTGGAGGCACCATCACTTCAAATGGCAAGAATCATAACTCTGGAATAGATGGTTTGAAAATCGAGACACGGCCAAAATATTCAAAATTTTTTGAAAGTAATAGTAAACTTTCCAGTGTGGTGGAAGAACCCAGTGCACAAGAGCTTGAGGATCTAGATCAAAGCCAGGGTTTCAATAAGGAAGCTCAAGACACTCAACCAAGTGGTGCAGAAACAAATGAAACAGAGGAAACTAGTTTGATAGATGTCCTCAAAACTTATAAAACTTCATCGAAAAATGACAAAGTCGAAAAATCTGGTGAAGAATCAAAATCAGATGGAGATCAATCGAATGACCATAATGAAAACCCCATAAATCGAGTTATTGATGACATTGGTGAAGGCCATGCAGTCCCTTTGTTGGAAGTTCCTCACGCCAAGAATGCTTTGGAATCAGCTCTTATTCTTAAAGGAGTCGATCCGAATGAATCCATGTCGATGACGAACGAATCAACATCAGTGGATCATGATAGAAAAGAGATTGACGACCAAAAAGCAAAAGCTGACGACGGACATTCGGATAAACCTCATAAGAAATCTGATAATGGAACTCAAAATTCAGAAAAGTATTTAGAAGAAAGGGTATATAAAACGAAAGGAAATGAGGGAGAACCAATATCTGTAAGTCTCCCAGAAGTTACAGGAGAAAATGGAAACCTAAATGAAAATCACTCACCAAAATTGACAACTCCGAATGAAATTACGGAAGCAATTTCGACAAATCTGAAACTTCCAATTGACGTAAATGACATAAAAGACCAGAAAGACTATTTGTCATCAGAAAAGGAATCAGCTAGAACCGACCGAAATAAGGATAACACGTTTGAGCCCGCTTTAATAGACGATCATCAAACAGAAGCAGGGGAAGTTGAAGAGATACCAATGCAAAGGCTGACTTTAACAAACGTGGACGGAAAGCCCTATAAGACAGGAGGCCATCGAACAGAAGCTCCTGCAGGCGAAACCGAAAATAACAAAAGTCCAACTTATGCATCGACAACAATTGAAAAGACGGTTGTGGCTGACAAGCCTGCTAATACACAAGCAGACAAAATTGTTGAGAATGTGACAGGCAGTACCGTAAAAGAGGCAAAACTCGACAAAACTGACACAAGTTGTCGAGAAGAAACGGCAAATAAGATAATGGAAAATGTAGAACCAGATGCAGGCTCCACCATTGTTAGGAAAACTGAGCAAGAAACACCAGCTGATCAGTCAATGCTTACAGAGTTAACAACCGATGGAGAGAGTGAGGCAACATCTGCAGATTTCTCAAGCATCGGAAAAGATATCCCCTTCTACGAGGACACTATTAACTACCTTAAAGACGCTACAGTACAACTAGGAGCCCAGCTAGGCAAAACATCTCAAGACCTAGCTACTAACGCCCTGCCTGATGGTGCGCTTGATTTAGCAGCTACAAACATCCAAAGTGCCTACCGAGGATATAAAGCTAGAAAGGATCTTGCGGATGATAATAAAAATAGGATGAACGCAAAAAAAGACAGTCATTCTCCGAGTAGCGAAGATGTTGCCAGCCAAGCAGCAACCAAAATACAAAGCGCCTATAAAGGATATCGAGTGAGACGAAGCCTTCCTAAAAAAGATAAACTTGAAGACATTCCCGTATCAACAAGTCAAAAGGAAGAAAAAGTAAAAGCAATGCTACCTGCTCGTATCTCCCGAGAAAAGCCACTTGAACAAACGTTTAAGCCACCCCAAGCTTCAAATGATCTCATAAAACCTAAAACAGACCCTAAAATTACCAGAACTATGAGCTTAAATGAAACTAAGGCGCTAGAGCCAGAAAAGTTGAATAAAACCAAAGTTTTTAAGAAAGGTCAATCTGTGGGAGACCTATTAAGCCAAGTACAGCCACAAATCAAGCCAGAGAAATCAAGTAAACCGGCATCATTCAAACGTGAAACAAAAATTCCATCCCCTACGAAGAAAGCAGAAACTGTCAACGATGATGACCTAAAGGTATCAAGTAAAATCAGGACCAACGGTTTTAGGTCAAAACTTCCCTCTTCATCAGATTTGCATGCACGACAGCGAATAGTTAATTCTAAAAAATTTGCAAGATCAATCTCAGTGAACGAGAAAGGTCGAGAAGCCCTTGCTTTTGATATAGAAGCTATTCGGAAAGACCTGCTTTCGAAAAAAGTCAAAACTCCACCGCGCTCGGGCAGTAAATCTAAGGCGTTAACCAAAGGAGTCAAGAGTGATAGAATGGGGTCGTCAAAGGACAAGAAAATTTCTAAAACGATTTCGAAACCGACTGAAACCCTAGAGAAGCGTTTAAATGCAGATCCAAATGCAAATAAAGATGGCCTAGTGCAAGATACGGATCAGCAATCTGTAGAGCAAGCAAGTCCTGAAGCTTCGAACAAAGCGAAGCTACAATCTGTAACTGATCAGCCAGAGGCCGATGGCATTTTCGACAAATTAAAAGAGGATATCAATGATACCACAAAACACAACTCAGCTATCACTATCCAGAAGACCTTTAGGGGATACAGGACAAGGAAGAATATACCGAACAACCAAGGAGAGAGTCCTAAGGAGCCTATGACTTCGATCCAAAATAAGGATATAACACAAGATGTACTGGAACCTTCAAAAACCCAAGAACATGAGGAAGAGGTGTCGGATGCTCCCAAAGTAGTCCCAACGGATCAGCAAGTTGTGAAGGAATCAGCTGTCAACACTTTAGATAAGGCAAGGCTTCAATCTGTACCTGATCAGCCAAAAGCTGATGGCATCTTCGACAAATTAAAGGAAGATGTCGAAAAATTAAAGGACACCACAAGGGAAAACTCGGCCATCATTATCCAAAAGACTTATAGGGGATACAGGGCAAGGAAGGATCTACCGAACCGCCAAAGAGAAAGACTTAAGGAGGCCACGACTTTTTCCCAAGATAAAGATATAGCACAAAGTGCTCTGAAACCTTCAAAAATCGAAGGACATAAGGAAGAAATTAAGGATGAACAGATTGTAGAGGACATGAAGAGGAAGGATATAACACCCAGTGCCTTGGAACCTTCAAAACCCCAAAGACATGAGGAAGCAGTGAGGAATGCTTTCAAAGTTGGCTCAATGCAAGAAACGGATCAGCAAGTTGTGAAGGAATCATCACTCGACACTCTGGATGAAGCAAAGCTTCAATCTAGAACTGATCAGCCAAAAGCTGATGGCATCTTCGACAAATTAAAGGGAGATGTCGAAAAATTAAAGGACACCACAAGGGAAAACTCGGCCATCGCTATCCAAAAAACTTATAGGGGATACCGGGCAAGGAAGAATCTGTCGAACCGCCGAGGAGAAGATGGTAAAGAGATCTCTCTTCAAAGTAAGGATATTCCACAAGGAGTCCTTGAACCTTCAAAAACCCAAGGACATGACGAGGAAGTAACGAATGCTTCAAAAGTTAGCCCAATGCAAAACAAGGATCAGCAAGTTGTGGAGGAATCAACACTCGACACTCTGGATAAAGCCAAGCTTCAATCTATAACTGATCAGCCAAAGGCTGATGACATCTTCGGCAAATTGAAAATGGACGTCGATAAATTAAAAGACACTACAAGGCAAAACTCGGCCATCACTATCCAGAAGACTTATAGGGGATACAGGGCAAGGAAGGATCTACCGAACCGCCGAGAAGAAAGTTTTAAGGAGGCTACGACTTCTATTCAAATTAAGGATATATCCCAAGGTGCCATGAAGCCTGAAATGGGGGATCAACAAGTTGTAGAGGACATGAGAAAGAAGGACATAATACCCAGTACTTTTGAATCCCCGAAAAGTCAAGAACGTCAAGAAGAAATAAATAATTCTAAACAAGCGTCAAAAGAGAAGGAAACTCAACTGGAAGCTGAGGAATGGAAAGGAGAAAGCAAGCCTATGCCTTCAGAACAGGTTCTCAATCAGGCTGCAACAGTAATTCAAAAGACCTACAGAGGACATAGGACCCGAACAAATATCCTGAATCATGGTAAAGCAATCGTAAAAACGCTAGTGCCAGGTCAGAAAGGGGATCTAATTAAGACCGATCCTTCCTCTGAAAATACTGCTCTCAACGCAACATTTAGGATGGATTACCCAAACTACGAAGGACAAGAAGCGGAAGAAACTCACAATTTAAATGAAACATTCAGGGTCGAACGTCAAAGCCGAACTAAAGCCATACAAACAAAAGAGAAGGAAGATTCCAGCAATCTTCGTAAAAACTTCGTCCAAAACCAAATAAACACCGATTCTTTCGATAGTTTCACCCCATTCTCTGACTCTACCTCAGAGCAGATTTCCAGTATCGTCTCTGACCAAGTTGAATCCGACCCCCAAGAACACAAGCGCAAGCCCGATCGTACTCTGAAAACCTCCTCAGCGAATGCCTTATTGGAAAACGCTGCCTCTACCATCCAAAGGGCATATCGTAATTATCACTCCAGGAAGGGAAGTGTTCCCCTTGATTCCCCTAAGAGGAGATTCTCACAAGACGGTAATCCAATAGAAACATCCGACGAAAGCAGCACCTTCATCGGTCCAGACACATCCTTTGACCTTTCCGACGTTGACAGTGTCGAGCCGAAAACTGATCAACTAACACCCACTCCCTCCAAAGCAAACAACTCTGAGTCTACTCCGCCTACGTTCAGTATTCATCTTCAATCAGATGGAAATGAGCAGGACAACGGCTTGGTTAGCCCGCCTATTACCACAAGCACTACATCTCTGTCTGCTCCGCAAACCAGACGTCGCAAGCGAAGTTTCATAGAGCCAACAGCTCCTCCGCTGGAAGAATTACTTAACGACAAAGACCCGAAACCGCAGTGGTACGTCGGTGAAGAACCTATAGTTTCCACTGACGAAACTAACTCCACGTCCTTGCTAGAACCCCCTGCTTCCTCTAGTAGCTTTGATAACCCCGATGCACGTACTAAAATCTTAAATTCTAACCAACAACTAACAACACTTGACAACTCAACTGTAGTTACCAGTAGTACTAGTAGTTTGTTGTTTGCTAATGACACAGATACATTTGGTAATCAGGATTCCCAGAAATTAAATAAAACTTTCGGGACAGTTTCAGCTAAAGAAGAGAAAGAAGAGAAGCAAGAAAGTCAAGAAGATCAAGAAACAAGTGAAAATAATAAAGAAGATGAAGAAATGAAGTTGAAACGAACCGAGGAAGATCCCTTCGAAGAAGGGAACGGTTGCAAGGATGATGAGGAGAAAGAACATGTTGTCCAGCACATCAGGGAAGGTAATTTCCTATTAGATAGTGATGATCCGTTTTCTGTAAAGAATAGTACCAAAGATGGGAAGAAGCTTGAAGAAGGAATGCCCCAAGAGCCTGGGACGGAACTGTGTGAGAATTGTGCCAGTGGAATTCATGAAGTACATCCTGCAGCAGATTCAAATGATGACAAACTAAAAGATGACAAACTCCCAGCAGATACCAGAGCTCAGGGTAAGATCTTATTACAAAGTGATATGAGTGCTTCAGTTAAAATTAAAAGTTTTATTTTAAATGGTAATTAGCTTCTGCTTTCCCATCCGCTATTTCGATATTTCGAACAACCCTCTTGGGAAAGCTATATTAATATTGCCAATATTATTGCTCATGGAGGACGAGAGCATAAAGTTCTCTCCATCGAAGTCGAGTTATCGGTGTCGAGGTCACCAGTTTTAAATGTAAAGATAGAGCCAAGAAGGGTGCTGAGCTTGTTAATGAAAGTCGGTCTACGGCAATTATAAGTCGTGACCACTTCCACTTCCATGTGACCACTTTGACTTCTTTTTCAGGTAATCATACTAAAGTCAAAGGTATTGATGACTTTTTAAAGAGCAATGGCCTTTTAAAAAGATTGATGATCCGAGTAATCAGTACTAACCAGGCAATTTTATGCTGATTTAATCTGTGTTTTGTCATTTCAAGAGTACCGCCCATCAGCGTAAGATGCTTGTCCTTTTGAATCTTCTCACTATATTTGCGTTGTCTAAAAGTTGCACTGCCTCTGTGTTTGTGTGTACTTGAAGTCTTGATTCGAGCCTTCATGCATTTTTTTTAGACCTCATCCATGACTAATTCTACTCCCAAGTCTCTGTAGAGGTCCTTATTTCTTATGAACCATGGTGCCTTTACGATTTTCCTTAGCACTTTGTATTGGAATCTCTGTACGATGTCTACATTGCTCTTTTTTGTACAACCCCACAGTTGACTGCCATATGTCCATATTGGCTTCAATGATTGCTTATACAATAAAAGCTTATTTTAGACTGATAGTGAGGAGTCCTTTCCTATCAGCCAATACTGAACTTAATTTCTAATTCCTCTTTTTTCATTTTAAAGTGCTTTTTCCATCTTAGTTTAGCATCTAGCTACATGCCAAGATATTTCATTGTGTTCGCATACGGTACTGTTTTCTGATTGATAGTAACCGGGATTTGTGTTATTGCTTTGTTAGTGAGATTTATGTGAACTGATTTGCTCTCATTAAGCTTGATTCCTTGATTCGCCATTTTATTGTCCAATTACAAATTTGGTCTATAGCTGATTGCAGCTTCCACATTATCCTTTCCCACTGCAAGGATTGAAGAGTCATCGGCAAACGTGGCCAATGTGCAATATTTTAATTCTGTGAGATCACATGTATATAGTAGAAGGTAGAGAATCGGACCTAGCACACTGCCTTGTGGGATTCCTGCTTTAATTTCCGTTAATTCTGAATAAGACTTTTCCTGTTTGATTCTAAAACATCTACCGCTTAGTTATGATTCTAAGATAGCAGCGTATTGTTTTGGTAGGACACATCTTAGTTTGTGATTAAGTCCTATACATACCAAACTTTATCAAAAGCCTGCGCTACATCTAAAAACACTGCAGATCATACTTTTTTTCCTTCTAACTATTTTTCTATAATGTTGGCTATTCTGTGAACTTGATCATTTGTCGAGTGAATCCGAACTGATAATTTGGAGATTTTGCCGTTCAATAAAACATATACATATGTATATTGTTTGACAAATATTTTTACGAATATATATATAATATGATGTCACTTGGTTTGGTGGCTTTCTAGGCATAGAGATCATTATTACTTCGGCCACTTTCCATAAGTCAGGACCATATCTCATTACAAAAGCAGCATTGATTAAATATGTTAGTTTGACCACAGCTTTTCTGTCTCTTCTTTCTCTATAGAAAAAAAATATAACGATGTCAAATCCGAGTCTAAACAACATCTTTTCTGAACCAAATAATCCAATCTTAAAATTTCGTAAGGACACTAATTATTTAATGGCTTGTGTGAGGGGATTATTTTGTTTATTTACGTACCCATCTATCAAAATGTGATTCACTGAGGTGGGTGACTGATTTAGAACACTTTGCTTACAGCGATGATGTTCTGCCGGGCACGAACTACAACAGTTAGCTCAAAACATTTTAACAAAGCTCGATTTTCGGACCCACTAGGCCGAACATATTTACCGAAAAAGGACGAATTTTACGGAATGTAACTTTTACAAATGGCCCATTGCCATTATGAGTTTGAGTAACAAATATGAGTGGTAGGATGATGAACCAATAGACTGTCAAAAAGATCAACTGAATTGAATTCAGAAAATGACAGTTACTGACAGCTACCACTCACCCTATCTGATGACTCACACCAACGGTTGTAATATATATTGCGGTAGATAAGGGACTTCGTTCAAAATCAGGATCAAAAGCTAGGTTATTTACTTCTTTTGAGTTAGGAGTCAAAGCTTTACCAATTATTATGATTATTATTATTCCCTCTTATTTTGAACTCGGAAGTTCAGAGTCTCGTTGGCAAGCCTTCAGCAAGCCTCCCTGTAATGAGTGGGTTCCTTCCATGTTTCGCTGTTCTGTTTGATCTTTTTTAGGTCTGTTTTAGGTCATCTACGGCAACGTCCTCCTAGCGATGTTTTTGCTACGATTTTCCACTCATTACTCTTTCGACTGTGCGTCTTCTGTCCATTCGTTCTATGCATTCTGCCCACCTTAAGGCCCGGCCCATAGAATCCGTTGATCCGTCACTCGGTTGATTTCAACTGAGTCCAAAGTAGAATATACACATTCTTATGGGAGGTGGCCCATAGCCATGAACTTCAACGGACAAAGTAGAGCTACTTTCTACTTTTTGATCCGTTGACAGTTAATACATTCACATATTGGAGCTTACACATTTACATTCTGAGATTCACGCATGCACGAATTGAGAGTTAGCACGTTCATTGGTGGATGCATTGAAAGAATGCTTAGGAACTCTCTCGCACTAAGAGAAACTTCAAATGCGGTTGACATTCAAAGTACGATTCGATTGCTGAAGGTCATTTAGTGTGCGAAAAGTGTACATTATTCTTAGAAAAAAATGTTATAAAATGTTCGAAGAACTGATTGAGGCGATCAAAGGTCATCCGTGCCATCCATTTTATAACTCAGATGAACACACTCCATCAATTAATAAATGTCATCGACAATTATTGTCAACGGATTGACGGATTCTATGGGCCGATGCTCGCCTGCTCTATTCGCCAACACGTTTGCACTCAGTTGAAATCAACGGAGTGACGGATCAACGGATTCTATGGGCCAGGGCCTTTAGTCTTCGCGTTTCTCGAGTTCTTAATTATGTACACAGTTTTCATCATTCGCCTGTTTCTTTATCCTGTTTTTCCACCACAAATTCTTCATAAGATCTTGTTTCAAAAACCCGAAATCTGTTTTCCTTCTTCTTGGCATTACTATAGTTTTTCAGATATGGATTTTGACATTACAGGACAATTTTTTTTTAAAAAGCTCCTTCATCACGAAAAAGCACGCGAAGCCATATGCAGTCTTTTAGTCTCTTGATCTTGATGTCATTTTTGGCTTTTGATAAGGTTGCTGATAATATATTTCAATTCATTCACTTTTTTTAGAGCTTTTATCGAGTAGAGTCAAATGCGGGGTTTAGATCGGTCAGCGAAATAATTAGCTAGAGAGCGTTATTCTCCTATCATATTTCTACGGAGATCTCATTACATATTAGAACATCAAATTAAAGAGAAGTAGTGACAAGGTGTTTAGTACTTTAATTCATCCTTTGTTTACCTTTAGGCATACTTGTATACGTTTTTACAACTTTTTCTATCAGTTAATTTACATACGCGTTTTTAAAATCTACGAATGATTGGCGGATGGTTTAATGGAATTCCCATTTCTTTTTTTTTTAAATCTGCCGTATAGTGAAAATCTGGTCACTCGTCGAGCGATTCCTACTGAAGTTATGTTACTAATCTCCGATTGATTCAGTCTCTTTAAAAGAATATTTGACAGCTTCTTGAACCAAGTTGATAACAACGACATTCCTCGGTAATTATTGACCGGAAACAATGATCTTTCTCTTTAAATCCGGTGATGATGGCTTAGTTTTGCCATTCCTTGGGGATGGTTTCATTGTTCCATAAAGTTGTGTTAAGCCCCTGTACCTTTTCCGTTAACCCCTTTCCAGCATATTTTACCATATAATGGTGTATGGTCGATTCCTGTGGCCTTGTTATTCCGAAGTCGATAGATTACTTCCTTTACTTCCTCGGTAATTGACAGTTCGTCGAAATGTCTCCCTAAATTGCTACTTATAGGAAGCTCCCAGTCCTGACTTTCCTGGTATTGCTTTTGCACAGACTTTTTCAGTAGCCTAGTCTGTCCTCTTCTTCCTTTACAACACTTTGCTTCCGCCGTTTTTTTCCCAACATTTGAGGCTTTAATGAAACAAATTGGTTACACAAGTATCATTCGAAGTATTTTCCATCGCTGGCCACTACTTTCTTCCATCTTTCGGGCAGTGTACGAATCCCGCGTCGAAAAAATTGTTCATCTTTTGAAGCGATCCACGAATCGATCGAATTTGTGACTTCTTCATGAGATCGGAAGTGTTGGTCAACCAGGCCATGCGCCATTGATCGAAACAGGTGATAGTCAGAGGGAGCAATGTCTGGAGAATACGGCGGGTGGGGTAGGACTTCCCATTTTAATGTTTCCAAGTACGTTTTGACATCTTTTGCACCGTGAGGTCGAGCGTTGTCGTGCTGCAAATCACTTTTTCGTGCCTCTCGCTGTATTGCGGTCGTTTGTTTTTTAATGCTCCGCTCAAACGCATTAATTGCGTTCGATAACGAGCACCTGTGATTGTTTCACTTGGTTTTAACACCTCATAGTACACGACGTCGAGCTGGTCCCACCAAATGCAGAGCATGATCTTGGAGCCGTGGATATTCGGTTTGACCATCGACGTAGAAGCATGGCCGGGATATCCCCATGATTTTTTGCGTTTAGGGTTATCGTAATGAACCTATTTTTCGTCCCTGGTCACAATGCGATTCAGAAATCCCTTCCATTTTTGCCTCTGAAGCAACTGTTCAAAAGCACACAAACGCCGTTCAACGTCTCTTGGTTTCAACGCATACGGGACCCAAGTTCCTTCTTTCTGAATCATGCCCATGGCCTTAAGACGTTTTGAAATGGCTTGCTGTGTCACTCTCACTGATCGTGCCAATTCTTCTTGAGTTTGACGCGAGTCTTCACTCAGCAATGTCTCCAATTCTGCATCTTCGAAAACTTTCTCTCTTCCACAACTATGCCGGTCTTCGACGTTAAAATCACCGTTGTTGAAGCGTTGAAACCACTCACGACAAGTTCTTTCACTAATAGCTTCCTCACCATACGTATCTGAGAGCATTCGATGAGACCCAGCCGCTGTTTTCTTCATATTGAAACAAAACAGCAACACCTCCCGATGACGAGAATTTGGTTCGTAAACTGATATTTTCAATCGAGATCAACTTTATGATGCAGACACAAATCGACTAATGTTTGAATTGTGTTCTGTTGACCGAGATCCAAGCCAACTGCCTGACGTCTGCGTCTGTTTTTTTCGACTGCTACTTACCGTTATCAAGGTAATCCAAAAACACACAACCGATGTTGTTTTGCTAAATCTCTTTTTTTTACAGGGTTCGCGCATGCTCAAGAGTTACGCTCAATTTCAATTTTTAATTTTGCTTACAACTATTTTGCGCTAGACAAAAATGGTTAAAACCAGCTGAATTATCCTTACAAATTTAAAAATCTTATTAGCCCTAGGCGGACACTCTAAAACAAACACTACAACTTAAATCTATGTTTTTCGACTACTATACATATATAATCTTAAAATAAACATCGTTTTGCTTAAAAAACTTAGCCCAAGAGTTACGCTCTTATGGAGCTTGTGGACCCATGGATGGGGTGCAGATGGTTTGTGTCGAGGACGTTTGTTCACTTCTCTCCGGGGGTGGTTGTCCTAGATGCAATTCGAGAGATTCGACTGAATTGTTCGTAGTTCTCAGCAACTTATTTTTGTTTCCATGTCATTAAGGTGTTATATTGGAAATGCACACACAGAGTATGATATTTGAAGAGATCTTATACTGCGAGGGTTATGCCTTCGTCAGCACTTTTTGATCATCTCTCATTCACAACAGATGTTGTTGCACAGTTTTTCCCGTATAAGAATTGTTATGGGCTATGGACAGACTTGAATTACAGACCTTCCGCTCAACAGTCAGTGATGGTTAAAATTGCACCACCCCCATGAAATGAAAGCGGGTTTTTTCATTACTTTTGGGGAGATACATTTTGAGCCAACTTTTATATAAAAACAACAACAAATTTGCAATATTATTGAGGCAAGAAATCATCAATAATAATTGAAATATCTCAGAAAAGTCATTTCGGACCCCTCTGCGCTAACCATAACCAATTACTAACCACATTGGCTTTTGAGCTTCTATTGTCACCTTCGACACTCTAAACAGTACACTCAGTTCAAAAAAGTGTCCCGAAATAACGCGAACGAAAAAACAAAAAATATTTTTTTATAGGAGCAATAATAATTTAATTGCCCCATTCAAGTAATTCTCCAAGCATTAAATGGCAATTCATAAAACAAAACTGAAATAAAAAATTAAAAACCACAACCTCCATCACGTATGTATACCAATAAACATATTACTTTGGAAAATTTATTTTACACCAAACTGAAGCACTCAT
Organism: Merodon equestris; assembly: GCA_958301585.1. Classification (NCBI taxonomy): domain Eukaryota; kingdom Metazoa; phylum Arthropoda; class Insecta; order Diptera; family Syrphidae; genus Merodon; species Merodon equestris. The sequence continues at coordinate 163,091,484 of OY284413.1, forward strand.
TACACATTTAATGTGTTTTTCTATTCACAAAAATCTGCCATAAAATTTTATTTTCAGCCGGCAATGTTGGAGGCAGCTCTGACTTATCGAAGGAAAGTCATTTCGATGAAGTGAAACATTTTGTTCTGATGGAAATGGGATCTAATTCCGATGGAAGTGAATCAGCGAGTCAGCAACAAGCGAAAGTCATTAAAAGCAACGATAATGACAATGATATGACGATAAAAAAAGAGGATGACACAGATACCACTAGTGCCCAAAGTGTTGATAGAGAAGACCGGAAAGAGTTGCGGAGTGATATGAAAACCTTAAAAGCACTCATTAGTGCGCCTTTAATAACTTTGATATCAGCGTCTTCAGAAGATGAAGGATCCGATAGAGACCTGGATCAAAAGTCGGTAGAGAGCAGGTATGACCCCAAAAAGGATGATACAATTCAAGATACTGAAAAGGAAATAGAGACGAGCCAAGATAGTAAAGAAAAATCAGAAGCTAAAAACAAGGAAAATGGAGAAAAGTTGAATAAAGAAAAGGATGTGGACCAAGACGAACTGAAACCGAAAACGCCAAGTTCTTCATCACATCAAACCAATGACTCGGAGAATAAGACTGACGATGGCAAAGCAGAAACAGGAGCAAAAACAGAATATGAAGAAGTTGCAGAACCGACTGAAAATGAAAGGGCCAAGAGAACTAATCCAGACCAAGATGAGAACAGCACAATTAAAGGGAGTATTGATGACGACGAACAAGAAGCCGCAAATCCATCGGAAGAAACTCTTAATGATCATGATAAAACCAAGTCTTCCACTGAAATTTGGGACGAAATCGTACCAGCCCTTAATGATGAAGAAAAACCAAAAACTTTAGTTGAAGGCGACTTGAAAACAGAAAAAGAGGTTGCCCAAAATGATATCAAGCCTGGGGATAAAGACGAAGACGTTAAACCCAAGCAAGAGACTCAACTCTCTACTGATGCTTTGGAATCTCTAATCGCAGCTGCGGAAAAGCAAAACGATATAAAGAAACCAGAAGACTCTGAAGGAGAAGCCATCAAAGATAAAGAGAAAAATCAAGTCGAAGAAACTCAGAAGAAAGAGAAAACGGAATCACTCGAACTAGAAATTGCATCAAAGTTGATAAGCATTCACCAAGATGAACTGGGGCTAGGCAATCAATTACCCATTGAAGGGGATAGTCAGAAATCTATTACAGAGCAGAAGTCAGATTCTATTAAATTCGGTCCAGTTCAAACTCAAATTGAAGAAAAAGACCCAAATTCAGCAACAGAAGCTAATGACAAAGCTAAGCCTCCATCTGGAGAAGTTCAACCAGAGGTCCAGATGTCGGAACCAAATGACGAGGAAAGTCAAAAACCAGCATCAGAAGTTCGTGAAGACAAGGCTCAAGGAGCGACTGAAGAAGTAATGGAGCGAAGCCAGTCAGCAGACAAAGTTTCCCCGGACGATAAATCTACTTCTCAGGATGACGAAAAATCGAAAGCAAATGGCCAGAGCAATTCCGAAGACAACAAAGAGCCAGCAAACATCGAAGATCAAAATAAATCAAGTGATGTGACCATTGGAAGTGATACTAACATGGAGCAAGACTCCGAACCAAAACCTAATCAAGAGTCATTAGAAATTCGAACTCCTAAAGATTCCCCTGATCGAAAGAAACCATCCATCGAAGAAGCTCCAAATTCACTTAAAAAGAGCGATTCAGAAGTTCAAGCAAATGTTGAAGCACTCATTCAAGGTTCAGCATCTTTAATCGAGGCTAAGGATGAACCAATCCATATTCCCACAGAGAACACCTCCCAAGAAGTCGTCGAAGAGCCTTGCACTAAAAAAGTTATTCCAAAACCATCTCATTCAGTTTCTTCGGATCCAGAAGAGTCCGAGATCGAATCAACTACACCAAAAGCCTATTCTACCACCTCAACACCCGGCTATGATGATGGATCTGAAAACGATGCTCCCAAAGCACAGCCATCAACAGCCGATAACCTCGAACTAATGGCCGAAAAACTCAGAGAACCCGAAGCCACTGTTGCACGCATGCAGAAACGACGAGCCTCTGAACAAAAATCCACATCCATAGACAGTACGGACCAACTCCCCTCTTTCGATGATCCCATTACCGAACCAATTAAGTCTATGAAAGAACTCCAGAAATCCATTTCAACTGATGTCGAGGACGACATCATCCTCCATACGCTCCAGCGCGGCGATACCACCCGTGAGAGTAGCGCTCAAAGTGAATCGGTCGTTTTTGGTCGTTCCACATCGCAGCAAAGCGAATCAGAGGATGCTTTCAACGAAAACTCCAAGCTCAGTACCCTTCACCGTATGAATACTATAGCCACTGAGCGGAGCGCTTACAAGCCTCAGAACCTTCTCCTCAAATCTGTGACCATCGACGACACCGTAAAGTACATCGACCCGGATAAATCCACTGAGGAGAGTGCCGGCAGCTTTAATCTAGACGATACCATATCAGCACACGTCCGGAACAAAATGGTGGCCTACTCCATGTCCGAGGCCGATTCCGACTATTTCTACGAATCAAGCGATCACTCCAATCGAGCTCACGACGATTTCAACATCAGCACCGCCATAGACAATTTTCCATCCACTGACACCGATACCACTATCATATCAGCAGCGGCTACTAAAATCCAAGCCGGAGCTCGAGGCTTCCTCACCCGACGAAGGTTTCGTCGTGCCAGCATGGATGTGAAACCATCGCCATCGGAAATACGCACCACTTCCTTTGGCAACGAAGCCATTGATCAATCGCTCGATCAACTCGTCGAGGAGGAAAATGAAAAACGCATGTCCAAAGCACAATACCACCGGCAGGTGGGCGTCAATTCATTACCCTCAGCCTTGAACACGACGAATGATGCGGAACACAGTTCCTCACCACCAACGCGTGCGATCATTCAATCCGTTGACAATTCTGCTGTTGATTTAAATATAGCTACAACCGTCAGTGCCACAACCGAATCTCCTACAGCTACAGAACGCCAGTCGACGTCATCCGAAACGGACGTCAATGGCACAGCAGAAGATTCAGCACAAGTATCATCAAGCCTAGATGTGACTTTGGCAGCGAGGCGCCTCACATTGCAACGGGGAGATGCGATGCGAAATGATTCTACACCGGACGATGATAGCAATAATGGCAAGCAGGTGGATCCGGTCAGAAGCGCCCCCACCAAACGACCAAACATAACCGACATCACGAGCATAAACACCAGCACCGCCAGCACGATTGGCACGGATGATCCTCGGTTAATTCATCAGAAAACGACAGTAGAAGCACAGCCGGCACAGGGGCAGACAGATTCCGATGCAGGTAAGTTAGGCAGCACACAGCGAATTCAAATGATCGTTGCTCGTCCATTAGTTTGATGTGCGGGCACTGCATTATTTCTGGGTGACGTAAGGCATTGGGTAAGTGCTTATGTTCGGTAGAGATGAGTGAAATGCCGGCAATTAATTAAGTAAATCGTGCGCTGAGGTCTTGACTTTTGTTTGTGCGAATGTGACTTGGTCGAATGGAATTCGACGGGAAGTCTGTGTGGAGGGGGGTCTGCTTTGCCTGCGTCCGGTTTTCGGTGGTTTACTTGCAGTGGACAGGTTTTTCGGAACGTTTTTAAATAGATTTACATTTGGATTGGGAAAGCCAAAAATAGCTTTAGCCAAACGATGGATGTAAAGTACCCGATCTTCCAAATATAAACTTGATGTTTACAGGAAGGCTATTTTGGTCTTATCTGTATAATATTGGGAAGAAGTTTAACGACGAAGGAACGGAAGTGAAATATTTATTTTTGGCAAGTTGTAACAACGTCCAAAAGCGGTGCGTTATGAGAAGTGACAGTTCAAAGACCCACGTACAAAAATACATACATACCTAGGTGCTAAATCTACGTTTAGAGAAGACACATTTAGTCTTAGCCCACATTGTAAGATCGCAAATTTCTTTCTTTTAACTCAAAAAGACCTTCAGCTTAAACCATGAGATCTGCTATATTAAAATAATATACCAGTCGATGTTTGGAGGGATCCATACCATTGAGCAACTGTTCCCGACACAGCTTTGAGACCCGATAACTTCCTCTTATACAAAAAAGTTGTTGGATGCGGCATTCGCTTGTGCAGGTTTACCAAGATGTCACTTTTATACGAGTAGAACTAAACTGGAACATCGACCAAGAGCTTCATCCTAATCAAGAACCTACACAATAGATAATATGCACTAAACCTTCTTTCACTGAGGTTTAACGAGTTATCTAGCATGAAGTTGCCCGCCACTACTTTAGGGTACTTAGCTCTGCACCCTTTACCTGCTGCAAAATTTATTCTCTGGCGATAGTAAATATATCTTAGCTTTCAGCTGTATACCAGGCCAATTTGCAATTTAAACCATCTAGTAGATCCAAGTCAACAACACCATTTTAGTACTCTACTGATGGTCCAGGTTCTTCAGGTGTAAGTGGTTCTATATCTCGAGATGATGGACACATCTATTCTGTCGACGGTTAAAAAATCGTTTGGAGCTCCCGATGTGATAGCTTTCAACTTAAAAATCAATTGACCTCCTCTGTGTTACCTTCTACAGGCCAAAAGCACACCTTTTGCTGTTTGAGTTGCTCCGCTTAGGGTAGCCCCTCGCTATTAAATCGTTATTTCTAAAAAAGGAAGGTCATGACTTTATCAGATTATGCCAAAAGCTGCCTTTTACAACTCGAAGTTAAGATTCTTTTTTGATTTGCCAATGCTAAAGGAGGTAACCAGGCTTTATTTTATATTACATAGCGATTCCGAACAGCGGGAGCCGAGAAGCTTTTTCAAGGTAAATATACTACCGGGGATTTTGCCGGTACCTCGCCGAGGAGAGAAGCCACGAAATAAATATTCGATGGCGTTGATGTCATCGGGATCCGAACTCGGCTACCGCGCGTCAGAGGCCGACACACCACCCACTGCGTCACCAGGCATTCTCTCTTCTTCCCGATCTACTGTTGGCACTTTCCGGTGCCAGACTTCATAACAGGCCTGGTGACGAGCGATATTAAATTATTATGCTCCATTCAACTTTATAGTGTCCTCTGAAGGTTGTCTTTTTCTCCCGTACCCTAGTCTCTTAACCCTTCACAATCGTGGCGATTAAGTATCATTTAGAGACTTCATAGTGGGGGGACACCTTTTTGTCAAGGAAGCGGGTGTCACATGGAAGCTTTATATTTATTGTACGTGAAATATATATTCTCTATCCCCTTGGGGAAACTTATACAGAATTCGGTTAGAGTTCAATAAGATTAGAGACAGGGACCTCGTTTCTACACAGGTTTTAGAAAATATAAAATACACAATTTAGAATTATTTTAGCCGCTTAAGAAATTGAGTTGTATGGTGAGCCAGTAGCTAGTGTTAAATAAAATCCACTTTCTTTGTGAAACCAAAGTAACGAATGGAACATAACATATGTAGTTCATGTAAGCTTACAGCTTCTTTTGCAGGCGAACCTCCAAACGTCAAAACTATCCATGACTTCTAGCACTCCTTGAGATTCTGAATTGTAGTTGGGTTATTGCTGTAGGACCTACCAGAAAGTAATATATGGTATAGGTAACAAATCGCATGTCCTACGAGGTCAATCAACTCCTCTTACCGAAATTAAGTCTAATTTTTGTACATAATGAATTAGTTGTTTGAAGTTTGTATGAGGGGTAGCTCTGTTGAAACGAGATCAACCTGACAAAATTTATTCAATTTTGGGGAAAAAAAATAGGCGGCCAACGTCATCTTCGAAAACGCTTCAACTTCAAAAAAGAGCTGGCCAATAATGTCGTTAATTGTTCGCACCAGACAGTGCTGTTTTAGGGATTATGGCTTTATGTCAATCTCGCTACCCACTGTACGACTGTGTAGCTTGTTTATGTACCCATAATATGATTCATCGGAAAAGATCAAAAGAACATCAATTTAACATTCTTAAAGGTTAACCGTAAACCAAAGACCGTCCTTGACATCTGTCAAAAATCTCAATTATATTGAATTCAGTAGACGGCGGTAACTGACAGCCAACATTCACACTATCTACTAGCTGACTCTTTACTTATTTTGCTATTAATGCCGGTTAGGATAAGGATATATCAACTTACAGCTGTGGACCCTGAAGCAAAAAATTGAAAAGGGTGCTGCCACAAAAGTGTATGTAAGTGGGAATAAATGGAATTGACTTTTGAGGGATTATTTAGTTTATCTTCCGGAGAGTGCTTTAGGAAGTATTGGAGTTTTTTATTTAAGATAAATAGGGTGGGCGAAATACAAGTTTCTTTTTAAAAATGCCATAAAATGAGCAAAATTAATTTTTTTCCCTGTATAATGGTAAGAACAAACATTCCCATTAATTATAAAATATAAAGTCGTTCAAGTGACTGTTTCGGTTGGCCTCGCAGTAGCGCATTCTGTCACCCCGATTTTCCAAGACCTTTTTAATGGTTTCGGGCTACAGCTCACGGATTGCTTGGATGATATTGACCTTAAGTGAAGACCAAAAAATGGTCCAATGATGCCACCACTCCACAATCCGCACCAAATTGTCAGTCTCTGTGGATGCATTGGCTTCTCGACAATAAAGTGCGGGTTTTTTCGAGCCAATTTTGTTTGTTAACGTAGCTGGCGAGATGAAAATGCGCCTCGTCAGAAAGATTGTTTTTCGCCGCGCCGCGATGTTCGTGTATTAAGTCTTACACTCTCGGCCACATTAGCCACATTCTCATCTGTGCGCACTGTACGACAACGGGGACCATGAATGTTGTCCACTAGCATACCAGTCCCACGAACTTTTACACAGCACTCACTTTGGAAATAGGTTTTCAATATTTCCCAACGTTAAGGCCGTATAGCCATCTTGCTTTAAAAGTCCTTATCAGAGCAGCATCTATATGTTTGTCAAGTATAGATACTGGTCTCACCAGAACCCAAGGTAACTGACTACACTTTTTTTCGGCAGTAGACCCTCGTCCAGATCAGAAATTTAAAACCTGCTCCAATTTGTTCTAGTGCCCCGAGAGGCCCTAGACCGATGCGTTCTTAAAAAATTGATTCTGATTTCTGAAAGCTGATCTTCGACCTGTTTTTTAAGTCGATTTTCAACTTCCCGTCATCACAGTACTGCTGAAAAAAATGACAATGATGCCGATAGTTAGACCAGTTCTGAACGCAATTAAATCGCCCGCGGACACTTTTTAATGGCGAAGACCAGATCACTCAAGTAAATGCTAAAAAGAATCGTCGAATTCAGCCTGTTGCAGTCCATTATAAATCTTTAAGTAGAAGTCACATTAGCAATTTTCATAACGAATTTTCTATCAGTTAACATGTTAGAAATCATATATACTCATGTTTACTTATGCCCAGCCAGCTGAGCTTATAATAAAGTTCTTCCAATCATACGGTATCGATCCTGTACATTGGTTCTTGTATTTATTCTATTGGCTATCCGATACGAGTTTCAATACAGCGTGAATGGTTTATCCGGACTGAATTTATTATCCTTAACATTTAGAGGATCTAATCATTTAGAGGATCTAATCATTTAGAGGATCTACGGACTACCTTCTCAAAGGCCTTGCTCGGAAGATTCGGAAGACGACATATTCACCGGAGATTTGGCAATTTGGAGTCTTTACGCTCTCGGGGATTGGTTGCACCACCGCTGTCTTCCAATGCACTGGATAATATGTATTATTATTAACAGGCTTCCCCAACTAATATGTTTGGCTTTAAATCGCCGGCTAGAACGTAGAAGTTTTTTGCCAAGTTTAAGCGCAGAAATCGAAAAAGTGCCTTGACCTCTGCGATGAAAATATTGATTTGAGGTGTTTCATGTGCATAAGCTGCTATAATGTCCATTCTTTTTGCATTTCGAAGAGGATTGCACACGATGCAGGCCTCTAATACCTGGGACCTTCGCGCTTCACCCCTATATATAATTGTATGTTTAAAGTTATTTCTCATAAAGATCGCAGTTTTCCCGTCTTGAGTAGCTTTGGGTCGGTTTCTTCGAAGTATTTTAAAAATAAAATTAAAAATTTTAAGTAACCTCCGACACGAAAAAAAGTTTTCCGCAAGATTTCCGGTGATAGCTGCTCGCTTCTTAAGGGCTGCGGTTGTCTGAGGCTTGGTGGCACAGGCCCGCGACTTCAAGTAGCGCCAAAGAAAGATGTCTGGGATGGTTAAGTCGGGCGATCTTGCTGGCCATGCCAAATCGCGAGATTACGCCAGGAAACGCTTCCTTCACAATATCCATTGTGGCTCGTGCTGTGTGTGGGGTTGCACCGTATTGTTGAAACCACATATTCACCAAGCCCCGCTCATCCAATTCCGGCAATAAGAAGTCGCTTATCATGGCCCTGTAGCGTTCGCCAGTAACAGTGACCGTATTGACAATGGCGTCCTCAAAAAAATAAGGCCCATTCACTCCTCCCGCGTGAACACCGCACCAAACAGTGGCTTTTCAGTGCCTCAGAAACGAAGATTTTGCTTATTGACGTAACCGCTTACGTGGAAATGCGCCTCGTCGCTCATCATGATTTTCGACAATCGTCCTCTTCGTTGTTGTTGAGATGGGGTATCAGTAATTCACACTCGACTGACGGTCAGCAGGCACTAACTGGTGCACTGTTTCCTTTTTGACGGACGTATGTGTAAGTCTGTCACTAAAATTCGCTGTCTGATCTGGTTGATGTTTCTTCATTCTCAGCGACATCGGCCGCAGCCACGTCCTGCACGGTCTCCTGTGGTTCCAGTCTGTTCAAGTAGAGTAACTAAGCGCCAGAATGTTTGCCCAGTTGGCGCGACATGATTAGGAAATTGACGTCGAAATTCCACGCTCTTGCGGAGTATAGCGTATAGCGCTCCATTGCTTATCTCTTTGCAGCCACAAATGTCAAATATGGTTGATGTGATGCCATTTCCAAAAATTATAACATCTTAATTTTAATTTTGCGCCGCCTTGTATATTAAAATTGTATTAAGACCTATCATAGCCCGGTGTATCTCTAACACGACACGACATATGCCTCCATTCTAAATGGGCAAATACACAGATTAAGGTGGCCCATGGCATGTGTAGGGCAGGGTTGTCGAGCTACAGAAATGTACATGTGTCCAGCTGTTATCGTAAAAAATCGAACGAGGGTTTAACAATGAGGTTCATGTGACCCACAGATTCATGCGACCAGGAGCTTTGTATTGTATATGTGTCCCGTACGAGTATGAAAGCCTCGTTTTTCCTGTGAGGAAAAAACACCCAAGCATCTGTATTTAGTGAAAATAATAATTATAACAGTTAATCTTTTTTTTTCGATCCATGGCCACTTATACATTTGAAGCCTATGGCTCTTGTGTTACTGTAGGCAAAGTTTTCAGGTATAATAAAATTGTTTGTCCTTTATTTATCTTTAAGATCAGATAAGTAATAGCAATTTGTGTGCCCCCCAATAAATTATGCCAGTAATGTGCCCATCCGTCCGGCCCGTTTATATTGAACTTTTTTTCGACATGTGTTTTCGAGCCCAGTCCAATCTGGTCGTCCTATGATGTATGGAAAGAGGTGGTTGCGACTTCATTCTTTTCGATTGCAGCCGACCAGACGCTTTACAAATCTGTGAACGGTGGACTTCTATTCTATGCTGCACACGTCGAATACTGTTTGTGGTATAACAAATGCGCCTCTTCTGGTGATAAGTTAATGCCGGATGACTTTTTTGTGCCATAAAGAGTCCCCAATTTCTTAAAATTTTTAATGAGGTCATGGGAATGATTTCACTGCCACTCAACGACTTTCCCCTTCCCATCTTGACAATGTCTACTCTACTCTAATCGAGAGCAAATTCATACGGCCACGGCGTACACATTGTAAAACATATTAAAATGTTACCGTTAGAGAAAGGAAACAGATGCAGTCGGAGTATGACTGGTGTCTCCGTCTCCCTAAACGGTATAAACATTGGATTTTTAGAAGAAGTGAAGTATCTAGGTACTGACTTTGATCACAAACTTAAATGGAACCCCAATATCAAAAGCAAACTTGCAAAGGCGACTGAGGCACTATAGGGCTGTTGACGCAAATACTGTAAAACCTGGATATTGAAACCTAAGGTAGTCCACGGGTTATATACCGTGATAGTAAGACCTGTCATCACTTATGCGTCTGCTGTATGGTGGACAAAAGTTGTGGACAATAGTTAAACTTCAACGTCTACAGAGGCTAGCATATCTCGGCATTACAGGCGCCAACTTGCCCGACGGCAGTCCAAGAGGCACTGATCGGAATTTCTCCGCTACACCTTTTATAAAATATATTGCTATAAGTAGTGCAATCACACTCCTCCGCTCGGAAACAGACCGGCCCTGTAGACCATTGGGTCACATATCCATTTAACAGCACCTTCTTGAATTGGTTATGATTACTATAAGATTTGAGATACCACACAGCTTGGGAAATTGGCGTTCCCTTGCTAAATGTCAAAGACCTGAGGTGTACCACAGATGGCTCCGAGATGGATTCTGGCGTTGGGGCTGGCGTCTTTGGACCAAATCAGAAGATATCGAAGGCCCTGGCAACTAGTCCTAGTGTGTTCCAAGCTGAACTATACGCCATCCTGACGTGCATCAACCTAAACTTGGAGACTCAGACACTCAAAGCGTTGGGCTCGTATAGTAAGAATTCAAAATCCGTCAAGGTATGTCACGATGCCCTTCAGGACCTAGGTAAAAAGAATAACGTAAAATTATGATGGGTGCCTAGTCACAAGTGCATTAAAGGCAACGAAATCGCCGACCAAGTCGCTAAGAAAGATTCCAGCGAAAGGTACATAGGTACCGACCTTTCTACGGAATCCCCCAGTCAAAGATTAATTTTTTCCTAGGACTCCGACAATCTATCAATATTTTCAAACATAAGTGAGTCGATATCAGAAGTAAGTCTTCTAGTCTAGTCTGAGGTATCATCTTAACAAAATTAACCTCTCGTCTGAAACTGAGTGTCGACTCTGTCTAGAGGATGAGAAAACTGCAGAGCACATACTTTGCAAGTGTGCTGCCCTGACTCTGAGTGGATCAGCTCAACTCCTACGAGGGACATCCTCAGCTTTATTAAGAAAGAAAGGAACTCCCAGTCTAATTGAGTGACTAGAATGAGATGTTGTCGTCCGTAATATTCAGTATTGATGGTTTCGCCAGGTTTTAACAGTTCATAAGCTCTTCCGATCCCACCAAACATAGAGCAGATTCTTCTTATTAAATGATTACATAGGGAGATGAGTAAAATGGTATCATAAACACAGAATCGCATGCATGCTCCTTAACTACGGGTTCTATTTCCGAATCTAGGCGAAATTATTGCCTACTTTATAGCAAGTTTGATGAGGCCTCACATGCCCCTTCCTTACATTCTGCACTTAAACATTTTCAAGACCAACGGCAGCGAATTCCGTCATCTAATAAAACTCACTTGACTAATGTCAGACACTTGATAGAAGCAGACAAATGTAGTCCATTCTTTTAAAATAATTTTTGAATTCTTCTGTCTACCCTACAGCTACAGCTATAAAAATGGAAAAGATTAAATGGTTTGCGCTGCGCCAAAACTCAATGCCGGTCCAAATCGACTCTGAAGTTTTTCGCGTGCTGCCAAAACATATGCGGAAACGGATAAAGAGCGCCGACGTCGCAAGGAAACGCATACGCCTGCCCCGGGACTAATAGCAATGTTGCATTGAATTTCACCGAATTTTTTCTCTGTATCTTGTCTGTTTCATTTAATAATAAAAAAATCACATTGTTTTAAGCAATTATTCACCAAGAAAAGTATTTTATTTTAAAGCAAGAAAGACTGAAAAAAAGTGGATTAAGTCCATGGGTATTTTGGCAGTAATTCAAAAACATCGTTTCGGCTGGGGTATGCAATCATAGTGACGCATGTGGTGTTTGTTTTGACCACGAGCAAGATCTCATTCTCCACACGGTATTCCTTGATTCTTTTATTCGCCTCACTCCCCCTGTCTCCCATTCCTTCCACTCGGAATTTATCAACAAAATTTTCCGCACGTTTTCCTGATTTATTTTCTTTTTTTTTCTTGTGTTTTAATTTTTCTTAATTTTCGAACGTTTTGAAAATGATACTAAATCCACGAAGTGAACACGTGTTATTTTATCAGCAGGAAATTGCTACCATTCATGAGTTCATATATTATTTTTCGAATTTTATGATTTTTCATCATAGGAAAAAAATTAAAAAAAAAGCAAAGTGACGCACTAGTCGAGCGGGTAAGCACAACTCTCCAAATATGTCGACGAAAATGTTTTTACTTGATTTTGACATTTATTTATAAGCTTATAAAACTGATCAACATTGTTATAAAATTTTAATATGGGTATTTGGTACGGGAAGCAACGTCACTATTTATTGAACAACAAATTTGAAACACGCGTGTAAATAAATATATAAATCAAGTGCATATTTTGCAAATATTTTTTTGTTCGTGTTTCCTGAATTTGAGGTAGAGAATGGAAATTTTGGTAAATTGAATTTTTTAATTGACTTGTGGCTAGTCGTAAAAGCACACCCTGATATTTTTGGATGCACTTAATTACCGGATATTAAATTTCATTTCTAATTCATTTTTAATTGATACTATTTAGGAAATTAACTGGCATAATAAAATTACAGAAAATTTAAGGTAATTTTATTAATGCGAAGGAGCTTGCCACCTTGACACTCGAAGAAACAGTAAAAAATTATATTTATGCTTTTATTATATGTACTGTCCCTCACAAAAATATTCGGAATTATGTTTAATTAGAGTGTTATTAAATAACAAATAATTAAGCAACAATAATAAAAATCAGTGTCAATTCAACATTTATTCCCTATTAACAAATAATTTAAAAAAATGAAAATTTTCTCTCTACAACAACCAAAAAAGGCAAAATAAACAATAACGGAAAGAAATGCATGTCACAAAAGTAAGTAAGGAAATTTAGCTTATAACTAATCTTCTTTCTTTTCCTTTTTTTTTCCGGCGTCGTTATGGTCAGAAGTGTAGGACCATAACCTGCCCACTTAACTGCATTCCTACTGGTCCGCTTGTGGGGTCCGCCGGTTTGATCTCAGAAAGTAGCGGCAGGCTTCCCGGTTTGGGATTACTTCATCGCTGAGGCCAATCAAATGCTGGTGTTTTTGCATTTGTTTACACCAATTGTTTTTCGGCCTGCCTTTTTTGCGTGTTGAAATTGGAACGTTGATTGATATTGCCTTTTGGACGGGGTTCAAATGATCTCTCCTTTGAAAATGGCAATACCAACTGAGTCGGTCGCGCTCTATCTTTCTTGTTTCTTTTACATGGAGGCTTCCTCGGATCTTTCAACTTCTAATTCTGTCACGCTTTCTTACTCCCGCTGTCATGCGAAGCATCTTCATCTCAGCTGCCGTTAATTTGCTCTCATACTTTTTGTGCATTGTCCAGCATTGTGAACCGTATGTGAGCGCCGGACGTACAACTGAAGTGTAGAGCCTTCCTTTCAGCTTAGGGGGCATTTTTCGATCACAGAAGATGGCGGAGTTTTCCCGCCACTTCATCCACCCTACGCTTATGCGATGGTTGATGTCGTCATCACAAGTTGCTTCTTTATTAATCATAGATCCCAGATATTTAAACTTTTCACACTTGGGAAGCACTCTTCCATTCAAGTAAATGTCTGGAATAGGCTGATGAGGGTCAGCGAACGGGCAGCACAGATACTCTGTCTTCTTTGAACTAATACGACACCCGTGTCCCTCAAAAATATCCACCCACAATCAAGTGCTCGTTGTAGGGACGCCTGATCATCACTTATAATGGCTCCATCGTCAGCAAAGAATAGCTGGTGCACATTGGGGTCCGTCAATTTTCCTTCAAGCAAGCAATCAAGGACTGCTATAAAGAGCAGTGGACTGAGGACGCTCCCTTGGTGTACACCGACTTTGATTGCGAACTCTTCGGTGACTCCTGCGGTGCATCTTACTCTTGTCGTTGCTCTATTGTACATGTCCATGATCACTCGCACGTAGGTTTCTGGAACTCCTTTTTGTCTTAGCGCTACCCATAAGATCTCTTGGTTGCCGGTCAAAGGCCTTCTCGAAATCAACCAACACCATATGCAAGTCCTTTGAAGAATCACGATGCTTTTCCATCATGATCCTTATACTTTGGATTGCATCTGTTGTTGATTGGACTGGTCATCAGATAGTCGTATTATTTTCCGCAGTCGGCTATCTAATACCCGTTCAACGATCTTCATGGTGTGCGACATCAGCTTGACAGAACGGTAGTTATCACAATTTCGCGTATCACCCTTTCCTTTGTGCAATGGAAGAAGATAGCTTTCCCTCCATTGATTAGGCATAGTGTCGCCTCTCATAAGTTTGGAGATAAGAACCATGAGCCATCTAGACCCGATGTCTCCCATCTTTTTCCAGAACTCAGAGGGTATCCCGTCCGGCCCAACAGCTTTTCTTTTCTTGGAGTTTTTAACCGCGTACCGAACTTCTTCGACTGTGATGTCGGATATTTCGGCATGAATCGGGGCGGCTCTTGGAATTCGGGGAAACTGTTGGTTCAGAAGTTACTCGCAATACTGTCGCCATCTGTGGAGAATTTTTCCGTCTTCCAAAAGGAGTTGGCCTTCAGCATTGTTAATAAACTTTGGGAAACGAATCTCCTGAGCATTTCTTCTTCTCTGGGCGGCTATCTTAAAGATTTGCTCATTTGTTCAGATTGCTTTGTCGGAGCTCCTGGGTAGCCTGGTTCCTGTCAGACGCGGAAGACGATATTTCTTCCAACTCCTGATAGAGGCCTTCAATGCTTTTCGCTTTGAATTCGGCTCACTTTTTCTTCGCGATACCTTTGCAATATCTATATACCTTTTCACGGCGAGCTTTTTCCTCTCTATTAGTAAAAGAGCACTTTGACCAAGCTTGGAAAGTGTTGCAAGTACAAACAAGGGATCCGTTGCACAATAACCGCGGAAACAAAGGAGCAACCGGAATCAAAACACCGCACAAAACCTGTCAACAAAAACCGAACGTCAACAGTCACCCTGGCGGTAGATCAGTTCATTCATACTAACAGCAAGGCGCATACGGCGGAATCTGCACAAAGAAAGGGACAAAATGACTGCACCAACTATCAGCCAATTGATATATAAGAAGGTCGCAAAGGGCAGAAAACAAAAAGGGAAAATAAAAAAACGAAGTAAAGTTCTGTTTGTTTTATTGTTTCTTAATTTGCTTTCCGAACCTTCGCCGATGGTACCGGAAATATTGGTCCTTCGAGCCGGATCTTGAAGAAAACCCTGGCGCGACCATAAATTTGTAATTTCGCAAGAAATTTCTTTTAAAGGGTGGCAGTGCGCGACTCTATTCACATTCGCAAGAAATTTATTTTAAAGGGTGGCAGTGCGCGACTCTATTCACATTCACAGTGTGTGAATTTAAAAATATATATATATATGAATAACGTTAAATGCTTTAAATATAAAACAGTGAGCTTAATAAAACTCAGTGCGCGAAACTCAGTGCGTGAACCTAATAAAAAATTTGGTACATAGCAAGGCACTTAGAAATAAAAGAACCTGAAAGCAGCTGATACTTCTGGGAGCAACGCAACTACCAGGTGTGTGGCATTTTATAACACTATTTTATAATTCTATTGACATATTGTCAGTTAATTTAAGTCGTGGGGTTTGTCAGGCATATTTCCTCTGCTTCCCTTTCCTCTACTTTCCTTTACTTGCTTCTCTTTCCTCTGCTGTAGCATTAATTAATTCACTCGGTTGCGATGAGCAAGGCAAAAACCTCCAGCATCGTGGAATCGGTGCTAATAATCTCCTCAGAAATCGAAGAGGAATACAAGGCATATTCGATTCTGAAAGAATCGACAAAATCATACCATATGAACGAGGCGCGACTATCCAATTTAGAGAAAATGTTCGCAGAGGCTCGAGAACTACACCAAAAAATAATTGCTGCTCCTAGTGATGATGTGAAAGCCAAATACATGGAATCACTGGCCTTTCACAAACTGAAGGAACTTTTTTATGTGTATTCTCCTGAGCTCAAGGAACGTCTAACTAGTGCGGACACTCACAACCAATCGCTGGGTTTGCTCAACAATACCTCTACGGGCAAGGCTCTAATTGGAGAATTGAAACTTCCAGCCATTAAAATTCCAACCTTTTCCGGGTCATTTCAGATGTGGCCTGAATTCAAGAGCCTGTTTGAAAATCTTATTAACAAAAATGCGACAATACCAGACAGCCATAAGTTGCATTACCTCAAGGCTAATTTGACTGGTGAAGCAGCAAGGCTGCTACGGAACACTTCTGCAGAGGTTACCTTTGAGTCTGCTTGGGCGCTGTTAGTAAAGCGTTATCAAAATATGCGTCTTTTGAAAGATAATCAGTTTAAGTTATTATTCGACCAACCACATATAAAAGGGGAATCATCTGAAGAAATCACACGTCTGCTTGACACTACTAATGAAGCGAAGCTATCGCTTCAAAACTTCGGGGTTCCTGTAGATTCCTGGGAAGATGTAATAATTTTTCACACAGTACAAAAACTCCCACGGACGACTCGAGGCCAATGGGTGGCGCATATAGCATCGTATGCGGATTATCCAACGTATGCGGTTCTTGAAGACTTTCTTTTGATGAGAGCCCGTACGTTGGCAGTAATGGAACAGCCGTCTTTGACCCAAATAGGAAACAGAAAGGCCATTTCGGGAATAGTGCGTTCCCATAATTCACTCATTTCTAAATGTTCAATGTGTCATGGAGCACATTCGATTCGAACTTGTTTTAAATTCAAGGCATTAAACACAAAAAAACGTCAGGAAGTAGTTAAGAGAAACAAGCTATGTTTCAACTGTCTGTCAAATACACACCTAACCAAAAATTGCACTAGCAATTACACTTGCTCTGTCTGTAATCAAAGGCATCATTCATTACTGCACAATGAAGTACCTAAGACAGCAACTGATAGACTTGAAAACACACTTGATGAAAACCAATCATCACCTTCTTCTCTAACATTGGATCATAAGGCTACAGAATCACCCACCGTCTCCCCTAGATTTGCTTCAGTACATAGCGCTCAATTCGCTGGAAACAATGCTAACCAAACAGTCCTACTAGCCACTGCACTTGTGAAAGTTCAGTCCAACATGGGTCCACCTATGCTGCTGCGAGCACTCATCGATCCTGGATCAGAGACATCATTTATTTCAGAGTCTGCAGCCCAACTATTGAATCTCAAGCGAGAAAGGAGTCATGTCAACATCCACGGTGTTGGAGAAGGCAAGGCAAGCGTCGCCAAACATAGAGTATTAATAACCGTGCAATCCAATTTGGATACAAACTTCAGCATCCAACTGAGAGCA
This sequence comes from Merodon equestris, assembly GCA_958301585.1. Taxonomy (NCBI): domain Eukaryota; kingdom Metazoa; phylum Arthropoda; class Insecta; order Diptera; family Syrphidae; genus Merodon; species Merodon equestris. The sequence continues at coordinate 163,108,990 of OY284413.1, forward strand.
TTGGTACTACCTAAACTGACAGCTCTCCTTCCCCCACACAACATTCCTGTTGAGTCCAACGATTGGGCTCATCTTCAAAATATCAAACTGGCTGATCCAACATTTAATAAGGCAGGTAAAATTGATCTTCTGTTGGGTAGTGACGTGTACCCGTCAATTCTTCTAGAAGGAATAATTAGGGGAAAGGAGGGCTCACCTCTGGCGCAAAAAACGGAATTTGGTTGGGTTCTTTCGGGATGTGTCATGTCAACCTCCAAAACCAACGTTACCTCTCTCCACACCATCATAGGAAACCCTGAGTTAGAAAGGAGTTTGATAAGATTTTGGGAGCTGGAAGAAGTTCCAAAGGAGAGAAAATTAACAGCAGATGAAGAAATTTGTGAACAGCACTTTTGTCGAACTCATCAGCGTCTCCTTGATGGAAGGTACATGGTACAACTCCCATTCAAAGAAGGTGATCGTCCCCTCCTAGGGCACTCGTACAAATCAGCCCTGATGCGCTACCTTCAATTAGAGAAAAGGTTCCAGTTGAATCCAGAATTTCATAAAGAATATAATCGAGCGTTTGCTGAGTACAAAGAGTTGGGACACATGTCCGAAGTAAACCAAGGGTCAAGGCTAACTGGACACTACTACCTTCCCCATCACGCAGTAATTAAAGAAGCGAGCTCCACAACCAAGCTACGTGTGGTCTTTGATGCTTCTTGTAAGACGGGACGTCACTGAATGATCATTTGTTTATTGGTCCGAGATTGCAAGACGTTATTCTCAATCACCTCGCGCGCTTCAGAAAGCATCGAGTCGCCTTTGTGGCCGACATTAACAAAATGTATAGACAAATCTGGGTGACGGGTGAGGACTCGAACTATCAGTTAATATTATGGAGAAGCGAAGTTGACGGTGAAATTAAAACATACAGATTAAACACGGTTACATTTGGGACGGCAGCAGCACCTTACTTGGCTGTTCGTACCCTTCAACAACTTGCCCTTGAGGAAAGGGACAACTATCCCATAGCATCAAAAATTGCCTCTCAAAATTTCTATGTAGATGATGTCATCCATGGCGCAGATTCTGAGGAGGAGGCAATGGAAATGCAACGACAACTTACAAAAATGTTGAGAGGCGGAGGCTTTCATCTACGAAAATGGGCCAGCAATAGCGAAAAGTTCTTGGCATCAATACCCAAGGAAGATCGGGAAGTTCAACTACCTCTATCGTTCGACGAGACCAACTCAATTAAAACACTGGGAATTCAATGGAATCCCGGTTCCGACACCTTTAAATTCAATGTCCAACTTAAAGATTCAACGGACATTACTAAGAGAATGATTCTCGCAGACATCGCAAGATTATATGACCCAATGGGATGGATCGCGCCTTGCGTCATTCGCGGGAAACTTCTAATGCAAGATATCTGGCGAGAGTGCATAGCCTGGGACGATGCACTCCCTAATTCAATAGTTGCAGCATGGCACAACATAAAATCAGAACTCAAGCATCTCAATCAGATAGAAATTCCCCGATGGATCTCCATTGGCAACAATTCACAGACGGAGATACATGGATTCTGTGATGCATCAGAGAAAGCTTACGCAGCAGTTGTGTACATTCGCGGGCATTATGATGGATCGTGGAGATCGCATCTCTTTCTGTCAAAAACGAGAGTGGCCCCATTAAAGAAGAAATCTTTGGCACGCCTAGAACTTTGTGGCGCACTACTACTGGCCCAACTTATAAGGCATACAATCGAAATCATGAATTTAAACGAGGCAAAGATCTATCCCTGGTGTGATTCGCAAATAACACTCGCATGGATCAAATCTCCACCGTACATAAGAACAACGTTCGTGGCCAATAGAGTTGCTGAAATACAAGAACTCACAGACGCCAACAGATGGAACTACGTTCCTTCAAAGGACAACCCAGCTGACTTAGCATCAAGAGGAATGTCTCCAGTAGACCTCCTCAAACATCATTCGTGGTGGCACGGCCCAGACTTTCTAGCTTCATTCGATGCACAGCAATTTACACCACCGAGAAGTCAAGCCACCAATCTGGAACTCAAGACATCGGAGATCCAAAACGAAAGGGTTTATTACGGATCCCGTAGTGCCACAATCTATGATCGTTACTCATATTTCACGACCTCAGAAACCACCGATTTACTTGGGAGGTGGTCCACCCTTCGACAGTTGTTACGAATAATAGCCTACTGCTTGCGCTTCTACAACAACACTCGAAGGCAAAAGGAGCAAAATCCAATATACGGCCCATTGACGGCAGACGAAGTTATGGCTGCTCGAACACGAATTATCATATTGGTCCAACAAGAAAACTTCAGCAAAGAACGCGCGGCAGCATTATCAAACCTTCCGGCCCCAAAGGGAAGCAAGCTAGCAAGGCTGTCGCCGATAATAGACACCCAAGGAATATTACGAGTTGGGGGACGACTGGAAAATGCCGATATGCCTTACTCACAACGACACCCAATTATACTTCCAACCAGAAACATATTTACAAAGCTACTTATTCGCCAAACTCACATACGAACACTGCACGGAGCACAGCAATTAATGATGGCAACCCTTAAGCAAGAATTTTGGATACCAAGACTCAAGTCACAGGTAAAGAGCTGCATTAATAAATGTTTGATATGTTTTAGATACAGAGCAACACAGATACATGAGAAAATGGCCAATTTACCAGCAACCAGAGTCACTCCAGCTCGCCCATTCACCACTTCCGGGGTAGACTATGCCGGTCCAGTACAATTAAAGGCATGGAAAGGTCGATGTAATAAAACGACAAAGGCTTACATTGCCATCTTTGTCTGCTTCTGCACAAAGGCGGTTCATTTGGAACTAGTTAGCGACTACAGTACATCCGCATTTCTCGCCGCCTTTAAACGCTTTACTGCCCGCCGAGGAATATGTAACACACTGTACAGTGATTGCGGAACCAACTTTAAGGGAGCCGCTAAATACTTAGATGCCGAGAAAGGATACATGACGAAGCAATGGAGTGATGACATCGCCAAGCAATTACAACAAGACGGAACCACTTGGAAATTCAACCCTCCCGCTTCACCACACTTTGGAGGATTATGGGAAGCAGGTGTCAAATCCATGAAACATCACCTCAAGAGAATCATCGGACACTACACACTCACATTTGAAGAATATGCGACAATATTGGCTCAGGTAGAAGCCTGCTTGAATAGCCGCCCGCTATCTCCAGTCACCGACGATCCCGATGATTTATCATGTCTTACTCCAGGACACTTCCTCATCGGCTCTCCGTTGAACAGTGTACCCGAGAGGGACCTCACCAATGTAAAGGTCAGTAGCTTGGAAAGATGGCAACTCATGCAAAAAATCCAACAGGATTTTTGGAAGAGGTGGAAAATTGAATATTTAAGTCGACTTCAACAACGACCCAAATGGCTCTCGTCCAATTATGACATCAAGGTCGGAGATTTGGTATTATTGTTAGATGAACAATCTCCACCAACTCGATGGCAGATAGGAAGAATAAAGGAAGTACACCCAGGAAATGATGGAAAAATCCGAGTGGTCACCGTAAAAACAGCCACAACCACCCTCAAGCGTCCGATCACAAAGCTTTGCCCCCTTCCAATAACAAATGCTAAATAACCCAACACAACCTCCACCTACATGTCCCCACCCATAATCAAATAACAACCAAAAACAATACAAAATTAATATCTCAATTATAACAATTATAACCATTATACCTACACTAATAACTCAATATTGCCACACACTACACCATACATTACTTCTTTTCATGTCCGGAGCCGAATACCGATGGAGCAGCAGCAGCACCGACATTGACGTCAGCACCATACCTGATTCCAAGCACGATCGATCCACTTGAAAACCTGCACCCATGCGTCCTACAACATCAGAAATACTTCAGTCTGCAGTACTACCAGAAGCAGCATCATCAACATCACCTTTCCCTGGCCCGGCAGGATGTTGCAAGTACAAACAAGGGATCCGTTGCACAATAACCGCGGAAACAAAGGAGCAACCGGAATCAAAACACCGCACAAAACCTGTCAACAAAAACCGAACGTCAACAGTCACCCTGGCGGTAGATCAGTTCATTCATACTAACAGCAAGGCGCATACGGCGGAATCTGCACAAAGAAAGGGACAAAATGACTGCACCAACTATCAGCCAATTGATATATAAGAAGGTCGCAAAGGGCAGAAAACAAAAAGGGAAAATAAAAAAACGAAGTAAAGTTCTGTTTGTTTTATTGTTTCTTAATTTGCTTTCCGAACCTTCGCCGATGGTACCGGAAATAGAAAGCCATTTTCTTTTCGTGTATCACTGCTTTGGCTTCGTCTGTCCACCACCAGGTTTCTTTTGCGTGTTGGCCTTTAGATGTTCCGAGCAGTGAGTTGGCTTTCTCCAGGCCAGATTGTTGTAGGGAATCCCACATGTTGTGCTCTGCACTCCTCATTACCGACCTCATCGATAATGGAAAAGAGGTAGTTTTTCATGCTGGTAATAAAAGCTTCGCCTTTTCTTTTATCCAGCTTATACCACTTGATTCTCTCAGACACCTTCGTTTGCTGCTTTGACAATTCAGTCAGGAGGAGACGATGTTGAGGGGCGATCGCGTCTCCCAGGATCACTTTGCAATCTTTAACTCGTGGCTTCATGAAACTGGATACCGAATGATAGTCTATTTGAGTTTCATTTCCGCCGCTGCTATAAGTGATCAGGTGCCGGCTTTGTTTGACGAACATGGTATTTAGCACTATAAGACCGTACGACTTGCACATATTTAGGATATCTTCACCTGAAGAGAGTTCCTGGTGCCGTATCCCAGCCCTCCGTGGTAGTCTTCATAGTCTTCGCTTGTCTTCCCGACATGTCCGTTTAAATCTCCCCCAACAAACAAAAGCTCTTCCTTTGGGATGATTTTGACAAGGTTGTGGAAATCTAGCCAGAATGCATCTTTTTCTTTTTGTTCGCATCCTACTTGAGGGGCATATGCGCTTACGATGTTCCACACCTCACCATGCATCACCAATTTGAGAGCCATCAAACGGTCACTGGACTTTGAAATGGTTAAGACGTTGCCAAGTAACTCTGCCGCAAGGATGATGGCGATTCCGTTTTTTCCTTGTTCCAATCCATAGTAAAACATCTTATAGGCTTTTGTTTTAACGTCCAAGAAACGTGCCCGATTACCGGTGTTTCGCCATTTCGTCTCTTGTACGCACAGGATGTCTACTCGCCTTCTAACCATCATTTCTTCAAGCTCATAGCTGCGCCCACTCATGCTTCCAACGTTCCAACTCGCGACTCTTAAGTGTGGCTTACGCCGTTGCATTACTTTGCTATCCCCCGGAAATCCTATAGCTCTGACCCGAGCATTGCTACTCGTCCCAGGATCACGACCATTAGTAGTGCCTGGCGGGGTAGTGCTTTTCCTTTTAGCGTTCTTTTCCATAATGCTACGGTTTGACCGTTTTCTTTCTTCTCCTTTTTTTGACACGGGCATGCTACAGATTTTTTTTTTCTTTTTTTTTTCTTTGATCTTACTCTTACAACACCGGTGATCTCCAGTCGTGTCAACCCACTGATTTGCATGCACACTTGTAGGGCAGTTTAAAGGTGGTATATGTGTCAAAATAAAAAGTAAAACAACAATAAAATTTTAATATCGTGTGGCAAAACCTTTTTACTTAACAACTTCTTTAAGCCTATTTGAAAATTGATTTTGTCGTTTCAGGACTTATTTTACTCCATTCCTGAGAAATGATTTTTTGCTCTATGATGGGCCATAAATGTTCGATGCGGTTAAGGTCTGGAGACTGCGGTAAAGTTTTCAAATGTTTTTGTATTGTGCGCTGTATGCTTTGGGTCATTAACGTGTTGGAATAAATACGAGTAAATTGCATATTTCCAACCCCGTTCGCAATCATGCAGCCCCACAGCATATCGTGCTTTATCGTTGGTAAGTTTTGCTGGGATGCATTTCATTCCCCACTTTTCTCCAGACCTTATGGCCTCCGTCGGGTCCTAATATGTTAAATTTGGTTTCGCCGCTAAATATTATACTACCCCAAAAATCTTCTGTGCAGTTTAAGTGCTCTTTTGAAAACCAGAACTTTTTCTTCTGGTTAGCTCCCTTATCACTGGTTTGCAGCGTGGAGGACGACCATTGTAGCCAGCGCTTCTGAGCACCCTACGCACGGTTTCAATAATAAATTGCGCTATGTGCGATGCGTTCAAAAAATAAACTGACCTTTTTATTTTGCTCGAAAAGTATTTGTTTATTCATCAATATCGATTTTGTTGGCTCCTCCAACCATACGTCCTTAGTCTTTTCAATCTTTTCAGTTTTGGGTAGAGAAAAAGTCGCAGGGTGCCAAGCCCGGTGAATATGGTAGCTGAGGCATCATTAGGATATTGTTTTTGGCCAAAAAATTACCCATAAGAAACAATGTGTGAGCAAGTACATTATCGTGATGCAACAGTCATGATTTTTTTCCACAAATCCGGACGTTTTCCTCGTAGTGCTTCAAGCAAACGGTGCCTTAAACTTAGACGAGTTTTTAAGCAAGGAGTGCTGAGGTTGAAATCGAAGTAAGGATTCGAATTAACACTTTTCAGTAAACGAGAAATGGGGTCATTGGTACCGTAGGCGGTACGGGGGATGGGTAGATAGAAGAGACGGAGATTTCGTAGATTACGAGTATTAGTGTTGATAGAGACAGAGTTGTGGAGGGTCGCGCAGTCAATGGTACCTGAAAGAAGTCGATGGATGAAAAGAATGTTAGACACAGTTCTTCTTTCCACCAACGTGTTCATGTTGATTAGTTTAAGACGGTCTTGATAGGGTGGTAGGAACAAATGATTTTTCAAGGGAAGACCTCGAAATGCAAAACATGGGATCCGGCTTTGGATGCTCTCTATTCTAGAGATGTGGGTTTATTGGTAAGGGGACCACACTTGAGAGGCGTATTCAAAAACGGACCGGACAAACGTTATGCAAAGAGATCGGATAACGCAGGGGTTGGAGAATTCTTTAGATCGTCGCTTCAAGGATTATCTCGTCGATATTTGCGCGAACATTTAGCTCCTGGTCATATAATATGCCAAGATCGCGAATAGTCTGAGCGGTGAAGATGGGCTCATTATTAAGGACGTAGAGACAATTCGTTTATGTGAAAAAGTGATTGATGGGCATTTGGAAATGTTAACCTTCAAGCAATTTTTGGAACACCAGATGGAAAAGTATTAAGATCTGATTGAATAAAGGAAGAGTCATGACTGGAGGAAATAATCTTGAAAAAATTTGGTTTCATCGGCATATAATGAGATGTGGAAATGTTTAACTACCATTTCAATATCGTTAATGGTAAGAACGAAAAGAAATGGACCTAAGTGGCTGCCTTGGGATACGCCGGAGGAAGCTTAAAAAGGGTTAGAAAAAGCAGTTTTCCAAGTGTGAATATATCCTCTTCAAAGAAATGGGGTCGAAACCAAGGGAAGACAATTTAAATCGGTGGGAGATTTTATCAAAGGCCTTGCTGAAATTGGCTGAAATAACTTGCCATTACCTAAGGCAGAGAGGGTAAAGGACACAAATTGAACAAGGTTTGTGGTTGTAGATCTACATTTAAGGAAGCCGTGTTATCTAGGGGAGATTAAAAACTTGCAGCGAAAACTTCAAATTTCGTACAAGACACTCTCGAAGAGTTTGGGTGTGTAACAGTTTGGCAATAGGATGATAAATGTTAATATCGTTCTTCGAACCTTTTTCTGTATAGGGGCTATAAAAGAAGTTTTCGATTCTTCTTTTCCTTTTTTCCGGCGTTGTTATGGTCAGAAGTGTAGGACCATAACCTTTCCCACTTAAGTTTTCGATAACTATGGAAACTGGAGATAGAGATAAATTGATAATTTTCGTGAGAGGAAGAGAGCGGATTTAGGAGATTTTTTTTTTAAAATATGGCAAGGAGACCGTCAGATCTAGAAGTGAATTCCTCTTTAAGTTGATTTAATTTATTTTCGATGACACAGGGATCGACTCTACGAGGAAGAAATGGTCAAATGGAGAAATTCGGGAAATAATCGAAACTAGCAAAGTCCGAAACAAAAGAAGTCGACGGCGAAAGACGTAAAGAGAGATAGAATTAAATACTTCCCTGTAGAAGATGGATATAGTATCATTTAAGGTTAGATGATCAAAATTGAGAGGGACATTTTGGAGGTATTCATTGATTTGGTGAAATTTTGCTTTGTGGAAATCGTGAGAAGGCAGAACTGTAGGAGGAGCGTTCTCTAATGGAGAATCGTGAAAAAAGGAAAGAAGAAGGCTAGGATGGAAGTTATCGATGATTGAGAGGGAAAGGGGACAGAGTGAGACGGAAGAGTTGAAGGGATCAGTTGTGTATGAGGTCTAGTTGTCTGCCCATGTAGTTTAAAACACCACTAACTTGGTTATTCCTTATTAACCGTCGGACCTTCCGGAAGGAACTTGTAATGAGCCACGTTATTGTAGTCGCAGAAAACAGTAAGCAAAACTTTCACATTTGACCGAACTTGGCGTGCTTTTCTTTTCGATCTTGGTTCTTCTTGTTGATTCCATTGGGATGATTTGTGGTCATAACCATAAACCGTCATTCAACAATGCTCAGACCTAGGTTTCTTTTTTATGTCAAAATTTAGAAATTTCAAAACAAATTTCACTGATACACGTTTCATATCCAAAATATCTGAAAAATTGTAATGGCATAAGCCAATATCCTTAACAACTTCTCTGGTAGTGGTTCGACGATTCTCTATCACAATTTTCTTCTCTGCTTCAACGTTTTCCTCTATTGTCCATGTTTTAAAACGTCGAGGGCGGACAACTTCATCAACATGTATCGGTCTTCTGTAAAGGGCTGGTACCACTTAAAAGCATTTTAGCCTTTATATCTGTAATTTCTTGAGCAAATCTCCTATTTTGCAATTTATTAAGACAAAGAGAAAAACGCTGCCCGGGCTTGAAAAGATTTGGATTGTGGACATTGAAGACACTTTATCAAAGTCTGCGGCACGGAAATGATTCGCTTTCGTTCCGGTAATTTTAATGAGAAAGGAGAATCACGCTCTGGCTATCCAACCACGGAAGAAGCTGATGAAATCCTAGGAAAAGTCCAGCATGAAATGCATACCAGCAATGCATTGGTGTGGACTCGGGTTTAGGGCACTTGCACAAAGCTGGTTACAAAAAAAAGGCCGGTGTAATGGTTTCTCATGAGTTGAGCTTGAAAAATATGATAGATCGAATTAACAGTGATGCGCTGCTGAAACGCTATGAAATCGAGCCATTGCTGAAATGTGTTATAACCAATGAGGAATACTGGATCACATACGACAATCAGAAGTCAAGGATCGTAGACAAGAGATGATGCCATCAAAAGCGTTTACGAAGCCAGGATTGTAAGGTGCAAAGTAAATTGACCACCATGAGCTCAGTTATTAAGATGATGAATTTTCAATTCTATGGACTACTAGGAAGACGAATTGAATAATAGGAAAGGTATTGCCTTCCATCATGCCAACACCCGACCAAACATACTTTGATGGCCCATCAAAAAGGTCGAGAGCTAAGTTGGCAAGTTTGGTTTGAAGTTTTGCACCCACATTTGCGCCTTAGCTAACACTTGTTCTGATCTCTGTAGAACTTTTTCAATGGAATTAAGCTGCTTTCAAAAAAGCCTGTGAAAACCACTTTATTCATTTTTTACAACCAGCAACCACAGAAGTTCTCCACCGATGGCATTATGGCCATGCCCGAAAGGTGTCGAAATATTTTGAATAATATTAGAAAATATTTGGCTTAAATAAATTAATTTGTACACTTAAAAAATCAATTGAATTTTATCTACTAAAAACAAAACTTCACGAACTTTTTTACAGATCTAACATATGAACCGTCAAATAGCCTTTTCGATTTTCGCCGATCGTTCAATTTTTACCTTTTTAACATTTTTTTTTTCATAAAAATCCTTCCAAAATAACCAATACTTTGGTTTTTAAAAACCTAATAGAAAATAAGCGCCGCATCTAAAGATATATTTTTTTAGATATTCGGTGTTGGGGCCGACCTATTTGAAAAGGATTAATTCTAAAAGTTCACATAAAAATTTTGAGGTTTTCCATTTCTGCCGCGTTGTCTTCAGATTGCTTTTAAGCAACTCTTTTCAACTTTTAAGACCTTTGTTCGGCTTTCGTATTGGCTATAGATATCGTGGGCATCTCAATTGACCAATTGTTTGATTTGGCATAACTGTCGGCCTTCCCAGCAAGAGCAATATTTGTATGTAAAGTGATATTTTTATTCCAGTCTATAATAACACATCGTTTAATAAGTTCGCAGAAAATGAAATGATGAAAAACAACTTCTAGGTCTAACTCGACTTCATTCATTAATATACTCTTCTTCAAGATTGATACATTCATTCCCACGTATTTTGATGCCCTTTTAGTAAAATGATTTACCTTTTGACTCAAAATATCCTTCAGTTCGGAAATCACTGGGGCAATTCTTTTTAGTTCTGCAAACAGGTAGTGGTCAGTAGAAGCCAGATGGGGAGAATACGGTGCGTGGGGAAGCAGGTGCATTATTTTGATGAAAGAACACTTTCTTCATTTTTAGCATTTTATTCGCCTTTAGTAATTCTTCCTTTCTATAGGCAATCGTTAAATAAATTACTTTGCCAACCCAAAATGCGGAGACCTAGCCAGCGATATACCACGACAGTATGACCTATCACCACTTATGCGTTTGCCGTTTGATGGACAAAAGTTGAACAAAAAACTACAATGGTTCAACACCTTCAGAGACTAGCATGACTCGGCATTACAGGCCCCATGCCAATCTGTCCAACGGCAGGGCGGCTCTACCGCCCCTTTTTATTAAAAAAGTTGCAATAGGCAGTGCAATCAGACTCGCTCAGAAACAGACAGACCATCCATGTAGATCATTGTTCATCCTACAACACCTTCCTGAACTGGATATGATTACGAATCGATATCGGAAGACTGGCCAGCTATCTTTCGGGAAACTGTGAAATCATCTCAACAAAATTAGCCTCTCGCCTGAAACCGAGTGTCGATTCTGTCTTGAATTGAATTGAAGAGTATGGGGTGTGTCATTACAGGACACTTGCACTGCGACCATAAAGATCTATTGTACCCCCTTCTTTGATCTAGGATTTTAGTGTTGCTTTCATGAATTTAACAACTTTCCTAGATGGGATATCCTGGAAGTCCTTCCCTGTTAGTTGTGTCTTTGTTGACATTTCGAGTCGCTCTTCAGTGAGTTCTGGGCATTTTGTGAGTATATGTTCCATTGTCTCTTTATCCTGCCCACATCGTCTGCAAGACACAGTGCTGCTGAGACCCATTTTGAATAGGTGGTGATTGCAAGTGCCGTGCCCTGTTAGAGCTTCACATAGCAGTTTTAGTTCGGCTTTATTTAGTTCTAGTGCCTCTTTTGCACGTTTTGGATTGTGATTCTGTTCCATAAAGATTTTAGAGTGTTTTAAGCCCTCTTGTCTGTTCCAGAATTGGTTCTTTTGTTTGATGACCCATTTGTTTAAAGTTTTATTTGTGTCTGTATTGTCAAATCCATAAAGGGGGAAGGGTCCAGTAAAAGGCATCTGGGCGCCTTTTTTGGCTTGTATGTCCTCGATTCTGTCTTAAGAATAAGGAAACTGCAGAGTACATACTGTGTGGATGTACTGCCCTCTGCCACCTTGGGAAGCGCATCCTACCCAGAGATATTATGTCTTCCGAGGAGACAAGCTCAACTTTATTATGAAAGTAGAGGAACTCCTCGTCTAATCGGCTAGCATGTACGATAGATCTATGTATATTAATCGCAGTGCCCCATGCTATATGTTGGCACTAATACTTTAATATATATAAAAAAGAAGATCTTGCCAGCTGGTATTTGTGATTTTGGTCGCTATGGTCAGTTTTGATTCTTTAATGTACACTTAGGCGATAATAAATCCATATTTCATCCCTTGCCACATTTTTTTTTTGTCAACGAAATCCTTGGCCACTTCTCTTGATGATTCTCTTATGACCTTGATGGAGTAAAATAATTGTCCAGCAATAGCAAGGTATTTTTTTTACATTGAAAAGCAATGCTTTATCAACAAGCAAAATTGGATTTTAATATTCCCGTAACTTAAGAACTAAACGTCATTGTCATAATCATATCGTTTGAAGGGAGTCCCTATAGGTCCCTGTCATAAATTGGAAAATACATCACACAGAAGATGGGTGTTGGTCCATTGCCTGTAACGCCAGTCATGGGAACATATTTTTTTAGATACTAATGCGTGAAAAAAACTATTGTGCGAACAATATTCCGGTTTTATTGAAATTGAAAATTCTGTTTTACTGCCGAGGTCATGTGATTTGACAAAATTCGATTTTTTCAATTATTTATGCAAAACAAACTATGAGAATTTCATAACAAAATAAGTCTATTTGATATCAAACATTTGGTTTTTATTGTATTCCATTACTAATCTCAGAGCTTGTTCTTTAAATTGAAATAAAAATATCAGCACTTAAAAAAAAAAAACTATCTAGCTTAAAATGACACCTCTTATTGGATATTCATTTATATGCGAGCATATAAAAGAATCCTACGGATTTTCCTGTAACAAATCGATTTGGTTATCCACAGATAATGGAAAAAGACAAGCAATACTGAACAAACAATGATAAAGTTGGAAACATTTTGATAACTATTGTTGAGCCCGCGGGTACCATGGGACTGGTGACAACAAATTGACTGGTGACATTGATTGCTACTTAATCTCACCATAAAAGTAAGTTGCCATAGAATGTGTTGTTTTTCAATTTTGCGTGAAAAAATCTCACACATACATACATAGTGTGATCCAAGTGTGATCAGACGTCTATAGGGGACCACATGCTTTACCAAAGTACGATTTTATCAACTATGAAATGTCAACCATGTCGGTTTCGGAGACATGACAAGCAAATCAATGGAAAAAAGCTTGGTTCATAATTCCAAAACCTCCTGTAGATGCAAAAATGTAAGCTTGATAACCACAAACAGCCTTAACTCCTTGTAAATTATGTTTTAAACATTTCTCAAAATCGAACTTAAGAATCCGGGAAATAATTCATGAATAATTTCAAGAACATTTATTAATTAATCAGTGTGGCAATTTTTTTGGAAATTAACGGTAATTAATACTCAGTTGAAGACAATAAATGGTAAGAATGGTTGTCTGGCCGAAAACTGTACATTGTCCGCCCTGGTAGTAAAGGTCGCAGAGAGGATGAAAACTGCAATGCCAGATTATAATGACCACTGCTTCGGCGACCTGCAAATTCTTGTTTAGAAACCCCACTAGACCACCAGCAATCGCTTCGCGAAAATCCGGGAGCTCGAGCAATTTGTCCGCGCTTACGTTCTCATTTTTTCCTTTTGCATACGCCTATATAAAATGTAAGCGTTTGTTGCTGCTAAGTGGTAAAAAATTCGAGTCATGACATCCTGAGTTTTGGACAAAGGCTATAAACACCTTTGGACCATCAAAGGCAGTGACATAAAAATTTCGACAACTTTACACAATGTGGTGCTTGAAACTTTGTATGGTTTTCGTTAGACGTAAATTGGCCGAAGTGTCAAGATGTGGGTGACCAAGCAATATCAGGTTATCACTAGCACCGTTATAGATCTCGAAGCGGTAGGCATAACCAAAAGTGTCGCACAGTACGAAAAGATTTTTACCCCATTTGTGAGGCTTATTGGACTATATTGCCTCAGGTGGTTATCGATGTTATCGGTTAGAACTGCGTGCATGGTTTTCTCAATGATCATATTCATAATATCTGCATCGAAAAAATAGCAAAATAGTTGTGATGGGGTTTCGATCTCCATTATTTCAGCCGGCAGAGAAGAATCTCCTCGAAAGGCTACGTCGTTGACAGTCAATTGCATCGATTGTTGTCGCCATATAAATTTCCCGGCTCCTTTGTTATGGATTCAATGCATTTACATAATATAATTAGACATTTGTTTACCATTTCGTAATTATCACCAGAACCATTGAAGCCACCAGAGGAAGGCGGAGATATGCTTGCTGAATCTTCAATTGATGGCAATGGCGATCGATTCCTTTTTGCTGCTTTCTGGGTGGGCTCAGTCCTGTGTACAGTATCTTGCACATCGTCTGATGCTGGGACCAGTGCTTTATGATCAGGCTCCTGTACTGCATTTTGCACATTTTCAGCTGTATCATCAAAAAATGCCACTGTCGCAGCATCCTCCAATGCTCCTATCACATCAAATTGGTCGTCTTCATCGTCACTTGATTTGCTCGACAGTTCCTCATCGAATTGGACTGAATCGAACAAATTCAGCAACTGTTCGTGTGTTAAGTCCGACAATTTGTAGTGTTTATGCACTCGCTCTGCCATTTCTTATGTTATTTTTTAATTTCTATCTAGAAAAACCATGTAATAGCATGTAAAATAGCTGCTGGCAACAAAAATTTACTCGAAGCCCCAGGCGTCACTAATCACTAATTCACTGCAAACACACAGTTTTATGTGAAACTTGATTTTATTACTAAATAAATATACCAATAGACGAAAAAAATTATGAGTTGGATTGATATGCTAAATTTCACTGTTATTAACGCAGCAAAACACAACGTGCACCAGACTTAATTTTTCGCGCCAAAAAAACACTTGGTTTGTAAGAGTCAAAATAAAAGTACAGCTTAAAGCTTCGGAGGGCTTTAAAGGTTCTGCATACATATAGGAGTGTTTATTAATAACGGCTAGAAAATATTAAAATAATATAAAACTTTTTCCGTAAATGGAATTACATATGTATATGATAAGTGTCTTGAGACATTCTTACTTGTTAGATAGGGATAAACTAACCAGCACTATTTAAAATATTCTCTTCACTGAAGGACAAAGTAAATCGTTCCTAAAGAACATTGCTACTCTACCAGCCGCATATGACGCTTCAAATTCATAGTTTGGTATAGAATAATTTGTAACCTCATAATCATAAATCCAAATTGCGGATAGAAATCCGGTATCCAGTAAATGATCTAAAGATGAGAGATGAGTGAGAAAGATGATGTCGGAATTTGATCTAAGAATACGATCGTTTTGATCAATAATCGAAAAATCCAAGAAATACTCAAAGCTTGAGTGATCTATAGAAAAGCAATTAAGACTATTAGAGATCGCGAATGAACGGTTATTTCGCTTTTTCACCCTCACATTTTCTAATAAAAACCGAAGAATCCCTGACTCAAACAAATTTACATTTATTATTCAGTTTTAGGTTATTAACAGCTTTTAATAAAGATCTTGAACTTAACCACTCATTAAGCGTACATGGGGAAACACCTGAAGAAAGCTTCCTCGCTCAAAGCAACAGCCAGTTCTTCTTGCACAGGCCCGACTAATCAAACTGTGCTGGCAACGCAGCACGAACCTCTTCGTAGATTCTTCTAACCTACCCAGTTTTTTTCATCGATAATATAGTGTTATTTCTTGGTATCTTTACTGTAATCACAGTAAATCTTCTATTCTTATGAAAAATCTCTTAATGATTTTCTGGTTGCAAGGAACCTTTACCTCATAGGTGTCAGAAGCCAATATCATTTTTTTTTTTTGATCTTATTAAGAGCTACTAATTGATACAGAATCCTAAGACCCAAACTTCCTAGAAAGGCTAATCCACGCTTTTGATGAGACAGTGACCTAAGTAGACAGATATTTCAACGTAATTAGCTTCACTAGAAGCTTAAGGTGCTCATATATAAAAGTCTTATTTTCAATTTTTGTTTCTGTTAGCCGTGAGAAAGGCGGATAAGACGAAACTTAATACCTCAAATGCGTCAGCTTCAGGAACGTTGACTGCCCTGCATATAGATACATTTTCAACGTCAGAAAGAAAAAAAACTGCGCTCTTTAAAGAAAACACTTAATTTTCCACCTCTAACAACCTCACGACACAATGATTCACCATCAATTTCATATGTAACAACCTAATACAGGGCTTTTCAACAGGGACATTAACCATTTTGTACTTCAATAAAAACGTACCCTTAAACCTTTTTTGTCATCCGTCAACGTCAATGCGTCAGTTAAGAATTCCTTTTTTATGACACAAACGAATGGTCTATTAACTGTCTACGGACCATTGTATACGACAGTAACCATTGCGGACTATGTGCCGTGATCACAATACCTGACGAGTTCGCGGAAATGGCAGAGTACGTCCACACGCACCCCTACGATTACAGTAGGGCGCGCTGGCCACGCTTCGCCAATTCCCTGACGAGAGCGCTCACTTCGAGCGCCTCCTTCCCACCGACTAATAGGAACTTGTCAAACATCGAGATTGACAGGTACCTCAAAGAAATGGACGATATCATTAAACAGACTATGAACAGTACGATACCACGTCAACGACAGCACGATACCACAAACATACATACATATGTATACCGAAACGCGACAATCGACGCACTGCATAGACAAAAAAGTAGACTCCTAACAAGACTCAAACTCATGTACAAGCGGTTTACCGACAGACAAAACACGGAGGTCAGGACACTGAAGTCACTGATTAAAAATCTCCAACAATTGATCAGAGAAAATTACAGAATATCTGTAAGTTTGCATTGGAACAACAGAATTCGTGCTGTAAAATCCAACAGCGCGAGTATGTTCCCGCAAATAAATAAAATATTTCGGAGAAACAATCAGAATGACATTCAGGATCTGAAACTTCCGAGAGCGTCAGACAATAAACGTTTGCTACGGACAGTTAGCATCGATCCAGACAGCGCCATCCTGGATGACAACTTTTTCGTGATGGAGGATCCTCAGGAAATGGTGGCGACAGTGGGAGCTGTTTTCCAGGAAGTGTACAAGGTGAATGATAGTATTCGCCCGAACCATGACCTAGAGAACAGAGCCCTGCTTCATCACTTCTACCTTAGAAATGATTTCGATCATTGGCGATCTGAGAATCTTGGTTTTACCAGGTTCAATGAAGATTTCATGGCAAGCAATGCCATCGCCAGTGAGAGGGCTAACACCCTGTTCATTTCGACGGAAGATCTCCAGATGATCTTTCAGTCATTGAAAAGGAAAAAATCCGCGGGTATCGACGGCATATCCAATGTTGTGCTTAGGCACCTTCCACCAATGGCTTTAGAGAGGTACGCCATCCTGTTCAACTATGCACTGCACTGCATATTATCCAGTGCATTGGAAGACAGCGGTGGTTCAACCAATCCCCAAGAAGGGTAAAGACACCTCTAACCCGGCAAATCTCCGGTCGATCAGTCTCCTTCCGAGTATCAGCAAGGTCTTCGAGAAGGTGATCCATAGAGCCCTGTCTAAATGGGTTGAGGACAATAAAATCATCCCGGATAACCAATTCGGTTTCAGAGCGGGGCATGACACTATTCATGCCGCGTCGAAACTTGTATCGGATATCCAATGGAATAAATGCAAGAACCAATGCACGGGTGCCTGTCTGATTGACTTGGAAAAAAGCCTTCGACACCGTATGGTTAGAAGGCCTTTATTACAAGCTCAGTCGGCTGGGCATAACTAAACCACTGCTATATATGATTTTTGACATGTTAACAGGTAGAAAGTTCGTTGTGAAAATTGCCAACGTAACTTCTACTCAAATATTTGAAATCAAAAATGGACTGCAACAGGGTACGGTAAATTCGCCGATCCTTTTCAGCATTTACCTGAGTGATCTACTTGTTTCTCTTCACCACTCAATAGCGTATGCAGACGACCTAATCGCGTACAGATCAGGTCCAACGATCGACGTCATTGTCATTCTCTTGCAGCGTGACTTCGAAAAAATTCTGCAGTATTGTGATGACTGGAAGTTGAAAATCAACTTCCAGAAATCAGAATCTATATTGTTCAGAACGTCTTTGTCTAGGGCCTCCCGGGACACTAGAAAAAATTGCCGCAGGTTCTCTATCTTTGGGCCGGACGGGCGTCCACTGGCGAGACAAAGTGTACTCAGATACCTTGGGATCGTGCTGGATCAGTATCTATATTTTGACAAACATGTAGATGCTGCTCTGGCGAGGGCCCGGGGCGCTTTCGCTCTGACATGATGGCTGTTTCATAGCAGACAACTTGATTCCAGGGTGAAGGTAATCTGCTACATGGCCTTAATCAGGCCCATGGTTGCCTATGAATGTCCCGTCTGGTTCAATGTGAGAGCCAGCTTAATAGAAAGGATTCGGGTGTTTGAGAGACAATGTCTTAGGACTTGTCTCGGGCTACATAGGACTCCCGAATCTGAGTACACAAAATTTTACCCGAAAGAGGTCCTATACAATAGGGCCAGGATTGTACGGATAGATAATTTTCTGATCAAACTGATTCGAAGCCAAGTTGCAAGAGCAATGACTTCGGTCAATAGCCTGATCTTCGGGGCTTACTACCCCAATGATCTATATCATGAGAGAGTGCGCCTAAACGGCTTTGTCCCGCCAGAAGCATTCCTCTATCTAGATAGATGTGGGCTGATCCAGGATAGATTGGCGTTACCGCTAATTTTCCACGTGGGTCGCAATTCCGTGGAACGGCGATTCCTCTACGGACGCTATGTCGCGCTCCGTGAGCCCCAGCGCGTCAGGTTCTGTAGATCGGTCGGATTTGGAGAAATGGTCTGGTCAAATGACCACCTCGCTCATGCGATTCAATGCAGTTGGATTTCTGTTTTTGCCAGAATTCCAGTCGATATGTGTGGCAGAGTTTTGGAAAAATTGGCTCCAAAAAATCTATCGCTGCAAACGTGGTCTTGGTTGACTTATGATCACGATGGAGTTCCATACTTACCTCGAATAAATTTCAGCACAATAATTAATTATTCTGCATTTGGTTACATCTTAAATCAAAAACCCTGTATAAGTGCCCAATATTTAGTTTTGTTTTTCAGTTTTTGTTTATGTAAATGGTTCTTATTTCCACAATCCTGCTTAAGATGAGGCTAGATTGTAATCGCAACTTCCTTAACTAACTGTGTGTATTGGTTAAATTGCTGAGAAAGCTTGAGCCTCTCCTGAAACTGGTAAACGTTTTTTTTTTTTTTTAGCGAAAGTGTTTCCTCCTGCATTTTTAATCATTTATAGCCACTGTTGTTGAGTTGATTTTAAGGCAACTTATCCGTTTTTCATATGGCCTCTTGGGATGCCATTGTAGCCCTCTAAATTTAGTTCACATCGTGTATTTGCAAGCAATTATTCATAAATTTCCTTAAACTAGCTCGTCGGTCCAGATTTCCAACTGTAAAACTTTTATTGACTAAACAATAAATGCATCTATGCATAAATAAATACTGCCAAACAGAAAGATACGTTCGCAATAAAAAGGAGCCACAAAATGAGAGTGTTCCTTCCCGAATTCGATATCAAGTTCACTTGCTTCCTAATTTATAGTTACACATTCCGACCATCTGTGTACTCATAGATACGTTGCCAAATCTAGATCGAGCTTGCGTTCGCATTCGAATTCAAATTCGCATGCAGTTTATTAAACATTCAATGCGAACTGCAACTGCATAGACTTTGGCAACGAACTGGAAACGGAAAACTGGGCCAAAACTAGAGAGTCTACGAAAATACAAATGTGCATTCTAGAATTTTAGTCAGTTTGAAGGAGGAGCAATCATTTCATTAGTGGATTTGCTAATTCATCTGTTGAATGAAGTGCAGACGAAGGAATTTGTTCAGGAATTTCAAAAATTGTTCTTGTCTGCATCTGGGAAATCATAAAAATCATTATGAGTGCGATAGTAAGCCGGTTTGATCTAGATATATGAGTTCGAGTGCTCATGTTGTCATGAATGATGTAATTCCTTCACGGAACATTAAGCATTCTCAATGGACTACATAGTTTGTGATTTAAGGAGCACATATTTCGTCTGAAAATATTGGATTCACCAATAAATGGTTTCATTATGATTTATACAGAAAACTAATTTTGTTTTCAGGCAGCATGATTTGGTTCTTAATTTATTCGATGAAAGAAAGTTCGCCAATACATATCGGATAACTCTCTTACAACTTAAAGCCATTTTTGATGAAACTAAGTAGTATTGGAAAACCCTTTCTGTTCTATTCCTTCGTCAAAACACACAAGTTAAATTTAAGTACTTCAGATGACGTTGTGTTCTGAGTCAAGGTGATCTCAGACCATTAGAACTCGAAGAATTATTTAATTAACAATCCCTTTGTACTCGTACGTTATAATTTATTTTTATTTTAGCAACTCCGTGTAGGTTACAATTAAACAGCGCACCACCAAATACAAAGTATAAAGGAGAAGCAGTACAGTATCTGGCAATTGCCTTCTTATATAGGCTCTATGTAGCTGTTTCAGCTGTAACTGCCCTGGGTTAATGTCCTCCCTTTCACAACATGTTGCGGAGGGGAACAATTCCCCAAGTGCGAAGATGACAATTGCCATTCTTGCATGCAATTTGTCTCACTCTGCCATCAATTGTTATTGTATAATTCATTTATGCGATAGGCTATCGCCCCTATGGATTTGATTGATGGCAGAGGGAGACAAATTGCATGCTTACATGTGCATGGCTTTAACTTGACATTTCATTTGTTTACATTTACAATTGTTTACATTCACAATTGTTTACATTTACAATTGTGGTTGGTTGTTTACAATGACTTTAATTTTACATTTTATGATGATCGTGTATAATTGTTTTGTTGGGGCTGAAGCCCAACATGCTCCCGCCTCTCAATTGGAAGTGAGTTATTTTTGGTCGAGTGCTGGTGATGTACTTGCAACGCCTTGCGGTGGTGTCGTGCTCGTTGTCGCGTTGTCCTCGGCTGCGTGTGTTGTCGAACCATGGTGTTTCTTCGATTTCTGGTACGTGCACCCAAAGATACTCGTAATTTTGTTTGCGTGTAATATTTGATGGTGTAATTCGGGTTGTAGTTAATGTTTTTTGAGTAAGATTTGGGCATGAAAAGAAAATAAATGTGAGTGTTTTGCAATTGTCATGTGTTTAAATAAGAAAGAGGGTGGTGGCAGTTATAGTGATTGTCATTTTTTTTTTATTTGCGAGGAGATTACGCGTTGCGCGCGGGGTCAGTAATCGGTAACGCGGATAGTTTCGTGATCGGGCGTTTAAGTATCGACGTTGCTGTCCGTATGGTCGCCACGCGCACGAGACCATCTGACCCGGGATGTAGTTGTTGTATTCGGGCAAGGAGCCATGATGACGGTGGTAAGTTATCTTCTTTGACTATGACAATGTCTCCGACGTTGATGTTTGTTTGTTCTTGCAGCCATTTCGGCCGATGTTGTAGCTGATGTATGTATGTTGTGCTCCACTGTTTCCAGAATTCTTGGGTGAGTCGTTGAATATACTTCCATTTATCTAGTCGGTTGATGTTCCTTTCCAATAGGTTTCTGTCCGGTGCTGTCCGAAGAGGCGCTCCGATTAAGAAGTGGCCCGGAGTTAAAACTGTCAGGTCGTTGGGGTCGTGCGACATTGGACACAGTGGTCTGGAATTTAGACAAGCTTCGATCTGAGTAAGTAAGGTGTTAAATTCTTCAAATGTCAGTTTAGAGACACCGATTGTCCGCTTAAGATGGTGTTTTATTGATTTTACTCCAGCCTCCCAAAGGCCCCCAAAATGTGGTGACGCGGGAGGGTTAAAATGCCATGTTGTTTGCAGTGCGGCTAAACCTTTGGCGACTTCGATTGACCATTCCGATGCGATAAAATTGAAGTCTCTCTTGAGTTCATTGTTAGCACCTTTAAAGTTGGTGCCACAGTCGCTGAATAGATTTGTGCAGATGCCCCGTCGTGCAACGAATCTCCGGTATGCTGCTATAAATGCAGCTGAACTAAGGTCACTTACTAATTCCATGTGGATGGCCTTAGTGGATAAGCAGACCAAAACTGCCATGTACCCTTTGGAGATCTTGTTGCATCGACCCTTCCAAAGTTTAATGTCTACAGGACCGGCATAGTCGACTCCAGTGTTTGTGAATGGTCTCGATATCGTCACTCGTTCCGCAGGCAGACTTCCCATGAGCTGCATTTGCATCTTGGCGTTGTACCGATGGCAACGTACGCATCTGTGGATGGTAGACTTTACGATTCGTTTGAGATTGGTGATCCAAAATGTATTTCGAATCTCTGCCATCATCAATTGTTGACCCCCATGGAGGGTGCTGAGGTGTATATCACTCACGAGTAATTTTGTGAAGTGATGCGATTCGCTGAGAATGATTGGATGTTGTTGATTAAAGTTTAGCGATGAGTTTGATAATCTTCCCCCAACGCGAAGAATGTTTGAAGAGTCTAGAAACGGATTCAAACTCCGAATTGTACTTCCTTTGGGAAGTGGATTTTTTGTGTTGAGCGCCTGAATTTCGGCTGAGAATAATTCCGATTGAACCAAGTTGACAAGTTGATGCTTCGATGATTCCAATTCCTCTGCTGTGCGTGGGTGCAAGTTTAGGAATAACTTCTTATCTGCTCGTAAGTTATGGAAATATCTCCTCCATAGCGCTACCGTGCGGATGAGCCGCTTGATGTTTGAAAATCTTTGGAAGAAGGTGTTGTTGATGGTGATGCAGTGTGATGTTATATGACCGACCTCTGTAAGTATATTAGATTCAAAATTTGATGGTAAATTCAATTCATATTTTTCTTTCTTTAGTCGCTTGAGTTCTAAAAGGGTTTCGAATGGAGTTTCTTGTGGGTGATTTTGCAAGCTGAAGCCTTGCAGTTGCATCTCAAGGTTGTTGTGATGATTCTGCACGGTAATTGTGTTGGTCTGAGGATCCAAACACGTTCTTCCAGTTAGGATCCAACCCAACTCTGTTTTTTGTGCGACTGGAGAACCCTTCTGACTCCTAATGAGTCCGTCGAGAATGATAGATGCATAGACGTCGGCACCTAGAAGTAGGTCTATCTTCCCAGGAATATGATAAGAGGGATCCGCTAAGGGGAGGTTGGATAGATTGCTCCACTTACCCTTGGGAAATTGTTGTTTTGGTAAAAGGGAGGTGAGTTGGGAGAAAATGAATGCTCTGACCACAAGAGAAAAGGTTGGGTTTGTTTTTGATTTTATTGTGAATTGTGTCTGGTGTTTTGACGTCCCAGTCAATGTTTGTCCCAGTCCCGTCACATTCGCTGTTATTCTGTGTTTTCTTAGCTTCAGTAGTTGTGTGGCCCGTTCTGTGATGAATGTGGCTTCCGAACCTGGGTCCACTAGTGCTCGTAGACAGTGATACGTTCCGTCAGATGCTTGGGCCCTGACTAAGGCAGTTGCCAACAGGACCTTAGAATTTAGCTGGTTGAGATTGGTTGTGATCGCTGCCTTTGATGTTGATGGAACATTGTTCTGGTCTATGTGTAATAGGGTATGATGCTTTAAACCACATTTGAAGCACCGGTGAGTGCTTTTGCAGTTCGACGTTTGGTGGTCGTAACCAAGGCAATTATAGCACATTGAAAATTTCTTGATTGTCTCAGCTCGACCCTTACCATCCATGTTAATAAATCGTTTGCACAGTCGAATACTGTGGGATCCCTTGCAGAGCCGACAAAGATATTCTTTGACTGTTGAGATTTTATGAAGGGGGTTAGCTCTTTGGAAAAATGTTGTTGGCCGATGTTGATTTGCCTCTATGTTATTTTCCAAGGAGCTGAAACGACCTTCAATAAATGCGAAGAACGATTTAATCTCTGGAAGTACTTTTGTATTGCCCAATGTGCTGTCCCAGTCTTTCTGGGTCTGGGGGGGCAATTTATGGTACAATATGTAAATAAGTATGCTGTCCCAGGTTTCAATTGCAATTCCCAAGTTGGAGAGAGCATGGATGCACTCGATACTCTTATCGTGTAACGATTTTAACGACGCAGCGGATTCATGGGTAAGTTTGCTTTGCTCCAATAAATTACGTAACTGTGTATAAACCAATTTTCTATTGTTGTCGTACCTATCAGATAGAATTTCCCAGCCTGAGGAATAACTTTTTCCATCTATTGGAAGATGTTGAATCAACCGTGCTGCTTCATCAATTACTGTGCTCTTGAGGTATTGCAGCTTTTGAACGTCTGATAGATCTGCGTTCTGATCGATTAAATTCAGGAACAAATTTTTAAATTCGTACCAATCTTCAAACTTTCCGGAAAAGGGCCTTATTTCAATTCGCGGAAGACGAATGTCTGAAGCTAATGACCTTGTTTGGTTTGACCGCGAAGAATCTAACGTTTGGTTATGTTCATTGAGTTTGTCAATGGCATCGTGTAGTAGACCGACAAAGGTAAAGTATGTTTTTTTTATTTTGGGATAAATTTCATCTTCTAAATATTTTTCTTTTAGGGGATCGGTTGAACTATTTACAATGAAGGAATGTTCCTTCTTCGCGCGTTTGAAAACTTCCTCAATATCATTTAAGCAAGCATTCACATACCCTTTTAGCTGTCGCGACGCGGGATCTTTTTGGAATTCATCTAAGTCTGTTTGCAATTCTTTAAGATTTAATTCCTGTATCTCGATTGATTTTGCTAATTTGGACATTTTGTGATTTGTGTAATTGGTTTACGATTCACGAGTTAGTTTTATATGTATGAGTACGAATGGATTAAGTATTATTCAGATATGTATGTATGTATATATATAATGAATATGATAAAATGAATATGTTTGTGATATATGTAAATGGATGGATATGATGTTGTAAATAAATGTATAAGTGTATATTGTATCATGTAATGTTATTATTATCTTTTTGGGATATACGTATAATTCAAAGTAATTGTATAAATTGTACTCAGCCTGATTCCAATTGTTTGATGATATTCTTGGCTGCAGGTTGTTGATTAAATTCTTCTGTTGTTTGTTAATTCTTGAGATTTCTTATTGTTGCTTGTTGAAATTAAAGTTGCCGCTTGTTGAACGGTTTGCTTCTGCTTGATGAGCGGTTGCTGCTGCTTGATGAACGGTTTTAAGCTTGCCGTTTGTTGAACGGTTTGCTGCTGCTTGATGAGCCGTTGCTGCTGCTTGTTAAACGGTGTTGAGCTTGCCGTTTGTTGAACGGTTTGCTGCTGCTTGATGAGCTTGCTGCTGCTTGTTGAACGGTGTTGAGCTTGCCGTTTGTTGAACGGTTTGCTGCTGCTTGATGAGCTTGCTGCTGCTTGTTGAACGGTTGCTGCCGTTTGATGAATTTGCTGCTGTTTGTTGAAGGCTCGAAGGACCAAATAATGTTCTGAGTCAAGGTGATCTCAGACCATTAGAACTCGAAGAATTATTTAATTAACAATCCCTTTGTACTCGTACGTTATAATTTATTTTTATTTTAGCAACTCCGTGTAGGTTACAATTAAACAGCGCACCACCAAATACAAAGTATAAAGGAGAAGCAGTACAGTATCTGGCAATTGCCTTCTTATATAGGCTCTATGTAGCTGTTTCAGCTGTAACTGCCCTGGGTTAATGTCCTCCCTTTCGCAACATGTTGCGGAGGGGAACAATTCCCCAAGTGCGAAGATGACAATTGCCATTCTTGCATGCAATTTGTCTCACTCTGCCATCAATTGTTATTGTATAATTCATTTATGCGATAGGCTATCGCCCCTATGGATTTGATTGATGGCAGAGGGAGACAAATTGCATGCTTACATGTGCATGGCTTTAACTTGACATTTCATTTGTTTACATTTACAATTGTTTACATTCACAATTGTTTACATTTACAATTGTGGTTGGTTGTTTACAATGACTTTAATTTTACATTTTATGATGATCGTGTATAATTGTTTTGTTGGGGCTGAAGCCCAACACGTTGCCATACATTTTTTTCTTTTACATCGAATTTAAGAGACGTTGATGTGAGGCTTAGTATTAAGTTGCACGAATTTTGTGGATAAATTTGATTACAAGTTCTCGGCAAGACAACTACATACTCTCACCATTTATTGCCTTTAATCGAATTTTAATTTCTGTTTATAGGAAATCACTAATCGTGGTTTACTTGTACAATAACGGTCACTTATTTATTTCCCAAAAAATGGCGCCAATGACAGGGTTACTTAATTAATATTTTTTCTTGAAATCATTCATGAATTTTTCTAGGCCCCAAATGCTCGGATATATTTTTCAAATTTTTAGGTCCGAATTTCAAAAATTTTTAAAACATAATTTACAAAGTGTTAAAATCATTGAACTTACTAGTTAAGACAAAGTTGCTTCGAGTAAGATGAAGCGCTTGGTAGGACAATCCATTCATTTTTAAGAATATAAGACCGACTTCAATGACAAGTGCTTTTAACATTTCTCATAAACAGAAGAATAATCAAACATGGCATAGTTGATATAAACTACTCATGAAATCACGAGCCACAACAAATCACAAGATGCAAAGAAGATTGAAAAAAAAAATTGCCGCCAAGTACCAACGACTATTCGTGAATAGTAGTTCCTATCACAGACGTGATGAAAAGGGAACGTTTAAAGGAGTATTCTGTAGTCAGCTCGTGATGTTCGACTGGCCGGCCGGGCAACCTGTTCGAAAGGATAAATTAAGACTGTTAATTTCGGATTTGGGTGAAATGGTTCCAATTTTGGAACAATAAATGTTAACACATGATATTTTCATTTTTCAAACTAATGCATCGTTTTTAAATTTGGCTATCTTTGTGGGCATACTTATGTACGTTCGAAAGTTCGAAAGCTTATTCTAATGTCATATTTCAAAAACAAATAAAGATATCGACTCCAGATTCATTTCATTAATGAACACCTAATGCCATCAAAAACATAACTTGTAAAAAAAACCAAGTCTCGCAACTCAGTTCTTCTACCGTAAAAAGTTGTGAGATCTATGTAATACCAAGTCGGTTAATTTAATCAGCCCCTACTTAAGGGACCTTCTGTCCTAAATTATTACGTAATTAGCTAACCTAACAACATCTTATAGTGACCATATTAATATTAAAAATCTTTTATGTTTTAAATAAATAGATTGACTTGTCCATCGCATGCATCTAACAAGTAATACATATTATATTAAATTAGATTGTTTAGTGCGATTGCCAAGTCAATCTATTTATTTAAAACATAAAAGATTTTTAATATTAATATGGTCACTATTTTATAAGTTAGTAGTATCCAACTCTGACACCGAACATACAATTTGTTTTAAAATTGATTTAATTATAAGTTCATCAAATAGTTATTAAATATATGTACATATAATAAAGATATTTATTTTATATTCCGTCAAATACATGAACCACATTGACCACTAAACTCAATTCCCCAACCGCCAATTGATTGTTGCATTGCATATTTTTAGGAGTTAATCGCCATCTAGATAAATTGAAAAAGGATACATACAGATACTATCCTATTAGTAATAATATTTGGTGTATCTAGAAAACTGGACCAAAATTGCAAAATATTTTAGTTTTTCCTTGATTTATACACTAAACACTAATTGTATTCTAAATTTCAAGCTTCTATGTCTGCTAGAAGTGCCCTAGAGTTTTGATGATCGGTCAGTGAGTGAGTGAGTGAGTGAGTGAGTGACAGAATTAAGAAACTTTGACTAGTTATAATTCTTAAACTACTGGTTCAAATTTAATGAAATTTGAAATATACCGTGTCTATGCGATGCCTGTTTGGTTACTGAACGGCTTCTAGTTTTATCCACAACGAAGTTATAGGGGGTCGAAAATGGCCCGAACTTCTTCGAGAAAAGGATGGTACGGCCGTGCCGCTTTTTTGCTCGACTTGGCGGGGGCACTGCCGTGCCCCCAGATAAGACTCGCAAACAATTTCAATTACCGGTTTGGAAAAAAAAATATAAAAAAAATTGTTCCTACATTTTTCTTTCTTCCTTAAGAATTTTAGCTGGTCGTGCTTCTTCGATAGTGACATGGATGCCGCTGCTGATACTATCTAAAATTCCTAAAATTTAGTGAAGAGTATCAAACCCAAGAAAATGCATGGTTTAGAGCTGCAAGGAGGCTATTAAATGGAGTTTAGTTTCTGGACTTACAAAAAAACCCTCCGGAGAAATCCAGAATAAGTTTGAACTAGTCAGAAATGACTACAATTCGATATGTCAAGTTCTCCTATGATCAAATGTTAAGGCAAAAAGCAATACAATGTCCCGAGAGTAGCAACAACTTTTGGTCATTCGTACAGAATATAAGGATTTCTGACTCGTCTTCGAGTCGCTTATTGCCCATTCTGTCAAAATCACTCTACTAATTACTGCACATTTTGTTACTAGCTCAACACTCCCATATTTTACTCTGCCTCCACCTGAATTCATGGGCGTCGAGTCTTCTATCGAACAAATCCACTTTCACACTCATACAGTTGCAAAAGTACTTAAAAACCACAACGTTCACAAATCCTGTGGCCCTGATGGCATTCCCCCCATACTATTGAAGAGACGTTCTTCCACACTGTATCTACTGATCTAGATATCTACTGAGTAGATGGGAAACCGCATTTGTCCAGCCTGTCCCTAAAAACGTCGAAACTTCGCCTCCTTCCACCCTTCGATCTAAAGCACTAACGTCCTTCCAAGTATTAAATATCTTGAATCGCAGAAACATTTTAAAAACCGGCAGATCCACAGGTGATTTGACGGCATATCTCACCGAAAAGTCGAACCCATCTTTGCACAGCTTCGGTGAAAGCAAGTGAAAGCTAATAGAACTGATAAATCCCTTTTTCTTTGTAAACAATAAAGTGGAATATAATACTTCTAAAACCCAATGCAGTCTACCGTCACCTAAGCGAACCCCAAATAATCAGTCATTAACTATGAATGGGGCTTGTGTCGTTGAAATTGAAAAACTTTCTATCCTTGGTATCCAGGTTTCCTCAAACGATGCAAGGAATATTTTGTCCCTTCTGATTTGGTTTCAATCTACAGGGTGTCTCACGAGCAGTGTGCCAAAAAGCTAGAGCGTGTAGAGCTGACAAGACAAGAAAAAAATCGCGTGGGAGGGGGGGTCTATTCCCCCCCGTTTAGCCGGAAGGGGCAATTTTCTAAAAAATTTACTTAATTTGGAAAAAAAAATATTAAAAATCAACAGTTACATGCACAATGCCGTGATATACTTTCTTGTAAAGCCAGAAACCTCTTCTTTCATCTTGTTTTTATACGAAGCTGTTTTAAGGTATAGTTTTTGAGAAATTAATTTTCAAACTCAAAATTTTGAAAAAAAAAATTTCGAACTATTTTTTTTTCAAAAACTGTATGTAATTAAGTACTATTTTTTTCAAAAATTCAATTCTCTTATTACTTTTTAGTTAAAAACAGAAAACTGGATGCAAAAATGTCTTGTAGTTTTTGAGAAATTAAAAAAAAAACCCGAACCATTTTTTTCTAAGAAAAACCTTTTTTTTTGTTTTAACGCGGCTGGACTTGTAGGCAAATTAATGTATGAAACATTGACTTATTTTTTATTATTTTTAAAAAATTGGGAGTTTCGAAATTTTTTTTTTTCATTTTTTTTTTAAATTTTGAGTTTGAAAATTAATTTCTCGAAAACTATACCTTAAAACCGCTTCGTTTAAAAACAAGATGAAAGAAGAGGTTTCTGGCTTTACAAAAAAGTATATCACGGCATTGTGGATGTAACTGTTGATTTTTAATAATTTTTTTAGAAAATTGCCCCTCCCGGCTAAACGGGGGGAATAGACCCCCCCCTCCCGTACGATTTTTTTCTTGTCTTGACCAGACCTACACGCTCTAGCTTTTTGGCACACCCCTCGTGTGGACGCCCACAGTTAGAACAAAGGGAGTTGGGATTGTGCAAACGGGAAGCAGATTTGTTGCAGAGGGAAAAAGAGTTGCAGATAAGGGAAAATGAAGTGGTCACAGAGCTGATGCCTGCCCAGCCAGGGAGAAGGCGGTCCAGCTGGTGGAAGGGGATGACGAATATTTGAGGTACATATTTAGATTTTTATGTTCAATGTAATACTAGTAAACTCTTGTCCCTAGATTGCCTCATAGACTCCCCAAGTCCGATTAGTGTTATCTTGAAATCTTATGTTCCTAATGAAATAAAATGTTTGAGACCGACTTAAACTGAATTTTATGGATTGATTAAAAGTCGTATTAAAATGTTTGGAAAGATTTTATGTTTTTTAATTGTTTTAATTGTTTTAATTGTGTCGAAGGATTAATTTGGAATTATATGTGATAGACGATGGTTCTATGAGCTACGAGATAATCTTGAGAAGGGATTTTCTTAGGTCCGGTAGATTTAAGTGTCCATAAGAGAAGAAAGAGAAAACAAATGTGTAGATAAGAAGAATGATAGTTTGGAACATAATTGTTGTAGTTTCGAAAAATCTTTGTTGCTAATAGATTATGAAAATGAGGGTAATAACAAAATTATTTTAAGGGTTGGTAAAAACGTAGATTTTACAACTGAAGAAAGGTTATACGACATTTTTGATACAGTTTCTTTGACACCGGAATGTCCCGCTGAACCAATGATAAAGACCGAATTGAGATTAGTGTCGGCAGATGAAAAGCCCTTTCAGTGCCCCCCACGAAAAAGAAAGTGTTTACAAAGCTAGACCTAAAAAATTGGTTTTTTCAATACAAGTCGCGTCGTTTGTGACTCCATTAGGACAATACGAGTTTCTGAGGAATGCCGTTCGGACTAAAATATGCTCCCTCTACGTTTCAGAGGCATGTGAATAAGGTTTTTGCTGATATGGTCAAGAAAGATGAACAATATATCTGGATGATATAATGATTGCCACCGAAAGTTACGATGAACATTTTCGAATTTTGACTGAAGTCTTTCGAAGGTTAGTGCAGAACAGACTGGAGCTAAGGATAGATGAGTGCGAATTCCTTCAGAAAAGCGTTAAGTATTTGGACTATACAGTCACAGATGAGGGAATACAGGCTGATGAGAGCTCCAAGCAATGGGCATTCCGTTCAAAGCTTTTTAGGGTTATGCTCGTATTTCTGGAGGTTTGTCAAAAAAAAATTAATTATAGCTAAGCCGTTATATGACCTCACACTTAAGGATAGGTTGTTTGATTTTGGTGTGGTGGAATTGGATCATT
Source organism: Merodon equestris (assembly GCA_958301585.1). Classification (NCBI taxonomy): domain Eukaryota; kingdom Metazoa; phylum Arthropoda; class Insecta; order Diptera; family Syrphidae; genus Merodon; species Merodon equestris. The sequence continues at coordinate 163,140,204 of OY284413.1, forward strand.
CGAGTTTCTCAAAAAGAGGTTGATAGAATCACCCGTGTTAGCATTGTATCATGCGAGGGACGAGACCGAGTTGCACTATGACGCGAACGCCCTAGGACTAGGGGCTATAATGCTACAAAGGAAAACTGATGGGAAAATGCACCCAGTATTTTACAATGCCCAGAGGCAAAACATCACAGTTTTGAGTTAGAGACGGTAGGCATTGTCATTGCTTTACAAAAATTCCGAATTTATTTACATGGGAGGCACTTTAAAATAGTGACGGACTGTAACTTCTTAACGTTGACTCTCAATAAGAAAGAGTTGAACCCACGAATAGCGAGGTGGGCTTTGGAGTTACAGAATTACGCCTACACCCTAGAGCATTGTGCAGGTACACGAATGCAGCATGTGGACGGTGACATTTTTTGTACCCGAGATAATTATATAATTACCATGATAAAATGGGATGTGGGTATAGATAAAATGATCTATTCTATACCGAAAACTGACCATTATGGACGAGTAGACCATGCCAGGTCTACTAAAAAGTTTGTATTGGCAGTAATAGATGCCTGTACGAAGTATGTTAGATTATATGCTACCAAGACAACCAATACACAAGCGTTATCAGAATATTTTCGGTCGTACAATTGCCCAAAGTGTTTAGTGTCAGATAGGGGAAGTTCCTTCACGTCTACTGACTTCAAACATTTCTTGATTGACAACAACATACAATACGTGAAGGTGGCGACTGGGTCCCCGCAAGCCAATGGACAAGTGGAGGGGGTCAACAGGAGCCTAGGGCCTATACTAGCAAAGTTATGTAAACTTTGGTTTGCAATGGGATAAGGCACTAGAAACAGTTGAGTACATCCTTAACAATACGGTTCATCGAACAGTAGGCGAGCACCCCAGTGTAATGCTTTTTGGTGTATGTCAAAGGGGGAAGGTGCATCTACACTTAGAGAAAAAGTTATAAACCAAGAACAGGGCGAAGAGAATTTCAACAGGTTAGAAAGGTCGCTGCGACAAGGCAAAAACAGTTACAAAACTAAGTACAAAGAGGGAGACTATGTTGTCGTGAAAAATGTTGGCATCCCAAAAACTACAATAATACCAAAGTTTAAGGGAGCCTACCAAGTAGCGAATGTTTGGTGAATGAATGGTTTTCAACTGACTCGTGTATCATATCAGGGTGTTCGGGCCGTAGGACATATGCACCCTTGGTTGGGGGAACGACGGGTGTCAAATGATAGTAAAATGATAAAAGAAAGTAAGAGAAAAGTTGAAAAAGACCAGGGGATCTTTGTAGTCAGGACGGCCGGACTGTAGCAGTGCCGAGTAGCATAATGTTACCACCCTCCCTTAGCTGTAAGTCATGCAAAGCAATGCAAAAGAGGACAACAACAATAAACACTCTCAGACGTTGTTGTTGGCCTCTCCTAGTTTTAACAGAAATATGTAAAGAAAAATAAAGAAAAGGTCAATCTTTGAGTGACAAGCAACACAACAAGATGTGTTTTTATTACACTTATATACTACCTACATACATATATACTAGGTTAGCGAAAAAAATCGTATAAATAATCCACGATTCCCAAGTGGTACACTCATTGAATACAAACCGTCCAAGGGATAACATCAAAATATAAAAAAACGAAATCAGAGCTATCATAAATTACCCTTGCTTGAAAAAACTTTCTACCAAAGACATACACAGCGGCTTGGTGAAGACATTGGGAGATTCCTCCATATTAGCTCTCTGGGGTAAGGAGCTTAATGAACATCGCGAAGACGCTCATCCACTGAAGATAACATGAAAAAAAGTCGTGTTGATCGAAAAATGACAGGCATATAGTTGAGATCAGAAACCACCAATCAGACGTACCACTACAACGTTTGCCTACAAGCTCGGGCGAGCACGTGGGAACCTCAAGTTCTCTCAAAATTTTGTAAACAATCACGCACATTGTTATAAGTCCAGTGTGTGTGGCGGGAGTACACTGCGGTAAAATGAAATGAGCTCACACGTATTCACGGATAGAAGCTCGTTTGTAACGGGTTTTGTCGCTACGAACCTGAACTTCTTTCAAAATTTCAGGGTGTCACGGGGGAAGACGTACGAAAAACGCACGTCTCATTCTGGTTTCTGGTTGAAATCAAGCATATAATTGAGGTCACAGAAATGTCATATGGCAGCGTTCATAGAATCCTTGCGAATGAATTGCATATAAAAAAGGTATCTGCGCGTCGGGTAGCGAGAATGTTAACCGATGAGCAAAAGAAAAAGTGAATCGACATTTCGAAGATGAATCTCGAGAGGTTCCAAGCAAATCAGGAAATGTTTTTGTTTTGTTTTGGTCGTTTTGAGTAAACTGCGTGTTGGAGTGCTATTTTAGCACGATAACGCACCAGCTTACAAGGCCGCAATTACGATGGCCGCCATTCAAGAAGTGGGGTTTGATCTTCTCGAATATCCGCCCTATTCACCAGAACTAGCTCTCAGTGAGATCTTGCTCTTTTCTCTCCTTAAGGAACACATTTTAGACAAGAAATTTGAGGACGAAAGCGCTATTGAGGTGTTTTGGGAAGATCAACACAAAGAATTGTATCACCTATCGTATACAGAACTCAATCCTAAGTAGTCAGCTATTACGACAAAAGACAATACAATATCTGCAAAGAATAAACATTCGATGAACACTGAAAGCTTTCTTACTCCACGATCACATAACCAGTTTTTTAGGCCTACGAAATAATTAATTAGCTTTAAAGCAACCCTGTTTTCCCGTTCCGTAGGCCACCAGTTCCCTTACTAAGAAGTCTCCTTATTGCTTCATTGTTTCGGCAAACATAAAATCACCCTAACTGCAGTGGGCCAACATCAAGTTTGTGGTATCCTGAACCCAAACAAGGAAGTTAATGAACTTTGAAAAAAATGTCATCAGAATGGTTCTCCAAACTGAAAATCCTTTTCTTTCTAAACATTATAGTGACGAATAAAGGGTAGAAACTCATTTAGTATATGATTAGTCATTAGGAATACATGCTTTCGAGCATCATTATCATTTTGTTGTAAGGAGCAGTGAATTGCTTTATTTCTTTATCCTGCAAATGGCACCATTTCATATGGTGATTCATCTTCCAAGCACCTGTCTAAATGTTCGACACAATATGCCAAAGTGTATGCGTAATCCAACCAAAACCAAAGCAAATCTTTTCGCGTCTACGTTTCACTTTAAATCGCCTTTCGCTTCCTTAAGTGCTTTTAATCAATCTTCTTGTCTCCTATCCCTGACCATCCTATACAAATGTTCACCTTGGCAATGCATCAGTGGAAAATTAAACACAATAAGCAATCAAAACGAAATTATTAATAGCAACAAGTAAAATATTAAACAGTGGCCCGCAATAACATAACCCACGCCTAATTGGAAAAACTATTCCCCGGACTTTTGTTTGCCATTCACGATTTATCGACGGATTTAAGATTTCATTTGTTTCTACTTAAATATCTTTACACTTACTCAACACAGCCGTGCGGAATCGTTTCCTCTCAAATCGCCACCGTGGCCAGGGATGTTCTGTGAGGCCAAGAAGGGCAAACGAAGATCTCTGACGTCAAAAAGTGAGTCAGGAAGAAACAAAAACGTCAGGAATCTATGAATGTCTGAAATGATACTCATACGATTATTTTGCTTCATGCACACATAATCACCCTGTCCATGAGTGGCGAATGTGGGAGGAATATGATTTCTTAACCGAAAATAGATTTCTCTTGGTTTGTTTTGGTCATTCATTAGTGTTTTGACGCAATTTACTAATCAGCGTCATAATCGTGCGACCTAGAAAATCTAAAAACCAAAATACTCTGACTTGAAATGTCAAAAACCCCGAACTGACGTGATACGTGTCAATGTGTCAGAAAAGCCCAAGCAAGGAGGAGTTCAAGTCGTGAAATGTTCTTGTTTTTATCCAAACATTTACCTTTCGCCAGAGGAATGTAAGTCACTTAGACAGACTCGACTCGAGTTGTTCACGATGACAGACAGTTGTGACATATTTTTTTTATCTGAATTGCATGTATGACGTTGTTGCCCCATTCAATTGTTATCGCGGCGTGGATCGCACAGCAAACGACGTGAGTAACAATTGATTACGACATGAATATACGGTTCAAGGCTTAAGTTAGTTGTTTTCGATCTTCTTTCAAGAATGAATCGCATGAATCAGTTGTCATGCATAAAAATCTCAGTTTCAAACGTGCAGACTTCCTGTGAAACTATCAGGAAACATAAAGATCACCTACGATCATCACGCTTACTTAACCCAAATGTTCGAATAAATAACGTCCAACCGGTTTCCTCGCCAGAAAATGAAATATGAATAATGTCTGGTAATCCCCAAATAGATCGCGACCGGAAGTGCCTGTTAGCCACACTGTCACCCGGTCTTTTGCCGCGTCCATATTTGTATTCACATATTCCGCTCTCGCGGCTATTCATATTTTTTGGCATCTGTCTTCTGGTTTTTATGATTGACAGATTTTAAGTTTGTTTGAATGACCATCAAAAGCAAAGGCCAAAACTATTTTAGGGGCTAAAACTGCGCACTGTGGCTGTTGTTTAACGGATAATTAAAGCAATTTGTTGAATGTCACATCGGAAGTGAATCTGCGTCAACGGTCATAAAGGAGCTTTATTGGTTCACAGTTTGATGATCAAAAATACAAGCTTTGAGGCGGAGGATTGGCCGTAAATTGACATGGGGAATCTGTTGTTCACGTATGACTAATTAATTGCCATAATGTGATGAGTTCAAAAACCGATGGGAAACCTTAGATCTTAGGCATATACGCAACATAGTGCTGCTTTTCAATAATCTAGGTAAGAAATCGTAAGTAAACAGGGGCCTTTAAATCGGCATCAAATATAAAAATAAAAATGTTCACAAGCGGCGTTTATGATTGACAGTAGATTGTTATTCTTTTCTTGCCAGTATGCCGGAAGCTTATAATGGCCAAGGTTTCACTCATATTATTAAGCAATTGTCTGAGAGCTTACTGCCTCAGATGATATGCTTATGGTAAACTGAGATTTGCCCTTCATAACTGATAGTGGATGGTTAAAAAACAACATATCTGGAATATCATTCATGGGTGGACGTGTATGCCCAACTGTTCAAGAAAGATAAGACAAGATACTACAAATCTTGAAGAAGAATCAGTAATTCCAATTGACACACATCATCGAACTAAAAAGGTACGAAAATGTTTAATTTTGACATCCCTGACAAAATCGTTAGGTTGTGCAAGATGTCAAAGTCATTAACGAGATAACCGAGATCAGTGTCAAAAAGGGTTTTAGACAGGGTGATGGACGTTTATGTGATTTTGTCTACAAAATTTCTGAAAAAAAACTCCAATATGTACTAGACAGTACATGACGGAAACGTCTAAAGTGATGCTGGCGATAAATGAGGGCAAAATCACGGGGCCATAGTGGCTCGGCCATCTTGATACTGATGGCACAGGTTTCGAAAGCCGCCACAATTAAGGGATGGAAATCGTTTTTCATGGCGTTTGTCCTCATCGGGGCAGTGACAAATCCACCTTTAGCATAATTGTCTGGGAACTCGCCGTTCCAAGTTAGCAATCAACCGTAAAGCCATATCACCTAACAAGAGATTTTGGCATGATCCTCCACGGGCTGTTACGCCAGTAATAATAATAAAAAAATTAAAGATACTTTATCATCGACTACATGCCGCCTGGAACGTCAATATTGAAAGAAACAGCTTCAAGGTAAAAGGACTTGGGTGATAGTCATCATATCTACGGCCCAAATTCTCCAACTCCAGACCAAACAGCCCATTTATTTCATGAAGAAGAAAAAGTGCTGTTTGGAAAATTGATTGATGAAGGACCATGTAGACTCCGAATTATAGCACTATCTCAGATGAAGGTGAAGGATTTCCATGAAAATTATTGATCGGTAGGGAATCCATTTAGAATTCCAGGACTAAACAATCAGACTCTATCTCTATCCTTCAGCGTCTTAGCTTAGACGTCATCCTTAGCTTAGCTAGAAGTTTAAAATATCGAATCGGGTTAAGTCGTTTTCCGCCCAATGTTCACTTATGCCTCACTGGTTTAACACCGTTTTTCAGTGTCAACGCCGTTGACAGTGTTTTTCAGTGTCCATATTTTGGACCATATTTTTTATTTGATGAAAATTATCACCATGTCGCGAGTAATGGAGTTCGCTATCGTGCCATGTTGGAAAACTATTTTTCGGCAGAACTGGATGGACTCGACATCAGTGGTATGTGGGTCTCATGAGATAGTGTCAAGTCCCTGAAGGCCGGCCACAAAATTTATCTGTTGAAGCGGAAATTCGGTAATTGTATAATCTCAGAATGGCTCGGCCGTATCGTCGCTTACTCGATTAAATGTTGATTTTTTTTTTTTTTAATTTGAATTTTATTTTAAAGCATAGACTAACTCATTAGATGTATAATCTTTTAAGTTGTGAAGCAAACAAATGTACCTAGTCCTGCCATAAGTTCTGTTACAAATATAACACGCTATAAAAAAAAAAGCACTAAACATGTTGTATTCAAAGTTATTTCATTTATTAGAACACAATATTGTCCGTGCAGGGACGGGTTAAGAATATCCCTGCAGCGATACCTCTCGCTTGTCGTAAAAGGCGACTAAAACAAAGATAAACAAAAATCGCTTCTAGGCAATTTAGAAAACACCAAGGTGAGCCTAGCCGCCTAGGGACACATACACCACCATTAAACTGCCCCACAAGTGTACATGCAAATCAGTGGGTTGACACGACTGGAGATCACCGGTGTTGTAAGAGTAAGATCCAAATCTGGAGCATGCCCGTGTCACAAAAAAAAAAAAAAAAAAAGGCAGGCCGAAAAACAATTGGTGCAAACAAATGCAAAAACACCAGCATTTGATTGGCCTCAGCGATGAAGTAATCCCAAACCGGGAAGCCTGCCGCTACTTTCTGAGGTCAAACCGGCGGACCCCACAAGCGGACCAGTAGAAAGGCAGTTAAGTGGGAAGGTTATGGTCCTACACTTCTGACCATAACAACGCCGGAAAAAGGAAAAGAAGAAAGAAGAAGAAGAAGAAGCATATTGGTTATTAAAAAAAGTTGGGTTCATTCGAAATGACCACCTTTTGCTTTAACACCAGCTTTTAAACGGTGTGGCATTGGGCTATAGCGGCACGTACGGTTTCCATGGAGATCGTGGACGCTGCTCTTGCTAATGCTGTTTTAAGGCTTTCTAAATTTCTCTGGGGAGTCTTGCAGGCCATGTTCTCCAATTCTGACCACAAACCATAATCCAGTGGATTCAGATCTGGATTCCCCGATGGCCAATCTTCTGCTGCTATAAAGCCAGGAATATTGACTCTGAACCACTCCTGCGTGGTTTTGGCTTTGTGCGCTGGAGCAAAGTCCTGTTGGAAGATCCATCCGTGTCCATTGAAAAGGGTATTGGTCAAGCCCTTCACAACACACTCTAGCAAATATTCTTGGTAAACCTTTGCACCAGTTTTTACGCCTTTTTTACAGAAATGGAGGGATGTGACACCATCGTGAGAGACCCCTCACCAAACCATTACGGAAACAGGATGATGGCCACGTTGAACCCTTGGAACAATTTTTTTCGCTTCCTTGGATGAAGTGGCATAAATCTTCTCATTTTGTTTGTTGAAAACTTCTTCCACGGTAAAAATTGTCTCGTCCGTAAACATAATGTTTTCATGGCCATTGTCCACGTGCCACTGCAAAAGTCGCTGCATCTTTCCAGCCTAATTTTTTTTTTTATTGATGAGTTAGAAGATGACCCGTGGACCGACGATAGGCTTTCATATGCAGATCATCCCGAATCAGCCTAGACACGGATCTGGCTGATATATCCAATTCCTTGAATATGATCTTCTGCTTCCTAAGGGGATTCCTACGAATTCGTTCACGTACTGCTTTACTACTGCACTCGTACGGACTACACGCGGGCGACCACTTCTTGGCCTGTCCTCTACTCCAGACAATTTGCTGAAGCGAGCAATAGCCCGGTAAACGAATATTCTCGATATTCCGAGTGGTCTTAGCAACTCGAAAATTTGGCCAGCACTCTTTCCGCACTTATGCAATGCTATTACCGCGACTCGATTCTCTTTTACGCCCCACTCCATGTTAATAGTTCGCAAACTGAAACCAAACTAACTGGTATTCTTCACTGATCAGTGCATATGTTCTGAAAAAAAAATTGACGGTTCTTTTCCCAAAAAAAGCTTTGAACGATTAGCGCTGGAAATTTTGTATCAGAACTTATGGCAGGACTAGGTAATGTTTTGATTTAAAAAATCGAAACTAAACTAAATATAGGGTCCGCCAAATAATTTTTTTTTTTTTGAAAATGCTATAAAAAAAACTACTGAATATTTTCTCAAATTTCTTTTTTTATTTGAAAGTACAATCCTTCCGGTTAATAATGGAAAATAATTTCATTCAAATGGCTGCCTCGGCTGGCCATGCAGTAGCCTACACGATCGGTCCAATTTTTAAGCACATTATCGATTGTGTGCAGCTGTATTTCACCAATGGCTTCACGAATATTGTCCTTTAAAGCGTCAATTGTCTCTGGCTTGTCGGCGTAACACTTATCTTTGACGGCACCCCACAAATAATAGTCCAACGGTGTCAAATCGCAGCTCCGAGGTGGCCAAACGACATCAGCTCTGCGGCTGATAATGCGATCTTCAAAAACAGGGCGCAAAACATCGAGTGTAGCTTCGGCTGTGTGGCACGTAGCGCCGTCCTGTTGAAACCAAATGTTGCCAATATCCTCCTCTTCAATTTTTGTGAACAAAAATTCATTCAACATGGCCCGATAACGATCGCCATTGGCTGTAACGGCCACTCCTTGCTCATTTTCGAAGAAAAATGGCCCAATTATGCCTCTGGACCAAAATCCGCACCAAACAGTGGCTCGTTTTGGGTGCACCGGCTTTTCAATGTATGCGTGCGGGTTTTCTGTGCCCCAAATGCGACAATTTTGCTTGTTTACATACCCGCCAAGATCAAAATGAGCTTCATCTGAAAAGATGATTTTTTTGGCAAAATCGGCATCTTCTGTAAGTCGATCGCAGGCCCACTTAGCGAAGCGAACCATATTTCGAACCACAACCATATTCGTTCAGCAGAGGGATAAAACTAATTATCTGTCAAATCAGACATGAGCTAAGTGTTACCATTCACGAAATAAGCACTACTTGAAAAAAAAAACGTTAGATGGCGGACCCTTTAGATAAAAGATACGGAAATTAGTTTTATATTTAATAGGTAAGAAAAGGAAAGAAAACAAGATAGAAAAAAAAAGAAACAAACAAAAACAAGTACCTAATCCAGCCAACCCTAGATGCCCCTAAAAAAGTCCTAAAGCGATGTGCTAAAGTGTTGCTTAAGTTGTCCCTTGATGATGCCGATGCTATGAGATCTTCTCGTGTTAGCTGGGAGCGAATTCCATGGCCTCACGGCGTAATTGAAAAACTGTTTTTCTGTTACCTGTATTGCTCTGTTTGAGTTCGAAAAGGAAAGTTACAATAGTATCCTAACCTTAAGGAAGCTTTGAGATATGATCCCGCCGCCGTAATCTGTATATGAAACGCCCTGTGCTGTTAAGCGTTAGCTTGCGTGAGCTGGAATTATCGAGATCGTAGAAGACTGGGAATGCATACGTTAAAATAGAGATCAGTAGCGTCTTGACGAGCATTGATATATTGCTAATTGGGAGACAATTTCCAGCGTAGCATAGTATACGCAAGACACCCTAGACTCTACCTGTTACATTGGTGATGTGATCCCCCCACGTAAGCTGTTGATTAAAGATGACTTCAAGGTTTTTAACAGTCTTTACATAATCGATGTCGCTTCCGTTGGCTTGGATTGGTGGGAAGCTACTTAAGTCTGGGATAGTACGACCTATGACAATAGCTTGGCTCTTGATAGAGTTGAGTATAAGTTTGTTTTTATATGACCATCGTGTAACGGCATGGAGATCCTCATTTAACCGCGCAATAGCATCTACATACCTTTACTTGTAATAGGTAGCTGATGTGTGATCGTCTGCGTATATACGAGTATCTGCCTTACAGTATTTGAGAACAGTATTGTCGTTATTAAGCAGCGAGGACAGTAAGGGCGCCAGGATAGATTATTGAGAAAGGTGGAGAAGTTATCGTTAGCATATACAGCTTGGCCGCTATCTTCAAGGTAGTTCCTAATAAGTCTTAACTTTGAGGAATCCAAATCCAGTAATATTTGAGTTTTTTGAGGAGGATTTCATGTGGGACAGTATCGAATGCTTTGGAGAAGTCTAATAATACTAACGATATCACATGGTCCTTATCAATTTCACAGTGAAAGTCTCCAACAATCTTTAGTAACATGAAGGTGCAGCTGTGTTTTGGCCTGAAAACTGACTGAAATTGTGGAAGGAGTTAATATTGATTTAAGAATCAGTTTAATTGCGTTCTTAGAAGCTTTTCGAAAGTCTTGGATATGGATGGCAGTGTCGCGATCGGACGATATTCCTTATCATTATTATTTTTATGTCTAGTGACGGGTATGAATTAGGAATAAGGGTAGACGGAGGTGGTAAGGATGCTATTAAATACATATGTGAGACGTTTTAAGACGGTGTGGATGATTAGTCTTAAGAATTTGGGGTTTATGAAATCCAAGCCAATGGCGTTAGATTTTATTGCAAGGGTCGATTTAAGCACATCCTCTTCGTAGATTCTAGAGAAACCAAAACTATAAGTCAAGTTGGCCATATTACAGGGATCTATAATGTCGCACTTATTCGGATCCCCATTGCTATTGTCAGAGGGAGATGCGAATGAGGCGAATTTCTTATTTAGCTTTTCGATATTGATATCTTCTAAAGTCTCAGCCTTGATTTGTTTACCCATACCTAGCGTCTGAATAATCTTCCACGTTTAAGCGGTTTGGAATTTGTATGTAAAAAACTTAGTTTTCGACCTCCTGATAACAAAGTTCCTGATAGTAACTCGGGGAGCTTAAACTTCTTCCATCTTTTGTAGGCCCTGTCTCGATTTAAATCAGTTGTTCAATATGTCTTGTTAACCATTAGCATTTGGTGTTATGGATGGTAACGTTTTTGGTTGGGAAATGATTCTCAAACAGATTATTAATGGTTGATGTAAAAAACCCGACCTACTCATCAACGGAAGACATGTAGTAGGGGTTTAGCCAATTAGAATTGATAGAGTCATCGATAAGACAAGCCACGTTGATAGATTTAAAATCTCGGTAACTGATTGTAGTCGGTACGAAAGATTTACTAAGACTGAGGTCATAGAAGAGGACAATGAGATCGCATTTTGAGAAGCCGGGAACATCAAGCTGGCTATAGAAGTTGACGAGATCAGTTCTATTGACAGTAAGCATATCGTCGAGAGTAGAGCTTGAAGGGCTAAAGTGGGTGGAAGTCGAGTTGTCGACTGCAAATAAGTTGACGGAACTTAGGAAGTTTATGAAACGATTGCTGCTGGATTACTTTTTATGGGATAAAGTTTAAATAATAAACATTATTGGAAAGTTCACTCAGACCGTACGTACTAATCCTACCCGTGCAGCTGACATCGGCTTCAATAGATTATAAAGTAAAAATAAATCTATTATTTTTGCATGAAATTTGGCTTTATTTATCACTTTAGAAAGATTTGATTTATGCGTCGTTTTGTTCGCTAACTTGTTGCCATTTTGGAGGCAATTTCATTATGCCTCTTTCATCCTCCACCCTTACCCCTATTGGCAGAAACTGGCACATTTGTTTTTATAAACCTCTCTTGAGGCGAATTTCTCACCAGCAAAATCGTTCACTATGGACAGGAACAGGAGATAATCACCTCGTGCCGTACTTTATAGTCCGGACAATAAGGTGGATGCATAAGAATCCCAAAACGAAGCCTCCGGTGCTTCTGGTGAGTCACTGTGGATGTGTGTGGACCGGCGTTGTCCTGATGAAATACAATTCATCCCTTATTGGCCAAAGCTGGCTGCTTCTATGCAATTTTTTTTTTTTATAAGGTTCGTACAGGTTCAAGAGTTACGCTCTTATGATGTTTGTCACACAACCTGAACGGGGTGCAGATGGTTTGTGTCAAAGATGTTCGTTCATTACTCTCCGGGGGTGGTTGTCCTAGATATGATAAGAGATTCGACTGAATTTGTCGCATTGGTTGTAGTTCACAGTAACTTTTTTGTTTCCATATCATTAAGGTGTTATATTAGGAATTCACACACAGAGTATGAATTTTGAAGTGATTGCTTCTTTCAGACCGTCTAATTGTTGACAGTACTGTTCCGAATTAAGAGTTTTGCCGTGGGGAAGCAGCTCATAGTTAGATGATCCCCCTCCAATCCCACAGCACTCAACAAAACCTTCCTGACCACCAATCCTGACTAGGCTAACATTTGCGCCACGACCGTATCGCCACGACCATACATCGAGCTTCTTTTTGTATCCAGCCTTATTCAAATGGTTCCAAACGGTGCTTCGTGCAACGTCTGGCTCCTGAGAAATTGGCGAGTTGTCTTCTCGATCCAACTGAATATTTTCGATTCGCACCGCCTCCTTGTTCATTCATCTAGAAGTACAGGCAATAAAGTAGTCATGTAAAAGAACTAGGATAACCTGGCCCCAAAATAAGGTAACATATGTATGTCTTCAGTGATATTCAAACTATCACCAAAGACTTTATGGCCTTAACGGCGAAATTTAAAGGTTTCATTTCATATAATATGTGAAATCAAAATTACACAATAATTAAAGCCTTTAGACCATCTACCAGTTAAATTGATGTTGGATCGCCAAGTCAATTTATCGACGATTTGATGTTTTCCAATGAATCACATTTTTAGAACTTTTGTGATTAACTGTATCTAGCAACTGAAAAAATCCACACGAGATACATGAAGAGCTAATGAAAAGACGCTATGTCGTGGATTATGTGGGCATCATTGGCCCGCACTTTTTCGAATATGACATTGAAGAGGCAGTTGTAGTTGATGCTATCGCAACATGTTTGCCGGCAATCTACTTTTAAAATTAAATGGATTCAGCACGATCGCGTTATTTTGCTTAGAGGAGAAGTTGATGCGAATTGACAATTTCAGACTTCCTTCTTTGAGGTTATTTGAAAAGTAAGGTCTATGTCAACAATCTGACAAATTAGAGCCTCACATATAGCATATAGCACCCACACTGAAATTGACCCACTAATTATTCAAAAAGTCATCGATCACTTTAACGTTCGGTTGATCGCTTGCAAAAGAAACCGTGCTGATCCCATGAATGATATGTTCCATTTATAATTGCCATAGACCGACGCTGATTTCCTAAAAACTCTGTGTTTAATTAAACGAAAACTCCCACACTAGCTGCTGACTCACACTATATTTCACATTCATCCATGCCTTATGATGCTGTATCACACCGATGGTAGTAGAGTGTGGATGTGATTGCTCCTGCGAGGTAATGTGACGTCAATATCGATGACGCCTTCCAAACTCATTGACCAAAAATTCATCCGCTGATCGAATCTGTAGGTTAATAAACAATATCTAAGCGTTCCTTACTGCCTTCAAAGTAGTCATCGTAAATCTCAAAAGGCATTGAAATAGAAATAGACTTTAATCAGATCCTGAAAATATTTTCAATTCGTGTTTGTTTCGTTCAAAGTTTTCTAAAACAATAATAACTTCAACACTACCATCACCGTAGCCGGCAATCGTAAAGAAGAATTATAACCTGCATTATACGTAAGTGTGTGATTCGAACTGGGAACATTCTTTTTAGATTAATCTATCAAATACTACTCATTGCAATAAAAAAGAATGAAAACCCACCCATCTACCCGTACTTAATGCCCGTCTTGACTATCGATTGCGTCACTTGTCTACATACGTGACCGCTCGTTCACACCGCGCCACCACATACTACACCATCACCCCACTGCTGCTGGCGAGGCATTAGGTCAGACCATAATTTAAATTCAATTATACAATTAAACCAGATACATCTTCAAATCTGCAATTCGCTTAAGTCCGTCGTGCACACAACACAAGCGGTTAGTCCAATAGTTCCACACGAGACTCAACTGACCGTCGAGCGTGACGAACTCACAGCATAGAAATGGCCTTCCAACCATGCCCCCATCCATCCGTTCCGAATCGAAATACGTCAATATACGAGTATAATACTCCAACGCCCCTTTCGCCTCAATGCGCGGATATGATCATTTGGGCGCAATTTCCCCCTAATACGTTCCATTATACCGTAGAAGAGCTGCGCGAACCGAGCATCCAGGGGATGCTCGAATGAAAATATTTAACACAATCATTTATATTCTGAGATGACGTCCAGTATGACGTCAAACGTGTCAAGATCTTCTACTACTTCTCCGACCGCCACGGATCTTAACGGATGGAAATTGCTATCCGCTGAATGGTTCTTCCTATTCTGTGCCAAACGACAGCTGAATTTAATTTTGGATCACCGTGTAGAAAGAGTGAAAGCAGATGTTTACAAATCGTGCTTGAAGGAATTCGAGACTTCAAGACTCAAATGGTGAGTGTTGATGTACCTCTCCCGCTGGTCTTTGAACTAAGTGGAGGTTTTGAAGCACCTTTCATCTCGTTTATTGATAATTTATTCCCTTGAACGTGGCCTGAAGTAGCATGTGTTGGTTGCTCTGACGATAGGTATGAGAAGAATTGCAGCGAGTGCTACTAAATTAACTAAGCACTTGCTGTTGACAAAGTTGCATAACCACGGTGTCCGTCTTAAAACGTGTTTCGAGGGTAATTGGGTGGAAAATTGATTCTATCAAAATGTCGCTTCTCGTCGCGTTAGGTTCAGATGAAGTTTATTGCTCAATAACCGCATCTGCGAGATGTTATATGATACGAGGTGATATACTGTGTGAGTTGCTTTTGTGAGCTGATGTATACGTGGGTCGATAATGGCAACTGACGTCAAGCGACACTCTTTCGCGAAATGGCTTTTTATAAAAGTACTTGATGCTTTCTAAGTGCACAGGAAACAGAGGCTGAGAATTTGTTCGGTAATTTGAGGGGTTGCTAAGTAGATCATCTAGAGACTTTCTAAAAAAGCGCTTTTCCGCTAGAGAACCAACCACGAGGTGTAGAATTAATCACAAGCACTCTTTGATCTTCGTATACTTCCTTTCAAAGACCTTAGTTCTCAAATGCTTCCTTACCGAGCAATTTTTTTGGCGTTCAAATTAAAATAGCATTGTGATCCGAGTAGATAATCTTCGTCATGGACGTACCCAAAGCTCCCCAAACCTAAGGCTCTGTCAGAATACAACCGTATTATTGTAGAAAGTACTATCAATTTAAAGAAGCCGAAAGAAGGCTACTAAAGTTCTATGACACTTGATTGTATGTACTGAGCCTGAAATTTCCAAGTTATGTTGCTGATAACGATTTGAAATATTGATGCATTTACCGATTGAGAGTTAAGTGAAACTTGCTTCTTAGTAAATTTGAATGGGCGAGTTTACAAACTATGTTACATGTAACCCAGGGTTACAAAATATTTGGCCAATTGTAAAGCGCTCTATCAGACCCATGTAATTATGTCTAAATTTTAACTCCGACTATGATATTCTCTCTACTTGTCTCCGCTATGGTGCATGGTGGTCGACTCTCTGCTCGATGCTCTCAATGCCTTTGGAATCTATGCCCAGGCCTATGCGGATGATGTTGCTGTTCTCCTTGTCGACTCATGTTTAGCGACTGTGTCTCAAAGCGCAGGCGGCACTAGATGTGATCGAGGACTGGTGCATGAGTTATGGGCTGTCGGTTAATCCTCTTAAGACTGATGTCGTTCTCTTCACGAGAAGGAGGAAAAATACTGGCATTACTCAGCTGATGCTTAAATGCATTCCCATCCCAATATTCAAGGAAGTTAAGTACCTGGGAGTCATTTTAGATAGCAAGCTTCTTTGGTGAACGCATGTTGAGTCCAAAACCACCAAAGCACTGTCAGCTTTTTGGCAATGCAAGGTCCTTTGCATCTACACGGAAATGACCGATAATCTCATATGCATCGGTTGTTTGGTGGAACAGGCTAACTCGCAAACATGTTGTGGCTTCTATCACCAAACTCCAAAGAGCGGTCGGCACGGGGGCTTTCCCCCACACAGCACACCGGGAGCTGCTCTAGATGCTATGATGAATCTTCCACCCCTTGACATATATATCAGAAGGTGCGCACTGAAAGCCATGTCTCGTCTCAAGAGAAATGGTATTTGGTACAACTCGCATTGTAGTGATAGGGGCCTTGGACGAGAAATATCCTACGACCCCAGTCCCACGACCTTCTGACGCAATGACACCTGCCATCCTACTGCGCTGTAATTTCACAGTCACATTTTCATGTCGTCAGGACTGACTTTGGCCAGACACTCAACCTGGAATATACTGTCTTTGCATTTTTACAGATGGCTCCAGGACTGGGCGGGGGTCCGGCGCTGGAGCTTTCTTTGAACGCGAAAACATTCGACTGCACTTTTCGTTAGGAAAATATGCGTCTGTCTTTTAATCAGAGACATACACAATTCTAATGGTCATTCACTATGTTGCGAAGCAAAAGTGGAAGGGAAAAAGCATATGCGTCTGCAGTGACAGACAAGCTGCACTCAAAGCTATGTCCACCCTCCATCAATTAGCATGAACTCCAATTAGCAATTAGCATGAACTCAAGACCTTTTTGAACAAAGTCGGAAGATTAAATTCACTTAGGCTTGTATGGGTCCCAGGTCACTCTGGGACCCCAGGAAACGAGATCTCCGATGAACTCGCTAGAAGGGGCTGAGAAGAGAGTTTCTCAGAACCTGAACCCGTCTAAGGTCTACCTGCTTTGACGGTTAAATCTGACATCAACGACTGGGACTTTAATGCACACAGTCGTAGATGGAGGAAATATCTAGGATGCAGGATGACTAAGCACGTACGCCCTGATGGCTGCAAGAAGTCCGCAATATTTTTATATCCTTAAGGAGAAATGATTGCAGAAGGCTTAGGGGCGTCATTACGGGCCATTACATTTTTGCCAAACATCTCTACGTGCTTTGCATCAGTGAGACGCCTACCTGTGCTGCATGCTGCGAGGAGGATGACACAGCAGAACACTTTCTCCGCGACTGTCCCGCCTTCGTTCGCGCACCGCGGTGCACCCTTGGGGCCGACGTGGTGTGTCCCGAATCTCTTAGCTCTACATCACTGAAGCCCCTCCTCACTTTTCTCCGTACAACGGGGAAAATACAATAAAGACAAGGTGTCTGTCTGGTAGTACAATGGACCAGTATTTATGTCTGAGTGCTCCAACAGATAGTAGAAGCCTCCAATAAAAAACAAAAAAAAAATGATCCTCTCCGCATTTAATAGGATGAATACAATAACTAGAGACAACCAAGCTTGACATAACGTATGTTATTGAGAACTGTTTATCTCTGCTGGACTGAAACCATAGTCAAAGGAACATCATCAGAAACTTTTCTTCTATGTATGTACATTCGGCGCTACAGCCCTTGCTAAATGTCAAAGGCCTGAGGAGGTACACATGTGACTCCTAGAATATAATCTAAGACAGTCCGGCAGTACACAAAGCATTAGACTCGAACTCAAAATCCGTCAAGGAATGCCACGATGCAAAACCTAGGCAACAGAAATAAAGTCAAACTCTGGTGGGTGCCAGGTCACAAGGTCATAAAAGGCAAGGAAATCGCCGACCAACTCGCTAGAAAAGATTCCAACAAAACCTTTCTGCGGAACCCCCGAGTCAAAGATTAATTTTCTTTCAGACAAGTGGGAAAAATCGTAACACCTGCGCTTTTAGAACTTTCAAGCATTCTGTCAATTGAAGAGATTCATACGGCCAATATTCTCAAATATAACAGAGTCGATATCAGAAGACTGATCAGCTACCTTTCGGGAAACTGTAGTCTGAGTAATGATCTTAACAAACTAACCTCTCGTCTGAAACCGAGTGTCGACGAGAAAACTGCAGAGCACATACTATGCGAGTGTGCTACCCTCTGCCATCTTAGAAAGCGTATCCTCCTCAGAGAAATCATAACTCCTGAGGGGACCAGCTCAGCTCCTACGAGGGACATCCTAAGCTTTATTAAGAAAATAGAGGAACTCCTCGTCTAATTGGCTAGCAGGCACAATAGACCTACTCTGATCGCAGTGCTCTATGCTATCTTTTAGCACTAGCCCCAATTTAAAAAAAAAAAAGAGAAAAAACGGCACTACAGGCCTAATAAATCAGAGTGGTTAAGACACTCAGCTAGCTCGATTTTACTCTATCCGTCTTCAGTCGCACGATTAGTCGCACGATTAGTTGGTCGAGGTCCCTTTCCATCTGTGTCGTATCCCTCAGGGTTAAGCCCAAGGACCCGAAATATCCGAAAATCGAAATTCTCTCGAACGTTCAAGGGCTTCTCTAGATAAGAATCTTTTAAAACGTCTTCTTGGTTTTTGAGAAAGGTCTAACTATTACGCCGTCTTCTGAGACCGGAGAAAATGTGGTTCTATTGTCGTCTGTGCATGTTACCGCGGAGCACAGGTGGATGAATTCCTTGAAAGCTTCAAAGCTACGAGTATATTTGTCGATACTCGTACGTTGTGAGTCCCAATTAATAACGTGAATGTCATTCGCGTAAGCGAGCAGTTGGACCACTTCAAATAGATCGTGCCTTTTATGTTGAACATCGATTTTTACGTAATATTTTCAACGTCAATCAGTTCAGAAAAATCCTATAACAGTGGACCGATTTGCCTCCGGGGCAGTAAATACATTTCTAATCCTAACTCTAGTGGGTTCAAGGGTTCTCCTATGTTATCCTATGTCCTAGGAATATTAAAGGTGGAAACAACTCACATCTTAACAGGCTGCCGTAAATAGGCTTATGGTCAGCAAATAGTTGGATAGTTTCAATCTGGAATTTGTTTGTGTTTTTTCGAATATGACCTTCTCGATTTTGAGACTACACTGACCAATTCATTTTTATAAAGTTAAATTGATTATAAACCGTATCAGCCACTTGCACAAAATGGCAGAGAAGATCTTGTATGCGTGGTTCAGGAGACTAATCCCTCTGTAGTCTACGCAGTCAAGAAGATCTTTCCTAATTTCGAGCATGTTTTCCTCTGACCAAATCCTGCATATGAAACTTATGATATGTTTCAATGTTGACTTTGTCCTAGTCATGGCGACGGAAGACTTTTGTACCATCGTCCGGCATGAATAAATCATTCTGTTTGGCAGTGGTTGACTTCCACCGCGATTATACAATCTGCAATCATACAATCGGCTGCGACTCTGTCGACAATGTCTATTTTCATCCCTGCAGGCTCTCGTTCTGGTTTTAGGTCTTTGTTTGACTGTTTTTTTCTTAATTTTTTATAAATCTTTCTGAAGTCTTCCCTCTTAAGTCGTAGTCCTTTGACATTCATCATCGAGCCAGGAGTTTCCTGGCGATGGGGGTCCAGGGTTTCTATAAAAACCTAACACAGCAGAAGCGGCGATCCTGGTAGCTTGCTGGTAACCACTTATCCAATAACCCTTTTTTTATAATTATACAATAAAATGTCGGTAAGGCTTATATGTCACAAAGGCTTACAGGTTCACTTAAAGATAAAGAATTAGTTGTAGGCTTTTTCAACAACAAGACAAATTTTTATTCCGAAAATATAAAGCTCTAGCCCAGATGTGGGGAAGTACTATAACATTACTAGACTTTCCGGACGATCTCAAATTTTAAGCCACAAAAAGCTCCATAACTTGTTGTTGAAACTTATTAACCTACAATTCATAGAGAGTTATATAGAAAGCTAGGTAGGCTAAGAGCTATAGTAATAAGAAGAAATCAATTTTATCTATTGCAAAAAGAAGTCTAGGATGTTAATCTTTATTTGAAAAAAATGAGCAGAGTAGAAGTCTAAAACATACAGGTTTCGTCATAAGATATACTAACTATACTTACTTAACAAGCTTATCTGGTAACTGATAGCTTGTAGTCAGCAGAATATTGAAAGTCCCATTGAACAAAGGATTGGATGATCTTGAATGCAGGGCACGTTAGTCTCCTCAGGTATAGCTGGCATGAAAACTAAATACATAAAATAAAGTGCTTTTATCCCGAGAGCGTCATAAAAGGGAAAAATTTGGTACAAAATGATCCAATAAGATGTGTCACTCCAAATTTCAAACCAATATTTTACCGTCGACACAGAACTATCATTTTGAAGTGAAAATCAAAAAGTTAATCGATTCCAATTTCACAATGTGTTGAAGCAGTAAAAATATTATCCAACGTACAATTGAAAGGTCTTCATATACATAAAGTCCAGATAGCATATCCCCGACAGTTTCAAAAATATGTTCTGTGACACTGATAAAAGCGTTAACTTTTTATCTGTCTTTTATTATTTCCCAATAGTTGAAGAACGGACGTCTCTAAAATTTCTCTAAATGCCAGGTGTTATCGCAGTGTCTTCGCTAGGCGATCAAATTCAAAAGACAGAGAATAAATATTCTGTGTGATTTTATTTACTGAAAGTATGGTAAGGCAGTGCACTCTAAAGCTGTGATTATATTCAGAATACAAAAAAGAAGAAATGTAACATTTAATGTGGCTCTATAACATCCCGGGGCCCGTCTGAACTTCTACGATGAAGACTTAACATCTAAGACAGCGAGCCTACCTCATATTTCGATGCATACTCACTGAGATTGCCTTCCATTACGTCTCTGTCTATTTGGTTCTTAGCCCCAATGAAATTCAGTCCGTTATCACTGTACAGGAACCGAGTGACGACCCGATTGATAACAAACGACGCAGGCTCAAAGTACACTGATCTAAGCTTAGATCATTGAGGAGTTCAATTTGCACTGCCCGAAATGTAAGGCAGGTAAAGATCATGCCATAGCGTTTTATAGTTCCTCGTCCAAATTTTACTAGCATCGGTCCAAAACAGTCGACTCCAACATGACTGAAAGGCCTTAGATGGAAAGCTAAACGAGCCTCAGGAAGTTTACCAATAAGAAACTCACTGGCTTCGCCTTCATTAACTTGCATCTGTTGCATCTTGATCTGACTCTTTCCACTGTTACTCGAACGCTAATTATCCATGCACGATTCCGGATGTCTGAAATTACTGAACTTGTTCCCATATATAAGATCTTTTCGTGGTGATGAGCGATGAGCAAATCGGCGAGATGATGACTCTTTGGAAGTATTGCTGGGTTACGTGCTATGTAGGATACAACTGCTCTCTGTCCGCCATGCGAATGGTTCCCTCTTTGTCCAGGAAAGGCGAAAAAGTTGCTATCTAGCTGGAAGCGCTGACCTTCTTACCTGCTTTAAGGGCAGCTACTTCAAGTGGGAAAGCATCCGCCTG
Organism: Merodon equestris; assembly: GCA_958301585.1. Classification (NCBI taxonomy): domain Eukaryota; kingdom Metazoa; phylum Arthropoda; class Insecta; order Diptera; family Syrphidae; genus Merodon; species Merodon equestris. The sequence goes on from OY284413.1 coordinate 163,161,737, forward strand.
AACTCTTCTAAATATCCAGTTCTCAGCGAAAGATTTCTTTTCAGCGATTCTTCTACTTAAACTATTTTTTAAACGTAGCAAAAAGGCAATAACGATGGCTAACCTGTCACGAAATCTAGCTTTAAAATCATCCAAGATTGCGTAGGACACAACTTTCTTGCTACGAAATAAAATCGTTTGGGATACTACGCTTTCATTACTCATCAATTCAACTGCCTCTTTGCTTGGTGACACAGGCCACCTATCTCTCGGGCATCGAAAAAAAACAGCTTCCTTGAACCACTTCGCTTCTACATCTCCAAAGGATACATCATTCCATCTCGTGGCATCGTCGGCCACGTTATGATCTGTCCTGACATGAAACCATTGGCGCAGTGAAGATAGGTCCAAAGTTTCTCCTACTCGTACAGCAACAAAGGATGACAACTGAAATTTTGTAGAATTGATCCAGGACAATACAATCTTCGATCCGAAAGGAAATCGAACGTCGGGAGTCAATACATCCCAAGGATCTTACAGACAAAAGACTCAGAGCTGTGTGGATCTATGGTCATCAACTTGGGATTAACATGGTCCCCTAAGGTCCTCCGGAGAAGCTCTTATCTATTAGACGGTACTCCGACCAGGTTGACTTACATATTGGACTACGTCTTGAGTTACAGAAACAGCCTCTTTCACCGAATCGTGGATGTTAAAGTAATCGTCTACATACGTCCTCCTTGTCAACCCATTTACAGCTTGTAGGTATTCTTTTTGGAATAATTTTGCATGACGATTCTTGACAAGCACGGTTTTCTTAAACTGTGCAAGAAATATATGACCCCCTCTGATCTGGCTTCAATCTATAAAATCTGTTTCCGGCCCAAGATTTCTTTGCTTCTAATAAAATTCAAAAACGGGCTATAATCAAATATGACTAAACGAGCTACCCAAATGCATTCCTCCCCTTCAACAATTACACTGCAATATTCGTCTCACTAGGAATGTCTTAACAAAGATCAGTTAAGGGAGTTCAGAGGAGATGAAGTGAAGTTTACTTCGAAAATCCAGATTATCAACAGTTTCGGGAATTGAAAAATTTAATTAAGTTTTATGATTAGAATTAAACAGTTAAACTATTAGAATAAGTAAGACAAAAAAACAGAAATAGGTTTCTTACAAAAATTTTCCTTGAAAATCGAATTTTAAAATATATGGATATACGAGGTTTGTTCAAAAAATAAGGTGACTTTTTTGAATTTTGTGGGCTGAATACATCCATTTTTTTTTTTTTTATGTCTGTTAAAATGTCCCCTCACTTATGTTGACAATGTCGGCTATGTCGGATATTTAGTTTATTTTTCTTGGTTATTTTTGCTTTTGAAAAAAATTAGTCAAAGAATATAATTTTGGATGAAATATAAACTCGAACGTACCTAAAATGTTGACTGTGGCATTTGGCGAGTCTACCCTGAGCAAAAAACGAAACACTTATAAGGAACAATTCCTTCACAGAAGGCCGAGAACATGTTAATAACGCTGCCCACCCTGGACGCCCCAGCTGTTATGGGAAATCGTCGAATCACTGTCAGAGAAGTTCCTGAATATATTGCCATATTCTTTAAATCATTACTTTAACTCAGTTACTAAATTTTGTCCAAATAAGCCATGGCGTGAGCATCGCTCAAGAGCTGTTAAATGACGATCCAGATTTTCTGAAAAGGTTCATCACTCTCGACGAAAATGAGTATATGGTAATGACATGGTAATGACGTCGAAACCCAAGCCCAATCCTCCCAATGGAATCAACCAGAATAGCCAAAGCCGACAAAAGCTTGGCGGTCTTTTTACGGACAAATATGAAAGTTTTTCCGAATGTTTTCTCTGATTACAATAGTTCATCATAATTTCTTGTCGGAAGATCATTGTAAGGTTCGTTATGAGTTTTTGTCAAAAGGTTGTACGGTCAATAGAGAATATTGAAGTTATGCGTCCAAGCAATATGAAGCAATACGCAGAAAACGTCCGAATCTGTGAGAAAAATATGCATGGCTGTTGCATCATGTTGCTTGCTCACTCATCGTTGCTTGTGCGTAATTTTATGGACGAAAAACAGTGCTGTACTCATGCGTTAACCACCGTATCCACCGGACTTGCCAAAACTGCAAAGACCCATGAAAGGAAAGAGATTTGCCACAATTAAGGAGATAAAGACTGCATCACTGAATCAGGATTATACCAAAACGTACTACGAGGATTGAAAGAAGCGCTAGCTAAAATATATTTTATCTGAGGGGGATAACCTAGAAAGCAATAAAAAAGATATTGATCATTAAATAAGTATTTTTCAGAAAAAAGTCACCTTATTATTTGAACAATCGTCATAAATATGTACATAAAAAGTAAGTTTAAGACGGGAGATATTAGTAATTAAAAGTTATGAAAAGACTTCGAGTGACCGCATTTGTAAGTCACATTAAATTCAATATTAAAATATTTTTAGGCTAATTTTAAGATTTTTGTTTAGAAAATATGGATAGAATAAAGACAAACAAAACAATAAACAAAGCCATCTTTCAATTTAATCACAGCATATCAATTTCATATGCAGTATCGAACAAAACATTTGCTAATCGAACAAAAACTGGGAAATTTCATAAAATTCATACAATTTTTGTTCGAAAGCATAACATTCTTTACATTTTTTAAACCTCAATATTAAAGGAAAATAAAAATATATAATTTATAAAAATACAATAAATATTTATTAAGTTTTAAAAAATTATGATAAGGGACTTAACATTTTCTCGCGACAAAATAATTGCAACTGAAGCGCCTCAACAGTATATTTACCTTTACATATCACTTGTTTTACATTATTTATAAGTTGTGTCGTATTGAGCGCATTTCTGAGGTCCATTGCTCACTTGAAAAAGGGTAATAATGGCACCTAATAAATTTGGCGATGCGTTAAAGCAGCGCATTTTGGATGATTTCACATCAGTATTTCACAAAAGGAAATAGCTATGAAAAACAAAATAAATAAATCGTCGGTTTCCCGAATCCTAGGTCGATATAAAAAAGCAAAAGAAGTAGTTGTTTGCATCGCGGTGGTCGACTACATAAAACAAGCTCCCGATCGAACGCTTTGTTTGCACGAAAATTTAAAATCGATCCCTCATATCTGCGCTGAAATTGATTCAAGACTTCCAGCTAACAGTAAGCGCTAGAACAGTATCCCGTCGGTTGACCGAAGTTAATTTGGGCCCTTTTCGATTTGCAAAAAGATCAATAATTTCCATCCGAAACCAGAAAAAGTAAATTCAATTTGCAAAAAAAACATCTTTGTTGAGAAGTGGAGTCCTTTTTAGTGATGAATCAAATTTCAATATCATGGACAGCGGTGGAATTTTGTATGTTAGGACACCACTTCGCAAGCGACTTCAAGCTCGCTATTGCTTGAAAACTTTTTAGCATAATGGGGGCAATGTGATGGTGTGGCATTGTATTACTGCTACTGGTTTGGACCTATTGTAACGCATTAATGGTATAATCGGCCAACACGCATATGAAAACATCTAAGCGCGGTTGCGTTGAGTCTTCCAGCAGCACTATGACCCAAAACACACATCAAAGCTTGTCAAATCGTGGCTTAGTGACCAAACTGTTATGAATTGGCCACCGCAGTCGACCGATTTAAACCCAATTGAGAATCTGTGAGAAATTGTGAAGCAAAAGAACAAATCGGTTGATTTGTCGGGTCGTATTCGAAATGCGGACAATTTTGTCTCAATAATAGAGAAAGCTTAGAATGAAATTCCCTTGAATAGTTTAAAGAATTTAATTGAATCCATGACACAGCGATGCAAAGCAGTGAAAATAAAGAATATGCCACGAATTATTGATATTTTTTAGTTTTTCTGATTTGAAATAGAAGTTGCGATTGTTTTGTCCGATACTGTATGTACTAAGTCTGTAATTTGGCTTAAGCAATTTCGCGACTTTCATCGCAACAATGCATACTTCTTCTTATTGTAGACCTCATTGCAAAACTGTACTATAAATGTTTAACAGAAAAATAAATTAGGATAACAAATTGTTGTAGGTTGTGGGTGTTGTGGCAATGGTAATTATCATCGACTGTTGAGCGGAAGGTCTGTGGTTCAAGACTCCATAACCATAAACAATTTCTATACGGAAAAATTGTGCAATAACATCAGTTGTGAATTAGAGATGATTAAAAAATTCTAATGAAGGCATAATACTCTCAGCATAAGATCACTTCAAAATTCATACTCTGTGTGTGCATTTCTAATATAACACCCTAATGACATTGAAATAAAAAGAGTTACTGTGAACTACAACCAACACAAATTCAGTCGAATCTATCAGATCCTATCTAGGACAACCACCCCTGGAGAGAAGTGAACGAACATCTTCGACACAAACCATCTGCACCCCGTCCAGGTTGTGTGACAAGCACCATAAGAGCGTACACTCTTGAACCTGCACGAATTATAAAAAAAACAATGTTCTGTTTATATTTCAACATTGGATGTGTTGTACACATGTCGCTGTAGAATATTGATGTTCCATTGATCCAATGCAGAAAGGTTAAAAAATCTTAAATCTAGGCCAAAATCACAAACCTGGAACTTTCTTTGCGTCTTGGACATATGTACATATATTAGGTTGTTTTAGACTTTTAATTCAAACTGCGTAAGATATTCACAAAACCACACATTGGCGACGATAAACAATAACAAACTTACTAGTCAAAGAAAACAAATTGTATTATTTGATAGAAAAGCGTCCAAGCAATAAAAAGACATGCCAACAACGAAATCAAATGTTGATAAACAGGAAAAGCTAGACTTCTTGATACAATCATTCAAAGCCATTCAAAGGTTAATCCGTAAACAAATTCCCAGATCAAGGCCAGCGTCAAGCATTCCTCCAGACAATTGTCATGTCCAACCCAACCCTGGGAATAACCCAATCGCCCGTTCTGCCCACATCTTAATTGAATAGCAATATCTTACATCACTGCCTTCAATTGCACAATACTATCGCTCCATCACTGATATTACCTCATTTTACTTTCAATTTACAATACAATCTACCTAACGAATGCCCGAAAGACCGATAAAACACATACTTGATAGATCGCTAATTGCCCGTAATTTCTAAAACGACACCACCAATCAGCGAAACATCTATCAGCCAAACGCCTGTACATCACAGGAACAAACAATCTATAAATATACTAATGTATCTACATACAATCCAACATCTCAGCAGAATAAACTAAAAACATAACCTGAAAAGCCTCATGCACAAGCGACGACGAGCAGCACCCCCTTTAGGATTCCATCAATACCGCCAGCCTCCGATATCGAGGTCTTGGCACACCACAACAACGCCATGTCCCGCATTCAGGCTCTAAATTAAATTCATCTTTTCAAACCAAAATAAAAATCAGAGAAACGCACACACCCAATCACACCGCCGTCGCACTGTCGGACGGGCAGCAGAGAAAACAAACTGATTGTTTATAGCCCAAGAGCTGACAGGTCATATTCATCCATAAAAGGAATGCGCAGGGGGGTTGATGGCTGATGATTACCATGCCTCACATCAGTCCCCCTACCCCCCACCGTCGATTTTCATTTCTATTTCAATTTTGATTCATCGTTCATTCACAGATGCACTTTGATTTGCTGTTGTAACCAACCCAGGGGAGCTTGTGGCGGCCACACACTCGCATCATACATTAAAAAACCGATCAAAATAAACAAAGGATAGGATAGGAGCAGCTACACGGCCAAAGGACGGAAAGGGAAATTCATTAAGCAAAACAAACGGCGAAAATACGAAAACAAAACAACATTCGAACGAATGCCCGCGAAGCCTATAAGAGCATCACCCTAACCCCAAAACGGCTATATTCGTCGAAAAGACATCCGCCGCAACACAACTGAACAAAACGCATCTGACCGACAAGAAGAGCATCTCTCTAAACAAGCTATCCGATAGACCTACAGCAGCTAGAGTATTGTTCAGTGTTCTCGTAATCGTCATACCACACATTATACGAGCAGTAGTCTCTCCCCACTTGGTTTGGCTCAAGCAAACAATCCAGAAACAGAATAGTGCTTACGATCAACATCGCTGCCAACATCTGCTCGTGCGCTCCACCAATCTATCCACCGAGGCCTGCTGACGTTATAGCTCGGTTACGCTTCGACTGTGCTTGCAGCGAGATCTCATTCTCGCCATTTCGTCAGTTGTGAATTGAATATCGCTCCGAGCGGTTTACCCAGCGGCTACTAAACAAGTTAAACCTGTGATCAGTGCAAAGTATTTTTGTTTTTCTCCATCTCACTTATTCAATCGCGGTATCTCGTCGTGCCAGTCACATCCAGATACATATCAACATCGCTCCGTGCTCTGTGACAAGTTTCAATTCAATCCGAACGTGTATAGAAATGCACATTCATCCCAGCTCGCCTAATTCGACGCCAACTGAAGAACTTGCCGCGATCAAAATTCAAGCCGGTTTCCGAGGCTATCGAGTCCGTAAGCTGCTCCGTCAACGACCCACAAACGGCGTACATCGTCCCGAAAGCAATCAAAACAATATGGAACATCATGCCACAAGTCCGACTGGTGCCCATCCCCGTGACGAGCGTAGCAGTGGCAGTGAAAGTTCCTCCATCGAGGATAAATGCGCTACAAAAATCCAAGCCGGCATTCGGGGATTCCTGGTGCGAAAGAAGCAGAAAAAGGCAACCGATGCAGCTACTAAAATTCAAGCCAGTTTCCGGGGATTCAAAGCACGAAAAGAGGCGCAGAAACTCCGTCAGAAATAAGGACTTCGTCGTCGTCGAGCGTGCTGGCCTCGATCCACATACGATTTTGCGGTCTAGGCTAGGCCTCAATGTACGAGCTTGCGCTGTGCGTGTGTGATTGCCGATTAGTTTAGATGAAAAGCCAATAATATTGTTGTACGTTAAGTTTAAATTAAAAACAAATGAATAATTAAGTGATCGAAGAGAAAAACTAAATATTTATTCAAAAACCAAAAAAATACAAAGAAAATGAAAATTCAAAATTAGCAATCTTTCGAAAATATTGAAACAAAGAGAGGGAAACGAATGTCATATTGTGAAAGATGTCAAATATCTCACGTTGACGTGGAGATATGATAAAAAAAAAAAAAAAAACTAAAATGAATAGCATAACATGAAAACAGAAATAATTCCTTAGATTTTAAAAACAAACGATACATACGTACGAGTATGTACGTTCATAAGTACATGATTATGTCGTTGCTTTAGTTAAGAGTTTAGAATAAAATGTTAAGTAAAATCTAAACGAGTCGTTGTTTGACTTTTTTTCTTAAGGTTTCGAATTAACGATGTTGGAATTTTGAATTTCTGACGACTACAAACCTTTTCACGTGTATGGTAGATGGGGTAATTATACCTAAGCATGATGCAGAACGAGGGTGAACTCAAATTACTGCAGCGAATAGTAGAATCAAGGTTAAGCAGTGTGAAGCGAAGCAATGCCAGCGCGGCGTTTACAGCGTAACGGTGTAAACAATAGAAAAACAAATGAGAACACGTACATAGATATTTCGCAATTCGTTTTGATGTGCGTCATGCAGAAGTGACTTCTAAACGGAAGTCAACTCAGAAGATGTTCAGTGCAATCAAACCAAGTAAGTTTTGCAGAAAGGAGCTCATCTACCTAAGCTTTTCTGGTCAACCTATGTCTATAACCCGAATTTCTTGTTTTTCGCAAAACTACAAAATATTATAGTAGAAAGCTGAAAAGCATAGGACAGCTCCAATGCAGTCTATGAATAAGTTCTTTTGAACAGTTCAATTTTCAAAACCATTAGAAGCTGCGCTAAGTGAGTTAATATATTTTCCGCATATGGTATTCAGGATGGCCCAAAAGCACTCACCTGATGTTGTTTCACTGTATCCTTACAGACCAAAAAATATTTTTTAATTTATAATTGCCTAACAAAACTTATTTTTTTGTCTAAAATACATTCATTAGTAAGCACTAAAAGCATTTCCTTTTTCCAGTGAGAAGCATTTGGAAGGTCTCTCGGAAGCGTCCAATAGTAGTCTGTCATCACTGCGACGCTCCATCTTCCCTGGTGTTTTTTTCTTTGTGAAATCGTTCACCTTGCTCTTCACATCTCCTAAATTCTCTGGAAAGTAATCGAGGTGGGAATGAAGAAAATGTTCTTTTAAACTCATTAGGCAGCTTAAAGCTTAAATGCTTTTAACATTCTTTTGACGATTTGTTTGTAGTTACGGTCTTTGTTTAAAAATTTACTTAAAAATTTCTCTATGACCTCTTTAAAGGCAATCCTCCCTTCTCTTTGAGGATCCATCATAGTTGTGATGAATTGTGGATCAGCCATAAGCCGTCTAATATCTGGTCCAACGAAAACACCTTCCTTCAACTTTGCCTCCGAGAGGCCTGGAAACTTTGATATTAAGTATTTGAAGAGATTCCCATGTCTTGGAAGTGACTTTACAAATCGCTTCATCAATCCCAGCTTTATATGAAGCGGTGGTAGAAGAACTTTATGAGGAGGCACCAAAGTTTCTTGCAGGACGTTCTTTCCGCCAACTTTAAGCTCCCTCGGAGGCCAACACTTTTTGGTCCAGTGATTTTCTCGGTCTCTACTACTCCATAGACACAAAAAGCAAGTAAATTTGGATTGTTATCCAAGCAACAGGTTTCCTTGAAGTGTACGGAATGACCGACAAGAATGGAAGCATAGAAACCGTCATTGTCAAGCAGAACAACATCTTTATGTTTGTTAATTTAGCGCACACAGGGCGTTCTTTATTTAGAAAGTAACGATAGTTAGGGCCTGTATATATTTTAAAACAGTAATCAAAATAAAATTGTACCTATTATTTATGGCTTCAAGTTAGCCCAAAAAAACCCTTTTTTAAAATAAAATGTTGAGTTTTGCAAAATAACCTCACGTTCTGGATTTTTTTGAGTATGTTTTTAGTGTTCAGAACATCTAAGTACATAGAAATCAGTTGAAAACATCCAGACCGCATTTTTGTTGCAGACCTGTGTAGTCTGATGTTCTGTTAGACCTCAACGAATCCCAAAGAGCAAAATCGGAAGCCGTGTATTTCGACAACCTTGCTGACCAGCAGAAAACCCGAAAACGCATCATCCAAAATGTCAATTGTCGCTCGAGCTGTATGTGCGATTTTACCGTCCTCTTGAACCCACCACAAATTCATCAATTTACGCTAATAAAAACTAGTTGATCATGGTCCTATATCGCACATCAGTGATAGCAACCTTGTCACCACCGGTGACATGAAAAAAGTGACCGACAATCGTCCATATAGTGACTTTGACTAGATAAAAGAATTCTCAGTGCCCCGTTCAGATGAAAGTGGTCCTCGTCAGTTATGGAAGAATGTCACTGAAAATCGTCTACTTCGTTCCTAGAATTCAGGAGAGCCTGAGCGTAGTTTAGACGCGATAGACTGTCTCGAAACTTGACACATCATCTGGTCAACGTTGACATCTCACACCTTTAGCTTTGTCAATGATATTCTGTCCAGAACGAGCACTAGTAGACATCCCGTATTGTTCTAATCTTTATGAGGTGACGGAATAAATGTCATGTCAGGAAATATGCGCCGAAATTCAGTTTGTTCTAAATAATCATGAATATTCCACAATCTTGAGGAGTACATATGTATATCATACAATGGCTTCTTTATACTGCATCTGTTTATTTCACAAGTCTTCGAGTAAGATGACACACGGGCGGTGAAAGTGGTCTTTATTCCCAAAATAGGGAAAGAGGATTACTCACTAGCCAAGAGTTTCAGACCAATAATTCTAACATCATTAATGATGAAAAGCATGGAAAGACTAGTAGAGTTGCACGTGCGCAAAGTTGCCCTTCGAATGCATCCTCTGTCGGACATGCAACATGCTTATCAGCGCGGAAAATCCTGCGAGACTGCGCTTCAAAACCTAGTTGGGAGAATTGAATGCGCTCTCGAAAGGAAAGAGTACATACTAGGCATTTTTGTCGACATTGAGGGAGCTTTTGATAACGCTACTTTTGACAGCATGTGTAATGTTGCTAGACGGCATAGCGTAGATGAAGCACTAGTTTTGTGGATCAAATCAATGCTCGTGCACAGGACACTGATCGCTGATGCAGGCCTCGAACATTGTGTCAAGTCTGGAGTAAACAGGGGCTGCCCGCAAGGTGGCGTCTTGTCTCCGCTGTTATGGGGCATGGTGGTCGACTCTCTGCTAGATGCTCTCAATGCCTCTGGAATCTATGCCCAGGCCTATGCGGATGATGTTGCTGTTCTCTCTGTCGGCTCATGTTTAGCGAATGTCTGTCTCAAAGCGCAGGCGGCGCTAAACGTGATCGAAGACTGGTGCACGAGAAATGGGCTGTCGGTTAATCCTCTTAAGACCGATGTCGTTCTCTTCACGAGAAGGAGGAAAACAACTGGCATTACTCAGCTGGTGCTAAAAGGCATTCCCATCCCTATATCCAAGGAAGCTAAGTATCTGGGAGTCATTCTAGATAACAAACTTCTCTAGTCAAAACATGTTGAGTCCAAAACCACCAAAGCGCTGTCAGCTTTCTGGCAATGCAAAGGTGCCTTTGGCAAAACATGGGGCTTATCGCCGAAAAAGGTCCTTTGGATCTACACGGCAATGGTAAGACCGATAATCTCGTATGCATCGGTTGTTTGGTGGAGCAGGCTGACACGAAAACACGCTGTGGCTTCACTCACCAAACTCCAAAGAGCGGTCTGCCTCAGTTGCACGGGGGCTTTCCCCAGCACACCGGGAGCTGCTTTAGATGCTATGATGAACCTTCCACCCCTTGACATATATATCAGAGGGTGTGCAATGAAAACTATTTCTCGCCTAAAGAGGAATGGTCTTTGGTACAACTCGCAGTGGAGTGAAAGTGTACTTGAGAGAGAAATATCCTACGACCATTGTCTCATGGATATGCCCTCTGACGCAATGACACCTGCCTTGGCGTCAGGGCTGACTTTGGCCAGACACTGAACCTGGAATAGAATGTCTTCGCATCTTCACAGATGGCTCCAGGACTGGTCAGGGATCCGGCGCTGGAGTTTTCTTCGAGCGCGAAAACATTCGACTGCACTTCTCGTTAGGAAAATATGCGTCTGTCTTCCAGGCGGAGATTTACGCAATCCTAATGGCCATGCACTATGTTGTGAAACACAGATGGAGGGGAAAGAGCATATGTGTCTGCAGTGACAGCCAAGCTGCACTCAAAGCTGTATCCAATCCTCTGTCCAACTCCAAACTAGTGCATGAACTCAAGACCTCTTTGAACAAAGTCGGAAGACTAAATTCACTTAGGCTTGTATGGGTTCCAGGTCACTCTGGAATCCCAGGAAACGATATCTCCGATGAACTCGCTAGAAAAGGCTCAGAGGAGGGTTTATCAGGGCCTGAACCCGCCTTAGGTCTACCAGCTTCAACAGTTAAATCTGACATCAATGACTGGGTCTTTAACGTACACAGTCGCAGATGGAGGGAATATCCAGGATGCAGGATGACTAAGCGCGTACGTCCTGACGTCTGTAAAAAGTCCGCAACATTCTTCTTATCCTTAAGGAGAAATGACTGCACAAGGCTAACGGGCGTCATTACGGGCCACTACACTTTTGCCAGGCATCTCTACGTGCTTGGCATCAGTGAGACGCCTACCTGTGCTGCTTGTTGCGAGGAGGACGACACAGCGGAACACTTTCTCTGCGACTGTCCCGCCTTCGCTGGTGCACGGTGGCGCACCCTTGGGGCCGACGTGGTGGGTGCCGAATCTCTTAACTCAACATCACTGAAGCCCCTCCTCACTTTTCTCCGGACAACGGGGAAAATACAATAAAGACAAGGTGTCTGTCTGGTAGTACAATGGACCAGTACTTGTGTCTGAGTGCTCCAGCAGATAGTAGAAGCCTCCAACAATATACATATAAGGAAAACGGACAAATCCCCCAATCTTGTCGCGTAATAATTTGCAACTAGAAAATCTACCACAGCTGTTAAGAAGTTTTAACGAATCGAAAAGGTTTGATCGCCAAACAAATTGCTCTTTGCTCCTTTAACGATAGTCACGACCGTAACTCAGTGTTGAGCTCTGACGTCCATGACACAGGGTTTGAATCCCAACAGTTTCCGCTGTGTTTCCCTTCAACGAAGTACTGAGTAAAATACATACTTTGTTCAGAAAATAAGATGACTTTTTATTTTTCTAAAAAAACGAAGATTAAAAACGTCAGGTGAATACGGTGGCTGACTTATGATTACAGTATAGATTTTGGCCAAATACTTATAATACTAATTGGCATAGTATTACTTTCAAAGGAGACGTTTCCTTCGTATTGTTTCACGCAAACGGCGCGTAACTTCAAGGTAATATTCCTTATCAACAATATGACCTTCCGACAAGAACTTATGATGAACCCCGCCATTGTAATCGAAGAAAACAGTGAGCAAAACTTTCATATTTTACCAAAATTTGCGTACTTTTATCGGTCTTGCTTCTTTTTTTTTGATTCCATTAGTATGACTAGGTTTTGGTTTCGAAAACTCAGTCAAGAAATCATTTATGAAAAAGAAAATCTCTCATTGACACCGCCAGTCCTAAAAACCACCCCAAACTATTACTCCTTGTAGGAAGAAAAGGTTGTTTCACCACTTATCTTAGGTTTTGCGAACCGTTTGGCCGTTCCTTTGTTTTCTATTTTCCAGCACCTAATCAACAAAAGTATAGCGTTATGGGTGGTCAGCTGGCTTAACATCTCGCATTAACTGGGCCTAATAAACTGACTATGCCGTACGAACGCGAGTAGCAGTCCTCACAATTTAACCTGTCTGAAAAGTTCAATTTTAATAATTAAATTTACCATATCTCTGACAATAACCAAAAGCAATACAAATTTTACGAAATGTTTCGGAAATGTGTGCACATCCAATCTTATTCTAGTTTTAACTTATTACATACAAGTTAACGCAATAATGGTTGGATGTTGACAGTTCGACCAAGGCGCGAAATATAAACTAACACCTCTTATGGTCAGCTCCTCATAAACTTTACTTATGAGGCGACTACTAACTGCAATTGGCACTTTAAATTTTCTCTCAAGAGCTTTTCTTAAAGGTTAGTCAATGAATATAGGCTCACTTACTTTCCGTACACTAGTGCTACCAAAAATGAAACAAATGCTTGCAGGGATAAAAAGATGACAACTTGTAGTAAAATCGCTAGATTTGAGAGCATATTTGACATCTCTGTTCGATGCCGGTCGCGATAACGAGCTAAGTTCCTACATTGTGGAGATATTCGTTCTCAAAATGTCGAGTGCGGCGCTTATTGGAATTATAAGGAGGATTCGTGGGTGCAGGTTTTTCAAATCTGGCGGCATATTTGACATATATATTCGATGCTGGTTGCGATAACGAGCTAAGTGCTACATTGTGGTGATTTTACTACAAGATGACAACTTGTAGTAAAATCGCTAGCATAGAGGCCCTGCCTTCGACACTATCTTGGGGCAAACCCTCCGTGAAGACTACTAAAAACCAAAAGCGCAATGAACAACTACTTTTGATTGTATATTGGAGTTGTCAACATCTTTTAAAGCAAACGATCAAAGATACAAACTGCGTCATCTAATAACAGCCATCACTTTTACTCAAAAATTGAGCCTTGGTCTCAGCGGGTGCTGCTTGGTGATTTAGATTGAACCGATCAAGCCCGATTTCAGAGGTTTTTGTTTGACACTGTGCCGAGAAAGGTTATCCGCATTTCTCAACGATAACCAATTTCAACCAGTTGCCTTTAGTAACCCCCTAGAGATCACGTACAATGTTTGTTTGAAAAATACAGTGACTTTTTGAATTTCTCGAGTCTTTGATTTTCGAATTTTCATTTTGTTATGTTGATACACATGTCTCCAAACATATTTTAAACATATGTCAGCTATTTTGGATATTTAATTTGTTTTTCACAAATATGTCAGCTACGTTTTGATGTGATTAACTTTTTTTGCCTTTAAAAAAATAGATCAAAGAATCTGTACTAAATTTTGCGAGCCTTTTCTGAGCAGCACGCCAACGTGAAGAAAATTGTTATGGACAATCGTCGAATCACTGTCAGAGAAGTTGTTGAAGATGTTGGCACATCGTTCTTCTTTTTTAGATATTTTGGGCATGAAATGTGTGGCATCGAAATTTATTTCGAAATTGCTAAATTTTGACCAAATGAACGGTCGCATAAGAATCGCTCTGGAGCTGTTGAATGCCGTGAATGACAAACCAGATTTACTAAACAGGTTCATTACTGGTGACGAAACATGGGTACATGGTTATAACGTGAAACCAGAGACCGATCATCCCAATGAAAGCGACCAGAATCGCCAAGACCGAAAAAAGCACGCTAAGTTCGGTCAAATGTGAACGTTTTGCTCACTGTTTTCTTCAATGTTTTCTAACAATAGCGTGGTGTTATGCGCTGTTAACGTGAGAAGAAATGTCCGCATTTTTAACAATGCACCTCATCGTTGCTTGAACTAAATTTTTTGGCCACTGGGCTTGGCTTCCTGCGAATTTTTTTCTTTTCCCATGACTGAAAAGAGCTCGGGGCTATACCAAAAAGCGCATATCAGAAGTGCTTCGAAGTTTGGAAAAAGCGCTGGCGTAAGTATATATTTGAGGAGGATACCTTTGAAACGTGCAAATTAGAAATTGATAAATAAATAAATATTTTGCGAGAAAAATAAAAAGTCACCTTATTTTTTAAACACTCCTCATACATATTTGTCCAAAATAATTTTTTTTTTAGCTCTTAGAACCTGTTAAGCCTTTAGTTTATTGTAGATTTTTTTTTAAATATCATAGTGTTATCAAAAGATTTCACAAAATCGACCAAACAAGCGCCCGTGGTTCGCCCTCGTGCTCCAAAGGCAGCCTAAATTATCTTATTTGATTGTCTAATCTAAACTGGTTGTAAATAAACATTTTTACTCAATTTCCTTCATAAATGGTATATAAGTTTGGTTAGTTTTCAAAATAAGCAAGATTCCACTTCTGCACAATTGCTAGCATCAGACAGGGTTGGGCGAACAGAATGAGACTTCAATGGAGCGTTTGAGGGCATTAAAACTTATGAAGGAGAAACCAATAATGCGCGTAAGACCGTCTATCTTGGCTTACTAGTAATAAAGTGCAACGACACCAACTCTGAAATCAGATGCAAATTAACTCTTACCAATCGCTACTTTTTTAGGCTTAAAAGCAGCTGATATGGCCGATTTTAGAAAGAAATTCTGCATGCAATCCGAGTGGAGGTCAGCGACATTGTCTAAGATGGCTGGGCCACGTAGAGCGGTAGGAAAAGTCTTTCATTCCAAGCCCCCCGATGACCGCATCTAATGTGGCAAGTCGTTCGCCGCTGATTCAGTAAAAGTATTTCATAAGATATTCAAGATAAAAAAAATTCTGAGGTGAATAAACTGAATGTAGACTTTGCTCATTGGTCTTGAAATAAAAAAAAATCAAAAGCTACTAATGAAAAAGTAGGAAGAAACATAGTCGCATTCAATTAATTTAATACCTGACCTCCAATCAGTTATATGACATGTGGGATTGTACCACATCAATTAAGTACTATAGCTTTACGAATGAATAAAGTGCTACCTGTAATGAGATCCATGACTCATTCGTTAGATTCCACAGTAAAGCGTTATCCAATAAATGGTGGCATTTTAGATTTGACACCAGTGTGTAATACTCGTACATTTAATTATCATTCTGATGACTCCTGATAAGTCAATATCAGGAGATTGTTTATACATTCTTGTCTAATATTTTAAAAAGGTGTAAATACAACGGAATCATTTCGCAAAATTCGTGCGCTGCTTTAGGTCATCATCAAGCACCATCTTCCACCGCTACGATGTATTTAATTTAAAAATTTGAACATCTCGGACAGGTTAATGATGTCGTCATAGTCCGGCAAGGTCAGCCAAAAATATCGTTTCCGTAGCTGGTAGTGAAGACCCCATTTCTCGACGATCACAGGCATCACAGACCAAGCATGACGCCGTATGTTCGCTGACTAAGTGCTGGAAATGAATGAACGAGATCATAATTTTCACACAAAATTATTTTGAGTAAAGCGACTCATTTCCAATTGTCTAGATAAACAAACAAAGACGACTGCCGAATCTTGGCTTCGAAAACCTACGGAGCAATCGGGCTTTTTCTTCGAAAATGATTCTGATGCGATCGTTTCAGTAAGCAGATTGTGTTACTGAACGAGGTTGAC
This sequence comes from Merodon equestris, assembly GCA_958301585.1. Taxonomy (NCBI): domain Eukaryota; kingdom Metazoa; phylum Arthropoda; class Insecta; order Diptera; family Syrphidae; genus Merodon; species Merodon equestris. The sequence continues at coordinate 163,178,124 of OY284413.1, forward strand.
ATAGCTTTCTTGTCTGAAAGCAGTGTCATGGACGAGGAAGACGTTTATGTTATATATGATGGGGCCATATTACAAACAGCTAATCGTATTGTATGATTTCTTGAAATGAAGACTTCGAGATTATACCACTCGAGCCTTTCCTTTGGGGCTATGTTCAAGACAAAGTCTCATCATCAGTGCTCCACTAACGAGGCAGACATTAACAACTAGTATACCATTACATACCTGACAGTTTGTACCCTAGACTAAAATAAAAAGATCACAACTCTTAACAAAAATGTTTCGTTTTTCTATTGAACTAATATAACCCCCCTCCCCCCTCTCCCCTCCCCGCCGTTGGGTCGCTCAATACCTTACGAGTATTTGCAAAAAGCCCCTACGTATAGAAATTAAAGCGGTCATAGTTGGTTCATCTGACGCACAGTTTAAATAAGTGAATTTGAAATATTTTTGAGGTATTTTCCTAAACATAAACTTTCGAAACTTCAGTAAATCATATTTTCAATTATTACCCAAGCATTAGTAAACATATTTGCCAACCAAGCACTATACTTTTCACAATCAATATCGTGTTTAAAACATTATTTTTCAAAACATTCCTTCTGCCCAACGCTTTATTTACCGTCTGTTCCTCATAAAGGGCCTTTTCTAATTTATTTTTAAACAATCCCCATCAAGGAGAACATCAAGAAACCGAAAGATTACGAGACACGGCATAGAAAACATAGCTAGTGCTCCATCGTTTTTTGGGGCAGAAAATGCACTAAAAAGCACGATACTCGTACGTTTCGAATTTTTCCATTCTCTTCAATCGGATATGTAATAAAAAGCCGCACCCATTTGGAGTCTTCCCTACGACTTTTGTGTTTATCCTAATGCTATCCAAAACGGGTATTCCATTGATATTGTCTTGGAAGGCGTGCATGCTCGTACGATATTTATTTTCGGATCTCTAAAATTAATTTTCCGCGTTTTCGATATTAAGTTTTTGTTTTTCTGACGCGACGCGTTTGTTTTTGTTTTTTTTATTTTTGTTTTGTATTTGTTTCCGAACAGAATCGCATTGAACTAAAAACGAATGACATCAAGGCGCATCAATCAGGTCTGGGAAAAGCACCCATGGAAGCTAAATTTGCGATTTTCAAAACACAAACTAAAATCCGAAGGAAAATAATAACAAGTTTGATGCATCCCTTAATCGGTTTTTCTTCAACCTCGTAGCTAATTGCAAGCCTGACAGCTGGGTAATTAAATTAATTTTAGCTATTTGCAGCATTAACACATGTTGTACGTAAAATCATTATCGCTGCGAGTGAATGATTTTGTTTTTCGTTTTATTATATCCAATTTAAACAAATGACTATAACATTAATAATTTGAATGAGTCATTTTTAAAACTGATTTTAGTATAGTTAAGCAGTCGTTAAAAACTATGTGCGTAAAAACTATGCTAAAACCGATCGTTAAAAGTTAACCGACATTTCGTGAATATACACTTCGGCTGGATGTTCTTAAAAAGCCTTGAAGAAAATAATTTTTTCACAACTTTTAGGGCAATAATGTATCGTAATAAGATTCTTATGTAGTCAACCGTTGTAATGTTAATAAAAAGAGTGAGAGAGCGTACAAATAGAGGATGATCATGTTTAACATAACAAACACCAGCTTCAATCTCTGTCCCTGATCAATCCAAGCTGACACATAGCCTCTATCCGGCCTCTCCTGGATAGCTGGCCTGGCATCCGCCGGGCAGTGAACCAATGTGTGCAGCGAACCTGGCCCTCCAGGTTGGGGGTTGTGCTTAGGTTTAACATCCCTATCACAGAAAATAAATCTTGTTACGAAGCAACAACAAGTCTCGGATACGGACCGATATAAACGGAGAAGTCTGCAACCTAAATGTTCAATTCCTTAACAGACCAGATGCAGACAACCAACTAGAAAAAACCCTCGACTGCTACAAAACAGATACAACCGCACTCCAAGAAGTGCGATGGGATGGACCAGGCAAAAAAAAGATGAAAAACTGTGATATCTATTACGGTAACCGCTACAAGGATAATAAACAACGACTATTCGGATGCGGATTTGTTATTCGAGGAAGATCCCGACAAAAAGTTTTAAGCTTCCGCCATTTAAGCGAACGCCTCATAACAATCCGCATCAAAGACATCCTCCTGAATATAAGCCTTATATGCGTTCATGCCCCTACGGAAGAGAAAGATGATCGAATCAAGGATGACCTCTATGATTTCTTGAAGCGAAAAGACGACCAATGCTCTAATTACTTACTTACTTACTTAACAGGCCAGCGATCCATGGAGAATCTGAGCCTGGGCTATAGCTGGCTTCCATCGCGGCACGCTGCTTCCAGTTGTCAAGACCAAGTTGTCTAACATCCGTGATTACTTGGTCTTTATACTGGAGGTTCGGTCTTCCTCTTCTTCTCGAACCAGGAGGCTCGGAGTCGAAGACCCTCTTAGCTGGGGCGTTGGTGCTCATTCGACCGAGTCAGTGTAGTCGACGGATCTTTGCCTTCCGGACTACATCCACATCTTTTTACAGCTGGTAAAGTTCACGGTTATGTCTTCTCCTCCATTAACCTTCCTCACAGACAGGACCAAATATCCGGCGCAAAATTTTTCTAGAAAGAACCCAAAATCAGCTCCGCTGTCCTGCTTATCGTCCAGTTTTCGGCTTCGTATAGCAAGACTAGCATTTTGTAAAGCATGACTTTGGTTCTTCGAGTCAGGAGTTTTGACCCAAGTTGTTTGGATAACCCCGAGTAGCAGCGGTTGCCAAGGGCGATTCTATGCCGGATCTCCACTGTGGTGTCGTTTGTGGAATTTACGTTTGCGTGGCAGACAAACTCCTTAACCACCTCGAAATTGTAGGTGTCATTTGTTACGTTTTGTCCCAGGTGGTGAGCGACGGGTTGGTTTTTGCTTGACAGCGTGTACTATGTTTAATCCTCATTGACCTTAAGACCAACTCGTTTTGCCTGTTTTTCAATCACCGTGAACGCTTCCACGTCACTGCGCGACCGCGCGATGTCGTCAATATCATCCGCGTATCCTAGCAGCTCGACAGACTTATAGAGGATAGTGCCTTTCCAGGTTGAAGAAGTCATATGACAGCGCATCTCCTTGCTGAGATCCGGTTCATGTTTCAAACGGTTCAGAGGTCCTAGAACCGAGCTGCATGATGCATCGCGTATTTTTTAGCGTGGCGCTACACAACCGGATCAGTTTTGAAATCGAAGAAGTGATGGTGAATATCGATTTGAAACTCGTTGGTCTTTTCCAGGATTTGTCGAAGTGTGAAAATTTGGTCTATAGTCGATTTGCCGGGCCGGAAGCCGCAATGGTAGCTGCCGATTAGTGCAATGCAAAAGGGCTTTAGACGTTCACACAATACGCTGCAGGGATACACCTCTATAGTTTTGCAAGAGGTGGGATCGCCTTTTTTTGTGAATGGGGCAAATAGAACTGGTATTCCAGTCGTCGGGATTGCTTTCATCCTCCTAAATTCTGCAGATGATCTGGTGCATGGTCCCTACCAGAACATCGCCACTAGCCTTGAAAAGCTCTGATGGCAAGCCATCTGAGCCTGCGGCCTTGTTCTTCCTAAGCTTGTGAATAGCTGTGCCGACTTCTTCGATGCTGGGTGGGAGGACTACTTCAGCTGGAGTTGGGATTTCCTCGGTTTCTAGCACTCTCTTTGCATACAGCGGGTCGGTGACAGGACCCTCGCAGTTTCGAAAAGCCTAGGTACCTTTCTTGAAGCCTCCTGCAAGGCCTTTGGCTTTCTTATAAAAGGCTCGAATTTTGTGCTAAGCCCTAGACTCCTCGATATCCTTGAGCTGGAAGGCCGCGCCTAGGCCTACTTGCCGCAATAGTTTTTTTCTCCTCTCTTCTTCTGACTCGGTACTCCGCTTGCGCTGCCCTCGTTCTCGCCTTTTGATACGCCTCGTCGGTTGCTGCTTTTTTCTGCTCACACCACAACCTCCTCATGGTGGGCCGATGCAGCTTTCTGCTGCTACGAGTTAATGGTCAGAGTCGACATTTGCCCTCCTGAATGTTCGCACATCCAGGTGCAGACACATCCACATGTTTGACGAGTGCCTTGCGTCAATGAGCACATGGTCGATTTGGTTCGCGATTCGACCATCCGGAGAACGCCAGGTTGCTGTGTGGATCCGCTTACGAAGGAACTTATCACCGCATGACGAGCTGTCGCAAAGTCCGTGGATCGGAAGCCGTTATCTGTTGTTGTATTATCGTGTATGCTGTGCTTTCCAATAACTCCGCCAATGTTGTTCTCCTTTTTGCCGTTAAAGACCCCGAGTACGATTTTAACGTCGTACTCCGGACAAGCTCCGTAGGCGTTGCATGCCCCAGTTATGAATGGGGATTTTAACGCAAAACTGGGCGAAAAGGACATATTTGAGTTGACCCCACATCCGACAACGGACTCAGGCTAATTAACTTTTAGCAAGGCATAACCTCCTTATAGCAAGCACACGATTCCGACATTTCAACATCCATGAAGGAACCCGACGGTTACCAGATCAATCGACACGTTGCGATTGACGCCAGACACTTCTTCAGCATGCTAGATGTACGAACCTTCCGAGGAGCCAACATCATCTCGGATCGCTACCTCGTTGTACCCAAGGTACGAATGATGATATCAAGGATGCTACGGAGTCGAGCAAAATAACAAGAGTTTGACGTTTGATCGATTCGCAACGGACGAAGATACAAAAGAATTCCGTCCACCTGACCCAGATGAAATTAAACTTGAAATGAGTTGGTTGGGCGCATGCACCAGCTCATCTATAAAATATGGTAGGAGGAAAGCATGCCCGACGAATGGAAACTCAGCATCGATAGCTCATTCCACAAGACCCCTATAACTGCGCCAAACATACGCGTACAAGACAGAGACGTACAAGGCAGGGAAGATCTTAACATCGCGTACAAGATCTTCTCTGCCGTACTGTGTGAACGCCTGAAAGTATTTATGAATAATCTGATAAGTTCCTATCAGTGTGGTTTCAGGCCAGGTAAATCCACAATAGCAGATCTTGGAAAAGACCCGCACACACCCTTATTTTTGTCAATTTTAAAGCCGCATATGACAGTATGCATAGGAACGAGCTATACCGAGCCATGCCTAGTATTAACATCCCTGCCAAACTCGTCTGATTGTGCAGGATGAAAATAGAGAATTAAGGTCAGTAGCGAATTAACCTAGACCTTCGGCGTTAAAACTTTGTAACTTTTTCAACATCGTGCTCGAAAAAATCATACGAGACTCAGTCGCCAACACAAGAGGTACGATCTATTTCAAGTCGGCGCAATTGCTAGTTAAAGCGGATGACATTGACGTAATGAAGCTCTTAACCACATCGAGACATCAATGAAATATTCAAAAGTATTGAAACAGAAGCAGCTAAAATGGGTCTTTCGGCAAACGAGGGTAATACCAAATACAAATGGTCAAGGACTTCGTCTATCTTGGCTCACTGAGATCAAACGCAGAATTAATCTTGCCGACAGCTTTCTTTGAGCACAAGAGCCAATCGAAAAGTAGAGCCCTCTCTCGAAAAACCAAGCGCTATATAAATCACTGATCATTCCGGTCCTCGTTCCACTTAGGTGCGCTACATTAAATGCAATAATCCGCTACCACATCGTCTCCCGGTTTTAAACCAGCCTCCAGATTCTGGACAACGCACCGTTGGTCTGTTTCTGAAGTTTGACTATCCATTTCTGTTTCCTATCTTTCACGCAGTATAAAGTATGATGAAAGTCTTAATGAGAAGAGCGCTTCTTCTTCAGAGTATTCCACGAATCGACCCATTTCTGCAATCCGTATAACAAAAATGCGTATGCTCAGACAGACCATGAGTCAACGATTAGAACAAGTGATAATCAAAATCAGCAATGTCTGAAGAATATGAATTGGACCGTTTTCAAACATGTTTTGAATGGTTTTGAGGCGTAAGAAAGAGCATTTTCTTGTTCCAAAATCCCTTTGGGGCGTCTTTCCTTTTCCTTCAATGCACATTAACTTTAGTCTGGAGCGATCTACATTGATGGTGTCATTCGGTTTGAACAGTTCATGGTTTAATCCCACCAAATACTGAAAATGAACTTTGATCCATTGATTGGCTTGGCTTAACCCATGATTTTCGATGCTTGGGATCGTAATGGTTTAACTTTTCATCACTAGTAACGACGCAAAAATGACTTCCTATTCTGCCTTAAGAGCAGCTGGTCACAAGCTTAAAACTTCTTTCGACGTCCCTTTGTTTCAATTCCTATGGATCCCAGTTTCCCTGCTCTTAGATAATTCCCATTACTTTAAATGGTGTTCCTGCTGTGGATAAATTCTCCAATTCTTCATTCTTGAACTTTTACCTTTTGCCTGCCTAGTCGAAATCACCATTTTCACAAGGTGTAAGCGACTTCCGGAGCATATTCTTCATAGACTATCACTAAAATGCGATGACTTTCCGCACAGAATTTACCAGATTATAGTAATGAAATAGAATTCCCCTCAAAAACAATGAATGCGAAACAAAGTTTTGCATATTCGTTCCAGCACGAAGTGTTATCATTCACGCCAACCAAATGACACATAAGACGTTTTTCTTCTTTTAGCTCAAAGCAGAGAACCGAATAATGTTACATTGAGCCTGATTTCAAATGATAGTGCCAAGCGCCCTGATTCCTTTATGAAACACACTTGGGCGCTTACCGGTCATTTGATTAGCTATTATACTAGTATGGTGAGTACTCCAAACATACAAATTGAAGATCATTATACCGGTGCTACTAAACAGATAAAGAAAATAAACAAACATTAAAATGAACAAATAAATTATTGCAAGAAAAAAAAATAGGTAAAATTATCGTCTAAGCCAAAACAGTAAGCCTTGTCGAACATTTAACTTTTTTTTCTCTGCTGTCAAATAGTCTAAACTTAAAAAGAAACACGAACTCTTTTCTGACAACTCAAACCTAATCTGAACTAAAAAAGAAAAACGCCTATAGTATGATGGTGCTGACGCCCAATGACAGCTGTCTTAATAAAATTACTTGGCTCAGGTATAGACATACTACCTACGTCATCTCTGATCAAACGCTACGATTTAGTTTCAATTCCCAACCATCTACAAAATAGGTATAAATACTGATACTTTGTTCAATAATTTCCCGTGCCAACTCGTTGTCAGAATGACTAAGTGCCCACATAAGTATGACGTACTGCGAGTACGACAAAATTTAATTAATGGATTGCAGATGTTAGATGATAAAATGTATGTTACTGCTAATGTAATGGAGAGGCTATATATATGTAGGTATAAGAAAAGTGTTTCCTCGCCTCACTTATGGCCTACCGAAACTAATCTATAAAATGTCGATCTATAAATTTTCTTGTACGACCGAGACCTAGGAGCCATTTAATTAAATATTTTGACAAAGTCTTAGAATATTTAATTCTTAAAAGGAAACGAATTTTCAAAAGTGTGACTTAACTTGATTTAACAAAAACTGCTTCTTCCATATACTCGTAAGTGCAATTTCTACAGAAAGGTAGTTAACCAAAAAGTGTGTTCCTAATATTCTGAAAAATACTTATTCAAGTTTAAGTCTTTTGAAAATGATTAAAATCCACCTACGAGTAAGCCACTTTATGTGTGAAAAATTAATTTATGGCATTCACCAGCAAAGGAAGGTTTGATATCATTGAATATCAGTTCGTCTATGAAATTAAGGCACGATCCATGACTACTTTTTTGAAATGGAGGTAAAAAGATTCTACTACAGGAATGGCTTTCCGAAACTTCACCAAAAAGTAAAGTGAACTTTCAAGGCTATAAAGCGAAAGTAAAAGCCTATAGAAATGAGTATGAGTTACTTGTCACAGCCGTCAGACAGACTGAAACACCACACGTAAGTCTGGTACTACTAGTGGACAGCCTGCTGAACTATTTAAGGTAGCTGGAAAAGGGCTGATTGGGAACATGCAACAACTTATCTAACTGAACCAACCAAGACCTTCAACCTTGCAATTAAAAAAGATTAAAGCAGGACGGCGCATTCTCCTGGGGTTTATTTAACATCGTTGAAAAGATCGGGAGGTACTCACTGTTCAATTCGATAGACATGATCAATCTATATACATAATTGCGCAGTTAGTCGTCAATGAAGCGTTCAAGAGCATTGAACCGGATGGGACTAAAAAGGGTCTGAAACTCCTTCCATCTATAACAAAAATGAGTCCCATCAACATAGGTGAATGAGAAAAGCTTCGGCTCTGATCTTTCTCCAAAGCGAAACATGTAACCCCGACGTCTTGACCAAAATGTCACCTATGGTTGCTACAAGTCGCCAAGGATTTTCTTACCACGCAGCAACGACACCAGTACTGATATCAATCGCAGGAAAACTTTTACCAACCTCTGCTTCTTTAGGCTGAAGTTACAATTGAGAAATAGAGCTCTTTCACGAAAAACCAAAGTAGCTCTTTACGAATATATCTATACTACATAAATAAATTGTCATTTTTAATTGTTTCGTCAACCTCTATAATGAAGTCGAAGACTAAATAGAGGTGACTTCCTCAAAAGTCACGGTCATATACTAGTAGGATGTGCTGCAATTTTGTCTACTTCAAAACAGTTTTCACTACTTCCGGAAAAAGTTAATTTGGTAAATTTGATATACTCGTATTAGACACTTACTGTCTTAAAATGTAATTAATAAGTCTTCTGATATCGTTTGATGAGGGTCAGGATATTGTTGCTTCTGCCTTTTCGATTTTGCATAATTTTCTTTGGTTGGCGGAGTCCTTGAAATATATTCCAATAGAAGAGATATGATTTTTATCAATTGTTTAAAAGCATATTAAGCCTGGATTTGGGAATACCACAAAAGTTGTCAGTATCTATGTATGTACCATATTGGAGGAACCCTCTGATGCTCTCTATGCCATTTTCAAATATGGTTTGATTTGATTGTGTCGGCTAGTTTTTCCAAGGTATCATTGCAGTGCTGGGGGGATTTTAAATTGGTGTAACCTCAGCGCTTGACTTTGTTATCATTATTTATGTATTTTTATGGTAATAATTTGAATAGATGTCTTAAAATGTTGGTTTGCGTGTGTGCAAATGACGCGTAGTTCGGCTTGGGAGACGCTGGGTCACATTTCTAATACCTTCGACAATTTGTGATTTGGCCCGCAAATCCTATCGAATGCAAATGCATTCGAACCACCTTTGTACCATCTAAAACCCGATATAACTAATTGGGACTAATATGTATTTCACAGTCTCAATTTTTTTGTCAAAATTGTACGTACGTCTGATATCGTGATTAACATCTCTAGTTCAGGAAGTTCGTTGGAATAGACATGTAGTCTGATAGTCTTAACTATCGTTATTGTTATTTTACGATAAGAATTTGGAAGACTAGACCTGAAACTTCTGTCAATCACCTATATTGTCTGTGATTCAATTCTTCACAGGGTTATAAGGGGCGGACTCAGTACCCAACTTAGGGAAAACCCCGCGAAATCTAATTTCTAGGACTTATCTGTTGCGAGATTTAAAGACTGTGTCTTCGACGTGAAAAGCTTTTTGTTTTTTTCTTTATTTAATCTTTATTTCATAAAAAATGAATAAGTAAGTATAAAAACAAAATAAGCTAATTAACAAGTATTTTCTATTGAAATAGTTCGGGGGCATTCTGTTGTCAAAAGGACAAATAAGTACAAGAATAATTGCAAGAACCAATGCACGGGTGCCTGTCTGATTGACTTGGAAAAAGCCTTCGACACCGTATGGTTAGAAGGGCTTTACTACAAGCTCAGTCGGCTTGGCATAAGTAACCCACTTCTACATATAATCCACTATATGTTAACTGGTAGAAAGTTCGTTGTAAAAATTGCAACAAGGCACGGTAATTTCACCGATCCTATTCAGTATTTACCTAAGTGATCTGCTAGTATCTCTTCACCGCGCTATATCGTATGCAGATGACTTGATCGCGTACAGATCAGGTCCGCCAATCGATGTCTATGGATGTCCCGTTTGGTTCAACGTGAATGCAAGCATGATGGAAAGGATTCGGGTGTTTGAAAGACATTGTCTGAGGAAATGCCTCGGCCTGCACAGAACGCCCGAGTATCAGTACATAAAATATTATCCCAACGAGATCTTATACAACAAGGCCCGGGTAATTCGAGTCGATAATTTTATCATCAAGCTGATTCGAGGTCATGTTGCAAGAGAAATGTCTTCGATTACTAGTCTGATCTTTGGGGCCTACTACCCTAATGATTGATTTGACGAGAGGGTGCGTCATAATGGCTTCATCCCTCCAGAAGCGTTCCTCTACTTGGACAAGTGTGGTGTTAGTGCAGATCGGTGGTTCCGCTGATCCTCCACATAGCCCGAAAATCCGGAACGGCGGCTCCTATACGAACCTGATGTCGCGCTCCATGGGCCGGAGCATCTCAGGTTCAGTAGAGCGGTGTCGCGCCTAGACATTGAGAACGTTTCACGTCAGCACCGTCTCTTCTGGTGGCTTGAGGAAGCGTAATCTGACGAGCTCTGAAGCTCCCTCAGGGCGGTAAAGTCGGCCAATAGTCGATCTAAGTAAGATTAGGTTAGGTTAGGGTAGCTTTTAAGAAGTTTTATCTACAAAAAAAATATAGTGTAAGGTAGTTTTTTAGGGTAGTTTTAAGTTTTAAATATAAATAAAAATGAATTCCTAGGCAAAGTTGAGAGCGATCTTAAAAATGCGATGCAAGTATTAAAGGCATATTATTCAAAGTGGAAGATAAAACTAAACGAAAACAAAATGCAAGCTATCTTTTTCACAAGAAAAAGAAAAGATTGCTTTCTACCTTCCCTTCCGCTCAATTACAATTTAATGAAGTGAGCATCCATTGGGAGTCCTGTGTTAAATATTTAGGAATCTTTCTTGACACAAAACTGATTTTTAATGACCACATAAATAGAACGATTAAGAAAATAGGACTTGCCGTAAAAATGTTGTATCCTTTTATCTGTAGAAAATCCTCACTATCAATAGATAACAAAATAATAATCTACAAAGTGATTTTTCAAGCGATTCTTCTATATGGTTGCCAAGTCTGGGGTGATTGTGCAAAGTGCCATATAAAGAAATTGCAAGTACATATGTCAAAATAAGATTTTAAAAATGATGCTTAATTTGCCATGGCATCACACTACCCTAGATCTGCACAAAAAAGTGAATGTTAAACTGATCCATGAAAGGATTGAAAAACTTAAAACTAGATTTGTAGAACGATGTAGTTTTGCTGACAACCCCCTAGTAAAAGAAATATGTGATAATTAAATTGTTTTTACTTTCGCTGTTATTTATTTATTTATATTCTTGCTTGTTTACTTTGTTAAGTTTATTTATATTTTTGTTACTTTTTGTTTAATTAATTTATTTATTTATTTAGTTAAGTACCTATTTATTTATTTGAACTTATATTATTATATATTTATTTAATTAATTATTTTCATTTATTTTATTTATTTATTTATTTATTTTTTTATTTATTTATTATTATTATTTTTTTTTTCTTGCTGGCTAATTATCAAATCCCTGTGTTGTAAAATGTGCGGTAGCAAACCATTGTACATTTTACATACGAAATAAATACCTATCAATCTATCTATCTTCTAAATTGTCTTCGCGTAAGTTATTCTGGTTGTTATTATTATTAAATTATATTATAAGGCCGAAAGACAATTCAATTGTATTGTAGTATAGCTTAGACCTTAGAGCGTCCGTGTGGGGCCAGTAAGTTTGTTTTAATCGTTCTGTCAATAGATTTAAGCATTTTTGTCTATTTTAAGGTAGTTTTAAGTAAAGATAAAAATAATGATGAACAAAAAGGACAAATATCGAATGCACCAACAACAAAAAATAAAAAACAAAATATAGTCCATGATGGGGAATACATACAAAGTGTGTAGAAATTTGAATTTTTTTAAATTTTACAATGAAATACAGTAAGTGAAAGAAATAGAAGTGGAATATTACAAAAGTGGAGTAATTAGATGTTCAATATTTCAATGGTTAAAAGTTAAAAGCCAAACTCGAACATGCTTTAAAAAAATTGATTCGTTCTTCTCGCATCAGACTCTCTCTGGAACCTTGTTAAACAAACGGCAGGCAATAACAAAATAAAATTTTGAGAAGAGTGCAACATTGATTGTGGATACATTTACGAGACTTAAGTTATAGACACGTAAATTGTAGCTGCCTAATAATCTGGCAGCAGTATAACCGGATTTCTAAAAGAATATTTTAAGAATCTTGTAAAAATATATGTAAATGGCGTGAAGGAAGTAATTTTAGATTCCTGAATAGCTCAAAGGTAGAAATCCTACGATTTACCTTGTATACTCGCATAATACGTACAGCATGTTTCTGTTTTAAAAGTAATGACGACAGCATTAAGATACTGCTTAAGATAGGATTTGTGATCGTTCCAACTCAGTTTGTGATCTAAAATTTCACCTAAATATTTAAAACTCATTACACGTTCTACAGTAAAACAATTATCTGAAAAACATGCAAAAGTCATTGTTGAGAGGAAATTTCGAACAACAAGGTGAATGATACTGCAGGTCCGTATCTAAGAAAGTTTTACCAGTGACGTTAAATAACATAAACTTTGTCTTGTCGCTGATAGACAGTTTGTGAGAACTGAACCATCTACGAAGAATTTCGAAGTCATAATTAACATCTGCATAAAAATCAACGAGGTTGTTACTAGAATAAGAGAGTGCAGTATCATCAGCAAATGCTGCAATTGTTCCTTTTATATGTTATGCAAAAAGATTTGACATATATTAAGTATAAAATAGAGCCTAGAACAGATCCTTGTGGGACACCTATATTTGTGTTGAACTCAAACAAGAACCAATTTTAACTTTCTGTCGCCAGCCAAGAGAATGCCGAATCCGTAAAACCGATATTATATGACTTATTAAGCAAAGGCGCATGATCATATGACCATATCAAATGCTTTTGTAATATCGATAAACAGAACAGCAGGAGTTTGGTATTCATTAACTCTTGTATAGATTTCGCCACAAAGTTTAAGCAATGCATCTTCCGTAAATTTACCGCGTCTGAAACCAAATTGAAAATTGCTGAAATAAATGGTTTTATCTAAAACTGATAACATTCCTCGTTCGAAGATTTTAGAGAAAACTGACAACAGCGAAATAGGTCAGAAATTGTTTACAACAGCATTCTCACCTTTTTTGTGCAATGGGATTACTATTGCCGTCTTGAGTGATTCAGGAAAAATACCTACTTGGTAAGTAAAGTTGAAAATGTAACATATTACTTCAGAAACAAGGAACGATATATTTTTTTAGAATTCTACTTCAAATACTATCATAGAAGGACGAATTTGACGTTTTATAGGACAAAATAAGTTTGTGTATCTCCAAAGCGGTAAAGTGTTTAAGCAAAAAAACTCCTTGTTTGTATTGGTTCACGTATGATTTTTTATTGTATTGGTATGAGGACATGGTTAAGGGATAAGGAACTGTTGCAGATAAATTTGTAAAAAAAGTTGATAAAGGTATTGGCAATTTCTAAAGGATCAGAAACAGTTACATCGCTTTGGATTAAAGAAATTTCAGGGTTTGATTTTTATCTGTTCAATATGTCATTAACCACTTTACATTATTTTTTAGTGCCACCAATAATTTGAAACTAAAATAAGAGTCTCTACAAATTGGGATCTTAATTTATGACATAATGTTTTGTAACTTGAACGCGAAGTTAATTTTTTTTTCTGTATTTTTTCCAACAAGCGCGAATTCATCCAAGGCTTGAGTCGTTTAAATTTTTAACTGATTGATTGATTTTTTTTTTTGACACAATTGGAATGTGAAATTGAAGCCTAGAAAGAAATTGGACGAAGGTAGCGGATGGATCATTCGTAGTATAAACATCATGCCATGACTCGAAAGTAAATAGTACCCGTAATGCAGCAAGATCAATGATCTGATGCACAGAAACATATGATTGCTTTTTGCAGGTCTAGATCAAACTGAATTGTTGTTAGGGTGTGATAATTTTTTTAAGATCATACGCTGTAGTTAAGTAATTCAATTGATAATTTCGGTGTTGTCGAATAAATATATGATCCAAACAAGAGTTAGGATTACATTAAGGACGGGTACATTCGTTCAATAGGGACTCAAATCCAAAGGATGATAAAGTGGAAGGTAGGCATTGGCGAGCTCTGTAATAAATCAATATTAAAGTCGCCTAACAAAACCATACGTTTGGCTATCCAGAAATACAGAAAATTCATCCAGAAACACCTTGACAGACGAGCATGTAGTCTATAAACGCCCATAAAACAAAACTGAACACCTATAATTTCACAATCAACATTTATAATAAAGGGTGTTTTTTATAGAGGTATAGAACTTTGAAATGAAATAAAACAAAGATGATTTTTCTAAATTGACACGAAATTGACTTTATTCGAAAGATAATCTTCTAACATTATAATTTAAATATAATTTCTTAAATATAATTAAATATAATTTTCCATTTCAAAGTTCTATACATCTATAAAAAAACACCCTTAACAGCTTAGACACAAAACTCTGAACCACGGTGTCTGCATACCGTGTTGCTTTGTAACATAAGTGAAGGAATCTTTCTACCCAGCATATCTCTAAGTTTTTAATTGAGTAAATATAGTGGAGTAAGTGTAATCAGCGCTTACTGGGCTACCTTTGGATAGGGTTACATCGCGCATTTGGAAATACTTTCCTTAAAAGCCATTCGGCAAAATAATAACATAGCAGCACTCCAAAGAAATTTCGATGTACTAATTTCGCTGGCATTCTTATAGCCCAGTTGGCGATCCAATTCAGAATATTTGATCAATAATTCAATATTTTTCGGTTGGCACTCTAATACGCATATTCATATTTGTGCTCTGCGTTGTTTTGAATGGAACATTCCAAGTTCGATATTAAGATTCTGCAATATTTTTCACGCGACACCGGAGAATTTATGTATTTTCCGCAGATACTTCTTTACAGATGTGAAAACGTACTCCTAGATATGTTTAATATTGCACCGGCCGTATCGGCCGCTGTTGACTTTGAATTGATGCGGTATCTCGAGAATCAACGGAGCCAAGTTATTTCGCTTAATTAATCCACAATCCATTTTGACACACATATGGATGGATCTCGTTATTCTTTGGAAATACGGATTGCCCGCGCGTTTCACTTGTCCAAGTCAACAAATTGAATGAACGAAATTTGAATTGAGTGAAAGGAAATTTCTCGGAATTTCAAAATAGATACGAGCATGAACGTGGATATCTCAGGCACGTGGTGATTTATTGGAAAAACAAAATAGAATTGCCGTCTTCTAGTGTTTGTGAAAGAATTATTACAGATTGGAGGCATGAATGACATCATAGATTCCGCCTTCGTGTTTGTCGTTTGGACAATTCGCAATTAAGAAATGTGATGAGTTCACCGGATTGCCGTATAATTAATGGCAAAAACTAATTGAATTTATTGAGTTATGCGCTAAAGAAAAAAAAACAATTTGTGATCACATTAGACGAAATTATGGCAAATGGTTTATAAGGACCATACGTGGCGCCATTTGATGATGTCGAAAACAGCATCATTTGAAAGCTGTAGTTGAAGTTTTCATTAATACAAAATATCAGTTCCCTGCCGACATGCGTCAAAACTTTTCTTTTCTGAGCCTTTTCGGCCTCCGAGTTCAGCTACTTAACCATGCCATTGATGTAGAACTTCAGTAACTTTTTGTTGACGAACTAAGACAGTGGCCTGTCAAGAAACGACAAATTTCACGAAGTGATAATGGCACAACATTTCTTCTCAGTTTTGGAATAGTGTTTCCGAAAATTGACTTGATCAGCAAAGAAATTAATTAATAATTAACAAGGTCCGATTACCTCAAAACTTTGACACTGTGATGCTACCTGGTTGAAGCGTTGCCTAAGGGATACGTTAGAACTACTAAGATAGAGGAGCAAATTTAATAGCAAATTTAGCAAGCAGGGTATTTTTCAAGTTCCCCACGCGCCGAGTAATCTGAGAGTTGGCGGATATTAATAGAAATTTCTACGAATATATTAGCTCAATACTTATTCACGTAATCTATGTTTAAAGTCTAACGACGAATTGTGACTTATTTCAGTGCAGACTAGCATATTGGAAGGAATCATTTCTTAAGATGCAGAGCGTTCCTTAAGTTTGTCATGTTTCATTGACTGTCTTTTTTTATCTTACAGGAAATCAGTTGAAAAAGCTTCAACAAAACATATATCTATGTATGTATAATACCAAAATAACGATACAAATGTAATTGTAACAACTCGTATTCCGCTGGTGGTGTTGCAGTTTTTTTATCGAAGTGATTTACTAGGTTGCGAAATAAGAAAATGGAGTATGGAAAGTGCTAATATTATTAATGCATCTTACGAAATTTCTGGTGTTCGTTTCAGTTTTATTCGTGTTTGTAGATTGTATATAGGTATTCAGTTAAGGTCTTTCTGGACGAATTTATGGGTTTTATGCTACAAACTTTAAGAATATTTTACTGCTAGGTAACTTCAACGTTAATATCTTACTCGATTCAGTTGAAGTAGATTACTATTTGTCCATTTTGTCCTCATTTGGCCCCGGTTTTCTTTTATCGCAACCTACTCGCTTGGAGTCTTGCTTAGACCATATATTTATAAGGACTCAAAGAAACAATAGTATTGGTTATAAAACAGTGGCTTATGATTTGAAAATTACCGAGCTTAACTAGTATTTAACTTGATTGCAAGGCATTCAGAAGAAAACAATCCGTGAATACAAAAATTGATTATGCTGCTCTTAAATCGCATTTAAATTTTGAGTTTTGGGATGATGTGTACAACGCTCAGAATCCGTCTATTGCTTTTGATCGCTTTTTAAAAAAGTTACAATTTCATATATGTATGTATGTATCTAATTGTAGTCAGAAAATTTGTAATGAAAATAACAACTTAAAGTGTCTTAAGCAATGGATGACTGTCTCTTTGCTAAAAGAAAAAACAAATATGTTCTTAAATTAAACAGCATCCTAACAATGCTGGACTGAAAAAATGATAAGCTGTGCTTAGAGTTAAAAACTAAAATACCACTTTAGAAATGTACAGATACTTCTAATTATAATAAACTAGCTGCGAACTATGATAACACTTAAAGGGAATGCGGAGTTATCAACGAAATTCTAAGCAGAACTAATGCAAATGCGAATATTACTATAAGCAATAACAATACCTCTGTATCTGAACCTATAGAAGTTGCTAATTTATTTAATGATTTTTTTTCCAATTTGAATTCTTTTCAGGACTGTTCAGAAGTTGATAACAAAATGATCACACTTTAAAACATATAAGTTTTGTATCTGAAAGTTTTTATTTTCAACAGCTTACTACAACTGAAGTACAAAAAATCATACTATCATTTAAAAAATGAATTTCTTCTTCTTTTGATCAGATCTCCAGTTTGGTTTTAAATAAAATTTCTTATCAAATTTTCAAGATGTCTTATGTTTTATATTTAATTTTTGCATTCAGTTTGAAATTTTTCTGGTCACTAAAAACAACAATAGTAGTGGCATTACATAAAAAATTGATGCAACGGTTTTAAATAATTATCGGTTTTAAATAAAAAATAAAATAATTTAAATATTCTTTCAGTTTTTTTTCAAAAGTTTTTGAAAGAGACATGAAATCCAATTTTTTTTTCATTCCTAGACAAAACAAATTTTTTTAGTGTTTCTCAATTTGGATTTAGATGTGAAAGGTCTACGGAAAGTGCGCTATTAAAATCAACCGGTGAAATTTATAATAGTTTAAATGTATCCGAGATTCCCGCTACACTTTTCATAGACATCACTAAGGCTTTTGATATGGAGAACCTTACTTTGTTGTTAAGGGGGTAGTCTCATGTGAACGCATACATTTAACCACTTTTTAAGGACATTTTTTTTTTTTTTTAAGACAATAAAATTCAATCATTTTATTTTTTTATGTTTTTATTTGTATCTTTTATACAGTTTATTTTTATTTCTTTATTTGTTTCTTTTATACAGTTTAATAAAAGTTTTTTTTCTTATTTTACATTTTTTATATATTTTTTTTTATTAAGAAATTAGACACAAAAAAAAGCAGGTCACTGGTCATGGTAATAGCGGCTGTTCATGTTGTCTGAAATAAAAAAGTCGAATAGATTATTGTTCAGTAGGTCTGTCGCTATCGGCCCTACCAAATGAATCAATTTCATTGAAAAAAAGAAATGGCTGACTGTAGAAAAAAATATTGCTTTTTTTTTGTCAATTTTTTTTTTTTAAGAATCGTTTGAAAAAAAAAGAGAAAATATTTTCGAAAAAAAACAATTTTGGTACGCCCGATAACCATTAATGAATAGAACATATACAAATTTCGAAGCAATCGGTTGAATATTTTTTTTTTTAAGACCATGACAGTTTTAGAAAATGGTGTTTCGAGAAAAATACGTTTAAAGTTTCAAGAGAAGAATTTTCGTGGAAAATTTATACTTACACTGATCTGCTATGCCTGGGCCATACAATAACCCTTCGGTGGCTTCATACACATCATTTTCTGTCAGTTTTTGTGACCTGAGGGAAGCCCTTGCCTTTTTGGATGCCTCCGGCATGGATCGCTCTGCACGGGTTATTCGTCGTTCATTGTACTCCTCAGCATACGAGTAGGCATTTCGGCCAATTTGCGTACCAAAAATCTCCATTATTTTAAGGATAGGTGAAAATCCTTCATTAGACATACACACAGCTGTCCATGAAGCAATTTCCAGCGCCTTTTTTCCAACATATTGATGATTTGGAGCCAAGTTCCAGATGCAACTATTAAACGACTCGTTGTTGTTGTGAGTTTTTTCCCAAGCACCTTTGTATCAGACCATCAGATGATAATTCTTCGTAAATTGGCTTCAAAAAACTTCCTGTTCCTTCATCAAATGCTGGAGAATGTGTGTAAATTTCCTCTGTATTCTCTGCCGTATGTTGTAAATACTTGCACCATGCAATTGAACAATACGAGTGCTGGGGGTTTTCATCGGTTGAAATGAAATGATAGTATGTAGCCCACACTGCTTTCTTCATTTCTTCTTGAGAATCTGGATTTGTCAAAATAGCCAAATAGTATGTACTTAGTTTAACCATCATGGCATTGGTCAATGCAAGCGTCGACTTCTTTGTTGCAGCACTAGTGGATGATTTTTTTTTCGATGTACATTTTGTGACAGCAACTTTACCTGCTCCATTTTTTTGATTATTTTTGGCCTTCTGCTTCACAATGCTTAATGTGATTTTCATACCACTCCAAAAACTCGTCTGACTCTTCCCTCCCAATCCATTGCTCGCATGCTTTACACACTTTTGATTAAATCTACAATTTTATTAGAATATTTCCCTATCAAAGAAACAACACCCAGTAGTGAGGTAAAACCAAGCTTGGCCCATTATCCATCACCAGAAACCGTGATTTTATCTTCAGCACAACCGTTTTCAACATTTAATTTTTCTTCTTCTGCAACGGCTTTTTTGAAAACAGTATCAACTACTGACTTTACAGCAATATAAATTTGGTCGAGGATACCATGATATCCATTTTTACTATTGTAATTCCATCACACAAGTCCATTAGCGAACAAAATAAATTTATTCCAGCCAGACCGACTCCAAGTAGTCGCATAATAAACACAAAACGTCTATTGATCCGTGGAACGGCGATTCCTCTACGAACCCGATGTCGCGCTCCGTGAGCCCGAGCGCCTCAGGTTCTGTAGATCGGGCTCACGCCGGGATCGAGGAGACGTAGTCCGACAGCATCAACGCTTTTGGTGGCTGGAGAGAGCTACGTCAGTGGACACTTTGAGAGCTTCAGCCTCTTCAAGGCATGGCCTGCCTAACACCAATGGCAGGCTTACATAGACTAGGGTAGGGTAAGGTAGGGTAGGGTAGGTAGTAGTAGGGTATACATATATATATTGTATAAAAAAAAAACAAAAAAAAGATATATATGTATATTAAATATATATTATGTATATATGTAATTTATATATTGTATATATGTATATTTTAGTTAAGGTATTGTATTGTAGAATAACTTAGGTTTAGTTACATTAAGGTAGGCTTAAGTTTTTTTAAGATATAGTAATGTTAGTGGTAAGTTGATATAGTAGTCGAAAGACATAGATTGAAGTTGTTACGTCTATTTTAGAGTGTCCGCCTAGGGCCAGTAAGATATCTAGATTGTTAAGATAGTTAAGCTAGTTTTTAAGCATTTTTGTATAGGGTAAGATAGGACTAAGAAATTATGAATAAAAATGAATTATAAACTAAAACTAAAGACGTCTATTGATTTCGTAAGCATTTTTGACAATAGGAGAAGAATTGATGTCAAATTCTTGGCAGGAACTTGAATCCTAGTCCTCGCGATGATTTTTTCAAAAATTTAACGTCACTATCGCACAGCTTGTACTCTAAAATTGATTGCAAAGCTGTAAACACTAGCGAGAAGCACAGAATGCGGTAGCTGACTCCTTCGTCAATCGGTAAATCAAAATCACTCTTGTCTTTTAATTTTTCAGCTGATGTGCTAACAATCTCGGTATCGGTTTCAGCAGTATACTGATTCTCTCAAAAACTTCTTTTTCTTTCTTTCTGCCCTGGATATTTTGTTGAGCTTTCGAGCATTTTCAATCCATTTTTGTTTCCTGTTTGATGTTGACACACAGAGCATCAAAAGTCTACTGCTAAATTTGTTCAAGGATTTAATAAACGGGTGTCCCACGGGCAGTGTGCCAAAAAGCTACAGCGTGTAGGTCTGGTCAAGACAAGAAAAAAATCGTATGGGAGGGGGGGGTCTACAAAATTGACTTAATTTGGAAAAAAAATTATTAAAAATCAACAGTTACATCCACAATGCCGTGATATACCTTTTTGTAAAGCCAGAAACCTCTTCTTTCGTCTTGATTTTAAACGGAGCAGTTTTTGAGAAATAAATTTTCAAACTCAAAATTTTGAAAAAAAAAAATTTCGAACTATTTTTTTTCAAAATCGTATGTTAAGTAGTAATTTTTTTTCAAAAATTCAATGCTCTCATTAGTTTTTAGTTTAAAGCAGAAAACCGGATGCAAAAATGTCTTGCAGTTTTTGAGAAATTAAAAAAAAACCAGAACCATTTTTTTTTTGAGAAAAACCTTTTTTTTTTGATTTAACGTGGTTGGACTTGTAGGCAAATTAATGTATGAAAAATTGACCTCTTTTTTATTATCTTTAAAAAATTCGAATTTTTATTATAATAAATTTTCAATATGATCCCCATTTTTTAGAAGGCAAAGATTATATCTCCTTCTAATGGCTGCACATAAGTCTATGCTTGACAAATTTTCCTGCAATTTGACTCCAGCGACTTCAATCCGTCACTAAAATGATCATCCAGCCAGTTTCTAACCCGTAAGCTGTAGTGTGCTGGTGCTCCATCTTGCTGGTAGATTAAATTATCTGCTATGGCCAAAGGAACGTTGTCCATCAAATCGGGCAAAAGGTCTCGTAGGAATTGCAGGTATGTTTCTCCATTAATAACGGCATTCAAAAACCGGGGCCCGATTACAGTTTGTCCAACAATACCAAGCCAAACATTCAGCTAAAGCGGTGTTGTGATTTATTTTGTTTCTTGTTGTGTGGATTGGTGCTAGTCCAATGATGCAAATTGTGGAAGTTAGTAACCCCATCTCTGGTAAACTGTGCTTCATCCGTCCAGAATATCTTTGCAAAATAGTTTCCTTCAGTTTCATCTCGAAGCAGTAATGATCGACAAAATTCTGCTCTCAAAAACTTGTCGTTTGAGGTGAGTCCCTGAACTGGCCTAAAATGGTACGGGTGTAAGTTTTCGCTATGAAGCACTCCCCATACTCTAGATTTGGGCACTTCAAGCATAATAGCCATCCTCCTTGTACTAAGGGAGGGATTGCGTCGGACCAAATCCAAAATTCGGGTAGAACCCATCGGCGGCGGGCGGATCCAGACGAAATTCGCAGGTCAGTTTTCAGGCGTTATCAATGAAAAAAAAGAATTAATCCAGGGTTATTCCAATACTGTATCACTTTATTGTATCCTCATAAAACTTCGAATTTTTTAAAAATACTAAAAAAGAGGTCAATGTTTCATACATTAATTTGCCTACAAGTCCAACCGCGTTAAAACCAAAAAAAAAAGGTTTTTCTTAGAAAAAAATGGTTCGGGTTTTTTTTTAATTTCTCAAAAACTACAAGACATTTTTGCATCCGGTTTTCTGCCTTTAACTAAAAACTAATGAGAGCCATGAATTTTTGAAAAAAATTACTACTTAATTACATATAATTTTAAAAAAAAATAGTTCGAAATTTTTTTTTTTCAATTTTTTTTCAAAATTTTAAGTTTGAAAATTCATTTCTCAAAAACTATTCCTTAAAACAGCTTCATTTAAAATCAGTATGAAAGAAGAGGTTTCTGGCTTTACAAAAAGGTATATCGTGGCATTGTGGATGTAACTGTTGATTTTTAATAATTTTTTTTCCAAATTATTAAGTCATTTTTTTAGAAAATTGCCCCTCCCGGCTAAACGGGGGGAAATAGACCCCCCCCCCTCCCATACGATTTTAATCTTGTCTTGACTAGACCTACACGCTGTAGCTTTTTGGCACACTGCTCGTGGGACACCCTGTATATTGACGAGAAAAATGTATATACATATACTATTCCAAAGATACACAGGTAGATAATGTACTAAATTTGACCGTCAGAAACTCCGTATGCAGGTATAAAGGTATAAAAGAAAAAAGGTGACAACAATAGAAAGGTAGCAGATGCAGACCTGACGCGCGGCAGACAAGTCGCTTGCGGCGCGTCGGCGATTATGAGCTGTAACATATTTAATACTAGGAATTTCGGTTTGAATTTTTCACAGCATATTTTCAATAGGTTTTACTGTCGAAATATGAAAACTTCGATATTTCGAAGTGGTCACATGAGTCTACCTCCTTAAATGAACGCTACAATGCTCGTTTCAGAATATTTATCCATGACTGATTCGACTCATATTTAAAAAAACGTAAGCAAATGGTAAAAATCAAAGACAGTATCAGTTCACAGCGTTTGGTCAATATAAGTGTGCCACAAGGTTCTGTCCTGGGTCCTATCCTGTACTTAATATATTCAAACTTCCTTTTTATTCAACCATTTAAAGGAAAAACTACAGAATTTGATGACGATACTGCTCTTTCGTACTCCAATAAGTGTTATTTTAACCTTTTCTTCGATGTTAATAATGATCTAGATATATTGCGTAGATGGTTCAATCATCACAGATTGGTAATCAGTAGGGCTAGGATTTCGATGCATTTGCATTTTTTTTGAGACACCTTAGAAGCAATAGAATAAGTTATCTTTCCGAATCATGAATTTTCCTTTAAATTCAATGGAAATGAATTTTCCATCTAACCGTTAGTGCATGTTTTTACATATTTTACTGTAAATGCATATTCTTGCATATTTTTAACAATAAATGTATATTTTGTGCATATTTCCGAAAAATTAACTCAAAAAAAAAAACCATAATATTCTTTTTGCATTTTGAAAACCTAAATTAAATGTTAAAATAATGCTACTTCTATTATTTAATTTATCAAATGAAGACCTTTATGTTTTTTTAACCTTTTCATTTATTTAATTAACATTATTGTTTTTTAGTTCTTAAAATAAAAAAACTGAATTTTTCTAAAAACTGGATAAAATGTTTTTTTTGTGTTTCATTATAAAAATGCAAAGTTTAATTACAGTCGTACAGTTTAACTGGTCGCTATAGTCAATTGCCGTTTTATCTGACTTTTCAAAAATAGAAGGATTGCTTGTGCAAACACCAACCACGTGGGGAAAATTCGTTAAAAGCCACGTCGTTATAGGCGACTTCGCCATGGTTTTAAATGCATATTTAAAGGGCATATATCCCCTTTTTAAGAGCATATTTTAAGCGCATATTTTGCGTTTTTAAGTGCATGACAATCCTAGCCCTAGTAATCAGTAATAAAACTAAATTTATGTTTTTACACATCAAAGGTTAATTTGCGATGAATTTCCTCTACATTACCATTCACCCTGTTTCTTGAAATTTCGTCTAAGCCATCATGATGCTTTTACCTTTAACAGTGGTGCATGCTGCAGTAAAACCTGCTTTAAAATTGATCGCGTCGACAATTTTAAGTATCTAGGTATTACACTGGATCATAGGCTCTACTCGAAAGACCATACTTCTTAGCTAAAGCAATATTTTAAAAGATTGAAAAAATAATTTTTTCATCTTGGTCTTTATTGTAGTCTGCCTGTCTTAAAGTTGGTCTACAATGGATTATCGCAGTCAAAGTTACAGCACGGATTAGCTTATTGGGTTGGTACGTATTTCGTTAACATAGAGAGTTTACTGAAAAAACAAAAGCACGCAATCAGAATTATGTGTAAAGTGAATAGTACAACTCCTGGTTTTGAGCTGTTCAAAGGGCTGGAAATTCTCCCGTTAAGGCATTTGAGGCTACAAGATTTTGAAAATATTATTTGAAAATTCCGGGTACTGTGCCGATCTATATGAAAATCTCAATTTACGAGTCAACACTAGAAATTTCGCAACTGTACCAGTAATCAGTAACGATGGCACGACATGAATTTACACGCGACTGACGGTCAGCAGGCATTAACTGATGCACTGTTTGCACTTTGTACGGGTACATATGTAAGTCTTTCACTAAAATTCGCTGTAGGGTGCATCTGGTAAAGCCCAATTGCATGGCCCGTCGTCTGGTTAATGTTTCTTCGTTCTCAGCGACATCGGCAGCCACAGCCGCAATATTCTCAGCCGAACGAGCAGTCCAGTAGCGGTGGTTCCCGTCTGTTCGAGTCGAGTAGCTAACCGCCGGAATGTTTACCCAGAAATTCACGCCGCGCTAACATCACCGACCTATTATTGGTAAAAAAATCGACACAATTATTTCACGCTCTTGCGGAGTACATATAGTGCTCCGTTGTCTGTTTATATACCGCAGCTAGTTTACATATGTCAAATACGATTGAAGTACGACGCCATTAACGATGGCCATTAATTTTGCGCCATCTTACAAAGGGTCCGCCAAATAACTTTTTTTTTTTTGAAAATGCTATAAAAAAAACTACTGAATATTTTCTCAAATTTCTTTTTTTATTTGAAAGTACAATCCTTCTGGTTAATAATGGAAAATAATTTCATTCAAATGGCTGCCTCGGCTGGCCATGCAGTAGCCTACACGATCGGTCCAATTTTTAAGCACATTATCGATTGTGTGCAGCTGTATTTCACCAATGGCTTCACGAATATTGTCCTTTAAAGCGTCAATTATCTCTGGCTTGTCGGCGTAACACTTATCTTTGACGGCACCCCACAAATAATAGTCCAACGGTGTCAAATCGCAGCTCCGAGGTGGCCAAACGACATCAGCTCTGCGGCTGATAATGCGATCTTCAAAAACAGGGCGCAAAACATCGAGTGTAGCTTCGGCTGTGTGGCACGTAGCGCCGTCCTGTTGAAACCAAATGTTGCCAATATCCTCCTCTTCAATTTTTGTAAACAAAAATTCGTTCAACATGGCCCGATAACGATCGCCATTGACTGTAACGGCCACTCCTTGCTCATTTTCGAAGAAAAATGGCCCAATTATGCCTCTGGACCAAAATCCGCACCAAACAGTGGCTCGTTTTGGGTGCACCGGCTTTTCAATGTATGCGTGCGGGTTTTCTATGCCCCAAATGCGACAATTGTGCTTGTTCACATACCCGCCAAGATCAAAATGAGCTTCATCTGAAAAGATGATTTTTTTGGCAAAATCAGCATCTTCTGTAAGTCGATCGCAGGCCCACTTAGCGAAGCGAAAACGCATATTTCCCAGCGTTGTTCAAGCGTATACACAACCATATTCGTTCAGCGGAAGGATAAAACTAATTATCTGTCAAATCAGACATGAGCTAAGTGTTACCATTCACGAAATAAGCACTACTTGAAAAAAAAAACGATAGATGACGGACCCTATATAATAGGGTCGATATCAGAAGACCGGTCAGCTACCTTTCGGGACACTGTGTCTGAGATATCATCTCAACAAAATTAATCTCTCGTCTGAAACCGAATGTCGACTGAGTGAGGACGAGGAAACTGCAGAGCTATGCTATGTGAGTGTCCTACATTCTGCCACCTTAGGAAGTGTGTCCCCCGCAGAGAAATTATGACTTCCGAGGAAATCAGCTCAACTTTATTAAGAAAGTAGAGGTACTCCTCGTCTAATTGGCTAGCAGGCAATAAACCTACACTGGTCGCAGTGCTAATTAAAATAAAAAAAATTTAAATTATTTTACTGAATTATTTAGAACTCGCTAAGCAATGGTGTCCGAGCTACAAAGCATTCCCTTATTATCGACTCTAATTTGATACATATTGTATATGAATATGTATATGAGAAATTGTGGAAACCCATTACCTTACACTAGTAATTACATCATGCTCACTAAGTTTTTTTTTCAGTTCTATGACATAGTGCTACCTGCTCTTGCCACAGTGTTAAATGATCAAGAAGGACCAGTTATAAGTGAAAAAAAAACCGAGATTAAAAATCTCATATTGACGACTTAAAAATAGGTCGAGAACTTTTGTTGCTTGGAATATTAACTAACCTCGTATCACTAAGACCTGTCCAACGCACGGTTGGTAATGATGTAATCTACATAAAGTAACCTTACCTTAAGGTATAATCCTCATACGCCACCATTAAAGTGAAAACATAATACAAGGTTGATTGCGATATACATAGAATCCATCAGTTTCAAAACAGTTTCCCAGCCTTACCTTCTATTAGTGAAAAAGGTTTTTCTGGTAATAAGCTTTTTTTTTTCTGTTGAAAATGTACATAAGTTTTCCATTGATTCACACAGGCTCAGTACGCTCCAACGAACTCAGCCTTATATGTCATCCACCACATACATTTCAAATACTACTCTTTGAAATCAAGTAAAAGTGTCAGCAACATGTCCGAATGGTAGCATAGCCCACTTTTCTGTACCGCCAAGTTACCTTGTTTGTCTGATGCATATACCCGTATTAGCCTAACTACCGCGCTTGTACAACCACCACACCTCAAAATCTATCTCTCGCAATCAAACAATCATTTGAACCACATACTGTATCAAAACCTGATAGACAACTCACACTTGAAATGTCCAAATGCGTCGAAATTAAATCAGCCAAGTCAGCCTTCCATATTCGGAGCGTAAGCCGGCCAAGAAAACTCAAAACCGAATCGTATATCATTTAAATGCCAATTACATAAATTACGGTAACAAATTTACGCAATCAACTAAACAAAAACAGAAAACAACAAAACTAAATTGTCAATCAACACCTAACAATCGTAACAAAATGTTTTCATTAGCACCAACAATCGATAAAGTTATTACATGACCAGTCACCGGACCGTCAGCCTGACAAAAGACTGGCACCGATGACTAGCAACTTGACGCCGTAGATCTACGGCCGACGAGCGAGTGCATACGAAACGAATGGAATTGATTCCAATTGAATGATACAGACAACCCCTGCACTCTATGGACGGCCACAACGTCTCAACGTTTCGACCAAACGTACACAACCAATTAACTCTTCCAATCGAAGTAAATTGAATGCGTTGTGTGCTTGCTCTTTTGTCTAGTAGACAAGTGATTGTAAGTGCACCTACTCTAGGCCTATGCACATGTACATACGAGTATGGTAGGTCGGCCTTGCCAATGAACGAAGACGAAACTACTTCCTTTTGTTTATTGGTTTTTCATTTTATTTATTACAATGAGAAAAGAAAATGAAATTGTAGTGAAACACAATAATCGTTAATTAGATCACCATTAGACGTGGCGCAATATTCATCGACATGAGTTCTTGGAACAGTAGTTTGGCTGCATACGGCAGGCGAACTTGGGATATTTGCGTCTTGTTCTTGCAGCCCTTGCATTCGAAGGTGTTGTTGCGCAGATTTGCGATTGCAATCAGACCACAGAAATTGCAAATGTGCACGCGGTACGGATCGGAGACCTCAAACAGCCTTTCGCGGAGGAATTGTGCGGCACCGTGGGAGATTTGGCAATCACGTTCCATCTCACCGAAACGTAGACCGCCGTCACGAGCCCTACCCTCCATAGGCTGTCGGACGAGGATTTGAACTGGACCTCGGGCTCGGGAGTGAATCTTATCGTCCACCATGTGCTTAAGACGTTGGTAGTAGGTTGGTCCCAAGAATACCTGTCGATGAGAGGAGGAGACAATTAGTGTTAAAAACCACATCTGTCTATTCGTTAGCGTACCTGTGCATTGATTTTTCGCCCGGTATGACCGTTGTACATGACTTCATTGCCACGCAAATGGTAACCATATTCCTGCAGGAAAGTCGAGATTTTTTGTACGTTCACCGCATCGTTGAATGGAGTTGCGTCTCCAATCTCGCCCTTGTTCGAACCCAGCTTGCCTGAAAATAGAACAAAACATTTATTTTAATGACTTTTTGAAGGCCAAAATGTTTCATAAAGCATTTCTCGGCTTAAGAAATATGTATGTCCAAAAAATAACCGGAATTTTTGGATTTTTGGAAATAAATTTACTTATTTATCTACATCAATAATATCCCGTACGATGCACCTTTAATTTCATCTTTACCTGGTTTAGCTAGCAATTTTCATACACTTTTCAGACTTTTGGGATGCGACTGGTCAACCTAATAACTTCCCCATCCCAGAAAAAAAAACAGTGTACTTATGACAGCTCAAATATAATGAAAACTTAATCAGATCTTCATAGCGCAATTACGCATCGATTAAAGTGCGTCTGGAGTGTCTTAATTTGTTCGCAGGATATTAATATGTGGACATGGCACACAAGTACTAAAGTAAATATCTGGCAGATGAACCTTGGATCTTAAATGAAATCTTGAATCTGATTGCTGAGAGAGACGTTACAAAGCGTCTTTGGAAAGGGTTTAGGTGCTCCGAAACTCCACACACCTTCTAAAGACCAAAGAAAAAAACATATCTCCTAAACGCCTACTGAAATACAAAGTTTA
Organism: Merodon equestris; assembly: GCA_958301585.1. Lineage (NCBI taxonomy): Eukaryota > Metazoa > Arthropoda > Insecta > Diptera > Syrphidae > Merodon > Merodon equestris. The sequence continues at coordinate 163,207,444 of OY284413.1, forward strand.
TTTGAGGCATGTCTGCTAGCGTAAGCATTGGTACAGAACCTTTCCATCTCCAACGTCCTAAGATAGTTGTCAAGGCAATATAAAGGGTGGGCCGTCTAGTGGTTTATTTTTTATATCATAGGTTATTTTGACACTGACAGCTGTGTCCCGCTCGAAATCTTGACAAAAAGTCAGTATTATACCTCCACGGAACGAAATGAGTCCGCTTTAAGCTTGAACAACGTTGGGAAATATTGAAAACTTATTTCCAAAATAAGTGCTGTGAAGCTCAAACAGTGCGTTTATTAAAAATAAGTTTTGGCCGAAATGAAGCACTCACCGCGACTGCTGTACGGTTTGTGCAAAAAGTTCGTGAGACTGGTATACTAGTGGACAACGCTCATGGTCCCCGTCGTTGTACGGTGTGCACAGACGAGAATGTGGCTGCTGTGGCCGAGAGTGTGAGGCTTATTCCACGAACATCAACTCGCCATCGATCTCAACAGCTCAACATGTCACCCACTAGCCTGAGGAGAATTCTGCGCAAAGATCTCGGATTATTCGCTTACAAGGCGCGCGACCATCCGCTTCGTTATCGCTTCGCAGTTTGGGCCTTAGGGCAGCTTGATTTGGACAACGATTTTGGGCAAAAAATCATCTTTTCTGACGAGGCGCATTTTCATCTCGGCGGCTACGTTAACAAACAAAATTGCCGCATCGGAATTGCGGCTCGGAAAACCCGCACGTTATTGTCGAGAAGCCAATGCATCCACAGAGTTTGGTGCGGATTGTGGAGTGGTGGCATCAATGAACCAATTTTCTTATATTGTAAAATGGGGCTGGGAACAAAGCTTCGGTCAACGGTGAGCCTAACAGAGTGTTATCAGCCGTCTTGAAGAGGTCAATTAGCCGCCTCGGTGCTGCGATTAGACCCCTTTTGATTTTTTTTTTTGTGGAGAACCGTGAAGGACCGATGTTAAGCCGATGTTAATCCGGACACTATTCAAGCACTTAAGGCCAATATTATTCAAGCAATCCGTGAGATACAGCCTGCAACCATCAACAAGTTATTGGAAAATTCGGGTGACAGAATGCGCTACTGCGAAGCCAGCCGAGACAGCCACTTGGCCGACGTTGTATTTCATAATTAATGGGAATGTTTGTTCTTACTAATTAAGCCATAATACATGAAAAAAAATAATTTTGTTAATTTTATTGCATTTTTAAAAAGAAACTTGTATTTGGCCCAACCTGTACAACCCGATTTTATAAACCTAATTCTTCCTTTCACTCTTCCTTACAAAAGACAAATTTAACGAACATCAACCTATTGCCATCCTTTCATTTCTATCAAAAGTTGTCGAACTGATCAAAAATCAGGTTTCCGTCATGAACACAATTGCATTACGGCGGTTAAAGGACTCCGACGATATGCAGGATTCTATCAAGAGCAATCAAATAACAATGGACACTCTATTTGATTTCTCCAAGGCTTTCGATTTAATGCTACCTACTATTCTTTCTTTGTAACAAACTTAGATGACCTTCCCGCTTGTTCACAACAGCTAACAAGTTAATACCGTACAACGCCCAATTATCTTCGAGTCTCCCGACAAGCGTTGGCGTTCTTCATGGAAGTATTCTGGGCCCTTTACTCTTCTGCCTACTCATTAATGACCTGCCATCAGTAATATCTCATGGTGATGACATGCAAATATATTTCAGCTTTCCAAGCGAATTTATCGATGACGCTATCTCCAAAGTCAACCATGACCTATCTGCCATAGCTCTATGATTAATCCAACCAACCTCCATATTTAAATAAGTTTTTCTTGACTGACTGACTTGCTTTCACAGGCAATTATTGATTTTCAAATGGGTTTAGTCTCCAGTGCGCTTAGTCTTTAATAGCAGCGAACTTGTAAATATTATAGAATCCCGAATTTACGATATGCTACGAGGTCTTTCTCCTAGTCAACATTAGTTGCCTACCAGAGTTAAGCTTATGGCACCACGGTCATTACTATACCGATTATTACCTACGTCTGAAAAATCTCGTCGCAATCTCAACGTATCTCCCCTTCATGATTTATTAGTGACATATGTATGTACTTCCTGATATGCCGATAAATCGTAGGTTGTTATCTTGATAGCTTTCTCAAACACAAGTTATGTGCACTGCTCTGCAGCCTGCTTCTTTGTGATTAAAACTTCAAGTCCTGATTCAACGAAGAATGCGAGGAAAATGTAAAACCCCGTAATATTCTAAGACTCAAACCCTGGAAAATAATGATGATTTCAGACCCTATGTAGGGAAAGCATTCTTAAAGGAAAAAGCTTGCAAAAATGTAGGTGGAATGTACGACGAAAAACGGGAGAGCAATACTTGCAGGAATAAATTGTATGAAAAGGATATGAGGCCAGATCAGGATTTATATACAACGCTAATCGGGAGATCGTTTCGGACAGTGAAAGAATTACAGTCAAATGGAGAATGTATTTCCATAAATTGCTTAGTGTTTATTGCCAAGTAGCATTGGAAAACAATGTTATACACACAGCAGAATATCACATCCTGGTAAGATTGGAAATCCCGAAAAAGTTGGTGGAACTGATGCAAATATGCCTAAAGGAACAAATAGGAAGAGTTGAAGTAGGCAACGCCTTATCTGAGGTGAAAGATGAAGACAATGCGGAATGGAATCACAGCCGCCCTAGCTTACGCTGAAATCTGTGAAGTAGTGAGAATGATTTCAGAGTGCTCGGCCATGTATTTAAACAGGATGACCAACATGTAGCCACCTCATAGTAAGCATGGTAGTACAACTAGTACCTCCTCGCGGTGATCACCGGTAACAACCAATTCAGCACGGTCATGTCTCTGCTGAATAGTTGGCTAAATCTAGTTGTGCGATGAGAAGGTTACCTCCTTAAATCCCCCAATCCAACGAGGAACAGCATATGCCGAAGGATGGATGATTAGTAGGTAACTAGTCGCGAATATACGGACTTGGGAGGTCCCATTTCAATAAATGCCCATTCGAGCTATTCCGGAGCTCTGGCTCGAATGACTTATAGACTCGTGGTCCTCGTGGGAACCAACATTTCAGAACCAAAAAAAAAAAAAAAAAAAACAAATAAGGGCGGGCCCCTACAGCCCTAACAGTTCCCAGAGAAATAGGACTAAAGTAGAGGCACTGAAAGCAATATCAGGAGCTGCAAAACCAACTCCAAAAAGTTCCGAGGAGAAGACGATTCCAAACACAAACAAAAAACAGACAATGCACCAACAAGTAGGGCTCCACATCACTTTGTGCTAGAAAAGCAGGCACTTCCCAAAATTGCTGTGTTAGGCAAGGACTACCCTAACACTACTCTCACTACAGAACAAATGACGATGTTACAATAGGCCACTATTGAGAAAGTCCTGGGGCAAAAGGACAGCATCATCAAGCCTCAATTCTCGAGCTGCACATTCAAAGCAGTATGACTGAGAGTACGGTTACCACACCGCTGCTGCTGAAGCCTTGTGAGGAAGCCGAACTGTGGGCGGCAAAGGAGGAATCTATTCCTCAACCCTGCACCCTAGTCGGTTACTTTCCTGACGCCGCCGGCACAGCCACCAACAAAATCATGTAGGCAATGAAAAGACTGACATATAAGCCATTAAAGGTGTTGAGATATCTTCTACGGGGCCATTCCCCCTTTATGGTTTTGACAGCTCAAGCATAAACCTACACTTACACAAATGGACCATCAAACAAAGAACCAATTCTGGAACATACATGAGGGTATTTAACACTCAATAACGTTCATGGAACAGAATCACAATCCCAAACGTGTCAAAGAAGCTCTAGAACTAAATAAAGCCGACCTAAGAGTGTTATATGAGGCACTAACAAGACAAGGGCAATGCAACTACCGCCTTTATAAAATGAGTCTTAGTAGCACAGAAATCTGCAGTCGATGTGGGCAGGCCAAGGAAACCATGGAACACATACTGACCACCTGCTCAAACCTTGCCCGAGAAAGATTCAAAATTACAAGTAACACAACCATAACAGGGACAAACTTCCAAGAAATCCCATCTAGAGAAGTTGTCAAATGTTTTAAGGCTGCACTCAAATCCTAGATAAAACAAAAAGTCGTACATTAGATCTTCATGGTCGCAGAACTAGTGTCTTCAGGTGACACACCCCGAATTCTTCAATTCAATTCGAGGTAGTGTGAAAATAGCTATTGGGAGTACAAATTAATTCGGTCCGTTTTTTTTTGTTCAAATTTTTTTTTTATTGAAAAAACATCAAAAATACATCACTCAAAGTATTGTCCGTCATCTCTCTGGTAATTTTCGAATACCATCTCTAAAAAATGAGTCATCCCTGGCATCGATCCAATCATTGAGCCATTCTTCGATTTCTTCAAAAGACCCGAACCGGTGACCCGCCAAATCGTTTTGCATCCGTCGAAAAAGCCAGTAGTCGGAAGGAACAAGATCTGGAGAATACGGCGGGTGGGGTAAGACCTCCCATTTCAGCGTTTCCAGGTAGTTTTTGACCGCTACAGCCACGTGGGGCCGAGCGTTATCATGTTGCAAAATCACCTTGTCATGCCTTTCGGTCGTTTCTGGCCGTTTTTCACGCAATGCACGGCTCAAACGCATTAGTTGTAGTCGATAAGGTTTCCCATCAATGGTTTCGCCTGGTTTAAGCAGCTCATAGTATACCACACCCGTCTGGTCCCACCATATGAAATGAAATGAAATGGAACGGGTTCACCAGGCTTTGCATAGTATTTTTTCTTCTTGGGGTTATCGATATCCACTTTTCATCTCCAGTCACGATCCGATGCAAAAATCCCTTCCTTTGATGTCTTTCAAGAAGCAGTTCCGAGGTGAAAAATCGCCTTTCGACATCTCTCGGTTTCAACTCGTACGGCACCCAATTTCCTTGCTTTTGAATAAATCCAAATTTCTTTAACCGAACGGAAATTGTTTGCTGAGTCACTCCCAACGATTCTGCGAGTTCACTTTGCGTTTGGCACGGATCTTGATCCAGTAAAGCCCCCAATCTTCAAACTTTTTGGGCTGGCCAAGACGCTCTTTGTCTTCGACGCTAAAACCACCACTTTTGAAGCGTCGAAACCACTCTCTGCATGATATATCGGTCGGAGCAGATTCACCATAAACTTCTACAAGCATTCGATGCGCTTCAGCTGCACTTTTCTTCCAATTAAAAAAGAAAATCAAAACTTCTCGCAAATGCTGTTTATTAAGACAAATCCGGACATTTTCGAAGAGGCAAAAAACAATGTTGTTGTCAGAAACAGCCGCTGATGCACACTAATTATTGTTAACAGATGTCACACCTTTTCAATGAAGTAGGTAATCGCTTCCAAGATCAGCCACAACTTGCAGGTGGCGCCATCTTTTGAAAACGGACCGAATTAATTTCTACCCCCAATAAAAAAATAATGGCAGGATAGGAAGTAAATTTAGAAGCAAATAAAGAGAGCAAATAGCCACTGACCGACTTGTATCGATCCAAACCTTGCACCTGGCTGTACTTTATAAAATTTTGAGAATTTGCCTGAGAACCGTATTGACTGCCAAAACGACATAAAAATTTAAATAAGTAAAATGCTGCATATGGGCAGTATCGTGTTTCCTCACGATTAAGGAACTATCCAAAAGAACTCTTTTTCAAAGTTTGTACATTTATAAAACTATAATAATGGCTCTCCGTGAGCTGTAACGCCGTCTAAGAAGAATAAGAATAACGCCAGTGACACCTTACAGATGTGAAACATGACCTCTGACTAAATAGATTTCAGTATTATAAGAAGGTCTTAAGGAGAATTTAAGGTGCAAAACAGAACGAATAAACGCGAGTTTATATATGTAGTTTAAAAAACAGACGAAAACTTGACGAACTCGAGAAACTCTATTTATTTCCAAGCATTGTCCGAGGCTTAAAATCCGGAAGACAATAGCCACGGAGAAGGCCGCGCCGTAGATCGGAGGACAATATAAGAATGGACCTAGAAAGGAACAGAACAGAAAGAACGCACTCATGACAGGAAGGCCTGGCGGAGGATTGTCAATGAGGCAACGAATAGAAATATGCACGACTAAATGAAGTTTACGCACGTACAAATGTATACAGAGGCAGATTCAAATGCTAAATATCGTAAAGATATGCAAAAAAAAAAATATAAATAAAAATTGATTCGAAAATTACTGAATGTATTAAGCCATGTTATAACCTGGCTAATACCTTACAGCAGACTAAACGACTGATACGACCACCAATTTGCATACTTCAGACATACATACTAACCTAGTAAAGAGCGAATCAGCGTCCTATCAGATATTTTCCAAGATATGGCGCTAGCGGAACATGCCGATCAGATGCCTTGGACATCCCCCAACAGCTCCTCATCATATATATTTACTTATTAAAAGGCTAACATTGTAATAAATAAAATTACAAGTTAGCTGGGGTAAGCCAAAGCAACGAAGGCCTTCGGCTATATTGATTACAGAAGTTGTATAAATTTGTACAAACTAGCGTTTTTGAAAAAGTTAATTACAATTTTTGTGTTTTTTTGGTTTAGGGTTAAGGAGGTTGTTTAAGATGTTATGGAGGGCAGTTGGAGTCTGAATGCGTGGAGGGACGAACATTCATTGAGAATAGGGTGGATGTTGTGTTGGGATTGGTTGCAGTGGGTGCAGGTGGGGGTTTGTTCTTGTAGAGATAATGTTCGTGGGTAACTTTTGGTCTAAGTCATAGTCTAATTATTTTGGTAAGATCTGTCCTGGATGTGATTGGGTGTCGTAGATCGTTGGCGTAGTTTTTGATTGAGAGTATGTCTTTGTTAATGGTCCGATAGTTTGGGGAGAAAAGGGCATTGTCGACGAATTCGTTGCCAGGGAATCGGATATGGCTTAGAACCCATATTAGTATTGTTCTAGTTCTAGTATTGTCCTCTGCTGGTGGAGGAAGTTGCGGATTAAGGAGTGGTAATAACTTTGGTTGTTGGTGAATGATGGCGTCAATTGATGATAGGGAGTCGGTGCAGATGGCAAATTTAGTGGTAGAAGTGTTAGAATACCGTAGGGTTGTTAAGATGGCAATGATTTCGACAGAGGAGGATGTATAGGATTCTTTCATTTTCTGTGGTGACACTGAAACTGATGTTGGCTTCTATTTTGGAAACATCAGTGTTGATGAAATGGTGGTCGTTGAATTTATTTTTAATTTCGGAGAAGAGGGTCCGGAAAATTTCGGGGCAGTGTGGGATTCCTTGTAGAAGCGTAAGGTTCGAATAACAGAGGAGGGTGGGAAGAGCCAGGGGGGATGGAAGCAGGTGGCTAAATAGTGAAGTTTGCAGGGGATATGGTTTTCATTACAGAGGATTTGTGCGCGGTGTACGCAGGACGGTGTATTTGTATGATTTGTTAGCTTGGTCGAAATAATTTGTTATAGAGGGGCGAATCTTTGCACAATAGGATGGGTTGAAATAATTTTAACGTGGACAAGAAGCTTATATTTTCGATTCTTGGCATGTTGGCTTCGAATAATAGATGGTTAATGGGAGTTGTGCGATAGGCGTTAAGTGCTTTTCTTATACAGCGTGCGCCATCTCATATGGGTCGATGTAAATTTCGAATAACTTCAACAATTCTCAAGCGATTTTGGAAATTCAAAAACTTTTAAATGACCGCCTTTATTGCCGATGCACAAATGGACCCGTTTTCGCGCATTCTCCATGACTTTTTCGAGCATTTCGGTCAAAATTTCTGCGATTTCCGAACGAATGTTTCTTTTGAGCTGTTCTATTGTCTTCGGGCCGTTAGCATACACCTTGCTTTTTAAGTATCCCCAAAGAAAAAATTTTGGAGGAGTCAAATCTCGGAGGCCAGTCAATATCGCCCTTTTTTGACATCAATCTTCCAGGGAACTTCTTACGCAAAAGGTTCATTGTTTTGTCCGCAGTATGGCATGTCGCGCCGTCTTGTTGAAACCAAAAGTGAAATAAGCCTTTTTTACGCATTTCTGGGACCACATAATGAGCCAACATCCACCGATATCGATCGCCATCCACTGTATCGCCAACTTTGAAGAAATACGGTCCAATGATGGTTTTAGCGCATACACCGGCCCAAACAGTAACTTTTTGATCATATAGCGGCTCTTCGTGTATAATGTGAGGATTTTGCCCCAGAAGCGACAATTTTGTTTATTAATTGAGCCAGAGAGCGTAAAATGTGCCTCATCAGTCATCAAAATTTGCTGCCAGAACTCCGGCTCAGCATTAATCATTGCAACGACATTTTGTGCGTATGCCAAGCGCCGTGGCTCATCTTGTGGCAAAATTCTTTGAGTTATCTGCACTTTGTATGGATAATAAGTGAAGATCATCCTTTAAAATTCTCCGCAAAGTGGGCCCACTGATGCCTAACTGCTCCGAACGGCGCCGATATAACAAACTTGGGTCTTCTTGAACACTGGCCTTTACAGACTGAATAGATGAGTTTAAACGCCGCGGACGTGGGCTAGGTTGCCTACGAGGGCTTGCCACAAAACCAAATTGAAAAAAAATCGAGGCCCAACGACGAAATATACAATATCTTTTTTGGGCGCAACACGATCACGATATTTTGCACGATACGCATGTTGATCGACAATCGAGCGTTCACTTTTTAATGAACATTAAAACTATTTCCGGGCGTTATTTTGGTGTGAAGCGATTCATGGTTAAAATTGTACTGAATTGACGTTTCCAAAATGATATGACATATGAAAATCGGCTGACAATAGTTGAAGTTATTCGAAGTTTACATCGACCCATATGAGATGGCGCACTCTGTAGCAGTGTTGTAGATTGTTTTGATTCTGTTTAAGTGGAACATATCGGATTTTGCTGGTGATGATGGACTGGATGATGGAGATTAAGGAAAAGGGATTACAGTTGTACTTATTGCTGGAAAAGATTTTAATGATATTTAGTTTTTTTTCCTAGGCTGGGCGTAGATAATAATCAATGTAGGCGTTCCACCTATAATTTTTTGGAAAAAATTATACCTAGGATTCTAAGCTTGTTGACTTTCCCCAGGGTAATGTTAGTGGTTAGGATATCCAAGGAGCATATGCAGAAGCTTTGTGTTTTCTATAGACGTGCAGGTGTTTGCTCTTTTCGGGGGATAGCTTAGCTCCCGAGTATTTACGCCAAGAGAGGATAGGATTGGAAGATGGGGTTCAGGTTGATGTTGGGTGGGTCGTTTTTTTTTTGTTGAGTCTTTTGATTGTTGTGAAGTCGCCTGCATATGCGCAGAAATGTACGTGTTTGTGGCGGGAGAGGGTTAGACAGAGACTTTTGTAGGCTATGACAAACAGGGGAACCGAGAGTGGTGAACCTTGTGGAATGCCGTTGAAGAGGGGGTATTGGAGAGACAGTGAACTGCCTACGCGGACTGAGATTTTTTTGTTGCACATGAATTGAAAGATATATCTGGTGATATTAAGGCCAAGTTTCCAGGTTTTAAGCTGGAGGATGATCGCATGGATACCTATGTTATTGAATGCCTTAACAAAGTCAAGAGACACAAGGGCCTTTTTCTTTTTTAGGGCATTTGTGATTTTGTGATCTAAGAACAATAGAGTCCATTTACGGCCTTTTTTGAATCCCATTTGGTGACTCTAAAGAGTTTATTGTGGTTGATAAACCACCAGAGTCTATTGGCTATTATGTTGTCAAGCACTTTGGCACAGCAGGGAATTAGGGAGACGGGCGTGTAAGAGTTGGTAAAGGTTTTTTTTTTTAGAGTTAGGTTTGATTTTTGTTAATTTTCATCGGAGTAATACTTTTCGTTCTTGAAAATGTCAACTTTTGATCCAAATAATCATTTAATGCGTCTGAGACGTATCGAATGATTCTAGAAATTTGTGGTGAAACTTCGATCAACGAAAGGATATGTCGCGAATGATTTCAATGCTACCAAATTTCAACGGGGAAGGCGTAAATTGCTCCGCGAAAAAAGGAAGGGTTTTTTTTTTGCATCTTATGGTGACTCAATTCTTTACGAAAGTTCAAATCGAAAGAAATTATGGGAGTGGTACAACCATGAATTAATATCGAAGATCCAGACAAATATCGATGGATCGAAGGCCATGCTGTCTACCTAGTGGGACTAGATTGGTGTATATTATGACTTGTTACAACAGGGTGAAACCGTCTCAGTAGATCGCTACCGATCGAGTTTGGCCGAGCAATGAAGGAAAAACGGCTTCAATACGAACAACATCATGACAACACTCGGCCACATGTTGCTCTGGCCGCAGATCGCCCCTTCCGATTGCCACATGGTTCGATCGATGTTGCTTAACTCAACAGAACGAGCGATATTTAATAAACAATAATTTAGTCGATTCGTCCATAGCCCTAAAAGAAATGCCGATTTTCTAGCGCGGAGCTTATACTTTAACAGTGATATGGGCCAAAGTTGGAGCTAGTGATGGGCAACACTTTCAATAAACATGAAACCATTTTACCGAAATAAAACTCCATATTTTGGAGAACACGGCAGATTTTCATCGGTACTTAGGAAGCAGAACGAAGTGCGTTACATTAAAAAAATCCTAGAAAGTCGGAAAATGTATGTGATACTTGGCACTTAGTGGAAATAATCGCTAAATCCATACGTATTTGATGTTTTGTGCTATTTAAAACCGAAAAACTGGACGCATGACTGCAACTAGTCCGCTCGAACTATTTTTCGTTCTCGGGATTAGGCAGATAGAGAACTCTTATATTTTTCTATGCAATTTTGCGTCGATTGAAGTTAACTTGGAGTCAATATCGGTATTTGTTTTTGAGGTCTGCAAGACGGAAACTAATGCGCATCTATTTTACAATCGATTTTTCGTTATAGAAACAGCGATCAGTTCAATTTGTTTGGAAATCTTATCAACAGTTTACTACGCATTGGTGCGTTGATTAAAAACAGCTCGATGTCAGTATCATTATTTGTTCTCGAGATATACGAGGCGAAAAAAAAGGAACCGCAAAAATCCAAAATCACCAACAGTTTTTCCTCCATAGAGACAAGAGACTTACCTTGCAAGCACTCGATTAAATGGCCGATTGTCATACGAGACGGGATGGCGTGTGGATTGATAATAATGTCCGGCGTCAGTCCTTCCGCCGTGAAAGGCATATCCTCCTGACGATACTGGATACCGCATGTACCCTTCTGCCCGTGACGTGAGGCAAATTTGTCCCCAATCTGCGGTATTCGAACCGACCGTACACGAATCTTACAGAACTTATATCCCTCACTGTTCAACGTCAACATAACTTGATCCACGATACCAGTTTCAGAGTTACGCAAGAACGTCGATGCATCTCGCTTAGTAAATCGTTTCGTAGTGCCCTCCAACTGAAACGATTTCACAATCAATCGAAATATTCACGTTATCTTGACGGCAACTTACCTCATCATCATTCTCGGGTAATGTAATTGTCTTTCCAATAACTACGTCATCGCCTGAGACACGGATTCCAGGCGCAATAATACCATCATCATCCAACTTGTCGTAGTGAGCATTTCGCATTCCCTGACATGTCGCCCTGTTGGGCTTCTCGAACTGCTCTTCTTGATCGCCAATACGTTTATTCTCTGCGTCCTTGTATGAACGGTAGAAAACTGATCTAAAGAAGCCTCTCTCCACAGCCGACGCGTTCAGGATAACACTGTCTTCCTGGTTGTAACCAGTGTAGCAGAGAATTGCTACAATTGAATTGATGCCGGCCGGCAACTCTCTGAACCGCAAGTACTCCATGGAGCGTGTAGTAACCAGCGGTTTCATTGGATAGTACAGCACATGAGCCAAGGTGTCCATCCGGACATGGAAATTCGTGATATACACTCCCATGGCCTGTTTACCCATAGCGCTTTGATAGGTGTTACGCGGACTCTGGTTGTGATCGGGGAATGGGATGATAGAAGCGCACACGCCGAGAATCATGGCTGGATGAATCTCACAGTGAGTGTACGTGGTACAGTAAGCGTAGTCCTTATCCTGTTTCAAATCATACGGTGACATGGCAATCATAATGGTTTCCTCTTCCAATGTATCGATGTATTCAACCACTCCAGACGCAACAAGCACCTGCCAGCTGTAGTTGTAGTAGTCTCTCTCCTTCAACATTTCAATGTGGTTCCTCTTCAGTAACAAGCTGCCATTCTCCACGATCAGAAGTGGACGACAAATGCGACCAGCGTCTGTATAGATTCGAATCTCACGGTCACGAATATCACGAATCATCGACACTTCCGACACGATGATGTCCATCTGACGACGCAATTTACGTAGAGTTGCCATCAATTGTTCTGGATCGCGATGGATGCCGACCCAACAGCCGTTTACGAAGATCTTTGTCGCATCTGCAATCGCCGATGGAGCTATTTCTTCCAGATTTTCCATGGACCACTCTTCCAAGAACTCGAGAATCGGCGACGGCTGAGATCCTACGGAAATGTAAGCCATCAAGGCAAGATTTTTGACCAAACCGACAGCAGCTCCCTCCGGAGTCTCGGCTGGACACAACATTCCCCAAAGAGTGTTGTGCAATTGACGTGGTTTGGCTAGTTTACCATCTCTGCCGATGGGAGAGTTGACACGTCGCAAATGGGACAGAGTTGATGCGAAAGTCAAACGATTCAACACCTGTGACACACCGGCACGAGCCTGATGGGCCTTTTTCTGATCACCCCAATTGCCAGTGGCTAGCGAATATCTCAGTCCGTCGGTGATTATGTTTGTCTTTATAGCCAGTTCGAGGTTGAAGTCCTTTCCGCGATCGATGAACTTTTGAGTGTACATCCGGACTTCCTTCATTAGGTTTTTGAACAGCCCGCGGAAAAGAAAGGCCAACAAGGGTCCAGCCAGATCCAATCGTTTGTTGCCGTAGTGATCCCGATCGTCCAACTCACGACGACCCAACGAAGCCAGCAATAGTCTGTGAACCATATAGCCCAGGAAGTAAGCTTTCTTTGTCTCGCAGAAATCGGAGACGCCCACGTGCGGCAGCATTTCCTTCTGCAGAATTTCCTTCGCATACTTGATACGCTTGTCCTTCGTGACACCTGGCCGGGCACCCCTCGCGCCAATAAAATTCAGCGCAACGTTCTGTTCTTGCACGACGAAGGCTTCGTCCAACGATGGTTTGACCATTTCCATCATCTCGGGGTCGTCAAAATCGTAGATGATGTGCTCGAGAATATCTCTGTCTGCAACGAACCCCAATGCGCGGAATACGATCATGATGGGGATTTCTTGCTTGATGTACGGCAGGATCGCGATAATCCGTTGACCAATTGCTGACTTCTTGATATTTTGCGATCCGCGAGCCATCATATTGACCCAAAGCGTTGATGTAGGACGTGAACTGTGCTCGAGACACGAGCGTATCTCGGATTTAAACGCGTATTTGCCATCTTTCATGCTGAAAACGTACACGGTGTTTGTGGCCATCTTTTCCTGCGCTATAAGGACTTTTTCGGATCCGTTGATGATAAAGTAGCCACCGGGATCCAATGGACACTCGTTCAATTCTGTCAAATCACGATCGGACAACTGGCTCAATAGACAGTAAGTGGAACGTAACATGATGGGAATCTTTCCGATAAAAGTCTTCTGATGCTGAGTTTCGATTGGGTCCTGTCCTTCGCATATCTTCGTTTTGGTAATATCGACATAAAGTGGCGCGGAGTAGGTTAGATTACGAAGACGAGCTTCGTTGGGCATCATGGGGCTAGGAGAACCGTCTTTCTCCCAATGTGTCGGTTTGGATAAATAGATTTGATCGAATTTGAGTAGGAAACGCGGCTATAAAAACAAAGAAAGGGTGAAAAGGTTCGTTTTCGGCCATCGAAAAAAGTTCCTACCGGTGTCTCGATCTCTCCGGATGTGTGTTGTGCTTCAGCTTGGAGATCAATGGCTGGTGAGTCTTCGACAATACGTTGCACAGACATTTGAATGAACTCATCGAAACTATCCAGCTGCTGTCGCACTAGACCCTTCTCGTCGAAATATGCGTTGATGACGATCCAGCAGGCCTCCTGCCACAATTCGTGGGAGATTTCTTCTGCATTCTCTCCCTCGTAGATCTCTGTAACATATTAACGTGAGAATCAGTGCCGAAGATTTGTCAACAAGCGGCCATTTTCCCAATTGGTGCTATTGAAAACACTTACCCTCCTCATTTTCGTACATCGTTCTTGGTAACTTTGGATTTTTTCGATCTTATTTTCTATATTATGACTTATTCCTAAATAAAAAATCAGGAAACGGGTTTTAATTAGAAGAAAACTTTTTCCACAACGCCGCACAACTCGTTTCTTTAAGTTGCGTCGGCCAAATGTCGGGTTGTCAAATTGACAGTTGACTACTACTTGGTACAGTTCTCTGAAAAGGGATGTACAGTAATGAGCGATTTTTTTATAAAATCTTTTTAGTGAATTAATAAGAGTTGTGTAATCTTTTGCTTTTGCTTGAGAGTACTTTATAAAAAGGCGTATGTCATTCATAGGTGCTAAAGGGGTAGACTACGCGAACTTATGAAGACACAAGCGCCAACACTCCAGCCTCTGTTTACCAACTCTTATTCCCATCACCGCGCGATTACTCTTGGGTGCCTAGTACCTCAACTGCAGATCGGCTTGACCCCTTTGTAAGGTTTTTGGGGGCAGAAAACGAGAGAGGAGGGAAGTCTGAGCCGCCACTAGGGCTCAGCTCCTTTCCTTGCGATGGCGGCGGAAAAAATCCCAAGATGGAGTCAACGGCGGCGCCCACGGTTCGAGCGAGAAGAACTACCTGGTGAACACCTTATTTCGGGTTACTACCATATATTTGGAGCTCAGGCCGATAAGGGACGGCACAGACGGCCCTTTGTTTTTAGGGTAAGTAAGAACCTGTTCCTCCAGGTTGGGGATTGCGCTAAGGGTTAGCATCTCTATCGCGTAAAATAAACACTAAACAATACTAACAATAAACGAATTCCGGATCTGCACCTGGAACCTCATGTCCCTTAACAGACCAGATGCGGCCGGAAAACTGGTCAAATCTCTAGACTGCTATAAGACAGATATTACCGCACTCTAAGAAGTGCGATGGGATAGACCAGGTAAAAAGCGAATGAAAAACTGTAATATTTACTACGGAAACTGCTACTGAGGAAATAAACAACGCTTATTCGGATGCGGATTTGTTATTCGAGACAGGCTCAGGAAAAAAAGTCTTAAACTTCCGGCATGTAAGCGAACGCCTCATAACTATCCGCATTAAGGCCAATTTCGGCAATATAAGATTAGTATGTGTCCACGCCCCCACAGAGGAGAAAGACGACCGACATAAAGATGACTTCTATGATCTCTTAGACAAAACATATGCCCAATGTCCCAGCTATGACACCAAAATCGTTATAGGAGATTTCAATGCGAAGCTGTTTAATGAAGCTATTTTTGAACGAGTCGTAGGAAAGCACAGCCTACATAACACCACGTCAGAAAACGAACTAAGGCTAGTGGACTTTATGGCGGGACGTAATCTCATAGTAGGAAGTAAACGATTCCCATACCTCAACATCCATAAAGGGACCTGGCGGTTTCCCGATCAATCGACAACCGATCAAATCCATCACCTTGCGATCAACGACAGACACTCCTCCACCATCCTAGATGTCCGAACCTTTCGAGGAGCCAACATTGACTCGGATCATTACCTTGTTGCAGCCAAGATGCGGATACGAATTTCTCGGAATCAACGGAGTCGAGTAAGAACACCAAATTTGACGTCGGAAAGCTGCAGTCACAAGAGACCGCCAGGACCTTCGCCGATCAATTCTCCCTCAGGCTCTCACAAGACCCATAGAACAGCAATGGAGACGTTGTCAGAACGCCATCAGAGAGGCCGCCTCAGATATACTCGGTTCCAAGCCACCACCTTCGAGAAACCCCTGTTTTGATGACGAGTGCATACAGGCCCATGTAGAGAAACAGAATACATACATGGCCGCATACATGGCCGCACTGTCTGCGGACGAAGACGGAAGAGAACCCCATCCACTCGACCTAGACGATGTTAAGATAGCGATATCGAAACTTAAGTCTTATAAAGCTGCTGAAGCAGACAGACTTCCCACTCAACTATTTAAAACAGATGGCGATGAGTTAGTGAGGAACATGCATCAACTCACAAGATATGCTCGGAAGAAAGCATGCCCGATGAATGGAATCTCAGCATCGTTTGCCCGGTCCATATGAAAGGAGATCCCTGTGACTGCGCCACTACAGAGGGATAAGTCTCCTGAACATTGCGTACAAGATCCTCTCTGCCGCATTGTGTAAGCGCCTGAAACCGTTCGTGGACAACCTGGTAGGCTCCTACCAGTGTGGTTTCAGGCCAGGAAAATCCACGTTAGACATCTACGGATCCAATGTCTTAGATGGCAGGGCCAGCAGAGGACGACCGCATCAACCAACTGGGCCTGCGGCACTGGAAGAAGCTGGCCAAAGATCGTGCCGGCTGGGGAGGCTTGTTGGTTGAAGCCTTGGTTCCCCCGAACTGTAGCGCCATCTAACTAAAATGAGTAATGCCATTCATCTCTTTGACAAAAGCGACCATACTTGACTGATAAATTTAACGATTGTTCGGTATCTGTTCTCACTAGTAGAAACGGGGACGATTTTTACATCTGGCAACGAAAAGGGTTGCTTGCACCGAAAATACATCTCCAGACTAAATTCTCTAGTTTTTATCCTCATTTGTAAGCAACTTTTTAAGCATGACACACTTCATTACCAGCATGTGTTTATCTGCTCACTGGTAATATGAAGGAAATGGCCCGATTCAATGCTTCACTTGTCAACAATTCTTGTATGCTTCCACCAATAGAAACACGACGTTCATGATCACCTTTGTCTTTCCCACGCCAACGTGAGCAGGCACTAACAAAGACACTTTCTAACACTGCGACAATCGCAATCCAACCTTTACTTTGCTTTAAAGTTCATATTTAATTTATTTTCACGTAGTCACTGTCCCACTTTTTATATATCCAAGGCACGATTCGAGATCTGTCAGTAATGGCAAAAGTCTTTTGTCACCCAGTAATCTAGGAGTTTCATCAATAGTGGTTAAAAGCTCGCAAAAACATTGAAAAGTACTGGATGAACCATGGTAAAACATCTCTCTCAACCAGGCTGCATTTTCGCCACATCAAATCCCGATCGGACTGTTATACTCTGCCTGATGTTGCTGACACAAAATACCATACATTATCCAATGTTATTGTACAACATCATTATCTAGGCAGATTAGAGTTGTCGTCTGCACACGTCATTGATGGACAGAATGAAAATGAGAGGACCAAGATGACTGCCTTGAAGTACATCATAAGGGGCTGTTAAGAGGTTGGGTTTAACACATCTGAAGAAGACATTGTAACGTATGGAATCGTAGACCATGCTTTCAAAAAGCTTCGGTATGCAAGAAAGTCTTGAAATTCATCGGTAATTAGAAATTTCATTTTTGAGACCTTTTTTATGAGATGTAAGAGCTCTTCCTATGAGAGAGCGCAGTGGTAGTGTGTCGGCCTCTGACGCATAATGAGCGAGTTCGGATCCCGATAACACCAACGCCATCGAATGTTCATTTCGCGGCTCCTATCCTCGGTGGGGTACTGGCTAAACCCCCCGTAGTATATTTGCCTTCAAAAAGCTTCTCGGCGCTCGCCGTTCGAAACCGAATTTCTATCGGCCTTTTGTGGGAAAGGATGAACTCCTGTGTGTTCTGCATTTATTTCAAAATATCAAGCCGGCAAGAATGGATAGTATCCCAAACGTGATTTGAAGATGCTATGAACCCAACGGAATAGAGATATAAAAAAATCCTGCTAATCACTGATCAATTAGTTTGTCACCGAAACCATTGCAATGATTAAAACGGTGTTGCTCAAGCAAACAATATACAAAATACAAAATACATACTGGATCCATTGTGATTCCAATTAAATTGAAGGAAATAAGTCATTTATATCTCATGGTTAATTTGGTTGTACATTTTCAAAAGTAATTCAACAGTTCACAAATTGATCACAACACATCCAAAACCGTCAGTTTGACGGAAAACGTCTGTCAAGTAATCTACTTACAAATAAATATTCAATTCGAACAAGTAACATACCATTTCTCGTCGGTTAAATTCAAATTCAAGAAAACATGTGAACACACGAGTATCTCTCTCTCTCTCCTGAATAAAAGTATTACCAGCAGTAATCAGAATAAAGTAAGTAATATAAAGTGTGTGATACGAGCCGAAATGGGACTAGATGCCTGGTTGAAGACGAATTCGAATATTTTTCGAACAAGATGAGCTTGTTGAAAAAATTACGATAAATGCATTAAACACTTCAACATTTTCTATTTGATCTCCATTTTTGTTTTGTGAACATTTTTTGTTGTTTTGTTTCATTTTTATTTTATTTTTGCGAAAAACACCGCAGGGAAACGAGGAAAAGAAACTGAAAATGAAGAAAATCAATGTGGCTTCAGGAGGAATCGCTCGACGAGTAATCAGAATTTCATAATTTGAAAGCTTTCAGAAATAAAAAAACGTGAAACAGTCAGTTTTGGTGACATCTGTCAAATCTGTTGTTTATTATTCTCGAAGACCTTTATTCAACTCCAAGCCATATCCGGTTATTTATATCGGACGTAGAACAATTGGACAGTGGACGTTTCTTTCGTATCGTTTCTTCTCCAATAGTTATTTTAAGAAGTACACATTGACAGTGATATTTTTTTCTTTTATACTTTTATTCCCACATTCCCCAAGGCTCAGTCTTTAGATCTGCCTTGTATAACCTGTACACATTAATTTTTCATTACTACAACCCTTTAATGCATGATTTTTTTTATTTTTGACGAATTAAATATATGTTATATAAAAAGACAATTTGAACTAAAAAAAAATCTGACGATTGATTTTCTTGGAAAATCGAATTTTCACTATGATGCAGATATGCAACGCTATGCATTTAGGGTACGTATACATGAGCAAGTATGAATTTATGAAAATGAAAACCAATCCTTTTTTTGGGAACTAAAACGTTTTTTTTTTATAACTTTTATTAAAAAATTAATTAATACAATAAACAACCATTACGAACTAAAAAAAACACAGTAACATAAAACAGAAATAAAAATTTAATTTTTATAAAAAAAGGCCCACACATAAGTCTTCAAAGCAAACATACATATGTATGTATATTTATGTTCATTACTTACTTTAGTTGTCATATTTATTATTATTTATTTTTTTTTAAATAGGAAGTGAGGAATTTTAATAAGCTAAATATGGAAATTCCTGAAACAGTTATTGTTTTTATTTAAACAGAGGGCTGTATCACATTTTTCACATTTCACAAATGTGTATCCACTACAATTAGGTAGCTTACATCGAATCCTTTTTTCCAAAAACACTGGCCAATGCGAGATTTCGTCTTTTCTAACATTTGTCGATGGAACATGCGACTTTGGAAACTTCCTTTTGCGTTCTTGAAGAAGAGCTGATGGTGAGCCGCATGGCCTTCCTCTTACTTTTGGAAACGGAGTTCCACTTCGGCAAAGAGATTCACCTAAATCTACCCGAAATTCAGATAAATTGATTGCGAATCTCACAATTTTGCTTATATAATATCCATGCGGTTACGACAGTGATATCGACCAAATGGTAAAAGATCCGCATGTACCATTTACGAGATTTCATTTTAATTCTACCTCGTCCAATTAAACTGTCAGTAAGGTCAACGCCGCCCATATGTTTATTGTATTGCTTTACAATATTTGGATAATTAATGTCAATGCGCTGTGATTTGGCTCTGTCGTACCTTTTAAGTGTTTCAATAGGCAGTGCGCCAACGAATGTAGACAACAAGTTTACAGGTTTATTGTCTTTTCAACAAAGCGTACAAATATCAATGTTGTCGATGTTTGCGAAAAATTCAAACGATTTTCCTCGAAGTTCCTTGGACATTTGCTTATCATTCGGAAGCTTGCAATTCGTCCGTCTATTACGCCGAATAGTCCCGACAGTGTATATACCTTTCTTTGTTAATTCAACAGCCAACGGAACTGTAGTGTAGTAGTTGTCGAAATAAAGCTTATGGCCAAGATTAACTGGTATACTTCGAGCCAATCTTATAACGACATTAGCACATGCACCCAAGTTTAACTCTGTTGGTAAAATTGCATTAGTATTTTCCTTACCGGTATAAATTTCGAAATTGTACGTAAATCCCGACACACCACTTAAAACAAATAATTTATACCCCCATTTATGCGGCTTGTCAGGCATATACTGCTTCATGTAGCTATTTGCTTTAGTGGCACATATCTGCTCATCAAGAGATAAACACTCTTCACGAGGAATCGTTAAAAATTTGTTGGTAAGGTGAGTAATTATAGATCGTATTTTGTGAAGCCTGTCGTGATCTGGACTGTCTTTTGGCAGCATGTGGCTATTCTTATTAAAATGCAAGTACCTGCGAATTCTTTCAAATTCATTGATTGTCAGGGTACCCATTATTATGCCATTACCAGTTGTCGGAGCCCAATATCGCCGAATATTTGAAATATGAACGACGGACATAAGGATGCAAATTCCAAGATACTTTCTTATATAGGTTCTTGTTAATAATGCAGGACGTTCTGGAGTAATCTCAAGAGAATACAAATTTGATTCCGCAACTATGATATCAATCAATTCAGCGGAAAAAAAGTAATCAAAGTGGTCTAATGGTGTCAAAAGTTTCAGAACAGTATCAGGTAATGAAGTCTTTCGTTAAATGAATATAGTCCTTCATCAAAGTGGAAATTCTTACGCTTCCATGTAATTCGTCTATATTTTTCTTTTAGTTTTTTAATTTCGCTTTTAAAATTCCGTAGGCATGTTGATGCAGTGGATTCCTCTTGCTTATCGTGTAAAATATGAACAGCCAAACTATCAAAGTCCAACAATTCATTAAGTCCGTCTTCTTCTACAATGTCCCGCCTTGTGCTTGTTACAAAATCTTCTGGGTCTAACATATGAACCAAAGGTCCGTTACTCTCAAAATCATCCTCGCTTGCCAATCATCCAAAATTTTCTCTAATTCCCTATCGGATAAAACTTTCGGCATGCTGGAAAACGAAAAAAGAATCTAGATAAAGTATGTAGTTCACATATCCAAAGACCATGTTTCACATACGGTAAATGCATAATGTTGCAGATATGCATCATATGTAAATTACAAGAGAAAGTCTATCTTCAACCATTCTTTGTTTATAATTTTTATGCAGATGTCAAACTGAATATACAGAAAACAATAAAAAATGTACTTACATGAACTAAAACACTTAATTATTGTACTTTTTTATAAACAAAACGCACAACATCTGCTCACTTTCACCGAACTCCGTTTAATGACTTGGAATGTGAATTTACGCGCTAAAACTTAAACTCAAACTACTTCAAGGAATTGACACGGATCGTAGAAACAGCCAGGAAGGTAACAGGACAAAAAAATATAAGATAGCGGTTAATAGTCTCTTACGAGAGCACATATTTGAGGATGATACAGATATGCAACAGTATGATTAAAGGGTTAAATAACGTAATCGATCCATGTTAAGAAACCGCAGAATTTTCAAAATAGCTGACACAAATAACATTCTCGAAAGTTACAATACAATATCATCATTATAGAGACAGACTAGAAATATCAATCAAGCAGTCAACGTTACTGATGGACAGAATGAAAATGAAAGGGCCAAGATGACCGCGTTGAGAACCTTCAGAAGAGACTTTAAAGGGGTCGGATACAAAACATCTAAAGAGGATCTTATATCATTTTGCATCGTAGACGATTCATTCAAAAAGTTTCGGTGTTCACAAAAGTATTACAAGTTATCTATAGTATATTTGGAAATTTCGTTCTTGGGGCTTTTTTATGTAAAAGGTATTATAAAAGAGCACCTTCAGAGCTTAGGAAAAACCACTGGTGTAAAAGAAATTTGAAAATGAGCCGCAAATGGATAGGGTAAAACATTTTTTTTTCAAATTTATAGGAACCAATCTGACCAAGGGAGATTTTTTTAATTCGACCCAGGATATTAATGTTACACCAGGTGTCCACGAGACATCAGCGATTTTAAGACGTTAATCATAACATGAATATGTCTCATGTAGACGGAAAGTTTTCGCACAAGGTTAATGTTATTCGTTTCTATATATACAGTGTTGGCCAAAACTAAAGCTAAAGATGATATCCCTTTGTATAAAACTGTTGGAGCACTCAAACACAAATACTGGTCCATTGTACAGCCAGACAGATACCTTAGATGGTGTTAGAGCTCTTGAAGAGCTAGAGCCAAGCTTCTTTTTATTCACTTATGTTGTGTGCGATTTGTTTTTCACACAAGTGAACGGAACCTAAAGCTGAATGTCGATTCCGAACGGCGAGGGCCGATAAGCTTTTTTATGGCAAGTGTACAACGGGGGGTTTTGCCAGTATCCCGCCGAGGAGGGACGCCGCGAAATAATTATTCGATGGCGTTGGTGTTATCGGGATCCGAACTTGCTCATCTTGCGTCAGCGGCGAAACACTACCCACTGCGCCACGGCGCTCCCTGTACGATCTTAAATTTTCAAGTAAAAAATGTATTATAAATATTTGGTGGCGTAACCCTTGTTTTGGATAACTGCAGCACAGCGTCTAGGCATAGAGTCAATAAGGTTATCAATTATTGTCTGGGGTATGTTATTCCAGGCAATTTGTGTTTGGTGAAACAAGGAGTCTAAATTTGGGCAATTAGTGCGATCGATTCTCCCATAGATTCGCTATGGGGTTGAGATCAGGTGATTGTGCTTTCAGAAAGCCAATTCTTAACATATTTAGCTGTATGCTTAGGATCGTTATCATCTTGAAAGATTCATCGCAACGGCATATCCTCCTCTGCATGAGGAAGCATGACGTTTTGAAGAATCTCTCGGTACATGAAACGATCCATTTTACTATTTGCCCTGTGAATTTGCCCGACTCCTTGGCTGGAAAATAATCCCCATACAATAATCCTCCCCCGTGCTTTATTGTATAGCGAGGATTTAGGCGTTTTCCCTTTGGTCTCCATACTGTCTGAAATCCGTCAGAGCTTTTTAAAATAAATTTAGATTCATCTGAAAAAAAAACCGTTTTTCATTTAGCCACTGTACCGTCGCAAATTAAATTCTTGCTCGTCGATTTTTTCAGAAATAAATGGTTTTTTTATGGGTCGATATGATTTCAAGCCACCCTCAACCGCTCTTCGCCGTATCGTCCTGCTTGAGACCTCTAGACTTACATAATTCGTCCCTTATGCATCTAGATGATTTGAAGGGGTCCTTTTTGATCATCCTAATAATCATTCTATCGTCATAACTAGTCGCTTTTCGGGGTCTACCGCCACTATGAACCGTTTTGACAGTTCCCCGAGTACGTAATCGACTAATTATGCGCGAAATCATGGTTTATTTCCGATGTGCACCACTGATTCACCATTATTAAAATCGGACACCATTTTTTTTTAATTGCTGGGAATAGTTATTTCGCGCCATTTTCTCACTTTTTTTTATTTTATTTCTTAATTGCACTACACAACTGGATCACACCGGCAAAGCCACGCAATTACTAAAGGGCTAACCATAATAGGCAGAAGCAAACAGAAGCTCATGTCAGAACCGAACGAAATTCTCCCCTCTGTTTCAACGAAAAATCAAAATACCCACAATCAGAAACCAGAATGAGACGTGCGTCTTTCGTACGTTTTCCCCCGTGACACCCTGAAATTTTGAAAGAAGTTCAGGTTCGTAGCGACAAAACCCGTTACAAACAAGCTTCTATCCGTGAATACGTGTGAGCTCATTTCATTTTACCGCAGTCTACTCCCGCCATACATACTCTTGAAATTATAACAATGTGCGTGATTGTATACAAAATTTTGACAGCACTTGAGGTACCCACGTGCTCGCTTGAGCTTGTAGACAAACGTCGGCGGCCATTTTAAGTGGTACGTCTCATTGGTGGTTTCTGCCCACAATGAACAGATGCAAGCAGAAGCAAGCAGAAGGAAAGGAAGTGTCAAATTGTTTTCCCACACCTTGGCTTTTTCCTTTTTGTTGAAATAAAAGCCATCTGCTTTATCATAGATGCACTTATTGTCCTGCACAATTGAAATCAACTTGTTTACAAACTCGTACACCATATTTATTTTTATCTTTTTTCTCTTTCCTAACCTCAAATGTCACTTGTCAAAAATTCCGTCCGGAATGTCTTCTTTCATGAAGACCTTCCGCCTGCTCGCATCAGTTAACGAACATTTAACGAAACCTCGTATATTCCCATTGCGGGCATATGATATGCTTTGCATGTAAGAAGATATTCCCCTCTGCTTACATATGCTTGCTCCTGCCTATTATGGTTGGGCCTTAACTCTTTCTATTGTACGGATCATGCTTTAAAAAAAATAAGACTAAATTCGATACAAATGCTAAGATTAAATAAACACGGCTAAGCTGTTTCCATTAAAGGGTGCCCGTGCTTTAGTTTTGGCCAACACTGAATGTACAACCCTAAAATAATCATCCAATTTTGTTTTTGGATTACTTTTTTACTAAATAAAAAAAAAGATTTTGAGTGAAGACAATCTTTATACATACTTTACAATTTTTTTTGTTGAGAAGCTATGATATCCGTCAAGTGGCTGGCTTCAGTGTTGTACCCGTTTTAACGCATTTTCCATGACTTTCCGCAAGACTTCCGTTGACAACTGTTCGTATTCCTGTCGAATATTCTCCTTAAGGGCTGGGATTTTCTGAGACTTGTTAACTGATGTTTGATGATGTTTCTTCGTTCTCGACGCTCTGCATGGTCTCGTTGGAATGTTTGACCCGTTGGCGCGATACAATTAGGAAATTGACGTCGGAATTCACGCTGCACTAACAGTCGATTATTGGTAAAAAAAATCGACACAATTATTCCACCCTCTTGCAGAGTATAACGCTCTATTGCTTATTTGTTTGTATACTACAGCTGTGTAATTCACAAATGTCAAATATGATTGAGGTACGCCATTTACAAAAATTATAGCATCCTCCGATAGGGTGATTAACCTTCTATATATAATTTTTGCAAGACTATACCTTGAAGTATACCTCCGAAGGTAGAGAAGACGAACCCGATAAAGACCATCCGACCAAATCGACCTCAGTAGAGTCCCTGCGAAAATGAGTGGTGAGAAAGTATTCTAAGAAAACAAAATATGACGACGCAATTATTTCCATATTAAAGTCGTCAGCGACGGATCCATCCAAAGAGGAGCAAGATGACTACACTCATTTTGGCCGAAGCTCTATGAAAAAAGGAAATCGGGATCGCTAGTGTCAATGCCGTCTTCACTATCAACATCTGTGGAAAGTCGAGACATTATCACGGATCGTGTTGGCAAATTTGTAGCCAGAATGTTCCTGTATCAAAAGACTCGACATTGCTTCGGAAGAGCTTGAGTATTTACCGGCCGCTTGTCCTCAATAATTCGAATTTCTGGTGAAAGGTAATTGTGAAGAACCCAACAAGCTTTCACTAAAGCATCACAAGTTCCCAAGGCAAGTTCGGTTGGACGATGAGAAACCCTAAGTTGACGCCAATCCACCAAATGCCATTTCAACCGTCTGTCAGAGACTATAATTAAAATAAATTTTCTTGGGGGATGGATAGCTTTTCACTCCTGCCAAAGCCTTTCATGAGGTATTTGTTGTGACCAAATATATCGTCGCCAACAAAAAATTTGCCTCTGTTGTGGCTCGGGAGGGGGATGTCAAGCCGACTTGCATTCAGTTCATTATTCAAAGTAGAATTTTTAAATATTACTACATCGGATGCTCTCCACTTCCTCCAACATCCATATAAATAAATCTGCTATGTGCATCAACAAAGGCTAGCAGAACAATTCTAACAGCCTTTATAAGTCTGATCCAGAATATGGTGGAGCTGTTGTTTCAATCATATCTGGAAAGTCCCAAAACATGACAAAATCAACTGCTACACTAAGCCATTCAATCATTGTCTGGGACCTGTAAGAGTCTCCAGTGGCAATATACCTCAGCGTCATTTCAAGTCTTAAAGGCTCGTCCCATAGAATCCAATCTATCCATCCGTTGAATTCAACTGACAGCAAAATAGAATAGGCACCTTATATGAGGTGGCCCATATCCGACGGATGTATGAGCTTCAACAGAAAAAGTAGAGCAACTTGCGACTTTTCAACTGTCAACGGATTCGATAGCTCACACATTCAAATTTTGGAGCTTACACATTTACATTTTTTTACTTCTTATTCTTAGGGCAATTTTCTGTAAGCCCAACTAAATTAATATGAACAGCGAACCTACAGCAACTCATGGAATGAAATGTAGTGTCATTATTTGTTCATGTACTCGCAAAAGACTAAATATCTGACATTTAGTCTAACATATTTGTGTCTAGTGGAAACGCGGTGTTAAGGCTAATGTGGAATAGATTCTACACTGAATATGGAAATTGAATCAAAATATGTTCAATGTTTAGTTGTTACCCTTTCATGGAAATATACATTAAAATGTACTACGTTTGTATCAACCATGTTAATGGTTATTATATATATCTTTTTTTTTCAGTTAAAAACCGTCGTTTAATTCAAAATCAAAATATTTTATGAACATGTCCGCGTTGCCATTTGAAATATATGACATATACATTTTGACAAGTCTGAAATACGTGCATTGTCAGCGGCCATTTTAAGTACAGGTTCCCATTAGTCTCTGATCTCTGGTCACAAATGTCAACCAAATAAGTTAAAAGTGTATTTTGTCCGAATAAAAAAAAAGTTCTTTCCGGTCCCTGCGGAATTTGTCTTTTAAACTAAACACCTCAAACACTTAAGGTAAGCCACAAGTGATAGATTTAAACAAAAAACATATGAAATGTCATTCAATAAATCAGTATCCAGTTTGTGTGTGCCCGTGACGGAAATTCAACATTTCCTGCGTATCGAATCGAAACTGGTTGGATTATACCCCAATCTTCGCCCGCTGATTTCTCTTGTCTTATCAACTAATAAAAGTTTATTAACTTTATTGTGGGAAAACAATTTGTTGTGTCCACAGGTCACAAGTCGGGTTTCTTCATACCCACTTAAGCATACCCAATGAATGATTTACTTTACGCTGTCAATTTGGCTGGAACCTTATCCGAATGAAAACATGTTACGGACTTTTTTTTATCTCTCATGTGTGTAACGTAGGCAATGATGAAGCAGAATTTAATTGCTCTTCGGTCTTATGTTGGTGTGCTTTCGATTTTTTGCTTTTTTTTCCTTTCTTTTTATTTATCTCGCTTGGAATCTAAATTAGCATGGAGGCCTCACACTCACGGTGTCAATGGATTGTAGTACTGGTGATAATATTTGCTTAAACAGTCACTTTTATTACCCTTCGGCAAATAAGCGGGTTTAGGTGGGTAATGGGTGTAAGTTGAGATAGTCACTCACACCCGCAGGGTTATGCTCGTCGAACCAGTTCGCGAAAAGCTGAAGATTATCGAATCAAGGCAATGTTCTAATTTGCTCCATACGAACTCGGAGAAAGGGCGTGTATCATTTTTTGCTCTGTACCCTAATCGTTCCGGCGAAGTGAATACGTCGGTTTAGTGGACCTGACGAGACGCTCGATATTTTCACCGACGTCATCGTTCAGACTTCCAGTCTTGTCAGCCTGTTTTCTCTGAGCCGAGATATGGGCTGCTGCAATATAGATTATACTTGCGTGGTACTGCTCCACTGTAAGTTTCATTTGTTTATGTTACATTAGTCGGACGTTGGCGATATCAGCCCACGTTTTGAATTTGTTTACATAAAAGTTCGGAAAGTGCCGGGTACACGATATCATTCTACGATAAAATAGAGATTCCTTATCAGATTTTATTAATCATCCCGTGGGTTGGCAGTAATAAGCACATGCCAAACGAACATAATGATTACGGTAAAATGCTTAGTCACATACACGTCGTAAACTCGTAGGTACGTAGGATGTGTGTTCGTGACCTAAAAACACCTGTACTGCGTACATTTGGATTCATCGACGTCACAATTTAACTTATTCCTCGTGGTGGATGTCTCATATGTACGTAGGCATACGGTTTAGGAATGACATCCTCATTCAAGAAAGTCTTTAACCCCCGCCGGTAGAAGTAGGCATTCCGCTCTGTGATTGTTTACAACCTAGGAATAATTATCATAACAAATCCATGTACAATGACAAATTGCGTAATGGTGCCAATGCCGCTTTATACAGAGACACACGTTGTTCGGCTGAAAAGTGAGTAATTTGGTCGTCACTAAAAGCCATCGATTCCAAGTGAATCTTCTGAATGATTAAACGGAACGGAACTTCTCGTCATAAAGATACCCGTCAAATGTGTTTATAACCAAATTTGTTTTGTTTGTTTGATCCCATAAATGGAACGGAAATGTATGAATGTACGTATGTATGTATGTAATCCTAACTGAAGGTCATGTAATACGTCGCTCTTTCTTAGATATCATAGGGTGGTCCGGTTTCCTAGTTTTTATTCAAGTAAAATCACACGAAATGTGTCATCCTCTTTAGGCTTTTCTTTTACTGTTAATCGAATACAGTGAATCTTGTTTAACTGGGGTTTTGAGTGACATATGATTTTTTTATTACTTAAAGTGTTTAAATGTCTTTTTCACTGATATCGAGTCATCAAATCACAAACGTCAAACCAAACTGTCATCCGAGACCATAAGTTTGGTTTAAGGCAGGGATTAAATAGAGATGCATTGCTCTTAAAGGCCTTTCCACAATTTCCTTGCAAAGTGCCCATGTTCGAAATGTGTTCGAATTCGTCCTGAGAATGTCATACGCCTTAAGTTAATGGCCGCCATGGATCAATAACGGACGTCATAACAAAACTTCCTTCCTATTGGTTATCAGCGATAACGTGATTTGAGTAGAGAGATACACTTGCGCTCATAAAAACTGCACCATATTGAAATTGAAAAATTGCTAATAGCAACGATCATTGTAATAATTACTAATTTTCTTATTATTTTTACATTTTATTAGTATTTGTTCAGTTATTGGTTAAGAAATCTAACGATATATTTATTATATGTACATGTAAGCATGAAATGTGGATTTGAGAAACCAAATGAGGTATCAATGCAGTTTGTGTTTTAAAGATTTGACACTGCCCCATTTTGGTGTGTCATCAACAGGTGTTGAAATAAAATTCAATCATTTTAATTTTTATTTTTTTATATGTTTTTATTTGGATCTTAAACTGTATACAATTTTTTTTTGTTATTTTACCATTTTTATATATATTTTTTTAAATTTAATTTTTTTAAATTAAATTAGACACCAAAAAAAAGCAGGTCATGGTAATAGCGGCTGTTCATGTTGTCTGAAATAAAAAAATCGAATGGATTATTGTTCAGTAGGTCTGTTGCTATCGGTCCTACCAAAATTAATCAATTTCATTGAAAAAAAAATGGCGGACTGTAAAAAAAAATCTTGTTTTTTTTGTTAAAAATCGTTTAAAAAAAACAAGAAAATATTTTCGAAAATAAGCAATTTTGGTACGGCCGATAATTTTCGTGGGGGCAAACACCCCCATTTATTGAGCTTGATTCAAGCTAAAATTAATCTAATTTAATAACTAATGAGAACGGGTTAGGGGGCGCGAACCTTAGAAACTAAGACTGGATGGAGGGAAGGTTATTGAGAAGACGGAGTTTTAGGCGTATTTGAGAAGATGGAGTGCTGTGGTTGAAGTCGAAGTTAATATTCGAATTAACACTTGCCAGCATACGGGAAATGATTTCATTGGAGCCGTATGAGGTGCGGAGGGTGGATAGATAGAAGAGACGAGGACTGCGTGTATTACGGAGGTTAGTGTTAAGAGTTATGGAGTTATAAAGGGTGACGCAGTCAATGGTACCTGTAAGAAGTCTATGAATGAGGATTATGTCAGATACTCTTCTTCTTTCCCCTAAGGTACTCAAGTTGATTAGTTTAAGACGGTCCTGATAGGGCGGTAAGAACAAGGGATTGCTCCAGGGCAGACCTCGAAGAGCGAAACATAGGAACCGAGGTTGAATGCTTTCGATTGTAAAAATTTGGGTTTGTTGATAAGGGGACCACACTTGAGATGCATATTCAAGAAGGTGGCGAACAAAGGTATAGAGAATCGAGTCATGTAGAGGTTGGAGAATTCCTTCGACAATCGCTTCACGAAGTCGAGAGCAGAGTACGCTTGAGGAATTTGAAAATTGAGCTCTTGGTCACATAGTATGCCAAGATCGCGGATAACCTGAACGGTGGAGATGGGCTGATTATTCAGGAAGTAGAGTCGAGGGGGAGGTTTGATTCGTTTACGTGCGAAGGTATTTGATTGGCATTTGGATATGTTAAGTTCCAAAAAAAATTTGAAACACCAAAGGGAAAAGCTGTTCATATCCGATTGAATAAGGGAAGAATCTTGTTGCGAGGAAATGGTCTTGAAGAACTTGGTGTCGTCAGTGTACAGTGAGAGGTGGGAATGTTTGATGACAAACTCAATGTCGTTTATGGTAAGAATAAAAAGAAGTGGACCTAGGTGGCTGCCTTGGGGAACGCCACAAGAAACTAAGAAAGGGTTGGAAAAGGCAGATCTGAAACGAACGCTGTAATAACGGTAACCATTAATGAGTAGAAGAACATATATAAATTTCAAAGCAATCGGTTGAATAGTTTTTCTTTTAGGAACATGACAGTTTTAGAAAATGATATTTCGAGAACAATGCGTTTAAAGTTTCAAGAGCAGAACAAGTCATTTACGGCGCGTCGGGGACTATGAGTTGTAACTTATTTAATACTAGGAATTTCGGTCTGAATTTTTCACAGCATATTTTCGATAGGTTTTACTATCGAAATCTGAAAAAAAATCGATTTTTCGAAGTGGTCACATGAGACTACTAATTGTGTGTAATATGTACCAATTTTAATTAAATCATTTTTTAACAGGATGCATTTAAAGAGCCCTGCCATAAGATAATGCTGAGAAAAAAACCTTCATTTTTTTTTCACAATAATTCGGACATGCCGATTATTTTGAGTTCATTCTTCGTTCAACGCGGATGTATTGAAGTAAACTTTGATAAAAAAAGTTGTGCTCTTGTTTTATTGTATGTTAAATTTGATAAACTTCTTTTAAAAAGAGATAATATGGGACACAAAAAATGTTAAATTCAGCTGAGATACAAACAATCCGGAAAGTAGGAGTGAAGGTTGGAGTACTGCAAAAATAGCAAAGTCAGGGAAGAGAAATCGAACAGTAGTGACAAATTTAATAAACGATCCCGAAAATTATGGCAAAAGAAAGTCTCCTGAAAGACCACCACCAAGAGAAAAATGTGCAATTTTGCGGAAAGCTTTAAATTCTTCTTTAACGGCTCGTCAAATTGCAGCTAAAGTGGGAGTTGAAACAAACATTGAAAATGTGAGGAGAGTTTTACAAAAATGCGGACACCTCCAAGGCGAAAACTGCTTCGCTAACCACTTGCTCGCAGTCATTGCCATTGGAAGAAAAAGTGAAGGAAAGTCGTGAAAAGAAGTTTAATTTAGATGGATTGATGGCTGGAATTACAACATGCGTAAGGCACAACGAATTTTAAGTCGCTGTCAAATGGGAGAAGGTTCTGTAATGGTATGGGCTGTAATTGGCTAAAACGGGAGGACCTAAATAAAGTTTGTCAGTGGCAGAATCAACAGCACCAGATATGTTGAAGTAATTAGCGAACAAATTGAGAGGTTTGCTTCAATAGTCGAGGAAAACTTTATTTTTCAACAAGATAAGGAGTACTTTAACTCAAAAAACAACATTTATTATCCACGATGGATAGCAAACACGGACAATTGATGATAATGATTCATCCAATAGGTCAAGAGCTAAATTGTGCCTTCTTACGGAGTGATGTTTACGCAAAAAAAAACGGGAAATCCTTAAACCCTTATGAAAAGTTTGTCTTGGTCTTCGTCAAAAAAGAAATGGTCTTGTACATCGTGCAGAATGAAGGACAAAGCGCCAATGGAAGACAATACCCAAACAGCAAAGAGGTTAAGAACAGCGGAATCTCCGAAGGCGAACATCACCGACGATGTACACGATAACAGTTCGGTCAGACGGGAACTGAAAGAAATAAAGGAGATGCTAAAAGACTACGTAAAAGCAGTCGAATTCACAACGAATAAATACGATGAAATAAACAGCTTATTAGCAAAAAATAACACACTGATGCAAACACTGATGAAAGAACTGGAAGATTATAAAAAACAAATAGAGGCAAAAGATACTCAAATATCATACCTTCAGAAACAAATCAACACGCTGGAACAAAAACAAATAGATAAAAGCGTCGAAATAAAAAATGTTCCATTGTCAAACACTGAAAATGCATTCGAATTTATTAAAGCAATAGGTGAGACCTTGGACTCCGAAGTAACCGAAGGGGATATCGAGGAAATGTACACATATAACGACCGAAAAAACAAGCAATTAAAAAATATTGTCCTAAGTTTCACAAGGAAACAAGCAAAAACTGATTTCTTGGTGCGGGCAAAACAAAAAAGGACATTGAAATATGGGGAGATTTGCAAGAAAGCTAAAAAAGAAGTAAACCCATTATATGCGAATCAAACCATATTTATCAACGAACACTTGACACCACACTTTAAAAAAGTACTCTGGATGGCGAAATCGAAAGCAAGAACGGCAAATTGGAAATATGTTTGGTACAGAAATGGCAAAGTTGTTGCAAGAAAGACGGATGGAGACCGTATCATTGAGATACACTCGATCAACGATATTGAAGAAATATCATAAATATATGTTTCTTCCAATCATAGTATCGCAAATACACTAGTGTACAAAAAAACACCCCCAAGAAATGAAAAACGAAATCAATGAAATTATAAAGATAAAATTTGAAAATATCAAGTCACAAGAGGATGCGTGTATATATATAAAAAACAATAAAACAAAATTGTCATGTATGTCTCTAAATGTAAGGTCTTTGAGAAATAATTGGAATGCTATTATGCTATATGTTGCTGACATTTTGTCTACCATAGATGTCATTATGCTGTGCGAAATAAACATTAGCAAAGAGGAAAATCATTTGTACCAAATTAAAGGATATAGTGGTGAATTCTATAACCGAAGTAATTCTAGAGGAGGAGGAATAGCAGTTTATGTAAAAAACGATGTCTTATGTGAAAAAGTGGTGACAGTATCCCAAACGTATGAAAATGTCTCCATTAATGTTAAACGTGGTAACTTAGAGGCCTCGATTATATCTGTATACAGACCACCAAAGACAAATGTTAAGTGCTTTATTCGTGAACTAGGTGCGCACATCGATAAAGTTGGAGCGAAAAACAATCTTATTGTTATGGGAGACATCAACATAGACATTAAAAATAAAAATAACACCGATGTTTGTGAGTATCTGTCAATGATAGCGTCCAAAGGTCTACATAACTGTATATATTCGCACACTCGTGTTGATCTAATCAGAAACACAAAAACGCTGATCGACCACAGTCTAGTAAGAGTGAGAAATGCGGAACTTAATTCAGCGGTAATTGAAACATGTGTTTCGGACCACTATGCCTTATATTGTGGAATAAAAACTAACACCACAGATCAAAAGAAATCTGATAAAGAACGTCATATCTTAAATCACAGCTTAACACAAAAAATACGTGACTTCAACTGGGATGAACTGAATGTGTTTACAGATGTAAACGAATATTATCAGAATTTCAAACAAATAATGAATACCTTGACAACATCATCGACGGTAATAGGAAAGAGAAGAAGTACAGAACATAGTTGGATTATAGCAGAGTTAAAAAAAGATTGTAAAGAACGCGATAGACTATACAGACGATATAAGAACAACAGACACAACGAAGATTATCACAGGGAATATAGAATTTATCGAAACGAGCTAAACAAGAAAATAGCGAAGGCGAAAACTAGCTTCTACAAAGAAAAATTTCAACGGTGTAGAGGTGATACTAAGGAGACGTGGAAGCTCGTAAATTCTATATTAGGGAAAAAGAAGAACAATCTAAATGATGTCCTAAAAAAGAACTTTACGAACAATGACAACGTTAAAGACATGACTAACAAATTCGCTAACAGTTTGTCATCTGAGGTACTAAGCATAGTGCACGAATGCAGTCAAAAAACATTTTCTGGCTATGAAAGTAGTGTACATCACTCAATCTATGCTGAACATGCATCTGTGGCAGAAATACAAAATATCTTAAGCTCTTTGGAGTGCAACAAATCGGCAGGGATAGACGAGATAAGGCCAAAAGATTTGAAGAACAACGCACAAACTCTAGCTCCAGTGATAACAAAACTCATCAACATGAGCTTAGACCAAGCCTCGATTCCAAACACGCTGAAGACCTCAATAGTTCGACCGATCCACAAAAGCGGAAAAAAAAACGATATTTTGAACTACAGACCAATTTCAATCTTACCAGCTGTCGATAAGGTTTTAGAAGAAGTGCTAGCAAGGAGACTCTACGAATTTGTCGAAAAGTTTAACTTACTAAATAAAAATCAATTTGGCTTCCGCAAAGGTAGAAGTATAAATAGATTATTAGGAGACTTTGCGAATAATGTTTACCAAAGTCTGGATAAAAATCAGAGTGTAGTAGCTTTATTCGTCGACTTTAAGAAGGCGTTCGACACACTAAGCCACCGACAAATCCTAAGACAGCTGGATAAGATTGGTGTACGTGGCCACATACTAGCATGGTTTGGAAACTATCTAAGCAACAGAACCTTCAAGGTTAAAATAGGTGATCATGTTAGCGAAGAGAAAAATGTTGTATACGGTGTACCACAGGGTTCAAAATTAGGACCACTTCTTTTTATTATATATGTAAACGATCTACTGTCAGCGTTAAAATATAGTAGGGGTTATGCATATGCGGACGACACGGCGATAGTAGTTAGTCATAGGAGTCCTGATGAAGCTGCAAAATTAATGCAGTTAGATCTAAATAGAGTCACAGCTTGGTGTCACGACCATGGCTTAATTATCAATGCACTCAAGACCAAGGTAATGCACATTCGCCCGCCCCATATCCCAAAAACAAAACTAAAAATAAAAATGCACGACGTAGATTGCCTACATAGAAATGGATGTGGCGGTAGTATAAAAGAAGATGATGACTGCTCCAGATACATCGACAATGTGTCAACATATAAATACTTAGGACTTACAGTTGATTATAACTTCAAATGGAGCCACCACATCGACACATTAAAGAAGAAACTGCGCCAATCGGCGTACGCAATATTTCACCTAAGTAACCTTTGTACACCAGAGTACTTAACCAGTGCTACCACGGATTAGTCGAATCGCATCTAAGGTACGGTATATTAGCGTGGGGAAGAGCGCCACAAATGCACTCGCTTCAAAACACTCAAAATAGGCTACAAAAAATGATACGAAGAGCAGGACGTAGTAACGCTGAGCAGCACCAGAGAAGAGAAACCAGATAACAGATATGCTCAATATCTCACAAATATATAAATTGGAAATCCTGGCAAACTTCGGCAACGATAACACATACAGAATACAGACACAGCAGACGGTAAACACGAGAAGACGACAGCAGATGTTCTACGAAGTCCCGAGGTTCTGGAACGAGTATGGTAGAAAGACCTTTAACGT
The DNA here is from genome assembly GCA_958301585.1 of Merodon equestris. Classification (NCBI taxonomy): domain Eukaryota; kingdom Metazoa; phylum Arthropoda; class Insecta; order Diptera; family Syrphidae; genus Merodon; species Merodon equestris. The sequence goes on from OY284413.1 coordinate 163,243,361, forward strand.
CGCAGTTCCGATGATCCTTAATGAACTCCCAAGAGAACTTCGAAACCTACCCAAACAGGAACTTTTGCGTAAAGTAAAAGAAATGTATCTAAGTTCCTCACGATAAAAAAAAAAAAAAAAAAAAAAAAAAAAAACTGAACTATGTTTGTAACTAGTCATCTTGTACTTAATTGTTTGTTTCTATATTTTTGTTTCACTTTTTGGTATTTTGAACTAATACTGTTGTCAACAATGTAAATCAATGAACTATGTTTGTAACTAGTCTTCTGCAGACAAGCCCTTCCGGCTTTGCAGATAAACGAATGTAAACAACCTGCATTTCGAATACAATAAAATTGAAATTGAAATTGAATAAAATTGAAATTGAAATTGTCAACAATTGAATACGACGGATAAACGAAAACCTCCATAACGACCCAAAAATTTAGCTTCCTTTCGGGACCGTTTATATATATGTACTCACGGCCAACCTAATCACAATATTTGGCCTATTTTAGGAGTCATCACCAAGAATAAATGATTAAGAATCGTCAAAACTTGAAACCTCCATAAAAAAATGTTTCAACTAGGAATTTTCATCACTAATCGAGGTAAACACGTACAAACAAATTGATCCAAATCAGGGGTGCCGGGATATATGGTATTACATATATCCTCGAATCACTTTGACAGAAAGATGATACTCTCTGTTTGGGAGGGACGGAGGGGCGTGCTCTATTATGAGCTGTTAAAATCAGTCAATACTAATCGTTACCTACAACAATTCACCGATTTGAACCGTTCGCTGCTTAAAAAAAATGCCCGAACACGCCAACACAAAGTTATTTTTCTTCATGACAATCCACCATCACATACATCCCGTGCAGGGACGGGTTAAGAATATCCCTGCAGCGATACCTCTCGCTTGTCCTAAAAAGCGACTAAAACAAAGGTAAACAAAAATCACATCTAGGCAATTTAGAAAACACCAAAGTGAGCCTAGGGACACATATACCACCATTAAACTGCCCCACAAGTACATGCAAATCAGTGGGTTGACACGACTGGAGATTACCGGTGTTGTAAGAGTAAGATCAAACAAAAAAAATCTGGAGCATGCCCGTGTCACAAAAAAAAAAAAAAAAAAAAAAAAGGCAGGCCGAAAAACAATTGGTGCAAACAAATGCAAAAACACCAGCATTTGATTGGCCTCAGCGATGAAGTAATCCCAAACCGGGAAGCCTGCCGCTACTTTCTGAGGTTAAACCGGCGGACCCCACAAGCGGATCAGTAGGAATGCAGTTAAGTGGGAAGGTTATGGTCCTACACTTCTGACCATAACAACGCCGGAAAAAGGAAAAGAAGAAGAAGAAGAATACACCATCACATACGGCAAAACCGGTTCGGGAAACGTTGGAAGCACTCGGCTTGGAAGTTCTACCATATGCAGTTTACTCACCAGACTTGGCTCTTACCGATTACCACTTTTGCATCACTTGATGAGTAGCCGGATGAATGATTCGCATCGACTGGCGTGGTATTCACTAATTGCCCGAAATATGGAAAAAGAAAATGTATAACCAGCGATGGAACATACTTTGAATAAAATACTTCATCATTTTTGTACACCGAGTTTTGTATATCGAGTTGGTCCTCCTTCAGCGGTAATAACCGCTTTTATTCTAGAAGGCTTCGTGTTTACTAGAAATTCAATAATATTCCCCGATACTTCGGTATTGGTCCAATACGTAATTAACGTTTCTTTACTCTCTGGCTTACATTTCATTACATGCCACAAGTATTCGATTGAATTTAAATCGGCGAATTTGCAGGCCAGTTTTGTCTGGAAATTCCGGGGTCACCAAATGTTTTATTGAAAGAAGGTGGCTACTTTATAAAGTAGACATTTAGAAGTTAGTTTGGAACAATTTATTTACCGCTTATCAATATAGGAATAAAGCTTTTACCAAAAATTTCATTATTACTTCTCCATTTCCTTGGACGTTGATAGTTCCATTAACAAAATGCAAAAAGCCTAAACGTAAAAAAAAGCATCTCCGAACCATTTCTCTTTGAGGAAACTTCACTCTCTTAACTAGTCATTGGTCCTTAGACATTTCACCTGCTGACGGTCGAACATACCGTACATAACATATCACACATCTCCAATCATCCTGCGACCAGTTTCATAATTTTCGCCCACGCTAAACGAGCTGTTCGTCTTCTATATAAGCTTAAGAGGGATGATATAAAATTAATGATATTCGGCTATTTCCAGTCCTCATAAAAATCCAAAACAACCTAGTGGGTCGTGATCTCGATTCCCAGGGGTACATTCATTTGAATACGAACCATCGAATGGATAACATCAAAATGAAGACAAACAAAATAAGAGTCTATCTACTTGAAAAAAAACTGTCTACCAAAGACATAAACAGCGACATTGGAGGACCTTGCTTCTCCATATTCCACAGTGGCAATTTAAGCTGGGCAGAACATCCACTGAAGATGAACTTGGCGAAGAAGCCCATCCATATAAAGGGTCCGCCATCTAACGTTTTTTTTTTTTTCAAGTAGTGCTTATTTCGTGCATGGTAACACTTAGCTCATGTCTGATTTGACAGATAATTAGTTTTATCCTTCCGCTGAACGAATATGGTTGTGTATACGCTTGAACAACGCTTCGCTAAGTGGGCCTGCGATCGACTTACAGAAGATGCCGATTTTGCCAAAAAAATCATCTTTTCAGATGAAGCTCATTTTGATCTTGGCGGGTATGTAAACAAGCAAAATTGTCGCATTTGGGGCACAGAAAACCCGCACGCATACATTGAAAAGCCGGCGCACCCAAAACGAGCCACTGTTTGGTGCGGATTTTGGTCCAGAGGCATAATTGGGCCATTTTTCTTCGAAAATGAGCAAAAGTGGCCGTTACAGTCAATGGCGATCGTTATCGGGCCATGTTGAACGAATTTTTGTTCACAAAAATTGAAGAGGAGGATATTGGCAACATTTGGTTTCAACAGGAAGGCGCTACGTGCCACACAGCCGAAGCTACACTCGATGTTTTGCCTGTTTTTGAAGATCGCATTATCAGCCGCAGAGCTGATGTCGTTTGGCCACCTCGGAGCTGCGATTTGACACCGTTGCACTATTATTTGTGGGGTGCCGTCAAAGATAAGTGTTACGCCGACAAGCCAGAGACTGAGTTGATTTGCATTCTAGAAGTCGAAGGGAATGCAATGAAAGCCGCTCGAATATCTGATCATTTGAAACAAGTTATATGGCGGAACAAGCATGAGAGCATAAAAGGAAAAGTATAAATATACAAAGACTGTGTACGAGCTATATTGACGTATACCGCCGAGACGAGAGCCGCGACTAAGGCCACCGAAAACAGATCGTATGCGCAACGAAGAAGTAAGCGAGATCTGCGGCGTCCAGAACACCATCAAGTGGACAAGAAGGAGACGTAAAAGAGTGGAAGAACAATGTATTCAAGATGCCCTAATAAGATCTAGCAAGGTCGGCAATGACAGGAAAACATTCAGACCACCAGAACGACCCCCTAAGAGTTGCCACTAATGCTAGACTTCCAGCTCGAATGAAATCGTGGCATGAAATTGTAATCAATAGGATTTATTCCAAAAAGGAAAAAAGAAAATTTTTGGTCCTATAAACGCAGAAGAGGGAAGGAGGAAAAGATTCAACCAAGAACTTTACGAGTTGTACAACGACATGAGTCTAGTTAGGCTTTTATGGACTCAACGCGTAAGATGGCGTAGAGCGCATGGATACCACAGCTCCGGCCCGAAAGGTCCTTGAAGGGGATCGTTTGCAATACCAGGCTTTTATTCGCAGCCCCCAATCCCGACCTGATTGGATTTCCGCGAAGACCAAGACCATGATTAATTTTTTTTTAATTGCCGCACTCCATCCCAAGTTTATTGTGTATTTGAAATCGAAATTAATTTTTTTTTAGTTTTTATTGGATTAGTTTTCAAACATTCTCCAAACGGTAACCGGATCAATTGAGGGTCAAATAAATTCATAAATTGTGATCGACGTCAGCCACTCCAACAGCCGTAATATTTTGAGGAGTCATCCTTGATGCGGATATCGTGAGTTGGCACATCGAAAAACTGTAATCGCAAGCTCCTTCAAACTATCTTTAAATCCGATGCAATCTGCGTGACTGCTCGTAAGCTCTGTGAACAGAAAAGAAGGAATTAGGATGCACGAAATCGAGAAATGGTATCATGGGATTTCTCAACCAAAGTCAATATTTTTACTTTTTCGACTCGAGTCAATTACTTCTATGTGTCAACCAGACATTTCCTTCAATGTACTTATCACAACTTTTTTTCCTGAATACAAAGCCGAATGTCGCTGTGGAAAATACTGCTCATAATTGCTGAGAACCATTAGATGGTGCGGTTTTTATGACCGCAAGTGTAAGCTCTCATTTGAACTTTTGAAATTGAATTTAACGACGGCTGCAACCGACGAATAATTCGAACATGTTCGAAGGTTAATTATTTATTTCAGTTTTGATTCCAAAATATATATATAATAGCCTTCGCAAGTTCTAAAGCTGTAAGTTCTCATCCTCTCTTCCGAAAATTTGGCTTGCTGGTAGAAATTAGCCATCGATAATAGGGCTCTTCCATGACTGTTTTAGTAGTAATTAATAATAGTTCATATATGAGAACTAGCCAAGTCAGACCTAAGGCTTCAATATATTATCCTAAGTTAAAAAAATGCTTTTTTAAGTAGTTATAAAATATTTTATGTTGTTATAAATAAATTTCAGGACTGACCATTGAACTTGGCACCCATTTAGATCTCACTTCTTTTGTCGTTGAAGTCAATAACCAAGATATATATCATAATATTGAACTTGGTTCCCATTTCACATTAATGTTTTTGATTGGATATCATTACATTTTGTACAAAAATTATAAGTAGGTACTTATTTATATTGTAATAAAATTAATACCATTGGTTTTTGTTAATCTACTGTATTTTCCTACGTTTACGGGATATAATTGTCTTTTTTGTGTTATTTTCTATATTTTCTTTTACCTTTGAGATGTTCGAGTGAATTGCACATTTAGTATCCGGAATTTTTTTTTACAGGTTTTCTGTTTATACTTAATTTGGCCAAGTCAGGGCGGTATAACGTGCGCAGGCGATTGTATTCTACAATAGAGCTCTCTTGTGCCTTGATCTGACTTGGATCTAAATTGATAAGATGTACTCCATCTAAGTTTTAACTTTGGAGAGTCCAACATAAGCCTAACCTTTACTAAATATAGAGGAGCCTATGTCGAGAAGAGCGCTGTCAAGTCTAAGGCCTTATGATTTGTGGATAGTAATAACTTATACTAAACAAATAGGAAATTTATCATTGTGAGCATATACATTACTTAATATCTGAAACTTGGTCTTGACTCGTTCTTGTTCGTAAATTAAATTATTCTTAAATTGTATTGTAATTTTACGTGCTCTATGGCTGTTGTCGACATATTTTTAGTGCGAAAGAAACATACTGTATCCTCGGACAGCAGTCTAAATTAAGATATTCATATTTCCTGTTCATATTTCATACAAAACGGTCAAACCGTAGCATTATGGAAAAGAACGCTAAAAGGAAAAGCACTACCCCGCCAGGCACTACTAATGGTCGTGATCCTGGGACGAGCAGCAATGCTCGGGTCAGAGCTATAGGATTTCCGGGGGATAGCAAAGTAATGCAACGGCGTAAGCCACATTTAAGAGTCGCGAGTTGGAACGTTGGAAGCATGAGTGGGCGCAGCTATGAGCTTGAAGAAATGATGGTTAGAAGGCGAGTAGACATCCTGTGCGTACAAGAGACGAAATGGCGAAACACCGGTAATCGGGCACGTTTCTTGGACGTTAAAACATAAGCCTACAAGATGTTTTACTATGGATTGGAACAAGAAAAAAACGGAATCGCCATCATTCTTGCGGCAGAGTTACTTGGCAACGTCTTAACCATTTCAAAGTCCAGTGACCGTTTGATGGCTCTCAAATTGGTGATGCATGGAGAGGTGTGGAACATCGTAAGCGCATATGCCCCTCAAGTAGGATACGAACAAAAAGAAAAAGATGCATTCTGGCTAGATTTCCACAACCTTGTCAAAATCATCCCAAAGGAAGAACTTTTGTTTGTTGGGGGAGATTTAAACGGACATGTCGGGAAGACAAGCGAAGACTATGAAGGCTACCACGGAGGGCTGGGATACGGCACCAGGAACTCTTCAGGTGAAAATATCCTAAACATGTGCAAGTCGTACGGTCTTATAGTGCTAAATACCATGTTCGTCAAACAAAGCCGGCACCTGATCACTTATAGCAGCGGCGGAAATGAAACTCAAATAGACTATCATTTGGTATCCAGTTTCATGAAGCCACGAGCTAAAGATTGCAAAGTGATCCTGGGAGACGCGATCGCCCCTCAACACCGTCTCCTCCTGACTGAATTTTTTATGGATGCGAGAAAGAAGTCAAAGCAGCAAACGAAGGTGTCTGAGAGAATCAAGTGGTATAAGCTGGATAAAGGAAAAGGCGAAGCTTTTATTACCATCATGGAAAACTACCTCTCTTCCATTATCGATGAGGTCGGTAATGAGGAGTGCAGAGCACAAGACATGTGGGATTCCCTACAACAATCTGGCCTGGAGAAAGCCAAATCACTGCTCGGAACATCTAAAGGCCCCTGCCAACACGCAAAAGAAACCTGGTGGTGGACAGACGAAGCCAAAACAGTGATACACGAAAAGAAAAGGGCTTTCCAAGCTTGGTCAAAGTGCTCTTCTACTAATAGAGAGGAAAAAGCTCGCCGTGAAAAGGTATATAGATGTTGCAAAGGTATCGCGAAGAAAAAATGCGCCGAATTCAAAGCGAAAAGCATGGAAGGCCTCTATCAGGAGTTGGAAGAAATATCGTCTTCCGCGTCTGACAGGAACCAGGCTACCCAGGAGCTTCGACAAAACAATTTGAACAAAGGAGCAAATATCTTTAAGATAGCCGCCCAGAGAAGAAAAAATGCTCAGGAGATTCGTTTCCCAAAGTTTATTAACAATGCTGAAGGCCAACTCCTTGTGGAAGACGAAAAAATTCTCCACAGATGGCGACAGTATTGCGAGGAACTTCTCAACAAACAGTTTCCCCGAGTGTACTTTCCAAGAGCTGCCCCGAATCATACCGAAATATCCGACATCACAGTCGAAGAAGTTCGGTACGCGGCTAAAAACTCCAAGAAAAGAAAAGCTGTTGGGCCGGACGGGATACCCTCTGAGTTCTGGAAAAAGATGGGAGACATCGGGTCTAGATGGCTCATGGTTCTTATCTCCAAACTTATGAGAGGCGACACTATGCCTTATCAATGGAGGGAAAGCTATCTTCTCCCATTGCACAAAGAAAAGGGTGATACGCGAAATTGTGATAACTACCGTTCTGTCAAGCTGATGTCGCACACCATGAAGATCGTTGAACGGGTATTAGATAGCCGACTGCGAAAAATAATACGACTATCTGATGACCAGTGCGGGTTTGTCTCGGGTAAACAACAGATGCAATCCAAAGTATAAGGATCATGATGGAAAAGCATCGTGATTCTTCAAAGGACTTGCATATGGTGTTGATTGATTTCGAGAAGGCCTTTGACCGGCAACCAAGAGATCTTTTATGGGTAGCGCTAAGACAAAAAGGAGTTCAAGAAACCTACGTGCGAGTGATTATGGACATGTACGAAAGAGCAACGACAAGAGTAAGATGCACTGCAGGAGTCACCGAAGAGTTCGCAATCAAAGTCGGTGTACACCAAGAGAGCGTCCTCAGCCCACTGCTTTTTATAGCAGTCCTTGATTGCTTGCTTGAAGGAAAAGTGACGGACCCCAATGTGCACCAGCTATTCTTTGCTGACGATGGGGCCATTATAAGTGATGATCAGGCGTCCCTACAACGAGCACTTGATGTGTGGGTGGACATTTTTGAGGGACACGGGTATCGTATTAGTTCAAAGAAGACAGAGTATCTGTGCTGCCCGTTCTCTGACCCTCATCAGCCTATTCCAGACATTTACTTGAATGGAAGAGTGCTTCCCAAGTGTGAAAAGCTTAAATATCTGGGATCTATGATTAATAGGGAAGCAACTTGTGATGACGACATCAAACATCGCGTAAGCGTAGGGTGGATGAAGTGGCGGGAAAACTCCGCCATCTTCTGTGATCGAAAAATGCCCCCTAAGCTGAAAGGAAGGCTCTACACTTCAATTGTACGTCCGGCGCTCACATACGGTTCACAATGCTGGAAAATGCACAAAAAGTATGAGAGCAAATTAACGGCAACTGAGATGAAGATGCTTCGCATGACAGCGGGAGTAACAAAGCGTGACAGAATTAAAAGTTCAAAGATCCGAGGAAGCCTCCACGTAAAAGAAACCATCACAAGAAATATAGAGCGCGACCAACTCAGTTGGTATTGCCATGTTCAAAGGAGAGATCCTTTGAACCCCGTCCAAAAGGCGTTATCAATCAACATTCCAATTTCAACACGCAAAAAAGGCAGGCCGAAAAACAATTGGTGCAAACAAATGCAAAAACACCAGCATTTGATTGGCCTCAGCGATGAAGTAATCCCAAACCGGGAAGCCTGCCGCTACTTTCTGAGGTCAAACCGGCGGACCCCACAAGCGGACCAGTAGGAATGCAGTTAAGTGGGAAGGTTATGGTCCTACACTTCTGACCATAACAACGCCGGAGAAAAAAAGGAAAAGAAGAAGAAGAAGAATATTTCATATATTTATTCGTATAGACTTATACAATAAGATACAATATCTTCTTAGATAGTATAAGCTTAATTATTTAACGTACATGATGTGTTATAAGTAACAACAAAGATAACAATATGAAAGCAAATAAAGATAGAAAGAAAAAGAGAAAAAAAAATAATGATAATAATGTATATAAATATTTTAATTTTGATGAATATAAGTACAAAAACTAAGAATAAAAAACGAAAAGAAAATCATCACTAGGTTAATGTCTTCAAATACTAGTTGAGCTTCATCCCAAATAGCCCACTACAGCTTATCATCCTTAAAGATCGGGGTAGAGAGTTCCACAGACGTATCACGTTTATAAAAAATTGGCGCTCAGATATTAGAAACGCATAACGAAATGGTACAAGATTCAAAGATCTAGGAGAATGCGAAAAACGTATATTATTATAAAGGTAAGGTGGCTGACGTGTTTGCAAGATATTGTTCAGCAGGGTTAACGTTCTAAATTTGAACAGATTTTCAAGAGTTACGCCATATATTGATTTGGAAAATTCAAAAATGTGGTCGTATCTTCTTAATCCAAAGATATACCTAGCTATACTATTGTAAGCAACATTAAGTTTACGCTTGTGTTCATAGTCACAATTGTAGAAAAGTTCACAGCCATAGAGCATGATAGGGATAAGTAATGTTTTGGCCAAGATAATGCGTGTTTTTAAGGGTGTTATTTTATGATTGCTCCACAGTAGACGAAGCCCTCCATAAACCCTCCCGATTGTCAATCTGATGTGGTAATTCCAAGAAAGCGTCTTTGGAAAGGTTATACCTAAGTTTTTAACAGATTCGACAAATTCTATTTGCTTATTATTTAAGTATATTTTGGGAAATTCAGAGGTGTCAATGGACTTTCTTGAAATTACCTAACATTTAGATTTGCGTGTGTTTACACAAAGTCCATTTTTCTGTGACGATTTCTTTAAGCCGGTCGTTTTGATTTCTAGCGGTTAATTTGAGGAGTCGACTAGATAAAGTGCAACATTTCGTCGAAAAGTTGGTAATTTTTTTGCCAACTGACCATCCAATGCGTTTTCGCTTCGCTAAGTGGGCCTGCGATCGACTTACAGAAGATGCCGATTTAGCCAAAAAAATCATCTTTTCAGATGAAGCTCATTTTGATCTTGGCGGGTATGGAAACAAGCAAAATTGTCGCACTTGGGGCACAGAAAACCCGCACGCATACATTGAAAAGCCGCTGCACCCAAAACGAGCCACTGTTTGGTGCGGATTTTGGTCCAGAGGCATAATTGGGCCATTTTTCTTCGAAAATGAGCAAGGAGTGGCCGTTACAGTCAATGGCGATCGTTATCGGGCCATGTTGAACGAATTTTTGTTCACAAAAATTCAAGAGGAGGATATTGGCAACATTTGGTTTCAACAGGACGGCGCTACGTGCTACACAGCCGAAGCTACACTCGATGTTTTGCGCCCTGTTTTTGAAGATCGCATTATCAGCCGCAGAGCTGATGTCGTTTGGCCACCTCGGAGCTGCGATTTGACACCGTTGGACTATTATTTGTGGGGTGCCGTCAGAGATAAGTGTTACGCCGACAAGCCAGAGACAATTGACGCTTTAAAGGACAATATTCGTGAAGCCGTTGGTGAAATACAGCTGCACACAATCGATAATGTGCTTAAAAATTGGACCGATCGTGTAGGCTACTGCATGGCCAGCCAAGGCAGCCATTTGAATGAAATTATTTTCCATTATTAACCGGAAGGATTGTACTTTCAAATAAAAAAAGAAATTTGAGAAAATATTCAGTAGTTTTTTTTATAGCATTTTCAAAAAAAAAAAAAATTATTTGGCGGACCCTACATATGTATAAACATAATTGTGTTGTGATCAATGGTATTATTTTTTATTTATCTTCCTTCTTCTTCCCTCATTTCTTTTGTATATGTGAACATCCTTTCATTGTTTAGTGACGAACACAATTGAAGCGCATCACCAGACAAAAAAACGTGCAGCCTCGAAAAATAAAGAGTTGTGTCTCCCATAAAATCAGTTTTAAATAAAGACTATTGTTCTTATGATTTAATTGCAAATGTATAGTTTTCAGATTTTTTCCTGTACTTAGAGTATATGACGATATTACTTGCCAAATTTCATAGTTCTAGGTCACCTGGAAGTGGGTCATAGTTTTGATATGTACATAGGTCAGTGATAAAAATGACGATTTTTTGACGTTAATATCTAAATAACCGTTTAAGGTGTGTTTATGAAATTTGGAGCACATATGTATTTCGCAAGTCTCAATATATGTGCCAAATTTTACATGTTTAAGATGCAATCGTTTTTGAGATATGAGGGGGTCAAAAGTGGCTCCAAATGGTTCGTGTAATATTACACACGGTGCTGCTCGCCAGTTCTGTTCGCTAACTTGGCTTGATACGCTACCGCGTGTCTAGATTTGGTTTCATTAATTCCGTTCCGGTAATTTCGACGGCCAATATGCACCCTGCTCTAGAAAGCCAATTGTCGTAAATATCGATAAAATAATTGAAATCGTCGAGTCTCCTTGACATGTAGTCATTGTTTGGAACCTTTTGACTGAATACAAAAAGAAGCCCGATGGACGCATGGATCGAATTTTCATCCGCGAATTGCAATTGTTGATTGCAACAACATCAACCCATTTCTGAAGTGAATGGCGACTGCTGATGAAAAGTGGTGTTCATTTACGTCAACTTCAAGGGAAACGGCCGTGGTCGAATGGCAGTGAGTCGGCACAAATGGTGGCTAAGCAAGGATTGAAAGGCTGAGTTGGATTGGGAGGGAATCATATGTAATGAGCCGCTCTTGATTATGACCTATATTGTCAACAATTGAACCGTCTGAAGGAAGCAATCGTAAAGAAGAGACCAGCTTTAGCCAATAGGAGAGCAGTTGTGTTCCATAAAGACAACGCCAGACACGTTGTTAATGACTCGCCCGGAGCTCCGGGAGCTTGGTTTTGTCCATAGTCCGGACCTGATATCAAGTGATTGTCACCTGTTCCTGTCTATAGCGAACAATTTTGTTGATTAAAATTTCGTCTGGCTTGTAACACACGATTTTCCCCAAGTTTTTTTTTTGCCAATAGGGGCGAAGGCTTTTGTAAGAGAGTCACAAGAGAATTACACTTTGCCAATGAGTTATCGACCAAACCGGCTCATATTTGACTAAAAGCATGTTTGATTAAGGCCTTTCATGGAAATATGAGGGATTTATTTCTGCCACCCCTAATTTGTACACTCCGTTCGGTTTTGGAGAAGACTCACGTTATTTAGATCGATACACAATTTTATTTGACTTTAAAGCCCCATAGCGACTGTGTCATGTCCTAACATTCCTGCCATACTCTTTAGGCTGTGCATGATGACAATGGGGGATTCTCAATGTTTCAATAAGGTCGGTAAAGGATTCAGGCAGTGCATTTCATTCTTTGAAATATCGTGCGACTCTCACTGGTACGATTAAAGTCTACTTAAGCACTTAAATTCATAAATGTAGATTAAAAGAACATGTCGATAAAGCTTGAAGCAGAAGCGGCTTATGTTGTTCTGATACTAAATGGAGACGGCGGGAACAAAACACGCAACACCGACGTCTTTGTCAGATGTCACGACAGAGCCCTCTTTCGAAAAAGCTCTTTACAAAACCTTAATCATCCCAGGCATCGAAAATGGATGAAATGGTCCTGGGCCGATTCGAGAAAAATTCAGCGTCTAGTCTTTGCTGCCGTTTGTGTTAACCGAGAGTGAAGAAGATTCGGTCAAGAACTTTAGGAGTAGTGGAATTGGCTCTATACTATAGAGCAAAGGGAGGGCTCTAAGAATCTTTAACTTCAACTCTGTCGGCTGAGACTTATGTTCATCTCAAACCGTGGCGCCATCTAAGTCAGTAAATACTTGATTTATCGATCATCGAGGAAAATACTGCACTTTGAAGCGCGATGGCTATAAATCAACATATCCTTGAGTTGTATCCCACGCCTACGCACTTGTTATACCCGTTCCATTGTCAAAAGAATTATGTAATCTGAAATGAATTGCAATAAATTAAAAACAACGCCCCTGCCCATCAAGCGATTTTCGAAAATGACTTATCAGACCACAATTAGTCGTGTTTGTCGCCAATCAAACGCTGCATATTTACCTGCTTAATTACTCCAATATACTCGTACAAAGCTGTATGTGAACATTCGTCTTTCTTTTGATGTGGTTCTCACGATGATACAGCAAATTGCTTGATTAAAACGCCAGACAATGTGGCACCGTTTTTTTTTTTTAATGTTTGCTTTGTTATCTTTACCAACTATGCGATGGTTATCTTTGCTTATCAGTATAAAACCAGATAGACATGGTGGAAGGTAGAGCGCTGTGTGTATGAATATCCTGCATATATTTCGATGGAGACGTGCACAAACCCAGGTGTGCAACAGAAGACGTGATTTTAATGCGACCGAGGTGACAATGACTATGCAATTCTCTTTTTATTGTGGACTTTGAGATGCTCGTTGTGCCCATCAACTCGTTTAACTTTATGTACCCAAGCTAACGATCGAGGTAACGAGAGCGATCTATGTACTTTTCTTAGTATATGAAGGAAATAATGTGGATCACCATTCCATAGGGGAACGTTAGAGCAATAAATTATTGCGCTTTTTTTTCAAACAGTGTTGTTCGTTGCTCATTGATTAGTGTGCTGGCCTCTGACATCCATGATTCAATATGGCATTCATCATCTTCAGTGGGGGTACTAATAAAACACAGACTGGCAAAGGTGAAGAGATAAGTATCAGTCAATTCTAATATTTCGGTCTAGTATTTAACAACGCCCCCGGTGACTAACTAAGTCAGTCACTTCTTCTGAGCTGATATACGGGGTAGTAATAGGACTTTAATTAATTTTTTGTGCGGCAAAAGACATGAAACGCCATTCGAGTAACTTGAGATGAAGTGAGTGACGGAATGTACGGGTATGGGTCCCTGTTTAACGTGTAGTAGCATCGACTTGTTTGGTTATCAAAGTCTAAAGATTACAGTTCCCTTCAGAAATAGGTATTACCCATCTCGGAAATATAAAAAGTTCAAATAAGAAAGAAACATAACGTAATTCGAATAGAATATTCCAATTTTTATTAAGCGTCAGAATACCCAATCTACGTTCATAGATTATACTTATGTACGTCTGGCGGCCTTCATGCGGAACGTAATTTTAAAAGTCCGGCGCCAATGACGATAACAACCAATTAGACTTATACGTCATGTACAAAAGTCTGACTCAGGGGCGAATACGTTGTGTGATTTACTTGAAAAGGGTATTGCTTTGCTTGTGTATTTAGTCTAGAAGATGTTGAACTATCTCCTGCATTTTTTTTTTATTTGTATTCAACAGTAAACTGCATTGGAACTCAAATCGAATTGATGTTTTCGGAAAATAAAGGGAAACAAATAAATAATCAGCGATCGTCCAGACTAGCTATAAACAAATATTTTTCAGACAAGTCTACCAAAACCATAATGAACTTGCACCAATCGGGCTAATAAAGGGTGTTGTAAATTAGGTTTTTCAAATTAAATTGAAAAAAAAAACTTACATTTGAAGGAAAAAGAAATTATTGGAAATTAAAATGGAGCTATGCGGGTTTCCTTTTTCATTAAGGGGTAACAGCACTCTAGAGGCATAAAAAGGCATTACTTTGAAAATTTATTTTGAGAAGATGGATAAAGACATCGATCTGATTTTTTGAGGGACTATTAGGGGTATAGAAGTATGTAAAAAAAAATGTATTCAATTTTGGATACAAAATGCCGGTTGTAGAGCCATTTTTACATAACGATTTATTTTTGACATACCCAAACGGGCAGACACGTACCTCGGGAACCATAGTACCTGTAACAAAAAGTAATTTTTTTCTTAAAGTACATATCAAAAACTAGTGAAATATATATATTTTTTTACGATTTTTGCAAAAATGGCTAGAGTTTGAAAAGAAAGTTCGATTTTTCGTCAAAAAAGTGGACACTAAATCGTCTGTGAAAAAAAGTTTTTGATCAATCAAAAAACAGACATTTACTTCACTAGATAATCCGATTGTGAAGTCACAGTCAAATTTTCAGAGCAATCCATCGAGTGGTTTTTGAGCAGCGTGTTCGCCCGATTTTGAAAAAATGATTTCGAGAAAAACGCGTTTAAAGTTTTATAACCAAATAAACCTTTCAAAAATTCAATTTACCTTTAGTCTACGATGTCTGCGCCATACATCTGACCTTCCATATCAACATCCTCTTCTTTTGCTCCTTTCTCGACGATTTCAAGGAAAATCGAGTCATTTTGCAGCATCAGTGAGGGATCGCTCCGAAAGTTTTATGCGACGTTCGTCGGCTTCTACGCAGACGTTGTAGCAGTTTGGCCCAATTTTTACTCCAAAATTTTGCATTAAGCGCATTAAACTTGATAATCCATCGTTCCGTGCAGGGACGGGTTAAGAATATCCCTGCAGCGATACCTCTCGCTTGTCGTAAAAGGCGACTAAAACAAAGGTAAACAAAAATCACATCTAGGCAATTTAGAAAACACCAAGGTGAGCCTAGGGACACATATACATACTACCATTAAACTGCCCCACAAGTGTACATGCAAATCAGTGGGTTGACACAAATGGAGATCACCGGTGTTGTAAGAGTAAGATCAAACAAAAAAATCTGGAGCATGCCCGTGTCACAAAAAAAAAGCAGGCCGAAAAACAATTGGTGCAAACAAATGCAAAAACACCAGCATTTGATTGGCCTCAGCGATGAAGTATTCCCAAACCGGGAAGCCTGCCGCTACTTTCTGAGGTCAAACCGGCGGACCCCACAAGCGGACCAGTAGGAATGCAGTTAAGTGGGAAGGTTATGGTCCTACACTTCTGACCATAACAACGCCGGAAAAAACAAGAGAAGAGAGATACTTGATAATCCATCATTGTATACTCCTACTGCAATATACACTGTCGAGTAGTATCAAGGACGTGTTTTCCATTGGAGGTTGATTAAGGTGCCATAGACCACACTGTTGCGTTAAAACTTTGATTCGAATTTTGCGTGAATCCGCCGAAACATCGAGAAAGAAGATCATCTGTACTTAACTCTTTGTGTACTGGAGTGATTGCTTCGTGAGAGAGTGGGGCTTTGTGTGTATAACTTTTATCTCCAGTAGCCTGTGCCTTCTGTCACTTAAACTTGGATCCTTCTCCGCACGGCTACTTGTCATGTTTTGGTTTTTGGTTAGTTGATAGTTTGTGATGCTAAGTAGCGCAAATGTCATTAGACTGTCACGTAGACAAATCACCAATACGTTTGCCAGTCAATTTTCCTTTTCCTCCAAGGCCTTTGGTTTGTTTTTTTCAGGTTGCGAAGTCGAGTCCCATCCGACCCTTGAATGTTTTTGAGTCACTATAGGAGCCTCATTATGTTTTGGAAATTTTGTGGTTGCGCATTATAGCGTAATATCGTAAACTCGGTCTAACGCAAATAAAAAGCACGCCAGCATGCAAGCGGCATTGTAAATTAGCTTTAAGCGCTAAACGCGTGCTCTGAGGCGCTTTTGGGAAATTTAAAATTGTACCACATAACATTTTTTTTTCGACTAAACATACAATTGCATATCATTTTTATGGCCCTAAGGTATACTTTAAACGAAATAAAAATCGAAAATGTCAAAGCCTTTCAATTCATTGCACTCATTCATGCAATCCATTTCTGACATTTTATTAGGTATTTGCAAAAGTTCGTGCGTATTTTTCAATATTTTAATTGGTTCATAAATCATTAAGTAGATAGTAATTTTTAATCAAAATATTTTCCTTTATTTTCAACCACCTTTGCCCATCTTTCGGGCAACAAAGAAATACCGCGGCGAAAGAAGATCTCTTCTTTGGAAGCAATGAAGTCGTCCACTGCTTTTCTCACTTCTTCAATATTTTTAAATCGCTGTCCGGACAACACATGCTGCATTGAACGGAACAAATGAAAATCTATAGGTGCTATGTCTGGACTGTAGGCCGGATACGGTAAAACCTACCAATTTAATTCCAGAATTATATCTTTATCACCGAAGTGACATGAGGCAGAGCGTTGTCGTGAAGCAATACTACTGAACGCGATCCATGACCAGAAAATGGACCTTTTTGTTGAATTTCTTAGCTCAATCTGCGCAGTTGTTGACAGTAACGATTTGCGGTATCTCTTTCAACAGGTTGAAGCAACTCAAAATAAAGTACGCCTTTCTCCTCCCACCCTCCCACCATAAACAGAGCAGCACCTTTTTTCCGTGAACTTCGGCTTTTGCCGCCGATGTTGAAGGTGCACCAGGGTCAACCCATACTTTTTTGCGTTTGGGATTATTTAAATAAATCCATTTTTCGTCGCCAGTGACAATTTTCCATAAAAGCAACAAGAGGCACACACTTAATCTGTTTGATTGCGCTGTTTCGGACAATAAATATGGGACCAGTAGTAGGGCTATGCCGGTTCTAGACCAGGAAATGAGTCAGAAATGAGTCATCACCGTTCAAGGTCGTTTTTTTGACTTCAAGGCCGCTTTGACTTCAAGGCCGCTTTGACTTCAAGGCCGCTTTGACTTCAAGGCCGTTTTGACTTCAAGGTTTTCTGTTTTTTTGTTTATTGTTTGTTCAAGACCGAAAAAAAAATGATTTTTGATTTCCCCCCATTCATTTATCCATGACCCATAAAGTAAGTATGTATGTATGTACATATGTACATATGTAATGATGTGAACCTGGAAGCAATGTGTTACCATTGAGTGTCATCATAATACCGATTTTACAGAATTTGTTTACTTGGTTCGTGCAGTCATTTGGGTCACCCAAGTGCGTAGCTTGTATAAATGACCACTCGACGTTCAAGCACAAAAGATCGGTTCGATTGGTTATGACCTCGCGCATGTGGTCGTTTGGTTCGCTTAAGTGCGTTGCTTGCATAAATGACCTTAGCCTGGGGATGTTCGTTATACATCGAACATTAGAAAATGCTTATTCGGGGTTATAGAGTCGATCGCTTGTGCAGTGTGTTTATATGTTTATGCTATGATTTATATGACGTTTTTTTTTAGTTTTAGATGGGATTGCTGTGTTCTAGACATGCAGTAACGTGTCATCTGACAGGAAGGCCGTTCATGTGTTGAGAGCTTCATCTTCGGTTGAGGGGGATTACTAATTTGGTGTGTGTTGCTACATATGTATGTGATTTCAATGTCGTTTTTGACTTCAAGATGACTTCAAGGCCGTTTGACTTCATGGTCGTTTGACTTGAAGGTCGTTTTACTTGAGGGTCGTTTGACTTGAAGGTAGTTCAAGGTCGTTTGAACTGCGTCTGACTAATCTGGTGTGTGTTGATACGAACAAAACAAATCTGTGTACGGGGTCATTGACACTTGTTACAATTCCTAAATCATTTAAGCTGTTCTAATCAGAATATCTAATTATAGAAATCAGTGTATTCTAAAAATAATCCTTGCTTTAATATAAAGCGGAACCTGAAAATAAAAATGAAAATAGATTTTTTTGTTTTTTTTGTTTTTGTTTATTGTTCAAGACCGAATTATGATATAATTTACAGCATATGTTAAGGCGCGACTCCGTTATCTTTTAGCCAATATATATATATATGTAAATATTTAATATACAACAATAAATATAAATGAAAGTTGCTTTTCTACATTTCTGTGTTTATAAAATTCCTTAAAATTACAGCATTTCTAAGCGCACAAAATTGATGATGGTGTTGGAGCTGGTGGTGACAGCGTGTAGTTGTTTGAAACATCTTATTTAAAGATTTCAAATTATCGCATCCGAGATTATTTAAATCAATTGCAGTCTTTTGAAGAAACTGTTCAACCCATGTCTTTTTTTTCGGCTCCCTTGACGTAAACGTCACAATTTTTTAGATTTTCTTGTAGAAACTTTTTGACACTTTTAAAAGATACAGATCCATCGTCCCATGCTAAACCATGATAATTTTTCGTCAACCAATTTGCTTGTTTTTGGTATTTCATAGATAAATTTCTGAACTCATACGGCTGCTTAATTAAAAAATTTTGAAACTCCCAAGAATTAAAAGTAATAGCCAGCTCCTTTATAATGAACACATTATTATTTCCCTTAAATCCTTGAAAGTCTAAAGTGATTACTGCTTTTCCAGCCATGTCTATGTGAAGGTATGTATGTTACTGATAGAGTGATTGCTCTTCAATTGATAGAATTTATAGAGTTTCTTATTTTAAATAATTCTCTTGATTTCACCAGTAAGTGGAGTATATTTTATTATTCGATCATGTATGAGTACACAATATGCAACTGTATTAGTTGGAAGATTTTTAGATGTCTTGAATTCAATTCTTATGTCAATGGGTCCGGCTTTGATTGCCTCATTCTGATGTGATACATCAAAAACAATAATGGGGGCAATTCTCTTGAATTCATCACGTGTAAGAAGAGGTTTTGGATTTACCAAGTAATAGCCTTGTTGAAATTTTGCATACATTTCATATAAAACGCCATAACGATCACAATCAAATTTAAGATTAAGGTCATCATATGGATATGTCTCTGAGTTGAGATGTACTTTAGCATCCGTTACATCGCAATGTTTAAACTTGCCCTCAATTTGTAACGCTAATAATATAAAGCGAGGCGTTTCATTTTGTTGTGAAAGCTTAACATTCCACAAGTGATGCATTCCCTGAGTTAGAGTTGGGTTGAAATGACAATCCCAACTACGAAATGCTAATGTTATGGGCGTTTCACTTTTGATTGTTTTGAAAATATTCAGTTTCGAAGTATCAGCCAATTGTATATGAGGAACTTTCCAGGTGATATTGTTTATATTTAGCTGTACTTTTTCTTTTAAATCTGTTGAATATACAACATTTTGATTAGTCTTTGAACGTAATAAAATCAACTCATGTTTAGAGTTTACAATAATTCGATTATAGTCTTCGGCAAAACCCATTAACGATTTAAGGGGTAGACAAAAATTAAAATGTCCGTTTGTTAAATCAATATCATCAGATTTAGACCATCCGGCATTTTTTAACATCAGACTCTCATCCTTATTGAGAGAAGCATAGTTTTTTAGTGTTGTAGTTACGCCTAAATGTCGTGTTCGATCAATTTCGAATCCATTAATTTCATAACGAATTTCATCGAATAAATATGCTGCGCAATTGTTTTTCAATTTAATATTCGATGAAACTGCCCCATTATCTAGAGTAGCAAATCCCTCAATATTAATATAGCTTTCGCTAGGTAATATGAAAATATCTTGGTTCTGAATAGATATACGAATTTCATCACTACTTTTAAATGCTTGCAAATATGGTATGTAACTATGAAATTCCTTTCTTATAATGCTTTCGTCAGAAATTGGATGTTGTACGATGTTTAGTATTTCACTCATATTTTGTTTTTTGATTTTTTTTTTTTTAATTGTAAACCTATTGATTTAAGGTATTGTTTATTATCTACCGATATTGGTACTAATCTCTCATGTGGTGTTTTAAGTCCTTTTTGTTTGACTGTTAGTAAAGTTGTGACTGGTGATGTCAGTCCTGAGATATTTTTATTGTAAATAATCATTGATCCAACGGTTTTAAATGGAGTCTGAGCGTTACTCTTTCACCACGAAAATTGATTAGGTTGCCGTTTAGATCAACAATTCGAATTGCAATCGTGCTTATTTGTTGAGTGCTGATGGGGAAATAAATAACATTTGTTGGGCTCTCATCAATTTTATACCCTGGACTGACACTCAATGAAAATTCATGGATTGTATGTGCTGGCGAATTGTTAATATATGATCCAGTTACAATATTACATTCCACACGTAAAACGTGAACTTTTGTTATATTTATTTGTTGATCTGATGTATGTTTTTGATTTGCCTCCAATATTCTTTCACTGAACCCCAGTAGTGATCCAATCGATCGTTCTTTATTAAAATAAATTTTGTCCGTACTGTTTATTTCTCTCTGAAGCGTATTATAGTTTGCCTCAATTACAAGTTTTCCATTCGAATTCTTTTCTTTATATTTTCCCTGTAAGTATTCGACAATATCATCGAACTCATATGAACCGACTGGAATTTCAAAAACCAAATCGTTTATGTGAAATAAATTATTATCTATATCGACATTTGGTACAGAGTTATATGTATGAAAATCGATCAATCCGCACACATAATTCTTATTTAAATTAATTGGTGGACAGTAATCCGCAGTAAGAAGAGATGAGTTCCCGCTTAATGTGAGAGCTATTGACATGATGAAAGTCAACAATGAAATGAAACTAATTATGTGTTAGAAAATTATTTTTATTGATTGATTAAATTTCATTACAAGACATCACGTTTATTAATCCAGGAGTTATGCTGGTGCGAAAATCCTAACCACTTTACCAAAACTCGGTTTCCTTTGACTTTTAAAACCTTTTCTACAAGATAAACGTCTGGATATCTAGTTTTTTGTAGTTCGCGTTCATAAAATGCACCTTTTATTGATTTACCGTCATAGTCTTTAAGAATATATGTAACCGGATTTGTATTTTGTACGGTTTTGATTTGAAAGATCTCTGTCGACCAATTGGGGGTGTATCCCTTTTCAAAAGTATGTTTATATTTACTTATTCGTACATTATTGCCAACATGGAATTTGGGCTCATTGAATATTTTCAAATGATTGTAAACAGTTTTCAATAAAGATTTTTCATTAGAAGAATTAACATTAACTGGCGCCATTTTAATTGTTCTATGTATTTTGTTGTTATAATTATCAATTAAGGTTTTGTATATGTCAACCCATCGATATGATCCCCGGTAGCTGAACTCTTTCCACATCATTCCCTTTAAAGTTCTATTAAATCGTTCAACTATTGATGCCTTTAGTACACTTTGTGTTGAATAATGCCTTATGTCATATTTTAGAGTTAAATTTTTAAATTCATTGTTAAAGAATTCCCTGCCATCATCAGTTTGTAAATTTTTTGGTTTTCGCCCCAACTTGAATATACCTTTCATGGCATTAGCCACAAGAGGAGCACTTTTATTTTTCAATGGCACTATCCAGGCAAATTTTGAAAATGTATCTATAACAGTCAGCACGTAACGATAGCCATTATTATAGTTGGAATAGTTCCCCATTTCTACAAGATCAGCCTGCCAAAGGTCATCTATTCCTTTTGTTATTACCCTCCGCCGTTTAAAAGTTTTACGAGCTTGACGGTGAAGTTCCTGCACCAATCCTCTTCTCACGTTCGTCATCGGACTGATTATGTTGTAGCCCAAATGGGGTGGGTTTTATAATCTGTTGAAATAAAATATCCTCGATTGCATGAACCTTTTCATCGATATAAAATGTATGGACCTTAAGGTTTTCTTCAACTGTTTTCTGTATACTGTTAAGTTGTTCATATATTATATCATTCTGTATACTGTTAAGTTGTTCATATATTATATCAATGTCCTGTTTGATATTAGACAATGTTTTACTGTTTTCATTTCTAAGTTTTGAATTTAGTTCATTTATACAATTATCAACAAATAATTTATTTGTGGCATCACTGCTTGCTATAGGACTACCAAGATTTTTAATACGCTTGAAACTAATATTTATATGTGCATCGCTGTCTAATTGAAAGCCTCCGACTTTTGAAATAAGTCTTCTGGAATACCTTTTGTTTTGATTGCAATAGGAGGAACGTCCAAACTTGTCAATAACCATTTTGAAATTGATCTATTTGACTTCATATTTACACAATTATATTCTCTTCGCGCAACTCTTCAATAATCGACATTATTTCATTATTATGATTTGTATGACCAGCTGATTGTGAAGCGATAAGGAGTCTTAGTCTATCTATTAACTCATTAGGATCATTCCAATATACGTAGTTGGGTTTCTTATAATTTAATCTCATTATACCGGAACCTTTATGTATGTTTGTGGTTTTTTTGTTTTTAACAAATAATTTTTTAATTATTTTAATATATTTGTATGCCTTAGTACCTTTTATTTGTTCATTAGCACTATGGTTACGTTTATGTGCATTTGTTAGTGTCAACATTTCTCTATAAGCTTGCAAATCTGCATCGTCATATTTTTTTGGAACTTTATAAAAGATCAGCTCAAAGAGTCCAGGTGTCTTCGACCAACTCCGGTTAGCAATTGAAATTTTATCATTATTCAACTCAAACGCTGTATTACCAAATTTCCATTTGTCATTAACATCTCGATAAGGTCCATATAACTTATCTAATTTGCCTGCCTTTTCCAACGTTGTAAGATCAACAAAGGGTTTTCCATCATCTGATTGTGAAAATGACATATATTCATCATTGTCATCAGCATCATCATCTTCATCCTCAACAGCAGCATCGGCATCAGCAGCATAACTACTACTGTGAAGAGTACTTGTATCATTGAAAAGTTTGCTCATACTCGATTTCAATGGAGTACTTGTTTCTATTGTACTTATATTATTTTTATTCGGATACGTGTTCGGTTGTCGTTCCTTCTTTAAAGTCTTTGTTTCTTCAAATAGTTCCTTGAGCGGCTTAGTGACAGGTTTTAATGAAGTCTCTAGATAATTTCGCGTATCAGCTTCCCCCAGTTTTATATCTCGAAATTTCTTTCTCAATATCTTTCGAGTCTTAATTATATCTTTAATTATTTTCTCATTCATATTCATATTTGAGTGAGTTGCAATCTCACAGAATACTGATTAGATGATAGTGTGTAACTCACATTTTATAGTTGTATAAAAACGTCAAAAGCTTTCCTATAACGACCACAATCAATATGGTCATCTTTGCTTATGACGAGAAATCCATTTTTATCTTGCCAGCACCTGCTACATAAATGCATAAATATTTCAAATGACATGTCATTGGCGCCCACATGATCATTGTATATATGCCGCATATTTAAATCATCTTGCTTAAACACAATGATCAAATTTGCATTGTCTCGCACCAAATGTTTTGGAATCCGCGTGTACGTCTGGCATAAGTAAAAACTGTCGATATTCTTATGTCGTCCCATACAGAAATATGATCTTATATGGTTTTGTTTCTCACATGCAACATCATCAAATATCATAATAGAATTACCTTTGGCTTTTTCCGGTGCTAAAACATGTTCGTTTTCGGTGAAAGGGAAAAATCCCATACCTTTAATTGGTCTAATTAATTCTTGTAAATATTTATATTTCGGTTGGGATGTAGATTTTGAGTATAGATAAATATTTTTAAATTTGAGTCCATTCGGACTTTCTATTAAATTGATCATTACATTAGTCTTTCCGCAATTTGATGGTCCAACAATTAGGGCTCTTATTGAATTGGGTAGCAATGAGCTGTGCTTTTTTTTACCTAAATTTCCGGTAGAGAAATCTATATTTCGTATTGATATACTCTTATGTTGTTTGATAAAATGCATTTTGACAACTGACAAGAACGTATTAAAAGTGTATTCCTTTATTCAATCGCTCACAGTTTTAAGGAAGCTTTATAAGCGATAAGATAGATAATCAAAATAAAATGACAATATTATATGAAAATCGAATCAGTCGTAATAAAGCAGCCTCTGGGAGGGGACTAATTAACAAATTAATTAACTCATTACCTGTGGAAATTCATTTACCCGGATATCAATTTTGTGGGCCTGGTACTAAATTAAAAAAACGGCTTGCTAGAGGTGATCAGGGAATTAACCCATTAGATAGTGCGTGCAGACAACATGATATTATCTATTCTCAAACTAACGATATAAATAAACGACACATAGCCGATCAAGTGTTAGCCGACAAAGCTGAGGCAAGACTTAGGTCCACTAATAGTAGTGTAGGTGAACGTGCAAATGCATGGTTTGTTACGAATGCAATGAAAGCAAAAGTTAAATTTGGGATGGGGATCGGAAGAAAAAAATCTCAATGTGGAAAGAATCTTTTCAATAAGACCATAAGGGCAGCAACAAAACTCTTAAATCAAACAAAACCGGAGGATATAGAGAGTGCAATAAAAATTGCAATTAAAGTTGTAAAAAAATCGTTTAAGGGGAAACAAAGGTTATCAATAAATGTCCCCCGAATAATACCTATACCTAAAATAGGAGGATTCTTACCTTTGATACCAATATTGACTGCTCTGGGAACCATTGGAAGCTTGTCAGCCGGTGGAGCTACTATTGCACGAGTTGTAAATGAGGCAAAAGCGGCCAAAAAACAATTAGAAGAATCGAATCGCCATAATAAAAATATGGAGGCTATCGCTCTGGGAAAAGGTTTATATCTTAAACCCTATAAGAAGGGATATGGATTATATTTGAGTCCAAATCCAAAAAACTATTAAAAATGCTACCCAAACGGGCTCTTACTGATGTTGATTTAAGGAAATTTGCAAGCGATTTACCAAATTTTAGGGGTGTTTTCATGCGTGACGCGCTCCCAAAACGTCCTCTTGAAGCGGAATGTGGAATTGTCAATTTGGACATATCTACAGGGCCTGGCACACATTGGGTGGCATATAGAAAAGATAAAAATCACGTAGAATATTTTGATAGTTTTGGCAACTTGCAACCACCACAAGAAATAATTCGTTATTTAGGCAATGGCATAATGTATCATTATTCCAGGCACCAAAATTACAACTCTTTTAATTGTGGACACTTATGTTTAAAATTTCTTTACAATATATATATATAAATAAAAACAAATTTTAATATGGTCTAAAAAACAAAAAGTTGTTTTATTAAAAAAAATTTAACTACAGGTATTTCTTCTTTTCTCTTACATTAACAATGCGCTTTTATTTAAGTCTGGCGTACAATGACATTAGTTTTCGTATTCTTATCAACATAGAATCTAACATGACACAAAAACAAGTATCTGGCCCGACTTGGCAACTATCTGATGACCATGAACATGTTGTGAAATGACGATCATATTTTGATTTAACAATATAAATATTCTCATGTTCAGATAACCTTGAAATGCAGTTTTGAAACATCTCCAAATGTTCATCTAGAATGTTCTCCTTGTGTAGTTGTATGAACTCCTTGAGTTCCGTCAAAGTTGCAGAAATGTTTAAGTTTGTCATCTTTAATGTGTAGAATGACAACACCTCCAAAATCCACCGTTCTTCGAAAAGGACTGACACATTTTAGCAAATCCTGAGAGCTTTAGCTTAACTGCACGATATTTCGTATGTTTCTTGCACCTCTTTATGTTTCTTGTCCCTACTTCTCCTTCAGTTGTTTGAAGATCTACTACTTTTGTTGTGCACTCATAGAACATGTTTTTTACTTTCTTTTTCTTTTGGAATGAATTGATTCAAAAGTTCAATATCTTCCTCACCAATTTTGTCAAGCTTCATTGGCTTGACATTGTCTACGTCATTCATATGTTAGTGTGCCACCAATTTATATGTTCATTTGGGAGAAAACTCAAACAATGTTGATGATAAATTTTCGGGAATCTCTTCTCCTCTGCGCTTGCTTAGTAACAACGATCTGCAAGAAAAACTTCCAACTAACTAAAACAAGATAATGTTCATCTTTTGCTTACCATTTTGTTTCTCTATGGCTGAAAAAAAATCAGAAAAGAAAAATTTAAAGTGAACTGACCGTCCCTTCTTAAAACGATAACAAGTGAAAGGGCATACTGCAAAAATAAAAACAGTTAGGTTTTTTTTTTTATTATTATTAATTTTTTATTGGTTGAGCGCAAATTGTTTTTGGCTCACCTGTATTTCATTGATAATTTGGAAACTTAAATTCTTGTTACCTTCTTTCGTGGCAACAAGAAATAAATTCTGATTATTTTTGTTCAGGATGACTATCTCATCATCCTGAAACTTTTCAGCCATATGGGCTGGGAAAAAAAACTGAGTGCTTGGGAACTCTGCTAATAGCCGATTCCCAAAGCATGTTTGGATCTTTTTTAGTTTCTCTATTTTATAATATTTATTTACTTCTACCTCTGCTATATTAATGGTTTTCTTATTAATAAAAAAAGTGCTCGACATTTTGTTTGCATTAAAGCGCTCCAAAATGCTGTCCACACTTTCTTCAGCCTTGCGCTTTTTCGATGATGGTAACTGCTGCTGCTGCTGTTGTTGTGGTTGTTGCTGCTGCTGTTGTTGTTGTTGTTGTTGTTGTTGATGATGATTTGGTGGTGACTGCTGCAACCATTGCTGTTGTCGCAGCTGTTCTGGTGTAGACAGCATACCACTGCCGAAAAACCCCTCCAGCACACTGTTTTTCAGATCCTCCTGTTGCTGCTGCTGCTGTTGTCGCTGCTGCTGCTGTAGAACTTTCAGTGAATGTGGGTCCCTAAGCAGAATATTTTCTAAAATTGTAGCTCTCTCCATTTCTGCTCAGGCTTGACAAAGTACTGATGGATTTTGTCCAAAATCCTAACCTTTTTATATCCACTTCTTCTTCTTCTTCTTCTTATCTCAGTTGGGATAAATACAAAGTTATGTTATTTAAACTTGCAAAGTTTAGATAGGAACGTTTTTTTTTCCCCCATCCTAACTGTTGGAGTTGTAAACACAGCAGCCCCATCTAAAACTAAAAAATGTCATATAAATCATAGCATAAACATATAAATACACTGCACAGGCGATCGACTCTATAATCCTGAATAAGCATTTTCTAACTCTATAATCCTGAATAAGCATTTTCTAATGTTCGATGTATAACGAACATCCGGCTAAGGTCATAAACAATCGAACTGGTCATTTATGCTAGCAACGCACTTAAGTGAACCAAACGACCACATGCGTGAGGTCATAACCAATCGAACCGATCTTTTGTGCTTGAACGTCGAGTGGTCATTTATGCAAGCTACGCACTTGGGTGAACCAAATAACTGCATGAACCAAGTAAACAAATTCTGTAAAATCGGTATTATGAAGACACTCAATGGTAACACATTGCTTCCTAGTTCACATACATACTTACTTTATGGGTCATGGATAAATGAATGGGGGAAGGAAACAAAAATTACTTTTGTTTTAAGTTTATTTTATTTTGTAATGACCCCACGGTAAAGTGTGGTAGCTATTTTCTATACCATATCGCTTATCATCTAAAGCACTTAGAGCTATTTTTTGTTGCACAATGCTATTTACAACATGTCCCTTAGACTTAATTAAATTCTGTGTTACAATTTTATTCTTGTTATTTTCAATTAAACAATCAAAAAAATCTTCAAAATTAATTTCCTTTTTAACAACCGCTTTTTTATGCCTTTTACCCTTTTAATTTTTTCTCTATTATTTACTTTTATTGAATACATTTTGGATCTTAAGCCTACAAAGTGTGATATTATATGTCCATTAATTTCATCCTTCATAAGACCTACAACTTTTTTATTTACTTGCGGAATTCCCCATGTATTTTCTTGATTATAGTCACTAGTATCAAACCGCCGATTGCAGTCTCTTTTAATTGTATCGTATATATTGGGGCAACGTATCTCATAAATCAAACTATCCGTATCCGTATACATAACTGTACAATTATTGCCGAATTCTGGCCTCATATAATCATAATGATATTCATATATTAGAGTCTTTGAAATATCTAAAATACAATATAGATTGGTTTGTTGAAGTTTACTTCAGATTTTGCAAGTTCAATTGCTACCAAGTTTTCATTGAACTCAGTACTATTTTTAAAAAAGGGGGATGCAATTAATGCTTGTGCACCATGCCTTCCCCCCCATTTTGTAACTAACTTCACATTACTATATTTTCTGACATTTTCCATACACTTACCAAAAACTGCGTTATTATATAATTTATATCTTTCAATATCGAATTTATTTGTTGCTTCAGCTCTTAATTTAGTATTTAAATCTATATACGGCTTAAGCCATGCAGATTGATCAAATTCGAGAATTCTATGAATTTTTTTTAATTTAAGTCCATGCAAAAGAGCTTGTTTTAAGTTCCTGTAATGAAGGATATATTTGACTTTGTTAGTGAGAGTGGCTAATAACTTTTTGTGCTTAGAGCCGGGTGGACATGATAGTTCTGGACAAAAGGGAATGTCACTATGAAGATCATGTAATTCTATAGGATAGTCCAAATCGACTTCAAAAATGTATCCTTTAGCTGAACTATCTGATAGGGAAGATATTTTGTCAACAGTGATATCATGAACGTTTTCAATGAATCTAAAATGTCCCGTCGGTAATAACTGAATCATTGCATAACCATACTGATTGTTTAGGTCCCAATACATGAGAAATTGTTTTTCTTTAGAAGCATCAAAATTATCCAAATACTCATTATTAGCTTCTGAATATCTTTTTGAGCATTGACTTAATCCTCCACGGATCCCTCTTTCAATAAACATAATCATATCTATATCATCAAGAAGCTCTAACTCAATTCTCGTATAATAGAGCATGGCATCCCATGTGTAACCTGGTAGGGCATAATAATGAGCTGGATCTAATTTATGGGTCTTAATAGAATTATACCGAAATTGTTCAAAGATATCAGCCAATAAAAGAACATCTGTTTTCAAATATAAATTTGAATATTCTTCTATTGTTCTAATATTTAGATTATTCCAAACTTGTTGGGCATGGAAATAATCTTCATTACTTATGGCTGCATTATTTAATTTGTTAAAAAAGAAATGTTTTTCAGGCAAGGATTTTTCAGTAAATTTCTCAAAACTATCTAAATAATCATAGGGATATACACCCTTCCGTTTTAATAGATCCATTTGAAATTGCGTTAAACCTTGGAATTCAGACTCAAGTATTGGGAAAGTACTTAATAGGGATGATAATGAATCTAAACTGCTTCCTAAAAACCTAAAGGAGTCAATAAATCTCATATTAATTTTCGATTTGAATAACTTCTTTGAAAATGATATGTATTTCTCTTTATTTATTGGTAACACATTCACCACACCATAACCAATTCTATGAATCTCTTTGATTATGAAATGTGAATCATATCCACTAAGATTATGGAAAATTATCGGTATTGTAAATGAATCCTTATAATTCAAATTGCAAGTTGAATGTGCGGCACCTCGGTATGTGCCAGTTAAGTGGCAATGGTCACGCACCTTGACATCATTCAATGTGAAATCTTTTTCACAAATAAAACACTTTTGTGCAGATTGAAAACTCAACTGCTGTTCAGTGGAAAGTGTTCCTAATGGCATTTGAAAGGCAAGGTCTGAATCTAATAGAAATGCTAATGTTTTAAGCTCATTCATGAACCAAACTATACAATTTGGACCATGATATGAAGCATATGTTGTATAATTGGATTCAAATGAACTTTTAACATAATATCCAATAGAGCATGGAATATGCTCTTGATACTTATTACCATTCTCTACTTTCTTTAAAATGCATTCTAAATCTGCATATATTACAAGAGGTACCATTAATTTATTTCTAAAGTTCTTAAAACTTATCATCTTGTTATCTGCTTCAGGTAATCTTATTTTACAATTATTTTGGATTATGCAATCCTCCATATGTTTATTTAGTTTTTCGTTAGAATAAAAATATGAAAGACATCTATTACAAAAAATAATTTATGATTATTTTTGGTTAATTCAGTTTGAAGAAGCCCCGAAATGTTCTTTATCCAAATGTAGTGCTGATTTAAAACAATATGATCAGACGATTTTTCTTGTAGCAGTAGTAAATCAATATGTTTTCTCTCTTTACATACGTATTTAGAAAGTTTCAGAGAATATATATTAAGTTTTTTATCACGTTGTTCTTTATGCATGGTAAAAATATTTATTGAAATGTTATTGTTTTTTTCAAACAATACAATTTGATCTAATGACATCGGAAAGGTTATTCCATTTAAATTTAGTACATTCGTATAATGTGGATAGCTTGATAATCTATCAGCATGTACTCTACTTGGAAATAAAGCAGATACTACTGCCCATGCAAAGCATGCATTGTCATTATTTTTAACTTTAATGCACGCTCTCTTATATGCAATACTTAACGGGGTTTTAATATAGGAACTACCTTGCATTGGTATATATTTACTTATATTAAATACAATATTTATAATGGATGCCAATGCCCATCCACTATCTTTTTCTTGAAACTCATCAAATTTGTTTAGTAATTGGCTTTCCAAATTTTCACATACAATATTTTCTATGATATTTTTATCACTTAAACTAATACATACATTTTTCGTACTTATATATTTCATCTCCTGTCTAATCTCCTCATTATCATCATATTTCCGGAACTCACCACAGAAAACAGCATTAATTTTTATGTTGATGTACTCGTTGATTATCTCCTGCAGTTGATTGATAATTATTGGTCTGCAATCCCTCAGAAAAAGCTTAGGATCGGTGTGTTTTAAATTGGTTATAACACCCGATCTGATTCTTTTTTTAAACGCCGAATTCGGGAGATCTTCCCACTTTAACATCTCCTCACTTGATTGTGGAACAAAGAGTTGTTTGTATGATGATAATGTACCGAGTGCTGATGTAAGATAATAATTTTGCCCGGTAAACTTAGCATCAGGTAACCAACTTTTTAAAAGTTCTATATCTTTTTCACAGTTTTTTAAATTTGCTTCAATATTCGCAGCATTATCACAATCACTATTTCTCCGCAAAAGGAAACTCAATAAATGTGATTGTTGTCTTTCAATCACTTCTTTAATTTGAGGATCCATATTATTTGTTATTACGGTATATTCAAAATGCAACAAGTTCAATGACTCCGTACACAGATTTTAATTTTTTTGTTCGTAGCAACACACACCAGATTAATCAGACGCAGATCAGAATAAAATGCAATAAGTGTCAATGACCCCGTACACAGATTTTTGTTTTTTTGTTCATAGCAACACACACCAGATTAATCAGACGCAGATCAGAATCAGTTCTTATAAACTCGTTCGTACATACATAGATGAGGAGCTGAAAAACGACTTTAAAGCTCAAACCTACTTATGACTGACCTTATGAATGGGGGGAAATCAAAAATCATTTTTTTTTTCGGTCTTGAACAAACAATAAACAAAAAAACAGAAAACCTTGAAGTCAAAACGGCCTTGAAGTCAAAGCGGCCTTGAAGTCAAAGCGGCCTTGAAGTCAAAGCGGCCTTGAAGTCAAAAAAACGACCTTGAACGGTGATGACTCATTTCTGACTCATTTCCTGGTCTAGAACCGGCATAGCCCTACTACTGGGACCCATTTTCCTTCCTTGAGAATCTTACCTAGAGCGTGTAAGTGACGATTTACTGTAGATTGGTCCACGCCAAGTCTACAGCTGTTTGAAATACATAGGTCTTCAAACATATCCAATCTGTCGATTTCTAAACTTTGAGGTCTACTGTAATTCGTGGGCGCGTTGTCTTGGTGAAACAGGATTCTGCAAATGTGGCCGTTAATGATGTGTAGTATGCTCCTGTAATGGTTTTTCCTTTTTGAAGATAATCGATTAAGAGAACTCCATGACTATCCCAAAAAAAAAGTCGCCATCATTTTCCCAGCTAAAAAAACAGTTTTCGTTCTTTTTGGAGCAAATGGACTGCAAAGGTCCATTGTTTTGACTGTATTTTTTTTTTCGGACGTATAATGGTGTATCCAAGTTTCATCGACAGTAATTAATCGGCGTCAAAACTCAGATTTATTGCGACTAAAATGCCCCAACAGGGCGTTGGCAATGTTCATTCGAACACGATTTTGGTCGAATGACCCAACGCGCAGACTCCTTTTTCAAGCCTAAATCTAATTAATATGTGACAAACACGTTCTTTGAATATTTTCATAATCCTCGTTATCTCTCTCACTTTAATTCGGCGGTCGTCTAGCACCATTTGGTTAACTTTAGCGATGTTATCCTCAGCTCTTGCAATTTTTGGACGTCCCGAACGTTCATCCAAGCTCTCACGACCACGTTTGAATTCAGCTGTCCAAAATTTCACTGTGGTAAATGATGTGCAGAGTCCCCATACACAGAGTCCCACTTATCTTTGATTTGCGTAGACGTATTGCCTTTCAAAAACCAACATTTTATGACCGCTCGATACTCAATTTTGTCCATTTTCACAGAAAAGCACTCACATCGACTTTCGACACTCAAACGACTGTCAAATAAAACTACGCGTCCGAATGCCTGAAATTTTAGTGAGTAACTGTCAAAAGATGGACAGCTACATTCACTAGTTTTTATTGACGAGTGCTGCTATCTTCACGTTGAGGGCGGAAACATTTCAGACCACGCTCTTTGCCCTACAAGATAAGTCGACATCAAGTTCGCATAGAAGTTAAATGTGGTAGTCACAAACGCAATGCGATGCCATTTAAAAGAAATACCATTTTCGATGAAACACTTTACGAACTTAGACATAGTGGCTTTTGCCAGAATGGAAAGCTAAGATTTACCGATTTTACACTTAGTCGTATCTTCGCTCGTATTGTCCCCGTTTTTCCTTCAATATCTACTCATACGCATTAGTTGTGTACAATAACTCATAATATATCGTGGAGATAGTCCAACGAACTACACAGCATGGACTTTGATCCATGTATGTTTGGCTACCGATGTTTATGTGGTCCCGCTGCACGCCTAAAATTTCCTCTAGATTATCGTAATGGTTACACTTCATCGCTAATTCCAATACGATGCAAAAAAAACCCTTCCTTTCGTTAAAGAAGAAATTCACTCTTAAAAGAAAAAGACGTCTCTCGGTTTCAAGTCGTATAAATCATGATTTCCTTGCTTTTGGGCCATTTCAATAGCTCTTAAATGATAAGAAATAGCTTGTTGGAATGCGATCAATGAAACTGCAAGTTCTTGTTGCGTTTGGGATAATCTCCCATTATATGTCTTTAAACTTTTTAACCCGTCAGCTTATTGTTTTCCACTTCAAAATCACTTATTTTATTTTATAGTGTTGAACCCTTTCGCGACATGACTTCTTTTTTGCTAAAAGAAATCTCATCGTTAATTTCTATAATCGTTTGACGCGTCTCAGCCGCAGACTTTGCCAAACTGATTGTGAAAAACAAAACTTCCCAGAACAGACACCTATTTGAAGATGAAGATTGACATTTTCGGGCTCGAAAAAATACCCTATACCATGTTACAAAAGTCTACATACGAAGCGAAGTTACTTGATTCTTCCATTAAAATAAGAAACAATTTAATATAAATTTGAAGTTTTGCATATGTATGTGTGTATTCATTACACATGGTGATGGTGAATCCATGGCCAAAATTGGCGAAACTCTAAATAGACATAATGCTACAGTACAGACTATCATCAAAAACTATAATGACGGGAAATGATGATAGTAAGCCAAGAAGCTTGACAACAGGGTCCAAAGGAAGATTGGTCGGAAAGTTCCGGAAAATCCAAAACAGAGCGTTATTTTGCTTGTTGCTGAACTGCAAACCTTTGAAAATGTAACTGTACATTCCGCAACTATTCGTCGTGCACTTAAACAGTCTAGTTTAAGCTCACATATAACAAAGAAAAAGCCGCTGATGAGCTTAACCAACAAGAGGAAAAGCTTAGACTATGTCAAAGATTATGAGAAAGTGCACATTGACGACCCTATATTCTGGGAACGGGTAATATTTACGGATGAGTGCAAATTTAATGCTTTTGGGAAAGATGGACGGGCAAAAGTATGACGAAATCAAAATACAGCACTCCACGTAAAAAACATTTTTTCCACTGTTAAGCACGAAGTGGGATCTGTTATGAGTTGGGGATGCATGACGGCGAATGGACTTAGGGAGCTGCACTCCATTGACGAAATAATGGATCGGCATATATACTCGTATTTAAACATTTTAAAAACAAATCTGCTCAGGAGCTCAAAAATTAAACCTTGAGTCAATTTTCGTGTTCATGCAAGACAACGATCCAAAACATACCTCGCTTCTCGTCAATGAGTGGTTGATTTACAACGTTCGGTCCAAGTTTGAACATCCTCTACAATCTCGCGACCTTTATGCAGTTGAGCATTTATGGGCTCATCTTAAGCAAAAACTGAGAGAAAGGACGGTTACATCAGTTACAATGCTTAAAAGTGTCTTGGCTGAATAATGAAGCAAATAAACCCGAAAACTGGCCCTTTCTGTGCCCTCAAGATTGGGAGAGGTAATCAAAGCAAATGGTGGCTTTTATACACATCGTTTGTAGACTTTTGTGAATACAAAAAACAGATGATTATGTCTTTTTCTATTGTAGGGTTCTAGTTTTGCATATCTTTATGTCCATATGTTATTATTATTTTTGTTTATAACATAAGTGAATTATTTTTTAAACAATTTTTGTTTTTGTCCTGCGTTTAAATTAAAAAAAATATCATTATTGCAGTCCTATGTAGACTTTTGTGACATGGTGTATATGACACCAATAAAAAGGTTTTTGTTTCTGATCTGATGGCATCCCTAGCGCCATCTATTCAGATAGATTCCTGGTAACTTAATCAAGAAGGCCACGCGTAAGTATTAAATCGGCAGCAGAATCCGTCTTCAAGACCAAAAAATCACATTTAAAAATTGCCTAAGTTCGGCAACGTAGAAATTAATTTCGGACTGTAGCCAAGCCTGCAAAAACTCTGTATTGACGTAACCCCGAAATCCGTTGAAATATTAAATTTGCTGTGGCAGATCTAATAGATGTGTTCCTAAATGTTTAGAAAGAAGAGCCGGGTATACGCGGGTCTAGAAGTAATCCTGTTATTGGAGGCATCCCTCGCATTGTCGTATTTATACATAGCTATATTCCGTTCAGATTGACTTAATTACTGACAGAACAAATTTTATTGTTTCCTCCTCTCGAAATTCTGCTGGTGTCCGGGCGTGGTTGATAGTTGGCGGCACTTGCAACTCAAAACTGTACCCATTTACGAATCATTTTTTCGCTAACACACTGGCATTTACTGACGAATCTGTACCGTTAAGTTAAGTCAAATGGATTTTTTATATGATCATTCTGGAATCATCATTCTGCGTGAGGCAACCTGTGCAACGCTCGAAATTTTTCTTTTTACTTTCTGACACATTATGCCATATGAATAACTTCGATTTTCTTGTTTTCTTTGTGGACAGGATTTGTTACCTAATAATCTGTTGAGCTTGTAGAACAGACCTTAGCGTACGGTGAACCAAGATTATTTTTATATTCGACCAGACAAGGCCGCGTACATTGGTTCTATATCCCATTCCCTTGAATGTCAAAAGCTAGTTTTAACGTAGAATGAATGAATAATATTGCACCATACTCCAACATAAAACCAAACGAGTTGTTTGGAATTATTTTCTTTTCCTCAATTCCTTTTCATCAGAGCTCTATTTATTACTTTTCCAAAAACCTTGCCAAAAGTCGGAAGCCAACTAATAGATCAAAAGCTAACAGAGATATGTATATATGTATGTTCCGATTTGAAGATAGGATGAACCAACACTGTTTTTCGATGCAGTTTTTCCCATTTCTTTGAGACTGCTCTAAAATATAAAAGAAAACGCTTTGTAGTGCGTTTTTTTTTTTCATATTAATAAAATTGTTAAAAAAGGTGCTGGATCAGAGGAGTAAGTCGGATGGTCGAGTGATTCGACCATCGCCGATTATATTATACTCCGGTTGAACACGATGAATTGTCTGACCTTGTGGAACGAATATCTTATGGATAATGCCACTGGAATCGAATAAAACGGAAAACATAGACTATTCTTCTGTTTCTTTTTTTCGGCTCATCTGGTGACATCCATGTTCCGTATTTTGGCGAGTGGCTCGTATTCGAAGCACCCCGTCTCATCGCCAATCTATGGAGCGTTTTATTTTTGCCAGATTTCATTTCTATTCAATGAATCACCCTCATGTCGTTTTGGTCCTCTGTAAGAAATCCTATTCCCAAATCATGGGTAAGAATGCGATGAGCCACATTTTTAGAAATTCCTTAAACGATCAGAGCGCAAACTTTTTCTCAATGTTACCGGTAAGTGGTAGTCGTCTTCAAGATCTTCACGAAATCTAGCAAACCAGTAAAGTGTCTTCAGGAGTTTATCATTTCGAACAAATAAACATAATCGACGACAATGCGGTTACCAGGGTTTTCATTATTGAATCCGGTTTAATCGATATTCTTAGATTCGCTATTTTCGTGTGTAAGGATGAGTGTAGCTAGACGGCATTTTCCCAGTTGTCTCGTGATTCCGCAAAAAGCGTTCAAAATAACTTTATTACTTGGCACTGGAACGTATGGAATTCACAAAATCGTTGAAGCTGCTGGTGTCATAACACCTGTTTGAAAACTATTGGGTGAATGTCTTCGATCTTTTGTAACTTAAATATGTAAGAGGTTAGCTTTAAATTGAACACATATTTTGTTGATGATTATTGTGTAATCAAATTCGGTTCAGGCCAATTATGAATAGAACAAAATATCATTCACGTGAAGACCACGGCTTCTGTTTGAAGCGACATTCTGAAAATCAAAATGATCGATGTCTTTTCGAAGGACAAGTGGGTCAAGGCTAATGGATTTTTTTTTATCCGAAATAATGCGATCTTTAAAGTTCGCTCACAACAAATTGATTGTTTGAAGGCTTGTGACAGCGATATCATCGTGCTCTTGTTCAGACCCGATTCATTCAATAGTTGTAGCAAAATTAAATCTATTATTATTGTATGCAATTGAAGGCTTTATTTAGCATAATCTAATCTAGGCCAAATTTGCGTCGTTTTGTTCGATAACTTGTTGCTATTTTGAAGGTGATTTTATTATGCTTTTCTCATAGAAACTCGCCTTGAGACGAATTTTTCACCAAAGAAAGCGTTCTCCATCACTTGGCGCCAGGTCCGGACTATAATGTGGATGCACTATTGGTGTGTGTGGCCTGACGTTGTCCTGATGGAAAACAATTCCTATTGGCAAAAACTCGTTGCGTCTTGGCGATTGCTTCCTACACCTAATATTTTTAAAAGAAATATAGTCGGCCAGCGATAGACCTTTCCATTCACCATAAGAGCCTCTCCAACCTCATCTACTCAAAAGTATGAGATTTAACGAATTTTACGATAATAATGTGTTGTTGATCTATCATTCAATAAATTACGGTAACTGACCAACATCTGTTGGCTTACCCTTTAATTAAACTGTGTTCCGAGTTTCTCAAAATGATGTCTTCCGAATCAAGTAAAAATTTGAAATTATGATCACAATATCGACCTAAATGTTTAAAAAACCGCATGCTGAAAGTCGACATTTTAAAAATGAAAATATTACCAAAGGAAGTAATGGGAAACCAAAATTAAAAATTCAAAAAGGAAGACACTGGAACAAATAGAGCTTTTTCACCTAAACCCTTCAAATGCAGAATTGTGCTCCTTAATAAAATATGTGATTTTTAAAGTGTTTGATTTTTAATTATCAACAAAAAAATAGAAAAGTTGCAGAAGCGTATACAATCTTTATTTAAGTTGATAAATTAATGCTTGCTATTTGATTTTTAAAAATTATTTCGTGCTTGACTTCGACTACATTTTTAGTGGTAAAGGGTGGGCCCTTTCAAGTTTCTTTTGAAAAAAAAATGCAATAAAATGTACACAATTAAATTTTTTTCATGTATTATGGCTTTATTAGTAAGCATAAGTAAACATTCCCATTAATTATGAAATATAACGTCGTTCAAGTGGCTGGCTTCGCAGTAGCGCATTCTGTCACACCAATTTTCCAAGACTTTGTTGATGGTTTCGGGCTATAGCTCACGGATTGCTTGAACGATATTGGTCTTAAGTGCTTAAATCATTTCCGGATTGTTGGCATAACATTGGTCCTTCACGGTCGCCCACAAAAAAAAAATCCAAAGAGGTCAAATCGCAGCTCCGAGGCGGCCAATTGACATCACCAAAACGGCTGATAACACGATTTGGGAATTTGGTGCGCAAAAGATCGATTGTGGCATGGGTTGTGTAGCATGGCGCACCATCCTGCATGAACCAGAGGTCGTCCAAATCCATGTCAATTTCAGTAAAAAAAAGTCGGTTAACATGGCTCTGTAACGCTCATCGTTTCCAGCCTCATTTTCGAATAAAAATGCTCCAATGATGCCACCACTCCCCAATCCGCACCAAACTGTAAATCGCTATGGATGCATTGGCTTCTCGACATAACGTACGGGTTTTCCGAACCCCAGATGCGGCAATTTTGTTTGTTAACGTAGCCGCCGAGATGAAAATGCGCCTCGTCAGAAAAGATGATTTTTCGCCGAAATCGTTGTCCAATTCCATCTGCTTTAAGGCCCAAACTGCAAACTGATATGAAGCGGATGGTCGCGCTTCAATTGCTGAGTCAATTGGACCTTGTAAGCGAATAATCCGAGATCTTTTTACAGAATTATCCTCAGGTTAGAGCGTGAAATGTTGAGCTGTTGAGATCGATGGCGAGTTGGTGTTCGCGAATTGAGTCTCACACTCTTGTCCACTAGCATACCAGTCTCACGAACTTTTTGCACAAACTTGCGTACAGCAGTCGCGGTAGGTGCTTCATTTCGGCCAAAACTTATTTTTAAAAAACGCACGCTACACAACACTCACTTTGGAAATAAGTTTACAATATTTTCGTTCCACGTAGGTATGATACTGACTTTCTGTCAAGATTTCGAGCGGGAAACAGCTGTCAGTGTCAAAATAACCTATGGTTTAAAAAATAAACACTAGAAGGCCCACCCTTTACATACGGAGAGTCCAATTTTGAGTCACTTTCTCGGGAATATTGGCTGTATCTCGATAAAAACATGTGCCATGTTGCTTTTCATGACTTAAATTGATGATGGCACATCAGCGTATACGAGAAATTTAACGTATCCCCATAAAAAATAGTCAAATCGAACGATATAGCCTATTCATTCAAGAAATCGATTGCTCACCGAACCCATTTCTCAATTGGTCCATCGGTTCGAGTACTGCGTGGCATGTAGCCCAGTTTTGCTGAAACTTTATGTTGACATTACTCTCCGTCACTTTTGCAAAAATTAGGGCCCATGATTCCACCGGACCATAGACCGCACTAAACTGCTCTCGGATGCATTGGCATCTCTTGTACTGCCAGAGTTTGCCCGTCGAATACTAATCGAATACGCTAGTTTTGTTATTAACATACATATAGTAGGTCAGCTGTTAAAAATAGAACAACGAATACCAAACAGCAAAAAATGATCCTTTATTTCAAAACCAAACCTTCCAGCGATAATACGAACCACATCTATCCTTCGAAGGTTAAGAAATATGACAAAAACGAAAACGACCAACATCTTTAACTACGGCAGATAGTAGCACCGATAAGATCACTCAAAACTCCTTCATATGTCACGAATGAATTAAAAAAAGAAATATATTTGCAAAGAACTTAAGCTGTATTGCGTCTGAAATAATTCAACTACGTCTAATCAAGATCGAGGTTGTCAACCTGACTTTTTTGTCGTTGTCTAGTTTGTTTTTATCATTATGCCAAAACACAAGCCGACATACTACTATGAGAATAAAATAACTTTCAGTTTCTATTCCATATTACATGCATAGGTATGAGCATACCAGGGGTATGAGACCTATACATATTCGTCGTCGTACTTCGGCAGAAGAACATCAATGCCACACCCATTTTTGGTGGAATTAAAATGCTCAATATTAGTTGCCTATAGACCAGATTGAAGGAGATTTCGGTAGGTCTAAAGCAAAGCGTTTAAACACAAAGAAAATTGAAAAACATCAGCATTCAGCAACGTACGGTGTGAATAGCGGTTCGCGATCCCCTCCGCATGAGTGAATGAACATTTTATGTGGTGAGCGTTTCGATATCTTATGCCAAGTACGGCGCAATACATACATGCTCCGTCGATACCTCCATATGTATGCAAACGTACCATGATATCAATCAGAATGACTTGGCAAAAGTGAATTTTTTCATAATTTACCTTTCGCTCGTACGCCACTCTGTCCCATTCACTACGCTGTTGACTAATTAATTATTAACACAAACGCTTTGAAGAAACCACCTAGCTATAGATAGACGCTCGATTGAAAATGTCTAAATGAATCTGCAAGTTTATAAGGCAGGTAACAAGTGTTTATACATATTTTGGATATAACAGTACCGGCTTGATAATAGGGATAGAGTTGATAAGTGCTTCGGCATTTCAGGGTGAAGGCCGATCAACCTGTGATTAGAGTCCGAACTGATACTAAACTTCGCTTGGCCTACGTACGCACATTCTCGTTCGAGAATCTTAATCTAGTTAACACCAGTTATTCAGCGTCGTACGCGATTATTCTTCACAAGTTAATGCCACCCCAGGAGGCAAGTGATTCGGCAAAATTCGACCGTGTCTGTATCTGTGGGTTAAATTCGTATCAGGCGTTTGTGCCTATTCATTTGCCTGTGAATTGTGTAACTTTTTTTTATTGCTGTTTATTTGTTACTCAACTCATTGTTGGTTCGAATGTTTGAGCAAAATGTCAGCCCGTAGCCGTTGGCTGTTGAATCTACACCTCCACACTGATATCGATTGGGTAGAGAACCCGCCCTTGGTTGGATAGCAGCTTTCTAATATTCTGGCATTGAGCTTCAGTTCAGTTCAACTCAACGGGATGAGGTAATTGATTTCCGTAGAGGAATTAAAAAAAAAAGTGTAGCAATTGGTCGTGCTCAATACTCGTACAACATGGTAAGGTAATCTTGTGCTTTGTTTCGACTGAACCTAGTAGATTCGTGCTTGCGATGTACCTTGTGCTTATAGGAAATATATTTTTATTCTCGCCTTGCCTGAAATGCTATACTGTACGAGAGCAGTAGTTGTAATACAGCAACCCAGCTGGACAGACAGTATAAAGGGTGCTGCTGTGCGATAGTATGCTTGAGATGGGTAGGTCTTTTGTATTCTGTTTTTCCCTGTTTTATTCGTTGATTAGTTCCGAAGGCTATAGTTTGTTTATAAATAAGCTATGCCCGCGCGGTCGATTCAAGGAAAGCATCTCGCCGGGAAAGTAAAAACTTGTGACTGTGAGAATGAAAATGAAAACAAAATGTGAAGCTAATTTGAAAAATAGAAATATTTTATGGAAATTTACTTCTAATCGAACGATTAATATTCATGCAAATACGGTGTGTGATTGTGCTGCTCGATGGATAGTGAATCAACTCATATTCATTGGTTTTACTCGGGAATTTTTAAAGAATTCCCAGACGAGAATTCCATTATTTTATAAAGGCATTATGTGGATATTACCGACTGGGCATTGAAGTGTTAGTAGTGGTCTGTTGACGTCCGACGCCGATGGTACCGGATACGAATCCCGGTAATATCGAAGAAATTGAGTTCCATCGTGATTACCCCCGCGGGATATTGACCTTTATGAGTCAAACGTAAAGAAAAAAATCCTCTTGATTATTATGTTTATATACCACATAATCAAAGCTTTATTCGTAAATAAGTTCCGATTGCGTAAAAGATTTAATATTTAAGTAGTGTGACGTTCAAGGCGTTTGCTTCGTAACGTAAACTATTATGATTTATGGGATTTCGAACTTGATAAACGATCTTAGATACTTGTGCGGAAGTCTCCCAGCAGCGATAACAATTAATAGAGATAGCGGTATTACAAATTTGTCATGTCACCTTCGACCTTCAAAAACAGACAAAGTCGTCCAAATATATTTCATCAGTAATTCGCAGTTTCGCATATGCGTTATCGTTTAATGGTACATGTCTCTAACGTATGCTATCTACTCAAAGCCTAAAAGCTGGAATACAATGTCACGTGACAAGCATTTCCCTTATCACAAGTTCATTTGATTTCGCAGTGTCAGATAAAAAGTCCAATAATCCACTCATATGAAGGTCAAGTTTATACTTTCTTTGTCTTTGCTTATACATACATACAAACATACAAACAATCACGTTATATTCACTCATGTATCAGAGGCGTGGTATACGAATTCACACCATTCACATTCATAACTAGCATAGTTTGGGACTGCGGCGTTTATCTAAATCGACATTACAGTGCGTGCTTTTGTCTCAAGAGACATGCCTTCACATGGACTATGCTTATCATATATCGATACCAGAACGTTCACCTTGACGAGCTGCCCGTTGAGGTTCAGACCGGAAAGTGCTCAAAATGTAATAAAAAAAAATTTACTTGTCATGCCTCTAATGATTGCATGAGGTCGGTTCTTTCTCTCCCAGCCCCACTTTTTATATTTTCTATAGCAGTGTCTTGCTGGCACTTCAGCAACGTGGACAGTTCATGACTTGCAGTTAGGGGGTACCCTTGTCTATTGTTACTGTAATTTTTTTTTGTTTTTTGTTGATTTTGTGGTGACAATAAAGTGAAACTATCAATAAAGTAAGTAAAACTTTGGTTCAGTGAATCATGTCGTAGTTAAACGAGCTCAATAAGGGCCAGGGAGAATATTCTTTGACAAGCCTATTTATAAGTTAAGTGCAAACATTTGTCTGGAAAAAGAAATCGAAATAATGCTCCTGACGGCTTAGAGGAATTACAGGGTAATCCAACTAGAAGTTTCAAGTATCATTGTTGATTATAATAATCTTATAAGCAAATACTGATTATGGAATATTAGGACCTTATACAAGTTCTTTCTGTTTTGTGTGAAAAAAAAAAACGTCAAAGTATTGCCCATCGCTAGCCACTACTTTCTCCATGTCTGGCAACATACGAATTCGACGATTCTCGAGGCTATCCCATAATTGACCCATTTTTAGGTATTTTTACCAGGTACGTACGAGGGTGGTCCGATAAGTACTTAGCCTACAAAAAAAAACAAAAATTTTGGAGAAATTGCGGTTTATTTTTTTTTATATACCTATTATAGTCTTTTTTTTAGCTCGATACACTTGACCAGCGATGCTCCAAATTCTTTAACCCGTCTGAAAAATACGTTTTCTCGAGGTCTGCAAAGTAGGCCTCCGTGGCGGCGATGACCTCCTCATTCGATTGAAATTTCTGCCCGGCGAGTGACTTTTTCAAGTTTAGAAACAAAAATAAGTCGCACGGGGCTAAATTTGGAGAATACGGTGGATGGGGCAGAATATCGTAGCCCAATTCGACCAATTTGGCAGTGGCGAGGGTGGAGGTGTGAGC
Source organism: Merodon equestris (assembly GCA_958301585.1). Classification (NCBI taxonomy): domain Eukaryota; kingdom Metazoa; phylum Arthropoda; class Insecta; order Diptera; family Syrphidae; genus Merodon; species Merodon equestris. The sequence continues at coordinate 163,287,405 of OY284413.1, forward strand.
CGGCGCGTTATCATGGTGGAGAAGAATTTTTTTCTTCGCCAAGTTTTTTCTTCAATGCGGCGTCGAATCGGCCCAAAATAATAATTTGGCACGTTTTGCCCTTCTCCAGGTAGTCGATGTGGATCACACCTTGTGAATCCCAGAAAACGGTGGCCATCACCTTTCCGGCCGATGGGACAGTCTTCGCCTTCTTCGGAGCACGTACGCCGGGTGAAGTTCACTGTTTCGACTGTTCTTTGGTCTCTGGTGTGTACCAGTGAATCCATGTTTCGTCGACTGTCACGAAACGACACAGAAACTCCTTCGGATTGCGCTTAAACAGCGTCAAACACTGCTCTGAAGTGGTCTCACGGTTGCGCTTGTTGTCCGGAGTGAGCAAACGCGGCACCCATCGCGCCGACGACTTTCTCATACCCCACATTTCATGCAGGATATGACCCACGCGATCTTTTGAAATGCCTACTGTCTCAGCTATCTCGCGCACCTTCAATCGGCGGTCTGCCAATACGAGATCGTGGATTTTTGTCACGTTATCCCCCGTGGTAGCCGTTTTCGGGGCACCTGGACGTGGTTCATCAAAAACCGACGTGCGACCACGTTGAAACTCGTTAAACCAATTTTTGATGGTCGCCATCGAAGGAGAAGAGTCACCGTACACAGCATCCAAACGCTCTTTGATTTCCCTGTGCGATTTCCCTTCCAAAAACAAGAATCGAATCACCGACCGCTCTTTTTCCATTTTTCTAAAATCCGCGAACACTCCCGCTTCCACAGGTCAAAACAAAACTACGAGTCCGATCCAGCTGAAAGTAGCCGTAGTAGACAGTAGCCGTCTACTAGAATCTACTACACGATAGTAAGTTGCTCTTGCGATACTGGCGCCATCTGGCGGTGAGGCTAAGTACTTATCGGACCACCCTCGTAAGTATTAGTATTTAGTACCCTCGTAAGTTTTTCCGGTATTTTTGGTATGAAAAATACGTAAATTCTAGTGAAATTAATTTTCTTTTTATTCAAAACATTGGCCATCGGCCTCTACACATTCCGCCCATCTTTCAGGTAATTTATGAATACCATGACAACAAAACTGATTGTCTTTCGCGGCAAACCATTCGTCAAATCATTTTCCAACTTCCTCGAAATCGCTGAAGTACGGCTCCGTGGGTGCGTGCTTCATCAATGCGAAGAGGTGATCGTCAGATGGCGCCAAGTCTGGAGAGTACGGCGGGTGAGAGGGATGTCCCATCCAAGCGGTTTCAAGGTGTCTTTCACTAGTTTTGCCGTGTGAGACCGCGCGTTGTCGTGTGACTTTTTATAATTCGTACAGGTTCAAGAGGCACGCTCTTATGGTGTTTGTCGCACAACCTGGACGGGGTGCAAATAGTTTGTGTCGAAGATGTTCGTTCGCCAATCTCGGGGGTGGTTGTCCTAGATAGGATTTGAGAGATTCAACTGAATTTGCATTGGTTGTATTGTAGTTCACAGTAACTCACAGTAACCTTTTTATTTCCATGTTTTTAAGGTTTATTATTGGAGACGCACACACAAAATATGAATTTGTATCATATACTGCTAGTGCTATGCCTTCGTCAGCACTTTTTAGTCATCTCTCATTCACAACTGATGTTGCACAGTTCTTCCGTATAGGAATTGTTCTTGACTATGGACAGACTTGAACTACAGACCTCAACAGTCGGTAATGGCTACTATTGCACCACGACCACCACGACTAAGCCACTTTGCCATGTCTTCTAGCCCAGTCCGTCTTTCATTCGTCTTTCGATTAATACCTGGCTTAAATTAATCATTTGTTGATGATAGTGTTATGTATTAACGGCTTCGCCGGCATTCAAGGGTTCATAATACCCAATACCGCTCTGGTGCACCAAACACAAAACATGGTTTTCTTGCTGAAGCGATTTGGCCTTTATGTTGAAGGATCGACTTCACCAGGTGAAAGCCACGATTTTTCTGCTGTAACGCTTCTGCAAATTGTCGTTGAGTTTGAGTTGGGTCATCATCCAATAACTCCTGCAATTGCTTGTCTTCATTTTTTGTGGTCTACCAGAGCACTCACTATATTTGCCTTTGTCGAAGATTTTGCAGCATGGCTGGGCTTACTCCACAACCTTTTTCTCTTGGAGTTACTGTACAGCGTCCGATTTTCATCGCCAGTCACGATAACATGCAGGAAACCATTCCTTTTGTACCGTTGAAGCAACACATGAAAAAAAAAAAACGTCTCTCGGCTTCATCTTATATGGTACCCAATATCCTTGCTTCTGAATCATTCCCGGTGCTCTCAAACTGTTGTGTTTGCGTCATCTATTTGGTTTCAAGCGTCTGATATGAGTCTTCATCCTTCATTTTCAAACTCGGTGCGCTAGAGGTTTCGTTATCTTCAATATCAATATCGAAACCAATCTCTTCTACAATAGTTCTGTGGGCTTCAATGGCAGAATAATATTGCAATAAAATTCCCCACAAATACTCTTTTTTTGGCACGAAACTCGACATGTTTAAACCTAAGAAACGGACTAAAATTGTTACGAGGGTTGTTCAAAAAATTTGTTTTTCTCGAAAAATATTTATTTACTTATTAATATCTATTTTATCCCCTTTAAATGCTTGTGCCAGCGCTTTTACCAATCCTCGTAGCACTTCTGATATGCGGTTTTTGGTATATCATTGGGCTTTTTCAACGATGCGCTCTTTTAGTCGTGGCAAATCTCCGTCTTGTCATGGGTTTTGTTAGTAGTGGGAAGAGAAAAAAGTCGCAGAAAGTTCTGTTTTATGGCATGGGCTTATGAATTGTTTATTTTGAAGGTGATTCCCCAAACTCTGTTGAGTAAGGCGATGAAGCAAAGCTTCATATCTCAACTCAACCAGCTTCAGGAACGACGACTGTGCGGTATGCGGTCTTGCGTTGTCAGGCAGCAATATGGGACCATGCTTATTTACCAATGACGGCTGATTTTAGAGCAATTTGCTGTACATTATGTCCATTTCTCGATAGTACCACTACTGGCCGTGATTGTTTTCCCGCGTTTGAGAAAGGAATAATGGACAACTTCCTTACTCTTCCATCACCATTATCTTGTTGGGTTGTAAATCTTGCCAAGTCCACTGGGAAACTCACCCACGTCTACCTATTCTCCCGACCTCTTCCCATTATCGTGTAATATCCACTTCACGTCGCAGATGACGATGTGATGCAAAAAAGGATCCATACGGTGTCTGTTGGTGAAACATACTGCAATCTCCAAACATCGTAGCATATTCGCTGGTGTTAGGACCTGGAGCACCTATCTCACTAGTTCTAGCTGCTGCAAGTTCTGACATTCTCTGGTCTACCCCTCGGCAAATTTTCGATCGAAAAATCTTCCTCGCTTAACTTGATATACCAGTTTCGAACAGTTCTCTCACTACACGTACCCAAACCACGTACGCTTCGGCTACATTTATGTTTTCCTTAAATTGAAAAAGGAAAATTGCCCTTAAATTTGTTGCATTTTCTATGTAAGGAAAAAAATCAACTCAATGAGCTAATAGCGTAAAGTATAATAATTTTTAAAAAATCGAAAATCTTAGCTGGAGAAAAGATGTTCGATAACAAAAAGTCACCTTATTTTTTGAATAAACTCGTATGGCTCCAAGAATTGCTTACTAAAATATTAGCTAAAAATATTTAAAATAGATGAGTCATAGTCTGGAGGTATAATTGAAAGACTTTTTTTTTTTTTGCTTCAGGAATGTTCTTAAAAGCAAATTCTTATTAAAGTGACCATGAAAACTTCAAAAGCAAGGTTAATAATAAATTTTTTTCCTAACTCAGATACCTAACGACAGACAATAAACTTGATTGGGTAATCGTGTACCACAGTATACCGTATATGTTGAACCGGTTTTTTTCAGTCAAAAGTTATCCATCGCTTTTCTTCAGATAATTTTTCACATGTCGTTCACTATTACAATAAAAACGACCTTGATTCGAAGATCGCAATCAGATGATTCAATGCAGATATGGTGTTTACATTTTAATTCATATCAGCAAAAAAAATCTGAAAATATTAGCCGCTATAAATGAAAGGGTCTCTTAACGCCATTGCGCCCTTGGAACCGGTTTTCTTATAAACATCGAGTTACAAGTGAACAAACGACTCGCTTGTCCCCCGGTAATTCTTTACGACTTTTTGTTTTTTTCTCCGCCTTTAATACAAAGCGAAAGTCTTACTAAATCATACTTATAGAATAATAAAAGTCGGCCTCATAGTAATATCGTTAATTTCTGCATTAGTACCTCAAACGAGTTTATATAAAATGGACATTGTCTTCTTTTTTTAATTTCATGCTTCGTTTCACTACGTTAATGAAATAAAAAATAGGTTCCGTAGGAAAATGCGATTACAGTGTCACATACTGCGCAGAAACTAGGTTATTGGAGCTGGTACGATTCGTATAGGTGGGACATGAAAGCAGATGCATAGGAAAATGTGTATTCATAGCAAAAATGTGTTTTGAGAACAAGTTGTAAGTGGATTAATGTAGGCTCTATTATGGGTATGAGTTGTGAAAAGAAATTAAACATAATTTTGTAAGAGTTATACTTTTATAATCTCTTCTGTAAATTCTCCGTTGCCTTTTTTATCGACGAGCTGTTTTAAAGCAAGTCATGTTGAATCAAATAGCTTTTAATAAACTATGGATGTTATAAATATAATTAATCTTTGCCTTACGGCGAAGCGATTAATGGGGGCAGCACGCATGGGTGTCGTGAGCGACAAGCCTAATCTTCCCAATCACCTACATATGTACATATATTGTGCGTAATTTATTCTTGTTTTTCATACGTGAGGAGAACTTTCTGTCTGTTGCCGACCCAGAACAGCAGTATTACTAGGAATTCAATGCAGGTGGGCTGCTTTGAAAAAATTGAGCTGAGCAAACCCTTTTGTCTCACTGTTTAAATTCGATTTACATCACCTATTTACTGTGCACCTGAACGGTCGCACACTTAGCTAAGGCCGCGTGCTCCCTCCAAACTGTGCATAAAACATTACTGCTTAGTAGACATCGCACCTGATGACCTTTAAATGTTCACATCTTGAAATTGGAAGCAGAGAGATGACGGAGTTCATTGAGAGTCAGTTGAAAAATGAAAAAGAACGAAATAGACGCTCGAGACAAAACATAAATGACAAGAAATATAAAATGTATTTAATGAAATATATTTTTATTTATCTTCAATATCGAAATAGACATATTTGGAGTCGAATTAATTAGTCAATGTTTGCTAGCCTGCGAAGTCTTGAAAGTTCTTGTTTCTTAATAGCTGAATTTTGGTTGACGGATTTCAGAAGGCGGTCGGGTGGAAAGGCAGGGTTTAAAAGAAGGCCTTCAATAGTTCTTACGCGAGATAATGAGACATACGTTAGACCAAGTGCAAATTCAGATGAACCAATATCGACGACTGCTTGATCGACAGTTATGCCCTGACTTTTGTGGACTGTGATAGCGTAAGCCAATTGTAGAGGGAACTGCTTTCTTTTGCATGATACGCTGCCTTTACGAAAGTTGACTGTTACTGGAACCAAAGGGATCACTCCGTTGTATATAGAAGGGCCTGTGTATTTGTCAAATTCCGCCAGAATACAAAGAGGAAAGTCATCCAAATGCGTATCTTCAGGTTTTGGTTGATACATTATATCTTTGACTGTTCCAATAGATCCATTGCACAAACCTTGCTCAGTCCACAGATTCATTTTCAGCATAACTCGACAACCAATAGCCAAATTTAGGCATGACGGTAAACCATGTGCCTCATCATCAGAGCATCTTGATGCTGTTTCGTTGTTATTTTCTGATTTTATGGAAACTACTGGTGTGTTGAGTGATCTAAGCATATCTTGATTGTAAGCAGCAACTTCAGCCTTTTTGAACAGGATTCTCAATGCATTTTTGAAGTCGTTTGCAGATGCGAAGTTGTTTACAGCAAATCTGGGTTGAAGGTACGTATAATCTTCATGGCTTAGTTGGCCAGAAGCCATTCGTTCCAAAGTATCACGGAAACGTTGTTGAGCTTCACCAGTTTGTCTCATTATTTGTTTCAATTAGTAAACTTTTGTGAATTGTTCGAAGAGCATTCTACCTTGGAGCGATAACGCATTATCAAAAATACACGGAGCAAGCATAGTTCTGTCTAATACTGGAGGAAGCTGATTGAAGTCGCCAAGAAGATAGAGAATTATTCCACCGAATGCAAGATGTTGGTTTTCAGAGAATGCTTGCCTCAACCGTTTGTCGATATTTACTAAAGTACCATCGACCAACCATCGACATTTCATCGATTAAGCAGACCTTGAAACACTGCATATCATTTTGAAAATTCCTTTCAGACTCGCCACTCAGATCGTTGACAACTCCCACGCGAGACTGTTAACCTGAGAGCTGAATGGATTGTTTGGCCGTTGATGTTGTTAGCGGCAACACCAGTAGGAGCCATAAGTAGCACAGCACCGTTTTCATGCAGCAAATTAACTGCCTTAACCATCTCATTGATTAGAAAAGATTTGCCTGTACCAGAAGCGCCTTGGATGATAGTCAGATTGTGGCGAGACTCTCCACGAAGTTGTTGACGTAGGTGGTATAACACTTGAGATTGCAATTCGTTCACGCTAGACGCTGCATGATCCAAAGATGGTGTTGTCGATATGTGGTTTTCTTTAGAGTTTTTGATGAATGCAATGTTGTTTGAAATATCAGGATATTTCTCATACGCAGAATACCAGTTAAACATACGATCAACGTCACGATAGCCAAGAGAGACTTCATTAGGTAAATGGTGTGGCAATGCTGCAGCAAGAGCTAGTCCATCAAATGGTTCATTCTCGGGAGTCTCAGTATCTTCATTTTCGGCATTAGGTATATCAGATTCCTCAATTTCCCAGATGGTGATGTTAGCTGCTTCGAAGCTTTCTTTCCAAGTAGCATGAGACTTAAATTCATTTAATGTTCGCCATGGTTTATGCAATACAAATTTTTGTTTGTAATAAATTTCAGTTTGTTCGTCGGTGATATCAGGCATGACTTTCGGCAGAACTTGAATGATACGTTTTCGCAGTTCACCGCGAGACCAATGATATTCGGTAGCCAGTTGTTTCAAGCATAAATCTTCCATACGCGCATACCTTGAGGCATAGTGTACAAGCAACGAGCTCGGTATAACTTGATCACCTTCATCGTTATCTACAGGAATCATCGTGTACTCATCCAGACCTATGTAAATTTTAGCGAATGTTCTACTGCACTGTTTCAATGGTTCTCCTGTCAGCAAATGCATAACCTCACATGCACTTATATCGCGTTGACCAATGAGCTTTATCATGAGCTTAGATATAGCTCGTTTGCTTGAATCTTCGTTGCTACATGAACTCAAAATCGTTTGGAAGACTTCTCTGTAGTTTTGAGATTGAGCTTCTCCTTTTGCTGCGTATTTTGAAAGGTAATTGATGATTGCATGTTCGGAAGCAATAACTTTACAATCGGTATTAGCTCGCCAAACTTGGGCTACAAATTGATTGTGATCGTTTAGTAAATCGTCATTACGCTTTAGAGTGAAATTCCAGACGCTTGATTCATCTTTTTCGAGCTTTGATTCGTTTTGAAGAGGTTTAGGATATTTGAAGCGACAGGTATGACGACCATTCACGAGACGTTTGCAGTAGATGCTGTGCTTTGTATGACGGTTTACTCTATTCAAAAGTTCAGCATATTGAACTGAGTTTCCAATTGTAACTTCAGTTGGTTTCAATCGTGATGGATGCGACTCAGCTGGTGGCTGTTGTACTGATGGATTGACAGCACTCACTAGCTCATCGTAGAAACGTATATACTCTTGCAACTCTTCGAAGCTAGCAGTATCGAATGACAACACGTTAGGAGCTCCTGCGTCCCAAATAATCATGTGTACATGTGGCGAACCTCTGTGTTGATATTCAAATCGAAACCAGAAGTCAACAATTTTCAGCTTAGTTTTGAGGATTTTCATAAACTCACTTACACGACGTGTGAAATATTGATCAGCGATTAATGGGTTTTCGTTCAACTTTTTCTGCATCAATCGTCCTAATTCACGTTCACTCAAAGTGTCGCGTTGTTCGTCAGATATCCCATAGTGACGAATTAGACATGGCCACCAGAGATCAGCTGCGCTTAGTGTTAGAAATAGAGTCGGGATACCAAGCTGGTTAACCATAGCAAGAAGCTCACAACGCTGTTGGTACCAGTAAGCTGAAGTGCCTCGGATCTTTGCATCCCAAGACAGAATACGTTTAATGAGAGTTGGCTGTTGCTGAACTTTCTGAGAAAGTTGTTGGATATTTTGAACGTTTTGAAGGTCACTCGTCTTGGCTAGTACACCGCTTTGTCTACAAGCGTCGTGGCGTTGCATAGTATTTAGGCAGAAAAACCGGAATCGAGGGTCTTGTGCAAATCGTTGGTCACGGAATCTCATGAGATGTTCACACCACTCTCGAAAAGTTACTTTGAAACCACGACTGAAGTCAAGAAAATCGCATTTACCAGTGAGGAAAAGGTGAGGAAAAACTTGCATAATGTAACCACTCTGACGGAATTCGTTAATGGGATCACTGTTTGCTGTAGGCCAATTTAACGTAGCTTGAACTGCTGCTTCTTGACCTGGTCTTGGAGCAAACGTGACAACATTCTCTTCTATAGTTACAACTTCAGGTTCATTTTCTAGAATTTCTCCATCTTCAATGAACGGTATTCAATCATTCGCAATATTGCCATCATCAGGTAAACTTGAAATTCGATCTTGGCCAATTACTACATCAGCATAAAAAGGATTGATTCATTGAAGTGTTTGTTAGTTTTAAGTTTCGATATAACAAGCTTAATTTCATCTAGGTCAGGTGGGCGGAATTCTTTTGGATCTTCGTCCGTAGGGAATGGGTGATTCCGCCTGGCGGCAGTATTTTTTTTATTAGCATGGCTTTGTAGGCGGCTTGCTTTGCCAGATGGGCTTGTTTGCATCGCTCATCAAACCAGGAGTTTCTCTCTGGCGGCGGTTGATGGGTGCCTCTCTGATGGCTCCCACTGCTGTTCTGTGGAATGTGCCGGTGTCATCAGACTTTGCGAGAGGTTGATTGAAACTCGATCGGCGAAAATCCTAACAGTCTCCTGCGAATGTAGCGACGTCAAACTCTTTTTGTCTTGCTCAACTCCGTAGCATCCTTGATATACTCATACGTACCTTGGCTTCAACAAGGTAGTAATCCTAGTCGATGTTAGCTCCTCGGATGCTGTAGGAGTGTCCGGTGTCGATCGCTCAATCTAGTATTATGGTCGACTGATCTGGATTCTATATGGATGTTGAGATGTCGTGTGCTTGCTAAAAGGAGGTTACGCCTTGCTAGAAGTCAATTAGCCTGAGTCCGTTGTCGGATGTGCTGCTATGCAGGCTATGTTTTCCTATGATCGACTCAAATATGTCCTCTTTACCCAGTTTTGCGTTAAAACCCCCTGGTTCAATTTTGGTGTCATAATTAGGGCAAGGGTCGTCTGTTCGGTTCAGGAAATCATAGAACTCATCCTTGAGTCGATCATCTTTTTCTTCCATAGGGGCATGAGCGCATATAAGGCTTATATTCCCGGGGATGCCTTTGATGCGGATTGTTATGACGCGTTCGCTTACATGCCGGAAGCTTAAGACTTAAGAGTAAATTAAGATTGAATTCCGAGTTGCTGGAAATTTTAAGAGCGCTTAGTCCAATTTTCGGTTGAAATAATCCTCCCAAAAGACATCATCTGCATACTATAGTGGAGAAATTCCATTCAAGACTATCACTATTGAATGTTCGTAAGCCAGTGGGACAACGCACCGGTCGAAGCACCGACAATATCGACATATCGCAGCCGTAAATACTTCAGTTTAAAGTGAATCAGTTGTGGCGAACATTAGGCTTGCAGCCTTACGAATATAAGATTAAATTGCCTCACGAACTGATGCTTCTTGATCATTTTAAGCGCCGGAACTTGCCCCCGATTGAGCCCTGCATTTTTCTATTGTCGATGAAAATTACCATGTTACGGTCAGTGGAATTGGCTATCATGCCATGTTGGAAGACTCTTTTTGGCCATCATTAGATGAATTTGACATTAGTGATATGTAGTTCCAACTAGATGGAGCCACGTGGCACACAGTTGGTCAAACAATTCACTTATTGAAGGGGAAATTCGACAATTGAGAAATATTCCGTGCAAATGGTCACGCGTTCTAACGCCGTTGATTTCTTTTTATGGTGTAACATTAAATCGTTGGTCATTCATCTGGCTTTCGAGCCTGGTTGCACGCAGTTGTAGCATCGTGACAGGTTTCAATTGTGTCAATAAAAAAAGTGAAGACACGTCTCGCTCACGTGCCAAGAGTAAAAAAAGCTCCTGACCTAGATGTTAAAATTAAAACAGAAAACTGAATATCACCCCAAAATGCGGAAATATTTTTGGAACTTGGCATTGATCGGCTTGCTACTCATACCTATGACGTCAAACTCGACTCCATGTGGCTAAATTCGACGTTTCTAATGGCGCGAAGAAATGGACTGTTCTTTGTATTCACGATGACTTTCAGAAAATCTCAGCAACAAAGCCCATTAAATTTACAATTTAAGATAACACCTGTACAGTACATCAATTCCCTAGTGAAGCTTCATTACTAACTGGGCTTTTCCCAGTGTTGTTGGTTGAATACCTGGGGGCGTACGGGATTGTGTATGGTTTATCGTTTTTCTTTGTCGTCTAACTGGAATGTTCTTCTGTGCCTAAACGTTTTGATTAGTGACCGGCAGCACGTAGCATACCACTCTTAGCTACTTTCTTGTTGAATTGAATGAATTGAATTCATTTATTTAGCAAAGATTGCTATTCAATAACAATAGTACAATATTTATACATATTTATTCTTAAGCTAGTGTGTTAATTCAATTTTAACAATCTTTGAAATTATATATGTGGGAAAGTTTCTCTTATATAATTAGCTATTAACTTTTTAAACCTTAGTATGTTGCATTCATTTTTTATGTTTGTAGGTAGAGAATTATAAAATTGACAACCTTTATATACAATGCTGTTCTGGGTAAAAACTTCCCGATAAGCGGGTAATCTGAAGTCGTCTCCGCTTCTTAAATTATAGGGTTGAGAGTCCCTGACATATCGCAGATATTTCTTAAGATACTGTGGTAACAAATCATATTTAATTTTAAAAACAAAAATTAACACATTATACAATATTCTTTGCTTTACATTTAGCCACATAAGTGCATCTAACATCGTAGTTATAGGTGTATAAATATTACATTTTAGAATGATTCGCATTGCCCTATTTTGCACACGCTGCAACTTAATAATCATAGATTCACAAGAAAGGTACAGAATGGTTGAACAGTATTCGAAGTGAGGTTTTATCATAATATTATATATGTGTATTGCACTCATTATAGAGATCTTACTTCTAATTCTACCCAGGAAACCTACTTTTTTTGCTGTTTTCTTGACGATGTATTCTATATGTTGGCTTAGGTTTAATTTCGAGTCTATGACTACTCCTAGATATTTAATATTTTCGACCTGTTCTATTAGCTCATTCTCTAAAGTGATATTTAAATTAATTTTGTGTTTGAGAACCATGCATTTTGTTTTGCTGATATTTAATTTAAGCTTGTTTGCCCTTAACCATATACTCAGCCTATTTAAGTCCTCTTGCATTCGTCTTTCACATTCTTCTAAGTTTTTCCCGGATATAAATAAAAGTGAGTCATCAGCAAACAGGGCTACTTGAGCATAATTCAGCTGTTGATTTATATCATTTATATATATTATAAAAAGAAGTGCGCCCAGAATTGATCCCTGAGGCACTCCATGGGTTGTTTCAACACTTCTAGATGATATTCCATTAATTATTGTTCTCTGGTACCTTCTATATAAAAACGATTTAAACCAATCCAGTTCTTTGCCTCTAACGCCGTAACTATAGAGTTTTGTCATAAGGATACCTCTGTCTATTGTTTCGAACGCTCTTTTAAAGTCCAGAAAGACAGCCACCACGTAATTTTTTGCAGCAAGCTCCTCTTTCCAAGATATTAAGACGCTATTGAGCGCTGTCTCACAGGAATGCTTTTTACGAAATCCCGACTGGTTTTCGAGAAATAGGTTATTACGTTCGAAATAGGTCTCGAGTTGGATTTGAACAATTTTTTCCAAAATCTTTTCATAGACCGGTAGCGCATTTATCGGCCGGAAATTTTCGCATTTATCGGTTCCTTTAACTTTTTCGATGGGTGTAATAACTGATTCCTTCCATGAGTCAGGAAACGTACCACTGCTTAAGGATAGATTTATCACTCGCTCGAGAACGGGTCCGATTATCTCTTTAGCATCCATGAGCATTTTTGCACTAATGTGATTGAAATCTTTCTTTTGATTAATCGATCGTATCACCTGAATAATGCTTTGCTCGCTGACAAGTTCAAAATTAAATCTTGCGTCCGTAAATTCTGCGCCCTGGATAAACGGAGTATACGGAATCGATTTATTGATATCCGAAACACTTCTTATGAAAAATCGGTTAAATTCGTTTGCGATATTTTCATCCCCCTTTATACATATCTCATTAAAGTATATATTCTTTAGTACTTGTTTTGTTTTCTTTAAAACATACCTTTTAATCACACTCCACATGGATTTTTGATCTTTGGCTCTTTCGATTTTACTTCTAATGTTGTTGTTACTTGCTTTAATTAGTTCAGCTTTATACTGATTTCGTATAGCACGGTAACTATCCCAAGTGGATCCACTGTTTGACAATCGAAATTCTATATAATGAGCTATTTTTTGCCGTTTCATGCTTCTTAATCTTTCGCTGTACCAACTATTGTCACAACCGCTTATTATTTTCGTACAAACTTGCGTTTTTGTTATTCGTACAAGCTCGTTTTGCAATGCTCTCCCAATCTGATGTGGATTTTCGCTATTTAACATTAGGTCGCTGTGTCTAAGTTGGTTTAGAAAATGTGTTTTGTTGTATCTTAGGAATTCGATTTTGTTCGCCTCCTTTTTTTCCACGGTAGGTCGTTTAAGATTAAAGTGGATCACTAGCGTTTCGTGGTCACTTATTTTAAGTTCCGCACTTACTTTTACAGCCGTTGAGCATATATTTGTAATCACGTAGTCTATTAAAGTTTGGGTTGTGGTTGTATTATTCATTCTTCCATAGAGTCGCGTGATTAAACGATGACGATTTCATGATTTCCCAGACTAACGTATGAAAAAAACCCAGTCGAATGCGATTTGCAATCTTATTTTTTCGATCCGCTCTTAACCAACTTAGCGTGTAAAACTAAACCCAGCTTGCTTGCGGTTGATTCCGTTGAAATCGTGGTTAGATGGAAAGCACTTAATTGATTTCATTTAGTATTAATCAAATCAGAGATCAAAGTATTGATAAACTCAATTAAAAATGATCATCAAACGATCATCATCAAATGATCATCAAATAAAAATACTGATTTATGGAGGCTATTGTCAAAAGCCTGTTACCAGTTACAAAGTGATAAGAAGGAACTATCATATGCCCATGTTTAACAACGATAATTACACGTTCATTTTCTTTATCAGGCATCAGCATCAGTATTTTCTTTCAGTCCTTTCAAAGTCCAATGCTTACCTCACCCACTTACGATCCATACAACATGGCACCGATCCGATTTTCCCCCTCCAACTTCGTCGTTGTCACTATCCCGTTGTTGTTATGTTTATAGTCATTAAATATAAGATTAGATAACAAACATTTACGGCATATCGATAAACAAGCTTTGTGCTGTGTAATGATCGCTATCATTTCCCCACCCTACCGCCAGTAAGCCAATAATCAAGTCAGTATCGTCCACACTGAGGTTTTTTATATTTTCTTTTGCTCGATTTATTTCACAGAATCCATAATGGATCTCAGATTGGACAGAGATAAAACCACCACAGATTATTCGTTCAGTAATCCGTCGGGGTATCTGGAGAACGATGGTCTCTTCTCGAAGGAAGACGACGATATGACATTGTGTATGTCCGACTATGCGAAGGACGCTCTGAAAATGATGTCCATCATGCGTTCACATCAAATGCTCACCGATGTCGTCCTCGAAGTCGCGCAGGAACTCTTCCCGGTACATAAAGTCGTCCTGTGTGCAGCCAGTCCATATTTCAAAGCCATGTTCACCGGCGGCTTAAAGGAATCCGATATGAAGCGAGTCCAATTGCAGGGGGTAAGTTCACGTGACTAATCATAACATCAAAGATGTAAAGCCTTCTTTATCGCGCAGGTTTGTCCGACAGCAATGGCACGTATTATCAATTTCATGTACACCGGACAAATACGCGTGACCGAGCTGACCGTTTGCCAACTATTGCCAGCTGCGACTATGTTTCAAGTGCCAAACGTCATACATGCTTGTTGCGTATTCCTCGAACGACAATTGGATCCATCCAACGCGATTGGGATTGCCAATTTTGCCGAACAACATGGATGTGCAGACCTGCAATGCAAGGCGAACATGTTCATTGAGCGACATTTCACGCAGGTGTGTGGTATCTAGCAGACAAAAACGGTCTTACTGATTCCGCGTACATTGTTTTTCAGGTCTGTCAGGAAGAGGAGTTTCTTCAGTTGTCTGCAATGCAACTGATATCCCTTATCCGTAAGGATGAGTTGAATGTTCAGGAAGAACGCGAAGTCTACAATGCCGTCCTTAAATGGGTGAAATACGACGAGGCGAGACGTCACCCGAAAATGGCATCCATCCTGTGCGCGGTACGATGTCAACTACTAACACCCACTTTCCTACAGGAACAAGTTAAAAACTGTGATATTTTACGTAAAGTGCCAGCCTGTAAGGAATATCTAGCGAAAATCATTGAAGACTTGACGCTACACAAACGTCCGGTAGTGCGTGAAAGAAATCCAAACACGACGCGTATGATTTTTGTTGCCGGCGGCTTCTTCAGACAGTCGCTGGATATTTTAGAAGGCTACAATGTGGACGATAAAACGTGGACATCGTTACCGAATCTTCGAATACCACGCTCGGGATTGGGTGCGGCCTTCTTAAAGGGCATATTTTATGCCGTGGGCGGGAGAAACAACTCGATCGGTTCATCGTACGATTCGGATTGGGTGGATAGATATAATGCGGTATCGGAACAATGGCGTCCATGCTCACCGATGTCGGTACCGCGACATCGAGTCGGCGTTGCGGTTATGGATGAACTGATGTATGCTGTGGGAGGATCGGCCGGCTCGGAGTATCACAATTCGGTTGAATGGTAGGTCTCACCGTCAATTATGTTTATTGTATCCGGGAATGAAAGGCTATCATTTCGATTCTTAGAAATCGTGAAATGACCGTGAATACCGAGTATTTTGCTTTTAACGACAAGACAAAGTGCTTTTATCTTAGTATGACAATCAGTTAAGAAACTAGGGGTTCCCCTTATCGGTTTGTCTTCTATTATTCATTGATAAACTTAATCGGAAACTGTCCAGAGTACAGTAGGGAAATTATATTTCGCACATTTGTGTTTATGTTTTAATCGTGTTATCTCTAAGTTGTTTGTTGCATTTGGTCATCTTCATCTTCACTTTGAGAGATGATTGGGTTGCTACGCATTCATGTCGTTGATCATTGTCCGTGACTACGTGACTATGACTATGTTCATCGCCTCGATGCGGTTTATTATTAGGTTGGCGGGAAAGTAATTTTAATCTTTAATTATTATGTTGCACAATCACTTCCCATCTTTCGGGTAATTTCATAAGTCCTCTCTTGTGGCAGTACTGATTTTTCCGGCGATGAGGCTGTTTAAATAGTGTTTGAAGCGAATCGAATCCTACGATTAAGGGATTTTCGAAACGACCGAAGTAAGTGCTAATCAGAGGGTGCAATGTCCAGGAATGCGTTGGAAACATCCCAGCCAAAGTCCAATATTTTTTTTTGCAACTCTACGTACTTGTATGAGGTCTGATATTATCATGATGAAAGTGATGCCCGTCCCATTGGTAAATTCCAATCATTCTTTGTTGTTCCAATTAAACGAAAAAGTCTACAACTCCTTGGCTTACGACCGAGGTTTTAAAAATCTGCTTTACTGCAGATGGCGAAGGTTCAGATGCCCTGTTTTACTGAACGATTACAAGGTCGCACGTAATGCAGTAACCTCAATAATTCGTAGGAATAAGCGAAATTACTACGCGGTGAAGTTCTCTAATAGCAACACAAGTTCAGCCTTCTGGAAAAATGTGCGCCAAATGGGTATCTGCTCAAATAAGCCTATAGCCCCAAATGATATTGACATTGAGGCACTCAATCGTAATTTTGTTTTGTCAATCGCCATTGAACAGTGAACTACGAAGCTCAATTACTGTCTCCCGCTTAGACTCTCTCTCACTGCCAGGTGTTGGCGAACTTTGTGTTGGGCTCACTTTGTTCAGAATAAAATGGAATGCTGTCGGCTCGGTTGAAATCCACCCCGTATTTACAAAAACACTTCTTCCTTGCATCCTACGCCAGCTTACGCACATAATGAATAGCGTTATTACGACCTCTACTTTTCCTAAGAGTTCGAAAGTTGCCAAAATCGTTCCTTTGCCGTACGGCTTGCCGTTTATGTTGAGCTTCTTCCTTTACGAAAATAAGAAAGCTGAAATAACTGCACTGAAAAAATACGTTATTTCCTTGCATCTTAAAACTGATATCAAGAGGAGTGTCTTTATTTTATTGGGATAACTAATAGTAGTAGATGAAGTAAAAAGGAATTTACATAGTTAGAATTATCCGATTTAAGCCAAATATATGCCGTTTTGTTCGATAACGCGTTGACGAAGGGTAGTTAGAGGTCCGACCCATATTGGCAAAATATTGAGGCATTCGTTTTTCACAAATCTCTCTAGAGGTGAATTTTTTGAGCAGCAAAATTGTTCGCTACGAACAGGAATAAATTGGACTCTATTTTGGATGCATAAAAACCTTATAACCAAGTTCTCGGAGCGTCCGGTGGCGAGTCACTGCCTATGTATGTAGCCTGGCGTTGCCGTGATTTTGAACGCAATTCCTCTCCTATTCGCCAAAGCTGGCTGCTTCTGAGCGACTGCTTCCTTTAGACAGTCTAATATGTAGTTGTCGGAATTAAGAACCATAGGAATGCGAATCATAGAAGATGATTTCCTGCCAATCCCACCAAACATTCAGCAAAACCGCCTGGCCGTCCATCCTGGCTTTGTCAACATTTGCGCCGGCTCATTCATCAGCGATTTGGGGTTGGAAATTTGGTTCAAAAGTTTTTTTTTTGCGTTAACTCGTGGGCACCCATATATCGAACATTTTATGTGCAATATTTAGCTCCTGGCCAATCGACGATTTCCGTGATTTTATCGACGAAAAACCGTAAAAAATGGTGCAATTTCTCTTTGCTGGTGCCCATCTTTGAAGCGATCTCAAACAGAACTGAGTCACCCAATCCAGAAAACGTCTGAGACGTTATTTTTAGTACGAAATCTCATCTTTCTAACGACGCCTACTTTAGGGGAAATACCGATTACTAAAACCATCAAAATGCAAAAATAATGAATTTCTTTTTACTACACCCTATATCTTTAAATATGCGTTGAAATATTTTTACGAGAATACGTATGCATCTGACCCATCACATGGAAGGTACCCACATCGAAAAAATGTTAATTACAGGGTGGGCCAAATACAAGTTTCTCTTTAAAAATAGATTAAAATGAACAAAATAATTTTTTTTGTTTTTTTTTGTCTGTATTATGGCTTAATTAGTAAAAACAAACATTCCCATTAATTATGAAATACAACTTCGTTCAGGTGGCTGCCTCAACTGGCTTCGCAGTACCGCATTTTGTCATCCCAATTTTCCAGGACCTTGTTGATGGTTTCGGGCTGTAGCTCACGGATTGCTTGGATGATATTGGCCCTAAGTGCTTGAATCGTTTCCAGATTGTTGGCATAACATTGGACCTACACGGTTCCCCACAAAAAAAAGTCAAAAGTGTTCAAATCGCAGCTCTGAGGCGGCCAATTGACATCGCCAAGACAACTATAACACGATTTGGGAATTTGGTGCGCAAAAGATCGATTGTGGCATGGGGCGCGCCATCCTGCATGAACCAGATGTTGTCCAAATCCATGTCTTCAATTTCAGTAAAAAAAAATCGGCTAACATGGCTCTGTACCACCCACCGTTGACCGAAACGTTGTTCCCAGCTTCATTTTCGAAGAAAAATGGTCCAATAATGCCACCACTCCACAATCCGTATCAAACTGTCACTCTCTGTGGACACTCTATTGGCTTCTCGACAATAACGTGCGGGTTTTTCAAACTCCAGATGCGGCAATTTTGTTTGTTAACGTAGCCACCGAGATGAAAATGCGCCTCGTCAGAAAAGATGATTTTTCGCCCAAAATCGTTGTCCAATTCAAGATGCTTTAAGGCCTAAACTGCGAAGCGATAACGAAGCGGATGGTCGCGCGTCTTCAATTGCTGAGTCAGTTGGACCTTGTAAGCGAATAATTCAAGATATTTGTGTAGAATTCTCCTCAGGCTAGTGCGTGAAATCTGGAGCTATTGAGATTGATGGCGAGTTGATGTTCGTGAATTGAGTCTCACACTCTCAGCCACTGCAACAACATTCTCATCTGTGCGCACCGAACGACCACGGGGACCATGAGTGTTGTCCACTAACATACCAGTCTCACGAACTATTTGCATAAACTTGCGTACAGCAGTGGCGGTGGGTGCTACATTTCGGCCAAAACTTATTTTAAAAAAAACGCACTGTTTGGACTACACAACACTCATTTTGGAAATAAATTTTCAATATTTATCAACGTTGTTCAAGGGTAAAGCGACTCATTTCGTTCCACGAAGGTATGATACTGATCTTCTCACTGACAGCTGTCAGTGTAAAAACAACCTATGATAAAAAAAAAACACTAGATGGCCCTACCCTTATACAATCTCGTTGTGCAAGGTGTCAACCCGTCCCCCGGTTTCACCAGCAAATTTCTTGACTTGAGAACAATGCGAAAAGCCACCTGCTATTTAGATCTATCCTTTTCAGTTATATTTTACTTGGTTCTTTAAAGAAACCAAGTCGACACAGTCAACGTGAAAGTAAGTACCAAAATCGCAAAATTGTTACGTATACACCAAGTAGCGCGAAGTGCTTTATTAAAATCGACAATAATGTTTGGCATTGACCCAAATATAGTGAGTCTTGTCCGAGATTTGCCGTCTGAAACCGCATTGATTGAAGCTATCTGTTTATGAACGGTTTCAAACGTTCACAAAGGACGGCAAAAAAAGATTAATAACTATTGCTTAGGCGACTTATGCCCTGGCAATTAGCGAACTTACAGGTATTCCCTTTCTTATTGGACAGGGCAAACGATGTTCAGATTCAATTAAACGGCATGCTTTCCTCCGACCATACCTTACAGATGGACGTTTACGTTCCACCTAACACCATCGACTGTGACTACACAAATTGTTCGCGTTCATCCCTGCTGGTTTCTTAGCCTTGTCAATCCATTTTACTTCCTAGCTAAACTTTCGTGCGTCAATTCTACAAAATAGCACTTCACTGCCTCCGCGATTTCGCACTTTTCCTGCTCTTTGTTTTCCATTCTCAGTAGCACGTAACTTCTTCAATGCTTTTCTGTCTCGTCAGTCAATAAGTAGCTCTCGCCTTTCGATGCAGGTGTAAAACACTCGTCAATAATCTAGTTTTCTCAAATCTCTCGTCAAATATCTAGGTGCATCATAGGTGTCTTCGAATATGGCGCTTTGAAAATGTCTTCATTGCTTTGCTGAGTCTTGAAAGAGCCCGAGTGAGCTATGACCGGCAATGGTCTTGATGGTTTCTTGCCATTGTAGCCTTCGGATGTAAATTTTTGGTGACCTTTCTCGACTCCGTTGATTTCGTGACATCGAATCGACGTTGGCTCCTTTCAGGGTTCGGACTGCATAGCCTGGCATCGGTTGCTATGTGCTGATTGATGATTTAATTGTTGATGACATGCGACTTGTAGATCAGGCGCTTTTTATTAATTAAAAAAAAACAACCATATCTAATCGTAAACCTCAGTCGCACCAGATTAGCTCATACCTCGCGAGGTAATAAATTCAAATTAAATTAACGACCATATAGACAGAGTTAATTATTCTGTGCTTCTTGTTCTCATATCCACATTGTGATTTCATTTTAATTGCCCTTTCACCACAACATCAAATTTAAACAATATTTATAGGTATTCCCCAGCAAACTGCAAATCATCCTTTCACCAGGGCACATTCGAACATTCAACTCATTGTGGGTTTCTCTCGATTAAACGCGGCGGCCCAGTGACTGTACAAAATGTTTTTTTTTTTTATCAACGAATTCCAGTCTATGAAATTGCACGTTCAAATGAACGCAATGTGATCGCGTGCAAAGGGAATTTAATTGAGAATGTCAGCGGCAATTAGCACCGTTTAAATGACGCTTACCGGCTTCTTTGTACACTTTACTTGAGTTTGTCTGATTTCAGCTACTAATTGTTCTTCGATTTTATTTCAAGCAGCTATGACCCGGAGAGAGATCGCTGGACACTGGTACAGCCGATGCAATCCAAGAGACTCGGAGTCGGTGTTGCAGTTGTCAACCGTTTACTCTACGCCATTGGTGGTTTCGACGGTACGGATCGTCTGAATAGTGTGGAATGCTATCACCCCGAGAACAACGAGTGGAACTTTGTACCGCCCATGCACGATCGTCGTAGTGGAGCAGGTAAAACTTATTATTATCCCTATAGACAGGAAAGTTTCATTTATTCATTCATTACCTAGGAGTGGCCGCTGTCAACCAGTACATCTATGTCGTAGGCGGATTCGATGGCGCCCGACAACTGGCATCGGTGGAACGTTACGACACAGAAAACAAGGTTTGGGAATACATGGCGCCCGTCCGCATTGCTCGAAGTGCACTATCACTTACCACGTTCGAAGGTAAACTCTACGCCATCGGAGGATTCGATGGTCAGGAATTCCTTTCCATTGTCGAAGTATATGATCCGGTTACGAATACCTGGGAAGAAGGCACGCCGCTAAAGTCCGGCCGCTCGGGCCATGCCTCAACTGTAGTCTTCCAGCCGTCGTGTGTCTCATCACACATGGATTGTATAGAAAACGAAGCTCTCTTTCATAACAACCAGCCGCCAGATGGGGGCGGCGATGGAGCTGCCGGTGGTAGTGGATCCAGTAACAATTCGTGCTTTTCGAATTTAGGCTGCGGCAGTGGACACTCGTCAAGTGGTAGTTTACAATTTCACGGTAGCGGTGGCGGCGGCTGCAATAATAGCGAAAACAATGGCGAATCATCTCCCGACGGTCGCAGTCTTTCATTAGTTCCATGCAATGATTCCTATGCTTTTGATCTTTGGGACAACGATTCTGTTCGCAACATAAGGCTGGACAGGGGCGTGTTTATCTTGCCACGAACTCTGCCGTGTCTTTTCTTGAACAAGATCGATCCGATGTGTTTCAAGGGTAACGAGAAGCTTTGCGCTCTCTTGCTCAGCAAATGGTGTCGACATCGCTCATGTATATTCGAATGGATTAAAAGATATATGCCCGCCAACGTGCACGACCTGCTCCAAACGTTATATAACCACTATCTCCTCTGTAAGGTATCGCAAGCGTGATAGAGACGCAGTCTGCTCTTGTTCGACACCGTTGCCATCGTGCACTCGTGTAATATCATTCCAGAAGCCTAACCACAAGAACGAACGGAACGAGAACAGCTTTAACTTATATCCACATACGATATGTCATTTAATCCGCATATATAAATCACCATTCCTGTTTTGATCATTGCCTCCCCTGTTCCGGAGCAATCGATAACCTTCATTAGGCTTGTGGCAGTTAAGAATAGGGAAAGAGAGCAGAAGATGCAAGTTGGGGGAGCAGATGACGGGGTGTAACGATTCGATGTTTCTAGTTAGTATCGCTGTATGTATTTTTTACCTAAATTATTATTTTGAAATGTGTACCTCAGTTGTAGTTAAGCTTATAAGGATCAGTCAACTAAATGTAAAATAAATTAGTTTTATATGTTAGAAGTGGTTTTGTTTATTGTTGTTTTGGTTTTTGGTGGTACAACTGGGTTGTTTGTCTTAGAGACTACGTTGCTTGGGCGGACGCGGTGGGTTCCAGGACACAGGCGTGTTGTCCGTGATTGAGATTATGTTAAGTCCGCTCATCTGGAGGCCTTTGATAGACGACTATGGCGAGAAAAAGAGTCAATGTAAAGGGGGGATGGGGGTGAATGAAATGTCTTACCATGCGACCGGGTCCTAAGCCGCGTATTTTAACTCGAATTGTCTTCCAACCCAGCTCGATGGCTTTCTAAGGAGAAATATTTTAAAAAGTTTTAGTTTTGTTATTATAAGTTAGTTTTTATCTCAAAATAAGACAGATGCACTCTGCAGGCAAAAATAATTAGGTTGCTAGACTTCAGAAGATTAAAAACTTGTATATTAGGTATTTTGGGTGCAAAAAGCCAAGGAATATTTGAAAAAGAATCTTTGAATAATCTTTGTACTACATTCCAAAGTGCGCGGTTTGCTCAATACTGCTTAAGTCTGTTTCGCTGTGAAAGGCATTGCATGTGCTTTGGTACGATTGGCGATTATTTATTCTATTAGAAAGAGAAGTAACAAAGAGTGCCGTAAAGACCTTAAAGACGTTAATGCCCCGAAGCCCCACTACATCAGCAGCCGATGGAAACGTTCAAAAAGTGCACGAAATGATCTCAGCGGTCTTCGGACAGTTGAAATTCGAACAAAACCAGCGGCGAAGTTGCTCTAAATTCGCTAACAATGCAGAAATACTGAAGCGCGTCACAACCGATGATAAAACCTCTGCGAAGGGATATGACGGCCGAACCAAAGTTCGATTATTCCAATGGAAGCATTCGAAGGCATTCGCAACCTCAATGGCTCTACCAGCATTAGCTACGGCTGCAGCTTCTATATACCAGATGTATGAATAAGTTTTTTTCCGGTTTAACTAAGAAATGGCTCCAGCGAAAAGTACACAGCTTATTAATTTGACACATGTCATACTTCGATTCGAAAATTATTCACTTGTGAAGTGCCGCTTCAACGCCACGCAAGAAAATCATTTTGCATCGAATTGTGACGGGTGACGAAAAATGAATTTATTTCGAAAAATCGTGGCTTCCATCTGGAAAAGTCGGTCCTTTAACATCAAGGATAAATCGCTTTGGCAAGAAGACCATGCTCTGTGTCTGGTTGGACCAGAGCGGTATTCTGTATTATGAACTCTTGAAGCCCGGCGAAACCGTTAATACAAAATGGCTAGAAGACATGGTAAAGTGATTTTGTTACACGACCACCCGCCGGTTCACACAGTAAAACTAGTGAAAGACGCCTTGAAATAGCTGGGATGGAACATCCTTCTGCACCGCCGTAATCGCCAGACTCGGTGCCATTTGACTATCACCTCTCCGCTCACAGAGCAGCACTCCAGCGATTTCGAGGAAGTTAGAAAATGGCTCGACAAATTATTTTCCACGAAAGACAAGCAGTTTTTCTGTCATCTTCTTCTTCTTAGATGGCGTTACAGCTCATGAAGAGCCAGAGCCTAGCCTCTCTCATCCACTTATGTTGTGTGCGATTTGTTTTTTCACACAAGTGAACGGGACCTACAGTTTAATGCCGATTCCGAACGGCGAGAGTCGAGAAGCTTTTTCAAGGCAAGTGTACTACGGGGGGTTTTGCCAGTTCCCCGCCGAGGAGAGAAGCAGCGCAATGAACATTCGATGGCGTTGGTATTATCGGCATCCAAACTCGCTCATCGTGCGTCGGAGGCCGACACACTACCCACTGCGCCACGGCTCTCTCTTTTTTTTCTGGCATGCTATTCATAAATTGCCTGGAAGATGAGCGAAATGTGTAGAAGTCGATGACCAATATTTTGAATAAAAAAGAAAATTCATTCCCCTAGAAAATTTAGTATTTTTTTTACCAAAGAAAAAGCGTATGCATACCAGGTACGTCGAAAACGATGACGGCAATAACTGAAGTAGGACCATGTAGAAGGAGCTTTGACGCTGACAGGCGCTGAGACATCCCTAAGCCTACAACATCGAGACGTTGTTGACACTTCGGCGGTGACAACGAGACAGCAGGCAAAAATCTTCCCATCGACGAAGGTTTCATTCGCCCATGCTGCGCAATGTTCGGCCGACGGAAAATGTCTTTATCCTTGACGATGAAAGCGACAACCTTATGTACGCAATGTCCGAGGAGTTGAGGAACATGCAATTAGTGATCCACGTTATCCAGAAACTGATAGTATATCCATATCATAGGACACTGAAATTTGTCAATTTGTTTGATAAATGCCCAATAATGACAATCATCTCGCATCAGAGCGATGCCGTCGACTCCTGTTCACTGGTTTCTATCAGTTTGCAATCAATGTAATTTTCGGTTTCATCAGCGATAACAAAAGCATATACGACATAACACATCTACTCCATTCCAAAGTATCCTTTGAACCATCCCATCACAAAACAACCAATAATTGTCAAAAATATGGTCACACAAAAAATGATTGCAAACACCTTAGACTGTCAAATAACATCAAACGAAAGCACAGTAAAATGCGCCTTATGTAATGGCTGTCATACAGCATATTATAAAGGTTACGAAATCTACAAAGCCTTAAAAATATAACGCTTCCCTCCAATGCGAAAAAAGGTCCTCCCAATAACTGAAGAAGGAACTGAAAGGAACAGGAGGGCCCACTAAAGTTAGACAAGATACAACCTACGCCTAAGTGATTGCATACGAGACATGCCATAGCCACAAACCCAGAAATTATAGCGTTCCAGTTGAAAGCACTGAAACAACTAGTAAAGCAGCACAAGTAGCGCAAGCATCAGAAAAACATCCCACCAAACTAGCACCAACTTAACGAAGATAGCTTTTTTGAGCTAAAAGAAATGATGAAGAAGCTCATTAAGCAAATGAAAAGTATGCTCCAAATTCCTACCATCCAGACTACTAAATTTAGATCAAGTGTTTAATAAACTAGACATCATCTGGAATGCAAATGGAATTAACCGACACGCACTGGAACTAAAACAGCTCATAAATGACAATACTCATAACATTGGCGTTCTAATGATTGCAGAAACACATTTCACAAACAAAAGCTTCCTTAGAAGAACAGATGGAACAACTCACGATGGCACAGCCATTATAGTAAACAACAGAATCAAATACATTGAACTAGAACAATACAGGCACGAACACATACAGTTAACCACAATTCAAATAGAAGACAAATTCAAACCAAATATCTCTCTCAGCCGTATACTATCCACCTAAACACATAACAACAACCCTACAATGAAGACTATATCAAGTCACTTGTGAGCAGATTGGTAGCCTGTTATGGCTCAAGAATATCCAACACTAAAGGCAAAAATCTACTTAAGGCAATCCACAATAATAACTGCAAATACCTTAGTACCGGGGAACCTACCTACTGGTCTACTGACCCAAATAAAACACCTGACTTAATAGACTTTTGCATCACTAAAAACATACATTACAAATTAAATCCAGATTGAAACTTTCATCGGATCACACTCAATTCACCTTAAAAACTTATCTAGAATTACCCCCATTTCTGTATCATCTCACCTTTACAACGCAAAAGCTGATTGATTGGGATTCCCTACGGGAATATATAGAGCAACTCTGAACCTGCATATATCACACACATCACGACATAGAACGAGCTACGAGTATAGTTCATTTGAATGATACAGTAACAGCAGCAACAATTAAGACAACACCACTCAATAATTCAAAAAGACCTTGCTACATTACGCCTACACAAATTCGACAGCAGATAGAAGAAAAAACCTTTGGAGACCAACTATTCACTCTGGAAAGCTACCAAGAACCTTGAAAACAACATTATGCACCAGACTCCTCTGCACAAACCAGACGGAACATGGGCTAAGTCCAACCAAGAAAGAGCAAACATCCTAGCCAAGCACTTCGAAGATATATCACAACCACATTTTCCCCCTACTAATTTAAAGATAAAAAAAAATAAATAAATGAAATCGAACAATATATCAATAGAAGTAATAACCAAAAGAAAGACCAGGGTATGACTCCATTAATGGAAAGGTGTTAAGCCAACTTCCCCGACAAGCCTACAATATTTACGAAATATATATAATGCACTAATCGGACTGAAATATGTCGCTAAAACCTGGAAAGTTGCTCAAATAACTGCAATCTCGAAACCTGGGAAAGACGCAAAAAACCGTCATCCTACAGGCCGATAAGTTTACTTCCTATCCTAGCGAAAGTATTTGAAAAATTAATACATATATGACAGACTACTGCCCATACTAAACAATAATAAGATAATACCTGATCATCAATTCGGCTTTCGTAAGCAACACTCAACAATCCAACATATTCACAGAGCAGCCAACAAAATCACAACGGACCTAGAGGAAAAGGAATACTGCATAGGGATATTCCTAGATGAAGCCAAAGCATTCGACAAAATAAGGCACAAACGACTATTTAATAAACTACAAAACTTAGTCCAATCAAACTTCTATCACATCATTAAAAGCTACCTCAGTGAACGTAATTGCTATGCAAAATATAATGACCAACGATCGAACATCCTAGAGACGAAAGCGGGAGTTCCCCAAGGATTTGTTCTGGGGCCACTCCTATATGTACTTTACACCGCTGACATCTCTCAACCTAATGTTGCTGCAATCATGATGGCTACCTTTGCAGACGATACAATCCTTCTTACAGACGATCAAAATCTGGACATTGCATCATTGCTGTAATAGAATGACAACAATAAAAAATATTACGAACAATTACTAACGCGGACTGGTACATACCTAACATCGACATTAGTCGTGACCTAAAAATTGCAACAGTAGAAGAAGAAATTCAAACCACAAGTATAGGTAGAAGACATCACCTAAAATTAGTAGTTCATCCAAATATTAAAGTCAACTCTAAAGTCAACCACCAAACCTATTGATGTGATAGCATCCTAAACTTAACTAGTCCATATATGTAAATTTTTGTATCATGTAACGAGTATGTACTCTTAAGTATTACTTATTTTTCTTTTCCTTTCGTCGAAGCGAAGCGGAGCTCCCCCATCGGGTGACTTTAATTACGATCTAAGATAAATTGTTTCTCAGCCATTTCTTAACAGATGCTTATGATTTTTGGACCCTCAGAAAGTATTTTGAATTATCTAGGTTATTGTCGAAACAGAATTTTGATTTTGGTCCTAATTTAAAAAATTTAATTGATGAAAAAAATTTAAACATTTTTGCACGCGCCATTTTTGGTCTTTTTTGAAGATTATTTCTTTTCGAACGTTTTTAGCCAAAAAAAAGCAAACATAATCCGTGTTTGAATAAAGAAATCACAAGTTCAAAATATTGAAGCTCTGTATATTGTTGTTCATTCCGGCCCTCTTTAATAGCAAACTAGAATACATTTTAGCAGCTATTCTTGAATAAAGAGTAATCCACATTTAAGTCTCAAATATAATAACAAAGAAACAGTAAGTTGAATTTCTATCTGAATTCCTCTATTTAAAACTAATTGAATTCTTTCAACTCTTCATTCAGCTTCTATTGTCTATCTACTATTGCTATTATGTCTGATCCTATCGAAGAACCTCAGGTGCAAGTACCTAGACGAAGCGGCCGACCGGGGAGACAGCCTAGACTGTCACAAAGGCCAGTTGCAAGAATTGGACGTCAGACAGCAGCATACAATGTTTGCATTGTAAAGCAAGCGTAAGATCAAACAAAAAAATCTGGAACATGCCCGTGTCACAAAAAAAAAAAAAAAAGGCAGGCCGAAAAACAATTGGTGCAAACAAATGCAAAAACACCAGCATTTGATTGGCCTCAGCGATGAAGTAATCCCAAACCGGGAAGCCTGCCGCTACTTTCTGAGGTCAAACCGGCGGACCCCACAAGCGGACCAGTAGGAATGCAGTTAAGTGGGAAGGTTATGGTCCTACACTTCTGACCATAACAACGCCGGAAAAAGGAAAAGAAGAAGAAGAAGAAGTAGCAAGCGGCGCACTTCACTTGGAGTCAGACAGAGATGATACATTTGAAGCGCACAATTTTAGCGCCAAAATGTGTTCATTTTATTTTATTTGTTTTCGGTCAATTGAGATCTACTTTGCCTCTAAGTTTTACCTCGCTTCGATCAAACTCATGCTGCAGCGAAGCGGTACGACAAGCGACTGTGGCCTCCTAGTATTATGCTAAATGTTGAATTAATGCCAAAACAAAATGGGCATAGAACACCGGTAACTAGGCCAAAATCTAGATCCCAAAAGTAACATAACCAACATAAGACATACATAAGTAACTCGTCATTCTCGATAGTAACGCAATGGCAGTAGTCACTATAAATACACGTTGATTGACATCGGGCGACAAATAGCTCAGTGAATGGATTACATCCATGCTAAGCACATTATTCATAGAGATTTTAGGTCGAGATTAGGTTTGTTCTTGCAGGAGGAGGATCTCTCTGACAAGATCGGCGATTTCGGCCTAGGTACCGCGAAGTTATGCTGGCCCGGCGAGAGGGAAGCTAGCAGCCAACTAGATGTATTCTCTGGATGGAACCCGAAGTCATTCGCATGCAAGAGCAGAACCCCTATTCAGGCTACTCTTACTAGCATAATGTTTGCCATGTTTATATAAATAATAAAAATCATCCTAGTCTTGATCGACCGTGAAACGAGATGACGCACGTCCGTTCAGACTGTCCACAATCATTGAAACAACTCACTAAGAACTGTATTGAATGCGACCGAAACAAGTCACCTTTATTTTAACATTTGCTCAATACGCTAGAGAAAATCCATCACAGCGAGCCAAATCCCACTCAACCACAATTGTAAAATGGCAATTTTCTGTGTATGTTCCCGAACCTATAAACGGCAGTGAAATTTCATAATTTCCAATCTTTCAATAGTGGCAGAAACATCTAGCGCTGTTTTTGATAAGACATAGCATCTAAGGAACAGGAAAATTGAAACAAGAGACTTCTCTAAATCAAATTAATGTTATGGCTTTGATCTGGATGAATCTCGTTCGGGTCATCGTCGTCTCGGGCCAGACGATAAGCTTCCGAAGT
The DNA here is from genome assembly GCA_958301585.1 of Merodon equestris. NCBI lineage: Eukaryota > Metazoa > Arthropoda > Insecta > Diptera > Syrphidae > Merodon > Merodon equestris. The sequence continues at coordinate 163,316,792 of OY284413.1, forward strand.
ACACTGTCCGGAGAAATGTATGGTGGGATGCTGGGGGATTTATAAATGTTAAGCTTTTGGCTCATTAACAGACTATCATCGCAGAAGTCTACTCTCAACAGCTGTACAAATTGCAGTCATTACTTAACAGAAACGGCCAGGTCTGGTTAATGAGAGTCGTTCTGCGCCCTTATACAACTAGGACCACCTAGTCACAGGAGTTCGGTTGTGAAAAATGGTGCATCTATCACTTAACCGGGGTGCTCCTGACAAACTTTTCTACTACTGCCAATTAGGGACCAATATCAAATACTTACACCTCCAATTGAAATCGCAGTTGCTTGCGCGGCAATATTTGTGCCCTTTCTTGTGTTTTTAAAGCCCTCCACACCGCACGAACGTATCAATCTAACAACACCTATAATACACAAAAAACAAGTTAGATCCCCTTTAGTTATGGCAAACCGCCTTACCCTTGTGATCTGTGAACGTGATTATTGTATTGTTTTTGGAAACCCTAACGTTACAAACAGGAAGTTCATTGAAAGGTATTCCATCGAATAGCTGAGTCGCCGTTGACGCGTCTGGGAAGAACTTTTCCTTCCTACAAGACACTATTATTGAACATATTCAAATGGTCCCTTAGCGAATATAACTTACCTTCCCATCAAGGTATCAATATCGATAGATCGTTCACCGACCGTGCCTTCGTCGCGTGCGGGCAATGAGGCTAGCATTTCCTTTCGGTCTTCCACCTTACGTAGACTTGTACTGCAGTGGATTTGAGCGTTGGGAACATGGGCATAACGAGGTGTTATCCTGAAAATAGTGGAAAACGCTTGTTTTAGAGCCATGGATCGGCTTTTTTGATTTAGTAATCTCTCGACTTTGGAAAGGAAAATGTGTGAAATGTCAGTTACGTCACATCTGATGTTTTGACAAGCAAATGGAGACAGAATTTAGCTTAGGGTGCGTCTCACACTGTTTGTTTACAGCACTTTTTTTTAAAACAAAAAAAAAATTGGACCTTTAAGACAAATATGATTTCCGCCTCTTCGACCACTTTTAGTCTTTTACCTTGCAAAGCTGAGTTAGGGAAGACTTATGCAAAGGCTTTCCTCTTTGTCCGTCCGTAGAATGTTCGAAATTATAGCTTGGCTCTCGACGAGCTGATCCCATCTTGTTTGAAAATCTATTGGCCTTAGTTTGGGATTTCATGATTCAGCACGAACTTGCCGGTGGGAGAAGTAAGCGAGGTTCGAGTTAGGACCTTCAACATTTCAGACTTCTTCATTCTTTTCTCTCATGGATATATTATTGACAATACAGTTCGAGCATGTAACGTTTCCTGCCTTTGAATGGCTTGCCTTTCTATTCGAGTTGATAAATCAATGCTTACCATTGTGAATGTTGACCAGAATCACGTTTTAAGTGGTCCATATAGAGAGTTCAATTTTGAGTCAACTTGGGCATAATGGCTGGTATCTTGCTAATGACAGGTGTAGTTTTGTTTTCCAAGGGTGAAATTAACGCTGGCACGATTTAGCCGGCGGGCGGTCCAAAAGGAGAGATAAACTCAATAACATATAACGTCATCTTGCTGGGACCACATGTTGACCAGGTTAAGCTCGTGCTTTTCGGGCAAAAAAAAGTTCGAAATCATTGAATGATAGCGGACGCCGTTAATGGTAACAATATTCTGCCGGTCATCTTTGAAAAAATACGGGGCAACGATTTAGCCAGGATATAAATCGCAGCAGAGGATGTATTTTTCCGAGTGCGCGGCAGTTACCAATTCAACCAGAAATGAGCTTCGTTGTTGAATACAATTTTTGATAAAAAAGTGGATCTTGCTCTAGCTTTTGTAAGGCTCATTTAACGAAAATTCGACGCATATGTATATGTCATATTTCCTGAGGAGAATAAACACTACTACCACCGTAAAAGTGGAGTTATATTTCTGTCACAGTTTTTCCTGCAGCCAGCAGGCTCAGTAACCTTTTTTTTTTATTTATTTACAAAACAAGACCATCTCCTGATCCGCAAAAACCTTTTTTTTTTAAATCCACGAAAGAACAATTGGAAATAGGCTTCTATTGTTACGAAAGTTATAAGCAGGGTTAGGATTTGATTGACCTAAAAAAGTTAAAAAAGGCAAAAAAAAAGCATTTATTCATAAATAAGGTAAGGAACATTTAGTTGTAGTAACATTGGACTACCAAGAGTTTTTTGAGATTTTGCGGTAATAATCTTCTCCAGTTATCTCTTAAGAGCGCTTTGAAGGAGCTAAATGACCGCTCTACTTCTGCTGAAACGAGTGGAGCCCACTTGAAACTTTCAACATTGCTTACATCTATATTGCTTGGAAGCTTGGAATCCTAGTCGCCGTTTATTACAGAATTTATCTTCTCTATAATTGTCAGCCCCGTATTTTCATTGAAACTGTATTAAATTTTCTCAGGACTTGCTTTGCAATCGGCCCCTTTGCCTTTTCCAAGTTTTTCCGAATATCCTTTAAAATCGGCAAAACTTCGCCAATTGATGATCCATGATGAGAATTTAATTTAAATTATTGGTACATACTCTCAAAAATACCTGTTTTTTGTACAATAAATCTTCGAAAATTCGGTTTTTGGGGTCGACTAAAAATCCAAAATTAACTTTAATGTACGCCAGCTGCGCTTGTACTTCTTCATCTGCTATCAACTTCTTTGCAAATACAACACAACTGGCGCCATCTTCCAAAACGCTGACGATATTTTTGATCCGTTCAAAATAATCGGCATAATATGTGACTGCCTCTAGCCAAGTACCCCAACGAGTTAATACCTGGTGTAGTAAAAATTCAGAAATTTTAAATTTAATTTTAATTTTGAACAAACTTACGGGTTGAGGCGGTAGCGGCAATCCAGGTTCCATATCCTTAAAAACGGCAATCCGTGAAGGACTTTTTAAAAATGTTTTTTTCATATTAGACACCAAGGCGTCAATTTTTGAGTAGTGACTGCGTATCCTTTCGCAGGCTCTATGTACACCGTGAGCGACGCAAGTTACGTGAACCATTTTCGAATACAATTTTTGCAGTGCTTTGCCACTCTTTTTCATATACGGTGCAGCGTCTGTTACGAACAACAAAACTTTCTCTCGCTTAAGTTCATCTGGCCAGAGCAACCGCATTGAATCGTCAAAAAGCTGGGCAATAGTGTTTGAGTTTACTTTCTCCAGAACTTCGAACGTTAACAGGTACCCTCGACCATATGCTCGCAAAGGCCCAACAATTACATTTGTTACACAACGCTCTGCTCTGTCTGTCGTTTCATCGATGGATACAAAAATATTGTCGTCACCAATTTCAGCTCGGATTTTGTGGAGCACTTCGAGGTAGCAATCATCGACGTAATTTTTTCTTAGTGTCGACTCGTCTGGCACTTTTTTTTGTGTATACTTCTCTATAAATGTCTGTAACTCTGGACGATTAATTGTATACAACGGTATGTCACATGCTAACAACATCTTTGTGATATCGCAGTAAAATTCAGTTTTTTCAGTTCTAGTAACGAAAGACGTAATCGTTTGAGTTTTCGCTTTTGTCCTTAAAGCCAATGCTTGCTGGTGCTTTGCTCTTTTGATATGCTGTTCAATATAATTTTATTTTTCATGGTTGACTTTTATACCACACAATTTGCATAAAAACACTTTTCCGTCAGATGAAAAATGATCTGATCCAAATTTTAACACAAACTGTTTCAATTTTGTTTCCTCTTTGCAAGCCGTTTTAGGCATTTTAGCACTTAAATAAATAAATTGATACTTTTCCACTAATTTTTGTTTAAAAAAACACTCAGAGATATTATCTACCAACTACGTAGAGACGCGCACTTCGACTTATTGAGTTTCATTGTTTGGATCAGACCATCAAAGATAATCGTATTCACAGGATTTTTTCTCATTTTGTTTCAAAGGGGTAACGTAGGAGATACAGTCCCTCACACTCAAAGTGGGACAACCTACAAAAATGTTCTCTCGTGAGTTTCAGGTTTGATTGTAAAGGCTTTGATTGGAATTACTTTGCTTATCGTATTCCAATTCACATTCCATATCAATACAAACATACAATGATAAAAAACAAACACAAATTCTACCAACAACTGCTATATTTTAAAGCAAATACAGTGTTGTGCAAAACAAACGCAACAAATTTAGTCTGCACATGTAAATGTAAATATTTTCTTTTTCAATGCACTTTCTAAAATATTATAAATGCACATTTACGCAACAATGAAATAAGAACATAATAGTATATTTTTTAAAGCAATTGACACTCACATAATAAAAAGTCATAGCAAAAACCACAATATGTAATTAATGGCACTGTGCAAAACTAACGCAACAAATCTAATACTTGGTGTAGTAGCCCCTATTTTTAACAACTTCAGCATATCTGCGTGGCATTGAAGATATTAAATTTGAGATTGTGGATTGAGATATTTGTTTCCATTCAGCCCTTAATGTTTGGAACAACTCTCGCTTATTTTTGAAGTGTTGACCTGCAACTCGTCGTTTTAGAATCCCAAAGAGGTTCTCAATAGGATTCAAGTCTGGTGATTGCGCCAGCCAATCGATAACTTGCACTAGATTGCCTTTAAGCCAATCCTTCACCAGCTTTGATGCGTGTTTCGGGTCGTTATCGTGCTCAAACACCCATCGAAGTGGCATATTCCGCTCAGCATGAGGCAACATCTGCATTCCTAAAATATTTTTGTACGCAAAACGGTCCATTATCACCACAATCTCCTGAAAGGGTCCAACATCACTAGCTGAGAAACATGTCCACACCATTACGGCACAACCTCCATGCTTTATTGTAAGTTTGTAGTTTCGAGGATTTAGTATATCTCCCTTCCGACGTCTTACTGTGCACATACCATCTGAATTGACCAAATTGAACTTAGATTCGTCACTGAAAAAGACAATTCTCCATTTTTTTACGGACCAAGTCAAATGCGTATTTGCAAAATTGAAACTAATAATTGTTAATAATAATATTTGTTAATGTTAATTCCTCCGTGCAGGGACGGGTTAAGAATATCCCTGCAGCGATACCTCTCGCTTGTCGTAAAAGGCGACTAAAACAAAGGTAAACAAAAGTCACATCTAGGCAATTTAGAAAACACCAAGGTGAGCCTAGGGACACATATACCACCATTAAACTGTCCCACAAGTGTACATGCAAATCAGTGGGTTGACACGACTGGAGATCACCGGTGTTGTAAAAGTAAGATCAAACAACAAAAATCTAGAGCATGCCCGTGTCACAAAAAAAAAAGACAGGCCGAAAAACAATTGGTGCAAACAAATGCAAAAACACCAGCATTTGATTGGCCTCAGCGATGAAGTAATCCCAAACCGGGAAGCCTGCCGCTACTTTCTGAGGTCAAACCGGTGGACCCCACAAGCGGACCAGTAGGAATGCAGTTAAGTGGGAAGGTTATGGTCCTACACTTCTGACCATAACAACGCCGGAAAAAGGAAAAGAAGAAGAAAGAAGAAGAATAATATTTGTTAATTGTTAATTCTTAGGTTTTGTGCTATTAAAACGAAATATTTAAAAATTACATTTTCTACATGTGTATTTTTTTGAGCATCGGCATTTCGCGGGCCTGTAACTTTTCAAATCATTTTCGAAATCTCTTCTTCTTACCGGACTTGGATGGACACTTAAATTTAATGATGCCACAATATTTTCAGAAGACGCAAATGGTTTTTTTTTTAATAAACGACAAATTCTTCTATCGATCTTCTCCGATCTTTTCTGAGGTCGACCACCCAAATGTGTTATACTTACACTTCCTGTTGTTTTGTACTTTTCAACTAATCGCGATATAATGGAGCGGTTTATATCGTATTTTTTAGCAATGGAAATTTGACTCTCTCCATTTCGAAATTTAGAAATAATTTGATTTTTGATGTGATCAGTTAATTTACTTCGGGCCATTGTTGTAGCTCCACACACGCATTGAAAAAGAAAATATTTACATTTACATGTGCAGACTAAATTTGTTGCGTTTGTTTTGCACAACACTGTATGTGTGCATAACATATATTGCAGCTCACACTCAAAGTGGGACACGTGTCGATTTCCATGAAAACTAACGGTTCTCATTCGCAACTTGTATGATTCTGATGTATTTTCGCTCATTCCAGTCTCACGGTCCTTTCAGTACATTTGGGTGATCTTGAAGTTAAAAAGCAAAATGTCTAGACAAACTACTGTAGAGGAAAGAAAAATTGTAGTTCTGAATTATAAAAATGGTAAAACTGTTCGAGAAATAAGCGAGTTAGTAAGCAAAAAGAAATCTACTGTTTTTAATATTATAAAGAGCTATAAGGAAAATGGAAGAATCCAAAATAAACCAAAAAATACTGAAAGCAGGAGGAAAATAACCACTAGAGATGGGAGGTTTATTTTAAGAAAAATTCAAAATGATCCTTTGTTCTCGGCCATAAACCTTCAAAAAATGTTGAAGGACATTAAAAACTTAGAAGTGAGTGCAGAAACAGTTAGCCGGTTCTTAAGAAATAACAACTTGAACGGAAGGGTTGCTCGCAGAAAGCACTTAATATCTGAAAAGAACCGCCTTTTAAGACTTAAATTTGCAAAAGAACATGCAAATAAGGATATGACTTTCATGTCAAAAGTAAGTTTTTTTTTTTGTCTGTTTTCTGACTTTTGACATACTCCGAACCTTCTTGAAAGGTTCTCTTTACAGACGGGACCAAAATCAATATTTTTGGCTCCGACGGATGACCATTTGTATGGAGGAAACCCGGCGAAGAATACAATGAAAAAGCTGTTAGGAAAACTGTGAAGCATGGCGGCGGGTCCTTGATTGTATGGGGCTGCATGTCAGCCGAATGAACTGGAAAATTGGATTTTGTACGTGGAAACATGAACGCAATGTACTACATTAACATTTTAAAATAGACCGTTAAGGATAGTGCGGAGAAACTTCGCATCAAAGACGACTTTATCTTCTACCAAGACAACGATCCCAAGCATAAGTCTTGGGTTGCGAAGATGTGGCTCCTTAACAATTGCCCTAGAGTTCTAGCCACACCTGCTCAATCACCGGACTTGTAATGTAATTGAGCATTTGTGGGCAGAACTAAAGACAATAGTGGCTAAAAAAAAAGTCTTGAACATCAACGCTCTTAAAACAGCTGTGAGTGAAGAATGGGAAACTATCAAGCCATCTTTTTGCAAAAAATTGGTTGAAAGTATGTACATATGTCAAGACGTCTTGAAGAGACTGTTAAAAACAATGGAAACTCGACAAAATATTAAAAACAAATTAATGCTACTTTAAGAAGTAGAGTTTTACGTGTCCCACTTTGAGTGTGACGTAGTGAAAAGGAGGCTGAGAGAATTATGATTTTTTTTTTATTTAATAATATTGTTTTATTGTTTTTGTTTTATTGTCTTTTGAATAGTTGAAGTCATCGATACAAAAGAAAAATAATGAAATAGTTGAAAAATTAGCCATGACTTTTTTTTTGCCTTGGAAAGTTAATCATTGTCATGTTTTTAGGTTGTCCCACTTTGAGTGTGAGTGACTGTACATACATACATACAACTACACTGAAATGTACTGCATCGTATAATGTGTTGAAGGATTGCATTTACATAATAATATCTACCCCATGAAATGCAACGAATCTGAGTAAATATGTACATATCTGTGGCAATAAGACAGAAAGGCTTATGGCACGCGGGTTATGTTGAACCCAGCGGCTGACCCAGAGCAACATATCCACATAACAATTCCGGGAAACATACCGGATGTCTCGTCGCCGCCAATACCAGGAATTATGCCGGATACATCGCCACCGCTTATACTTGGAAATCGACCAGCGAATAACCCCTTGCCTGTGTCAGCGTCTGACACTGTGCTAGGTCAGCAATTCGACACTGCACTGGCGAACCAACGAAAACCAAAAATGTAAAATATATTGGCAGTTAATAAAAAGCTCTCTAAAGAGCAAGTCGAAGTTAACTCAGTTTTGTTTCTTTTTAAAATGGCAAACCGCTCGACCCTCGATTTAACTCGCGCGATCCTTTGCATGGTTTTGTTTACAAACAAGAAATATGTAAAAGTTAAGTCTGGATCGCATCGATCGGTTGAAATTTCAACAGATCGGCGTGTGTGGTGCAGTTTTGCGATAACTAACCTGCGTTCCATCTTCAATCGGCGGTGAACAATGTGAAATGAAGATCGTCAACCGATCCACAAGTGTGTGGGGAAACGAATTTCGACCGATCCATTCGATTTATAGTGCATGTATGGCCCGCTTAAGGAGCATCTTTGCACTGAATACATATACATAGGTACATGCAAACGTGCATTATCCTTCAGTTCTATAGCGAAAAAAAAAACCAAAATACATAGGTAGAAAGGCAGAAAAAAGCATTTATGGTGTAAAAAGGCAAAATAAAATTTACATGTTTGGAATCAGGGGAACATAAAACGGATTTGTGTAAAGTCGATACTATCATACGATTACACAAAAAAAAAGAGACAAAGCTAGCAAAATCCTATCCCTGGTTATAAGCATGGTGGTAGTTCAATTACCAAACGATGAGGGGATGCTTTTCGAGACATTGGTCTAAAAAACATAGAGCAGAAACGTACGAAACTGGTTTCAAGCAAAGAAGATTGATATAATTAGATGCCCATCCTAATCTACTGACTTGAGCCCCACCAAGAATTTATGTTAAATGTGTAAAAGAATTTCCCGGTGGGATAGGCGTTAGTATATACATGTGGAGAGCCAGTCGTAAGAGGTGATAAAATCCTAATTATGTCTCATGAAAAATATAGTAAAGTAGTCGCAGACTCTGCACTAAACACACTCACATCACTACACCGATACACAATAACAACACCACACTCAAAACAACATCAAAAATATATGGCTGGTCTCCCTTGGGTAAAATATTCCGAAGGTAAACTAGTCCCCCGATCGGGTCTCCATGTTCGTATTCCTGGAACGTACGCAACTTGTGCAGACCAGGTGCTTTCCAATCAGTACTCATTTTTTTTTTTTTATTGAAACGTTATAAATTGTGAACATTTCAACACACTGCAACAAGTATAAACCAGCAAGCAATTTTCATCTAATCAAATAAATAAAATATCTTTGAATGTAAGCAGAAGTCAAAACTACGATCTATCCAGAAGGGTATAATATTTAAGGTGAACGATTGCATAACTCGTGTGGTTTAATACGTTTGAGTTTTCGGATCCATCCATTGGTGTCACTTAAACTTGCTGCATGCTGGTTGATGCGGTGTCTCAGCTTTGTGAAATACGTTTTCGCGTATCTAGAAATTGTCTCCTGTTCATTCCCTAGTTTAAGGTCACGTTGTAACTCCGTGTTCCTTACATAGCGTGGTGCTCTGACAACGTCTCTAACGACTTTATTTTGAAACCTTTGTATGATGGCAATATTTGATTGGGAAGTACATCCCCATAACTGGATACCGTATGTCCATACTTATTTTTAATATTTGTTTATACATATATTAAAAGCTTATTATGTACTGATATGTGCGATTTTCTACCAATGAGCCAGTTAAGTTTTCTTAATTTGATGTTAAGCTCTTCTGTTTTTTCTTTTTCACGCGTTCTTTCCATCTTAGCTTAGCATCTAAATTTATTCCTAGATACTTAGCCGTGTTGGAGTAAGGAACTTGAGCGTCTGAAATAAATATTGGCTTGTGGGTAGTTTTTTTGTTAGTGAAATCAACGTTGACAGATTTTGAGCTGTTTAGGTGAATACGATTATTTTTGATCCAGTTGAGAACTCCATTTACAGCAGCTTGTAGAGTTTCAGTTGATTCGCTTTCGTTTTTTGTAAGTATAGCTGTGTCATCAGCAAACGTAGCTATTGTGCATACTGAAGGTGTTGGCAAGTCATTAGTGAATAGAATAGCACTGGGCCTAGGATACTTCCTTGTGGAACTCCAGCATTAATTTCTTTCAGTTAAGAGTACGAATCGCTTTGTTTCATTCTAAAATATCTGTTTGAAAGATACGATTTTAGAAAGTCCTTGAATTCCTTGGGAAAGAGTGATTTTAGTTTTTGAAGAAGGCCTTCATGTTAAATTTTATCAAATGCCTTTGCCACGTCCAAAAAGACAGCTCAGCATATCTTTTTCTCCTCTTGAGCTTTTTGGATGACATCAGTAATTCGATGTACCTGTTCTATTGTAGAATGTCTATTTCTGAAACCAAATTGATGCATTGGAATCATATCTCCACTAAAGATAAAAGGGCTTAATCTCTTCAGAAAAACCTTTTTTAATACCTTAGATAAAATTGGTAAAAGAAGTATGGGCCTGTAGGGTGATAGTTCGTGAGAATCATTTCCTGGTTTGGGGATCATTATGACAGGGAACATGGTTCAGGTTAAAACACGCGTTTATTAAAATTGCCACTTTAATCAAATCTCTTGGTGGTAGCTTCTTTAGGACTTCTGTGGTTATTAAGTCAAATCCAGCTGATTTTTTCCGTTTAATCTGATTAATTTCATTAGGTGTGGCGAAAGGAATTTTTTCGTTCGGCTGCTCCACTTCTGGCCATATTTCATTGATTTGCGATTCTTTGGGTTGAAAATTATCCATTAGATACTCAGCAAATACGTCAGCCTTTTCGGCATTTGTCCTAGCCCAGGTGTTGCTTGATTTTAAAGGTGAGTTCAGAACTCAATGAAATTATTAAGTAAAGGGTCCGCCATCTAACGTTTTTTTTTCAAGTAGTGCTTATTTCGTGAATGGTAACACTTAGCTCATGTCTGATTTGACAGATAATTAGTTTTATCCTTCCGCTGAACGAATATGGTTGTGTATACGCTTGAACAACGCTGGGAAATATTGCGACATTACTTTGAAAAAAAGATGCCGATTTTGCCAAAAAAATCATCTTTTCAGATGAAGCTCATTTTGATCTTGGCGGGTATGTAAACAAGCAAAATTGTCGCATTTGGGGCACAGAAAACCCGCACGCATACATTGGAAAGCCGATGCACCCAAAACGAGCCACTGTTTGGTGCGGATTTTGGTCCAGAGGCATAATTGGGCCATTTTTCTTCGAAAATGAGCAGGGAGTGGCCGTTACAGTCAATGGCGATCGTTATCGGGCCATGTTGAACGAATTTTTGTTCACAAAAATTGAAGAGGAGGATATTGGCAACATTTGGTTTCAACAGGACGGCGCTACGTGCCACACAGCCCAAGCTACACTCGATGTTTTGCGCCCTGTTTTCGAAGATCGCATTATCAGCCGCAGAGCTGATGTCGTTTGGCCACCTCGGAGCTGCGATTTGACACCGTTGGACTATTATTTGTGGGGTGCCGTCAAAGATAAGTGTTACGCCGACAAGCCAGAGACAATTGACGCTTTAAAGGACAATATTCGTGAAGCCATTGGTGAAATACAGCTGCACATATCGATAATGTGCTTAAAAATTGGACCGATCGTGTAGGCTACTGCATGGCCAGCCGAGGCAGCTATTTGAATGAAATTATTTTCCATTATTAACCGGAAGGATTGTACTTTCAAATAAAAAAAGAAATTTGAGAATATATTCAGCAGTTTTTTTTATAGCATTTTCAAAAAAAAAAAAAGTTATTTGGCGGACTCTATATAAATTGAATATCACAGACATACAAGAAGTTCGAAGTGGTAAAGAACGCATTTTATGAAACAATGGATGAAATATTGTGAAAATCGTACGCGAAGATTCCATGCGAAAATAGGAAAAGAAGTGGTATACAGGCCAACAATAGCCGAATAGGTCACCATGTCTTACCAAATGATCATGGTTTTAGGACAATACGTTTCGTCAGCTTAAAAAAAAAATTGAAACACAAGCGAATGCACAAAACTGCATGGATATCACCGTGTTGAGTAATGCGCAACCAAATTGATCATTTATTAACAGATAGAAGACACCGGACCAATGTATTAGATGTTAAAACATACAGACGAGGGAATTGCGATTCAGATCACGTTCTTATCATTGCCAACATTAAAAGCCGAATTCAAATTCACAGAAGCGAACTCAGGAATGTACGAATTTAAAAGTTAAAGGACCCTCGTATGTACCGTCAATACACACACGAAATTAGTAACCAGTTTGCCCTACTAGTTGGCGTAGACACTATGAACCATAAAAGGTGCTATAAGTAAGCAATGGAAAACAAACTAGACTAGTGCGAAAATACCAAAAATACCCAAAGAAAAGCATTGGTTCGACGAAGATTACGAGGAAAAAGTAGAAGCCTGTAAAGATCTAAGACTTCAAGCATTGGAAAATAGTGAAAAGAAAATACGTACGAGATACCAAACCCTATGTAAGGAAGTCAGCAGTTAAGGATAAAAAACGACTATGCAAAGGAAAGTTTGCTACCATTCAGGAAGAATGATGTAGGGCTAAACGAGATACGGAAAGAAAAGGTTATTGGACAACAAATGGGTTGCTACCTAATGGAGGAGATATTTCGATAAACTGCTCAATGTAAAATGATCCAGAGAGAAGAAGTCATCGAGGAAGTAAAGGAGGCAATTCATCGATCGCAGGAATCAACCTATTACCATCGGAATTATAAAATAGAAATAAAATAAAATTAACAGAAAAGTGTTACATGGGGTCGTCAGGGCCATATGCAACAATGAAACCATTTCCGAGACATAGAAAAACAATTATCGAGGAATATTCCTGCTATGAAGTTGTAATAAGATGCTGTCAAATATGCTCTTAAGGAGGCTAGTCTAATACACGGGATTGCCACTTCTGTCCCTGTTTGACCGATCAAAATGAAATTTTGCAGATAGCTAGAGTCTAAGGTGGTGATTTTTAGAGGCTAATAAGATTTTGGAAAATTTATGCCACGGAAGAATAATCACCGAAAAACGCTCTCATTGATTTGCGATTTTTTTTTTCACACGCACTACCTGCAGGTCACTTGAACAATGTCGATCAAACAATGATGAAGCATACCATCAAGGAATAATCACAAAAAAAAGCGCCATGGCTTGACGAGTACAAGTTTTGCTTGTGATAGTCTCTGACTGCTTGTCATTAAAAGACAGCGTGACCTTGGGTAATACTTGTAGAATTCTATTTGATCGGCATTAACGAAGTTGCCCTTTCGAAAAATGATACACTATGGCAATTTGATTCAAACACATTGACTCGAGGGACTCGGGACGCGACAAATAATGGTCGAGAAGCGTTCTTGGAATAATCTCTTCATGTCGAGTGACCAGATTTTCACTTTAAGACAGATTTAAGAAAGGAAATGGAAATTCCATGAGACGGTTCACTAAATATTCGCAGATTTTAAAAAGGCATAAAAATCCATGGGCCGATTGAAAATGTAAATATCATGTCCTTGAGTGTAAGGCCGACAAACCTGAAAAAGTTGGTGAAACTGGTACAAGTATGCCTGCTTTAGGTACGCTCACGCTAACGATCTGGTCCTTCTGGGAGATAGTGAAGAAACAGTTAAGAGAAACACAAAACGTCTCATAATCGCAGGTTTAGGAGTAAATGAAGAGGAACCCAAACATAGGGTCACTGACCAACTTGAATCAATCTAAACCGACATAAGATCGAAAGAAATAAAAGATTACAAAAACAACTTTTTTGTCCTGTAATGTTAAAATCCGTATTTATGAAACCACAATAATGCCAGTTACACTTTACGTTTGTGAAACTTGGTTTTTGACGCCTAGTCTAGTTTTTTGAATTGACCGTTTCTTTTCGCGTTAAATGATGGCCCGAATTAACGTATATTAAAATAGATGTTTGTGGCGAATAGTGAATGGAATGGTTTCAAATGGTGACATTGACTGTCCATTTCTGACAAGAAATTAAAAACAAAAACTATTTATGAGCAGATTTGCGAGTGAATATTCAGTCGTCAAAATGGAAAATAAATGAACAACCGTGAAAGCGCTCGCCTTTTCAATGAAAATCGAAAAGAACTCGTCCCACAGATTAAAAATCGAAAGAGGAAATTAGAAGTAAATCATGAGACTGCAAGTGAGAGCCGACTTACTGGTTTTATAGATATAAAAAAAAAAGTTATTTAGAGACAAAGTGTAAGATGGCCCTTGGTTGGCTACTTGATCTAACTCGTTGCACGTTACTCGGTATCGTCAGTAAACATCTTCGATAACTGACAGCTGTCAAATCCTTTTCACGTGTTTTCATTTCCAACGACCGTCGTACCAAAAGCAATTCTCCAAAAATGGCTTTGAAACGCTTGAAAAGTTAGTAATTTCACCAAAAAACATATTCAAACATAAAATTAATTATATTTACCCCTTTTTAGCTAAAAAATCAAAGCGAATGACATGCAAACAAAAGTATAAAATTCAAAAGAAAGTCCGCGAGCACAACCGCAAGATACGCAAAGAGGCAAAGAAGAATGTCAAGTCCGGAAGCAAAAAACAAAAACTTATTCAAATACCAAATATCTGCCCCTTTAAAGAGGACATTCTGAAGGAAGTCGAAGAATTCAAGAAACGCCAGGAGGAAGAAAAGAAACGTCGCAGGGAACAGCTAAAACAGGAAAGACAAAATGGCCAGAATAGGTTCGCGACTCTGGAATCGATGGTCGAAGATGCTGAAATGCGCGACACCATACACACCGTCATGCACGAAAATGATGTGCAGCTCGATGGGGTGAGTAGCTCTCTTTTTTTATATTATTTTCGCTAACTCGGAGAGTCCTTCAGAAACAATATAAAGGCGCCGTGACGAAGGAAAACTCGCTGCGGGCGTATTTCAAGGAATTTAAGAAAGTTATCGAGAATGCCGATGTTGTACTGGAAGTCGTGGATGCAAGGTAGAACCACTTTTACCGATATATAGAGTTTATTGCTTATATTCCAATAGGGATCCACTGGGAACACGTTGTACGGAAGTCGAACGTGCTGTAAAGTCAGCACCAGGTAACAAACGGCTGGTCCTCATCCTCAACAAAGCTGACTTGGTGCCTAAAGAAAATTTAAACAGTTGGATCCAATATTTCCGCAGTAGAGGGCCTGTAACAGCATTCAAAGCATCAACACAGGACCAGTCGGCAAAGCTTGGTCGCAGGAAACTCCATCAAATGAATACAGACAAGGCGATGCAAGGATCGGTATGCGTTGGAGCCGAGCTCCTTATGTCGATGTTGGCCAACTACTGCAGAAACAAAGGCATCAAAACGTCTATCCGAGTCGGTGTGGTTGGAATTCCCAATGTTGGCAAGAGTTCTATCATCAACTCGTTGACAAGAGGCAAAACATGCTCAGTTGGCTCCACACCTGGCGTCACCAAGTAAGCATTAAATATATCGTTTTCTTAAATAGGGTTGATAACATCACTCTTTTATAGAGCAATGCAAGAGGTTGAACTGGATTCAAAGATAAAACTCATCGATTGCCCTGGGATAGTGTTTTCGAGCGGAAATCAGTCATCGGAGAACTACGTTCCCGCTGTATTGAAGAACGCCCAGCGTGTCGGCGATGTGAAGGACCCCTTCACAGTGGCCGAGAGCATTTTGAAACGCGCAAGCAAGGAGTACTTCTGCAAATTGTATGACATCACCGAATACAACACGTTCGAGGAGTTTTTCGCAAAGAAAGCAGCGCGAATGGGTAATGAATAACTTTTTCCTCGTGAGATCTTGATTAGCAAATAAGCTATTTGCAGGCAAATTAATTAAAAAGGGTGTCCCAGATGTAGTGGCAGCTGCTCGTAGTGTCCTCAACGATTGGAACACCGGCAAGATAAAATACTGCACTCAACCACCAGAAGACACTGCAAAGGACTCTGTTCACAAAAGTGCCTCAATCGTTCACCAAGATGCCAAGGAGTTCGATATTGACAATTTCGAAGCAATGGAAACGGAAATCCTAAACAAATTCGATGTTAAGAAAGAGGACGTCATGGAAGTGACATCCACAGGTCCCATTGAGATGAAACCGGTGATAGACGACAATCCAACCGAAGGTTCATCTGCAATAATCGACGAAAGCGAACCGAGAGGAAAGAAACGCAAAATTGACGCTGAAGATAGGAAACGAAAGGCTGACCCCACGATGGATTTGGAGGGCAATCAGATGCTCAATAAAAATCTGAAAGACATGCAAAAGAAAAAGAAGAAGCTGGCGGTGAGGAATGAGAAGAAAGTATCGAAGGTTGCGGACGTACTGGAGAACTTTTCACTGGACACTAGTGACGATAAATATGACTTTGATTCAGACTACGTTGTAAAGGAATAGAGTAGTTTGGTGAATAAGTTTTTTTGAACATTCTTTCGTGTAAATAGAGTAAATAAATTCGTTTGCTTTCTATCTACTTTGAAGAAGGTTCATTGAATTAAGTTTGTAATCCATTTTGCCTGAATAAGAAGCGACTGAATTCCTACTCCATTTCTGTCCCAAAAAAAAAAACCATGGTAGATGTAGGCGCAGAGTTGATGGCAGCACTGCACGCACTCACACACTACAACAATAGACCATTACAACACTATTCAAAACAGCATCAAAAATCGTTGACACGCTTCGGTATTAAACATGGTTAGTCTTTACAATCTGGAGGTAAACTTCTTCCTCAGTCGGATCTCCAGGTGGAAACTACCCAAGGGAAAGCATTCATGAAAAAGAGTGCACAAAAAAGCGAAACATGAAGTTAACACACTCATGTTGAACGTCTGAATTCCAAATGGCCGATAATAATAATTCGTATTTTAGGCCATATGCGGTAGCAAAACTTTAAAAATCTGAAAGCCAAGCTTCGACTTTACTTAAGAAACCTTGTAGTAATACATATAGGCGTTTGGTAGAACCTTCAAACTCTTATGGAGCACCATGGAATGGGTGAGACGAGGAATACTACAAACCATTGTGCGCTATAGTGTGGTGGTAGGCCTTTCCCCAGCCCACTAAACCATACTGAAGCTACATATAGATGGCGCCACTATCGACAAAACAAATTTTAGGAAGTAACAACCTTTAGACGATATGTGTCAAAACAGTATGACCGACGTACATATAAATACAAGTTACAGTGGTTTTCCTGACATTAATCTTAAAATGTATGGATTGACGGATTTGGATTCCAAGGAGAGCAATGGCTTGGCAGGATTTCCGACTTTAAATGTGTCCGTATAAACACCGATGATACTGAACCTTATGTTCGCCCAAAATCGGCAGTTGTTCAAGGAAACATAAAAAAAAGTCTACAATATGGAGTTGGATGATTGTAATAGAAGTTTCGTGATATCTGACATTGGGAGGGTATTCTCTATTGAGCATGAGAAAGTTCTGTTTAAATGAGTAGCACGATTACTAAAAGTCTTTACAGCACTGTTTGGAGCTATTTCATCGTACAAAAAAACATTTTTTCCCGTGCGGTCTGTCACAACAATCTAATGTCAAATTGATGGTTAGCTGAGTGGATAACAAAGATGATAACCGTCTGAAATGGCCAAAAACGGCCAGCTAGTAAGGTATTTTGGGATGGCCGCTGCTTTGATTTGTCGATTATTATTAAAACTCGGAAATTTAGAGCCTCGTTGACAGCCCTGCGCCTAGCCTCTCTGTCATGAGTGTGTTCTGTATTCAATGTTTCACTGTTCTATTCCATTTCTTCGAGATCTATCCTTAAATTGTCCTCTCATCTACGACGCGGCCTTCCTGACGGTCCTCACTGTTCGTCCACTGTCCATACGTTCTACGTTTCCTGCCAATACCCGTCTCGATTTTGTTACTTTGACATTGCTGGGGCTTAAGAAAGTTCTTCGAGTTCTTGATTGTGAAGTTTTCTCCATTCGCCTTCGTCTTGTTTTCCACTATAGTTTCTCCTTAAGACCTTGTTCTTAAATACCCGAAACATATTTTCCTTCTTCTTATGCAGAGATCAAGGGTTATGTCCGTAAAGTGCCACTGGCATTATTATGACTTTATCAATACGTATTTTGACATTGCGGGACATGAGAGCTGTTTTAAATAATTCCTTCATCGCAAAGAAACACTTGCCCTTATCAAGTGTTTTATTTATTTCGATCTTTATGTCGTTTTTGGAAATGAAGACGGTTCCCAGATATTTGAACTCGTCTACTTACTAAAAGCGTCTATCCAGTATAGTCAGATTCGGTGAGTGATCATGTATTTGGTTTCCTCTTTATTTCCCTCTTATTCTTCTTCTTCTTCTTCTCGTATGGCGCTACGGTCCGGTGTGAACCCTGGCCTCAAGCAAAAAACGTCTCAAACTGTCTCCTTCCATCTGTATGCGCCACCTTAGATTCGGTCGTCCTCTGCTGCATCGTCCCTCAGGGTTGGATTCGAAGACTCTTTGGGCCGAATCTGTGTTGTCCATTCGTTCTAGATAGCCTAGACTTCTTAGACGTTGGATCCGGAGACGTCGTACTAGACCAATGCCGTCCACACAGTTCGTTGTTGTCTCTTCTCCTCCACTATCCGTTTATACAGGGTGCAGCCATTAGAAAGAGATGTAATCGTTGCCTTCTAAAAAATGGGGATCATATTGAATATTTGTAATAATAAAACTCCGAATTTTTTAAAAACAAATAAAAAAGAGGTCAATGTTTTAAACATTAATTTGCCTACAAGTCCAGCCGCGTTAAAACAAAAAAAAAGGTTTTTCTTGGAAAAAAATGGTTCTGGTTTTTTTTTAATTTCTCAAAAACTACAAGACATTTTTGCATCCGGTTTTCTGTTTTAACTAAAAACTAATAAGAGAATTGAATTTTTGAAAAAAAAATACTACTTAATTACATACAATTTTGAAAAAAAAATAGTTCGAAATTTTTTTTTTCATTTTTTTTTCCAAAATTTTGAGTTTGAAAATTAATTTCTCAAAAACTATACCTTGAAACAGCTTGGTTTAAAAACAAGATGAAGGAAGAGGTTTCTGGCTTTACAAAAAAGTATATAACGGTATTGTGGATGTAACTGTTGATTTTTAATAATTTTTTTTCCAAATTAAGTAATTTTTTTTAGAAATTTGCCCCTCCCGGCTAAACGGGGGGGAATAGACTCCCCCTCCATACGATTTTTTTCTTGTCTTGACCAGACCTACACGTTCTAGCTTTTTGGCACACTGCTCGTGGGACACCCTGTATAAACGCATTGAACGCAGAATTTTCCTCTTGCAGCGACCAAGGGCATCTTTATCCGTTTTCGTTAAGGTCCAGGCCTCTGCGCCATAAAGGAGTACGAGGATGATCAGTGATTTATAAAATGCTACCTTGGTTTTTCGAGAGAGGGGTCTACTTCGCAATTGCCTCTTGATCCCAAAGAAGCAGCGGTTGGCAAGAGTAATTCTGCGTTTGATTTCAGCGTTGGTGTTGTTGTCGCTGGTCACTAGTGAGCCAAGGTAGGCGTCAATTGTGAGGATCTAGCTAAGACGACGGTGTTGTGCGTCTTTTTTTGGATGACAGCATGTATTTCGTTTTACCCTCGTTTACCGAAAGACACATTTTAGCCGCTTCTGCTTCATTGACATCTTGCTGTGCTCGCCCAATTACGTCAATTTCATCCGCGTACGCAAGCAATTGCGCAGACTTGAAATAGATCATACCCCTTGTGATGGCCATTGAGCCTCGTGTGTCACCTTTTTCGAAGGTCTCGGGTTATTCACTAACGGCCCTAATGGACCAGCGAGAATTCTCTATTTTCATCCTGCACAATCGGACAAGTTTGGCAGGGATGTTGAAACTAGACTTGGCTCGGTATAGCCCGTCCCTAAGCATATTGTCATGTGCGGCTTTAAAATCGACAAAAAGATGGTGTGTGTCGATTTGGAATTCTTGGGTCGTTTTCAATTCTGCCGCAGTGTGAAAATTTGGTCTATTTTGAATTTACCTGGCCTGGAACCACATTGATAGGAACTTATTAAACTAACCACAAAGGCTTTCAGGCATTCACACAGTACGGCAGAGAAGATCTTGTACGCGATGTTAAGGAGACTTATTCCTCTATAGTTGGCGCAGTTATAGCGATCTCTTCTTATGGACTGGGCAAACGATGCTAAGATTCCATTCGTCGGGCATGCTTTCCTCCGACCATATTTTACAGATGAGCTGGTGCATGCACCCTACCAACTAATCTCCAGCCGCTTTAAATAGCTCAGCAGTTAGGCCATTTGCGCCCGCGGCTTTGTTACTTTTAAACTTCGAAATAACAAGCTTAATTTCATCTAGGTCAGGTGGGCGGAATTCTCTTGTATCTTCGACCGTTGCGAATGGATCATTCTGCCTGACTTCTTAACCTATGTACTTCCTTTCCTGCCATTATTAGACTGCGTTTCTCTTAACTGTTCCCTCACTATCTCCTACAAGGTCCAGATCGTCAGCGTAAGCTAGAGCGCGTATGACTCCATTAAGGGTTATTCTCCTTTAATTTTCTGAAAAAAATTATGACTTCCAGCATCAAATTAAAAAGAAGTAGTGACAAGGCGTATGCTTGTATTAAGTTTCCCGTATCTCGAATATTTTAGATAGAGCGTTTCGACTTCAACTCGTCCTTTGTTTCTATTTAGGCATGCTTGCACGAGGGGTGATCCAAAAGTAATGATATTGCAGTCACTTCTCGTCCGCATAAAAATCCCAAACAAAGTTTGCTTGCTTATATACCCTCTAGGTAAGCGTAAAAATCAAATAAATAGGCCACCATTCCAAGAAGGTACATTAATTTGAATGCGAACCGTCGCCATCGAAGGGATAACATCAAAACGAAATAAGAGTTGTCAATTAATTTAATTTTAATTTTAATTTTACCTCTGCTTGAAAAAACTGTCTATCAACGACAAACACAGTGACTTGGTGAAAACTTTGGGGGACTCTGCTCGCAGCAGCTTGCTAGGCCAAGCAGTTTAAGCTGGGCAGAATATCCACTCAAGATGAACATCGCGAAGCACTCCCTTCATTGCAGAGAACGTGGAAAAAGTCGACAATTTTTTTTTGGCAGATTGACGTGTGATCATCAAGCATATAGCCGAGGTCACAGGAATCTCATATTGCAGCGTTCAACGAATCCTTGCGAACGAATCGCATATGAAAAAGGTCTCTGCGCGTTGAGTACCGAGAACATTAACCGACGAGCAAATCTTGAGAAATTCCAAGCAGATCGGGAAATGTTTTTGTTACGTTTCGTGACCATGAACGAGGCGAACGAGACCTGAATCCACCATTTTGAACCTTAAACCAAACAACAATCGATGACTTGGAAACGAGCCTCCTCACCGATGCCAAGTTAATTCAACGTTTCAAGTTCGGCGGGAAAGATTATGGCATCCGTTTTTTTTGGGACCCTGAAGGAATAATTATGGTGGAATATTTGGAAAAGGGGGCCACTTTTTCGGTATCTTACTAGGCACGCTAAATAAGAAGATTGAGGGGAGTCATTAAAGAAATAAGACGAGCTGGAGTGCTGTTTCACCGAGCAAACTGCGAGCTGGAGTGCTGTTTCACCAACGTAATGCACCGGCTCGCAAAGCCGCAGTTCCGATGGCTGCCATTCAAGAAATGGGATTCGAACTACTCGAACACCCGCCCTATTCTAGCTCCCAGTGACTTCTACCTCTTTCCTCGGCTCAGGGAATACATCCGAGGCAAGATATTTGAGAACAATAGCGAAGCTATGGCCGCTGTAGAGGCGTTTTCGGAGGCTCAAGAAAAATTAGTTTCTTTCTAACGGAATTCCGGGTTTAAAATAAACAGGATGGACAAAATGTATTGACTTGTTAGGAGAAAAATAAATTTTTATGGAAGAACCAAGATAATGCTTCAAGTTTGCTATGTGGCTAGATTAATTCATGTTTTGAGAATTATTAGACGCACCGTAAATGGGAGAGCTATATCGACCTAGAATATGTACATGGAAGAGAAACATGGAACGCAGACCGCACTCATGACATGGAGGCTAGGCGCAGGATTGTCAACGAGGCTCTAAATTTCCGAGTTCCAAATGGCCGGTTGGAATACTCTGTCGAAAACGACATGCAGAAATTGATCCCTTCAAAAACAATGATATTGATATTGAAGATGAAAAACGTTCCGGGGCACAGAAAAAGTTTGAAGATAAAAAACTGGAGGCAATTCTTTCATGGAGACTCACATCAAGAGGGTAGCCTACGAACTGATTACAAGTACGACTACGACTACAGTTTCGAAACGTTTGAAAGCATAAGGAATGATTCATGATTAACGGCAGAAAAGGTAAGATTTTTTGCATCGTTTCGTGAGTCATGACTGATGGTGACGTGGATCGGAAATGCATTAACATCGTCGATAAAGGCAAATTTTCCCTGGTTAGAAGACTCTGCTCTGCTTTTGGAATCAATAGGGTGTTGTTTATTATAAGTTGCTCAAACCGACTAAAACCATCAGGGGAGATTACTATCGATTGCAATTGATGTCGCTATACGCACAGCAACACGATCCCAATCGATGAGAAAGAGAATCGGACCCAAGACAGAACCTTGTGATACCCTTGAATTAATTACCCTATTACAACTGAAACGGCTCTTAAACTTTTTGATTTCAACTTTGAATAAGTCCCCGAAAACCAGCCTGATGTACAACATCTTGCTCAAGAAAATAACATGATTTACCACGACAAAATCTTTGGTCGTTACATTTGAATCTGTCAGGAAATGTACCACCGGAGATGCTTCATTTTAAAAGAAAACCAGAATACCGACAAAGCTTCAAGTTAGACAGGCTATCAACACCATAGGAATGGGATTCATTATGCGAATTATTTATACATAAGATTTACCATCTAGTAATTGATTTAATGAAGAAACTGGCACTATAAATTATACCTTCCACCACGCTACCTACGGTACAGCTCTAGCAATATTCGTAGCTGACGGCTGAAGCACAAAACATTAAATAAATATATTGGCATCGTTAACAATAGAATTTCCATTTAATATTACTATAGGTACCTTGTGGTTTCTGAAATTTTGAAACATAGTACCTATTGTGACAGAATAGACTTTCTCTGTTAACTTTAAGAGACAAATTTTGAAGCGACTGCGAAGTGAGTAGGTGATTAACACATTTTTTACGTAGCATTCTTTTAAGCTCTATTAGCTTTAGTTTTGAGTGGCATAGTCAAGGCTTCAATTTAATTTCCGACTTTCATTGTAGAGAACAAAAGCTTGATCTTCCTTAATGCGAACGTAATATCTTTTGGAGGGTATTATAAGCAACAGCAACATCATTATCATCATAAACTGCCTCCCCGTTTTTAAAACTTAGCTTACCCTTAATTAGAGTGCATGTAGATAATCTTATTTCAAGTCTCCGATGTTATAAGCTGCTAAACGGAAAACATGTTATATGTGATATGGCGGTCTAGTCTAACACTGCACATTGAGTGGGAGATATGTTTTTGAAAATGACCAAGCACATGGTCCAATCAGATGTGGGTCTCGTCCGTTACTTAATAAAAGAAATAAGGGCTTGTTCAACCATAAGGAGCAAAAATGACTTTAAGACTAAGCTTGGAGTCAAGATGTCAATAAGGTAAGCGACTTTGAATTTAGAAACAAACAGACTAAATTCACTTAGAAAGGGCTGAGTATCATGTAATTGTATATATTATTGTACAAACAGTTGATGTTGATATACAATAAAGCGGTTCCCAAGCTCTGATAGTCAACGTGAAACATCAAAGAACCACGAGATCGATTAGTTCATTTGATTGATGTAATCATAGTGTAGGTCCATCTGCCTTTATTGGCAGAGTTTGCGATGGGGCCATCGAACGCGTCCGTTCTTCCTCCTTGACTCTTCTTATTGATTTGGCTTCAATTGACATTGAGACTCTATTACTATTAGGTGGCGTCGAAGAGCTAGAGCTAAGCTTCTCTCATTCACTTATGTTGTGTGCGATTTGTTTTTTTTTTTACACAAGTGAACGCGATCTACAGTTTAATGCCGATTCCAGACAACAAAAGCCGAGAAGTTTTTTTTAAGGCAAGTATACTACGGGGAGTTTTGCCAGTACCTCGCCGAGGAGGAAAGCTGTGGAATAAACATTCGATGGCGTTGGTTTTATCCGTTGGTTGGGATCCGAACTCGCTCTTGAGACATTGAGAGTCTCCTACTGTAAATTCTGCCCATCTTCTCCGCAAGGATGTCAGCGTGGATCATTTCAGCAATAACACATCCGATAGTGTCCTGTAAACCATTATTGTCCTATACTGATGTCAGATTTCTTTTCTTTTGAAGGTTTCTCTTCGGACAGGTGCAGCTTATAAAAGAACAGAGCTGACCATTGCCTATAGTCCTCTTGTCTATCCAAGTTAGATATTTTCCTAAAGTGTCATGTTTAGAGTGATTTGGCTCACTTGCTCTGGCAGTCCGTATGTGTTTGGAACTGCTGTTTTCTTCGGATATTTCGCGGTTTTTCTGCTCGTAATAAGAATGGCCTCTATTTTGTTGCAGGCGAGTTGGAGGTCTGCAGATTCAAACAACTAACTTGTCTGGGCTCTTGCTGCACTTATGACTGACTCGATTATTTGAGTATGTTTTGCAAGGGTCGATATAGCTACATATAGCAAACTGAGGATATTATGTCCCTGTGGTAGCCTTAGGTTAGGTAAAAAGCTCCTAACCTAACCTCGGTAAAAAGCGGTGGGGATCACTTAGACCAAGATCGGTCCATTGTGCTATCACTAGAGTCGGCTTGGTCACAGCTACTCTTGGAACCATTCTGAGTGCTGAATAAAATCCGATATTTTGTAGATCTCGGGTAGATCCGTTAGTTCATTAAAGAAATATTTTCAGAAATCGTCTTCTTTAGAAGGCAGGGCAATTACATAGGAGTTGGGATGGAGATTCTTCCTCTTCCTCATCATGACACGAACTCCAGTAGTCGTTATATGGCTGTCCTAAACTTGCGGCATGTTTTCCTAAAGCGCAATGTCCTATTAGTACTCCGATTAGGCTGCGTATTTCTAGCAGCCTTGTGGTTTTACGTTGACAATACCTGGGCCAGGTTTGTCTCGCATAGTTGCATGTTTCAAGATCACGCCATCTCTCAATTGCCTGTTGCAGTGCATTTTTCGAGATTTTATATTTTGCGTTTCCATTGGTGGGTGGATCCCCCAGTGTGGTGCCTATTTTGGCTAGTTCGTCACAATTCTTCACAATTACCTTTCTTATCTCACTTTTATATAGTTAGAGGCTTTTGCTTTTTTGCCTTATTTAAAAGCCGTCTGCTTTCCTTTCTAAGAGTACCAAAATCAGCAGACCACCTAGGAGGTTTAGTTCCCTTTGTTGGTCTACTACTAGGGTAAGACTTTAGAACGGATGTGTTCATAGCTCCTGTAACTTTATTCGCCAGGCGTTCAATGTCTGCATGCGACTTGGGGCTACTTAATTGAGCGGGCTCAAGGGCGCCTTTAAGGTTAGCTTCATATTTATCACAATTGATCCGTTTAGGATTCCAAAAGGGTTTTTTAGGTTGGTTCTCAAAGCCCCTATTAAAAATAAAGAGGTCTGTTTCAATAATGTAAGTCAGTACAGCGACTGCCCCAAATAGTGTGGTGAGCATTCGCATCGCATCCTATCAGGGCTGCTGTTTTTGTCCTTTCTGCCTCACTGACTATCCTTTCATTGTTGTAGATGGTAAGGCCAAGTATGTTGCGGAGATCCATAAGCCTTCTTCACGGGAGACCTCTACTCTGGCAGTAGTGGGGTCACAGGTGCTGTAATTACTTAAAAGAAATATATTAATATGAGCTAAAATGCAGGTTATAAGGGTACCTTCGCAGTTAGCGTGTAGCTGTTTGTATTGCTTTGCCCTTACTCCGGTAATGCGATTATTGCTAATCCATGGCTCCTGGATATGGACTATATCGGGTCCATTTTCTGCAAGGTGGAGAATAAGGTTTGCAGAAGAAACTTTACTATGGTGAAGATTTATCTAGATTACACGTAGCATTGGAACTATTGCTTAAGCCAGATGCCTATGTCACAGTAGCATATACGTAGATCCTCTGAATCAGAGGATAGGGTATTGGATTCCTTCGGAGTTCTCAAGGAAGCTGAGGTGGTGGGAATCTTCGCCATTGCCTGCTTCTCGTCCGGTTCGTATACCTTCAGCCTGATTGTTTAAAGGTCAAATCGAACTTTACCTTCTTTCGTTTTTAGTGGAGGGAGGGAATCTCTGTTCAGCAACAGGGTAACTATTCTGTCCGAGTGCTTAATCACCTTGGTAGTCGGAAGATGGGAATTTTGCCTCTGCAACAGCAAATTATTTTGTGGGCCGCTGGGTTCCACGGGCATACGGGCGCGCGCCTCTGGGCTGAGCGAGATCTCGTCCTTGCTAACAATCTCGGGCTTGGCACCTTTGCATAAATTGTTAGCCGCGGCGACAGTGGCCCTAAGAAAGGATGCAGCGCAGTCATAGTCGCAGGCAATAAGTTTGTAGTACCGATGGAGCCAGATGGACCGATGACCTCAGTGAAACCAGGACATTTCTTTTCCAAGCTATTTTTGTACTCGGAGGGAAGGCTGAGGTTAATCCTACCTTCAAAGATTTTCCAGTGCTTATGAATGATGTGACCCTCCTCATGGCCTCGATCTATCATCACTACAGCTAGATGATCCCTCACCACCTCATTGAAAGTGGGCGCCGTCGCCGATGCTCCTATGCCTCTTTAAGGTTGTTGAGGGTTCATCGTGAGATCGAGGCCTTTTAGATGGCGACCCACTTCTTTTGGCTGTGGAAGCGGATGGGGAAGGTCCCTTTATATGTTCCTCTATAGCTTCTGAGGCCTCTTGGTATAAGGCTGCGTCCTTCTCGTCCCAATTGTCCTTGCCCTTTTTTCTGTAGTCGGCTAAGGGCTTGAAAAGCAGCACCTCTCTTTCTATAGGCCGTCGTGCTGGCTCTTGGCTATGTGCTTCCGGTGTCGTTGCCTGGGAAGCTTTTTTATCCTCAGCCCTCTGAGTGTTTTGGGGGTAACTCCCGAAAGTTTTTGTTTTTTTTCTGTTAATCTCGTTAATTTTAATCCCACGAGTAGGCCGATGTGGAAAAGGTAAACCACAGCATTGCCGGCACTACTGTGGTAAAGCATGTATACTATGGGCCTAGCCTTAGTCGTAGGACTCTACCACTATACGAGAGGACCTAGCATGGATCCTTGAGGTACTCCAATGACGACAAACTAAGATTAAGTTACTTCTTCTGTCTCATATCTATTAATATGCGATCAGACCAGGCCAAGTTAAATTCGTTTTTTTTTATGTCTAAGGCTCAATCATATTAGACTTAAATGGGCTTACGCCATTTTATTAAAATGTTGCATTACATGCAAAAACTATAACACATAATGGGATCGCAATCGATTTCGTTTAATTTTCGTTAACTTACATAAGTGGGCTTCAATGAAATGAGACGAGCTCAATCAAAAAGCAAGATGTAGGTGTACCGAATGTAAGCAATTTGGTACGACATAAAGTTTTTTCATGCGGTTAAGCTCACTTACATATGTATGTATGTTGTTATGAGTGGACGTTAAAGGTTTTTTAACGGTCATTCTTAATCCGGTTTTCTTGTATTAAAACACCATGGAGTTATGTTTGTACGGAAAATGTATTTCCGTTGATATCAACCAGTTCTTGGAAGATGACAAACAAGTGTATCTACGTTTAAAAGCACATTCGAAAATGTATCGCTAAGCCAATAAAGTACAAGATGACTCACATTTTCCTTTAACTTTACACTTGTACATATTAGGGAGAGTGTGTTACAACCTACATACTCCAATCTGCAGAAGTGTTGAACCACTGAAACACCAAAGACAGTCACCAATTATACAGAAATCCTTTGACCTACTGCCTGACGCCACTCATCAAAGATGAATATCAATTAGAAAATCTAAATGGAGACGTATTGTACGCGTTTGTATTTACATTTCCCGCTTAGGTCATATATCATCGAATAGATGAATCCAATCTGGTTCCTGATTGTCCAGGCAGTGTGCTAAAACGGGTGCCGCCATGGGGAGACAATCGGATGCAGGCAACAAAACAAACAAAACAGAAGGGCTGAGAGGAGGGCGCCCAGGACAGAATCGAAGGGAATAGGATAGACAAAATCGAAACGAAAATGCGATGGGAGGAGTGAAATGTGAAAACAACTAAATGTGACGATGGCAATGTGGCGATATGGCTCCTTAGTGCTCCTGATTTTTATTCATCATAGAAAAATTGAAACAGTAGTCGTGGTCGCATAGAAGTCGTCGTTTTCGTCGTCTCGCTGCTGTCGTCAAGTACCGCCGCCAAGTCAGTCGTGGTAATGGGAATGGTGTCATAGTTCTTCTGTCGCCGAACTTCCCCAAAAAATTACTCGCATGTTGTTTTTGCGGTATACGTAACAAACAAGCACCGATTGGCGCCCTTTGTCTATCTAATACTAACTAACACACACAAGCACACACCCGTTCATATCCGGGAATTGAATCAAGAGTCGGAAAGAAGTTAAAAAAAAATAAACACAAATGCTGGGAATTATGATAGACTACGAGAAAAAAAAAAAGTTGTTGGAATCAATGGCGGTCGGCGACTATAATCGCTGCGGCATCTACTACGAAACGATACCGCACAATTGTAGATTCCGTCGCCGTCAGATGTCTGCCCGATCACCACTTCACGCGTAGTTCTCACCCCTTAAACCCGATTATGTGCGAGGAGTTCAAATACTTTTAACGACTGACTAAGTTCCGTATTTGAGATTCTCTCAAATGGCTTTGTTCCAATTTTACGGTATTTTAGTTTGTCCTAATTAAATGTTTATTGAGTTATCCAAGCATTGGGGGACGGTTTCGATATTTTTAATATTTGTTGCCACGAACTATTTCTCTTTGTTGGTGAAAAGGATACATACATACATATATGTACATACATATGTACATATGTACAGTGGCTCCAGGCCAAACTCGGACACCTGTGAG
The DNA here is from genome assembly GCA_958301585.1 of Merodon equestris. Classification (NCBI taxonomy): domain Eukaryota; kingdom Metazoa; phylum Arthropoda; class Insecta; order Diptera; family Syrphidae; genus Merodon; species Merodon equestris. The sequence continues at coordinate 163,345,826 of OY284413.1, forward strand.
ATCAAAGATTGAATGCAAATCATTCAGCAATAAAACGAAATAGGAAAAAAGGGCAACCATTTTCAAATAAGACGTTTATGACTGAGTTATAAACTAAAATTTTATAAAGAAATTCATTCATTTTACAAAAATATACATAACACAAAACGCAAGCCAAACTCGGACAGTTGGCAACAAAGCTTAAATTTAATGGGTTTTAAGAAAATTCAATTCTTTGTGTGCAGTCTTTTGTTCTCCAAAACCATTTTTAACCTAGAAGAAAGTGTTTGAACAAGCTTTGCACAAAATGTTGGTTCAATTTTATTCCACTCTTCTAGAAGAACCCTTTTCAAGTCAGTCTTGTTAGAAATGACGTGTTTTCTAACATTTATTTAACAGAAACGCAAGCCAATCTTATAAACGATCCAAAGTCCTTCTTTAAGTTTTTTAACTATAAAAGAAAATCCGATGGCTATCCTACCTCCCTCTCCTTCCACGATCAAACCTCGAATGATCCCAATATTATCGCCAACTTTTTCGCCACCTTTTTTAAACAGTCTTTCGCCGACGACTCGTTTGCTCCAGACTTTTCATACTTTGATTATCTACAGAATTTTTCGCTTGGACCATTTCTCCCACACACAGTTGATTCTCATGTCATCGAAAACAAACTAAATCTACTTAATGACGAATTCACTCCTGGACCCGACGGTCTCCCTGCCATATTTCTAAAAAAATGCTCCTCAACCATCTCTCGCCCTCTCTCGAAAATCTTCACCCTATCCCTATCCCAAGGTGAATTCCCCCGCTTATGGAAAAACTCATTTATCACCCCTATACATAAAAAAGGTCCGAAGAACGTTGTTAACAACTATCGTCCCATTGCCAAACTATCACATATACCTAAACTCTTCGAGAGTGTTTTGTACGAAACACTAAGTTTTCGCTGCAAGTCATTAATCTCCCCTAGACAACACGGTTTCCTCAAATGCAGATCCACAACCACTAACCTTGTTGAATTTGTGTCCTTTACCCTATCAGCCTTAGAGAACGGCAAAGAAGTCGACGTTATCTCAACCGATTTCAGTAAAGCTTTCGATAAAATTTCCCACAGACTGATACTCTTCGAATTGTCCTCTCTTGGCTTCGACCCCATTTCTTTGAAGTGGATATCTTCTTACCTGGAAAATCGCTATTATCTTCTTCTTTTCCTTTTTCCGGCGTTGTTATGGTCAGAAGTGTAGGACCATAACCTTCCCACTTAACTGCATTCTACTGGTCCGCTTGTGGGGTCCGCCGGTTTGACCTCAGAAAGTAGCGGGAGGCTTCCCGGTTTGGGATTACTTCATCGCTGAGGCCAATCAAATGCTGGTGTTTTTGCATTTGTTTGCACCAATTATTTTTCGGCCTGCATTTTTTTTTTGTTTTGTGACACGGGCATGCTCAAGATTTTTTTTGTTTGATCTTACTCTTACACACTGGAAAATCGCTATTATAATGTTCGTTTTAGATCTGCCTTCTCTAACCCCTTTTTAGCCTCCTCCGGCCTCCCCCAAGGCAGCCACTTAGGTCCACTTCTTTTCGTTCTTTCCATAAACGATCTTGAATTGGTGATCAAACACTCCCACATCTCATTATACGCCGACGACACCAAGTTCTTCAAGACCATTTCCTCCAGTCATGACTCTTCCCTTATTCAATCTGATCTTAATAGCTTTTCCATCTGGTGCTCCAAAAATTGCTTAGAGCTTAATATTTCCAAATGCCAATCAATTACCTTTTCACGTAAACGAATCAAACCTCCTCCTCGTCTCTACTTCCTCAATAATCAACCCATCTCCACGGTTCAAGTCATTCGCGATCTTGGCATATTATGTGACCAAGAGCTTAATTTTCGGGCACACATCGATGAGATAATCCTTAAAGCTAATTCTGCACTCGGTTTCGTGAAGCGATGGTCTAAAGAATTCTCGGACCCTTACGTTACCCGATCTCTTTACATAACCTTTGTCCGGACCCTAATTGAATACGCCTCCCAAGTGTGGTCTCCCTACCAACAAACCCACATTTCTAGAATCGAAAGCATCCAACGCCGATTCCTACGTTTTGCTCTTCGAGGTCTCCCCTGGGGCAATGCTTTGATTTTACCACCCTACCAAGACCGCCTTAAGCTAATCAACATGAACACGTTGGAAGAAAGAAGAGTTGTATCTGACATTCTTTTTATCCATCGTCTCCTTTCAGGTACCATTGACTGCGCGACTCTCTATAACTCTGTCTCTATCAACACTAACCCCCGCAACGTACGAAATCCCCGTCTCTTCTATCTACCCACCCCCCGTACTGCCTATGGCTCCAATGAACCTATTTCTCGTATGCTGGGAATTGTTAATTCGAATCCTTACTTCGATTTCAACCTCAGCTGTCGATGCCTAAAAATCCGCCTTCTTAACCACCCTCCCCTTCTCCCTACCTAGTAAGTGAGATTAGGTTAAGATTAGATTAAGCTAGCTTGAATTAAGCCTAATAAATGGGGGCATTCGCCCCCACGAAATTAATTAAAAAATTCTAATACCTTTGTTAAGATGTTCCCACAAATTCTCAATAGGGTTAATGTCAGGACTTTGTGGAGGACTTTCCATGACGTGGGGACAATTGTAGAGTAGCCAGGAACGGACCTTATAAGCCTTGTGCTTAGGATCGTTGTCTTGATAAAATTTTCAGCGATCACTAAGACCAAGTTTTCTAACAGCTAACAACAAAATTAGCTTTAAAATATCCAAATATACATGTTGATCCATTACTCCGTCTATAAAATGTAATGCACCTGGTCCAGACGCAGAAAAGGATCCCCAAACCATAACCGATCCACCGCCGTGTTTAACGGTAGGTTTTAAATTCTTGGAAAGCAACTCTTCATTAGTTCTTCTCCACACATATGGTTTGCCATCAGAACCAAAAATGTTAAATTTACTTTCATCTGTAAATAAAACATCTTTCCAGAACGAAAAATCCTTATTGTGATAATCTTTGGCGAACTGAAGTCTTTTTTTCTTGTTTTCCTTGCTTATAAGTGGCTTTTGTCTAGCTCTTCTTCCATTCAATTCAGCTCTCTGAAGGACATTTCTAACGGTCGATGGGCTCGCATGTTTTCCTAGTTCCATTTCCGCAATATCCGCGAGCTTTGGCGCGCTCAAAAAAGGATTAATTTTTACTTTTCTTACCAAAAACCGTTAATCCGCTTCGTTGAAAATTTTATTTTGTGCTGTTTTTGGCTTGTTTTCAATATGTTTGGTGGTGCGAAAACGTTTAATGATATCTTGAACCGTTGAACGACTTCTATCAACCTTTTTAGCAATATCTCGCACAGATTTTCCATCTTGAGAATGTTTAATAATTAATTTTCTCACTTCAAGGGTAGTCTGTATTCTTTGTCTTCCTATTTTGAGTTTTTTTTCAATTTAATTACCGTACCACTTATTCTTTACTGTTCGGGAATTCCCCTAAATAATTCTAAGAACATATGTTATGAAGATGGTAGCGATTCAAATCCATTTCATGAAGATCTCAAACATTGTTGCCAACTGTCCGAGTTTGGCACATATGTAAGTGAATAGAGCGAGGCTAGTATGCATCCAAGCTTTGTCTTTGTACTCATATTGTTATGTGTGCGTTCCTGGATGTTTGATTTTAATTGGGTTTAGGTTAAATCAAGCTGCAATTTGTAAGGGCTTCTTACGTAGGTACATATGTATGTATGTAAAGGGTGTTTTTTATAGAGGTATAGAATTTTGAAATGGAATAAAACAAAGATGATTTTTTTGAATTGACATGAAATTGACTTTATTCGAAAGATAATCTTCTAACATTATAATTTAAATATAATTTCTGTCATATGACCGCCACGGCTGGCTCGGACGTATGTAGGTATCTACGTATCTGGAGGTCCAATTTTCGATGATTTTTTTCAACATTTGTGGCCGTATATCGGCAATAACGCGGCGAATGTTGTCCTCCAAGTGGTTAATCGTTTCGGGTTTATGGCGTAGACTAGCCACTTCACACATCCCCACAGAAAATAGTCAAGCGGCGTTAAATCGCACGATCTTGGAGGCCAATTCACGGGTCCGTAACGTGAAATTATTGGTTACCAAACGTTTCCTTCAATAAATCAATTGTGGCACGAGCTGTGTGACATGTTGCGCCGTCTTGTTGAAACCACAGCTCCTGCACATCATGGTTGTTCAATTGATGAACGAAAAAGTCAGTAATCATGGCTCTATAGCGGTCACCATTGACTGTAACGTTCTGGCCAGCATCGTTTTAAATAAGTACGGACCAACCCATAAAGCACACCAAACAGTCAGTTTTTGTGGATGTAACGGTGCCTCAACATACACTTGAGGATTATCATCACTCCAAATACGACAGTTTTGTTTATTGACGTATCCATTCAACCAAAAGTGAGCTTCATCGCTAAACAAAACTCGCTTATGAAAATTGGGATCAACGGCAATCTTGTTTTGGGCGGTCATATGCCAGAAATTATGTTTAAATTATAATGTTAGAAGATTATCTTTCGAATAAAGTCAATTTCATGTCAATTTAAAAAATCATCTTTGTTTTATTCCATTTCAAAGTTCTATACCTCTATAAAAAACACCCTTTAAAAGCAGTATTCGATTATCCTAATAGCCCATACACTTTTATAGCCCCTGCTGGCTATAGCTGGCTGCAATTAATATTTCTATAGACCTTAACAAGCCAATCTATAAAAAAAACAGTCCGAAAACTCTGTTCTTCTTTCGTTACATTTATCCTAACTCACACTCAACCCACAATAATCTAAATCTAGCTTTAAAGACTATCAGGTTGATTAGCATTCATTGATTTTGTATCCTTGATTTAGCACTTTTTGGAAAAGCGCACATCTTAAAACGATTTCTAACGCCAACCCGAGGATTGTTTCATATTACTGTGAGTTCGGTGTTACTATTTTGTTTTATATTGCCATTCTCCTCTATGGTTACCCAAATCGGTGTTGACTACCAAAACAACCGGACCATCACCATTGCCGATCTGCCCGGGTTTATCGAAGGAACACAACCGAACTTTGGCATGGGACATAAATTCCTCAAACACATCGAGAGAATACCACTCCTGGTTATGATTTCAATATTTTCGGCTTCCAATTAAGCCTCTAGTCTTTTTCGGAACACTGGGCTACGCCATCACGATCATGATAAGCCGTTTACTAGCATCATTACCACATTTCAGTATTCATATGGACACATGAACTTACAATCAACTTACTCACATTGCAGTCGACAGGCACTCCTCCAGCAACTTGGATGCCCAAGTCTATCGATGAACTATCATCGACTCGGATCGTTGTCTTGTTGGTGTCCAGGCTCGGAAGTGGTGTATACAGTCGAGCAAGGTCATCAAAATTTGTTGACTAAAAGGTGCAGCCGCAAGAGCTAATCAGGATTTCTGCCGATTATGCCTCTCTCAAGTTCTCTCAAGGGTCGATGCATTCCGCACAAGTCATAGAACAGCAATGAAATCGGTGTCAAAATACCATCTCTGATGCGACGGGTTTCAAGTCACCAACTATATAAAGGGTCCGCCAAATAATTTTTTTTTTTTTGAAAATGCTATAAAAAAAACTACTGAATATTTTCTCAAATTTCTTTTTTTATTTGAAAGTACAATCCTTCCGGTTAATAATGGAAAATAATTTTATTCAAATGGCTGCCTCGGCTGGCCATGCAGTAGCCTACACGATCGGTCCAATTTTTAAGCACATTATCGATTGTGTGCAGCTGTATTTTACCAATGGCTTCACGAATATTGTCCTTTAAAGCGTCAATTGTCTCTGGCTTGTCGGCGTAACACTTATCTTTGACGGCACCCCACAAATAATAGTCCAACGGTGTCAAATCGCAGCTCCGAGGTGGCCAAACGACATCAGCTCTGCGGCTGATAATGCGATCTTCAAAAACAGGGCGCAAAACATCGAGTGTAGCTTCGGCTGTGTGGCACGTAGCGCCGTCCTGTTGAAACCAAATGTTGCCAATATCCTCCTCTTCAATTTTTGTGAACAAAAATTCGTTCAACATGGCCCGATAACGATCGCCATTGACTGTAACGGCCACTCCTTGCTCATTTTCGAAGAAAAATGGTCCAATTATGCCTCTGGACCAAAATCCGCACCAAACAGTGCCTCGTTTTGGGTGCACCGGCTTTTCAATGTATGCGTGCGGGTTTTCTGTGCCCCAAATGCAACAATTTTGCTTGTTTACATACCCGCCAAGATCAAAATGAGCTTCATCTGAATAGATGATTTTTTTGGCAAAATCGGCATCTTCTGTAAGTCGATCGCAGGCCCACTTAGCGAAGCGAAAACGCATTGGATGGTCAACTCCTGAACCAATTGGACTTTGTATGGCGTCATACCAAGGTCTTTATGCAAAATTCGTCTCAATGATGTCTCCGAAATGTTCAATTGTTGAGAACGACGGTGAATTGATGTTGATGGCGCTTCACGCACACTTTCTGCCGCAGCAGCAATATTCTCGGGTGTACGCACTGTTTTTGGCTTTTCACGCTTTGGTTTATCGATGAGGATGCCAGTTTCTTTCACTTTTTTCACAAGATAACGAACATACGGAGCTGACGGTGCTTCTCTTCTTCCAAAATCCGTACGCAATTTTCGCACACATTCTGCAACATTACCATGATTTTCAAAGTAATGTCGCAATATTTCCCAGCGTTGTTCAAGCGTATACACAACCATATTCGTTCAGCGGAAGGATAAAACCAGAAACCAGAATGAGACGTGCGTCTTTCGTACGTCTTCCCCCGTAACACCCTGAAATTTTTCCGAGATTTTGACAGCGGTTCAGGTGCATAGCGACAAAACCCGTTACAAACGAGCTTCTATCCGTGAATACGTGTGAGCTCATTTCATTTTACCGCAGTGTACTCCCGCCACACACACTCTTGGAATTATAACAATGTGCGCGATTGTTTACAAAATTTTGACAGCACTTGAGGTACTCACATGCTCTTTTGACAGCACTTGAGGTACCCACGTGCTCGCCCGAGCTTGTAGGCAAACGTCGGCGGCCATTTTGAGTGGGACGTCTCATTGGTGGTTTCTGGATAAAACTAATTATCTGTCAAATCAGACATGAGCTAAGTGTTACCATTCACGAAATAAGCACTACTTGAAAAAAAAAACGTTAGATGGCGGACCCTTTAGTTTGAAGACGGGTGTAGACGCGCCCAAGTAGAGAAACAAATGTATAACGACGAGAGTTGCTCTTGCGCTCTACGCACAGAAAAAAAAGGAAGAACATACGTGTCTGAGAAGAAAAAAGAAAAAGCAAAGTTTTACATAAATTTCACTTTTATGTAACATTTAAACACTATAAAACCAGAACGTAAGCCTGCAGGGATAAATACGGACAATTTGTTGAAGGGTCACAGCTGGAAAGACGTCTTCTGCAGACTATATAAGGTGCTTATATATGAAATAAAGCTGTCAGGCAGGGCAAACCATTTAATTTTCGTGGGGCAAACACCCCATTTATTGAGCTTATTTCAAGCTAACTTAATCGAATCTTACTTAATCTAACTTATTAGCTAAGAAGAACGGCATGGAGAGCTGAGGCTGAAATCGAAGTAAGGATTCGAATTAACACTTCCCAGCATGCCTATGGGCCATAGGCAGTACGGGAGGTGGGTAGATAGAAGATACGGGGATTTCGTACATTCCGAGGGTTAGTGTTCATAACGACAGAGTTGTAGAGGTTCGCGCAGTCAATGGTACGAGTACCTGAAAAGAGTCGATGGATGAAAAGAATGCCTGATACAGTTCTTCTTTCTTCCAACGTGTTCATGTGGATTAGTTTAAGACGGTCTTGGTAGGATGGTAAAATCAAAGGATAGATGCTGTAGATTCTAGAAATGTGAGATGTTGGTAAGGAGACCACACTTGAGAGCCGAGCAAAGGTTATGTAAAGAGATCGGGTAACGTAAGGGTTCAAGAATTCTTTAGACTATCGCTTCACGAAACCGAGTGCAGAATTAGATTTAAGGATTATCTCATCGATGTGTGTGCGAAAATTTTGCTCCTGGTCACATAATATGCCAAAACCACGAAAGCCTGAATAGTGGAGATGGATTGATTATTAAGGAGGTAGAGACGAGGAGAAAGTTTGATTCGTTTACGTGAAAAGGTGATTGATTGGCATTTGGAAATGTTAAGTTCCAAGCAATTTTTGGAACACCAGATAGAAAAAAAACTATTGAAATCGGATTGAATAAGGGAAGAGTTATGATTGGAGGAAATAATCTTGAAGATCTTAGCGTTGTCGGTATAGAGAGATGTGGGAATGTCTTATCACCATTTCAATATCGTTTATGGTAAGAACGAAAAAAAATGGACCTAAGTGGCTGCCTTGGGGGACGCCGGAGGAAGCTAAAAAAGGATAAGAAAAGGTAGATCTAAAACGAACACTGTAATAGCGATTTTCCAGGTAAGAAGATGTCCGCTTCAAAGAAGCCAGGGGAGGACGATTTGAAGAGTGTCAGTCTTTGGGAGATTTTATCGAAAGCTTTACTGAAATCAGTTGAAATAACGTCGACTTCTTTGCCGTTCTCTAAGGCTGATAGGGTAAAGGACAAAAATCAAACAAGATTAGTGGTTGTAGATCTGCATTTGAGGAAACCGTGTTGTCTAGGGAATATAAAAGACTTGCAGCGAAAACTTGAGTTTCGTTTCACGCTGGACGAAGACAAAAAACTCTTTCGTCCTTCCAAATTAGACGCTTAAGGTAGCATTATCGATAACTGGAATCGAAAAAATCTGCTGGCGCACACGGACTGCCTCTTGCACTATTTAAAACAGCTGGAGATGAGTTGATTGGAAACATACACCAACTACTCTGTGTGGTAAGACAGCATCCTTCTGCCGTCCATAAAAAAGGGCCTCTGAGCCAATCGCAAGGACATAACTTTCGCTTATAAAATATGTTTTTTCCTAGTTTTTCAATGTGATTTTTGGTAATTTTCAATTACACTTATAGCTAAACAAAATAGCTTAAAACTAACTTAATTAATCCATGTATTTTGACTAGCCTAGTAGAAACCTAGCTTAACCTATATTGAGTTAAGCCGCCGGCCGGTCAGTAGTTATCTCGGATCGAAAGGGAAAGACGACGGAGCCGTGTTCGCTAACCACCAAAAGGTCTGGCATTGGCGTTGAAGCTCGAAAATAACGCGAGTAGCTCTGCAATGCTTCGTGTTCATGTGATGTTTTGGCCATAAGTTCGTCAGCAATTGGGCGTGTGGCATGAAAAGCAGCCGTCTAAAGTTCGTCCGACAGTAGAAGCTTGTTTGTGAGATCCACGTTCACCCCTACTGTACGAAAAGCTTCATTTAAGTAGGTAATACATAGTCTAAAATGCCGGAAGACTGCAGAAATTCAAACTTAACTTTCCTTTTAATCCTTCATTCATTCGCGAGCTAACTCACATGAATTGAAAATATTCCTTTGTTTTGGTATTTGATAAACTAATCTTGAGTTTTCCTTATCACCCCGAAGATATTTCCTCAAAGATTGAGTTCTTAATTTTAATGAACGAACATTTTGTAAAATATTTCTTAAAAGCTTGAAGTTCAAGCAAAATATTTCTTTTTATTATGTGTGTGAGACGCAGGCAAGTTTTAAAGCTCTTGTGACTCCTTAAAACTAAAAAGCATATTACTCAAATAATAAAGTTCACCCGATAGTTACCAAAAGTCAATAGGTTTCCTAAAAATCGCTGCATAATTCCAGCCCAGCGCAACTGCACTACAGCGCGAATGAACCACTTAACTCTCGAAGGCAGTACGACGAGCAATATGACTAAACGTGTGCCGGGGAGTGCGAATTCCAGCCAAGTCAATGAAATTGTATTTTATGATGTGTTCCTCAGCAGGGTGTCTGTCAAAAATGACTAAAAATTCGTCGTTCGGAGTCGGCAGTGAATCCCTGTCATTTATGGGGGAAAATAAGTAATGGGCAATATGGGTAATCGAGCAAAAAGTTGGCTCTGGTTCTGTGAGCTGTAACGCCAGCGATATAATCGTATATCGCAATATTCTATAATATCCTTCCGAATCAATAGGAAGGAATGCCCCTTGCGAAATAAAGCGCAATAGGAGAGTATGCTATTTCGATGGCGCCTTAATAGATCAAGTCGTTTGCATTAATCATTGTTCTATAAAATCAAGAATGCACTCCACAAGCAGGTCAGCAAGCTTCCATATGAACATGAACATTTTCACGTTAATTAATTTCGGTCAGAAGGGTGGTTTTCAGCTTTCCAATTGTTGTTGACTTACAGACTTAACTTTTCAAAAAAATTTAAAGACAGTAATATATGTAATGATTTTAAATCGTTGTGAGACGAAGTGGGACGTTTTATGTCACCATTAGGATATTATTCGTCCTGGAAACTAAGACCACAATAGCTCAATGCTTAACCTACCTTAACCAAAATACGTGTACATAATTTTATATGAATCTCTTTAAAACTTAACTAAAACTACCCACCAACCTATCCTACTCTAATTTACCCTAACCTACCCTAGTCTTCTTATGCCTGACATTGGCGTTCGGCAGGATTTTCTTTGAAGAGTCTGTAAGAACAAAAGGTGTCGTTGCCGTAATCCACTCCACACACCAAAAGCATTGAAACAGTCGGATGATGTCTCCTCGATCTTGACGTGAAACTGACCTACAGAACCTGAATCGCTCGGGCTCGCCGAGTGGGATCATCATGTTCGTAGAGGAATCGCAACTCCACGAAATTTCGCGACATGTGGAAGATTAGCGGCACCCCTTATTTAACCTGAATCAGCCCACATTGACCGAAGTAGAGGAATGTTAAAAGGAAAGATGATTTTTCGCCCAAAATCGTTGTCCAATTCAAGCTGCTTTAAGGCCCAAACTCCAAAGCGATAACGAAGCGGATGGTCCGCGTCTTCAATTGCTGAGTCAATTGGACCTTGAAAGCGAATAATCCAAGATCTTTGTGTAGAATTCTCCTCAGACTAGTACGTGAAATATTGAGCTCTTGAGATCGATGGCGAGTTGATGTTGGTGAATTGAGCCGTACACTCTCCGCCACAGCAGCCACATTCTCATCTGTGCGCACCGTACGACGAGGAGGACCATGCGTGTTGTCCACTAGCATACCAGTCTCACGAACTTTTTGCACAAACTTGCGTACAGCAGTCGCGGTGGGGGCTTCATTTCGGCCAAAACTACTTTTTAAAAAACGCACTGTTTGGGCTACGCAGCACTTTTGGATATAAGTTTTCAATATTTCCCAACGTTGTTCAAGCATAAAGCGACTCTTTATGTTCCGTAGAGGTATGATACTGACTGTCTGTCAAGATTTCGAGCGGTAAACAGCTGTCAGTGTCAAAATAACCTATGATTCAATGAAAACCACTAGATGGCCTATACTTTAGTTATTAACCAAAGTCACTGCCCTTGCAACGAGACTTTGAATCAGTGTTTAATCAGAAAATTGTCCTTCCATTCAATCCTTTAAAATTTAGTGTACTCAGATTCGGGTTTTCTTTAATTCGAGACAAGTCGATTGCCTCTTAAACACAAGTCCTTTTTATCAAGTTGGCTCTCACACTGAACCACACGTGATATCCATAGGAAATCATGGGCAACAAGGCCATGTAGCAGATTACCTTTACGCTGGAATCAAGTTGACTGTTATGAAACAGCTATCTAGAGCAAGCGCCCCTGGCTCTTGACTAAGCAGGATCTATAAATTTGCCAAAATACAGATATTGGTCTAGCCACACTCCAAATCTGACTACATTTTGGTTGGCCAATGGACAGTAGTCCGGTAAAAAATTGAAAACCTGCAGCAAAGATAGATTCCAACTGCGTCGATCGGTCCTGATCTGTACGAGATCAGATCACTGTTGCTAAAAAGGATCGGCGAGTTCATGGTGCCCTGCTGTTTTGTAGTCCATTTTTTAATGTCAAAAGTTTAAGTAGAAGTCACGTTAGCAATTGCCAAAAATCGGATGAGCTTGTTATAAAGACCTTCTAACCATACGGTATCGAAAGCTTTTTCCAAGTCAATCAGAGAGACACCTGTGCATTGGTTCTTGCATTTGTTCCATTGGGTATCAGGTACGAGTTTCGATGTGACGTGAATAGTGTCATGCCCTGTTCTGTGACCGAATTGATTATTCGGAATGATTATTGCCCTCAACCCATTTACGCTGTCTGAGGTGCCTTAGTACAAAATTAGATATACCGTCGAATCCCGTGGATTTTTTCTCTCTTCAGTGTCTCGAAGATCATCTATATTGTTTGTCATGAAATCGCCACTAAACCTGGTGTGATCGATATCATTTCGAAGCTAGAAATGATGAAGCGGGGCTCTGTCTTCCAGGTCGTGGTTTGGGCGAATGTTTCATTATCCCTATACAATACCTGGAAGACAGCTCTCACTATCGCCACCTTCTCGTGAGGATCCTCGACCAAAAAGAAATCGTTATCTAAGATGGCGCTCTCTGAATCAATGCAGACTGTTCGTAGCAAGCGTCCTGACGTTCCCGAAGAAAAATGTACCAATGATTCCATCAAACCAAGAACCACATCAAATAGTTGATTTTGTGCAATTATCAGAGAATTTTCTTCCACCAAATGCGACAATCTTGTTTTTGACGAATATGCAAGTGAAAATATTTTTTTTTAAATACGCCAGACAGTCGATAGATGAATGCCTAATGAATGATCGGATATTGATGTTGATGGTTCTTAGACCACACTTTGTAAAGCAGCAGCGGTAGGGAGCCCACTTTTTGGTCTACCAAACTTTTTTTTATCCTTGACAGAACCAGTTTCTTTTTTTTTCACTTACCTTTGAATTGTAGACAAGTTTAGACGGTTTCTCACACCAAAAAAGATAACCTATTTCTTAAAGGTCTGCCATATCCATAATAAATTTTAATCATTTTGGAGTGTTGCTCTAGCGTCCAGGTATCCATAGCTAAAATTGTCAAATGTGCCTACTTCACAAATGTACAAGATGGCGTTAAAAGAAGGCACCGTTCAGAAATCATTTATTACAGAAATCTAAGCGATACTTTTGAAAGATTTTTAAAAGTCAGTCAGACTAACCCTTTACCTTTTTCATTGCATATAGCAAAGCAGGCTTGGCGCAGAATGTACGATAGTATTGTGCTCGCTTTCAAACAGGTTGTTCGAAAATATTTTCTTTTGCCATGTTATCATAGTCTTGTCTAGCATTTTTATTCAACAAAAATCCTAACATACGGAAGGAAATTAATTGACACATGGTTGAAGATATTTTCTTTTTACAGCTCAATTTTCCTTCATTTCATTTCCTGAAAATATTAGTAAGAAGTTCCTATACAATCTCCTAAGAAATACGTCAAAATCCAGCAGTTCATCTCAATTCTCTCAGGTAGCAGCTCTACGCGTTGCTTTTCTTTGAGTATCATATTTCAGCTGTTCAACAGCCTTGTCCGCCACAGTTTAAACACTTCCTTGCAATAGTAGCCTAAATTCGTCAATATTTGTTTCGATCGAAACATCGAAAAATAGAAGACAGTGCAGGAGTATATGAATAGGGTAAGAAACTATCCAATAATAAGCTATTGAGATAAATGTTTATAGTAAAATCACACTCAAGCAGCTAGTTAGTTAATCGCAACCAAAAGACTGGCTAGACAGACTACCTACGTCATAGCATTTACCGGCTTATAGGGTAAGGGTAAATGTAATTGGTTTACGTAACAAAACGTGATATCAAGAGCTATCAAGGGGCATATTGTGTGTTTTTCCTGACGATTGGAAAAACCCACATCAAACTATAGAAAAGCGACTAATGAATTCAATGCAGTAATTATAGGATTTTCTGTCGTTCCTTTAAAGGGGGTAGTTAGCGTTCTAGGTTAATTCTAAATCCCTCACATAAGGGTGAGTGATAGGAGGAGAAATGCTTACAGTAGACAATTCATGCAGAGAAGCTAAGGTCAGCGGGTTTTAAAACATGGTGAACCATGATATTAGATTATCGAGGAATTTGGGTCAAGAACAACGTGTACAAAAGGCTGAAAAACCTAATAAGCAGACAAGGAATAGGGCTTATGCGATAGAAGCCTTTCACTTTCAGGCCCTCATATGGGTTTCATAACATTTTTTTTCTCCTGCATTCACGCATACCCGGAACTGAAGATCTTAGTGTTCTCGGGTTATGTGGAATTCAGCCGTCGGTCCTTTCAGCCACTATCCACAAAAACAGTCGCAGTGTTGTATCTTCGCTTCATAGCGAGTGTCGGCTCTATTACTAGCTGGCTTGAGAGGTGGTAGGGCGCAAGTAACTCTTAAACATCAATATGGTATGGCCTCTTGTATATACAAATGGAGGCGAATGCATCATAGGAGTCACTATAGAAAGTTGTTAAAGTACTAGATTTCATTGGTGTAGAAAACCTAAACTATTTCCAAAAATTAATTTTTTTTATGGAGACAGCCGCCCATTTCTGACAATAAGCTGATAACTTTTTATTGCTAGGAATGAATGAACAAAATTATACTTTTTTACATAAAATTATTCTGATCGATGATGCTCCTTTTCATTTGTCTGATTTGTCCTTTCATTTGTGGATAAGCAAACAAAGCTGTCGCATCTGGGCCTCCCAAAAGTCAAACGAAATAATGGGGCAACCTCTCCATTCACAACGGGTAACAGCTTAAACGTGACAGATTTTTATTGCCTTGTATTCTCGAGACCAAATAATGATATTGTCCCAGGACAAATCTCATTTGAAGCTCAGTTGCATAGTGAACACCTGATAAGGTTTGCAAAAAGTTCAAATTGGCGCTTGTTTCTTAAAATATGTTTGTATTGGTAGACCATGAAACTAGTTTTTCGGACTTAAATAGGTTACCTAAATACGGCTAAGGCCACCACTACTATATACATACATATTTATCGTAAATTCTTGAACTCCGGCGTATACACAACATAATTACGTGTGAAAATGTAAAGATAGTCATCGGAGTGTGTCCCAGGTGCTTGGAACTAATACGTGTTGTAACTTGTTGCCCTTAATTTTGCTAGACTAGACATTAGCCAAGCTATTGGCGTCTTAAATTACATGGGCTGAACCCTTTAACTCCACTTTTCCACTTTGTCATCTTCTCCTATTAAACATCGACAACTGCCATCCATTATCTTTCTCTTATCCATTCACAATTCTTCATTATAGGGTGCTCCCCTACAGTTCTGCCTTCCATAAAGCAAAATTCCTCCAAATCAATCAATATCTAAAGAGAGCCTCCTTCAATTTTGATAACCTAACTCTAAATACTTTTACGTTCCGTTTTCTCAACATTAAACTTCGTCTTTCTTCCCACTTTGATATAATCGCAGGCTTCGTTCTCTAAGAAACAATAAAAACAAGTTATGGGTGATATTCTTTCCTACGCACTCCCTTCGCATTTAATAACTTTTCCAACTATTTTGGCAATATCCGCACTCTACCGAGTCGTAAAACTCTATTTATCAACGTTCTTGTTTTATTTTGTCAACCATAAAAGCGAATCTAATGGCTATCCAATCACCCTGATGATGAAACCTAAAATGATCACAACACTGTAGGCAGTTATTTAGTCGCTTTTTTCAAACAAACCCCTACCAGATATTACTAACTAAATATGAAAATTTGATTGGGACATGATTTTCCTCTATTTAACAATTTTTCTATCTGGTCCTTAAAAAACTGCTTGCAAATTAATCTATTTTTTAAGCAAATGCATCTTCTTCCCCAAACAATCCTTTTTCATCGTTCAGGTGATCCACGTCCTAGGCATGTCATGTGACATGTGGAACATATTGCTGACATACGATACATAATTCTTAAAGCTAATTTAGGCCTCAGCTTATGGTTGAAGGAATTCGCTAACCACTACTTGATTCAATCCCTCTACATAACCCCTGTTCGCCCGCTTGCATATGCCACTCAAGAATGGTCGCCTTATCAACATACTCATACTTACAGAATCGAGGCCACCCACTATCGTTTCCTACGTTTTACTCCTCGAGGTCTGTTGTCGCACAATCCTTTGTGCCTCCCTTAGACTGGAAAAACAAACAAAGATATCCAACAACCTCCTCACATATCGACTCCTTTTAAATACTAATGACTCCAGGGCCATTTACAATTTCATCTGTTTTACCTGGTGCCTCCAGCGGCTCCAATGCATCTATCTAGTGTTTATCGCAATACTACCTTAGATTAAACCAAAAACACCAGCACTGTTGTGGTTTTCTAATGATTTTAACTGACACCACTAATTGGATGGGCCAATATAAGTTCAAAAATTCATGAAGAAGTTAGAGATGACAAGCGTCTTGGATAATTTAGTAGATCCACAACCGACTTAAATGTGAAAAAAGTTATTATGAACGTCGAGATGCCATGAAAGTCTAATTTTAGTGGGGGCAAATACCCCCATTTATTGACCTTAATTCAAGCAAACTTAATCTAACTTAATAAGTAAGAAAAACGAGTGAGAGGGGCGCGATCCTTAGAAACTATAATTGTGAGAAGGGAAGACTATTGAGAAGAAGGAGTTTTAGGCAGGTAAGTCTGAGTTTGAAATCGAAGTTAATATTCGAACTAACACTTCCCAGCATACGGGAAATGGGTTCATGGGTTCATGAGGTGCGGAGGATGGATAGATAGAAGAGTAGAAGATGGCGTGTATTACGAGGGTTAGTGCTAAGAGATTTGGAATTATAAAGGGTGGCGCAGTCAATGGCACCTGTTAGAAATCTATGAATGAAGAGGATCTTAAATACTCTTCTTCTTTCCTCCAACGTACTCAGATTGATTAGTTTAAGAAGGTCTTGATAGGACGGTAAGAACAAAGAATTGTTCCAGGGCAGACCTCGAAGAGCGAAACATAGGAACCGAGGTTGAATGCTTTCGATTGTAAAAATTTGGGTTTGTTGATAAGGGGACCACACTTGAGATGCATATTCAAGAAGGTGGCGAACAAAGGTATAGAGAATCGAGTCATGTAGAGGTTGGAGAATTCCTTCGACAATCGCTTCACGAAGTCGAGAGCAGAGTACGCTTGAGGAATTTGAAAATTGAGCTCTTGGTCACATAGTATGCCAAGATCGCGAATAACCTGAACGGTGGAAATGGGCTGATTATAGAGGAAGCAGAGACGAGGTGGAGGTTTGATTCGTTTACGTTTGATTGGCATGTGGAAATGTTAAGTTCCAAACAATTTTTGGAGCACCAGACCGAAAAGCTGTTGAGATCCCATTGAAAAAGGGAAGAATCATGGTGCGAGGAAATGGACTTGAAAAACTTGGTGTCGTCGGCCTCCAGGGAGAGTTGGGAATGTTTAATGGTAAGAATGAAAAGAAGTAGACCTAGGTGGCTGCCTTGGGGAATGCTAGAAGAAGAAAGGGTTAGAAAATGCAGATCTATAACGAACACTGTAGTAACGGTTTTTTTAAATAAGAAGATATCCACTTCAATGCGGAAGAGTATTAGTTTGTGGGAGATTTTGTCGAAGGCTTTACTGAAATCAGTTGAAATGATATCGACCTCATTTCCAATCTCTAATGCTTAGAGGGTGAAGGACACAAATTCGACAAGGTTTGTGGTTGTAGACGTGCATTGTTTGTTTAGAGGAGGTTAGAGATTTACAATGGAAACTTAGAGTGTCATACAAGATACTTTCGAAAAGTCTGGGTATATGTGACAGTTGGCGATGGGGCGGTAGTTGTTAACATTCTTCTTCACTCTTCGGACCTTTTTTGTGAATAGGAGTTCCATATGTGGGGAAATTCACGAAGGGACAGGGATGAGATGAATATTTTTATGGGCGAGACAGAAAAAATAGAGTAACATTTTTTCAGTAATATGGCAGGGAGACCATCGGGCCCAAGAATAAATTCATCATGAAGTTGATTCAATTTATTTTCGATGATATGGGCGTCAATAGTATGTGGGAGAAATTTGGTAAGTAGTCGCAGTAAGTATTGTAGTATCCGGTACAAAGGAATCATCGGCGAAAGATTGCTTGAAGAAGTTGGCAAAAAAGTTGGCGATAGTTTTGGGATCATTCGAGTCATTGGAGGAGGAGAAATAGATAAATGTGAGGTTGGATCGAGAAAGGAGAACGTAAAGAAAAATAGAATTAAATATTTCTCTGTAGAAAATGGATAAGGCGTCGGGTATAGTAAGGCTGTTAAAATTGAAGGGGGCGCTATTGACATATTCATTGATTAGGTTAAAATTTGCTTTGTGGAAGTCGTACGACTTAAGCACTGGAGGGAAAGTGTTCAGTGATGGAGAGTCGTAAAAAAATGAGAGAAGAAAGGGAGGATGGTAATTGTCGACGGTTAAGGAAAGGGGATAAAGTGAAATAGAAGAACGAAGGGGTCTATTGTGAATATCAAGTCTTGCGTTCTACCCATTTAATTTGAGATGCCACTAACTTGGCTAAGGGTTGAATTATCTAGGCAATCCAAGAAAAGACATTCTTTGGCAGTAGAGGGAGTAGTAGTAATGCAAAATGAGTCTATTTAAGAACGGGAAGATTGAAATCATCAAAGAGAAGGATTTCATCATGAGGAACCCGAGGAAGAGGATGAAAATTAGGAGCGAAAATATCTGTCGTGCTCTGCTCGCTCTGCTAGGAGGTGGGATATCCACTGTGAGTTGACGAAAGGTATCTATGCAGATCGTTGAAAAACTCGAGATACCTAATAAAGACGCTTTTGAGGCTGACAAATTCGGTCCTATCATTTCGAAAGCACAAAGAGAAACTTAAAGCTGGCATAGTGCTTATTTTCAAGAATGGGAATTCGCCGAACTAAGCAAAAATTTGGATCTTTGTTTTAGAAACAAGTAATAAAGAAAAGTATTGTCTAGCGTTAGCTAAAGGACGATTTTTGTGCTGTTTGGTTTTTCAGTGTACTATTATTGACAGCCCAAATGTAATTCGTGATATGTGTCAAAGTCAAACGTACTCAGTTAATGAACAACGCTAGAAAATTATTGAATTTTATTATCAAAGGTTTTGCTCTGTGAATAATGTTTTTTATGCACTATTTACTTATTCATCAATATCTTTTTTTTTTCCCGTCAAAGTAAACCCCTCAGTTATAATACACTTGCGCCAGTACTTTTTCTAATCATCGAAGCACTTCTGATATACCGTAAAACGGGGCCCACTGGCGAAAAGTGTTTTTTTTTGTAGGTTCACCCTCAGAAATGTTACGTTTTAACGATCGAAACTACCGTTACTATTGTTACGATGTGCAATAGATCGCTTATCGACAGTTGGTAAGAAGCAGTTGAGTTGAAAAGTTCTGTCCTTAAATTTGTGTTAATGTTAATGAAATGTTTTAATAACTTTGCTCCAGCTCTTCAAATAAAGGCACCATAGCGAAAAGTTTCAGATGGAGCAAAGTAACTCCGTCCCTTGGTCAACTTTGCCTCACTTTTCGACAAAAAAAAAAAAACATTTAAACTTTCACTTAAATAGTTATCACACAATATATGTGTTATTTCATATCTTTCTTTATAATAGGGATAGATAAAAATATATACAGGGTGTCCCACGAGCAGTGTGCCAAAAAGCTGGAGCGTGTAGGTCTGGTCAAGACAAGAAAAAAATCGTATGGGAGGGGGGAGTCTATTCCCCCCCGTTTAGCCGGGCAATTTTCTAAAAAAATTTACTTAATTTGGAAAAAAAAATATTAAAAATCAACAGTTACATCCACAATACCGTGATATACCTACTTTTTTGTAAAGCCAGAAACCTCTTCCTTCATTGTTTTTAAATGAAGCTGTTCCAAGGAATAGTTTTTGAGACATTAATTTTCAAACTCAAAATTTTGGCAAAAAAAATGAAAAATAAAAATTTCGAACTATTTTTTTTCAAAATTATATGTAATTAAGTACTATTTTTTTTTCAAAAATTCAACTCTCTTATCAGTTTTTAGTTGAAAATAGAAAACTGGATGCAAAAATGTCTTGTAGTTTTTGAGAAATTAAAAAAACACTTTTTTCTAAGAAAAACCTTTATTTTGGTTTTAACGCGGCTGGACTTGTAGGCAAGTTAATGTATGAAACATTGACCTCTTTTTATTATTTTTAAAAAATTCGGAGTTTTATTATAATAAATTTTCAATATGATCCCCATTTTTTAGAAGGCAAAGATTATATCACCTTCTAATGGCTGCACATACTTAAGTCTATGCTTGACAAATTTTCCTGCAATCTGACTCCAGCGACTTCAATCCGTTCTTTCAGTTGTTCCAAAGATACTATTTCCACTTCGTAAACATAATTCTTCATGAATCCCCACACATAAAAATCTAGAGGAGTTAAATCTGGTGATCTAGGTGGCCATTCCGTGGGGCCCCTTCTTCCGATCCAACGGTCACTAAAATGATCATCCAGCCAGTTTCTAACCCGTAAGCTGTAGTGTGCTGGTGCTCCATCTTGCTGGTAGATTAAATTATCTGCTATGGCCAAAGGAACGTTGTCCATCAAATCGGGCAAAAGGTCTCGTAGGAACTGCAGGTATGACTCTCCATTAATAACGGCATTAAAAAAACGGGGCCCGATTACAGTTTGTCTAACAATACCAAGCCAAACATTACAGCTAAAGCGGTGTTGTGATTTATTTTGTTTTTTGTTGTGTAGATTGGTGCTACTCCAATGATGCAAATTGTGGAAGTTAGTAACCCCATCTCTGGTAAACTGTGCTTCATCCGTCCAGAATATCCTTGCAAAATAGTTTCGTTCAGTTTCATCTCGAAGCAGTAATGATCGACAAAATTCTTCTACCATGTTCGTCAAACAAAGCCGGCACCTGATCAGCGGCGGAAATGAAACTCAAATAGACTATCATTTGGTATCCAGTTTCATGAAGCCACGAGCTAAAGATTGCAAAGTGATCCTGGGAGACGCGATCGCCCCTCAACACCGTCTCCTCCTGACTGAACTTTTTGTGGATGCGAGAAAGAAGTCAAAGCAGCAAACGAAGGTGTCTGAGAGAATCAAGTGGTATAAGCTGGATAAAGGAAAAGGCGAAGCTTTTATTACCAACATGGAAAACTACCTCTCTTCCATTATCGATGAGGTCGGTAATGAGGAGTGCAGAGCACAAGACATGTGGGATTCCCTATAACAATCTGGCCTGGAGTAAGCAAATCACTGCTCGGAACATCTAAAGGCCCCTGCCAACACGCAAAAGAAACCTGGTGGTGGACAGACGAAGCCAAAGCAGTGATACATGAAAAGAAAATGGCTTTCCAAGCTTGGTCAAAGTGCTCTTCTACTAATAAAGAAGAAAAAGCTCGCCGTGAAAAGGTATATAGATGTTGCAAAGGTATCGCGAAGAAAAAATGCGCCGCATTCAAAGCGAAAAGCATGGAAGGCCTCTATCAGGAGTTGGAAGAAATATCGTCTTCCGCGTCTGACAGGAACCAGGCTACCCAGGAGCTTCGACAAAACAATTTGAACAAAGGAGCAAATATCTTTAAGATAGCCGCCCAGAGAAGAAGAAATGCTCAGGAGATTCGTCTCCCAAAGTTTATTAACAATGCTGAAGGCCAACTCCTTGTGGAAGACGAAAAAATTCTCCACAGATGGCGACAGTATTGCGAGGAACTTCTGAACGAACAGTTTCCCCGAGTGTACTTTCCAAGAGCCGCCCCGAATCATGCTGAAATATCCGACATCACAGTCGAAGAAGTTCGGTACGCGGTTAAAAACTCCAAGAAAAGAAAAGCTGTGATACCCTCTGAGTTCTGGAAAAAGATGGGAGACATCGGGTCTAGATGGCTCATGGTTCTTATCTCCAAACTTATGAGAGGCGACACTATGCCTAATCAATGGAGGGAAAGCTATCTTCTTCCATTGCACAAAGGAAAGGGTGATACGCGAAATTGTGACAACTACCGTTCTGTCAAGCTGATGTCGCACACCATGAAGATCGTTGAACGGGTATTAGATAGCCGACTGCGGAAAATAATACGACTATCTGATGACCAGTGGAGTTCCAGAAACCTACGTGCGAGTGATTATGGACATGTACGAGAGAGCAACGACAAGAGTAAGATGCACCGCAGGAGTCACCGAAGAGTTCGCAATCAAAGTCGATGTACACCAACGGAGCGTCCTCAGCCCACTGCTCTTTATAGCAGTCCTTGATGGCTTGCTTGAAGGAAAAGTGACGGACCCCAATGTGCACCAGCTATTCTTTGCTGACGATGGAGCCATTATAAGTGATGATCAGGCGTCCCTACAACGAGCACTTGATGTGTGGGTGTACATTTTTGAGGGACACGGGTATCGTATTAGTTCAAAGAAGACAGAGTATCTGTGCTGCCCGTTCTCTGACCCTCATCAGCCTATTCCAGACATTTACTTGAATGGAAGAGTGCTTCCCAAGTGTGAAAAGTTTAAATATCTGGGATCTATGATTAATAGAGAAGCAACTTGTGATGACGACATCAAACATCGCGTAAGCGTAGGGTGGATGAAGTGGCGGGAAAACTCCGCCATCTTCTGTGATCGAAAAATGCCTCCTAAGCTGAAAGGAAGGCTCTACACTTCAGTTGTACGTCCGGCGCTCACATACGGTTCACAATGCTGGACAATGCACAAAAAGTATGAGAGCAAATTAACGGCAACTGAGATGAAGATGCTTCGCATGACAGCGGGAGTAACAAAGCGTGACAGAATTAGAAGTTCAAAGATCCGAGGAAGCCTCCAAGTAAAAGAAACCATCACAATAGAGCGCGACCGACTCAGTTGGTATTGCCATGTTCAAAGGAGAGATCCTTTAAACCCCGTCCAAAAGGCGTTATCAATCAACATTCCAATTTTAACACGCAAAAAAGGCAGGCCGAAAAACAATTGGTGCAAACAAATGCAAAAACACCAGCATTTGATTGGCCTCAGCGATGAAGTAATCCCAAACCGGGAAGCCTGCCGCTTCTTTCTGAGGTCAAACCGGCGGACCCCACAAGCGGACCAGTAGGAATGCAGTTAAGTGGGAAGGTTATGGTCCTACACTTCTGACCATAACAACGCCGGAGAAAAAAGGAAAAGAAGAAAGAAGAAGAATTTGCCTACAAATCCAGCCGCGTTAAAACCAAAATAAAGGTTTTTCTTAGAAAAAAATGGTTCGGGTTTTTTTTTTAATTTCTCAAAAACTACAAGACATTTTTGCATCCGGTTTTCTGTTTTTAACTAAAAACTAATAAGAGAATTGAATTTAAAAAAAAATTAGTACTTAATTACATACATTTTTGAAAAAAAATAGTTCGAAATTTTTTTTTTCAAAATTTTGAGTTTGAAAATTCATTTATCAAAAACTGTTTCTTAAAACAGCTTCGTTTAATAACAAGATGAAAGAAGAGGTTTCTGGCTTTACAAAAAAGTATATCACGGCATTGTGGATGTAACTGTTGATTTTTAATATTTTTTTTTCCAAATTAAGTCAATTTTTTTAGAAAACTGCCTCTCCCGACTAAGCGGGGGGGAATAGACCCCCCTTCCATACGATTTTTTTCTTGTCTTGACCAGACCTACACGCTCTAGCTTTTTGGCAGACTACTCGTGCGACACCCTGTATAAATCATACTTTAACCTTTTTTAAGAGTTTTTCTAGAAACGTTCCGAAAAGTGGTGCAAAGTAACCCCGTTTTACGGTACTCTTTTTGGTACAGCCTTAAGCTCTTCTTTGTTTCATAGGTTTTCAATTTTGAGAAAAGAGAAAAGATATAGGAGGAAAGTCCGGTGAATACGATGGCTGTGTATTTTAACGATATTGTTTTTCACCAAAAAACACGCGGAAGCTACGATGAGTGAGAAGGCACATTATCGTAATGCATATGCATGCAGCCATACATTTTTTCCATTTTATTTGACCAAAATTGGCTTTCTTTCCTTGATCTTGGCTCATTTGGTCGCTTCCATTGGGATGATTGGGCTTTGATTTCGACTTCATAACCATATACCTAAATACGTCACCATTGATGACCCTTTTCAGTAAATCGGGATTGTCATTTACGTCATTCAATAACTTCTGAGCCATACTCATACGACTGCTGTTTAGCCAAAATTTAACAGTTTCGGAACAAACTTCGCTGACACGTATGATATGATATGGCCCAACAAATCGATAAAAATTTATGGCATGAGCCAACCAATATGTCAATATCTTTAGCAAATTTTCTAATACGACGACGATTCTACGACTTTCCAAAACAATTTTTTCCACTACTTTAACTTTTTCATCAGTTGTTGACTAACATCATTACATTAACATTAACATCTTCGCGGCCTTCTGCGAAGAGCTTCTACCACTTGTACTTTTTTTTTTATTGGTCAGAGTAGACTTGCCAAAAGCCACAGTCGACATTTTGCGTTCGTTGAAAGACTTAATGTTATTTTTCACAAAAATTTAATATAAATCGCCAAGCCCACCAAAACACGTTTGGTACTTACCTATGTAGCTCGCGAAATTCAAAAAGTTATTTTTGTGAACAAACCTTGTGAACAAAACTGTCGAATTTGATCCGAGGAATAACCTCAGGCAATACAAGGGCTACCAATGGCCCCGGAGAAATCCACTATTTGGTGTGGTTTATGGCCTGGCGGAATATGGGAACCACCGTCAATGAAGCCCTCTATCGTAAAAAGATTTAAATTTTTTTCTTTCCCAAAATACACGAGTTGAGCCTAGTCATCATATGGTCCCAGCAAGACGGCGCTACATTAAATATAGTTGTGGCCAAGAGTTACGCAAGACAATTAGGTAGTAAATAGCAGGTATTGGCTTATCAAATCAGTTAAAAATTGTAGGTATACACTTTTGCTAATTTCCCATATTTTTTCCACAATTAAAAACCAAACGCTTGAAAAATCACATACATACATACATAGTACTTTGTCCGATTTAGCAGCAACATACGAATTTCATTTTGGAAGAACTATAAGTCTTCTGTGCTTAACCAAAAATCGAACCAGGCCATGCGTCGTCGATGGGAACAGGAAGTGGTCAGAATGGGCGATGTCTGTGAAATACAGCGGGTTGGATAAGACGTCCCATTTCAGGTAGCTTTTAACCACCTGACCAACTTGTGCCGAGCGTTGTTGAGCTGCAAAATAACTTTATCGTGCCTTTGCTCGAATTGTGATCGTTTTCCCTTCCATGTTCTACTCAAACCTATAAGTGGGTCCACCATAAGCATAAGCTTCAATCCACAAATCATAATCATCATCAGTAACAACACGATGCAGAAAACCCTTCCTTTTTTGCCGTTAGGGTAGCAGTTCTATCGGGGGGAAAAAAAACATTCAACGTTTCTCGGCGTCACTAATACATAGAAGCCTATGTATTAAAAGCCTCACCGTTAATCTCTATAATCATTTCACGCGCCCAAGGCTCAGCGAAAAGCAGAACTACCCGCAAAGTATGTATGTATGTATGTATGTGCCCCGAAAGTCGACATTCCCAACGTAATGATAAGATTGGTTAGGAGATGTTGATAGAGGTCCTAGCTTACCGTATGGTATCACTGACTGGCATGTATCACTGGCGCCACCTGTTGGAAAAGATGGATTGTTATTGTAAGATGTATTGCTAATATTCAATGGAAACTGTACATACATACATACATACATATGTATTTTGAAAGTAATAACACCGAAGTAAACGAAGAATAATATTTTGAACACCCCTCGTACATAGTGTTTTCTAGAGCTTTTGAACTCATAGAACTAAGAAAATAAGTTCGCCTCAGGTTCAGGTGCGTCTAAAATCGGCTCTCATTGTGTATTTCCCTTACTTTAAATAAGATGAAATCCTTCGATTGCTACCTTTCCATTTCAATTCAAAAACACTTTGATTGGGCACCTAGTTAAACAAGCCTCATATGACAATATGCTTTGTAATACAATTTCAATGATAGCTCCTCGCCAAGTAAAGAAACTTGTTGCACTCTCCTTGTCGTTATTTCTATCTTCACCGAAATGGCAGCGTCATCAAGCCCACGCTCGTCGTCATTTCAAACAGGTGTCCAACCGTCACGTGCGCAACAAAGAAATCCATTAACCCAGTTACCTGAACTAGTTTCCAAGTCATCATCTGACATCGCATTATGTACCCACTGCTCTACAACAAGGTGCGAATAGTAAACATAATTAAATCTCTAATTACCGCACTACTCTCTTGATCCGTAACACAATGCTATTGTATTATTCATTATCTCAAGCACAGCCCGCAATCCACCGACCACGCACCCATGTTTCCACACCACCACCGCCATCAAGCATCGCGCCGCCAACCACCCCATATCTTCGCCTCCACTATTCAATGAGAAAATAATGAAATACCATTCACTTAACAGCCGCCGTCAACAATACTAGCCAGTTGTTTTTGACGGCGACAACAAACCAACCATCACCACGCCACGACGCACAGAGTCAACGGCGACAATATTAATGGCGACATTCATATTAGAAAGAAGCACAACTGCCCAAGGAATCACAACCGTCGCACATGTAGTCATCATCATCATCATCCACATTTTACCGTCATCAGTTCTTGGATCCCCAGCAGATAAATTATTTCAACCCTCAGCCAAAGCGCAACCCCCAACCCTAAACTGATTATTCTACGCTCGCCGACCCCTCATATGTTCGAGTACTACTCTATGTGTGCGCTTCCCCCAAGTCGGCGAAAAGAAAAATAATAACTCTATCAGCTCGAAAATAAAAAAAAAAAAATTAAAACCAAACCGAATCAACTAAATTCACAGAGTCGCCTCTTGACGGACGAGTACGCGCGGTATGGGCCATGGGACAATACTTCCCGAGCGTCTACACTATGGAAAAACAAACGGCTTACGAAAGTAAGGAATATGCATGGCATGGCATGGCACACAACAAAACAACCCCATCCCTATCCGTTCGTACTATGATTACAGTCAGCGCCAATCACCCCATTGCCGCCACCACGGCCATCAGCATCATCATCATCATTGGGAAAATTATTTCTCTTTCTCGTGAAGATGTGCGAGGACGACAGTCGTCCTGCTTCCAGTTTGGAAATGTCTGAAAGTGGCGGCGCGGCTGTGGCACGGTACGGCGACATCAACGACGACAACGACGGCAGCAGCAGCGGCGGCAGGAACTCGGGCACCCAATCTGCGCCAGTACTACTGGCTGGAGAACAAATGATGCCACATAATACTGGCGCGCATTCAGGATCTTGCTTTTGGCCATGTTTGCTACAACCATTCGCGACGACAAAGCGTCATCATCTCTCGATGGTTTACAAGGAATCGAGGAGCCGCTGCCAAAAATACACAAAATCAAAAATTTTTAGTTCAACCTCTCATATCCCGCATGTCGTGTGGTGTCGCGTCACCTCGTCCTCATTTCTCAGGCAGAGAATAAAAATCAACTAAACCCCTCTAACCCTAACAGGGTATGGTGCCACTTACACTCGCCATGCACATGTGTTCGTGTTCAGATGAATCGTCCTAACCAAATACACAATGACACCCCAATCCCACCCTTCGCCACCTCCGTAGTCGCATTAAAACGGCTATTCAATTCATAAACCCAACAGTAAGTACCTTCCACCCCCAACACGACAAGGACACAACAAATAAACAAAACATACCCATAAAGTGAAACGTTCTTCTTCCGGATTCTGAATGGACCCCAGCGCCAGAGGACCATCACACCAACTGAATCGAACCGAAAAAGGACGACGACAACAATTTACTACGATGTTTATTTGTGTGCCGACCAGGCGTCATGTACCGGCGACAGAGCAACAACAAACGGATTCTCCATTCATAAATCCGGAACCATTGCTCGCCGCCGACCGGCCGAGAGGAATCATGCCCACTTCTAGGGTAACGCTTTCTCCCTCTTCCACATGCACACATATTATGCCATAGGGCTATGATGATAGCTGGAGGATGATTATCCGTTCGCCAATACTACACAACAACTGTGGCGCGTTACGTCGCGTCATTATTACCAAATTAGCCATTTGAATTTGGATTTTATTTAACATATTTATACGAGAGTTTATCCGATAGATAGACATGTGTCTGCAAGGACATTTCCATCTCCACTCGCATCCTGTTTTTGTGTGATAACTACATAACTAACTCTTGTCCTCGACCCGTTGCCGCCTAAATACAAATACTCGTACACACCATTGCCAAGCGTCTACACATCCACGCACTGGCGCTAAAGGATAATAAAAGGAGACGCCAAAAACGTAACAAGTGGCGACTGTCCCGCTAAAATCGGGAAATTACGTGAATGTCGTGTGCGCCATGGGTCGGTCGCGCTCGAAGTCGTGTGTATGTGTGCTCCTTCTGTTATGATGACGATAATGATGATAGAGCAAGAAAATTGCGGGAGGCAGCAGGGTGGTGTTTTGTTGTGATGAGTCGTCCTAGTAGCACGTTTCCAAGGCTGCTGAGTTGAAAGTTTATGGATATTAGATCCGGCGACAGGGATGAGCCTGTCTATCTGCATAGCTGCTTAACCCATCGACCCCATCTATGATTTCGTTTGCCGCCCTCAAGTCCAGTCCGGTCGTCGAATTCGAACGCGAGGCAGCCGACTGCTTTATTTCTGTGTGGCGCGTAAATTGTACAGTGATTCAAATGATGCTGGGTAGAACGTTTTGTTATAGTTGTCTCACGTACATATGTATGTATATACTTCAATCCGATAATCGTGCTAACGAAATGGGTAAACAAATAATGATGATTTAACCGGGGCGCTCGTAAGATGTATAAATAAAATATTTATCAGATGGCAGCCAATGTGCAGCACCGCCGTCCGGCCTCACGTTGGAGGGAGGAGAAGGAAAATATGTTAAAAGGTTCATTATTATCTGACAGGTATTAATTAAGACACAAATTATTACCAATTAACACGTTAGGTGGCGTTCCATGAACTTTGGTGTTAGATAATGGAGCTGCAAGCAAACGCTATTTTATGTTACGAGATTTCACAAGATTTCATTTGACTAATTTAAGCTACGCAAATGGATGCGTTTGAAAAGCATAAGGTTTTTGATTAAGCGTGTCCTAACTTTCAAATTGAATAAAAAGAGTTAGAGTAGAATGGCTTTGATCCAAGAAGTCAAGTTTTTTATGACTCTGTTACACAAGTCGGGTGGAATCCCACCAATAATAGTTTGAGCAATGTTCACCATATGATCAAATGTTGTTGATTTGTTGGTAAAACCAGAGACTTGATGTCGCCTCGGAGAAAAAAGGTTATGGGCGACACGATCTTGTCAGCCATTCCAAATAGTCTCTTCTGAAAATAACCCTTCCTAGGCACTTTTCATGCAATAATTCCAACAAGCAAACTATCACGGCCGATACTGTTTGCCATTGACAGTCACCGTTCTGGCTATACTTGTCTCTGAAAATGTACGAGGTTTGTTAAAAAAATAAGGCGAATTTGATTAATAAATGAATTTCACGAGCTAAGCAAATTTGATTTTCGGTTGTTTTTGTTATGTTGAAAATGACAGCCATTTTGGACATTTAGTTGGTTTTTAGCAGATATGTATAAAGGTTAGATGTGTTTTCGTGTGTTTTGCAATTTTTTCTATTGAAAACAACGGATCGAAGAATCTGTGTTGAATTTTGTGAGAAGAGTAAAATCAACGTACTCAAAATGTCGACTGGGCATTTAACGAGAGTAAAAAAAAAAATGGTTATAAGAGGTACAAGCAGAAGCCCGCGAGGATGTTAATGACGATGACCGCCCATCCCCAGCATGAGCCCAACAAGAGATGAAAACGTTGAAGCAGTGAAGAAAATTATGATCACCATTGCTGTGCATAATTTTTTTGACCAAAAACAATAGTCATATCTCAGGAACCTTAGCCACCAGACTTGACCTTCTGCGACCCGTGAAAGGATGGAGTTCGCCAGGATTGAGGAGATAGAAACCGTAGAAATACTTCTAGACAAATGTATTATATCTGAGCGAGATTACTTTGATGGGAACAATATTGTTCGAGTAAAATATAAGTCGTCTTGTTTTTGAATAAACCTAGAATGGCCCAATGACACCGCCTACCCAAAATCCATACCAAAAAGTAAATTTCTCTAGATGAAATTGATGAACAGAGAATAAATGAAAAATTCTTCGTCACTGAGGATGACCTGTTGCCAAAATGTGGATCGATTTCCAACTGCACCAGAGTTTTTGAATCAATTGAATCTTATACAGACCCGTTTCGCTAAATTCGCCCTGTTGAAGCCGCAGAAAGGCAGAATTTGTGTGCACGACGAACTTAACGATAATTCGGTCGTCGCTTGGTTGGGCGATCATAACGCGGTCATAAATTTGAATAATTTCGACACGTTATTAAAGATGCAGCGCCCCATGGTAAAGTGGTATGCCAGAAATCATTTGATCATTTGAAATGTTAGAACAATAATCTACCAAAGTTCGGACATATACATTTACAAACCCGTTATTATAGCAGCAATGTATAGGAAGGGATCATTTGGTCATCCATGTAAAGGGGGTACGAAAAGGAGGAAAAATACTGGCTTTACTCAGCTGGTGCTATAAGACATTCCCATCCCGATAGCCAAAAAAGCTAAGTAACTGGGAGTCATCTTAGATAGCAAGCTTTTTTGGTCAACGTTGAGTCCAAAACCACCAAAGCGCTGTCAGCTTTTTGGCAATGCAAAGGTGCCTCTGGCAAAACATGGGGCCTATCGCCGAAAAAGGTCCTCAGGATCTACTCGGCAATGATAAGATCAATAATCTCATATGCATCGGTTGTCTGGTGAAACATGCTAACACGTAAACACGTCGTGGCCTGTTTCACCAAACTTCAAAGAGCGGTCTGTCTCAGCTGCACGGGGGCTATCCCCAGCACACTGGGAGCTGCTCTGGATGCTATGATGAATCTACCCCTTAACATATATATCAGAAGGTGCGCACTGAAAGCCATGTCTCGCCTTAAGAGAAATGGTCTTTGGTACAACTCACATTGGATAGTGTATTTGCGCGAAAAATATCCTACGACACCTGTCTCATGGATATGCCTTCCTATGCAATGACACCTGCCATCCTACTGCGCTGTAATTTCACAGTCGCATTTCCATGGCGTCAGGACTGGTTTTGGCTAGACACTGAACCTGGAATGGACTGTCTTCGCATTTTCACCGTTGGCTCCAGGACTGAGCGGAGGTCCGGCGCGGGGGTCCGGCGCTGGAGCGCGAAAATATTCGACTACACTTCTCGTTTGGAAAATAAGCGTCTGTCTTTCAATCAGAGATATGTATAGGCAATCCTAATGGAAGGGAAAACGCATATGCGTCTGCAGTGACAGTCAAGCTGCACTCAAAGCTGTGTCCAACCCTCTTTCCAGCTCCAAATTATTGCATGAACTCAAGACCTTTTTGAACAAAGTCGGAAGACTAAATTCACTAAGGCTTGTTAGAGTCCCAGGTCAATCTGGGATCCCAGAAAATCAGACCTCTGATGAACTCGCTAGAAGGGGCTCAGAGGAAAATTTCTCAGGACCTGAACCTGCCTTAGGTCTACTTGCTTCCACGGTTAAATTTGTCATCAACGACTGGGTCTTTAACGCACACAGTCGTAGATGGAGGAAGTATCCAGGATGCAGGATGACTAAACGCGTATGCGCTGATGTCTGCAAGAAGTCCGCAACATTCTTCTTATCTTAAGGAGAAATGGTTGCAGAAGGCTTGCGGGCGTCAATCGGGCCATTACAATTTTGCCAAGCATCTCTACTTTCTCTGCGACTGTCCCGGCTCTTGGCTCTACAACACTGAAGCCCCTCCTCACTTTTCTCCGGACTACGGGGAAAATACAATAAAGAAAGGTGTCTACCTTATAGTTCAATGGACCAGTATTTGTGTCTGAGTGCTCCAACAGATAGTAGAAGCCTCCCACAAAAAAGCAAGTTCCAGCACCTCAAAACCGGATGGAAACGTTGAAGCAGTGGTGAAAATTGTTATGGAAAATCGTCTAATCACTATCAGAGAAGTTGAAGGTTGCCATAACATTTTTTCCAGATATTTTGGACATGAAACTTGTGTCAGCGAAGTTTGTTCCGAAATTACTAAATTTTGACCCAAAGTAACGTCGCATGTCGGCATGTCCATCACTCAGGAGTTATTGAATGACGTGAATTACGATCCAGTCTTTCTGACTGAGGGGCATCGCAAGTGACTAAATATAGCTATGTGGTTGTGACTTCGAAATCAAAACCCAATCATTCCAATGGAAACGATTATGAGCCAAGACCGAAAAAACACCTTTGGTTAAATATGAACGTTTTGTTCACTGTCTTCCTCGATTACAACGGCGTGGTTCATCATGAGCTCTTGAAGGAAGGTTGCAGGGTCAATAAGCAACAGTATCTAGACGTTTTCCGCCGTTTGTATGAGGCAATACGGACAAAACGTTCGGATTTGTGGGAAAAAAAATTCATGGCTGTTGCATCACGATAATGCACCTGCTTGTTCTTCGTTGCTATGCGTACGTTTTTGGCTAAAATTATTCCTGTAATCATACCTCAGCTACAGTATTTACCAGACTTGGCCCTCGGCCTCCTTTTTCCTTCCCAAAACCGATATTTGCAACGATTGATAAAGCACGCATTGCGGACATCAGAAGTGCTTTGATGGAGACAGTATTTATATTGATGGATACATAAATACTTTTCGAGAAAAATAAAAAGTCACCTTATTTTTGAACAAACCTCATATAGCCCAATGACATCGCCTACTCAAAATCCATTCCAAGCAGTGAGTTTGCCCCGATGAAATGGATGAACGGAGATTGGATGAAACGTACTTCATCACTGAGGATGATCTGTTAGCCAATATTTTGATAGGTATCCAAATGCCCCAGAGTCAATTAGCTAAGGTGCGACAGTTCAGTCAGTCCTAGTGACAATTTCTGCCAAACTGATGTCGCAGCAAAGTCAATTTCTTGTACATGACGGGGGATTAAAAGATCTTGATCGACGCATTTTGAAGGGTACAGAAACAGGTCTAAAACTTTTGCGCACGGAGCTAAATTTTGAAAACATTGTTGAAGCGTTTATGTAATTTTGATAAAATTGCGACGATATTGACACTGCAATCTGACAGTAAAAAATACAACTTCTGAATGAGAAGAATCCGAATTAGTTGATTCCCCAACGTGCACAGCAATTGATGCTCTGCCCATCACTTTGTGGAAAATTTTATGGAAAGATCTTGGCTTAAAAGCTTATAAGATCCAGCTTGTGCAAGAGTTGAAACCGCGTGGCCATTATACGTCACCATTTTACGTATTATGAAGTTAAGCCGTAAATTGAGCTGAAGATTGCGACAAGATCTCAGTAAGCTTTTGGTTTCGATTTATAATTCACAGTAATCTGTGCTTGTTGATGAATAAAAAAAGATGGAGCTGTGAGTGTCATGCCTTCATTAGTGGATGAGTGTACCATAGCAGCTTAATAACCTGGTTTAAGACGTAATATAATCGAAAATGTAGACTGACGAACCATATCATCCTCCTCAGGTGTGACAGTCAATCTCAAATCAAGGATGAGTCGATTTCAGAGACTCATATGACAGCGAATATAGATATCTTAAGGAGAACAACGGAGAATCATCACACTTCGTCAAACAAGATAACGTCTCAAAAATAGAGTCAAGTCAAGTTGATGCGCCATCATTTTATAAAATCATTCTCGAACACACGGCACAAAATTCACTGGTCAACATGAGAGAGATAGTCAAGTCCCTACAATTGCTTGCCATTTGCGGACAATGTTGACCGAACGCAGCGAGATCCCAATGAAGGCGAAATTGTATATATGTACTGTCATCGCATTATAATGAATTGGCCATAACGTCGATATTGAGAGGTCTTACTTTGAGGCTGTAAATATCAAACTAAGAATTACTCTTGCCAACTCCTGTTCTTCGGGCCTAGGAGGGAATTGAATGGTAGATAGTGATTCCAAAATATGTGAATGTAGAAACCTTTAATCGATTTGAAATATTTTTGGCGGAAAATGAAGAATGAGCTTCAATTATGAGCTGTCGGATCGAGTGCCATAAATTGCTAAGCCATATCTCTGCGAACGGATGCATTTTCGAAGGATAACGCCGCAGAAAGAACCATATCTAACGCCGCGTCCATAGGTTGACATAAACTAACTTAGAGTGCGATGCTGGCAGCAGCTGGCCAGAGATCGTGCCGATGATTGTGGCAGAGCTTCACCCCAGTCAGTAATCCTATCTAAAAAGGAAGAAGGATAATTTTCCTAATTCGAGCCAGTAAAACTGTATTAATGGCAGTGACATTTTGACATTTTACGCGTGTGCAACTTGTTAAAATACTTGATAAAATAGTTTTCGAGTCTTTGAAAACGAGATCCTAAGGAGAATCTACATAGAAAAACAGGACGAAGAAACGCGCAAATAGGAAAAACTACATAGTTAAGAACTCGCATTATACAATCGCGAGGACTAAGATGGGCAGGACACGTGGGACGAATGGACCGTGAACAAACAATCAAAAGAATAATGGGTGAAAACTAGAGACGAAAAAGAGCGCCAAAACGGCGCTGTATAAGGATGGATCTAGAAGAGATGGAACAGAACAGGAATAAGAATTGTCAACGAGGTTCTGGACTTCCGAGTTCCAAATGGCCGGTAATAATGATAGTAGTTTAGCCAAAGTACAAGGTAATCCAACAAGAGGTGTCATTTTACATTTTGCGCAATTACTCAACATAAAACTTTGATGATCTGTGATAAGTAAAAACTAAGAGATTATTGAATAAGGATCTACATATGCATTCTTGCAAAATATGCCGAAATAGTTAAAACTCAGTACAAAACTGTGAAAATGTCTGGGAAACGTTTTGTAAAATTCGTCCTGCTTTTAGTCGTAATCATAATCTTCTCGATCAGGTTAGTGAAAAGAGCTTCCTAGTCGTGTTTGTTCGTGTTAGTTGAGAGTTAAGCTGAGAGTGTGATAGAAATTTAGGTGTGTCCATTTTAAGACGCTCACAGAAATTCAGATAAAGATCTCAGCATAAATGTCTATAAGGTGACATTGGTAGTGACATAATTAAAGCCAGCAGACTATGTAAAACATCATACTTTCGCTCGTGGAACAACCATTTCATCCACATCAAGTGACAGTTTGGTGCAGTACCTGCAGCTGGTGAAATAATGGCTCCATTGAGTGACAAATTTACTAGCCGTGAGATTTCTTGAATCGGAGACTTCAAATAGCCGCCGAGATTGCACATGAGAAAAAGTTTCTTCAAAAAAATGATTGGTATTAGGGCCGAGGCGAATATTTGCCAGTTATTGTGTTCCATAGAGCGAGCATTTACTGTAATTAAAGGAATTAGACTGACACCTCTTATTGGATAATCCTCTATTAGAGTTTGTGTTCTGGTTTTTGGTAACCATCAGAGTACCTCAATGGGCAGTTTGGATCCCAATAGCAGTAAAACACTTTAAGGCTGATTTTACATTACCTCTCATCAACGTAATATTTATAAAAGTTCCTACCAGGCAGAGCTTCGCAGTTCAATTGGCAAAGGTCCTAAATCCAAATCAATTTGGACAAAAGCAAATGTTCACCTATCATCATCAAATCATAGAGCTGACCCTTACATTTTATACGTAAAACGGACAGGCATTGCTCATGTGCCATTGAATAGTTGTACGATCCACAGGCCGCGTCTGTTCTAATGACACTCTGTGCGCGAAACACTCAATAGGAATTATAAGAGCGGTGAATCTTTTGAATCTTGAACTTTTTCAATCGTATCCATTATGCACACCCTTCTCTACACATAAGGAAATAATGTCAAATCGGCTTAGTAACTGTCGATTCTATTGGTGGAATGGATCTGTAACCTTTTTTAACATTTAAAAAATAACATTAAAAATGAGAATCTGTACCTCGCGTGGTATGCTGTTCATCACTGTACTAAAGTCGCAACAATCCGGCGACATCGACGGGCGTTTGTGGGGTACACTTGTTATCCTCTTCAGGAATCATGACAACATTGCGAGCATTCGTATCAGTAAAAAATAAAATAAAAAAAGAAATCAAGGAACCCTTAATATTTATAACGTGATTATTATGTTTGTTGTCGCCGCTGTTTGCTCAATGTTATTGTCGATGTTGTTATTGTTGCTGTTGCGCTGGTGTACTGTGTTTGCAGAAAATCTATAGATCCTTTTCGAAAACGCGCTTCTCTGCGAGTGTGTGGAAACTTTTCAGCATTACATCGATTGTTTGCTATTTTCTTTCCTCTTGTATCTGTGTTTGTTTGTTGTTTTTTTTTTTTTTTTTTGTTTTCAGAAGAGCCACCACGAAGACTAGACAATGAATGTCGCCAGAAAATTTGCTGCTATATGGCAATAGTTACCATAATTATGGTAGTAATCATATCACCATTTTTTTTTTCTCATCTACTGCTACTCCCAGTCCCAATGGTCGGGTGGTATATGTCTGCGACTCTATTTTTCGGGGGACGGTTACGGTTGGGATTCGAATCGGCGCTGCCAACAAGGATGTGTCTCAGCGCTGGTGCGACTAAGGATTTCGCCCCAATATATAAAATGAGTCAATTGCTTCAAGATCTGTTTAGTTTGTTAGTGGACATGTCAGAGGGTAGTCCTTTGGCGGATGCAAACCTAGCCGGGGATAAATGTGCTCAACGCGATACTCAATGAGGGGACGTTAAGACAATGATGTAAAGTGAATTAGCGTTTGATAAAATATTTCTACTTAATTTATTTTTGTTTAAACAAAATACCAAGTGCTCTTAAATTAAGTGATTTTATTTATAAAATAGTGATAAAGCTTTTAATATTGTGCGTGTTTTATATATTTACAAATTAATAAATAAAAATCGAAAACAAAAAAAAGTAACGCATTTAATTATATTCAATTGTAAATGCCTTATATTTGTAACTCGAAGAAGCTATTTATATTTTAAAGTCAAGAATATACAAACGTTTGAAAGTTGCTATAAAAAACGTTTTGTTTTTTTTTTTACATCACAAAGTGCCAAATTATTAAATACAAAACGATAAACTTAATTATACTCATGCTGTTGATCGGTAAGTGTGGTTTTGATCTTAAAACAAAAAATCATATTAAACGGTGTAATCAAAACGAATAAAAAGGCTTGAAATTTGTTTTAGATAAGATAAAAATAAAATAAAAATTCACACAAATTCGTATAATTTTTTAAGTGAAAATTATGGCGGCAATTTTCATTTTTTATTCTTTCTTTCAAGAATAAAAATACCTTCGTACCAATTCAATTATAAAAAAAGAAAATAAATTAAATCAAATTAAAAACATTACTTAAATATAAAACAATAAAAAGTGTAACCCAGAGGCCTTTTCTTAAAACGATTAAAGCTGTCAAATAGTACCGATGAGAGAGTGTTTGTTTCAAGAAATTATTCGTTCATCCCTCGAATATTAACACAACGGCTTGTTGTCCCGATTTCAATCCACTGTTTCAAATATTTGGATCGTTTTTAGGAGACAATAAGGCACAAAATATCGTCTCCCTATTCCTGTGAGTCTTTGTAATTGACCATCATACTTCCAACGTTATTATTAGCCTCACCTTTGGGAAAATAATTATTGATCATCTATTTTACATATATTACATCAGTTATATTTTTGAAAATTTCTGATCAAAAATCAGTATAGTGGAATACCAAACATTGATTGGGTATTAATCATGTCAATAAAAGAGTATGCCTCAGTGCTCAGTGCTTGGCGTGTTACTTTCAGACACCATTGACACAAGGAATAGGTAAAAAACTTAACGAGAAGCCCCAAGACATGAAGATATACATACACACATTTTTTATTTGCAAAATCGCCGATCGTATTAAGCCACAGGTAACTGTAATAAGCAGAGACATATTTAATAACATATTTTCAACATAACAATGATAAAACCGAGTGCTTCAGATAAATACCATCCACGTAGTTATACAATTCCCTTTACTTTTTGGACATATGTATATGCATATGATGGCTGAAAAATTAAGTGTGGGTTTGACCAGTTTTGAAAAATGTTACTGAAAGTCCTTGTTTAATCCTTGAAAGTCAGAACGTAAACAAGGCCTGGAAAATATAACGAAGAAGTACTTGTCTTTGCCACATTTTTGGTCACCCAACACAGCCAAAAAAAAATGTTCCTCCATGACGTTTTTAACATATAGCAAAGTAGAAGCATATACAACAACATTCGATTCCATGAGAAAGGCTCAGACGCCCACAAATCGCTTGAAGATGGAATCAGGCGTTGCTGCAAAGTAAATAACGTACGTGCACTGTTCCCAGCGTCTTCAAAGCCGAGCTGTACGCCATCTGTACATGAACCTAACCCATAACCAAGCAACATAAGCCCTGAGCTGTGTGAACCCAAAATTCTTTAGGGACCCCTTTGATGATCCGCACGACCTAGCAAAGGAAGATAATTTTAAACTTTGGGTCGATTCCTTTACACCAAGCATCAACGAAATATTTTTAGATAGGTGGAAAAAAATTAGAACACCAGTACCACTGGAACAGAGTTCAAAAATTTCGTCAATCGAAGAAACCTTTGAACAAATTCTCTAAAGATATCTTTAAAGTCAACAGAGGAGATAGCGACTTGAACATGATGAGACTGCAAAACAAGCATTTTGTGTGTTGCCCTATGGTGCCTCAGGCCCTCAGGAAGTGTATCATCCTCAGAGAAATCACGTCTTCTGGGAATGCTAACTCTTTTCTGAAGAATTAATCATTAGTTTCATTAGGTCAATGTGAGTTTTGGCCTAATTGACTTATTGACACACCCGTGAACCATGAATCAGTGCAAGGCACATACTCGGGTGCTTATCCTCCCACATTCACTCACGATATCCCAGAGTTCAGGAATTTACCACCATTCTCCCGTTTGTGATGGCAATTATGGCCCAAAATCCCAAAAAAAAACTAGGGTCATGGGTCCAGTAGCACTAGACTACAACCAAGCCTACCAGCTTACCGATTGTGCAACTTTTTATAATGACATGAGAAAGTCTTTCTATTGTATCTGATTTTATTTTCCCAATCCTTGCACATACACGCCACCGTGTACGTCATCATAAGAACATAGAATCCTGCCTCGTCTCCAATCCCACGGTCCAGGCTCTTTTGTTGATATAATGTGTGCTTACTAATCCAGTCCACTCTTTCGCTGATGACAGTAGTCTCAGCTTTTCACATTTCTTCCGAGACTCGTGTCCCTGCTCTTCGACCGTAGAACTAGAACTATTAGGCACATTCAATTCGAGGTCGTCAAGAACACCGTAAAAATCTAGACTTCCTTTAACCCCACCGATTTGGCTTCAATCTGCAAGCCTAAAAAGCTTAAATACAACGCTCATATCTAGTCTGGTGCTCCCAAGACCCCTTTGCAACTGGTAGAATTTAAAAGCAGGCGATAAAACTTATAGGAGACATTGATATTGTGAAATCATTTGACTCGCTTGAACATTGTCTCCATGTTTCCTTCCTCAAGTCAGACTCTGGTGCCAGCTCACAAGAGGATAAAAGGCCGAACCTTTCTGCGGAATCCCCAAGTCAAAGATTATTTTCTCTTAGACAAGTGAGAGAAATTACAACCTGGATTTTTGAAACAGCGTTAAAGGACGCCGACATTCGAAGAGATTCAGACAGCACCTGAACAATTATAGTAGAGTCAATATAAGAAGACTACAAGATCAGCTACCTTGTGGGACACTGTAGTCTGAGATATCTTAAAAAAATAAAAAAATGAATCCCTCGTCTGTAACCGAGTGTCGACTCTGCCTAGAGGACGATGAAACTGCAGAGCACATACTATTCGAGTATACTGCCCCCTGCCATCTTAGGAAGTATATCCTCCTCAGAGAAATCATGACTTCTGGGGGATCAGCTGAACTCCTACGAAAGACATTCTCAGTTTTATTAAGAAAATAGAGGAACTTCTCTCTGGCTTCTTCTTCTTCTTCTTCTTTTCCTTTTTCCGGCTTTGTTATGGTCAGAAGTGTAGGACCATAACCTTCCCACTTAACTGCATTCCTACTGGTCCGCTTGTGGGGTCCACCGGTTTGACCTCAGAAAGTAGCGGCAGGCTTCCCGGTTTGGGATTACTTCATCGCTGAGGCCAATCAAATGCTGGTGTTTTTGCATTTGTTTGCACCAATTGTTTTTCGGCCTGCCTTTTTTTTTTTTGTGACACGGGCATGCTCCAGATTTTTTTTGTTTGATCTGACTTTTACAACACCGGTGATCTCCAGTCGTGTTAACCCACTGATTTGCATGTACACTTGTGGGGCAGTTTAATGGTGGTATATGTGTCCCTAGGCTCACCTTGGTGTTTTCTAAATTGCCTAGATGTGATTTTTGCTTACCTTTGTTTTAGTCGCCTTTTACGACAAGCGAGAGGTATCGCTGCAGGGATATTCTTAACCCGTCCCTGCACGGACGAGGAACTTCTCTCTGGCTAGCAGGCATAATAGACCTACAGTGATCGCAGTGCTCTATGCTGTTTGTTAGCACTACGAAACCAGTCAGGCGCCTAAACTCTTCTCCGAAGTCAACAATTAGGCCTCATTTACAAGCCTATAACATCCAAAATACTCAACACTCGAAGACCATCTACGATGTCGCCGATCCCTTAAAAGAATATTGGGTCACCAAGGCAGGTTGTCATAAGATTTGATCTTTTCTGATGAATTGATTGGTAAGTGTGATTATACAATAAAAAAGCCAATGCACTCCAAAAAAGTCACTGTGTCTTACGGATTATGGGTTGGCGGCATCATTGGCCCGTACTTTTTTAAGGATGAGGCTGGAATTAACAGAGTTTTAGCAACATGTTAACCAATTATTTTTTCTCAAATTAGATGAATTGGGTCTAGATTATCTCTCGACAAGACGGTCGAAGGGCGAACGCAAGCGTATGGAATTTGATCATCACGTTAGAGGAAAAGTTGACTGACCTCCGAGATCATACGATTTAAAACTTTAGGACTTCATTTCGTGGGATTAATTGAAGAGCAAGATTTAGGCCAATAACCTTGCGATAATTCAGGACCTTAAACATAGCATTCAAACTGAAACTGCGGCCACTGACCAGCTTATTCTTCAGAAAATCATCGATAACTTTGACCTTCACATGATCGTCTGCAACAGAAGCAGTAGAAGCCACGTGAACGATTTTCTATTCTGTTCATAATTTCCACGGACCGCACTTAGTTAGTTACTTAGCATAGTGAATACTTAGCTTAGGCTTATCCTCTATGTATTATATATGAAAGCAATCACTGTCTTTCATCTAGTGGGCAATGTCATCATGATCATTGCTACTGTGTTTCGACTATCTATTGATCCAATTTATGATTCTCAAAATAAATTTAGGTAAGACACATTTACAATCTAGATTTTGATTAAAATTTTTATTTTGCTATATTGTGTGGACTCCACCATTTTTAACGGAATACAATATTATTCAAATTGTACCTACAGGAGTTATTGTAGGACACGATTCTGACAAGGTAATTTTCGATGACTTTTGGATACATATCAGGCTATAACTCTGCTTTAACTTAACGAATATATCTTTTCAAGAAAAATGTCATGTGGTGAAGCTGAGTACGGGCTTATGTATGTATGTATGTACTTCAAAATGATTTCAAAAACCTAAGCGATCAGCATGAAGACTGTTTGAAACTTCGTCGGCATTTCCAAAGCTCGCACGTGGTTAGCTGAGTAATTCTGTTGAAAGAAAATTATTTTAGCTCTTTTCCGAATCAAAAATAAATCAACCGAAATGCGTAAATCATAATTTTATTTTTATAAGTCACATCTTTCTAAATATGAAGGCACATCCTCCCTGTTTATGTGATTAATTACCACGTAGCTCTCTGAAATACCTAATCATCTCTCACTAAGAATAGATACATATCTCTAGATTCCAAAGAGTTCATGGATTCTATGGAATATTGATGTCATCTTGATCGTTTAAGCAAGTGCTCCTATCTCTGATACTCACCTTAAAAGACCAAATCCAAATAACACCACAAAAAAAGAAAATTGAAAACCTTCTGAGAAAAACCGAAATCAAATGCGTCTGCCGTTTATCTCAATCTCGTAGTCAATTACTTCGTCGATGTCACAGTTCCCAACACAAGAGCGCTCACCACTCAACAATACGAATTGAGGAATTTCATTAATAAAACAAAACAAGACGAAGCGGAGCGCCGGTTATTCTATAGGGTGTAGGAGCCTCAACCAAGTCGATTGTCTGGCTAAGTGCAACCGCAGCCGGCGCCAGCTACTCACGATTGAGTGGGCTCACCATCAGCGTGCAGTTACAACATATACCTATGGTATACGCATTGATGTATGGAGGTGAATGGAATGGTAACATGGCCAGGGAACGGCAAGCAGGAAAGTGGATTGTTGCGTTCGTGCGCGCCTATCTTGCTTCCTTCTATACTACAATGCATGACGCCGGTTTCCCGTAACATCATCATCATCGTCATGGTCGTTTTATAGTCATCATCATCAACAGCGCAGAACTATCACCACCACCATGACCTGAGTCTGGTTGTTATCGTTTCACTTCTCGCCGCAGATCGACCCACGCCATGCTAGTCGCCAGCGGGCAAGGTGTTGCCGCGCACCAACCTAGCCTGGACCTGTGTATGCGTAATCGTGACGCGTTTGCTCTTTTAGCCGTTCGGCTTCTTCCGCCCGTTGACGACGTCATCCTCATCCGCGTCGTCGCCGACAGGCATATGATATCAAGCCCGGTTCCAAATGAATCCATCAGCGGAATATGTACATTTTCTCATCTTCTTCCTTCTTTTCTGTAGCTCTTCCTTGTTTTTTATATAGTTGACCTATCATGTCATTAAGTAGACAGACGGCGGCAGCGACGGATACTCTTCCGTGGAATTGAACATGAGTTTCTCAGGTATCTAGATATAATTGGAACTCGCTTGCTTTGTTTTTTGCGTTCCACTTCGCGCAATGGGAATTTGGGATTTATTATAGTTTAATTGGAAGAAGACCCATGGAATAAGGCAGATTTTGTTTTTTGCTAAACAGCTTAATTTTCAGGAGCGCACAGTATGTTGCATCTCTCTCCAAAGGGTGGTCCGTCGTGGCATTGGACTGCTATTTCTCTGGGGACATACAGGAATGACAGTTGCTTGTTTATCGAGCAAGCTCGCGCGTGGGGTGGTCTGTCGTCTGTCAAAGCAATGATTTTCATGCATACACGTTCGTCAAACCTCGAGACAGAAGCTGAGTAGCCAGGGAAGACAAAAACGATATAATTAACGAGAACTCAGTCTCTTGTACAGGTAACCTATCTGTTTAGAGCTAATTTATCCGTCAGCAAGCATC
Source organism: Merodon equestris (assembly GCA_958301585.1). Taxonomy (NCBI): domain Eukaryota; kingdom Metazoa; phylum Arthropoda; class Insecta; order Diptera; family Syrphidae; genus Merodon; species Merodon equestris. Next base: position 163,389,440 of record OY284413.1, read on the forward strand.
TCAACGTCCAACAGGTGGTACGGGTTATTGCTGCGACGATGGAAAGGTTATACTGCTTAGGCTGTGGTTGGTATGGAACAAAGAGGATGACAGGTGCGTCCGAGAGGAAGATGTGTATTCCATGTAGGCTGGTGTGACTCGAAAGTAAATGGGGGAAATACGAGTCCGATCACCTTTCCCCCGTTTAAGGAAGTGAGTGGTAGAGATAATGGCATTGTTATAAACGGATACGAGCGTAAAGGCGCCGCGTCGCCACCCTATCTGTATATTTTAATTGACGGCGCTATAGTGATATACAACAAGGGGTGTCTACGCATTGTTGAATCGTCGGAGGGCATAGTTCCCCCGTGGTATGGACGAGCCATACGGTCAGACATGTAACAAGTTTTAATTTCTGAACTCTGAGTTTTGTCTACTCGATGAGGCCTCGTAGAAGTCGCAATACATATTAAAAAACTGTGATTTATGATCAGGCAACGATGTAGTCCAAATGCAGCATTAAAGACTGACTTGCAATAACCCACCATATGTAGACCCAGTTGCTGTCCGGCGACAGTCTCAATGACGCTCAATGATTCACTCTGCCAGCCTATTCGGCTATCAACGAGCATATGACAAAAGTTGATTGCTAAAATGTACGTACGCACCATCCATTTCATCCATTATCATGCACTTCCATCCACTAGCGCAGACGTTTATGTCGTTTATGCCCGCTGACGGGTGATATAACTCGTAGTAGACACCCATGAGAGTGCGTCCTTACCGCCCGCCTTCTTAACATTTTTAATTCCCCATGAAATCGAAGATGGGCGCCATGCGGCTGCACTTTATCATCTTTTATTCACTTCGCACTCGGCGGCAGCGGTGGTGGCAGTTGTATTCTTAAAATGCTTATCTTATACACCGATGACGCGACCCTGCCGCCCGCCGCCATCGACGTGTTTTGGCCGCCACAAAGGAGCCAACTGTTTTCAGTGGTAATTATTGTTGGCGGCCTGCACTCGCAGTGGTAGTATGTACCTACATATATCGAGTATGTACATATGTCTTCCTCCCATTTCTGCTTGGCTGTTCCAGTGATACGTTTGTATGTGGGTTCTGTTGTTGCGAGGAGAAATCATATGGCAATCGAATAAAGGCCGGCAGGCGGTCGCCAACTCTTTTTGATGCGAAATGACGGTTTTTGATGTCTGGGTCTGGGCTTGCTATCATTTCACTCACTGTCGTCATGTCGTCATCGGTGTTATCGTCGTTATTAGTATGATGATGTGGCGGAGGTTTTAATGCGTGTTGACCGCACTGCTGGATGCGTTTATTGGTAGACGTCAGTGTGGCTGTTGTGAATGTTATTTGATTGTCTACCGACTATCTGCATGCTTCATGGATTGTCTACAGATTTAAGTTTTCACACCCTACAGTTATGGCTATTATAAGGTGCGAAAATCTATGTATGTCGAAGTACCTACGTTTTATAGCACGGGGAAAAAGATTTGCAATAATAAAAAAAAAACTCTTAAGAGCTGTGCGATTCTCTGACATAAAAGCAGAACTTTTCGACGCACAGTCGACACACTGTCAACGGTCAATGCATTATCGTCGACAACTATGTACATATACGGAAAGTGATAAGATTCAAGAATGAACCAATCCGAGAAGCTGTTGGAGCAATTTGCATTAACGGGCAAGTTTAAAAGATGACCTACATAAGTAAATAAACTAGTTTTAAAAGAATTTTGTAAATTTGGAACTTTTGAACTACAGTAAAAAACATTTAGAGCTATTATTCCGATAGCGCTTCGACTCTTAAAAGTGACAGTTAAAAAGTGTTTTGCCAGCTTTTAGTGATATTAACTTGGATGGTCTACCTTAATGGCGGCACTACTATGAAGATGACATTGTGCCAGTCATCATGGAAAACAACTCACCCTGTAGGTGTTCCTCCTCAACGTTTATTTGAGTTTAGAAAACAGCCAGAGGTTGCACGGCACCACAGATTAGGCAGGTTTTGGAGCGTTGTGACGCTTTTTGGCCAAAACCTCCCGCACAACTAGCGCATTGTTCGACACCAACTTCCTTGTACTACAGGCGTATATGATGAATTTTGTTCCATAATCTCTTCAGAACACCTTAGTAATATTGAACATTAACCTTGTAGAACAATTCCGTACGGATAATGCCCTCGAAATCGAAGAAAACCATGAGCATTGTCTTGATTCAACTCCTCTGCGTTCGTTCTCTTTCGGTTTCTCTTATAACTTCCATGTGGCGCCCTGCCTAGTGACTGGCTCGTATTGCAAGCATCATGTTTCAATACAAGTTACGATATACATATAACATGAACGCATGGTCTCACTCTCATCTCTTTCTGCTCCTCCGTGAAAGAATGTGGAACAAATCGCGTCCATATTTTTCTCTTAACCAAATCGTCGGTTACAATGCAATGGATCACCCTCTGAGCCAGCTCTTCTATAAATCACGCGGCCACACAACGGCCAAAGCGCAGAAATGTTCTGCCTTTCTCAATATTTTTTCATTCTTCGAGGTCCTCGGCTTCGGGGAGCTTCCGTCGTCTTCAAGATTGTCAAGAAACTAGCTACTTGTGTACGTACATACATATATAGGGACTGATCATCTTCAGTGTTTTTCATAGATTCGAAGATTCCTTGTGCAGCTTTGCCCAACTTGACTTGATATTCGCTTTTTCCTCCATAGCTTTTCGACCGGCTGACACATTGGACGTTTGGTTGTTATGTCATAACTATTGACAGAACAAAGCTATAAGGCTCGATGTGAAGATATGTACAGTATCGGACAAAACATTTGCAACTCGAACAGAAACTCGGATATTTCATAAAATTCATAACTTTTTTATTCGAAATCATAACAATTTTCGCATATTTTTTAAAGCTCTATATTTAAGGAAAATAAAAATATCTGATTCATAAAAATCCAATCAATATACGTATCTCTTCAGTTACGATGAATAATGGTAGGGTACTTAGAATCTTCTCGCGACAAAACAATTGCAACTTCTTTTTCAAATCAAAAATATTTAATATTTCGTGGCAAATCCTTTATTTTCAATCACTGCCGTGCATCGTAGTGGCGTGGATTCAAATAATACTTTCAAATATTAAAGGGAATTTCATTCCGGGCTTTCTCTATTCTTTAGAAAAAATCGTCCACATTTCGAAAATTAACCCGATTTATTCATTGTTTCACAATTTCCCAATTGGGTTTAAATCAGGCGACTGGGTGGCGACAGTGTTCTTTTGGTCACTGAGCCACGATTTGACAAGCCTTGATGTATGTTTTGGGTCATTTTCCTGCTGGAAGACCCAACTGATTTCATCAAATGGGTTAGCGCAATGACCGAGAGTGCGTAGCATCTGACGTAGCAGAACCAAGAGTGCAAATTGTTGGTGGACCAATTCAAATCGGTGTATAGGCATAACACCTACATCGATTTGATGTTGGGAAGCTATTTGAAATTTGCACTTCTCAATTCTGCTTTACCATCTTTCAAACGTCGGAGTTGGTTCCTCTGGTGCCTGTGTTTTGTACCATGGAAAAATTCAGGGTTGATGTGAGTAATATCCGTGGCCTAAGAACGAATCTATTCGCTGTATACGTCCACCTGTCCCTGTATAAACCAGCTATCTTGGCACTGAGTGAAACACAGGTAGGAGAGAATACTGATTTATCGGATTTGAACCTGCCTGGATATACATATGTAGCTTGGTGCCCCTTTTCTTTCTCCACCGCGGTCTCGCCCTTTATATTCGTAGTGATGTAGCTTAGCAACTTCAGCCACAATACGGCCAATGTTCCAATCCGGAATTTAATTTCCTATGGCTAAAAATCCATGTCCGTAAGCATTTAATCCACTACTGTTTTATTTATAGAAGTCCAAACCTGGATAGCAATTCAACTTTCAACGAGTTTGATATGTTATCCGACTCCATCACAAGAATTGTATCCCTACATCCTCACACTGAGATTGCCATTGCGGGCGATTTCAATGTACACAATTCTAATTGGCTTCGACATTCATGCCAGACAACACTAGGTAAATAATCTGACTCAGCTAGTAAATGAGCCTACACGAATACCTGACATTGCAGATCATTCCCCCAACACCTTGGACCTGTTTCTCACCTCTCATCCTGACAAATACTCTGTTGCAATATTATCGCCCCTAGGTTCGTCTGACCACTGTGTCGTATCAGCTAATTTCTCGTCTTCACCCCACACAGTTAGAGAACAAATTCCTAAAAGAATAGTATGGCTATACGAGAAAGCCAACTGGAGCGGCCTTAACGACTTTTTTAGGAATTTTAACTGGTCACTTGTTTCCTCGATAGTGACGTGGATGCCGCTGCTGATATGATCACTAACATTCTTTTTCTGGGTATGAGATCCTTCATTCCTCACAGAATGAAGAGTATCAAACCCAAAGAAAATGCGTGGTATGACTCGAGCTGTAAAGAGGCCATCAGGTTGAGAGAGTTGAGTTTCCGGAATTACAAGGACAACCGTACTGAGGAAAACCGGAAACAATTTAAACGGGCCAGAAATGACTGCAATGCATTAATTAGACGTGTAAAATTCTTCCACGAACAAAAGTTGAGGCAGAAAGTGCTACAATGTCCCAAGGGTAGCAAAAACTTTTGGTCGTTCGTGAAAAACGTAAAGAATTCAGCCTCGTCTTCAATTCCCACGCTCATTTATATGACATTCCAGCTGTCAGCTCTTTAGACAAGGCCAATCTGCTTGCTGCACATTTCGCGTGTAGCTCAACGCTACCAGATTCCACATTGTCTCCGCCTGTACTTGAGAGCGTTGATTTCACCATGGGACAAATCCATTTTCGCACTCGTACAGTTGCAAAAGATCTCAACATACACAAATCCGCTGGCCCGGATGGTATACCCCCAATACTTATGAAAAGGTGTTCTTCTGCGCTGGCAAAACCTCTGCGTAAGCTTTTCCATCTGTCCTACTCTTCGGGTCTCTTTCCGAGTACATGGAAAACAGCATTTGTCCAGCCCGTCCCCAAAAAGGGCGAATCTTTCCAAGGTCATGGAAACGCTGATAAACCGTCAGCTTATGAAATATCTTGAATCGCGGAAGCTTCTTAATGACCGGCAATACGGTTTTCGCAGCAACAGGTCCACTGGTGATTTGATGGCATATCTCACCGAAAAGTGGAACCAATCTTTGCACAATCAAGGCGAAAGCAAGATCGTTGCGCTTGATATTTCAAAAGCATTTGACAAAGTTTGGCATCAGGCTCTTTTGTCGAAAATGCGTGCTTATGGCATCGATAAATCTCTGCTTCTATGGATTAGAAATTACCTTTCGAACCGTTCAATTCAAGTTGTTTTGGATGGGTTCAAGTCTGATATTCACCAAATAAATGCTGGTGTCCCCCAAGGCTCTGTTTTGTCTCCGACTCTCTTTCTCATTTTTATAAATGATCTCTTGTCTGTTACTTCTAATCCAATCCACTCCTTCGCTGATGACAGTACTCTCAGCTTTTCATATTCGTTCCAGGACTCACGTCCCTGCTCTTCGGCCGTAGAACTGGAACGGCAGCGTATGTTAAGCACATTGAATTCCGATCTTGACAGCATAATCGATTGGGGTAAAAATAATAGAGTGGAATTCAATGCTTCTAAAACTCAATGCTGTCTACTGTCGCTAAAGCGAACCCATAATAATCAGCCATTATCCATGAATGGCGCTTGTGTCGACGAAACCGAAAAACTTTCCATCCTTGGTATGTGTATCAACACCAAACTTAATTGGAATGATCACATATTTGAAATCGCCAAAAACGCGGCAAAATGTCTAGGTTTCCTCAAACGATGCAAGAAATATTTCACCCCCTCTGATTTGGCTTCAATTTATAAGGCCTACATCCGCCCCAAGCTTGAGTATAAGGCTCATATCTTGTCTGGTGCCCCTAAAACTTCACTGCACCTACTAGATAGGATACAACAGCGAGCGATAAAACTTATAGGAGACACTAATATCGCAAAGTCAATTGACTCGCTCGAACACCGACGTAATGTGTCTTCCTTGTCACTATTTTATCGCTATTTTAACAACCGTTGCTCAAATGAGTTAGCCAATTGCATTCCTCACCTCCATGAATTCACCCGCAATACTCGTCTTGCCAGGAATGCTCATCAGTTTACCCTTAAGCCTGCTATCGGACGTACAGGGATTCGTTATTCAGCCGCACAACACGGTTATGGAATGCCCTTCCCAGCCTAATATTTCCTACTCACTACAATCCACAGACATTTAGGACCAATGTGCACAGGTACCTCCTCTCCCTTTCTCCCTCTATACCTTCGGCCCGTGCTGTGTCTTGATTCCGGACATTTAAGGGTAGTCATAACCCCTTTTGCGCGCGCAAATTATAAAAAAAAAAAAAAAAAAAAACCGATGGATGAATATGGCGATCCAATTGACTGTTTATTGAAATCAGTTCAAAGGACCATCTTTCTGTTGATTATTCGTCAGCATTTTGCCATTTAAAAAAAATTTCTTCACTTTTAAGCTCGACTCATACAAGCCGAATTTTTTGACGAAGAAATAAAAAGGCCTCTCTTTCGACGCCATAAAATAAATCTTTTGGATTTAGTCGTAACAAGTGACGAGAAGTGGATTCTATACAACAATGTGCAGTGAAAAAGGAGCTAAAACAAGCAGGTGAAGATGCTGTAACTATCGCAAAAGCTGTCTTGTAATGTACCAATGAAAGCAATACTACCTGTTTGGTGGAATTCTAGAGCTGTAATTTTATTTCTAGTTCCCTTCGCATGATAAAATAATAACTGCGACTAAGAATAGTGTGTACCTCCCCTCGGTTTTGGTCAATCGGAAAGGCTACATCTTAATATAATATAAACTCCCATGATGGAAAATATTCCAGCAGCTATCCTATTTCCCAGAACTTGTTCAATCAAATTTTCATCTATTTCAGTATTTTTCGATTCTTAAGACGGTTTGAGTGGTAAAAACATTGGTTCCATCGAAGCTATCAAAAACTACCTCGTGACGTTTCTGGAAGGAAGTTTTGTTAATTGATTAACATTTTTCTTCTTTCAATTATAACCGCTTGAGTTTCATTTTCAAATCAGACACGAACTTTTGCCATCATCATGATGGGTGACAAACGGTTATTTCAACTTTCGCGCCATTGTTGAACTGTCAATATGTCATTATTATGGCCGTATCACAATGTGTGGTTCGAGCGTTCGCACTTTTGACAGATGTTGTGGCGACTTACGATAAACATCTGTCAAACGCGCGATCTAAGAATTTCTAAAACGAAATGTGGCTTCAGGCGCTCGGCGCGGCAGTTCAAAAATCGGGAATATGTCAGAATGCAATCAATGTTCCCTCAGACAACCCATGCACACATTCATTGTCAGCTGTCAAATCGCACGATCAAGTAGCCAGTAGCTCTACTTTGGCATTGAGCTCATGCTTACGATATTTACGATATTAGCCGAGGAAACGCCTGAGGTCGCATTCCGTACTTTAGTAGGACAATGTGGCGTTCGCGCGGTCGCGCGTTTGACAGGCTTTGCACCGACTTACGATAAACATATGTCAAACGTGCGACCTAGGAATTTCTATAACGAAATGTGGCTTCAGGCGAAATGAATGCAAGCAATGTTCTCTCAAACAACCCATACACACAAACATTGTGTGACATACAAGCATTGTCATCTGTCAAAACGCACGAGAAAGTAGAAAGTAGCTCTACTTCGACGTTGAGTTCGAGCTTACGATATTTACGATAAAAAGCCGATCAAATGCCTGAGGTCGTATTATGTGTTTCCCCATAAGATACCATTGTTTCTAGTCAATCTGTCAACGCGCGACCGATCGAACGTCACATTGTGTTTCTATTATTACTCCATATGAATTCATTGTTCCTGCTCATGCTGTGAAAAGCCCGAGCGCTCGAACGCTACATTGTGATTCGGTGATTAAGCCTAATTCACAATGTCGTAATGTTTTTGCAAAGCGAAAAGTAGATCTACTGTCTATTTGGCGCTTGCGTTTGACAGATGTACGAGTAATAAGCTGTTTTTGTGTATATTTTCTTCTGAATTCCGCTCTTCCATGTTTGGAATCCTTGAAATTATACAATTCAGAGGTTTTGGTAGAGAAAATAGGTTTTTGGGTTTTTTTAGTTTCTGCATTATAATATTTTCGTTTACACTTCCCTCTGATCCAATATCCAATAAAATTGCACTCGTAAATTGATGGAAATTTTGATGATGGAAATGGAAGAGTCACATCCTGATTCTTGAAATAGTGAAACAACCCCTCCATCTCTAATGAGTGACAGCTTGGTGTGGTTCTTCGGCCGGTGGGTCTGTCCACTTTTTTATTTACAAAAGTATGCAGGTGCGACCGCTTCAGTGAATGTATTGCGTTATCGAACGATATTGCTTGACTTTTTTTTATCTGAGAATGGTGATAGAAACGTAAACTACGTTCATTTTCAGTACTACGGCGTCACCTTCTACAAGTAGCTGTTGAAGCAATGGTTCTATTCCCTGAGAAATTCCTTGGACATATGATTTCTTGAAATAGGGATTTCAATTGAGCGTCAAGATTGTGTGAATTGTTTTTTTTTTTTTTTTGGCTACATATGTTCCAGATAAAGTCTTCACCGATGTTCCACCAATGATCTATTTACCAAAATACCAGAAATTTTATTCGCAAAATACATCCGCGAGTAGGTAAAAATCCGGTGAAAAAATCACTCGACTGACTACATATTCGTAGGCAGAGCTAAGGCCGACATTGGGCAGATATTGTAGTGTGGGATTTTTATTTGATTATCAAAACCAACTGTCAACAAGTTATTGAAATGAAATGACGAACAGCAATATTTTCGAATTAATTTTTGATGGACTTCTCATGAGTAAAAGTAAGATTTATGAAAAGTATCAGCGTATATCAGAATGGCATGGAGACCTTACTGTGTTGTTGTCACAATCGATCAAAACATAAAAAAAGGAAACGAAATGATTATGCAGAAAAATCGCTGAAGATTTGAATCGTCTAAAAAATATTTAAAAAAATATTCTCGGTTGTTTCGGGTATATTGTGTGTTAGGAAAATTTGATCAAAACTGTCAAATCAGCGGCGAATGGAAGGTGCTCAGGGCTCGCTAATTAAATCAAAAATGAAGCAAAACTACTGAAAGGAGGCACAACGTACGATAAAATATTGGTTTGTGTATATAACATCGAAAGTAAAGTTAGAATTCATCCAGGAGTAGTTAAGGATTGCTAAGACTGGAAAAGCTCAAGGGGTAGGTTTAAATGTGAAGGTAACGCGCTAATGCTCACTACGTTTTCAAGTACGAAAACTTGATGCTTTCTAAAAATCGACCTCCCGAAGGATTGAAAGAAGTCTGATAAGCCTTAAGTATAATATACCGTATAAAGGTAGACGAATAAATAAGATTATTTTCAAAAACTAAAAACTTCCAGTATTGGTACAGTGTACGCCTTGATCGGAGCATCACCAAGCGCATGTATGTCAATGAGTTAAACATTTGTGGCAGTTTGCCATTTCGTATTTTATGCCTCGGTATAAGTTTCTGACGTTTACCCTGAGCTTACCAAAATGTCTCGAAAGCAATGACAAGGTAATTATTATAAACTATTCGAAGGTCCGATCACACTTTCCAACGAACCGCTTGAAACACATGACTACTTTGTATTAGTCCTCAATAACATATTTTTCCAGTGTTTGGAAGACATTTACTTAACATGAGACAATTTGGAGCCGAGAAAGTACGAGTATAGTCTTTTCAATCGAAACCTTGTTTTAGCTTTATTGAGCCTTCAAACTTAGGAAAGAATTACCAAATGATGTTCAAATGAATTATCAAATGAATTTTTTTTGTTTTTAATTCATTTTTGTTTTTATATTTTTAGAACTCACTTATATTAGACAAAAATGCTTAAAACTAGCTTAAATATCAACTGACATAAAATACCTTACTGGCCCTATACGGACACTCTAAAGCAAATAGAACAACTTAAGACTATGCCTTTCGGCCTTACGATTTACTTGTAATAATTAAAATAAATAAACAACTTAGGCCAAGAAAAGTGATATTTAAAAAAAACTTGGAATCAGATAATTTTTTTTTAACAAAGAAACTTATAACTAAGAATAACTTAACCCTACCTTAACTAAATATATACATTTTTTTTTGGTTTTCGTAATTGTTTTGTATTTTTTTTTGTTTTTTTTCTTTTTTTTTTAATTAAAGCTAAAACTAAACTAAACCTACCTGCCACCCTAGCCTGCCCTTACCTACTCTAACCTAACCTAACTTAGTCTATATAAGCCTGCCATTGACATGTGGCATGCTTTGCCTTAAAGAGGCTGACCTATCAAAGTTAACCACTACGCAGTCCGCTCCAGCCACCAAAAGCGTTGATGCTGTCGGACGACGTCTCCCCGATCTTGGTGCGACACTGATCTACTAAACCTGAGGCGATCGGGTTCATCACGTTCGTAGAGAAGCCGCCGCTCCACAGACTTACGGGCCACGTGGAAGATTAGCGGAACCGCCAATTCATCCTGGATCAGCCCACATTGATCTAAATAGAGGAATGCCTCTGCGGGGACAAAGCCGCTAAGGCGAACTTTCTCGTGGTACATGTAATTAGGGAAGTAAGCCTCGGAGATCAGTTTATCAAATGAATACTCCACCTATGATGGTTTCAATTAAAATGGAAACAAAGCTTTTTGTTGACCTGAGGATGTTTGTTAAAAGTCCAGTCTAAAATCTTGGGCAAGCCGAACCTCTTAGAAATTTCACCTATGGCCTCACGCAAAAATTTAAATTTGGAGTATTGTATAACCAGAAAATTTCGGTCCGAGGGTGGAGGAACTTAGGTGTATTAAATTTAATATCTATAAAAATAAAAATAAACAATAAATTGAGGCGGCCGGCGCGCGTTAGAAGATGCTCTTGAGACTGGGTTTTTTTGCGGTAAATGTTGTAAGAATGGAGTTCGGTCTGCGCCGCATTCAGGACATAGTTTGTACGATAGAATCCATGTGGAGAGGGGCACGAACTGAAAGTTCCTTAGATTGGTATTGAGAGTAATCAGATCCAGCAGTGTAGCTCATAGATGAATGTTATTTTTTGCATGTCTGCAACACCGCGTCGCTTTTTTATTGTAAGAATTGTATGTTGATTAATTTAATGATTCTTCTGAGGTGAGGTTGCAGATACAAGCCTAAGAAATACCATGACGGGCAGCCTAAAAAAACCTACGTTAAATGGCCTCAATATGCGAAGCGTGGATCGTGAAAGAGGAGGACCAGACTTTGCTAGTTTATTAAAGAAGGGGCCGAACGAAGGTAATGTATGTATAAGGATTTCGCAACGTAAAGAAGAACTCCTTGTATGAACTATGAACGTTTCACATGTGAAAACGACATTGACAAATAACACCTATGTCAACCAAGAAGTTGGCAGGGAGAACCATTTTATTAGAGCTAATGTAGATTCTTAGGGAAGATGAGAAGCGCTTACGGATCAAGTAGTGGCTTGACGTTTGTACGGTATATTTGACTTTAAATATATAACTTTTTTAGGTCATATTTAGGAGAATAGGATTTAGCAAAGGAATATATATACTTTTTTATATCACCAGCATTTAAGTAAGACTGCGAGCTCATGATGATGCAGTTGTAATTATTAGTTTTTAGAATACATATGAATGGCCCAAGATGGCTATCTTGAGGGACTCCGGAGATGGCATTATTTGGAGAGAAGACCTAAAATAATTATTAGACTGGCGTTTTTCTCGACAGGATTTGATGAATAAAATAAAATTTAAGACGAAAACTTTGATTTGATATAAAATCTTGTCACACTGCTTGTAAGGCAGTGTTCACATATTGGAAGTAGTTATGATCGTATTCAAAGCGGGGTTTTCGTGGGCTTGTATGGGGTACAATTTTCTTTTGTTGAATTTGGAATAAACAGGATGAGGATACTAAGGTTTTTGAAGAGTATCATATAAAAGCTTAAGGCTTACGAGAGAATTGAAGTTGTTGAGTAGGATACTGCGTTTTCCAAAATCGGCTTTGCGAAAATGACATCAGTGATTGGAATTATGAAGTAAAAAGGATCCTGCGGGTGGGTGAAATGATCTTAAGTAGAGAGGGGATCGTAACTTGCTTCTAACAATGCAGTTTTTGGCGTCAGATGAGCTCAGTTGTCTATCCCAGTTGTTGGTGATATTGCTGATTGGGAAAACCATCGGAGAGACTGTTCCTTACTTAAGGTAATTTTAACGATGGCATTCCTTTTAATTTTGTTTATTTTTTGGTGAGCGGAATTGGGAAATCAAATTTTAAGACAATTTACCATAATGGTCTTGTTATTGCTTTGCATGATGGGGCAATGTTAGTTGTGTCCAATAGGAGCTGAGAAAAAGAAAAACTCTTCCAACTGCTTGTTTAACTAAGTCTATGTCTCAGTTGTGCAACTAATTTGACTTTAAGCACCAATATTTCCATTTGTTTTTCTCTCAAACCTCTTACATTTATGCCTAATCAGGTTGTAAACATTTAATTGAACAATTCACGTTGTCGTCATTATGTATATTTTTCCTGCTATTAACAGTTTATGTATAACCCTTCATGCACAATGACTCCTCCCGGGCAAGGCCTTCGTCTCGTATTTAAATAAAGAAGCACCTTTAGTGTTTACCTTACAGGTACACACGATACGGCTCTCATCAATTCAGATCCGCGATGATGCCATTCTCTCGTTTGTCTCCTTAACATCAAGGGCACAAGCTATTCCAAGACGCTGGCTCCCATCACCAGTACAACAATACAATGCAGGGCTAGCATGCCTTAGCAATTTCTTCCGCGACCAAGCAATTGCAATTTGAGTAGGCACTCAACCACTCCACAATCATGCACAAGGGCAAATAGGCTTCGATTATCGTAATGACAGGCCGCTTCCTCCAATGGTTTCTCTCAGAGCATGGACAAAAAGAAATACATTATTTCGTGTTTTGTTTTTCCGAAAAATAAAATCCAAAAAAGAAGGGAAAAACTCCAGCAAACAAGCCCGTGATTACTGCCAGATTAAATATTTCGTTCAGTCGCAAATTCAGGACCTATTACTCTCGGAGCAGGAACTGGTCGGCGATCCCGTAAAGCATTTTCTGTGCTGTGCTGCGCCAACGAGTTGCGGGAACGTATCATTATTATTGCTTGCGCGATCTTCGACTAGGTAGTTGGAGGCAAAACATCGGCCAAGGCAACGTTCCCGGCACGTTGCTAGTGCCGTCAGCTAGCAGACTATGGACGAACGTACAACCATACTCACTGTATGGCATACAAAAGCGTCTTTCTGTATCGAGATGCACTTCATGCGCGCCCGGGTACAGGGCGAATTCTCTTAATCGATTGAGATAATTTGTTTCCAAGTAATAAGTTTGAATGCTCCTCTCGGTGGATGCACGTATTAAGTAGTTTACGAGATGGATGCCGGGGATGGTGGAGCTGGATCGGCAGCAGGAAGGGGATTCATCTCAGAGAAAGATGTTAAACGGATTTTATTTGTTTTCGCATACGTTCCAGGAATTGGACGGCGGCTGCTGCTGTTTGCGACGTTCCTTCACGATGATGCACAAGCGCGGCGCGATGGCGTTGTTGATGAATAGCAGAGATGAATAGGAGGAACAGCGGTTATATTGATTGCGAGTTAATCGATTATGAAATTGTTTCCAGTGGCGCATTCACATGCTTATAACGAGCTGATGAACGAGTTAGAAGGGTGTACGGGGCATTTAGAACTTCTTGTTCGATTGTATCAACAAAAACTTACATTTGTTGCCATTTTCTCGTTTATGTTGGGTCATTTTTCTTTGCCATTACCTCGAAACGCTTTCTCGGTGGTCTGATTTGACATAACAAGTCGGAAGTCGACTTCAACGTCAGTTTTTGAAGAAAATAAAACCAACGACCTACAGATTGGTGATCGAACTGTTCGTAAAAAAGCTTTTAACTTTCTGCTACTTTTGGTTTAGCTTAATTAGAAGCAACGTAAATCTTGGCTAGTATAAACCTGACAACGGGTTCGGGAGTCAGTATGTGATGGTGGTTGAGATTTCGTTTTAACTCCTATTGGAGATAACTAAGCACTAATACTGATTTTTTGCTTGAAAAATGAATCAAAGAGTCTGTATAAAATACGTATTTGAAATTTTGAATGACATTTGGCGAGTCTACTTTGAACAAAAAAAAAAAACTATAAATGATACTAGCCCTTCACAGAAGGTCGTGGAGATGTTAATGACTATGCCCGCCCTGGACGCTCTAGCCAGAAAGGATGAATACGTTGAAGCGCAGTGAAGAAGAAAATTGTTAGTTGAAGTTTATTGCCATATCGGTTAACTGATGCCATGATATTTTAATCTTCTACCTTGCAAAGCAGAGGCAGGGAAGACTTATACAAAGGCTTTCCTATCTGTCTGTTTGTACGCATATGTCACATATATGCAAACTTGCGCGAAGTGAATGTGAATTATAAACATGTATTATAATATATCTAGTATTATTAAATTTTTCATCAATTACAAGAACCTTAATGATGAATAAACCCAATTTACCAACCGCCTGTTTTTAGGATACGATGCATTATAATTCACATTCACTTCCTGCAAGTTTGTAGATATATGATATGCTTACGGACAGACGGACGGACACGAAAGCCTTTGCATAAGTTTGCAAAATTCAATGTAGAAGACCTGGAATTGTAGCGTGGCTCCTGGCGAGCTGATCCAATCTTGCTTATGGTTACATTGCTTATAAGTGAGAGACGAATTTCGTGGCCGACCCTGGCTGAAGCTTTCGCTCGACGAGTGGGGGCTAATAGGACGAAAATGAATACTCCGACTTGGGTGATAACCGATGTTACGAGTTTATTAAAATCCTGTTAGTACCTACTTCCAAATACCGCGGGATTAGCTCTCCGATTTGGGTTTTAACCCGGAAGAGTCTAATCAAGGGTTATAGCCGTACTCGAGGGCCCAAGCCAACAGCAGCTAGAGCCTTAACTCTTATTTAATACGGTGGCGGTGAGACGGACGAGTCTTCCTTCCATTTACGTATTTCCCTAGTAATTAAGGCATGAGTTATATTCACTGAGGTTACGAACGTCTTTCGGAAAAGTCATTAAGCCATTTGTAAAATTGTGATCAACGTAATTTAACGATCTGAGTGATAAGGGGAAGTAGCGGCTGTGAATTCTTACACAATTTACTGTCAGCTTTTGGTGAATTGTGCGATGGGTGAAGAGTTGTAACGTTGCTTTTATTAGTATTGTAAAATGTTTTTAAAGTTAGAACGGTTTCTATGCAAATGCTGATACGTGCAGTAAACATGCTGAGTTAGGTTATTGTTGGTTACAGTTGGGAGGCCGTCTTGGATCGATAGCATAACGTTGGTTTTAGTTTTCCCGTCAATGGAGATGTAATCAGTTTTGTCGTGAAGGTAAGCCAGATGAAGACGTATGTTTTATAAAATTTTTCTGTCACTCAAACGTGATATAGCGCAGAGGTCTTTAGCATGGTGATTAGTATGCCCCACCAGGTAGGCTGTGCGTTCTATAGTGGGTAAATGAGTCAACCCAATCGATTCCAAGCTGTTCATAGGAATTGGAAACCAATCAGTCTACGTTCTGGCGAATTTTGCGTAAAGGTCTTGGCCGACACCCCTGTTAGATCAAATAAGTAGGACTTTAAATAAGTGCTCGTTGCGGCTTTAGTTTTTTGAAAATTAATGCTTTATTCCGAAATCGACTCCTTGTAACTTCTACCTTGCAAAGCTGAAGTCGGGAAGACTTATGCAAAGGCTTTCCTTTCTGTCCGTCTGTCCGTACGCATATGTATATCTAACCAAACCTGCCGAGTAGCTATGAGTCTGAAACTTGGCTGTGTTATAGAGTACATTATTCTGAGCTCATAGTGACCGGATGACCTAGCTACTGTGGTGAGCTGTTTTTTTTTTTTTTTAATTCATTTTTATTTATAGTTTCTTAGATCTATCTTATCCTAGACAAAAATGCTTAAAACTAGCTTAACTATCTTTACAAATTTAAGAATCTTACTGGCCCTAGGCAGACACTCTAAAACGAACTGTTTAATTTTAACCTATGCCTTTCTATATATAAATAACTTACAATTAACATTATTATGATTAACTTAAGCTAAGAAAGGTGAGCTGTTAAATATCGTGAATGACGTTCAATTTTTGCTGAAAAGGGTCAAGCTGACGAAACATGGGAACATAGTTATGACGTCGAAACAAAAGTTTTGCTCACTGTTTTCTCCAATTACAAGGGCGTGACCCACCATGAGCTCTTGCTGGAAGGTAACCTTCTTACTTTGAAGTTATTAGACTTTTGCGTGAAGCTAATTCGAAAAAAAAAACATCTAGCTTGTGTCCACTCATCGCTGATTGTGTGTAATTTTGCGGCTAAAAACAATACTGTGATCATGCATCAGCCACCGAACTTGGTCTCTCACTTTTTCTCTTCTCAAAACTGCGACGACTTAGGAGACAAAAACCGCATTGCTGGAAGAGCTGAAAGCTATACCAAAAATTGGTTCAAAAACTGAAAAAGGCGCTGCCGCAAGTGTACTACATCAGAGGGGGTTTACTTTGAAGGAGACAAAATAAATATTGATAAATAAATAAATATTGATTAAAAAAAAATTGGTGTGAAAAAATGCAAAAAAGTTCCATTTTGACGCGGTTCACGTCACTGAAAAAAATCCAACAACTGTTGAAAATTGGAAATTAAAATGAAAAAAATTAAGTTGACAATGCTGTTCGAACGTGTATGGCTCGCTTAAGAGAAAGCTTTCAGTCGCCCAAAATGTTTGTTCAGATTTTGACTACTGATTGACGATAAATTAAAGATTGATTCTTGGCCAAAGATAGCAATGGATACGGGAAGTAAGCAGTAACAAAGTACATGGGTCGAAACTAAATTCCAATTTTTTTTCCCGAAAATGTCAGCTTGAGACATTTAGGTTAACACCAAAAAAATAAATGCTTAAATTGAAACTAACCCCAGTGTGACTTGATGAGATGTACAATAGAAAAACAGAGATCATCTTTCGAGGCATGGCACTCAAAACGTAAGTAAGCCATGCCTCGAAAACCTCAAAACGTAAGTAAGCAGATCTGTCTATCCACATTTTAATCTGTGACCTGCAAGAGGGAGAACCAAAAACAGTTCACCAAGGGCAAGAGGCTGCTAATATTAATGGACAATACACGTAACAGGGAATCTGCAGTTTTCCAATGGATGGTGCTATAGATATGCTAGACAGAAGTGTTAGATCAGAAATGTCTAGAAATGTCAACTATAAACGACTCATCAATACTCATCATTTGTCAACTTTCGACGATGTCATATATGTATGTTTGTTCGTGAAAGAGATGACTTTCGAGCCAAAAAGTTTCACTTGCGGGTAGTCTTGCTTTCCACTGAGGCTGCAGCACATCGAATAATTCTAGAAGTTTATAGTGACCGTATCGCGAATGGTGTCAACTCTGAAATGTGGTAATTTCGACGTGAAAGGCAAGGGATGCGCCAGACCGATAAAAAAAGTTGGAATCGCAGTATTGAAGATATTGCAACAATCCACTTCAAACGCAGCAAAAACTTGCAGATTCAGTAGCCGTGACTAAACAACCACATTTGCACAGGGTCTTTCTTAAGAGCTTCACTCCTAGTCTATAAGCAGAAAAAAATGGGTGCCATTCTGCCATGGAATGCTGCTCCAGGGCAAGAAAATAAGAATTTACGCTTTGAAAAGTGAATATATTACAATAATCCAAAGCGGGCGCCACGGCTATGCATCAACGTCGAAAGCCAAGCCAAAATCGAACCGAAGCTGAAGCTGTGTATTTGATGGGACCAGTATGGCGTGGTATATTAGGAGTTGTTTGAACTTTGTGAGACTATCACAAAAGTTCGTTATATTGAAGTATAAACGTCCACAAAACGAGCAAGAACACCACAGTGATTTCAAAACAGGGTCTTTGACCTTCCCTGAAACCTCTGAAACCCGTCGTATTCTTCAGATAATTCTCTTTCCGCCTACCACCTGTTCCGATCGATGACGTTTAACCCCACTGAGCAACGCTTCTGATTTTTAGAAGAAAAGAAAAATTAAGTCGATCGTGGATCGGCTCCAAAAAAAGGGCCGTTTTCCCAATGCGGACTTTATATGCCCCCAGAAAGATGGGCAAACGTTGTAGGTAGCGATGGATAATATTTTCGAGAATAGACGTCTAACCATTTTCCCAAAGCAAATCTAGAAATTTGAAAATCACAAATGCCCATTTGTGCATCTGATTATAATTATTATTATTATTTCCGACCATGTGGAACTCGGTCGTTGAGAGCCTCGCTGAGAACACTCCGACAAGCGTTCCTGTCATGAGTGTTTTCCGCCCATGTTTTGCTTTTCTTTTCCATCTCTTCTTGATCGATCCTTTCCATCTTCCGCACGGCATTCCTAGGGTTAATTTCTCCTCAGTTTTCTACTCATTATTTTTTTTAACTATTTGTCTACTGTCTAGTCGATTTAGTCTTCCCGATTTTATTACTTGAACAATGCTTAGGGCTGACTAGAATTTCTCAAATTCTTGATTGTATAGTTTGCTCCAAATATACTTTGTCAGGATTACCAGCCTTACAACGACACGATACGCTTTGGATCAGTTTATGAAGTCATAGGTTTTTTTAAAATCTACAAGTAGTTGGTTTCGTGGAATTTGCATTAATTTTTTAAAAGCTGTCTTTTAGTAAAAATTTGGTTACGGATCGGTTCATCCTGAAGTCACGCTGATCGTCTCTGATTATTTCCTTATGTATTCAGTCTTTTTAAGAGAATGTTTGAAAAGACCTCTTAACATCTGGTAAAGCCCAATTACATGGTCCTTCGTCTGGTTGATGTTTCTTCGTTTTCAGCGACATCGGCAGTCACAGCCACCTGCATGGTCTCCTGTTTGCCCAGTTGGCGCGCCACGATTAGGAAATCGACGTCGATTTTTATGCTTCGCTAACATCACCGACCGATTATTGGTCAAAAAAATCGACACAATTATTCCACGCCCTTGCCGAGTGTAGCGCTCCATTGCTTGTCTGTTTGTATACCGGTGCTGTCTAGTTCACAAATGTCAAATATGATTGCATTTACAAAAATTATAACATTTTCCAATAGGGTGATTAATTTTGCACCATCTTGTAGTTGTGATGAGCCCATGTGGCTTCTCTGTTAATTCATCTCTAGCATATTTCATTAATTTCGAGGCTATTAGGTAGACTTCTGCGAATTGATCCACACTGTACATCTGATAATGGATTAGACTTTGGATAACTATTTGCGTTAAATTTTTACGAAAACCCATTAGCATAATCGAGTTGAAGGCACACATTGCTTTTAAACACGTGACGCTTCTAATTTAACTGTTATATTCATATCCTTTTCATTGACTGTGAATGATTTATTATATTACACCATTTATGTCACTTTTACTCATACCCACATATGTACATACATACATAGGTACCTGGAAATAGTGAGTTGACTAATTAGAGAATCTATCGAAGCCTGTTTTTGCCAGATATATTACGTATACATATGTACATACATATATGTACGTCTTATTGAATAAGTTTTTTCATCCCAAAGGCTTTTTCTTATGTCAGCGCAGTCATACCTCATCCCCGGGCATGTTTGCCATAGGTACCTGTCTCTACTGTATTTTTTTCGGTTCAATCATGGTCAAGAATCATCGATTCCACGTATGTACCTACATATGTATGTATATAAATTAGTCCTTTGTTTGTTTTATAAAAAAAATGCCATAAAAGCCCTTGGTGTCCCCTTCCGAATCCACGGATCCATATCCATGCGCGCCACACATGGTTCCGATTATGACCATCAACAACACAAATAACAAACAAAAAAAAAGTCTAAACGAGTTGAAAAATAATAAAATATAAAACAACATATCAAAACAACGTCGAGCATGTTTCGAAGAGCAATTTCTCTTGGATGAGACTCACTAGCTTTATGCGCACACATTTTAAACCTGGCGCAGACATCATCAGACACCGCTCTATCCGGTTTTATCTTCGCACGCATACGTTCTTCCGCCACCTTCAACATTCTGCACGCTGAACACACCCATTTATTGAGACTACCCACTCACACAAGTGAGCAGACGTCGGCGCTGATGATACGCGAGCGTCGCCGTTCCTACTACACCCCACTCCTCAATACAACAACATTTAATACGGTCCTTCGAGCTCAATCATCACAAAAACGCAATTTTGTAAAACAATTTTTTAATTTCTTGGCTACCAATGTTGGCCAAACTGATGCTGATCAGCCAAAACGCCCTACTGTGACGGTGGCACAAAAACGGAGTGAATAATCGGCCACGACAACACTGTCAAGAGCACATACTCCCTATTACTAACCCATTCGCGGCCATCGAACATAGCGATGAGCTAAGAACTAAATTTTGTTAAACGTGCACCGACCCCCCTCCGATGCAAACGCCATTTGATTGCGAGAGCCGGATCCGAAGCGCGACATCGATATGTAAGCGCCGAATAATTTCAGTTATATTAATGGAGACGGAATACAAGGAATCGAGAAGAAATCAATGGAAAGGGGAATGAGCCAAAGAGCGAGTGGGAGACGGAGCACGAGTGGAGCATGAGCATTTTCACGAGGAGCACAGTACGAGTGTGAATGTGATAGCAAGGTCGAGACAAGTATGTATGCTATTCCTGCATTTGACAAGTTGAGAAAACTTCTGACGTCGATATGGATCGCGAACCTTGGGTTGCCGTACCTGAGTGAATAGGCATTCTGAGTGAATTAGAAGCTCTACTCTCCTCCGTTTGGAAGCAGGAAATTATGATGGAGGGCCACATCTTTTTATACCTTCGATTGTATGATATTGTGATCATTACGCTCCGATTCCCATCCGCCCATATCTCTATCACTTCATGGCGATAAAAGCGAATTTGGCCCACAGATGGACAGTGCGAAACGCCATCCCAGCCGTGGCGCCATGCAGCCACGATTGGGTTGAATATTGTGTGTGGCGATGTGAAACATTCTTACAAAATATTTTCTTATTTTTCCCTTTTGCTTCTTTTCTTTTTTCTATTTTCGATTCTCTCTTTCTCAGGGGAGCTCTCAGTAATTTTTTTTTTTTTTTTGGTTCACCTACTTCTTTCATCCGCCGACACAGATCTCTCAGCGAGCATGTGTGTATCAAAAATCTTTGCTCTTCTCTCAAAAAAAAAGAGAAGTGAGAAACGCCGGCAAATTGATGATGCTCAGGGAGTTTTTGATATTTTATCATATAACGGGAGAACGACCTCAACGGGGCGATTTTATAAATATTTTTTCAAGGAAGTTTCAGAAATTCATTCTAGACTTTAGGCATTTTATATATTTTTTCTCAAAATGTATTGCTCTCAGTTCTGGCTGGAGAATGGACATCGTGAGAGGCTCGGAATAGGTGAGACAGTTCCGAGTTGCCATGGAGACATAATCATACGTACTATCTCTAACAACATTAAAACCAACATAAAAGATTGAAGAGAATTAGGTATTAGGTGTGCAATAAAGCGGCCTCGGTTAAGACTACTTTCTGTTTCTAGAGATGCTTTACGATTACCTGGTGTAGGTGGCAACATAGAACCTGCTTATCTTGCTACATTTAGAGTTTGATTGGTCAAATAAGAACGACTCGTAATACTGCTCTGTTGACCGTAATTGAATGAATTCACATTTGAAAGCCCTGATGCTTCAATATCATTCTCTTGGTGTCGCCTCGAAATTGAAAGGTATTTTCTTCTACTTTTTAGATAGCTCTACAGTCCGATGTGAACCTGGGCCTCAAGCAACAAGCGTCTCCAGCTGGCACAATCTTTTGCCAGTTGTTTCAGGACGGGGCTGTGCTGTTCTTTCGCTCTACATGGCCTAGCCATCTTAGACGTTGGATTCGGAGACGTCGTACTAGGACGTACAGCCCGTACAGTTCGTCGTTGTTTCTTCTCCTCCACTCTCCGTTTATATAAATCGGACTATAAATTGAACGCAGAATTTTCCTCTCGAAGCGACCAAGGACATCAACCGTTTTCGTTAGGCCTCAGCACCGCAAAGGAGAACCGGGATGATCAGTGATTTATATAGTGCTACCCTGGTTTTTCGAAAGAGGGCTCTACTTCTAAATTGCCTCTTGAGCCCAAAGAAGCAGCGGTTGGTAAGAGTAATTCTGCGTTTGGTCTCAACACTGGTGTTTTTGTCGCTGGTCACTAGTGTGCCAAGGTAATCGAAATCCTTGACCACTTCAAATTTGTAGCCGTCAATTGTGACGTTCCGGCAAAGATGTCGGTGTTGTGTGTCTTTTTTTGGATGACAGATGGTTTCACCCTTGTTCACCGAAAGACCCATTTTAGCCGCTTCTACTATAATGCTTTTGAACACTTCATTGACGTCTTGCTGTGCTTGACGAAATAGATTAATAGGTACGCAAGCAATTGCGCAGACTTAAAATAGATCGCACCCCTTGTATTGGCCAGCGAGTTTCGTATGATCTTTTCAAGCACGATATGGGTGTGTGTCGATTTGGAATTCTTTGGCCTTTTTCAAGATCTGCCGCAGTATGAAAATTTGGACTATTATGGATTTACCTGGCCTGAAACCACACTGATAGGAACCTATCAGATTATCCACAAAGGCTTTCAGGCGTTCACACAGTACGCCCGAGAAAATCTTGAACGCGATATTAAGGAGACTTGTTCCTCTATAGTTGGCGCAATTATAGGGGTCTCCCTTCTTATGGAATGGGCCAACGATGCTGAAATTCCATTCATCGGGCATGCTATCCTCCAACCAGATTTTACAGATGAGCTGGTGCATGTGCCCTACCAACTCATCTCCAGCCGCTTTCAATAGCTCAGCAGTCAGGCCGTCTACGCCCGCGGCTTTGCTAGTTTTAACTTCTAAATAACGAGCTTAATTTCATCTAGGTTAAGTGGAGGAATTCTCTTGTATCTTCGTCCGTTGCGAATGAATCATTCTGCCTTTCAGCGGTATCAGATCTATCACCGCCGGTATACAGTCTACAGAATTGGTTTCCCATAATTTCAGAATCGACTGTGACTCTACTATAAGTCGTCCGTCTTCATCCCTATAGGCTTCTATTCTGACTTTATAGCCCTGGCATGTTCGTTTTACTTTTTCGTAAAACTTGCGAGCGTCATTCTTGTGGTAGCATCTCTCCATCTCCTCGACCTCACGCTTTTCGTGCTCTCTTTTTTCTTCCTTAAAAGCGTGTGTTCCTCTCTCCTTTTCTGCACGTAGAGCTCACAAGTGGTTCTCTCTGCAGAATGGCCCTATATGGCATGACGTTCTAGGTGGTTTGCTTTGGTACATGGGCTTGTTTGCATTTCTCATCAAACCAGGGGTTTCTAGCTGGTGGCGGTTTGAAACCCAGCACATCAGAGGCAGTGTCATGGCGTGCTGGCAATGCTTTTACTGTTGTTCTGTGGATTGTGCCGATGTCACCGGACTTTGAGAGAGGTTGGGGGAAACTCGATCGGCGAAGATCCTAGCGGTCTCTTGGGACTGTAACTTTATGACGTCAAACTCTTGTTGTCTTGCTCGAGCAGTCGTCGTGTTAGTTACACTATTTATAACTCAAGAACGGCTGAACCGATTTGGCTGAAAATTGGTGGGGAGGTAGCTTAGAACCAGGAGACGGATATAGGATTTTTATCCCGTTCGACCGCGTTCCCTTGTGACGTGACATAAAACGTCAAAGAGAATACAAGTCACTATAAAACGTGGTATAACAAAAACGCATCTGACATGGAATAACAAAACGCAAATGACAGCTAAATGTAATTTTGTCTATGGTTAAGTATGGTTGAAAATTTGATAATTATAAATTTTGTCAGAAATCAACAATCATCAGTAATTTGTATTCTCTTTGAATTATCATTAACAATGCCGCGACCAAGACTATCGAATCTTTCCCGACAAAGCCGTAATGCAAGAAGGATACGAAACATTGCGAATGAAAGGACTGAAGAAGAACAAGAAATTGCCCGTGAAGAGCGCCACGTTAGTATGGCTCGACTTCGTGCTTCTCAATCACAAGAGCAAAGCGAAGCAGCCCGTGAAACGAAGTTGCCATCCTGATTGTTGGTGAAAACTTGGAAACACGCGATATTGTGCTTACACGCCGCGATACTGGGCAACTGCAACAAATATCTGAAACACATCATTCATATGACACGTTGCAATACCTGCTGACGTTTTGGCAAGGAGAAGATGGATATTATTTTAATATCAAAATGATAAATACATTGAATGGTGAGTATCAATATCATAGTTCAACATGACATACATTTTGCAATTTCATCTCAACGAAAGAGGAGCTCATCAACAAAGTGTTTCCGAACATCATTGCTAACCACAAAAACTACGATTGGTTGAGTGACAGAGCAATTTTAGCGGCAAAGAACACTTAAATTGCACGATTGAAAATCAAATCGTTGGTTCCCTGGATTCCTTCAAATCTATCGACTGTGTAACAAACGAAGAAGAAGCAACCAACTATCCAACTGAGTTTTTGAATTCCTTGAGAAACCAAACATGAATTTTCCTTCTAATAACAGTCTTAAATCAAAAATTATCAAAAAAAAAAGTCTTATAATGCTTTTTTGATTGCTTGGCCAACAAGGAGTTAAATTATTGACCAACAATATATTGGTTAATTTTTTTATATTCCAGATACTCGTAGATAAGTTTGTTTAAAATTGCATTTTCACTTGATTTTTAAATTTTACTTATTTTTTTCTACTTCTTCCTACCTCATCCAATCGAACATATTTGGCTTAGACAGAATGACGTCTGTCGGGTCAGCTAGTAAAAAAAATAAAAACAAAACCTAACTGCTTTTGAAACTTTCTGCTTTAAAACCAAATTGGAAAAGAAAGAATTCAGGGTGAACATCATAGGCTCTAATATAGCGGTGGTTTTAATACGACGCCATCTTATGTGGAAAAGTTTGGTATACTCGAGAGACTAAGGCACTGTCTTAGAATTTATAGAACGCCAAAGTCCCAGGTCATTAAGTATTACCCTAATAATTCGTATATAATGGAATTAAGCTTAAGCAAAACTGATAATTTTCTTGTAAAAAGATCCGAAAGCACGTCGCAAAGGCTATGACTAACGCCAATAACTCACTCTGAGACTTACAACCCCGAGAACACAATCCGATCGGGTTTAATTCCCGCACAAGCATTTCTCCAAATTGATTTTGATAGACATAGTATTCCGGGATATCGGTATATCTCCCGGCAATGCTCTCCAGAGCGGTACGTTACTCTGGTGAGATCCTCCTCATTCCTTAGTTCCTAAGTTAGACTAGGGCGCGTCAACATGTTTAGATGAACCTGATTGACGCCTGTTAGTCTTGGTGAGGTTTCGGGCAGGCAGAATAAGAAAGATGACGAAGCCCAGTCGCTGAAAGGCGTAATGAGGGGGCTGACCAGTCGGGACGAAACACCCCAACCTGATTATGTATAGGACCAGAAATAAGCAACTTAGGGTAGGTTAAGCTTTAGGATAAGAAAAAAAGATGGGATCAGCTTGCGGGAGCCAAACTACATTCCCGGTCTTCTCACTTGGATTTTGCAAACTTTTACCTGGATCTCAGGAACTACAGTAGCTAGGGTTCTAAAACCGGTCGCTATGAGCTCAGAATCATATACCCTATAACACAGTCAGGTTTCAGACTCCTATCTACTCGGCAGTTTTGGTTTGATATAATAGTAAAAAAGGCAGCAACGAATTTATTTGTCAGCCCTTACTGTAGTGTTGTAGATTAGTTTTTGTTTTTTCTTCCTTTTTTAAGAGCTACAAGTCGAATGCACATTACTGGTTCACCTGCCGGTCTCTGGTACCTACTCCTCTCTAGTGCCAAGTATCTACATCTGCAACACTAAGTATCTAGTACCCATCACGTTCCTTCTATTGCTCTACTCACCCACACACACACGCACGCGTTCGTTCATTATTCGATTTCTCAGCCAATATCTCCCACCTATGCACATGTGTGTATCTGTGTTCGTATTCGTTGAATGGAACGTGCGAAGAAGAAAACCCAACAAGAAAAACAAAAAAAAAAAAAACAAACCAGAATGCGGACAAGAAATACTATGAACAAACCCGAGGGGGAACATGAACGAGTGTACCATTTTCCTTCAACTCGAAATTCGTAGTTCAGTCAATTGCTGCAACTAGGTGGTTGCACGTCGGTTTATTCGCGTGTTTCCTTCAATTTTTTCCATTAATTTTTTTTATTTTTATTTAATTTGTTATTGTTATGGGAATGTTTTCACCGTACTCGATCTAATTTTCTATTCCTCGAAAGCAAAATACAAGAAACAACAAAAGAAAGGCAAAATTTGAAAATTGTTTTGTTAAAATTCTCTCGCCAGTGTCCCACCATCTTATAAAATCTTGTATTATTGTGTGTCGTGAACGAAATAAGAAAACAAAATGTCATTCTCTTGTTGATTATTGATTATATTATCTGCAAGTTTTTTTGTTTTTTTGTTTTTTGTTCGTTCGTATATTCTTATTCTCGCTGTTGAATCTATCTAAAAAAGAAATTGTCTCGCATGAGAACGAGCCAAGCGGACGGTTTGACGAAGAAGAAAAATTGTATATCAAAAGTGAAGTAAATTTAACATATCGTGTAACGGGAATATTACGGATACATATCATAGATACATAAATAATCAAAAAAGAAAAATTTATTACTTGTTCAAAAATATCGTGGAGTCGTGGAACGTTGATAGAGAAGAACAAAAAAAGGAGGAAAACCTGGATACCACTTGCGTATATTTTCCACAATCAATACGAAACCTACGGATACACCGAGTTCGAGATTGTTAATAATTTTTTATTTATTTATTTTTTTTATTTGTGGCGAAAAAGAAAGTGAGTTACGCGACGAATCAATGATTTTTCCTTGCATTTCTGAGTGGAGCTATGTATTTTTTGAGTTTCTGTGTTGCTGGTCGTTATGTACGAAATTCAAGTTAATTATTAATAGAAGGAATGGATACCGAGAACGCAGAGTGGTGGGAGGGGTATAGGAAATAAATAACAAAATGTGATGTTGGAATATAAATATGACAGCAGAAGGAGCATAGTCAATAGGTTTCTAACCAGAGTGTGCCTTTCTACGGAATATATTGGATTCTAACGTTTTTCCAAGACTACGACTGCGAGTGCGAGTGTCGGTGCCTGATACTATCATCATTCTCCTATTGGTTTGGCTGGTTGGAGTCGATTTTTTCTTGTGTTTCGGTACCAATTGGTTGCTTCTCTTCGAGGCAATATATGTACGTCAAAGGCTCCAATACTCGATAGATGAACTCGATTCGATTTTTAATATATACAAATTGCCAGTTGATCATTATTTCGATTCGATGTGATACAATATTTTCTGAAACTTCATCATCTCGCCAACGACGAGACCAGCCCGAATGGAAATAAGAAAAGTCAACTCCCGATCGTCAGTGTGTGCGGCATACCTGTGTGCATCTTACCTACATCTCTACATATGTGTGTATCAAAAAGATTCATAGATACACTGAGAGACTTTGAAAATCAGAGAATATATGTACATATGCCATATCAAAAAAGAGGAAGAAAAAAAAACTGAGAAAATAGTGAAAAACGTATAGATTCCGTCGGGGCAGCACCGGCAAGGAACCCACTGATTTAATTGTGGTGTTCGGTCTCTTCATGAGCTCTATGTGCATGTGTTTGTCTGTCTGTCTGGCTGGCGCCAGTGCGACGACGTTTACCATTATATTTTATTACGTCAGTGGCGCCCACTGGCGCCTATAGAAAAATCGGTACACACGTACACAGGCGATCGGTAGGTGTGTGTGTATATGGAAGCTCCTTGAATTCTGTAAGAATTCACGTATACGTCGCACATACACATGCAGCGCACCTTGAACACATGGAAATTATGTTTGATTTGAATTGAGATTTTAGAATTTTGATTTTTTCTTTCTCTATCTGAAACTGGTGTACCTGCAAAAGCGCATTGGGTGCAGTTCATTAGTTGAGATTTTTATTTTTTTTTTAATGCTCGTTGAGTTGACTTGAGTTTATTGATAAATAATTTTGAATGTAATGATTGGAACCAGTCAGCTGTCAATGCGATTAGAAGTGTCAAAATATGAATGATTCGTCTAACCTGACTTGGTCGTTAGCGAATCGGTTGGTAAATGGTGCGAGTGGAGGACGGTTGTGTGTTAAATAATTTCGGAAACTTTAATTGGACCGAATATCATTGAATTTGTAGCTCTGCGGTAACTAAATTGTTCGTTTTTAGTTAAGCTTCTTTAATTGTGAAATAAAGTTTTCATTTTTGATTCGTATGTATGCAAAGGGGCTTGTGCACTATTCTGAAAGTACTTAAGAGGCAAGAGTCAGGTGCAATTTTGACAGCTTGATTAAGAGGTTAAAGTGAAAAGTTCTCGGCCTCACCGTGAAAGACTGTGATTTTCAGTTAAAAAATGATTTTATTTTCTATAGAAGCTCCTTTGACTTCAACACACTTGACCCAGCGGTTCGCCAAGAGCCCTTTCAACTTCTTCATTGGACGCGAAGCGCTTCCCAGAAACAAATTTCTTCAAGTTCGGGAATAGCTGGAAGTCTGAGGGTTCCGTCAGTTGCGTTGTCCTGTTGAAAGTTAATGTTTTCAATTCAGACCTCTTCTCGCGTAATTTGCCATCCAGCTGGTTAAGTAGGTGAAATGTTCGCCTGTAATTGTTCTGACTCTTGCAATATATACTAATCAATTAAGAGGATCTCTTTCACATCCCAAAACACGTTGGCTATGACCGTTCACGCTGATGAGGTCGACTCCGCGTTCTTTGGCGCTGATCTACCGGCTCCCGTCTACTGCTTGGACTGCAGTTTCGCTCCTCGCGTCTGGGGGTTAACTTACAGCTATGGACAAAAACATATTAGGAGTGCAACTAAGTTCTCGCTGTTTATCAAGAGATGGCTCCAGAAGAAAGTGCTGGTCGAGGTTTTGTGTATCCAAAACGTTCCGAACCAAGCTTCGACACAATATGGTAAACCAACCGCTTTGACACATTAGTGATTTTGTTTTTGCGTCATATACTTTTGGTTGTGTGAAAATGTCTGACTTTGTGCCAGATAAGCGTCATTTGCGGGAAGTGTTGCTTTTTTTCTTTCATTCGAAGAAAACGGCGGCTGAAGCACATCGAGAACTCCAAAAAGTTTACCGAGATGCTGCTCTAAGTGAAATAACGTACCTCGCTTCAAAGACGTTGATTTCGATGTTGACGACCGTTCGCGTGAAGGAAGGCCAAAAACTCGAATTGGAGGCATTACTCGATGAGGATCGATGTCAAACGCAAAAGAGCTTGCTTCAGTATTAAGAGTTACCCACCAAGCTATTTCGAGCGATTGCATGCATTGGGAATGATTCAAAAGCAAGGAACTTGGGTTCCTTATGATTTGAAGCCAAGAGACGTTGAGCGTCGTTATTTCGCCTGTGAACAACTGCTCCAGCCGCAAAAAAGGAAGGGTTTTCTTCATCGCTATGCTATTCTTCTCGGCATTGAATCAATCAGCTTTTGGCATGTCTCAACAGTTCGCCAAAGTTCGTTTTTGTTTTTGGGATTTGCAATCCCAACTGCATCCTTGTCCTGCTTCCACAGATTTTCTATCGGATTCAAGTCCGGCGATTGAGCAGGCCACTCCAAAAGAACAACCCTTTTTGCAGCACACCATTCCTTTGTCAATTTAGCGGTGTGTTTCGGATCGTTATCTTGTTGAAACGTCCACACCAAAGGTATTTTATCCTCAGCATATGGAAACATTACGGTTTCAAGTGTTTCCGTGTATGTTTCCTTTGTCATAATATCATTTATGAGACGTATGAGACCAACTCTATACCACGAAAAACATGCCCAGTTCAGCGTTGGATGGATGTCTCACATTATGTCTGCTATTCGATCCGAACAAATTGAATTTCGGTTCATCAGTCCAAAGGATATTTCGCCACTTTTTAATGCCCTCTTCGACGGACCATGTCCTGTGCTGAGCAGCAAATATCTTTCTTTGTCTAATTTTTTTTTTGCTGAGTAGTGGCACATTTCTGGGCGATCTTGATGGAAGGTTAGTCCCCACTAATCGTCTTCGAACAGTACTTGAACTTATCTGCAAATTGTTTTCCTGCAACATTTTCCGTGACGATACAAAAGGATCTCTTTTTGCTTCCAGCGCAGTTAAACGATCCAGCTTTTGGGTTGTTTTCCGTGGCCGCCCCCTGTTTTCTCGCGCTGATTTATCCTTAAGTGCATTTTGTATCATTCCCAAAGAGCAACCTACCGTTCTTGAGATTGAACGGTCCCAATATCCTTCGCTTTTAATTTTTTTTTATTATGTCCCTTTGGTCTTCCGCACAATGCGCGTTACGTCCCATTTCTTGCTAATAAAATAATTAAATATTATTCGTTACTTCACTGGTTTTATTATATCAACCTTTTCTGCTTTCTGATTATAAAATAATGTCGTTTCCACTTTGTTTTCATCAGATACGCTTCGCTATCAGTGTGTGTATTTATTTTT
Organism: Merodon equestris; assembly: GCA_958301585.1. Lineage (NCBI taxonomy): Eukaryota > Metazoa > Arthropoda > Insecta > Diptera > Syrphidae > Merodon > Merodon equestris. The sequence goes on from OY284413.1 coordinate 163,420,288, forward strand.
TTGTCCATAGCTGTATGTCTCATGCATAATGGGGAGGGGGGTGGTAGTGGTGCAATGGAAATCATCACCGACTGTTGAGCGGAAGGTCTGTAGTTCAAGTTTGACCATAGCCAAGAACAATTCCTATACGAAAAAAAAAATTGTGCAATTGCGCTGACGAAGGCATAACACTCGCAGTATAAGACCACTTCAAAATTCATGCTCTGCGTGTGCATTTCCAATATAACATCTTAATGGCATGGAATAAAATTACTGTAAAACTACAATCAACGTGACAAATTCAGTCGAATCTCTCAAATCCCAAGACAACCACCCCCGGAGAGTAGTGCACGAACATCTTCGACACAAACCATATGCACCCCGTCCAGGTTGTGGACCTGGTTTTGAACCTGCACAATTTATTAAAAAAAAATGATGACAAAAGTCCGCACAAAATCAGCTATCCGCACAAATCCCTATCGAATCCAAGAATTGCCGTGAAAATCGTTTCCGCATTTGCTTTTCATCGGCACTCAGCAAATGTGAAACTCATTTTGCGCAAAGCTTTCGCATCCCTTATTCTTTGTGCAACATGCTTCGTTCCCTTTCTTGCGATATCCCCAGAGTCTCAGCGTCACTTTCTTACCTTAACTCGCCTGTTGTCCAACACGATATCCTGCACTTTTTAACATGGTCACCTTGGAGGGGTGAACTGTCCACTTTTAACGATTGATATCTAAGGAGCAGTCCCTGCAAACTTTTGTCCACTTCGGATAAATTACCCTGCGGTTAATCCATACAAAACGAAGAATTTTATGACCGCATGAATCTTTTATCCATTTTAACGAAAAACTCGCAAGGCGTCTTGTACAAAATTTAATGTAAACAAACTACTTGGGAAAACAAATTGAAACTTGTTATGCGAACTAATGACAGGTGCACTCAGGCAGGAAACATACATTTTTACTGATTGGAACGCCATCTCTATGTTGGGCCGAGAACTTTTCTCTTTACCATCGTTTGATGATTTTTTAAGTTCTTGGTTTTCAATTGTCCAAAAAAATACAGAAAAATTGTGAAAGTTAATAAAATTTTTCTTTGACTTGATAAGACAATGCTCGCCATTGGTTTTTTAAAGATTTTTTAAGGGGGTAGTCTCATGTGAACGCATAAATTAACTATACCTCTTTTTAGGAAATTTTTTGTTATAAGACAATAAAATTCAGTAATTTTAATGTTTTTATTTGTATCTTAAACTGTATAAATTTTTTTTTTCTTATTTTCCATTTTTTATACATATTTTTTTAAATTAAATTAGACACCATAAAAAAAAGCAGGTCACTGGTCATGGTAATAGCGGTTGTTCATGTTGTCTGAAATTAAAAAAATCGAATGGATTATTGTTTAGTAGGTCCGTCGCTATCGACCCTACCAAAATTAATCAATTTCATTGAAAAAAAGGCAAATTGTAGAAAAAAATCTTGTTTTTTTTTGTTAAAAATCGTTTAAAAAAAATAAGAAAATATTTTCGAAAATAAGCAATTTTGGTACGGCCGATAACCATTAATGAGTAGAAGAATATATATAAATTTCAAAGTAATCGGTTGAATAGTTGTTTTAGAAAATGATGTTTCGAGAAAAATTCGTTTAAAGTTTCAAGAGCAGAAAAAGTCACATGAGACTACCCACTTAAGCTAAATGTTGACCACGACTGCGTTTTAAGTGATCCGTGCCGAGAATTCAATTTTGAAACACTTTTTCGAGTATACTGGCTTGAATGTCGCTAATAACATTCATGTAATGTCTTCCAAGGCTGCAATTGACGCTTGCTTATCTGCATAGACGAGTGATTGGACGTATCCCCATAAAAATTGTCTAAATGCGTCAAATCGCACGATCTACTCGACCAATTTACTGGTCCAAAAGGAGGGAACTCATTTCTTAATTGATCCATCGATTTGCATGCTTTTTCCATGTAGCGCCGTTATGTTTGACCCAAATGTCGACCAGATTCAGCTCGAACACTATAGGCAAAAAAAAGTTAGAAATCATTGAATGATAGCGGGTGCCAATCACGGGAATGTTGTTCTTCCGGTCATACCGCACCCAACATTGCATTTTGCGGGGTACTTCGGCAGCTCATGTCTGAGGTTGTTCATCGGCCCAAATAGGGCAGTATCCCATCAACTAGAAATGAGCCTCGGTTCTTCGTCGAGCTTTTCTAAGGCCCACTCACCGAAAATTCGACGCCCTGGCAGGTCCATCGGCTTGAGTTCTTTTACGAGCTGTATTTTGTAAGGTTTAGACCAAGATCTTTGCGAAAAGTTTTTCACGCAGTCGAGTAACACAATCCCAATGGCAGCGAACGGCAAAGAATGGTCAAATCACGATCTTAATTAACACTGGCGGATATGACAACAATATTTTCCTCTGTATGCACTTCGCATATGGCTTGATGTACAACATCATGAAATTTTTGTGTTACTATGTTACTATGGCTTGAACTGATTGTTGAATGGTCAAATTCAAATCCATAATTTGTAAGCCTCTTTCAAGTATAAGCCTTTCCATGATAAAATGGCAATGCTAACTGAGCACGTTGGACTTGCCACATGTCCAAATAACGCGTGAACTGTCGAAAATGGAATCCAAACAGCAATAAAATCACTTCTTATCAGTAGTTATAGCAATTTTTGTGGGGATTTAAGTATTCAGTTTCGGTTTCTTCCTTCCATTCTTATTTCATTGTAAATGGTCATTCAACAAGGGAAGTCACTATTAAATTTAATGCCGCTATTCAACTGTTAACGTTTAATTATCACTGCGATAACTGTTGATAAGCAAAAATTGCGGAATTATAAAATATGGGTCACACAATCGGTTGAAACAGTAATAATTCATTCAAAAAACGCGAAAACGTTTCATAAAGTTCGTTCTGGCTTTAGTCATCATAAAGTGCCTTTTCGAATAGCTGTAGTGAATTTAATTGATAAAATTTAACGCATTAGACAGGTTGATAACGTGAAGACTGAGAAGGGTTACTGAAATCCCAAACGTGTCCGTTTCGAAATGATCACAGGAATTGGGCCTATTTGAAAACACTTTGTACTGGGATTTCATAAAGATCTTGGTCTCCTTGTCCGAAAAATTTAAGCCGTCAGACCATGTAAAACTTCATACTTCCGCTAATTGTGGGTGCTGGAAGTAAGTGAATTAAACACGAAATTATTATGAGTGATGAAGCTCATTTTTGGCTGCGGGGTCGTTGGGCCATATTTTCAGAAAATGATACTAATGCAATCGTTTCAGCGAATGAATTGCGGTAGTGAAGGTTTTCACTGCCTGACATTGGTGCCACAGTAGGGTTTGCAAGACATTCCAATCTGTAGTCTCAGTCTATAATGTTCAGAGTGAGTCTTCGTTCGTACGTATTCGTGATCCCTAGTTTGAATAGACCAGTCCCACCGAGAATGTACTTTTTTCACTAAGACGGCACCACATATCGCACAGCTGGTGAAACAATAGCTTTGCTTCGTGACGAATTCGCTGGACGTGTGATTTCTCGAAATCGGCCTTCAGTCGATTGCCGTCATCGTGCGATTTACCACCATTCGACTGTTTCCTTTAGGCCTACGTTAAAGATAAAGTTCATACCAACGATTCATGCGCTAAATGAAAATATCGGAAAAAAATATGCGAAAACGTGATGAGAAATTTCATCAAGGAAAGGCTATTTATAGGCAACGGCGAGACGGGAGGATAGCACATATAGGTTAGTATGCAAGAAGCTTAAATCTCACTGTGACCCAAGAAAATGAACTTTTGCTAAACTGATGGAACAGTTGTTTTGATTTCTTGCATCCCAAAATAGAAGAAGAAGATTAGTAAGTTGTTATCTCACTAGGTCAAGTAGCTGCACATTTAAACCTTTTCGGTGACATTGCATACAGTCGGGATTTCAAAAGTCTTTATCGATTTGATGCGGTTCAAGTAGATTAGATAACTGACCACTTTCTCCACAATAATGAGGATTTTCGATCAATGATTTAACAGAATGAACTGGTATAGCGAACTGGTCCTGGATTTCTTATCCAGAATTTCGAAATTAGTTAGTAAATTTGCGGGAAAAAAAGTGGAAAAAACTGGAAGAGGTTATTGATAATGAAGAACTAGCAGCAGCTGTTGAAGAAAATCAAGCTACGGCTGTTCTGAGTCTTACTGCAAAATTCACAGTCTAATTGCAACCATAAGTCGTCACCTTTCAGACGATAGGGGAAGCCAGTGTGCAAGTCCATGCTGTAGAAAGTCGACACAATTCATTACAAATTGCGCCAAAAACAGCCGTGACTGGTAAATCGACATGGCCCCATATTGCTACATGAGAATGCAGGACAACATGCAGCACAGCGCAGCACTTGTGAAGCTGGCGCAGCTGAGACAGGTTTTCCTTCAAGACTGCAAATATGCCTAACTCGTAGAAACCCTCGACTCTATTGGATAGTCATTTTCCACAAGCCTCTTAATGCGATTTTTTGTGTCACCAAAATCGCTTGGCGATGGTGATCACTTGGCGTCAGGTCCGGACTATAAAGTGGACGCATAAGAACCACAAGAGTTAAACTCTCGGGGCTTCCCGCGAGTCACTATCGATGTGTGTGGCCTGGAATTGCCTATTGACAAAAGCTTCTGGGCGATTGCCTCGGTACAATTGTTGACAGAACAAACCCGAATTAAGCGTTTCGCGTTAAGGGAGCAGCTCAAGTCAACATCCATTCAAAAATGGGTCGATTCAGCAGCGATTCGCAGGTGGAAATTTGGTCCACGAGGCTTTTTTGCCTTAACTCATGCGGCACCCGAGAACATCAAGCTTCTTTCTGTATCCAGCCTTATTCAAACAGTTCCAAACGATTTTTGTGCACTGTTTGGCTCTTGGACAATAGAAAAAAAACTTACATGACCATCAGAGTCAACGAATTCCTTGATTTGATCGACAGCTGCCTTCAGCTCATTCTTTCGGAACGAAATCAACGAAACCAAAACCACACCTGATTGGCTGTTACAGTATCAGTTCCATAAATACTATCCACATTTTCAGCCGCCTGGCTTACCTTTCTTAATACCTTTATCGAAGATGTTAAATATGACGCGTTTTCTCTATGCTGATGTCTATCTTTGACTTAACTGAGTCAACCAATCGCAAAATTTTATTTCTAGTACGAAATTCCACCTCTTAACACAAACTAGCGTAAGTCCATCCATGAAATATATATTTACATATACGTATATATGTATTTATTTATTTTTGGGTTTGTGCAGACTAAAGAGTGTACGCTCTCATGGTGTTTGTCACACAACCTAGACGGGGTGCAGATGGTTTGTGTCGAAGATGTTCGTTCACTACTCTCCGGGGGTGGTTGTCCTAGATAGGTGTTGAGAGATTCAACTGAATTTTGCCTTACTTGTAGTTCACAGTAACTTTTGTTTCCATGTCATTAAGGTGTTATATTGGAAATGCACACAGAGAATGAATTTTGAAATGATCTTATGCTGCGAGTGTTATGTCTTCGTCAGCATTTTTTGATCATCTCTCATCCACAACTGATGTTGCACAATTTTTCCGTATAGGAATTGTTCTTGGCAGATTATCATTGCACCACCATATGTATTTTCGAAGTGTGTTCAAAAAGTAAGGTGACTTTTTATTTTTCTCGAATAATAATTATTGATTCATCAATATCTATTTTGTCCCGTTCAAAGAAATTCGTCTCATATATAATACACTTTCGTCAGCGCCTGATGCATATAACCTTGAGCTCTTCCAGCTTTGCAGTCTTTATCTCCTCAATCGTGGCAAATATCCGACCTTTCATTGGTCTTTTCAGTTTTGGGAAAAGAAAACAGTCGCTTATGGCCAAGTCCGATGAATACGGTGGTTGGGGCAAAATTATGCACAAGTAGTGATGAGTGAGGAAGTGCATTATCGTAATGCAACAGCCAGGAATTTCTTACCTAAAAATCCGGACGTTTTCTTCGTATTGTTTCACGGAAACGGCGCTTAACTTCAAGGTGATATTCCTTATTGACCGTATAATCGAAGAAAATAGTCACATTTGACGGAACTTGACACGCTTTTTCGTTTCTTGGCTCTTCTTATCGTTTCCATTGGGATAATTCGGTTTTGGTTTCGACGTCATAACCATATAACCATGTTTCGTCATCATTGATGGCCCTTCTCAGCAAAGCTGGTTCGTCATTCAACAGCATTAGCGATCCTTATGCGTGGTTCTTTTGGTCAAAATTTAGTTTTTCAGAACAAACTTCGCTGATACATGTTTCACACCCAAAATATTGGAAAAAATTCCGTGGGTCGAGCCAACCGATATGCCAATATCTAGCAACATCTCCAATATCTCCACTCCCTCAACGTTTTCATTAACGTCATCTCGAAGAGTTTTCTGTGAAGAGGCCTTTTTTTCGCATAGAGTATCTCGCAAAATGCCATAGTTACCTTATTTTTTGAACAAACACCGTGCAACACAATATACAGATTACTAAAGCCATCTGTTGGTAAAATAATGCATTTCGTTTTACTCCACTTAATTTGATGAGAATATTTTTTGCAAACAACTTTGTTAATTTTCGAACTAGCGTTGGCTAACATTACACATTAAAATCGGTAATTTCATGTGTAACGACTTAATAGTTATGGCAGCTTAAAATCAAATTTCCATCGTGTTATGGAATTAAAGCCTGCACCGGGAGTCTGAATGAAACTGAGGCAAAGATTTTGCATACCAGTTTGAGCTATCGCTTATTGCAAATACTTAACCCCGGTACCTTTTGCTCAGTCCCACACCATATACTACATAGACTTTTTTTTACATTTACAAGTGATGTACATATGTATGTATATTCTAACCTCTGGGTTTATTTGAGATAAAAGTAAGAATATTTGCATGAAATGCCTGCGTTTTTTTATTGATTAAAAATGACACCTCTTATTGGATGACCCTATACTCACATACATAGCTCCAAAAAGACACACTTTAAATATTTCCCTTACTCTTATTAAATAAAGTTATAAAGAAAACAACATTTCTGCATTTGTTTCAGCTGTGGACGTGGTTCCCATAAAGTAAACCTTCAAGACCCGGCCTTTTCAACAACAAGAAAACAAAGAACCAAACAAATACCCAAAATCAATTTAATGTTTTTCTATTCCCGTTTGGATTAAAATAAAATAAAATAAAAAATCGTACATATCAAATTAAAATACAAAAAATAAATAAAAATAAAAATTATAGTTCGCTTCAACCAAAAGTGCTTTAAAAAAATAAAAAATAAATAAATTAATTAAAATAAATACACATTTGTGCAATTGTAATAGAATTTTATGATATATAACGGTTTAACAGATGCCTTACGAAAATACCTATAATAATTGTTAGTGGTTTTGCGAAAAGCGTCAGTTTTTCTTTTGTTTTTTACAAAAAATCTATTAAGTGCTCGTGCCATTGCCACTTAGTCTGTGTATAACAAATTAGTGCTCCAATTAATCGCGCCTAAATAAAAAAAGAAAAATTAAATATTTAAGGATAGAATAAAGGAATTAGCCTAACTTCAGGTTTTTTTTTTAAATATAATTTTCAATGTGATAAAGCTGTAGATATACCTAACGAGTAAACAAATAATATTAAATAGGCGTAGTGAGCTACGTAGAGAGATAAATAAATAATTGTCTGTACAGAACAGGATTAAGACACGCACACTATTCGATAGCGAATGATATATCGAAGGATAAAAAGGCCTAATCCGGGAGCATACGTAACTGAAAGCAATAGCCAATTGAAATTGAATTGAATCAGTTTTAATCGATAATGCAAATACGATAGATAGATGTTACCAATGCATTTTATGTCCCTCCATGTTCCCGTTTCAAAGAAGCAAGAAGAAAGAACAAAAACTATGGTCTTGTTGCCTAAAACGACTTCAGGAGTTCAAACAGCTTCAGCATCAGCAACTGCAGCAAACGATTTCTGGACACCGGACGGGGCATATATTGCCCGAGTCCTCGATCGACTACTATCAGCAAGATACAGATTCTGCCTTTCTATCCACGCAGTATGTATGTATGAGCAGCAATTACGAAAAAAGTGGCTACGACAGTGTATCCTATCCAATGGAAACGGACACCGGGTCGTCGGCAGCGGAGGAAATGAGTATAGAACAGGATTGCTGCGACACCAAGACGGATGGTTATTATTACGAAAACTGTACCGTAAAATCTATCGACGACAATTACGACACATTGCACGAACATCCCAGCTATTGCAATTGCTCGAAATCAATCGAGAAGGCGAGCATGCTGTCCAAGGAACTACTAATAACCGAACAATGCCCGAATCTGACGTTTCGTCAACTTTATCCAGCCAACAGCAACAGCCTGAAAACGAAGAATACTGGAATGTCAACGGAGAGTGCCTTAGAAAACGGCTTATATGCGACTGTGAACCCTGTGTTGAGCGATTTAAATGTTGCCAACTATTATCCAAATCAGCATCAACAAGAACTGAGTCCGAAATGCCCTTTCTACAACAACAACAACAACAATACAACAACAAATTCAATGATGGAACAAGTACAACAAGCTCAATCGACAATATCATCGAGTTTAAGTGCAACAGCAACAAATATGTTTCGTCGCTGTTGTCCCGGACGCAGCTCCTTATCGAACGAATCAAGTATGGGAAGCACCTTGACCGACGACAATATAATACAACAACACATTCAGAATCACAACAACAACAATCGCAGCAGCAATCGGAAAACCAACAAAAGCGGTTACGATTTTTTCGATCGCAGTGTAGACGAATCGTCGGTGAAAGAACTCTTTCTAGCATTCACGAAAAAACTAAAAGTTCGCCAAATGAGCGCGTTGTGCAATATAATCGAAAAACCGGAAGGAACGCATCAATCGCCGGATTGTATATTAGTTCCGCGCGAGTCAATCGGCGGCGAAGAGCCGAACGTGGTTGTGTGCCGTTTATTATTATGGCCGGATTTGAGAATGGCATCGGAATTGAAACGGATACCGACGTGTCGGAGCAGCGGCGACAAAGTGTATGTTTGCTGCAACCCGAATCATTGGAATCGGATACTGGTAAAAGGTGAGAAGACATGTTTATTGTATTTTTAGTAACAATTTTATCTCATGCTTTTGCTTTTCTTTATCTATGCAATAAAATTCGAAGCTGGCAATGCTTGCAAGTGGTAGCTGTCAACATTTCTTTTCGTTTTAACCGAACATTCTTTTGACAAAACCCAAGAGAAATCAGTCACTGTGATTGGGTCCATAATTGGCTGTTATTGTGATTAGGGTGTGCCAAGCGAATGGAATGTGTAGGGCGCCATATGTCACAGGTCTAATTGGCAAACCGAGTGGCAGCGTTCAGCTCACTAATTCGTTTTGTTTGTTGTGCATTCGAGTTTGCATTTAAAATGCACGCAAAATGGCTCGACCCACTGCTAGGTAATTGATTATTTGCTGCACGTCATGTCTAAATGTATCCGATTGCAGGTATGAGGTTTGTTCAAAAAATAAGGTGACTCTTTGAATGTCGCGAGCTAAGTACATTCGATTCTCGAATTTCTTTTTTTGTTATATTGGTAGACATGTCCCCAAGCGTATATTGACAGCGACAGCCATTTTGAACATTTAGTTTGTTTTTCACAGATATAAAGGTGAAACATGTTTTTGGCGACCTTTTACTAACTATTGCAAAAAGTGGATTAAAGAGTCTGTATAAAATTTTGTGACGCACTCCAACATACATACTTGAAATATTGACTGTGGCATTTGGCGAGTCTACTCTGAGCAGAAAAAAAAATGTTTAGGAGGGTAATAGACGAGTTTTCGGCTTAACGCTGGGAGATTGCAATATTCAGCTCTCCAATATCAGAATTGAGCATCTAGAAGCCTGTGAGAATATTGATCTAGCTCTCAACTTCTTTATTCTACAGGGTGTCCCACGAGCAGTGTGCCAAAAAGCTACAGCGTGTAGGTCTAGTCAAGACAAGAAAAAAATCGTATGGGAGGGGGGGGGGGTCTATTTCCCCCCGTTTAGCCGGGAGGGGCAATTTTCTAAAAAAATTATTTAATTTGGAAAAAAAATATTAAAAATCAACAGTTACATCCACAATGCCGCGATATACTTTTTTGTAAAGCCAGAAACCTCTTCTTTCATCTTGTTTTTAAAAGAAGCTGTTTTAAGGAATAGTTTTTGAGAAATTAATTTTCAAACTCAAAATTTTGGAAAAAAATTAAAAAAAAAATTTCGAACTATTTTTTTTTCAAAATTGTATGTAATTAAGTACTAAGTTTTTTTCAAAAATTCAATTCTCTAATTAGTTTTTAGTTAAATACAGAAAACCGGATGCAAAAATGTCTTGTAGTTTTTGAGAAATTAAAAAAAAACCCGAACCATTTTTTCTTAAAAAAAACCTTTTTTTTGGTTTTAACGCGGCTGGACTTGTAGGCAAATTAATGTATGAAACATTGACCTCGAGATTGTGAAGCCAAAAGACTCTATGCTGAAAGATATCCCAATCGGAGGTGTCCCAGTCGTAGCATGTTTTCAAGAATCCACCGACGTCTGCGAGAGCACGGAGTGCTAGAGCATCGAAGAAGCGAAAGATCAGTTACAGATGGATCAGGAATCTTAGATGAAAGAATTTTGGATTTGGTCCGACGTAATCCCTCCCTTAGTACAAGGAGGATAGCTATTATGCTCGGAGTGCCCAAATCTAGAGTATGGAGTGCTTCATACCGAAAACTTACCCGTACCATTTTAGGCCAGTTCAGGAACTCACCTCAAACTACAAGTTTTTGAGAGCAGAATTTTGTCGATCATTACTGCTTCGAGATGAAACTGAACGAAACTATTTTGCAAGGATATTCTGGACGGATGAAGCACAGTTTACCAGAGATGGGGTTACTAACTTCCACAATTTGCATCATTGGAGTAGCACCAATCCACACAACAAAAAACAAAATAAATGACAACACCGCTTTAGCTGTAATGTTTGGCTTGGTATTGTTGGACAAACTGTGATCGGGCCCCGGTTTTTGAATGCCGTTATTATCATACCTGCAGTTCCTACGAGACCTTTTGCCCGATTTGATGGACAACGTTCCTTTGGCCATAGCAGATAATTTAATCTACCAGCAAGATGGAGCACCACCACACTAGATCTTATGGGTTAGAAACTGGCTGGATGATCATTTTAGTGACCGTTGGATCGGAAGAAGGGGCCCCACGGAACGGCCACCTAGATCACCAGATTTAACTCCTCTAGATTTTTATGTGTGGGGATTCATGAAGAATTATGTTTACGAAGTGGAAATAGTATCTTTGGAACAACTGAAAGAACGGATTGAAGTCGCTGAAGTCAAATTGCAGGAAAATTTGTCAAGCATAGACTTATGTGCAGCCATTAGAAGGAGATATAATCTTTGCCTTCTAAAAAATAGGGATCATATTGAAAATTTATTATAATAAAACTCCGAATTTTTTAAAAATAATAAAAAAGAGGTCAATGTTTCATACATTAATTTGCCTACAAGTCCAGCCGCGTTAAAACCAAAAAAAAAGGTTTTTCTTAGGAAAAAATGGTTCGGGTTTTTTTTTAATTTCTCAAAAACTACAAGACATTTTTGCATCCGGTTTTCTGTATTTAACTAAAAACTAATTAGAGAATTGAATTTTTGAAAAAAACTTAGTACTTAATTACATACAATTTTGAAAAAAAATAGTTCGAAATTTTTTTTTTTAATTTTTTTTCCAAAATTTTGAGTTTGAAAATTAATTTCTCAAACACTATTCCTTAAAACAGCTTCGTTTAAAAACAAGATGAAAGAAGAGGTTTCTGGCTTTACAAAAAAGTATATCGCGGCATTGTGGATGTAACTGTTGATTTTTAATAATTTTTTTCCAAATTAAGTCAATTTTTTAGAAAATTGCCCCTCCCGGCTAAACGGGGGGAAATAGACCCCCCCCTCCCATACGATTTTTTTCTTGTCTTGACTAGACCTACACGCTGTAGCTTTTTGGCATACTGCTCGTGGGACACCCTGTATAATAAGTTGGAGAACAGATGGAAGTCTTAGGGCTCCAGATCAGGGGAAAAGGGGGGATAGTCGAGCAAATCGAACTCCAATTCCCGCAGTATTCCCATGGTCAACGCAACCCTGTGTACAAGTACGTTGTCCTGGTGAAAGATGTATTTTCTCTTCAAGTCGGGCCTCTTCTCCCAAATTTTGGCCTTCAGCTGGTCAATCTAGCTGATCTGTAATTGTTCTGCCTTTAGCAAGTTGGTCAATTAACATGCGACCGATTTGGCTTTCTTTGGCCCTGAACCAGTGATTTCCGACCACTGCTTGGACTGCTGTTTCGTTTCTAGCTGCTGTCTCATCCCTGGCGACAAATCGCCACCCAAAATTGGTCGAAGCCCTATTGAATCTGTCCAAAGGTAGCGAAAATCTGCAAATGCGCTGGCCCATCTTGCTCAGAGCTTCCGCATCCGTGCAGGATGTTTCGCGCCATTTTTCCTCACAACCTCACCTATCTCATACACCTTAATTCGCCCATCGTTCGAACACGATATCCTACACTTTTTTGATGGTTTCTGGTGTGTTTGCGGTTTTTGGCCGTCTTTCACGTGGGTCATCTTCGAGGGAGGTGCGACCAAGTTTAAATCCAGCTGTCCACTTTTTAACGACTGACATCGAAGAAGCAGAGTCCTTGTCAACTTCAGATGAATTTCCTTAGGAGTTAGCCCAATCAAAACGAAGAATTTTTTGGCCGCGAGATTAATACCATAGCCTTACGGCGTAAATGAAAAACTGTCACCCAGTAGTTGAAATTGGTTATCAATGTTCCACTTCTCTCAGATGTACTGCGTGCGCCATCTCATATGTGTCGATGTAAATTTCGAATAACTTCAACAATTCTCAACCGATTTTGGAAATTCAAAAACTTTTATTCAATTTAGACCTTTACAATTTATTTTGATTAATTTTTAAAAACAATATGAATTAAATGACCACCTTCATTGCCGATGCAAAAATGGGCTCGTTTTCGCGCATTCTCCATGACATTTTCGAGAATTTCGGTCGAAAATTCTGCGATTTCCGCACGAATGTTTCTTTTGAGCTGTTCTGTTGTCTTCGAGCCGTTAGCATACACCTTGCTTTTCAAGTATCCCCAAAGAAAAAAGTCTGGGGGAGTCAAATCCGGCAATCTCGGAGGCCAGTCAATGTCGCCCTTTTTTGACACCAATCTTCCAGGGAACTTCTTACGTAAAAAGTTCATTGTTTTGTCCGCAGTATGGCATGTCGCGCCGTCTTGTTGAAACCAAAAGTGAAATAAGCCTTTTTTTTACGCATTTCTGGGACCACATAATGGGCCAATATCCATCGATATCGTTGTAAGCACATCCTCTTCGTCGACTCTAGAAAAACCCAATCTATAAATCAAGTTGAGCGTATAATGTCGCACTCGTTCGGATCCCCAGTGCCATTGTCAGAGAGAGATGCGTCTGAGGCGAATTTCTTATTTAGCTTTTCAATATTGATATCTTCTAAGGTCTCAGCTTTGATTTGTTTACCATACCTAGCGTCTTAGTAATCCTCCACGTTTGCTTAATGTTAAAGCCGGGTTTGAATTTGGATGTAAAAAACTTATTTTTCGACCTCCTGATTTCCTTCGTAACAAAGTTCCTGGCTAGCGATGGATAATGTTTTGAATAATATAGTTTTTAAATTTTTCTTTGAATGAAATTTTATTTTTGCTAAAAAAAAACGCTACGAATTAATTCCAAGTCCCAATATAAGTATGTCAGAACTTGAATGTTTGATGTTTTTGAAATTCCCCACAAAAGTAGCCCATATACATATCTAGATATGTTTTATCCTAGAGTTTTTACTAAGCATCTTCAGACAGGAATCATACATTTTTGCCGAATGGTGCGCCCTCTCTGTGTCATGCCGAGAACTTCGCCTTATCTTCGTAATGACGTGAATAACGATCCAGATTTGCTGCAAAGGGTCATCAGTGGTGATGAAACATGAAAGCCTGATCATCCCAATGGAATCAGAAGAGCCAAGACCGAAAAATATGCTAAGTTTGGTAAAATGTGAAAGTTTTGCTCGCGGTTTTCTTCGATTACAATGGCGTTGCTCATCATGGGTTATTTTTTTTTTGCTTTTGTTTTTTTATAATACGTGTAGGTTCAAGAGTGTACGCTCATATGGTGTTTATCACACAACCTGGATGCGGTGCAGATGGTTTGTGTCGAAGATGTTCGTTCACTACTCTCCGGAGGTGGTTGTCTTAGATATGATTTGAGAGATTCGACTGAATTTTCATTGTTTGTAGTTCACAGTAAATCCTTTGTTTCCATGTCAATAAGGTGTTAATTGGAAATGCACAGAGTATGGATTTTGAAGTGATCTTATGCTGTGGCTAAACAGTCGGTGATGATTACCATTGCACCACAACCACCTTCTTGGGAGAGGTTGAACGTCAATATGGTATCTTAAAGTTATGCGCCGTTTGGGCGAAGGAAAATGTCAGAATTTGTGGGAAAAAAGGTTGTTGCATCACGATATTGCACCTGCTTGCTCAACGTTGTTTATGCGTAGTTTCTTGGCAATACCGTATTCACTGGACTTGGCCTCCTGCGACTTTTGTCTCTTCTCAAAACTGGAAATGTCCATTGTTGGAAGAGTTCAAGGCTATATCAAAAACTGCATATCAGAAATACTTCGGGGATAGGGTAATGTGCTGGGGCAAGCGTATTATATCCGAGAGGGATCCCTTTGAAGGGGACAAGATAGAATTTGATGAATAAATAAATAATTTTGGAGAAAAATAAGAAGTCACCTTATTTTTTGAACGCACCATAAAATATGGTGAAATACGCTGCTTCTTGTATTTCTTACCATCCACGCTGTCCTCCACATACGGTAGAGAAATCAAAATAACATTGAAACAGATTCAACCGTCGACGACCGCGAAATGACGACGCCGGTAACACAGTCGCCATTAATCGGTGTTTGTTATTTTATTGAGTGGAAATTTCATTTCAACATTTTTTTCCAATTCTTCCTCAACACTTTCTCGTGTGGCATGCTATCGATCCCGCTCTCGCTACCGCAGGGTTGTTGTTTTATTTTCGCCGATTTGATTTCATTAAACTATTCATCACTTGATAATAGCACAACCGTAGCGGGGAGACATCGTCCGTTGTGCGGGTAATGCGATGGCGACCGACAAGATTATTTCCTGGCGCCAACTTCCCTAATCTACGCAAATAACTTTTTTTTTTTTTAACTTGGAAAAAATCCCATAGAAATTAGAAGAGATATATGTAGACGAGGTATATGGGCGGGCTTAGTTATGAAAAATATAAAAGTAGGTATATGCGGGTATGCATATATCAAGCGTTTTTTCGTGATTAGGAATTTTTCGCAAGTGTGATTAGTGGGCTTCGACTATGACGGTGGCGTTGTCTCGGCGACGCTCCGTGTTGTTATACGCATATTTTCGTAGATGGCCCAGAAAGAGAAAAAAAATCGCATTTCAACACGCGAGTACGGTATTCGATTATTTTTATTTCGCTGATCGGTAGGTGTAGAAAGCCGTACATTTGGCGTCGAAGACGCATTAAGCGATCGGGAAAGGCAACGATCGAAAACAAGGGAGGAAAGGGGGGTGTTTAAATTTGGCGGCAGACGTTTATTTTAGGCAAAGCTAATAGATTGTTTAGGCATGAGTCGAACGGGTAAACTCACCCAAATTCCTTAGACTGGCGCCTGTTAGTCACAATCAATTAAGTAAAATTATTGGAAAATGGGAAATAGATTCTCGTGCGAATGATTTTTCGTTCAGAAGCGCAGAATATTTCCTATTCCTATTCACAAAATCGAAAATTGTACGGGCTACCTGCGTTTCGTTCTGTATTAAGAGCAGGCTCCACAAGAGCCTGCGTTTTTTCTTCTACTCTTCACGGCGCTCACAGTCCCAATTCTGAGAATTTTCCTCAAATTCTTCAAGAAAACAAAAAGAAATACATAAGAACCTAAAACGAGACTGAAGGTACAAGCAACTCCCAACAGAGATCGAGGCGCACACAATCAAATCAATTAATGGACTCCAAGTGGTCGGGAACCACAGGGGACACTCGCAGCATTGTAAGGAATACGATCTTGACTCCGACTGACCGGCTTGTTGAATGGTATTCTATACAGGTTCCCTCCATTCTTTTTATTTTATCTAACCGATACCGAATGCATTATGCACTTAGCAATGATGAATAATATTAGATTGCATATACCAGTCCCTAGAACGGACTAGGTTCTGCTTTTATAGTGCTGAACGCAGTAATTAGCCGTCATGCAATGTAGTAGGCATGCGCAACAGCAATTTTTGACATGTCATTTAGGACTTGACAAAGAAACGAAAAAAACAAGAGAAAAAACATCGTCGGGAATGTCAGCTGAACTGGAATGAAAACCAGAATGCCAATTTGACGGACCGAAGACGAGAGGCAAAAAACAAATCAGCTACTGTGCGCCTCCAGCAGCAACGAATTCTTGATTGTAAGAATCATGTTAACAGCTTGCGAAGACGCTCCATTAACCAACCAACACACACAAATGCGTAAAATTAAATCTACCTGTCCGTCTACCTGCGATTTAGTAAGATCAAAAAAATGAGCAACAGATTGCAGTTAATTTAGGTTCTCCACAGCACGTTACAAGTCCCCGGCCGTGGCAAGAAACGAGAAGCATTCCTATTGTGTCGCATCCTTCATGGCGGTCGGCCTAGCCTGCTCTTGTCGTGTATTATATTTCCCGTCTCGATGGCGCTCGGTGTATACCTAACCGAGACGACCGGTAGGTAGTATTATGATCGTTTCGTCGTGGATCCCTATCCGTTTTTCATTTCTTTTCATCGCGGTACACCAATAATTACGTTCGATGTCCAAAAGAGATGTTCCATTCCATTCCTTCTCTCGCTCCCACTGCGACGCGATGACGGTGGTTTAGGCAAAGTTGAATATTTGATGCTCAGCTCTTAAATTAAAGTCGATAATGTCCGTCAGTTAAGTGGATAACATGATCAAAAAGCCTCGGGCGTACATAGTCATCCTGTTGCGATCGAAACAGGAACACGGCCACGTACATACAGTATTTTCCTAAAGATCCGTGGCAGAAACAAATTCCCGGGAATATTTGAAGATGGTTTAGGGCCGTGTGGGTTTTTGTCAGACCTACTGTAAGTGAGGCTAATCAGCGCACTCAAGTTGTTCGTGGTGGGTCAGAAATTCGCTGGAAACAAGGGAGGATCCAAAATAAGTACATCGGTCGGCGGATATGCTCATCGTATCCTCTACCCTGCTGACTTAGTTATTTTTGTTGCAGCTACGTGTGTGCCGCACGATTTTTCTTGTTCCCCGTTCGCGACTGCGACCGAACAAAATGACTATAACATGGCTTAAGGCTACCACTGTGCGCCTTCATCTCGATGTTTTCGGTATTCGTCTCTGGCTGGGGTACATACATATTTATGATTATAGGTTCTGCTTCTTTCTTTGCTGTCCGTTGTGAGCTCGTAAGGCCAATGATTGTCCGGAATTGTTTATCGTTCTTGTGCGCCTTAATAAGATTCTGAGGAATTACCTTGCTGATTGAACAGATCGAGGAAGTTGGTAAAAGAAAAATACGAATAGAGTGAGGGGCAAGATGCTGAAAGGACACCACCATACCTGGAAATCGGAATGTATGCCACCGCCGTTACAATCTTGATCTTTTCGGCATTCTTTCTTGTCGTCGTAGCCGGTTGATTCGTGTGAAAAATATTTTTTTTTTTTTTTACTTGTCGATCAATCAATTTATTTTCATCTCATGGTCTTTGGCTGTTGTCTGAAGGCTAATTTTGTATTGGAAAAGGTATGGAGATCGGGATCTATGCACAGGAAAATTCCATACGTTCAATGAGATCTTGCTCTAGGTTTACCGAATTCGAGTATGGATGAAGGTTTCATGAAGGATTAAATATGAAAATTTATGAACAAGTTCTCTACAGAGTCACTTGGTGTCTTGGCGGTCTTTTGCTCAAGCTGGCACGGAAATTTACTGTTGAAAATACATGATCGATATTAGACCACGTCTAGTAATGAATTTGGGTTAGTCAGTAGGTCATACCAAGCAAGATTTTCATGCAATCACGATCGAAGGAGTCAGTAATGAAGGTGGAGAAACCGACCATCAATCATTTGGCCTCTGTCGCGATCGACAAAAGCCATTTGCTATCTTTTAATTGTTTAATTGTTTCGCCACTTTTCTGGCTATTTTCTTTCCAAATTGTTTCACACGAACGGCTTTGAAGTTACCTTGGCGGTCCTTGTTGATCGTGTTCTATCCTATGGCAAAAACAATGTTGGCCATAAACTTATGCCGGATTTTGACACGTTTCAATACTTCTGCTGTTGATGTGTTGAATCGTCCAGACCCATTGTCGTTTTGAACATTCTCACAGCCTTCTTGGAAAAGTATAGAATCTTCAGGAAATAGTGGCTACCTGGGCTATGTCGGAGATCATTACTTCTAAAACACCGTGCTAAAACCCAGCCTGCGGACTTGGAAAAGTTGGTTATAGTGGCCAAACTACGGTCAGCGACTGAAGTCACATCATTAAGCAAGTGTTTACCAAACGCCAGGGACCTGCGTGCTTCATATACCGGACATTCACCGAGGAAATTGTGCGCAATTTTCCCTGATTGGGAGTTGCGGAAGTTGCTTTCGTGTTTGTTTAACGATATACCAAATTTGACGGCGAAAAATGCAAAAGTATATACAATTTTTATTTGGGTTGATCAATTAATGCTTGCCATTTACTATTAGTACATTATTTCGTGTAAATGTTGACCATGACTACTTTTTAAGTGGTCGATACGGAGAGTCCAATTTGTGAGGATGGGGCACAGAAAGGTTGTGTACATGCACGGAATCAACATTCTTTCTTTCATAGGAATCTGTGCTAACTTTTCTAACCCGGTTTCCCATGTTAGACTTCCAATTAAGATTCGAGTCTAGGATGACGCCCAAGTACTTGGCATTTGAGGATAGGGAGAGATCGTAATTGTTTCGCCGTGGAAATTTTTTTAAGGCTTTGGCTGTGAGCAGCAGCAGTTAATTTTTCTTTGGGTTTGTATTCAGGACGCAGTCTGTAGCCTAAGCCTATGATCTAGCCCTATTCGTGGTTTCATTTATCCCTCGTAATAAAACAAGTTTCAACTATTTAAGTTCGAAAGAAACCTTCAACCCATTAAGTAGTTAGGAAGTTCTGCTACTTTTTGAACATATCCTGTAAACAAGTTTTGAAGAGAGAAGAGTACAAGGTTGACGTCTACCCCTCTTTGATTGTAAACAAGTCAAATCATGCGTCAAAGACGCACCAAAACACAATGAACTTGTCTTCCATATTAAACACGTTTGGCGGTCTACATAATTATACATCGGTTGTTTTTTTGTTAGAACCCCTTAAAGACTGCTGGACCTTCAAAGCTTCCTGTGTTATGCAATTGATTTTACATTCCTTCCCTCTTCACCGTGATGGTGTTCTATTCAAGTCTATCAAACATGAACGACTAATCCAAAGAAGATCGATCTAACAAATACTTGTTGTGGGTACTATGACGTAAAATGTTTTCGGCTTTCTATGGTCAAGACCAGTTGCCATAATGGGTGGCATGAACATTTACAATACAGATGTGCAGATTCAGCCACGATACCTTTTTTCGTCTTCTTTTTCATTTTTAATTTGAATTTTCTTCATTGATAAAAGTGTTTCTACGTATCAAAGTTATTTCATTCATTAAAAAAAAAGCTGAATGTGTTTCGAGTGCACAATTTCATTGTGGCTTTGCCCTTTTTGCCGCGATTGCATTCTTAATTCGATTTTTTTTTTTCGTTTCCGTTTGGTCAGTGGAAAGGAGAAGTTTAGTTTTGTCGGCGGAATTTGATACGAAATGCTATAACCTGAAGTTGATTAGTCGAAGAAAGTCTCTTCTCGTTAAATTCTAGTCCCTTTAAAGGTGTATACTAGCTAGACAGACAAGAGGGCTCTTTGATCAGTCACCTGACACCACGCACTATTTTTTAATGAAGCTTCTCTCCATAAATGCTTTCCAGTGAATACCGAGCTTATAACGAATAAACATTCTTGTTTCTGGCGACAAAACCCATGAAAAATAAAAGAATGAATTATTCATTTCGGGGAAGATATTGACATGTATTTTCACCGACATTTTTTGTGTGTTTCACTTCGAATAAAAGGCGCTATAATTCCACTAATTACAAGTGTTGATTGATGCCAACCAATAAATTATCTTAATTGAATAATTTAATCCATAATCAATTCATCCGAGACAAAAGCCACGCATTTAGGGAGAAGACATTCTTATATAATTCAAATTACCGTGAATGAAAGTAAGCGAATTCGAAGACATGGGCGCTTTTCACCCTTAAACCCCATCAACTCACTCATGAAATCTTTGAAGATTAGAGCTTCAGTCGTTCACGCTTGCTCGCTGATGAGATCATTGTTACTACAACATATTACGATTTTAGAACTGTAGCTAGCCAGGCTAGCACTGCTTTAGCTTTCAACAAATATGTGACAAAAATAATAAAACAATATCGAACGAAACAAGAAAAACTGGAAATTCTCCATAGTCGCATTGTCTCCAAAATTAATGGAAATAAATTTGAATAAAAAGAAAACAAAGCAAAAGCGTATGAGCAAAAAGAAAACATGGATTAGGCACCAGAAACTGAGTTAAGGTTTTACAATAAAATTAATTAAATTTTAATTTCTGTTGAATTTGAAACAAAAAAATAAAAATAACGATTGCACGCAGGTGTAAATAAAGAGATGATAATAAATTCAGATTAACGCCTCGACACCAGCTTAAGACAAACACCTTTAGTATCGACGATAGGATTGGGTCACATGTGCGTGACTGCAACAATCATATTTCGTAAGGCCAAATACATTTAAACATCTTTAAAATTAAGCTAAGGATCATCTTAAGCCTTGTTTTTTTTATTTCTTGAGAAATGTGGTTATATTACACCGGAAACCAGTTATTAAATTATGACAATATGACAGTATAAGCAAACAGGAACCGGGTAAACGGGTACCCGAAAGCTTCCTCCATCTAAAGGGCCTGTCAGTAAGGATGCTAGATTTTTAAGTGTGAATAAAACTTAAGAATATTTTCTGGTATCTACTTATGGTCACTTATCTCAAGTCCCTGGGTCGGTCGTATTTTATACAGGTATAGACGGTAAACGGCATCAAATTCGGCAAGTTGAAGGTGCTGAAAGGCCAAGTTCTTGTGAACGATAAGAAGCTCGTACATTCTTACGCATATCGACGACGTTTTCAGCAGATCTTGTGTTTCAGTGACGGACAGGTGCTGGCTGGTCATTCATCCAACCGGTTAACCGGAAGCTAGCTAAGCACGTCGACAATTGTGATTAAGATAAAAATCACGTATTGCTGCCGAGCAATAATTTTGAAATCTTTGGTGCTAATTTGTAATTCTCAACTAATCCTACAGGATTTGAAGCTCTCTTAAGCTAAAAAATGTTACATGTTTACGCTTGAAAGCATTTTCCGTTGCTAGCTATAACTTTGACCCATCCTTCTGGTAGAATACAAACTCCGAAGAAACTACACATTTTTTTAAATGATCCTCGAATCGCACAGCCAGGGCATGCGTCATCGATCGGAACAGAAGTTTTAGCGACCTGAACAACACGCGGCTTAATTATGTTGAGCTGCAAAATCACTTTGTCCTGCGTTTGCTCGTATTATATCCGTTTGTCCTTAAATGCTCGGTTCAAACGCATTATTTGTGATCGGTAGCGAGCTTCTGAGACGGTAGCAGTCGGTTGCAACAATTCAAGTGGCAGAAAGTCAGTATCATAACTCCGCAGAACGAAATGAGTCGCTTTACGCTTGAACAACGTTGGGAAATATTGAAAATTAATTTCCAAAGTGAGTGCTGTTTAGCCCAAAAGGCGGGTTTTTTTTTATAAAGAAGTTTTGGCCGAAATGAAGCACCCACCGCGACTGTTGTACGCAAGTTTGTGTAAAAAGCTCGTGAGACTGGTATGCTAGTGGAGAACACTTATGGTTCCCGTCGTCATACGGTGCGCACAGATGAGAATGTGGCTGATGTGGCCGAAACTGTGAGACTCAATTCACGAACATCAACTCGCCTTCGATCTCAACAGCTCAACATTCCACGCACTAGCTTGAGGAGAATTCTGCACAAATATCTCGGATTATTCGCTTACAAGGTCCAATGGCTAAAGCTCTACGTATTCAAACTATTTCAACGCTCCTATACTTTTGTAGCGTTGAAACCAATTCGCGACATGGTTTTTCACTAATAATATGTGATTTTTTAAACGTTTGGTTTTTAATTGTCAAATACAAACACCGAATAAAATTGTTATTTGAGTTGCTAAATCAATGCTTGCTATTTACTTTTGATAGATTATTTTGAATAAATATTGATCATGACCATTGTATTTCAAGTGTCCATTCCAAGAGTCCATTTTGATTCACTTTTTGAAGCATATTGGCTGGTATCTTTCCAATAACCATGTTGTTTTCCAAGGCTGCAATTCACGCTGGCTTATCGGCAAAGACGAGTGGAGTGCACGATCTAGCTGGCCAATTTACCGTCCAAAACGACAAATAAGTTGCTCATTGAACTCATTAGGAGGGCGCCATTGACGGTAACGTTGGTCTCCGAAAAAATACGGGCCAATGGTTCCGCCGGATCATAAACGGCAGCAAACAGTGCATTTTTCCGGGTGTATTGGACCAAATAAGGAAGTTTTGTTTATTAACATACCCATCCGACCAGAAATGAGCTTTGTCGCTGCGCAATTTTTCGGTAAAAAGCGGATCTTCCTTCAACTTTTCTAAGGTTCAACCCTTACAATCTCACTAGGTCTACTCATCGCTGTGAGTGTGCTTGACTCTCGGTAAGTATATTTACTGTCATACCTCTGATGTCAGACTTGAGATTTGGGAGATACAAAGAAACAGTCCGCAGTCCCATCTTCTAGAAGGTTTTGAGGAGATTACCACTCTCACAAGTTCAACCACTTTTGGTCGATTTTTATTTTTATTTTTTCAAATAAGGACATTCTTGGTGGGCACCCAATCTTGTGCTTACCATTTCGAGCTCGGACCATTCCTGGAGAATGGACATGTCGAGGTGTTTTCCAAGCAAAGCGCTTTTAGCTCGCTAAGTAGAAATGTTTATGTCTGTGTGTATGCGAAGTGGAGGGCCGCTGTCGTGGTTTATAACTAGAAGCTGACTCGAGATTTCAGTCCCAGGGTTCTACTGTAAGTCCGACAAAAAGAACTCAGTGCCGTGGTCGGCTTTGTTAGTTTGTAATTGATATTGTAATTTTAGTTAAGTCCATACCTAGATGCTTAACTTCATTTGAGACTTGCTTAAACCATTCAAGGTGATTAGACAAGGATCTAATTTATTTTGAGTCTATTTGAATGGGCTTTGGATAGAGTTGGATGTCCTTTGTTAGTCTTCATGTTTCGTTTCATATTTGCATTTCATTACGCGTGCAAGGGTCCTTTTGTGTTCTGTCGGTATCCAAGTGAAGACAGTCTGGTTTAGTGAATAAAGGGCCTTACAAGTCAGTAATGATGTGAAGACTCCAACTTGTGTTCGTCCGGCAAGGTCATCTGAAAATATTATCATCGATGTTAAGTGTGTTACTCCAAAATGCAAAATTATTCTGAGTGATGAGGCCCATTGTCATTTGTCTAACGAAAATCTCGTATCTGACTCAGGAAAGGAAAGAGTGACAGTTTAGTATGGTCTACCAGTGGGCGATGTCATTGGGCCACATCTTTTTTTGAGAATGATACAAATGCGTCCGTTTTAGTGAATTGTCGTTAATTGACTTTTTATTTGCCTGGAATGGATACTATGGACGACCGCCACATGCCCCACAACTGAGAAGCCGCATTTCGTCACTAGCCTTAGAGCTTGTCGTCAGATTATGGTAAGAAAAGACAAGCGTCCAGTTCACCGTATTTCTGCTAGTTGCAGACTACGGATGTGTCATGATGAAATGGCTAATAAAACCCTCGTCATTGTTTTTTAACTGTTCCCTTGGACTTTATCTAACTTGACCATTGCTCTGTATGTTTTCAAGCCACCCCCTCCCACAAGCTGATATTGTACATGGCAGTAAACAGTAGATAATCATAAATAAATTGATAAAGACTACCATCGTATAGACAGGTTATTAAATTATTTAGTGACTCTGTCGCTAGTGCTTTTTCAATTTGCCTTATCACTTGTTAGTTTTATGAACCTTTGGTAATGATCTTACTTTTCATTTCAGAAACGCCACCTCCGCCGTATCAACACCCAGAAATGGACAGACTGAGACCCGAAGGTAAGTAAATTACTCATTTATAATTGCTTAAGATTTTTTGCGAAATTTCTTAATGAAAAAAAAAGTGAAACCGAGTATAGGGACAAGAAATATATATAACAGTAGCAAGAGGGCGATGCCGTCACCGTCATCATATTCGTTGCAATCTAGACGATAGTTTCCTCTTCCTGATGCGCACCAAGACCAAGCAGCAACAGCAATATAGGCAAGCCAAGACACTCACTCTTCCGAACATTTATCGTTCGACTCTTGCGTTAGCTCTACCGCTGCCATGTTGCTTAAATACATCATCGTGTACTCTATTCTGTTCGGTTCGGTTCGGTTTCGCTCCTAAGCACATCCAGTGTGTGGGTAAAAATAAAATCATTCACTAATACTGGTTGAAAACATTTTAAGCACAAAATAAATAAACAACACCCATAACCGTCATGCCCACCGCGCTGCCATAGCCGCACCTTCACTTTGGATCTTGATCCACGACAACGACGACGACCGCCTTCACACGCCACAGCGAGCGCACAGGCCAGCGCGACCAACACTAGCACTAGTACCATGAAGAAACAGCAACAGAGCCAGAACTAGCAGCAGCACGAGCAATAAGTACTAGTAGAAGAGAAGAACGGCAAAAGTCATCCGCGACGACAACGTCGGCAACGGCGGCGGCGTTGTATAAAACGGAAAACAAAAACAACAAAAAGAAAAGAAAAGAAAAACCAGATCCACTTAGTTAATTTGCGAAGAATTCTGGCGCCGACTTAAGCAGCTGCTGCCACGATGTTTTTATTGATTTGTGGAATGTTCTGTGTTGATTCGGTCGTCGCACGTACACACACACGCGCTCGATTGTTCACTTCACTCCTTCGCTCTTGGTTCAGTTTTGCAAACAACACAACGCAGGACCCATTCTATTTTTCTCCTTCATTTTTCGTTTTGTTTTTCTAATGGTTAATTATTATTGCTTATTGCCCCGCAGTGAAAAGAAGGAACACACCCCTCCGACTAACCAAATCGAATCCCTCAGCCACGGCCGAAACGATTCTTCTCGCGGTACGTGGGCATAGAGATGCTTCCACGCTCATAAATTGACCATAATTGATTTGGTTTTTGAAAGATATGTTACCTACGGCATGAGAAGAAGACGCCGTACCACTATCGTACTGCTAAGGCCGACCTCGCTAATGCGATTTTTTTTTTCATTTTTGCCTTTCGACTGAGGGCATCACGCTCCCAATGAGATATAACCAGGCCATTGGGGAAGCGAGCCAGCATGACAAATCATAGCTGTCAGCGCATTGAGCGAGTAATGAAGGAAAACCGTGACGGGTTCTTGGATCTATTTTTGAAATGCGAGTAATTGATGAGTTCGAAAAATGTTGATTTGAAGATATGTGGCGCCGAATATTGGCAAACTCTTAATTACCGTTAAGCACTTATTCGCATTCGTTGCACTGCGTTGTTTCTTTTTAATAGATGACTTGAGAGCTTTTACAGTGTTCAAATAGTAGCTTCCAAATATTGGGCGCCATATGTACGAGTATATGATCCATCAAGTTTGGAATGACAGACCGGCGATTCATCCGATGAAGGATGATTCCTTGGGCGAGGAGGTTAAGGGGCAAGGCTGAAGGATCATTCCGCGCCTGCATATGAAATGGGTTTAGAGGGACCAAATGGTCAAAGTCTTACGCCGATTTCGCCAGGTTCGTATCCCTAACATCCAAGTTATACCTTCATTGCGCGCTCATTTAAAAAATATGTTCGTCAAGCAAGGTGGCACTTTGATACTATCACGCCATAAGTCAGATAGCCACCTTAAACCAACAGGGGGGCCTTAAATTTTCAAAATTGATGTCATTAAAGAGGGAAGCCATTCGTCGGTTAATATTTCAGTTCTTTGCAAGAGAGTGCTGTTCCGAAAGTCCGTTCTGCATCGATCGGAGTAGTACTCTAAAGGGGCTCAACGAGTGTAGCGAGTGTGTTCTTCCATGTTTCGCTGTTCAGTCCAATATTTTCTAGATCCACTTGTGGACTTGTTTGTACCAAATGTAATTTTTATTTCGACAAAGCCTTTGCGACATCCTCGAGCACACGTTTTAATGCAATTTGTTCGCTCCATAAAATTGGACAATTCATCAATTGCTCCAAAAACACCACCGTATTTCTGAAATGAATATAGATAAAGACATGAAATTAAACACAGACGTCAATTATAGTACTTTCAATTTATAAACAAAATATTTTTTCGTATCGATAAACTCGCAAAGTTTAACTTGGAAAGTCACCTTTCAATTTGATCATAATATTAATATGTGATTGTTTTTTTAAGCGTTTGGTTTTTAACTGTCAGACGAAAAACAGAAAAATTGGAAAATGGTATACAAATTTTAATTCCGTTGATAAACCAATGCTTGTCATTTCACTTTTTAAGATCATTTCATGTAAATATTGACTACGACTACATTTTAAATGATCCATACGGAGAGTTCAATTTTGAGTCACTTTTTCGAGCACATTGACTGGTATCTCGCTGATAACACGTGTAACACGTTGTCTTCCAAGGTTGTTATTGGCTTATCTTCATAGACGAGTAATGTGACGTATCCACATAAAAAAATTATCTAAAGGAGTCAAAGCGTATGATCTGGCCAGTCCATAACGAGATAACGATAAATTGCTCACCGAACTCATCTCTCAATTGGTTTATCGATTCGGGTGCTGTGTGGCATGTAGCCCTCTCTTCTTGGAACCAAATGTTGACCAAAATCGGTTCGTGCATTTGAGCAAAAAAAAAAGTTCGAAGTGATTGAACAACAACGGGTGCCATTGATGGTGATGTTGACCTTACGTTACGTTGATGACGGGCCAATGATCTCGCCGGAATATAAACCGCACCATACAGTGAAGAACGTGTTGGTGGCTCTTGTATCGCCTGAGTTTGGTCACCGGACAAAATACGGAAGTTTTGTAAAAACTTTTTTCTTCATCTAGCTTTTCCAAGGTCCACTCACCGAAAATTCAAAACTGTGGCAGGTCGTTCTGCTTCATTTCTTAAATTGTATTTTATAAGTTTTTCGACCAAAATCATTGCGTTAAATCTTCCGAAATCACGGCTTCATTAACACTGTCGGGTCCAGCAGCAATATTGTATGCTTCTCTATGAACTCTGCGCATACGGCTCTATATCCAATAGCGTGGAATTGGTGCGGAATTGGGTCACTATGGCTGGAATTGCTGGAATGGCTTGTAAAATGATCGAAGTGAGCGAAAAGCATTTTTCTCAAAGCATGAATTTTGATAATAGGTTAGGTTAAGTTAAGGAAGGGGAGTGTGATGGTTGAATATCACATCCACTCGGAGGCGAAAAGAGCCCATTGTGCTTAGCTTACCTTCAGTGTGTGGATAGTATAAATTGTATACCTCAGACCTTAATCCCTGAATTTTGTTCCTGAGGAGCCAAGGTTCTTGAATTAAGGCTATATCCACATACTCCTGCAGCATGTACATCATCAAGTGGCTGCTTTACAGTAGTTTTAATTTGCACCACTAGCAGCCTCCTTTGACTTACCACGTTTATTGGGGAACCTTACCCTCAGGGTTTCCAGCCCGAACTTGGTGATGCCAGATCTGTTACGGATGTGGTTGAGTGACTTTCCCACTCCGTTCATTCTCTTAGCTGAAGAAATGATTCTCCAGCTATGAGTATCAAGCTCTCTATTCTGCTTGTCGATTAGCTTCAATATGGACTCGTCCTTTTCGGGAACCGGAGAAGGAATCCATATTGAAGCCAATATACGAAGCGGAAGTACCTCGAGTTTAGCGTTCTGCCAGATTTCGCCGCAATTGTCGATTGTGCGCTTTAAGAAGGCTAAGAACCTTTGGTTGTCACAACCGACGACTTTGACTCCTTTCTGCCAGCCTGCTCCGTCCAAGTTGATCTCGTCATTGCTATCTGCGGTAAGCATAGCCTCCAGTATTCTAGCTTCAACTGTAAGCCAATTGACAGACGTTATCTTCCCATCAGGGTTGGAACGATCGACAATGGCCACCTGTAGACTCATGGGAAGGTTGAAGCTGGCTGATGTTTTCGCCCTTTTCGCTTCCCTTCGAATTTCTTCCCCGGAGCGCCCCCTCTTGACGTTCTGCTTCGATCCTGAGGCAGTGTTTCCTCCGGATGTGCTCGGTTGCTGGGCTCTCTTTTCGACAGTGGCCGGTTGTGTTGGCGGTTGTCGAATCGATTTTGGGACATTTGTTTTGATAGGGGCCGTGCTCGATGACTTTTTCTCCCGCCCTGTGTCCGTTTTAGCAGCGTGAGTGGAGGTGATAGATAATTTCTTCTCGAATTTGACTACCTGTTTCTTGTGCTTCTTTATCAAGAACCTTTCGCGCTCGGTGATCGTTGAGGGGTCTCTAGCGCTCATCTTCTTGATATATTACATCGACCTCTTGTATCCGTTCTTTGCCTTTTGGGCCGATGCTTTTTGTCCTAATCGTTCCTTTAGGTTTGCCTGTGGCCTTAGGGTCGATCTTTTCTTCCAGCAGCTGAGCCTCAGTTTCAGGGTCTACTTGCATGAAAGGAAGCGGGGATACACGGGGTAGGAAGTGATGGCTGCAGCTTAGCTTCATGTCTCGTCATAGAGAGTGAATTTTCAAGAGTCGTTGACCTGTACTGAGCCTTCGCACCGCGACAAGGTTTACAACCGCGCGAAGGAATTTTGATAATAAAATTCAATAATTTGTAAAGAGTTGCTCGGATGTATCGTATGTCTTTCCATAATGAAATGGCAAAACTAATTGAGCATGTTTAACCTTGACATCTGCCGTGAGTCGCGCGAAAGCTGTCAAAAATAGAACAATAAAAAACCAAACAGCAAAAAAATCACTCTTTATATGCAACATTTGTCTAGAAAAGGCTTCTTCGAATCCACCGCTCGGAATGATCAGGTTTCTTTTATACCATGCTGTATACACAATATACTGGCCATAGTATCAGTTAAAATAAGAAAAAAGTAGTTAACAGTTGCCTTACGTATGGAACTTTCAATTTTTTTTTTTTAAGTTTCTAATTGAAATGTTCTCTTACGAAGACCAACTGATTTCTTTAGATTCTTAATTGTTCCGAACTAAATCAAAAAACCTTTACTTACTATTCCAGATCATTCTCCAAGCGAAAATTCAAAAGACGGAGGCGTTTCACCACTCAGCGGCAATACTACCGGTCTTCGAGTTCAATCATTCTCCACTAGCGGCGAAGGTAAGTGAATCAATTTCGTTTACGCAATCCTCAATTCGCATATTCCCTCTTACAAAAAATGAAAAAATAAATCATACACGGTAACGCCAGTGAAAGCCATCACTCACGTTCCTCGGAATGGTGTAATCGTTCGTTTTATACTTTTTTCCCTCGACCATAATTATGGGTGACGCGACGACAATAAGGTTATTGCCGTGAAAAGTTGAAGGTTTTTGGAATTCATTGGTTTTTGTTTTTTTTATAATTTTAGTTCTCCCCACGCCTACAATATTCCTTCTTCTTTTCAAGTCTTTTTTTTTTGCACACATAGCCTACATTTGCGAGTGAATACCTTAGCAGCACCCGTTCGTAGCCAGCTACTAGGTGCTCTGTTCCTCCAAGCGCATATTTGTTTTGAAGGCCGTTCGTATAGATTACTACGAGTAGGTACGTATAGTGTGTGAACATCGGTCTCGCCGTCACCAACACTCGTCTCCCCTTTTTGCTATCGTTCCTTTTCTTTCAGTTTTTTTTTTTTTTTGTTTTTTAAATACCAATGTGTGTTCAATAGCTCATGCTGTTTAAGTTTATTTGTCCAAAAGAGTGTGCTGCTATTATTACTAATAGTAGATACTCGTAGATAGATCGGTAGATATACAGTGTCTCAACGAACGATAACGTGGGGAACAATATTCCGAGATATGTAGTCGTCGGAATCGGTCGATATCAACGTATGAATGTGTATCATAGGCAAGTATCACTGAGTAGCCAAGTGGTGGATGGTTAGTCGTAGAGGTAGGACGATATAGACACAAGTATGTAGTATTTGTTTGGCGCCGGAATGCCGCCACTGCCACCGTTGCGAACTACAAACACACAAGTTTACGAGGTAACTTTTCTACACCTTCTGTACACCTCCATGTGTCCAGCTGTGACTCGTTGTTTTAGCTTATAGCTTATAGCTAGCTACGTAGAATGGGTGTGTATGTTTAGTTACTTGTGGATCTAGATACGTTTATAGCCTGGCGCGCCATCGTTAAATACTTGTGCTTTTTTGCACTTCTTTTCTATCTATTAAGCTTATAGAGGATTTTCGACACGAACTATAAAGAAACTAAAAGGCGAAAATGAAAACAGAGAAAAATGAATAGGGGAGGGCGTGAGACGGAGACTGGTGGTGGTCAGTAGCAGCAGCGGTTGTCAGCAGTTGGTAGTAGCACAACGTGCTTCATTTTGCAGGTTGAAATACTTACTCATCGAATCGCGTTTGATCGAATAACTTGACGCGCTGCTCAAGGGGCGATTAGTGGTTAGTGGTTACACAGGGCGTTTTCTAGTATATCAGCTTTTTGTTTTTTTTTCTCTTCGTTTCTCATGACAAATACTTTGGATAAGACCACTCGGGTGAAGTTTCCACTTAGGACCGGATATTGAAAGTATTTCAATTGGTTTTTCTGTTTTTTTTTTTATTTTCTAAGCGCCACTCTTGGCAGCGAATGTATCTAAATGTTATCTAATTTCATACCAAAACAAGTCTTTCGGCTTCTCACACCCATGCATCTGTTGGCGGTAGCCGCATATCTGTGCCTTTCAAAAATAAACATCTGGATATCTGGTCATGACGTCGACCATACGCGACGATTACGACGAGGGGAATGCTAAAACACTGCCCGTATTGGGAACATTTGTCGAATAATTCATGTAGGCGCTAGGGTACATAGATGTGTGGTTGAACACGTGTTGTTGCGAGGCAAAGTTGGACATTTCTCGGCGTCGGCGTTTTCTTCTTCGTCTCTTTCTTTTGAATAACTTGACTCGAGAGTGGCGATATACGATAAACTCTGAATAAACTCGATTTATTAAGACGCATTTGAATGAATGGGTGATTTTAAAATGATGTCGTTCCCTCCCCTTCCCCCCAACGATACCCTGGATTTCTACATAAATCTGTTCCTAATCGCTGAACTATAGTCCGACTGTGTGGGCTACAAACACGTGTAGCCTGCTAATTACTTTATTTTCGGCAAGTCTGTCTATAAATTTGTTCAGTTGAGATGGAGAGCTAACATATGATATGTCATGTGATGGGGGAAGTACAATCTACTCGGTTGTGTGGAGGTGATAGTTTCGGTGCGTTTTGAATATAAGCGCCACACCTTTGGATTTAGATAATCTATTAGTGGGTCCGTTTGAATTGCTGCCATTAGATGAGCTAACGAAGTAGCCGTGAACTTTGAAAGATGTTACCGACTGTTACAAATTTGTTTTTTGTTATTTGTTTTTTGCTTCAATAGGTGTAGACATATAGAGGAAAAATTGGGATTTTGACGACATTCTAATCATCGTCAAAATCACAGAAGTATACTATCATGGAAAAGAGCTCTCGTACCCAGCGTCAGTAACAGAATGAAATTAATAGCCGGTTTGCCCTATTATATGGCATAGAAACTAACGACGAAACAAGAGGTTAGAAGCAGTATGGTCAACAATAAAAAGTCTTGAAACAGCGGAAACAAACTAGGCTATTGCACAGCTCCTAAAAGCAGGCCTTCGTTCGATGAAGAATGCGAAGAAGAAGTAAAAGGCCGCAATATTCAAAGACTTCGAGCCTGTAAAATACCAAAGAGATCACGCGCATCAAACCCTACAAAGAGAAGTCTGCCGTTTCCTTCCCTATCGGGATGAAAAACGAAAAAGTTTGCTAAGTTTCAGAAAGAAAAAACACGAGAAAATGTATGCAGGGCTTAAACGCGATTGAAAGGGCCCGATCAGGATTTATACACAACGAGCAACGCAACGGGAGTTCATTTTGGACAATGAAAGCGCTGCAGGCCTGTGGAGGATGTATTTCGGAAAACTGCTCAATGTACATGGACAGCAAGCAGCATTGAAACGTGTAAATACAACAGAAATTCAGATAGAACTGGCAACCATCGGAAGTAATAGAAGCAATCCATCGACTAAAGAATAATAAGACCTGATACCGTTATCACAAACAAAGGGTGATTTTTTTGCTATTTGGTTTTGCAGCATTCTATTTTTGGTAGCTCACGCGTGACTCAACATGTTCCAAAGCCAAATATGCTCTATTAGAATTGCCATTTTATCATGGAAAGACTGACCCCTGAACAATGATTACAAATTATCGAATTTTATTATCAAAACTCGTGCTCAGTAAAAAATGTTTTTCGCGTACTTCGATGATTTTACGGTCGTCATAACAGACCTACTGAGCAAACAATTTAAGCCATAGTAACGCACCAATTCTACGCTATTAGGCCAAGCTGTATGGGTAGAGTGCGTACGGAGCATAATATTGCTACTATATCCTCTCTTGTAAAAAGAGACAGTGGTCTGTCCATTCGTCGCTATCGTTCAATGATTTAGTCGAACCTGATATGCATTTGCTCCCAGAAAGAAGGCGCTGCATGCCACACAACATGGGATTCGATGAATCAACTGAGAAATGATTTCAGTGAATAATTCATCTCACAAAAACATTAATGGAGTAGGCATCAAGGGTGGAAAAATGGCTTTCACAGCTTGAAAATGATGCAGAAAGCTGCTGTCAATTTATATCGAACATATTTACTTACCACATTCCTTCGGGAAACGCCGTTTACAAATTAAATAGTGAGGTATGCACCGAAGAATGGAAGAATGTTGCGTATACGCCTCCGACAATACCTGTTATTAGCAAGATTGGATTCTTCTTATGGACCACTTATAACGAAGTCATAGTTAACATTTACATAAAATAATCTTCAAAAAGTAAATGGCAAGCAATAGTTTATCAAGTCGAATGAAATTTGTATACACTTTTCCAATTCCTCTGGTCTTTTTCTTAACAATAAAAACCAAACACCAAAAAAATGTATATGGAAACTATGAAAAAAAATCTACCTTCATTCGTAGTCGCAAGGTGTGGTCAAATATTCTCTTAAAAAACTTAGAGATCTTATACTAAGGAAATAATCGGAAGGGAGGGACCGTTCGAATTTTCACTTTAGCTTTTAAAAATTGTGAATTCCACGAAACAATTTTAAAATAGGTTTGGATCTAAATCGATCCGAATCTCTACAAAATTGGGGAAACGAAGTGAAGACCAATTAAAGTATGAAGCGCCTTATCTGAAACGTTCGAGTTACTTCTCTGAGAGTTATGTTATTGGTTGATTCAGTTTCGTCCGAGCACTCAGCCTTATTGGTGCCACACGAATTAATGAGAATTTCCATCTGAGAAATGCGGTTGAATCAAGCCACTTCTAAAGCCGATGGTGACTGGTGATGAAAAGTGGATCACTCACGACAACTTTAAGCGAAATCAGTCGCGGTCGAACTGCGATGAGTCGACACAAATGGTGGCTAATCTAGGATTGTTGGGTGGGATCGGCAGGGAATCATCTACTGTGAGCTGCTCCTCTACGGCAAAACTCCTAATTCGAATCTATACAGTCAACAATTGGACGGTCTGAAGGAAGCAAGCGCCCAGAAGCAGAAAGGGTGGTCGTGGTGCAATGGTAATCAGCACCGTCTATAGTCAATAACAATTCCTATACGGAAAAACTATGCATGTCAGTTGTGAATGAGAGATGATCAAAAAAGTGCTGATGAAGGCATAACACTCGCAGCATAAAATCACTTCATACTCTGTGTGTGCATTTGCAATATAACACCTTAATGACATGGAAACAAAATAAGTTACTGTGAACTACAACCAATGCAAATTCAGTCGAATCTCTCAAATCCTATCTAGGACAACCAACCTCGGAGAGTAGTGAACGAACATCTTCGACACAAACCATATGCACCCTGTCCAGGTTGTGTGACAAACACCATAAAAGCATACACTTGCACGAATTATAAAAATGAAAAAAACCTTTGGCCAATATGAGAGGATTTTTGTTCCATCATCGCATCGATAGTGAATTGCCAGAAGCTCCAGAAGTTCTTATAGTCCGGACCTGGCACCAAGGGATTACCACCAGCACATGTGTAAAACTCGCCTCAAGAGAGGTTGGTGGAAAACTGACTATCCCAATTTCTTTGCCAATATTTCTTCTATGAGAAAGGCAGAATTCCACTAAGTTATTGAACAAAACGGCATTTATTGATCTAAATCGGATCATTGCGACTATGCTAAATAAAACCTTTAAATACTGGATTTCTTTTTTTACTATAGGTTCCTTGTAATAAAGGTGTAGGCCAATAACGACTGGAAGAATCCGAATTTTGAAACGGGGTGGAAACTGATTTGGCTCTTTTTAAACTGAAGTTATTTGACCAATACATTGTCTCACTGGCGCAGGAACATTCAATAGTGAATATGTTGATTCGAATATCTCTACTATACCATGCATAACATGTCTGGTGGGACGATTGTTACGACCACCATTTGGAATAAACGCTCTTAAAAATGTATCCGTTTTGGTAGTAATTTTTAATATTTTGCAAACCTCGCCCGTTCAAGAACTTTACCATGATTAGAGTGTAAGTCGTGATTGACGTTTCAACATTGACAGGTCGTAAAATAAGACAAGGGATGTTTGTGAATCAGAATTCAAAATTGTTATGTCGCTATTGGAAAACCCTGTTGCTGAGAGAAAAAAATGCTTCCAAATTCCTTTCTCACTATCCAACTGTGAGTCGAAAAAAAAAAAACCAAAAAACACCGAAAACTTAAAAGAAGAAGATCGTGGTTGACTGATTATGCCACTCCACTTGTGAGGCACTCGAGAGCAACAGCCATTCAGAACGTGAAAACATTGTTTGCTCAACCAGCCGTGCTTAGTTTACAACAGATCTGTTGAAAATCGGGTTTCTCCAAGAGCTCATTGAATATCCATGAATTAAAATCCGAACTGATGACGTCAAGTGAATGGACTTATTGTTCTCCAGCAACTCTGCCTAACCCTCCATGTTACAACACGTCTCCGACTCTCTCATCGGATGAATAGTTCATCATACAATCATTACATGAACCATCGCACAAAACCCATTAATTATATTCATTTAGACATCATATGCCGCCAAAGCAATCAATTGCTTAACCTCATCACCGTCAACAACAACGGCAGAGCAACTCACGAATAAAAAACGGCAATAAAGCAATACCGGAATCACATTTTACTACAAGTACTTCATCATCATGTTGCCTGTTGTCTGTTGACGTGAAGTAGCAGTTAGGCGCCTTCCTGCATCTTACCGCTATACACTATGTACCATAGTACAATGCTGCTGCCTTGTGTCATGTCGATTTTCACGAATTCTATCTCAAATTCTTTACATACAACGACACACCAGCTGACTTAAAAACTTAATTAGACGCTATAGAGAGACGAGTGTGTATAGAGCGAGAAGAAAAGGGGGAAAAAAGCAGAACAAGACCGAAAAAAGGCGACAGGAAGAATGTGGCGCTATTTTAATCCCCCGTTCTTGTTTTGTATGCTCTTCAAATTTCCACATGCACACACCTATTGTATGTAGATCGTTGTGCTTCGTAAACAGATTGCGGCGGTCGCTTGAAATTCGCTAGATACTCGTACGTTTACGCGTTCATTCCCTGCCCTTATCATGTGGGTCTTAATGATATGGTTTTTTGTTAACCAATTTGTTGCCTTCTATCAGCTCATGTGAGTCTTGTGCAACTAAGTAGGTGTAGATTCGAATTTGTTAATGAAGACTACAATATATTGTAGAAAACGTTGAAGCTAGCGCAGCATTGTGAACCTAAATGTACCTATCGTAGGAAGAAAGAGCAAACAAATAAGAAAAGAAAAGCGAATAAAAATAAAATCGGTCATGTACGAGTAGTAGTCGTGCCTCACCATAGACACACATGGTATGTATGGCACGGTTTTATTGTTGAACAATTGTATAATTGACCTGGCGCCAGCATAGTGAGACTTTAGTGGAGGCACACTGATACTTTGTATATCAGTGGATGGTGGAGCGTTGATGTTTTTTTCTTATTCTGATTCGCCTGTGCCGCCACATGTTTGTGCTTGGAGAGAGGGCAAACAAATTTACCAAATAAGTGGAAAGGCCGAAAATAGTTGTTATCTTATCGGACGACAACGGCTCGCTATCGAAGTGATGACGACAGCGCAGCAAATACAAATTCTTTTCTTTTTCTTTGCTTTCAAAAGCTGATCTGAGTGGGAAATAAGTTGTTGTTATTTACCTGTTGGATGTAAGCGCAGAAGGTAGCCGGATGATTGTCGTTATGAACCCGTAGCGTGATAGTTAAAGTGGATTTTAACTTCCATGTTCGATTAGTGGTTGTGTAGGTTTATATAACATCGACATTAGGTCATCGGATAATCTTAATAGACTATCCATTAAGAGGTGTTATTTACTCTAAGCCTAGAGCAGAATACAATAACCTCCTGATTACCGTCTAGAAGCTGATTACAAATAGTCG
This sequence comes from Merodon equestris, assembly GCA_958301585.1. Classification (NCBI taxonomy): domain Eukaryota; kingdom Metazoa; phylum Arthropoda; class Insecta; order Diptera; family Syrphidae; genus Merodon; species Merodon equestris. The sequence continues at coordinate 163,457,499 of OY284413.1, forward strand.
ATTCTTTTGATGAAATTGACCATCACGTTACTGGAATAACAGAATCGTATAAGGGAAAAGTCGTTTGGTATTAAATCGCACTATCTCGGCGGCCAATTGACGTCTTTATCTCGAGCAATCACACTTCCAGGAAATTTGTCACCGAATAAAACCATTGTTTTACCAGCTGTGTAACACCTGGCTCCCTCCCACGGAAATGTGACATTCAACATCGTTCGGTAACGCAATTAACGCACTGGAACGTACACACCAGTATCATTTTCGGGAAAAGATGGCCTAATGACAGAGCCAGCCCACAAACCGCATCAAACTGTCACTAGATTAAGATGAACAGGTTGTTCCATTATTTCTCTCGGGTAGGAGCATTCAAACTTGCTTAATGGCAGCCCTAGGGCAGTCCACTTCGCATAAGCGCAAAAGAAAACAGCAATTTGCAGGGCAGTAGACTGCTCTACTCGGAAAGTATATTGGAATGACGACTCGAGTCACATGTCAATGCCGGGAAATTCCCGAACTACCATATCTCTAATAAATAGCTTTGAGGAAAAAATGTGATATTTGTCTTGAACCATTTAACTTGGAAGAGTGGTCATGGCCTGATAAGTGCCAAATATCTAAGACTGTACAAAAATGGCTCGAAGATGGAATCAGTGATACGGGCATTACTTCTCACATCTGGGGAGAACGCCGCGAAATACGATTTCGATGATTCGGCAATTGCGGGGTTCGAACCCCATGACACCGTGGTCTGAAGCCAACACAGCAACCTAGACCCATGGTACCATCTTCAGAAGCACCACCATAAATCGGAGGCATGCGAAACTACACAGGGTGACCCATTTCCGTTAAATTAACAGCCAATTACAACGCCATATGTGGTTCGATTATTGAATTATGCAGACTTATCTTGCACCTATCTTTACACTGTCAATAGTTATGAAATATCCAATGTGTGAGTCTGTCGAAAAATCGTTATATGATGAAGACCAAATATCACGTCAAGTTGGGCAAAGCATGATGAAAAATCTTTACGTTGACCAGTTCCTATCTCGTGCACAAATATTCCGCTGGTTTGCTAGATTCCGTGATGGTCGTGAAGACCTTGAAGGTGACGAACGCTCACCGAAGCCAAAAACCTGTACGAATGAGAAACCACTGAAAAAGACCGAACAAATCTTCGTTCTGACCATTGTGTGTCCGCAGGATTTATTGTGGATATGACTGGCACTTCTAAGACTGTGGTACATCGTTTTCTTACCGAGGATTTGGGAAAGAAAGATCGGCGGGCGATATGTTCCACCTGATAATCAGTCATTGCCCAGACATAAAACCTGCCAAAAAAAGAACCAAGAATGTCATATATCGGAACTGGCAACACGTTGTGGTTCCAATATAGACCACTCACTAGAAGGCAGAGCGCGACATGGATGTCACCAGATAAGTCTAAAGGGAAGAAGGTTCGGATGCAGAAGAGTCGAATCAAGACGGTGTTCATTGGATTCTATGATTCCAAGGGCATCCTCTGAAAGGAATTCGTTTCATAAGATCAGATTGTGAATGGTTAATATTATCTAGATCTTCCCGAGAGATTGTGGGACAAATTCTTCGTGTTCGACCAGACTAAAGGGAATGGGCAATTGGTTTTTGTTGCATGACACAAAGCTTTAATTGTACACGATTTTTTGGCCAAAAAAGCATTACGTAATTCCCCTAACCACAATACTTACCTGATTTAGTGACTTATGATTTTTGTTTGTTTCTTAAATCCAAATTAGGAACACATTCCTGCCATCTAGAAGACTTTGACCGACTATTTCAGCTTTCGAATACCAGACAAGCTTCGTTAAATGTTATGATCGCTTACAGCGATGTACTGACTCGGAGGGGCGTTTTGAATAAATATGGTGAAAGAAATGCGCTGCAAAGCGTCTTCTTCTTTGTTTTAGAGTCATCGAAAATTGGAAAGACTGTGTATAAACATACTTTTCGATGGTCAAACTGCACTCAAAGCTGTGTACATTAACAATCGAAATAGGACAACCATGGCGCTCTTTACGAACTAACTGGGGTTCCTGGACACAAAGGCATCAGTAGAAACGAAATAGCTGACTTCTTAGCTAGAAAGGGCTTCTTTGATAAATACCTTCATGAACGCCGAACTTTTTTGTGGTATTTTCACTTGGGTAGTCTGCCCTACTGAATGAGAGTCAATAGAGACCTATGTTAAAAGCCTTGTCAATTGCCTATTGGGACACTCTGGCCTGAGATGTCACCTAAGATTGTTCTTTAGGATGATGAGACTGCAGAGCACATATTAAGTGAAACGTACTTTCATCAGAGTAGTCGTGAGGAAAAACTTCTATTATTGCAAGATCAATCCTTAGTTTCAAAAGATTAAGTTGCCCACGTCTAGTAGGCCTTCTTGACACAATGGATATTTCTGATCGCAGTGGTCGCCTTGCTAACTCTGGCATAAGCCTGTTAACTAGCCTTATAAACCTTATAAACATGTACAGGGTAGGCCAAATACAAGTTTCTTTTTAAAAATGCTATAAAATTAACAATTTTTTTCTATGTATTATGGCTTTATTAGTAAGAAGAAACATTCCCATTAATTATGAAATACAACGTCGTTGAAGTGGCTGCCTTGGCTGGCTTTGCAGTAGCGCATACTGTCACCCCAATTTTCTAAGACCTTGTTCATGGTTTCGGGCTGTAGCTCACGGATTGCCTGGATGATATTGGCCTTAAATGCTTGAATCGTTTCCGGATTGCTGGCATAACATCGGTCCTCCACCGTTCCCCACAAAAAAAAAGCCCAAAGGGGTCAAATCGCAGCTCCGAGGCGGCCGATCGACATTGCCAACACGGTTGATAACACGATTTGGGAATTTGGTAGGCAAAAGATCGATATGGCATGGCGCGTTATCCTGCATGAACCAGAGGTCGTCCAAATCCATGTCTTCAATTTCAGTAAAAAAAAGTGGGTTACATGGCTTTGTAACGCCCACCACTGACCACTCCACAATCCACACCAAACTGTCACTCTCTCGAGCCCCAGATGCGACAATTTTGTTTGTAAGCGCCTCGTCAGAAAAGATAATTTTTCGTCCATAATATAATAATCGTTGTCCAATTCAAGCTTGTCTTAGGCCCAAACTGCGAAGCGATAACGAAGCGAATGATCGCGCGTCTTCAATTGCTGTGTCAATTGGACCTTGTAAGTGAATAATCCGAAATTTTTGTGCAAAATTCTCCTCAGGCTAGTGCGTGAAATGTTGAGCTGTTGAGTTCGATGGCGAGTTAATGTCCGTGAATTGATTCTCACACACTCGGCCACAGCAGCCACATTCTCATCTGTGTGCACTGTACGACAACAGGGACCATGAGTGTTGTCCTCTAGCATACTAGTCTCACGAACTGTTTGCACAAACTTGCGTACAGCAGTCGGCCAAAAATTATTTTTAAAAAACGCACTGTTTGGATTACCCAGCTCATTCAAGCGTAAAGCGACTCATTTCGTTCCGCGGAGGTATGATACTGACTTTCTGTCAAGATTTCGAGCGGGAAACATGTCAGTGTCAAAATAACCTATGATTTAAAAAAAACCACTAGATGGCTCACCCTTTAGGCTAAGATCTTGATGTAAAATGCGATGCAAAATGGCTGCTAATAAACCAATTCCTGTGGTCGTCTCGAAATGAATATATTTAGGCGTTCTTTCAGTGTGGTGTTGCCAGACGAACATGAGTTGAGGTCTTCACATTACCACCCTGTCCGAAGCAGTCAAGGTACAACCGTAACGAGAGGTTTCCAAAGGTGCAAGAGTCTAGTTGAACTGTATTTATAATTTTCCTACTATTTATAATTAATATGCGTCACAGTGATAGTTGAATAAAACCAGTTCAATGATAGCTCGAAATTAAAAATAACACCTCTTATTGGATTACCCTTTACTTCTCGCTCTTGATTTCGAGTTGCTGATATGTTCCTTTTTTCTGGGCCTACCCACTCCAACCTTCTATCAGATGATTAAAATCCTGATTGATCGTTTCGCCGCGCTCTAGATATTAATTGATTTCAAGAAAATCAAGTGCAAAACAGTAAACAATTCGATTAACGTATAACTCTCCATAAATCTTTTCCAATTCAGCAGAATAAGAGCAAAAATAAAGAACAAAAAAAATACCGTTTTCCCATGAATTTCACGATAATTCGAATCGTATTTACATTTTTTTTTCATTTTCTCATCATTACCCGCAAGTCTATTCTCCGTAACACCTCCTTTCCGCGTCGATAACTCAACATGTTGTTACAGCTAATTAAAACAGTAATCAAACGGCGCCATCCGTACAAACACCTTGAAATTAATAAGCCATATCAAATGCTATAGAGGCATGGTTAACATATATTCTATCCGCGCACACCAATAGAGATTTATTAGCCCCCGCAGCACCCGCTTTGATACATCGCTGAGCGTCATCGTAGCTGGAGCTACAACGTCGAACGTGTGGTGGGCCGATGGGAGCGAAACGTGTTAACACCACTATATTTATGTAAGCATATTCGGCATAGACACGCATACACGAAACAGCGGACGATCACTCTATGGCGGTACATACTTCCGAAGTGCTAATTCAATCCGCGATAGTGATCTTGTCTGTGCTACTGCTGCTGGCATATACTCGTACAAGAGCAACTAATTATGAGTGGAAAAAGTCAGCTAGTAGCAGCTTAGAGCGGCAAAAAGAGAGTCTAATTAAAGAAATGCAAACATTTAAAGTCGTCCTGTCCTGTGCTGATGTCGTCCCTAAAACCATTTGAACAAATGCGGCTAGAAACAACACCACACCAAGTACTCGGTACTGGCAGCTAATGTTGGCATTGCGGGTTAGTAGTTGGTCTATTCTTAGCAAATGCTGTAATAGTAATAACCTTTTTGTGTGCTGCGCTCTTTTTTCCAATTAATATTTATTTCTTCGTTTTTTTTCACTCTCTTTTCGACAAAAGAGAGAGAGATATACGGCGACGTATCGTTGGTACACGGATACACAAGCGAGAGAGAATGTGGTGCAAAAGCGCACCGCGGGGCGGGAGGGACACGATGTCGTCGGCGCCTTAATGGGGCTTGATAACGCTTAGATTAATATTCATTCTAAAGTTTAATTTATAAGTGCGAAGGTATGTGCTTCGCGTTTGTTGCTTATGATGGTTACTTATCTGCTTGCTGGTGGATTTTTGTTTTCCTGATTTTTCTTTATATTGTATGTTTACCATGCCGTTGGTAAGGGAGCTATAGGATATGCCATGTATAGGGTGTAACAGACGTTTGCTGAATTTTGCGGTGTACCATGCATATATATAGCTAATCGAACAATAATCGGGTTTTGGGAGGAAACGATAACACATAATTGCAGTTTTACGAGCCTCCGATATCGGTCGGAGTCATTTGGCTTATCTTTTTCGGTAAATGATGTAATTAATTTGAGAGAAGATTGTGCGAGTGAGGCCTGGCATATGATAGACCTTGTGTGTTGCAAGGACGGTCGAACGTCCATCATAAGAGCATACGAGGCTAGTTCGAAAAGAGCTGGAACTTACGATTTTTGAAAATTTTTGTTTATTAGCCTACTCCAAGCTTATCCCCTTTAAGATAGAAGCTAATATAAACGATTGCTTATATACATATGTATGCATACGTTTAAATAGGATCATCCAAACAATCAGTTTGGATCATAATTATTAATCATCCAATTTTGATTTTGATTTCCTTTGTTTCTAAATAAAAAAAAAGAAGATTTTGAGTGATGGAAATCTTTATTTGGACCTTTACAATTTTTTCTGTTAAGTGGAAAAGATTATATCTGTCAAGTGGCTGCCACCAGTGTGGATACACATTTGTACCCGTTTTATTTTATTTCCCATGACTTTCCGCAAGATTTCCGGTGATAACTGTTCTCATTCCTGTCGAATATCTTCTTAAGGGCTGGATTGTCTGAGACTTGGTGTCATAAATCCGCGACTTCAAGCAGCCCCAAAGAAAGAAGTCTGGAATGGTTAAATCGGGCGATCTTACTGGCCAGCCAAATCGCCAAAACGGAAGATTACGCGACCAGGAAACGCTTCCTTCACAATATCCATTGTGGCTGTGCTGTGTGTGCGGTTGCACCGTCTTGTTGAAACCACATGTTCACTAAGCCCCGCTCATTCAATTCCGGCAATAATAAGTCGTTTATCAAGACCCTGTAGCGTTCGCCAGTAACAGTGACCGTATTGCCGATGGCGTCCTCGGAAAAACACCTCCACATCACTCCTCCCGCGTAAATGCCGCACCACACAGTGGCTTCACGCATCACACACCGATTTTCAGAGCCACAGAAATGAAGATTTAGCTTATTGACGTAACCGCTTAAGTAAGTGGAAATGCGCCTCGTCGCTCATAATGATTTTCGACACAAAATTGTTCTCTTAGTTATTGAGATTAAGGATGACTTGACTGTAATTCACACGCGACTGACGGTCGGCAGGCATTAACTGATGCACCGTTTGCACTTTATACGGGAACATGTATATGTAAGTCTTTCAGTAAAATTCGCCGTAGGGTCCGTCTGGGTGACTTCGTTCTCAGTGACATCGGCAGTCGCAGCCGCGATATTCTCGATCGAACGACCAGTCTGGTGGCGGCCACGCCCTGCATGGTCTCCTGTGGTTCCAATCTGTTCGAGTAGTTATGTATGTGTCGGAATGTTTGCCCTGGACGGCTACGAAGACGATGTTTTCAGCTGACCGTGCGAAGAACACGGACAACTCCAATATAGTTGCACTTAATGCTTAAGATATAGAGAAACCACTTATGCAAGCTATATAACGGCGATGGAAGATAAGATCCCGCAGCCAGGGAGAACGTTGATAGAAAGGAGGGAGCCGAAACGCAGGTGAACTGCCTTTTGAGCTTTTCAAATCAGCTGGAGATCACTTGACGGGGTATGTTCACCACTCATCTGTAGGGAATGGTCAGAGAAAAGCCTACCCAAGGATGAAATCTAAGTATCGTTTGCCCGATTCAAAAGAAGGGAGACCTCTCTGTGGCGTGCCACTTTTTGCGACCACCGAAAGCCGTTTATAAATGATCTGATCGGTCTAGATCAGTGTGATTTTCGGGCCGGGCAGTCCATTACCGGAAGTTCACGTACTTCTAAGTAGGCACTTACCACCTATTATATTTGTCGATTTTAAAGCAACATACGACAGGGTGTTTAGAGTCGAGCTACATATACGACGCCTTGATATTCCTGCACTTCAGGATAGGGAACTCTCTATGCTTCATAAGAGTCGGTAGTAGCATAACCGATCATTTCAGTGTCAAGGAAGGCGTGAGAAAAGGCGACTTTTTTAACATTGCTCTTAAAAATAACGTGCAGAAATCACTGGTGAAAAGGATATATAGTCCAAGTCCGTGGATTATTACGTCAATGAAGTATTTGTGGTTTTTGTTATAGAAGCGACAGACTGTATCATAAAAAGTCCAGGTATTTAAGGACTTCGTTTACCTGCGATGGGTATCATTAACGAGACCAATGCAGAGGTTAAACGCAGAATCACTAGAGCCAATCGCTGTATCTTAAGAGGCAATTGATTTGTAGATACCTCTATCGAAAAACCAAGGTGACCAAGACCCTTATTATTCCGATCCTGCGATGTGGCGGCCAAGAGTACCTTAGACATTTTGGTAGGAATATTTTAGGTATTATTCAGTTTATGAAAATATGGAATAGAGGAGAAGATATAACCGAAAACTATACGACAGTGACACCGGCCTAGTCAGGCGTCTACGGATCCAACGCCTATGCATAACAATGTTTCAATACGAAGAGTCTCCGAGTTCAACTTTAAAGAAAGAATGGTGGAATGGAACCTCATTCAACTTGACGTGCATCCCTTTGTTAGGGGTGAAAGTGTCTTAGAAGCTATGCTTACACAAATGTTGTGTATTACAGAAGGAATCGCCAGTACCTCGAGAGAAAAAAGCGTACCGGACAATTTTGAAGACGAAGAACTGGAGGCATTAGCTAAGCAGAAGCACAGCGGCTTCGAAAACAGAAACTGAAACTGGAACGAAAACTGAAGTGGACAGAAAATACGGGTTTTTGCATCATATCATGACTGGCGATGAAAAGAAAATTCTGTACGATAACCCTAAGTGTAAAAGATTGTGGAATAAACCCGAACATGTATCAGCATTGTCGGGAAAGGTTAATATCAATGGTTCGAAGGTTCTGCTCTGTATATTATGAACAGTTCAAATCGAACAATTGATTCGCCTGTGCCATTAATGAAAATCTACTCGGGAACGTTAAAAGTCCTACCCCACCTGACGTATTCATCAGACATTGCCCCTTCGGTTTATCACTTGTTCTGTTCGAAGGCATATGGCCCGGCTCAGAAACATTTCCTTTCTAATAAAAATGCCAAAAAAGGGGTGTATTATTGGATAGTCTTAAAAGACATCTTGTTTTTCCGACGTGGAATTCATATCCTGCCAGAAAGATAGTAGAGTGGATGGACTTTGGTGATGGAAAGTAACTTTGAGTGACACATTTATTCGACTTGTTTTAAATAAAGCGAGAACTTATTCAAGGTCCTAATACAACTGCAACCATCAGCTTCAAAAACCAATATACTAACTACTTAGCTCGGGTGCTCCGCTTTAAAGTTCTCTTTATTTTTGGAAACGAGGGACTAAGGCAACAGTCGATCTTGAACCAAATCGATGAGATCGAATAACATTGTTGACTTACCCTTCTTTTAGTCTTAATGATACATAATGCTTCCACTGGCCCGATTTACCATAGTTGTATCGAAAAATCCAATTACTGCGTCAACTGTCATGATACCTTTCAGTAGTCTTGTATCCTTATTGCCGTATCAGGTTGTAACATAAGTATTGTGGACTTTTTAAATATTTATTTAACGTTAAAAAATTTGAAGCAAATGCAAACATTTTGTCGTCAATGTAATTGCCTTAATCAAACAGCAGTTCTTCCCACCACTTAGGCAATTTTTTAATGCCGTCACATGCTTTGCCTTTGACAAGAAAAACACCCAAAGAGCCCCTTGGACGTCACCTTGAGATCTAAATTCCTCTCTAAGGAAGTTGCAGACTTGCAGAAGGTGTTAAATCATTTTTTTCCCAGCCTTTTTGCAGGTATCTAGCTAAAATATATGAAGGCGAGTGTTATCTTGACTGAATAGAATTTAACCAGACCTGGCCATGTTTTATCTAGTGCCGACTTTAATCTGCAGATTTCTGCGGTGATAGTCTGGTTCCTACTATTCACATCTAACACCTTGAGTAGGTGAAGTCTATCTCTGGGATCTAAGGTCTCCTGGACTAAGTCATTGATGGCTACGTTTCTCATCGCCGGTAACGTTAAGGTTCAAAAACGGTTCTTCAAAGCGCATCAGAAGCGCAGTGCAAGCTTCGATTCTTATGTCGCAATAGGTGATATGGTACTTATGACTTTTCCTCTTTCTTTGGTGTCAGTGGATGGACTATGGCTTTTTTTAGTTCCTTTCCGGTTAGAGTGGAGTTTCATCGACGGTGAACTTAAGGAACTTAACTTAATGAGGTTCTTCCTTTAGATTTAGATCAAAATCTCGCTGAGAGTAGATTCTTCAAATTTATTTAAGATTTCTCTAGTGGCTTCACTCCATTCAGATTTTTCAGGAAAAAAAAAAAACAAAATACGCCGAATATGCTCTTCGGATACATCCGTTTAAAAATTCAGTTAAAAATACTTACAAAAATGTTAACACAATGAAACTTGCAGACTGAGTGAGCAAGATGTCCCAAATACTAATTTCAATAATAGTTTCAGTGTGAAATTATTTTTGTGCATTTTACGGCAATTGGAAAATAAATCCCGAAAAAACGCGATTTAAGCTATTTGCCTTATCTAGTTTTTGATCGAAATTTGACAGTTTCAAAACTATTTTTTTTTTTTTTATAAAATGTGTCAGACTCCGCCAAGTTATATGAGCCAAATTGTATGTCAGTAGGTATTCGGCTTTAATTGTGATTCGGCGATGGTGCATAATCAATTCCTTCACTTTTTCCGCCTATTGTAAATGCGCTAGGGCTATGTGAGTACTCACAGAGTACTAACAGGTTCACCAAAACCAGTATTCAACATTTCTAAAGTGTTGCTGAACCATAATCCATTCTTATAGCAAAATTAAATGCAAATTCCCTGATCCATTTTGTACACAGAAAAAAAATCGCCAATCGTACCAAAAAGCACTTGCAACCCCTTTGACAACTGACAGCAAACTAAGCCATCGGGTTGAATGATAATGCACTGATACCACGATTCATACCAATACAATTGACGCAATTATGACATTCTCGTTACCTCGTACATACAATATCCCATTAGGCGTGGTTGTGCATTATTAGACGACCATAATATTTTATAGCTCTAGAGTATACCGCTGTTTTATGACACACAAAATATTGGTGAAGCAGATACATACTGGTACTAAGGAGCCGTAAATACCACTGGACTTATCATTCAGAGGCATTCAATCAAGTTGATTGCGATAAAATATGTTGGTTCAAGTGGACGTTGTTTTCATTAAGAAAATTGGTTGATTTGTCGCTACTTGCCCCCCTTTTATCGTACTAGTCAATTCACAGAAAACCTTGTATGAAATCAGACTGGTCATTGATGAATCTCAGGGTGTGTGAATCTTAACGTGTAATGGAATCGTTGACAGATGCCATGGCTAGTGCTGTCTTTGCTCTTTCCATTTTTATTACTATAGTAATGATGTGGGCAACCGAAGTTACAAATTGCTTTCAACTATACTATTGGGATTATTGTCTCAGTTATAGACTCAGACTCTATTCCGTAGAATATGTGTTACCAAGCAAACGTACCTCCTGTCTACCCACCTTTGAAAATAATTCATCAAACTGTCCGTCATGTTCTCTTAATCGCTCTAGTTCCTGTCTATCAGCTCGATTTAAAGCTCAATACAAGTCGTCTGGCCTCACCTTATTTTTAAAATTTTCCATTTTTTTCCAAATTCAAAAAGAAAAAAAACAATCTCCCACAAACAATTCCGAATTTAAACCACAACACCTAGCACTCTAAGTGGAAATATTCGTTGCCTGTACTGTTCACGAGCCGGCAAAAGATCAAAGTTACGCTTCAAATAGCATTCGCCTTTGAGTCTTACCGAAATGCCGCTCGCATTTTAATTAAATCCCTCGAAAATTTCAAAAGTGCCTCCTCCTCGATTGTCTGTTGACGACGTTAATGCCTCTGGGAAGGTGTAGAAGCCTGCAAAAACGAAAAAATAAAATAAACCACAAATAAATAAACGAAAAAGAAAGTATCTGTATAATAGAACCTAATCTGATGATCTTCTTAACCTCCACTGTTGCCCCCAGAGAAAAAAAAAACGACAAAAACGGCTCAAAAAAGAAAAACAACATCACGTCACTCGGCAAAATAGCGAAAAGGCAACGACAAACATCAAGCAACAGCGGAGCGCGGAAAAAGAATACTGCATCCCGACAGAACCTCGTCACGCCTCGCCGATCATGCGTTTGTATTTAAATGACCCCTAAGTAGCACTGATCATCATGATCATAAAAAAGTACAAAAAAGAACGAACAAAAAAAACTATTAATTACAATATGTATGAACATACTCGTAAACAGGCGCCACCTAAATAACTCTCTCGCGAGTGTCTCTTATTTGTTTTTGTTGTTTGCTTTTCACGCGACGCGACCGCGCGCTCCCCCCCCCCCCTGTCACTTTTCGAGTAAAGTTATAAATAATTACATTTTAGTGCGACAATGTGTCGGCCACCGCCCCTGCTTCGTTGACGTTGCCCCCACCAACAGCGCCGCCACCCGGCCACCATCGTCGCGCACACATTTTCACGGCATACATGACGTTTTGCGTTTGCCGTGAACTGAACACCCAGCGACGAGCGCACTACACTATAATAACAATGAATGATGGTCTGGTTCTGGTGTGTGAGCTGGCCGGTCATCGGGGTAATCAAACAGAAATAAAATAAAAAAAAAAAACCAAACGGCAATGTAGTATAATAAAATGCGATACCATAAAAAAAAGTGACAATAAGTCGCGATAACAGTCACTGTTTGCCTGTGTTCCTCTCAGTGCTACCACTGTCATGCTGTCATTGTCGACGCGACTGATTGCTGATGTTTCCTCCTTTTTTTTTTACCCCTCCCAATTACGATTAGTATCTGCTTTTGGTGATTTTACAATATTTCCTTGGTTGTCGTCATGATGTTCATCCGGGGAGCGGTACCACCCCGTTGTAACGGCTCATTTACGATCATTAAAATTCGGTTCAATTGCCGTCCGAACACTGGGTGGAAACAAGGCAAAAAATCAAACGAAAACGTGATAAAAGGAGAGAGGGCGTACAATTGTTAAGCAATTAAGGAATGTCTTGGGCTTCCGTGTGCGCCAAGTCCCGTTTGACGATATTATCGCGCCCTGTTCGGCATTGGTGAATGTGTGAGAGAGGGAGCATGAGTGATCATTGAAAGATCGTGTTTTGTGACGGAATAACCCAGCCGGTTAGCACCGATAGTTTGTGTCGTTGCTGTCCAATTGCGATCGATAATAATAAGTAGTCGAGCGGCGTGTTTAGCAACATTTATTGGCGAACGTGATCATTATCACACCGAAATCGGTGGAGCTGGCATCAGTCATGACGTTGATGACTTTACTTTGACGGCATGACTGTTAAATAGTGTCATCCGAATAGAAATAAATTCCTTTTACTAATCGTGAACCTAACAGTCTTTGGAGAGGGTATGCATTTACGGAGTTCTTTGTGCTTAGGGTAAGTTAAAGGGTTTTTCAGTTGGCGCGGGTAGATTTTGGCAGCTTGTGGCGGCTATGTTGTTATGGTAACATCACCATGGCAAGTTATACTGTTAAACAGGAGGTCCGAATGATAAAACTTTATTACCAAAATGAGTGTTTGTTAGTGGAAACGTAGCGCGCCTTGCCTCAATTTTATGATAGACGTGGTGGCCCTTCACAGTCGACCTTTCAGCGTTTGGGGGCCAAATTTGAGACGACCAGTTCGCTAATCAATCAGTCAACATTCGTACGTCAAAGGAACTCAAGATCGTCTGGGAAAGTGTACGCCAGAACTCGAGGCAGTCGATTCCTCGCTATGCATAAGAAGTCGGTGTTTTGCAGACTTCAACTTAACAAATTTTGCGTCGGAACTTGGATATACACCCGTAAAAGATCCAAATGACCCAGGAGCTCCAAGTTCCCTATCTGCCACACAGCGGACGCCACGATTGACATTCTGTATGAACGATTTAAGGGTAAGGTGCTGGTGAATTGGCCACGAAACTCATGGGATTTTACCCCGCTAGACTTTTTCTTGTGGGGTTTCCTGAAGTCGTAGGTCTATGCGAATAAACTACAATCGATCGGATGCCCTTAAGGTGAGCATAACACAGGTCATCGTTCAAATTCAGCCGGATCTATGCGGCAGAATCATTGAAAATTGGACTACACGGATCTGTGCCACCGTAAGAAGCCAAGGCTACCATTTGAACGATTTATATTCTATACATACGTGGGCCTCACACAGAGCTTGTTTTATTCCATTCATCTACCCGCCCTTATTGAAAAACTATTTACATTATTGAAGAACAAAAGCATCTGCATCGACATGGACAATTTTGAGTTTGCCTCTCATTCCCATCATGTTCTGTAGCGGTCGTTGATCCGTGTAACCATTGTATAGGGACCCTCCATTTCTGCTGCCGTTTCGAAAATCTCGCTCCTTAATTATCGGCGTCACTGGCGTCGCATCAAAACTGGTTTTTAATGCAGTCACTGGTTCTCTGGCCTTCGTCGTACGAGGAGTGGTCCAAAAGTAATGATAATCAGATCCGCGTAAAAATAAAAAAAAAGATTTTCCTGCTTATATAACCGCTAGGTAGAAAAATCTTATAAATAAACCACGATTCCCAGGGGGTATCCCATCGCTTTCACCCCCTGGAATAACTTCAAAAAACGAAACTAGATCCATCTTCAACTAGATCCATCTTCAACTAGATCCATCTTCAACTAGATCCTCTGCTTGGAAAAACGTTCTACCAAAGGCATATACAGCGACTTGGTAAAAACATTGATAAACTCTGCTCCTTCATATTTTACAGTAGCTGCGCTGGGGCAAAGAGATTAAACTGGGCAGGCCATCCACCGAAGATTAACATCGCGAAGGACGCCGATCCCTCACTGAAGATAAAATGAAATAGTCGAAAATGTTATGTTGGCAGATCGAAAATGACCATGAGGCATATAGCCGAGGTCCCTGCATGTTGGGTACTGAGAATGGTAACCAACGAGCAAAAGAAAAAAACGAGTCAACCTTTCGAGGGTGAATCTCTATAAGTTCCAAGCTTTTTTCCAATGTTTTTGTAACGTTTCATGATGATTGACGAGACCTGGATCCACAATTTTGATCCTGAAACGAAATAACAATCGATGACTGGGAAGCCGGCCTCCTCACCGACGCCAAAGAAGTTCAAAACGCTAAAGAAATAAGTCACAGAAAACTGCGAGCTGGCGTGCTGTTTGACCAATTCAACGCACCCGCTCACAAAGCTGAAGTTCCGATGGCTGCCATTCAAGAAACAGCATTCGAACTGCTCGAACACACGCCCTATTCGACAGATCAATCCCTGATGACTTCTACCTCTTTTCTCAACTTAAAGAATACATCCGAGGCAAGAAATGTGAAGACGATAACGAAGTTATGGCTGCTGCTGAGTGTCAAGACAATTTTTTTTTTCTTAAGAAATCCCGGGCCTAGAAAAATGATGGATTTGGTAGGAGACTATGTAGAAAATATATCATTTTTTTTTAACAATAATCACCTTCCTTATCATTACTTTTGGATCACCCCTCGTAGTTCTTTTGACTATATCGGTGATTCCTTCTTTTAGGTTTGCCACATATTCTCCCGATCTTGGCTCGTGTACATGCGGTCCAAATTTACCTGTTATTTAGTGGGACGCATTTTCGCCTTCAGATGCCTTTTTTTTTTCTATAATTCGTGCAGGTTCAAGAGTTACGCTCTTATGATGTTTGTCACACAACCTGGATGGGTTGCAGATGGTTTGTGTCGAACATATTCGTTCACTATTCTCCGGGGGTGGTTGTCCTAGATAGGATTTGAGAGATTCGACTGAATTTGCGTTGGTTGTAGTTCATACCAGATGCTTCGTCTTGGTGAAAAATAATACATTTTTTACCTTCAAGCTGGACTGGTCAAGAAGGTTGGAGCCTTTCAGATCACTGTCGCGTCCCATAACACGTTGGCCATGACTTTCCGCCAGATGCGATCGACTTCACTTTCTTTAGCGCTGAAACACCGGCTTTCACCCATCTGCTGTTTCCAGGACTCATGGACCCACGTCATACCCATGGTGATAAATCGACGGATCCCTCCCTTGAATCGGTCCAAAGATTGTTGCAAAAATCGTTTTTGATCGGCATTCAGCAAATGGGGCAACTATCTTGTCATACGAACTACGTAATAACACGTGCAACCAGGTAGGAACGCCCTCTCCGTGTCAGGTCGAGAACTTTCAACGTTGCCCTCGTAATAGTTATTAAACTTGCAGTCATTGGAGAAGGTGTAATTTTAGTTATTAATGTCTTCACTGTTAAGCTATTGTTGGAAATATTTTTTTTTTCCTGCGATCAACAATGTAAACATTCAAAACGCGCAAATATGACGCTCTCCGCTCCCGTCCAGGCATCTTGTGCACACCCTTATTGTTTTGTAATGCAACTTGTCCTCCTCGTTCGGTGTGGCATGTGCATTGCATTGATTGTGCACCTATTGAACATTTTACTAAGATCGGCGCTACTTACGTTCATACATACTTACATATGCGAAGATCGCATCGAGCGAAAATATTTGCGGTGTGTGGTATGGTACGCTATTGCTGTACGACGTAAGAATGCGGCTAGGGTGGGCTCTGAGCTGTGACGCCGCCGCATCATTACTAGAAGTTCTGCTTTCGCCGCCCGGCGTCGACTATTCAACGATCACTTGGTATACGACAACGATGCGATATCTGCGTCACGTAGTAATATAATGGATGTTCTCTGTTGGCTGGCGGTGGTTTCGTGGTTCATTAAAGTCACGGACGAGTGCGGCGGCGGCATCACATCTCTCACAATCGATGCTTAGTACGACGACAATGGCAACAGTGAGTGCACCCATCGTGTCGCTACTCACAAATAAAAAATTATTCTTTCCTTGGAAAACGAAATGATATTAACGGCTATGTGTGTGGCTTTTACTTATTTATCTTTGATTATTATGAGACCACAACGCTGTTGGTATGCTGGCGCATTATAGCAGCGCCACTATGAGCCTAAATAGACGTAATTACTAAGGTTAGACTAGACGTTTGGCTATGAAATGCGGTTAAGTAGATTTTTATTCTCTTTGAGTTGATCGTAACCGAAACGCCTTGGACTAGTTTATGCGCAACATAAAGCGGAATTATGCGTTTATTGCGCGTGGCGTGTTTAATGTAATTTATTATCAAAATTTATTTGTTGGCGAGAAGTAGGTTTCGGGCTTTTCCAATTGGACATAGAGCATTATTAATTCATTAGTCTCTCTCGGGGGCAATTAAGTTGCTCATTAACTTTCAAAATCACCGAGTTCGTTACAATTTGAATGCGTTTTTCGAACCATATCATTGAGATTTCGCATGTTTTTCATCAGATATGTGATTTTTATTACTATTCTACGCTGCTTATGGATTCTGTGATGCTTCACCGCTCTTTCCACAGTCTTCTGTCAGTCACTTTTCTTCACAGCTATCAGTTGTCACATAACTTCAGATCAACAACTACTTAAAATGCTGTTTTGTCTCTGTCGGTTAATCATTGAGATTACTGCTTGATTTGTATTCGATTCCTTCTTTCCCTTCGCCTTCCATCAATAGAAGTTGTTTATGACAGACATTCAGTTGAATCACTTGACAGGTTGATATTAGTGCCTTGACGCCCTACTAGACTCAATCGTGTGTTAGGGAACCTTCGTAACAACAAAAGACGAAAAATTTAAATTTATTTCTAGTTTTGCAAATTGATTATTTCTCGCAGCCGTTTCGCAGCGCATATTCATATGTCATTTGTTAATGACAAACGTTTTTGTGTGCAGCGATGACAAATTAGTGAGGGCGCCATGCCTCGCTTAGTGTAGAGGTCTTAACTTACGTAATGCGGTGGCGCCTAAACTATTGTCGATAAAATCTATTAAAATTTTGTTGTTTTTTTGTTTTCTTTGACTCGAAAATAGTTTTATGACACCGCTGTTGTGGGTAACATACAAAGAGGAAAAAAACTGACATTAATTTGTAATGTGGGTATTAATGTCGCGATTTTTTTCTTTAAACAAATCTTAATAATTTACAAAACCTTTTAAAGCGTTATAAATCCCCTGTCATTTATTAATTAGCAAACAAATCATTTTCACCAAGATCGTGCAATAATTCATAGTAAAACAAAAAAAGTTTGATAAAAAATAACAAGGAAAAAAAAGTGTTGGATAAGAGAGGCTAGAAAAAACGTTGACAACAGGGACTAATGTCATTGTGATCGAGCGCCATCTCATAAATCCTGTGTGTAAGTAAACAACATGGCATTGATGGTAAAGAAGGGGGTTGGGCGGACAAACGGAATGAAGTGGTAATAGTGTCGGCACTCAAGAGAAAGGAACAAAAAACTGAGAAAAATAAATAAATATTGAAAATAAAAATAAAGCGACGATAATAATAACATTATGCCGCCAACGTATTTGCAAATTAGACTTAAAATACGTGATCTTCATTTCTAAATATAAAGATGATGCTTATAAGATGTACTCGTTTGTGTGTGTGTACGAGGAGAAGTGCATACAAACAAATTTCCCTTGCTCGCTGTTTTCACGCAGAGCGACACATCAAGTCAGGGAACGATGGTGGAAAACATGATCTCTAGTGGACATGTGTCATTGTTTTAAATTGTAACTTACAGTGGCGGATGGAAATCGGGGCTATATTTTCGAGTTTTCTCAAAGGAAGCTATGGTGTCATCCTAAGTTGGACTTTGAAAATTACATGCAACATTTGGGAGGTCATTGTTGCACTCTGTCACATGATGGTATGATCGTGATGTGTACAGACGCTATTAGACTCGGATATTCTTAGCAATTAGGCAAGAAAATGGATTTTTTATTGCTTTTACTGGGTGTAAAAGCAGATAAATTCGTAAATAACCTTGTAGACGATTGTATTGAGTGAAGGGCAGACACCTTCAACACCTCTTTTGGATAGTAAAAATAGGGTTAATCACAAATTATGCTTTTTTTTAAATTTTTATCTCTTTTTGCAGCCTTATACATAGGTACCTACTTAGAGCGTACAGACTTTAATATTTTATTTATCACCATTCTCAATAAGTCCTATGAGTTGGCAGTTTAAAAGATTTCAAGAAACGTTACTTGTGTGCCCCTTATTTTTACTAAGTTACCAGGTCTGTGGTAGTCTTTTAAAAAGGCTGTAGCTTTAAAAAGTCTCTTTTTTGTTCGAGGCTTCTACCATCTGTTGCAGCACTCAGACACAAATACTAGACCATTGTACTACCAGACAGACACCTCTGTCCCCGTTGTCCGGAGAAAAGTGAGGAGGGGCTTCAGTGATGTAGAGCTAAGAGATTCGGCACACACCATGTTAGTCCCAAGGGTGCGCCACCGTGCGCGAGCGAAGGCAGTCGCAGAAGAAGTGTTCTGCTGTCTCATCTTCCTCGCAACATGCAGGGGTAGGCGTATCATTGATGCCAAGCACGTAGAAATGCTAAGCAAAAGTATACTGGCCCGTAATAACGCCCGCAAGCCTTCTGCAATCATTTCTCCTTAAAGATAAGAAAATGTTGCAGACTTCTTGCAGACATCAGGGCATACGCACTCTGTCATCCTGCATCCTGGGGATATTCCCTCCATCTACGATTGTGTGCATTAAAGATCCAACCGTTGCTGTTGGATTTGCAGCAGGTAGACCTAAGACGGGTTCAGGTCCTGAGAAATTCTCCTCTTCGCCCCTTCTAGCGAGTTCGTCGGAGATCTCATTTCCTGGAATCCCAGTGTGACCTGGGACCCATATAATCCTTAGTGAATTTAGTCTTCCGACTTTCTTCAGAAAAGGTCTTGAGGCACTATTTTGGAGTTGGATAGAGGGTTGGACACAGCTTTGAGTGCAGCTTGGCTGTCACTGCTGTCAGACGCATATGCTTTTTCCCTTCCACCTGTGCTTCACAACATAGTGCACGGCCATTAGGATTGCGTAAATCTCTGGTTGAAATACAGACGCATATTTTCCTAATGAGAAGTGCAGTCGAATGTTTTCGCGTTCAAAGAAAACCCCAGCACCGGGCCCCCGTTCAAACCTGGAGCCATATGTGAATTGCGAAGATAATCCTTTCCAGGCTCAGTATCTGGCCAGAGCCAATCTTGACGCCATGGACATTTGACTGTGAAATTATAGCGCAATAGGATGGCAGATGTCATAGCGTCGGAAGCCATATCAATGAGACAGGGGTCGTAGGATAATTCTACCTCGTCCTCAATCCCTACGCTCATTCGCAATGACATCCCAGCTGTCAGCTCTTTAGTCTAAGCCAATCCTGTAGCGGCATATTTCGCAATTAGCTCAACGCTTCCACCTTGTACTTGAGAGCGTAGAATCTTCCATCGGACAAACCCACTTTCGCACTCAGTTGCGAAGTTGCAAGAGTACTTAAAGATTTCAACATTCAAAAATCCGCTGGCTCTGATGGTAAGCCTCCGATACTTCTGAAGACGTGCTCTTTCACGCTGACAAAACCACTGCGAAAGCTTCTTCATCTTTTCCTACTCTTCTGGTATCTGTCCGAATAGATGGAAAACAGCATTTGTCCGCCCCGCCCCTAGAAAGGGCAAATCTTCGTTTCCCACCTTCTACTGACCCAAAGCACTAACGTCCCTTCTTTCTAAGGTCATGGAAACGCTGATAAATTGTCAGCTTATGAAAAGTCTTGAATCGCGGGGACTTCTTAATTACCGGCAGTACAGTTTCCGCAGCATCAGGTCCACTGGTGATTTGATAGCATATCTCACGGAAAATTGGAACCGATCTTTGCACCATTTCGGCAAAAGCAAGATTGTTGCGCTCGATATTTCAAAAGCATTTGACAGAGCTTGGCATCAGACTTTTTTGTCGTAAAACGGGTGGTTATGGTATCGATGAGTCTCTTCTTCTGGATTAGAAATTACCTTTCGGGCCGTCCAATTCCAGTTGTTTTGGACAGTTTCTGATATTCACCAAATAACTGGTGTTCCCCAGGGCTCTGCTCTGTGACCGACACTCTTTCTCATTTTTATAAATGATCTCTTAACTGCTACTTCTAATCCAATACGATTTTTCGCTGATGACAGTACTCTTAGCTTTTCATATTCGTTGCAAGACTCACGTCCCTGTTCTTCGGCCGTAGAACTGGATCGACAGCGCATGTTAAGCACATTAAATTCCAACCTTGACAGCATAATTAAATGGTGTATAAACAATAAAGTGGAATTGAATGCTTCCAAAACACAATGCTGTCTACTGTCACTCAAGCTAACCATCAATAATCAGCCGTTATCCTTGAATGGCGCTTGTGTCGATGAAACCGAAAGACTTCCCATCTTTGGTATGTGTATTAATAAAACTCTTAATTGGAATGACCACATATTCGAGGTCGCCAAGAACGCTGCGAAATGTCTAGATTTCCTCAAACGATGCAAGAAATATTTCATCCCCTCTGATCTGATTTCAAGGCCTACATCCGCTCAAAGCTTGAGTACAACGCTCACATCTAGTCTGGTGCTCCCAAGACCTGCTGGATAGATTACAAAAGCGAGCGATAAAACTCATAGGAGACAACATTATGGCGAAGTCGATCTTCTCATTTGGCCGCGTAGTAAGATCCCGATATAGTGGCTCCGCTTCCCAAATATTCCACCATAACTATTCCTTCAGCATCCAAAAAAACAGATGCATTAACCTTTCCGCTGAACTTGGCACTTTGAGTTCCTTTAGCATCGGTGAGGATGCTTGCTTCTAAGTGATCGAATGTTGTTTGGTTTCAGGATCAATATGATGGGTGCAGGATTCTTCCATGATCACGAAACGTATCAAGCATGTTTCCTGATCTGCTTGGAACTTCTCGAAATGTTGACTCGTTTTTCCTTATGTTCGTCGGTTAACATTCTCTGTACCCAACGCACAGGGACCTTTTTTATATTCATTGAACGCTGCCATATGAGATCGCTGTGTGCTTAGCTATATGCCTGATGGTCATTCTTCGGTCTGCCAATACAACATTTTACGTTATTCACCAACAATGGGTGTCCTTCGCCCATTTGATGTTCTGCCCAGCTTTACCTCGGCTCAGCGTCTTACTGTGGAATATGGAGAAGCAGAGTCCAACAATGTTTTCACCACTTCAAAATTCATACTCTGTGTTTGCATTTCCAATATAAAACCTTAGTGGCATGGAAACAAAAAATTGACTATGAACTACAATCAACGCGACAAATTCAGTCGAATCTCTCGAATACTATCTAGGACAACCACCTCCGGAGTATAGTGAACGAACATTTTCGTCACAAACCCTCTGCACCCCGTCCAGGTTGTGCGACAAATACCATAAGAGCGTACACTTTTGAACCTGAGCGAACCCTATATAAAAAAAAAAGTGGAAATAACCGATTATCATTACTTTTGGATCGACCCGCCCAAAGCTCTCATTTATTTGCCGATTTTGTCTTCCTAAGCTCCTTTTTAATATGACCCCATAGATTCTCTATGAAGTGTTGACTTCAGGTGACTTTGCCAGTAAGGCATACTTCAACCCTGTTGACCTGAAATAATTCTTTAACTGTTCGATTCATATGTTTCGGATCATTGTCGTGCTGGCAAACTAATTTTAAGGGCTAGACCATGATTTTCGTACTATGGCGTAGGGCCCATATTCCATTCCATTTTTACTGTTTTTACATTATATTTGGGTTGATATTCCGTTTCGGGTGGAAGACGAACACATTGGCGAGAACCAGTACCCCAAAGAGAAAAAAATTGTTTTTTTATGTCCACAATCTGTTACCCCATTTTTCGATTGGCCAGTTTACGTATTTTTTGACGAATTTGATACGACTCTTGAGGTGTTTTTATAAGACTTCGTGCTTATAGGTGTTAAAGTCCTTCACTCCCAGGAAGTTGGAGCTTTTTTGAATCTCGAACGAAGATTATTATATGTATCATAAATGACCTTTAGCTATCTTGTGGTCTGGGTTTCTTGCAAAAGAACTCTTGTTTGACAACTAATTGTCATGGCCTCCTTTTTCTTTTTATTACGGACGTTTTGCAGAGGTCCAAACAAATAAGAGTCTGAATGTGCAAGCTTTGGGCTATACGGTGAATGCTTCAATACTTCCCAGTCAAGCCCTCAATTTTAGCTACAATGAGGTGCATCTTTCACATCGAATTTTTTTTTTGCAGTAAAATAACAAAATATGGCGGTTTTCTTCAGAAATTCACACTTATTATACAATATATGTATAACATTTAACACTGTCTACATGAAAATCTTAGGTTGAATTATCACTTTTCAATCTTATCTGTCAATATCAAACACAATCTATTTACAGATATCTCTCAATACTTTTTCCCCACACCATAGCCCCATGGCGATAGTCATAAGTATTCATTGAATATGCACTCCGTGAACCTATCCCAACGAATTAGGCTATAGCGTGGAGTTACTCCAAAAGCCCTCCGCTTGCTCATTTGCACTTTGCACTCTTTAATCGGTAGAGTCATACTTAATTGTCTAATGTATCACTATAATCAAGAGCGATTGGGGCTGTATGCCAATTAGAACTTATTTGTTATAAAATACTTCTAATTTGTTTAAGTACATTTAATGCTGTCAAGTAGACCATACAAATTGGCAAGCGATTCAGTGGATTTCTTATTAAAATCTATGAAACTCTTTCATTATCGGAAGGAATGATATTTCGCTGACATCACGGCAATATAAACAATTACTTAATCACTTTATTACCTGATTAAATCAAGTTGGTTACGTTTTACAAATTAGAGATAAAGCGATTAAGTAAATAACTCCAAACAAAGGGTCATCCAACAAGAGATGTGATGTGAGATCAATAGAAACATTTTCATTTTTTTTCCCCAAATATTGCGATATTTTATTTCAATTAACAGTACAATCTCTGAGGTTTTTTATTTAATACTATAGTTTATAAAGAGGGCTTTGCGAATATGATAAAAATATTATAACAAGTTACTAATGGGGGTGTCCTCTACTTTTTTTAACGAAGCTCAACATTGATGCCGCAGGGGAAACCTATTTTATTTAAATAAAATGGGTACAAAATAATTCATTCAAAGTGTTTTCAATTGCTAGCTCTGAGTTTTTCCCATATTTTTGGCAATTTATGGATTCCGGCCGAAAAAAAAACTCCACCTTTTTGGCTGTACAACGAATAGAGCCAATTTTTAATACCTTCATCTAAAGTGCAGCGTATTCCCGAAACGGCCTTCTGCATTCGTCGAAATAAGTGGTAATCGGATGGCGCAAGATCTTGACTAGCTATATGGCAGATATTTTAATGGGTTGCACAACATGTGCTCGAACATTACCCTAATGGAAAATCAATTTGTCGTGCCCAGTCTCTAATTCCGGCCGTTATCCGGATTGTTTGACTACTTCTCAGCAGCTGCCAGTAATAATGCGATGCAAGTCTTTTTGACTTTTTTTATCGCCTTTCGACGTCTCTGGGCTTTAACAAAACGTCTAATTTGCCTTTGAATCATTCGCAAAACCTTTAACCGTCTGGAAATGGTTGCTTGGTCAACATTTAATGATTCTGCTAATTCTTCTTGCAATTGACACAGATCACGCAATACTCGATTGCTTCCAACTCGTCACCTTTAAACTTGACTGTCACCAAATCACCATATTTAAAGCGACGAAACCAGTATTACTAAGTTAGTACGTTTGAAAGAAAGACCGATGACTTTCAGCAGCACTTTTAGTACTCGTAGTTACGCGCGTTCCGCCCATTTTAAGATAGACGTGGTGGACCTTCACTGTCGACTCTTCAACGTTTGGTGCCTAAATTTAAGACGACCGGTTCGATAATCAACCAGCCAACATTCGTACCTCAAAGGAATATATGATCGGCCGAGAGCATCACCACAGTCTGTGAAATATACAGCAGAACCCGAGGAAGTCGATTCCTCGCTGCACACCTCGGCCAACACACCCGTTCAAGATTCAACTGACCCAGGAGCTCAAAGTTCATGGGAGTGGTCGTGGTGCAATGGTAATCATCACCGATTTGAAGGATTGAGCGGAAGGTCTGTAGTTCGTCCGTCCATAGCCAGGAACAATTCCTATACGGAAAAACTGTGTAATAACATCAGTTGTAAATAAGAGATGATCAAAAAAACAAAAATGCCGGCGAAGGAGTGACATTCGAAGTAAGATCACCTCAAAATTCATACTCTGTGTGTGCATTTCCAATATAACACCTTTAATGGCATGACAACAAAAAAATTACTGTGAATTACAATCAACGCGACAAATTCAGTCGAATCTCTCGAATCATATCTAAGACAATCACCCCGGGAGAGTAGTGAGCGAACATCTTCGACACAAACCATCTGCACCCCGTCCAGGTTGTGTGACAAATACCATGAGAGCGTACACCCTTGAACCTGCGCGAATCATATAAAAAAACAAAAAACAACATAGACAGCGCCGTTTGTTCACTGACTGGTTTTGGAGCGTTTGGAAGAGGACCCCTATTTTGGCCAAAAAATCATCTGTGTTAACAAGTAAGACGACACCAACCCACACGAGGTTCGCCAGGTGACAATGCATTCTTGAGGGTAAAGTTATCCCTGGCAGAGGTGACGTGAATTGGCCAGATCATGCGATTTGACCCCGCTGGACTTATTCTTGTGGGGTTTCCTAAAGTCGCAGGTCTATGTGAATAAACCACAATCCATCGATGACTTTAACGTAAACATAATACAGGCCATAGCTCAAGTTCAGCCGGATCTATGTGGAAAGGTCATTGAAAGTTGGACCACTCGGATCCGGGCCACCGTAAGAAACTAAGACGGTCATTTGAATTATGTCATATTCCATACATAATGGCATACATGGGCCTCACACACAACTTATTTTATTCCATTTCAACATCTAGTTACCCTTATTGAAAACAAACAAGCTGAAGCCAGGTGACGTGGCTTTAATATGACGCATTTACAGTATGGTCAGATACGTATAGTACTAGTCTCTCCTTTAAAATGAATGCATACAATAGTTTGCTAGCCTCTGACGCCGATGACATGGAGTTCGAATACCACACCGGCCAACCGTCGTGCTGAAATGTTGTTTTCCTGTCAATGGGGTGCCTGACTGACAGTAGCTGTGTCCGAGTGCTCCAACGGATAGCAAAAGCCTCATAAGAAATGAAGAAAGAAATATCTTGGGAATAGACAAATCTTCCTTAGGTGATCTTACCTTTTGAAGGAGGTACGTTTCCTAACGTGGTAGAGACCAACACACTCACACAGAACCAAGTACCTTAGTACCATTCTCGCCGTTTCAACGTCTTTCGAGTAAATCTAGTGAGAGCGTATCGACTCATATTTAATGAATTTCGTACTTGTCAAAAGTCATCACAATTATTGTTGAATGTTAATAGTTCAATAATGCCGTGAGATTTAAAATGACACCTCTTGTTGGATCGATAAATTTTGTGATTATTTTTTTGCAAAAATTATTCGTTCTTATGAATTTTTAATAAGTAAAGTATGAAGAAGGAAACTTGTTCTCGATTGATCACAGTCATAAAAAATTGTTTTTAATAAAACGATTTAAAGATAAACAAAAAACGACGGCGGATCGATCTTCTAAAGCCACACCTTACGTTAAAAGCAACGTTTAAAATGCATAAATGTTGAAAGCATGTGTTCACAGCAACCACGCCTTCTTCATCTGCACTCTTCGGTTCTTCCCAAAGTTATTAAAACAAAAAATAACTTAATTAAGTTTCGATTGATAGATATTCTCGTTTGAAACGTTCAAATGTTAAAATCATTTAGCAAAAACCATTGAATCGGAGTCACATATATGATTACATACTACTTATTCCTACGTGGCCTTCGTGTGAAACGAGAATCCTATCGATCGACACGACAGGTACACCTATCGACACGCTATACCCTACCAGTCTGTACTCAATTTTTGAATACATTTCTTTGTGAATGGCGTTAAGATTTGAATGAAGCCACCCAGAAATGGGAAAACGTGTTTGTGTCGCCTCAACTTGAATGAAATGTAATACAACACCTGTTCGGTTAACTGCCCGCCATATGCAGACCGTCGACGGATAGTACCAGGGCCTCAAGACCTGTGTCTCAATGATTTATTAATATTTTCGTTGTGTCGATTACAAAACTAAAACGTGTCCCGAATCTGGTTTCCGACTGATATCAGTTTAGCCTCAATACCCAATCGGTCGCGCGTGTGGCCTGAAATAATAAGAAGAAAAGAAAAGGAGAGCGGAAACGTTAACTCTTAGTTTTAAGATCGAAAAGAAGGTCTTTGGTACAAGCATTGCGATTCTCATAGCCAGCCGCCGCGCGAGATGGGAGATGCAAATTAAATTGCGAAAAAGAAAACAAGTCTGGAGCGAAAAAGGTATGAAAGACAAATCGAGCGTGTATTGTGGGGGCGAATAATGAAAATATAAATAAACTTGCCATAAAATTTTATTGGTTACGGTCGTGTTTACACTATAGATAGCCTACATTAGGCAAATTATCTCACCGTTTGGCGCCACCTTGCCACATTAATTTTTTGCCGACTTCTCTCTTTCGTTTCGCCGTTCGTCGCTTAATATCCTCGCGCCCCTGAATGTGCGGTTGAAGTGCTGTTTGATCCAAAAAAAAAAAGCCCACTGACTACTGCTTGGGTGGTTAACCCTTTAGACATTTTTGATACATTTCCGTCCGTCTCCAGACGGAACATGGGAACCCGAAGAGCCCGAAAACAAAAACAAGATGTCAAATATAAAATACAATGCACGAAATAAATAAAGAAACAATTTTTTTTCTCTCTTATATTCCCCCTCATTCCCGCGTCCTTACGTCGCGAGGCAGTTTATTTTATAGCGCCCCGCCGACGGGCCACTGACTAGACGTCGGCGGCACGAAAATTGCATGGCGCCTGCCATACAAGCTCAATTTGTTATGTGAAATTAAATTTGTGTTCGTGTATACGGTACGCGTTGCTGGGTTTAGTTTATTGCTTTGCCGATTAAAGAAGGGGCGATGCGAGGTGGTTTTTGGAACAAAAAAAATGAAGAAGGAAAAAAAAAAAACCTGTAATCACCATTCCGATGGTGTGTGGTGGCAAAGAAGCGGCTTATAGGAGAGTACGAACCTTAATCGCTCACCATGACGCACAAACATGCTATCAGCGCATTAGCCAAGTGGTGCGGTACATGAGCAGTGGACTGTGCGACGGTTTAAACTTTCCCCGTTCGCCTATATGTGGTGATGAGTTATTACATTTTATTAAAATTTCAATGGGTTTCGATGGTTATTTCCTGATTTGAAGTTGGTTGGTTTCTTTTTATTATTTGTTGAGAAAAGGTACCACGCAGACAAGCCTCTTTGCGTGGCATGCAACCTGCTTAAGATGTTTCACATGACTCGTGGAGACATGCTGTGCGCGCTTTTGTCGAAAGTGTGCTACTTCGGTAAATGGCTACGAGTGGCTACGGATGGGATGAGAATATAATTAACTTCCTCTGTGAATGAAAAGGGGCAATCTCTATGATGTTTAGTGGCATTGTGAGGGTTCTCGAAGCACTTGGACGTGAGGTCATCTGTATGGGAACAGTTAGTCAAGTAGCTAATGGCGGTTATGTAGATTTCTTTTAGGGTTTCTCGATGATATGTCTTTGGATTGCCAATAAATATCTAAATACGAGATTTGTTTAACAATTAAGGTGACTTTTTGAATTTCGTGGCTTAAAGTTGAGCTTAGTGAAATTTTGCTATTGAAAAAGGTGGATCGAAGGATCTGTATTAAAGTTTGTGTGAAAAATAAAATGAAGTGCTGCAATGTACTTGAAATGTTGATTGTGGCATTAGACGAGTCTTCTCTGAGCAAAAAAAAATGTTTATAAGTGGTACGAGCTCTTCACGGATGGTCGAGATGATAATGACCATGCCCGCCGTGGATCCCTAGCACCTCAACAACGGATGATAACGCTAAATTAGGACTATCGTCGAATCCATATCAGAGAAGTTTCTGAGAATGTTGGCATATCGGGTGGCTCATGCGATGAATTTTTTTCATGAAACGTGTGTCACCGAAGTTTGGTCCGAAATTGCTAATTTTTGACGAAAAGAACCGTCGTGTGAGCATCGCTCCGGAGCTATTGAATGACGTGAATGGCGATCCAGATTTTGTGACAATGGTCATCACTGGTGACGAAACATGGGTCGAAATATGGTCACTCATCGTTGCTTTTGCGTTTTTTTTTTGCCAAAAACAATACCGTAATCATGCGTCAACTACCTTCTTTACCAGACTTGGCCCCTTCGACTTTTTTCCCTTCACAGAACTGAAAAGACCCATGACAGGATAGAGATTTGCCTTATAGATGAAATAAAGACCGCATCGCGGGAAGAGTTGAAGGCTATATCAAAAAGCACGTATCAGAAGTGCTCCGAGATTGGAAAAAGCGCTGACACAAGTGAATTATATCTGAGGGGAAATACCATGAAGTGTGCAAAGTAGATATTGATGAATAAATAAAAAAAATTTTGATTCACCTTATTTCTTGAACAAACCATGTATGTTTGTCTCATGTCGGAGTTAAGTCATACATATATGTAGTTTTTTTTCCGATATTGACATAGTCCACAATAGTGCTGGGAATATAGTTACTGTCACTGGCTTCGTTGGATTTAGTTTTAGGTAATTTCTTTCGTTAGTAAGTCTGTGTTAATCTTCTAGCATTCCCAGCTAACAGCTATGTGGAGTCTGCACATCGTCAGCGTATATTCTTCTTCTTTTCCTTTTTATCCCGGCGTCGTTATGGTCAGAAGTGTAGGACCATAACCTTCCCACTTAACTGCATTCCTACTGGTCCGCTTGTGGGGTCCGCCGGTTTGACCTCAGAAAGTAGCGGCAGGCTTCCCGGTTTGGGATTACATCGTCAGCGTATATTACTGTGATCAAATTGAAAGATGACTTCGTTAATATATTTTACAATCATTATTTATTCTTCTAAATCTGCTACGTTATACTACTAACGTTCACCTGGTTGATGTAGCAATTAACGTTGAATCTCTTCTATGGACTCAGAACGGTATCCCCAAAGCGATATTTTTAGTTTATTAATTAAAATCTTCTCTCTGTACTATGTGAACGCCTGAAAGCCTTTGTGGGTAATCTGATCAGTTCCTATCAGTGTGGTTCCTGGCCAAGTAAATCCATAATACACCAAATGTTCACACTACCACACTTTGTCGATCTTAAAGCCTCATATGACAGTGTGCATAGGGACGAGCTATACCGAGCCATGTCTAGTTTTAACATCCCTGGCAACTTCGTCCGATTGTGCAGGATGAAAATGGAGAATTCTCGCTCCATTAAGGTCGGTAGGGAATTAACCGAGATCTTCGATGTAAAAAAAGGTTTAAGGCAGTGACGCACTGTCATGTAACTTTTTCAACATCGTACTTGAAGTCAAGTCTGCGCAATTGCATTGGTCTTTCGGTGAATGAGAGTAAAACCAAATATTTGCTGTCATCCAAAAAAGACGCACAACACCGATGTCTTAGGTCGGCCGTTGTCTACTTTCGCTCACTAGTGACCAGCGACAACAACACCAGGCGTAGAGGCCTGGACTTTAATGAAAACGGATAAGGATGTCCTTGGTCGCTTCGAAAGGAAAATTCTGCGTTCAATCTATGGTCTCGTTTATATAAATGGAGAGTGAAGGATAAGATACAACGACGAACTGTATGGGTTGAACAACGACATCGGCCTGGTACGACGTCTCCGGATCGAACAGGATCCATCAAAATGGCTAGACCGCGTAGAGCGAATGGTCTTCGAATCCAACCCTAAGGGACGACGCAGCAGAGGACGACCGAATCTAAGGTGCTGCACCCAGATGGAAGGAAAGGAACCAACTGGCAAAAAAACGTGCCAGCTGGAGACGCTTGTTGGTTGAAGCCCAGGTTCACACCGGATAGAAGAGAAGTAGAAATAAAATCAGGCGAACTCGTTGGTGACTGAGTTTTTGGTCAAATGGTCACAAACAATCAATGCAATGTGAAGCGGTTTTCTTCAGAGAAATTAAGTGTTTCTGAAACCTAACGAGATGAGACGCGTCTAAGACTCGAAGGTCTTTCAAAGTTGTTGGAATTGATCCATGCGATATGCAAACAAATTTTACAATAAATAATTCTCTATTGGTCGGTTGACATTTCCTGAGTACCAAATCTTTCTTTGACGTTGATAATCAGTTGTTGGCCTATTGGAAACCACTACCTTTCACCGCTTTCTCTACTTTGTTGGACTTGTTCCACTTGAATTTGTTTTTTCGACAAAGCCCGGTCACCAAAGGTCTTCTCCAAAATCCTCTACGTTTCTGCAGCAGAATATAATACAACTCCTTTGCTCAATAAATTCGGATTAGCTGTAGATCGTTTATAAAAATAGAGGGTGGTCGTGGTTCAATGGTAATCATCACCGGCTGTTGAGCCAAAGGTCTGTAGTTCAAGTCTGTCCATAGTCAAGAACAATTCCTATCCAGAAAAACTGAGCAACAACATCAGTTATGAATGAGAGATTATCAAAAAGTGCTGATGAAGTCATGATGACACTTGCAGCATAAGATTACTTCAAAATTCATACTCTGTGTGTGCATTTCCAATACAACACCTTAATGACATGGAAACTAAAGAGTTACTGTGAACTACAACCAACGCAAATTCGAACGAACATCTTCGACACAAACCATCTGCACCCCGTCCAGGTTGTGTGACAAGCACCAAAAGAGCGTACACTCTTGAACCTGCACGAATTATAAAAAAAAATTATTAATAACAATGGCCCAAAAATAGATCCCACTGGTACTCCTGGCACTAGCTACAAGTATAGCTATAGCTTGACTTCGTTCACTTATATCCCTTTAAACCCAAAGAAAAAGACATATATTTTCAAAATAGCAGAGACAACTGAGCATAGACAAACCAATGAGACCTGCAACTTAAAATGGCCGCCGACGTTTGCCTACAAGCTGTGCGAGCACGTGGGTACATAAAGTCCTGTCAAAATTATGTAAACAATCAAGCACATTGTTATGACTCCCCGAGCACGTGGCTTCAATACATTTATGCTGGACTGACATTGTACTGCCATTTTGAATTCCGTGGGGAGAGATGTTCACATGTTTGTTTTAAATTTGAATTTAACAACTGTTATAACTGTCGGGTATATAGTTAATAAGATTTATTGTGAAATTCATTCGAATTTAAAGCACAATTACACATCAAAAATATAAATATACAAGATATTTTTGCTTTCGAGTATTTCAGAATATATGAATATTCATAATTATGGTAAAAATAGACAGAAATAAGATTCGAATTTACTATGTATAAATGTTGTATATAGTTAATAAAATCGATGAAATATGACTAAATAAATCTAAATCTTGTTCCCTAATAATCATTTATCAGTATACAAACGTTTATGAATATTTCTGGCTATGTATTTACAGAGAAAAATACTTTTTTTTATATATGTTCTATATATTTCTTTGACTTTTATTATTTGGTAATATTACAATTCAAGTTGGTTGTAATACGATTGAATCCCACATATTGGGTATATAACTTAATTCGTGCGGTTTTTTTTTCAAAATTTGAACGTTTATTTAAGAAAAACATGTACAATAGTATTATTCAAAGTATTGCCCATCTGAAGCTATGACTTTTTCCCATTTTTCTGGCAATTTGTGGATCCCATCCCAAAAGAACTGCGCCGGCTTGGCAGCCAAGAATGAATCAAGCCAATTTTTGATATTCTGCTCTGATGTGAACCGTATTTCAGTGAGGGCGTTCTGCATCGACCGAACAAATGGTAGTCAGAAGGGGCAAGGTCTGGGCTATAAGGCTATAAGGTGGGGTAAAACTTCCCATCCACTGTTTTCCAAATAGTTCTTAACCGGAATAGCAACGTGGGGCCGAGCGTTGTCATGATGGAAAATTATTGCCTCGTGTCTGGTCGCATATTCCGGGTATTTTTCGGCTACTGCTCTCTTCAAATGGATTAATTGTGTTCGGTAGCGTTGTCCATTGATGGCTTCACCCGGTTTTAGCAGCTCATAATACAGCACACCCTTCTGATCCCACCAAATACAGAGCATTACCTTCGCGCCATGGATATTCGGCTTTGCCGTTGATTTGGCTGGTTGGCCGGGTTTCACATATGATTTTTTGCGCTTGGGGTTGTCGTAATTAATCCATTTTTCATCACCAGTAACAATCCGATGCAAAAATGACTTTTGTGGCGTTCCAGCAGCATTTCGGACATGCAAAACCGCCTTTCGACGTCCCTCGGCTTGAGTTCATGTGGAACCCAATTTCCTTGCTTTTGAATATATCCAGCTGCTTTTAAACGTTTTGAACTGGCTGCTTGAGTGACACCCAAAGATTCTGCGAGCTCTTCTTGTGTTTGGCAACAATCTTCATAGAGTAATGCTTCCAGTTCTTCATCTTCAAACTTTTTTGGCCAGCCAGGACGTTCATCGTCTTCCAAGCCAAAATCACCACTTTTAAATCGTGCAAACCACTTTTGGCACGTTCGCTCAGCTAGCGCTTGTTCACCATAAACTTCCACCAAAATACGATGACTTTCGGCAGCAGTTTTCTTCATATTAAAGTAATGAAGAAGAACTCCCCGCAAAAACACTTTTTCAGGCAAAAAGTTCGATATATTTGAATGAAAAAAAATTATTGTTGTTTACGCTTCAAATGAATGACATATACTGAAATGACGTACAATGACAGTAGTTTTCCAACGCATGTTCCAATGGAATAATTGAAGTTACGCCATCTCTTAGCAAACCGCACGAATTAAGTTATAGACCCAATATAATGCT
The DNA here is from genome assembly GCA_958301585.1 of Merodon equestris. Taxonomy (NCBI): domain Eukaryota; kingdom Metazoa; phylum Arthropoda; class Insecta; order Diptera; family Syrphidae; genus Merodon; species Merodon equestris. The sequence continues at coordinate 163,490,895 of OY284413.1, forward strand.
AAATAAAGAATTTTACTGCGTAAATATCGACAATATATTTTCATTAATCAAATATTATTGGTAATTTCTTCACATATATTCACCTTTTGACTTATGCGTGTTCTATGAACACATGCGTGGTGAGATATTTTCCAATAGAAAACATCAAAATCAAATTGGCGGGCAGTCATTCATAATTATTGTGAAATTATATATTATAAATAAGAAAAGAGGAAAAGAAACATGAGAACTTGTGTATTGGGCTGCATTGAGTGGATGCATCCCTTCAGACCATAAATCACGGCCTGACCAACAATCACGGCCATTGTTTTCCTATTGTTTACTTTCGTCGTCAGTTTGACTGTTCTAAACGAACGAAACTCACCTTTCCGGTATATTTTCACTAGATTAACTCACCGCGTCGAAAGTAAATGAGTTCACACGTATTCACGGATAGAGTCGTTTATAACGGGGGTTGTCGGCTTGGTACAAAAACTCCTGTCAAAATTTCCTGAAAAATTTAGGGTGTCACGGGAACAGACGTACGAAAGTTGCATATCTCGTTCATCATCTCTGCAACTGAGTCATGACAATAACATTCATTTGCTTATGAATATTTGTCTCGAGAAAAGAAAAAGGAAATCTTGGTAGTGAAAAGCGGGTAGCAGGCTTTTGTTACTTAGCAACACTCTAGGAGGGAGGAAAAAGAGAAAATATGATATTGGAAGGATGAGTGGAAAAAAATAATTTTAATAAACTGGGGATTCACAGAGTTTTTCCAATAAGGACATAACAGTTTTGTACTTAAATAAGACACAGAATAATTGTTTTTTTTCAAGGCGTAGACATGTAGACATGTTACATTTAATTATGAAATTTGATCTCGAGAGCACGTTTGCAGCGATCAATTCTTTGAATCCCGATTTAAACCACTCTTCCACACATATCAACCGGAACGTTTTCAATTTCGAGCTCCACATTGTTCCTGTGCCCTCCCCAACGTTGCTAACTTGTTGGCTGGATTACCGACTTTACATAAAATGAAATTCAGGATTTTCTTCAAACTTTTGTAGTGTCTAATCGAAAAATTTTGACTATTTAAATGATCAAGGTGTTTCAGTTCTTTAGTAAATTTGATGTGATCTAGGCCAAGATCACGCACAATTCCGGCAATACAGCCCGAGTATCTGGTATGTAAGTGCTCTTAAAGTTGCGATCACCGACTCAGAATTTCGATAATATTTTTTGATAATTTCTTAACCTTACTCATTCGTGAACTTCAATTTGATAAAAACGTGAGTTTTCACTGATATTGAGAGATCATACAAAGATCATATTGAACGTGACCCATCATTTTTGTGGTGGGTTTTTTGGTCTTCAATTTTGGTAAATTTTTTTTTCGTCAGAGAAAAACCACAAAATTTTAGGAGTTTCAGGGTACCTAAGTTTGTTCAAAAAACAAAAGTTGTCCCCTGAACTGCCAACCTATTAACTGCCCTCTGCGCATAACGTAAAATTTATACCGAAGGTAGTCGTATAGTGCTATCGTATTAGGCACTCCGAAACTTTTACATCCCTCACAATGGGTATCATTAACTTTGAATAAATTGCGTAGTTCTAATAGTGTTTTTAAGTTTCTACGCTTTGCAATAGAAACATGGTAACCATTAATAATTTTCAAAAAAGGCGTACGAAACAAGAGTTTCTTTATATGATCCAATTTATTTAAGTTCCTTAGTCGTATACGTAATAATTTAAATCACAGCTTCAAATACCAATAAAACTTTGAATTTTTATTTCAGAACGCTCGTCGCAGTCATTCGGATGGTGTCAGATAGCCTATTGGGAGTTGGCGAAACGCGTCGGTGATAGATTTAAGGCAAAAAACTCCATAATAACAATCTGTTGGAAAGGCAGCGATGGCATGTGTCTAAGTAATTTGGCCGGAGAGAGAAACGTCGAGTCGGTTTTGCCCAATGTGGAGAAAACGAGGAATCAAATTGGTTTAGGTAATAACCACACACGTTCTAGCCATGTGATATAATTTCTAAGAGAAGGGATTTCCTTTTCTCTCTTTCCCGATACATTTTTACAGGTATTATTCTTAGTCAGGAAGCTGATGGCGTTTGGTTATACAATCGTTCAGCGGTAGCCATTTTCGTACATTCTCCCACGTTAAACGATGATTGCGGGCAAGTTTCCAAAGTGCCACCAGGTCGTTGTCTAAATGCCTTCGATGAAAATAGGTAGGTCTAACACACGGACAGACATGATGATCTTTTTTGTGACTATTGATTTTGTTGTTTATAGAGCTCGAATGCAAGAACAGAGGTACTTAGCAGCTGGTGCTCAAGAGGGTCCAATCGACACATTTAGCATGCAAATAAGCTTTGTCAAAGGTTGGAGCGGTAAATACAAACGACCGAATATAACAAAGTGTCCCTGCTGGTTGGAAGTACTCTTTTCGCGACGGTGACATTTTCTAAACAGTTTTCTTCGAATACCCGAAACGCCATCAATTACTACGATCCGTAGTAGTGATGAGAGTAGATATACTGCAATCATAGCTATATCTACTGCAACAATTCCCACGAGAAGAGCAATCGCTGCCACAACAAACGCAATCACCACCACCACCACCACCGTGAGCAATAATCATCGCAGCAGCAGTAATAGTAAGAGTTGCACTACTCCACATCGAATTTCATGCACTAAAATAGCCACAAATGCACGCCATAGGCCGTTATTTATGTTATCGTCATCGTCGTCGTTATTGTCGAAAAAACGAAGTTTGCGCAAAATTCACACAAAATTTGCAACAATTTTTCAATTTTGCTGGAAGAGGTTCGTGTAGTTTAAATCAACTAAACCACACACACCCATACACGTTATTATTATTTTTTATTTTAAATAAGAAATACAAAAATCAAGGACTGGACCGTTACATATGTGTAATGTTATTTTTGTTTTTAATTTTTATTTTAATTCCATAGAAAGTAACTTAACAAAGTGTTTCACCAAACCAAACCGTTGTGAAAGGATAGAGAAGAGAAAACAAAAACAAACAATTTGAGTCGTCACATCCGTAAAAACCGAATAAAATAAAAAGAAATCAAAAATCAAAATGTGTTACAACTTACAAAGACTTATGAGTTAATTTAAATTTATTTTACATAGAAGCTGTGCCTTCTGTGCGAGTTTAATATTGTACATAAACAGAAAGGTAGAGAGTGCGCAACCAGTGTAGCGAAACAAATTTTGAATAATCGTTCAAAAAAAAATACAAGAAAAGGAAGAAAAATCTTTTAAAATATTTAATTATCTATTGTTTACGTTATTTATTCATTTTTTATTTTGTATAAAGAGTAATGTCTATCTAAAGAAAGGCCTTTGCGAGGTGGAGATTATTAGCTGGGAAGGAGTGGGAATGATTCGAGGCATGCGTTTGAGATTTTGTTTTACTTATTGTCTGTGGTATCATATGAAACATTTTTCGATTTTATGTTGATATGATATGTGAAATTGTTCTTTTCTTTGTTTTTTGTTTTGTACATCTAGTCAATCGCCGACTTGGTTAGTATACCAGTTACGCGTGTATATCAGTTTTTCATTTATATTTTTTTTAATTTTTTTTTTTTTGTTTTTTTTATAAATTGTGTTGTGAACTCGCTTGTGTTTCTGTTGTTTGGGAAATGCAAGTTTGAGAGTGTCTTGAGGAAAAAAAAAAAGAATTTGATTGAAATGAAACAAAATCGATGACAAAATGCATTTGGTCTTGAGAGAATCTATAAAGGGTGTCTGCGTCGACTGTCACTAAGTTGTAATCGTCTGAGAGTTTGATTTTTTTTTTTTGTTGCCTCGGTCGACCCTGATGGCGCTCGACTTCAGTGAAGAAATCGTGTTATGAATTTGTTTATTGGTCTCACATTTAGTAACGCCCCATACTTAATAAACTAGGGGATTAAGATCTATGTAGGTGGTGTTCGTTGTTCGTTAAAACCATGACAGAAGCAGGAAATTTAGTGGCAAAACATGGGGAACCTCATTAGGACCTGCACATAGCCTTCTATCATTTTTGCGATTGGTTTTTTGATCTTGACCAAATTTTTCTACAGAGAAAAACCACAACATTTTAGGAGCCTTAGGATGTTTAAGCTCAAAAGACTTTTTGCACGGTAGCTCTCTGTTTTCCGATATAAACTGTCCTCTGCGCATAATGTAAGATTTATATCGCAAGTCTACATGGACAAGCCGACAGACTAGGTCCTTCGCAAATACTATCGTTGACTTTAAATTTATTTGCGTAGTTCTCATAGCATTTCTCATATTTTTTTCGCTTTGCAACCGTTTCTGCATCGTAAGCTGATGCGCCCAATCGAGCGCAATTCAGAAAACTGAATATTTTTAATTCAGTGTGTTTCGCGAAGCGTGTGGAATGCGAAGCAGGGACGTTGCCAAATTGGTGGTTCGTGTCGAGTTTCATGGTGCCACGGTAGATCACAGGCAAATGTGTCGAGCCCGCTTGTTAGTTTTTCTTTTTTCTCCCAGGACAAAATCTTATCCGATAATGATAAAAGCTATTGAGCAACCAATGGAAATAGAAATATTCTACAACCTCATTTTAAGCATATGCACGTCTCGCGGGCACATTTTATACTGAAGCGATGCACCTTCCGTCTTATCAAACGCAATTAAGTTATCTTGACACTAGCACTTAAGAGCACTTCGAACCGGGAAAACTAAAGTGCATTCAGCAGAATGCTTTACCAGAGATGTATATTTCCCCCAAGCCGATCATAGCAAGGCTTGATTGATTACGCTTGCAGTGATATAAAAAAAAATTAAAAATCCTTCCAAACCGAAAACACTCAACGCCAAGCTTTTCTATCCCACTCGCAGCGCCTTGAATGGGTACGACATTCCGATTGTAACATTGGTACCTACACATATGTCTATGTATATACGCATACATGTATGTATAATTTGTTATATATTTTTGTGAATCTGATGTAAATAGTTAAACCTTAATAGGAGCAAAGTAAAACCTAAAACAAAGCACTGTATTCCAATTTGTTCATACATTGAACTGTATTCTCTCAACAAAGTCTACACTTGCAATACATTTTAACTGAAATTGAAATCTAAAATCTAGGAGAAGAAATGTTAAACTGATTATATACCAAACAGTGATCCATATGACTGTATACTATTATATTACGTACACATTGTAAGAATAATTTTGTAAAAATTAAAAAACAAAAAAAAAACGCAACCCTTCAATTTAAAATTGTAAACTTACTGTATAATGCGAGGGCGTAAAACAGAAACTACAATAGCACTGTTGTTCTATTATAATTTCCTTTTTGTTTCGTTCTTCTTTTTCTAAATAAAAAGAAACTGATATCTGAAAGAAAATCGTGGAAACAGAGCATTTTTTTTCTTTTTGGCGAAACAGTCTTAAGTAAATAGAAAATAGTGTATTGAATGGGGAAGATGAACTACAACTATCGTATAACCGGAGAAGACGGGCTGAACAATTGTCTATATTTTTGTTTATAAAACATGAGAAATTATATTTAAAAAAAAATAAAAGTTTAATATTGATTATACTTAAAATAGAAAATGCCTAAAATTGAAAAGAAAATATACACAGATGTGAAAATCTACATGTTTCGTTTCATTTTCTTTCATCAAAAACACTAGCCTGGGACACAGAGTAAGTTTTTCACCAGATGTCGCTACCAGATCCATGTTAAGGCATCTACCAATTTTTCCGTTGTGCTCAGGTCTTTAAAATCTACCTTGAAATGGGATGTCCAGGAAGTCTACCACCTTTTTCGAACAATGACACTTGGGCTGAGCAGCACTTCCGATTTTTCGAAGAAGCAAAGAATTTAGTCGATTCTTGGATTCATCATTGTTCTACAATATATTCTGTGGTCGTTCTACTATTTTTCTTGATCGCACTCATTATTGTTGCGTAGGATGACATGGAGACGGCGCTACAATTGGCAAAACCAGAAAAACTTTTTATTTTTTAATTTTAAAATATTTAAAAAAGTTGAACAACTACAACTGGAGTCACCGTTGACAGATTTCGCAAACGGGAAATCGCAGTAACGACTGGGAGATCGCCGAAGCATTTGGCTGAGGGACAACCTTATGTGAATCTGCTGAATATACAAGGTGGGGCAAAGTTAATCACCCTATAGGAAGATATTATAATTTTTGCAAATGACGTCGTACGTCAATCATATTTGACATTTATGAACTAGACGTCTGCAATATATAAGCAGACAAGCTATGGAGTGCTATACTCCGAAAGAGCGTGAAATATTTGTGTCGATTTTTTATACCAATAATCGGTCGGTGGTGTTAGCGCAGCGTAACTTTCGACTTCGATTTTCTAATCTTGTCGCGTCAACAACCATTCCGCTTAGCTACTCGACTCGAACAGACTGGAACCACATGAGACCATGCAGGACGTGGCCGGCAACAACGAAGAGGACGATTTTGTGTCGAAAATCATCATGAGCTACGAGGCGCATTTCCACCTAAGTGATTACGTCAATAACAAAATCTTCGTTTCTGGGGCACTGAAAATCCGCGTGTGATGCACGAAGGGCTATTAGATCCATTCAAAGCCACTGTGTGTTGAGGAGGGAGTAGTGATTGGGCCGTATTTTTTTGAGGACGCTATCGGCAATACGATCACAGCTATATGCGAACGCTACAGCGCTGTGATAAACGACTTCTTATTGCCGGAATTGGATGAGCGGGGCTTGGTGAACATATGGTTTCAAGAAGACGCAACCGCACACACAGCATGAGCCACAATGGATATTTTGAAGGAAGCATTTCCTGGTCGCGTAATCTCCCGTTTTGGTGATTTATCATAGCCAGGAAGATTGCTCGATTTAACCATTCCAGACTTCTTTCTTTGGGACTACTAGCAGCCACGGGCTTATGCTAACAAGCCTCAGACAATCGCAGCCCTTAAGGAGAATATTCGACAGGAATGCGAACAGTTATCACCGGAAATTTTGCGGAAAGTCATGGAAAATGCGACAAAACGATTACAAATATGTGGCGGTAGCCACTTGACGGATATCATCTTTTCCACTTAACAAAAAAAAATTGTAAAGGCTCAAATACAGACTTACATCACTCAAAAGTATTTTGTTTTTATTTAGTAAAAAATTATTGTAATTCAAAAACAAAATTGGATGATTAATTTTGTGCCACCTTGTACTTACCAGGTTTAACTTCATAGACATTTTGCTCAGAAACACACTTTACAGACGGAAATTACCCTAAAATACCAGACTGTAATATGTATCAAGTAAACCACTCTGATAATAAAAGCTCATCGCGGTACAGCGATTATAATAACATAGAACATTAAACCAATAGAACCTCTTCTTCTACTTCTTTTTAGATGGCGCAATTTGGACTGTGGACTTTAGTCCTGTGTGAACTTGGGCCTCAATTAACAAATGTCTTCAACTGGCACGATCTTTTGTCAGTTGTTTCAGGTGCTGCACTCCCAGTTGGTTAAGTTCCCTTCCACCTGTGTGCACCATCTTAGATTCAGTCGTCCTCTGCTAGGTCGTTCCCCAGAGTTGGATTCGAAGACTTCAACGGCCGGAGCTGTGCTGTCCATTCGCTCTACATGGCCTAGCCATCTTAGACGTTGGATCCGGAAACGACGTTCTAGACCGATGTCGATGTACAGCCCGTACAGTTCGTCATTGCATCTTCTCCTTCACTCTCCGTTTATATAAACAGGGCCATAAATTAAACACAGAATTTTCCTCTCGAAGCGACCAAGGGCATCCTCATCCGTTTCCGTTAAGGCCTGCGCTGTAAAGGAGGACCGGCATGATCAGTGATTTATATAGTGCTACCTTGGTTTTTCGAGAGAGAGCTCTACTTCTCAATTGCCTCTTTTGCCCCAAGTAGCAGCTGTTAGCAAGATTAATTTTGCGTTTGATCTCAGCGCCGATGTTGATGTCGCTGGTCACTAGTAGCCAAAGTAGACGAAGTTCGTGACCAATTCAACTTTGTAGCCGTCAATTGTGACGTTCTGGCCAAGACATCGGTGTTGTGCGTCTTTTTCGGATGACAGCATATATGTATTTGGTTTTACCCTCGTTCACCGAAAGACCCATTTTAGCCGCTTCAGCTTCAATGCTTTTGAACGCTTCATTGACGTCTCGCTGTGCTCGCCCAATTACGTCAATATCATCCGCGTACGCAAGCAATTGCGCAGACTTGAAATAGATCATACCCCTTGTGTTGGCCAGGGACTCTGGTATGATCTTTTCAAGCACAATTTTGAAGAAGTTACAGGACAGTGCATCACCTTGCCTAAGTCCTTTTTTAACATCGAAGGTTTCGGTTAATTCGCTACTGGCCTTAATGGAGCAGCGAGAATTCTCTATTGTCACCCTGCACAGTCGGACGTGTTTGGCAGGGATGTTAAAACTAGACATGGCTCGGTATAGCTCGTCCCTATGCACACTGTCATATGAGGCTTTAAAATCGACAAAAAGTCGGTGTGTGTCGATCTGAAATTCGTGGCTCTTCTCCGAAATCTGCAGTGTGGAAATTTGGTCTATTTTGAATTCCCCCCTCCCCCTCTCATTCTCACCACAGGGAATTAACATATTGACCCGCAGACATAAACAAGACCTTATAGACTTCTGTCTTCACAAAGGTATACCGAGGACAAGCTTAACCGCAAGACTTGCCTTGAATTCTCATTTGACCACTCCCTCATTATCACCACATACATAGGTGACCAAGCTAACAAGCTTACTCATAATACAAGGCTTTCCAACAAAAGAATTGACAGGCAAACTTTTAAAGACACTATCATGCAAGATTTATCCAAATACTCTGAAAATATAGAAAATGCAATAGCTCACCTCAATGGCACCATAATACATGAAATCAAGAGATCCATACTACAACTTGTCTCCGGATAACAAATCTTATATTCCTCAATACCATTGAAAACGATGGCAATCGAATCGAACTGCTGTAAAATTACAAAAACAAGCGCCTTAACTATTACTTAGCAAACTTGACTCCGACTTTCCAAACAAATTATTCTATTCGGAAAGCCAGAAAAAACATGGTCTAAGAGCAATGCAGAAAAAGTTGCAACATTAGGAGCTGTCTTTGCCAACTGTTTCACAAACGAGAAAGACAACAGTCCACTTCATCATAAATGACCAATTCGGATTCAGACTACATCACTCGACAATACAAAAAACATACAGAGTAATAAATAAAATTTCAAATGATTTAAAAAATAAAGGGTATTTCTTGATGTACATATCTATAACTTTCGTGTGATAGCACACGAGACTGCTTTACAATCTCAACATAGCCTTACCACTAGTCTTTTAACTTCTATTTAATAGTTACCTTGACCCAGGGAATTTGTATTTAAAATACTAGAACGGGTACTCCATACGTTTCTCAACGCGTTTCTCAGGGTAGCGTATTGGGGCCGCTACTTTATTTGATATACACAGCCGATGTGTCTACCCACATCACAACACACCATGCCAGCCACGTTTGTGGACGACACAATCATTTTGCAAGCTAGTAAAGAAATGAAGGGTGGTAGTGGTTCAATGGTAATCATCACCGACTGTTGAGCGGAAGGTGTGTAGTTCAAGTCGGACCATAGCCAAGAACAATTCCTATACGGAAAAAAAAACTGTGCAACAACACCCGTTGTGAATGAGAGATGATCAAAAAATGCTGACGAAGGCATAACGCTCGCAGTATAAGATCACTTCAAAAATTCATACTCTGCGTGTGCATTTCCAATATAACATCTTAATGGCATGGAATAAAAAAATTACTGTAAAACTACAAAACAACGCGACAAATTCAGTAGAATCTCTCGAATCCCAAGACAACCACCCCCGGAGAGTAGTGAACGAACATCTTCGACACAAACCATCTGCACCCCGTCCAGGTTGTGTGACAAACATCATAAGAGCGTAACTCGTGAACCTGCACGAAAAAAAAAATAACGGGTGCAAACAATGTACTCTAAAGCCCATTAAACAACTTCAAACAGTGGTTCACTGAATAGCGATTTCAAATTACGGAAGAAAACCCTATTCAGGTAATTTGCATAGGAAAAATCGATAGCCTATCTCCCCAACGTCAACTTGTTCAATCTGACTCCAACAACTATCACCGCGTCTCCAGCTATCTCCCGAACTAATTTCCTAACTTTGACCTCACGTCCGGAGTCAAGTATCCTATATCCGTAGCTTCCATGCCCTTAAACCCAAACAATCCTCCCCTTCCAACATCTCCACCCCAATTTCCATCCCTTCACCCAACTCTTTATTTCTCCGTACGAACAACGTTTGCCTTGCTTACCCAATCCCCTGTCACCCCACATTCTTTCGTTGATCCTCTTCTGCCCCCTATAATTAAACATACCAACTAACTATTGACCTCACCCAAAGTCGTTACGCTCTCTCGACTGAGAGATAAAAAGACATATGACAACATTCGTCCCTTTTTGGCTTATGTCCAGATAAACCAGACTCGGTTTGCTACGAAGGTAAAACAGACAAAAGCGTCATGATCTATATTCAACAGGAAGATGTCCCCATGGACTTTGCTAGCTTCAAGAATCTATCATCAAATATCAAGAATTCCTTAATATTGCGCCCCATAAAGTTTCAAAGGATCTTGATACATTCCGCCAATACATTTATTCAAAACGAATATCACACTTTCAACGCAGTAGAGCTGGTCACGATAAGTCTTTTCGACACTAATTCTCTTTCTCTTCCAGCAACCTCACTCTGTCAAAATCTTCGTCTTACCTTCTATTATCAAAATGTAAGAGGTCTACGCTCTAAAACCCAAGCTGTTTTTCAAAAGTTACATTCTCTATCCTTTGAAATGTTTGCTCTGACCGAAACGAACCTGATCCTCAGCATAAACAACTTCGACCTGACCCATCAAATTTTAACGTTTATCGCCATGACGAACTCAGCTGAGCCACTGAGGCTTGCCCTTGTCGAGGCGTCCTACTAGCCGCCCTTAATTCAATTGACTCTTCCCTCATTACTATTCTCCCTTCATCTCGACTTTGTCTCAATTAAGATTGTGCTGTCCCAGAAGACACTATACATCATTTGTTTCTACATCTTGCCGTCACAACCTATTGAATCCTATCAACTCGCCATTAACACAATTGACCAAATAATTGATTTAAGAGATCCTCTGGATGAAATCCTGCTGTTCAGCGACTTCAACCTTCCTCATCTTAAATGGGCTCAATCTGACGATCAATCGTTTTATATTGCCACCAATCCCACTACTGCCAAAGAATGTCTCTTCTTGGATCGCCTAGCAGATTCAAACCTTAGCCAAGTTAGTGACGTCTTAAACTACATGGGTAGACGACTAGACCTCATATTCACAACTGATCCCCTCAACTCTTTTGTTTCACTTTGTCCCCTTTCCGTTTCAACCATCAATAACTTCCATCCCCCGGCCTTCTTTCCTTTTTCCACGATTCTCCATTACAGAACACTCCTCCTACAGTTCCACGATTTTCACAAAGCTACATTTCACCAAATCAGTGAATAAAAAAATCCCTTCTCAATTTTGATAATCAAACTTTAAATGATGCTATATCCATATTTTACAGGGAAATATTGAACTCTCTCTCTTTACGTTCTTTTTTCCCAATGCAAAAATTTTAAGTTTTCGCTGCAAGTCTTTAATCTCCCCTAGACAACACGGTTTCCTCAAATGCAGATCTACAACCACAAACCTTATTGAATTTGTGTCCTTTAGTCTCTCGGCCTCGGCCTCGGCCTCGGCCTCGGCCTCTCGGTCGACGTTATTTCAATCAATTTCAGCAAAGCTTTTAATAAAGTCTCCCACAGGTTAATACTCTTCAAACTGTCTTCCCTAGGCTTCGATTTCATTTCTTTGAATTGGATGTGTTCGTTTCAGATCTTCCTTTTTTAACCATTTTTTAGCTTCCTCCGGCGTCCCCCAAGGCAGCCACTTAGTTCCACTTCTTTTCGTGCTTACCATTTCCGATATTGAACTTGCCGATGACACCAAGTTTCAGGCACCATTGACTGCGCGACCCTCTAGAACTCTGTCTTTATCAACACTAACCCTCGATATGTATGTACTATTTTACGCCGTACAAACGACAAAATACATAAGCTCCGAAACGACGAATAAACACAAATACGAGCACTTAAACGCTACAGGCCAACAGACTTAGTTCACAGGCATAGGTAGAACTGGGAACACCGTCTAAAATATATTAAACGGAAGGTAGAACAAAGAAAATAAAATAAAAAATAAGTGGCGACAACAACATCAAGAGGCGCTCGGTGTGAACCAAACCTCCAACGTCTTGGCTGGATTAAAACCCAACTACGTTTCGTAACTTAAGCACACTATGTAAAGGACACTGGTCCGACATCGCATCTGAACCTACATATAAAGGATTTTTCAATAAGGGCGGGTAGGTGTTGAAATGTAATAAAACAAGCTGGGTGTGAGATATTGACAAAATTCTTTTTTTGTTTGAAAGGAACATGTATGCCATAATGGAATATGCCTGTGTTATGTTCACCTTAAGGGCATCGTTCCATTTATTTATTCGCATAGACCTGCGACTTCGTGAAATCCCACAAAAAAAGGATTGCGGGGTCAAACGCATGACTTTCGTGGCCAATTCACGTCACCTCTGCGAGGGGTGCCTTAATTCGTTCATGCAGAATGTCAATCGTAAAGTCCATTATGTGGCACGTAGCGCCGTCCTGCTGGAACCACATGTCGTCTGGGTCCATATGGTTCAATTAAGGCCATAAGAAATTGGATATCATCGTTCTGTAGCGCTCGCCATTGACGGTGACCGCCTCACCAATGTCGTTTTCGAAAAAGTACGGACCAATGACGCCGCCGGCCCAAAACCAACACCAATCGGTACGTTTTTTAGGATGCTCACCTGGTGAACCTCGTGTGGGTTGGTGTCGTCCCATATACGGCAATTTTGCTTGTTGAAACAGCCATTCTTGAGTTGATCACAGACCAGTGAAGGAGTAGGTAGTGTCAGCTTGTGTAGTGCGAAAGAAAATAAGTAAGACTACGAGTATAAGTTCGCATTTGGACGAAGTATTCGCGGAACCCGAGTTATCGCAGTGGTAAAACGCCCGACCTGGAATCGAAAGGTCGTCGGTTCGAGTCCGCTGTCGGGAAAAATGTTTGTTCGTGCTTTTTGTTTTTTTTCTTCTCCGTGTTCTTTCTGCTACTTCCAAAGTAAATAAGAAGTAGCAGGGAGAGATGTCAGAAGACGGCGGCGGAAATCCCGTACGTCCTACGGAGTCGGAATCGGATGATTTATCAACCGATTTCGCAACACCGGCCGCCGTCATGAAAAGGCGCAAAAGGGTTAGCAGAAGGCCCAACCCAATTAAGCGCCCCTCCCTCACCCCTTCGGCTGAAAAGCTGCTAGTCGAAGAGAGGAAAGGGGCGCCATCACCATCACCATCGACGTCCAAGGCAGCTGGACAACAACAACAACAACATCAACAATCACTGCTCTCCGTGGAAGCAGACATCGCTTACCTCTCCGATGGTAGGGAAGGCCGCTATACAGGGGACAACAACCCCTTCGCCGCCCACTCAAGTTCGGGTACTGAGGAGGAGCTAAGCGAGCTCGAGGAGAAGGAACGTGTCCTACGTGCCAAACTAAAGGCCGTAGTTGACAAATTAAATAAGATGCGGCAGAAGGAGAAAGAGGAGGCAACGGCCGTCCAGCTTCCGTCACATCAACAGCAGCAACAACAACAGCAGCCGCAAAAAATGCTGCCAAAAAAAACGGCCGAACAGCAGCCACAACCTCAACTGCAGCAAAAAAAACAGCGACAACGACAGCAGAAGAAGCAGCAACCACAGCCGCAGCACCAACAACAACAACAGCCACAGCAGCAGAAACAACAACAACACTCGCAGCAGCAGAAGCAGCAGCAACAACAACAGCCGAAACAACGGAAGCAGCAACAACAGAAGCAGCATCAACAGAAGCAGCAACTACAGTAGCAGCAGCAACAGAAACAGCCGCAACGTCCCAAGGAGAAGGTGCCACCTATCCTTACCCACACCACGGCTCTACGCGAAACAATTGACTTATGTAAGTACGTTATTGGTGTAGGCAATTTCGTCTTTAAAGGTATAGGTGAAAACCGCTATGCTATCCAATGTAACACACTGGAGCAGCATAAGCGGGTCAAAGAACTATTAAAAGAGACCACCACTGAGTTCTTTTCATTTACCCCTAAGACCGAGAGGCTGCAGACGATGCTCCTCAAAGGCGTGTATTCGACTACCGATCCCGAGGAAATGCACTCAGAGCTCAAAGAGTTCGAGAGCGACGACCTCAAATTCGTGGGAGTCAAGTCGTTCACCACGGCGCGGGCCAGACGGGAGAAGCGTGTGTTACCATTCTTCCTGGTCCAGCTCGCACCCAATAGCAAACTGGAGAGGCTAAGGACCATCACTTCCTTAGCATCCCAGTCTGTAAAATGGGAAAAATTAAGAAGACACGGAAACATTTTACAATGTATCCGCTGTCAAAGGTTCGGGCACGCCGCGTCGAACTGCGAGATGCAGCCTCGATGCGTTAAGTGCGCAAAGAACCACAAGAACGAGGAATGCGATCTGACTCAAGACAAGGTCGCGGACAGGGAGCAGCTCGAGTGCGTGCTCTGTAGGAACCGGGGACACCCTGCGAACTATCGGGGATGTCCTAAGTTCCAAGACATCAAATCAAATCTGGCTCGTAAGCAGAAGGTTGAGGAGAAACGTCCGGCAGGTCGCTCACAAACATCAGCCGTCACACCCCAAATGACCTACGCCCAAATGGCGGCAGGTCTGAGGCAGACGGTACAAAAGCCTGTGGCTGTTGCTAAAGCCCCAGTGCCCGTTACTAAGGTACCGGAGGCCGAGGGGGACCTGCGTTCGATCTTGCTCGCCATCCAAGGGCAGATCGGCCAGCTCCAACAGGAGATCCATGAGCAGGCGACCCGAGTGGACAGAATCTACTCGCTTCTGCCGGGCCTAGCGCCTCTTGAATCGTGATGGGTACGCCGGTAGAGAGTCCCTTAAAGGTCCTGTCGGTGAATGTGAATTCACTGATTAGGATTGAGCGAAGAGCTGTACTTTTCAACTTGTTGCAGGACGAAAGCCCCGATGTACTTTTGGTTAAGCGAAACAAAGCTAAGCCAAAAGCACAAAATCCGGCACAATTCTTATAAAGTAATTCGAAGAGACCGACCCAACGCCACACGAGGCGGGGGAGTTGCGATATTTATTAGAAATAACTTTAAATATAAAACTATATATAGCAGTGAAGTGCGGAGATTCCAGGTGCTAGAAGCCTGTATTGTGTGCATTCCTCTCCGAAATGGAAAGAGAATGTACATTATATCAGCTTACGCACCTGAAGCACCTCAACCTAACGTTTTCATGGCAGAGCTCGAGACACTTTTTCGGACTCTGCGCCTAAACTCGGTAGAGAACTTCTACATTCTGGCCGGTGATTTAAATGCCAAACATAGTGATTGGGGAGCCTACTAAGCCATTGGTGGGTTCTGCAGAGCATAGAGTACAGACTCAAAATACTCGCAACGGATAGTCCGTCGTATCCTAGGAGCGGCTCCTATCTGGATCTCATGCTACTTGACTCTCGACTGAGACTCTCTGACACAAACGAATGGTCTACTAACTGTCTACGGACCTTCGTATATGACAGTGACCAATGCGGACTAAGCGCCATAATCAAATTACCAGACGAATTCGCGGAAATGGCAGAGTACGTCCAAACGTACCCCTATGATTACAGTAGGGCGCGCTGGACACGCTTCACCAATTCTCTGACGAGAGCGCTCACTTCGAGCGCCCCCTTCCCACCGTCTAATAGGAACCTGTCAAACCACGAGATTGACAGGTACCTCCAACAAATGGACGATATCATTAAACAGACAATGAACAATACGATACCACGCTAACGACAGCACGATACCACAAACGTATACCGAAACGCGACAATCGACGCACTGCACAGACAAAAAAGTAGACTACTGACAAGACTCAAACTCTTGTACAGGCGGTTTACCGACAGACAAAACTCGGAGGTCAGGACACTGAAGTCACTGATTAAAAATATCCAACAGTTAATCAAGGAAAATTACAGAATATCTGTAAGTTTGCATTGGAACAACAGAATTCGTGCTGTAAAATCCAACAGTGCGAGTATGTTCCCGCAAATAAATAAAATATTTCGGAGAAACAATCAGAATGATATTCAGGATCTAAAGCTTCCGAGAACGTCAGACAATGAACGCTTGCTACGAACAGTCAGCATCGGTCCAGAGACCGCAGTCTTGGATGATAATTTCTTCGTGATCGAGGATCCCCAGGAGAAGGTGGCGACAGTGGGAGCTGTATTCCAGGAAGTGTATACGGTGAATGACAGCATTCGCCCAAACCGCGACCTGGAAAACAGAGTCCTACTTCATCACTTCTACCTTCAAAATGATATAGATCAATGGCGATCAGAGAACCTTGGTTTTACCAGTTTCAATGATGATTTTATGGCAAACAATGCTGTCGCCAGTGAAGGGGCTAACACCCTGTTCATTTCGACGGATGATCTCCGGATGATCTTCGACTCATTGAAGAAAAAAAAGTCCGCGGGAACCGACGGTATATCCAATGTTGTGCTTAGGCACCTTCCACCAGTGGCTGTAGAGAGGTACACCATCCTGTTCAACAATGCACTGAATAATGCATATTATCCAGTGCACTGGAAAACAGCGGTGGTGCAACCAATCCCCAAGAGGGGTAAAGACACCTCCAACCCGGCAAATCTTCGGTCAATAAGTCTCCTTCCGAGTATCAGCAAGGTGTTCGAGAAGGTAGTCCATAGAGCCCTGTCTAAATGGGTTGAGGATAAGAAAATCATTCCGGATAACCAATTCGGTTTCAGGGCGGGGCATGACACCATTCATGCCGCGTCGAAGCTCGTATCGGATATCCAGTGGAATAAATGCAAGAACCAATGCACGGGTGCCTGTTTGATTGACTTGGAAAAAGCCTTCGACACCGTATGGCTAGAAGGACTTTACTACAAGCTCAGTCGGTTGGGCATAAGTAAACCACTGCTATATATGATTTTTGACATGTTAACAGGTAGAAAGTTCGTAGTGAAAATTGCCAACGTGACTTCTACCCAAACATTTGATATTAACAACGGACTGCAACGGGGTACGGTGAACTCGCCGATACTTTTCAGCATTTACTTCAGTGATCTGATAGCTTCTCTTCACCATTCAATAGCGTACACGGACGATTTAATTGCGTACAGATCAGGTCCAACGATCGACGTCATTGTTACTCTTCTGCAGCGTGACTTCGAAAAAATTCAGCAGTATTGTGATGACTGGAAGTTGAAAATCAACTTCCAGAAATCAGAATCTATTTTATTCAGAACGCCTTTGTCTAGGGCCTCTCGGGACACTAGAAAAAATTGGCGCAGGTTCTCAATTTCTGGACCGGACGGGCGTCCACTGGCGAGACAAAGTGTAGTCAGATACCTTGGGATCGTGCTGGATCAGTATCTATATTTTGACAAACATGTAGATGCTGCTCTGGCAAGGGCCCGGGGCGCTTTCGCTCTGACAAGATGGCTGTTTCATAGCAGCCAACTTGACTCTAGGGTGAAGGTAATCTGCTACATGGCCTTAATCAAGCCCATGGTTGCCTATGGATGTCCCGTCTGGTTCAATGTGAGAGCCAGCTTAATGGAAAAGATTCGAGTGTTTGAGAAACAATGTCTCAGGACTTGTCTCGGGTTACATAGGACACCTGAATCTGAGTACACGAAATTTTACCCGAACGAGGTTCTATACGATAGGGCCAGGATTTTACGGGTGGACAATTTTCTGATAAAACTGATTCGAAGCCACGTTGCAAGAGCAATGACTTCGGACAATAACTTGATCTCTGGGGCTTACTACCCCAACTACTTGTACCACGAGAGGGTGCGCCTTAACGGCTTTGTCCCACCAGAGGCATTCCTCTATTTAGACCAGTGTGGGCTAATCCAAGATAGATTGGCGGTACCGCTAATCTTCCACGTGGCCCGGAATTCCGTGGAACTACGGTTCCTCTACGAATGTGATGTCGCGCTCCACGAGCCCGAGCGCCTCAGGTTCAGTAGGTCGAATTCACGCCGAGATCGAGAAGACGTCGTCCGACAGCATCAACGTTTTTGGTGGTTGGAACGGACTACGTCAGTGGTAAATTTTTATAGGACAGCCTCTTCAAGGCAAAGCCCGCCAAACACCAATGGCAGGCTTGCATAGGTTATTGTAGTTTAGGGTAGGTTAGGGTAGGCTAAGGTAGGCTAGGGTGGTGGGTAGGTTCAGTAATTTTAGTTTGACAAACAAAAAAACAAAAAAAAAAAAAACAAAAAAAAAAAAAACAAAAAAAAAAAAAAGGAAAAAATACATAAAACAAGATAAAAAGATATATATATATAATATATATTATGTATATATTTTTATATATATATTTTAGTTAAGGTAGGTTAAGCTAGTTTTTAGTTAGGTTTAAGTTTTATATATATAAAAAAAAAAGTTATCTGATGCTTAGTTTTTTTTAAAAAAAAAAAAAATATTTTCTTAGCTTAAGTATAAATTACATATTTTAATTATTATATTACAATTTTTTTTTTATTTATTAGGCCGAAAGGTAATTTAATCTGTTCTTTTTACTTTAGAGTGTCCGTACGGGGCCAGTAAGGTATTTATAAGTTAGTTAAGCTAGTTTAATCATTTTTGTCTAGCGTAAGATAGTTGTTAAGAAATTGATATTAAAAATGAAATGAAAAAAAAAAAAAAAAAAAAAACAGCCATTCATCCAAAAATGCGCCTCGTCGCTAAAGATGATTTTTCGGCCAAAATTGGGGCCCTCTTACAAACGCTTCGAAGCTCAGTCAGCTAACAAATGTCGTTGTGTAGGGTCATGAACTTTGAGCTCTTGGGTCAGTTGAATTTTGTACGGGTATAGATTAAAGTCCCGATACCAAATTCGCCAAGTTGAAGTCTATGAAAAGCCGAGTTCTTGGGCATGGCGAAGAATCGACTGCCTTCGACTGATTCTGCTGTACACTTACGGACCGCTGGGATGTTCTCGGCCGATCTTAAGTTCATTTAACGTACGAATGTTGGTTGATTGACTACCGAATTGGTCATCTCAAATTTGGCCATCAAACGTTGAAAAGTCGACTGTGAAGGGCCACCACGTGAAGGGCGAGCACAATTTTGGTAATAAAGTTTCATCATTTAGACGTACTGTTTAATAGTGTAACTTGCGATTGCAATTTGGCATCAGTAAGAAAATAATAAACAACAGATTTGACAGATGTCACCAAAACAGCATGACCGCAACATGCCGCCAAGATCTACTCGCCCCAATTGACAAACCCTTTACTTCTAAACTTTAAATCTTAAATCTTAAAGCCTGACCGACTGCATCAGAATAACGTTTTTGGGTCGATAATGGAAGGCGAAGCTTGAAGCAAATAATGAACAACAGTAGCACCTGCCCTTACTATACAACTCTCGAAAATGATCTTGATCTCGTCGCAATTACAATAAAAGTCTAAAGGAACCACAGAGAATAACGTCTGTGACTCCCTGACAGTCAGTCACTAACAGATTACTCATTCGTATAACAGTCGACAGTTGTATATTTATTTAAATGTTTTATTTTATATTTAGTATTTGTAAAAGGGTTAAAAGGTGGTTAAAATATGGAGCATCGCGCTTATATGGTGCCATATATGATCGGAGGGAGCCGTGGACGCTCACGCGCTTCATCTTTAGCTACTTCATGGGAATTGGTGTGGCGATTCTCTTCTGGAATACGTTTATTCAAAACCTGGGACTGTCGTTGGACTATAACTACTTTACTTTGATTGCCCTTCTTATCTTCTTTGGTTTGAACTTTAAATTGGATCATTTGGGTTATGGTTTTATGATTTCTAAAATTCTAGGAATTGGCTTCGTGTGCACCACCGCTTTAAAATGCATCGGATTTCTGATATGCGTGGGATTGTTGGGCAAATCCGGTAGAGGTTTTGTCCGTGCTTTGTGTGTCGCTTATGTGATCTCGGGTAAGGAGTCTCTGTTGATCTTCTAACTCGTAGCAATGCAGAAATATTTTGCAGGACCTATAACGAATCTGGCGAAAAATGGTCACGAAATAGTCCGGGTGTTTGGCTGCACTACCATCTTAACATATAATCTGACAAAAACTCGGTTCGATCTCATGACCAAACCGTTCCAGAATACACTCGCTGCAATGAAGGATGAGATGTCAGAGGTGAGACATAATTTCGAACACATCGAGGACGTACTGCGGCCGATCAAAGAGGAGATCACAGGGGATTATGAGAAAGAGAAAAAAATGAGGACGAACCCGATCGCTGAGAGGTTCATTCGTGAAAGTATCCTGCCCGCTTTGTCTATGGCTGATCCCAAGAAGGAATTGGATCGTAAACAAAAAGCAATGGAATTAGAAAAGAACTATTCCAACAAAATGAGACAGAGGTGCAAGGAGCAGCTGGAAAGAGGTGAAAATCGCTGCAAGGAGGCCTTCAGTAAAGCTTATGATCAATGCATGGATAAGTTGCCGATCATTGTCAACGCACTACTCTGCTGGCCCATGAAGATTGACTATATTTGCAACATGAAGCTGCTTGGATGGCAAGAAACTGGAGGTATATGTGACCCGACCAATGCCTTGGATCCGAAGCTGGGCGAGAATATGCTTCATTTGCAGGAAACTGAAAATGAGCTGTTTCAAAACATGACGGACGTCCAATTAACGTATAAGATCGCCGTGCCGCAGCAGCCTGCGCAGTTAAAGTACGCAAGTTTACATTTACATATCGAATGGCTCGGATGGATGTGGTCTCTCCCCTCCGTAGGGCTGCGAAAGAAACAGCCAAGGCCGTCACAAAGGAATTCGATGAGAAAAAGAAGCTCTTCGACTACGCGATGGTAATAATGCAGAAGATTCTCTCGATTGTTTTCATCCGGATTATTATTGGTGACAAAGATCTCATTCAATCGGAAAACATTCTAACAAACTGCATTTCAGCATCGATTTCCTACCATAAACGCTACCTGCAGCGCATTGAGTTTGATAACCTGTACATTACACCGTACTTTAAGAGAATTGATTTGCGGCGCAAAACAGATCAGCATCATTCCATTTTACCCCTTAAAAAGGTAGGTATATCTGAGGCTTTTTGTGGATTCATTGGAGGCATGAAAATCGTTCTAGTTTGAACGCCAATATCTGGTGGACATCGATGAACCTCATAAAAAAACAAAGGAAGAGTCCAGAGCCATTACATATCTCCTATTAAAGCTTATTCTGGAAATACTCATCTCATCGTTCTTCCTCCTCCTCGATCATATGGTAGTGGTGCTGTTGAGAATCATCGCTGATAAGTCCGAAATTGCTTACTACCAAGAAGGTGAACACCTCATAAACTTCGAGGTAAACATGATAGAATAAACGTTATGAATTCAACCCAAGTTTCTCTGAAAATCTAGATAAGTGGATCGGGGCTGTTGGCTCGTCTCATGCGGACCACATTGGAGAATTTCAACATGCATGAGACCGTGTCCACTAGTCTCAGCAATGAAACTTGTCTGCCAAAGCCCTCAGCCCTACCGAGACGGTAAGTATCCTTAACTCCATATCATATGCTCAATGGTCCAATCCTGCTGTAGATACTACATGACCCTACTTGGATTGTACTTGATTACATTCCTGATGTCGTACTACAGTTCAATTATGTTACGTCTGAGAAGATCCATTTGCAGTTTCTTCTACTACAAGCGCGAGAAGCAGAGGATCCTCCATCTCTACAACAAAATGCTTAAAGACAGGAAATCAATATTCGAGTCTATGCTCATAAATGTCAAGAAGAGCGTCGAATCCCGTCGGATGAAAAGGCGATTTAATTTATTTTTGGTAGGTTCGAGTATCTCAGAATGTTAAATTCTGTTTTTCGCTTTTCTCTCGACTGTTGTAGTGGCTTCGAGTGAATTATCCAGGATGTTTCGGTTGGCTGCGATGTTTTAAATGTGCGCGAAGGAGTTGTTTGATATGCAGGGAACCAGAGCCGCGAAACCGTTAGAGAGCCCATCATTATGTGACTTAATAACCTGCTATTTCAGTTATTTTCTTTTAGCAAATGACGATTCTTCGATCGAGTTTGTTATGTGCGATTACTCGAACTGCGGATTTGTTTACTGCGAAGAATGCTGGAATGACATTGGGCAAGTGTGCATAGCATGCCAGCAGGAAGCAAATGTCCTGAAATATTGCTCACAATTGTGAATGTATTTTTATATGCAATATATTTTTCATGTTTATTTGTAATATTATTATCGTACAAGAAAATATGAATAAAGCATTCTTAATATGTACATATGGGGTTTGTTCAAAAAATAAAGTGACTTTTTGAATTTCGCAGTTTTTTATGTTAGTATTTTGAATACTTAGTTTGTTTTTTACAGATATAAAAGTTAGACGTATTTTCATGTGCTTGAGTGTTTTGACAAAAAAAAAATGGTCGAAGAATTTGTATTTAGATTTTGGTTGAAAATTAAAATTAAGTATTCCGGCGTACTCCAAATATTGACTGTGGCATTTGACGAGCCTACTACACAAAATTATTTATAAGCGGTATAAGCTCTTCACACAAGATTGAGAAGTTGTTAAAGATCATACCCGTTTTGGACGACCCAGCATGTCGACAGTTGTAACAGAAGAAATCATAAAAGCAGGAAGAAAATTGTTCTGGAGAATTGTCGAATCTCTCTCAGAGAACTTGCTCTCACTGGCTCACGGCATGACTTTTTTTCAAATATTTTGGGTGTGAAACGTGTTTAAGCGAAGTTTGTTCCGAAATTGCTATATTTTCGTTAACAGAACCGTCGCATGAGCATCATGTCTTTTACCAAAAACAATACTATAATCCTGCCTCAGCCACAGTATTTACTGGACTTGGGCCCTTACGACTTTTTTCTCTTCCAACAATTGAAAAGACTCTTGAAAGGAGAGTGAAATATTCTTTGGTTCAATGATTGTAAAATAAATTTGATCAGATGTGATGGTAAGAGATGGGTCAGATATCCAAAGAATCCAGCACACCAGCGACAGTGCAACCGCAAAAGCTGGTGGTGGAATGTTTTTCGTTATTTGGCATAGGTTCAGTATTTTGGATAAATGGCACCATGGATTCTCAATTCCTTGGAAAATGTATGGGCAATCTTGGAAAATAGAAAAGTTACAAAATAAAATTAGTATTCATGTTCATGTTCAGGTCAACGATTTTTCAATTGGCCCGGCAAGAGTTTCGAGGCCTGTAGCGGCCATATTGTTTTGGTGACCTCTGTCAAATCTGTTGTTTATTATTCAGATACTGATGCCAAATCAGCATAGCAAGTAACACGGTTGAACAGCACGTCCAAATGATAAAACTTTATTACCAAAATGAAAACTCAGTGTGAAAGTGCGCCTTGCTCCTTTTTTTTCGAGAGATGTTGTGGTCCTTCACAGTCGACTCTTCAACGTTTGGTGGCTAAATTTAAGATGACCGGTTCGGCAATCAATCAGCCAACATTCGTAGGTCAAAGAAACGCAGGATCGTCTGAGAACAATCACGAAAATCATGCGATTTGATCCCGCTAGCATTTTTCTTGGGGGTGTTCGTCCGTCCATAGTCAAAAGCAATTCCTATACGGAAAAACTGTGCAACAACATCAGTTGTGAATGAGAGATGATCAAGAGCTGCTGACGAAGGCATAACACTCGCAGCATAAAATCACTACAAAATTCATACTCTGTATGTGCATTTCCAATGACACACCTTAATGACCACCTTAATCACATGGAAACAAAAGAGTTTCTGTGAACTACAACCAACGAAAATTCAGTCGAATCTCTCAAATCCTATCTAGGACAACCACCACCGGAGAGTAGTGATCGAACATCTTCGACACAAACCATCTGCACCCCATCCAGGTTGTGTGACAAGCACCATAAGAGCGTACACTCTAGAACCTGCACGAATTATAAAAAAAAATTCCTGAAGTCGCAAGTCTATGCGAATAAACCACAATCGACATATGCCTTTAAGGGGAACATAACACAAGCCATCGCTCTAATTCGGCAAATCATTGCAAATTGGACCATTCGGATCCGTGCCACCGCAAGAAGCGAAGCCAATGTCATATTCCATACATAATGGCATACATGGGCCTTTCAAATGAAAATTTTGTTAACACCTCACACAGAGCTTGTTTTATTTCCTTGCAACATCTACTCGCCCTTATTGAAAAACCCTTTATGGTCGTGTATAGGTTGTAATTTTTTGTATACAATTTTTTACGTGAGCTTGGGTAAAATTGGCAACAGGATAATTAGGACAGGAAAATTAGGTTATGTCTTTTCCTTGTTTCGGAATGGCGTGTACAATACTTTAGCTAATTTCCATGTTTCTGGGATTTTGTTCGAAATATGGTATTAAATATATTTCTAATATTAATAATTCCATGGTTAGTTTACAATTTTTTTTTCGATCACCATACGATATTTCTGTTAATAGCGGCGTTCACACTCTACGATTTGTCTATCCGACTTGTTGGACGACCAAATTATGCTTAGCGTTCACATTATACAACTTGCTTGACAGACTTCATTTGTGAAAAAAAATTTCGAAGGTTAGCATGGCGGCGCATGCTCTTGTTACAGTGATGATTATTGATGAAGTCCTCGAAAATGAAGAAAAAAAGCAAGAAAAAAGGATAAAAACGAATGTGGATTATACCATGGGTCGGAAAACTAATAATTTCTCAATGGTAACGTAGTCAAGAGGATTGTACGAATATTCGTCAGAGGAGTTACTGAGAAAAATAAGGCTTCATATGTATTAGAAAAAAAAAAATACAATACTGTACAGTTAAATTTTCCATACTTCTGAAAATTGCCTGCACACTTCAAAGAAACCAACCCAAAATTATTTTTCCTTGTCTGTCGTCATATCATTCATTCCGCTCAAAATTGCTGTTCACTCTCTGAAGTCACAAGCAAAAGTGAAAAAATGCTCTGAAGTCGTACGACAACTGTTCACACCTTACGACAAGTTGATCAACAAAGTCAAAAAGTTGAAAAAATTGAACTTCCATACGACAAGTCGGACGACATGTCGAAAGAGCGTTCACACTTACGATTTACCCCATCAAGCAAGGTTTTCCAACAAGTCGGATGGACAAATCGTAGAGTATGAACGCCGCTAACGTGAATTTTAGAGAGCCACGTCGAGTTCGAATGGACGTAAGCACTCGCTTGCTCGCGAGGAAATTCAAAGAACCCATCTTCACGTTGTCGCGTTTTATTGAAAGTGATTTGGTGGCATGATAAACAGCACTCACGTTTGGATTGAAGATAGTAATGACGGCAGTCAGTATTACGGTCGATGTTGGGTTCACACTGCTATATCTAGTCTAATGAAGGTCAGTTTCGATGAGGAGCATCGCCATAAAATGTGCCAATTGGGCACGTTGCAGGCAATAGCCGGTCTAGTTCATTTGAATCACGCCTGAACCACGGACTGAAGTATGCTGTAATTCGTTAAGGTGTTATGCCTTAACGGCTCTGACGAAACTCGTATTCGGAGATGAAAACATAAAACAAATTCGCTCCTACCTGCATGTTGTCTTTTTCTTTCCTTTACCGTTACCAGTTTTGTGGTACAAAGTCCCTCATTTGATGGAATCACATCCGTTCTAGTTCCAGATACTCATAAAGGTCGAAACAAATAAAAGGCTGGACACGAGCAACGCTCGCTTCTACGATGAAGGAATTATTCCAAATAATTCTTTTGCTCGCAATGTTAAAATCCGCATTTATAAAACCATAATAATACCAGTGACACTTCTCGGATGTGAAAACTGGTGTCTGACTAAGAAGGACGAAAATAGATTTCGGGTCTTTGAAAACAAGATCCTAAGGAGAATTTATGGTGGAAAACACGACGAAGAAACAGGTGAATGAAGAAAACTACGCAATCAAGCATTCGAGGAACTCTATTCAGCCCCAAGCATTGTTCGCATAATTAAATCGCGAATACTAAAATGGGCAGAAAGCGTGGAACGGATGGACGGTGGACAAAAAATCAAACGAATAATGAGTGGAATACGCGTAGGAAAAGACTGCCAGGTAGGCCATGAGACTGATAGGAGGACAATACGAGTATAGGAATGAGTCTATTGTACAATAGAAGAGATGGGACAAAACAACGAAACATGGAAGGAACACTCTCATGACAGGGAGGCTTGCCGAAGGGTGGTCAATGAGGCTCTATACTTCCGAGTTCCAAATGGCCGGTTATAATAGTAATACAGCGACCGTAATACAGCAATTTTTGTCCGCTAAAGAGGAGCGTCCGCCTAATCAATTTTATCAATTTAAGATTTTATTAATTTAAGATTGATGAATAGCCATGTAAGGGAGATCCATTTTGTAAATGAATAATACATTTAATACATTTCCATATGGCTTTATAATTCTTTTAAATGTTAGAAAACAATGTAATCGTTTTCTAGAAATTGCCTTAAATTTGCAATGAATGTCAACGCGGTTTTGTTTGAGAGTACTTCACAAGAATCTTCAGACATACATACATATGTAGGTTCAGTACTGTATCATTATTGTTGTGAATTATGTCTACTGTTTCGCTACTCGTACAATCTATGTCACGTTCGTGCTCTAGATTTTCTGTCGCTATATCATTGGCTATTGCGAAAAAATCTTCATTATCGGAAGAAGACTCCTCAAATGTTTTGGCCAGCTGATAATTCCAAGCCAGCATTGCTAGGGGTGAGTCATTTTTAGACTCGAATTCCATTAAACCATTTCCACCTTTGTCGAACCCAGCTTTTTTAAAACAATTTTTTTATTGTTTCCGGCTGCATCTTACCAGACTACTTTTATGAAATGTATAGCCTCCGAAACGTTAACTGATTTATTTGCCGAACATGTATCAATACTTGCCAAGATATGTTTAACAAGCAAGCTTCGAAAGTAAATTTTAAAATTTTGAATAGCACCTTGATCTAACGGCTGATAAGCTGAATGTATTGCACGGAAGAAAAATAATTTTAATATTTTTTAATCGTAAGTCTCGAGGGTGGGAGGTTGCGTTGTCCAGGAGTAGTAGGATTTTTCTATTCTGCATGGCTATTCTTCTGCAAAATTCCATTAACCATTTGGACATCAAATCACGTTTCATCGATGCCTTCTTGTTTGACTGGCATTTTATTGGTAACTTCTCGAGATCCACTGAGGTAAACGCTCTGGGGCGTGCAGCTTTCGCAATCACAAGTGGCTTCTCTTTCTCTCCGGCGAAATTCATGTAAAATAGGACTGTGAGTCTTTGATATTGACATTGAGTCATTGACTGTGACATTTTTCGGTTTTATTTGGCAAAACTCTGAAGAAGATGCCTGTCTCATCAGCGTTATAAATATCCTGCGGTCTATAACCAATTTATATTGATGGAAGTTTCTCTAAAAACTTTTGAACATCTAATGGGTTCAAAGCAGCAGCTTCTCCAGATGCACATGGAAAAGTTATGTTGTCTCTTGCGCCACCTTTGCAACCAACCATTAAATATTGCAAAATCAACGATTCCGAGTTTCAGAGTGATTTCCTTCGCCTTCTCTTGAATAATTGGCCAGGTTACAAGGAAAGTTTCCGACCTGGACATGAAAAAGCAGCACTCGTCAATAAAAGCTAGTGCTTGTAGTTGTGCATCTTTTGACAGTTACTCACCAACATTTCAGCCATTTTGGACTTGTAGTTTTTATTTGACAGTTGTTTTAGTGATTCGATGTCAGTGTTTTTCTGAAAATAGACAAAATTGAGTATCGAGCCGTCATTAAATTTTTGTTTTTGAAAAGCAATACGCCTACGCAAATCAAAAATGAGTTGAACTCTGTGTATGGGGACACTGCACCATCGTTTATCACAGTGAAATTTTGGGCAGCTGAATTTAAACATGGCCGTGAGAGCGGTTCGCGTGTTGGGTGCCGCGTTAGCTCACAGTAGACCAAAAATGTGTTCGAATGAACATTGCGCCAACAGAACCGTAGTTTAGGCGCAATAACTTCAAGTTTTGGCGCCGATTAAATACTGTCAATGAAACTTGGATACACCATTATACGCCCGAAACAAAAATATAGTCAAAACAGTGGGGGAATCGGCTCCAAAAAAAGCAAAAGCTGTTTTTTCGGCTGGGAAAGTGATAGCGATTTTTTTTGGGATAATCATGGAGTTATCTTAATCGATTATTTTCAAAAAGGAAGAACCATTACAGAAGCGTAATACACCTCATTACTTGACCAACTGAAGGCAGAAATTGGACAGAGATTTTCGTCAGATGAGGACGCAAACCTATGTGAACAGTTATTTTGCAAAAAAAAACGCCACGTACTATTTGGACGGGTTAGAGAGATGGAAGCATCTCTGGGAGAAGTGTGTCGCGTTGCAAGGAGACTGTGTAGAAAAATAAAAATGTCTTGTATCTTTATTAAGTCGGAAACCTATAAGACCATCCTCGTACATTGTCCGCTTCCGGTGAAAAGGGTTCCGTCATGAAGTATATTAAAAAAACTGATTTGAGAGAAAACGTCCGCGCAAGACAGCTGTCCGCCTAATGTGCGTAGAGCAGTGTCATTATTATGAACAGCTCTTATACATGTGACTGGCACGTCAAGTTGGCGAAGCATATCTTGATTATAAAAACATACATCATCTTTTTTTGGCTATAATCTGAATCGCATCTTTAAAATCGTTCACGATTGGTAAGTTGTTCACTAAAAATCTATATTGCAGCAAACAGAAATCTACAGTGGACAGAGCGCCAGTAGCCATTCGTCCTAGAGTTTTTCGTAACGCCCGCAGTTCATTTTCTGACTCTCTCCTGATCTCTGTCAGCTCGAATACTTTTGTAAACTGCTATAATAATAATCGTCCATGTACCGAAAGCAATGGGAGCGCTTTTCGGTGACTATTCCTCCGTGGCACAACTTTTTCAAAATTAGCCTATAACAATTACCCCTTAGACTCTAGCTATGTGGAACAAATGCAAGAACCAATGCACGGGTGCCTGTCTGATTGACTTGGAAAAAGCCTTCGACACCGTATGGGTAGAAGGACTGTATTACAAGCTCAGTCGGCTGGGCATAAGTAAACCACTGCTATATGTATATGATCTTTAACATGTTCGTTCGTTTTGAAAATTGCCAACGTGACTTATACTCAAACATTTGATATTAACAATGGACTGCAACAGGGTACGGTGAACTCGCCGATACTTTTCAGCATATACTTCAGTGATCTGATAGCTTCTCTTCACCATTCAATAGCGTACGCAGACGATTTAATTGCGTGCAAATCAGATCTAACGATCGACGTCATTGTTACTCTTCTGCAACGTGACTTCGAAAAAATTCAGCAGTATTGTCTATCTATTTTATTCATAACGCCTTTGTCTAGGGCCTCTCGGGACATTAGAAAAAATTGGCGCAAGTTCTCTATCTTTGGGCCGGACGGGCGTCCACTGGCGAGATAAAGTGTAGTCAGATACCTTGGGATCGTGCTAGATCAGTATCTATATTTTGACAAACATGTAGATGCTGCTCTGGCAAGGGCCCGGGGCGCTTTTGCTCTGACAAGATGGCTGTTTCATAGCAGCCAACTTGATCAGGCCAATGGTTGCCTATGGATGTCCCGTCTGGTTCAATGTGAGAGCCTGCTTAATGGAAAGGATTCGGGTGTTTGAGAAACAATGTCTCAGGACTTGTCTCGGGTTACATAGGACACCTGAATCTGAGTACACGAAATTTTACCCGAACGAGAACCTGTTAAATCCTGTAAAACTGATTCGAAGCCTCGTTGCAAGAGCAATGACTTCGATCAATAACTTGATCTCCGGGGCTTACTACCCCAACTACCTGTACCACGAGAGGGTGCGCCTTAACGGCTTGATAACGTTTTCAGGCGTTATCAATGAAAAAAAGAATTAATCCAGGGTTATTCCAATACTGTGTCACTTTATTGTATCCTCATTGTACTCCGATTTTTTTCAAACTAATAAAAAAGAGGTCAATGTTTCATACATTAATTTGCCTACAAGTCCAGCCGCGTTAAAACCAAAAAAAAGGTTTTTCTTAGAAAAAAATGGTTCGGGTTTTTTTTAAATTTCTCAAAAACTACAAGACATTTTTGCACCCGGTTTTCTGTTTTTTAACTAAAAATTTTTCCAAAATTTTGAGTTTGAAAATTAATTTCTCAAAAACTACTCCTTAAAATAGCTTTGTTTCAAATCAAGATGAAAGAAGAGGTTTCTGGCTTTACAAAAAGGTATATCACGGCATTGTGGATGTAACTGTTGATTTTTAATAATTTTTTTTCCAAATTAAGTCAATTTTTTAGAAAATTGCCCCTCCCGGCTAAATGGGGGGAAATAGACCCCCCCCCCCTCCCATACGATTTTTTTCTTGTCTTGACCAGACCTACACGCTCTAGCTTTTTGGCACACTGCTCGTGGGACACCCTGTATATAAAACTGGGAAGTATGAAACAGTTTGTTAAAGCACACTATAAAAACGGGAATTGCCTTTCTTACATTTGCAATAAATTTCCTTAGCTCGCGAGAGAAAAGGTTAAAACTGGTATTTACGACGGACCCCACATTAGACAACTTACGAATTTTAAAACTGAGCTTGAGTTAAGAGCATGGACAGCGTTCGTATTGGTGGTGCAAAATTTTCTCGAAAACAAGGAGGCAGAAAATTATACCGAACTTGTAGAAGACCTCCCTTCACAAGTAAAAACTCTGGGATGTAATATGATCTTTAAACCGCACTTCCTCCATAGTCGGATATACAGGTTTCCAGAAAATGTAGGAGACATGAGCGAAGAGCAGAGAGAGCGTATGCATCAAGATTAATTCTTCATGAAGGAGTGTTATCAGCGTTTCTAGGACAGGAATATGATGTCTGACTATTGCTGGTGCTTTAAATGCCATTTCCCTAAATCCATATGTAAGAGAAAAGCTTTAAAGCGAATTTTTTTGGAACTCTATGATTGATTATATTTTTTTAATAATATTTTTTCCTGTTAAATACTTATATTTTTAATTGTTGGCCGTAACGAATCGGAACTCATAAGCTAGAGCTGATCCATTCTACAATAGTGGGCACTATTGCCCTTTTATTGCACTTTTCTGGTGGAGGATCAGTGTGTGATCATTGCTCGAAATCGAAAGACGCGTGACCAAGTTGCTTTCTACTGTTCATAATAGTGAAATTTGCTATTTTTTCTTTTAAAATGCCAAAACAAGTGAACCTTTTCCGGCTAAACTTGTTAAAATATGGGAAGGCAAAAAACAGAAATTGTGAAAGAAGTGAATTGTTCACGTTGTGCCGTTCAAAATGCAATCGAGCGGTACAACGAGACTGGTTTGCCCGAAAATCGCAAAAAATCTGGGAGAAAAAAAAGTTACGACGCCTCGGGAAGACCAATTATTAATACGATCTGCGCTCAAAAATAACAAGAAAACGTCATCTAAGCTTGCTTCTGAGTTGTCACGAACTTTTAGAAGAAGACTTAGGGAAGTTCGACTTAAAGGATGCAAAGTAAGGAAGATGCCGTAGCTCTCCGAAAAAAAGGCACACTTTGAGTGGGCGAAAAAACAAGTGCATTTCACTAAAGAATATTGGCCCAATATACTGTGGTCGGATGAATCTAACTTCGACGAACGTTCGAATTTTGAATCATTTTGAAATTGAACATCAAACATTTTAAATAATTTTAATGTTCTCTAGGCGAATTTATCATTTTTAAATTCCTTTTTTTTTTAATGTACAGACATTTGGAACCCCTGGTGTCACAAAGGGTTGGAGAGGAGTCTACCGAATGCATGGTACCTACTATTCAGTACGGTGGAGGTAGTATAATGATCTGGAGATCCTTGGCTACCATCGGTGTGGGTGATATGTACTATGTGTACTAAGGTCCAAAAGTTGTCCGGCCTAAACTATAAAATGAAGGTCAAATCTCAAACCACTTATATTATTTTCCAATATAATCACTCTTTATTTCAATACACTTTTCACAACGCTTTATTAACATTTCTATACCCTTAAAAAATAGTCTGAAGTTTTCCCTCAAAATGTGACAAAACCCCTCTTCATCAGTGTTAAATTTTTTTCCTCGCAAGTCCGATTTCAATTTTGAAAATAAATAGGGTCAAGTCGGGACTATACGGTGGATGGTTGAGCTCAGTTAAAATGCATTTTTTAATGGCAGCCTTGGAGACACCCTATGTGTGAATCGGCGCGTTGTCATGAAGCAACAACACTCCTCGCGATAGTTTTCTTTAACAGCATCTCGCAAGTGATATAGTAAGGAAGCATAGCATTCGCCCGTTACAGTTGTGTTGTGTTCTTTAAAATCCAGCAGTAAAATTCCCTCGGAATCCCAAAATATTGTAGCCATAATCTTTTTCTGAGATTGAGTCGCCTTTGTTTTTTTTTTGCCGCGGTGAGCTCGGACGACGCCACTCCATCGATTCATTTTTTGACAGAGGATCATGAAAAAGAAAAATGGTTTCGTCTTCTGTAACAATGGAATGCAATACTTTTTATGTCGGTTTCCACAAAGAGATAAAAACCGAGTGCAGCACTTGACACGTTCTTGTTTTTGAACAACAGAAAGAAGTTTTGGGACCCATCTTGCACTAATCTTATTCATACCCAAATGTTCATATAGGACTCTAAGCACAGTTGTTTTGAAACTCATTTGTACTTATTCTTAGGCTTTAGCCGTCCGGCTTCTAGTACTGTCTGCTCCACAAATTTAATGTTTTCATCAGTAGGTTCACCACCAATTGATTGTATTCCTAAACAAAATTGTTTCGCCCATTCTTTAACGGTGGAATACGAAGATTGTCCGTATACAGCCAAACGTTGTTTCATTTCGGCCGACGTCTTTCCTTCTCTTGTCAAAAATTGTATCACAGCTCGATACTCAATTTTATCCATTTCGACTTTAATCGACCGCCTGACTTTAAAAAGTTGTATCTTCGCATTGAGATGAAATAACATAATACTCGTATTTTTTACTGTGGGTAGGTTACTTAAAGTCTAGTAATTTAATGAAAAGTAAGTTTTGTATCTCCGATTAATTTAATATGGGTAGGCCGGAAACATTTGGACCTTACTACGTACATTAATGTGTTGGAAGATGTACTTCTCCTTTCTTTTTCCATCCGAAGACATCGAAACGTCTAGATTTGCATGGTCAAAGGCGTTCGCATTTTGATTGGTTGTTTTTTGAACTTCAGGGCACGTCAAATATCCAAAAGCCAAAGTGTTTGCAATTTCTGCTGTAGAAGTTTTCAGCCCAGTAAGCTCTATCACACCTTCTTCTAATAAAGAAAAAAAATGTTGCTTGCACTCCCCGCCACCTGTTGCTTTTAATTTTTATTTATTTTCAACCAGTTTCCTCTTTATGTAGGCTTTCCAATCTAGCCAAACCTTGGGTAAGAGAAAGTATAATTCAAAAACGACTTGCCACAAACCTTTCTCCAAGTTGATGCTTATTTGAATGGTGGACCCAGAATGTTTAATTGTATTTTAACATTTTCCTAGAAAATGTTAACATCTTCTTTTAATGTTTTAGTATAGCCTTGAGCTATATCGGCTTTTTCGCTCAACATTTCATAAAGCCTTTGATACTGCGCCTTGTTTGTTGATTTAGCCCTTTAAAGAATACAAATTTATCTAAAAATAATGTTATTTTAACAAAAAAAACTTACATTTTTCTTTGTTCTCACTTTGAATACGAAAAGGAAAAGAATAACTTGTCGTAGAAAAAGACAGCATATTTCCTTTTAATCTGAATCAGTAATACCAAATCCTACGAATTTCGAATTTTGTAGCAAGTTCGAAAGTATTTTGTAATAGCTTTTTCGGGATTCGTAGCACATTTTCTATTATGACGGAGTCTGTGATAGGGGTGAACATTTTCGGAGACACCAACATGCAAAATGTAA
This sequence comes from Merodon equestris, assembly GCA_958301585.1. Classification (NCBI taxonomy): domain Eukaryota; kingdom Metazoa; phylum Arthropoda; class Insecta; order Diptera; family Syrphidae; genus Merodon; species Merodon equestris. Next base: position 163,525,165 of record OY284413.1, read on the forward strand.
AATCCCAACACGACAATGCACCCTACCACAAATCGGCTACTACATATTAGGTGGTTAGTGGCCTGCGCAATCCCCGGATATATTCCCTATAGAACATCTATGGGATATTCTGAAGCGTAGGATGCAGGAACACTCAATTTCATCAAAGGAAACACTCAAGAATGTGTTAAAGCAAGAGTGGAATGAAATTTCTTTTGAAAAGCGTCACAACCTAGTAAAGTGCCCAAAAAGAGTCGTTGCGGTTATAAATGACAAAGGCGGCCCAACAAAATATGAATAATTTCCAATAAAACTATTTTTCTTATCATATCTGTTTCCTTTCAGTTCATTCAAGTTTTTGTTTTTTGAAGATATGGGCGATCAAAAATAACGATATACGGGTTATTATTGCAGGGCCTAATTACGTGAAATCTATTTTAGTAAGTTTTCACTCACGTATACCCTCACTCGTAGCGAGCAGTCGAAGAGATCACATCAAAATGGAGAAAAATGAAGTAAGAGCCGTCATTAAGCACCTCTGCCTGAAAAAAATGTCTACGAAAGAAATTCACGCTGACTTAGTGGAAACATTGGGGGACTCTGTTCCTCCATATTCCACACGTGGAGTAAGGAATTCAAACTGGGCAGAACGTCGACTGAAGACGAACATCGCTCCGGGCGTCCATCCACATCCCGCACCGAGGATAATATCAAAAAAATCGAAGACATCGTGCTAGATGACCGACGAGTGACCATCCAACATTTAGTTAAGATCACAGGGCTCTCATTTGGAAGCATTCAAAGTATCCTGACAGATGATTTGAACATGAAGAAGGTCTCCGCAAGATGGGTCACAAGAATGTTGACCGACGAACAAAAAGAGAAGCGACTTCGCATTTTAAGAGCGAATCTTGAAAAATATCAAAAGGATCCGGCGGCTTTTTGCACTCGTTTTGTAACGTTGGGCGAAACCTGGGTACACCACTTCGACCCCGAGACTAAACAACAGTCTATGGCCTGGAAAAGACCTTCTTCACCGACCCCTAAGAAGTTCAAGGTTTCAAGCTCGGCAGGCAAGATTATGGCGTCTGTTTTTTGGGATGCCGAGGGAATTATCATGATTGATTATTTGGAGAAGGGAGCTAGTATTACAGGCTCCTACTATGCAGAACAAATAAGAAAGTTGCGGGAAGCCATTAAGGAAAAAAGGCGGGGCAAACTGTGTGCAAAGATGTTGTTTCACCAAGACAACGCACCCTCTCACAAAGCTCAAGTTGCGTTGGATGCCAGACGGGAAGCGGGCTTCGAATTGGTTGAGCACCCTCCCTATTCTCCAGACCTAGCCCCCAGCGACTTCTATCTCTTTCCTCGCCTTAAGGAACACCTCAGAGGCCAGAAATTTGCCGATGATAGTGAAGTGATGGCTGACGTACAAGCGTTTTTCGAGGAGCAAGATAGAGATTTTTTTTTTAAATGGAATACAAGATTTAGAGAAGAGGTGGACTAAATGTATAAACTTATTAGGAAATTATGTAGAAAAGTAAATTTAATTTGAAATAATAAATGTTGTATTATACATTGATTATCATTACTTTTTGATCGCCCCTCGTACATTATACAAGAAATGAAAATATTATTTTAAAAAATTAAAAAGGTTATAATAATTGGACAAAATACTAATGAAGGAAAATAAGAATATCAATATTTGGTTGTATTTCCTTTATTTTTTAATAGTGTCACATCTACGCGGCATAAAGTCAACGAGTTTTTGGCGAAGTGTGCTTGGAATATTATACCAAATTCTTTGGACATTTTGCCACAGATCTAGCATGTTTCTTGGTTTTGTGGTCTTGCTAAGCTCTCTTAATAAATTCCCATACATTTTCGATGGGATTAAGGTCTGGGGACTGTGCTGCTCATTCAAGAACTTGGATCTTCATGTCTGCGAACCACTTTTTCGTTACTTTGGCCGTATGTTTAGGGTTTAGGATCATTATCCTGTTGAAACAACCAAAGCAGCGGTAAGTTGTCTTCAGGGAAGGGATACAAAACTGTTTTTAGATCTCAATATATTTTTCCTTGGTTGGAGTCTCTTGTGTCCAGTGAATAAGTCCAACACCATGATAGTGAAAGCATCCCTAAACCATATTTCCACTGCCGTGTTTTATAGTTTTCAGCGAAAATCTTGGATCAAATTCTTTTCCACCCGGCCCAAACAAGTTGATTTTGGACTCGTCTGACCAGAGTATGTTGCGCCACTTTTCAACTATTTCATGTTGGTGGCTTTTAGCGAAATTGATTCGATCCTTTATATTCTTTTTCGATATTTTTCGATAAGAGAGGACATTTTTTTTGGAAGGTAAGCTTTTAACCTATGTTCTATAAGTCTTCGCCTGACCAAGGAAGTGTCTACCTGAAGATTTAGCTCAGATTTGATTTCCGCTGAAGTCATAAACGGATTCTTTTTAGTGCACCGAACAAGGGTTAAAAAGGCGGATTTTTAGGCATCGAGTGCTGAGGTTGAAATCGAAGTAAGGATTCGAATTAACACTTCCCAGCATACGAGAAATGGGTTCATTGGAGCCATAGGCAGTACGGGGGGTGGGTAGATAGAAGAGATGGGGATTTTGTACATTGCGGGGGTTAGTGTTGATAGAGAGAGTTGTGGAGGGTCGCGCAGTCAATGGTACCTGAAAGGAGCCGATGGATGAAAAGAATGTCAGATACAATTCTTCTTTCTTCCAACGTGTTCATGTTGCTTAGTTTAAGGCGGTCTTGGTAGGGTGGTAAAATCAAAGGATTGCACCAGGGGAGACCTCGAAGAGCATAACGTAGGAATCGGCGTTGGATGCTCACGATTCTAGAAATGTGGGTTTGTTGGTAAGGATACCACACTTGAGAGGCGTATTCAAGAAGGGGCCGGACAATGGTTATGTAAAAAGATCGGGTAACGTAAGGGTCCGAGAATTCTTCCTGGTCACATAATATGCCAAGATCACGAATGACTTGAACCGTGGAGATGGGTTGATTATTGAGGAAGTAGAGACGAGGAGGAGGTTTGATTCGTTTACGTGAAAAGGTAATTGATTGGCATTTGGAAATATTAAGCTTTAAGCAATTTTTGGAACACCAGATGGAAAAACTATTGAGATCAGATTGAATAAGGGGAGAGTCATGACTGGAGGAAATCGTCTTGAAGAACTTGGTGTCGTCGGCGTACAATGAGATGTGGGAATGTTTGATCACCATTTCAAGATCGTTTATGGTAAGAACGAAAAGAAGTGGACCTAAGTGGCTGCCTTGGGGGACGCCGGAGGAAGCTAAAAAGGGGCTGGAGAAGGCAGATCTAAAACGAACACTGTAATAGCGATTTTCCAGGTATGAAGATATCCACTTCAAAGAAATGGGGTCGAAGCCAAGGGAGGACAATTTGAAGAGTATCAGTCCGTGGGAGATTTTATCGAAAGCTTTACTGAAATCGGTTGAGATAACGTCAACTTCTTTTCCGTTCTCTAAGGCTGATAGGGTAAAGGACACAAATTCAACAAGGTTAGTGGTTGTGGATCTGCATTTGAGGAAACCGTGTTGTCTAGGGGAGATTAAAGACTTGCAGAGAAACTTAGACTTTCGTACAAAATACTCTCGAAGAGTTTGGGTATATGTGACAGTTTGTCAATGGGACGATTGTTGCTAACAACGTTCTTCGGACCTTTTTTGTGTATAGGGGTGATAAATGAGGTTTTCCATGAGGTTCACCTTGGGATAGGGATAGAGTGAAGATTTTCGAGAGAGGGAGAGAGATGGCTGAGGAGCATTTTTTTAGAAATATGGTAGGGAGATCGTCAGGTCCAGGAGTGAATTCATCATTAAGTAGATTTAATTTGTTTTCGATGACATGAGAATCGACTGTGCATGGAAGAAATGGTCCAAGGGAAAAATTCGGTAGATAATCGAAGTATCAGAAGTCTGGAGCAAACGAGTCGTTGGCGAAAGACTGTTTAAAAAAGGTGGCGAAAATATTGGGGGCATTCGAGGTTTGATCGTGGAAGGAGTTTATAAGATTGGCTTGCGTTTCAGTTAAATAGCGTTGATAGATGGAGTTGTGAAGGGCGGTAAAGTGGAGATGGCTGCCCAGGTAGTTAGAAAAGTCATTAGACGATTGAGTACGTAGGAAGATTGCCCACTGCTTATTTCTTTTGTTTCTTAGAGAACGGAGCCTGCGATTGTACCAGGGTGGGAAGGGACTACAGCGTCCATTTGTAGAAATAAAACATCGATTTGCTGTTCTCCCTTTGTATATATTTTCAATATTCTGTCTATGTAAAAAAAAGAAAAATTTTATATATATTTCTGGTTGTTTTTTTTTGTTTGCTGCTTTTTTTTCTTATATTTTTTTTGTTTGTTTTTTTTTTTTTACTGACAAATTATGTTTTATTTTGTGATCGTAATATATATTTTATTATTTTTTTTTTGTTTGTTTTAATTTTTGCTACAATTTAGTTTAAACTAAATTTGCTTAAGTATTGATTTAAAAATAACAGGTTCGTTTAAATAACATTTTTTCCTTTCATTTTAGTGTGGGACAATTTGTTTGTGTTTTTATGTAAAATGTTTCAAAAAAAAAAAAAAAACTATTTCAATGCATCCGTAACTAAGTCGGTTTGGTAGTAGGAAAGCATTTTTTTTTTCAATTTTTTCGATCGAAAATATTTTAGGCGACATTTCGGCATTGAGCTAGTTATTTTCTTTTTTTTTTCAATATAATTTATGCAAGGTACCTAATCAAAATATTTAGCTTTTCTCATATTTATTCCTAAATTATAAAGATTTCTTACATTTTTAATGTTGATGTGAATATTTGTCTTCTAAAAAAGCAAAAAACCCAAAAGATAAAAAGATACGTTTCCGAATTCTTTGAAATATGCATTTATGAATACGATGAAATCCATTGGGGCAGTCCTTAATATTTTTTTTTTTTTTATTAATTCGTTTTGATTTTATTTTGTTAAAATTACTAGTGCACACGGATAAAGGTTATACAAAAGTCTATTTAATAAATATTTAAAATAATAAAAAACAAAGATAAGTTTTATGTTATTTTGTATAAATATGTATTAAATATCCCGCCACGCTTAAGGACTTTTTAAACAAATATTCATCCTTCTAGCACGGTGTTGTTTTTTTTTTGTTTTTATTTCTGTTTGGTTTTTCTCCAGGTTATAACTTCGTTCTTAGCTCTTAAAATATAGACTTGATTAGTTGATTAAATACATATGAACTAATGCGTTTTTTTCTCTCTACAAATAACACACGGTTTTTAGGTATTAAATATGTTAAAAGGAAACAAAAAATAAAATAAAGCGTGTACAAATGAAAAAAAAAAAACAAAAATTATTAACTTTAACTACTACACCTTGCACTAAGTATTTGTTTTTTTATTTTTATGACTTTTTTTTGGTATCAAAGACTGCCACTTTAAAAAGGTAATTTATTTTATTTTTTCTTTTGAAGAAGCAATTAGATTTCGATGTTGTTTAGGGTCTATTCAATTAATTTGTTAGATTTACGTAAGATATTTTTTTCCTTAAATAAGAACAGAAAACTAAGAGCCCATTCAAGAAGGCAGTTCATTCAGACCGCCTTAAGCAATGCTTTGAATCGGCCCTATAGTCTAGGCATTTGCAAAGTCTACAGTATGATTCAACTTATTTATTCTCTTTTTTTGTTTTTGATTAATTAAATTCTTTTGTATGCTAATAAATAAAAAATAAAAAAAAGCAAAGCCGCAAGACCGAGCCAGCTACTTGCACCGATATCGAGTATTCTCTACAAACACGACGGCAATATATATATATTTTCACTCCGTTCATCTTTTCTTTACAATTTTCCGAACAAACATAAATGTGATTAACCAAGTAGTACATTTCCTTGACTTTCATTCTCTCGACTCGACGTATCACATAATACAAACAGAAAAAGACAAAGGAAAAAAAAAAACGATGAGTTAACATTGAATATTCTTAAAATAATGATGACCGTCTACATGATATAAAGTTATATGCGTAAATACACAATGAAATAATTATGTTATGAATAAAAACTTAAGCCGCAACAATACCCACATGGCGACGAAGGGTCTTCAAATATAAAACGATTCCCCGTAATGTGCCAGTTGGCCTGCTCCCTTACTCGTTTCGTTTATTCGTCTCACGCCTAACTCACTGTTTAAATCGCGTCGACTCTTCCACCGCTCATCCAAAGGTTTATGTTAATATTTTTAGTATAAAGATTTATATTTTCATTTTGTTTATTTTCCTTTTGTTCTAATTTAAATATTTTCTTTTATCTATAACTAAAGTTTTTTTGCTTGTACAAATATTTACAGAAAGAAAGCTAACAAGAAGGTGAATTTTAAAAATAACAGGAATATTAAAAAAAATAAACAAAATTTCATTTTTTTTCGTTTTAAAAAATGTGTTAAATTAAAAACTAAAATATTTTTTCCTGAATTAAAAAATAAAAAGAGAAACACAGAAAAACGATAAAAAAAGAAAATAATTGTTTGTAAATTAGTTTTAGCGAATTTGCTTAGCGGAAATAATATTAATAAAAAAAAAAAAGAGAAATGGAAATGCTTTTCCAATTTTTTTTATCATTTCTTTTCCTTGGTTTTGCCTTGTTGCTACTTTGAAAAATGTGAATTAATTAATTTGTTGTTTAGCCTGGGTTATTAGCGCTAATAGGGAATCGAGTTTTAGATCTTTGAATCGAGCAAAGTGATCCATCATCGGCTGTATTGAATCTGATTCGATGGCAGCGCATATGGTTTGATTTTGTATTGTTCGATTTAAAGAGGTTGCAACCGAGTCCAGAAATAGTCTCCATGTTTCTTGATTCTCACTGTTGAGGGTCTTGTCTGCGGCTGTTATGTAGATTTGTTCAGCTTGGAGAATAAGGCAAACTAGTGATGAAATTACGAACTAAAATTTAAAAGAAAAATGTAATTAATACCATGAATCAGTATACTTCTACATAAATGGATCTTTATCGAAGAAAGAACAAAAAACTTTCGATGAGGCACATCTTGTTAATCGCGACGGGATCAAAAATTCGAGCGAACATTTTAATAGCTCAGGCCGATAAAGGTCGATGAATAACCGATCTTAGTTCTTGAGGTAAGGGTTAACAAAGGTCTCGTATAGGTAACATCTGCCCGACGGGTGTTGGTTCCACAAAAGCGAGAAGAGGCACCCCATACGAACACCTTGCGGCTCTGTTAGCAAGTCCTATCTCCACCTCTACGCGGTGGAGTAACTCCTCTAGGAGTTACTAACGGGGAAGGGCAAATGGCGAGTTTCCTGCGCCAGAAAACAGTATCAGTAGGTTTGGCTACGGCCTAGTGAGCCGCACTCGTAAAAAAAACCAAATCACTCCAAAACAACCACAAGCCTCGGGTAAGGATGGATACACTGTTGCCGACCCCGGCAAACGTAAGAAAAAAAACAGCATAATGAATTTCGGCCCTGCACGTGGAATGTGAGGTCCCTTAACAGACCACGTGCAGCTGATGAACTCGCAGAACATTACCGCAATCCAGGAAGTGCGGTGGGATGAGCCGGGCAAAAGGAGGATGAAAAACTGCGACCTCTACTGCGGTGATTGCTATAGAGGGAGAAGACAGCGCTTATTCGGATGTGGATTTGTTGTTCGAGGCAGACTTAGTCAAAAGTCTTGAGCTTTAAATTCATAAGCGAGCGCCTCAAAACAATCCGCATCAAGGCGAAATTCGGCAACATTAGCCTGATGACTTCTATGATCTCCTAGAAAGAACATATGATCAATGCTCCAGCTACGACACGAAGATCGTTCTAGGAGATTTTAATGCAGAGCTGGGAAAAGAAGATATTTTTGTTAGTCATCGGAAAACACAGCCTACATGTCAAAACATCCGGGAACGAACTCAGGTTCGTGTACTTTGCCTCGGGGCGGAATCTCTTTGTAGTGAGTACGCTTTTTCCCACACTTCAACATCCATAAATGGACCTAGCGGTCCCCTGATCACTTAACCGTCAACCAGATTGATCACATTGCGATTGACGTCAGACACTCCTTCAGAAGGACTTCCTTCAGTATGGCCTTCAATGTCCGAAACTTCCGAGGAGCCATCATCGGCTTGGATCACGATTATCAAAAGAAGAAAAAAAAAAACAACGAAGTCGAGAAAGAACACCACGGTTTGATGTCAGAAAGCTACAGTCCAAACGACCGCTAGGAACTTTGCTGACCGAGTCTCCCAAAAACTCTTTGAAAGTTCGACACCGCCTGCACTGACAATAGAAGAAGACTGGAAATGTTGTCAAAAAGCCATCAAAGAAGCTGCCGCTGATGTGCTGGGTTTTACCACATCACTCAGGAAAAAACCCGTGCACGAGAAACGCGGTCGAGGAGATGGAAAAGTGCTACAGCATGAATGAAGTCCGGAAGTTTTACCAGAAAGTAAAACATTTATCCAGTGGATATAAATTTCGGACTGAAGCCTGTCGGGACGAAAATGGACAACTAGTAGTAGAATTGCAGTCGATGCTGAGAATTTGGAAGAATCATTTCTGCAGACTGTTAAACGGCGACGAGGACCCAAATACCGCTGTCAGGCAGAATAGCCCACTCAATCTGGCCGACGATAGACAAGAATTCCGTCACCCCGAATCTGACGAAGTCAAGATAGTAATATCGAGACTTATGTTAAGTCAAACAAAGCCGCTGGAGCGGACGAACTGTCCGGGAATGATCTGGTAGAACGCATGTACCAGCTCATCTGTAAGATATGGTCGGAGGAAAGCATGCCCGATGAGTGGAATCTCAGTGTCGTTTGCCGGATCTATAAGGGGACTTAACTTACGAGGACGGTCCGATAAGTACTTAGCGTCACCGCCAGATGGCGGCAGTATCGCAAGAGCAACTTACTATCGTGTAGTACATTCTACTCGTAGTTTTGTTTTGACCGCGTGTGGAAGCGGGAGTGTCCGCGGATTTTAGAAAAATTAGAGAAAACGTATTTTTTAGACGGGTTAAAGAAGTTGGAGCATCGTTGGGTCAAGTGTATCGAGCTAAAAGGAGACTATATTGAAAAATAAATCGCCAAAATGTTTGTTTTTCTTTTGTAGGCTAAGTACATATCGGACCACCCTCGTAATACTCGAGAAGATCGTGTGAAACTCACAAATCCAAAAGTCCGTTCAACTGCTGGCTTACGCGGATGATATTGACGCGACTGGTCGAACACAGCGAGATGTCAATGAGGCGTTTGCTGGCATCAAAGCGGAAGCGGCTAAAATGGGTCTAGCGGTTAATGAGGGCAAAACGAAGTACAAGTTGTCATCAAGGAAGGACGCACAACATCGACGTCTCGAACAGAGCGTCACAATGGGCAGCATGAACTTCGAGGTAGTCAAGGACTTCGTCTACCTCGGTTCCGCAGTAAATAGAGACAACAACATCGGTACCGAGATCAAATGCAGAATCACTCTTGCCAATCGCTGTTTCTTTGGGCTCAAAAGCTAATTGAGTAATTGAGCCTTCTCTCTCTCTAAGTTGGCCCAGTCCTGCTCTATGGTGCAGAAGCATGGACGCTGTTAAAAGCGGATGAGGAAGCTCTTGGTCTTTTGCGTTCTGTTTGCGTGGATGGCATCTGGAGGAGAAAATTCAATCAGGAACTATATGGGCTATACGGCGGCATGTGTCTGGTTAAGTGTTAGGGATACCTTAAGATGGTTAGGACAACACAGCTTCCGCCAGAAAGTCTTTGAATCCGAGCCATTTGGATAACGCAACAGAAGACGTCCTCGACTCAAATGGCGCACACAAGTGGAAAAGGACCTCAACCAACTTGGTGTGCGAAATTGGAGAAGGCTGGCAGGAGATCGCGCCGGCTGGAACCTGGCACACTCGGAGGTTAGGTACGCATTCCATGTTGAATTCCTTTTCCAAAAGAATAAAGCTTTAAGAATTAATTCTACGATACCTTGAAGCAAACATACATTTGCGGTCATAAAATCCGAACCATGTAATGAGTTCTTAGAAAATGGATTATATCATTCAATTGGGAATGTTTTTTTAAGGTGAAAAGTTCTTGGCCTAACAATGACAAGCTTATTGTGCGACTACATGCGTTGGGTTCGTGTGGTGGAAGGTTGCACTTCACAGGTTGTAGTTCTGAAGCTTCTTTTTTTTTTTTTTTTTATTCCAGATATTGGCCATCGCTTTTACACATTTCGCCCATCTTTCAGGTAATTTATAAATACTATGTCAGTCAAATGGCGCCAAGTCTGGGGAGGACGGCGGGTGCGGAAGGATGTCCCATCCAAGCGATTTCAAGGTGTCTTTCACTAGTTTAGTCGTATGAGATGGCTTTTTCATGTAACAAAATCACTTTGCCATGTCTTTTAGCCCATTCCGGTCGTCTTTCCATTAATGCCTGGATTAAATTAATCATTTGTTGATGATAGCGTTGTGCATTAACTTTCTCGCAGGGCTTCAAGAATTCATAATACATAATACCGCCCTGGTCTCACCAAATCATGGTTTTCTTGCCGAAGCGATTTGGCCTTGATGTTGAAGGACCGCCATATGATAGCCATGATTTTTCCGCTTCGGGTTTTCAAAATAAATCCATTTTTCGTCACTCGGCATGATTCCATTTCACATGTGACTGCGATTTTCCATTTGACGTTCATTCAACTCGTGTGGGACCCATTTACCGAGTTTAGCAATAGCTCGTCTTCACATTTTTGTGGTCTCCCAGAGTCCTCACTGTCTTTCACATTAAAATCACTACTTTTAAACTGTCGAAACCATGTCTCACTTGTTCTAACTGATAGGAGCGTGTTCACCATATGTTTCTACCAGCAAATGATGACTTTCAACAACAATACGTGCCGCAAATATTCTCTTTCAGGCACAAAGCTCGACATGATTACGGAACGATAAAACAAAGAAGCTAGTTTTTGACAGACTCAATTTGTGTGTGTTTGTTGTTAAATTTAGAAAATGGCGTATGTGTCAAATTAATACGCCACGTACTTTCTGCTGGCGCCATCTCTCAGTTAAATCTGAAAAAAACTTATGCATACACCTTATATTATCATCCTTTGGAGATATTAATACAAATCTCGGATTTTTTTGTGTTGGTGATGGTGGGAAGTAAGTGAAAATCACTTTCTATATTAATTTTGTTATTCTTCGAGCGCAGTTCGAAAGCTAGCGTGTCGGTGTCAGCCAGCTCGCTAAATCTATTCCCGGGTTTTGTTTAGTTTGGCCCTAGAGCCATGGTGCCGTAGGAAGACCGTATGATACGCGTAGAAAAAGACATGCGGTTTGGCAAGGAAAGAAACGAAAAGAAAAATTGGAACACTTGAGAGTGAGAGACAGGAACACTGACTAACTACTGAAAGTGCACTGGAAAGATAAGCTGTAAAAGAAGCCACACAACGTTGATACTGCGAGAGCTAGATGGAGACTGTTTTTCTAAATAATCTCAATTGACACACTTAGTCCAGTGCTTCTCCAACATCAATATTTCTTCCCGGAAGTAAGTCTGAAAGACTGTGAAAATGTTCGCCTACGGTCCCCTCAACTTCTTCATTAGAGGCAAAACGCTTCAAAGAAATTTTTTTTTTCAAGTTTGGTAACAGATGAAAATCTGAGGCTGCCAAATCAGGAAAATAGAGGGGATGGGCGAGCAAATCGTACCCCAAATCCCGCAGTTTTCCCCACCACAGCGCACCTATTGTGTATAGGTGCCAGGCGATTTTTTTCTTTTTCAAAGCAGGCTTCTCTTCGCGAGTTTTGGCTACCAGCTGATCAAGACGGTTAGAGTAGTAATCACTATCGCATCCCTTTCCCATCGATCGACTTCGCTTTCTTTGGCGCTGTACCACCGGCTTCCATCCACTGATTGAACTGCTGTTTCGTTTCTGGCGTGTAGTGGTGGACCCATGTCTCATCCATAATCGGCCCAAAGATTGCTGCGAAATTCGCTTGCGCATTTGCGCATCGGAATTCGGCAAATGCAGCAGAGTTTTCACATAGCCAATTTTTTTTGGTTGGATATTTCGCACCCTTTCTGTTATCTCGCTCACCTTCACTCGCCTATCGTCCGACACTTTTTTTATAGTTTCCGTCGTGGTTGCGGTTTTTGGCCGTCCTTTACGTAAGTCATCTTCGAAGGATGTGATACTACGGTTGACATCGAAGGAGCAGAGTAAACTTGAAATTGACAACTCCAAGTAAATTTCCTTAGTGGTGAATCTATTGAAAACCTTGTTTAAGCCCTGTTTGCATGGCCCAGGAGCTAAACTCGTGAAACTAATTAAATAATTAATAATATGCTCGATGTATGCCTGCCACACGGGTTAACGGAAGAAAAAGCCTGGTGGACCGAATTTCATTATGGGAATCGCTGCTGTATCGAAACAAAATCGTCCCAATTGTGAAGCGGATGGTAACTGGAAATGAAAAATGGATCACTTACGGCCGCGACATGCGAAAACGATTGAAGTTAAATCATGGTGAACCGACGCAAACGGTGGCCAAGCCAGGTTTGACGGCCTAGAAGATTTTGCTGTGTGTTTGGCCTGATTTGCAGGTAATCATCCACTAACAGCAGACCTCTTAATTCGGAACTTTCGACAATTGGACAGTCAAGAATCAATTGCCCAGGAACAGCCAGCTTTGGCCAATAGACAATCGATACTGACTCGATAGAAGCTCCGGCAGCTAGGTTATGAGGCTCTTATGCATCCACTTATAGTCCAGATCTGGCACCAAGTGACTACCACTTGTTGCGGCCCATAGCGAAAGATTTCGCTAGGGAAAAATTAATAGAATCTTGTAAAAAACGACTGTCCTAGTTTTTTGTCAATAAGAACGAAGAATTCTAGCAAAGAAGTACGATAAAATGAAAATACCTTCAAAATGGCAACAATTTATAGAACAATATTTAACATTAATCGGATCATTTGAACTATGCTAAATAATGTCTTTGATTATATGCAAAAATAAAAGATTTCTTTTGACTACACCTAATAATTGGTTAACGACCGATTTGGATCGATCAAAACTTTGAGAAAATGGACGAGTTCGACAGTTGACTGCCAAAAACGACATAAATCTAAGAGTGGACCTAGATGAGTTCGAACAGAATAACGAAATATGGAGCTTCCGAGTTCCAAATGGCCGTTAATAATAATAAACAACTTCGTTTGTTCTTAAGGCAAGCAAAAACTTAACTCACCAGGATGGGGATTGGACTTAGAGTTAGCATTATTATTGTGGAAAGGTTAATCTCCGACATGGATGCTAAGAAGATAAGCTTTTGATTGTCAGTACTTTGGTAGCGATCAACGCCAAAGACTCTCATTTTGGCTGTTTGAACTTTTGACGAGCTAATATCGATTCCGATTATTGTAAAAAGGAAACGCATGTAGACATCGTGAACAGGAGGGATTTAAATAACACTACCAACATTTGCATTCGGAAGGATGCAGACGCAAGAGATCGCCAGGAACTCTGTTGATATCGATGACTGAAATCCCGGCATAATATGCGCAAATCACAGACACTGCCGCGTTTGGAGTGATCGGCGTTAAGTCATCACCTACAAGATAGGTTCACAAAGTGTAGACAATGCTACACTTCATTGACGGAGGTGTTTGTTATCTCTTTGAACAGGAACGAAACATGCGCTTTTCAGAAGAAAAAAAGAGCACGATTATGAGTCATGCTACTGTAGAAATTAAGTTCGGAAGTTTTACTAAAAAAGTAAAACGAATGACGGCTAGAAAGAGTTCTTGTACTGGAATCAAAAACCGCTGTCAAGCTGAATCGACACTTCACTCTGGACGAAGACAGGAAAGACTTCCGTTAACTTGATATCGAAATCACCAATGGCAAGGATAATATTAGGCTATACCACATGAAATGTCCAATTTTTTTGTAAAAAAAAGTCAATATTTCTTTTTTATAAAAGCCTTCTTCCACCATGATTTAATGTCCATTATTACTTTTTTATGGAAAGTTGATTTTTTTGACGCTAAAAAGTTTTCAAAGGCTTCTATGACTTCTGCTCGGCTTCGGAATACCTTTTGCCGGCAAAATGACGCCAGACTGCGGAAAAGGTAATGATCCGTTGGAGAAATATCAGGAGAGTACGGTGGATGCAGAAGAATTTCGAATGTCAGCTGTAGCAGCATTTGCACCGTTACGTGTGAGGTATGGGGTCTAGCATGCAACAGAATCGGACCATGTCTATTGACCAATGCAGGCTACTTTTCTGCCAATTTCGCCTGCAGTATGTCAATTTCCTCATAATAGTTGACTGCATTTATCGTTTCCCCTGGTTGAAGAAATGAAAAGTGGATTGGTCCTTTCTATTGTATGTCCACCAGATTGTCACCATAACCTTTTGTAGATGAAGACCAAGTTTGGGAGTATGCTTTGGGTTTTCGTCTGCATTAAACCATGTCCAGATCTTTTACGGTTGTCATACAAAATCCACTTTTCATCACATGTGATTATACGATGCAAAAACGATGCTTTAGACTCAGCGATGCACAGGTCCATAACTGTACTTGCAACGGACCCTAAAAGTCGCACACATCAAGCAAACATACCACTTTATCTTATAAAAAAAAAAAAAAAATCACTGTGTTGTAAAGATGTTCACTCGACAGCTTCCAATTGAGGACTAAGTGCAAAATCGGACATTTCATGTGGTACAACCTAAAAATTAATCACCCCATCGGAAGATGTTATAATTTTTTTACAAATAGCGTCACACATATTTGATATTTGTGAACTAGACAGCTCCAGTATACAAACAGACAAGCAATGGAGCTCTATACTCCGCAAGAGAGTGGAATGATTGTGTCGATTTTTTTGACCAATGGTGGTGTTAGTGCAGCGTGAATTTCGACGTCGATTTCTGTCGCGCCAACTGGACAAACTGGATAAACATTCCGATGTTTAGCTACTTGATTCTAACAGACTGGAACCACAGAAGACCATGCAGGGCGACTGACCTTCAGCAGTCGCTGGGAACGAAGAAACATCAACCAGACGGACCCTACAGCGAATTTTAGTGATAGTAAAAGTGCAAACAGTGCATCATTAATGCCTGCTGACCGTCAGTCGCACGTGAATTACTAAAGCCACCCTTAGTCTTAATAACGACGGGGACGATTTCGTGTCGAAAATAATCATGAGCGACGAGGCGCATTTTCACTTAAGTGGTTATCTCAATAAACACTGAAAATTCACGTGCGATGCACAAAGAATCATTGGTGTGGTGCGGCGTTCACGGGGGAGGAGTGATTGGGCCGTAGTTTTTTAGGACGCCATCGGCAATACGGTACTGGCGAACGCTACAAGGCCATGATAAACGACTTCTGACTGCCGGAGTTGGGTGAGCGGGGCTTGGTGAACATGTGGTTTCAACAAGACGGTGCAACCGCACACACAGCACGAGCCACAAGGTATATTCTGAAGAAAGCATTTCCTGGTCGCGTAACCTCCCGTTTTGGCAATTTGGCATGGCCAGCAAGATTGCCCGATTTAACCCAGACTTCTTTCTTTGGAGCTACTTGAAGTGGCGGTTTTATGCCACCAAGTCTCAGACAATCGCAGCCCTTTAGGAGAATATCCGATAAGAATGCGAACAGTTATCACCGGAAATCTTGCGAAAAGTATGGTAAATTCGATAAAACGTGTGCGAATGTGTACCAAGACGACTGGCATCATTCGAAATCTTTTTTTTTTATTTAGTAAAAAAGTAATTTGAAAACAAAATTGGATGATTAATTTTGCGCCACCATGTACATTAACACAGGATATGAAGAGAGCATGCCCGATAAATGGGAACTCGGCATGGTTTGTTCGAACCATAAGGAAAACTTTACAACGTTCCGATTATAACGTACTACTGTTGTGAACGGCATCAACGTGGTTTCAGACTAGGAAAGTCGACGATATTTAGATCTATCGTGAATCATTACGGCAGATCTTGGAGAAGACTCGTGAATTCCAAGCCGACACAGTTCGCATTTTTGTCGACACGTAGGGACAGGCCTTACAGAATTTCGACATGCCTAACAAGTTTGGTAGTGAGCAGTAACAATGGAGAACTCTCGCTACTCCATCAACGTCGGCAATGAGCACGCAATAATTGGATCTGAGAATAAACGGGCACGTCTTGGCTAGAATGTTTTCATTTGCATAACTTCGAGGAATTCAAGGATTCCTGGTGATAAAGGGCAGAGAGATCAAAGTTAAAATCAGATACAGAATGGTGCCTCGTCTTGGAAAATCAAGGTAGCTTAGGTTAGGCGCAGAGGCTTGGATTTTATAAAAACGAATGGAAAAGTCTCCGGTAAAAAATATGTAAATAAAACCACTGTAGTTAGTACCTATAAAGTAAGACAAGGCATCGGCGGGAGTACCGAAGTACAATAAATATCGCAGCCGCAAATGTTTTAATTCCAAATAAGCCCAATCAGTGGATTCCACGTTCACAGGAATTAGGCTTACACCCTTACAAGAACGTTGAACAAAACCCTGAATTTCATCGAAAAATAAATTCCAGCGATGAAGCTCATTTTCGGCTTAATGGTTTTGTCAATGAGCGTTATTGGTTAGCAACAAACCCGGCAAGATCGTGTGGATTTCACTCGTAAGATGTGATTGGATCGTATTTTTTGTTGATGAAGATTATCTCCATGTTACGATCAATGGAATTCGCTATCGTGCCATGTTAAAAGAACTATTTTAGGGCAAAGTTGGACGAACTTGACATCAGCGATATGTGGTTCCAAAAAGATGATAATACATACTACACAGCTGGTCGAATAATTGAAGCTCTTGAAGGACATTTTCGGCAGTCGTATAATCTCGAGAAACTGTCCGGGCGAATGGCCTCGGTTAAACGCCTGTGGATTTCGTTTTATAGCGTTACGTTCAGTCATTGGTTTATGCCAACTAGCCAAAAGCATTAGTCGAACTCTGAAACAATACCGAACGTCAAATTGCCACCGTTCCGACCAATATGTGTGGAAGAGTGGTAGAAAACAGACTCCAAAGAATCGATCGATCGATCGCTGCAAACGTGCTCACGAGGTCAGATTGTAAGGCTCTAAACACGCCCGGTGTCTTTCATATTGTTTTAAGCACTGTCTATATGGGAGCTTGGAACAGCAGATTCTGTCAAAAACATAAAAGTCTTCACTTACCTTGCTTGAGAATAAACTGTTCGATTTTTTATCGCTCAATGGTATGGCAGATGATATCTTCAAAACCACTTCAAAGTTAGCCGTTTTCACATGATCCCTGAACTCGGGATACAAAGCAAAAAGGACGCCCTCGCTATCGTCACGATCCTTCTTCAAAACACTTGGCAATGAGCTGAATACACTCATCCACACATTCCAGCGGGCCTCCTGATCCTTAATATGTTTCATCACGCGACGTATAAGTGCCTAGAGGGGATTACACGTTACACCTATGCCAAGACTAATCGAATTCATTTTCACCCACCTTTCCCTTACGAACATTCATCATTGCGACTACCTTTTCGTGTGCCAATCCGGCTATCAAGCGTGCCATAAGCACATCTCTCGGCTCCAATTCGTACGTAAATTTACTCTTCATAGCTGAACTTATTGCTGATGGAGTTGTGTCGGCTGATTTTTCATCGCCAGTTGACTCTCGGTTTTCATTTTCCATTTGTTCAAGCAATTGAAGGCGCTCCTTTTCCTTCTCCTTCTACAAAGAGTCAATGAACGGTTGTAACGAGCCTAGAAAAAAGAGAATTTACCTTTATTTTGATAGTTTCTACTGCCGCGGGATTGTCGAGATCTTCCAGCTTGAGAATGATGCGGTAGAGGGTCTCGATGTGTAGCAAAATGTAGCGAGATTTCCTCTGTGCGGATAGCTCGATGTTAGTGCTCAATTGTGGACTGCTTTCCGGGCCCATTATGTCCATATCGATAAGTTTCCTCGGTGCAGTCACACTGCCGCACTGCACCTTGCCCAGGGAATTCTCGAATTTAAGCGGCGTGTACACGTATTTCCTCTGCTGCTCCTGATCATTCTTCGTCTCGGAATTCTTGCGTTCACGATTGTTCTGTCCATTGCGATTGTTCATTCCGTTCTTATTGCCAAGCGATACGAGTATCATTTGCGCGTGTCCTTTCGGTTGAGTGAGCGGATGATTCAATTGGTTGTCCTTGTGAGTTTTGCTTTCGCCCGAATTGCCACTTAACTCGGCTTGGCGCTCCTTGAACACCGTATAGTAGTAGTCGTCGATATACGGTGTGTCGGTATTCAACTGTGCGAGTTGAATGCTGATAAGCCAGTGTTTGTCGCGAGTGCTCATCAGATTGGCGTACTCGTCGTACTCGACGGGAAGATTTCCAGTCGAACGCATATTACCGGGATGATTGTGGCCCATGTTCATATGATGACCGCCGCCGGTAGTGCCGTGATTTGCGTTGTGACTGTTGCTGTGTTTGCGTTCCTGACGATTGTGCTGCTGCTGATGTTGCGGATGTGGTGGATGGGCAGTTGGGCCCATGGTGTTGCTCGGAGAGATAAAGTTGTGACGGGCATTCGGCAGCATTGGGTGATTTTGTTGGATTTCCTGCACTAAGCGCTGATTAAACATGTTATAGGCGGATACAGAACCGGGAGTCGGGTTCACGAGGTTCGGGTGAGGAGGCATACGCGGTGGCACCAATGGTGGAACAACTGGACGCATTGCATTGAAATTTGGGTGCATTGCGAAATTGTTGAGCGCGATTGGTAGATTGGGTATTGGCCGTGGCGGATAGTTGGGTAGTTGGTGAGGTCCGGGTATGCCTGGCGGAAATATCGGTACTGGTTGAAAGCCGGGTGGTAGATGACGGTTGTGATGGTTGGTGGGACCGCCTTGGTGTAAGAGGTTGTTTAGGGGATGCTGTTGCTGGATGTTGTTGAAATTCGGCCGTGGCCCGGTGAAACCTGGAGGCGGGCCACTTGTATTAGGAAATGGGAACTTCATAGGCGGCTGGTGATGATGCGACTGCTGTTGTTGCGGATGTTGAGGTTGCGATTGGAGTGGTGGATGATGGTGACCAGCGGGATGTGGATGTTGTTGCGGCGGAGGATGCGGTGGTGGTTGGTGCATATGTTGCGATGGCTGCTGCTGCGCCTGAGGGTGTGAAATGATCGGGGTTTTCGGTTTTGGAGTCGATGCGAGCATATGGGCAGTTAGATCCCCTTGGCGTTGTTGCTGCTGTTGTTGATGGAGATGTTGTTGTTGGAGCTGTTGATGATGCTGCAGTTGTTGCTGTTGTTGTTGTTCTTTTTGTTGTTTCTGCTGTTGTTGTTGTGCTATAATGCTTCGTTCAATGTCTTCGACTGTGCAGATTTTCGGAGAACCACCCGGCATAGAGGGGAGTGAAAAGGATGACCGATGACCTTGCTGGACTTGGGACTGTGGTGGTGGTGGTGGTTGCGGCCGCTGTTGCACCTGCTTAACATTTGCTGATATTTGTTGGCCTGCATTGAAGGGCGTTGGAAAGTGTTCGCGAAGAAATGCTTCCGGATTGGAGTAAAGTAAACTATGCCTTCGGTCGTTGTTATTGCTTGTCAAATTGTTGGTGGTTTGTGGTGTAATGACTGGATTAGCCCAGACGAGTGGATCAAGATTGATGCCAGCATCGCCATCATCGAAAGTTATGTCGACATCATCCAGTTTCATACTCGACAAATTGATTTCTAAGTCGGAGTCTTCCTCGTTTTTATTGAGTGTTGTTGACGCTTTACTGGGGCTATCTTTGTCATCGGTTAAGCGAACTAGGTTCTCATGAACCTCTTCCCAGTCGCCATTGATGGCGGATCCGAAAGTTTCGTCATTCAACGCGTCGTATTCTTCCTCGGAGGGCTCGGCGATACGCCCTCCTCCATCATCATCGAACTGAAATGGTGAAAAAACGAATGAAAACATTTCGAATTGAGCGTGGAGTCAAATGGCCGAAGAGACTTCCTAATTGAAACCGGCGAGTGAGAAATTGGTTTATACTTAAGCTAGTCGCGACAGAGTGTTTGTTTACAAACAGGAAAAACTAATCAAAACAAATTATCCGAAAGAATGAAAGAGGAATTAGAAATCCTAGTGAGTCTGGCCGTTGGAAATCAAGCGAAGAAGTCTATGGCATCAGCATTTTTAGGTTGATTTATGGATGCTTCGAGGTATTCAAAAGATGTGTTTCGCGGCTTTGAATACGCTCAACAACTTCCTGTTTTTTTCAAGCTTCTGACGTTATGTCCTCATTCCTTGAGTTTCCAAGGAATTGATCGATAGACTACCAAGGAAAATCAGAACTATTCCTCAACATCATCCCATTTTCCCATAAACATGCGTCTTCTTGCCAGAAAAATAACTTCCATCTACCTCACCAGCTCTTATCAGCAATCTTAAACCTACAACGCATTTACAATTCACCCCAAACGACCCAATAAAAATCTATTTAACAAAGATAAAAAAAAAAAAGGGCGGCCACATGAAACGCTCCATAGCACCGTGTGGACCCATCACACACTACAGAATACCATCATTCCATGCAGCTTACAATTGAGAATGGCGCTTAACTTATTTTGTTTACATAAGAACCATACATGAGTGGATCAGGCACACCGGATTCCGGTGAATTTGCGGTTTTATATGAAATACAAATTCGAAAGAAGAAACTTTTGCCAAAAGTTAATGACGACACATATACTGCTCGCCATCAACGCGACACAACCCGATAAAGGGACGGGAAAGTTGGCAGAGAGCAATTCAATCGTGGATGAGGTTGTTTTCGATTGGAAATTTGTCCGTTTTGCCGTTGCGTTTAAGTATTAAATCTTTGTTGATTAATTGGGGAGTATATTTAACTTACCGGTGCTGAGGTATCAAATCCAAAAAACGAGTCTTCCATCGAAAAAAATTGTTTATTTCACATGAAAATGTCATGACTTGTCACACATTCACATATGTTGAAATCATGGCCGCCGACAACGTTCGAAAGTGATGGAACAGTATTCGAGGGCAGATGAAAATAGTGGGATTTTTGACGGGTGTCAGTGAGTGTGGCCTATAAGCGGAGTACTACATTGCCAGGCTAACGCTGCAGTTAAATGGGCTATTGTATTACTATTATACTATTGAGGACGACTAATAATAAAATAATTGACTTTTTCAATAATAAACACCGATCTATCTATTATAAATAATATGATATGATAATTTTTATCACGTATTTTTTATTAATTAACTGCAAAATCATCTATTTTTACACCCATATGCTACAACGTATTGTGTAGCGTCCATTCTACCTTATCTTCGAAGTTACCTTACTCTCCCTTACCATAAATTACCTTTTTTCTGTATTATTATTATCTTGTGCAAACTGATATTGTGTGAATTTTGTGAATGTTTTATTGCAAAATTTATATTATTTCTCTATTTTTAAACCTTCATTTTATCAATCAATCGCATGTTAGTATCATCTCATTTGATTATCAATTTTTATCTAAGAAATGTCATATTTTTTTGGAGTCATTACAATTTATATTCAAAATAAAAAAAATTGTAATTAAAATTGGTATAAGAGCAACTAGCAGCAAAGGCTTTCGGCTCCTATACAATATTAAATTGATTATTTACATTTGAATTGAATTTTTTATTTAAGGCATTTATTATATTATTTCGATTTTGTTTTAATATTTTTTAATTATCATATTTAGTAAAATGCCACGAAAGCTATGAGCTTGAAGAAATGATGGTTAGAAGGCGAGTAGACATCCTGTGCGTACAAGAGACGAAATGGCGAAACACCGGTAATCGGGCACGTTTCTTGGACGTTAAAACAAAAGCCTACAAGATGTTTTACTATGGATTGGAACAAGGAAAAAACGGAATCGCCATCATCCTTGCGGCAGAGCTACTTGGCAACGTCTTAACCATTTCAAAGTCCAGTGACCGTTTGATGGCTCTCAAATTGGTGATGCATGGTGAGGTGTGGAACATCGTAAGCGCATATGCCCCTCAAGTAGGATGCGAACAAAAAGAAAAAGATGCATTCTGGCTAGATTTCCACAACCTTGTCAAAATCATCCCAAAGGAAGAGCTTTTGTTTGTTGGGGGAGATTTAAACGGACATGTCGGGAAGACAAGCGAAGACTATGAAGACTACCACGGAGGGCTGGGATACGGCACCAGGAACTCTTCAGGTGAATATATCCTAAACATGTGCAAGTCGTACGGTCTTATAGTGCTAAATACCATGTTAGTCAAACAAAGCCGGCACCTGATCACTTATAGCAGCGGCGGAAATGAAACTCAAATAGACTATCATTTGGTATCCAGTTTCATGAAGCCACGAGTTAAAGATTGCAAAGTGATCCTGGGAGACGCGATCGCCCCTCAACACCGTCTCCTCCTGACTGAACTTTTTATGGAGGCGAGTAAGAAGTCAAAGCAAAAACGAAGGTGTCTGAGAGAATCAAGTGGTATAAGCTTGATTAAAGAAAAGGCGAAGCTTTTATTACCAGCATGAAAAACTACTTCTTTTCCATTATCGATGAGGTCGGTAATGAGGAGTGCAGAGCACAAGACTTGTGGGATTCCCTACAACAATCTGGCCTGGAGAAAGCCAAATCACTGCTCGGAACATCTAAAGGCCCCTGCCAACACGCAAAAGAAACCTGGTGGTGGACAGACGAAGCCAAAGCAGTGATACGCGAAAACAAAATGGCTTCCAAGCTTGGTCAAAGTGCTCTTCTACTAATAGAGAGGAAAAAGCTCGACGTGAAAAGGTATATAGATATTGCAAAGGTATCGCGAAGAAAAGTGCGCCGAATTCAAAGCGAAAAGCATGGAAGGCCTATATCAGGAGTTGGAAGTAATATCGTCTTCCGCGTCTGACAGGAACCAGGCTACCCAGGAGCTTCGACAAAGCAATTTGAACAAAGTAACAAATATCTTTAAGATAGCCGCCCAGAGAAGAAGAAATGCTCAGGAGATTCGTTTCCCAAAGTTTATTAACAATGCTGAAGGCCAACTCCTTGTGGAAGACGAAAAAATTCTCCACAGATGGCGACAGTATTGCGAGGAACTTCTGAACGAACAGTTTCCCCGAGTGTACTTTCCAAGAGCCGCCCCAAATCATGCCGAAATATCCGACATCACAGTCGAAGAAGTTCGGTACGCGGTTAAAAACTCCAAGAAAAGAAAAGCTGTTGGGCCGGACGGGATACCCTCTGAGTTCTGGAAAAAGATGGGAGACATCGGGTCTAGATGGCTCATGGTTCTTATCTCCAAACTTATGAGAGGCGACACTATGCCTAATCAATGGAGGGAAAGCTATCTTCTTCCTTTGCACAAAGGAAATGGTGATACGCGAAATTGTGATAACTACCGTTCTGTCAAGCTGATGTCGCACACCATGAAGATCGTTGAACGGGTATTAGATAGCCGACTGCGGAAAATAATACGACTATCTGATGACCAGTGCGGGTTTGTCTCGGGTAAATCAACGACAGATGCAATCCAAAGTATAAGGGTCATGATGGAAAAGTATCGTGATTCTTCAAAGGACTTGTATATGGTGTTGGTTGATTTCGAGAAGGCATTTGACCGGCAACCAAGAGATCTTTTATGGGTAGCGCTAAGACAAAAACGAGTTCCAGAAACCTACGTGCGAGTGATCTTGGACATGTACAAGAGAGCAACGACAAGAGTAAGATGCATCGCAGGAGTCACCGAAGAGTTCGCAATCAAAGTCGGTGTACACCAAGGGAGCGTCCTCAGCCCACTGCTCTTTATAGCAGTCCTTGATTGCTTGCTTGAAGGAAAAGTGACGGACCCCAATGTGCACCAGCTATTCTTTGCTGACGATGGAGCCATTATAAGTGATGATCAGGCGTCCCTACAACGAGCACTTGATGTGTGGGTGGACATTTTTGAGGGACACGGGTATCGTATTAGTTCAAAGAAGACAGAGTATCTGTGCTGCCCGTTCTCTGACCCTCATCAGCCTATTCCAGACATTTACTTGAATGGAAGAGTGCTTCCCAAGTGTGAAAAGTTTAAATATCTGGGATCTATGATTAATAAAGAAGCAACTTGTGATGACGACATCAACCATCGCGTAAGCGTAGGGTGGATTAAGTGGCGGGAAAACTCCGCCATCTTCTGTGATCGAAAAATGCCCCCTAAGCTGAAAGGAAGGCTCTACACTTCAGTTGTACGTCCGGCGCTCACATACGGTTCACAATGCTGGACATAGCACAAAAAGTATGAGAGCAAATTAACGGCAGCTGAGATGAAGATGCTTCGCATGACAGCGGGAGTAACAAAGTGTGACAGAATTAGAAGTTCAAAGATCCGAGGAAGCCTCCACGTAAAAGAAACCATCACAAGAAAGATAGAGCGCGACCGACTCAGTTGGTATTGCCATGTTCAAGGGAGAGATCCAATATCAATCAACGTTCCAATTTCAACTCGCAAAAAAGGCAGGCCGAAAAACAATTGGTGCAAACAAATGCAAAAACACCAGCATTTGATTGGCCTCAGCGATGAAGTAATCCCAAACGGGGAAGCCTGCCGCTACTTTCTGAGGTCAAACCGGCGGACCCCACAAGCGGACCAGTAGGAAGGCAGTTAAGTGGGAAGGTTATGGTCCTACACTTCTGACCATAACGACGCCGGAAAAAAGGAAAAGAAGAAGAAGTGTTATTTTTTTTAATATACCAAAAACTAAATTTAAATTTATTTCTTATTTTGCAGGTAATGAAACAAACAAAAATGTCAGCTCAATGTGTTACGTGGATGATGACAAGGAATAATCTGGACAATTATATTCTTCGATATCATCAGCTCTACCATCAATATGTTGTAGACATGTATGTTAAGATCGAGAGCAAACGTTTGCGATATCTTCGGTTCAACCAAGCAAAATTACGATACGAGATGCTATTACCGGGAGTAACGACGAAAATTTAAACATCAACGACATTGGCAATGCATTTATTTTACCTTCAAGCTACATTGGTAGCACACGGAACATGGAGGAATATACTCAAGATGCGATGACCTACGTACGTCATTATGGCCATCCAGATTTGTTTATTACATTTAAATGTAATCCAAAATGGAAGGAAATACAAGACTTGCTGTTACCAGGCCAACAATTAATACATCGTCATGATATCGTTGCACGTGTGGTTAAACAAAAATTAAGATCTTTGATTTCATCGTAAAATTTTGTACGACAATTTGTTGGCTGTATTCGATCGAGTGGCAAAAGCGAGGCTTGCCGCATGCTCATATTTTGATTTGGCTCGAAATCGCCCGGAAAAAATTGATCAAATCATTTCCGCCCTAATTCCGGATCCATCAATCTACCAAGAATTATTTGAAATTGTTACCAGTCACATGATCCATGGATCATGCGGTTCTTTTAACATACCATCACAATGCATGGAAAATGGGAAATGTAAGAAACGTTTTCCCAAAGAGTGTACAAATTACACAATTACGGATATTGATGGTTATCCATTGTATTGCCGTAGGTTAGGGTGTCCCTTATATGGGTGAAATGCATACCCCTTAATTCTTTTTAAACTACCCAGACTTACTCAAATACAAAATTTTATCTTCCTATGTCAAAATTAACCCGTGCCGACAGGGCCGTGAAGATTTTGGAAAACGCTGTCTTTAACCCTTTCCGTTATGTAGCTAAATCAAATGAAATATTTATATTTTATAAAAATAATAATAAAAAAGAAAGTTAGAAAATATGTACTTATTTATTAGAAGAACATACAATTAGAGATCAGCAAGGATATTTCCTTTTAAGGGTCTCTTTTTTACAGTCTGGATACAGATTTCTATGTTCTTGCACACAGCGTAACAAAATTTGTTTTTGTTCTTCCTTTGCAGTGATCAAACCATGAAAATCTTGCATAATAAGTTTTACAGCTTTTTCAGCTGTATCATTCACGGCCCTTAAAGAAGAACCCTTTTTTTTGCCTGCAAATAGACCACATCGTCTTCCCACGTAGAAACGGGTTTCTTCAAGAAGTTTTCATCAATTTTTAAACTAGAAAATAAATGTGTGCTCTTGGAAGACACAAAATCAATAATAGGCAAGAGAGTATTATTATCAGTTTATTAAAAACGGTGTAAAACATAAAACTATGTATTCTCACTTACCGTACAAAAAATCAGACATATCTTCTTTCGATTGAATGTATCTCTTCCCAGAATCATTCAAACTCTCTCTTTGTAAGTTCACTATAATATTTCCCTTGGTTTGTTCATCAACTTCATCATTAAAGAGTGATAAAACAGTAATTTCTTCTGACAAGTACCAAAGATGTTGACTAAACTTGCTCAGGTCTGCTTTGGATATCTCTTTGTCAACAGTTTCATATTTCTTAAGCCTTTTTAAAAAGCGCAAATCTTGATTTGGTGCCTTCACCGCCAGACTACATCTAAGCCATGATTCCACATATATAACTGCAATGAATAAACAAACGTCTTGAAGTGCTCGTTTATCCTTAGCGTTAATTTTGAACTGAGATTGCAACAAACATATTTTCAAAGAGTAAATAGCTCGAGCCATCCACCTTGCTTGATGCATTGCTCCAGGAGGTCTTATTTTAATTTTTTTCTCATTATCTCCTCCTAAGAAAATAATAGATAGTTCAATCAGTTCCCGATAATCGTCACGTACAATGGATTTTTGCAGCTCTTGATTATAAAATGTCAACAATCCTTCTATCATTGTATTATAAAAATGTTGTGTGATGATGTGGGTGTATGTTTCTTTAGCAGCAGGATTAATAGTTTTCCAGTTGTCTCTAAACTTTTTGAACATCGGGATATCAGGGCTACTTGTGATTTGGTGGATTTTTGTTTCGAATACACATTTTAAAACCAGTTCGTAAACGTGATGGCGGCAAGCAAATAGTAATAATTCCCTGTCTAGCTTTTGTTCCAAAAGTACACAAGCTCCTTTCAATCGCCTTGTATTAGATGCAGTTGTGTCACAGCACATTATTTGTACTTTGTTCTCGAGGTTCCAGTCATAAAGTGCGTTAAACACAGCTTTAGCTTGATCTTGACCGGAAGAGCTCTCCAGTTTGGGCACAGTCAAAAGTTGTTCCTTTTCTCCAAATGAAATAAGAATTGGCAGGCGTTCTTCTTTAGAACTTCTTACGTCCAGTCCAGGTAATAATTTCCCGTCCCAGTGAACGGTCACCGTTTCAGGCAAATTATTCTGAAAATCTGATTTTATAAATTCCGCTCTGTCTTTTCTACTCTGTGTGCGAATTCGTTGAATAGACGATTTATTTATCGGGAAATCATCACAGCTAAGATCTAGTGCTTCTACTACAGCCTGAAGTATATAGACAGAATCCCTTATGCTTAATTGACATCTATCTAAAGCCGCAACTAACTAAGGAGTGATGAAGTCTTTCCTTCCTCTTTTTCTAGTAGTTCCAGAACTTACCGTTTGAGATGTCGATGGCAAGGGTTCTTCAAGGCTTTCATCAGAGCTGGTAGGTTGATCGAGATGTCCTTGCGTTTCAATTAAATGTTGTGTAGTTAGAACCTGGACGCCCTGGTTCTCTTTGTTTTTGTAAAAAGATTTTATCTTCTTTTATTTTCATCCAATTCAAAATATTAGCGATAGCACACGCTAATCGAATAAATTATCGAATAAATTATCTAAATTGTTTTGAAATACCTCCTCAAGGCGCTTGTAAACATCTTGTTTTTTTGAATTTTTTTGTAACTCTCTCCAAGCATGGTGAAGTTTCTTTACACAGTTAGGCATAGCTCTGATAGGGATTCTAGCTTTTTCCCAGAATATAAAACACTCTCGAACGACAAGATTTGCGCTTTCATTAACAGTCAATTTAACTTCGTGAATGTTAAAAAAGAGGACTGCAAGAACTTGACTGTTAGACGGTAACTTTGCTCCAGTTATTTGATGGTTCACGTCACCAACTAAGAAAATACTTTTTTCATTGCTTCTTAATTTCACTGCCATTTTTTAAATGCAAAACAATATGTATTAATCACGAGACTAACTGAGAACTGTTGAAAAGGTTGTAATTAAATAACTAATAAATGATTAATTTCAAATATTGGTCACGTGGTGGTCACGATCTTTTTTCTAAGGATATCTGCAAGAGACTAAAAAAATTATAAACTCAAACTCATCCTAACCAGCCACACTCTTAAAAAAAACATCACATCTGGCTTGCACATGTTTCAAAGGATTTCAATGAATCCTTTGTCCTTCATTTTATAACTCTAATAAAAATTTCATCTTGGATTTTCCCAGACTTGTTTTGTTATATGTATGGTTCAGTTTAAATAAAAACTGTTTACATCCATACATCTTCAGTCATAAATAATAGTAATAAAATGAATTTAATTTTTGTATATTTAAAAGTAAATATCCAATAAGAACAAATGACAAATACAACGAGTACGCGCCGCTACTTCATCGTATTGTAACTTGTATGAACATGATTCGATGCAAGTCGGCACGGGTTATCGTTCTCCAAATGAGGTAAAAGTTTATTTCCGAGTGTTTTAGGAACAAATGAACAAAACTAAGACGTATGCGTTAAAAAATAAAAACTTTGAAAAATAAGGGACACCCTACCGTAGGTAATACGCGATACGGACGAGAATGGTGACAATGTTTTCACACGGCGAGTTCCGAATTTCAATCAACTCGAAATTGAAATCATATTCGCCGTTGCTTTCGAAATATTTCGAAACGAGTAAAATTAGCGGAAGGATGTTCGAACAAAATATTTCACACGTACCAATGAAGCATTGGCACTATTTGAAGATTTGTGTATTTTGATTTCAAACTTTTCACTCAACCACTACGGTCTGCCATCGCCTGATCGTCCAGCAAGAGACTTATTGGATATGCAACTGATATGCAACGAGAAAAATAATATGACGACATTGACTTAGCTCCAATTATTGCATACAATGAGCCATTATTGACAGCTGAACAAAGAATTATTTACGATCGAGTCATGTTGACTGTCGATGTATAACAAGGTGGTTTTATTTTCTTAGACGCACTTGGTGGAATAGGTAAGACATTTTTAGTGTCATTAATACTTCCAAGGATACGGTCACAAAAAAAAATTACATTGCAAAATATGATCGTAATGATTGAGGTTTGCTTGGAGGGGACTCTTTCTTGATCGCCTTACTTGGTTCTCTAGTTAAAGTATTTTTTTTTACTGCCAAACAGATCCTATCTCTGTACTAGAATCGAGCAGATTTGAAAAAAAATCCAATCACTTCCTGAAAGTGTCCACATCATTAGAAAGTAATGACTTGGATTTAATCCAACGTTTGTGTTGAAGTGGCCTTAGAAATTGATTCATTTTGCCTTCAACATAAATCATATGGCTTCCCATAGGTGCAATAAAAACTCTTGACACGTCGTTTGTGCACGAAGTCATCCAACCAAAAACACCTTATTGTTGAAGATGACTTTTTCGCCAAAACCTGGATCAGAGCTGCTACAGAGCCCGGTCAGCTAATGTACGATTTATGCTTGGTGACATTAATGAGTTAGTTCTTCTGCCAATTACGAGTATATCTTATACAGATGTATGCCCCCAGTCTTTCAAAAAATTCGACAAACTGAGGTTTTCAGCCACAGTAGCAATATTCAGGCACGACTGCTTGATCACAAACATAATTCTATCCCTAAATTTAGCGATATTGAATTACTCGCTTGATTTGACAATCAGTTCGGCTATAAATATTACATATATTCCGAGGCTCAAACACGATTTTTTATAACAAATTGTAATAATGTTGACACATTGTTGCACCGCGATAAAATATAAACAAACATCAAAGAATGAAAGCGTTGTCCAGAGTCAAAGGTATTGAAGAACTCCTTTTATACCATATAAATGAACCTTTCCCCATTCCATAAGATCCATATCAGACTCCTGACTGGAATTAGCCCTGAGACAATTGAAAAATTTCTAGTCGACCTAATATTCCGTCAGTCAGAACAAGCAAAAAGCAAATCTGTAGTTATGATGTTAGAAACATGATCAGATAAATATTGAAGGATTTCGTATAATCATTTTTTTACAAATACTTTCGATTATTACGAAGAAATTTTTTTTTTTTTTTTTTTTTTTTTTTTTTTTTTTTGTTGGAGGCTTCTACTATCTGCTGGAGCACTCAGACACAAGTACTGGTCCATTGTACTACCAGACAGACGCCTTGTCTTTATTGTATTTTCCCCGTTGTCCGGAGAAAAGTGAGGAGGGGCTTCAGTGATGTTGAGCTAAGAGATTCGGCACCCACCACGTCGGCCCCAAGGGTGCGCCACCGTACACGAGCGAAGGCGGGACAGTCGCAGAGAAAGTGTTCCGCTGTGTCGTCCTCCTCGCAACAAGCAGCACAGGTAGGCGTCTCACTGATGCCAAGCACGTAGAGATGCCTGGCAAAAGTGTAATGGCCCGTAATGACGCCCGTTAGCCTTCTGCAGTCATTTCTCCTTAAGGATAAGAAGAATGTTGCGGACTTTTTACAGACGTCAGGGCGTACGCGCTTAGTCATCCTGCATCCTGGATAATCCCTCCATCTGCGACTGTGTACGTTAAAGACCCAGTCATTGATGTCAGATTTAACCGTTGAAGCTGGTAGACCTAAGGCGGGTTCAGGCCCTGAGAAACTCTCCTCTGAGCCTTTTCTAGCGAGTTCATCGGAGATCTCGTTCTCCAGAGTGACCTGGAACCCATACAAGCCTAAGTGAATTTAGTCTTCCGACTTTGTTCAAAAAGGTTTTGAGTTCATGCACTAGTTTGGAGTTGGACAGAGGATTGGATACAGCTTTGAGTGCAGCTTGGCTGTCACTGCAGACACATATGCTCTTTCCCCTCCATCTGTGTTTCACAACATAGTGCATGGCCATTAGGATTGCGTAAATCTCCGCCTGGAAGACAGACGCATATTTTCCTAACGAGAAGTGCAGTGGAATGTTTTCGCGTTCGAAGAAAACTCCAGCGCCGGATCCCTGACCAGTCCTGGAGCCATCTGTGAAGATGCGAAGAAATTCTATTCCAGGTTCAGTGTCTGGCCAAAGCCAGTCCTGACGCCAAGGAAATGTGACTGTGTAGTTACAGCGCAGTAGGATGGCAGGTGTCATTGCGTCAGAGGGCATATCCATGAGACAGTGGTCGTAGGATATTTCTCTCTCAAGTACACTTTCACTCCACTGCGAGTTGTACCAAAGACCATTCCTCTTTAGGCGAGAAATAGTTTTCAGTGCACACCCTCTGATATATATGTCAAGGGGTGGAAGGTTCATCATAGCATCTAAAGCAGCTCCCGGTGTGCTGGGGAATGCCCCCGTGCATATGAGGCAGACCGCTCTTTGGAGTTTGGTGAGTGAACCCACAGCGTGTTTTCGTGTCAGCCTGCTCCACCAAACAACCGATGCATATGAGATTATCGGTCTTACCATTGCCGTGTAGATCCAAAGGACCTTTTTCGGCGATAAGCCCCATGTTTTGCCAAAGGCACCTTTGCACTGCCAGAAAGCTGACAGCGCTTTGGTGGTTTTGGACTCAACATGTTTTGACCAGAGAAGTTTGTTATCTAGAATGACTCCCAGATACTTAGCTTCCTTGGATATAGGGATGGGAATGCGTTTTAGCACCAGCTGAGCAATGCCAGTTGTTTTCCTCCTTCTCGTGAAGAGAACGACATCGGTCTTAAGAGGATTAACCGACAGCCCATTTCTCGTGCACCAGTCATCGATCACGTTTAGCGCCGCCTGCGAAGAAACTTAATTTAAATAGTTAGGCTAAAACGGATTTTATTTAATATTATTAATAGTTTGTTCAAAAAATAAGGTGACTTTTTTAATTTCACCAGCCTTGTACATTCGATTTTCGGTTTTTTTTGTTGTTTTGTTGGCACACATATCCCCTAACATATATTGACATTGCCAGCAATTTTGGATATTCAGTTTGTTTTTCACAGATATAAAGGTTTGACGTGTATTGTTGACTGTGATATTTGGCCAATCTACTTTGAGCAAAAAATATTTATTAGTATATTTATTATTATAAGCGCTTCACAAAAGGCCGAAAGGATGTTAATGACGATGCCCGTCCCGGACCCACCAGCACAACAATATCGGATGAAAATTTTGAAGTAGTGAAGAAAATTGTTATGGGGAATCGTCCAACTACTATCAGAGAAGTCGCTGAGGAATGAGGATAGTGGCATATCGGTTGGCTCATGTCATGACAATTTGTCATTAATTTTTGGCATGAAACGTGTCAGCAAAGTTTGTTCCGAAATTGTTAAATTTTAATGAAAATAACCTTCGCATGGGCATCGCTCAGGAGCTGTTGAATGACCTGATTCAGAAAGGGTCATCACTGGTTTCGAAACACTGGTATATGATTATGACGTCAAATCAAAGCCCAATCAACCCTATGGAAGCGATTAAAAAAAGCACGTAAAATTCGGTCAAGTTTGTACGTTTTGCTTACTGTTTTCTTCGATTACAATGACGTTGTTCATCATGAGTTCTTGCCGGATATTACCTTGAACCTGGTGAATATTATCCTTACCTGGTCCAGGACGGCCATTTGCATGAAACCACACACTTAGAGAACGAAATCCTATAAGAACAGTATGGCTCTAAGAAAAAGCCAATAGGAGCGGACTCAACAACTTGTTTAGAAATTTTAACTGGTCACTCTGCTTCCTCGATAGTGATGTGGTTGCCGCTGCTGATGCGATCACGAACATATTTCTGTTGGGTATGAGATCCTTCATTCTACATAGGGTATCTTCAAATGCGTGGTATGACTCGAGCTGTAAAGATCTCTCAGATTGAGAGAGCTGAGTTTCCGGACTTACAAAGCCAATCCCTCTGAGGAAATTGACTGAATGACTGTAGTGTATCGATTCGACGTGGCAAATTATCCTATTACCAAAAATTAAGGCAAAAAGTGCTAAGGTCCAAAGGTAGCAAAAACTTTTGGTCATTTGTGAAAAACATAAAGAATTTTGCTTCGTTCCCAATCCTTAGGCTCAGTTACAATGACATTCCAGCTGCCAGCTTTTTAGACAAAGCCAATCTGCTAACCGCACATTTTGCAGTCAGCTAAACGCTCCCAGATTGCACTTTGTCTCCACCTGTACCTGAGAGCGTAGAATCTTCTATGGGACAAATCCACTTTCGCAATTGTACAGTTGAAAGAGTACTTAAGGATCCCAACGTGCACAAATCCGCTGGCCCTGATTATATTCCTCCAATACTTCTAAAGAGGTGTTCTTCCACCCTGGCAAAACCACTGCGTAAGTTTTTTCATCTTTCCTACTCCTCTGGTCTCTGTCCGAGTAGATGGAAAATAGCATTTGTCCTAAAACGGGCGAATCTTCTTCTCCAACCTCCTACCGACCTATAGCACCAACCTCCCTTCTTTCTAAGTTCAAGGATACGCCGATAAATCATCAGCTTATGAAATATCTTGAATTGTGGATACTTCTTAATGTCCAGCAGTACGGCATATCACACCGAAAAGTGGAACCAAACTTTGCACCATTTCGGCGAAAACAAGATTGTTGCGCTCGATATTTCAACAATATTTGACAGATGAGTCGCTTTTTCTACGGATTAGAAATGACATTTCGGGCCGTTCAATTCAAGTTGTTTTGGACGGTTCTAAGTCTGATATTCACCAAATGAACGCTGGTGTTCCCCAGGGCTCTGTTCTGCCACCGCTACTCTACCTCATTTTTATAAATAATCTCTTAACTGCTAGTTCAAATCCAATGCACTCCTTCGCTGATGACACTATTCCTAGCTTTTCATATTCATTCCAGGACTCACGTCCCTGCTTTTCGGCCATAGAACTGAAACGGCTGCGTATGTTAAGCACATCAAATTCTGACCTTAACAGCATAATTAAATGCGAATAAAACTGTTGTTAGAATAACCATATATTCTAGGTCGCCAAGAACGCTGCGAAATGTCTAGGTTTCCCCCAACGGTTCAAGAAATATTTCACCCCCTCTGAACTGTCATCAATTTACAAGGCCTACACCCGCCCCAAGCTTGAATACAACGCTCATATCTCATATCTGGTGCTCCCAAAACCTCTCTGCACGTGCTAGATAGAATAAAAAAGCGAGCGACAAAACTCATAGGAGACAACAATATCACGAAGTCGATTGACTAATTTGAACGTCGACGTAATGTCTCCTCTCTCCCTCTGTTTTATCGTTATTTTATCAAACAATGCTTAAGTGAGTTAGCCAATTGCCTGACTTCGGATGCAGTCAAATTTAGAGACTTGATCTTAGCCAAAACACACAGATGTAGAATGCTCTTCCCAGCTCAACTGTTCCCACTCATTATAATCCACAAACATTTAAAACTAATGTGCATCGGTACCTCCTCTCTCCCTCTAAACCTTCGGTCTGTGCTGTGTTTTGACTTCTTGATATTTAAAGGTAGTAGTGCACGCGTCAATTATAAAAAAATAAAAAATAAAAAAAGCAATGGGAAAAAAGTTCCTGGCTGTTGCATTATGATATTGCACCTGCTCGCTCATTGTTGCTTATGCGTAACTTTATGGCTGGAAACAATACCGTAACCAGCCACCGTATTCTCCCTGCGAAAGGACGAAGACTTGCCGAGACTGAGGAGATAGAGACCGAATTGCTGGAAGAGCTCAATGCTAAACCAGAACGCGCAAATCAAAAGTGATTCGAGGCTTGGAAAAAGAGCTGACAAGTGTATTATATCTGAAGGAGATCACATAGAAGAGAACTAAACAAATAGATATTTTAAAAGGTCACCTTATATTTTGAACAAACCTTGTATTTTGTATTAAAATCAAATTGTGGCAAATCTAGCCTCTCGTTAATAGATGGGAATAAAACCCCAGTGCACTGTGGCCATTGAATAAAATTTCCCTCTATGACAGCTGTCACTGTGCAATCATTTGAATTGGACATTTAAAAGTGTTGACATTTCTTGGGCACCGAATTGGCCGCATTGGTCGTCTGGCCGTAGTTCCTTAAACTCCGCGTTTCTGCTGCCTTAATAGCCCCACTAAGCCCCATCGGAGTTGTGCAGAGCCAGTTCACATCGGTCTTCGGGTATTACGCGCTTAACTAACTTGAATCTACTTGCTCGTTTCGCTTTGACTCACCACATAACATTAATAAACAAACATCGTCGCGACACGGTCGTCGATTTCGTTCGCTTCTAAAAGTTGTTTTTTGTTTTGTTTATCAGTGGATCTTAGGACAAGAAAATGACTCCCAAGCTGGAAGGTACCTACCTCGGCTTCGATTTGAGCACACAGAAGGTAAGATATTATTGCAATTCTGAATCTTGTTTTTTCTCTTCATCTGGCTTCCGTTCATACATTAGTCATGAACTGTTATTTGGAACGTACGCCTAATGGTTGGGAAGGCAAAAGCAATTTCGCAATTGTTTGATCACCATAAAAGAGTCAATGTATTTAAGGTTTATGACCTAATTGCCAGTGGAATTGAGAGAAATCTCATTGATGACAATCGTCATCGATACACTACCGCGTGCATAAGCATCTGCGATTGCTCAAGTACAGCTGTATGCATGAGATGGTTTCCATTTGTGCCTTTCTTTTGCAAGGTACTCGTGTTACTGCAGCATCTTTAAATATGCATGAGGTTGCAGAGGTGTTGGCCGCTCGGTATGTTCTGTGGACGATTCTGTAGGACGAATATAGGTCGCTGACGAGTCTGCTTACATCAATGCTAACGCTATCAGTCGCCTGACTTTAATGAATTAGATGTGCCAGGGTTATCTAACGCGTGCCCTTCCTTTTGTTTTTTTGTTTTATTATATTTCCACGAGGCTATCATCAATTTTACTGCATTAATTGCGAAGTCTGTTTATGGCCTGGGTACTTATTGTAAAGTAATTTGTATGTATTGCATGAAAACATTAGCGAACAGATGATAAGGAAGTTGACGTTGCCATTTGAAAATTGCATGTCGAATTGGTCTCCCCATTTGGGATCCGTAAAACTTTTGGGGTGCAGCCAAGTTTGTTTAATCGTTACGAATAGGGTGCGACCTACCGGTGTCATCGGTGAGCCCGTTTGTTGGGGTGAGTTCTGCTCTTCCCTTCTGTCGTTAGGGACACATGATTTATGTCACGCTGTGGGGATACCTGGTAAAAGCACGGGCGGCGACATGTAACATTTCAAAATTCCAGCGAATGAATTTAATTAACAAAATGTAGGTGGACACCTTGTGAGGTAATGTGAGCCATTTGGCTTCAAACGGATTTTTAACGCCCATGGTGGACGTGACGTGAGCTTTTCATTTCCAAATTAGACCATTATAGTGGCTGGAATAGCTGTGTATCTGGTATCGTACCCGTGCGAATGCAGTGACGGTTGAGTCATTGTATTCAAACGTAGCTTCTCATGCCTAAAGTTAAGCATCTTCTCCCAGCCATTGTTTGTGCGGACAATTATATACGATATCAATGGAGAAACGACTTGATTAATAGCATGTGTACCGGGGAGAGATGGGGGGCGATAAAATGTGGATTGTTTGGTGGAGCGGCTTAATATGATACTTTCGTTCGCACACTTTCGAAGTATGTTGAACTCTACCGGTGATCTTGGCTTGTTGCGAAGCGTGCGGTTGGTCCATTGGCGTGTTTTGCCTGCCTTTAATCTCCAGTGCGTGTTGGTTTCACATTCGCTAAGTCACGATCTTGTAGGAGTCAAGCCAACTGACCCCCGCATTGACGTTCGAGATAAAATATTTTTATTGAAAAGAACTTGTTACCGATAGATTATACACACCATCAAGCAGCCACACATATTTGTCGTCATTCAATGGCGATGGCGCTGATAACCTTGTTTAAGTACTTTGGCTGCAACATGGAAGCGTCACAAGGGATTCGAAAACAGCCACTAGCTCCCGACTTAAGCTTTTTATTTTCATTCGGATCACTCTTGAAATGTCTCAATCATGAGATCCCTATCATTTTTAGCTAAAAGCTGTGCAGCTGGGAGATAACCTGGAGATTATAGCCTCAGCTGAAGTCAAGTTCGACACAGACCTGCCGGAATACAGGACAACAGGTGGAGTAAACTCAGGCCCCAACAAGGATGAGTAAGTCGTATCAACAGTCCCCCTTCCTATCAGCACCAGTTACC
This sequence comes from Merodon equestris, assembly GCA_958301585.1. Taxonomy (NCBI): domain Eukaryota; kingdom Metazoa; phylum Arthropoda; class Insecta; order Diptera; family Syrphidae; genus Merodon; species Merodon equestris. The sequence continues at coordinate 163,562,488 of OY284413.1, forward strand.
TGATTATCTTTACAGATTCTACGTTCAACCGGCAATGTGGGTGAAAGCCCTCGACATCGTAATGGACCGCTTAATAGTTCAAGGTGCAGACTTTAGCACTGTCACCGCACTGGGCGGCTCGGCACAAGTACATCATCCATTTTTCGTTCTTACAAATTCTTCTAATCGTCCTTTTAGCAACACGGATCGTTATATTGGTCCCGACGTGGACTTGAATCGCTGAAAAACCTCGATCCGGACAAGTTCCTCCACGTACAAATCGACGATTCTGCTTTTGCCTTAACTCGCACACCGATTTGGATGGACGGATCGACGGAGAAGCAGTGCGTGGAAATGGAAATGGCAATTGGCGGTCGGAATGAAATGGTTGGCATAACCGGATCACGATGTTATCCGCGATTCACTGGTCCACAGATTCGCAAAGTCTACCAAACACGCACGCATGCCTATAAGGACTCGAAACGGATATCGCTTGTAAGTAGCTTCCTGGCATCGATCTTCCTAGGCGAGGTAGCGCCAATCGACTATTCCGATGCTTCTGGGATGAATTTGTTTGACATCAATAACAAAATATGGTCGTCGGCTTGTCTGAATGCCTGCGCTCCTGACTTGGAAGAGCGTTTAGGAAATCCAGTCAAGACCTGCTCGACATTGGGCAATGTGTCGTCGTTTTTTGTGCAACGTTTCGGTTTCTCGGCCGAGTGCAAGGTGGCCGCTTTCACTGGAGACAATCCATCTGCATTGAGCGGCATGCTGGTCGAGAAGGACTGGCTTGTCATATCGCTTGGAACCAGTGACACTGTCATGATGGGACTGGACGAGCCAACGAAACTTGAAGAAGGCCACGTCTTGTGTCACCCCACCCTCACGGATGAATTCATGGGTCTACTTTGGTGAGTACTATAGATAAACAGAGGTCTTTTGTGGACTTATAGGCCGATTCTACATTTTGCAGCTTCCGTAATGGTTCCTTAGTTCGTGATGCAATTAAACGCGATGAGGCAAACGATGATTGGAAGGTTTTCAGTGAACTTCTGGACTCAACACCGCGCGGAAACTATGGAAACATGGCTTTACATTTCCATTCCCTTGAAATAATCCCTCATGCGAAGGGGATCTTACGTTGGAACAAGGCCTACTCGTCCCAGTGCGTAGACGCAGCCCAAGGCATTGCTAAGTAAAGCGATTCAACGAGGAAATTCAATCGAGAATACTAAAATGCGATCTTCTTCTAGATATACATCTCCACAGACTGAAATACGTGCCTTAGTCGAGGGGCAGATGCTTCAACGTCGAGCTATTGCCTCCGATATGGGTTTCCACTTTGGTAAGTGTTGACAGTCCCTTTCAAACGTGCTTACTAAAGAATGCTTTTGCTCGTAGGCGAGAACACTAAAATCATAGCCACTGGTGGAGCCTCAGTTAACAAATCAATCCTACAGGTAATCTCAGACGTGTTCAATGCTCCCGTATACATCCAGGTTAGTGTACAGACACCGTTCAAGTCATTTGTATGTTAATTTTGTTCCATTCTGCAGAAAGAGAGCGAGGCAGCTGTCCTAGGCGCAGCGTACCGCGCCAAATATTCTCTCTACTTGGACCAATTCGAGAACCAAGACGAATCCACTGAAGACTCGGAGCCCAAACACTATCGCGACTATATCGTTCAGTTTATACCCAATCATCTGCAGAAAGTATGCGATCCAAGCAAGGACAGCGAGGATGTCTACACCCCCATGCTGTCTCGTTACCGCGAAATGGCCAGGATTCTCGAGAACAACACAAAGTAAAATTCCCAATAAGACATATCATTGATCCCCATTCGACCATTCGACTGTAACTAAAACATTCCTGCGCATCGAAGCCGCTCTCGAGGAAGTTCAGTGTTTCTTTTAGGATAAGTTTAAAGGCCGACTCGCAATATTTTGATATTCGCTAGTTTTTAGCTTGTTTTTAAGGACCTCAAAGTGCAATTTTTTTATTGGAAGGAACTGTGATTGAAACGAATTATTCCATGTAGATGAAAGCAAAGACACTATGGCACGTGCCTCACATGTGCTTGTGGCGAGACATACAGACGTCTTCATACCTAGGCTGGCGGCGCTGACCAATTTTTATTTTCGCGTAAATGTTTATTTAAGCAGAATTTGCATTTAGCGTTTACATTTATTTAAATTGTTATCAACTCTTGTTATATTTTGATTAATATATACACGTAGTTCGAAATGCTGACTTGATTTTTTTCAGCCAGAGACGGGGTTTCAAATGACTGAATCAGCACATTGCTATATGGGAACATAAACATGGAAGGAGGAGATTAGTAGCGAATTGACGATTGTGGGTTACCAGGCGATCAAGGCTTGTCATGCAACGAGACAGCGGTTGAACATGCCAGACGATGCTTTCGTAATCAACCTGAACCTTTCGCATGATCTCAACTAGATCACGGACTTACCTGTGATGAATCATCCGGACTGTAAGATTGGTTGCGGTCGTCACTGAACACTGGTATATAATGGTACTCACGTGGGAGAATAGACATCGCCACAACGGCCATTGCCGCAAGTGCAATGATATTTAGTTCAATGAACCGCGATTAGGTTGCTGAAAGTTAAGCTCTGTTACTATAGCACAAACGGCTGAACTCGATCAAATGGATCTGAATCGTCCCCTCTACCTGCTCTGTCGCTTTTCTACCCATATCCAATTCCTTCCTTTTAAAGTTTTCAGGTTTTCTTGGTACAAGTCTGCAGTAGCGTCAAATGGTTTTTAACCAGAGTTTCCGAAAAATCAGCATCCACCCACAGTGCCTTTGTGCCTTGTGCATTGCTTATCCGGCCGACAAAACAATAGGCTTGGACTCCTTAAACCATACCAGAATGCGGTAGATCTTGGGAAAGACTTAAGGTGGGAGTAACTATGACTCTCTTCCTAAGTATCTTAAGTATCTAGAGAGTCAGGTTACTACAGGGTGTTGATGCGAATATACAGCCTCTCTGCACCAGTCATGCATTACCTTCTCGTGGTACCGCTGATAAAGAGGAGCCCTTCACGAGCGAGGTGGGCTAACAGTTGCATGGCGAACTTCGTCATCGGGCTTCGGCCAAGCTGACCTCCTGCCTGAGGGTGATGACGAATTTTTATCAGGAGGAAGCGATTACGGTAACGTGGGGCTTGCAATCCTGCGTTGCCACAGAGATATGTTCGCAATCTCCGGCAGAGGCCTCGGACTGCCGGTCTCACAAGTTCTTCTGCGTCATCAGCTCAAGCTCCAGCCAGGCTCGCGTCTCATCTTCCACCTCCACTTCCACCTTCACCACCACTTCCACCACCACTTTCACCTCTACCACCACTTCCATCTCCACCACCACTTCCACCTCCACCACCACTTCCACCTCCACAACCACTTCCACCTCCACCACCACTTCCACCTCCACCTTTGGAACTGGGTGTTGCTGAATCGTTCCCTTTCCCTAATTGCTATCGCGCTTTTAGGACAAGACGTGGCTGGACGTGCACCGCTCACAACGCCATCCCGATGAAGTTCATGCTGAGGTCGACGTGGATAGAGTCAAAAAACGCTAGACACAGGAGGAAATTAGACTGTTGGCCAGATATGGGGCCGAGGGTAAGATAGCAAGGGAAAGGAACCAATACCTGCTTTCTAAGGTTGGCGAAGGCCGCTCTCTGGAGGCAATCAAGAAGGCGCGCCAGAACCAACCGTACAAAGACCTCGTAGCCCAAATGGTCAATGAATTAGAACATCCCCAAGCAGCGCACGAACATCACATGCGCCCCGAATCACCTGACCCTCCTACTATTCAGAGGACCTTTTCGCAGTAGCGTTTAGGGACTTAATACCTTCAATAAGTGAAAATGAGAGATTTCACACACGTTTACTGATAGAGATTGCCGAAAGGTGTCTCGAAGGTGATGATGTGCCCACCTCACTCGCACTTCTCGACGTGAGCGAGAGCCGCCCATCGTCAATATACCCAATTGGAAACGGAGAAGGAGAGAATATGCCAGAGTTCAAAACTTGTTCAACCGCAGTGTAGGCAGGGCCGCAAAAGAGATTCTGGACGGCAGAAATGAGTCGACTTCTGAGGACCCATCTTCGCGTCCGAATCGACACCATACACTACGACCACGGTGAATCGGCCCGACCTTGAACTTGAACATCTCTGGCACCCCATGACAATCAGGGAACTCTCATCGATCCAATTGCCGGTGAATAGTGCACCGGCTATCGACGGTTTAACATTCAGACGATAGAGACGAGTCCCTCAAGAGCTTCAAGCTCTGTTCTGTAACTTAATTTTAAAGACAGGATGCTTCCCTGAGGAGATGTTGAGCGGAAGAACCATCTTTATTCCCAAAAAAAGCACTAGTGTCACACCATCCGTCTTTAGGACCATAAGTATATCTTCTGTGGTTGTTCGCCACCCTCATAAAATCCTGGCGGCGCGCCTTCATGCTTCCAAGCCGATCGACGTCCGCCAGAGATGCTTAGATGATGGATGCGCGGAGAATATTGCTGTACTGGCTTCCTTGCTAGACGAAGCCAAACACAAGTCAAGGGAGCTTCACGTCATTTCCATCGACTGCGCAAAGACGTACGATGGCATCAGCCACAGGGCTATTAGCGCCATACTGGGAAAAAGAGGTCTTCCAACAGGGCTAGTTAATTACCTTTCCACCTCTTACTGTCACAGCTCAACAATGCTCGAAGTCAATGGGGGAACATCGGAACCCATTAAGGTCTCCAGAGGAGTGCGTCAGGGCGACCCTTTGACCACTTTTGTCTTTTGCATCGTCTTGGATGAAGTCACTCGTGCCCTGTCGGACGATATAGGGTACGGATTGAACGGTTCATGGATCAACGCCCTACTTTACGCAGACGACGCCAACCTTATCTCCAGCACCGAGCCAGGCATGAAGAAACTGTTGCGTACTGCAGAGGTAGAGGCTCATAAGCTTGGGCTTCAGTTCAACATCGCTAAGTGTACTGCTTTGTCCATCGTCCCGTCAGGTAGGGAGAAGAAAATTAAAGTCCTTAACATTTCTCGATTCCGTCTCCTTGACGACTCAGTTGTTAACCAACTGACTGCTTCAAGGAATGGAGATATCTTGCAGTGGACTTTAGGCCAATAGGATCGAAAAAAGCTGGCGGTACGCTAGCAGTTGAACTGGATAATATCACCAAAGCTCCATGGAAGCCCCAACAAAGGCTTCTTATCCCCAAATGCTACCTGATGCCTCGCCTGTACCATAAGCTCGTCCTCGCCGGTACAACTCTGGGAAAACTCAGAGCATTGGACCTGCAAATTCGAGCAGCAGTAAGCAAGTGGCACCGGCTGCCTCACGATACCCCAAGAGCTTATTTCCACACGACGGCTAACAACGGAGGATTGGGTCGCCCTTCCTTTGAAACCTTCGTCCCTTGCTTGATGCGTGACAGGCTACAAGTACTAGGGAACTCCACTTCTCCTGTAGTGAGAGCCGCCTGCGAAGCTCTCACCGAGCTCTCACCAAGGCCGGGGATGTCTCCCTCAATAACACCGAGGATGTGGAAAAATTGTGGGCCCAATACCTATACAATACCGTCGATGGCCATGAACTTTGCGAATGTGGAAAAACGTACTTCTCAAGATCTTGGGTATACGGTGGGATATACTCGTACATCTCCGAACGGGACTATGTCCAATACTGCCGCATCAATTGCCTCCCGCCACGAATCCGAACATCTCGTGGTGTCCGGCGAGCAGACCAGGATGTCCTATGTCGTGCCGAGTATCAAGTCACCGAGACTGCGGCACACATTATCCAGAACTGCAAAGTTTATCCAGGTATGCAAAGCGCTCTTATCCAGCCTACGTGACAATGGATGGTCAGATGAGCAAGAGCCAAGGTTTCTCACGCGGCAGGATCCTCGAAAACCTGACCTTTTTGTGGCTCGAGATGACAAAGTCTGCATCATACACAGCCAGATAGTCGGCGGAGTAACATCCTTAAATGAGGCCCACGAGAGAAAACGGAAATATTATGCCGAAAACTCGGATATCGTATCCAATATCGAGCAAAAATACCACGTCCGACCAACTGACATCCGTTTCTCGACATGTATCCTCTCCTGGAGGGGAACTCGGGCCTCAAACGGACATTTGGGCAAGCATTACATGGCAGCAAGCAATTAGGTCGACACTCGCCTTCCCAGGCGAAGGAGTAAACTGCGGTTGTTTTAGTGGGTAGTGGCCGAAAGGAATCAATCCGGCCGGCTGAATCCCACATAACCCGTGAACGCTAACATCTTCAGTTCCGGGTATGCGTAAATGCATTTTTTCCGCAGCTGAAAAAAAAATCGGCAGACTTTCTATTTTATAGACTTTAAGGCGGCATAGGACAGCGTATATGAACGAGTTTCACAAAGTCGTAGGGTTTTTTACTTGTCTGGTCAACTTGTTTGGAGAAGTTTCGTTGTTCGAATTGTTGATGACGATTGAGATTTTCGCTATCAAAAAGTCGCGTTTTTAGTCTTCTACCTTGCAAAGCTGGGGTAGTGAAGACTTATGCAAAGGCTTTCCTGTCCGTCCGTCTGTCCGTACGTATATAACTTGCCGATTATGTAGCTATGAGTCTGAAACTTGGCTGTGTTGTGACTGCGTAATTCTGAGCTCATAGCGACCGGTTTTAGAACCTTAGCTGCTGTGGTTCCTGAGATGCAGGTCAAAGTAAGCAAAATTCAAGGTAGAATACCTGGAATTGCAACTTGGATCCTTGACGAGCTGACCCCATCTTGTTTAACATCCTCATTGATTAATGATCGTGCAAAAAGCCTTGGCCATCAAGAGGGCTTCAATATATTTTAAGTCCTTACCTCTGCTTGCATTGGCATTGGCATGGTTGGAACAAATATAGACGTTTTGGGCAATATTAGCAAATCAATATCATGTGGTCCATGGTTTGGTCCATCGGGGAAGCGTTATCCGTGTCGCCACTTATCTCTACCAAGTCTATCGAAAGGGCTTGGGCCACCGAGTTGATGCTATTTACCGCCTAGGCTAAAATGCCATTTAAATGTCAACGGCTAAAAGCTTTTGTTTACCTACCCTCTATTACCAAATACTTGGGTTTCATACTCTGTGCCTGAACTCGATAGAAAACTTCTACATTCTGGCCGGTGATGTAAATGCCAACATTTTTTTTTATAATGTCTTTTTAATTTAAAATATAATTAAAATATATAATCCAGAATTAATAATATACTATAGTTAAATAGTTAAATATAAATAATTAAATATAAAAAATTAATAATTAGTACATAAATGATGGGCATTGTTTAATAATTATAATTTTTTAGTAAATAATTGATTTTATACAACGTACTGATAACCTGTGCCGAGAAAGAAGTCAAAGCAGCAAACGAAGGTGTCTGAGAGAATCAAGTGGTATAAGCTGGATAAAGGAAAAGGCGAAGCTTTTATTACCATCATGGAAAACTACCTCTTTTCCATTATCGATGAGGTCGGTAATGAGGAGTGCAGAGCACAAGACATGTGGGATTCCCTACAACAATCTGGCCTGGAGAAAGCCAAATCACTGCTCGGAACATCTAAAGGCCCCTGCCAACACGCAAAAGAAACCTGGTGGTGGACAGACGAAGCCAAAGCAGTGATACACGAAAAGAAAATGGCTTTCCAAGCTTGGTCAAAGTGCTCTTCTACTAATAGAGAGGAAAAAGCTCGCCGTGAAAAGGTATATAGATGTTGCAAAGGTATCGCGAAGAAAAAATGCGCCGAATTCAAAGCGAAAAGCATGGAACGCCTCTATCAGGAGTTGGAAGAAATATCGTCTTCCGCGTCTGACAGGAACCAGGCTACCCAGGAGCTTCGACAAAACAATTTGAACAAAGGAGCAAATATCTTTAAGATAGCCGCCCAGAGAAGAAGAAATGCTCAGGAGATTCGTTTCCCAAAGTTTATTAACAATGCTGAAGGCCAACTCCTTGTGGAAGACGAAAAAATTCTCCACAGATGGCGACAGTATTGCGAGGAACTTCTGAACGAACAGTTTCCCCGAGTATACTTTCCAAGAGCCGCCCCGAATCATGCCGAAATACCCGACATCACAGTCGAAGAAGTTCGGTACGCGGTTAAAAACTCCAAGAAAAGAAAAGCTGTTGGGCCGGACGGGATACCCTCTGAGTTCTGGAAAAAGATGGGAGACATCGGGTCTAGATGGCTCATGGTTCTTATCTCTAAACTTATGAGAGGCGACACTATGCCTAATCAATGGAGGGAAAGCTATCTTCTTCCATTGCACAAAGGAAAGGGTGATACGCGAAATTGTGATAACTACCGTTCTGTCAAGCTGATGTCGCACACCATGAAGATCGTTGAACGGGTATTAGATAGCCGACTGCGGAAAATAATACGACTATCTGATGACCAGTGCGGGTTTGTCTCGGGTAAATCAACAACAGATGCAATCCAAAGTATAAGGATCATGATGGAAAAGCATCGTGATTCTTCAAAGGACATGCATATGGTGTTGGTTGATTTCGAGAAGGCCTTTGACCGGCAACCAAGAGATCTTTTATGGGTAGCGCTAAGACAAAAAGGAGTTCCAGAAACCTACGTGCGAGTGATCATGGACATGTACAAGAGAGCAACGACAAGAGTAAGATGCACCGCAGGAGTCACCGAAGAGTTCGCAATCAAAGTCGGTGTACACCAGGGGAGCGTCCTCAGCCCACTGCTTTTTATAGCAGTCCTTGATTGCTTGCTTGAAGGAAAAGTGACGGACCCCAATGTGCACCAGCTATTCTTTGCTGACGATGGGGCCATTATAAGTGATGATCAGGCGTCCCTACAACGAGCACTTGATGTGTGGGTGGACATTTTTGAAGGACACGGGTATCGTATTAGTTCAAAGAAGACAGAGTATCTGTGCTGCCCGTTTTCTGACCCTCATCAGCCTATTCCAGACATTTACTTGAATGGAAGAGTGCTTCCCAAGTGTGAAAAGTTTAAATATCTGGGATCTATGATTAATAGAGAAGCAACTTGTGATGACGACATCAAACATCGCGTAAGCGTAGGGTGGATGAAGTGGCGGGAAAACTCCGTCATCTTCTGTGATCGAAAAATGCCCCCTAAGCGGAAAGGAAGGCTCTACACTTCAGTTGTACGTCCGGCGCTCACATATGGTTCACAATGCTGGACAATGCACAAAAAGTATGAGAGCAAATTAACGGCAAAAAAAAATTGTAGAAATAGACGACCAGGAGGTTCATTCATTTGAGTTCGAACCGTCGAAGGGATAACATCAAAATGGAGAAAAACAAAATTAGAGCTGTGATTAAGTACCTCTGCTTAAAGAAACTGTCTACCAAAGACATACAAAGGAGTTTAAGATGGGCAGAAAATTCACTGAAGATGAATATCGCGAAGGGCACCCAACCACGTCCCTCAGTGAAGATAACGTAAAAAAAATCAAAAATGTTGTGTTGGCAGATCGTAGAATGACCAACCGGCATATAGCAGAGGTTACAGCGATCTCATATGGCAGCGTTTAAAGAATCCTTGCGAACGAATTGCTTATGAAAAAGGTCTCTGCGCTTTGAGTACCGAGAACGTTAACCGACCAGGAAAATAAAAAACTAGCCAAAATTTCGAGGGTGAATCTGTTTATCTGGTTTTGCTATCTTTCGTTATGATGGACGAGACCTGGATCTCCCAATCGATGACTTGGAAGTGAGCCTGCTCACCGACGCCAAAAAAATTCAAGGCTCAAATTCGGCGGGAAATTGTTCGGCATCCGTTTTTTGGGACGCTGAATTCAATTCTATGCTCTGACTTCTACCTCTACGCTCTGTTGACTTGTTAGGAGACCATTTAGAAAAATAAATCATTTTTTAAACTATTGTATAACCACTAACTATTTTCATTACTTCTGGATCACCTAGTAAGTTGGCTTTATGGACGTACACAGCCGTTGCTGCCCTATCCACGCCTATAGTTCGTTATTTTGGTGGCTTGCTTTAAGTAAAGCTTATAGCGTACACAGTACTACACCGAAGCACTTAAAGTTATCATGATGAAGTTCATGAACGAGCATTGACTTTGTCTATGAGCAAAATATGCATTATTTAATAATTCACAAAAAGTGACTGTGTGCCATATTGGAAGACTATGTTTGATCAGAATTAGATGGACTTGACATCAGTTCCGACAAGATGGTGCCACATGTCACACAGCTGTTCAAACCCTTGATCTGTTGAAGGGGAAATGTGGTGATCGTGTTATCCCGAGGAATGGTCTGATCGAATGGCCATGTTAAGTTCTTAATGTATGACAACAAGCTAATAATATTAAATGAGCTCAGGAATAATATCGAACGCGAAATTGCCAACCGGTGTGTGGAAAAGTGGTGGAAAATCGGCTCCCAAGGATCGAAGTCTGTATACGAGCTCGCAGTGGTCATATGAACAAGATAGAATTCCCCATTCAATCCAACATGTGTACTGCTGCTGAAATGAATTTCAGTCCGAAATTTCACTTATTCCGTGTTTTATTAAAAGACAATAATGTTATGTCGTTATTGGTAAGATCTGTACATTGGGCTCAAAGAAATGAGGTAGCTGAGTTATTTAGGCTATACTATTGACTTTGACAGTACTTCACATTGCTGCTTCCTACACAGAGAGGAACGGCATACCTGCACGCTGATTTCAACTTATCAGCTCTTGATACACTTTGATGGTTGAAAGTTCAGCGTAAGATCAGGAATCTTCTCGATCCAACTGAATATTTCTGATTCATATTGCTTCCCTTTTCACTCGGCTACCATTTCAGCGGAAGTACCGGCGGTCATGAAGGCATACAAAACACTCAGTACAACATGGCTACAGCTATTTGCAGTGATAGCCAAGCCACCATAAAAGCTCTATCTTCAGCAGTCACCTCCGCCGGAGTAATGTAGGAGAAAAACAAAGTAACATTAGTAACCTAGGGTCTAGCCCAAAGAAACATCGAAGAGGATGAAAAGCCAGGTTTCGGGCCACCATCAACCAAAAGAACAGAGCAGAAAAACCCCAAATTTAGCATCCTCGAACAATTTCTAACCACAGCTACCCTTAAAATTCTGGCCCACTTAAATGAAAGGTAAAAGACAAGACTTTTTAAAAATACGTCATTACGATATGGTTAGAATCGAGGTAGTCAGTACAGGCAACTTGTTCAAAGGCAGCTACGAGGCCAGACTTGCATATCATTTATTAGGCACTGCCGCAGCTACCGTCTAGAATTCAGGTTCCGTGTTTAGTTAACACTTCCTTAATGCCATTCAGTAAGGTCCGACAAAATTTCGGATCAAAATATACCTCGGTTTCATTCTGATCAAACCCTATCTAGAAGATAGACAGTATATTCAATAAATGTCATCGCCGGGGTCTCTCAAGGTTGCCATCTTGGCAACCTAACCGTCAATGATGTCAACTATGTCACTGCCCTCACCTATATGCTGACGATTTGAAACTCTCCAATGATACGGGCTGTGTATAAAAAGTATTGGGAAAACGTTGACACAGTTTTACCATCGACTTTTCCACGACTCGAATGCTCCTTGGTAGGCGGGTTTCAGTAGATCCTAAGGGCAAGCTTCTTTGACGGCACTATTGATTCCATGATGGTACCCATTGGGAGTAGAAAAAAAGTCTGCTACGGCCAAGTCGGAACTTTTAGGGTGTTGGGGTCATGTAATCTGTCAATTTTGAAGAAATGCGGCTGGGTGCGTTGTCGTGGAGCAATTTCCCATTTTCGGCGATGGCTGGTTTCGGCCTCACCCGGTTAACTCTCCTCTTGTCTTTCTAGCAATTATAGGTAAAATGCACCATTCTGCCCTTCCAGTATAAGTTCGAAGTGGGTCAGCTCTTGGCACGTCTTCGGGTCTTAACGTTGAATGCTGCCTAGGAGTCATTTTCCGCACTCTCTTAGCCGTCTTTGAAGAGCTTGCGCCACTTAAAAACTTAATTTTATGACATGTTTTGCCCAGTCCAACACAAAATTTGATGGCATACCGCTGTTCAATCGTTTGCTGCATTTTGAGTTCACTCGACGGGAGTTCACTAAAAACCTGAAATTCTTAGTTCGTTAGGCCTTTTCTTGAATATTCCAATTAAATCTCTAAAATCAGTTGAATCTAGAAAAGTGATGCGAGGATGGAGTCATACTTTTTATCCACACGGAACTAACGAATGAACTATGGCCACCATGAGCCAATGCCCAGAATGCTGTGCGAAGCAAACTCACTCTTTTCGACCTTCCTTCCTTCCTTAACGGAGCGATCCATGGAGGATGTCAGCCAGGGCTTTGGCTGCCTTCCATCTTTGATGGCCATGTTGTCTAACATCTGCGATTACTTGGTCTTTATACCGGAGGTTCGGTCTTCCTCTTCTTCTCAAACCAGGGGGCTCGGAGTCGAAGACCCTCTTAGCTGGGGCGTTGGTGTTCATGCGCTCGATGTGGCCGAGCCAGTATAGTCGACAGATCTTTGTCTTCCGGATTACATCCACATCTTTGTACAGCTCGTAGAGTTCGCGGTTATGTCTTCTCCTCCATTCACCTTCCTCACAGACAGCTTTCGACTTTGTAGAAAGACTGGCAGTATAAGCGTTTTGCAAAGCATGCCTTTGGTTCTTCGAGAGAGGAGTTTTGACCCAAGTTGCTTGGATCATCCGAAGTAGCAACGGTTGCCAAGGGCGATTCTATGCCAGATCTCCACTGTAGTATCGTTTGTGAAATTTACATTTGCCCCGAGGTAGACAAACTCCTTAACCACCTCGAAATTGTAGCTGTCGATTGTTACCTTTTGTCCCATGTAGTGAGAGACGGATTGGTTTTTACTTGACAGCATGTACTTTGTTGACCTTAAGACCAAGTCCTTTTGCCTGTTCTTCAATCGCCGTGAACTCTTCCACAATGTCAAGGCGCGACCATGCGATGATATCAATATTATCCGCGTATCCTAGCAGCTGGACAGACTTGTAGAAGATAGTACCTTCCCTGTTGATGCCTGCCCTTCGCACTATCTGCTCCAGCAACAGGTTGAAGAACAGCGCATGTCCTTGCCGTATGCGGCTTTGAAATCGATAAAGATACAGACCATCTATCGATTTGAAACTCATTGGTCTTTTCCACGATTTGTCGAAGTGTGAAAATTTGGTTTATAGTCGATTTGCCGGGCTGGAAGCCACACTGGTAGCTGCCGATTAGTGCGGTGCAAACGGGCTTGAGACGTTCACACAATACGTTGGACAGGATATTGTATGCGACATTAAGCAGGGATATACCTCTATAGTTCTTGCCTGGGATCGCCTTTTTTGTGGATGGGGCAAATAGAGCTGGTATTCCAGTCGTCGGACATGCTTTCATCTTCCCAAATTCTGCAGATGATCTGGTGCATGCTCCCTACCAGAACATCGCCCCCAGCCTTGAAGAGCCTTGATGGCAAGCTATCTGAGCCTGGGACCTTGTAGTTCTTCAGCTTGTGAATAGCTGTGCCGACTTCTTCGATGCTGGGTGGGAGGACCACTTCAGCGGCTGGAGTTGCGATTTCCTCGGTTCCTTTTTTTTTTTTATAATTCGTGCAGGTGCGAGAGTTACCTGCACGGGGTGCAGATGGTTTGTGTCGAAGATATTCGTTTACTACTCGCCGGGGGTGGTTGTCCTAGATAGGATTTGAGAGAATCGACTGAATTATCGTTGGTTGTAGTTCACAGTAACTCTTTTGTTACCACTCTCTGTTGGTCATGCTCGTTTAGCAGCTATTGGAAATGCTCATGATGACAAGATTACTAGTTTCGTGGAGCCTGGGTGCCTTTCTTGAAGCCTCCTGCAAGGCCTTTGGCTTTCTTATAAAAGGCTCGAATTTTGTGCTTATCCCTAGACTCCTCGATATCCTTGAGCTGGGATTTTTCTCTTGCGCTGGCCTGGTTTTTCGCTGTAGCGCCTTTTGATACGCCTCGTCGGTTGCGGCCTTTTTTTGCTCACACTCTCCATCGTACCACGGGTTTCTTTCTTGTCGGGGGTGATAGGTAGCCTAAGGAGGTCTCGGCTACTTCCTGAATGGCCGAGCGGCATTCCATGGTGTGCAAGCCCCATTTTTGAGAGCCTTTTGTTCTGAATTCAGGGCAAACATTTCTGACCGGAGCGAATTGTTGGTTGAGAACCAGGATTACGCTCGACCTAAGAATCGGTAAAGTTACAACTCTTACAACTTCACCGATCCTCGTAATGGGCTGATTGAGTACAAGTAAATAAATATTTTCAAGGAAACAACTGGACAGCGACGTCCTCGGTATGAAGTGCTGAGAACTCAACCAATCAATGAAAACGTCACGCAATAATTCCGTTACATAAACGTAGTATATTTAAATAAAAAGCACTATTAGTGGGCAAATTAGTAGAAAGGGAGAAGAAGATTCCTACTTCTTGCGTCCACCGCGTTCCTTGATTTGCAAGTAGACCGTAGTGCCATTCAGCAGATTGTAGAAAGCCATTGTGTTGCTATCCTTGAAGAACATGCCCTCGTAAGAGATCTTTTGCTTAGCCGGCGGCATTCCAGTTTCATCTTGAATCTTTGATTTCAAGCTGGACACGGTATCGGTCAATGCCAGGGAGACGGCAATGGTTTGTCCATTCAGCTTCCATTCCGACTTGTCCGTCATGTTTGGAATTTGAATTTGAATCGTGATAGGGCTCTGGAAAAGTAACATAGAGATTGACGAAAATGTGATTAAAGTATGGACAGTGATGCCTACCTTATGCATTGAGATGAACTGCGACTCTGGGATAAGGTGATCCTCGGAGCGGAGCTTTTTGTTCGGCGGCTCTTCTTCAACGGGGATGCTCATGGGCATCATCATACTATTCTGATCCATGACCGGTGGTGCTGGTGAGATCTGCGGTGCGCCCGGTTGCATCGATGGCATGTAACCCACTTGGAATGGTGGTGCTAAATGAAAATGAAATGAAAAGGTTCAAATTAAGATCTGGCAAGTCTGGAGAAATGAGAAATCTTACGCATCATTGGTGGAGGACGCATTTGCATCATCATAACCGGAACAGGAGGAGGAATGGCTTGCATGCCGGATTGAGCTGTGACCGGTGGACCGGAAATCGGTTTCGATTGCGAAGTGACGGGCACGGGATTGTGAGTCGGTGGTTGTGGCGGAGCCGACAGAATTGACTTGTTCGATGCCGGCTTGGGACCGATCTTCTCCTTCTCTTCGTCCGGCAAAAGGCCTTTAACCTAACCACGTAGTTGATTAGCAATGGATATGAATATAGAGGGAACGAGGTACAATTACCTTGTGAATCTGGTGAATTTGGTCCTCCAAGGTGATGTTGGCCCTTGCAGCCCTGGTGGCTGCCTCAACACTCGATGTATGCCCATCCCACGTGACGCGATCGTCTTTCTTGGTCTCCTCCTCGCCCAACTTCTTACCAATGACAGTTTCCTCATCACCAACACCGAAAATATCCGTTCGTCTCTCTGCCAGTTGCTTCAGGCTGGACTCGATGGCAGTACCTGCCGCATAGACAGTGTCTTGATTGATCTTGTCCACTGTGTGCTTGTCACGTTGCTCCACCCAGCGGGGGTCAAGCAAACCAATACGCATGTGTTCGGCCACTTTGGAAGCGGGAATCTTCTCCCCGGTGATGGGAGAGATAAGAAACTCGTCTGTCGTGGGAGGCTTGGTCGTTTTCTGGCTCTGTTTCGGGTCGTACTTCTTCACAACAACTTTATCGTGAGTTGGGGGTAACATCGGTGTGACTGGTGGCTGAAGTTTAGAAATAGCCGCTGGCGTGTCTTCATCGCTTGATGCTTCGTCCATGTCTTGGACTTGTGTATTGTCTTTCTTCGATTGCAAGAATGCCGCTGTGTTGGTCTTGTGGTGAATTCCAGTTCGGTTTTCCATGTGCGACAGTTTTACTGCAGCTGGCGGCTCATGACTGTCCTCTTCATCGGATTCGATCTGCATTTCAATGTCACCGTCGTCTTCCAACATGCGTTCTTCCATAAGAACGCGAGCACCCACTTCCTCGGGCGTGGTTGGCGGTGGGAAATTGCCCGTCTCGAATGGCTGGTAGTCAACCGTTTCGACAACGACAAAGTCATGCCAATCGATCTGTGCGTATGCAACTGGATGGACACATTGTACTTACGTTGGCATGGATTTAGTGATGGCACTTACCTCGTTCCTTTTCGATTTTTTCCTCTTCGCGGCGACGCTGGACTTCTTGATGTTTCTGCCAATTGGCGCGGTACTTTACCTGGTCCAGCACCATTGTCATACTCACTCGATTGCCAGCGCTCTCTGCCTTCAGCTTGGACATAAGATCCTTGGGCGGAATCAGAATCTTTGTATATTGCTCCAGAAGTTTGGTGAAATATTGAAAGAGTGAATGTTGCGGGCGCAAGAAATCGAATTGATAGTTTCTCTGCTCACGATTCATAAGGTTGGTAAGGAATTGCCGACCATTCCTAGCCACAAACTGCGCTGTTAGCTTCACAATGTCCCTAAAGAAGTCATCATTAATGAATTTTCTCGTTAAAATGAATTGGTTACTCACAAATCCAGAGCGGAAATCGACGGAGGATCAGCTATGAATTCGAATTCAGCTGGGGGTTCCTTGGGAATGAATTGCTGTTCGGCTACTTGCTTCAGCAATTCCTGCTGTTTTTGCTGTGCAGCTGTTGTCACTGAAAGTTGCTTCAACCCGGGCACAAGTGCTTGGCCTCCATCGCCTAAAAGCGTGGTTATTCTTAAAATCGATTGGAACATGGAATGCGTTTTGAATGAATACTCACTTTTTCCTTCCCTAAACTCATTGACTTTGTGCCTATAATACGCGTGGTATGGATCGCCGGGACTTAAGAAATTAAATTTGGGATTGCCCAATTCGTTTTGACGAATTCGTGCCTCGAATTCCGGCCCATTTCTAGCGACAAAACTTGCGGTTTTATCAACAATGTCTTTACAAAAGTGGTTATAGGAAAATAAGTTTCGAAAAAAATAATACAAATATGCTGAAAATCGAGAATGCTTTTTGTAAAAAGGATACTCCTAACCTCCGGAGGAGGATAGATGATGCCGATAATTGGTCCGGAGAGGGTTTTTCCTGATTGCTCGGACTCATCCTCCGGTTTGGAGGGGGCTTCAACGTCTAATGTGGGCATTTGTCTTCCAATATGGACTTAAACAAAAACCTAATAATTGGAAAACAACTCAAGGAAACTGTGAAAATGATGAAAACTACTGAAAAACGTTCTTAATCGACTGTCAGTGACTGTCAGATGTCAATCCAATGCGCGTTGTTGTCAAACCACAGGTTCAGAAGGTAGAAACGTGTGTGGGTTTCTTGTTTTCTGTGACAGTAGTTTTTTTCCTATCGGCGTATAGGTGGCGCAACTATGTTTAACGACTTGTTTAACAATTATATTTTAAATTCGAAAACAAGTTCAAAAGTCGGTAATTAACATTTGATTAGGAATTTTCTTTTTTTGTTTCTCTTTTCATTTAATTTTATCTAATGATAAAGATAATCATAAAGATAACATAATCTAAAAATGCCTTTTGGCTTATTATTAAAGTCTTTTCCCTTTTCGGTTAATATTTTGTCTGGAAGTCCTTTGTCTTCATGCATCATTTTCAACCTTGACGGCATCGATCGTTTGCAATATGCAGGCTCAATTTTGTTCCACTCATCTAATAACACTCTTTTAAGCTCACTTTTATTTGAAAATTGAGTTTTACCAATTTTTTTTAGATGGTTCCACAAATTCTCTGTAGGATTGATATACAGACTTTGAGGTGGAGTTTGAATAACATGGCGACAATTGTACAAAAGCCAAGTACGAACTATTAATGCCTTGTGTTTGATGAAATCGCCGATTGTCCCCAAGCGCGAGATTTGTCTTGCGTTGTGGAATATTTTGTTTAGAAATATCCAAATACAAGTGTTGGTTATTCCGCTTAGACCAACAGCCGAGAAGGCACCCCAAACCATCACAGACCAACATCCATGTTTTAGGGTCAGTCGCAAATTTTTGGAACAAAACTCTTCGTTCGGTTTCCTCCAAACGTATGGATTACCGTCTGATGAGCATAAATTCAATTTGCTGTCATCAGTGAATAAAACGTCTTTCCAGAAAGCGAAGTCCTTATGCATGTATTCCTTGGCGAATTGAAATCTCTTCTGCTTGTTTTGCTTACTGATGCTTGCTTGCTTTTTTCTGATTTCCCTCTATTCAAATTTACTTTATGAAACATAGCCTTCGCGTGGTTGCACACCTTATCGCGGTGCGAAGGCTCAGTAATTGTCAATGACTCTTGAGAATTCACTCTCCATGTTGGGACATGAATTCTCTATGACGAGACATGAAGCTAAGTTGCAGCCATCACCTCCTCCTCCCTTCGCCGGATATCCCCTCCATTCCCCTCCCTTCCCCTGGGCTGGACTAAGGTGTAAACCGTACCATGCCGAGAGTCAGTCAGGCTGGGGGCCCAGTTTCAATAATAGCCCAGTCGCTAACGGTGTATCCAGGATACCTGGCACCCTCCTGGATCAAATAGCCTTGCCTGTATCCTGCGGGGCTCTGTACAGGTCGGCCACCCATTCCTGCGCGACTCGTGGGATCACACATGCAAAAAGAAAACATAGACAAAAATAAAAAAATGCATCCTCTGAAGAGGCAAACAGCACAGGTTGCCACCGCCGAAAGCGCGATCGATACAGACAGCGTAACCGGGACTCTTCTTCAGGGACTACAGATTGGTACCGCTACCGACGATGAATCCTTGGCTTCATCACAGGTAAGCAACACCATGCAAGTGGACTCTGAAACTGAGGCCCAGCTTCTGGAAGAAAAGGTCGCCCCTAAGGCCACAGGCAAACCTGAAGAAACGATCAAGGCAAAAACACCGGCCCAAAAAGCATCTGTTAGCACTTAAGTGATTGTAGATAAATAAATAAAAAAAAAAATAAATAAATAAAAAAAATAAGAGGTCGGTGCAGTATATCAGGAAGATGAGCGCGAGAGACCCCTCAACGCTCTCCGAGCGCGAAAAACTCCTCATCAAGAAGCACAAGAAAGAGGTAGCCAAATTCGAGAAGAAATCGGCTACCACCTCCACTCACGCTTCCAAAAAAGACACAGGGCGAGAGAAGAAGCCATCGAACACGGCCCTTATCAAACCCAAAGTCCCAAAATTGACTCGACAACAGCCAACACAACCGGCCACTGTCGAAAAGGGTGCACAACAACCGAGCACCTCCAAAGGACACACTGCCTCAGGATCGAAGCAGAACGTCAAGAGGGGGCGCTCCGGGGAAGAAACTCTAAGGGAAGCGAAAAAGGCGAAAACATCAGCCAGCTTCAACCTTCCCATGAGTCTACAAGTGGTTATTGTTGACCGTTCCAACCCGGATGGGAAGATTACATCCGACAATTGGCTCACGGTTGAAGCCAAAATACTGGAAGCGATGCTTGTCGCAGATATCAGCGATGAGATCAACTTCGACGGAGCAGGCTGGCAGAAAGGAGTCAAAGTCGTCGGTTGTGACAATCAGAGGTCCCTAGACTTCTTAAAGCGCACAATCGACAATTGCAGCGAAATCTCGCAGAACGCTAAACTCGAGGTTATCCCTCGCTCGATGCTTCCGCTTCGCACGTTGGCTTCAATATGGATCCCTCCACCGGTTTCCAAAAAGGACGAATCCATATTGAAGCTAATTGACAAGCAGAATAAAAAGCTTGACACTCACAGCTGGAGAATAGTTTCTTCAGCCAAGAGTAAGAACGGAGTGGGAAAGGACCTCAGGGTTACCATTGACCAAAAGTCACTCGACCACATCCGCAGCAGATCTGGCAGCATCAAGTTCAGGCTGGGAACCCTGAAGGTGAGGCTCCCAGAGGCCACCGACGACTTGATGATGTACTTGCTGCAGGAAAATGTGGATATAGCCTTAATCCAAGAACCTTGGCTCCTTAGGATCAAAATTCAGGGATTAAGATCTAAGGTATATAATTTATATTATCCACATACCGAAGGTAAGCTACGAACCTGTATAGTCGCCAAGAAATATTTAAACATTTTTCTCCTAGGTACATACAGCAATGGAGACCTCACGGTGGTAACGTACGAACAACAAGACAAATCAATTTTGCTCCTACCGCATACTTGCCATACGATGAGGAGGATCCATCTCCAGACGCAGTCCGAGCATTTGTGCGACACGCCAAGTCACGCGGACTGTGTCTATTGATAGGCTGCGACGCCAAGGGACACCACACTCAATGGGGAAGCAGCGACATCAATAAAAGGGATGAGTCCATTTTCGATTTCATTATCTCTACCAACCTCAACATATGCAAGGAAGTTAATACACCAACGTTTCGCAACCGTGTTAGGGAAGATGGATGTAACTGACCTCACTTTACTAAGTGAGTCTGACTCCATCCGAGTAGAGAATTGGAGAGTGTCCACTAACTGTTCCTTTTCGAACCACAGCCGGATACTCTTCAACCTTAACGTTAATAAAGAAAAACCGAAACCTTTCAGAAACCCTCAGAAGACAGACTGGAGTCTTTTCTCAAACCTAGTTGCCAACAGGTTAGTACCGCCACAAGCCATCACTAATCCTGATCCAACTTACATTGAGAATTCAGTCGAGCTAAAGCAACTCAGGACCAGGACCCGAACTCTATTCAATAGAGCAAAGATCTCAAACAGAACCGAAGACTGGGATAATCAAAAATCCAGCTTCAACGAATACAAGAGCAAAACAAGAGCAGCAAAATCTAAATCCTGGCGCGAGTTCTGCGAATCAATAGAGGATCTCAACGAAGCCGCAAGGCTCAGGAAGATCCTATCCAAGGGCCCCTGCGTCCCGGGATTCATCCTTAAACCAGATGGTTCTTGGACAGAATCCAGTCAGGAATCCCTAGAACTGCTGACTGAAACCCACTTCCCAGGCTGTAAAACCCCTGAAACCACAGTCTCCTTCGAGACGACGGTTCCTACGGTTCACACAACCTAAGAAGTAATAAACAAGATTATCACAACGGATAAAGTATCATGGGCAATAAATTCGTTCAAACCCTTCAAATCTCCGGGGCCGGACGATATCTTGCCAGCGATGTTTCAAAAAACACAGATCCACACTGTACCCCATCTCGTAAGCATTTTTTCCAATTGCCTGCGCGCGGGGTATATCCCAACACAGTGGGAAGAAATAAAGGTAATTTTCATACCTAAGGCAGGTAAACCATCCCATAATGCCGCAAAGGACTATAGGCCAATTAGTCTCTCGTCGTTTCTATTGAAAACCTTGGAGAGACTCCTTGACCTATACGTCAGAGGACTCATTAACTCACGCAACTTATGCAACACTCAACACGCCTACCTTAAAGGCAGATCAGTGAAAAGTGCTCTGCATAGTGTTGTCCGTGAAATTGAGGGTTCGCTGAACCTAAAAGAGTTTACAATGGAGCCTTCCTCGACAATGTAAACACAGAGGCCATAATAACAGCTCTAGAGGACATAAAAGTAGACAAATCCGTTGTAATCTGGATTGAAAATATGTTGAAGAACAGAATTATCAATGCAGACATTGGACACAGCTCTATAAGGAAAGTGACAAGTAGAGGCACACCACAGGGAGAAGTTCTCTCCCCCCTATTGTGGCTTCTTACAGTTAACAAAATCCTCAAATTCTTTATGGAGAAAGACACAAAGATCATAGCGTACGCGGATGACCTGGTTATCTTGATAAAAGGTAAATTTCTACCAACTATCAGTGAACTAATGGAAACTGCGTTGAGAGAACTCTCCTCGTAGGCAAGACAGAACGGTCTGAGAATAAACCCCCAGAAAACCGAGCTGGTCTTGTGCGGAAGCGAAATATCTAAGCATCATTCTTGACTCAAAATTCTCCTGGAAAAGGAACCTGGAGGAAAGGATGAAAAAAGGATTGAACGCTTTTTATGCATGTAAAAAGACCTTCGGAAAAAGATGGGGCTTGCAACCGTACATCATTCATTGGATGTACACAGCAATCATCAGACCCATTTTAACTTATGGGGCCCTAGTCTGGTGGACTGCTAGCAGCACGAAAAGCTATATGAACATGCTCAACAAAGTACAAAGCTGTTTGTACAACGGGAGCTATGAGAAGCACGCCGCAAGCAGGGTTGGACATGATTCTTCATCTCCTCCCCCTGGATCTATTCATAAAAGGCTGCGCTGCAAAGAGCGCTCTCAGACTAAGGGAGTCCTCTCTGTGGAAGCAAGCCAACTATGGACATGCGGCCATACTCAGAATAATAGACGACCTGGGAAGGAAACATGGTTTTAGTAGCCTCGCAGCTACGACCGACTATATTTCCCCCCAAAATTACTTCTCTCTCAGTATACCTATCCTTTTCCCCGACAGAGAAGAGTGACTATCAAACGCCGTAATCAACGACCACGAGATCACTCTCTTCACCGACGGATCGAAAATGGATACAGGCACTGGGGCCGGGTTCTACGCTGATATCCTCCACAAACAGGAATCATTCAGACTCCCTGATCTGTGCAGCGATTTTCAAGCAGAAATCCTGGCAATAGAGAAAGCAGCCAAACACCTACAGGTAACCGATATCCCACCATCGGATATCACTATCTTCGTAGACAGCCAGGCTGCATTGAAGTAAATAGAATCCTGTATAACGAGATCAAAGGCTGTCAAAAAATGTCGCGACTCACTGAAGTCCATCAGACAACACGAAGTTAAACTCTGCTGGGTCCCAGGCCACAGCTCAATCGCAGGGAACGAAAGAGCAGACGAATTGGCCAGGCAAGGGTCTGAAATGGACATCAGCGAAGCGGACACGTCATTGCAACCACCGATCAGCGCATTATACCGGATCATAAACGACACAATCATCAAAGAGGCCAACTCGTCTTGGCTTACAAGAAACGACAGCTACACGACAAGATCATCGTGGCCAGAGCTCAATATCAGAAAAACAAAGAAGCTCTGGCGCTGGACCGTAACTCGATCCGTATGCTCGTCGGAGTGATCACAGGGCACTGTCCATTGGAGCAATGCTCCGGAAATGGGACTTGGGATCCAGCGATATCTGCCGGAGCTGCGGCGATGAGGAAGAAACTGAGACGATCCAACATCTGCTTTGCCACTGTCCAGCCCTCCAGAATCGACGCCTAGTGTCGCTAGGCCAAAGATTCTTTATAGAGATTGCGGACTTGGCTAATGCAGATACATATATCGGATCTTCTAAAATTCATTAAGAGCACGGGGTGGTTTCAGCCACCAGGTTAATTTTACGTGTATCCACACAAATGAAGGGAATCACAATGGTCCTCTTGGCCTCCGAGTGGAAGTGATGTTTAACCATCACACTCCCCTTTTCTAACCTAACCTAACCTTATGAAACATGTTTCTTATCGTAGAAGGACTGGCTTTTCCCCCCAATTCTTTTTTGTCAATAGCGGCAAGCTTTGGCGCACTAAGAAAGGTTTTTTTTTTTTCATTTCGTGTACCAAATACCTTTCTTCCGCTTCACTAAAAAAATTATTGTAAGCATGTTTTTCTTTTTTCATCACCTTTCCAGTTATGCCAAACAGTCGAATAGTTTTTTTTACTAAACGCGATATTTCTCGAATAGATTTTTCGTATTGCGAGTACTTAACAATTAATTTCCGAATATCTAGAGAAGTTTGCCCACTTTGTCTTCCCATTCTTGTAAAACTCGACTTTTGTTGCACAGAAAATAAGAATAGGTGATAAATGTCAAAAAAGGTTAGTTTGAGTATTATAAGTGCCGTTAGTTGGTAAAATATGAAGTTAGTCGCGTTTGAGGCAAAGCGAGCGAGTTTCGCTTGTGCATAGTTTTGGAAGTTAAAGTTTTTTTCTCATACAGTAGACTCTCGATAACGTGAACACCGGATATCGTGAACAGATTTCTTTTTGCTTGACATCTCTAGAACGTGTACAAATCATGAACACTCTAAAACGTGAACTACATTTTTTGCTTCAGGTTAAAAGTAAACTGTTTGAGCAATACCGCTTGCGTGAAATTCCTTATTCTTGGTACAATACTCGTACTTCGTCTTCCGGTTTGTTGCACTTCCGTTCGTGTCAGTTTGTTCCTCGTTGTTCCTTACAATACCTCATTTTGATTGTCTTGTATTCTCGATATATGCGGTTTTCTTTGTTTTTGTCGTCATAAGTTTTATACGCGTTACGGTTTTGGTTTTTTAGTTCTTTATATCAACATATCCTCAACGAAACCTACGTTTTTGTAACTTAAGGACCAATGCGTGATAATTGAGCGATTCGGTAGTCTTTCCAGTGCAACAAGTTTGGCAAAAAAATATGACGTTGCAAAGTCTACTATTATATTTTTGCCGTTAACAAAAAGAGTGAAACAAATTTTAAAATGCATAAACAACACATTTTCGCGGCCAGGGAAAAGAAAAACACCTCGATCATCAGGACTTTTCAAGGCGGAAAAGGCGCTTTGCCAGTGGTTTCTCGAACAACATAAAAAAATTATCCGATTAATGGCCTGATGATAAAGGCAAAGACTTTGTCACTGCATTCCCAAATTGAGGATAACCAAAGAAGCTTTAAAGCTTGCGAATGGTGCAGAGATTTAAAACTCGATACGGCCGGCATGAGATTTATTAAAATCACTGGTGAAAGACTGTCTTCCCAACCCGAACTGGTAGACCTATTCAAACGTAAGCTGAAAGAAATGATTGATACGAGGGGGGTGACCACCCACTAACTTTATAACGCAAGCGAAACCGGGCTGTCTTGGAAGCTTTTGGCGGACATAACATATGTTTGGTTGTTAGAAAAATACGCTCCTGGCAGAAAAGCCGACAAACAGCCCATAACTTTCCTCGCGTGTAGAAATGCAATTGGATTACATAGGCTGAAGCCATTGGTGATTGAGAGGCCGAAAAATCCTCGTTCATTCAAAAATGTTTGCTGCCCAGTAATTCAATTAAGCACAGTCAAAAAAATAGCAGTATTTAAGTATTTTAAGTAAAATGGGGTAATAGATGAACATTTTGAAGGAAAGTGTACTGAAATTAGTTAATATTTGGTAGTAGACCCCTTGTTCTTTAATACGGCTTCACATCTGCGCTTCATGGAATCCACCAAAGCCGGACATATTACCAGGGGTATATCTTACCATGCTGTTTTCTGGGTTTTGAAGCTGCCACCACTTTTTTCACATCCGCCCAAAAGTTCCATAATGCTAGAGTCACCATGTTTCACGTTTGTATTCTGCGTTTGGTGGACGTCGCACATATTCCCGGGAACCAGAGCCGCCATATAGGAAAATTTTACTTTCATCCGTCCACAGAATGTTCCGCCACTCGTGAAGGGGCATATTAACATGGAAAACGGAATTCTTTTGGACATATGCAGTTTTGCTAAAATTTGCAAAATTTGTCTTAATGTTCTTCTAATAGTTTCCACACTTGCATTTAAATTTAGCTCCTTTTTTATTGTTGTGGCAGCCATAAACAGTGAAGCCTTCAAGCACCTTACAATTTGTCTTGCCGATCTTTCCGACAAAGGCGTTTTTCTGCCCCGGGTTTCGGGCTTTTCCTCGTAATTTTCTGCATTTAAAATCATTTTCGCGGAAATTTAGCGATGAAGCTCACTTTTGGTTGAATGGATACGTCAATGAACAAAACTGCCATATTTGGAGTGATGATAATCCTCAAGTGTATGTTGAGGCACCGGTACATCCACAAAAACTGACTGTTTGGTGTGTATGGGTTTATGTTTATGGGTTGGTCCGTACTTCTTTAAAAACGATGCTGGCCAGAACGTTACAGTCAATGGTGACCGCTATAGAGCCATGATTACTGACTTTTTCGTTCACCAATTGAACAACCATGATGTGCAGGAGCTGTGGCTTCAACAAGACGGCGCAACATGTCACACAGCTCGTGCCATAATTGATTTATTGAAGGAAACGTTTGGTAACCGCATAATTTCACGTTACGGACCCGTGAATTGGCCTCCAAGATCGTGCGATTTAACGCCGCTTGACAATTTTTGTGGGGATATGTGAAGTCGCTAGTCTACGCCGATAAACCCGAGACGATTGACCACTTAAAGGACAACATTCGCCGCGTTATTGTCGATATACGGCCACAAATGTTGGAAAAAATCATCGAAAATTGGATCTCTAGATTAGACTACGTCCGAGCCAGCCGTAACGATCATATGCCAGAAATCATATTTAAATTATAATATTAGAAGATTATCTTTCGAATAAAGTTAATTTCATGTCAATTTAAAAAAATCATTTTTGTTTTATTCCATTTCAAAGTTCTATACCTCTATAAAATACACCCTTTAGATTATTCATACCTTAATCTATGCTATATTAAAGGGTCCGCCAAATAACTTTTTTTTTTTTTTGAAATGCTATAAAAAAAAACTACTGAATATTTTCTCAAATTTTTTTTTTTATTTGAAAGAACAATCCTTCCGGTTAATAATGGAAAATAATTTTATTCAAATGGCTGCCTCGGCTGGCCATGCAGTAGCCTACACGATCGGTCCAATGTTTAAGCACATTATCGATTGTGTGCAGCTATATTTCACCAATGGCTTCACGAATATTGTCCATTAAAGCGTCAATTGTCTCTGGCTTGTCGGCGTAACACTTATCTTTGACTCCGAGGTGGCCAAACGACATCAGCTCTGCGGCTGATAATGCGATCTTCAAAAACAGGGCGCAAAACATCGAGTGTAGCTTCGGCTGTGTGGCACGTAGCGCCGTCCTGTTGAAACCAAATGTTGCCAATATCCTCCTCTTCAATTTTTGTGAACAAAAATTCGTTCAACATGGCCCGATAACGATCGCCATTGACTGTAACGGCCACTCCTTGCTCATTTTCGAAGAAAAATGGCCCAATTATGCCTCTGGACCAAAATCCGCACCAAACAGTGGCTCGTTTTGGGTGCACCGGCTTTTCAATGTATGCGTGCGGGTTTTCTGTGCCCCAAATGCGACAATTTTGCTTGTTTACATATGGAGCTGACGGTGCTTCTCTTCTTCCAAAATCCGTACGCAATTTTCGCACACATTCTGCAACATTACCATGATTTTCAAAGTAATGTCGCAATATTTCCCAGCGTTGTTCAAGCGTATACACAACCATATTCGTTCAGCGGAAGGATAAAACTAATTATCTGTCAAATCAGACATGAGCTAAGTGTTACCATTCACGAAATAAGCACTACTTGAAAAAAAAAAAGTTAGATGACGGACCCTTTAATTCGTTGGGGAGGTTGCAGTGCTATTATTTTGCCCGCAACTGTATACTTTTCGTTTAAAATTAAATAAATGAATTAAATATATTATGTAAAAGTAAAAAAACATTTTTTTTTAATTGTTAAAGATAAGACGTTTTAAAATGAAAATCTGCAGTAGAATTGCCTTATTCTCTTATTTTTTACCTTCGCAACCGTGAACTCCCTGGGTTTTTAATTGTTCACGTTATCAGGAGTCTACGTTTGTTTTTGTTTATGGATTGATGTTTTGTTTTCTGTTTTGTATTGAATTTGTAAATAAAATAATATTTAATACTTTTTTTTTTATTCATTTACTGCTTTATTTCAGAGATTTTTACTTTCGAACTTTTTTTTCCAAGTGAGCTAGTTTGGTTTGGAGCCACTGTATGTATATGAAAATAAAAGCTAAAAAATCTCGTTTGCAGAACAGCTACTGGATCCTTCTATGCATACTTATGAATCAAATTTGCCACTCCCTCGCCGGCTCTCTTCCCTAACTTAGGAATATAGAAGCTTCCAGTCAGTTACTTATTCATCCTGCGTGCATTAGTGTGACTCTGACTATGTAAGTCCGGGATGTTGGAAACTTGAATCCTTTTTGTGGACACCTGTAAATACTGGTAGTTTCACTCTCAGATGCTTGATCAAGTTGCAGTGTTCGTCCTTCTCTTATGCTTTGCGAATTCTGCAAAGAATTTCCGACTCGATTTGGAGTACTGAAAGCGTGCTTCATCGCTTCTGCTGGCCAAAGCAACGGTCATCATACTACTCGACTATTTAGTTCTTTTCGCCACATGATAAAAGGTTTTTTAAAAGGGCGGGTAGATGTTAAAATGGAATAAAACAAGCTGTGTGTGAAGTTTTAACAAAATTCTTTTTTATTTGAAAGGCCCACGTATGCCATTATGTATGGAATATGACATCGTTCAAGTACCCGCCTCGGCTTCTTACCGTGGCTCGGATCCAATAGTCCAATGTGGTCCAATTTTCAATGACTCTTCCGCATAGATCCGGCTGAATCTGGCCTGTGTCATTTTCACCCTAAGAGCATAAGTCGATGGTGGTTTATTCGCATAGACCTGCGACTTCAGGAAACCCTACAAGAAAAATTTTAGCGGGGTCAAATGGCAAGACTTTAGTGGCCAATTCAATAACCATAAGAAATTGGTTATCATTGTTCTGTAGCGCTCGTCATTGACGGTGACCCCCTCAACAACGTCGTGTTCGAAAAAGTACGGACCAATGACGCACCCGGCCTAAAATCCACACCAAAGGGTAACTTTCTGAGGG
Source organism: Merodon equestris (assembly GCA_958301585.1). NCBI lineage: Eukaryota > Metazoa > Arthropoda > Insecta > Diptera > Syrphidae > Merodon > Merodon equestris. The sequence continues at coordinate 163,591,182 of OY284413.1, forward strand.
TGTGGGTGTCGTCTCATATACGGCAATTTTGTTTATTAACACCGAAAATGCGCCTCGTCGCTAAAGACGATTTTCCAGCCAAAATTGGAGTCCTCTTTCAAATGCTCCGAAGCCCAGTCGGCGAACAAACGCCGTTGTCTATGATCATGAACTTTGAGCTCCTGGGTCAGTTAGATCTTGTTCGGGTGTAAGCTTTAGTCCCAACGCAAAATTCGCTAAGTTGTCTACGAAAGGCGATTTTGTTCACAGCGGAGAATCGACTTCCTCGGGTTCTGCTGTAAACTAAAAAAAACAAATCCCACACAACATAAGTGAATGAGAGAAGCTTGGCTCTGGCTCTCCGTGAGCTGTAACGAAGAAGAAGAATCGTCTTCAGCGAAGAAGCTTATTTCTGGTTGAATGCGTACGTTAATAAACAAAATTTGCGTATTTGGTCCGAGGAGCATGCTCAGGTGTTTGGTGCGGTTTATGGTCCGGCGGAATTATTGGGCCTTTTTTTTTAAATAATCGTGAGAACAATGAACCTGATCGACATGTGGTTCCAACAAGACGGCGCTACATACCACACAACATGCGAATCGATGGAAAAAATTGAGAAATGAGTTCGGTGAGCAATTTATATCTTCCTTTGGACCTTGCAGTCGCTTGTTAGATCGTGCGATTTTATGCCTTTGGAATCTTTTCTATCAAATCATTTGTGTACGGCAATAGGCCAGTTTTAATAGCAGACTTGGAAGACGACATTATATGTGTTATAATGTGAGATAACTGACAATATGCTCCAAAAAGTGATTCAAATTTGGATTTTTCGTGTGGATATTTAGCTTGTTTTTCAGGAAAGTAAAAGTTAAATGTGCTTTGGTGTGCTTGCCAATTTTTTGCACAAATCTTGATTTTGTGTGTGAAATTAAAATTAAGTGTTCCGTCATACTTGAATTGTTGACAAAGGTATTTGGCAAGTCCAATCTCAGCAAAAAAAGAACAAAAACTTATGAATGGTACAAGCTCTTAACGATATCCGCCCTGGACGCTCCAGCACGTTAATAATGGAAGGAAGCAGTGAGGAAAATTGTCGAATGATATTAGGTAAGATGCTGAGTTTAGGCATACCTCTTGGTGCCATGGAATTTTGTCAGCGAAGTTTGTTCCGAAATTGCAAACTTTTGGTACCAAAAAGAATCGTCGTATGAGCACCGCTCAGGAGCTGTTAAATTACGTGAATGACAATCCAGAATTGCTAAAAAAGGTCATCACCGGTGGCTAAATATGGGTATATGGTTATGACGTCGAAACCAAAGCCCAATCATCCCAATGGAAGCAACCAGAAGGGTCAAGACCGGAAAGGCGCTAATTTTTCTCTTCCCAAAACTGATAACGTCAAAATGCTTCGAGGATCGGAAAAAGCGCTGATGCAAGTGTATTATACCTGAGGGGGGTTGAATACTTTGAAGGGGTCAAAATAAATGTTGATGAATAAATAAATATTATTTATTGAACCTTATTTTTTTAGCCTAGTAGACCTTCTGTCTGGAATCAAGCTGCTGTGAAGCAGTCATCCTGTCAGAGGGAAAGCGCTCTAGGCTCATGTCAGAGCAGCATCTACATGTTTATTAAAATATAGACACTAGTCTAACCACATCCCAAGGTATTTGACTACACTTTGGATCGTCAGTGCACGACACTATGGTGAGAATTTGTGCCGGTTTTTCTAGTGTCCCGAGAGGCCCTAGACAAAAGCTTTCTCAATTCTGATGGTCATCACAATACTGTTGAGTTTTTTCGAAGTTTCGCTGTAATGAAATGTCGAAAACGATTCGCCTGTGTACACCATTGTATGGTGATCAGATCATTGAGGTGAATGCTCTCCGTGCCCCAGAAATCAAGTTGACAGTTTTCACCATAAATTTTCTACAGTCAACATGTCAAAAATAATTTCTTGAAATGCAGACCTTCTAACCATGCGGTGTGGAAAACTTTTTCCAAGTCAATCAGACAGGCACCCGTGCACTACTTCTGGCATTTCTTTCATTGGATATCCAAATACGAATTTCGATGCGACATAAAAAGTACTGTATCATGCCCCGTTTTGTAGCCGACTTGATTATCCGGATGATTTTATTGTCCTTCGAAGACTTTGCTAACACTCGGAAGGAGACGTATCGGTCGGAGATTTGCCAGATTAGAAGTGTCTTCACTTCTCTTGGGGATTAGTTAAACCTTGCACTGTTTTCCGATGAATATCGAAGATATGTGGTCCTAGTAGGTTGGAGGTACGTGCTATTCAGTAAAGAAAAAATCAACTTATAGAAGAAGTTGGTCTCCTGGATCGTGTGAAATCGCTAATCTACGCTGGCAAAGTAACAACAATTGACACATCGGAAGCCATCATTACCCGTGTTTTTAAGGGCATATAGTCAAAAATACGAACATTTCGACTCTAAGTTGAAATTCATCCAGCCCGAAGTTGGGTTTGCAAATTAATTGCAGAACGTTTACTTAATCAAAGTTTAAAGAAATATTCATTAGCTATTCAGGCAAGATTATTTACAGAATTTTTAGTAAAACAGATGTCATACTCCCTAATCGGAAGCTACTTTATAGAACTTTCTTGGCTTCCCTGCTTTAGGAGACCCGTGCATGAGCCAAGTTTTCATCGAGGATATTCGTTTCGTTCTCTTTCCCCTAATATCCAAAAAGAAAAAAATCTCTCTCTACTTGATCTCTAGCTACAATATATATTTATAAATCAAGCAAGTTAAGGTGTTTGTAAGTAAGATTTGAAGCGAACCTGCTCATCAAGAAAATCGCTCGGCGACTACTTGGTGTAGAGAAATGCTTTTATTAAATCTAAAGTAACCTTGAAAGTGAAAAGCATAAGTCAGAAAGGTGTTAAGTTATTATTGTTTATATTTTGAATTTTGAATAAAGCTCTGGTAGCTTAATTTCGATCGTCTGTCTTACGACGTAAAACTAATCCAAAAATTAGCTAAGTAATAGAATCTAAAACCAGAAGTTAAAACTCGTTTCGTACAGCTCGGATATTATGCACGTTAATTCTTCAAAAAATAAAATACTTAATCAATTCAAGAGGAATTGAAATTCAACAAGTGGGCTCTTGACCAGCGCTAAGAGAATACGTTCGTGTCTACTTTCTGAATAAGTTCGCAATGTTTACCTACTGATTCACTCCCTAAGTTGAGTGCTGGCTTGCTAACTAGGCGTATGCTAAGCTCTCTGTTCATATTTCATTTGATCTTCACATTGTTTGTTATGGTTATGTATTCAGTCTGAAATTCAAAGAGATAAAGTCATGTAAAACAAAGAGATATGCTCAAAAAATAACAGGAATTTTTGGTTTTGGAAAAGAATTGTTTGTATTTGCTTACATCTAAATTACATTCCTAATACTTGTGTCGTCGCTTCTTCCAATCTCCGAAATCCTCGATTTTGGAATAGTATTTAGGTCTCTCTGTGGCCTGCGAAAAGGCGCCATGCCTTGTGAGTACACTGTCTGGGAACTCCTAACATTTAGATTGTTTGATTGTAGCAAGAGCTCATGATGCACCATACTGTGTCGAACGACATTATCACAACTAACTGAGCTTGTCCGGTTTTTTTTTCAGTTTTGGTCACCATGAATTACGCCTCTGGGACGGTTGGGCCTAAATTGACAATATATCCGTTGATTGTAGTACTAGCACCTGCTATACCAGGTTGCTCTTTAAAACTGAGAGATCTGGTCATTACTGTCCTTTTCAGTGGATTTGGAAAAAACAAAAACAGAGTCTTCTAGCTTATAAAGCGAAAAATTACCGTCAGCATTGATTTGGACCAGTTGTGTTCTTGCAAGTGATGGACCTTCATCAGAAAGTTTTACAACATTAACCCGTGATGGCTTAATCAATTAAAACACTTAAATCCTTTTCACTCTGCTAATGTTAACATTGAACTTTAGTGGTCTCTCAGAGGTGGTCAGCTATGATTAAAGCTATAGAAAGATCAACTGACAGATCGAAAATGACACTACCTCACCACCTTCAGTCAAACTTACTCAGCAATCTATTGACCCCAACGAATCTCGATACGCACTCTCCAGGTTAAGAGACAAAAAAATATATGAGAACATTCGACTCTTCTTGGCTTATCTTCACGACAAATCAGATTCGGTTTGCTATGAAGGTAAAACAAACACCAGCGTAATGGTCTCAATTCAACAAGAAGGTCTCCCCACCGATTTCACTACCCTCAAGAATCTTTTCATTAAATATCACGAGTTTTTCAATATCTCACCCAAAAAAGTAACAAACGATCTTGATACCTTCAGACAATATATACATTCAAAGCGCATATCGCACCTTCAGCGCAGCAGAGCTGACCATAATAGGTTTTTTCGGTCCTAAAAATCTCACCCTCCCTGCCACGCTAACGCCCCCGAAAACCTTCCTCTTACCTTTTATTATCAGAATGTAAGAGACCTGCGCTCTAAAACTCAGGCTGTCGTGCAGCAATCTCATTTTGAAATATTTGCCTTAACCGAAACGAACTTAATCCCTAGCATAAACAACCTTGAACTATTCCCATCCAACTTTAACGTCTATCGCGATGATGTTAACCGACCTTCTGTTGGTTGTCCATGCCGCGGTGTTCTTCTAGCTGTCCGAAACTCAATTGACTCCTCTCTCATAGCAACTTCATCTTCGCCATGCCTCGACTTTGTTTCCATTAAAATTGTACTACCCCGGATATCGCTCTACGTCATCTGCTTTTACATTTTGCCATCACAACCTATTGAAACATATAACTGTGCCATTGATACAATCGATAATTTAATTGAATTACGAGATCCTCGTTTTCGGTGACTTCAACCTTCCTCACCTTAAATGGATCCCTTCAGACGACCAATCGTTTTACATTGCCTCTAATCCTACTGCAGCCAAATAATGCCTCCTCTCTGACCGCCCAGCTGATTCCAGCCTTAACCAAGTTAGCGGCATTTTGAATTTCATGGGCAGACAACTCGACCTAATTTTTCACAAGTGACCCCTTCAATTCCTCAGTTTCAGCTTCTCCGCTGTCCCTATCAACCGTCGACAACTACCACCCTCACCTTCTCCTCTCGTTCTTTCACAACTCTCCTCTTCAGAACTCTCCCCCCATTGTTCGAATCTCTCACGATTTTCACAAAGCCAACTTCCTTCAAATCAATGAATATCTCAATAATGCCCCTTTTAATTTTAACGACCTTACCGTAAATGATGCCATATCTATATTCTACAAAGAAATATTTAATTCCTTCTCCCTTTATGTACCCCTTTCTCGACAAAAAACCTCATCCACCTCCCCACCATGGTATAACCGCAGGCTCCGTTCTTTGAGAAACAAACGAAACAAGCTGTGGTCAACTTTCCTTCGTACTCAATCCCCAAATGACTTCTCTAACTATTTAGGTACTTACCTGCATTTTGTAGAGCTTTATAAATCCCTCTATCAACAGTACCTAATTGAGACGCAAACCAACCTTATAAATAATCCCAAGTCCTTCTTTCAATTCGTTAACCACAAAAGAAAATCTGATGGCTACCCAAACTCACTCTCCTTCAATAATGAAACTTCCAATGATCCTCATTACATCGCCAACCTTTTTGCCACATTTTTCAATCAATCTTTTACCCATGATTTCTTTGCACCCGATCATACCTATTTCAACAATTTACCTAATTTCTCCTCCGGACCATTTCTCCCTCGTAGTGTCGACCCGATTATCATCGAAGAAAGCTTAAAGCAACTTAACGATGAATTCACCCCTGGTCCCGACGGCCTCCCAGCTATATTTTTGAAAAAATGTTTCTCCTCCCTTTCTCTACCTCTTTCAAAAATCTTCAGCCTATCCCTTTCCCAAGGTGAATTTCCCCATATATGGAAAACCTCTTTTATAACACCTATACACAAAAGTGGTCCGAAGAATGACATTAACAATTACCGTCCCATTGCCAAACTCTCTGATATACCCAAAATCTTCGAAAGTATTTTGTATGATAATTTAAGTTTTCAATGCAAGTCTTTGATTTCCCCCAGACAGCACGGCTTCCTTAAAGGCAGGTCGACAACCATAAACCTTATTGAATTCGTTTCCTTCACCCTCTCAGCCTTAGAAAATGGCAAGGAAGTCGATGTTATCTCAACTGACTTCAGTAAGGCCTTCGATAAAATTTCACACAGACTAATACTCTTCAAACTGTCTTCTCTTGGCTTTGAGCCCATCTTATTAAAGTGGATTTCCTCATACTTGGAAAATCGCAACTACAGCGTCCGCTTAAGATCTGCCCTCTCTAACCCCTTCCTTGCTTCTTCCGGTGTCCCCCAAGGCAGCCATTTAGGCCCGCTTCTTTTTATCCTCACCATAAATGATATTGATATGGTTATCAAACATTCCCACATCTCCCTATATGCCGACGATGCTAAACTTTTTAAGATCATTTCCTCAAAACTTGACTCTTCACTTATTCAATCGGACCTCAACAGCTTTTCCACCTGGTGCTCCAAGAACTGCCTCGGCCTAAACATTTCAAAGTGTCAATCCATTGCTTTTTCCCGCAAACGCAACAAACCTCCTCCCCGCCTGTACTTTCTCCATAATCAACCCCTTTCCACCGTTAAAGTGATCCGTGATCTTGGTGTATTATGCGACCAGGAACTCAATTTCCTTGCACATATCAGCGATATAATTCTTAAGGCCAATTCTGCACTCGGCTTCGTGAAACGATGGTCTAAAGAATTTTCCAATCCCTACGTCACTCGGTCTCTTTACATAACCTTTGTTCGCCCTATTCTCGAATACGCGTCTCAAGTGTGGTCTCCTTACTATCATTCACACATTTCCAGAATTGAGAGTGTCCAACGTCGCTTTCTCCGTTTTGCTCTTCGCGGCTTACCCTGGGACAATCCTCTGATCCTACCTCCCTATCAAGACCGCCTAAAACTTATTAATTTGAACTCGCTGGAAGAACGAAGAGTGATATCCGACATCCTTTTCATCCACCGACTCCTCTCAGGTACCATCGACTGCGCGTCCCTTTATAAGTCTATCTTTTTTAACACTAACCCTCGTAATACACGAAATCCACGTCTCTTCTATGTACCCGCCTCTCGTACCTCCTATGGCTCCAATGAACCTATCTCTCGTATGCTGCGAAAAACTGTTTCGACTTTAACATCAGCACTCCTTGTCTAAAACTCCATCTCAATCGCCATCTTTCTTAGATCGTAAGTTAAATTAAGTAGCTTGAACTAAGCACAATAAAATGGGGGTATAGCCCCCACCAAAATCAAAATCATCTGGCCCAAAAATTATCCATATGCAGGACTAGATCATAGAGACCAACAATAAGCGAGTTGTATGTACAATAGTGAATGTGGAAGATATGAGAAAGAAACTTCTTTAGTAGAATGATGATAGCAATATCGGAACTGAAGCCAAATTGAAGAAGTACGAGTAGATAGACATGTTTGAGAGCGATTCCTAGCTTATTTGCAAGATAAGGCGTGAGAAAGCATACTCCATTAATATACGAGTATATCTCGTGTCAACTATAGAGATGGAATGATGGTTATAATTTTTTACAAGAGGGTATTTTTAACCCAACTTTTAGAGGATGATGGGATAAAGCCCTTAAAGCGCATCCTCTCGTGTTACAAGTAGTTGGGGTAGTAAGCCCCGGGTAGTAAGATCAGGTTATTGACCGAAGTCATTGCTTTTGCAACGTGGCTTCGAATCAGTGTGATCGAAGTTATCCACCCGTACAATCCAGGCCCTATTGTATAGGACCTCGTTCGTGTAAAATATCGTGTATTTAGATTCGGATATATTCCGTGCAGGGACGGGTTAAGAATATCCCTGCAGCGATACCTCTCGCTTGTCGTAAAAGGCGACTAAAACAAAGGTAAACAAAAATCACATCTAGGCAATTTAGAAAACACCAATGTGAGCCTAGGGACACAGATACCATCATTAAACTGCCCCACAAGTGTACATGCTCAGTGGGCTGACACGACTGGAGATCACCGGTGTTGTAAGAGTAAGATCAAACAAACAAATCTGGAGCATGCCCGTGTCACAAAAAAAAAAAAAAAAAAGGCAGGCCGAAAAACAATTGGTGCAAACAAATGCAAAAACACCAGCATTTGATTGGCCTCAGCGATGAAGTAATCCCAAACCGGGAAGCCTGCCGCTACTTTCTGAGGTCAAACCGGCTGACCCCACAAGCGGACCAGTAGGAATGCAGTTAAGTGGGAAGGTTATGGTCCTACACTTCTGACCATAACAACGCCGGCAAAAGGAAAAGAAGAAGAAGAAGAAGATTTAGATTCGGATATCCTATGTAGCCAAAGACAATTCCTGAGATATTGTCTCTTAAACACCCGAATCCTTTCTATTAAGCTTCATTGAACCAGATGGGACATCCATAGGCAACTATGAATCTGATTAAGGCCATGAAGCAGATTACCTTCACCCTGGAATCAAGTTGGCTGCTATGAAACAGCCATCTTGTCACAGAGAAGGTGCCCCGGCTCCTTGCCAAAGCAGCATCTACATGTTTGTCAAAATATAGATACTGGTCTAGCAGGATCCCAAGGTATCTGACTACACTTTGTCTCGCCAGTGGACGCCCGTCTGGTCCAAAAATTGAGAACCTGTGCCAATTTTTGTATAGTGTCCCGAGAGGCCCTAGACAGAGGCGTTCTGAATAATTCGTCCGCGTACGCTATGGAGTGGTGAAGAGAAGCTATCAAATCACTGAAGTAAATGTTAAAAGCATCGGCGAGTTCACCGTACTCTGTTGCAGTTCGTTGTTTATATCAAATGTTTGGGTAGAAGTCACGTTGGCAATTTTCACTACGAGCTTTCTACCGGGTAACATATCAAATTTCATATATAGCAATGGTTTTCTTATGCCGAACCGACTGAGCTTGTAGTAAAGACATTCTAGCCTTCTATGATAAGGGAAATCCAACAAGAAGTGTCATTTTAAAGTTCTCGTCATTGTCGAACTCTTTATCTTCCCAAATTAAGTTGTTATTAATTGTGCGAGTATACACATACTGCCCTGAGTTCCATAAACTCTTGTAATGATAATGATTTGTTACCAATGATGAATTGAATTTAAAGAGAACAGCTGCTGAGGCGAGGTCACTTGCAGACTTAACGCTACTCCTGCTACTGAAGAAATGTTACATATTGGAGGTAATATCTTGGCTTCTCCGGCTTTCTATGGACTAAGTTTTCATGGAGGTTTCTTAATTCTAAACAACAAATGGTTATTTTCCCTACAGCGTAGTACATGTACATAAAGACATCGCAATTTTAAAAGTCGTCCTTCTTTATTCTAAAATTCCTTTGGGTAAACCAAATAAGTTATTTTTGAAATGATTCTGCTTAGCCTGGTTTTCTAGAGAGCCCCTTGGGAAACTGCTCAATATATTTTTATTATTATTACAACCATTTGCCATTTTGACCTCGGAAGTTCAGAGCCTCGTTGACGACCCTACGCAAAGCCTCCTTGTGCTTTAATGTTTCGTTTCCATTTCTTTTCCCACATATGGCGTGGCCTTCTTGACGGTCTTTTTCCTCAGGTTTTCCACTCATTATTCTTTTCATTGTTTGTCCACTGTCCATGCGTTCTACTTCTCCTGGCCATTTTAGTCATCGTGATTTTATTCTTCGGGCAATGCTTGGGACGAGTGATATTAACTTTTGTTTTTTGAATTTTGAACGAAGCTCTAATAGCTTTAGTTCAATCGTTTGGATCGACAATACAAACTCGCGATCGACAAAAAACGGAAAGCTTTCGAAAAGTTCATACTGCTTAAGTTATTATCAAGCTCTTTTACAAAGAGCTATAGTGAACTTAATAGATAACAGAAAATATCGTCCCCGCAGTTGAGAGTGTGACTAAAAACCCGTAAAAATCTTTGCCTAAATGCTTATAAGGTGCAGATGATACAGGAACTGAAAGGAAATTTAATGAACAAAATCCTGATTGTGAGTAATGAAGCTTATTTGGATTTGGAGGTGTCATTTCAGAATTTTATCATTTATGATGCAGGCGCGACCGTTTCAATGAATTTCATTACCGAATGACGTTGATTGACTTTATTTTTGTCTGAAATTGGCGTATGGACGTGGACAACGTAAATTCTCAGCAGGATACCATGTCGATACCAGCAACCCAGCTGGAGAAATAATAGCTTTTTTGTGTGAGAAATTTCCTGGAAATATGAACGAAATTTCAAATGGAGACTTTTATACGCCAATATGCCATCCATGACTCGACTAAGAATGGAAAAAGAGTTGTTATTTGCGAAATACATCCGTAGTTATGCGAAAACGTGATGAAGAATTCTGTCAAAATAACTACTATTTGTAGGCTAAGCGAAGGCAAATATTAGGTGTAAACATGGTAAGCGGCCGTCTCCAAAAGATGGTGCTAATGGTACATGGTGGTTAAAAGAGTCAGATCTGAAATGTTCCAAGCTTGATGATCTGCCAACAGCTCCTCGTCATTTGTCTTCTTTTAGTATGGAATGCCCGTTTTTTGAGCTAAAAAAGTGTCATTCGTCGGAAGTTTTGTTTTTGTTTCAAGTCGAAAAAATTACAGTTGAGGGGCGGCAATACTTCTATTAATGAAAGAACCTTTCCTAAATGGTTTTAATGCTACGAACGTTGAGTTTCAACATAGAAAATAAGGGAAGTTCGAGACCGATGAAAAAGTTTGAAGACACAGTATTGGATGCATTACTGGCTCAAGATTCATGTCAAATGCAATAAGAACTTGCAGAAGTAATTTCGTATAATTTGAAAGCCTTGGGAATGGTCCAAACGCAAGGAAATGCGGCGCCATATGTATTAAGAGAAGTTGAACGGCATTTTTCCACGACCGAACTGCCGCTTCAGTAATAAGACAGGAATTGTTATACATGATCTGCAGCAGAAGTAATCATGATGGCGCCACAATCATGCCTCAATATCGACGGCCAGCCAAAAATGCATGGTTTGAAGCGCATGCTGTGTTTTTTTGTTCTTTTGTATAGGCTTCCTGCAGGTTCAAGAGTGTATGCTCTTATGGTGTTTGTCACACAACCTCGTTCACTACTCTCTGGGGGTGGTTGTCCTAGAAAGGATTTTTGAGAGATTTGACTGAATTTGTCGCGTTGGCTATAGTTCACAGTAATTATTCTGTTTACGTGTCATTAAGGTTTTATATTGGAAAATATTCACAACTGGTGTTGTTGCACAGTTTTTTCGTATATAAATTGTTCTTGACTATGGACAGACTTAAACTACAGACCTTCGGCCCAACAGTCGGTGATGATAACCATTGTACCACGACCATCCCTTATTTTGGCGATTCCAGCACGGCGTGGTATATTATGAGTCGTTGGAATCGGGTTGATACAATTATAAGATAAGATCTGATTGTACCTCACATTCGTAGCTTAGGTCGTTAAAAATACCTGGAAACATTGAACGAGACGCCTTAACCCACCAGTGTCATACCCCAGGTATGTATTCCATTAATAACATGAGAGTTTGTACTTTGGATTAAGGAAAGAATGTCATCACTTTTTAAAATGTCACCATGAAATGGAGACGATAATAAAAAAATTAAGTAAAATGAAGGTTGTTGGTCACCTTTATAGGCGTAGTCAACTGTTTGTCATCTAAACCAATTTTAACGCCAATTTTCGTAGCCTTACATCGAATTCTTATATACGTTTATATACTCGTATTCAGGTCAAGACCGTAAAACTCAGGTCTCCTTTAACAGCATTCTATATTAGTTTTGGCTGCTCTAAGCCTAACATTTTGACTAAGTTTTTCGAGCAGATTTGTTTTGATGTCCTTGCAGTGGGATAGGTAACGACCTCATTATCATGACAGCTTCCGTGACTAAGAAGCCTGCTTTACAAGCATCAATTAAGTGATCTTTCGATTTGATATATTATCGCCTTCACGGTAAACAATTAATCATGCCGAATGACTACGTGACATGCTACCGCTCCCCATCCAACCGAATAAGATTAAACAAACAAGTTTTGAATTTGAGTACTTTAAAGTGCCATTCGCTGTTTTCCCAGAATTGGTGCAACCAAATAAACAGATCTTAGAACTGATAAAAAGCTCATTAGGGCTGATCAGCGTACTAGCTTGTGCCTCTTAGACCGTTTTAATTAGGTGAGAAAAGGAAAAGAACGTAAATACGTGTGCTAAGAACGATTGGAAAAAAATAAAAACCAATAATAACAACAGTTCGCTGCCGGTATAATTAAGCTGGGACATAACGAGAAGATTGACTTTGTTTCTCTATCGCGGCTTATGCCTTGAATACGAATGCTCGTCTTGTGTGTTGTTCTTCGAATCGGCGATTACGAGTACATATTTTGATTATCAGCTTTTAGGACGTTTGTTTGCTTGGTTTCAATGCAAGCCGCGTTCAGTCAACGTCAGAGCAACGATTTAGACCCCAGTGATCAAGCAGATAGCGTTCGTCCGTTTGAGAGAGAGAGAGAAAGCGAAAAAGGAAAATGTACGTATCTATGGTAGCTATATGGGGTACGATTGTACAGATATTCAGGAGCCACTGTCATGCTAACTATGAGTATTTAATTTGCGGATGCAAATTCATCATCTGATTGTGTGATCCCTTTGTTTGGCATTTCAATTTGCATTCGATCGCTATAAGCGATCTGCCACCTCTTACTGAGGCTATCAGTATATCACAGAGAGAAAAACAAACATACAAACTCAAACTAAAGCCTCCGTTTGGTGATAGATCGGTGATCTTGTTGTGCGTTCCGTGCTCCACGATCGGTTCAGTTGGTTAGCGACTCATGTAACGAGCGGTTCTGCTACGCATTCGCGACCGACGACTTTATCCATCCGATGGATGTCCATGTGTAAAGAAGCAATAAAATAATCTCACTTCTACGAGACATTGCTGGAATGTAGAATATTTTTTTGTGTGTTTTTGTTGTTTTGATTCGTGTTCGGTGGATACTTGGTCGTTTGCTGTTCGCGCTACTGACCAGTGCTTGTTGGGCGGTTGTCGTAATCAGTGCTTTAAAGTCGAATGTGAAGGTTGGACATTCTGGAGATTACTTCCCAACTGAACTGTGATCTTTTCGGTGTGTTTTACGGTTTTTTTGTTTTGTTTTTTTCAAAAAGTGAATGAATCAAGTGATCTTGTTCTTGTAAGATATGATAGGTGACTGTGGAAAAATAATGATCGGTGCGGTGCTTGTGATAAACGCTTTCGTTGTCGTACAAGTGGGCGCGTTGTTTGAATTTAATGCGGGTAAGGTGTTCTAATTACCTACATACAGGCTTGTTGCTTATTTTTATAATTTTTTTTTTGTTTGATCTTGGAAAGTCGCCAGAGTTCTTGACTTGCTTTTAAATACATATTAGTTAAGTCACGATTTAGATTAAATGGGAAAACCGACAGCTTTCAAGATAAAAATTGGAAGTAGTGTTCACCAACAGTGTTGTGTTGCTATTCCGGAGTGAAGATTATTTTTATTTGCAAAAAGTCTGGGATGGCCAAGCATTTAGGCTTCCTTCAGCGGAAATGGATTTTGTTACTTATAATCAAGTTTTTGATGCTATTTACGTTATCTAAAATAAAATGCTGCTTTGACTAATATTTAAGGAACGCTTTCATCATTTTGTCGTGATTCATTCAAAATTTGGAGCTCGGAAGTAGGTTTTTGACAACGTTTGTGAGATTATCACTGGCGTAATTTGTTTTTATAATGTCAATCAAGGTAAAGAGGTTTTTTTTCGAAATAGGCTGCACGGTTTTGGGATGGTTAAAAACCGATTTATTTCGGTGTAAGTGACAGTTCACGATAAATGATGACAAATCTAAAGCTATTTATCAAAATCAATTTTGTCCCCTTCAAAGTTATTCCCCTCAGATACAGCACAGTTGCGCCAGGGCTCCTTCCACTCCTCGAGATGCTTCTGATATGCGATTTTTGATATAGGCTTGAGCTCTTCCAGGGACGCGGTCTTTATCTCCTCAATCGTGCCAAATGCCCGTCTTTTCAAGGATTTTTCGGTTTTGTGAAGAGAAAAAAGTTGCGAGGGTCAAGTCTGGTGAATACGGTGGCTAAGGCAAGATTACGGTACTGTTTTTGGCCGAAAAAAAAACGATGCTCATGCGATGGTTCTTTTAATCAAAATGTACAAATTTCGGAACCAACTTCGCTGAAAGATACGGTTCATATAAAACATATAAAAAAAACATATAAAACATCGCTAGGGGACAAGCTATGGAGAATTCAAGGTCTTCTACCTTGAATTTTGCAAACTTCGCGCAAGTTTGTAGATATATGATAGGTATATGCATATAGACAGACAGGAAAGCCTTTGCATAAGTCTTCCCTGCCTCAGCTTTGCTGGATAGAAGACTAAGAGTCAACCAATAAACCAATATTCTCATCAACTTCTCTGATTCTCCATAACAATCCATAACAATCCCTGCTTCATTCGTTGTTGAGGTGCTGGGGTGTCTAGGGTGGGCATCGTCATCAACATCTTCTCGGCCTTCTGTGAAAAGCTTGTACCATTTATAAAAAAAAAAAAAAAAATTCAGAGTAGACTCGCCAAATGCTACAGTCCTGGCAACCAACCAACATATATATTTACATATAACCAATTCTGGAACAGACAGGAGGATATTAAACACTCAAGAATGTTCAAACGTGCCAAAGAGGCTCTAGAAATAAATAAAGCCGACCTAAGAGTGCTATGTGAGACACTAAAAGGACACGGAGCATGCAACTTTAAAAAATGTGTCTCAGTAGCACAGAAATCTGTAGGCGATGTGGGCAGGCTAAGAAAACTATGGAATACATACTGACCGTCTGCCTAAGCCTTGTCCGAGAAAGATTCCAAATGAAAAGAAACACAATCATAACAGGGAAATATTTCTAGAAATCCGATCTAGAGAAATTGTCAAGTTTTTGAAGGCAAATCCTAGACCATAGATCTTTATGGTCGCAGTACTAGTGTCTTCATGTGACACACCCCGAGTTCTTCAATTCAATTTAATGCTTCATATAATCATCTATTCGAGCGTATTAAAGACATAAAAAAAAATAAAGAGACTCACTTTGTTACAGAAGTCTTAAGGCCTATCGATCATTTAAATGCAGGCTCTGCAGAGAACATTGCTGCCGTTGTACAAATTCAAATCGAACGATTTTAATTTTAATCATTATTGTTCTCAAGTCAAAGATATATGGATGGATAAGTCAAAGATATTTATTTGATGTAAATACATCAAAACCACTTTGGAAAAAAATCAGGATTTTGCCTTTTAACGCTATTTTAACGTCGTCTAAGTCAACGAATTTGATATCAAGTAAGTTCTCTTTCAACGGTCCAAATAGGTTAAAAAAGCCAAATCAGGGCTGGATAGGCTGGTAGGGTGTATGAGACACTACTGGCTAAGCCATTTTTGCAATTGCCTGAGTTGTGAAAAATGATGTGTGTGAGCGTGCATTATCATGATGAAGCCTGATGAAATGAACGTCTTTCTTACTGCCCCTTTAAGTTTCTTAAGTGTTGCTGCATAGGTTTCGCTGGTGATTGTGGCATAAGGTTGCAGAAAAACAACAAGAATAACACCCTGTGCCCCAAAACACTGTTGCCATAATCTTCTTTGCTTTCCTGGTAGACTTGAATTTTTTGGGACGTGGAGAGTCACTGTGGCGCTATTCATTAGATTGCACTTTACACTCTGCGTCATACAGGTGCACCCAGGTCTCGACGCCAGTTATAAAGTTCTGGAATAAGTCCTGTTGTTCTTCTTTAAATGCATCCAGGAGTTGGTGACAAACTTCCACTCACCTCCTATGATTATCATCGGTAAAATGCTTGGGAATCCACTTCACAATCTTGTAATATCACAAATCTTGTAATATCCCATATCAGCATATATTCCTTCGACAGAGCCGTACGAAATGTTCAATGCATTTGCAAAATCCTGAACTGTCTGCCTTTTCGAATCAATTGATCAGTATGTTGTTGATTTGCATCTGTGACTGATGTTGTTGGCCGGCCGCTTCTCGGTTTGTCAGTCATTTCTGTTTCTCTTTTAACAGCCATAACAGTGAACATAAACATTTTTTAAGCGATTATGGATTCTATAGGTGTACAACCTTCTTTTGCCAGAAATTCAATAACGGCTTTCTTTTAGCTGTTAATTTAAAAAATAATATACCATATAAGAAGCGCAAGGTTTGCTTTGTAAGACCATACATAGATAGTTCAGTAACTGTGAAGGAAGTAAAACTTAGAGCGTTGGAGGCATTACTTTTTGATCTACCATAGTATCTAAACAAAAAGGGCAACACTGCTCCTGTCAACAGGCAACTGTCAGTTGACTCCTGTCAAAATTTGAACAAGCTGACGTGTGACGACCAAACAGCAGTTAAAACAGTGGGTTTCTCGGGGTGAATCGGCGCCAAAGAAAGCCAAAGTGGTTTTGTCAGCCAATAAAGTCATAGCGACCGTTTTTTGGTATGCCTGCGGTATAATCCACATTGAAAAGGGTAAAACAATAAAGTTTTATTTTTAAATAAAAAAAATTTTTTTTTTAATGAGGATTTGAAAAAAAAAACGACCGCATTTGGCCAAGAAAAAAGTTCTTTCCACCAGGACAAGGCAAGGGTGCACATATGTGCAGTTTCTATCCCAAAAATCCATGAATTGGGTTACGAATTGCTCCCCCTTTCTCCGGACTTAGCCCCGAGCGTCTATTTCTTGTTCCTAAACCTGAAGAAATGGCTTGGCGGAAAGAGATTTGACTCCAACGATGAAATCATCTCACAAATTAATACCTATTTTGATGACCTCGAAAAATCTTATTTTTTGGAAGGGATAAAAAAATTGGAGAAACGTTGGACAAAGAGTAAAGAGCTCAAAAACCTGTGTTTTATTCAAAAAGTCACGGACTTATTGACCCACCCTCGTAATATTATCTTCTTCGAAAAAATAACTCCGTTAATTGTTTTTTCCTTTCGCGGTAAAAAGTCATTTTAGTATCTGGAGAAAGTACATTTTTTCTTTCAGTCTTGATGCCAATAATTCTAAAACTTATTTAGTAAGATTCAAATTTCTTACAAAATCATCTAACTTATTTTGTGAGAAACATTTTGGCTCATTTGATGCAATTACAAAATCAGTATCATGTTCTAATGAACTTGGTCCTATATTGTCTTGTGTTAAGGGCTCAGATGTATTTTCTATTTGCTATTTAGCTCGATTTTTAGAGTTTATGCCTTTAATGTTGACACTACAAAAGTAACAGCCATTCAGATGATTTTGCGGTTCTCGCCAAATGGTTGGTGTTACTTAAAACTAGTTCAATTTAAAACTACATATTAGACGTCTTTCGAAAATCTTAAATATTCAACACACGATTAACACATACTCTCCACATATGTATGTAGCAATGGTTTGGTTTAAACAATTTCTCCTTAAACCACTGAAAACCGTATGAAATGATTCTTAACACACTGAAACACCCATGTTATTAAAACAAAGTCAAAAACAAAGAAATTCGAACTGCATACCTACATTTTTTTAAGGGTAGGTTTGAAAAAAAAAACAATTTAATAAGTAAACTATATCGCCCACAAAATGCACAGTTTTATTATTATTATATTATTACTATTATTACCGGGCATTTGTAACTCGGAAGTTCAGAGCCTCGTTGAACAGCCTTTGCCAAGCCTCCCTATCATGAGAGTGTTCCTTTCATGTTTTGCTGTTCTGTCCTATCGCTTCTATTGTACAGAAGATTTATTCTTATATTGTCCTCCCATAAGACGCAGCCTTATCTCATACAATACCACCCGTTTTGGCTATATTCCAAAAAGAATTTCCTTATTTCTGGTTTGGTGATGTGAACTAGCCAAAAAGATTGTGTGATTTGTCGCAGTTGGATTTATTTCAAAGCATCATTTTTGATGCTCTGAGAACGAAGATTCGTCAAGTTATGATCGAGTGGCCGATATGTGTAAAAAGTCATCGAAAACTATCCTGTACTACTCAGGACTTGATCCTGGATGAGCTCCCTTAAGGATATTTAAGCTGTATTTTGTTCATAACGGCAATATTCTGGAATAGCAATTTAATCGAAATCCAAATCTTAAATGTATTCTATTGAAGTTTACTTTAGAAAGCACATATTGGATCACATTAATTATTAGAAATTTGATTTGCTCACAATTAATCTGCCTTGAAGCAACAAAAGGGCTAAATAGATTCTCAGATCGGGGTGCAACAGTCCTTTGCAATAATAAAACTAATAATAATAAGGATGAGCCAAATCAGTGGCAAGTAAAGGAAGTAAAATTTATTTCATTTCGGCGCTCAATTTGCTTACTTATCATTCACAGTTTGTTAACTTGTACCCAGTGAATTTCGCTAGCTTTCATTGGGAAGAAAAACCAGACATTTTAACATTTTTTTAACGCATTTGTATTTTACGCAGGATCTATTTTGAAACCAGCTTAAATTGTTCCTTTACACGACCTGATCCCTATAAACATTTTTGAAACCTCTTAGCTTAAAAACGGCTTCACTTATGTACGGACAGGTCATTAAAAAAATAACTAACGAAGAAACCTCAGTGCCAGGCGTAATGATGATAACTATACTCGTACATCTAAGAAAACCTTGAGACTGTCAGGCAGCCAATAAGCCTCAAAGATCATAAATAACTTCTAAATAAAAATTTTCTGTAGACTCTCTACTGTTTATTGCTTATATTTATATCTTAGATGCTCTGTGTGGGATGACAGCAAGTATTACAACAATTACAGATCATTGAAAAAGGCGTGAGGTTTGAAAACATAAGAAAACAAAACAAATCATGAGTGACTCACATGTGCATCGCTGTGCACTAGAGGGTTAAACCCACTGTTCTGATTTGGGAACTCCATAATTTGCTTGATTTTACCCATAACCAATTCTAAGAACTTTAACAGACGTTGGATTAAAGCTGGTAAGATGCATCAACAAATTATTGTTGTTTGCCAATTGATTTTTCTTTGAAGAAAAATAATGTAAACAAAATGCATTGTCATGCAAATGTATAATAGAATCGTTTACACGGAAAATACCCACCTATCTTGCTGAGTCAAGATTAGTAATATTACATTGAATAAAAAGTGGACCGTCACATGTTGCACACGATTCAACAAATGGGATCGTTGAATTGAATAAAATAGCAAACAAATGTAAATAATTGTGGAAAAGTTATTTACTGAATATGGATATCAAATGGTTAATATGATATCTGGTAAACGCCGGTAAAAAATAAGAGGTACAGGGTCTTTTTAAAAAGTTGTTTCTAAATGTTTTTTTTTATAAGGAAGCATGTAAATGCTTAGATTTTTGCCTGTTTTTATTTTTATCAAAATGTGGCACACAGGCTTTCACGCCAACATCAACATTTTCAAGCACTCGCTCACACAATAGCGAATGTTATACATCAGCCGTGCAATGGTTGTTGGCTTATACCTATAAAGTAATCTAAATAGCGATTATCTGTGTCTATTTCTTCAAATTGAGGCCAGAAAAAGCTTTTTCATCTGCATCCTGGAGAAAAAGTGGACTATCAGTACACATGAGTACAGTAAACGGTGGGTCATCTAGTGTTTTTTTTTTACATCATAGGTTATTTTAACACTGACAGCTGTTTCCCGCTCGAAATCTTGACGGAAAGTCAAGAAAAGTATGATATTATCCCGTGAACGAAATGAGCTGCTTTACGCTTGAACAACGTTGGGAAATATCGAAAACTTATTTCCAAAGTGAGTACTGTGTAGACCAAACAGTGCGTTTTTTAAAAAGAAGTTTTGGCCGCGACTGCTGTACGCAAGTTTGTGCAAAGACTTCGTGAGATTGGTATGCTAGTGGACAACACTCATGGTCCCCGTCGTCGTACCGTGCTCATAGATGAGAATGTGATTGCTGTGGCCGAGAACATTAACTCGCCACCGATCTCAACAGCTCAATATTTCACGCACTAGCCTGGGGAGAATTCTGCACCAAGATCTCGGATTATTCGCTTATAAGGTCCGCTTCGTTATCGATTCGCAGTTTTGGCCTTGGACCATTTTTCTTCGAATATGAGGCTGGGAACAACGTTTCGGTCAACGGTGGGTGTTACGGATCCATGTTAATTCACTTTTTCTTTACTGAAATTGAAGCCATGGATTTGGACGACCCCTGGTTCATACAGGATGGCGCGCCATGCCACACAGCCCATGCCACAATCGATCTTTTGCGCACCAAATTCCCAAATCGTGTTATCAGCCATCTTGGCGATGTCAATTGGCCGCCTCGGAGCTGCAATTTGACCCTTTTGGGCTTTTTTGTGGGAAACCGTAAAGGCCCGATGTTATACCAATAATCCGAAAACGATTCAAGCACTTAAGGCCAATATCATCCAAGCAATCCGTGAGTCACTGCCCGAAACTATCAACAAAAGTCCTAGAAAATTGGGGTAAAAGAATGCGCTACTGCGAAGCCAGCCGAGGCAGCCACTTGAACGACGTTATGTTTCATAATTAATAGGAATGGTTGTTCTTACTAATAAAGCCATAATACATGGAAAAAATTAAATTTTGTTCATTTTATTGGATTTTTAAAAAGAAACTTGTATTTGACCCACCCTTTACACTTTTGTAGATGTCACGATTTTTCTGAAATTATTTGACGATTTTCTTCTCCTGAGATTTTTTTTCAAGTTACTTTAATTTTTATTAACATTTTTTTTCACGATATATGTATATTTCTAAGCATCGATTATTTTTATATTAAGTTTGAATGTCTTTTGCGCGTTGTTTTAGGGAAGCTATTCATATTCATACCATTGTACATGTATCTACCTCACAAACCTCAAAAATGACAAGAGAGAAAAAGGATACATTTCAGAAATTATTTACTACTGACACCTAGGCGCGACTTCTGAAAGATTTCATATGGGTACATACTACATAGACAGTCCATATTCGGCACCTCGCATATTGGGTTTGCCATTGTCCGATATTAATTAGGGTCACTAATGTATGAAAATAGAAATGAAAATACTTCTTCCAACGAGAGGCATTGACTAAAGGGTCCTCTAACCAAGGCATCTTTGTGAATTATTTTAAGAATAAATTTTTTTTTCCTTGATCGGTAGGCGGTTGAAAAGAAACATTCGTCTTTCAAGAATGGTACAATATTTAAAAGTCGCACGACAGTTTCGAAATATTTCAATTGATCTAAGTACAAGGTGACGCAAAATTAATTATCCAATTTTGTTTTTGAATTACTTTTTTACTAAATAAAGAAAGTTTTGTGAGTGATGGAAACCTTTATTTAGGCTTTTACAATTTTTTCTGTAAAGTAAAAATGATGATATACGTCAAATGGCTGTGGCCACATATTTGTACCCGTTTTATCACATTTTCTATGACTTTCCGCAACCATCCAATTCCGGCAGTAAGAAGTTGTTTATCATGGCCCTATGGTCCTGTAGCGTTCGCGTGCATAAAAAAATACGGCCCAATCACTCCCCCCGCGTGAACGCCGCACCACATAGTGGCTTTGAGTGGATGTAATATCTTTTCGTGCATCACACGCGGATCACGTGCCCCAGAAATGTTGCTTATTGACGTAACCGCTTAAGTGGAAATGCGCCTTGCCGCTCATGATATTTTTCGACACAAAATCGTCCTCTTCGTTATTGATATTAAGGATGACTTGAGAGTAATTCACCCGCGACTGACGGTCATCAGGCATTAACTGATGCACTGTTTGCATTTTGTACGGGAACATGTTTGAGTCTTTCACTGAAATTCGCTGTAGGATCCGTCTGATGATACCGAATTGCGTGGCCCGTCGCCTGGTTTATGTTTCTCGTTCTTAGCGACATCGGCAGCCACAGCCGCAAAATTTTTGGCCGAACGACCAGTCCGGTGACGGCCACGCCCTGCATGGTCTCCTGTGGTTCAGTCTGATCGGTCTGAATGACGTAAAGGCTTTGTGGATAATCTGATAGGTTCCTATCAGTGTAGTTTTAGGCCAGGTAAATCCACAATAGACCAAATTTTCAAACTGCGGCAAATCTTGGAAAAGACCCCAGAATTCCAAAACGACACACACATTCGCTTTTGGTCGATTTTAAAACCGCATATGACAGTGATCATAGGGACGAGCCATACCGAGCCATGTCTAGTTTGATCATTCCTACCAACCTCGTCGGATTGTGTAGGATGACAATGGAGAATTCTCGCTGCTCCATTAAGGTCGGTAGCGAATTAACCGAGACCTTCGATGTTGAAAAAGGATTTAGCTAAGGTCACGCACTATCTTGTAACTTCTTCAACATTGTGCTTGAAAATATCATACCAGAGTCCCTGGCCAACACAAGGGGTACGATCTATTTCAAGTCTGCGCAATTGCTCAATGAAGTGTTCAAAAGCATTAAAGCAGAAGCGGCTAAAATAGGTACTTCGGTGAACGAGGGTAAAACCAAATACATATATGCTGTCATCAAAAAAAGACGTACTACACCGACGTCTTGGCCAGAACATCACAACTGGCGGCTACAAATTTGAAGTGGTCAACGGCTTTGCCTACCTTGGCTCACTAGTGACAAGCGACAACAACACCAGCACTGAGATGAAACGCAGAATTACTCTTGCCAACCGCTGCTACTTTGGGCTCAAGAGGCAATTGAGAACTAGAGCTCTCTCGAAAAACCAAGGTGGCATTATATAAATCACTTATCATTCCGGGCCTCCTTTACAATGCAGAGACCTGGACCTTTACGAAAATGGATTAGGATAGCCTTGGTCCCTTCGAGAGGAAAATTCTGCGTTCAATCTATTGCCGTGTTTATATAAACGGAGAGTGTAGGAGAAGATGCAACGACGAACTGTACGGGCCGTACAGCGACATCGGCCTAGTACAACGTCTCCGGCTCCAACGTCTAAGATAGCTAGGCCTATTAGAGCGAATAAACAGCACAGATCCGGCCCGAAGAGTCTTCGAATCCAACCCTGAGGGACGACGCAGCATAGGACGACCGAGTCTAAGGTGGCGCACACAGATGGAAGGGGACCTTAACCAACTGGGAGTGCGGCACTGCAAACAACTGGCAAAAGATCGTGATCGTGCCAGTGGGGACGCTTGTTGATTGAGGCCCAGGTTCACATCGGACTGTAGCGCCATCTGAGAAGAAGAAGAAGAACTTTTGCTTTCATCAGAGAAGACGATGTTTGGCAATTAGTCTTGCATGCAAGTGGATCAACTCTTTTCACTCTAACTTCTTAAGAGCTTTGAGTCTTTTTAAAGGTGTTGAATCCGTTCTCTGAATATATTTAGCTCCGAGGAAATTTTCCTATGCTACGTCAAAGATTCCCTTCATACTCCGAATCACTTTTGACTATGTTACTGACTTCTCTGAACCATCGCTATAGCTTTTTAAAATGCTGTCGGTTTAGCCGTTACGAATATAGGGCAAAACACAAACACTTTGTTCACTTTCGAATGTTCCAGCTCACGAACAATAGTCGGTTGTGACTTTCTAGCCAAAAACGGACTTAGCACTATTACGTTTGAATTCCATTGCCGACAGAATAAAAACTCAACTCGCGATAAAAAGGATTCTTACACATTCTTATAAATAACGAAACGAGTAAACAATTTTCGTTGGTTTAGTCAACCTCTAGATTCAAGTTAATGTACCTCCGCCACATCTTGACTCATCTGCTTTGATGTAGGTAGGTACTTTATATTGTTATCGGAATTCGAATGCTTTACAGAGCCTCAACAAGAACATTTCTCCGAAGCTATAATATATTGACATTCTTTCAAGAGTGATTCGCACAAATTTTCGCTCAGGCCTTAAGTCTGTGAATTAGATGTGCAACTACAAATTATAATTATAAAGCCAGCAGTATATACAGTGCATTAAAAACCTCTCAAGTATTAGAGGAATTATTGAGATGTTAACTATTGAGACATTAATTATTGAGATGTCAACTAGTTTATCTTTAGCTAACATTTAATAACTTGATTAAATTGTGTCTGTTAAGCAACATTGGTATTTTGCTGTCGTAACAATAGAGCTTTCTATTTAAAAGGCTATTCTTAGCTTATAAAAGGTACGGTCTCATGAGATTGGCTAGTATATGCGAGTGCATAAGCAAGTCAAAATGGAAACTATAGTGATCCATTATGCACGACCTTGTGAGTTCGAATTCCAACTGTCGGAATTATGTCATTAAAATTTGTTAGTACTGAAAATGCGTAAAAACGTTGTGCGATTCAATGGAATATTACAAATCCCTGACCACCCGTAGCATGTAGTCAGTACTTATCATACCTACGAGCAATGAGTATGTACGTGTTACACTTACGATATTGGTCTTGCGCATATGTGCATGATAAGTTTTCAAAATAATTGTAAAATGCTTTTACATGCCTTTTAGTCGAATAAAATGTAATGTCTCATTTATTTTATTACTCAAGAAGGTTTGCTTCCCCGAGCTATTGAATAAATTAACATATAAAGTCGGTGTTTTCGCAATTAACAATTCTCATGATTCGATGAAATTCTGTCACGAAGTTCGTCCCAACTAGCCGGCACCAACTGAAACGTTTTTGAGGGGCTTGGCACTAAACACACCTTGTACTGAAATTAATAATAATTTAACTCGTGTTCTTTAGAACCATGATAATTCATTTGTAGCTTCACAGTCGGTGTTATCACAAGCTACTGGGAGCTTGAAAGTAGCAAATGTGGTTAGAAATTCTTTATCCATCAAGAGGTGTTCTTTTTAATTAATATATCTAAATCAGTACGACTTTTATGAAAAAGTGGTCATATTTTTGTTTTAATCTGGACCATACGACCATTAAATTTGTCACGCCATAGAGGTACTATTTAAATAGCTGTAGCACCAAGCTCAGCCGGGAAAAAAGTTCAGCATATACCCCGTGTCAGAAATAAAAAAACGGCGGGCCTAGGTATTTTTTCAAAAACGTATTATATTTTATGGAAAGTCATCTATGTACAACATAACTTTTTTTATGAGGGCTTGTCCTCCCTTTCCTAACGACGAAAGTGCGACGCTAGGAAGACGATAATAAAAATGGTACTAAATTAAGAACTTTTATGATATTACACATGAATAAATATCATAAGAAAGAAAAAAATATTGTAATTTTTCCACTTTTCTATCAAAAGTAATTAAGGGAACATTATGTAACACTTGTTAGTCACTTTTAATGTATTACAATTTAATGTCTTTAGCCTTTATGACCGTTTGGACTCTTTGTGGCATATAGACAAAAAGTTGTTTGATTTCCTCTGTTGTAATATCATTAGTTCATACCCCATTCATGAGCGTTTTGAGCTATCCAATTGGTTAAGGTGACTTGTTGCGTGTTTTCTAATTGACCACTAGTGCTTTATATTAAAGTCAGGGCGATTTTCTAGGTACACATCTGCCTTACATAATTATTTGCGGAAAAAAAAAACTATTATTTGAAGTGACGAGTTAAAATTTTTGGTCCAAATTTGATTCAAACTATTCAATGCAATGATTTCTTTGTATTCTGCAGCATGTACGGAAGCATCCAAAAGCAGAATACGGCTAAGACCTTTAATTGACCTATCTGCTTGAAATCTCACTTTATTTTGCCCGCATTGAACACTTCACGTGCTGATGCTAATAGAACGTGCGTTTCAGCTTAATTTCTTCCAAAGCCGTCTTACAGTGATCGTCAAATGCAAGAAGCATAAAAACTGCAATCTTACCTATTTATACAATACATAAAGAAGGGTAGTAGTTAGCCAATGCATGTTCTAACACGCTTGTAATTGCGTTATGTACAATGCAAAGCTCTAAAAATATATCCCAATGATAGATATGTTTTCAGCTGTTGTTGGTGAACAAGCACAAATTTGAGGCTTTATATTACTAACCTGTCTGAGACGTTGAAATTTATTGATAATGTTTTAACTAGCACTAACTAGGTTTAACTAGGTTTTTACTAGCAACTAATATTAAACACAGCAATTTTTTTGTTAATTTCTTGAAAACTAGACAGTGTGTTGGCCTTAGATGTGGAAGGAAGGGGGATCGAATCCAGGATATAGCTTATTCTTCGACATTGAATTCCACATCCATTCACAATGGGTGCAATGATAAATCATTATCGTCTGTTGAGCGGAAGGTCTGTAGTTCAAGTCTGTCCATAGCCAAGAACAATTCCTATACGGAAAAACCGTGCAACGACATCAGTTGTGAATGAGAGATGATCAAAAAATTGCTGACGAAGGCATAACACTCGCAGTATAAGATCACTTCAATATTCATATTCTGTGTGTTTATTACCAATATAACACCTTAATGATATGGAAACAAAAAAAATTAATGTGAACTACAACCAACGTGCCAAATTCAGTCGAGTCTCTCGAATCCTACCTAGGACAACCATCTCCGGAGAGTATTGAACGAACATCTTCGACATAAACCCGGCACCCCGTCCAGGTTGTGTAACAAACACCATAAGAGCGTAACTCTTGAAGCTGCGCGAACCCTATAAGAAAAAACATCAATCCTTGTTAGCGGGGTACTGATCAATTTAAGCTTTTCTAGTACAAATCCCCTAAAATTTGATGTTCAGAATATAGTAGGATTTGAGAAAGAAAAAAAATCACATGTAGCATAGCTGCTTTAAGGTGAGGCTTTGGCTAGTTTCTATTCTGAATTTGTGGGAAAAAACAGTACAATGCAAAGTTTTTCAATCTTCCAAGTCTAATTTTTTCAGTTACTGGGAGTATATTGTACGAGGGGCAATCAAAAAGTAATGATAATCAATGTATAATACAACGTTTATTCTTTCAAATTAAATTAACTTTTCTACATAATCTCCTAATAAGTTTATACGTTTAGTCCATCTCTTCTCTAAAGCTTGTATTCCATTTAAAAAAAAAAAATCTTTATCTTGCCTCACCTCGAAAAACGCTTGTACGGCAGCCATCACTTCACTATCATCGGCAAATTTCTGGCCTCTGAGGTGTTCCTTGAGGCGAGGAAAGAGATAGAAGTCGCTGGGGCTAGGTCTGGAGAATAGGGAGGGTGCTCAACCAATTCGAAGCCCGCTTCCTGTATGGCATCCAAAGCAACTTGAGCTTTGTGAGAGGGTGCGTTGTCTTGGTGAAACAACACCTTCGCACACAGTTTGCCCCGCCTTTTTTTCTTAATG
This sequence comes from Merodon equestris, assembly GCA_958301585.1. Lineage (NCBI taxonomy): Eukaryota > Metazoa > Arthropoda > Insecta > Diptera > Syrphidae > Merodon > Merodon equestris. Next base: position 163,618,528 of record OY284413.1, read on the forward strand.
GCTTCCCGCAACTTTCTTATTTGTTCTGCATAGTAGGAGCCTGTAATACTAGCTCCCTTCTCCAAATAATCAATCATGATAGTTCCCTCGGCATCCCAAAAAACAAACGCCATAATCTTGCCTGCCGAGCTTGAAACCTTGAACTTTTTAGGGGTCGGTGAAGAAGGTCTTTTCCAGGCCATAGACTGTTGTTTAGTCTCGGGGTCGAAGTGGTGTACCCAGGTTTCGTCTATTGTTACAAAACGAGTGCAAAAAGCCGCTGGATCCTTTTGATATTTTTCAAGATTCGCTCTTGAAATGCGAAGTCGTTTCTCTTTTTGTTCGTCGGTCAACATTCTTGGGACCCATCTTGCGGAGACCTTCTTCATGTTCAAATCATCTGTCAGGATACTTTGAATGCTTCCAAATGAGAGCCCTGTGATCTTAACTAAATGTTGGATGGTCACTCGTCGGTCATCTAGCACGATGTCTTCGATTTTTTTGATATTATCCTCGGTGCGGGATGTGGATGGACGCCCGGAGCGATGTTCGTCTTCAGTCGACGTTCTGCCCAGTTTGAACTCCTTACTCCACCTTGCAACTGTGGAATATGGAGGAGCAGAGTCCCCCAGTGTTTCCACTAAGTCAGCGTGAATTTCTTTCGTAGACTTTTTTTTCAGGTAGAGGTACTTAATGACGGCTCTTACTTCATTTTTCTCCATTTTGATGTGATCCCTTCGACTGCTCGTGTTTGAATGAATGTATCTTCCAGAAAAGGTGAACTATTTATATGATTTTTTTGCTCGCTACTAGTGAGGGTATACGTGAGTGAAAACAATAGATTTCACGTAATTAGGCAATGCAATAATACCCGTTTATCATTACTTTTTGATTGCCCCTCGTATATTATAATAGTTTTGAAAAACCGAGACGTCTCACAAGGGGAAGGCACGACCAACGGGAAACGGATTTGCCTCATTTTTTGCATAGTGATAGTATACCATGTGGGTATTCCATCAGTGAAATAGTAACACGCAACGCTCAGAAATAAGCGAGAAAATCGCGTTTAAAGTTTTACCTAGTGGCTTATGAGGAAATTACATTAAGTCCTGTTTGAGCATGCGGTGGCGTAAGTGGTAACGCTCTCGACTCGTGCTCTCGCTCGCTTGGGTTCGTGTCCTACCTCTTCGTTTTTTTTTTATCAATCATCAGATGAATTATCTTCAACTGCTTCGAAATTTCCATCCATATCTAATGCACTGATATACAATTCTTCACCAATTAAAATCGCTTCTGCAGATATAGTATCCGATGTCGTATTTGTAATTAAATCATTTTCGAAAAGCAAATGCGTGTTACTATTTCACTGATGGAATACCCACATGGTATACTATCACTATGCAAAAAATGAGGCAAATCCGTTTCCCGTTGGTCGTGCCTTCCCCTTGTCAGTCAGTATTGGAATAGATCCAAAAAATGTTACGTATACGCCCCGTATAGCGTCAGTTACTTTCTCGACTTAATAATAATCGTTCCTTTGGAGAAACCTTATAGGCGTAGTCAAAATGAATAGAAAGCAGTAAAGCCTGATATCAAGAGCATCTCTCAGCCTTCTCAGCTACTTTTCGACTACAAAAAAAAGGAAAAAGCTGTTTGTTATTCAGATCTTACCTATTTAGCTACAGGGAAATCTTATCGACGCAGTTAATAAGGAAATGCGTATTAAAAGTTACGTACACATGGAGCCAAATTTCGGAAGCGTCTCTCAGCCTCTTTTTTCGCCTTTAAAAAAGTTGCGGGAAGCTGTCACTTATTCAGATCTATATTATTACATATAAAGCTGTTAATTAAAGCAAACCTTGTCAGTGTAGTAAAAATTAGGTGTTGCCAGATTTCGACATAGCTTTTCAGCCTCCTGAGCTACTTTCTCGACTTCCATAAGTGCGGAAAGCTGCCTCGTCAGTAAGGCAATAGTTATCAAGATCAGGAAAATGTTAGGTATACCCCTCGTGTTGCCAGATTTCGACAGTGCCTTTCAGCCTCCTGAGCTACTTTTTCGACTTGAGAAAAATGCAGAAAGCTGCCTACAATTCTGATCTAATCTATTTAGCTACATTTTAGGTTGCAGGTGCAGAGATACCTTGTCGGCGCAGTTGGTAAAGGAGTAGGCACTAAAATCGGTAAAATATTACATATACGCCCCGCAGCGCTAGGTTCCTCGGCTACTTTTTTGATTCGACACCACTGCAGGAAGTTGCCTACTAATCTAACCTTTTTCCAACCCTTTTAGCTACATTTAGAATTCAGGCATACCTTGTCGTTAGATTAGGTACTTAGGTAGTTTAATGTTTTATTTAAAAGCGTAAGAAAGCACCAATAACAGAAAGCCTCGCATGTCACGTCACGCTATCCTACTAACACCATACCTAGTTCATAAATTTATATTAATAAATAAAACTGGTCATCATGTTAACCGCAATTACTATCAGATCAAGGAAGGCTTCTCTACGGCTAATGGTAGATTTTCCGGGTGGAATTCGCGGCAAAACGGCGATGAAAGAGTGCCGCATCAGAAAAGATGAATCTTTCTAGTAAAATCGGTGTCAATTTTCCACTGATCTAAACCCAAAGCAAAGAATCGATAGCTAAACGGGTGGTAATTTTGCTTCAATGCCTGAGTAAGTTGGACCTTTTAAGCGAATTATTCGGAAAAAAATAATTCATTGCTACCTAACTTAACCTAAAAATAAAATACTGTTATATGTGAAGGGAGGTCACGATGGCGCGGAATTTGTCAAACTGATGTTGACGCAGTTCAACACAAGTATCTTCATCCGGTGTTCCAATTGTTCGATCTTTGCCAACTGATCCTTGATCGAGTCCATTCAGCGGGGTTTCCAATTCAAATCGATTATTTTCCTGTTGGAGTGGATCGGGGTGAGCTTATATAAGGTTTATTTAGACCGAGCAGAGAAGGACTCGGTGCGGTGCTACAGATCTACAAGTGCATACCGCGCAAGGGACTAATTTGAGCCAGCTCTTAATGGCTGGACTAGTCGAGATCATCGCAAGAAGACTGGTTGAGGTCTTGGTGAGCTGGTTGAGATCTTTGCGACAGGACTGTTTGAGATCTCAGTGGGTGAGCTGGCTGAGATGTTAGCGACAGGACTGGTTGAGATTTTGGTCGCTGAGCTGTTGGCGCGAGCGACTTATTTGAGCTGAACTCGATGGCGTCATTTTGCCTTGTTTCTCATTCGTTGAGACCGTGGTGGATTTAATTGGAAAAAGTCTCGATGGAGTCATGTTAGTATTTTCGTGAATGGTGCCTCTGGAAGGAGGAGTGGAGATCTTGGTGACAGGATTCGAAGCAATCATGTTGGTTTTTGCTTCGAAGTTTTGGTACCATTCATTAGCGCAGGACTCGAAAAAGTCTTGTGGGCTTGTGCCTGATTGGCGCCTTGTGAAGGACTCATTGAGGTCTCGATGGTGTTTGTTGGCACCGGACTCGAAACAGTCATATTAGTTCTTAATACATTGGTAAACAAAGGATTCAATGATGTCAACTGTGCAGTTGATAACCACTTTCAGACATAGAACTCTGGGACTACAACCTGGTTTGCACAACGTGCTTTCTCGAGAGAACCGATTTAATCGGAGTGTTCTTGCTTTGAACCTTACTCAATGGAGTGGTATTGGTTGATGTCGTAGCCTCATTCGTTCTTACAGCCTTGGTCGACGGAGTAGCTGCATTAGACGATGTATCATTGCTCATCGGTGAAACCTTGCTTGACGATGTCGCCTCATTCAACGGTGTAGACTTATTTGGGGACTTAGTTTTGCTTGGCAATATACCCTTCGACTGTAAAGCCTTAATCAATGGCGTAGCCTCGCTTGAGAGAGAAACCTTACAGTACGGTGTAGTTGTATTCGACGATGTTGTCTTGGCTGCGGGTGTAGTCGTATTCGGTGGCGTTGCCTTGCTCGACGGTATTCGGCGGTATTGCCTCGCTCGTCTGTGTAGTTGTATGCGGTGTTGTTGCCTTGCTACATGGTGTTGTTTTGCCTGAGCGAGTCCCAGTCTGTGCTCAATGAAACTTTGCCCGGTGATACTAGATTCTCAATATCGGAATCTGAATCCGGACTTTGTCTCCTCCTCTCCATCTTCTTGCCAGACGATGTTTTCTTTTTCTTCTCCGATTTTGGCGGCAACGATTCAATTCGATTTGAATTATTACGGCATGTTACCGTTCATGGTCATGAGATCGGAATAAATTTCGTCATTTCGTCCAGTGGCTGTCCAAGCGCTTTCTCCAAGCTTATTTTGGTACCGTGAAAACGGGATCTGCTAACGCCATCAGTCGCATTCAGCATGGTAAGTCGTGGTGAAGACAAATTCACCATCGGAGTTGTATGCATGGACAATTATCTTGGTTCTGCCGGTGAGTGAATTTTACTGTACTCCAATCGCTTATTGGCTTCCAATTCAAGTGCTCTTAACGGTGATATGCCCAAGAGAGAGGGAACGGCAGGTTTTCCACAGGTTTGAAGCCGGGCTTTCGTAATGAGATCGGTCAAAGTGCAAATAGCAAACGGTAACTCCCTAGTTCCCTATATGGCACTCAAAGCAAGTTTAAATTCCGTTGCCATCGATAGGCAAGTGTGTGACATGGTGGAAAAGCAAAGCACAGAACCTTGTCATCGGAATTCATACAACCCTCCAGGATACAAGCCTTCATGCTGATAAAAGCATTTTTTTCTATTACTTATACAGAGCCGTGTAAACGAACGAGTGACAGATAACAACAGAGTCTATGCGCAGATTAGCGGGTTCCTACCAGATTCATTCAGTATAAATACCATAGAAAACAAATAAGAACTGCTTCCTGGTCCAAGATCTGTCGTCGTTTCTGTCAGGTTTAAATTTCAATTCAAAATTATAGACCGTATCTTAGGAACAGAAATCCGACAGACAGGAAATAAGGCGCGAAATTTAAATTCGAATTTGCTGTTAGCGAATAACTAACGAGTACATTGTTGTCAAAGAGACTTCAAAGCATGTATTCCATTAGCATTTCAAGTGAAGGTTCCAAATTTAAATACAACGACTTTGCCGCAACGAGCGCCTTCCTGCTCTAGACCAGCTCGAGTGTTTCCATGTAGCACGATCTAATCCAATAAAATCAAAAAAAACTAAAACAACGAAACGAAGTGAATAAGAAGAACCAGATGAGAATCAGTAAGAATAAACAAATTAAATTGCAAACAGCATTAAGTCACTGACTAGATGTCCACTGAACAGCCACTGAATGGTTTATGAATGGAAAATTTTGTCAACAATATCTGCGCGACCACACTTTAATTGGAAACGCCCGCTTAGTGATTCTGCTCATCATAGTGCTCATGAACATCTTCTGACTCGCAATGGATTGCGAAGGAGATTGTGGTGCAACTGTGCTACTCTATTGTACTGTTCGGATCTATCGTATTAGTGGAATGACTAACGTCTTGTTGGGTTTACATTGGCTTATGACTTGAGAGCTGAGAAGTTGTAAAACAAACACACAAGCTGGGTCTGATTTGCAATTGCCCACGTGCTCGCTGGAGGCGCTAAATTGTGTTGTTTTATCTTTTTTGAACGATATGATGGTTATAACACATTTCGATGCCTAGGCTTGTTTGCCTATATGACTCATAGGTCGTCATAATTAGCGTCTTAAAAACTGTAATAATGAAAGAGCAGGGAAGTCCCAGTCTTTTCGGCTCGCATGCGACTATGACTGTTTTTTTTAAGAATTAGAGCTTAGGTGGTAATTACCTGGAAATGGAATTTATTTTAATTTTGTTTGGGATTTCAATTGCAGTTCGGTGTTGTTATAGAAAAAAAAAACGGTATTCTTTTTAAGAAGGAATTTGCATAACCCAAATGAATACTTAAGGCTTTAGCTTGCTGGAAAATGTTAGTTTAGCCTTCTACACTCTTCTCTCTTTCTATTTTCAGATTCCTCTTTAATAACACCTACGGAGCTACGGACCCTGCGATCTATACCTGATGCGACATACCGGTCTGCCATATCTATTGGACTGAGCTCCTTCAACAATATTCAAAAGTATATCAACCGGCCTATTGTCATTATCTAGTCTTGAATTAAATTTTTTTTTAGTCTTGAGAACGGCTTGTCTGGCCGGGGTGTAAGCGTCCAAAACGGAAGCATATCCCACAAGCAACTAATCGAGACTCTGCCGAATAAAAAGGCTCAAGAAACAAACATCCTTGCTAGAAAAATCCTTAAAGCCAGCCTCTACATTTACAACACCGAGTGTATACAAAATGACGTTAGTCCGGAGGCATGTGCTATATTCTTGGAGGGCATGCCGCTTCCTTCTGGTCCCGATGGCTTGTTGAAGAACTGCACACGACTTGTATCGGCTCGTAAGGATGGAAATCATGTATTCCGAAGACTTTTGCCTAGCAACTACAAGGACGGGCTCTATGAGGTAAAATACTTTCACCATTGCCTTTCTGAATGCATCTTGAGAACAGTGATCCATTTAAGATGAACGACAAGCTTCCATCGCCGCGAGCTATTAGTAATGCGGCTTTTCATGAGAATCCTCCAGTTAATAAGGACGATAAATCGAAAGAGGACAGAAACGGCAAGAATTTAGCTCTGGTCCAGTGGACACAGTTTATCGAGCATGATCTCAGTAAGCCTGTGGCCTCTTCATTACGTAGGTTTACCATAAAATAACCCTGATTTCAAGTTCAATAAGTCATAATCGTTTCCCAGGAGATGGACAACCGATCAACTGTTGTACAGACGACTATTCGGCTCCAGCACCGAGGGACTTACACCCAGACTGTGCGCCTCTTTATAAAGAAAGCATGTTTAGCAAGTATGGCAAAGACAGCTGCTTGAACTACGTCCGCAGCGCTTTGTCCATGGATGGATGTCACTTTGGACCTGCACAGCAGGTAAAGTAGTAACCAATTGCAAAATGATATACATAACGATGACTATCCCGCAGTTGAATCAAGCCACTGGGTACCTGGATCTCTCGCAACTGTACGGCTTCACGAAGGAGTCACAACGCAGAATGCGGGCTTTGCGCGATGGAAAACTCAAGACATCCAAAGATGGCTTATTACCTCTGGCTGATGAAGAGCTTCGAAACTCCTTCTGTGCAATCAAGCCCGATTCCAACGAGATTTGCTATATGGCCGGTAAGTACAGAATGAAAGCAAACTTCTTGTCCATGGATTGACCTTATTCTTTCAGGGGACACTCGGGTGAATAGCAATCCTTACTCCATCATCTTGTATACCATCTTCCTACGATCTCACAATCGCTTTGCTGACGAAATTCGAAAGGGACACCCCGACTGGAGTGACGACAATATCTACAGGACGGCAAAGCGGCTAAATATCGATCTCTACAGGCAAATCGTGTATAACGAGTGGCTACCAGCTGCACTCGGCAATCATGTGTCCAATAGTATCAATTCCGAGCCATTGGTCCGAACAAATACTCACAGTGATTACGAAGTGTCTAATGAATTCGCTGCTGCTGCCATTCGATTTTACTTCTCAATGCTGCCAAATATTCTCCAACGACAGTCGGTGTCTTTAAGTAATGAAATTCCATCAGATAAAACGAGGTAGGATGAGACTCAAGTAGTGGATCAAGGAATTGATATGTGATGAACTGTTTTTATAGTGAATCAGATTCTACGGCGTTATTCAAGCTTATGGATCAGATGTTTAGGTCGGAATCGTTGGATCAGACGACCAAACTGGATGAGTTTTTGGCTTCTATGTTGACACAGAAGGCTATGAGGATGGATGCAACCTATGCCGGAAGTGTAAGTAAAAACAGATTTTGAAACCTGAAATCAGCTATCGTGACGTTTAAAATAAGAAAGCAAAATTTGCAAAATTTGAAGCTTGTAAGGCAATACAAAACTGTTTCAAATTAGAATGCAAAAGGGTAGTAAGGGATTTTGTAATATCACATTAGGAAAGGAGCCACCTGCCTCTAGAGAGCATTATTTAAACACAGTCGAAATAGCCATCAGGTTCTTTTGGTAAGGCTTAAGTCTGTAAAAGATGACGGGAATAATTAAATTTTCGTATAAAGTTTGCTAGTGCCAGAAAGGACGGGATTGTTATTCAGTTATCATTTGCTCCTCAAAAAATATAGTCAGACGCCACCTACTGGTATCAGGACAGTGATTTAAAAGGTTTGTTCACAAGGTAAAGGGATTTTTGTAAAATTTTGGGTTGTATGTCACTTGTCAAACAAATTACACGTGTTTGAGCACAACTGGCGATTTGCTATGAAAATTAAACAAAGTTCGGCAAAGGTTAGGAAACAGAAATTTTCCCTACCTTAGGCTGATATGAAGAAAATTAAGAAATTTAAGACTGGTTTAAATGTTTTAAGAAGACTGAAAGATGAAGATCACGTGCACCCAAGGCGACTAAAATTACTAAAAAGGATTGCTGAATCATTCTCTAGCTTCCAAACAGTAAATCGATGTAGGTGTTATGCCTATACACCAATTTGTGTTGTTCCAACAGCGTCCAATAAATGTGCACTCTTAAATCCGCTAGGTCTGATGTTATGCATGTATATGTAAGTTCAGAGCCTCGTTAATAATTCTTCGGCAATCCCCCTTACTTGAGTGTGCTTCTTCCATGTTTCGCTGTTCTTGCTTCAACATTATTAGGTTCATCCCTATCGGCCAGAGTCAAATTTCCTGCAATTTTTTTAATACAGCTTGTATGCTATGATTACTCTGGCAGACATAGGAGTTGCGCCATTTTTACTTTACATAGGGTGAGCCGACAGCTAGTGTTTAAATAAATTAAATGGAATTATTAAAAAATATTAAAAAAATATTTTTGTGACAACCAGGTTGATCTTTATTGGTTGATAAAGTTTGGCATATGTCAACTTTGGGTGTAACACAACATCGTTTGTGTGACCACCACAGCTTCTGTGTCACCTTTTGAAGAATTAGTACGTTAATGGCCGCGGTTTAAGCCTGAATACCATCTCGTGTGTTTGCTGGTTTGACACATTATAAAACTTTTCCCTATTTTCAGGACACATACTATTCTTTACTCAATTTTACACTTCCAGTTATCTTAAGCTCACCAACTCCAATAATCGCAACAAAACTTTTGATTTTTTCGAAAAACTTTTTCGTTTAACTTTTTTTTTTATATGTTTCGCGTAGGTTAAAGAGTTACGCTCTTATGGTGTTGGTCACACATTCTGGGGTGGTTTGTGTCGAAGATGTTCGTTCACTACTCTCCGGAGGTGGTTGTCCTAGATAATATTCGAGAGATTCGACTAAATTTGTCGCGTTAGTTGTAGTTCACAGTAACTTTTTTTTGTTTCATCTAGTCGAGTACAACAGAGATAGAGAAGTCACGAAAACTTGAAAAGGCGCTGAATGAACCAGATTACATTTTCATGAAAATAGAAAGCTGACTTTCTAACACTTTCATTTACAATGCTGATGTTTTGCATTAACGAGCTTTGTTCAAAAAATTATGTGACTTTTTGAATTCTTCGAGCTAAGTACATTCGATTTTCATTTTATTTTGTTGTTACGTTGATGACATTATTTTTCGCAAGCATTAAGGTCGAACGTGTTTTGGTGTGCTTGGCGAGTTTTTGTTATTGAAAAAAAAAATTATCAAAGAATTTGTATTACATTTTGTGTGAAAATAACATTAAGGTTTTTAACGTACTTGAAATGTTGACTGTGGCTTTTGGCGACTGTATCGTGAGCAAAAAAAATTGTTTATAAGTGGTTCGAGCTCTGCACAGAAAGCCGAGAAGATGTCAATGACGATGCGCGTCCTGGACGCCGCAGCACGTTGAAATCGGATGAAAAAGTTGAAACAGTGAAGAAAATTGTTATGGAGAATCGTCGAATTACTATTAGAGAGCTTGGTGAGGATTTTGGATTTTGGCTCATGCCGTGAATTTTTTTTATACATATATTTTGGACATGAAAAGTATGTCAGCGAAGTTTGTTCTGAAATTGCTAAATTTCGATAAAAAAAATCGTCGCATGACCATCGCTCAGGAGCTGTCGAATAGCGTGAATGATCATCTAGATCATTCGAGGTGATCAATTGTGACGAAATATGAAAGCCTAATCGTCCCAATGATCGAAAAAACACACCAAATTCGGTCAAATGCGAAAGTTGTGCTCACTGTTTTCTGCACGTGACGTGGTTCGTCATGAACCCTTTTCGGAGGGTCATGCGCTCAATAAGAAATATTACCTTGAAGTTATTTGCTGTTTGCGTCAAGCAGTAATGAGAATACGCGGGGATTTGTGGGAAAAAAATGCATGGCTTTGCATCAAGATAAAGTACCTGCTTACTCGTCGTTATTTGTGCTTTATTACAAGTTGATGGTTGGCAGAAATGATCCCGTCATTATCACATCGGATCCCCGAAGTCGTAAGATCTGGCTTTAACTGACTCGATCAATGTTCTGGTGATTTTGCCGCAGTAGTTGAAAATTAATTCAATTAAGGCGTTATCGATCAGTTAATCATCCACTTCATTGATGAAATTACCGAGGTTGACATAGAAGAACCCTAGAACCTTCCGCACGTCATTCATAAAGACTTGGCTGTGTTCTCGTCCGTTCGACGAAAATTAAGGCAACAATAATTAATTCGAGTAAAAGATCGTGTCAATCGATTTGTCCCTGAATCAGGGGTCCTACTTGTCAAACAATATATGATGCTTTAGCATGAATAACAATCCCATTGAGCAGAACTCGCCTCCGGTCAACGTATTGATAATAATCAGCCGTACTGCGCTAGTCTTTTTTTTTGGACGTAAATATGATTTTAGATTTTTAGATTCGATTTTTATTTCAAATAAATTCCAGAAGAAAAATTTTGTGACATTTTGTATTTTTCATACTTAAACAGTGTCAAATGCCACTTCAATGGGCTTAATTCAAACAGTTTAATAGTTGGTGGGGTGACCCTCAAATATGTATAAATACATATACACGCTTGAAAGAAAATGATAATATTAATACATATACAATAAAAAAAATTACAATTAAGGAAAGAAATGAAGAAAAAGGAAGATGAAGAAATGCGTTTAAAATTTTACAGAATGAAGACATAAGTTACACCAGAATGTCAGAAAGAATTGATTCTGAATCACTATTATCAAATTGAAGGGGCCAACGTTTTGCACATTTCTTAAACTTTCCAAGAGTGGTTAACGATCTGATTTATTGCGGTAGTTTATTAAAAAGGCGGCACGATGAAACCAAATAAAAATTACGAAAGGCATGTGTGCGGGAGAACGGTACGGATACAACGCTCCAAAAATTTCTTCGTAGATAATCAGAAATTAATCTAAAATACCGATGTCTCGATCTGATTAAAAAGATATTTAGTACCTCAAAGCAATACAAATGACGGACTGGAAGAATTTTCATACTTCGTAACAATGGAAAACTAGGATGTCGACGGTGTTTTCGGCAGATTTTCTCCAAAACATTTTTTTGTAGAATTAAAAGAGGCTGAATTTTGTTCCGATATGCCCCACCCCAGCAGGCAATACCATATTGAAGCTTCGAGTGAAAGTTTCCATAATAGATTATTATCCTTAGACGTTTGTTAGAGCAAACACTTTTTGGTAGAAAAAATGACGAAGTGTACAACAAAAATATTTTTTCAATGATTGCGTATGGTTTGCAAAGGTCATTTTAGAGTCAATAGTGAGTCCCAAGTATTTGAACTCTTCTACCCTCTCTACTACAAAACAGTCATCACTGCAATGAAGGCTGTTACTAAAAATGGGACAAAATGAAGCTGGGACACAGGAGCAGTCTACTAATTTGAACTTTTGGCAATCCGTAGAATGGACATAAAACTCAGCATTAACGTCAGTTGCGGTCGATAAATAGAAAAACATCATTTTAGTTTTAGAGCTAATCCTCAATTTACGTTCAGCGAACCAAATCCTTAGTATGTTTAGATCCCAGTTAATGTCAGAAATCAAATTCAAGGCACTTTCTAAACCGCAGCAACAAATCACATCATATACAAAGGCAGTAAGAGTACCATTAAAATCAAGCTCAAGGAGTGAATTAAAGTATATAAGGAACAGAACAGGTCCCAACACAGAGCCTTGAGGTACTCCCAAACTCAAAAGCTGTGCATCACTTTTGGTTTCACCGTTTTCAACTCGTTGCGATCTATTTGAGAGATAGGACCTGAACCTTTATGCTCGATTGGTTCAGGTCCTATCTCTCTCTCTATCTCTATCTCCACGAATTCCCGCTTTTTCTAGTTTTCTCAGCAAGATAATGTGGTCAACCATATCGAAGGCTTTCGTAATATCAATGAATATGCCCGCAGTGAACTTGCATTATGGATAGAGAAGACACTGGAACAATAATTAAGTAGGGCATCTTCAGTGGATTTTCCCTGCTGTAAACCGTGTTGCATAGGGCTGAAAAACGAATTCTTGTTTAAATAAGAAAGTGCCTTATTTTAATAACTTTTTCGAAGACCTTACTAAAGACCCGAAGAAGTGAAATTGGCTGCAATTGCTTATATCCTCTGCTGAACCTTTTTTAAATAAAGCCACTACGTCTGCACATTTGAGAGCACAAGGGAAAACTTCAGAAAATACACTTCGGTTAAAAATAACTGCTAGTACATCTACTAAGGAACATCACATACGTTTTAAAAATCTATTGGAAATGCCATCATATCCGCTAGCATTAGAACCGTTTAAACACCCAATGACCTTGACAAGTTCATAAGCAGTTCGAAAGAAAAACGATTACTTTGAGAATGCTCACCACAGATACCATGAAAAGAACAAATTAGTTGACATGTTTGGGAAGAAAAATTGTTGGCTATTGAAGAAAAGTAATAATTAAAAGCGTTAGCAACATCGAATTGATCAGAAACATTACAGTCATTAATACTTATTGTTATAGGCTTGGAATAACCTGAAGACTTTTTTAGAATATTACTAACAACTTGCCATTCACTTTTTAAATTTCCTTTAACAAACAGGATCTATAGTAATCATCATGGCTCTTACTAATTTCTTTTTTAAGTCGAGAACAGAATTTTTTGAATCGACCCCTCAATCTGAAGTTGGTTGCATTCTTAGCACACTTGATTCTTAACTTATTTTTTGCCTGCACCCTTTTGATAAGAAAATTTGTAATCTAGGGCTTAAGTCTTTTTTCAGATTTGTTTTTGAGGCACAATGGAAGTATAGTCATCAATATATTTACTAAGACAATTCAGAAATAGCGTATACGATACAGGGACATCACATTCCTCGTAGACCCCAAGCCAAAACTCATAATAGATATTTCTGTCCAAATCTGTCCAATGTCCAATACAACACACCTTTTGACATGATGTTGCTTCGAACTTCAGTGTCGCAGCAAGATCAAGAAGATGATCAAATTTAAGTTGCTGGGAGACAGATCATTTTTAGGATTTAGTGTCCTTTTTGACGATTCTCAGAAGCTCAAATACACTGAGAAAGAAATGTTCGATAAGAAATAGACAGAAGTATAGTAAAAGTGAGCTCCTTTGCATTTAGGTAAATTTATTTATATCCAGTTATTGCGTTTCTGTGCCCTTGAGAAGGTACGAGTATAGTTATATGGGAATGAAGTTAAAGTTTTTTGCGACCTACTTTATCCCTATATATATTAATATTGTTTTTTGTTTTCAGTTGATCGAGGAGTACACAAGATCGAGAATACCAAGCAGACAAAACGTGTTGGCATTCGACATTCAGCGTGGTCGTGATCATGGCCTGCAGGGATACGTCAAGTACTTTGAGAAATGCATGAAGGAACCAGTGTCTAGCTGGGATAAGTTGGTTAATCATATAGATCCCTACGTACGTTTTGGAGTTCCACATCTGTAGAAATTTATAAATTCCTTTTTTATTTTTTACTTTTGCAGTATTTAACCAAATTGAAAAATATCTATAAGAATGTAACGGATATCGACTTAATAGTTGGGGGAATTTCTGAAATACCGGTCGCTGGCTCAACAGTTGGCCCGACATTTACCTGCATTTTGGGTGAGGATTTGGAAGGGATTCCTTGTGATGTTTGGTTTTGAATTGTTTTCTCTTTTCAGGTGAACAATTGTCGAATATCCGGCAGTGGCACTATAATCTCCATAGTGACCAACCTGAATTCAACAGTGCGTTTAAAAATGTGACGGCAGCCAAGCTACTTTGTGCGAATACGGGGCTGTTGGAAGTTCCAGAAAATATCTTCCTCCTGCCGTCTTACGAGTAAGTCATAAAACTACTGGGATTAAAGAGACTTCTTAAAACTTTTTTATTGCTTTTACAGAAACTCTCTTGTGCCATGCAGCGATTTGCTCTAATCTTTGAATAAGTCAAGCACGTAGTGATGGCTCCAAACTATCTCGTGCAACGTACATATATACTAGCATTTATACATACTGTTAAGTGGACAAATTTACGGTGTAGTAGTTAAGAAATATTTGCTTTAATAAAACGAAAAAGATAATTTTTAAAAAGGAAACAATTGCGGAGTAGGATCGGCTTATTTTTTAAATCTAATTTAAGGTTTTACAGAACCGCAAGATCAGGATAAGGTATTGGGGTGCGGGTTGGGAAATATTGAAATATGACGGATATTCTGATGAAAAAGCTCTGTTCGGGATTGGGGTGCTCTAAACCTAGGCAATGGGGCACTTAGTCAAAATAGGTTTTCATAATGAAAAAAAATAATACAACAGGTATCGCCAAAAGTTTTTTCACTTAGCCACTGCACGTTTAAAATCATCGTTTAAATCATTGAGAAGATCCTCTTAATGCCCTGATAAGAAAAATCATTATTTCTCAGAAAGTAAGTAGCTGCTGAACTTCCATTGCTACTCTTATGAGGCACGTACAATCGACATGAGGGTCATGCATAGTACTTTCTCTTTAAAGGCTTTGAACCTTACGTCGGAAAACTGATTACATTTTTATTCTTCAACGCATTGTCTATCGTAGCATCATACAAATCCAAGGTTCGAAAAACTGGATGTCTTTTGAGGCAATCCACGAATCGACCCAGCTTTTGGTTTCTTCAGATCTGGGCGTCATCGATCGGAATAAGTGGTAGCCGGAGGGGGCGACTTCTGAATAACACGTTGGTTCGTAGGACTTCCCATTTCAGGGTTTTCGTTACGTTTTTGGCGTTTCTTCCTCCGTAGTATGCATACATAGCAAAAAACTTGGATTCCGATGAATCGCCGAAACGCAGTTTATGCAATGTAACAGCTGATCAGTCAGCTGACGGTTTAATTTTGACTAGCAAACATAGGACAGTCGATCGTGGTTTTTATACAAAAACTCAACAGATTCTATGGGTGTTCATGTTCATGTATGCGAGCGCTGCACATTCAGCTATTAGCCCCTGAAGAAAAAACCTCTGCAGTCATAATCTAGGAGGTGTCCACTTCGTTAGTGTTGATATGACAGTTAGATGTTTAATTGCTGTTGTATCGACGGCAAATTACTTTACGGTTAGAAATTGGTTTGCCGACGGCATTTATCCCGTGATAGATTAATTATACAACTTCTTGAATGTTGGCTGTACAGTCGACATGTCAGGACAAAAGCATGTCGTATCACATACAACATTCTGCCAGGCCAGGGGATGATGATTCACCATTTAATAGACAGTGGCGGGTTGTCTTGTAGTGCTGTGGGCTCACCAGGATGTTGATGCTAGAGTTGGAGTTATCAGCTAATCGCCTTCTTTATGCGAAGACGTCCGTTATCAAGTGATTACTCAGGTACATGAAACAAAAAGGGAGAGTGTATTGAAAAGTGTGGCAATAATGAATTATAGAGTGTTAGTAAATATTATGTGTTATTAAATTATCAGGTTTTCTTATTATAATGGGGTGGTGTTTTATGGAGTGATTGGGGACGTAGGTTGATTGGCGATGGGGCGTTTTGGTTTAGTTGTCGCTGTCTTCATAGTGACAACTCGAATTCTTCCATCTTTTCCTGGATGTAGATCTTCAATTCTACCGAGATGCCATTGAGTTAGAGGCGTTTGTTCATCTAAAAGGAGCATTACTTGTCCTACCCTTTAATCTTGGTTGGCTGAAAGCCATTTTGGTCGTTGTTGAAGCCGACTCTAGTATTCTGCTTACTAGCGCTTCCAAAAGTCTGGCTGAGTTGTTTGCATCAACTGCCATCTCTCTAGATAATTAAATTTCAGCTCGGATAGATCTCTTTCAGGAAAGTTATTTAGCGCTGATTGTTGGTCGACTGTTGAGACAAGCTTCTACTGAGCCAACACCTCGAGCATATACCTCAAATGTAAGATAGAGCCGTGGCGCAGTGGGTAGTGTAGGTTCCGTTCACTTGTGTGAAAAATAAATCGCACACAACATAAGTGAATAAAATAAGCTTGGCTCTGGCTCTTCATGAGCTGTAACGCCATCTAAGGTGTCTGTTTGGCAGTACAATGGACACAGTATTTGTGTCTGAGTGCTCCAACAGATAGCAGAAGCCTCCAACAAAAAACAAAAGGTTGTAGTCTCCGATGACTGCTCGAAGATGGTGTTTCATGGATGTGACCAGGGCCTCCCATAATCCACCCAAGTGCGGTGCAGCTGGCAGATTGAATTTCCATATGGTTCCATCTCGTTGCAGTTGGGATGCCATATCTGCATTCCAGTGTGTTGACATGCGACTCGCTTCGGTTCCGCAATCACTGTATAGTGTGTGGCAGATGCCAGGTTTGAAAGCGTCTATGAAGGTAGAAGTACTATAGTGGCTTACCAACTCTAGATGAACTTCTTCTTCTTCTTTCAGTGGCGCTACAGCCCGGTGTGGGCCTGGGCCTCAACTAACAGGCGTCTCCAGCCAGCGCGATCTCCTTCCAGCCTTCTCCAGTTACGCACACCAAGTTGGTTGAGGTCCTTTTCCACTTGTGTGCGCCATTTGAGTCGAGGACGTCCTCTGTTACGTTGTCCCAATGGCTCGGATTCAAAGACTCTTCGGGCCGGAGCTGTGTTGTCCATACGCTCTACTTGGCCTAACCATCTTAAGCGTTGTATCCGTAGACGCTTAACCAGGCACATGCCGCCGTACAGCCCATATAGTTCGTGATTGAATCTTCTCCTCCTGATGCCATCAACGCAAATAGGACCAAAGATCGCACGCAGAACTTTTCTCTCGAAAATACCAAGAGCTTCCTCATCCGCTTTCAACAGCGTCCATGCTTCTGCACCATAAAGCAGGACTGGGATGATTAAGGTATTGTATAAAGCCAACTTGGTCCTTCGAGAGAGGGCTCTATTACTCAATTGCCTCTTGAGCCCAAAGAAAGAGCGGTTGGCAAGAGTGATTCTGCGTTTGATCTCGGTACTAACTCTAGATGAACTGCCTTTGTGTAAAAACAGACAAAAATTGTAATGTATGCCTTTGTTATCTGCTGGCAGCGACCCCTTCACGCCTTCAATTGTACTTGTTCAGCATAATCAACACCGGACGTATAAAATTGATGAGCTGGGTTGACTCGGTGCGCTGGTAAATCAGCCATTCTTTCTTGCATTTGTTTCGCCCGATGTCTAAAACTTTTTAAATATTTACTGACTCAGCTCTTTACCTGTGGTTTTATGTTTAAAATCTAAAATTGTTTTAGAGGTTGCTATCATCAGCTGTTGACTTCCAATTAGCGTTCGATTATGTGTGTCTTGAACTAGTAGTTGTGTAAAACTCTCACCTCGCCAGTATAATTGGGTGGCGTTGCGAGTCTTTAACCTGCCACCTTTTCGTAGCAGGCTTTCCGCATCCATCATTGGAGATAGACATGTGATCTTGCTGCCTTTTGGAACTAATTCCCCGCTAGATACCTTTAAGTATTCTCAACGAGAGTGCTTTGATTAATAAGTATGAGCTGCGGTAAGTTCGATTTTAGTTAAGGCTTCGTCCTTCATGACCCTTATGCCTTTGAGCATTGTAGCAAAAACGAAGGCAAAGGGCTGTTATGCGCAGTAGCGGTTGGTCGTTGAACCATAAGAGAGCTGTAATGTGCATGCAAGATGAAAAAAGGGATGATTTTGAGATGTCAGGTGCAATAATTTTTCTGTTAGCCATCGAAGCTTCAGATGCTCTTAGTTCTAATTCGGTGGACTCGCTTGGATGATAATTGAAATTTTGTTCATCAAATTATCGCATGAATTCTGGACCGTGTCACTAATGCCGGTGCGTAGCTAAGTCGGCGAGAGATGTACCTCTTGATGCCAAGTCGGCTTGATTATCCTTGGATGTAACGTAATTCTACTGATTTGGGTTTGTTAGTTTCGGCTACTCGATTGGCAATAAAAGTTGTTCTCACATATGGAGGCGTCTTGATCCAGGCAAGTATGATATGAAAATCACACCAAGCTTACACTTTTGCTAGTAATAATGCTCCGCCTAATGGCCGTATAACAATGTGGCCTTCGATTATTTTGGATTTTGGAAATGAAATGGATATTGCATCTCCATGGCTTCTTCTTCGGAATCTGCACCATGCAAGAAATCATACACGTATATTTTTTTTTTATCGCTATCTGGGACGCGATAAGGTGGTTACCTCTTTCGTCAATTGCTAACAGTTGTAACTTGCGAACTGCTAAATATTTAGCAGCTGCGGTTCCAAAAGTGACGGTATTCAGACGATAGGTCTTAATTATTAGCATCTTCCGTTGAGACCCAAATTTGTCTCTACATTTTGGAACATTCTAATGCTTTCGAAACCGACAGCTTGGCTTAAATACATTATTTTAATTCGGTAGCAGGCTCCTCTACCGACCTCACCATCCCAAAATATACAATATAGGTTGCTGATAAGCGGCCGCGGCGCCATCACATTTTCGGCCTCTTTAAGTTATCAGTTACAATACGACGCAGAAAACTTTTGCGTCTTCAAACTTTTTCGCCATCTTGTTTTCCACGTAGAAGACGATTGTTGTAGTGTTAAAACCCAACTTAGGTTCTCATCTTGAGCTTGTAAAGGATAACTTTTTTTTGTTTGGATTTTCAATGTGACATTTTTGACAGCACACGTGTGAATTGTGACATGAATCAAAGTCAAGCATACTCAGGTAATACTAATACGAGTATTGGTAATACTAACATTTCATCATGGAAAGACTAACATCAAAACAACTCTTACAAAATATTTAATATTATCAAAATTCGTGCTCTGTGAAAAATGTTTTTCGCAAACTTCGACTATTATGGTTTGTCGGAGATGACCGTGAGAACAACGTTACCGTCAATAGCACCCTCTATAGTTCAATGATTTTAACTTTTATGTCCAAAACTCACGAGTTGAACATATTCGAAATATTGTTTTAGCACAGAATAAATAGTATACAGAAGTTGCATCTCATACAAAGCAAATTTTGTTCTAGGGTTCCAATATTAGGTGTTTTTTATTATGCCATCCAGATCTTATCCGGATCATGGTTTACATGTATTACAATAACAACACGTGAACCAGCTCTTTATCTGGATCAATTTCAAGATCCGAGTTTGAGTGGAAGTGAGTTTACACTATTTCCCACTGGTTTCGCATTCAAATTAGGAGAATCATTGCCTGATGAACATATAAAATTGTGGCCAGGATTTGGTTAAACAGTTTTCGCTTCCGTATCGAGTAATTGTACTCAAAATGCTATAATATGTGTATTATCTTACATTTCTAAAACTCTTGAGTCTATTGGGGAAATATTACCCCCGATTGGTGTATATCGATAAAAATTATTGTCATCAGCATTTAAATCGATCGTATCAAATTTGAATGAAAAGAAACATTTTCTTTGATATGGCAATTCCACACTTAAATTTCAAAGATTGTTTTTATTGTGAAGTGGAAATGGAGCAGGTGGACAAAAAAAGGTAAACATGTAAACTTAATTTAAATTTCGACCGAGAAATCTGTTACTTCTTCATGCAGCAATGAATATTCAGGTGTGCTGCTTTCTTCACTGTTTGTGTCACTTTCCAATAACCACTGTAATACAAATATTAACCTTTTAAATTCAACAAATAAACGCAATTTACCTCAATAGCAGCTGCTTCCATCTTCAATTTGTTTGTTTATTTTGTTTTCAAATGTCAGATCTTTGACAGGACTGAACGAGGCGAAATGTCAAGCTGGCTATTCGTTGATCTGTAGTGTTTTATTATAGGTCTGTTCCCGCACCTGACAAAAACAGTCCAAATCTACGAAAAACTACGAAAGTCTGTTCCCGTACTCCAAAAATTCACACTTTTGGACAGAAGAGAGCGCTCTCGAGAGAGTAAAAAATTTCCCCATGCTGCGAATTTCAA
This sequence comes from Merodon equestris, assembly GCA_958301585.1. Classification (NCBI taxonomy): domain Eukaryota; kingdom Metazoa; phylum Arthropoda; class Insecta; order Diptera; family Syrphidae; genus Merodon; species Merodon equestris. The sequence continues at coordinate 163,638,911 of OY284413.1, forward strand.
CCCAAGAAATTTATGTGGGTAGTTTGTCACAGCTTTGTGAAATCAGCTGATTTCCGTCATTCCGTCATACGACAAGAGCTCAATTTTATATTAAAATTCTTTTGTGCATTTTTAAGATGTGCATTGTCTCTATATGGCGTTATTAAATGATGAATGGATATGAATCATCTAATAAATAGTAATCTGAAAATAATATGTATGTTTTTGCAAATTAGTATATTGCACCTGCTAGCGAATCCAAGAATGTATCAAATTCAAACATATGTTTTTGACATTTAAAATGTGTGCAACTTTTTTGGTTCAACGCGTTCCCGTACGTTTTTATGTTTCCACTTCTCTTTGAGAGAATTTCATCCCCACTCTTGGAAAAATGAGAATCTGTGAATTTCTGCCCAAAAAGTAATATAATAAAAAACACCTATTGGCACCCTATTGAACAGAGAGTACAACGTGAGAACATGCAAGAGAGTATACAAAAAATTGAGAAGCTGGTGCGAGCGAAAGAGAGTAGCATGTGCGTTTTCGGTGGTTTTGTTTTTACGAGAGCAAAGCAGCTTACGATGTGTATGCAAGTGTGTGTGCGGGTGTATGCATTGATAACTTCTTCTATCGTAAGCTTGCATGGTGTTGTATTGCTTCTCTTGTTTTCGATTGTGTGGATTGGATTCGAAATCACTTGGGAATTGTACTTTCATGCGAATGGTTGTTGGATAGCAACACAATACACACACGCACATAAACATTTTAAGATTGCTCTTTCGTTGATTCTCTCTGATCGTGGCTGCTCTCTGGTTGTTAAAGGGCTAACCATAATAGACAGGAGCAAGCAGAAGCAAGCAGAGGGGAATGTCTTCTTACATGCAAAGCATATGATATGCCCACAATGGGCAGATGTGACGATTCGTTAAATGTTCGTTAACTGATGCGAGCAGAAGGAAGGTCTTCTTGAAAGAAGACATGACGGATGGAATTTTTGACAAGTGACATTTGAGGTTGGGAAAGAGTAAAAAGATAAAAGTAAATATGGGATACGAGTTTATTAACAAGTTAATTTCACTTGTGCAGGAAAATAAGTGCCTCTATGATAAAGCAGATGGCTTTTATTTCAACAAAAAGGAAAAAGCCAAGTTGTGGGAAAACAATTTGACAGTTCCTTTCCTTCTGCTTGCTCCTGTTGCTCCTGTCTATTATGGGTATCGTGACGGTTCCTTGAAACAGAGGGGAGAATTTCGTTCGGTTCTGACATAAGCTTCTGCTTGCTCCTGTCTATTATGGTTAGCCCTTAAGGCCCAACCATAATAGACAGGAGCAAGCAGGAGCAAGCAGAGGGGAATGTCTTCTTACATGCAAAGCCTATGACATCCCCATAATGGACAGATGTGACGTTTCGTTAAATGTTCGTTAACTGATGCGAGCAGAAGGAAGGTCTTCTTGAAAGAAGACATGACGGATGGAATTTTTGACAAGTGACATTTGAGGTTGGGAAAGAGTAAAAAGATAAAAGTAAATATGGGATACGAGTTTATTAACAAGTTAATTTCACTTGTGCAGGAAAATAAGTGCCTCTATGATAAAGCAGATGGCTTTTATTTCAACAAAAAGAAAAAAGCCAAGTTGTGGGAAAACAATTTGACAGTTCCTTTCCTTCTGCTTGCTCCTGTTGCTCCTGTCTATTATGGGTATCGTGACAGTTCGTTGAAACAGAGGGGAGAATTTCGTTCGGTTCTGACATAAGCTTCTGCTTGCTCCTGTCTATTATGGTTAGCCCTTTACTCTCTGATCATGCTTGCTTTCTCGTTGCTTGATCTTCCCTTCAGCCCGCACCATAAAGTGAAAAATCATCGCAGGCCGAGATGCGACTTCTGTATACTATTTCTTCTGTGGTTTTAGTAAGATGGCGCTACATGCCGCATATGGACCATATGGCCAAACCTATGGACCAATTGAGTAATAAGTTCGCTGAACAATTTATCTCTCCTTTTGGTGAATTGCCCAACTAGATCGGGCGGCATGACGCCTTAAAACTTTTTTTATCAATCACTTATTTATGCTGAGCGTCAATTGCAGTCTTGAAAAACAATATTACACGTGTTATTAGGCAGATACCAGCCAATTTGTTGAAGACGCGACTCGAAATAGGGCTTTCCCAACGGACCACTTATATCTTGACCACGAATACGGTGAAGATTTACACAAAATAGTCTCTAAAAGGTAAATGGCAAGCATTGATATGGCGACTAAAGTTTTTTTTTTAAATTTTGCAATTTTACTGTTTTTTTTTACGATAAAAAATCACTTATTATAAAAACTTGATGCACCACATACACATTTTTTCGAACTGAAAGCGCAAACGATACTAATTGGCTCTAAAGCCTACATTTTTACGCACAAAAAAAGACACTAATTAAAATTCGCAGAATGTTGATAGATGCACAGGCGTCTATTTGAAAACAGCGAATTCATATTTGTACACCTGCTACGATGTATATTAACCCTCTATTTGACAGAGATTGTAATAAGCGACATTGCATTATATAACATAGTTCCGTAGAACGAAATAATTAGTAAAAAATATTTTTGGGCACTTAAAACACAACAAAACGAGATTTTAGAGCCGTAGATACAGAAGTAAAAAATTTATCAAGAATTGGGTTGAAAGGATACATATATCTTGTTTAATCCTTGGCTCATTGGCTTGATATGATTCCAAAATCTGGACTGCTCTGTTTTTTCTGGATCAATTAATAGATTTATTCTCTTTTGTAAGCCAACTACTTAACAAACTGATGCGTTTCTGTCTACTATTATTGAAGCAATTTGCTTTAAAGCGACTCCCACGCAACTTAAAATCTCTAAGCATACCGAAAGGGGAAGAAAACATTTTCCTCATTCCATCCAAAGTTAGTGAAAATTACTTTGTAGGAGATGTAACGAAACCTTGGTGGAGGGCGGAATTGGTAGAAGATGGGGTAGAAACTTACAAGTGGTTTTTGCATTTGGTTCGTAATTCATTGATTGAGTGAGGCTATAAAATGTACAATCTTCTGAGAATTTTTATATCTCAAATGACAAGTGATAGATAACGACTTTGTTCACACGGTCATTTTTCAATAGTATACGTAGATGAGTTTATTTTTATGTTGTTCGAGTTTTAAAATGTTTGTGGAAAAAGTATTCTGAATTGTCCTCATTCTCATATCATGTTAGGACAATCAGCTGCACTTAGCTCCTGAACTTAAACGAAGATTCTTTAATGTAATCTTTAAAATTTAAGCCAGCAAAAGCTAGTAAATTTTTGGTCAGGTGTGACGGTAAGGATTCTGGTCTTATATGTTTGGTAGGGTGGAAGAATATGGTCTATTTTGTCTGAGTTAAGTATTAAGCGAAAAAAGAGTCCTGAATTGATTACCCGGAAAGATTTTACGTTCATCATGTCAATGATATGTAAACCTTACAAAATGTTGATGCCTTGGCAAAAATGGAACAATCTTGACTGTAAAGGGTAACGTGAAAGGTCTAGACCTATTAGATATGCGGTTCCCAAGATGAGGTGGATATTTAATTTATAAAATTGCTGTATTTAATTTTTAAATTAAAAGTTGTGATCTTAAGGATTATATGATTATATTTTATGCCACTACATTAAGTAAATTAGTTCTGGGGCTGGCTCTTGGAGTCAATATATGATGGGAGCGGCATAGTTTGGAGAGTAGTGCATTAACCTCCGACTTCGATGTTATGTTAAGGAGCTTTGGCAACGTAGTCTTGGACCATTCTACAATACTTAGCAAGATATTGATGAACCTCATGTAGATAAAATTAAAAAAAAAAACAATATTATTCAAAGTACACTTAATTCTCTTTTTATGCGATAGATACGTTCCAAAACTAATCGCACAAAAAAAAAATCGCATAAAAAAATACACTAATGTATTGTAAAGATAGGGATGTGTTCCATTCTTTTCAAAAAACGCATAAAACCAACAAATCGCATAGAAAAAGCCATTAATTACATTGTATAATTAGGGATACGTTCCAATTTTTTTAGAAGCCCATAAAACCAAAAAATCGCAAAGAAAAGTCGATATCAATAAAATTTATTTTAAAACTGAAAAAAAATAATCTTCTTAACAAACCAACTCATCTTTACTCTGCGACAGAATTAGCTCAAGTGATAATTCATTCCTACACAAATAGTATTGAGCATATGCTTGCTTGTTCTCCATAGAAGAAATATCTAAAAAGGGGAATCCCATACAAAATACAAGGGAAAAAAACGCATAACTTCAAATTCTTGTAAAAAAATCGGCATTCGAATTTTACGGAAAACCCCATAACTTCAAAACCGCATAAAAAAAATTCGCATAAAAAGAGAATTGAGTGTATTGTTCATTGCTACAAAGAAAGGGTTGCAGCCCAATGGAGGTGAAATTCCGCAAGGTAGGACATATGGAGAACATGCAGCATTGGAAAATGATTCCACACAGAAGAAAGGCAGGTGTAACTGCCAATAATCGAAGAAGAAAAAAGCCATCCATCGACTTAAGTAAAGCCGCAGGAATCAATAAAATATGCGAAAGAGGAATCAACAGAGAAGTTACATGGGCTCATCACAACTACATACATAAAGGATCCGCCAAATAACTTCTTTTTTTTTTGAAAATGCTATAAAAAAAAACTACTGAATATTTTCTCAAATTTCTTTTTTTATTTGAAAGTACAATCCTTCCGGTTAATAATGGAAAATAATTTCATTCAAATGGCTGCCTCGGCTGGCCATGCAGTAGCCTACACGATCGGTCCAATTTTTAAGCACATTATCGATTGTGTGCAGCTGTATTTCACCAATGGCTTCACGAATATTGTCCTTTAAAGCGTCAATTGTCTCTGGCTTGTCGGCGTAAGACTTATCTTTGACGGCACCTCACAAATAATAGTCCAACGGTGTCAAATCGCAGCTCCGAGGTGGCCAAACGACATCAGCTCTGCGGCTGATAATGCGATCTTCAAAAACAGGGCGCAAAACATCGAGTGTAGCTTCGGCTGTGTGGCACGTAGCGCCGTCCTGTTGAAACCAAATGTTGCCAATATCCTCCTCCTCAATTTTGGTGAACAAAAATTCGTTCAACATGGCCCGGTAACGATCGCCATTGACTGTAACGGCCACTCCTTGCTCATTTTCGAAGAAAAATGGCCCAATTATGCCTCTGGACCAAAATCCGCACCAAACAATGCCTCGTTTTGGGTGCACCGGCTTTTCAATGTATGCGTGCGGGTTTTCTGTGCCCCAAATGCGACAATTTTGCTTGTTTACATATCCGCCAAGATCAAAATGAGCTTCATCTGAAAAGATGATTTTTTTGGCAGAATCGGCATCTTCTGTAAGTCGATCGCAGGCTCACTTAGCGAAGCGAAAACGCATTGGATGGTCAGTTGGCTGCAACTCCTGAACCAATTGGACTTTGTATGGCGTCATACCAAGGTCTTTATGCAAAATTCGTCTCAATGATGTCTCTGAAATGTTCAATTGTTGAGAACGACGGTGAATTGATGTTGATGGCGCTTCACGCACACTTTCTGCCGCAGCAGCAATATTCTCGGGTGTACGCACTGTTTTTGGCTTTTCACGCTTTGGTTTATCGATGAAGATGCCAGTTTCTTTCACTTTTTTCACAAGATAACGAACATACGGAGCTGACGGTGCTTCTCTTCTTCCAAAATCCGTACGCAATTTTCGCACACATTCTGCAACATTACCATGATTTTCAAAGTAAAGTCGCAATATTTCCCAGCGTTGTTCAAGCGTATACACAACCATATTCGTTCAGCGGAAGGATAAAACTAATTATCTGTCAAATCAGACATGAGCTAAGTGTTACCATTCACGAAATAAGCACTACTTGAAAAAAAAAACGTTAGATGGCGGACCCTTTATTAAAAGGTACTATGAGATGTTATTCTCTGATATGGCCATACGCAACGAAACATGATATTTATCGTCTGGCTTTCTTCGCCTGACGAGGGACAAGATGATTACTTTATCACAGCTTTTAGAAAAGAAACGGAGACTCCACCAAACGTTCCATCAATTATTCGTAGTTTTTTAAAAGCTGGATGACTATATACTCGTAAGCCGATCGAAAATGTGAATTATGCCTAAAGGGAAACAATGAAACAATGGACGAGTTAAAGTAGGTAACGCCTTATCTGAAACAATCTGAAACAGTTAGGAAAAATGCAAAAAGCCTTACAATGGCAGGAAAAGTAATGGAATTAGAAGTAAACGAAGAAAAAACCAAATATATGGTCACTGAAAAAAAATTTCAGGTCTTTATCCTGTGCACAAATATTGCTTTGATCCACAAAACTAGTGCTTCATCTACACCATGTCGTCTAACAGTGTTACACATGCTGTCGAAAGTTTGTCGATTTTCCTCGCTTGAGGACTTTAACCAACTTGCAGGTCGCGCTTAAGGATTTGATCTCTTCAGAGAAGGTCTTATAAGAATCATTCTTCGATTTACGAATAAGCTTCTTATATTCCTTTTGCTTCGATTTCGTTTTCGATTTTTAAGCGATCTATTCAGGAGACTGTGTTGGCAATCTGCGCCTATCATTCTACTGTCACTCCGAGTTTTCCCTATCCTGACCTTTTCAAAGGACATGGCTGCCTCTTTGTGGGAAAGGTGCTTGTCTCGACTCTTTACGGTCATTGGAATCCCCGGAGAAAAGGGTTTTGTTGTGTGAAGTGCCGCATCCGAGAAGCAATCTTTGGCTCTCTCCGTCTTCAGGTTTTTGCTTTGATCTTTGTGGATCGCAGATGCGCCTTCGGAATTCGATTACCCGTCTTCCGTTTGCGAGTGCTCTTACCTTTTTCGGTTCGAGTTTCTGCTCGCTTTCGACGCCGCTTTGGGAAAGTCCTGCTAGTTTGAGAGTTTTTGTACCTTGAACATTTCCAGTTCCGTCAGTTTGGGAGCCTGGCACGCTCTTATTGGGGATCACCCAATTACCATCACCAATAAAAGGAGAAATGTTAGAATGCTTTCGGCGCAAAGTACCTGTCGGATGAGCTTCGGTAAGGGACGCCTTCGCCGACCTAATCCTCTTTACTGCTTTCCCCAGAGGCTTGTCTTCATCCTTCGTGCCTTCGGCTGTGTCAGGCTCTTTGCACGATTTTCGGGCACTCCTTTTTCTCTTTTTTTTTGGCACTTAGCAGTGCAATCTACAGTACGTCCCAATTCTGGGGCTCGTTCAATGTTAGCGGTTTCCCGTGCCGCGCCCTCGTCGGTGTCGCTTCTGTTGGCAGCACCACTTATGCTCAGTCGAATGGTCGGTCAATGAGCCGCAGGTGTCGGTGTCGTTCCGAGCTGCCGGAGAGTTTGGAATGAGTGGTGGGCTCTTGAGAATCCTTGCCCCAAAGATTGCGGGTGGATTTTGCTATCGCGGGTGCTACGAATACCTGGAGTACTTCCATCTTTTTAGTTGTTCATTCATCCATGTTACTCGGGTTCTTCAGGTCTTAGTTCGAGGCGTAGACGAATGAGTCAAAGGAATAATGAGTCGAAAACCCAAGGAAAAAATACGGCAAGGAAAGTCTCGTCGGAAATGGAGGGGCAATGTAGGGATGGACCTAGAAGAAATTTAGAATAGTAGCGAATCATGAAAGGAACGCATTATTGACAATTGGATTTAAATAAAGCTTGTAAGCGAGGCTCTGAACTTCCGAGTTCTATCTCTGGTCAATACATTTTCCCATCATTCAAACAAGTAACAAATACCGTGTTGAAAGAACGCCTTGCCTTTATTCGGAGTTCTAATAAGAAGCAAGCAACTGATCGGACTGGCTATGAGTCATTCATCGATCGACGAGTTGTCGTCAGGCGCAGTGTCGAGAGAAAACAAGGCGGGTGGGGTAGGACTTCCCATTCGAGCGTTTCTAAGTATGTTTTGGCCGGTTTTGAAATGGGCAGACGATGTGTGCCTCAAAATCACTTGATCGTGTCTTTCAAAATATTCCGGTTGTTATCCTTTAATGCATGGCGCATTCACGATAGTCGGCAACGATCCGCAGTGATAGTTTTCCTTGATCGAGCAGCTTATAGACCGTCGACGACACCTCTCTGATCACATCAAATACGAAACATGACTTTGAATCCTTAGTAATTTGGCTTTGCCTTTCGCACAACAGCCAGGAATTAGAATTATTATAGCGGATCCACTTTTAATCGCCAGTGACAATTCAACGTAAAAATCCCTTCCTATTCTGACTTTGAAGCAGTTACTCAATGGTCTATAAACGACTTTCGCCTTGGAACTCAATTTATTTGCTTTAGGATCAAACTCCATGGCTTTGAGGTGTTTTCCTACTTTCCTTCTTAGAGTTTTTGACATGTGTCTTTTTTCTCCTTCTTTTTGTTTTTGTCTTCCAGCCCATCACTATTTTTAAATTATGAAAACCACTTCAGAGGCGTTTGCTTAGCTAGAGCTAGAGTCAATATAAACTTCCACTAAAATACGGCGACTTTCGATAGTATGTTCTTATATTAAATTTATGACGTAGAGCTCCCCGCGAAAAAAAAATTATCTGACACAAAGTTCTACGAAGTGTTGCAATTCACGCTCTAACCAATTGACATTTAATGCGACCGAGCTCTATTTTTGACTTTGTTGTGAGAATTTTATTAGTTTTAGGTGAGTTTTGGCTTGTCTTGAGTTATTTGCCATCTATCACCAAATACAAGAGATGACACAAATGTTGACCAAGGCAAAATTAGGAGTTTGAAGTGTAAATTATAAAAGATCCTGACACACTTTGAATACTACGAGTCCGAACGTTCGAATTGAATGAGCCGAGGTACGATTTGCCATGGCATGTGTTTGTGGCCTGATTGCAGACCAATTTTCTGGAAAAAAGTGCGCGACCTACTAGCCTTAAGAGATGCTTATTACCACACGCCACCCTCCAATTCATAGTGCGCCAATATTGCATGCTGTAACTCGTTCGGATGATACTAAAATTGACAAAGGACAACAGCATATTCAGGTTGTTGAATATAGATTTTGACGGCAACCACATTGGTTGCATGCACACCACAGTGCCACAGGGAGGGCGTTGATGGAGCCCGGCACACTCATTAAGAAATCATCTTTCAGGATCTCGTTGTAATTGGAAGACGACGACACTGCCAACACCACCATCAACCCCAGATGGTTCCGATGTGCGTCTTGTGTTAATCCTATAAATGCAAGAGCCCCGGGGCCCGGGTACAGGTGTGAACATTATTTCTTTCTGTATTTCACTCTTTCACTTTATCGTTTCTCCTTTTGTTGGGGTTTTCCTATTTGAATAAAATATTCCACCACGTACGAGTATGTAGTACGTTGGTCGTAGGTCCCCTGTTAGAGTCGGGGGGCCATGGGGTTGAAGAAGTTTTCCTTTGGCGCGAAAAAACGAGAAGGAGAGGAAAAGAATCGCATTGTCTGTTAATGAGGCTGCTGCAATACTTTTCATTCCATTTTCCTCCTTTTCGCTCTATCATTCCGCGCATTAAGAAGTTTATTTTAATTTTCTTTTTTTTTTTCCTTTAATAGCATATTCCACAACGGTGGTCGGGCGGTTTTCCACCGTCACTGTGGGAAATTCAAATAACAATGCAACAGGGCAACAAGGTTCCTAAAAAAAAAAAGAGAAACATCCGCGGAAAGATAAATGAGAAGGTGGGTCCTGGGATGAAAGGGGCATTATGACGCGCGGGATAAAAGTACTTGGATACATACTCGTACATACATATATTCATGCATCTTTATTGTACAGTCATCGCTGACGAGCTGAAAGGTGAGTTGTTCAAAAGATCCAAATTGTTGCTGCGAGGTCTGGCAGGAAGAGCAGGAAACTCTGGTCGAAAAGCAAAGTTGACGGGTGACTTAAGGGGTGTTGTGTGTTGGTTTTTTTGTTTCTTCTTTTTGCGGTTAGTGCTGGCAAGCAATTAGCGATTTTAATTATAAGTAAAAAAGTTTGAAGTCAGAAAATTTGAACAAAGGCAGAGGTGCAACGTAGTTGGATTTATTTTAATTTTTAAGCATCTGCTTTGCTTGACTTTTTTTTTATTTGCCTTTGTTGCGCTTAATCGAGGAAAGGTGAGAAAGTGAAATTGTAGACAATGGGAAGTGAGGTTCCCTTTTTTTATGGTGGTTTATATACAGTTTTTTTTTGGGGCTTAGTGCATGAAAGAGGCAGTGGGCGGGAAATGAGTTGCATTTTGGGATATTCTAAACTTCAGAATAGCCTTGGCGGTAGTTATGTACGTAGGAACGATTTTTGTTTTAAAGAAGTCAATTGAGGATAAGGGATTAAAGTCTTTTGAATCTGTTAATATTAACTGAAGTCTTATTTAAGATGGGCTAGAAATCGAAAGAAAAATACTTTGCTCCTATATAGCTTCAGAGAAAGGTCTTCCGCTAAGGGTGATGTGATCAATCTGGTTGACGGCAGCTTTTTTGAGCTGAGTACTCGACAGTTTCTTCTCAAGATATTTCCAAATTCATATGCTAAAATGTTTTTCATAAGAATGAATTTAAGCTATAAGTTATAACAGACAACCCCTTTTCCGACGTCGTGTCAGTTCTAAAAAAAACAATATCAAATCGGTGGTTGATTTAGTCGCCCTCATGGTAGGTACCTAATCTACTTTATCTGGAATTTTCTTTTCTTTATTTCTCTTGTCGACTTAGGATTATACATATGAGCAATATTAAAGATTTTTTTGTTGACGATTGGATAAGGCTCGAGCACAATGTTGGTGTCAATTAATTTACCCGTCTCTTCTAATTCTATTACTTGTAGAGGTATTACGAGGATGTGTCAGAAGACACAGTTGACAGGGTAGAACTTGTTGCTGCGGAAAAAGAATTAATTTTTAACTTAGCTTTCTTAGTTGAAAGTCGTTGACAAGGGTTGTATTTTCCGAATCGAAAATGTTAACAAATCACCGAGTTTTGATGCCACTTAACTCTGTATCAATCGTTTTAATAATTGTCTGTATTTGGTTGTGCAAAAGGGTCGTGAACAAATTAAGATATCAATGTCGGTCCTGTTTTCTTGGATCCTTATTTACATAATTAAGAGTTGATAAAGTTTTCATCAAAATGGATAATTGGAACACTAGTGAACTTGTGTAGTCCTTGAATATATATAATACCCTACATTGCTAGCCATTATTATTTTCAAAAATGACAACTGCCACTTTTTGTAGAGGATTGATTGTCTAGAATCGGCGCGCAGAAATGAGAACTTTTATCAAAGAAATTTTTACTACCTTTTATTTTAATGTAATTTCCCGACGCCACACATTTGAGGACACACATTGGTGTCAGAAGTGGGATCCTCGAGTTGATATGTCGCAGGAGATTACTCAAGGACTTGAGAAAGTTCTCACACAATTAACCTTATTAAGTGAAGGTGTAAACCATCAAAATTCTGAAATCTCCCAGGTGAAAGTCAACAACGGCAAATGGAAGAATAGCGCATCATGGGAAGTAGCACTTTCGCTAAGAAAGTGTTCCAGTACTCAACTCCACATGTAGACAACGCCATGGAAAAGACAGTAATCGTCTAAGAAGACTCATCCCCGGAGATAACTTGCGCCATTACTTCTCAACAAAGTGCGGTTACCTGTGCTGATCAATCGAATTCTCCCAGCAGCAGCTGTCCCATTAGAATTGATCCCCAGCCTTTTGACAGTAAAATAACTGACTGACGCGAACACAAAATCCAATTCGACATTGTCGCCGAAGCAAATGGTTGACATAACAAACCGAAGGCACAAGGCATCTTTTCTCCGAGGGGAAGCTGTATCAATTCTGGAGAATTTAAGTCCTGAAGATCGTGCGGACTCCGACAAGCTTACATCGGCTTTGCAACAAATGTTTATTTCCCAACAAAAACATGTTTCTCAAGTGATATTTCTTGAACTTGGTGCAATTGCCAGCGATATTCAGCGACTTACTCGAATAGTGTTCGGCGACTGTCCACCTGAAGCTCAGGAGCGTATTGCAGTAATGCAGTTCGTCGATGGAGTTTTCGACCGCTCAGTCCAGGATGTTGTTTGAATGGGAGACCCATCTCCATCCAAACGAGTTACCTAACTCCGTCCGTTGAGGTCGCAACCGATGTGCCCCAGTCGCTTAGCCACTACCGCAATCAACAATCACGAAGAAACTAGAACGAGGATTTAAATCAAATTGGAAATATGTGCCCGGAGTCGGGAAACGCTCAGCCGTCAGTGTCGAGGGGCTAACACTGACGAAGTCCAAAGGGCCCCAAATCCTCAATGTCCATTGTGATAGTCAAGCTGGTGGCTTGACTATTCCGGTTCTTGGTGCGGTTCCCTGTTAGATGCTCGTTGATATTTCAGTCACGCTGGCGCGTCGGGACGTCATACTTTTGAATGCTCGACTTCAACCAGGAAAGTGAAAGAATAATGATTTCAATACACCCTCAGCAGAGCAGGCTGGTGAACCAGCTACGTTTCTTCAAACAGCTAAATGCTCTGTAAAAACTTGTTGCCTACAACATTTACGCAGCTAGAACGAATGTTGCCCATCGTCCCAAAATCATTGACTTGCGATGTAATCAAAATGTTTCATACACCCCGTTCGGTGATCACTTTGGTTCCAATAAAGCGTTCGAGTTTGCTGGCCGCGCTTTACCAGATCCCTGACGAGGGCGCTCACTTCGAGCACCTTCTTCCCGTCGTCCAACAGGAACCTCGCCAACCACGAAATTGGCAAGTACCTGAAAAATATGGACGAACTAATTAAACAGACAATGGACAGAACAATACCACGCCAACGGTAACAAGATACCACAAACGTTTACCGAAACGCGACAATAGACGCACTCCATAGACAGAAAAGTAGACTTCTAACAAGACTCAAACTCTTGTATAGGAGGTTTAAATGAAATCGGACACTGGCGATCTGAGAACCTGGGTTCAATCAGGTTCAATGACGACTTCATGACAAACAGTGCCGTCGCCAGTGAAAGGTCTAACAACCTGTTCATTTCGACAGAAGAGCTTCAGCTGATCTTCGAGTCATTAAAGAAAAAGAGATCTGCGGATAACGACGGCATACCCAATGTTGTGCTTAGGCACCTGCCATCAGTGGCTGTAGAGAGCTATACCACCCTGTTCAACAATGCACTGAATAATGCATATTATCAGGTGAAATGGAAGACAGCAGTGGTACAGCTAATCCCCGAGAAGGGCAAGACCCTTCTAACCCGGCGAATCTCCGGTCAATAAGTCTGCTCCCGAGCATTAGCAAAGTGTTGGAGAAGGTAATACATACAACTCTGGCCAAATGGCTTGAGGACAAACATATAATTCCGGATAACCAATTCATTTTCAGGGCGGGCATCCATGCCGCGTCGAAACTAGTATCGGATATCCTTCTTCTTCTTTTCCTTTTTTTTTTTTTTTTTTTCGGCGTCGTTATGTTCAGAAGTGTAGGACCATAATCTTCTCACTTAACTGCATTCCTACTGGTTCGCTTGTGGGGTCCGCTGGTTTGATCTCAGAAAGTAGCGGCTGGTGTTTTTGCATTTGTTTGCACCAATTGTTTTTCGGCCTGCCTTTTTTGCGTGTTGAAATTGGAACGTTGATTGATATCGCCTTTTGGACGGGGTTCAAAGGATCTCTCCTTTGAACATGGCAATACCAACTGAGTCGGTCGCGCTCTATCTTTCTTGTGATGGTTTCTTTTACGTGGAGGCTTCCTCGAATCTTTGAACTTCTAATTCTGTCACGCTCTGTTACTCTCGCTGTCATGCGAAGCATCTTCATCTCAGCTGCCGTTAATTTGCTCTCATACTTTTTGTGCATTGTCCAGCATTGTGAACCGTATGTGAGCGCCGGACGTACAACTGAAGTGTAGAGCCTTCCTTTCAGCTTAGGGGGCATCTTTCGATCACAGAAGATGGCGGAGTTTTCCCGCCACTTCATCCACCCTACGCTTACGCGATGGTTGATGTCGTCATCACAAGTTGCTTCTCTATTAATCATAGATCCCAGATATTTAAACTTTTCACACTTGGGAAGCACTCTTCCATTCAAGTAAATGTCTGGAATAGGCTGATGAGGATCAGAGAACGGGCAGCACAGATACTCTGTCTTCTTTGAACTAATACGATACCCGTGTCCCTCAAAAATGTACACCCACACATCAAGTGCTCGTTGTAGGGACGGCTGATCATCACTTATAATGGCTCCATCGTCAGCAAAGAATAGCTGGTGCACATTGGGGTCCGTCACTTTTCCTTCAAGCAAGCAATCAAGGACTGCTATAAAGAGCAGTGGGCTGATGACGCTCCCTTGGTGTACACCGACTTTGATTGCGAACTCTTCGGTGACTCCTGCGGTGCATCTTACTCTTGTCCTTGCTCTCTTGTACATGTCCATGATCACTCGCACGTAGGTTTCTGGAACTCCTTTTTATCTTAGCGCTACCCATCTCTTGATTGCCGGTCAAAGGCCTTCTCGAAATCAACCAACACCATATGCAAGTCCTTTGAAGAATCACGATGCTTTTCCATCATGACCCTTATACTTTTGATTGCATCTGTCGTTGATTTACCCGAGACAAACCCGCACTGGTCTTCAGATAGTCTTATTATTTTCTGCAGTCGGCTATCTAATACCCGTTCAACGATCTTCATGGTGTGCGACATCAGCTTGACAGAACGGTAGTTATCACAATTTCGCGTATCGCCCTTTCCTTTGTGCAAAGGAAGAAGATAGCTTTCCCTCCATTGATTAGGCATAGTGTCGCCTCTCATAAGTTTGGAGATAAGAACCATGAGCCATCTAGACCCAATGTCTCCCATCTTTTTCCAGAACTTAGAGGGTATCCCGTCCGGCCCAACAGCTTTTCTTTTCTTGGAGTTTTTAACCGCGTACCGAACTTCTTCGACTGTGATGTCGGATATTTCGGCATGATTCGGGGCGGCTCTTGGAAAGTACACTCGGGGAAACTGTTCGTTAAGAAGTTCCTCGCAATACTGTCGCAATCTGTGGAGAATTTTTTTGTCTTCCACAAGGAGTTGACCTTCAGCATTGTTAATAAACTTTGGGAAACGAATCTCCTGAGCATTTCTTCTTCTCTGGGCGGCTATCTTAAAGATATTTGCTCCTTTGTTCAAATTGCTTTGTCGAAGCTCCTGGGTAGCCTGGTTCCTGTCAGACGCGGAAGACGATATTTCTTCCAACTTCTGATAGAGGCCTTCCATGCTTTCCGCTTTGAATTCGAAAAGCGGCATCTGGCTGAATCAGTATCTATATTTTAACAAACATATAGGGCTAGGGGCGCTTTCGCCCTGACAAGTTGGTTGTTTCACAGCAGTCAACTTGACTGCAGGGTGAAGGTAATCTGCTACATTGCCTTAATCAGGCCCATGATTGCCTATGGATGTCTCGTTTGGCTCAACGTGAGTGCGAGCATGATGGAAAGGATTCGGGTGTTCGAAAGACAGTGCCTGAGGAAATGCCTCGGCCTGCACAGAACGCCCGAGTCTCAGTACATAAAATACTATCCCAACAAGGTCTTATACAACAAGGCCCGGGTAATTCGAGACGATAATTTCATCATTTGCTGATTCGAGCTCATGTTGCAAGAGCTATGACTTCGATTAATAGTCTGATTTTTGGGGCTTACTACCCTAATGATTTATTTGAAAGAGAGGGTGCGCTGTAATGATTTCATCCCTCCAGAAGCGTTTCTCTACTTGGACAAGTGCGGGCTAGTGCAAGACAGATCGGCGGTTCCACTGATCTTCCACATAGCCCGAAAATCTGTGGAACGGCGGCTTCTATACGAACCTGATGTCGCGCTTCGTGAGCCGGAGCATCTCAGGTACAGTAGAGCGCTGTCGCGCCGAGACTTTGACGACGTTTCACTTCAGCATCGTCTCTTCTGGTGGCTTGAGTAAGCGTCATCTGAAGAACTCTGAAGCCCCCTCAGGGCGTAAGGTCGGCCACCAGCTGATCTAAGTAAGATTAGGTGATTAGGTTAGGTTAGGGTAGCTTTTAAGTTTTATCTAATTACAATATAAAAAAAAAATAAAAAAACCGGTACATGGTAATATGTATTTTAGTTAAGTTACTTTAAGTTAGCTTGTATAGTTTTTCTAAATTTTCTTAGCGTTGTTTAATTAAAATTATTATGGGGCCGAAAGGCAATTCAATTGTATTGTAGTAATGCTTAGAGTGTCCGTGTGGGGCCAGTAAGTTAGTTTTAATCGTTCTGTCAATAGATTTCAGCATTTTTGTCTATTTTAAGGTAGTTCTAAGGAAAGGTGAAAATAAAAAATGTCAAAAAAAAAAACGTTCGAGAAAATCAGGTCATGATTTTACTGGGTCGGAGCCAGAAAAGACTTTGAGCAATACTGTGCTGAATGCGATATATGTATGTGCATAAAAAGACGTCTGAAAACGAGAACTAAGAGTGAACCTCAAGTCTATCTGTTGAAATCCTTGGTCCACTACCATCCACTAAATGAGGAAATATACAGGGTGTCCCACGAGCAGTGTGCCAAAAAGCTGCAGCGTGTAGGTCTAGTCAAGACAAGAAAAAAATCGTATGGGAGGGGGGGGGTCTATTTCCCCCCGTTTAGCCGAAAGGGTCAATTTTCTAAAAAATTGACTTAATTTGGAAAAAAAATTATTAAAAATCAACAGTTACATCCACAATGCCACGATATACCTTTTTATAAAGCCAGAAACCTCTTCTTTCATATTAAATGAAGCTGTTTTAAGGAGTAGTTTTTGAGAAATTAATTTTCAAACTCAAAATTTTGAAAAAAATTGAAAAAAAAAATTTCGAACTATTTGTTTTCAAAATTGTATGTAATTAAGTAGTAATTTTTTATCAAAAATTCAATGCTCTCATTAGTTTTTAGTTAAAAGTAGAAAACCGGATGCAAAAATGTCTTGTAGTTTTTGAGAAATTAAAAAAAAGACCCGAACCATTTTTTTCTAAGAAGAACCTTTTTTTTGGTTTTGACGCGGCTGGACTTGTAGACAAATTAATGTATGAAACATTGACCTCTTTTTTTATTATTTTTAAAAAAATTCGGAGTTTTATGAGGATACAATAAAGTGATACAGTATTGGAATAACCCTGGATTAATTCTTATTTTTCATTGATAACGCCTGAAAACTGACCTGCGAATTTCGTCTGGGTCCGCCCGCCGAGGATGGGTTCTACCCGAATTTTGGATTTGGTCCGACGCAATCCCTCCCTTAGTACAAGGAGGATGGCTATTATGCTTGGAGTGCCCAAATCTAGAGTACGGAGAGTGCTTCATACCGAAAACTTACACCCGTACCATTTTAGGCCAGTTCAGGGACTCACCTCAAACGACAAGTTTTTGAGAGCAGAATTTTGTCGATCATTACTGCTTCGAGATGAAACTGAACGAAACTATTTTGCAAGGATATTCTGTACGGATGAAGCACAGTTTACCAGAGATGGGGTTACTAACTTCCACAATTTGCATCATTGGAATAGCACCAATCTACACAACAAAAAACAAAATAAATCACAACACCGCTTTAGCTGTAATGTTTGGCTTGGTATTGTTAGACAAACTGTAATCGGGCCCCGTTTTTTTAATGCCGTTATTAATGGAGAATCATACCTGCAGTTCCTACGAGACCCGATTTGATGGACAACGTTCCTTTGGCCATAGCAGATAATTTAATCTACCAGCAAGATGGAGCACCAGCATACTAGAGCTTACGGGTTAGAAACTGGCTGAATGATCATTTTAGTGACCGTTGGATCGGAAGAAGGGGCCCCACGGAATGGCCACCTAGATCACCAGATTTAACTCCTCTAGATTTGTATGTGTGAGGATTCATGAAGAATTATGTTTACGAAGTGGAAATAGTATCTTTGGAACAACTGAAGGAACGGATTGAAGTCGCTGGAGTCAAATTGCAGGAAAATTTGTCAAGCATAGATATGTGCAGCCATTAGGAGAAGAAGGAGATATAATCTTTGCCTTCTAAAAAATGGGGATCATATTGAAAATTTATTATAATAAAACTCCGAAGTTTTTAAAAATAATAAAAATGAGGTCAATGTTTCATACATTAATTTGTCTACAAGTTCAGCCGCGTCAAAACCAAAAAAAAGGTTCTTCTTAGAAAAAAATGGTTCGGGTTTTTTTTAATTTTTCAAAAACTACAAGACATTTTTGCATCCGGTTTTCTGTTTTTAACTAAAAACTAATAAGAGAATTGAATTTTTGAAAAAAAATTAGTACTTAATTACATACAATTTCGAAAAAAAATAGTTCGAAATTTTTTTTTTTAAATTTTGAGTTTGAAAATTAATTTCTCAAAAACTGTTCCTTAAAACAGCTTTGTTTAAAAACAGGATGAAAGAAGAGGTTTCTGGCTTTACAAAAAAGTATATCACGGCATTGTGGATGTAACTGTTGATTTTTAATATTTTTTTTCCAAATTAAGTCAGTTTTTTAGAAAATTGCCCCTCCCGGCTAAACGGGGGGGAATAGACCCCCCCCCCCCTCCCATACGATTTTTTTCTTATCTTGACCAGACCTACATGCTATAGCTTTTTGGCACACTGCTCGTGGGACACCCTGTATATGTCTTTATGTATTGTTTCACAAAGTGGGTTGAGTTATTGCCACTCGTGGATCAGACGGCGGATACTGTTGCCCAGACGCTAGTGAACGAAGACTTTTTGATTTGAAACGCGAATGGAGGCCTTGTTGAACGAATGTATAAGAATGTGTACTGTTGCACTATCTTTCTAAGTTCGTCAGCGATAAGCAAGATAACTGGGATGACTTTGTTTACCATGGCATATCGAACGTCGCAGCAGGAATCAATTAAGCAGTCACCCTTTATCATGTTTTTTAGCAGAGAAATGAGATTGCCTTCAAATTTGCTGTTCGATGCGGCGAGGTTTCTTTATGCGGTTATACAAAGCAGCTAAAGGAACAATTACAGGAGGTACACGAACGAGCCAGGTACGAAATGTATCGATCAGCCAAACGGATGTAAACCAGATAGGACATTACTTCTAATGTTCCTCGCTTTAGGGCAGGAGATTTTGTCTGATTTCCCTGGAAGGAAGGTCCAGTCTGATTGGGAGGGTCCTTATCGCGTTAAGGATGTAATCACCGATGTGACTTTCAAAATTCAAAAGAAGCCGAGGACCAAGCCAAGGATTGTGCACATTGATCGTCTTGCCGACTATCGAGGGGAGGGTTTAACACATGTATTCCTCTTAGCTGAACACGACAAATGTTGCTAGCCATTATTGTTATCAAAAGTGACAACTGTCACTTTTTGTAGAGAACTGATATCCCGCGCAATCGTTTGTCAAGAATTGGCGCGCAGAAATAAAGAACTTTTATCAAAGAAGTTTTAACTGCCTTTTATTTCAAAACATGTTTTCTCGAGGCCACCTACTTGAGTATAAAAGTAAAACCCATAACTTTGTTTCAAAATACTTAGAATTTTGCTAGGATTTTTGATTTTTATAAACGTATTGTTTTTAGTAGTGACTCTCAATTTGATATTTCGTAAGTAACTTTAAATAAAACATTTTTATGCTTTAGATTTTTATATTGGTCCGCTCACTATTCTTAGATTACAAAAAGGGGCATGAATCTATAAAACGATCGAAAATGTATCGTGTCCTTGGAAGGTAGGGAATCCCGAAAAAGTTGGTGAAACTGACACAGATATGGCTAAGAGGAAACAAAGGACGAGTTAATGTACAAAACATCTTATCTGAAACATTCGAGATGCGTGAAGGATTATAGCAAGGAGCAAGCTCTTGTTATCATTTCTCCTTCATTTGCTACTGGAATAAGTAATTTGTTTTTAAGAAAATAATAAGCGAATAAATCTTAATAGAATCATGCCTTAATCACGTCCAACCTACGTTGATAAAGACCTTCTAGGAGATAATGAGGAAACAGTTAACAGGAACCCAGAAGGTCGAATAATTGCTAAGAGAAAACTAAATAAAGGGAGTTTTGGTATTTAAACTGGCAGCACTGTTTCTATGGATTGTCAATTTGACATTTGAAAGTTGACTTGTAATTAGTACATTTTGCCATTTCAACCGATTAACGCCAGAATAACGCATTGAGATTGCCCAAATTTATTTTGAAAACTATTGTTCGGTTCGCCAAACTTTTGGGGTGTTACGTACATTTTACGGTCGACATAATCGTCCAGCTGAGCAAGTTATTCGGAACACGATGAATCGTTTTCACACCACGTAGATCCATCCCAAAGACGACAAACAGTGAGAAGAGAAGACGTTATTGATGTTGTGGAGCGCAGTGTTGGTTAGAATCCGAATAAGTCGATTCGCCATCCTGCACAGCGATTAGAGCTATGCCCTTCCACTTTGTGCAAGATTTTCAGGAAGGATCTTGGCTTGAAAGCTTATAAGATTCAGCTTGTGCAAGAGTTAAAACAGCGTGACCATTATATGCATCGTAGGTTTGGTAACTGCGCCGAAAACATGATTCAGCTTGATCCTCATTTTCATCGTAAAATGTTGTTCTCCAATTAGGCCCGAATTTGGGCTTTTGTCGAGACGCCCTTACAACCATTAAAACTCACTATTTGGTTTGCTTAATGGGTGAAATCATCGGCCCATATTTTTTTAAGGACAATGCCGGCCAGAATTTTACCGTCAATGGGGAGCGCTATAGAAACATGATTTCTCTCTTCTTCGTTCCTTAGTTGAATGGTATGGACATAACAGAGCTTTGGTTTCAACAAGATAGCGTAACAGACCACACGGCGCGCGACATCACCAATTTATTTAGTGAAACATTTGCTGAGCGCATAATTTCATGTAATGGACTTGTAACCCGGCCTCCACGATCTTGTGAGCTCACACTTTCTTTGGAGGTATGTGAAGTTACTAGTCTATGCCAATAAACCAGAGATGTTGGACGATTTGGAAGTCAACGTTCGCCGTGCTATTGCTGAATTGTCGGAAATTGGGCTTCAGGATTGCCCTTCATTCGAGTTAGCCGCGGCACGCATATGCCCGAAATCATATTTAAACACTAATGGCATTAAATTCTCTATTAAATAAACACAATAACATTTGCTTCAAGTATTTTATTTCATAATAAATTTGTATCTTCTTCTTAGATGGCGTTACATTTCACGGAGAGCCTGAGCCAAGCTTCTCTCATTTACTTATGTTGCGTGCGATTTGTCACCGGTCGAGAATATCGCGGCGGTGGCTGCCGATGTCGCTGAGAATGGAGAAACGTCAACCAGATGACAGGGTACGCAATTGGGCATCACCGGACGGACCTTACAGCGAATTTTAGTGAAAAACTTACACATGTTCCCGTACAAAGTGCAAACAATGCATCAGCTAACGCCTGCTGATCGTCAGTCGCGTGTGAATTACTGTCAAGCCATCCTTAATCTCAACAACGAAGAGGACGAGTTGGTGTCGAAAATCAGAGCATTTCCACTTAAGCATTTACGTCAATAAGCAAAATTTTAGTTCCTGGGGCACAGCCATTATGTGGCGCGGCGTTCACGCGGGAGGAGTGATTGGGCCGTATTTTTTTTTGAGGACG
Source organism: Merodon equestris (assembly GCA_958301585.1). NCBI lineage: Eukaryota > Metazoa > Arthropoda > Insecta > Diptera > Syrphidae > Merodon > Merodon equestris. The sequence continues at coordinate 163,660,569 of OY284413.1, forward strand.
TCATGGGCAATACGGTCACTGTTACTGGCCAACGCTAGAGGGCCATAATAAATGACTTCTTTTGGATAAGCGGGGCCACAGCACGAGCCACAATGGATATTCCGAAGGACACAGCCTGGTCGCGTAATCTCCCGTTTTGGCAATTTGGCATAGCCAGCAAGATCGCTCCATTCAACCATCCCCGACTTCTTTCTCTTGGGCTACTTGAAGTCGCGGATTTATGCCAACAAGCCTCAGAGAATCGCAGCCCTTAAGGAGTATAGTCGACAGGAATGCGAACAGTTATCATCGCAAATCTTGCAGAAAATCATGGAAAGTGCGATAAAACGGGTACAAATGTCTATCAACACTGTCGACAGCCACTTGACGGATATCATATTTTTCGCTTAACAGGAAAAAATTGTAAAAGTCCAAATAAAGATTTCCAGTACTCAAAATTCTCTTGTTTTATTTAGTAAAAAAAGTAATTAAAAAAAAAATCGGACGATTAATTTTGCGCCACCTGGTATAATTCAAATGTCTTTCTCGGGAGTTCTTGCATGGCTGCAGGACTCGATTCTGACAAGGAAAATTTCGATAACATTTTGATATACTTTGGGCAATAACTCGGCAATAACGTCGCCTTGTGTGTACCATATCTGGCCTAGCGCAATAAACAGCAGCGAAGGATATTTTTCGTCCAAAAAGCCAGAATGGACCGTGTTCTGCGAGGTGTGGTTCCATTTTGTTGAAACCACGTGTCTTCCACATCGATATTTTCGGCTTGAGGCAAAAAAAAATTGTTTCACTAATCTTTGTCACGAATTGTTTGATATGTATTTGTTAAATATAGGGTCCGCCATCTAACGTTTTTTTTTTCAAGTAGTGCTTATTTCGTGAATGGTAACACTTAGCTCATGTCAGATTTGACAGATAATTAGTTTTATCCTTCCGCTGTGATAATGGTTGTGGTTCGAAATATGGTTCGCTTCGCTAAGTGGGCCTGCGATCGACTTACAGAAGATGCGGATTTTGCCAAAAAAATCATCTTTTCAGATGAAGCTCATTTTGATCTTGGCGGGTATGTAAACAAGCAAAATTGTCGCATTTGGGGCACAGAAAACCCGCACGCATACATTGAAAAGCCGGTGCACCCAAAACGAGCCACTGTTTGGTGCGGATTTTGGTCCAGAGGCATAATTGGGCCATTTTTCTTCGAAAATGAGCTAGGAGTGGCCGTTACAGTCAATGGCGATCGTTATCGGGCCATGTTGAACGAATTTTTGTTCACAAAAATTGAAGAGGAGGATATTGGCAACATTTGGTTTCAACAGGACGGCGCTACGTGCCACACAGCCGAAGCTACACTCGATGTTTTGCGCCCTGTTTTTGAAGATCGCATTATCAGCCGCAGAGCTGATGTCGTTTGGCCACCGTTGGACTATTATTTGTGGGGTGCCGCCAAAGATAAGTGTTACGCCGACAAGCCAGAGACAATTCACGCTTTAAAGGACAATATTCGTGAAGCCATTGGTGAAATACAGCTTCACACAATCGATAATGTGCTTAAAAATTGGACCGATCGTGTAGGCTACTGCATGGCCAGCCGAGGCAGCCATTTGAATGAAATTATTTTCCATTATTAACCGGAAGGATTGTACTTTCAAATAAAAAAAGAAATTTGAGAAAATATTCAGTAGTTTTTTTTATAGCATTTTCAAAAAAAAAAAATTATTTGGCGGACCCTTTATCTACCATTTTTGTAAAAAGCCTGAATAACTTTAATGCGTCGCTTTAGCGTGAAGCTACCCGTGGTTAAGATTGCTCATGTGTCTACTTTATAAATGTCAAAGATGACATAAAAATAAAGAAAATAAAAATAAAGTTTCCTTCGGATATCTGAGTGTGACTTTTAAAATGCCGTCCATCCAAAAAGTCATCCCATAAGAGGTATCATTTTAAATCAATAGAAAAACGCAACATTTTTAAGAAGCTTAGTGATAGTCTAAAGTATAAACTATTCAGTATTTTCCGAGAGTGTATAAATCGTTGATGGAGTATTGTAGTAGGATTTATCATGACTATACTTCTATAGGAAATAAAGTCGAAGTGTGTTAAATCTCGGTCACATCATCATTTTCAAGACCAACATGGTCTGATGAACCACCAGCCAAAAAATTACACCAAACTGTCCCTCGTTATAGATGGGAAGTGGAGCACAATATCGAAGCTTCATCATTCAGACCAAGTTTGTACGTATAGAAAAAACATAATCTTGTTCATTCAATTCCAGCACCCAACAAGTGAGAGTGAGATATCACTCAATAATTTCGTAGGATGACATGCGATATTATTTACAAGTCCATATGGTTTTTAAGAAGTACCAACCTTCAAACAATACGAGAAAACATTTTATTTTAGCTTACGAGATACTGTGACTTTACGAGTATATACCCTACTTCCTGTAACTTTATGTTTTACTCTGTACTTTCGTGTGTTGCTAAAGCATTGCTTTTTAATGGCAAACAATATCGTTCAGTCAAAGTGTTCCTCGGACTCAACTCCGTTGAGACAAATTATAGAGAATTGGTTTGCTGATCTTAAACGCGGTTTTAGCGCAATAAAATTTTTTTTTTTTTCATGCGGTAGGGGACGATGAATGTAATTTGGATCCATCCCTATATTCCCAAGTCAAATCAACAATGAGTTGAGAGGATAGCAAGGGATAAAAAATGTCGAGAGCGACCAAAAACGCTAATGTCAGCTGGTAAGGTTTCGGCCTTCGTGTCTTGGGATTTAAATTATCGGTTCCCTTGAGAAAGGAAGAAGTCTCAACAGCGAACGTTGGCGCTACTAACGCGTTTGAGGAAATAATTGTGGAAAAAAAACGACCCCAAATGAAGAAAAAAAAGTGACGTGAGTCGTTCGCAACAATGGCAAAATCGCACAAATTCCATTTGAATTGCTTCCCCATCATTCGTGTTCTCTGAATTTGACTCCCGGTGACTACTACCTGTTTGTAGATCTAAGAAGAATGCTCCGGGGAGAGAGATTTGACTCTAAGTAAAAAGTGATTGCCGAAACTGAGGGATAAGTATTGATAAACATTGACGGAAACTAAGTTGATAAATAAAGTCGTTTTATTAATTATCCTACGAACTTATTGTGTGATGGGTTATGGTGTTGTACGGGTTGTGATAGGTTCAAGTGAACGCTGAAAGCATGTGTGCTAAGATGATATGATAACCGAAAGCAATATTTATCAAAGGTCTTCGTAATGATGTAATCCTCAAAAATAATTTTATATATTATTTGAAATCATGAATGCACGATTTGAATTGTTGAGGACTCCTGAGTCCAATGGGCCCTAGTTTTCAAAGGTTTCACAGTAGGAATATGACAGCCTAGACCAGTCCTAGTATCGTAGAGCTTCTGCATCTTTGCTTAGCGAAGGGGACTGCTTATCCTAAAATCCGAAAGGCCGCGTTCTAGGGATTATAAATATTTTTCTTGACTAAACTTCGTCATAGTATATTTTGGAAATATATTGCTGCCGCTGTAATTGCCACTGGTTATCTTTCATGTGCTCTTCTATGCTTGTGAATGTTTTATGGTCGTATGTTCGTAGTATGAGATTTCACTTGAAATATTAGTTTAGGGGAAAAGTGAAAGTGAAAGATATCTATCAGCAGGTGGTATTTGCTGTCATACATATATAATCAGATTGAAAGGTGGTATTTCAATCTACAATTTTCATGTAAAAACTTTGTTATTTCGTCACTCGTGTTGTGTTAGTGAGAAGGAATTTCAAGCAAAACTTCATTACTCTGCTAGATTCAATTTAAATTGAAGAACTCGGGGTGTGCCACATGAAGATACCAGTATTGCGACCATAAAGATACACCCTTCTTTGATCTTGGATTTGAGTGCTGCTTTCAAAAATGTAACAACTTCTCTGTATTGCTTGTCATTTTGAATCATTCTCAGGCAAGGCTTAGGCAGACGGTCAGTATGTGCTCCACAGTTTCCTTACCCTGCGCACATCACCTATAGATACCCCAGAGACCCATTTTATTAGGTTGTGCCAACCAATTGTCCAAATGTCCAATTTTTTGTAAAAAATTAAAAGTCAATATTTCTTGTTTATAAATTTTATTCACTCAAAATATGAACCATTGACATATAAAACCTTTTTCCATCGTGATTCAAGGTCCATTATTCCTTTTTTTATAGAAGGCTTGATTTGTTGACGCTAAAAAGTTTTCAAAGGCTTCTATGACCTCTGCTCGGTGTAGGAACACCTTTTGTCTACAAAATGACTCCAGACTGTGGAACAGGTGACAATCCATTGAAGAAATATCAGGAGAGTACGGTGGATGCGGAAGAACTTCGAATCCCAGCTCTGGCAGCTTTTCACCATTACGTATGAGGAATGGGGTCTAGCATTGTCATGCAACAGGATCGGACCATGCAGGTTGCTTTTCAGCCAATTTCGTATGCATTATATCGATTTCCTCACAATATTTGACTGCATTTCTCGTTTCCCCTGGTTGAAGAAATGAAAAGTGGATTGGTCCTTTCGATGTCTACCAGATTGTTACCATAACTTTTTCGAGGTAAAGATCAAGTTTGGGGGTGTGCACTGGGTTTTCGTCTGCATCCAACCATTGCCCAGAACTTTTGCGGTTGTCACGCAAAATCCGCTTTTAATCACATGTGATTATACGGTGCAAAAACGGTGCATTTCGTTGCCTTAGACTTTGCGATGCACAGGTTTCTAAACGGCGTAGTTTTTGGGCCTCCTAGAAAAAAATAACTGTACTTGCAACGGACCCTAAAAGTCGCACACATCAAACACGCATAACACTTTATCTTATAAAAAAAAAACAAAAAAAAACTCACTGTGTTGTACAGATGTTCACTCGATAGCTTCTAGTTGTGAACTAAGCGAAAATTATACATTTCATGTGGTACAACCTAATATAGGGTTTTCCAACGGGGAATTTAATTTCTGAACGCACCCTTTCACTAATCATCGAACTGTCATTATCAATTTATTCAGTAAATCTTTTCATCATGGTAAAGTACACGAACGAGCAACATCTGCAAATTATAAAAATTTTCTACCGAAATTCGGAGTCGGTGACCGCAACTTTAAGAGCGTTCACTCCAATTTTCGGTCGTAATTCTCGCCCTAGTAGACAGGCAATAACAAGCTTAGTGCAAAAATTTGAGTCTACATATTCGCTGTGTGATGTTGCGGTGTCAGTGAGACAACGGGTTGGTCGAAGTGTCGAAAATATCGCTGCCGTTCAGGCGTCCGTAGGAAACGATCCAAATCAGTAAATTCCACGGCGTTCTCAAGAATTGGGCATCGCTCAGACCACATTATGGCGTATTTTGCGTAAGGATCTTGGTTTTCACCCATACAAGATTAAGCTGACTCAAGAATTGAAGCCGATGGGCCATTTGAAGCGACGTACGTTCTCCGATTGGGCTCTGGAGAAGATGCACCAAGATGATGAATTTCATCGCAAAATCATCTTCAGTGACGAAGCTCATTTTTGGCTCGCAGCACACGTTACAATCGATTTATTGAAGAGTAAGTTTGATGAGCGTGTTATCTCAAGAAATGGGCCAGTCGATTGGCCGCCTCGTTCGTGCGATTTAACACCTCTAGACTATTTTATTTGGGACTACGTTAAGTCATTGGTTTATGCCAACAATCTGACGACGTTGGAAGAGCTCAGAACCAACATTGAACCCGAAATAGCGGCCGTTTCGGCCGAAATGTGTGTCCGACTCATCGAATCGTCCAATTGGGTCCAACGAATCGACCACTGCAAACGTGCTCGCGGTGGCCAACGAATTCGAGTTCCATTCATAAATGTTTTGATTGTATTTCAAGCTGATAATAAAGTTTTTGAAATATCTCAAATGGTTTGCGTTTTATTTTAAGAAAAAGTTGTCAAGTCCTTTTTGGAAAACCCTTTATAGAAGTGCGACCGATTTTGTCGCATACATCGAAATTAATTTTGTTGGTTTCAAACAAACTGTCAGTATCATTTCTATTCAGTAGTTCCTGCAATTTTGTTGTGATAACATATATACGAAATTTTGTCCCAACATTTGGGCCCAACTTGAGCTGTTTTATAGACAAATTGTGTTCAGGATGAGGCTCAATTTTGGCTTAATGCATATGTCGATAATCAATGTTGTCGCACTTGGAGCAAAGATGATCCACAAGAGACGAAACAAAAGGCTATTATATCCCGCAAATTGCACAGCTTGATGCGGTCTGTGGGCAGGTTGAGTCACAAGACCATATTTCAATGAGACTATTAGAGACAGCCAACGACATTTTGAGCCATGATTAATGATATACTAACTCCCCGATTGAATAGTATGAATGTCAAAGAGATTTGATTCCAGTACGATGGCGCTACGTGCGAGTCAGCGAAGTAACAATCAATCTATTGAATGAAACATTCGATGAATGTATAATTTCGCTTAATGGACTTGTAAATTGGATTCCAAGAGCATGTGATTTGACGCCTCTTGATTATTTTTTTGTGATATCTAAACCATAAACAATCGATGTACTGGAAGCTGACATTATTTGTGTGATTAAGAACATATGGCGACAAATTCTTGAAGAAGTGTTCGAAAACTTTATCTCTAGAATGACATTCTTTAGATCCCTTTATGGTCATCCCTTGGTGATCAAAGCATTTTTTGACCGGTCTGAGGAATTACATCTCTCAATTAAGCGACTTGACCAAGTTCGGTGTAACACAAGCTAATCACAAAAATGGTACCACAACGAAATCACTCTGATGAAGAAAACGATGTTTAGTCTTTGACGATTCGAGTTAAAGAGAGTGACTTTGTTTCTTCTTTTCACTATATAAACTTTTGTTACAAAATGTTCTGATACCTTACAACAAATATTACAAAAAAAATATGGCGAATATTTAAGGGCGCCAAATTCGAAACCTGGTATAAACGTTTGTCCAATGTTTCACTTTGTGCATAGTAGAGTACTACTCGTATCTACGTAGTATAGCTTGAAATGCTTACTCATTAGGTTATGACGGTTAAAATTATGATAAAAATGATGAAGTATGTGAATGACATTTTTCATAGAGTTTGAATTTTGATAAAAAATAGAACAATTAAAACACCACCAGCTAAAAATCACCTTAGGAAAAGGGAATGGTTGGATCTTTGATCTATATCAGTTTCTAAATCTCAACGATTATTGTCAACTGCGGGTTTTCCCTTATTTTTTTCCTAAAAACCTTTTTTAATGATTTTTTATAAACTGCCGAGTTTAGCTAGAAACTTTGTTGTCGAAAGGTACAACGAATTTAAAATTATCATTATCCTAAAAAATAGTGTTCTTGCGACGGTTTAGAAAGTGTTCAGTGTCGTGCCTCTTAGTGCTTAATTGAATCGAAATCAATCGATATTGCTTCGATATGTTAGATGTGTGGCATGCAAGGGATATCAACATATAATTTATTACTGTGTTACTCCGGGAGGTACCTACTTTTACTCATTTTATTAGCAGTTCACTGACTGACTCAATATCCATTCCTTTATAGGCAAATTGTTTTACAATATTGTTTGCCTATTGTGTTGACTTAAAATCATGATCCACAGTTTCCAATCTGTGTCTACAAATAATAAAAAAAATTATTTAATCTTGGTATGAATTGATCTCAGCTACATATGTATGTGTCTATATAAAAATTTAAAAAGTCGAGGCAATCGCCATACCGCCTCTAGGAAAATACAGCCATTCGAACGTTGCTCAGTGGAAAAATACTTTGTTCAGTGATGAAATAAACATTGAGTTTCATCTGCCAGCAAAGCTACTATACGGTGGCCCAAATTCCAATACTGCGAATTACTGCAGAAAACAATTGTCCGGAAGACAAGTTGATGACGGTTTTGGACGTTCCTTCTAAGTATGTGCACGACCACTTTAGTTAATTTTTTCTCATAGGACTTGTCTTTATGTCTATTCCCTGACCTTTTTCAATTAGTGTACTCTATTCTAAAGTTAGAGAAAAATCGTTTTAAAATTTCATAAAAATAGTCTAATTCTTTATGGTGGAAACATATGTGTTATGATAAAATAAGACAGCCAACATCTGTATGTCAAAGAAACGCAAGATCCGTCGAGAACATCGTCGCGATCCGAGGAAGTGCACAGCAGAACCCGAGGCAGTGTACCTTGCGGTACATAACAACTCGGCTTTTCGAAAACTTCGACTTGGCGAATTTTGCGTCGGAACTTGGGCCTACACCCATACAAGATCCAACTGATAAAGGACTTCAAATGTCATGACCATAGACAACACTGTTGTATGACTGGGTTTCGGAGCTTTTGAATGAGGTCCTCATCCCCAAAAAAATTACTGTTTGGTGTCGATTTTGGGCCGGTGGCATCATTGGTCCGTACTTTTTCGAAAACGACGTTGATGAGGTAGTCACCGCCAATGGTGAGCGCTATAAAACGATGATAACCAATTTCTTATGGCCCAAATTGAACCTTATGGACGAAGACGACATGTGATTCTAGTAGTACGGCCATAGCGGACGCCACGATTGATATTCTGCACGAACGATTAGGTAAGGTTATCTCTCACAGAGGTGACGTGAATTGGCCACCAAGATCATGAGATTTGACCCCGCTAAAGTTTTTCTTTTGGGGTTTCCTAAAGTCGCAGCTCGATGCGAATAAGTCACAATGGACCGAGGTCCTTAAAGTAAACATAACACAGGCCATGGCTCAAATTCAGCCGGGTCTATGCAGAAGAGTCATTGAATATTGGACCACTCGGATCTGTGTCACCGTAAGAAGCCGAGTTGGGCATTTAAACGATGTCGTATTCCATATACAATAGCATACACGAGCCTTTCAAATAAAAAAAGAATTCTGATGACAATAAGCACCATGTCGTTACGTTTCGACATTCAAGGTTTCTCTGGTTTCATCTAAACATTTTTCTTGGTTCATACGGCAATTTTCCACAGGGGACCATCGTAACTAAGTACATAGTTAGTGCTCTGGCCTCGGAATACAATGACACAGGATTTCAATCCCACAGCTGGAAACTCAAATTGGATCACCGGTTATTAAGTACGGTATCATAACATTTCGCTCTTAGACGAGGTGTTCGTTTCTCCCCCCGGGGTACTGATAGAACCCCTATAGTTGTCTGGAAGAAAGGTTCTCGTTCGGCATTCAGCATAAACAGTAGCGCTCTTTCTCCGATGTCAACAAACGAATTAGACACAGCCAAAGTGATAATGAGAAGCCTATCGCTCGTTCTTCGTGGGCTCTAATGCCAGATATACAAATATCATTCAAATGCTTACATTTGTCGCTCACACTTCATTTGTCAAGTTTCTCACTTATTAATTGTGACACAAAAAGTAACTGACAACTGGGAGAATTTATTTCTATACAACTACTCAAGTATGTACACTTACTACTAGTAGTAGTGTAGTACTTACTACACAGACATGTTCAAAAAAGTGTTTTCTTTTTGCACTTATGAAATGTGAGGTTTGTCACTTTTTATATACTCGTAACATATGTATATGAAAACATCCAGTAGAGCAACATAATCAAATCTCGTAATGGCTATTAATAAAAAACAGCGAAGTAGACTGATAGGAGCTGAGGTGATTCCCTCATGAGTCATGATTTGTCTGAGGAGGATAGGCTTCCTAAGATTGCAAGGGGCAGCATACTCGCACAGTATGTGTTCTGCAGTTCCCTCGTCCTCTATACAAAGTCGACACTCGGTTTCAGACAAGAGGTTAAGAGATGATATCTCAGATTACAGTGTCCCCAAATTAGCGGACCAGTCTTCTGATATCGACTCTATTGTATTTAACGATATTAATAGAGGGGCCGTATGAATCTCTTCGATTGTCGGAGTCGTTGAACGCTGTTTTAAAAGTGCAGGTGTTGCGATTTTTACCCCGTTGTTTAAGACAAAATTAGTCTTCGACTTGGGGATTCCGCAGAAAGGTTCGGCACCTATGTGCTTTTACGCTGGAACCTTTTCTACCGACTTGGACGGCGATTTCGTTGCCTTTAATGCCCTTGTGCCCTGGCACCCACCAGAGTTTGATCTTATTTCTTTTGGCTAGGTCCTGCAGGACATCGTGGCATTCCTTAACGGATTTTGTGTTCGTACTGTACGTGCCCACCGCTGGGCACGAGTACGATAACTTGGCCGCCAAGATTTGATAACGGGAGAGGGGTCTTGTAGAGGGGTCAAAAACAAGGACTTTTTATTATGGGAGGGGGGGGGGGGGGGTCTATCTCCCCCCGTTTAGGAGGTAGGGGCACTTTTAGGGAAAATGGTTTAAATTGGGAAGAAAATATATTAAAAAACAACGGCAACACGTACAGTAAAGTGCTTTCCAGAATTTGAAAGCCAGAAGTTCGTTCTATAATCCTGCATTTAAATTAAATTGTTCATGTTAATGGTTTTTGAGAAATTCACATTTAAAGTCCAAATTTTGATAAAAAACTTGAAAAATAAAAGTTTAAACCGATTGTTCTCAAAATTTTGAAATGAAATTGTAAATTAGCTTATCTGAATTTAAAAAAAATCAAATTTATTCTATTTATCGAATGTCCACAAAATACATATATATTTATATAAGTAGCCCAAAGTTCCAAACTTACAATTTTCAAATATTAAAATGTAATGCATTATGAAAAATTCACATAAACTTGGCACTACTGCTCGACTGCAGCAAATATATATAATTTCTTAATATCAATTTGTACCTTTGGTTTTTGTTCGTTAATGAAAAGGTGGTACTAGTTATTGTTTATTAAGGTCATTCGTTGTTCAACTTTTGTAGGAGCGAAGTGTTTTTTTTTCTCTAAATAAAAAATGGCGTTTAAACATCCACTACTCCATCCCAAATTGAATAATTTTTCAATATTTTCTTCTTTCGGTGATTTAGTGTCGACCAACGAAAAAAGCATTACTTTTTTCGAAGAAATTGGTTTAATACCAAATAAAAATTCAACTCCCCCATTGTGTTGCAACATTCTTATGAAAGTGGAAAAAAATAATAGTTGTAAGTTTAATTGAAGGTGGCGTTGTGCACAAAAAACTTCTAAGAAAAAAGGTGACAAAAACTGTTATAATACAATAAACCCATCCATCGGCACATTTTTCCATGGGCCTCATTTTCGACTTGAAATTCGCGAAGTGCTAGCTATTATTATTTCTTTTGTAATGAAAATACCTGTGAATACGGTTTTTCAGGTAAATAAATAAAATCTGAAAACTAGGGATTTTTTAATTGTTATTATTGTGTTTTTTTTATTTTAAAATTAGCATTTAATCACTTGGCGCCATCAGGACCAAAAATATACTTTAAGTAAATCTACCATAATAGACTATTTCAACTATTGTCGCGAGATAGCCGAAGTGATAACTTCTCACGTTGAGGTAGACATTGGCGGCGAAGGCAAGACGGTACAAATTGATGAAACCTTTCTCACAAAAAGGAAATACCATAGGGGTCGAGTTACAGAATAGATGACCTACGTAGTGTTGGGACTATTCTGCAAGGAAGACAAGGTCGGGCGCTTTTTTAAAGTAAACTCGAAATGCAAGCGAGATTTGTGGCCTTTCATCCACAAGTACGTAAACCACAACACCAGTCGCATTTGTACCGACAGTGCACGCCAGTACATAGGAGTTGAAAGAATGTTTAATGCTTCAACAATCCATGCAGTGACGAACCACAGCATAGGGGAATATGTTGATAAAACCGATGCGACCAACACAATAAACGATCTTGAAAACCAAAACAAGCTTCTTAAAAAAAACATTATATGTCGCAAAACAACAGACCATATTCACCAATACATGGCACTATTTTTCTATCGAAAATACTGCCTAGAAAGGAAATATAAAGATGACTTGGGTTCGCAAATAATGGAGTTTTTATTAGATATAAAAAAAGTTTACCCTTGTTATACCGATGGTGATATAAGTGAGGGTTTACAATTAAAAGACATCGATCCTCCCACCCTTCAGAGCGAAAATTTAGAAAGTGTTTTACCGCCAAAACATCCTCGGCTTCTCACCATAAACGAGGAACTCAACGAACTCGACAGTAATAGTACGGACGATGACTTTATTGACGAGACTTACACACCTTTTTAATACATTTTGACCTTTTTTAACTAACTATGACTGACTAACTCCTGACTAACTGACAAAATGACTGACCCAGACGCGGAATGCCTTCCAATTCTACCTCCTCGTGGTGCATTCTGGGTAACGCTAAATGAATTGCTGTACTGAACTAACAAAGATACATTATGTCTATTAACATTAATCCTTAAAATGGAATCACCGTCACCAAAATCAAAAAAAGTAGTTTTGGTAATTTTCGATTTTCTCAAAAACTAGAAGACATAGAACCATGCGGTTTTTTGTGTTCGATTAAGAATTGATAGTTACATGGAACACATATAAGCTAATTTACAATTTCATTTCACAATTTTGAGAGCAATCAGTCTAAACTTTTATTTTTCAGGTTTTTTATCAAAATTTTGACTTTAAATGAGAATTTCTCAAAAACCATTGACATGAGTAATTTAATTTAAATGCAGGATTATAGAACGAACTTCTGGCTTTCAAATGCAGTGTAGCACTTTATTGTAAGTGTTGCCGTCGTTTAAAATTTTTTTTTTCAATTTAAACCATTTTTTCTAAAAGTCCCTCTACCTCCTAAACGGGGGGAGATGAACTTCCCCCCTTCCATAGTAAAAAGTGCTTGTTTTTGACCCCTCTACAAGATCCCGTTATCAAATCTTGGCGGCCAAGTTATCGTACTCTCCCCCAACGCTGCTTAACTGTCCGACAGAATATTAACGGTTATACCTCTTATGCCAGTCTCTTAGTTTAGGTTGATATACGTCAGCGTATAATTCGGCCTGGAAAACACTAGGACTTGTTCCCAGGGTCTTCGATATTTTTCGATTTGGTCCAAAGATACACCGGAATCCATTTTGAAGACATCTGTATACCACCTCAGGCCTTTGACATTTAGCAAGGGAACA